>JABWTJ010000008.1:2731883-5439626 GCA_016801875.1 Solanum sitiens
AATAAAAATTGTGATGAAGTGATAAGTATTCATTCGTTTTAACTGTTATTGTAGAATTCGAAATATATCTCACTAATTTTTCAATCACGTACATAATAACCATGATAGACATATAATGATCGTTACAAAATTAATGAAATGTCAATTTCTTTTTCATTTTTTTTAATAAGTGAAATGTAATGGCCATATCAATATATTGAAATAGAATAAGGTAATATGGACAATATGTTAGATGAAATTGATTATGAATATATTGATATATAAAATTGATAATTATATAAATACTTAAAATCATTGTGAAATAAAAGTATAGAGAAGGATAGGAACGTGATAGGAGAGAGTCAGTATATCTCAAATACATATAAATTAAGTTTTTCGAATATAATACATACGAAACAAATAATATCTAATTTGACTCGTATATCTAAAAAAAATATTTTTTTGAAAAAAATATAATTTAGAAAACTATTATTTCAACCTATAATCAACATCAGTAAAATTGTTTCATGTTATTTTCTCCAAATAAAAAACAAAGTTTTTTTTTTCATTTGTGGAATGGCAAAGAGTAAATGGTGGAGTAAAAAGGGAAAAAAAGTAATACAATTGACAGTAAAAACTAAAAAGTACATTCATTTTCTTTTATAGATATTTATAAAATAATTTATTCGCGCCTCATGTAATTAACTTAAGTTGCCGTGAAATTTCTATTTATTTCACAAAGATATATTCAAAGTTTATAGCTCCAAAGTCCAAAATTTAGATTTCATTAATTTGTGAAAAATAAAATAGAATGTAATACAATTTATTTCACGAAAAAGTCAAAATTACTCTCGAACTATACAAAATAGACCATTTAGATCCTTCATTATATTTTAGAATAAAAAATACCCTCACAGTTATTCCAAGAGATCACAATATCCTCAAAATTTAAAATTTTTAGTCAAGTGAGACTTATCTCTCCATCTAACGGCGGGGGTAATTTCGATTTTAAAATATTACGGAAGGTATAAATGATCTTTTTCACACAGTTTAAATGCAATTTTAACATTTTTCGGTCAACGAATAAGATTTCCCAAAAATTTCTTTTATTAAATACATTTATTATTTAATCATATTTACTAACTATACTTAGAATTAACTTATTTGGTTTATATATTCATAGAAAATTCTTATTGGAGCTTTTATCTCTCACCATTGTTGAAAAAAAGAATGTTTTGATGGAGTCCAAATGCTAAAGTAAAAGCTATTTCTTCAACTTTTCCATAAAAGGTATAGTGATTTTTCTTTTTTTTTTTATTATCGAGAGGCGGATTCAGAATTCAAAATTTAAAGGGTTTGGACCCATCATTATATCTATAAAGTTTATAGGTTCATATTTATTGTTTATAAAAGTTAAAATTATTGAGTTCAGATGAACGCGGATTTGTTAGAGTATGGTCCACATGAATGTTCCTTGATCCTCAAGTTTTTTTAAGGTAAAAAGATGAAAACTTTATTTGATTGTTTGGTATTTGTGGAAGAATTTCGATGAAAAACTACTGGGTCAGTCTTGCATTGAGTGATTCTGTGTTGGGGTATATGACCCATTGATATTAGATAGTGAAAATGGTTTCATGCAGAAGAAAAAATGAAGAAAATGATATAAAATTTTTACCTTTTGAAATGTATTTTGTTGTTGTGTTTTTTTGTTTGGTTTCTCACTTCCTACCAAGAATTAGAATTTTTTCATACCTAGGTCTCGAACTCGAGTTCTCTGGTTAACTGGTTAAAGGGAGGAGGAGTTTGGATGTGGAAGAACAGAGCAGAAAAAATAAATCTTTGTAGTCTTTATTTGGAATCTGTGCTATTCTACATTTTGTTTTTTCTTTGTTATGTATTTTTGCTCTTTTTATAAAATTTGATTATGATTTCCCCATGTTAAGGTGTTCATGGTTCTGTTTCAATTATTATTTTTTTATTTTTATGTTTCATCTGTTAAATAAGGTTTTTTTTTGCTTCTTTGATGCTGTGAAATCTCGTTAGTTTTGAGGATTAGGGTGTGTTCGGTATGAAGGAAAATGTTTTTTTAGGAAAATAAGTCGGGATCTTGCACGGAAGGGTGTGTCTTGTGTGGTCAATGAAGTGGTTGAGAGCGATGAGGTCTCAGATTTAAATTTTAGTGGAGATAAAAATAGTCGGTGATTCTTCCCCATTTGTCCTAGACTTGTGTACAAAGATTCATGGTACTTGTTGCTTGTGGGAGGCAAGTATCCCATTGAATTAGTTGAGGTGTGTGAAAGCTGGTTTGAACATCACGTTCATCAAAATAAATAAGTGGGTTCTATACTTATTTTCTTGTATCCGTTACGTAAGCAGAAAAAATATTTTCTTAATTACATTGGTTTATAATCTAGAAAAATACTATGGGTTGTGGGAATGGGGGTTAGGGGGTGAAGATGAGGTGTGTTGGAGGGTTGAAGGACATAACTAATGTGGCATGCCTTGCCTTGCCTTGCGCTAGTTCCAGTCATGAGATGACTTTTCCCTTACTCGTGTTTAAAAGGATTATAGAGAAGATGTTTAAAAAGAAATAGTAATAGCGAAGATGTCAGTGATGAAACATGACTTAGTGAACTGTGGGAGACAATTGCATTACGACGTATATATGATGACTGATGAACTGATTATTATGCAGTCAACTCTTTTATACTGTCTCAGACTGAGCTCTTTAGGAATTTCTGAACATGATGAAGTATCGCTTTATCAATACTTGTTGTTATTATACTTTACTTGAGCTGAAGGTCTATCGGAAATAGCCTCTCTATCTTCACAAGCTAGGGGCAAGGCTGCATACAAACTACCCTTGCCAAACCCCACTTGTGAGGTTATTACGCTGAGTTTGTTGTTGTTGATGATGATGATGACATATTGGTTAGATGCTTAACAATATCACCTGTTTAAAAAAGTTCATGTAGTATTTGATAAAACCAACATTCTATAGTACTTCCTATTAGCTTCTGAAAAAATGCCAGGAGTCCTCATAGATCTGTACCGAATACCGTTCAACATGGAATGTCATCTAATAAGTTATTATGCTATACATAAATTATTCCATTCATCATGTTGGTAAAATTCAGACATTGTTTCTGCATTTTCTTGTTTGTGGTTGAAACGCAGATGTGATGTTTTCTCTTTTTTTTTTTTTGGGCATTGAAAGGAAGAAGATATACCTCAACCTCATTGAGCTCCTTCAAGTTCTACATTAGTATACGAAATGGCGCCAAACTCGAAGTCCAGAGTTGCAAAGGCCTTTGAGGCAATGAAGGTTTTTGGCTATAGTGAAACAGTTGTGAAGCCAGTGTTGAGGAACCTTCTGAGTTTGTACAACAAAAACTGGAAGCTTATTGAAGATGAGAATTATTCTGTTCTTTTGGAGTCTATTATAGACAGCGAAGAGTCTAAGGTATTGTTGTTACTTATGATTCAGTGCTTATTTCTATTGTCCATAACCACATGATACCCTTTGCGACATGTGAATCCTTTCTGAAGATTATGTGTGGTAATATTTATATCTATCTGATATCATGCACAAATAGAAAAGTAGGATGCTCATTCATCTTTACTTCTTTCCTTTCAATTTTCAATGTGAAAGCATGTCATTTAATTCCTCTTATGATCAGGAAAAGCGGAAATCCTCGATGGAAGATGAACCGGAAGAAAACGAACCACCATTGAAAAGATCTAGGCTCTACTCCCAGGGAAATCATTCTTCAACTGCTAAACACGATGCTGGCCCTAGTGCTGACACATGTACTTCAGAGATGCAGCCTTCCAGCAAGCAGAAGATGGTTGATATCACCACCGAGTCTTGTGAAACTCAGGATGTTGAACTGAAGCCTCGATCTCTCTTGAACCATCATCAGCGCAAAGGTAAGAAACAGATTTCTTCAGAGGCTTCTCCTGTTTCAGAGGAGGATAATGACATTGTAGTACTCTCTGATGATGACAAGCAAGGACCTAGTACTCTGTCATCTCATTTGAAATTAAAGAAAAGGGGAGACACATCTCGTTCATATCCTGCTGCGATACCCAAAAGAAGACTAGCTTATAGTAGTAGCCTGGAAGAGCCAAATGTTATGGGTTCTACTGATGTATCCAACGAAGGTGCTCTGGTTGAGTATAGCTTCAGTGATGCTATGCCACTTTCTGATAACCTGCCAGGTTTTGATGTTCCTCTTGCTGTTGTCCCTTCAGGTATTCCCTCCATGTATAGAGTTAACTAGTAATAAGATTATTCTGCTCTCTCCCCAGACATGGTTTACTACTTTGAAATTGTTAACAGGTGGTTCTTTGTTGTGAGTTTTGATACCCATTCTGTTGATATACTCTAGATGTATTTTTCTTTTTAAAGTCTCTTTTGACCGTCATTTATGCTAGTTTTGGTGATTATTCAGTAACTCAGGACGTGAAAATTGAAATTATTGACTAAACAGGAGATATATAGAAGGAGTTAACTTGCTAATATCAATAACTATATTTTTGAAGTTAATGTGTTAACTGATGAAAGCCAAAGAAAGACAGCAAAGTCATACTGTTATATATCAATCCTTTCTCCACTGATATATTCTTCTTCTTTATGAAGCTTCAATGATTACAATTTTCTGAGTGCAAGTTCTATGAATTTGTTCTGGCTCTAATGATCTTGATACAAATCAAAGATGAGAAATCATATTTGTATACACAATTTTTACAAAAAAAGCTACCCCTTCCACTCTCAATTGAGCTTTATCTTTCATACAAGCTAGCAGCAAGATTTTTGGTTTATAGTAATTATTTATTAGTTTCTGCTCATAGTAAGCCCAATGATATTTTTGGTTGATGAAAATGAAAAAGCTATGTGAATGAAGAACATAAGATTTGTTGAATTAGATGGGGTCATAAGTTGTTTTCTCTTTTTTTTTTTTTTGGTAAATTGTATGTCCGAAGTAGGGATTTTTTTTTTGTGTGTTCTTTTCCTCTTGGTTTTGCAGTCAAATTCTAAGTCTTACCAAAATGCGAATGTTATCTATAGTCTAGAAGTTTAATTCTGTCATATTTTTTTGGAATTGAAAGGAATTGAAAAACAAGACTCCGAGTGTCTCAACTCTGAACATCTCGGTACAGAAGGAACTGAAGAAGATACAACAAATTCATCACGACTAAATATTGCTTCCTCCCCAAACGGGGAGGTGAAACTCTCTTTTGTCTATAAGACATATTCTTCATCAGATTTTTGTCCACCAAGTTTAGATGCAGTCTTTAAGCGGTTGGAGGAAAAGTATAGGAAGTCCTACAGATTTTCTCAACCTGGTTTTCTGCTAAGACTGATGGAAAATCTGTGTAAATGCTATCTGACAGCTGGCACCAGGACCAGGACAGCAAATGAGCCATCAGCCGGGATAGAGTCTCAGAAACTTCACCCAGTAGGTGTCAGATATGATGCTACTAATCATGAATTGCACTTTGCTCCAGACACTAGCAATGGCTCATTCAAATTGTCGAATTTGATCAAAATCTTACCTCAAATTCCAACATTTCCAGCTTCAGGAAATAGGGATATAATGTGCTACATGGTGGATTTTAATGGTACAAGGATTAATGGTGCTGAGAAGGACAACACTAACAAGCTTCTTAAACTCCTTGCCTCTTCAACTATGAACAATTCAGTGCTTGTTCAAAATGAACACTCATCTCCTGGTCTTCGTAATTCTGTTTATTATATTGAAGACATCTCCAATGGTCAAGAGGAGCATAAAATTTCGTTGATTAATGCATTCAGCCATGTCCTGCCTGTCTTTAAGTACATACCTAAAAATGTTATTTTCCAAAACGCATATGTGAAGTTTCTTCTTGCTCGTATATCGGATGACAGCTGTTGTTCAAACTGCAGCGGGGATTGTTTGTCTCAAGATATACCCTGTGCTTGTGCTGGTGAAACAGGGGGTGAATATGCCTACACATCAGGTGGTTTGCTCAAGGAGAAGTTTCTTGAGAGTTGCATCTCAATGAGTTGTGAACCCCAAAAGCATGGTTTAGTATATTGTCAGGACTGTCCCCTTGAAAGGTCTAAGAATAATAGCGTGTCTGGCCTGTGCAAGGGTCATCTTGTGAGGAAATTTATCAAAGAGTGCTGGCATAAATGTGGCTGCAGCAGGGGATGTGGAAATCGTGTTATTCAGCGAGGCATAGCAGTGCCGTTGCAGGTTAGAAAAATATTGCAAACCAAGAGTTTCATGTACCATAACTTTGGCTCTTTTTGAACATAAAAAATAGGAGATTGTTTCAGTACTAGTGAGAATGATGTTAGGAGTAGTCGTTTAAATTATTGGTCTGGGAAAACATGATGCTCCCTCTGCCCCAATTTATGTGGCACCCTTTGACTTGGCACAAAATTTAAGAAATAACGGAATACTTTTGAAATGTGGACTAAAACACACCTTAGGCCCTTGTATGACATAAAAGGGGAATTTCAAAGTCGAGTTATTTCTAATTATATGAATGTGACATTCTTTTTGGGACAAACTAAAAGGCACAAATTAGGACAGAGGGAGTAATATTTTGTGGTTGAACTATAATATATATTGTTTTTTCCATCTTGGTGTGAATATAAATGATATCTGATTTATCCGAAAAGGAAAGAAAGGTTTTGTGCATGATCAATATTTCTGAAGAAACCTAGAGTAGTAAGAAAATGTTTGACACATTCTTATCCTGCATGTCAGGTGTTTATGACAGCTGATGGGAAAGGTTGGGGTCTCAGGGCACTGGAGGATTTGCCTAGAGGTGCTTTTGTTTGTGAATATGTAGGAGAAATAGTGACCAACACAGAGTTGTATGAGCGAAACACGCAAACTGCTGGTGAGAGGCACACATATCCAGTTTTGCTAGATGCAGACTGGGGTTCGGAAGGTGTCCTGAAGGATGAGGAGGCACTTTGTTTGGATGCAACATACTACGGCAATATTGCAAGGTTCATTAATCATAGGTTAGGCTCTAATGTTCATCCTTTTCTCTTTGTAATTGCCTTTCTTCTTTTTCTTCTTCTCCCCTCTTACATTAAACCGGTGATATGTGCTTTGTACAGTTCTTTTACAAAGTAGATAATATTCATGTCCACCTGCTGTTACCTACTAACAAACAACATGTTTCTCTTTGTTTCAATTACTTTGTTCCTCAAGTTTGGAAAGAAAACTGATAGGTAAGCATTAGATGCAACCCCATATATTGCATGTAGAGATATAATAATCAGTTGATTGCTTTTGTTATGGCTTTCCTTTTGATGTACATTTGGCATGGGATAAACCCCCAGTAGAGCACCATTAGAAGTTCCTGTTTTTCTTCTTTGCATGATCAACAACTCGTTCGTTGCTTTTATTGTTTCTAAGAATCATATTTACATTTAAGAAAAGTGCATTGATTCTTTTTTACTTCGTAATGTGGACTGAAACTAACCACATTGTAATTTTATTTTGACCAGATGTTATGAAGGTAACTTGATTGAGATCCCAGTTGAAGTAGAGACTCCAGATCATCACTACTACCATGTACTTGTTATCTATCTTTCTCTTTAACGCGTTTTGAAATATCTCTCTGTTATTTAGAAATCCGTGCAATATCTACATCAAACATCTTTTTTTAATGTCACTGCAGGTCGCTTTTTTCACTACGAGGAAAGTTAATGCTTTAGAAGAGTTAACTTGGGTAAAGCCCCTATCTATGTTAAACTCTAAAACTTTTAGAACTCTGTCATTTTGATATAGGAAACATGAGTTAAGTCAAAGATAAGTATAATTTGGTATGAACTAGTTGTTGACTTAGATATACGAAGAATCATTACAAATTTGCTACATTGCAGGATTATGGTATTGACTTCACCGATCATACTCATCCAGTGAAAGCTTTCAAGTGCTGCTGTGGAAGTAAATCTTGTCGAGACAACGGCCTTTAAAGAGTCAGTTCAACTTTTTACCTCTCTTTCTTATACTCGCCCTGCAGTGAAATCTGTCTACTATGATATGTATTATACACACATCTCTTTCTGCCCTTTATATCTTCTCGCAACCAGAATCGATCTGCCAATTGATTAAATTATATTCCTTCCTTTACAGTTCTACCTACCAGCCTTTAGTACATTGAAATGCTTACTAAGTGCACCATTTGTTGTAGAATAGAGTAACTTAAAGCCATTCCCACGCGTGTTTCACTTCAAAATACTTGCTGATTTTGAACTACTTCATTCGATCTTTATATTTAATCAGATACCGTTACTTGCAGGAGCTAGGAAGTATACACTGATGAAGATTACTCCTCACTGATGATGCTGATCTCATCGATAGCTCATATAGATATGATATAGGTAATACAAGAAAACATAGCTTTGTTATTTCTGGAAAAGAACAGCTGGTGTTAACACAGATGAAGATTCCTTCTTACTCATGATGTTGATCGCTTCGATCAAGAAGCACAATTTTGTTTTTCTGAAAAGTACTCCTGATGTTATGTTCTACCAGTTGATGAGACTGCCTATGACTATGTTGGAAAAAACATGTTTTATTTTGAGTATATGACTTCTTGGATACCTACTTGCCCAGTATACGCTGAGAAGCCTACTGGCTCGCCTTTGACTCTTACGTCTCATTTAACTCTCTACTTCGTTAACTTCTCAGTCCCTCGTGAGTGTGGCACGAACCTCTAACTCTAAACATGGAGTTGATGGTTGGTAAAAGTCTTGACCTACATTTCTTTGCTAAAATGCAGTACTCTCAGAGCATCAATATATTGTTCTTGTGCTAAAACTTTGCATTTAGCTAGTGACTTTGGGACCACAAAGTCACAGATCTTTTTCATGAATCATTGTCTAGTTTGCATTGAAGGGGATAGCCTTGTCTCTTTGTGACAAGTTCGCGCAATGAAATTAGTCATTGATGCTTGTGTCATGATAGAATTATCTCCTTATTTTCGAGCCATATCAGTCATTGATGTTTGTGTCACGGTATAAAATTATCCTACTATAAGTCACTATTTTGAGCTGTGGAATTTGTGCTTTAGAGTTGATTGCCTACATTAAACCTCTTCCACCGACCTTGCGTAAACGCGGTATGGCTTTATAAATACACCTATTTTCTTAATAATGTAACATGTTAAAAAAAACTTCCATAGAAATCTTGTTTGTCATACTATGTAACACCAAAATATAGTCCATAAACAACTATAATTAAAAGAACACATTATAAATGAAGCAATGAGGTAAATAATAACTTTACAATAAGTCCAAATACTTTAAATTATAGTCAAAGAAATAGTCTAGTACTTACTAATTACCGTGCAACAATAAAAAAAAAGAAGTCAAGAAATAACAAAATATTAAAGGTCGACTTCATGATAGCAAGAAAAGCCGATCTTGTGTTATACTCTGATGATCTCTTTAAACACGCAAAACTCCCATCACGTTACGATTAGACACTAACATCAAATTCTCTCAAAACTTTGAACCAACACCTTTGCTTTCTCCATCACCTTATCCTCATTCAACACATACACACTTACAAACTTCGACTTCTCAACATCTTCAAACTCACTCTCCGTTTTCTTAACCGTAGTCGTAATTTCTTCCCATCTGTCTAAGCCATCGATCTTTTTACATGAATCTTTTTCATGCACTACCTTCTTCACACCATAACATTCCAATTTCCTTGTATACCATTTCACATGACTTTTATATATAACCATTCTCAACTGAAACTTCTTCTGTTTACCATAATATATCCTCTTATAGTGTTCCATAACACCTTTAAACCATATTTTTCGACTTTTTGCTACCTCAAAGTAGTAATTTTCTACTTCATCATCGATCTTGAACGCGATCCTTCGAATATTATCAATCATATCACATAATTTTTTGTTTTCCTTTTGTTTTACTTCAACATCTTTGAGTAAAACCTTCATTTTCTTGAGTTCTGTTTGGAGATCTTTTACATACTTTTTTGCACCACATAAAATGGTACCTTTGTTTATTTTCATTACTCCTTCAACTCTCTCAATAAGAAAAGAGACAAAAGCTTCTGCCATTTTAAAAAAAAAAAAATGAAATGAAAAACTTAGAAAAAAATGCTCACAAGAATGAGAAAATTAAAATAGTGTTTGGTTATTTGATATTAAGTTTGTCAAGTTTATAATCTTGAAAGTTTTATAAATTACACATGAAGTCCTTGTAGTTTGTTAAAATTACAAAAATGGCCCTTTATGTTTAGGGATAGGTTCAAACTAACCCCTTGCATATACTTCCGGTTTGTTAGATGTGAATATCTTTCGAAACTGTGAACTAGGAAAGTCTTGTCAAAATTTCAGAAATTACAACACAAAAAACTCCACCACGTATCCAAAATATTTTTTGTGTTTCAGTTTACGTGACATATTTAATTTGTTTAAAATGAATAATACGTTTTAAAATTTGTAAACAATTATTTTTTATACTTCCATGCCCGTAAGGAGAAGTTTTTTTGTTTTTTTGGTATGAGAAGATTTTGTAACGATACACATATTATGACATGTTTAATAATCGAGAGAAAGTCCTAGTAATTTGTTTTAACTATAGAAAACCTCCCCATTAACTTTATAATCTTTTTTTGTGATTTTTTTTTTCATTTACTTTTTTAGGTTAAAGTGTGTGCTAACAAAAGTTTTAGTTTAAATTGGATTTATTTTCTAAAATAGTGTATTTATAAATAGTAAAAACGCGTGAAGAGGGAATAATCTTTTTTTAATTTTTTTTTTCACTATATCTTCTTTTAATAATGATGCTAAACTCTCGTGAATGGCCTCTCAATAAATGACAAATAATTTACTATATGTGAAAACTAACCTAATTAGGTATCATTAAGTTGAGGATTTTTTGAATTTTTTTTTTTTAATCTTCACGAGATAGTGATAATATTTATGTATATTTTATTTTTTTGAAACATTACTTATGAAATTATATTGAATAATATGTTATTGTTGTTAACCTAACTAGGTATTTAACACATATGCAAACATTTGATATATATAAATTATTGCAAATGTTTGACATTAGTATGATATTTTTATTTGTAAGAATGAGTAATATATGAGTCTAATGTTTTTTTTTTGGAAGGATAATTTTGCAAGGTTATATTTACATAAATAAGTGATAAAATCTAAATAATGAGGGTGGAATAATTGAACAAAATCATTTGACTTGGTTTACCTACTATTAATTAGTTTGAATCAGAGTAATTTTGCTAATGAGTTGATTTGGGGTTATGCCAAATTAATCCATAAATGATAAGTTCTAAAAGTCATTTTTCTTATTTAAAAACCGTATCAAGTTAAATAGTGCTACATAAAATAGAAATAAAGGGTAGGGCTGTTCATGGTTATGGTTAACAATCAAATCAAACCGCATTCCAAATCAAATCGATTAAGGTAAACCGATATTTGATTTAGTTTGATTAGGTTTGGTTTTTAAATTTTGAAAACCGATACTATTTGGTTTGGTTTTGATTTTACTAAAAAACAACTGCAAAAATAATCAAATCGAACCGATAAATTAGATATATAAATTTTATAATTATTTATATATTATTCATAAATAAATTAAAAACATTTTGTTAAATTTTAATTAACTTAAGTTTTTAACTTATCATTTTCTCAAGCCCAACACTTCAACCCAAATATAACAATTTCAAATCCAAGTCCATCAAAATACATTTTAGTCTTAATATACTACTGTACTTCACATAAAATAGTCATACACTCTAATATTGTTTAATTACTTGACTGAACCGACATTAGTTTTTCTGTAGATTGCTCATGTAATTGGTGTTTATGTCTATCGAGATACGTACGTACTCAAAAAAATTATTACTTTCAAACCAAATAAACCATAAAAATTGAACCAAACCGATAATAACCAAACCTTTGGTTATTTTTTTCGTTTGGTTTGGTTTGGTTTTAGAAATTTAAAAAACCGACTAGATTGGTTTGATTTTGGTTTTAATTAATAACCGATCCAAATCGAATCACGAACACCCCTAATAAAGGGTATATATTGTAAGCTATATTAACAAACTAGTTTTTTTTTTTATACCATATGATGTCTCATACTCACATTTAAGTCCGACTAAATCTAAATTCGAGTCAGAAAGTCTCACAATGATGAGTAAAACTCTCTAACAAAGGTGACTCAAGATCGAGACCCTTAATTAAAATTAAATAAATATTTACCTCTACATCACAATCCTTGCTTGTCATATTATTAAGGGAATTTTACACAACTCTCAGTGTTAAAAAGTTAATTACATTATTTCCTTACTCATTTCCAATTTACGAAAAATCTTAAATCTGTCTGAATATGAATACATCCCAAAACGTGCTAGCACAACGCGTCCCGGTTCTGAATACATCCCTAAATGTCCAGATACATCACGTCTCGATTTTGGATACATCACTCAACGTTTCGATACATCACGTAAAGTGATGTATCCGAGAATAAGATAGAGTAGAGATTTTTGCATTTTTTTCAAATTGAAAAGAATGTGATAAAATAAATTGTGTATTTAAGTAATCTTTTCCTATTAATAAACTAGTTGATTGAACCGTAGATATCGTTTTAACTTTCTCTTAAAACAAAAATAAATTAAAGAAAGTGGGCTGGCCCATCTCAATTTGTATGTGACAAGCCCAAATAGAGTCCATAACCAAACATTCTTCAAATTAAAACCCTAAATTGCCATTTCTATAAAACCCTAGAAAAACCCTAAATCACCATACTTTCAGGATCCAAAAATGTCGAAGCGAGGTAAGTATACTTCATATTGCTTTCAAATTCAGAAGATTGTTCTTATTATCTTCAATTTTCCCTAATTTTTTTTTGTAAAATAATGTTTAGGTCGTGGAGGTTCTGCCGGAAACAAATTCCGGATGTCACTGGGTTTACCGGTGGCGGCGACGGTGAACTGTGCTGATAACACTGGAGCGAAGAACCTTTACATCATTTCAGTAAAGGGTATAAAGGGTAGGTTGAATCGGTTGCCATCTGCTTGTGTAGGTGATATGGTAATGGCTACTGTAAAGAAAGGGAAGCCTGATTTGAGGAAGAAAGTGATGCCTGCTGTCATTGTTAGACAACGTAAACCTTGGAGACGAAAGGATGGTGTTTTCATGTACTTTGAAGGTAATCTTTTTCTGCAAGCTTAAGGATTTGAGCTGAACTTGTTGGTTGTTATGTGATTTGAGCTGATTGTTATTGTTTTCTTAGCTCGTTTTTTGAATTTATATGAATTGAGTGAATCATCTATACCCAGATTTGGTATCATTTGATTTTATATTAGTATGTTGTGAAGTATCTATATGAATGATTATAAAAATGTAATCTTTTGAGAAAATTAACATTAGTGGCTTACACATTGAGTTTTTGTAGATATCAATCTATATGATTTACTCTACGGTGTTGGGATTTCTTTGCTAATATAGTTATTCATTCATTTAGCTTTGTTCATTTTCCTCAATTAGGGTGTGGTGCAATTATCCAGTGATCTGTTTTTGGACTTGGTATTTGTTCTTGTTTTTTATAGTAGTGTATGAATGTGAGCTGGTTTGGCAGTATTATCATCCAATTTTACCTTGTGCATGTGTCAAGTCATAAGAGTGAGTAGGTCTTTTGGATACGAGTTTATCTGCACTTCTATGGCCAGTTATAGTCTAACCTATCACCTATCTTGGTTCATAATTGAATTAGATTACCTCAAATGAACCTCACTTTTCGTGATTACTCACTTTGAGATGATCACTTCCCAGTTCCCAGAGATAGCACAGAAAAATCAACTTTTGAAGCATATGATCTTAGTAAGTGAATTCTTCAGTTAAAAGAATGTTCCGCTTAAGTGTGTTAATGAACAAATTTGTATCTTTTGATTGCAAGTTTTATTACCATAGGTCTTTCTTTATCTTGTTATTGTTGATAGTTGGTATCAGGGTAGGATATCTGCTTGTGCAGCTGTTTCTGATGGTTTGAGAAACATGTGTTTGTATTTATTTATTTTTGAAAACCAGACTTAGTCAGGTGTTAACTTTTCATATCGTGGTTAATACAGTTACTAGTCTGGGAAATTAATGTTGTCTATCGTTACAGATGTGCTTATACTATACAAGCACTTTCTGCTCCATATGGGCTCAACATGAAGTAATCTATTTTCTTCCATTCTGGACACGTAAATGTGGGATATGTAGAGGGCTATTGTTTTCTTAGTTCTTTAGTTTTATATTATATGATGTCCTTACAAAAACTGGTTTCAAAATTATCGTGCTATTTTGATGTCTAACTTTTACATATCCATGCATTAGTCAAGTAACAACCTTCTTATACCGTGGTTGATACAGTTACACGCCTGGAAAATGTATGTGTCCATCGTTACAGATGTGTTAATTCCTATTATGCTCATATCTGCTCCATTTGGACTCTACATATGTTTTCAATTCGTAGCATTGTTAAGTATACACAGTGTCTTTACTTGAATTGAGTTCAACATTATCTTCTTGTTGTCTAGAACTTTAAAACATATCCAGACATTAGTCAGGTTACAACCTTATTATACTGTGGTTGATACAGTTACATGGCTGGAAAATAGATGTGTCCATCGTTACAGATGTGTTGATTCTTTTTAAGCTCACATCTGCTCCATTTGGACTCTACATATGTACTCCTCGAGTTGTAGCATGTTAAGCATGTATCCGCTAGTTATATATTTTACATACTTAGAAGTTTGCTAGTTGGATGGAGTGTGTATTAGTAGTCATGTTTTCTACTTCTCAAGCACAAAAATCGCTACTTTCGCTGAGCTTGTTACACATGTTGTATGCTTCTGCAGATAATGCTGGTGTGATTGTGAATCCCAAAGGAGAAATGAAAGGTGAGGTCTTATGCTTAATCTCCATCAAGTATATGCCATTAAAACTTCGAGAAGGAGATCTTCCACTCAATATATCAAGAATTTATACTGTTTAGTTTTCACAATTTTCTCGATGTACGTAGTGTTCATGAGCTGGATTTGGCTGTTGTAGGTTCTGCTATCACTGGTCCAATTGGAAAGGAGTGTGCTGATCTATGGCCAAGGATTGCTAGTGCAGCTAATGCAATTGTCTGAACTATTAAGAGTTAACCTGCATATTTTGATACCTTTTATTTGGAAGTGCTGTTATTGTCACATATACAAACAAATGCAGCAATGTTGTATTGCTCTGAGATTTAAAAGTTCATATAATACCCACTTATTTGCTACTAAATATCACTGTCATTTACTTTTCGTGTAGTTTTTGATTATAGTTTTGTTATTATTGAAGACTTGTTCAAAAAAATAGTCGATGAAACATGGCTGAGTTCGAGCTTTTGGTTTGAATTGCCATTGTTAGCGGAGTGCTTTAACTCGTAAAAGGGAACTTTTATACGTGAATTTTGATTTAGTCGGATGTTAAAATGGCTATTATGTACCATATGACTTATGAGGAATCGAGGAGAAGAGCAAAATGATGTCTGTTGAATAATTTTGTTATTTTTTTCATCTTAAAATTATAATGATGAGATTACGTATTTCATATCTATGATCCTATATTCAGCAATGGTGGAATAGTTGAGATTCTTTTTTTTTTAGATAAAGTTTTGAATTTGAGTTTTGAATATAAAAAAAAAATCCTATTAAAAATACCTCTAGCTAAATTCTACTGCAAATATCGAATATTGGGCGGAAAAATAATAATTATGAAATGTCATGACATAGCTGTAAGTTGACAAAGGTGTGTTGACAAAAAAAAAGTACAGATATGTGTAAAGAGACGTGCTGCCTACTTGCTGATTAATTCCAAATTATAATTTGTAAAGTTTAATGGTTTATGTTTTTAATAATAATTAATCTGTTGACATTTGCCTCTTGTAGGTATAAATAAAAGCTTGCAAATTCATAAATCTAATGGAACTCTACCACGTATCTAATCAAGAGTGATAAGAAATAATTATTGACTAATTATACTTCAAATAAATTTACTAAAGTATTAACTAAATATAAATATATAATATTTTTGAAGTACATTGTTTATATGTAAAATTTAAGTCTTAACAAAACTTTGAATCAATTTTTTCCCTAATATAAAATGTTGGTACTATCATCTTAGCTAGTGGTGCACCTCTTTTATCGTTAATCAAAATTTTGAATTCAAACTTTTAAAATAAGATCATTTTTAGTCATACAAAATTTTAGATAATTTTTACCTCGTTACTTATTATCTAAGATGAGATTGACCTAGTTTAATAACCCATGATATGCCTCCATTTCATATTGTTTATACTTCAGATATCTGATCTCTATGGAGGGGAGAGGGGAGGGGAGAGTTTTCACATCGATGGTGGATGACGAGTTATTTTGTCTGCTTATATGTTGTTAAAGTCGAACAATTTACATTAAAATATTTTAACCGAAATCTAAATTAATTAGATTTCAAAAGAAATATCGAAACTCAAGAATAAAAATATAATGATGGGAGAGTGCCTCAGAAAAAATATGTGTGGACATGAAAAAATGTTTCTAATAATACATAAATATGCCAAAGGAATATTGTAATTAAGTAGTAAGGGATTTGGTTGGAGATTTAAATGTGATTAGGTTTAATTCCATGTGAGATAGTTTGTACATATGTTGACATGCGAATTAGGTTCCACTCTCTAGTGGCACCCACCTGAAAAATATTATTCCTAATAATAATTATCAATTTTAATTAGTTTGAAATATTTATTGTTATTTACACCTTTTTTCTTTAAAAAAGAATTAACATTATTTCTTCCCACAACTACATATATTTGTCATCATACTTCTCTTTTGAGTCGAGAATCTTTAGTAAACAATCTCTCTAATCTTTAGTAAACAATCTCTCTATCTTATAAAAATAAGATAATATTTACATATATATTTTTTTTTAACTTCACTTGAAATTATACTGAATATATTGTTGTTCTCGAACAATCACATGAGTATGCTAGTGTGAACAAAAATACTTTTCCATGATCTAAGTTGTGATTAACCAAAAACCAAAAAATAAAATTTTACAATTTATAGAATAAAGTTTCATGACACCATTGATTGACATAATTTAATCAACCTACCACCTTATAGATCATGTTTTATTAAGGACAAAATAATATACATGGTGCCAACTAATTCCCATCACCCATGTGACCCCTTCTTCCATTTTCAAAATTTATCACTAGTCGCCCCCCCCCCCCCCCCCCCTTTACAATAAGTAGCTCCATAAAAATCAACTAAAACTCAAACTTTCTCAAATCTCAAAAAAAAAAAAAAATGGCAAGAAAATTTGGAATTTTCTTTACAATTTTTTGTATTCTTTCAACTTCATGTCTTGGAGATTGGAACATTTTGTCACAACACAAAACCAATAGTGGTCTGCAAATTAGCCTAAAAAATTATTGTGAGAGTTGGAGAATGAATGTTGAGTTACACAACATTAGAGATTATGTTGTTGTTCCTCAAGAATGTGTTGCATATATTGGAAAATATATGACTTCTACTCAATATAAAGTTGATTTTGAAAGAACTATTAATGAATGTATACTTTATCTTAGTACTAATTGTATTTCGGAAAATGATGGAAAAGATGCTTGGATTTTTGATATTGATGATACTCTTCTTTCCTCAGTTCCTTACTACAAGAAAAATGGTTTTGGGTAAGTTCTTTTTCTCATTTTTTTCTTTTTTAGGGTTACGTTTTATACACTAACAATATATATTCAAATCGACCTCTTATACTATCTATTGAGAAAAAGGGTGATAATTTACATTTTGTACACTAACAATGTATATTTAGATCGACCTCTTATACTATCGGTTGAGTTTTTCTTTTGACTTGTGAGATAGAGATTTAACCTTTTTATACGATCTTAGACGATCCTTGTCACCTTATGGATTAACTTCAATTATGGATTTCTCTTTACTAGTAAGGATCATAAGGTTTTAGTCATCTATATAGCTACATACTCTTTTTGCAAAAGATTCATTTCTTATTATGATATCAGAGCTAGACTCATCCAAATTCTAGTGTACCTGATGTTGAGTTCCATATTATGTTGTCCACAATTAAGTTGACAGACCATGTTGAGTCTAGGGTGGGGGGAATGTTGAGTCTGTCCCACGTTGATTGTGGGATCGATGGGTATTTGATCTATTAAATAATTTCCACATCGTGAACTAGCTTTTAGGATTGAGTTAGATTCGATATTTCATCGATTGTTGCTAATGTTTTTTTTTTTTGTTGGTGGAATAGGGGAAATAAGCTAAATGTGACATCTTTGGAGGATTGGATGAGCCAAGGGAAAGGAACAGCATTGGAACATTCTTTGAAGTTGTTCAATCATCTTAAAGGATTAGGAGTTCAAATCTTTCTTGTTTCTTCAAGAAGAGAACATCTCAGATCCGCCACTGTCGACAATCTTGTCAAAGTTGATTTCTATGGATGGAATAGCCTCATACTAAGGTTTGACTATATTTTTTTTTAAATCATTTTTTATTTTTATATTTATACATTATTCTAAAATCGATACTTACTTTTTTATTGAAAATTTTAGAGATCAAGAAGATGAATGCAAGAATGCACAAACATTTAAGGCAGATATAAGAAGTAAACTTATAAGCCAAGGTTATAGAATTGTTGGCATTATTGGAGACCAATGGAGTAGCATTAATGGTCTTCCAAGTGCAAAAAGATCATTCAAACTTCCAAATCCAATGTACTATGTTGCTTGATTATGGAATTGTGAATTTGTCAAGTTTTTGTGAGGAAAAAGAAACATGATTTCTTGGATGTTATATGTTGTTTTTTGTGATGTGGATTATTGTTGGAAAAATAATTTTGTGAAGAATCTTGATGATTTGGTTGATTTTCACACTAAATATGACAATTATTGGAGCAAAGCAATTGTCAACTACTACACAACCTAAAGGTGCATGTGAACATTAAAGAATGGAAAAATAGACAAAAATAAAGATGATTCATACAAATTTCTACTTAACATGCAATTTACTAGTAGTTGATTGTTAACTTATTTGTGAACAATAAACCAGCTAACTGGGATTTGGAGAGGATAGAGTGTTACCTCTACCTTGGGAGGTAGAGATATTGTTTCTGATAGATCCTCGACTCAAAGAAAAGCATATCAAAACAGGTCAATTTTTTTTCAATGAGAGTGATAAAATCATAGGAAAATACATATTTCTGAATTGTTCGAGATAGAACTTGATCGTTTAATGATATTAATAGTTAATTTGTTTGGTCAAGTTTCTGAAAAGCCAAATGAAATGATAAGATGTAAAGATCCTCGGACTGTGGGACGAAAAAACGCTTAAGCTTTTTAACATCTTATATCAAAAAACACTAGCACTTGTACTTCTAAGTGAACCTATTCTTGCTTAGCATAGTCACCTCCCATTTGTGCCTTACAATAATCAAACAAACTCCCATCGAAGCATCGCCTTATAGCCTCTTTCGATAAGAATCCATCTTCGTCTCGAGCAAGAAAATACAAAAGCCCCCATTCTAATTTTGAAGCAATCCTTCAAATCAAACCAAAAGATCAAAAAAATGGTTAAAACAACTATAATGAGCTATAGCTCATTTGGCTTGGCTCGAATTCAAGAAGCGTTTAAGCAACTTATGCACCAAGTATTGGAGATAAATAAACAGTTACGTGTTTGAATAACAACTTACCATCCAAGAATATCGTATATATCTCTATTGGCTTGAGTCATATCCCACAATTCTCCAAAACTAAGCTTATCAGGCACAGTTCGAGCATACTTGCTAAAAATGTTCTCAAAATGCACTGGCAAAAACCTAAAGGAACAATTAAACCACACACTTAACTCATGATACTCAGGAAGGTTGTAACACGAGGACTTCAGAACGATTACTACATATATTTACTTGCCTGCCTTCTCTATCATAAGTCCCGGAATCACTTCCATGTTTGCCCTTGTGTATATTATGAATGTAGATTGGAAGTAACGGCGAAGGAAACCACCCCTGCAAATTAACATTTTACTATTACAATGTAACCCCACAAGTGAGGTTCAGGAGATCAGACTGTACCTAGACCTTGCCCCTAACTCGTAAATACAGAGAAACACAATGCACACGAGCATAAAACAGGGGAAATACTCTGCCTCCATTACATTACATCGAATTTGGCTAATTAAACTCACAAATCAAATGCATGTTAGTACGAATCAACTTACCGGGAGAGTAGGATAGCTCAAGACAGAATTGAGCATAATAGCTACGATGAATGACACGATCACATTGAAGCCAATTTGACGAAGCCCTATTCAAAACCAGGATGAAAAATATAGAATTCAATTATTCTAGATGACAAGAACTGAATTATATACTAGCACGATAAGTTACCCGAGTAAGTTTCCCATGGATAAACAATGCCATTATCGTCCTGATCGAAGAAAGCTGCATGTTGTTGAAGAACACTCATGCCATTGTGACTATGGCCCGAAGTTCCATTGGGGTGAGCCATGTCTGGAGCAACCAAACCCCTAGCCATATCTGCATATTTTTTTCGAGTTTTATAAGAGGTGTCACATTTTAAAATGAAAATAAATAATCGATTAAAACTCGTTATTTATTTAATTTCACAAATCAATTTTGGTGTATAGCACCCAATTTTGTTATGAACCGTTAATAAAGTTGATTGACAGCTCAGTGGAAAGGAAGGGGCAATGAAACTGTCTTTCACAACTGTTAATGAAGCATGTTTTGCAATATTTTTCTCTTCCGTCCTAAAATTTGAAACTCTCAAACTCCTAATCCTGGTTCCGCCTCTGATATATTACTATTAAAAAGATCGACGAAGCAGTGTGACGTGACACAAAAACTTACAAGGTTTTGGAATAGAAGTTTCCAAGTCAGTTCTAACTTTGTGTTGAATAGTGATTGGGGCAAGAGTTGCCTCTGTTGTGAATGCTGGATTTCTCTGATCCATTCCACCAGTAATTGTTGTTTCTGCCATATCTTATTATTACTTCAACAAAATTATAAAATTTACTCAAATCAACAAAGTTTAATTACAACTGAAATAATTATGAGGAAATTAATGGAGCCTATGTAAAGGTTACAAGTGGCTTTTTACAGTTTTTAGTGCTGCTTATGACACGTATCAGTCAAAATATGATCCATTAGTTCTGTTTATATTTAAATCGATTAAATTTATAATAATAAGTAAGGTCTGAAAAAAGTATATATATTGTGTACTAAGTTTTATGGTTATCTTATGTAACATAGAGAAATTGTTTTTGCTAAATCAATGCTCATGTAAAACATTTCAAAGTGAAATATGAAAATAAAAATATATAACAAAGAAAAGTAAGGAAATGAAGGAGAAGAGTATAGCGATAACAATAAATAATTTAGTAATCGAAGCAAAGAAACTAACGTGTAATAAAATTGAAAAGTAACAAAAAAATGTAGAATATCAATAGGAGAAACTAGACGATGCTTGAATACCTATTAATATTATAATCTAGTTTTTTATTTTCATATCCTTTTATGTAAGGGCATGTCTTCGATAAGCTGTAAATGTGTCATGTTCCGTCAAATCACCTCTCTTCAATATTTATTCGGCATACCTCTATCTCTATCCATATTTACTATAGCCAGCATCTCACAACTCCTTATTGAGATAATTATGCATCTCCTCTTCATATGCTCGAATCATCTCAATCTCACTTTCCTCATCTTGATCATCACAAAGGCGATTCTCATCTTATCCATGCATATTTTTGTTCCTAATCCTCTCTGTACTAGTATGTTCACACTTTCATCTCAACATCCTCATTTTCGCTACTTTCATCTTCAAATCGGCCCAACACTTCATTTCATACAACATAGTTGATCTGACCACTACTTTATACAATCTACTGTTATGTCTTGATGATGCATTCTTATCATACAAGACATTGTATACGCCCCTCAAAATTATTTATTTATCGACTTAATTTTTTCCGACTTTGAAGTAAAAATAAAATAAATGTTGGCCCATTCTATCACCAACCATGGGCTTAATCTTTCCATGGCTTTTTTAGCTACAAGGCCCACTAACATCAATCAATTGGGCCTGTATAAATTACAACTCCATCGCCAAAACCTGTTTCCCTTTCTAATTCCTTTACGCCTCTCCGTCGTGAAAAAGCTACACAAAAGGAGAGGATTTTGACGTAAAAACTATGGCCACCGAAGCACCGGTAGAGGCGACGGAGATTCCGTCGGTAGCGTCGGCGGAGACGGTGGAGAAGCAGCCGCATAAGCTAGAGAGGAAGTGGACGTTCTGGTTCGATAACCAGTCTAAACCGAAACAAGGCGCCGCTTGGGGAAGTTCTCTTCGAAAAGCTTATACTTTTGAAACTGTTGAGGAATTCTGGAGGTAAAATATGTCGTTTATGTACAATAGGAACGTGATATTTTATAGATTCTTCATGTTATGTTTATTCAGATTTGTGCTCGTAAATTGTGGAAACCCTATCTATGGCTCGTATTACAAATTGATATCCATATTTCTGATGAAATTATTTTTTAGAGTACAACCGAACCTCAATTTGCCCGGATTTGGATTTTTAATGTGATTTATTGATTGCGTTTGTGGATTTTTTTGTTTTTTACCTGTCAATTAAGATAGCTTTGATGTATGTTGATCTAATAGTATATGTGATCTTCACCAGAGAGCTCTTTCTGCTGATTACTGATTGAATTTGTGCCTCCTAGCAGGTTTATGACCCTGTCTCTATTTTGTGATGTTGAAAAAGTTTGTTCCTTTAGAGAATAATATTAGTATCTGCAATGAAGTTCTATTACTAATATTGTTCTTTGCAACTTTTGCAATCTTCAAGCAATTAAATTTTCCCTATGAAACTAAGCTTTTAGATATTATTATTATTCTAATATTTTCTTCAACTACTACTACTGTAGTTATAAGTGAAATTGGCTTCTTAAACTCACTGTCCATGAAAGCAGTGCACTATTAAACGAAATGAAGTACTTGTTTATATTAAATTTCATAAATTTCCTATATGTTGTATGTATTGATTTTGATTGATTAATGAGGTATTATGGTCTAGAAAGAATGGTGGGTAGAAGCTTATCTTAAATGTGGATTGTCCTCTTTGCAGTTTATATGATCAGATATTCAAGCCCAGCAAGTTGACTGTTAATGCGGACTTTCATTTGTTCAAAGCTGGGATTGAGCCCAAATGGGAAGATCCTGAGTGTGCCAATGGTGGCAAGTGGACTGCTACTAGCAGCAGAAAGGCTAATCTCGAGACTATGTGGCTAGAAACAGTAATAATTCTTCTTTACCATTTGGTGTCTGTTCTGTATTAAGTATGTCATATCATATAAAGCGATCTTTTGATTAGTTTTCTTGCTAAAGATGCTCATGTATTGTTTGTTGGATGTGCTTCTTTTAAACAGCTGATGGCATTGGTCGGCGAGCAATTTGATGAGTCAGAAGATATATGTGGAGTGGTTGCTAGTGTGCGTAGGAGTCAGGATAAACTTTCCTTGTGGACTAAGACAGCCACCAATGAAGCAGCTCAGGTGGTTTTCTTATCTCTGGTGTTATATAGCTTCAGAACTGAAATCTGTGTTATTGTTCCACTATCTCCGAAATGTGATGAGAAATATTCTTTAAGATGGTCCAGATGACAGATCTATGTTTAGTTTCTCAAAACCTTGGCTATTCCTTTATTAATATTATTTAAGAAAATGATATACCAGTGTACTTGAAACAGATACATTTGCAGGAATTTTGATGACTTTTCTCTTTCATTTTCAATTTATATGGTCTTGTGCTGCGTTAAGCTTTTTTCTTAATGCTGATATGACCTATCTCCGTTTATTTATTTATTTATTTGTTAAGAGCTGGAAAAGCGACTTATTTGAGCACCAAATTTGAGATCAAGAGAAAATGCCTTTTCCCATTCCATCCTAGGGACGAAACACTGGTGTTGATTATTAAATATATAATTTAAATTACCCGATCAGAAACATTTATTCTTTTTCCTGGCATGGAAGTCCTTAATATTTCTCTTCGCTTGTTCTTTAGCCATTCCCGGCAGATGTTTTTTTTGCTTGTTGTAGTGGTATCTCCTTTCTCTATGGCTTTGTTCATGTTATTTGTCCCTGATTTCTGTTCTGTCTTTAGGCATTCTGATAAAAAGCACTTTGATCTGGGCACTTGTCCCTTGCACTGCTCTATGGCTGTATATGCATCTAGATCTGCTTCATATTCAACTTTCTGCTTTGAGCTCTTCTTTAAACCCCTTAAAATGTGTCTTGAAATCTAAATTATTGTGTGGTCATGTTCTATAGCGCGTAATATGATTCAAAGGATCTTTAAATTCTCAAGTCGAAGCATGAAGATTTAGCTATGGGTGATGTAGCTAAAGATTTTTATAATTTTCTTTCTAATTACTTCCCATGTGAAACACTATTAACACTACACCATCTGATGTACAAGAGTGAGATATGAGTTTTATGAAGGTTAAGTTTTGATACCATAAACTCTTTAGGTCATTGGTGAAGTAGCCCAAGATCAAAGAAATGAGTGAAGTAGCTCATGTCTTTCATTTAACCCTTTGGATGCCTCCCATGATCCATGTAAGAACTATATAACTCAACAGCCTGGATTACTGTGGTGAAACCGGTATCATCTGATGATAGTAAACTGAGGAAGGGACAACATTCTGATTACTTAAGTACCACATTGTACTGTGATAGTTTGCTATGCATTAACTTTTCTTGATGTATGAAATTAGCATATTGATACTAAACCCAAGATGGTATAACTTGAATGTTTTCCCCAAGTATTCGTCATTCTCCGTTTAGTAATCCTATGTACATGTTCATCTTACAGCATTGCAATACACAAGTTGCGAATTGAAATTCTTTTCCATTGCTCAACTAGGGGTTTTTTCAGGTCTCTTTAGCAGATTATTCCCTTGTATTGTCTGTAATCACGTATGTATGCCTGTTTTTGGCCTTTTAACATCTCTGTAGTCTGAAGAATTGTTTTTCCTCTTGGCGTGATGCTACACTTGATGCTCCATGGTTTTGCATTTTATAAATAACTGGTTTGTTCTATGTTGTAGATGGGCATTGGTAGGAAGTGGAAGGAGATCATTGATGCCGAAAAGATATCCTATAGTTTCCATGTAATTTCCCTCTCATCACTTACAATTCTTGCAAATTCAATGGTCTTTTTCTTTCCTCTTGATGTTCGTTCTTTCTTAATCAACATATTATTTTGGTCATTGCAGGATGATTCTAAAAGAGAGAGGTCAGCTAAGAGCCGATATACTGTGTGAATTTCTTTATCGTGTGGAATTAACACCACTCCTTAAGCTCTCTACCAATACTGAAATTGTACGATTAGCACTTTTTTGCGCTTGTCTGCTGCAAATTTTGATCTTATTGAAATTTATTCGAACTTGATGAATGTTTTGATGTATTGCATTAAAGATTTTGTTCTGCTGTTTGTTATTTATGTGGAATCACTTTATATCTCAAGTACTCTCTTTTACAAAAAGCCTAATCAATTAATTGAGTAATTTTATGTTTCAAAATGAGCCTCTGTAGTACTAACTTACTTAGATATGCACAAGTGTTCTCTTAAATTATCATAAAGTTGAACGCGTAGACTCACATGTTTAATATGCCAAATCGTGTGAGTTTTTCTATGTACGTTTACTTATGATGGTTGAACTGTCAGCGGAGGTGTGTTTATGTATTATTTTTCTCAAATACGGGTTAACCTACATTAGTATCACGTATAATGTACCTTCGTTCACCAAAACTTAGACGTTAAGGATATTTATTTCTTAGGTCTTTTAACTTAAATTCCTCTTCCACATGACAATTCAAGTTTAATAATTACCAATTTCGAGTGAAAAGTTAAAAATTGAAATCATGAAGACAACATTTTCTAGACTACAAAGCACATATATATATGTTTGAATAATACATATAATTAAAGTTGTATCTGATTGATTTGTCTCAATTACACCAAAGAGGCTATAGCTATTTGATCATAACACATTTTCCACATTGGCAATAGTGATTAATTATGTGCCATCCATCAAGCAAGAAATCCAAGTTTTTCACCATTCTTCTTTGCCAATCGAATTAATCCTTGCCTTTGCTTCTGATCTGCTCCTATTGACTTGCAAAACTCTGTGATTACCTGATTAAACAATTACCATCAACATTAGCTTTGGTTTTCGCACTGGGAAGTTCCACCTTAGGGTTAAAATCTAATGGTTCTTATCAAAGGTGACTTTATTTTCAAGACTCGAACTTCAGACCACTAAACTAGAGTTTCTAGTTAAGGATAGGGGGAGGGGCTACTTACAGTCGGTACCAAACTAATCTAGAGGATTAGTGCCGAGAAGTTCCAGTTTAGGGGTAAAACGGTCTCTATCAAAGGCAATTTCATTTTCAGGATCGCGAACTCCAGACATCTAGTTAAGAATACTTACAATCGATACCTAACTAATCTAGCAGATTCGTGTTTGGAAGTTCCACTTTTGAAGGTAAAGTGTGCGTCCCTCCCCAAGACGATTTCATTTTCAGGGCTCGTACTTTAGAGGTAGTGGGGGTGGGGTGGGACGGGGGGCTTACAAGCCCATGACTACTATGGGTGGTTGATATTACTATTCAAATGTGACCTCTTGGCCTTTATCCTTTTTGGAGACTCAAATACCACATTTAACTATAGAAATATATTTTAACAAATTGTCCTCTATAAAATCTTTTATGAATTGTATGAGTTTGTTTACTTTTTATACTATTTTTTCAAGTTCACTTTTAAAAAAGTAAATGAAATAAATTTAATATTACATGACATTTATTAGTCAAATCCAACATTAGAAAGCTTAACCTACTTGTTTAGAACAATAACATTACAATTTTGAGAACTAAAACCTCTTTGCTTAGACTTAATATTAAATTAAGATTTAATGATTTTAAACACATAACACCTCAAAATTCTTGCCATAAAATCCAAAATCAGTCCAAATAGACTAAAATTATATATCTAATTCTCAATTTGAACATCACATAATGTTTAAATGTTGAAACTAATTTATAATTCAACATGTTTCACCAAATAACTTTGACATTTTTATTGACTTTATCCCCAAATTAGAACTTTCATAGATCATATTCAATAATATCAACACTAAAGAAAGACTAAATCTACCCAAAAAACAATATAAGCATAGACAAAAATTGTTAGTAGACAATTTGATGAATTAAAAACATAAAATTTCTTCAAAAACAAAAAAAAAATGATTTCCTGCTCATATGCACTCGATAGAGATTTAAAATGATACGATATTTATACTGATGGATAACAACAGATATCGAATAAACGATAAATTACCTGAGAGTGTAAAGCAATAGCTTTGCCCCTAAGTTGATTGAATCTTTTTTTGCCAACAATATTCCTAGTGATAACAACAATTGGTGCAAATATTCCTTTTCCATCATTAACATTACCCATCATTATCCTTGATCTCACTGCCTTTCCAAATTTAACATTCATTAATGGTTGCACTTTCTTCATAAACATACCATAATCTTCACCACTAACACATGAAGAAAATGAAGTTGTTGCAATTGAACTTGTAATTGCCATTCAAACAACTTTTTTTTTTTTTTTACTACTAGCTAGTTGTAAATAATATTCTTGAATATAGAAGTGATAGATAATGGAGCTAAGGGGTTTTTGAGCTTATGTTATAAGATTTTTTTTGTGTGGTTTATGAAGGTAGGTTGTTGTTGTAAATTTTGTAGCCTTTTATGTTTGGTTTATATTTTGAGTGGTAATGAAGAGGCAAATTTTGAGCCACACAATTGTATTTGCTAGCTTTTGATTGTTTTTTTCTTCTTTTTATTGGACTTTTGTTTTTTCTATTTTACTTTGAAAAATAGAAGTAAGATTCTTCTTGTTTTTTTAATGGTCCAAATATTCTTTCCTTTTTTTTTTTTTAAAAAAAAACAGTCTGATGCATGAAGTATTTTACGTTAATATTGTTCGAATAGTGTTGCATTCGAGGGGTGTGCCCTAATGTAAATATGATATCACTACAACATATAATGGATTTTGCGGCAATAATAAATTAGAGTATTTGTAACCAATATTGTTAAATGCTTTAGTAATTCTGAATATAGTGATATATATTAACTCAAGTGTTGTTCAATGTTTTCTGGTAATATATATTATCGCTAAAGGGAAAAATCTATTGTTACTAAATATCTATTTGTTGTAATCTATACATTACATGAAGACAATTTTATCGTTTAGATCTGTTTCCCATATTTTATTTTATTTATTTATCCCATCAGTGTGGAGATCTGTATCTATTATTCTAGTGGTTCTTTCTCTTCATGTAGGGTCTATCATTGTAATCTTGATCATATCCATATGCCAAGTGGTGCCCTTTTGATCAATTGAATTTTTATATTCTTTTATTCAATTTTGGAGCTTGAACTTTTTTTTTCTCATATATATTTTTGCATTGTAAATTTCGTGTACAATCAAATTAAGATACAAATCAAAATGACTGAATAAAATTTTAGGAAATCCACATAAATTACATTTTTATAGGTTGTTAACTTTATAGTTTCTCACTAGATGTTCAGTATTTGTATTAGAGTCAACTAAATCTAGATTCACGCATTACCTGATTCATTTTTTACTGTGACGCTCCCAACATAATTTTTTTCATTCGCATGAATTCAAACTCGAAACATTTAATTAAAATTGAAAGGATCCCGATCATCGAACATAATTGTGTGATTTTAATCCATGTTTTGAACCTCTATGGTTCTGAATTATACACGAAATCTTAAAGGATCCAAAAAAACATGGAATGCTAGGTGGCATGCAATTAGTGGACAATAATTAAACAGTGCAAAAATGTTTGAAGACAAATATATATTATTTTGACTCAAGATGGGAAATTTGATTTTGTATTTTGTAAAGTCATAAATGTTTTTCTTGTTTCATATTTTATGCAATTCAAATAAGAATTTCCAGCCGTTAATTATACTAGTAATTATGTGACAATGTCTTATGAAGCTTCATAGAAGCAACTTAATTGTTTGTCAAATGAGACATGTCTACTTGGTTATGCAATGAATACAAAGATAATGAGAGTATTTAATTGGATAGATAAATGATCGAGAGGTTACATGAGTTAAAAGAAATAATGAAATAGAATAAACAGAGAAATATGACAATATGTTAGAAGTTAAAAAAAAAATATTAACAATTAATGACCACATTCTACCATAATTAATGAAAGTAAAAAACTCGAATGTCATTGATCAAACTAGGATAAATTAAAATAAAACAACTTCAATATTTTTTTTAATATTGTAAAGTATTACTCCAACGGATTTACAGAATATATATTAAGCCTTATTAAATCAAGAATCAAATTAAAGTCTGAATTAATTATAATATCAGAATCTAAATATATCAAAGAAATCTAATTTTAATTACAAAAGTATATCCATATTAAATACACTATCATTGTACAATACAATCAATGGCGTACGCAAAAATTTTGCAAGTTGTGTCACCTTTCAACGTATACTATTATACTAGACACTTATTATCAATCGTTTCAATACATTATCAACTCCTCTTTTATGTCTAAAAAACTCTAAAATCTCTTATTTTTTTAATGTATCCGAACTACATATTAATGTATTCGAGTCAGTATTTAATGTATTCAAGGTACATATTATATATCTGGTTTATTTTATAATGTATTAAAACTAATTTTTAATGTATTCGAGCTATATATTAATGTATCCAGTTTATGTTACTTTTTAAGGATGTAATTACAAACACGTATGAGCTCCAAGATGTTGGGCTCGAAAGCCGATTGTGTTGAATGAATATTAAGGTCCAATTTTGGTATTAAAAGAGGGTGATGGACTGATGGTACTTAATTTTTTCATGTTTTCATCAAATTCATTAACATTATTAATTATTTTGACATAAAATAATTATTTAAAAATAAAGACTAATTATGCCAACTAACTTACGATTTTTAAGAAAACAGAATGTATTTATAGTTTGAACACTACTCCCTCCGTCCGAAATTATTTGTCATAATTTTTATTTTTAGAGTCAAACTATAAAAACATTGACTAACATTTTAAGATGTATTTTTTCATCATATTAATATGCAAAAAATTATAATTTATAGTACTTTTCATGTAGTTTTAGAATTTCTAATTTTTTTGTTTAAAATATCGAATTAATGTGATCTAATTTACCTTTGAAAAAATTAGTCAAATTCACTTTCGATAAGCGCAACATGACAAACAATTCCGGACAGAGGGAGTATTTTAGAGTAAAGCCTCCAATATTATTTGAAGTGAGAACTATATAAATTCATATATCATAACTCATAAGTATCTAAAAATATATATATTTTTTAATCGTAAAAATGACATTTTAATTTTATAAGATAATTATTTTTAAAATAATTTAAAATTAAAGAAATTCAAAAAATTAATTAAATCATGAATAGTCAAATTAAATGTCAAACATTATAAATGTTATAGATAATATTTTTACACCAATATTCTCCTATATATATACAATTATTAATTCAATCTTAACCAAACTAATAACTCCATTAAAAGGTCACACATTATTATTGTTTTATTTCCCTATAAATCAAAGCTTTATTTCACCAATCACCAATAACTTAAACATGAAGGTCACCACAACTTTTTTTCTTCATAGCTTTCTAATACTCATTTCTCAATATTTGGTTATAAGTACATATCCTCCTTGTGCTGGTGGTGTTTGTGGTGGCGGCGGCGGCATTAAATGCAAATGGCCAGAGTTAGTAGGAGTTGAGGTTAAGCGAGCTAAATCTATAATAGAATAAGAAAATCCTTCGGTTACAGGCGTTATTTTAGGTGATCCTGGATGCATTCACTTCATGGATGTATATAGTAATCGTGTTTGAATTTGCCCCGATAAACATGGTCGTGTTGCAACTGTTCCACAAGTTGGTTGATCAAACTTTGTCGATAGAAAAAATAGATCATATGATAGATCAAAATTATCTTTGTCAACTTTATAATATATAATAAAAAGTACTTTTTATTTTTATTTATTTATATGTGTTAATATAAATTTGATTTCAAAATTCTTTTCAAGAGAAAGACATTTAACAGAAATATCGAGACATAAGGTGGAGGCAAGAGTTTTATCAAAGGAATTTAGAATATAATATATAATCATTTAAAAAAAACAAATCAAATTTTTATTTTTACTATATATACATAAAAATAATTTTAATCATATGTGATTAATGTAATTTATTATTGTAGGGGGCTTTCTTTATGTTGTTGCTTATAGTTGCTGCTCTGTTCATAAATGTATATGAAAAAAAAAACTTTGACTAGACCAATTGAGTCCGCTCACTTTTGTATCGATAGATCCATTTTGGATTATAATTCGGGTTATTATCCTTTTTGATTTTTATAAATAAATTGATCAAACAGGTATGTCAGTAATATTAAGTAATTAGATAACTAAACAATTTAATTTTTTATTAGTCTTATTCACTTAGACTTAAATTAAGAATTAGCACATAATAATAATGCTAACAACAAGATTCGAACTCGCATTGCACGTTATAGTATATCGCCTTTCGCCACTTGAATCATTCGTCACTTTGTTCATCGGATAGTAAAGTTAATATATACCCTTAGATCCGCCCCTGATCTCTACTGAAGTATACCATATAACACAGTTCTATGTATCTCCATATTATTCTGATTTATGATGATAATAAACTATATTATATATTATTGTATGATTATTTTGATAACTCCAATCAAATGTTTATCTATGTCAAAATATCAATAAGTTGTGGTTTTACATAAAGGAGCCATTTTGAATATTGAAAATTTTAAGGTATGGTATAAAGTTTCATATTCAAACACAATGATTTATAAGTCAAATAAATTAATAATATAATTGGAGATAGAAATTTTGAGATACATATATAATAGTTTAGCATCATCTTTTATTTAACTTGATGAGTTAAAGTGTCATAAATCAAAGAATTGAAATAAAAATTATGTGTACAATAGTTATTTAACTAGAATATTTTAGGGAACATCAAATATTTTAAGATTTATCAATTCTATATATATACATGTAAAATATTTTAGGGAACATCAAATATTTTAAGATTTATCAATTCTATATATATACATGTAAAGTGAATAATAGATAATTTAAACGTTATAATTATATTTTTATTCAATTATTACTTTTGTGTTGTTAGTTGTTTGAATTATATTATTCAAGTTGTTTGTATCACAAATTATAAAATTATGATTGTTGTGACATTCAAACGCCTCTGATATTTCAATTCGTTTTCTTCGATTTGTTGATAGGAAACAATACAGTTTTCAATTAAATTAAAAGAAATAAAAATGGTCTAAATATAAAGAAGAAATTAAAACAACAAACCTATATATAGGATAGCAATAAAGTTTCCAATTAAAAACAATAAAATAAATTAATTGGGTAAATATGTAATTTATCACTTTAATACATGTATAACTAATATCCACATAACTTATTGGGAAAATTAACAAACTAGTCAAAATCAATAACTTAATTAGTAAAAAATTCACTACTTTAAAAATATTAGTTAAAATGTCAAAAATGTCATTATTTTAAAAAAGAATATGTATCCTAATTAAACCCCTATTTTATAGCCTAAAAAATTAATTTATTTACATTCCCATGTATATTCATAGTTCACGTTTCTCAAATTATTTTTATTTTAAAAAAAAATTAAAATCTACAAATTTTCCCCATATCTCTCTCTTCCATATTTATCCCATAACTAAAAAAAATAAAATTCTCTCTCTTTATATTTTCATGTTCATATTCCTATTCAACCTTCAAATGTTTGTTCTCTTCAACCCCAATTTTCTTATTATCTTCTACCGGAATGTTATTTTTTTATCTTCAAAATCTGGATTCACACAAATTCCTCTAATTAAGGTATTTTCATCGTTATATTCTTTTTTTGGATTTATTTTCTAATTTTATTGTTGTTTAAATCATTCTTATTTGGTGAAAGTAGGATAATTCTCATTTAGAACTATAAAACACTCTTCAATGGATGATTCTAAGACACTATTCATCTTAGTAAAATGATTTCTAGTGATTTTCCGTCATTTAATCTATGTATTACTCAAGAAATAACGGATATTGTAGGATTTGCTTCTAAAATGAGGGAAGAGAGACAACAAGAACAAAGTCTTCATCAAACTCAGATTGAAAACGTAACTCGTAGGGTACAAGAAAATGACGGAGAAGACCAAATTGTTGATGAGGAGGTATTTAAATATTTTTGCATGTTTTGATTTTTGCATGTTGAGTTGAAGTTAAAGAACAATTTGTTCAACAATGTGTATTGAATATATTTGTAAAATTCTTGTTATGTACACCGTGCAATATTTATTAGTTTGTATTTTGTATTCAGTTGTTATTTTATTGTTGTATTTTGGGGTCAATTTTTGATAATTTTGATAATGTATCATTTTTATTCATTCCTTTATATTTTTTTACATTTGTAGATATTCAATAATTTATGAATACATTTTATATGACTATGATATTTCAGATTTTATTAATGAACTTTTGTTGGATTTGTGTTGTATGCCATGTAATTTTTATGTATTTGTTGTATTTGTGTTATATGATTATTGTTAATGAATTCATTTTGCGTGATTTTGGATTCAGATGTGTTTATACTAATTGTACTTGTTTGAGCCTTGTTTGTATCCGTAAAGTAAATATACACATTGTAATGCTATTTGTATGTTTCCAAAGTGAATACATATTAGTTGTATTCAGTGTATTCTTATTGTATTTTGGATTCAGATGTGTTTATTCAGTGTATTCTTATTGTATTCACACTAAAAAAAACTTCCCAGTCATTAATAAAGTCAGGAGTAGAGTTGTTAACAAAGACAAAATTAAGTAACTAATATGTATTCACAATTGTACTTGCATTATGTTATGAACAAAACTTTATTCAAGTAATATCACTTACTGAATACATAACAATCATCATGTTATGAACAAAACTTCATCATAGTAATAAATATTATGTATTCACAATAGTAATTCTTCATATTTCATAGAAGTCCTTAACATATACGTATACAAAACAAATATTGAAATTGTATTCATTTCGGAACAAACGCTTACAACATATATTACATTGATCATATTTGTTTTGTTAAGGAATACAATTTATTCAAATAGTCATACGTTATCCATAGTTCATACAATTTACAACCAAAACAGAATACGAACGAAAACAGAAAACGGACGAAAACAAATTACTTGTTTACAATTATACGAAATATACGCTTTACAATTATTTTCAATTAGACTTTCGATTTTTTTCGTACTATATCAATTTCAAATATACGAAAATAGAATACGATTAACAATTATATCAATTATAAACAATTAGAAAAGAATAAGGAAGAAGCAATTATCTCGTCGAATTTGTATTGAAATCTTGAAAATCAAAAGTTGAGAGAATTCATCAGATTTTGGGAGTGACAGTTGATTTTTTGAATTTTTTTATTTTTTGTAACTAATGAGAGTTTTAAGCAATACTTCCATCTTTAGTTTTTTTCTCTCCTCTTAATTTCTCCTTTCTATTTTAAATATTTGTATTCTTTCAATTTAAACAATTAGAAAATAGATTAAAAAGATACATAATAAACTAAAATTGTGACATTTTTACTAAATAATGAAAGTATTGACAATGAGCCCTCTTAAATAACAAAATAATGACATTTGAAAAAATTTTCTATCTTATTCCACCTTTTACCCTACATAACTTTATACATAGATTCCCACATAAGTTATGTTGGTATTAATTATGAAGGACTACAAAAATGCAATCAAACATGGTATAAGTTATGTTGACTTTTATACCTAATACAAAACTTCTACCAAACATAATAAAACTAATGCAACTTTTTATACATGAATAAGATCAGATGTCTCTTATACAGTAACCAAACAACCCCTTAGTGTTGAATGAAAGGACAGTTTCTACAGTTAATTATGTTATTGTTGTCTTTCTATATTTCTATATTTATCTGATTGTTAATGGAAAAATGCTGGTGGCCGAAGAAATAACTCTTCGAATCCATCAAGCTCCGTACTTGTCTTTAAAGTATCTTTGTATTAAACTAGAAAAAAAAAAGTAGGTATTTTTATTTTTGGACTAAGGACTGTCAATTACAAAAGAAGAAAGGACATCTCTGTTACAAATGTAGAGAGCCTATGAAATCTAAAACTTCATTTACATTATTTGCAATTAAAAATTATACCCAACGAACAAGAGGTTCTTTTCCTAAAGAGTTCATACAATGCAAACATCTGGGGTTCTTATCCTAAAGAGTTCATACAATGCAACAGGAACATCAATGAGTGAACCCCTTAGCATTTGTTACGCAAATACACTTCCCTTCCCCTTATATTTTCTTGTTTTTGACAAGATTCAGAAATATTGATCCTTCCTAACAGAATACCTTTTAGGGCTTTCGTATTCTTTCAAAGTTTTTCACTTTCATTCTTTTTCAGCTTAGGTTGAATCTTTTTTATATTTTTTGGTTAGTATGCTATTGCTATAAATTCCCTGGGTATGTTGTTGTTGTATGCTATTGCCATAAATGATCTGACCTCCCTGCTATACTGCCACAGTGCCACCTTCCTCCAATTTCTTAGCAACAAATCAGCTTTTTGCCTCCCAATCATGAAAGACTATTCTAAAGCTAATATTCCATCTTGCATTGTCTTTGCACTGAGCAATGGCGGCTTCTACATTTATGAAAATTTTAAGGCATACATATATAATAGTTTAGCATCATCTTTTATGTAAATTGATGAGTTAAAGTGTCATAAATCAAAGAATTGAAATAAAAATTATGTGTACAATAGTTATTTAACTAGAATATTTTAGGGAACATCAAATACTTTAAGATTTATCATTACTATATATATATACATGTAAAGTGAATAATAGATAATTTAAACGTTATAATTATATTTTTATTCAATTATAAATTTTGTGTTGTTATTTGTTTAAATCATATTATTCAAGTTGTTTGTATCAATTATGATTGTTGTGACATTCAAAACCTCTGATATTACAATTTGTTTTCTTTGATTTGATGAAACTTTTTTCTTTTAAATATAATTTCAATCAAATACATGTATGAATAAATATAGCTGAGATTCCACAATTAATAATATCTGAAATGCCCAAAAAAATAAGACTTCTCATTTTTATTTTGATTTTAGAAAAACAATCCTCAAATGAGTAAGCTATAAATGGTTGTGTTACCCATGGATCATTCTCGATTTTTTTATATAATAATAATAATAATAATAATGATAATAATAATAATATTTTATTTATAAAAATAATTTTACTGAAAAGTACCTCTAATACTTATAAACGGCAAAAGATAAAAAAGAAAAGGACTTACGTTATATAGACAATGTCTTAAACTTGCATCAAATTTCATTTAGATATTTGAATTAGAACACTTAAACGCATAAAATGTTTCAAGAGGTCTCGGATTCGAATCCCCTTGAATACAGAGTCGCCTTTATTAGAGAGGGTTTTATTCCTTGTAGGAGTTTCCGACGTGAATCCAGATTTAATCGCGCTTCAATGTGGATCTCAGACGCCGAATGGGAAACGAAAAAAATGCTCCAATCAATTACTTATGCTTCAATCTTTGGAATAACTTTGTAAGTAAGTTAATCACATAAAATATATATCATCTTCTTTAATTACATACATTCGTCTCAACAAGTCGTAAAACCCCTAGATATTCATGCACATACAATTTTCATAATTTGAACTAAAAAATCTAATTATATAATACATCATCGTGTATTCAAGTGTTCAATCGAAACAGAAAGTAGCTCTAGTGTCTAAATAAAATTTGCTCACAAATTTAGGAAGTTGTCTATAGGGGTTCAAAGTAACAAACAACAAACTTAGGGGTATCTATTAATAATAAACACTTCTTCAATTTTGAAGCTTTCTTTCTCCTTTTTGGTCCTTTCTTGTCAGCAGCCGGCGTTTGGGATTTTTCAGGTATTGACTTTTGCTAAAACAAACATCACCATTGATGAACTTGAAACAATCTTCCATTTCTCCTTAATCTCATCAAAATCCCTTAAAAAAAGATCCAAAATTGTCTCATTTTGAGATGTCATTAGCTACCCATTTTTCAGCATTTGTTATCCTTTTTACACTTGGTATTCATCGTCTTCTTTGTTGCATCTGCAATTACCTTAAAAACCCATCACTCTATAGATCAAAAACATGGTATTTCTCAGAACTCAGATGGAAAAATCTTGATTTATACTCCCTTTTAATCATTTTACCTATTGCCTCTTTCTCTCATATATTTCTGTTCTTAGCTTTCTCAGGGAACAATGTAGTGTATAAATTCTCATTCTTGCAGCAATCTTTAGTCATTTTCTTCTTCTGGGTGTTTATGATTCTTATTGTTGTTAAAGAAAGTTTTGATCTTTATGCAATTCTTGATAGTTTGGTTTACAGTTTTGCTGGTGTTTGTTTTGCTGTTGAATTTTTGATGAATGGGAAAGGACTTGTTGGTGTTAGTGGTGGTATGTATGGACATTTGGGGGAGTTGGCATTTGTTTGTGGTTGTTGTTGCTTGTGTTTAGCAGTAAAGCCATCTTTGTTTTTTGTGGAGTACTTGTTTTCCTGTGTACTTGTGTTGAAAGGGACTTGGGTTTTGCAAGTTGGGTTGTCGTTATATACTGATATGTTTTCACTAGATGGATGTGAGAGTCTTTTGGTGGGTTTATCAAAGGGGAAAAATGATGTTAATTGTGATCTTGATGAGAATAAGTTGAGGGGAACAGCATTGATACATCTGTTGTTTATAGTGCATGTTATTGTGGTGATGGTCATGAGTTTTGGGTTGTTTGCGTTGTTGAATCGGGATAAGAGAATGAGATGTGGCGATACAAGTGGACCGTTGCTAGCTCAGGTTGGATCAGAGGGTGTGTTGATGCGTCCGCTTCCTGAATTAGAGTTAGAATGAGAAACTTCGGATGTTCTTCGATAGAGAAGCATTTGAAAGAAACTGCAGAAGTGGTTTACTTGTAAGTTTTGAATTTACAGATGTTTTTTATACTATATAGGAAATTCTAGCCTTTTGTTTTTCTTGATCTTCTGTCTTTTCCAATGTACCTTAGTGTTGAATGAAAGGAGAGTTTCTACAGTTCATTATATGATTGTTGTCTTTCTATATTTCTATATTTATCTGATTGTTAATGGCAAAATGCTGGTGGCCGAAGAAATAACTCTTGAATCAATCAAGCTCCGTACTTGTCTTTGAAGTATCTTTGTACTAAATTAGAAAAAAAATAAGTAGGTATTTTCATTTTTGGACTAAGGACTGCTGTCAATTACAAAAGAAGCAAGGCAATGTCTGTTACAGATGTAGAGAGCCTATGAAATCTAAAGCTTCATTTACATTATCTGCAAATGAAAAGTATACCAAACGAACGAAGACAGAAAGTCTTGATGCTATAAGGATGATTAGGTTTTCCTCCAAACCATCTGAGATTCTTCTCCTGAAGAGTTCATACAATGCAAACAGGGAACAGCAGTGAGTGAACCATGTTTTTTGCATTCCTACCGCGGTTTTTTCTAGACCAGCGCTTCAGAAAGCTGCTCTTGGGGACTTTGGGTTCTTGGTATCATCATTGTTGCCCGAATTATTTTAAAGCATATATGTTGCATTGTACAATGCAAAGTCAAGTGATTTGAGTCTCAAATATCCAGCTTACTGAAGTAGTATCTCATGTACGAATATATGCAAATATAATCCCCTGAACCCCTCCCCTTAGCATTTGTCACGCAGATACAATCCCCTTCTCCTTATATTTTCTTGTGTTAGACAAGTTTCAGGGTATCAATCCTTCCTAACAGAATACTTTTTAGGGCCTTCGAATTCTTCCAAAGTTTTTCACTTTCATTCTTTCTCAGCTCTCGTAGATTGAATCTTCCTTTTTTTTTGGTTAATATGCTATTGCTATAAATTCCCTGGGTATGTTGTTGTTGTATGCTATTGCCATAAATGATCTGACCTCCCTGCTATACTGCCACAGTGCCACCTTCCTCCAATTTCTTAGCAACAAATCAGCTTTTTGCCTCCCAATCATGAAAGTCTCTTCTAAAGCTAATATTCCATCTTGCATTGTCTTTGCACTGAGCAATGGCGGCTTCTACATTTATGGAAATACTAGAAATTATGCAAATTCATCTTTGAGAGGCATATGGCGTAACCGCTGCTTCTCTCAGAAATCAGAATCTGATATCATTCACTCACCAACTCTAAAGCAAACATTAGCCTAAACTCCTCCCATAGATTTATTTTGCATTCCTGAGGTCCACTTTTACAAAGCTTCCACTTAATAAATGTTTTTATCATTCGCAGACCTTACCCCTACCTCATGGAGGTAGAGAGGCTGTTTACGAAAACGCATAATGTTTATGGACAGTTGCATGAAATAATCACCTTCAACCTGTTGATCATCAAATAGAAAAGGAATTTTCTTGCTTAAACAGCTAGAGTAATATGCAAATCTGTGATAGAAGTATAAAACAACTACCAACTCGTTTATTGTACTTGAATATTTTTATAATGTACATGGTGCATGGGTATCTATATGTATTGACAACTTTTGAGAAAGTGACAAATAGAAAGATGTTTTACATGGTAGAGTGTAACAACTATCCTGATTAAAGAATATGTTTGTCCCTTTTCAGCAAAACTGACCATAAGCAAAATCTATTAATTGTGTTGAAGAGAAATATCTTTTTCCAGCTTTCTGTATTTTGTCTTGGAGGAAAAGATGGGGAATGTCAACCATTTTCGACGAAAACAGTTGAACCCATGGATTTTTAATCTCGAACGAATCCTCTTAAGTTTACTGGTGAAATCACTTCTATATCTCATTATTTTGAATTTTGTGAACTTTACCAACTTTTTCATGTGCTTGTATCCTGCATGAAAGTTGTTTGATAAATAGTGAGCAGAAAGTAAAAGAGAAAGGATGTATAGAGTTAGAAAAACTGTGAAAAAATAAAGAAAAAAGTACTCATATGGAAGGTAAGTGGCTCCAAGGTAATGGAATTAATGAAACCTACGATAAACTCACAGAAACTCTGTGCGTCTTTGCTTCTATTATATGTGCATAAACATCATAAATCCTGTCGTTCTGTATTTGATTGTTAGTTTCTCTTTAGGTTTCTATTCAAAAATATGTTGACCTCAAAATCAAAGGTTCATACCTTTCACCTCTTTAATCTGTTGCTCATCTTGAGGTTCTGTTTTCTGTAAGACCTACAAATTGCATCATATAGTAGTTCATCACTGTGTATTTTTGCAAAATTGACATCTCAGAGTGCATAGAGTAAGAGAGGTTGTACTGTTTGTACTTCACTATAATGTGCTACTCCGGATGATTATTTGATCATTTCCTTACCTCAACCAGGCTTTGCAGACATGTTCTCATCCTTCTTTGTATGAATCCTCGAGTGGTCTGTTTGATGCAGAATATAAGCATAAGATGTTAATAGCTGTAATGCTATCACGCTTAGAAGGGTTTTTACCTTTACATGAGTTTTCACAAATGCATAAAAGTTCAGAAGGTTCCACACTGTCTTGTCTAGCCTTTTGCCTTCAATATGGCGTGAAGTGATATCTAAATATCAGGCCAACTCCAGTTCCAAGATTTTTAGAAGGCAGGTGAACACTAATATATGTATCTTCTGAGCTTACATGTAGACCTCTTCTCTTCATTAATGTCTTATTCAAATCACTACTCATGTTTAGGAGGTTCTTCTAGTATGTTTTCTTTTCTCCAAATCTGAAGTAATATAAATACTTTTCTTTTACCCCTATCAATGTTTTCATTTATTTGAGAGTAACAGTAATTTGTGGACGTGTGAGTTGTTAATAGAAAATACCATAAGAGACAAATCCTCCGTTTGTGCTCAAGTCTTCAATTGCTTCTCCTCTTAGCTCAGGAGGTGGAATAGGGGACCAGATGCAATGGGGTGCCTTGGCACATGCTTTTGTATTTGCAACATCCATGAGTTCCTGCTGCGAAAACTGTCAATGTCCTGGACACTTGAACAAAGTCATGCATGCTATAAGATTACAAAGTCGTACATGTTATAAAATTGTATCACCTGGAAGAAAGCTGTTGCTATAATCACATCTGTTTTCTCCTTAAAACGCATTGGGAATACTGCCGTGATTTTCTGGGGCTGTCACAAATGTAGAGTTTACATATTAAGAAGCATGAGGCTGTATTCTCTCAAACAAATCTCATATTTTAGGAAGGAATTTTTCTGTACATTTTTTTAATACAATTATTTCTCTTCATTGAAGTTCCTTTAAATATGCCAATTTGACTCAGATCCCATCATATAGTTGCAATGCATGTGTCATATTTTTTGAACTTAGCAAAACACAGTAGCTATACTCAGTAGTTTGGAAGTATTATATGGCGTGACTTGGCATATAACTGTGAATATAATGTTTGCAATCCAAGATGGTAAGACTTTTGGTTTGATGGTTTGAAGAATAATCACTCTGCAGATATTTAAGTTTGAAATGGTCTTGAAATTTGATGGTTTCGGAAAATATGTTCTCACTTTAGTTTTTAATTTCTCTTCCATTTGTAGTATAATTGTCACTTTTGGGAGCATTGTTTGAGTATTGCTACCTGCATGCCAAATGAACTAATTGTTTCTCAGAAAGGGCTTCAGCATTTATGGCTGCCCTATATTGCATTCTAATCCCTCTACTGATGCTCCGCCGATGAGGATCAACTACTGCCAAGTTAATGTTAACTGAGCTAGTCTTACGTTGCGCTGAGCTACTTATCTGCATAGTGTGTTCATTTATATTAAATAATATAGTGTAATTAGTGTTGGTTAAGTCTGTTAAGCAGTCACGTGAAAGTTGTTATATTAACTTGCACAATACAAAGTTAGTTACAATGAGTGTGATGTATAAATAGGCTGTAACTTGGATCTGGTTCATATATGAAAATACTTTCTCTTCTTCTTCTTAATCAAAATTCTCTCTAGGATACAATCCATAAACCAATGATATGGTTTAACATGGTATCAGAGCTCAGGTCGTGAGGGATCGATTTGCGTAGAGGAAAAAAAAAAGGTACTGAGAAGCAGTGAAGAAAAGCTCATAAAAGAAGCATCAATGCCGACAGATGAAGCAACAACAATGGCAGAAAATGAAGTCACATCTCTGAATCACAATCATCCACTTTATCTTCAAGCATCTGATGCACCTGGAGTGATTTTGGTCCCAATCAAGCTAACTGGACCAGAAAATTATGCCTTATGGAGTCGATCGATGAAATTGGCTCTTAGTGGAAAAGGAAAACTTGGATTCATTGATGGATCGTGTAGGAAGACAACTTTCAAAGGAGCACTGGAGGAACAATGGGAAAAATGTAATGCGATCGTGTTATCGTGGATTGCGAGTACTGTCACAAGTGAATTAATGCCAGGGATCATATATGCCTCAAACGCGAAAAAGGTTTGGGAAGATTTTGAGGAAAGATTTGATAGATCAGATCTAACACGAATTTATCATTTGTGGTCTGAAATTGCAACTCTTAAACAGGGCACTGACTCTGTAACTTCATATTACTCGAAGCTCAGGGATTTGTGGGCTGAATTGGATGTTATGATTCCATTACCAGGTTGCAATTGTGAGGATTCAACAGTCTATGTGGGACATTTAAGATCACAAAGACTTCTACAATTTTTAATGGGATTGAATGAGAGTTTTAGCAGTATTAGAAGTAACATTTTGGCTAGCAAACCAACAGTAACTGTAAATGAAGCATATGCAGTAGCAGCACAAGAAGAAAGTCAAAGAGTATTGGAAGTTTCAGAGAGAACAAGAGATCCTTTAACAATCCTAGCTAGAAATGCTCAGACATACAATCCTAGGCCAAAGAAATTTGTGCCTCCTGGAACAATATGTGATCACTGTGGATTCAAAGGTCACTATAAGCTTGATTGCTACAGATTGGTAGGATATCCACCAGGATTTCAAAGCAAAAGGAAAGGAACTGATGGTTACATTAATGACTACAAAGCAGCTGAAGGTTTTAGGTCTGACTTCAAACCAAATGCACATTTCACAAGGAATTCTGATGACTTCTATGATAAAGGAAAGCAAGCTGAAGGTCACATGACACCACCTCAATACCAAGATCTGGTAGACAGGATGGATAGAGCAGAAACATCAGATTGTGTTGCTAACATGTCAGGTATGGCTTCTTTAAACTCAAAAACAAGTAGAGTTTATGAATGGATAATCGATAGTGGAGCTACACAACACATCACACCTAATGAGGAGATGTTGACTACTATTAGAAGAGTACAAGGAAATAGCAGTGATGGAGTACAAGTTCCAACAGGAAGTAGATGTGATATCAAAGGAATTGGCAATGCACAGGTTTTAGAGGATCGTGAACTTAGAAATGTCTTGCATGTGCCAGACTTCAAATTTAGTTTGTTATCAGTATCGAAGCTAACCAGGGAATTATCTTGTTCAGTGTGTTTTTTCCCTGATTTCTGTGTCTTTTAAGGGACTCTACTATGGCAAGGTGTTGGGGATTGGTAAGGAGAAGGAAGGATTGTACATTTTGAAGAATCAAATAGAGTCACCAGTACAAGCTATGGCTACTGCAAATATGAGTGAGGATGCAACATTATGGCATTTGAGATTAGGACATGCCTCAACTGGTATTTTACAGCATATTCAATCACTGAAGCATTTCAGACAAGAATGTACAACATAAATGTGAGATCTGTCCCTTAGCAAAACAGTGTAGATTACAGTTTTCTGTTAGTGAAAGCAGAACTTTAAAAGCATTTGAAATAATTCATGTAGATGTTTGGGGGCCATATAAGAAACCTACCTTTGATAGGAAGCAATATTTTGTCACTATTGTTGATGACTATAGTAGATACTAGTTTCTGGTAACGTGCTTTGCACGTTGATTCCAAAATGCTTAATACAAACTTTATATTGCAAATGCTATATTTTAAATAGTACATATTATTGGACTTTTTCTGTGCTATGATAAAGAAAAATCAAAACTAACTGAAAATGAAAAAAAAAAAAAAAGAAAGAAAGAAAGAAGATACAGAGCAACAACTATAAGTTCATGAGATTAGAAAATCTTGCAAACTTTGATGCTACTTTACTAACATATATAATACTCTAATTTAAGGATAAATACATACTCGAACATATATAGATATATGTATATAATAAAAGTATTTATCCCATAAAATTAACGATTATGCGTGAAAAATAAAAATTAAATTGATACATATGTTGAATTCCATCATTATCAATTCAAATGCGATCAGAAGTCATGTGAGTCTTGATTTGATCCAAACTCATGATTTTTTCCCCAAAAATTAAGTAAATAAAAAAGGGAGATAAATGTATAGTAAGACTGCAGAACGTAAAAAGAAAAATGCAATATTTTGCACAATCAAAATCTAAAAATATGAAATAATAAACTATCAGTTGTAATACTTCATTAAATAGCTGAAACATAAAGTGATAAGAGACGAAGTGAGCTAAATAAGAAACAGATTCTGAAGATTATATTGTAAAATTATATATAAAAAAAGGCTGCATCACACATAAGCAGAAATAAAAATCTTCAAAATCAACAATAAAAATTGAGATACTGATGAAGAAATAGTTGAAGCAAAAAAAAATAGTCATATATATGTATACTAAATGTAGTGACTGGTAGTATTCTTTTTTCAACATTATTATAACTATCAAAAGTTTGAATAATCAAGAGAGTGATTTTTGAGCTTCTCAATATAAGTAATAGAACAATTAAAAAAATGGAATAATAATGAAGACTTTTAGATATCTTATAGTAATTCAACTTTCAATTTTATTTATTTTTCACTTTTAGTACAAAATATAAGATATTTTATTTTTGTACATATGTGTTTCACCAATAATTTGATTAATCTTATATACTCTATGAAAAACATATAATACACGTTTATTTCAGAATACTTAGTATATAACTTATTTTGCCAATAACAATTTTAAATAATTCATATATTTTTCAACTTTTTTATAGTTGAAAAATAAAATTCAAAATGTAAACTGTATAGAAATATACAATGTCATAACCAAAGAACAACGATAATAATAAGGCAATCATATTTTTTAGCCACAAACTCAAATGAAGGCAGTGGCGGAGGGAGGATTTTTATCAAGGGGGTTCAAAAAAAATAAATTAATCACATAAATAATATCCACAAATAAATGAGTCGGATCGGATAAAAAAATTAATATATCTAAAAACTTAAATAGATCAAGTTTTCAATAACAATCGATCCAACAGAAGCAACAAGCAGCACTCAGCGCCCAACGGGCAACGGCAAGTAAGAAGAGACGATGAAAAATAAAACGTGGAAAAATCTTAAAAGAAGAAAAGAGTTTTTAATATGTAACTTTGTAATTAGGAATTAAACTAATAAATCCTAAATTTCCTATCATGATTTTAATATTTTGGAACTAAAATCGATTTCTGATTCCATTATTATTTAAAAAAAACAATTTTTGATTCCATAATTATTTAAAAAAACAATTAAAACACTTAAAATGTAAGCAAATAAGAAATTACCTCCATCCGGATTCGAAAATCGCGACCTTGCGTGCCTCAGCACAGATTCTTGAACCCCCAACACCACTGAGCTACGCCTTTGGTGTATGTTCAGGGGGTTCAATGCTATATATATACACATACATTTAAAATTTAATTGTGTATATACAGTGTAATTTTTCGACGATGGGGGTTCGAATGAACCCCCTTGGTTGAAGGTAAATCCGCCCCTGAATGAAGGCCAAACAATAATTAGTTAGTGAAAAAAAAAATAAACAAAACAAAATCATAAATCTCATAAATCAATAAAGACAACTAAACTAACAAACACAAAATAATAAATCTTACCTTTTTTGTTGATGGTGCTGAGAAAAAATCGAAATGAATATCATATATTCATACTTTAAAATATCAAAAATAGATTTAAAAAAACTGACGAATTAAGAGTACGCAGACATATGAAAAATATAGCTAGTACTTGTTTTTTTTCCACAACTTCTTGGAATGGTCTTTTAAATTATATCTTGTTACATGTGAAAATAAAAAAGCTAAATCAATGAACAAAACTTAAACATAAAGAAAATGAAATGATGAAATGCAATTGTTAAGGGGAAAATGTTAATGGGGATAGGACTCCACAATGAGACAATGTGGACATTATAAAAAGATTCCAGAGTCCAGAGCATATCAAAAGTCAGTGATAAATATTATTAAAATCGGAAGGTTAAAGGAACAATAATTAAAACTCAATAATTAGGGGAAGATGTAAGAGTTTTTAATTTATAATAATATTTAAGGAAATTGATGTAATTAGCTTTATTTGATTAGATATTTAATCAAAATTTTATTTAGTAAAGAGTAAAATAGTAATCCAATTTTGAATTTGGAAGCTTGCTAATAATAATAATAATAATAATAATAATAATAATAATAATAATTTATTATATTATATTGATGATGAATAAATTAAATATAAATATAAATTATAGATGATAAATATTATTAAATTAGATATTTTAATTAGGAATCAATCTAAGGAAGCACAAAAGTCATGATATTTTTATTAAAATGATACAATTTAATATTTAAATTAAATAATTAAATATTTCTATAATATTTTAATTTATAATAGAAGTAAAATCGTAATTTAACTTTTAACTTTTTTTTGTTTCCACTTATAATAATATATAATACTTGGGTATGCCTCATTCACTCTAAAAGTGAGTTATTGTAGTGCTCAAGGATTTCATTGCTTTAATAAAGAATCAATTTGGTTTGTCTGTGAAAACCTTAAGATCTGATAATGGTACTGAGTTTTTCAACTCTTCTGTTAATGATTTACTTGCTTCTCAAGGTATTATACATTAAAGTAGTTGTGCATACAGCCCTCAACAAAATGGAAAAGTAGAGAGGAAACACAGACACATCTTGGAAATGGCAAGGGCTTTGAGATTTCAAAGTTCTATCCCAATTCATTTTTGAGGTGAATGTGTTAGGACAACTGTGTATTTGATCAATAAGCTCCTTACTGAAGTACTTGGTGGTAGGTCACCTTATGAGATGTTGTTCAAGAAGATCCCTAGACTTCATCATTTAAGAGTTTTTGGGTGCTTATGTTATGCAACTCAATTGCCAAGAGGGGATAAGTTTGCTCCTAGAGCTAGGAAAGCAATCTTTCTTGGTTATTCTGAAACTCAAAAGGGTTACAGGTTGTTTGATTTGGTTGATAAGGTATTTTTTGTGAGTAGAGATGTAACTTTCAGAGAATCCATATTTCTACTAGTCTTGACATGTTTGAACTACATAATTGTGATTCTTTTTTCCCTCCTCTCATTATTTCCTATGCTCTTTCAACTGAGTGCAACACTGCTCCTATCCCTGGTACCATTATAGAGACCACTCCTAATACCCTAACTGATGAATCATCCTCTATACAGCCTCCAGAAGAACCTCTCCAAATTATTGACCAGTTTCAGTCTAGACCTTCTAGAACTATTAAACCACCTGGATGGTTAAGTGATTATGTCACTTCTTCTAAAGCTAAACCACCATCTGCCAGTTGTTTATATCCCATTTCTGACTCCCTCCAGTACTCACATCTGTCCACTCCTTACCAGGCATACTTGGGTTCCTTTTCTCCTCAAGTTGAGCCAAAATCATTCAAAGAAGCATCTCAAGATGCTAAATGGATTGCAGTCATGACTGATGAACTTTGTGCCTTAGAAAGTAATCACACTTGGGAAGTGGTTGACTTACCACCAGGCAAACAAGCTATTGGCTCTAAATGGGTGTTTAAAATTAAGCATAAGGCTGATGGCACTGTTGATAAATACAAGGCAAAGTTGGTTGCTAAAGGGTATACTCAAAATGAGGGTTTAGATTACCATGAAACATTCTAACCCGTGGCAAAGATGATAACAGTGCGAACTCTAATCAGTGTTGCAGCCTCTAAAGACTGGCCCTTAATTCAAATGGATGTCAATAATGCATTTCTTCAAGGTGATTTACATGAAGAGGTTTACATGTCCCTACATCAAGGTTTCCACAGACAGGGAGAGACTAGAGTATGTAAGCTGTTGAAATCATTATATGGCCTAAAACAGACTTCTAGACAATGGATTATCAAACTATCTATTGCCTTGTTGGAAGCAGGATACACTCAAAGCTCACATGATTATTCCTTATTCACTAACCAGTGTGGAAATGACATAGTTGTAATCCTGGTTTATGTTGATGATTTGATGATCACAAGAAACAACTAACAACTGATAGATGATGCTCAGAAGACACTACATAGCAAGTTCAAAGTGAAAGACTTGGGGCAACCCAAGTATTTTTTAGGGAATGAAGTATTGAGGGCAGAAAAAGGATTCTACTTAACCAAAGGAAGTACCTTTTGGAATTACTCTCCACATTAGGATTGGGAGGATCTAAGACAGCTTCCACTCCCATGAAGATGAATGTAAAGCTTACTACACTAGAGTATGACTCAGTAGTTGGAGGTGTTGAACATCCTATGCTAAGTGATATTCACAGTTCAGTAATTAGCTGGGAAACTAATCTATGTGACCATCACCAGGCCTGATATATGTTTTGCAGTCCAAGTCCTCAGTCAATTCATGCAACATCCAAAAAAAGTCACATTGGGATGCAGCATTGAGAGTGCTCAGATACCTCAAAATAGCACCTGGGCAACGAGTGTTATTGGCAAGAAACCCATCACAAGCTTGACAACATACTGTGACTCAGATTGGGCAGCTTGCCCCAATACCAGGAGATCGGTGACAGGATATGTAATTCAACTTGGAGATTCCTTGATCTCATGGAAGTCAAAGAAGCAACATACCATTAGTAGAAGCTCAGCAGAGGCTGAATACAGGAGCATGGCAGGCACAGTAGCAGAGATTATTTGGTTGACTGGATTATTAAAGGACCTAAGGGTAGACATTACTACTCCAGTTAGAATATGTTGTGATAGCAAGGCTGCTATGCAGATTTCTACCAATCCAATTTTTCACGAGAGAACCAAACATATTGAGATTGACTGTCATTTTATAAGGGGGAAGATCAAAGATGGCTTGATCAAGCCTGAATATGTGGGAACCAAATCTCAGTTGGCAGACTTACTTACAAAAGGCCTAGGGACTGTGCAACATCAATTTCTTCTTTCCAAGCTAGGAGTCCTTGATAGTCTTCTATCCTAGCTTGAGGGGGAGTATTAAATAATATAGTGTAATTAGTGTTGGTTAAGTCTGTTAAGCAGTCACGTGAAAGTTGTTATATTAACTTGCACAATACAAAGTTAGTTACAATGAGTGTGATATAAATAGGTTGTAACTTGGATCTGGTTCATATATGAAAATACATTCTTCTCTTCTTCTTAATCAAAATTCTCTCTAGGATACAATCCATAAACCAATGATATGGTTTAACAATTTAGTTGTCCTAAAATTTGAAATTGTATATTCAGTTATGAGGTGATTAAAGAAAGTATCATAATGTGAAGTACCTGTTTTATAACATAAAACGGCTCTCTTGGGTGATAAACAAGTTTGATTGGTTTGTACATCCCTTGAGCCACATCTTGTGAATTCACATTCATCATATAATACATGTAATACGCTACACAAAACGTTACGTGGAATATATGGGTCTTTTTATTTAACTTTGTATAAGTGTAAATATTTACGTGTGCACGTTCAAAATTGAAGAGTATATATGACAATTGAAGTGGAGTGAAATGTACGTTTATGTATTATGCCAATTAAAAATAAAGATGTTTTTGTAGGGATTTTTTTGAAAAAACCAAGAAAATTAGATACTCTGTCATATTATATGACTTTAGACGCATTTTTAAATTATCTATTATTCACTTTACATGTTAGTAATGATAATCTTAAAATACTTATATATATATATATATATATATATATATATATATATATATATATATCATTATATTTTAATTAACTCTCTTTTTTAATATTATTGATTCTGCTCATAAAGTTAAATAAAATATCATTGTATTTACACTATTATAAATCTACTCCTAGATGATAAATTATTGAATAAAGAAATGATAGATTATTTAAAGAAAAATATAATCAGACTTTTAAGGTCATGATTTTTATTAGTTAATTATAAAATTTGTTCTATCACTAATTCCTATTTTTAGTAGTATTTAGGAATAAAGATAAATTTCAATTGTACCTAAAATATACTATAGATTTTCATTCTAATATTTGGTTTAAGCGGGAATCATAACAACTTTGTTCAAAATTTTGGCTTAGGCGGGTATACGAAATAGCTTTTTCTTTCAAAATTTTGGATTTTGAAAATGCTTTTTTGTTCAAATTTTGGTAAAGCTTTTGATTGATCGCTCATCTTATATATTGCTAAGAAAAAGAAAAGCTCAATTCAATGGTTTTATCCTTCAAACAAAAAACTCATTTGGTTAATTGCTGCATCGGTGTTTTATTTAGCTGACATGGGATATGGAGTCATCGGTAAGAGCACTTGGTTTGTGGATGCTAGCGTTAGTTCTCACTTACGGTGGAATTCTGTGTATCTTTGTAGTTCCAGACATTCTTGACCGAATGATTCCGCCAAAATAAGAGTGGCAAACGGACCGGATTTTATCCGGTCCGGTTCCTGTACCGATCCGTCCGGTACCGGTTGAACCGGTAAGGAATCGGTCTCCCATGATACCGGACAGGTTAAATTCGGTCCGGTCCGGTCCGGTCCGATTCCCGTATTGGTCCGTCCGTACCGGTTGAACCGGTACGGAACCGTCTCCATGATATCGGACAGGTTACCGAATCGGATTCCGGTTTTTAATCCGATTGAACCGGTAAGGAACCGGTTTACCCGATTTTTTTAATTTTTTTTAAATATCGATTACTCGACCGTTGGGACCTTTTAGCCGTTGGGCTGGGCCCAAAACGGTAAAAAAGTACCCCCACCCCTTTCTAACTCATTTACACTATAAATATTCCCTTTTTTCCAATTTTAAATCACAAATTCACTACTTACTTACTTATATATCTTATACAATCTCTCAATTTTAAATCTCTCATAAATTGTTAATTATTATATTGTGATATTGACGTGGAGTTTGGATTTCGGAAATTTATTTGAAGTTATGGAAATAAATATTTCAATAGTTAAACCTCCATCTTCTAAGCCTAAAAGTGATGATACGGATGATTGGATGGATGAATATCTTGAGCTTAAATCTTCTACTAATAATGATTTTGATTTATATTTGAATCAGGCACGGAAAAATATTAAGCATTGAGAAGGACAACTTCAACCTCCAATATTAGTAATGTAAATTATCTACTATTCACTTTACATGTTAGTAATGTAAATCTTAATATAATTAACTCTCTTTTTTAATATTATTGATTCTGCTCATCGAAAGTTAAATAAAATGTCATTGTATTTACACTATTATAAATTTACTCCGAGATGATAAATTATTGAATAAAGAAATGATAGATTATTTAAAGAAAAATATAATCAGAATTTTAAGGCCATGACTTTTATTAGTTAATTATAAAATTTGTTCTATCACTAATTCCTATTTTTAGTAGTATTTAGGGATAAAGATAAATTTCAGTTATACCTAAAATACACTACAGATTTCCATACTAATTTTTGGTTTAAGCGGGAATCTGAAACAACTTTGTTCAAAATTTTGGTTTAGGCGGGAATTCGAAATAATTTTTTTGTTCAAATTTTGGATTTCGAAAATGCTTTTTTGTTCAAATTTTGGTAAAGCTTCTGATTCATCGCTCATCTTCTATCTTGCTAAGAAAAAGAAAAGCTCAATTCAATGGCTTTATCCTTCAAACAAAAACTGATTTGGTTAATTGCTGCATCGGTGTTTCATTTAGCTGACATGGGATATGAAGTCATCGGTAAGAGCACTTGGTTTGTGGATGCTAGCGTTAGTTCTCACTCACGGTAGATTTCTGTGTATCTTTGTAGTTCCAGACATTCTTGACCGAATGATTTTGCCAAAATAAAAGTGGCAGAGGGACCAATTTTTATCCGGTTCCGGTTCGGTTCCCGTACCAATTTGTCTGGTACCGGTTGAACCGGTAAGGAACCTGTCTCCCATGATACCGGACAGGTTACCGAATCGGGTCTCGGTTTTTACTTCGGTTGAATTGGACCGGTGTTTTTAATTTTTTTTAATTAACCTTCAATTCGACCGTTGGGCCCTTTTAGCCGTTGGGCTGTGGCCCAAAACAGTCAAAAAATACCCCCACCATTTCTAACCCATTTACACTATTTTTCAATTTTAAATCACAAATTCACTACCTAATTACTTATACATCTTATACAATCTCTCAATTTTAAATCTCTCATAAATTGTTAATTATTATATTGTGATATTGACTTGGAGTTTAGATTTCGGAAATTTATTTGAAGTTATGTAAATAAATATTTCAATAATTGAACCTTCATCTTCTAAGCCTAAAAGTGATGATACAGATGATTGGATGGATGAATATCTTGAGATTAAATCTGCTACTAATAATGATTTTGATTTATATTTCAATCTGGCACGGGAAAAGATTAGGCATGGAGAAGGACAACTTCAACCTCCAATATTAGTATTAGTATGGTGGAAGAATCGAGAAAATCAATTTTCGACTCTTTCTAGAATTGTTCGAGATGTGCTAGCGATTCAAGCATCATCGGTCGCTTCGGAGCAAGTCTATAGTGCGGCGAGATTTATGATTGAAGATCACCGATATTCATTAGCAAAGAACAGTTTGAAAATATCGGTGTTGTTTTGAGATTGGGTTAATGCCGAAAGAAGAAACACTGTACTACCACTATTAAGTAGCCAAATAGAAGACCAAATAGATGAAATATTTGGTGAGAATAATGATGATGGCATGGAAGCAATGGAAAAAGATCGACAAATGCAAGTTCCAAAAAATCTTTCTTTTCAAATTATACTAAATTTACAAAAAAATTAAAAAAATGAATTGTTAGTACAATAATTAATATTTAATACCTAGATTATGTACTCTTTATCTCTTTCTAATATTTGTATTGTACAATTTATTTATTTGAATAAATATACGGCTATTTGTCTTGATCTTCTTTTTAAATAGTCTCTTCTATTTAATTCATGTCATTTTACAAATTTAATTGTTAATTATTTTAATATTAGTTTAAAGTTTAAACATTAATATAAAATTGAATTTTAAGGTTTAAAGTTTAAACTTTACAAGTTTACGTCCAATATAAACTTTAAAGTTTAAACTTTAAATTCAATTTCAAACTTTGTATTCAATATAAACTTTAAACTTTAAATTCAATTTCAAACTTTAAAATCAATATAAACTTTAAACTTTAAATTCAATTTCAAACTTTAAATTCAACATAAACTTTAAACTTTAAATTCAATATAAGCTTTAAACTTTAAATTCAATTTCTAACTTTAAATTTAATATAAACTTTAAACTTTAAAATTTTCTTTAACTTTAAAGTTTTCATTTGAAGTTTTTTTTAATAATATAATATTATTCATTAATAATATAAATATATAATATTATATAATAATTAAAATAATTAGAATTAAAAAAAATAAAAAAATACCGGTACCGGTTGAACCGGTAAGACCCAGTTCTGATCCGATCCAACCCGGTTTCTATCCGGTTACTAAGGGACCGATGGAACATGTTGGGTTTTATGGTAAGACCCTGTACCGATAAGAAAATTCGGTACCATTACCGATTCCGATAAACCGGTCCGATTGACCCTATGTCCGATCCGATTGCCAGCCTTACGCCAAAACATGGATGCATTTGGAGCCATAGGTGGAATAATGTTAGGATTTGTCTGTTTCTGCCTTCGTTAAGCTGGATACTAAGCTCTATTGGGCAACACTCATGTTTATAACGAGTTACTTTTGCATTCTACTCATGCTTCGACCATATTTTTAACGAGTTACTTTTGCATTCTACTCATGCTTCGACCATATTTTTAACGAGTTACTTATGCATTCTACTCATGCTTCGACCAGTGTCCAGTGACTTTACGCTTCAATTGGGTGACTGATCACCCTTACAATCCGAGATTTTACATATATGTAGGAGTCATTTGAGTTCCTTGGCAAACATATTCGGTCTTTTCCAAATTTTGGTTAGGCTTGCTGTAGACGTCATAACCGAGTTCGGCGCGCCTGCTCATCAGTTCTGATGAGTTCATCAGTTCTGATGAGTTCATCAGTTCTGATGAGTTCATCAGTTCTGATGAGTTCATGATCGTGGTTCTTGCGTTATGAGGTAAAATCCTTGTTCTACACCTAGTTGGGATTATATTATGATAAATTAGGGTTAGATTTATAGGGTTGATGTTTTGTAGAATTTCTGTAGAAGTAAAATGGAATTGCAGCGCAGGCATGCACGTTTTTGAGAATTGAAGATATAATAATACTGCAACAACATATTGTATAGCTGGTTATCGTTGTTGTTTGTGTTTAGAAATAATGGATTGTATAATTAGAATAGCGTTTCGTGGTTAAATCCTGTAAAGGAAGGGACATAAGTCCTTCACATTATACAAATGTGCATATTAATTGGATGATCGGATGGCCGGCCATGGAGTTAATATGGAATTTGCAGATGCACTGTGTCTTTCTTAAGGCATTACTGAAGGTGTTGCATTCGGAACTGACATTGGGGTTTTATATTCATAATTCTTTTTTTCCCTGTAGATTTAGACAGAAAATGGCAAGGCATGAAGTTCTCTATTCTGGTATAATCTAGAATCAGTTTATAATTGACATTGGCTCACAATTATTGGGCATCCTTTATGACAATACTGGATAGTTTTACCTATCTATTACAGGTTATAATGGTAATCTTATTTTGTGCAGATAACTTTTTTACAGAGATATAATCAGAGAGTATAGCTGCAAGTAGATGGTTTTCAGAATTCTATTACTTCATTGAAGATCATTCAGATGTTCCTTTTTTCACATGATGTAACTGTTGGATTTTCCCAATGATACTAGGTAGAAATGTCTTGGAACCTTTTTTCATAGATATGATACATACTTTTCTTGCTATACGTGGATCTAGAGAAGTAGAACAGATTGTAAGGGAATTGCTTGTTAATATCATCTTTCTTTTGATATATGGAAGTTTACCTCTGTTCTGATGAAGTATAGATATTATATTTCATCCAGATAATTAGAAAGACTTCCCAACCAAATTACAAGTGTCATTGGTATGGGAAATCTTTTTTATGATAAGTATATTGATTGCGTGAATCGAAGCTATAAATTAGTTGTTTGTGATAGTGTGCTTGGCATTCTAATATAAGCAGCATGATATGGACTATTGTTATGAGTTGCCATGGAGATGTGGGCATAGACTGGTTCCCGACGACTGTGATTGTGGTAAGGGTGGCAAAAGGATCATTTTTATCCGATCCGGTCCGGCTCAGGGTCGGTTCCCGTATCGGTCCATCCGGTACCGGTTGAACCGATATCCCGTGGTATAGGACCGGTTACCGAATCGGATCCCGGTTTTTTATCCGGTTGAACCGGTTCGGTAAGAACGGGTTCCGAATCGGTTTACCCGATTTTTTTTTAATGTAGCCGTTGTATCGACCATTGGGCCCTTCTAGCCGTTGGGCTGGGGCCCAAAACGGTCAAATAATACCCCCACCCCTTTCTAACCCATTTACACGATAAATATACCCTCTTATTCCATTTTAAATCACAAATTAACTAACTACTTACTTATATCTTATACAATCTCTCAATTTTTAATCTCTTATACATTGTTAAATATTATATTGTGACATTGAGTTGGAGTTTAGATTTCGGAAGCTACAATAGGCATCTCTCAATTCCAGCTTTTGGTTATACGTCTATTATTACGTAGACGTTTGGTACATTCATTTCAACTTTCAACTTTAATTTTTTATTTGTTTATTAATTAAGTTGTTTTATTTCTTTTATTATATTATCTTGATTTTCATAATATTTAATTATTTTAAATTTGAACATGAATTTGGAAAGAATAGTGGTAAAAGACCAGTGTCGGAAATAAAAAATAATATGGGAGGAGTAAGTAGTTCTAGTTCTAAAAATTTGCCACCTAAATTTATAGCTAATAATACTAATGATTATACTCGTGTTAATGAAATTTTTTTTACGTCACCAGGACCTATTGAATTTAATTCCGAAAATGAAGTAGATCATGAGACTTTAAATAGATGTTATACTAATTTTGAGGAAAAATTAGATGAAGAAGTAGAAATAAATGAGGAAGATGAGACCCCTACCCCTACTAGTCCGGTTACCGAAGTCCCCCCTTTACCTACTTTTTCAAATGTCGCCATCGTACGTGCTAAAAGATCTTTAGTATGAAAATTTTTTATACAAAATGAGGCAAAAACTACTGTTACTTGCACTAAATGTAAATTGGTCATGAAACATGTAACTACGGGTACACAAGGGGGAACGGGACGACTAAGAACACATTTACGAAAGTGTAATAAAGAATTTGCTCGCTTAGATAATATAGAAAGAGCTAATAAAAATGGAACACCCATACCCAAAAGTTCTATGGGAGTTGGAGTTTCTAATATGGTTCAAGGTATATTAAATATGTCTAACCCGGCTAGTCGAAGCACACACCGCACATATAGTAAAGAAAAAGATCGTAGAGAATTAGCTAAAATGGTTGCTGTTTGTGGTTTGCCTTTTTCATTTCCTTCACATCCTGGTTTTGTTCATTATATTCGAGAATTATATAACCCAGATTATGAAGGTATTCCTAGAAATACAATTAAAAGTGATCTTTTTAAATATCAAAAAGAATATTGTAATTTTCTTTGTTGTTTATTTGCTTATTATGATGGTAGATTATCTATTACTTCTGATATGGGACGTAGTTCTAATGGTCACGATTATTGTACACTTACTGTCATTGGATTGACCATGAATGAAACATGCAAAAAGAATATTAGCGTATAAATATGTTAAAGAAACTAAAACCGGTTCTTATATATCATCAAAAGTAGGCTCTATTTTACAATATTATGAAATATGTGATAAAATAATGAGTGTCACTTTAGATAATGCTTCTAATAATTTAAGAGCAGTTGATTATTTAAAAAGTAGACTTTGTCCAATTGATAGTGATTCTTTTCATATTAAGTGTGCCGCACATGTGTATAATTTAATAGTAAAAGATGGTATTTCTCAATTTGGAGTTTCTTGTGAAAAAATTAGACTTGCTTGTAATTGAATTTTTAAAGCTAAAGTAAAATCTAGAATTACAGAATTTAAAAATTGTTGTAATGAATGTGGAATTGCATATAGAAAAGTTCCAAAAGAAGTATGCATATAAAGTTATGGAAATAAATATTCCAATAGTTGAACCTCCATCTTCTAAGCCTAAAAGTGATGATACGGATGATTGGATGGATGAATATCTTGAGATTAAATCTGCTACTAATAATGATTTTGATTTATATTTCAATCACGCACGGGAAAAGATTAGGCATGAAGAAGGACAACTTCAACCTCCAATATTAGTATGGTGGAAGACTCGGGAAAATCAATTTCCAACCCTTTCTAGGATTGTTCGAGATGTGCTAGCGATTCAAGCATCATCGGTCGCTTCGAAGCAAGCCTTCAGTGCGGCGAGATTTATGATTGGATATCATCGATATTCATTAGCAAAGGACAGATTGAAAATATCAGTATTATTTCGAGATTGGGTCAATGCCGAAAGAAGAAACACCGGACTACCACTATTAAGTAGCCAAATACAAGACCAAATAGATGAAATATTTGGTGAGAATAGTGATGATGGCATGGAAGCAATGGAAGAAGAACGACAAATTCAAGTTCCAAAAAATCTTTCTTTTCAAATGATATTAAATTTACAAAAAGAATTAAAAAAAATGCAATTGTTAGTACAAAATTAATATGCAATACCTAGATTATTCTTATTCTCTTTCTAATATTTTATTGTACAATTTATTTATTTTAATAAATATACGGCTATTCGCCTTGATTTTCTTTTAAAATAGTCTCTTCTATTTAATTCATGTCATTTTACAAATTTAATTGTTAATTATTTTAATATTAGTTTAAAGTTTAAACATTAATATAAAATTGAATTTCAAGGTTTAAACTTTAAACTTTTTCTATATAAACTTTAAAGTTTAAACTTTGAATTCAATTTGAAACTTTAAATTCAATATAAACTTTAAAGTCTAAATTCAATATAAACTTTAAACTTTAAATTCAATTTCAAACTTAAGTTTAATATAAACTTTAAAGTTTAAATTCAATTTCAAACTGTAAATTCAATATAAACTTTAAACTTTAAATACAATTCAAACTTTAAACTCAATATAAACTTTAAACTTTAAATTCAATTTCAAACTTTAAATTCAATATAAACTTTCAAACTTAAGTTCAATATAAACTCTAAAGTTTAAATTCAATTTCAAAGTTAAGTTCGATCTAAACTCTAAAGTTTAAATTCAATTTCAAACTTTAAATTCAATATAAACTTTAAACTTTAAATTCAATTTCAAACTTAAGTTCAATAAAAACTTTAAACTTTAAATTCAATTTCAAACTTAAGTTCAATAAAAACTTTAAACTTTAAATTCAATTTCAAACTTAAGTTCAATATAAACTTTAAACTTTAAATTCATATCCAAACTTTAAATTCAATATAAACTTTAAGGTTTAAATTCAATTTCAAACTTTAAATTCAACATAAACTTTAAACTTTAAATTCAGTTTCAAACTTATATAAACTTTAAAGTTTTCAATTGAAGTTTTTTAATAATATAATTATTAATTAATAATATAAATATATAATATTATATAATAATTAAAATAAATAAAATTTAAAATAAAAAAATAAAAAAAATCCGGTACCGGATGAACCGGTAAGACCCGGTTCCTATCAGGTTACTAATGGACCGGGTGGAACATGTTGGGTTTTCCGGTAAATCCGGTTCCAGTAAGACCCGGTACCAGTAAAAAAATCCGGTATCGGTACCGGATCCGGTAAAACCGATCCGGTTGACCCGTTCCAGTCCAATAGCCACCCTTAGATTGTGGCCAGTAGCAGGCTATCCGGTGGATTAGTCGAGGTGTGTGAAAATAGCCTAGACATTGCTTTCATCCTAAAGAAAAAGAAAAGAAGCCAATGATCATTAGATTTCTTATACTATTAGCTGATGAATCATAGGACGAACATGCGCAGATCCTTGCTGCATTCAAGAGATGATCTTTCAAAACGTACCAGCTTCACTATTAGCATTGGGAAACATTACAGTAGAAATGCTCGAGCTATCCAAAACCACAAGAAAAAGGCCCAAGTAGTATGCCATCCAAATGCAGTATGCTGTCACTTTATATTAAAGTGAATGTAGAGGCAACTCCACATATTTAGGAATTAGGAGCATCTTGTTTGAGCAATATATCCATTTAATGAGCTGTCAGTATTTGTTTCATCTTAACTTGCTCATAAAATTGTATTGATTGTAAGTTTCTTAAACATCTAAAAGACTCTTGCAGAAGCAAGTATAATGTAGAATTTTGGTCTAAGAAATGTGTGTGCAGCTTGAGAAGAGAAGTAGGGAGAGGTGAAGCCCTTTCTCGTGTATTGAGCAAACATTAGCCTAAACTCCTCCCATAGATTTCTTTTGCATTCCTGAGGCCCACTTTTACAAAGCTTTTTTCACTTCATAAATGTTTTTATCATTCGCAGACCTTACCCCTACCTTATGGAGGTAGAGAGGCTGTTTACGAAAACGCATAATGTTTATGGACAGTTGCATAAAATAATCACTTTCAACCTGTTGGTTATCAAATAGAAAAGGAATTTTCTTGCTTAACAGCTAGAGTAGTATGCAAATCTGTGACAGAAGTATAAAAAAACTGCTAACCAACTCGTTTGTTGTACTTGAATATTTTTACAATGTATTGACAACATTTGAGAAAGTGACAAATAGAAAGATGTTTTACATGGTAGGGTGTAACAACTATCCTGATTAAAGGATATGTTTGTCCCTTTCAGCAAATCTGACCATAAGCAAAATCTATCAATTGTGTTGAAGAGAAATATCTTTTTCCAGCTTTCTGTATTTTGTCTTGGAGGAGAAGATGGGGAATGTCAACCATTTTCGACGAAAACGGTTGAACCCATGGATTTTTAATCTCGAACGAATCCTCTTAAGTTTACTGGTGAAATCACTTCTATATCTGATTATTTTGAATTTTGTGAACTTTACCAACTTTTTCATGCGCTTGTATCCTGCATGAATTTTGTTTTGGGAAATAGTGAGCAGAAAGTAAAAGAAAATGGATGTATAGAGTTAGAAAAACTGTGAAAAAATAAAGAAAAAAGTACTCATACCTTTTACCTCTTTAATCTGTTGCTCATCTTGAGGTTCTGTTTTCTGTAAGACCTACAAATTGCAATCATATAGTAGTTCATCACTGTGTATTTTTGCAAAATTGACATCTCAGAGTGCAGAGAGTAAGAGAGGTTCTACTGTTTATACTTCATGAACTATAACGTGCTACTCCTGATGATTATTTGATCTATTCCTTACCTCAACCAGGCTTTGCAGACATGTTCTCATCCTTCTTTGTATGAATCCTCGAGTGCTCTGTTTGATGCAGAATATAAGCATACGACGTTAATAGCTAAAATGCTATCACACTTAAAAAGGTTTTTACCTTCACATGATTTTTCACAAATGCATAAAAGTTCAGAAGGTTCCACACTGTCTTGTCTAGCCTTTTGCCTTCAATATGGCGTGAAGTGATATCTGTGAATGCCATGATAAAAAGGTAAATATCAGGCCAACTCCAATTCCAAGATTTAGAGAAGGCAGGTGAACACTAATATATGTATCTTCTGAGCTTACAAGTAGACCTCTTCTCTTCATTAATGTCTTATTCAAATCACTACTCATGTTTAGGAGATTCTTCTAGTCCAAAGCTGAAGTAATATAAATACTTTTCTTTTACCCCTATCAATGTTTTCATTTATTTGAGAGAAACAGTAATTTGCGTAGACGTGTGAGTTGTTAATAGAAAATACCAAAAGAGACAAATCCTCCGTTTGTGCTCAAGTCTTCAATTGCTTCTCCTCTTAGCTCAGGAGGTGGGATAGGGGACCAGATGCAATGGGGTGCCTTGGCACATGCTCTTGTATTTGCAACATCCATGAGTTCCTGCTGCGGAAACTGTCAATGTCGTGGACACTTGAACAAAGTCTTACATGTTATAAAATTGTGTTACCTGGAAGAAAGCTGTTGCTATAATCACATCTGTTTTTTCCTTAAAACGCATTGGGAATACTGCCGTGATTTTCTGGGGCTGTCACAAAGGTAGAGTTTACATATTAAGAAGCATGAGGCTGTATTCTCTCAAACAAATCTCATATTTTAGGAAGGAATTTTTCTGTACATTTTTTTAATACAATTATTTCTCTTCATTCAAGTTCCTTTAAATATGCCAATTCGACTCAGATCCCATCATATAGTTGCTATGCATGTATCATATTTTTTGAACTTAGCAAAACACAGTAGCTATACTCAGTAGTTTGGAAGTATTATATGGCGTAGTTTATAATTTGACCTAAACATGCTTCTAGTGCCTGCAACCAGTTCTTCCTTCACAGTTTCCTGACTTGGCATGAGATAAGGTGTGTACTTTCGGTATAACTGTGAATATAATTTTGCAATTTGTATGTTTACTGCAAGCAGAGTTTGCGATCCAAGACGGTAAGACTTTTGGTTTGATGGTTTGATAAATAATCACTCTGCAGATATTGAAGTCTGAAATGGTCTTGAAATTTGATGGTTTCGGAAAATATGTTCTCATTTTAATTTTTAATTTCTCTTCCATTTGTAGTATAATTTCTTCACTTTTAGGATCATTGTTTTGAGTATTGCTACCTGCATGCCAAATGAACTAATTGTTTCTCAGAAAGGGCTTCAACATTTATGGCTGCCCTATATTGCATTTTAATCCTTCTACTGATGTTCCGCCGATGAGGATCAACTACTGCCAAGTTAATGTTAACTGAGCTAGTCTTACGTTGCACAGAGCTACTTATCTGCATAGTGTGATCATTTATTTGTCCTTAAATTTGAAATTGTATATTCAGTTATGAGGTGATTAAACAAAGTATCACATAATGTGAAGTACCTGTTTTATGACATAAAACGGCTCTCTTGGGTGATAAACAAGTTTGATTGGTTTGTACATCCCTTGAGCCACATCTTGTGAATTCACATTCATCAGCATTTCTTCCAGCTGAGAACTCAGAATTACACCTTGCACAGCAGCAATGTCTGTGATCATTTTTATAGACTCTGAAATTAACAAAAGACAACACAAATTTTATGAGCACCGCCGCAGTGTGGAATGCTATCAAAGTAGTAATTGAAAGAAGTTCAATTTGGTTCGACTGTTGATGGCTCAGTTTATATCTTATCATCACCATAACAAAGTGGCAGTAGCTAACCACTTTAATTCGTTACTGTATACACTTGTGGTGCCTCATTTAATTGTTTATTATTGCATGATCTATTATTCTGCTTCTGAGATGTTTCTAAAACAGGATAAAGGGGCGGGGGGCAGCGTTGATGAGAGGAGTTCCAAACCTTTACCATGCGGCATTCTACCAAAATTGAGTCGTATAGTCAGCTGATATCCTTCTTTTGGAGGCTCAACAATCTCCACAACTTCAGCACTGATAGCCTTTACCTTCTGTATAGTGTAACGTGAAAGACGAGTTGAGACCAGGAATGCTTGAGACAGAATTGGGGTTGCTATTGATAAGTAGGTATGATCAGGATCTGACACCAATGACTGACAAAATATATCCAAAAAAAAAAAGTTATGGACACATACTTTGAATTGTTGAAAATCAGCACACATTTAAGCAAAAAAATGCATTTCTCAACTTGGAGTTCGTTTTTTAAATATAAAACTAGTTGCTTGAATTGTTCTTCAGTCCGAAGGATCTTCCTTTAGACAAACCTTGTCTTTTGTGCCATGACCTTCAATCAGGTATGCAATGTATGCTTGTGGTTGTTAGTTGCTCTTACCTGAATGTAATATTCAACGGACCCAAATTCATGAAGGTGATGGTCGGCATCAATAGCCCTTTCATCTCTGTCTCGAGAAAAAACAGGCATGTTCATGGTAAGAGTTTTGGTTTTTACATATATGTATATTCAAAAACTTAAGAAGAAACACGTTGGAGTACTGCTTACAATTCAGCTAGTAAAATCTACGGTGAATTACTTACACTTGTTCCAGCTTAACAATACTAAATGGACCACAACTTTGTATAGTTTTGCTTTTGGGATATCAAATCTCAATGAATTCCGTCAATTTTACAGTTAGGCAAGAATGATCTCTGTAATTTTTGAACCGTAGATGGGAGGTCTTTTTAGTCTTTGCTAAACTAGTGGAAAGTCCATTTTGTTGCTAAACTAGAGGTAGGTTCAATCATTTGTTTTAATCAATCTGGAATTAGCATCTCATTACTTAGATTTGTTCGCGTTATCAACTTCTTGACTGCAGAAAAAGAGGTTTCAAATCAGACGTCTCTATTTATTCTATGTTATTGATGAGATTATTCAGTCCAATGAGTTGTTGTATGAGTATGATCTAAATAACAGCATGTCGTTTATGCTCATCTCTTTCAAGCACTTCGGTAAGTCCAATACCGACTTGTGGTCACAAAAAGTGGCATCCCTTAAATTTTCTCAGTGTTGCCGTCACTAATTGACTGTTGAAAGCAACATTTGATAATAGACCAGAAGGCAAATGTAGCCCCAGAAATGGAATTCTACCTGTACAACGCCTTCTTTTGTCTGCCAAATAGAATCCGTTTTCTGCATACTCAATGTCTACCTGCTTCCACATCATAACTATTAAACAAATTACTATTCATCGGCAATGTTAACTAATCCTGTATTTCTTCAAAACTAATTATACTTTACCTAATGATTCCTGCTTAATCTTTATAATTGCCTTATGTTCTGTACTTTCTCCTCTTTACCTCGTGAGACGCTCTTCAACGTGATTCTTATTATGTGATCTTGAAAATCTTAGCGCAAAAATAATGTTCACTATATGTTTTTGACAGACTAGAATAACCTAGAAATTGGAACTGAACTCGATTACTAAACCGACCCTACACTATGATCAGCAATGCTCATCCAGGTGAATACATTTGTTGCACTCAACGGTTCCCCTAGTGGTTTCTTCTTATTTGTCTAAGCCTTGGTGGAAGGTGGATATAGTTCGGAGATAGCATATACCTGTCGAATTAGTTAAGGTGCAAGCAAGCTAGTCAGGACATCATGATAATGAACAAAAACATGTTGCATCATTTGCTAGGTGTTGAGATTACAAAAGTTACTATGACTAATAAAACACTTTGTTGTGTTAGCCTCTACAGTAAAAGAATACTCATCGACTTAACTGAAAAGTAAATCTTGAATACATGACTTGAAGTACAAAGAACAACGAGTACAGTTCATTTTACCGGTATAATCTGAGCAGAATCTCCTTCAATGCTGGCGATGCACGTTCAAAACACGCCATGTTGATCTTGAAAGTGGAATCAACTTCACATGAAGGTATGTAAAACAAGTTTTTTTTACTGATGAGTAGTTGTGGTAGAAGTAGTTCAGTTTTTATATTGAATAAAATGCAAGTTTCTAATTTTGCAATCATTTTTAGTGTATTTTGAAGCAATTTATTTACCTAACAAGACAAATGGCACTACTTTTTTTTTTGTCTTCAGTTCATATGATCATTATCTGTCAATGCTTGTCTTCAAAGATCAGGTAACAGACAGAATAATTAATCATGTTATATATGATTCTATGCACTGGTTACTGAACTATTATTTTTATTATTTTTGTTTCCCACCCGGTGTACAGAGCCCATACTGGAGTCCCGAATAAATTCAAATCGCGCACTGCAGGGCCCATTCGGGGGATGGTGCTTCCAACAAGATTTTCTCCATACTCAGGGCTTGAACTCGAGACCTCTGATTTAGGGTGAAGCAGTTCCACCAGTGCACGATTACTGAACTATTATTGATCATTATTATATTGTATCCACTTCACTTGGTTGTTGCATGTGTGCAAAATCAATCAAGAAGAGATCTTATTGTATAATTAAGTTAATGAGTTCTTGGAACTACTTATAATTATTTTTAAAAAAAATTATTGATTTGTTGGATCTTATTATGGTGTTGGGGGCCAATCTTGAGATATTTTTATTGTCTTTCTTTAATGATTGGTATATTTTCCTATTTCAATTTACACTTTGGATTATAGAAAAAAAAAATCTACTAAATGAAAAAGGGGTGTTTTCGAGTAAGGTGAATTCAGGATTTAAATCCGAAGTTATTTGTTTTTCTACCATGGGAGGAGTTGATTTGGATTGTTTTAAGCAGTTTAGGTATTCGTTGATATTTTGCCAATTTATTCTGAGTAGCTTTATCAAGATCAGAAGCAAAATTGTGCAAAAATTTCTAAATTTACGAATTGTATCGTTTAGTTGGTGGTGCAAGAGATAATAATCTCGCGGTTATATGTGAGATAGTTTTATCTTAAGTTTGGTTGAATTTTCGAAATTAGGATTACCAATTTGGGGATAAAACACTACAAATGACAAAGATGCCCTTTTCCAAGACTCTTCCCTCCAAAGTCCTTCATAAAACTCAAGGTTAATATTGGAAATAAAACTTTATCCCAACTTATCTAGTATATATACACCAAGCGGATGTTTTATATCATATACATCTCATTTTTAGTCCAATTGAACCAAATATCGCGTGTATCAAAGATACTTGGTTCAGATGAATTGGTCGCAAGTTTGCACCCATCTTTGTAGAAGTGAATACAATCTAAATTCAATGAATTCAACTAAACTCAATAATTACGATAAATACCTTTTAAATTATAAAAAGACAAGGAATAGGAAAGATGATGACAAGTTTCTAGAGAAAATATGAAGTACTCAACACACTAGCTTTACCTACTTTTAACAAGTGAAGTTGACAATTACAAAGACAAATATCAATACTTTCTCAGTTTCTAATTATCTGTCTAATTTTTTTTACCTATTATACTCTTAATTAATTAATTTGAAAAGAAGATTGAACTTTTTAAAATATTAAATTTTTAATTCATCTACTTCATAATTAATAAAAATAAAATAATAAATTCACCATGTCAATCATTATTTTCTTAATAGATGTGTGTCATTCAAAACTGGACCAGTAATTAAGATGAGAAGGAAGATTTAAACCACTATGATTATAAAGTACTTAGATTAATATAGACTTTAACACACTTTTACTTCACAAATGTATTAAGTTTATACTTTATTACATCCAATAAATATCTTCATCTTTTTCGTCATTCAATAATGTATCATTGTCCACATCTAGTCAATATAGAAAAATTCTTTCGTTTATCAAATATATTTGAATAAAATTTATTAAATGCGATCAAATTTATATATGAATTTCTATCTTCGACCCTATGTATACATTATTTATTTTTGCGTCATGCCATACATCACTATCCACTAGTGCCATAACATCATGCATAAATTTGGTAATTTGTTACTATGTCTTTTTCTTTATAATTATTAGACGTTACTATTTGCTATACACTCAGCATCCACAAAGGATATATAATAGTAAATATGTATGTTCGTTAGTATAAAGGATATATATGCTCTATTTTTTAAATGGTTTATCCTAAAAAGTATGACGAATGATATCGACATATCATTTACGACAATCCTTATTCAATCATTACACGTTTCTTACTTTTTTTCTCTAATAATATCACTAGATTAAACAACTCGTATGGAGACGAAGTTACAATTTTAGGTATGGATTCTCGAACAAGTTCATTACTTTTTACTTGGACTTTAAATTTATATCATTAAGAAATTTATTAAATATATTGCAAATTTGATAAGTAAAATGAACTAAGAATTCAATGCAAGTTTATAATGCATAAATAATCATCTATTTATTTAATTATTCTCAACCTAACCAAACCTTGAAATGATCAATTCAATTTCTTGTTTAGTTTTATTTGAAAGAGTCTAATAAATAAAGTCTCCCTCCTTTTCTAGTATCCTAATTAAACAAGGTTATCGTGAAAGTAATCAATACTTAATTAAGTATAGATTTTGAGTCGATTTTGAGTCATGAATATAAAATCAAATTGTGTTTATCATTTATATGAATTTTTTCGATGTAAATTATATTTAAGTATCATCAAACTCTAATATATATATAGACGATGAAATAGAAATAAAAGAAATGGAGATAACAAAAATAAAATTATTTTGAGAGTCATTAAAATTTTAGAACTTTTTTTTCTTCCTATTTTGCCCTCATATGGACCCTTTAATCATATTTAATCATATGCATTTTTGTATATTTTCTAACTACAGACCTTATCTTGCCAGTTGCTAAACACCCCACCACAACAAAAAGTTAAAAAAAGTATCATATACTAATTATTATATATTCTTCTAGTTTAGCATAAAAAAAAACGTTTTCCCATTATTGAATTGTTTGGTAATTTTTCCATTAAGTGTACATGTGTTTGCTATGATAGGAAAATTTTTATTGAAAATATTTTTCAGAAAAGAAAGTGAATTTTTTTTAAATTATGTTTTTGTGCTTGGTACGTAACTCGTAAGCAAACAAGAAAGGTAAAGCATAATGTGTACATAATTTTATTCTTATTTATATAAATATAAAAATACATTTTTTTTGATAACATACTCGTCTCAATTAAAACTTATAAAAATTAATAAATAAATAAAGAAAAGAATTCTTAAGACAATTTTGAAATCAACCAAGAGATAATTTAAAGAATTTTTCACTAATTAATTGTTTTAAATAGAGTACAACCAAACTCCATATGTCCACTTCATTTTTTTATTTTTTGATGACACTTATTATTTTAACCATTGACATTCTATCTTCTTTTTTTTTCATATATAAATACAGATTCAATAGTATATTTTCTATCTCCATGATTTGACAACAAAGTAGCACTACCAATAAATAAATAAAATCAAATCCAATGTAACAAGTCCATTTTCTTTTCTCCTTTTTACGAGTTTAATATCATTATCAGATACGGGTGAGAAATAATATATATTTCAAAAATTCAATCGAATTATATGCATATACATTATAGCTATAAAAAATAATGTCACTATCATTTCATCTTTATTAAGTAGAAAAGATCACCATATCATAATACACCACAATCAATTAAGTTGTTTTAATGTGATAGGAATAAACAAATCACACGATTTCTATAACTATTCATCAATTTAAGAAAGAATTAACATCGTGATTAAATACGAAAAAATATTCCATAAAGGAGTAAGACATTTTTAAAATCTTAATTCATTCAAGTAGAAAGTGATATCCTTCAAACAATAAATTAATTGCAGTAGAAAGTGATATCCTTCAAACAATAAATTAATTGCAGTATGATACTTAAAAGTTGTTTACTCTAATTGGCCTAACATTTCCTTCTATATAATTTCAAGATTTTAATAAACTTTTAGGAAATCATTTTTGAATAAAAGTAAAAATAAATAAGTACTCAAAAACAAGAAGGGGAAGCATGGTTTGTAGATGAAATAAATACTTCCAAACTAAGGAATATTCAATTAATGATAATACTATTAACTAACCAACTTATATCTATTTATAAATAAATAAATTTATTTTATTATATATTTTTTATATATATAAAAAAGACATCTTCATGTGATTAAATTCAAAGTGTTCCACTTTAGTATTCTTCTTATATTCAACAATTAGGCCCACATTCCCACCTGTCATCTTCATAACTAACTCCTTTTTTGGCATTAATTAATAACTACAATTACTTTCTTAATTAATGCTGGAGTTTACTAAATATATTATTCCCTCAATTTTAAAAAAAATATCCTAATTTAATATGAAACGGAGTTTAAGAAAAAAAAGAAGACTTTTTAATCTTGTGATTTGAAATTAAAGTTATGTCAAATATACCAAAATGCCCTTTAATCTTGTGGTCTTAAACATGTCACGTAGAAAGTTAAAGTTAAAGTATTGCCAAAAAAGGAAATGGGACATTCTTTTTAAAATATACTAAAAAGGAAATATGGACATTCTTTTTTAAACTGATGGAGTAACACTTTTCCCTTAGCTTCGGCTACTTCGTATATTTTTATTTGTCATGTTATATTTTACGAAAGTTCATTTGATTAATTTTTACAGTTAAATTAAATTAATTAATTTGACATTTTAAAAAAATAGAGATTTAAAAATATAAAAAAAATACTGTAAATTGTAATTTTATTTTATATCAATATGATTAATTAAAAGATAAATTGTAAAATATTAATCAATTTTTTTATAATTTGATTTTAGATATATATATATATATATATATATATATATATATATATATATATATATAACAATTAAAAATAGATGAATGTAACAATTTAAAACTTTATCATGATGTAAAACCTATTATTTTCACATAATTTGACTTATCTATATGAAGAATTGTTTTATTAACATATTTAAAAATCTTGAGGGGAAGTATGAATAATGTTTATAAAACGTTAATATAGAATATAATATTTTTTTATTTTTTGAAAGTTTAGACTCGTTGATGTTCGTTCTTGAGCTAGCCGTATTATTATAGTGTTTGTTTTGATATCTATCATTATCAGTTGTTTATTGTGTTTAGATTATTATAAATATATATTTTCTTATTCTTGTTCCTTTCTTATAAGTTTTGAACCGCTTACCTTATTAATTAATAGTTACTATATTTTCTACTCTATTTTTTTTTTTACTTGAATTTGATACATTCAAATTGATACTTATTTTAATGGTGAAATTTACCTATATTTTATCCTTTTCAAATTTCAGTTATCGAGAATCTTATTTGAGGTAAGCACCCTCTATAAAAAAAATTCTATATTAAGATTCAAATTGAAATTATTAATTTTATAAAAAATAATTTTATTCATTGCATCGTATTTTTATAGGTTGTTCTCTGTACTTCCACTGACTCAACATTATCAGAAATAGTAATTAGATGCAAATATAGAATATTAATCCTAATTATTTTCGTGAAAATTTATACTGTATTTAGCTTCCACAAATAACAAAAGTAAACGCATTTCTCTCTCACACACACAGACACACACTGTATCTTGTATCTTCTTTCTCTTTTTTCTCTTTTTTTCCAAATCTAATCATACAAATTCAAGGGTTTTTGATTCATTGTTATACCAATTCTCCTACTTTTCCATTTTCCTTCACATTCAGAGAAGGAAAATTGTAAAAAAAAACAATTCTTGAAAGCTAAACCAATACAAAGATTAGCTTTTTAGCTTTTTTTAATACATACCCATATAGTTTTATGAGGATTTGAAGATCAAGAATCTACAAATTCCTTGTTTTGATATCTTTTGGGAGGTGGGTTTTTGTGGGTTATGAAGATAATGCATTAAATCTTGAAATTTTCTTGTAAAGATTTGAGCTTTTTGAGGATTTTTGTTGAAATGGGGTTGTTGGTTTTGCATTGGAATCATATGATTTTGAGGTTGTTTAGGTAAAGGAATTTAGAAGGAAGATTTGTATTTTGTTGTTGTGGTTGTGGTTTTGTGTTTGGAGGAATGGATATAAAGAATAATAAAGATTTAAAGGGGGAGAAAATTCAGTATGTTGATAGTGTGGAAGTTCTTCCTAATTCTGTGTTGAATGGTGGAAAAGATGAAGATGATGAGTCTAAAGCATTGTTGCCTTCTAAGAAAGGTGGATTGTCAAAAAAGATAGCTAAGCCAAAGAGGAAAGTTCAGTGGAATGATACAAATGGGAATAAACTTACTGAGGTTTTGGAATTTGAGCCAAGGTAAAAAAAAAAACAAATAGAAGAAGAAATTCTCTTTATTGTCTCCTCATTTAGCTTATGGTTAAAGTAGAAGTTTTGGTCTATAAATTTTGTTTCTGAAGTCTCTGATTATGTGTGAGTTGTGTTTGTTGCTCATTGTGGAAAATCATAGTAGTTAATCAACTTGATGTTTTCGCGTGATGGATCACTAGAACAATGTGGCAAATCGATAATTCTCAGTAGAGCTATTGATGGCATAGGAACTTGTCTGGTATTAGATCTTTTATTTATCAAAAGTGAAAGTATAAGATGAAAATAATTTAAAGTGTGATGTTCTGTTTATGCCTAATGTCTAATCTGAATAGAGTACTAGATGATGTATATGTAGTCTGTGTTGGGAAATCTTTTTTATGATAAGCATATTGATTGCGTGAATCGCAGCTATAGATTAGTTGTTCGCGATACTGTGCTTAGCATTTTAATATAAGCAGCATGATATAGACTGTTATTATGAGTTGCCATGGGGATGTGGGCATAGACTGGTTCCCGGCAACTGTGATTGTGGGCAGTAGCAGGCCATCTGGTGGATTAGTCGAGGTGTGTGAAAATAGCCTAGACATTGCTTTCATCCTAAAGAAAAAGAAAAGAAGCCAATGATCATTAAATTTCTTATACTATTAGCTGATGAATCATAGGACCTTAAAGGAACATGCGTAGATCCTTGCTGCATTCATGAGATGATGTTTCAAAACGTACCAGCTTCACTATTAGCATTGGGAAACATTACAGTATAAATGCTCAAGCTATCCAAAATCACAAGAAAAAGGCCCAAGTAGTATGCCATCCAAATGCAGTATGCTGTCACTTTATATTGAAGTGAATGTAGAGGCAACTCCACATATTTAGGAATTAGGAGCATCTTGTTTGAGCAATATATCTATTTAATGAGCTGTCTGTGTTTGTTTCATCTTAACTTGCTCATGAATTGTATTGATTGTAAGTTTCTTAAACATCTAAAAGACTCTTGCAGAAGCAAGTATAATGTAGAATCTTTAAAGAAATTTTGGTGTAAGAAATGTGTGTGCAACTCGAGAAGAGAAGTAGGATAAACAGCTTGGGGGAGGTGAAGCCCTTTCTCATGTATTGAGTGTCGATACTGATATCAACTATACAATATTGCATAGAGTCCTCTGCTTGGAAATGTGTACTACCTTTCGCAATAAATTTGGGGAAAGACTATATGTGTGTTGACAAAATTTTAGCATCCAGAATGATATTTTGATTGGAATTTAGAGGTTATACAATATGTTATTGGTAAGGTGACTAGAGTTGGACTCTTTCTGGTGTTAAGTAACACTGCCCCCCCGTCTTACTTTGACTTATGAACTAGGAGGTCAAACGCTTACTGTATATTGGAATATGCTATGAAAAGGAAGGGTAGAACGATTTATGAAGTGAAGAATGGGTGATACGCTTATTTTCTCATTTTTGGTCAGAATGTGGGAAGTTGTTTTGCGGGTGCTAATTGACGCCTTTTCACTTGTGTTTTTATGTATGGTTCCTAGCTTTCTGATTTTTTCTTGTCTGACTTCGCAGAGTTATTAAGAATAATTTTATTGATATTGCTAAGAGGCTCAGTTAGGGGAACTAGGGATGATAAACAGGACCAATGAATCCTTTCCCTGCCATAGTTTTTAACCCGCCCTGTCACTCCCCTCCCTGCCCCGCTTAACACTTCTTTTGGAACCTTTTTACCTTCCGTTTTTGTGGACTCTTAACTTTAATAAGAAAAAATGTACCTTGAGCGTAACTCAACCCCAAAAGCTAGCTAGCTCATGAGGTGACCCCAGACCATAAGGAGGCAATAACACACTCAGAATATGACCCACTGCACCTTTCTGTCATCGTTGGTTAATATGGTTACGTCGTAGAGGCAATTAGGCACCCATGGCCCCTGCCTGCTATATTTTAGAAAAGTAAGCATTCACCCGCCCCATCCTCCCCTGGCCTACTCTGCCTGAGCATTGCCCTGCTGCCACCGTCTTCCCCATTAACATCCCTAAGGGGGGTGTACTATATAAGCTTAAGCTATGTGTCGTATGAAACATCATAAAAGATGAGATAATATCTCTCTATAGACTTGACTTTAATGCTGTACATCTAGCCCAAGCACTAGATCTTGAATTCGTTAATGAGTAATGTTTGTGTTGGTCATCGGGCAATTGAAGTTGCAGGCACTACTTGATCTAGTTTGTGAACATTTGTTTTTTCTCTAGTTAGTTCATCAAAAAGATAGGATGTAACTACTTTACCCCTTTGCCATGGAACGTACAAGTTTGTTTCTTGTTAGCCGTTTACTTTTGGGCATTATCTGAAGTTTGCATTTTATACTACAGTTCTTCAGTTTATTGGGATTGCTCTTACATATAGCTTTTTGTTTTTCCTGCAGTGATGCAAGTGACTCGGATGACGATGATTCAGATTCTTGCATTTGTAGGATAATGTAGTTCTTATTAAATGCAATACCAAACCAATTGTGAATCAAGAATGTTGAATCTCCTTCGATTCACATCTTTATAGCATACAATAACAGCAGTTTTTAAGAGAGTCGACTGTCTCTATAATTTGGTTCAAGTTATCTGAGCCAAATGAAACGACCCTTTCTCGTTGAACACAATCAGATAGAGAGAATAACTTCCTCTATTGTATAATGTATATGAGTGCTTCGAGTTATAGTAGATAACATACAGAACCCTTCAGGTTTTCTTGTTTTCTTTTGCTTAATTATAATGTATATGAGTGCTGAGCCTTACAGATGATGACTTTGTTCTAGCAAGAATGATTTTATAACATCTTTAATTCTTTGTCCATTTTCTTTGTTCTGTAACAGTAGAAGAATTACAACATGCATATGATATGCTATCAACCAAATACAGTTTCCCCAGATGAACATCTTATGGTCTTCTCTTCTCTCGCGGAGAAGAGAATACAACACACTGCACACATAAATCATGCACAAAAACAATCAATTCTTTACACAAACATCAATCCAAATGTATTTAGGTACTGCACTTTCTCTGTTTATATGATATTGACTTCATCGAGCACGACTTGATCTGCAGCTCTATCTTGATTGTAATACACAGCTGAGCCATTTACTGATGTTGTTCTTGCTGAAACTATCCAGTTAGAGAGGCTGGCATCTACTGGAATATCATGTCCTTGAAGCTTAGGCTTAGGCTTAGAGTTGCATTTGGGATTTAGGTCCACACAATGGTTGTTTACTGGTTTTCCATCCAATTTGATTATGTTTTCCTTCTGATGCTTCACTTGTTGTGCTCCTCTTGCTTTAACTGCTTTCCATTGAGTGAGATTTTCAACTGGAAGAAGCACAGAACTCCTATGATTTCGACTTACTTCATTCGATTCATCTGTGTTCAGTTTTTCAACATTTACACACTTGTTTTCTGCTTCAATAATTTGCATATATACATCAACATCATCATCATAGTCATCACTAACACCATAGTCTTCATCTTCGTCATCAAGATCATCGATATCACTGTCCTCAAGTGTTATCTCGTCTTCCTCCTCATGGTAGCTATTGTTGCAGTTATAGTATCGATGACTCGAAGGGTACATAGACATACTTGCTTTGGCTGTTTCTTGTTTATTTGTCTTCTCCTCTTCCTCTGAGAAATATGTTGTGTTGTTTTCATCATCTTGTATTCTCTCATAAGTCTTCACATCTAAATTGAAACTCACTTTCTTTTTCACCTTACGTTGTGATGATTCTTTTGGCTTATCCCTACAAACAAACAACACATGAAGTGACCTAGTCGTAATGAAGTCAGTGAAAATTCACAATCTACCTATCATAAAGTGGCGATGAAGTGCTTGGGTTATGGGAGAACAAGAGAAGCCAAATCAAATTCATGAAGTAACGTTAATGAAGTCGGTGAAAATTATAAGAGATTAAAAAAAAATAAAAAATCACAAACTACCTAACATGATATAACCTAGCAGTCAATGAAGTTAGTGAAAATGGATTAAGGTTCAAATCTCAATCGAGATAAAAAGAACTTTAGACATTGAAGAAATAGTCAACAACAACAACATATCTAATATAATTTCACAAGTAGGGATTTTAGGACACTGATGTGTACGCAGTCTTATCTTTAATATGACTAACTAATAACTTAGGTAAACCGAAATAACTCGTGTGTTCCAATAGTTTCTAATAGACCCTCGATTCAAGTAAAGCAAACCCAATGAAATTATCAAGATGCATAAATTTATCCAGACATCATTACTATGAAAAAGTGAGTGGAAAAAAAAACATGAATTGCTAACTCACCTGGGCTCAGAATTTGCTAAATCTACAATTTCCTTCTCAGAATCCAGTGGTACATACTTTTGATGCACCTAAAAAATTCAAGATTCAAACAAAGCAAACATCTTCATATTCAAACAACAATTTAGTTAAACACTTCTAGTGAAAAAATAATAATTTTGCTTTATGCCAATTCGGACAACATATCCAGTATAATCTCATACAGTAGGTCTAAGAAGCTAGGGTCTAGTATACATGTAAGCAAACGGTACGAGGCGGAACCAAAATTAGGAATATGAGTACTAGTGTAAATAACATTTTCACTGTCAATCAATTTTATTAGGGATTCACAAATCAATACACATATATATTCAGGATCTACGAAAAAACTACTGTGTTCATCTGTACCCACGAACTTCCACCTAGCTCCGCCTCTGCCCCTACCTCAAGTAACACATATCAACCATCATTTCTAAGCTAGAGGGGCAAAAGGGGTTCATCTAAAAAAAAAAAAAAGATTCAATTTTTTCCAGTAAAAATCCTATCTCCGTCACTGTATCTAAACGACTTATATCTTTCGATTACAAATAAATGTACACAAAAAATTAAATTTTAACAAGCAACTTACTTGAAATTTGTTACAAGGCTTTATACGCTTTTGTTTCTTGTTTGTAAAACCAAAACATCCAAGAAAACATCCCATTTTTTTTGTTTTTGTTTTCAAGATCTCTGATTTCTTGATTTTCCCAAAAAAAAAAATCTGCAGAGAAGAATGGAGAAGGAATTTTAGACTGTGTAATTTGCAGAGTTTTTATATTTTGGTAATGAAGATTTAAATATGTTGTTGCCTCCAACGGTATTTGAAAAAAATAGGAACGTTAACAAAAGTATATAGCAAATAATAATAATAATTATAAGTGGGGTAGTGGGTAAAGACAAAATTTCAAGCTAGTTTTTGCCAGCTCACAAAAAAATATTATTAGTATGACTAAGTGTGAGCGGTTGTTTAATACGTTAAATAAGAATATTATAACTGATGGAGTATTTTTGTTTATCGTAATTCACGTATGGAACGGTTCATAAAGATTTTGGTGGTATTTGTTTTATAGAATTGAGACTTTGGTATGACATTGAGGTTGGAGTAAGGTTCGTGTGTTTCTATCGTTTGTGTAATTTATTTATTGTTGTTATTTTACTTTTACTATTGTAATTTGAGTTGTAAGAACTTTTTCATCTTAATTAATCAGAAGTTTTAGATCTAGACATTAATTATGAAGTCGAATAAAACGTTTTCGTCTAAAATAGATCTGAATATTAAACATCGAACGAGAAATCTTTTCTTTCTAACCTAAGTTTCTAAATACCTACAGTTGATACAATTTATACTCTTATATCGTGTCGAAGAATTTCATTATTACCGAAGTTGTTTTTTCAAAGAAGTGGGTGCGGAAGGAATAGGGAGTAAGTAAATGTGAGAGTCGAAGGAAAAAAAATATGTTTTCTCTCTATAAAATTCGAAAATGAATAACCTGATAAAAAACAAATATACTTTAAAAACGTAGTATAACACCATTAATTCATTCTCTTTTATAAAAGGATTGTTCTCTAAAATTCTTTTTAAATAACTTTAGAAACAACCCCTTTCTTTTTAACTTGATCTTTTATTTTTATAGGAAAAAAAGGATTGGAATAAAGAAAAAAGAGAAAGAGGGTTTACTGAGAATTTTTTTATTTATATATTTAACATTTTACTGACTTAATTAATTTAAATTAACATCGTATATGGTTCATTTAAGAGGGAATGGTTTAGTGAAAATTAGAATTTTGAGGAAATGATGTGAATTAAGTAATTGGATTTACGCAAATTAATGTTAGACAAAACCTCTAATAAAATAATGAAATCACTTTTTGAATTTATTTTGTCTTTTTGAATTTTACACTAGCTAGGTAGTCTATGATATACTATACTCTCTCCGTCCATAATTATTTGACAGATATATTAAAAGTAGATGTCTAAGGTTAATTTTCAATTTAAATAATCAAGAAACAATTAGTCATTTTTTCCAAATTTGCCCTTAATGATAGTGTAGTTCAATTGAAAAGGTAGGTAGACTTTTGATATTCTTGTAGGGTTATATTAGTCAAATTACACATTATATTAAATTTTTCTTGAGAGGTGTGCATGACCTTAACATGATAAACAATTATGGACGGAGGGAGTATCATATAAAGTATATCTCATCCACTACTATGAAAACATTGACTTTCAATATACAACAAATTTTGTAGTTTATTTTTTTGTTTAATAGTCAAAGTCTATATTAGAGTTTTGATTAAATTAAAATTATACAATAAAAAAATTTATTACAATATCACGATTTATATATGTTGATAAATAACAAATATTCAAACTTTGATTCATGTTATAATTAGTTGCGACTTAGCGCTTAAATAAGCGTAAATTTTAAATATAGTTTTATTCTTTTACTTTCTTTTATCATTCTAGAAATAAATTTCAATCTATTTTTTATATAAAAATTATGTTTTTTCAAAAATCTCATTGTTTATTTAATTTTATCAATAATATATAAAAGTATATGAGGCAAAAATATAGTTAACATGCTCAATTTATTCCATCAAAAGCTAGAAATAAATTATGTAATGATAAATCTCCATAATAAATTAACAATCATCCTTTATATCAATATTTCATTATAACAATCAAACTTTGTTTCGATAGCATTTTTTGATATTATATTATGTTTATTACATGTTCTTTATAAAAATATTTCATCATAACAATTAAAAAATAGTTGAACAAATTATGTTTAAGCCAAAAAAGTTTGACGATATATCACAATTTCGCGACATGTACTTATAATATCTTTTTTTCCCAATAATTATGAATTATGATATTCGATTGCTATATATATACACCATTTTTATTCTTTGCATCAAATACTACGAGAATCCATGAAAAAAGTTTTGATTCTTTGAGTGGAAATTTTGTAAAATCAGAATATAATCACTCAATATTCTAATTAACAAAATGACACGTAGCCAACTCTAAATCACAAATAATATAATATGCTTTTGTTCCATTTCATATTCCACCTTTTTATCTTTGTATATTTTGTGATTTTTTCACTTAAGCATATATATTAGAACTAACTAATTAACTATAACTTAACATTTTTAAGAAAAATAAAATCATGTTTGTCAATATATCATTTGTTTGAAATAAGTCATGTTGCATAATGTAGTAATTATTTCCAATAACTAATTAACTATAGATTAATCTAATCAATTAGAAAAAAAACTTTGCGTTGTAATTTGTGATAATTTATCAACAATATTTATAGCTATTTTTTAAAAAAGTGGTTTGGTAAAGTGGTAACACACTTTTTAACTTTTGCCAAAAAAAAAAATTGGATGAAATTATACTGAATATATTATTATTGTTAATATATATTTCTTCAAATTTGTTCACAAAGGAGCACAATTTTTTTGAGGTAAAACTAGGAGATGAGATGTTAAATTAAGAAGAAAAAGAAAGAAGAATGATTATTCATAAATATGACTCTTAATTTGGCTTAAAATAGAAATTTGACAATTACTATTTATTAAATTGAATTATTGAGAAAATTATGCAGAGTAGTAAACATTTAGCCTACTATAGCTATAGTTTAAGAAAATTATAATTCACAGCTACAATTTTCTTAATTCTTGTTGTTCGCCTAATTATATAATTCGCTTGATTTGCATAAATTCAGAAATTGTATTATTTGGTTCTATTCATAATTTTTCTAGTTATTTGTATACAATTTACAAAAAGTTCATAATAAATTATCCTGTTTGTATATTGGTAAGAGAAATTTTCAACATAGTTCTAAAAAATTCCTAAATATATAAAAACAGAATCTATATATACTTACTTTATTTGTATATTCGAAAGCAAAATATGCAAATCACAACCTTTATAGCAAAAAAAACTATAACTAGGTAGCACAATTATCGAATCTATAGTTATAGCGCCTTATTATGTCTTATTATGTTTGCTATTTTAAAATTTTCTCTAAAATATATTTGCAAGTTATGTTCAGGGCTGAGCACTACATCAAAAACGATCATTAGCGGCAATTAAGAATATGTATTTTCAACGGCAATTAACACTCTTTGTTTATGTCCTTAAAACCTTTAGCGACGTTGGTTCTAATGACACTTAACTAATGCCGATAAAGACTTAAGCACTCTTTATTAATGTCAATATTTAATGCCGCTAAAAGTTATTTTTATCGTAGTGGATGAAGGTGAGGGTTGAGTTATTGTCTGTCATTGATCTATCGGACGGGAGATCCTAAAGGCAATGATTTACCCTGCAACAAGGTACAAAATGCATCGTAAAAAATTCAAATATAATTCCATAAGCTAGAAAACACAATATGTGCTCCCGTTGCACCTTCGTAAGAAGAAATCCTTTTTCTGATACTCTCGTTCACTTGAGGATGAATAATACATTCAATATAATCTCACAAATAAAATTTGAACAAATAATACATTCAGTATAATCTTGCTGGGAGCGCCATCCCCGAATGAACCCTGCAGTGCGCGATTCGAATTTAATCAAAACTTTAATATAAACTCCGAACACAAGGGGAAGATAAAAAAAACAAATAGAATTTGAACATACTTAAATTATTTAATTATGATAGATTAATACAATTTGTCTTTTTTTTTATTTTTAACCTATGTAAAAAGGCCAACAAAATCTAAGCATAAAATAGTGACGTTAAAGAAAAAAATATCTTACAACTTATTATTAAAAAAAAACACACACCAAATTTATAACATTAAATCTGGACCGTTTATTTTTCTTACGCTAGGCATAGTCTCTCTTTCTTCACTTTTTGTAACCCTTATTTTCTCTCTCTCTCTCTGATTTTTTTTTCCTGTAAGTCGGCGCTTCTCTCTTCAATCCCTCAGAGAAAACCCAATGGATTCAGATCAAGGAAAGCTTTTTATTGGTGGTATTTCATGGGAAACAACTGAGGAGAAGCTTAAGGAGTATTTTCAAGGATATGGGGATGTTTTGCAGACAGTTGTTATGAGGGATAAGATTTCTGGGAAGCCAAGAGGATTTGGGTTTGTTGTTTTTGCAGATCCTAATGTTCTTGATAGGGTTCTACAAGATGAACATGTTATTGATGGCCGTACGGTAAGTTTTCGTTCTTAGATTTGTTGAAATTTACGTTTTTTTTTTGTGGGATGTGGGGTTCATTAATTTGGGTTCTGGGTAAGTGTGATTTTATTGGGTTATTGTTAATTGAGGTTATTTGGTTGTGGGTTTTTGTTTTAAGCTTGATTGGGTTGTTAAAGATGGTATTTTTATTGATGGGGGTGTATGGTAAGGTTTTTCTTAGAGGTATTATTGTTTTAGTTGCGTTTTGTGGTAAAGTTGTCTACTTTTGTTTGTGGGTGTTGTGTATTTACTTGATTTATGGTTTTAGAGATGATGTGTTCTTAGTGTGCTAGTTTAGGGTTGATTTTGCTGAACTTGAGTTCAGTTTCCTTTGGAAACAACCTCCCTTACTCCACGAAGTAGGTGTAAGGTCTGTGATTTCACTGAGTATGATGTTGTTAGTTTAGGGTTGTTTTTTTGCTGCGTTTGAGCTGAGGGTGCTTTGAAAACAGTCTTTTTACCTTCACGAAGTAGGTGTAAGGTTTGTGATTTCACTGGATATGATGTTGTTGTTAGTTTAGGGTTGATTTGGGCTCTTCAAGATTAGATTTTTCATTGATGAAGTGAGATTTTCCTCGGAAGTTTTTATGCTTTGTTATGGCTTTCTCCCTAATTTGTTTTGTGGGTGCTCTGTAATTCCTTGTCTTTTGGTGCTGGTGTTGTTGTGTTTGAGTCTTAGTTTAGGATGGAATTGAAGATAGACGATGTCATATATGGCTGTATGTTGAGTTTTTTCTGCTTCATTTGTGGATTTTCTCTGTAGTTTAGCTTCTTGGAATTGTCTGCATCCTTGTTTGTCAGCTATAACTTTAGCATGCTCTACGTTTTGGGTTTGTGCTGATATGTTATGAGTGTGCATCTGTTTTCTGTCCCTTTTTTCTCCTTGATTTTCCATTGCACAGACTACTTCTGCTGCAGATATGCTCTTTTATTTTGTTTGATGGCATTTCAACTCCTCAAGTGACTTTTACCTATGTAGATATGTAATTCCCTTTCAATTTTTTTGAGGAAGATTCATGTTCCAATGCCTCTCAAGTCACTCATTGTCTGTTGATTGTATCAAATTTATTGTTGCACACATTTTACTCACCCTATCAGGCATGAGCTTCTGTAGAGGTTTCCTATGTTGCAAATATGATTAGTGTTGTATGATTTTAATTGATAAACTGATTGCTGTAAGATATTTCGTGGTGATCTTCTGGGAGGTAGTGTTGTTTCATGTATGCTTCTATTTTGGGTTAGCTGACATATTTCTTGTTCAGGTTGATGCTAAGAGGGCCTTGTCGAGAGAGGAGCAGCAGGGCTCAAAATCTGGAAACACAAATAGTGCCAGAAATTTTGGAGGTGGTGGAAACACCAGGACCAAGAAAATTTTTGTTGGGGGATTGCCTCCCACTTTGACCGAGGAAGGATTCCGACAATATTTTGAAAGTTTTGGTAATGTCACTGATGTAGTAATTATGTATGACCAGCAGACCAACCGACCTCGTGGGTTTGGTTTCATCTCATTTGATTCCGAAGATGCAGTAGATAGAGTTTTACAGAAGCCCTTTCATGATCTGAATGGTAAACAGGTAGAAGTAAAGAAAGCTCTTCCTAAAGATGCTAATCCCGGTGCTGGTGGCCGTTCCATGGGCGGCGGAGGCGGTAGTGGTATGGGTGGTGGAAGTTATCAGGGGTATGGTGGATCAGGTAACAACCCAAGTTCTTATGACAGTAGAATGGATTCCAACAGGTACATGCAAACTCAAAATGCTGGAGCTGGCTATCCTTATGGTTCATCTGGGTATGGTACCCCAGGCTACGGCTATGGGCCATCCAACAATGGTATGGGCTATGGAGGTTATGGAAGTTATGGCGGAGCAAATCCGGGCTATGGAGGTGCCAATCCTGGCTATGGTGCTGCTGCAGTTGCTGCAGCCTATGGAAATCCAAATGCAGCCAGTGCTGGTTATGGAAGTGGTCCAGCGGGTGGACCAAGAAGCACATGGGGCTCTCAGGGTCCTTCTGGGTATGGGAATATGGGCTATGGTAGTGCCCCTTGGGGTGCTGCAAATGCTGCTGGTGGTGGTGGTGGACCTACTAGTGGAGGATCTGGTCAATCTCCAACTGGAACCGCAGGATATGGGAACCAAGGTTATGGTTATGGGGGTTATGCTGGTAATGAGGTTGCCTATGGAAATCAATCTGGTTATGGTGCTGTTGGACGTGCTAGTGGTGCTCCTAGTGGTAACTCACCCATTGGAGGTGGTGCTGCAGGAGACATGCAATCAGGTGCTGGGGGTTACATGAACAGTGGCTATGCTGATGCAAGTGGAAACTCTAGCTATGGGAATTCAGCATGGAGATCTGATAACTCACAAAGTTCTGGTAATTATGGTGCCCCACCAAATGGAGCTCATGGTGGCCAAGTTGGATATGGTGGTGGATATGGAGGTGCCCCCAGTCGGCAAGTTCAGCAGCAGTGAATGAGATGCTTCGTGTTGTCTCGGACTTCATCTCTTTTACTGGAGAGTTTTGCGTCACTTTTGCGTTTCGCATGCAGAGTGCTGTTCTTGCGAGGTGTCACCTGCTAAATGAGACTGGTTGGATTGCTTGAATCCCTAGTAGTTTGCAGTATTTATTTCTAGTTTATAATAACTAGTATTGTCGCTAGTATTACCTATTTCGTGTTATTGTTGTTAAGTGCAGTCTTAATCTCGCTTGCTTATGATTATGTTTGTTAGTTAATGTGGTTCATTTGTTTCAATAGTCCAGATATATTGGCTTGTGTTTAACTTGCGTGAATTTACTTTTTGATTGAGCCATCAGTTGGGGAATTAGTATTTGAAGTGGATTTTAACCTGTCTTCTGAAGCAGGTGGATGGTCCGGTGCTATTGTTTTAAGTGTCACATAAAAAGAAAATGTTAAATAAGAAGAATAGAACACTTTCTATTTTTCTTTGCGTGATGTAGTTGGACCATGAGATTTGGTGGTGCTACTTACTCATAGGAGAGCAGTTGTAGCAGACTTGGTAGATCAGTACGTAATGGATAGCGATAATGTTAGCGGTAGTTGAATTTTGAGAATGGCATAATCATTTCCCCCTGTATTTGACCTTGTGTTGTACAGGAGGAGAGGCCTGAGTACCGAATGTGATGAACAGCCCACTCGGAGATAAATACGACCTGGGTGCTGGAGATGTTTAGTAAAGAAAGGTATCTTACTATGGATTGGCTTGTTTGATGGGGTATTGTCCTGAAAGGTGTCATGGTGAAGCAGACCAAGGCCAAGCAGGTGCTGCTGAGTTGTATTTTGTGCAGGGTCGAGACTAACAGCCATCCACTTGGTATATGTTGCATCCAACTGCTGTTGAGTGTCGATTGGTTCTTTTGAAACTGGAGACTTAGACTTTTAGTGTCTCAATAATTTGATTTAGGTACTTTGACAATTTAACTTGCAGAATTTCTTCTTTAGGTTTGAAACAGCTTTTTACAATGCAATGGATTCTCTTCTCAAGTCGGTGGTTAGAAATTAACATGGTTCTAGTAGGTCACTGGCATAAAGATGATTCGGCTTACCAGTATGCCATGTCTCTCGTGTTTATGTGACATCTTATATCAGTAGGATAACTTCGTAGTTTATGCCTTTTTTAGAATCAGAATCTGCTGTGGCTGGAGTTTGTAGTTAGTTGAGCCTTTTATGATGGAATGATTCGACTTATCATCTTCAACACTTTTCACACATGTGTTATTTTATATCAGTAGGTTAACTTACTGGTGATATCCTAGTGTTAGAAGAGCATATTTCCTTTTTGAAATCGCGTGGTAGTCTTTACTTATATGGATGGAAGTTTTAGATTGTATGGAGTGTCGACCATCGCTTGTTTCATTAACTTTTCAAGGGGCTAGATGTTCATGTCTATTTACTTGTGACAGATCTTCTTCTACAGTTGTTAGTTGTCACCTTTCCCTCAACACCTGAAATAACATGTCTACTAGCTCCTTTGCTTTGTGAACCAAGTTGAGGCCTTTGTGAGTATATTCCGTCTGGTGAATGAGAAATGGGGATCATGGGTTGCCCGCTCTGTCCTTCTCCACTTAAATATTGGATTCGGTTTGTTTGGCATAGAGCTCAAACTGTTGCGATGAATCTGTGGCTCATGTACTTTTCTTTTGCCATTTGACTTGTAGTATGTTTGGAAAGAGGAGTGAGTAAATTCGATAACGTTGGCTTCTCTATTATTTTCCTTGGTTGGACGAAGAAGATTTTTTGTTGATTCGAGATCCCTTACTGCAATTTTCTTATTTTGTTTTTGGGAGTTGAGGCGAAGATGAGGTGTGTTGGACAATAGAGATGATAACACTAGTGAAATTTGTTTTCGCTATTTCCATCGGTGAAGTTACTAAATTTAGAAAAATATTTTTTAATTTTTTTTTAATCAATCAAAAGTGGTATCGACAAATCGTGTTCATACCGTTGTATTGAATGATTTCGAAACTTGATAAGGAACACATACGGTAATTTCATGAGTAAATGATTTTCCTAAAAGTTGTAATTGCCAAATTTGGCATAAAGTAGGGGTTCTCATTATACAATAATCTATAAGAAAATCACCGCTGCTCTTAAGCAACAAATTAAGAGTAGGACTAAAACAATGAACTCAATGCACATATAAAAACAAGCCTACGATCAATCGTATAAAGAAATAAACTCTAATAAGCTCAAGGCACACCATTGTAAGGGTCACCAAATGCTGCAACATTGCCTGGCCTTGAAAATACAATCTATATATACAAAAAAACAGAATGAGAACAAACAATTTTACATGTTGTAAGTATTTAGATAAAGTAGAAGCATTCTATGTTGTTCCGACTCTTCAAAAATGTTGCATGTCATATTAAGGATCTGACACAGTGCGATAACATTTTCGGAGAGTGACAACAACATAGCTGATAGAAACCATGAATTAAGGTGAAGAAAGATCAAGGTCCATTTATTTTCATTCTCAACTGTTTGCAAGTATCAATTGAGCAACATACACATTCACAAAGGGCGGAAGGGGTTCATCATCTACTGTATATACACAAAAAAAAGGACCCTTGTTCTTCTTCGCCTATAAGTATTTTCGAAGGTTTTTTCACCATACCTGATAATCTCCTAACGTGCACGTTTTGAATCCAGCAGCACAGTAGTCAAAGTAGTACTCCCATGTCCTGATGAACTTATCGTCGAATCCCAAAGCATGAATTTGGCTAGTCACAAAGTTATTAAAGATAGTCTGTTACTTTAGAACAAGTTACAGAATGATTCATGAAGGAAACATGTTAAACACAATGTATGTTGTTGTTGTTGTTGTTGTTACCTTTGTTTTTCCAGGAAGTTTTTCCGCCAGCATCTCAGCGTTTGATAGTAATGGATTCCTATGTCTTCTAGGTGCTCAACACTGCATTTGTATCATTTGTCAAATGGACATACTATGCTTGTGTCAAATGACAAAATCAACTCTTTGTTTACCATAGTCTAGATGCAGCAGACATGGCTGATGTTACTCGACTTAGTGCAGGTAAGCATCCACCGGGGAATATATACTCTTTTATGAAGTCTGAGCTCTGTCTGTATTCGTCATACCTCTCATCTGGTATTGAAATGAACTAAGGAAAGCCAACGTTTGTGTAAACAAGAGTGTAAGGAAATTGATGAAAAGACGTGAACAATGTGGAACGTATATTCATTACCTGCAGAACAAGAAGACCATCTTCTGCTAGTGCAGATTCACAACAGGTAAAGAATTCCTCCATAAACTCATGACCAACAGCTTCTAACATCTCACTGAAAATGATTATTAGTACAATTATATCGCACTCTCTTGAATTGTACATTTATGGTATGCAACGACTTACCATGATATAATCCTGTCATATCTAGACATTTTTGGCAATTGACGATAGTCACATAGGTGAAATGTTATATGATCCTGCGAATGCATTTCATTGAATATAGTTAGTACTGATCACAATTCTCCGAAATTGGTTCCAATGTATCATGTGTTATTTGAAGTTATGTACCTGAAGGCCTGCTTGCTGAACTCTTAACTTTGCATACTTCAGTTGCTGCTCGGAGAGAGTTATACCAGTATATTTACATCCTGTTCGCTTAACAACTTCCACAGCTAAACTTCCCCAACCACATCCGATCTCTAAGATGTGATGTTCCTTCTTAACCTTTGCCTAAAAAGAACAGAATCAGAATCACGTTTGGCTCAAACTTAATGTAGAAATGAGGGATTATTTACTATGTTGACAACTTACCTTTTTGATGAGAAGAGAAATCTTCCTCTCCTGTGCTACTTTCAGGTCTTCCTCTTCACTCTAGAACAATTACAAAAAAAAAGATCACCTTCAGAACAAGATTTAAAGAACAGAATATGTATCTTCGACCTCTTACCTTGAATATTGCACATGAATATGTCATTGTCTCGTCTAGAAAGAGCGAGAAGAGCTCATTACTCTGAAAAAAGTGATAAATATACTTATCAGCCTATGTAAGATGATAAAGTTACAAGAAAAGAGCAGAAAGTGACTAACTGTACAAGTAATTTACCAGGTCATAGTGACGAGAGATGTTCCTACGAGCCTGAGTCAGGGTGTTCTGATTTAAAACATGTCGAATGAAGTACTTTGCAGATGACACTGCAGCTGTAAAGAGAAGTGGTGTCCACCATCCTCTGGAGATACAGGTAACGAAAAAACTTTTTAACGTGTCAACGGAAGTTGTAATGTTCTGATTACAGTTTCTGTTTACTATTACCTTTTCTTACTAGACCTTGTGACAGATGCTTTCAAATCTCTGTTGTTAACAAAAATCTGTAAAAGGGTTCAGGATGGAAAGTACCAACAAACAGCTATTGACATCGAAATAGTGTCATTTTCTCACCATGAAAAGATTAAGAAGGCCGTCGTTCTTATCAACAAAAGAGAAGTCCCCATGAATAAATGCATCAGCAAGGCCTAAGTCGCTTTGAGTTGCAACCTGTAAGTGATTAGTTTATGTCAAAGAATTTATCCTTCCTTTACATTTTTCTTCTTTAGTTGCTCGATGAATATGTGAGTCGGAAAAAAAAGCTAACTCTAGTTACCTTCCAGTAAAATTGTGGACTATGAACTCTGAGAGAAACTTTGAGAAAGCATTTTTTCTCTGTTCCTTCAAATGTGAACATTGTACCTCCTTCTTCTAACAGGCTGAGCACAGAAAAATATTAGTCTAAAAACAACGTATGCATGATTCGTTTATGTAGTTTCAGTATATAAGAGCATACTTTCTCATTAAAATAGTTTTGCTGAAACTGGATGGATAGAAAATGAAACTGTTATAACTCACATTAAGCATCCTGTCGCGATGAAACTCTTGAGAAATCTAGTAACGAGGAGGCGTGCTCCTGTTTCTGGCCAGGTAGGTACCATGTGTTTGGGATTTTTCAGGACACTAAAGTTGTTCTTAAGTAGTCCTTGTGCAGCAATAGCACCTGCCTGAGAAGCAGCATAAAAAATAGATTATCGTGTATTCTTGTTCATCGATTTCATTTCTCCTTCAAGTTGAAATGTGGTAAGCTTGTAGGAAGGATATATATATAGTACTACCTTTAGTCCATCCTCATGGAAGCCATAGCCTGAAAGTAGTAATGCAATTTAACATCAATGAGTGGTGAAAGAACGACGCGGTTATAAAATTCGTGCACTAAAGGAAGCAAAGATAAGAGAATGAGGAGTACCTTGATATGCTCCACAAAACCATATTCCTCTCTTGCCTTGGATTTGATAAAGCTCAGATGAAGCTTTCGAAGCAGCAACTGAGGGTACTGGATGACCGGTGGTCCACTTAAGCAACGCATGGTCCGGTGTGTGAGGAGGATTAAGAGTTACACAATAAGGCCTCTCTGTCTCACCAAGGTTCTGTTGGTTTACACATTCCAAAGATAAGAAGACTTCCTTATTGAAAACATTATAGAAAGGAGATTGTTGAATGAGTTAGGCAGATTTAGTCATAATCTTCTCCACCATTGAGCTGACAGATTTGATTATAATCAGATCCACAAATAAATCTGGCAGATTTGTGTAACTATAAGATTAGAATATATTATTCAAGGATTTCCTAAGAATTAGGGATTGATTAGTTTAATTGGTCTTTACTTGTTCTCCTATAAATACTGTACAAATACTATGAATAAAATATACTTTTGCAGTATCTAAACTTTCAGAGATGCACCATATACCTGGAGTATATTGAGCCAATATGTCACGCATACTCTACCGTTCATGGTTCCAAGAAAATTCCATGAGCTCCACGCTGCTGAGTTGCGAGGCAGGAGAGTTTGGTCACAATGAAGGAAAATATCGCTGTTGCAGAGGAACAGAGAATGAGTGTTCATGTTGACATTATAAATCGTAGTAACACTATATATGGTTCTAAATACTATTTAACTTCTTTCAAACCAAGCAGCAAGAGAAGCTTCAGTAATCTCTTTATAACAGATACTCCTATCTAACACGGACATACATTTATATGTTCATTTCTGGGAGGAAGATGAACCATTCATATCATCGATACAGCCTAAAATCAAGTTCATAATAGGCGTAAAGTACCTGTATACATATTGAAAAGCACCCAATATTCTTGTTTCATCATATGTTGCCTCTTTGCCTAACATTCTCAGAGTATCTGGTGCATGTGCAGCCATTATGCATCCATCGTATATGTCTTTGGAACCATCGGTGCAAGCTACAGTACAGCCTGCACGCTCTCTCTCTTTTACAGTTAGAACTTAGAATCACGACTAGTTTCTACCTATCAGAAGATTTTTCTACACCATATGAACTGTCTGGACAGGAAACTCTCACATAGATACATTAACAGACACGGAGAACATAGAGGGATTCAAAATGCTAAAACGAAACCAGACCTTCTTCATTCGTAGAGACAGAATTTACTTCACAGCCGGTCCTTATTTGACATCCTCTCTTCTCCAACTCATCCTTAACCTGCTTTGCATACCATTCAACTAACTCAGAAGGATGATATAATCTTAACAAATCATTCAAGAAACCGAAAATTGCTACTTGTTTGAAGTTTTTAGTGTATGAAATTAAATCAGTAATTATTTTGTTTGGTACTGAAAAGACTAAAGTACCACCTTGTTTACATATGTATGTGATCTCCATCTAACAGTGAGCCATTGAGGGCGACCAAAGAGCTGTATAGAATGATACATAAAAGCGTTCAGATATAGTATCTTCTATGAATCAGATATAGTAATTGGCTATAAGATATACATAAACGTGCTCGTGAAACAGTTTGTATGAGGATTCTACCTGAAGAAGATGGTGGTTGCGACAAAATGAAAGGATGGAGTAAGCAGAAAAGCCCATTACTCCATCCGAGGGGCAGGACCATATAGAAGCACATATTGGAACCTGTGGAACATATATGTGAATTGCTTGTAGAAATGAACAAGGTTTCCTATACAGAACAGCAGCCTCACCAGATAAGCTTTCTGAAATAACTCCGAATAGCCATGTGATTGAATAAAATGTCCTAATGTCTCGTTACGATCAATGTCAGGATTGTTATCAAGTTCCTCAAGGTAACTGCATTGCAGAAGTAGATGAATAAGCTTCATCGAAAAAAAACTAGTCTTTCCTAGAGTAACTGAGCTAAACAGAATGATTTTAGTCGATTTCCATCGAAAGCATGATCTTCAAATGAACAAAGAGGACTGTTTTTGTGGTCTAATGAGATGAGTGAATCAACAATGGCTCAAACAACATGAACTGGAATTGATTGCTCATAAGAATCAGTTATCGGTACCTTATGACATCCTGCTTGAACCTGATAATTTCTCTGATCATTTGCCAGAAATATGGATTCAAGACATTCTTTTTCTGTGCAAACAGACCAGATATTCCATTCCGGCTACCCCATTCGCAACCATGACCTTTGTCTAAGCTCACTGAGAATGACATATCGGAGATCTCCATATCGACACCAAGACTCTCAAAAAATTCCATCATGTTTGGATAAGTTACCTGTCAAATACACCATTTCAGACATATACTAGTGTTCAAACCAAATGGAGTTGAAAACAACTCTAGCTATGAACATGAAATCCATTAAGAAAATGATCGGTGAGTATTGTTCAAGACCATATGCCCGTAACACTTAGGACTGAACATTTGGAACGTGGATAACATAACATGGGGGGTAAGCTAAATATTGAATAAACCAATATGAAGGACGTATCTTAAGAAAATGGACATTGGGCCTAACTCAACCGACTTTAATGCTGATGATAATACATTTCTTATCTTTCTTTCTTAGACACATGACTATGCATTAGAACCTACCTAACAAAGTTATAAAAGGAAAGTTTGAGAGATAGACTTCTAGGCTGATAAGCTTCTAAAGATGAGGTGCACGTGTCACCTTAAGAAAATCCCACATCGTATTGGAAGAGGAAAGTGAAGAGTTCTATAAGCATAACTCAAATTCATATGGTACACACTTTTGGGGGTAAATGATAGTATAGCCCAAGGGACGAATCTGTGAGGCCTGTTGGGCCATAACACATGACATATGAATCCCACATCAGAATAAGGAAGAAAAGTATGCAAGCTTTTGAGCTCGATGATAAAGTAGCCCAAGGAACAAATATGTGAGGTCGGTTGGTCCAAAGTCAACAATATATATCATGGACTTGAACTGTGAGTCTGTGACACATAGTTATGTAAACTTGTGAAATTAAAGACACATAGTCATGTAAACTTGTGAAATTAAATATGCAATGAGATTTTCGAACGTCATAAAAGAATATATTCATTTTAAAGCAGACACTAAACATATTAAATTCACTTTAGGACCACATAACGATGGGTCTATTTCTTCTCCTGTACCTTTCAATATATAATAAAATAGATTTTAAGACAAAAAATGTCAATTTTCAATTCTATTAAAGAAAAAAAAGTGTTTTTATAAAGTATGAAAATGATTGCACTGTCGTAAGTTTATACATTGATTTGGTTAATGTTCATTTGGAATCTTTTATTGTTTCTTATATTTGTTTGTTTAGGTAAACACGTCCAAAAGTTAACTTTTATTCTCCTTTATATAAACGACAATTACAAACATGTAACGTATATGAATTAATCAAAATAATTTTACTTGACACAATGTATATATCGATAATAGACGTTTCATTTTACTTGATGTATATATCGATAATAGACGTTTAATTTTACTTATTCATCTTCAGTAAAAAATTTAAGAGCTCGTTTGGTATGAGAGAAGGGCTAATTAATTTCAGGATGAGTTTATTTCATGTTTGGTTGGAATAAAATCATGAGACGACTCATCTCAAGATTAGTTATCTTGAGATTAGTAGTATTATTTTTATCCCATATTAAAGATGGAATAGCAATCCTGAAATAACTTGTTTCCTAACCAAACGAGCCCTTAAAAAAGAATTTATTGGAACCATGCAATGACAATATTGGATTTTATATTTTGAATTTTTTACACTAAGTATTCTCAATAAAAGAGCTCGAATTGAATTGACGTAACACTAAATCTTGGTGATTTTCTTTATCTAATGAATGGAAAATTCGCGTTGAAATCCCGCAAGACTCTTAAATATATGCTTCAACAAGAATCAAATCATTAAATCATAAAATTCTAAGAGATCAAGAAATATATATTCTTTATTTTTCTATAGAATACATATACGAAACTAACACCCTTTATAATTAAATTTTACTTATGAAATTACACTGATCGATTGATAATATTGTAATATTCCTTTAAATTTTGGTGGGAGACAATGACAAAGTATCTTCATGGAAAGATAAGACAATGTAATATCCCTATGAACGATACACAGTGATACACGTTGTACGTTTTGAACCCACAAGAAAAAAATATTCGTATTATAATACTGTATCACATGATATTTCTTTCATTATTTGTAAAAATTTATAAAACCCCTTTAAATTTCTTGATCAACTTCATCATTTTATCTCTAATTGTTCATTTGATTAAGAATAAATTATCTTGAAATAATTAATTTCGAAATAAGTTACGTTGTTATGTATATATGATACTATTTAATACCTTCAACTAAATGTGAAATAAAATAATTTTATATTTTATTGTAAAATTATTATACATTATATATCACGTCAAAATACGAATTTATATATCTGACTAATTTTCTCTATTTAGATAAAACATTATCTTTCTTGTCTCCTTCGTACGTATATCAGAAAACAAAATATCTTAAAAAATCACCTTTAACACAAGGTATACAAGTGGAAAAATAATTAAACATATTTATATGTTTTTAATTTAATTTATTTGTCTGATTTTGAATAGATACAAAATATATAAAATTTCGTAGTCTCAAACTAGAAACGCATAAATTATAGTAAAACGTCTTTATAACTTTATAATTTTAAATATATCACGTGAAATAGATTTAAAAAATTATTAAAAAAAGAATAATAATATTTTTTTAAGCAAACAAAAAAAAATATAACAAAAAAATTAAAACAAAAAATATATTAATTTTTAAGCATAAATAGAAATTAATCCAGCCTCAAATTGAATATCAAATATCAGAAAACAAAAAAAAAAATAAAAAATTATGAGACTTTTTTATATGATTATGTTCTTTCCATTTTTGTTTGGTCAAAATCTTCATCTTACGAAAATAACTTTTCTACTAAAACAAGTTCATTATCTTTTTTCCCCATCCTACCTCCACCATCCCAAATCCCCGTCTTCAGCCCGTCCCATTTCTTATAGTGTTTTACTAATTACATATGAATAATTTATCTTCAGCTCATTCCATCTCCTATATTGTTTTATGAAATTACACATCAATGATTTTAAAATGCAAGTTTCATAATTCACTAATCATATATTAGAAAGAAAGTAAATACCTAATTATCAAAAAGATATTTTTCTTCGTACAAAACAAACATATGTACTTACCCGATTGAAGACCATAAATCCAAGGTCAAGATCAACGCCGTTAACGGTAACGGTCTTAGCATGGCCGCCGATATAATTTTCTTTTTCGTAAATTACAATTCTAGCCCCAGATTTTGCTAATTCATATGCAGAAACCAATCCACTTATCCCTGCCCCTACAATTGCTACTTTCATTTTTCTGTCTTCACTCAAATATTATAACTGCAATAACAAATAAATCATTAAATTAAAAAAAAAAGTAATATTCGCTTAGTTTCATTTTATATAATGATATTGTGTAATACAATCATAAACTCATGAGAAGGGGCGGATTTCTCAGATAATAACTGTTAGTTGAATGATTATTATTAGTCGTTGGCATTATAAGTGGAAAAATAAATATGGAATTCATAGCCATTGTGTGATGAAAATGAACTTACCTTAATGATTGAAGTTGAAGCAAAGAAGAAAATGTAGGAAGAAAAAAAAGCACAAAATTAAGTAGTGAGGATTGGTTGGCTCAGTACAAAAGGACACAGAACATAGTGGAAAAAGAAAAGAGAGTGGGCACTATTATATCTAATATTTAGTCTTCATATATATATATATATATATATAAAAGTTAAAACTCCCTCGGTCCCAATTTATTCAATTTATATGATTTACCTTCCTTTATTTTGAATTACAAATTTTAAATTTTTTTATTTTTTTTTAAATATTGTGCCGAGTCAAATTACCTACCATAAAATTAGATGGCAGGAGTATAACATAAGGTCTTCTGTTGACTCTAAATAAAAAAAGAAAGAAGTTATCTAGTGTATAATATTCACTGGCTTTGAGTAATTTAGATTCGTGATATATATGACTTATTATAAGTGAAAAGGCTCTCTATGACTTATATATTAATTATACTAATATTTATTAAGCGATACTAATATTTATATTAATTAATGTTAATGGTGAAAAGGCTCTCTATGGCTTTATAGAAAGCCTAATATTAGGCTCTCATAAATATTGTTAGGCCTCTTTATATATATATATATATATACAAGTTCTAGAAACGTGGCTTGCACGTTTAATCTTTATTACTGTTATAATTTATATAGGTCCAATTGCTCAATATTGTCTGAAGTATGTCTATCTGTGTTTTTGTGCATATAAAATAAAATCTTTTTAAAATTTACTTTCTGCCTAAAACTTAAATATCAACAATTTTCTTGGAGGATAATGAATAACTTGTAAGGCTAGAACAGTATGTTTACCAATTAGAATTATCACTCAAAAATTCTAACCCCCAAGGCCCCAAGACTGATGTTTCTTGGGACATAAATACTCCAACAATCATTAAAATAAAAAAAATGAACGAAGGGCACAAACCAACAAGAAAAATAGTGACCAATAAAAAAATATTACATGAGAACTATTAGATGATGTGTTTCTCCATTATTAAAATAAAAAATGAACGAAGGCACAAATCAATAAGAAAAATAGTGACCAATAAAAAAAATATTACATAAAAACTATTAGATTATGAAACACAAAGTGTAGTGGATTAATATTTTTAAGAGTAAAATAGTCTATCTAACATTTCATGTTAGGGTTTTTATTATGCTTCTATCAAATGCTAATTGACAGAAATATCTCCAAACATTGAACAAAATTTATACCCTACAACATTAAATTATTTATTAAACAAATAAAGATTTTGCACTTAAACTTTGATTTCTAGCAAAACTATAATCTTTCAAATGAATAATCAAACACTGTTTTATATCCATTTGTTGAATTATCCTAACATTTTTTTAAAAAAATAATTGATGAATAGATTAATCTCAATGTGATTTCTCAATGCAAATTAAGTCCAAATTCATATAAATTCATGTTGAAAATATGAAGGTAAAAATAAACAAAACCAATTTTTTTAAAAAAATATCAAATGATATAAAACGAAAAAACAACATTTTTTTTAATAAAATGATATAAAATAAAATAAATATAGCTTAAAGAACTCACCTGGTTAGGAGCAATGAATATCCATGGAGAATAATGAATTAGGTTACTAATGAAGTTTTTAAACCCTCTTTAATAGGATTAAATAGTAATTAACAAGTTTCCTATTTGTTCTCCTATTATATTAATTTTTCTTTATAATATAGTTTTGTTCTTATTAATATTCGTTCTTCTTTTATTTTTTGTCATGTGCAATTTTGTGTTTACTAAAAAAAGCTTTATTTGTATTTACTATTTTATCAAAGCTAGAACATATATACATAAAGGTAAATTTTGATGAGATATTTCGTATTTTTATTATAATAATAATATAGTTTAATTTTAGTTGTCGTATATTGCACATAATTCCTCCAAGACAATCTTTTAAAAACAACATAAATATAATTTAAATGATATATTTGCATTCTACTATGAAAAATAATTTTATAATATAGCAAGTTCTAAAATAATAATTACATCTTTTAAAAAAAAAAGACTTCTAAACCTAAACGAAATTCAAACTTTTTTTTTCTATTTTTAAAAATTATTTTAATTTTATTAATCATCAATAATTATGTTTATAATATGAAAAACAAAGAATATGTTTAATTAATCATTCAAACGCCATCTAATTTCTTTAGATCTAAATATTCCGTTAGTAGTTAATCTTTGGACGAATTCAATAGCCTTCATTTGTTGCATTTTTAAATAAATCATTTTGAATAAATAAAACTCTTATTATCGTACTTAGTTGTTCTTACGGAGTTTTTACTTTTAAAAATAATTATCGTTCGATTCCTTGTATATATGTTGTTACTATTTTTTTTTTTTAAATTATTGCTTTGATTTGTTCGAACCGAAGGTCTTTCTGATACAACCTCTTATTTCTTTGATTGATTTGTATGAATTCACTTTAAATTTGTTTTTACTTGATTTGTTATTTCTTTTTTCATATTGAAAGCCCTTGCCAATATATAATCTGATTTTATCTCTTACATTAAATAGTATGTAATTTGCTTGTAATGTATAAATATTTCTTCATATTTATAAATCTTTGTTAATACGTAAGATTTTTCATTTTCTACCGTTATTATAATGTTATTTTACTTTTGTAATGATGGATCCTCATAACTAATTGTAATTTTACAAATAGTAATAGCTAGTAACTGCACTACTGTTAATAGTTTCTATTAAAATATTGTATTATGTTTTTAGGATAATGTATTATCGAGTTTATAATGAGAATGATAATTTAGATCGAACTTATTTGTATATAGATTATACATTTATGATAATGATAATGATAATGAACGTCATTACGGAAGGTTATCCTATATATTTGGAATTAGCAGATACGTTTGTTTGGTACATTTGAGTATTTTTAATAGTTTTTAGAACTTATAAATATAAATCACATTTCATGTTTTCTCAAATAAATAATAAAAATGAGATATATTTTTAAAAAAACTATGGCCAAACACATTTTGAAATTTCAATACAAATTGCACCTAAATCTGATTTTAAAAAATATTTAAGAATCTATGATCAAACGCTAACTAAATTTATAACCTTCGTAATCTCTAAAGGGCAACTTGAGGTCTAAATTAGCAACACATCTTGATAGTTAAGATCGTATTAGTAAGATTTTCAACATATCCTACACTAGTAACTAGTAAAATTAGAGAAGGATCGTATTTTAAAGAGGTAATATAGACAATTTTTCAGATTAATATACGATGTAAATAATTTTCATATTATTCAGATCAATTTTATTTACAGTTTTAGAAAAGATTTAAATTTCATATTTTCTACTTATAAATCTTGTTTAAATAATTTAATAGTTATAAAACTTTAAACTTGTAGAGTAAGCAATACATTAATTAATCAAAGTAACGATGGCTACTTTGTTGTTGTATACAAAGTCTTTCGATTTAGTCCTAACTTTACATTATAATGGTGTAAGATTGAAATAATTTTTTTAAAAAAAGGCGAAATACATATAAATTTATATTAGGCATCGAAAGTTATGAATTTAATTGAAATCGTATTTATAATGATACATTCGTCCCTGTTTCCACCCTAACCCTCCACATGCCCACCCCAAAACTTAGTTAATTTGTCATGTTATAATTTATTTATTTTAAAAAAAAATATTTTTACTAATTAAATACTTCAAACACAAAATGAAAATAAATGAGAAAATCACTTATTTTTCGATGGATTTTTTTTTCTGAAAATATTAACCTTCATATATTTTTTTTCGGAGGAACTTTCTTTTATTAATGTTTTCAACTTACTTACCAAACACTGAAAAAATAGGAAAAAACAATACTCCCTCTTGTCTCAATTTATGTGTCATGTATTTGCTTTTCGAGAGTCAAACAGTTTAAATTTGACCGAAAATTTGCGTACGGAAGCTTCAATTTTTTTGAAATAAAATTTATATATTTATAAACTACGTAAAAAAATACTATAAGTAACAATAACTGATAATTCAAAATGCTTAAACGATCTATGAAAAATTTACGATCAAAGATAAACTTATTTTAATCTCGAAATTCGAAAAGTGTCACATGTAATAAAACGAAAAGCCTACTTTTTTTTTCTTCATAAAATGTTTTTCTTCAATAACAAAAACACCCTAATCCTTTTCTAATTTTCTTCAATACCTCTATTTAAAGTGGAGTAATTTAGTTCAATTTCTTTTTATAAGGAAATTAATGAAAAAGATAAAATTTGAGTTATAAAAAAAGTTGTTAGCATGAAGAGTGAAGCTAATCATAAGAAATTATATTACCTTCGTTTCATATTACATAAACATCTTATTACAAATATTTATTTCATATTATTTATCACTTACTAAATCAGAATATAATTAAATTTCATGCAAAATGTCAATTTTTATTAGGGAAAATACATAAAATCCCCCCTGAACTTGGTACGAAAACTCGCTTTAGTACTTAAACTACACGGGTAATTATTTACCCCCCTAATCTCTTTTCAAGTGAATTAATACACCCTAATATAATAATACCAGTCTCACAATGAAAAGTGCATTTCACACGCGCCATGTCATCGATACGTCAGCGCCACATCAGCGTCACGTCATTGCCACATCAGCATCCCATTCCACATATTTAAATTTTGATTCTTAATTCTTTTTTTGTTTCTTTTTATTTACTCACAATTTTAGAAAGTAAAAAAATTCTCAAAAATAAGAATTAATATAAGAAAAAAAATCAATTGAAAGAGATTCAAAATCTCAAAACCAATCTCACAAGAACACTCAATTTTTAAGAAACAAAATTAAAACAAATAAATAATAACTACTAAAAATTTAATTTGAAATGAAAATTTGTAGAGTTTCATTGAAAATAGCTTCAAGTTCATCACATTCAAACCTTGCCATAAATGCTAAAATTAATTTGAAACAAGAACAAATTGATGACTTTCCAATTTTTTCTTGTTCATCACTTTTTTTGAATTTACTGATAGAAATTAAAGGAAATGAGGGTGGGATGGATCTGTCTTGAAGGAGAAAAAATATGAAAAGTATAACAAAGAAAAAGAAGAAGAAGAAAAGTGTGAAGCACCGAGATTGGAAGACAAATAAAGAGGGTAGGAGTGGGGGTTCGTTGGGGGTGGGGGGTGTCGAAGAAGAAGAAAGGGTAGTGCAAGTGGTGGATGAGGGCGGGAGGGGTGAACTGGGTGTGAAGAAGATGAAAGGACGGGAGGTGGGGGTGGGGTTGGTGATACTAAAGGTTGAGGGTGGTAGGGTATGAAGAAGATGAAGAAAAAAAAAATTATTGGATAAAATGAAAATAATTGGGGTCCACTCATTCTTTTTTTCCTTTTTTTTTACTCTTTACGCGCCTCAATTTTTTTGATTTGCCATATCAGCGATTTGGGTGTATTTTAATTCACTTGAAAAGAGATTAGGGGGGTAAATAATTACCCGTGTAGTTTAAGTACTAAAACGAGTTTTTGTGCCAAGTTCAGGGAGATTTTATGTATTTTTCCTTTTTATTATAAAGTCAATAACACATGCATGCATTTTGAATAGTCATTTTGGATTTTTAAACCACATTTTTGTAAGGGGACTTTAAGAGAAACGTGGCATGATGGGAACCTATCACTACACTTGGTAAACTAAATTCCAAGTGACAAATCAAGAACAAGGAAAAGTCCAATTAAATTTGTACTTTAATATTTTAAATTTATTTTTCACCCCGCATCGTTATTTATATTGGTACCTGACTAAATTATGAATCGTGCAAAAAAACTCCAAAAGATTAAAGGAAATTTATCAATGCAAATGTCTTTTCAGATATAATATTTAATTAGAGCCTGTTTGGATTGACTTTTTAATTTTGACTTATTTTTATTTGTTTAATTTAAAATTAAGTATTTATAAATATTTTAAAAATACTATAAAATTGCTCAAAAACCATTTTAATGTAAATATTTATTTTCCTAACTATATAAGAAATTGATGAAATTTCTTATGGCAAACTTTAAACTCATCTTAATAGAGGGGATTTAGTCTTGGGCTGATCTCAGACTTCAATCAATCCCTACTTCGATCCAATCAATCGATCAATCAAGAAGCTAATCTCTTTTGTTTGAGCTAATTTTTCAGAGATCGGATAAAGTTTGGTTTTCGACTAACCCATCACCAACTCTTCAATAGATTTCTTACTGGGGTTCCGTTCACAGGAAAGAAGCTTAGATAAAAGAATACGTTTATAAAGAACGCTCGACCAGGTGAATAGTCTCAAATTAAATGTTCCTATTTCAATAATAGTAAATTCATTGAATTAACGTTTATTATTAAAAAAAGTTGACAAAATATACATACTAGAGTATAAGGGAATGCCATAATTAAGCATGATACATGTCTTTCATGCTATTTTAATTCGAAGAAGTCTTTATTTGCAAACAACGGAAAATATTATTAACTCGGAAAAATGCACAAGTAGCCCCACTAGACTATGATCAAAATTTCAGACACACTCCTTAACTAAACTAAGGTCCAATTATCCCCGAACTTATTTTTTTTTTTGTAATTTTGTATATCTTTTGTCTTATGTGGCACACTCTGTGACTCCACATAATTGAAGCACGTGAGAGATATTTGAATGCCGCATAAGCCAAAAAGGTACACAAAATTACTGAAAAAATTGGTTCAGGGGTAATAGAACCTTAGTTTAGTTAAGATGTGTTTCTCAGATTTCAGTCATAGTCTAATTTTCCCTATTAACTCTAATAAGCTGAAGGCACATCATTGTAAGGATCACCAAATGCTTCAACATTGCCTGACCTTGAAAATACAATCTACAACAATATATTTCACATGTCAAATTTGATGAGACGATATTTTAGGAAACTTATAATCCGCGATATATCTGCAACATATTTATCAGGATATATACCTGATAATCTCCTAGCGTGCGCGTTTTGAATGCAGCAGCACAGTAGTCAAAGTAGTACTCCCATGTCCTGATGAACTTACCAATATGTTCTATCATCTCACTGAATAGACATGTATTGATATGTCGAGATATATAAAAGCTCACATGGATATAATCCTGTTGTATCCCTTTTCCTTATTTGGGATTTGGCGATAGTCACATAGGAGAAATGTAATTTGAGCTTCCACAGACATTGTTTAAGTAGTATACCTGAAGGCCAGCTTGCTCAACTCTCAACTTTGCATACTCCAGTTGCTGCTCGGAGAGAGTTATACCAGTATATTTACATCCTGTTTGCCTGACAACTTCCACCGCGAAACTTCCCCAACCAAAGCCAATCTCTAAAATGTGATGTTCCTTGCTAATTTTTGCCTAAACAGAACAGAAACAGAATCAGATTATGCCTGAAATTTACGTAGAGATTTGTACTTAGTTGATGACTTAACCTTTCTAATTAGAACAGAAATCTTTCTCAGCTGTGCATCTTTTCAGGTCTTCGTTCTCACTCTATAAAGAACACGAAATGTAGCTTAATTAGCATACGAAGAAAAAAGTGGCAAGCATTTAAAAATTTGAGAGCGCGCTAACCTTGAAAATTGCACACGAGTATGTCATTGTCTTATCCATAAAGAGTGAGAAGAATTCATTACCCTAACAAGGAAGGAATTGATAAATCTACTGCAATAGGCAAAAATATGAGGTGAAATACTATGCAAGTTGATTGATTTACCAGGTCATGACGAGCCTGAGTCAGGGTGTTTCGATTTGAAACATGTCGAATGAAATATTTTGCAGATGACATTGATGCTGTAAAAAGCAGTGGTGTCCACCAACCTCTAGAGCTACGATAACGAAGTGATGACTAACTTTAACATATGAATAAAAGTTTGTGTTTCTCGATTTCAGGTCATGATGAGTAAACTATTTTACCTTTTCTTTCCAGATGTTTTCAAATCTCTGTTGGCAATAGATATCTGCAAAAGAACTCAGGGAAGCTAAGTACCAACCAAAATCTGAATATATTCGCAAAGATATCGAGTTGTGTACTCACCATGATAAGATTAACAAGACCTTCATTCTTATCAACGAACGAAAAAAATCTCCATGAATAAAAGCATCAGCAAGACCTATGTCAGCTTGAGTTGCAATCTGTAAAGAGATGTCACATAATTTGTTTTCTGAGTCTTCTTTTTCGGGTTTGAAGGGGCAAAAGTAAGATTTTTTAAGTTACCTTCCAGTAAAACTGCATACTATGAACTCTAAGAGAAACTTTGAGACAGCATTTCTTATCTGTTCCTTGGAAGGTGAAAATTGTACCTCCTTCTTCCAACAAGCTGTATATCGAAACATACAAATAAAGTTATTAAAAGCTCAAAAATCTTCCGAGTAATATTCTGGTATTAGCATGAGTAATACAAGGTGAAACTATCATCACTCACATTATGCATCCTGTTTGAATGAAACTTTTGAAAAATCTAGTAACGAGGAGGCGTGCTTCAGTTTCAGGCCAGGTTGGTACCATATGCTTAGGGTTATCGAGAATACAACAATTCCTTCTAAGCATGCCATCTGCAGCAGCCACACCAGCCTGAGGAGGACAATCATTTATATAAGAACAAAAGCCTGGAAAAGACTCAAAATTTGTTTTTAGTTTGTTATTAACAGAAGTAGTATATACTACCTTAAGTCCATCGTCATCGAAGCCATAGCCTGAAATATTGCAGCAAATATACATCAATAAACAGTGTAGCACAAAGTGGAAAATAAAGTTTGTGCACTATCAACACTCTGCTTAAAAAGAGATTCATACCTTGATATGCTCCACAAAACCATATTCCTCTCTTTCCTTGGATTTGATAAAGCTCACATGAAGCTTTTGATGCAGCAACTGAGGGTACTGGATGACTGGTGCTCCACTTAAGCAACGTATGCTCCGGTGTGTGAGGAGGGTCGAGGGTTACGAGATAAGGCAGCTTTGAATCACCAAGATTCTGTAAATTTAGACAGTTCATAATTTAAAGAAAAGACTTCCAGCTGAAAACATTATCTACTTTCCATAACGCACCTGGATTATATTGAGCCAATATGTCACACATCCTCTATTATTCGTGGTTCCAAGAAAGTTACAAGCACACCATGTCGTTGGGTTGCGAGGCAGGAATGTTTTGTCATGATGAAGGAAAACGTCACTGTCGCAGAGGAATGTAGAATTTTAGAGGCAGAATGGAGGCTAACTGTATATTAATCTTGGCCTCTAATATAGGAGTCGAAAGTACCTATAGACATACTGGAAAGCACCGAGTATTCTTGTTTCATCAAATGTTGCCTCTTTGCCTAACATTATCAGAGAATCTGGAGCATGTACAGCGATTGTGAATCCGTCATATATTGGCACCATCAATGCAATCTGTGGTACAACCTGCAGCAAGGGCACTTTCATTTTACAATTAGAATGAATCACAAGTAGTTTGTAGCGCACAGCGAACTCTTGCAAGAAGCCAAAAGATAAAATCAAGCTAGGCCTTCTTCATTTGTTGTTACATAATTTACTTCACAATTAGTTCTTATTTGGCAGCCTCTCTTTTCCAGCTCCTCCTTAACCTGCGTTTGATACCGCCATCGAATCACTCTCAAGGATGTACATGCTTAACAAATCACAGAAAATAGTAAGAACTTTGAAGTATCGATGAATGAAATATCACCTTGTCTATATGTGATTGCCATCTTATAGTGAGCAATTGCGGGAGACCAAAGAGCTACAACGAAAGAAATAAAAACACCCTTAGGCACAAGGGCAATAAGATGAGTAAAAGCTAAGCATTCCAATTCTGTATTTGCGTGCACCACACACAAAGTGTGCTACTTGAACAGTAGCTAAGAGAAAAGAACCTGCAGAAGATGTTGGTCGTGGAAGAACGAAAGAATGTAATAAGCAGAAAAGCTCATTACTCGTTCCGAGGAGCAGGACCATATTGAAGCACATATTGGAACCTGTGAAACATATGTGTAAATGCTAAGGACAAATTTATACAAGTATCAAAATCGATAACAAGGACAAACTGCAGTGTCAACCAGATAAGCCTTCTGAAATAGCTCCGAATAGCCACGTGACTTAATAAATTGTCCTAATGTTTCATTGCGATCAATATCAAGATTGTTGTCCAGTTCTTCAAGGTAATTGCAATGCAGTGAGAAACGTAATCGTGGTGAAGTGCACAAAACAGAACAATTTATTCCCTTCAAATGAACAAAGAAAACTATATATCTAAATTCTAATGAGATGAGTAAATTAACAGAATACTCAAAAATTAACACAGGTAATGAAATAAGTTATTGGTACCTTATGACATCCTGTTTGAAACTGATAATTTCTTTAATCATTTGCCAAAAATATGGATTCAGTACATTCTTCTTCTGTGCAAATAAACTCGAGAATCCATTTCGAGTACCCCATTCACAACCACGGCCTTGGTCTAAGCTCACTGAGAATGACATATCAGAGATGTTCACATCAACTCCGAGCAACTCAAAAAATTCTATCAGGTTCGAATAAGTTTCCTGTAAAATCATATGATCAAATATTTATCGGAGAGTAAAAATGTTAACTTTTAACATATTTAAAGTTATTTCGAGTTACTCACTTAATTAGTTTGATATGACTTAATGATTTAGTCACTCAAACTTCATTAGTGACTACATGAATTTGCAAATCTTATATAACATGATGATATTTAATAAGTTACAACTAATTAAATGATTTGATCTTTTTATAAGCTTAGTCAAACACCCTCTGATCGTACTTACACCATTGAAGACGATAAAGCCTAGGTCAAGATCGATGTCATTGACAGTAACGGTCATAGCATGGCCGCGTAGATAATGTTTCTTCTCATAAACCACAACTTTGACACCAGATTTTGCCAATTCATATGCAGCAACTAGTCCACTTATGCCTGCTCCAACCACTGCTACTTTCATATTTTTAAAATATAAGCTTCAAAGTTACAAACAATTAAGAGTTTGATGAAACATTGGTGTATTGAGTCACAAATTTATAATGGATAAGAAATGATGTGATAGAGTACTAGCACTAGCTATAATGTCACCTATTAATATCAACTTGTCCAAGTTCATGTTATCAACCTGTATTTATAAGGTTAGCCAAAAAACAGAAACAGAAACAGAAATAAGATGAAATAGATAGAATACAAAAAATAATCCTAGTCTACAGAAACTACTGTGTCTCCTTAAGAAATTTAATCCCCTCACTGTACCCGAGGTTATGGATTAATTTCTCCCAAGATAAAATGGATTAATCATGTTAAAGAAATAGTGGTACCTCAAACTTCTTTAACTTCAGCGAACTTAAGAACAGTAACAAGCCACACAGAGCCATTTTCAGCAAGAAACGTGTCTGTTCAGGAAAATCTGTTCAGACCCGTTTTATCGAGAAAGTTGCGTCTTTTGGAAAAAATAACAACTTTTTGGAAAGAGTAACAACTTTTCGGAGTTACCGTTATACGCAAATTAATTCTGTTAATTAACTAATTAACTAACGTTCTGAATTAATTTATAAGAGATAATATTAACAGGATTTATTTGATTAACAAAAAATTGATTAAATAAATTTTGTCCAAAAAATTTATCAATCAATCATATCATTTGCCAAATCCAAAGCTAAATTCAAATCCAAATCCAAATTCGAATCCGAATCCGAATCCGAATCCGAAGCCGAATGCAAATGACTTTTCATTTTTCCTCCAAATTAGTTCCCTCACTTTTCATATTCTCTCTTTTCTTTTCCCATTCACACTTTGCTAAACCCAACAATCCCCCACATGAATGGGGAATGGCTATTGTTAAAACATATGCATGAAAAACTTGTGTGTCTTGTAAGTAAGGGTTAATCACATCTGGATAAGTAGGTTTCCCTTTAAACTTTCCGTAGTGAACATATATCGGATATACTCGGTCAATCGGTAGATTTGATATCTTTAAACCGTCGAGCTTTGGTGTATACCTAGACAACATAAGTCACACAATCAACCCTTGAACTATTCTTAGTTCTCATTGTTTTGTTCGTTTCAGCCATGAACACATCTCGGATAGTAAGTGCTTAGAGAACTGGCCTTACCGGATTCTCCTTGAAGCGGCTTACACTTCACACTCACATAGGTGATTTCTAAATGTGTTATCCCTTAGATACACCATTTGATATACCCTGTATCAAACTTAAAAATCATTAAAAAAGTCTTTATGCCTTTATCCTGGTTACTGAACATTGTCTCATCATGAGAATGGACCATAAAATAATTTTTGACAATGTTGAATCGTCATCAATGACTTTGTTTTATCTCCTTAAACCTAGATCTTGGGATCTCCAGTCTTCTAGGTAGAGTTACCGCCACGATGACTTGTTCTCGGCCATATTCCCATTCTCGTCGATGATTTCTCAACTCCCTCTCTAGTTAGGCCTTTTGTAAGTGGATCCGATACATTATCCTCTGACTTTACATAGTCAATTGTGATAATTCCACTAGAGAGTATTTGTCTCACAGAGTTATGTCTTCGTCTTATGTGACGAGACTTGCCGTTATACATAACGCTTCCAGCCCTTCATATTGTAGCTTGACTATCACAGTGTATGCAAATAGGGGCCATTGGTTTAGACCAAAATAGAATATCTTCTAAGAAATTCCGGAGCCATTCAACTTCTTCACCTGCCTTGTCTAAAGCGATGAATTTAGACTCCATTGTAGAGCGAGCTATACATGTTTGTTTGGATAATTTCCAAGATATTGCTCCTCCACCAATAGTAAAAACGTATCCACTTGTGGATTTTGTTTCAGTTGACCTTTTAATCCAATTTGCATCGCTATATCCTTCAAGAACTGCTGGATATCTGTTGTAATGCTTAGCATAGTTTTGAGTGTCATCTAAGTATCCCAAAACTCTCTTCATTGCCAACCAATGATTTTGATTGGGATTACTTATATATCGACTCAGTTTACTGATAGCGCAAGCTACGTCTGGTCGTGTACAATTCATGACATACATCAAGCTTCCCAACACTCTAGCATAGTCCAATTGAGACTGACTTTCACCTTTATTCTTTGCAAGATGAAGGTTCACATCAATTGAAGTCTTTGCCCTTTTGAAATTCAAATATTTGAATTTTTCAAGTACCTTTTGAATATAATGAGTTTGAGACAATGCTATACCGTTAGGAGTTTTGAGAATTTTAATTCCCAATATATCAAACTTACTAGCGAGCATACGTTTAGTAGCTTTTATATTAGCAATATCCTTGCTCATTATAAACATGTCATCCACATATAGGCATACAATGACTTCCTGATTTGGAGTATCTTTATTGTAAAGACATTTATCTCATTCATTGGTCTTAAATCCATTTGACAACATGGTTTGATCAAATTTTGCATGCCATTGTTTTGATGCTTGTTTTAGTCCATAAAGTGACTTAATAAGTTTGCACACTTTCTTTTCTTTACCGGGAACTACAAAATCCTCAGGTTGTTCTATGTAAATTTCTTCTTCCAGCTCTCCATTTAAGAAGGCGGTTTTCACATCCGTTTGATGGATTTCAAGACTGTATATTGCAGCTAGGACAATTAACATCCAAATTGATGTAATCCTAGTCACTGGCGAGTATGTGTCAAAATAATCAAGACCTTCTTTTTGTCTAAAGCCTTTGACAACAAGTCTTGCTTTATATTTGTCAATAGTTCCATCATCGTTCATCTTCCTTTTAAAGATCCATTTTGAACCCAAGGGTTTGTTCCCTGGATGAAGATCAACCAACTCCCAAGTATGATTGCTTAGGATTGATTCAATTTTACTATTGACAGCCTCCTTCCAAGAGGTTGAGTCACTAGACAACATTGCTTCCTTAAATGTTTGAGGCTCACTTTCAAGAAGAAATGTCACAAAATCAGATCCAAATGAAGTAGATGTCCTTTGATGTTTACTGCGTCTTGGACTCTCTTCATTGGGTTCATTCTCTTTTGGTTCTTCTCTGGGTTGTTTAGACCCCCCACTAGATGACTCAAGTCTAGTTTTATACAGATACATATGTTCAAAAAATTCAGCACTATCTGATTCCATTACCGTATTATCATGAATATCCGGATGTTCGAACTTATGAACCAAAAATTGACATGCTTTACTGTTTGTGGCATATCCAATGAATACATAATCCACAGTCTTAGGCCCTATTTTTACCCTCTTAGGTATAGGAACTTGAACTTTGGCTAGACACCCCCACACTTTGAAATATTTCAAGTTGGGTTTTCTACCTTTCCATTTCTCATATGGAATAACATGTGTCTTTGAGTGAGGAACTCTATTGAGTATTCGATTTGCTGTAAGGATAGCTTACCCCCACAAGTTCTGTGGTAAACCTGAACTTATAAGTAATGCATTCATCATTTTTTTTAAAGTTCATTTTTCCTTTCTGCAATCCCATTAGATTGAAGAGTGTACGGAGCAGTAGTTTGATGGATTATTCCATTTTCTAAACATATTTCTGCAAATGGAGATTCATATTCTCCGCCTCTATCACTTCTGATCATTTTGATCTTTTTATCCAACTGATTTTCAACTTCAGTTTTATATTGCCTAAATGTATCTATTGCTTCATCCTTACCATTTAGCAAATAGACATAACAATATCTAGTGCAATCGTCAATAAAAGTTATGAAATATTATTTCCCACCACGTGATGGTGTTGACTTCATGTTACAAATATCAGTGTGAATCAATTCTAAAGGATTTGAATTCCTTTCAACAGATTTATAAGGATGCTTAGCATACTTAGATTTAACGCAAATTTGATATTTTGATTTATTGCACTCAAATTTTGGCAAAATATTTAAGTTAATCAGTTTCGCAAGGTTTTATTAATAACATGTCCCAAACGTTCATGCCATAAATATTTAGACTCAAGCAAGTAAGAAGAAGCAAAATCTTTATTCATATCAACTGCAATTACATTGAGTTTGAAAAGACCATCACTGAGGTAGCCTTTTCCTACATACATATCATTCTTACTTACTACTACTTTATCAGAAACAAATACACATTTGAATCCATTCTTATTCAGAACTGGAATTGAAACTAAATTCTTTCTCAATTCTGGAACATACGAGACCCTATTCAAAATCACAACCTTGCCTGATGTCATCTTTAATAGAACCTTGCCAGTTCCTTTCACCTTTGCAACAACGGAGTTTGCCATAAACAACTTCTCATCTGTAGGTGCTGGAGTATATGATGAAAATAATTCTTTGTTGACACAAACATGTCATGAGGCACCAATCTATCCACTATTCTCTTGGATTTCCAACCAAGTTACATTCTGAAAGCATTGCACATAGATCGTCCATTTCTCCTTTGGATTCAGCCAAATTTGCTTGATCCTTCTTTTTCTTGTCCTTCTTAGGACCCTGGCATTCAGTAGCCCTATGACCATGTTTACCACAATTGAAGCAGTTTCCATTGAATTTCTTCTTAGGAGGATTGCTTTTTGGACCACATGTTTTCTTTCTTTTCTTTACTTTTGTTGGATCTTCTTCAACAATATTTACTTCAGATATTGCTGAGTTACCACGTGACCTCTTTTCTGCATCCTTATTATCCTCTTCGATTCTCAATCTTACTATGAGATCTTCAACAGTCATCTCCTTGCATTTATGTTTCAAGTAGTTTTTGAAGTCCTTCCACAATGGGGGTAACTTCTCAATAATGGCAGCCACTTGAAAGACATCATTCACAATCAATCCTACATTAAAAAATATGTGAGTATTAAGAAAAAACTTAATAATTCTAACATATGTATACCTTCAGCAAGGCGATAATGGATTATGACCTGCAGTTCTTGAACTTGAGTGACGACAGTCTTACTGTCTATTATCTTATAGTTCAGAAACTTTGCCACAATGAACTTCTTCATTCCGGCATCCTCTGTTTTGTACTTCTTTTCTAAAACATTCCTAGAGTTCTTTTGAGGTTTTGACATTGCTGTACACATTATACAGATCATCTTGCAGGCCACTCAAAATATAATTTTTACACAAAAAATTTGAGTGTGTCCATGCTTCTGTTACCAAGAATCGTTCTTCAGACGGAGTATCATCCGACATAACAGGAACATTCTCATTAATAAACCTCTGTAGACTCAACGTAGTGAGATAGAAGAACATCTTTTGCTGCCATCTCTTGAAGTCGACTCCAAAAAACTTTGCAGGTTTCTCAGCCGGCGCTAAGGCAGCATTTGAACGATTGTGTGCAACCGATGTTGTTGCAGCACTTACTATTGCAGCACTCACTGTTCCAGCATTAACTTGACTTGAATTAGTCATTTTTTCTGTCACAAATGACAGATAATTTTAGTATTTGAAATACTAACAGTAAAGAATAAATCTTTACACAGACTGTTTCTGATTTAACGTTAAAGTTTTTATGTTCTTTTAATCGTTAATCGAATGAATTTTAAAAATTCAAGCAGAGTAGAAAACCATAAAGGTTTTAATCTCCAAAAACCTCAAATACAGAAACTTTTTAAATTTCTTAAGATTGTTATCAACCTGTATTTATAAGGTTAGCCAGAAAACAGAAACAGAAACAGAAATAAGATGAAATAGACAGAATACAAAAATAATCCAGTCCACAGAAAATACTGTGTCTCCTTAAGAAATTTAATCCCCTCACTGTACCCGAGGTTATGGATTAATTTCTCCCAAGATAAAACGGATTAATTCTGTTAAAGAAATAGCGGTACCTCAAACTTCTTTAACTTCAGCGAACTTAAGAACAGTAACAAGCCACACAGACTCAGTCGATCGACACTTTAATTTTGAGAGAAAAATTATATGTAGAGAATGAAAAAAAATTCAGTATTTGAAAAACGAAAAATGACTTCCTTTTATAGCCATTTTCAGCAAGAAACGTGTCTGTTCAGAAAAATCTGTTCAGACCCATTTTATCCAGAGAGTTGCGTCTTTTGGAAAAAATAACAACTTTTCGGAAATTGTGTCTGTTGGGAAAGTAACAACTTTTCAAAAAAGAGTAACAACTTTTCGGAGTTACCGTTATAAGCGAATTAATTCTGTTAATTAACTAATTAACTAACGTTCTGAATTAATTTATAAGAGATAATATTAACAGGATTTATTTGATTAAAAAAAAATTGATGAAATAAATTTTGTCCAAAAATTTTATCAATCAAATCATTTGCCAAATCCAAATCCAAAGCCGAGGGACGACGGCACGAGGGGGCACCTTCTTCTTAGCTCTTTAAGAAGTAAAGGAAGTGTTTCCTTATATAAGGACAACAATTTCCCTTTCTTTTGCCGATATGGGAGAAATGAAAAGTCATTTGCAAATGACTTTTCATTTTCCCTCCAAATTAGTTCCCTCACTTTTCATATTCTCTCTTTTCTTTTCCCATTCACACTTTGCTAAACCCAACAATTCATAGTTAAAACATTTTTTTTCGGCAGCCGCTACAACCTCTGCCTTTGGGGGAGCACTCTATGGTGAGCACTTTGTGCGTACTAGGTAAAACCCCACTATGTAATAGCCTGCAAACCACACAAGAGCTGTAAACCGCACTAGGCAAGCCCTATGCGATAGACTCAACTCAGAGGATATTAAGGGAGTCGATCTCGGGTCATCGTGTGGATAACCACCCTTCAGATCAACTGAGGCATAAATTTATAATGGATAAGAAATGATGTGAATTGTGATAAATCAGGATTCCCTTTTAATTTATTTATTTTCAAAACTAGTCTTCCCCTTTCATGAAAAGTTGTAACTTTTATGAAATGTTGTGCCTTTGATGAAGAGTTGCGATAGTTGTGACCTTTTCGAAGGGTTGCAACTTTTCCAAATAGTTGTGACCTTTTTGATAAGACACAATAAACATTTGTACACACTACCCTTTGTTGTCTATATAGAGGGATTTTCTATCATTTTAAAACAACAAAAATTCTGAACTACTTCTTTTCTTCTGCACGATTATATGTTTGTGTACTTTGCTCCCATTGAGTGGCTCACTGACACCATTTATTTAGCGTACCGATATTATCCAAATAATTTCCTCTAACATATGCAATTAATCTTTCTTCGGAGTTGTCATTCAAGCATTTAACACATGTCAGTTAGGGGATGGACCCATAGCTATACATTCTCTGAAATAGCTGTGAAGTATTTTCCACAGAATTATCGAAGGAAACTATAAGCTATAGCTAGTACTGTATCACTTCATTTCCTTTATTTCTTCGTGAGCTACATGCTTTTTTTACAATTATAAATTTAATCATCAACACCAGTATATATTTCATTCATCTTTTAAAACTCCAACAATATCTGAAAAGGTTTTGTCAATGTCTAACTCATGACAATGTAATATGTAACATCTATCATTTTATCTCTTCTAATTTTTATTGTTATTGCAGTTGTTAACATGAAAGTAGCAGTGGTGGGAGCAGGGATAAGTGGACTGGTTTCTGCATATGAATTGGCAAAATCTGGTGTTGAAGTTGTGGTTTATGAGAAGGAACATTGTCTCGGCGGCCATACTATCACCGTCAATGGCATTGATCTTGACCTTGGTTTTATGTTCTTCAATCGCGTAAGTGCGGTTAGAGGATGTTTGAGTGAAATTATAAGATAATCAAATTGGTTTTACTTACACATTTGACTAATGCTTAAGTACTCATCAATTAGTGTATGCATTGTGTTGGAATGTATGCGTCCACTTACTTAGATGGGACCAGGTCCTCACCACACTAATACACAGTAGATAAAGAACAGTTTACCAAAAGTAAAGATGACAGTCACTTTACGTGGAAACCTCCTTGCTTAAGGGAGGAAAACCACGACATGTTCTCAACAGGACTTTTCAAAACCACTTTCACTATTTTTCAACAAGCGAAAGCAAAAGTCGGTTACAAAACAAGGGATTAACCTACTAATCTCCACACTAAGTAATACACCCTATTACTTAGCTGAGCATGAGCAAATACAACACTGCTCTCTATACTAATCCTACCTGATTAATATAGACTTGAAGTAAAAGCCTAAGTTACCCATAACCCAAGCCCTTACAATGATTCACCCCAGTTTGAAACGTTTCTTATCACAGTTGAAATGAATCCTACAATCTAAGAACGACTACAAGCAAGCAAAATACATCAAATACAAAAGCAATAAATCACTTTGAACGGTTTTCTTGTTGTTCTTGAAGCTTGAAGAAATCTCTCCTTTTTGATGAATGAATGGTGTTGTTGTTTGATCTTTGATATTTATAAAACGAAAGATTATTACCCATCAAACAAACAACCTAGTCGTTCCTGATTGGTGAAGTACTTTGCGCTTCACCAACCTTCGTGACGCAGACAACTTTTACAAGTTGTCCAGCACTTCTGACCACTTGGACTAGTTTCATACTCTGCAGAGGACCAGGTCCCTGCACTTGTGAGGAGATCATCAAAAGATCATGAAGCACAGAGCTTTTATCACATTGTATAACACATAATAAGATATTTGTTAGTTAGTCACACAAACTTAACTAGCTACCGCATGTGCTTTTAATTGACAGGTAACTTATCCAAACATGATGGAGTTTTTCGACTTCCTTGGAGTTGATAAGGAGATCTCTGATATGTCATTTTCAGTGAGCTTAGAAGGTCGTGGTTGGGAATGGGGTACCCAGAATGGATTCTCTAGTTTGTTTGCACAGAGGAAGAATGTCTTGAATCCATATTTTTGGCAAATGATTAGAGAAATTAGCAGATTCAAGCAGGATGTCACAAGGTTCCAAAAACTTTTTTATCTTTACATATATGTGACTTCTTATCAGTATCTGTTATTGTTCGACAAACAGTTCTTATTTACTGATCTCATTTAGAAATTTAGAGCACAGAGTCTTCTCTGTTCATTTGAAATCATGCATTTGATGGAAATGGACTTAATTGTCTGTTTTCTATGCTTTCCTTAATAATATCAAGGGAAGATCAATCTCAAATGAAGTTTATTTCGTCTAGAATACGTTTTTGCCTGTATTGCAGATTTGCAGTTACCTTGAAGAAATGGACAACAATCCTGACATTGATCGCGATGAAACATTGGGGTAATTTATTAAGTCACATGATTATTCGGAGCTATTTCAAAAGGCTTATCTGGTGATAATGCTGTTTGCCATTGCTATTGATTTTGACACTTGTATTGGTCTTTTTGTTCATTCAACAATGTGTCATTGCTATAACGATAAACACATATGTTCCACAGATTCCAATATGTGCTTCAATCTAGACCTGTCCCTTAGCAGGAGTAATGGGCTTTTCTGCGTATTACGTTCTTTCTTACTTCCATAACCACCATCTTCTGCAGGTTTTTCCCTCTTATGATCTACTATTAAAGTAAAATACTTTGTGTATTGATTATAGCCAATTGTTGAATGTGTTGCCTGCAAGATACTGATTTTCAAATGGTTTTTTTTTTTTGCAGCTCTTTGGTCTCCCTCAATTGCTCATTGTAAGATGGCGATCACATATAAACAAGGTGATTCGTCATTCATAGTTACTTCGAAGTTCTTACTGATTTTAATTTCACTATCTTCTGCGAATTGTTAAGTTAAGAATGTATCATCCTTGAGATTGATTCGAACGCAGGTTAAGGAGGAGCTGGAAAAGAGAGGCTGTCAAATAAGAACTAGTTGTGAAGTAAATTCTGTAACAACAAATGAAGAAGGTCTAGCTCAATTTTTATCTTTTGCAAGAGTTCATTGTGCTGTTTATTTTATCATTATAGTAGATGGACATATTTCCTTTGCAAAGGTTGTTAGCGGAAACGTGAAACTAAAGAACAAGGAAGAACAACAATATTTAACGTGGTTCGGATCAAAATGATCCTATGTCCACCAAAGAACAACTGCACTGATATTTGTTTCACTCTACAAAGAATACAAGTGAAATACTACAAGAGAGAGAACACAAATGCCTTAGAAGGTGAGAAGGCAAGTGAGAGAATGATTTGAAAATGAATTAAGAGCTACCTATTTATAGGAATAAATTCATCCTATTGATGTCATCCATGACATCACTATGTGTCAAAATTGTCAAGGTTAAGATAACAAACCATAATATGGTTTGCCTAACTTTTACCTACCAAGATACAATCTTTGACTTGTATTTTGTACTAATTATCTTCCTACCAAATATTCATATGAATTCATCTTCCATTTAGTTTGATTCCACAAGAACCAAAACCAACTCTTTCAATCTCCACCTTGGTTTGTGTTCCAAGCATGCGTATAAACAACTCCGGCCAAAACTTCTAAGCTTACTGGGCAATCCCATTGTAAGAAACAAGAAGAATCAAACCTTTGTTGAACATACCAGCTCCACCTAGCAGTTGTTCTCTTAGAGTTGCATCAATTGATGCATGCTCCCGCCAAGTCTTTGCAGTGTGCAAACTTGGCAAGCGGGACTATTTTGGTCAATATGTCTGCAGCATTATCGTCTGTGATAACCTTCTCAACCTTGATAGCTCCCTTTTCTACGACATCTCGAATAAAATGAAATCTGACATCAATGTGTTTGATGCGCTCATGAAATCTTTGATTTTTAATCAAATGAATAGCACTTTGACTATCACATTTTAGAATTGATTCAAGCTGAACTGAACTCAATTCTGCCACCAAACCTTTCAACCAGATAGCTTCTTTCACTGCCTCCGTTGCTGCCATATATTCTGCCTCTGTTGTAGACAAAGCGACAATCGACTGTAAAGTCGATTTCCAACTAACGGCACTGCCAACGAGAGTAAAGATGTATCCAGTTGTGGACCTCCTTCGATCAAGATCCCCTGCATAGTCAGAATCTACATAACCGAGAATTGAAATACCTTCACTTTTCCGGAAGGTTAGGCCAACATCAGGAGCTCCTTTGAGATATCTCAATATCCACTTGACAGCTTCCCAGTGCCTTTTTCCTGGATTTGCCATGTACTTGCTTACCACACTTACAGATTGGGCAATATCTGGACGTGTGCATACCATAGCATACATAATGCTACCAAATGCACTCGCATAAGGAACCTTTGACATATGCTCCACCTCATCCATAGATTGAGGCATTTGTAACTCTGAAAGCTTGAAATGAGAAGCTAACGGTGTACTTACAGGCTTGCTCATATGCATATTGAATCTTTCAAGAACTTTTCCGATGTACCTCTTCTGAGAAAGATGTACAACACCATTTTCTCTTGAAATTTCCATTCCAAGGATTTTCTTTGCAACTCCTAGATCCTTCATGTCAAATTCCTTGCTCAACAGTTTCTTCAAAATATTTATCTCTGTGATGTTGTTAGCAGCAATAAGCATATCATCAACATACAACAATAGATAAATCATAGAGTTACCAGACATCTTCTTGTGATACACACAACTATCAAATGCACTCCTCGAAAATCCATGTGTAGTCATGAATGCATCAAACCTCTTGTACCACTGTCTAGGGGATTGCTTCAAACCATACAAAGACTTCTTCAGTTGGCATACATGGTCTTCTTTTCCTTCAGCTAGGAAACCTTCAGGCTGATCCATATAGATTGTCTCTTCTAGATCACCATGTAAGAAGGCAGTTTTGACATTAAGCTGTTGAAGCTCTAAATTAAATTGTGCAACCAATGATAGTAGCACGCTAATTGAGCTATGTTTCACGACTGGAGAAAAGATCTCATTGTAGTCAATTCCCTCCTTCTGACTGAAACCCTTTGCAACCAATCTCGCCTTGAACCTAGCATGTTCCACTTCTGGAATACCTTCTTTCTTTCTGTAGACCCATTTGCATCCAACTGTCCTCATCCCCTTTGGCCTTTTAACTAAGACCCATGTCTCATTTTTGTGAAGAGACTCCATCTCTTCCATCATGGCTAACTGCCATTGTGCAGCATCTTTGCAAGAAGTTGCTTCAACATACGAAGAGGGCTCAAGATCCTTAATCTCTTCTTCTGCAGCTACGAACGCATGTGCAATCAGATTTTCTTGCTCTATAAGACGTTTCGGTTTCCGTATCTGCCTTTTGTCCCTTCCCTTTGCAATTGTGTATGGTTTATTGGAAGCAAGTTCTTTAAGATCTGCATCTTTTGACTCATCAATTTGAGTCTCTTGATCCCGTTCCTTGGTAAGCTCCACCGGTAGCTCCACCTGCTCGTTATTCTCGTTTCTAGATAACTCCACAGAAACTTTACGAGGATCAAGTATAGAGGATTCATCAAAGGTAACATCTCTACTAACTACAAATTTGAGTAAAGACAAACACCATAGTTTGTACCGTTTTACTCCATCTACATACCCTACGAATATGGCCTTTTTAGCCCTTGGTTCAATCTTACCTTCATTAACATGATAATAAGCTGGACACCCAAATATCCGCAAGTATGAATAGTTAGAGAGTTCACCTGACCAGACCTCATTCGGAGTCTTAAAGTCAATCGCTGATGCTGGAGACCGATTGACAATATGAGAAGCAGTATAAACTGCTTCAGCCCAAAATACTTTGGACATCTTAGCTTGTAAGAGCATACAACGAGCCTTCTCAAGAAGAGTTCTGTTCATTCTCTCGGCAACTCCATTCTGCTGTGGTGTGTGCCTGACCGTCTTATGCCTTGCGATCCCATGAACCTTGCAGAAATCATTGAACTCTTCACTGCAAAACTCCAAGCCATTGTCCGTGCGAAGATACTTGATTTTCCTCTCCATTTGATTTTCAACCAAAATCTTCCACTCTTTAAATGCTTCAAAAGCATCACCTTTTGTCTTCAGGAAACGCACCCAAACCTTTCGTGAAAAATCATCAATGAATGTGAGAAGATACCTCTTTCCTCCCTTCGATGGAAGCTTAGAGGGACTCCATAAATCTGAATGGATGTAGTCTAGCACCCCTCCCGTCTTGTGCTTGCCAGTGGTGAAGCTGACCTTTTTCTGCTTCCCTAAGACGCAGTGCTCACAAAATTCAAGTGTGCTGATCTTCTCACCATTTAAAAGGTTGCGGTTGCTCAACATCTCCAATCCTCGTGCGCTCATATGGCCTAGTCTCATGTGCCATAATTTTGCCTTGTCATCATTAGATAACTGCACTGTAGATGCATTTACAGAGCCAATAATGGTGCTTCCCGCAAGTGTGTAGAGGCCATCCTCCAGCTTGGCCTTCAACATGACTAAAGACCCTTTAGTCACTTTCATAGTTCCTCCTTCACTCATGTACTTATAGCCTTGTTTATCTAAAGTACCCAGGGAGATCAAATTCTTCTTTAGATCAGGAACATGACGGACTTTTGTAATAGTCCTCACGATTCCATCATGGCAGCGAACATGAACTGAACCAATGCCAACTATTTTACAAGTTGCATTATTGCCCATTAATACAGTTCCTCTGCTTGTTTCATAGCTGCTGAACCAATCTTTTCGGAATGTCATATGCAGAGTACAACCAGAGTCTAAGACACATTTGTTGTCATAGACTCCACTATTGCATGATGTTGTTAGTACATAATCATTATCATTATCATGTACTTGCTCAACAATGGATGCACTCGCCTTTTCTTTGGACTTCGACATAGGGCAATCTCGTTCAAAGTGCCCCTTCTTGTGACAGCCCCAACATTCCGCATTCTTTTTGTTCACACGAGACTTTGATCTGTACTTCGATTTGCTCCTTCCCTGTTGGCTAGTGCGACCTCTTACAAAGAGTCCACTAACTCCATCACTTTTGTCTCCTTCAAAATGCATCCGCACATCACAAGAGTTTAGTGCTTGTCGCACTTGCTCAAGTTTAATAGGTTGTTTGCTATACATCATTGAATTCTCAATATCACGATATTTTGAAGTCAATGAAAATAGCAAAGAACATGCAAGTGTCTCCTCGTCCTTTTTAATTCCAGCAGTTTGTAAGTCCATCACAAGTTTATTGAACGCATCTAGATGGTCTTGCAACAAAGTACCTGAATCCATCTTAAATGTATGAAGACGCCGTTGTAACAACATCCTTGTTGTCACTGACTGGTCCTGGTAAAGCCCTTCCAGCTTTTCCCATAACTCTTTGGCCGTCTCTTCGGTACTTGTACTCACTTCACAAAGTACGTTAGGTGCAAGGGACAGTTGGATTGCACTCAATGCATCTCCTTCAATCTTTTCCTTGTCGGAATCCGATATCTTATCGGGGTACTTTCCGTCAATAGCATGGATTGAACCTTCCCTCCGCAGTAACGCTATCATCTGAATTTTCCAGATATTGAAGTTGTTGCGCCCACTAAATCTATCAATTTCAAACTTCATGGAACTCATTTTTTTTACTTGTTCTTCCTTTTCTACTACAATGTATTTGGAACTACAGAAAACCAAAGTAATCCTTTTCTGATGTGGAAGTTCAGACTGTGCTGCAACCACAGAGCATACTCAGACAGAACCTTGGCTCTGATACCAATTGTTAGCGGAAACGTGAAACTAAAGAACAAGGAAGAACAACAATATTTAACGTGGTTCGGATCAAAATGATCCTATGTCCACCAAAGAACAACTGCACTGATATTTATTTCACTCTACAAAGAATACAAGTGAAATACTACAAGAGAGAGAACACAAATGCCTTAGAAGGTGAGAAGGCAAGTGAGAGGATGATTTGAAAATGAATTAAGAGCTACCTATTTATAGGAATAAATTCATCCTATTGATGTCATCCATGACATCACTATGTGTCAAAATTGTCAAGGTTAAGATAACAAACCATAATATGGTTTGCCTAACTTTCACCTACCAAGATACAATCTTTGACTTATATTTTGTACTAATTATCTTCCTACCAAATATTCATATTAATTCATCTTCCATTTAGTTTGATTCCACAAGAACCAAAACCAACTCTTTCAAAGGTAAAACCAAAACTGATGAAGATTGGCAGAAATCATCTAATATTTGGCTTCAATCTGCTGCATTTGTGTTACCATCACATAGCTACAAACTACTCGTGATTCTAACTGTAAATGAAAGATCCCATGCAGGTTGTACCATATCTTCTAATGATGGTTCCAAAGAAGTATTTGATGGATGCATCATGGCTGCAAATGCTCTAAATACTCTGAAAATGTTAGGCAAAGAAGCAACAGGTGATGAAACAAGAATACTGGGTTCTTTCCAGTATGTCTATAGGTACTTTAATCTCCTTTATTTGAATACCTTGGCTTTCGTTCCTCTTTAATTTACTTTTATCTTTTCGGATTTTTACCGACATCACTTATGTTGTTTATCTTCCTCTAAGAAAAGGTAATAAATGTATAACCATGTTTTATATATTTGTATTTTCTGTTAGTCAATTAACAGCTACAATCTACCAGATTTCGGAGCTAATATAAAAATTGTATTGGAGGCCAATAATCGATTTAGTTAGTCATTTCGCCTCTAACATTCTATCCACAAGAACCACCTATCTTGCTGAATGATTGAAAATAAGGGAGTTGGTGGGTTGTACCATAGTCTTAATAAGATTTATGATATTGAATTGCATAATCATTTTCTCATCCTCTGTGACAGTGATGTTTACTTTCATCGTGACAAAGCATTCCTGCCTCTCAACCCGACAACATGGAGTGCTTGTAACTTTCTCGGAACCATGAATAACAGAGGATATGCGACATATTGGCTCAATACAATCCAGGTGTATTATGGAACCCAATGATTTTTAGGACCTTCTTTAGGAAAGTAGAAGATAATGCTCTTCAGTGGGGAGTCTTTTCTCTTAACTTATGAATTGTCTAAACTTACAGAATCTTGGTGACTCGAACCTGCCGTATCTCCTAACCTTCGATCCTCCTCACACACCAGAGCATACATTGGTTAAGTGGAGAACAAGCCGCCCAGTCCCCTCAGTTGCTGCATCAAAAGCTTCAAGTGAGCTACATCAAATCCAAGGGAAGAGAGGAATATGGTTTTGTGTAGCATATCAAGGTATGATTCTCTTGTTATGCAAAGTATGGAGTGTTTCTTCAAGATAGATATTCCTCCGTAACCTGCTATTGTGCATAGTTTTCTGTTGGACTTCAACATAGTGGACTTCAACTATTAGATTATTCCGACTCTTCATCGATAAAATTACTTCATTTCTATTTTGATGAAATCACCCCGGGCCGTCAATTTACTTCATCGATAAAATTACTTCATCATGGTTTTGTGTTTTACTACTTATTGATGTATATTTTCTGCAATCCTTTTAGGCTATGGTTTCCATGAGGATGAACTAAAGGTATTACTAACTTCTTTTTGATAACAAACTCAACAGATTTGAAATCTGAAAACTATTTAGTCTTTTCCAGCTTTTATCTCATATAGATGACTGTCGTCTTCAGGCTGGTATGGCTGCTGCAGATGGCATGCTTAGAAGGAATTGTAGCATTCTGGAAAACCCCGAGCACATGGTACCAACCTGGTCTGAAACTGGAGCACGCCACCTCGTTATTAGATTTCTCAAAAATTTCATTCAAACAGGATGCATTATGTGAGTGACTAACAACTACTTTTTCCCGTCAATCCTATTTCTTACTTTTATCAGATTTGTGATCTTGTTCTTAAATTTGGGAATTGTGCCGGACCAATGCTACGAGCTTCCGGAAATCAATGGAATCTTCGTAAAGTCGATCAACATTTAGAATTCTTTGATTAATTTGAGAAAGTCTTATGAATGGAAGAACGACTATTTTATTAATAACACTTCTACTCCATTCTCTTTGGCTTAAAGCTTCATATACAAGTCAAAAATCATGAGGCAAAGCAAATCACATGTATAACTCAGACATTTTTCATTTTTTTAATAACTTCATATGTAACGATATACAGCTTGTTGGAAGGAGGAGGTACAGTTTTCACCTTCCAAGGAACAGAAAAGAAATGCTCTCTCAAAGTTTGTCTTAGAGTTCATAATACACAGTTTTACTGGAAGGTAAAGTGAGATCTCTCTTTGACCCTCCAGGATCAAAAACTTAACCCAAAAAATTGAAAAGTTTCCCAATCACTCACAGGTTGCAACTCGAGCTGACCTCGGCATTGCTGATGCTTTTATTCATGGGGATATCTCTTTTGTTGATAAGAATGAAGGTCTTCTTATTCTTTTCATGGTGAGTGAATGGCTCAATATCATCTTAAATAGCTTTTTGTCGGTACTTAGCTTCCTAAATTCTTTTGCAGATATATGTTGCCAACAGAGATTTGAAAGCATCTGTTAAAAGGTAAAATAGTTTACTGACCTGAAATCAAGAAACACTAACTTCTGTTCATATGTTAAAGTTCATCGTCACTTTGTGTAGCTCTAGAGGTTGGTGGACGCCATCGCTAGAACTGTCATTTGCAAAATATTTCATTGGACATGTTTCAAATCGAAACACTCTGACTCAGGCTCGTCGGAATATTTCTCGTCATTATGACCTGGCAATTAATCAACTTGCATATATAATATCACCCAATGTAGGGAATGTCAAAAGATTGCAAGTGAAACTGAAGTACTCAATGCCAATCACTTCATTCTTCCTGTGATTTTTCTTTTCTAGAGTAATGAACTCTTCTCACTCTTTCTGGATGAGACAATGACATACTCGTGCGCGATTTTCAAGGTTATCTCTCCAAACTTTGAAATGCTTGCCACTTTTTTTCTTCTTATGTTTATCTGCATTTCCTGTTCATTAATCTCATTCCAAGGTGATCCAGTTTTCTTTCATAATTTTTTCTAGAGTGAGGATGAAGAACTAAAAGATGCACAGCTGAGAAAGATTTCTGTTCTCATTAGAAAGGTAAGTCTTCAACTACGTAAAAATCTCTCCCGTTTCTACATAAATTTCAGGCATAATTTGGTTCTGCTTCTGTTCTATCTAGGCAAAAATTAGCAAGCAACATCACATTTTGGAGATTGGATTTGGTTGGGGAAGTTTTGCTGTGGAAGTTGTAAAGCAAACAGGATGTAAATATACTGGTATAACTCTCTCCGAGCAGCAACTGAAGTATGCACAGTCGAGAGTTGAGCAAGCAGGCCTTCAGGTATACTACTTACAATGTCGTTTACTAGATGACTAAATTAACTAAAATGCTTCACTATATGCTGCATTTCACATTTGTCTTTGTAATATTAACATGAGAACATGATCTGTTTAGCACTTCCAAGCCAAATCCAATCAATTCTCATTTTTATCTTTATAATGTTAACAGGATCAAATCACCTTACTCCTATGTGACTATCGTCAAATGCCAAATAAGGACAAATATGACAGGATTATATCAATGTGAGCTTTTCTCCATTGTATTACTCACTACATGTTGAGTCAGTGTTACGATTGTACTAGTTCACTTTCAGCGGGATGATAGAACATGTCGGTCATGATTACATAGAGGAATTCTTTAATTGCTGTGAGTCCGCATTAGCAGAAGATGGGCTTCTAGTTCTGCAGGTAATGAATAAAACTGAACCCTCAATATAGTCCACTTCAATTTCCGTAACTGTTCTGCCGCCTTTGTATCTTTATGTTGTTTCTTATAAGCTTTGGATCTACTTAGTTCTTTTCAATACCAGATGAGAGGTATGACAGTCACAGGCAGAGCACAGACTTCATGAGAGAGTATATATTCCCAGGTGGATGCTTGCCTGCACTAAGTCGAGTAACATCAGCTATGGCTGCTGCATCAAGACTATGGTAACAAAGAGTTCCATCTAGACTTGTCAATCTTTCAAAAGCGTTTCTCTGAAAGAATTTGATAAATGATATAAACAAATGCAGTGTAGTGCATGTGGAAGAGATAGGAATTCATTACTATCAGACACTGAGATGTTGGCGAAATAACTTCCTGAAAAACAAAAGGTAACACAAAACAAAACTAAAAGAAATGTTTATAACTTGGACATCCTTCGTGAAATTTCTGGCTACGCCACTGTTTACTTGACTATTGATAACTTTGTGTCACTAGATGAATTCGTGATTTGGGATTTGATGACAAGTTCATTAGGACATGGGAGTACTACTTTGACTATTGTGCTGCTGGATTCAAAACACGCACATTTGGAGAAACCACTACTTCACAAGTCATTTAATTTCCTTTCTTTGTTAAATTTGGACAAAGTTTTGATATTGAGGACACATATATAATCATTATGGAAAACAGGAGGTGCAATGTATAAGTTTATTTTTTTAAAAAATATTTTCATCCTTTAAAAATTTATTTTTTCACTCTTACCCTCGTACCCACACCCCCACCCTCCTCCAAAAAAAATAAAAATAAATTAATTTCTTTTTTTAAAAAAAAAAAATTTAAAAAGAATTTCAACTTCAAAAATTATTTTTTACTTTAGTAAAAAATAAAAGATATTTCTCAAAAACATATTTCATTCAAAAACCAAACACTAAAATATTTTTCCGAAAAATATTTTCTACTCACCAAACAAACAAACTTGAGAAAATAAGTCAAATATCTACTTGTTTTCCAGAAAATATTTTCCTTCATACCAAACACACCCTATATCATGTTGAATTATTTGAACTACTTTATTAAAAAAAACTTAAGCCTTTTGAGAAAACAAATTAAACTTTTATTTATTTCACCAAATTTGAGAAAAAAGTTAAAACAACTGATCAAGTGTTGCTTCTTAATTACCTTTGTAGATTGTATTTTCAAGGCCAGGCAATGTTGCAACATTTGGTGATCATCCTTACAATGTTACTATATAGGCCTTCTGCTTATTACAGTTTCTTTATTCGGATTATATATCGTAACTTTGTCTTCGCAAATAAATCAGTCCTTCGAAACAGCATGAAAGACATATCATGTCTCATTGGTTCATGCTGAATTATGTGATTAATTTCTTGTACTGTATTGTGTAAACTTCTTTCAGTTACCTATAAAAGTTATTCAAGGAATTTACTGTTATTGTATTGAGATAGGAAAAGGAAAAATTTGGGCTGGTTGAAATTTGATATTATTCAATTATATACTAAGGAAAGAAGCAACAATATGGTTTTGGAGTGGAATAGAAGAGGCAAACCTAACCAGACTAAAAAAGATATTATGCAGAACGGGATTCAAAATACGAAGAAATAAATATACAAGAAGTCAAAGGAAGTTTCACATCTACTATATATACATTAGTGTTGTATTTCGTTGAATGGGGGCCCTACCTGGCTCCACCACTGACAACAACAATATATCCAGTTAGTCTTACAAAGTGGGGGTATGAAGAAGATAAAATATACACATATCTCATCCCAACTTCAAATATAAAGAGATTGTTTCTGATAAATCCTCGAGAAGAAATAGGTCTAATACTAATAATGAAAATTTAAGAGTGCAAGTGTAACATTAATGAAAATAATCCAAAAAAGAATTGCCTCAACATTTTTACTTCAAGAATCCAAATGGTCCCTTTTTTCAATTTGCAAAAAATCATGTCCCCTTCCAGTGCAGGTGAGATTTTGTCCAAATTAATGAAAAATGTGGTCCAAAGTTTGTTATGCAAGGATAAAAGAGGGATTTTCCAAAAAAATATCTTAAAATGTGATTTTTTTTTGTGACTTTTTAATTTTTAAATAAAACCTATTAAATGAAATAAAACTCTATTATTCACATTAATATCACATGCCTACATCCACTAATTAAGTATTCTTTATATAAATAAATAAAAAAACTATAGGAAAATAAGTTTTTTTTATAATTGAGAAATATGACTTTCTTAATGGACGTACATAAGAAAAATAACAGTTTCATGACATTTCAAGTTTATCGTTTCCTCCTATCAATCAATGCTCAGGGGTGGTGCCATCTTATACTAAGGGATTTATCCCGAACTATCTTAGATGTCCTATATTAATTGTCAATTTAAACTATCAAGAAATAATTAGTTTTTTTTTTCAATTCTGCCCTTAATAATTACTCCATTTTGTTCAATTGAAAAGTTATGTAGACTTTTGATATTCTTGCTATAGTAGGGTTATATTAGTCAAATTACACCTTGTATTAAATTTTCCTTGAGGGGGAGTGCATGACCTTACCCTGACAAATAATTGTGGACGAAGGGAGTATAATTTTTTGGTGAAGGGGGATTCAGATAAACCCTTTGGTATAAGATGGCTCCGCCCCTGGGCATTGGTTGATGGAGGAGACGATAAACATGAAATGTTAATGAAACTATTATTTTTCATATGTACGTCCATTAAGAAAGTAATATTTCTCAATTATAAAAAACCTTATTTTCCTATAGTTTTTTTTTATTTACTAGATTTCGGGAACGTGCGTTGCACATTTTTTTCCTTATTATTAAATTTATATATACTAAAAAATTGTGTTATAAAATAGTAAATGCTGAAATTAATAATAGTAGTTTACCATTTATATTTTGTTCACTAAATAATAAAAATAAAATATACTTTGAAGAACATTAAATATATGATATACTCGAGCATTTTTTTGTTATCCTTCATTTGCAGTTTTTTTTTTCTCATGTTGAATTGTGCACATAACATAAATCTTTATAGATTGGTTCTTTTTAAAAGCATATTGAAATTTTAATTCTGAAAGATTTTTACATAATAGTGGAGAGAATCTTCATATTTAACTTTCAATTAAAAAAATTATGGGTATGAGTAATAATTAACATTCAATAATTAGGCAGAAGAATATCACATTCTCTTAAATAAAATAATATTTATATGACAAAAAAGACTTTCTAATTTAGATAATTACTACTTAACTATTTATGGGTCCAGCCAATAATATGGAAAAAGAATAATACTCTTATTTTCATAAAATTTCTCTTTGAATAATTATTATAAATGGAGCAACACAAACTTTTCAAAATGACTTATTCTAGATGTATGGTCAATTTGAAGAATGAATGTTTCCATAAATAAATAATAGACTAATAAAATCAATAGATTATACAATATAAATGAAAAGTTAAATAAAATGCATTTAAAAAAATCATATGTGATTTTTCTCATTTAGTTATTCCTCTCACTACTTATAAATAATAATCTCGAAAATATATTTATATTAAAGTAAAACACTCTATCGAGAGTCGCATATCAAACTCTGTTTAATCTTTCATTATAAATATTTTCAATAATTAAGAAATATAGTAGAACATGAATTGTATATCACTAATTTTCATGTAGGACACAAGATATACAATAGAAAACAAAATCATAAGAAAGTATATCAATCAAAATATTAAAAAAGCAAGTGCCTCGGGCCCTGCCTCTCTTTTCCAACAATCTCAGCCGAGGAGTTGAATAGGACTGTGTGAGGTGCATCGAAGAAGTACTTCCCGGAGCGAGTAAGGCATAGGTGCATCTAGGCGAAGCAGCCCGAATGCTGCACCCTAGATGGCGAAAGTCCAGTAGCCGAAAGCATCACTAGCTTAGGCTCTGACCCGAGTAGCATCTATGCCCAAAGCTTCAACAACGTACAAAATACTTAGGCTGGACAAGGAGGAGTGGATAAACCAAAAGGAAATTACTGCAATACAAAATGATGAACTAGATTAATTTTTTGCTTGATAATCTTTCATCCTCCTCTTATCATTTACATGAAGATTATGCTAGGTATTTTATAGCAGTAGCTAGGATGACTTTTGAGTAGGTAAAATTAATTTATATTAAATTAGTTCAATGATTTTAGTCCATATCAAATTTATTTAAAGAATAAACTCTTCAAATACTCTTGATTTTTATAACAAAAGAGAAATTAATGGTCAATGTGAATTTGATTCATGCACTGATTTAAATGAGTTATTTATTAAATATTTAATTATATTTTATAACATTTATTTTAATTATTTTATATAAGGGCAAAATAGTAATTTAACTTTGAGCTTTGAATCTTTTCACTTATAATAATACTAGGTAATTCATAAATAATTATTGCATTGAACTTACAAATAATTTTTTACTAATATTCATACATTAAAATAATGGGAAAATAGGTTCTTCAAAAAATATTAACAATATTCCAACATGAATTTGATTATTTGTCATTACCACAACCGAAGAATCTCTAATGAATAAATTATTCATGAAATATTAAATCATTGGTTCTTTAATCAAACATTAAAAGGAAAATAAAGAAGAAAATAAGAATATATATACAAAGGCGTTTCGTGATAAATACAAACATTTAAGTTGCATAGATTATACAATTGTGATATATGTCTTAGGAGAAAAATAAAAAATTTGCTAACATATAAAAAAAATTTACGCTTGAACATGAAAGAATTTTTAACTTTTGAAATTGCATAACAAATTTTTTCAATTGATAAGTGAGAAATTTCATATCTATGTAAAAATAGATAATATATAAGCTTTTATATAGTACTTTAAAGTTATAGAATTTCATATAGAATATCAAAACATGAATTCTTGGTACTGAGTACAATAATTGTTTTATGTACAATGAATATACGTACTATATGTGTATATGTTCAATATAACCGGAGACAAAAAAATTGCTGAAACATAAACAACAGAGTTTAAAACATGTACTCAAAAATAACAATTAATATCATATGCATAAATTAATGATTGTAAAAAATACCAGGATACATTAAAATAAAATAAAATAGAAAGGAAAAAATTGAGTCTAGTGAATGCACAATGTCCCCCCCTTAAATAAGTCATTTCCCTCCAATACGAGAGGTTTAAATAATTACATCCAGGATGGAAAGATTTTATCCACCAACTTATCGATAGAAAAAACACTGGTGACATTAAGTCATTCAACAGGAGCAAAGCACACGAAAAATAATTTTGCGGAAGTAGATCAAAATTTTTATTGTTTTAAAATGAGAGGGAACCCCTCTATTTATAGACAACAGAGGGTAGTGTGAATAAATGTTTATTGTGCCGTATCATAACGGTTACAACTAAAAGTTGCAACCTTCGGAAAGTTCACAACCTTTGGTAAAAGTCGCAACTTTTCATAAAGTCGCAACTCTTCATTAAAGTCGCAACTTTTCATAAAAGTCACAACTTTTGAAAGAAATCGCAATTTTTCATTAAAGTCACAACTTTTCATAAAAGTCACTACTTTTGATAAAAGTCACAACTCTTCATTCAAGTCGCAACTTATCATAAAAGTCACATCTTTTAATGAAAGAGGAAGGCTAGTTTTGGAAATATATAAATTTAAAATGAAATTCTTGCTTGTGGTTGAGCCACATAGGCGAGCCTAAAGTTTTCTTTTATATAAATATATGATATGATATGATGATATGATATAAAGAATACTTAATTAGTGGATGTAGGCATGTGATATTAATGTGAATAATGGAGTTGAATGTTCGTTTTGGAATTAATTTTGATATTTATTTTTTTATTTCATTTTAGTAGGTTTTATTTGAAAATTAAAAAGTCACAAAAAAGAATCATATTTTAAGATAATTCTTTGGAAAATCCCTCTTTTATCCTTTCATAACAAACTTTGGACCACATTTTTCATTAATTTGGACAAAATCTCACATGCACTAAAAGGGGTCATGAATTTTTGCAAATTGAAAAAGGGGACCATTTGGATTCTTGATGGAAAAATGTTGAGGCAATTCTTTTTTGGATTATTTTCATTAATGTTACACTTGCACTCTTAAATTTTCATTATTAGTATTAGACCTATTTCTTCTCGAGGATTTATCAGAAACAATTTCTTTATATTTGAAGTATGGATGAGATATGTGTATATTTTATCTTCTTCGTACCCCTACTTTGTAAGACTAACTGGATATATTGTTGTTGTCAGTGGTGGAGCCAGGTAGGGCCCCCATTCAACGAAATACAACACTAATGTATATATAATAGATGTGAAACTCCCTTTGACTTCTTGTATATTTATTTCTTCGTATTTTGAATCCCGTTCTGCATAATATCTTTTTTAGTCTGGTTAGGTTTGCCTCTTCTGTTCCATTCAAAAACCATATTGTTGCTTCTTTCCTTAGTATATAATTGAATAATATCAAATTTCAACCAGCCCAAATTTTTCCTTTTCCTATCTCAATACAATAACAGTAAATTCATTGAATAACTTTTATTAGGTAATTGAAAGAAGTTTACACAATACAGTACAAGAAATTAATCACATAATTCAGCATGAACCAATGAGACATGATATGTCTTTCATGCTGTTTTGAGGGACTGATTTATTTGCGAAGACAAAGTTATGACATATAATCCAAACAACGAAACTCTAATAAGCTGAAGGTACAGTAACATTGTAAGGATGATCACCAAATGTTGCAACATTGCCTGGCCTTGAAAATACAATCTACAAAGGTAAGAAGCAACACTTGATCAGTTTTTTTACTTCTCAAATTTGGTTAAACAGTTTCTACATTCATAGTTTTAAAAAAAATGGAATATATATTACCTGATAATCTCCTAACGTGCGCGTTTTGAATCCAGCAGCACAGTAGTCAAAGTAGTACTCCCATGTCCTGATGAACTTGTCATCGAATCCCAAAGCAAGAATTTGGCTAGTGACACAGAGTTATCAATAGTTGAGTATCAGAATTTTGAACAGATCAAGCTACAAATGATTCATGAAGAAATTGAGTTTACTTATATTGGCTTTGTTACCTCTTGTTATTCAGGAAGTTCTTTCGCCAACATTTCAGTGTCTGATAGTAATGACTTCCTATATCTTCTAGGTGCACTACACTGCATTTATATCATTTATCAAATGCTTTTGAAAGATTGACAAGCACGCTAGTGCAAAATCACAAGATAAACTCTTTGTTACCATAGTCTTGATGCAGCAGCCATGGCTGATGTTATTCGACTAAGTGCAGGCAAGCATCCACCTGGGAATATATACTCTTTTATGAAGTCTGAGCTTTGTACGTGTTCGGCATGCCTTGCGTCTGGAATTGAAATGAACTAAGGGAAGCCAAGTATTAAAGTATTAAAGTAAGGTACATATACTAGAACAAGTCTAAACAAACTGGACTGTGTTGAGGGGTCACTTTAATTCATTACCTGCACAACTAGAAGCCCATCCTCTGCCAATGCTGACTCACAGCAACTAAAGAATTCCCCTATGAACTTATGACCAATATGTTCTAACACCTCGCTGAAAATGATTATTAGTACAATTATAACACTCTCTCAACATGTAGTGTGTAATACAATATGTACTCATGTTGATGGATAAAAGCTCACCATACTATAATCCTATCATATTTGTCCTTATTTGGCATTTGGCGATAGTCACATAGGAGAAGTGTAATTTGATCCTGTCGAAAAATTCACTGAATTGAAATACTAATCGATACGCTAGGTCTTCATAATGTGCCTCAGTTTATAGCAATTATACTGTCATACCTGAAGACCTGCTTGCTCAACTCTCAACTGTGCATACTCCAGTTGCTGCTCGGAGAGAGTTATACCAGTATATTTACATCCTGTTTGCTTGACAACTTCAACGGCAAAACCTCCCCATCCAAATCCAATCTCTAAAATGTGATGTTCTTTGCTAATTTTTGCCTAAATAGAACAGAATCATAATCAAATTTATGTAGAAAAAGGTGACGGCTTTTACTTAGTTGATGATGACTTACCTTTTCAATGAGAACAGACATCTTTCTCCGCTGTGCAACATTAAGATCTTCATCCTCACTCTACAAAAAAAAAAAAAAAAGAAATTAGATAACCATGAAATGAGATTAGAGAACAGGACGGAAACGTAGCGAAACATAAATAAGAAAAAAGTGGCAAGCATTTAAAAGTTTCAGAGCTAACCTTGAATATAGCACATGAGTATAGCATTGTCTCATCCATAAAGAGTGAAAAGAGTTCATTACTCTGGAAAAAAAACAATTAATACCACACTGCTTAGCATCTTACATCATAGCAACTGGCAAATCATGGCCAGGATTTTTAGTACTTCAATTACCAGGTCATAGTGACGAGAGATATTCCGACGAGCCTGAGTAAGGGTGTTTTGATTTGAAACATGTCAAAAGAAATATTTTGCAGAGGACAGTGCTGCTGTAAAAAGCAGTGGTGTCCACCAGCCTCCAGAGCTACACGAAGTGACGACCAACTTAAGCATATGAACAGAAGTTTGTGTTTCTTGATCTCAGTCAATAAACTATTTTACCTCTTGGCAGATTCTTTCATATCTCTGTTGGCAATAAATATCTGCAAAAAAACCAAGAAGCTAAGAACCCGACAAAAACTATTCACAAATATATCAAGTCCTTCCTCACCATGATAAGATTAAGAAGACCTTCATGCTTATCAACGAAAGAGAAATCCCCATGAATAAAGGCATCAGCAAGGCCTATGTCAGCTTGAGTAGCAACCTTCCAGTAAAACTGCATACTATGAACTCTAAGAGAAACATTCAGTGAGCATTTACTCTCTATTCCTTGGAAGGTGAAAATTGTACCTCCTTCTTCCAACAAGCTGTATACCGAAACATATAAAGTTACTATCTTTAATCATCAGAAAAGAAACTCAAAAATCTCCGAGATATAAATTATTATCATCACTCACATTATGCATCCTGTTTGAATGTAACTTTTGAAAAATCTAGTAACAATGAGGCGTACTCCAGTTTCAGGCCAGGTTGGTACCATATGCTTGGGGTTATCTAAAATACCAGAATTCCTTCTAAGCATGCCATCTGCAGCAACCACACCCGCCTGAGGAGGACCAAAAGGTAGACAATCATCCAAATGAGACCAGTTGGGATTAAGACTTTGTCATAAGGTGATTTTCCAAATTGTTTTCAGAGTAAACTGATACTTAAAGTTAAATCCGTTGAGATTTTATTAGCAGTAGTACTACCTTTAGTCCATTCGCATGGAAGCCATATCCTGAAAGTATTGAAACAAAAATAAGCAGTGAAACACAAGGCAGAAAATAAAGTTTGTACACTAAAAGAAAGCTAAGACTAAAATCAGAACAACTCAAGCTACAAGTGTTACCAGTATAATAGTTGACTACGCAGAATAGCAGGTTACAAAGGAACATTTATCTTGAAACAACTCTCCATAAAAAGAGATCTATACCTTGATATCCTCCACAGAACCATATTCCTCTCTTCCCTTGGATTTGATGTAGCTCACATGAAGCTTTTGATGCAGCAACTGATGGGACTGGGTAGTGTGTTGTCCACTTAAGCAACGTATGCTCTGGTGAGTGAGGAGGATCAACAGTTACTAGATAAGGCAGCTTTGAGTCACTAAGATTCTGTAAATTTAGACGGCTCATAAATTAAGAGAGCATTTACAAGAGAAAAGACTCTCTACTTTCTATAGAATGTCCTAAAAGTCACTGGATAACACACCTGGATTATATTGAGCCAATATGTCACACATCCTCTATTACTCATGGTTCCAAGAAAGTTACAAGCACTCCATGTTGTCGGGTTGTGAGGCAGGAATGTTTTGTCACAATGAAGGAAAACATCACTGTCACAGAGAAAGAGAAAATGATTTTGCCTTTTAACATCATAAATCGTGTTAAGACTATGGTATAATCCACCAACTCCCTTCTTTTCAACCATTCAGCAAGATAAGTTGTGCTCGTGGGTAGAATTTTATAAGGTGAAATGACTAAGTATATTAATCTTGGAACGAAAGCCAAGGTATTCAAATAAAGGAGACGAATGTACCTATAGACATACTGGAAAGCACCCAGTATTCTTGTTTCATCGCCCGTTGCCTCTTTGCCTAACATTTTCAGAGTACTTGGAGCATATGTAGCCATGATGCATCCATCAAATACTTCTTTGGAACCATCATTGCAAGCAAGGGTACAACCTGCAAGGGCCTTTTTCGTTTACAGTAAAATCACGACTAGTTGGTTTTACCTTTGGCAAAGGAACATTTTAACCACATGAAGTGACAAGGTTTATATAATTAACAAATTTCCCTTAATCCTATCCGTTTTCCAACAGAATATGCCCCATCTACTACTATGAAAAAAATAAATAGCACAGCGAACTCTTGCAAGAAGCCAAAAGATAAAATCAAGCTAGACCTTGTTCATTTGTTGTTACGGAATTTACTTCACGACCAGTTCTTATTTGGCAGCCTCTCTTTTCCAGCTCCTCCTTAACCTGCGATACCGTCATCAAATCACTTTCAAGGATGATACATGCTTAGCTTGACAAATCACAGATAAATAGTGAAATTAAAATTGGTAATTGCCTGAAGTTCTCCTCAGAGAAATAGTAACAACTTTGAAGTATCTATTAATGAAAAATCACCTTGTTTATACGTAACCGACATCTAGTAGTGAGCAATTGAGGGAGACCAAAGATCTGTAAAGAAAGAAACAAAAGCACCCTTAGGCATAAGGACAATAAAATGAGTATATGTAAGGATTCAAATTCAGTATCTTGCATGCAACACATTCAGCAATTGGCTATAATCAACACACAAAGTGCGCTATTTGAACAATAGACAAGAGGAGAAAAACCTGCAGAAGATTGTGGTCATGGCAGAATGAAAGAATGTGATACGCAGAAAATCCCAGTACTCCTGCTAAGGGACAGGTCCAGATTGAAGCACATATTGGAATCTGTGGAACATATGTGTTTATCGTTATAGCAAGGACACATTGTTGAATGAACAAAAAGGCCAATACAAGTGTCAAAATCAATAGCAATGTCAAACAGCATTATCACCAGATAAGCCTTTTGAAATAGCTCCGAATAATCATGTGACTTAATAAATTGCCCCAATGTTTCATCGCGATCAATGTCAGGATTGTTGTCCATTTCTTCAAGGTAACTGCAATACAGGCAAAAACGTATTCTAGACGAAATAAACTTCATTTAAGGTAGATCTTCCCTTGACATATTATTAAGGAAAGCATAGAAAACAGACAAATTAAGTCCATTTCTATCAAACGCATGATCTTCAAATGAACAGAGAAGACTCTGTGCTCTAAATTTCTAAATGAGATCAGTAAATAACAGATACTGATAAGAAGTCACATATATGTAAAGATAAAAAAGTTTTTGGAACCTTGTGACATCCTGCTTGAATCTGCTAATTTCTCTAATCATTTGCCAAAAATATGGATTCAGTACATTCTTCTTCTGTGCAAACAAACTAGAGAATCCATTCCGGGTACCCCATTCCCAACCACGACCTTGGTCTAAGCTCACTGAAAATGACATATCAGAGATCTCCTTATCAACTCCAAGGAAGTCGAAAAATTCCATCATGTTTGGATAAGTTACCTGTCAATTAAAAGCACACGCGGTAACTACTTAAGTTTGCGTGACTAACTAACAAATATCTTATTATGTGTCATACAATGCATGCACCTAATTGATGAGTACTTAAGCATTAGTCAAATGTGCAAGTAAAACCAATTTAATCATCTTATAATTTCACTCAAACATCTTCTAACCGCACTTACGCGATTGAAGACCATAAAACCAAGGTCAAGATCAACGCCATCGACTGTGACGTTCTTGGCATGGCCACCAAGATGATCTTCCTTCTCATAAACCACAACTTCAACACCAGATTTTGCCAATTCATATGCAGAAACCAGTCCACTTATCCCTGCTCCCACCACTGCTACTTTCATTTTTATCACTTTGGCTTCAAAGTTACAAACTGCAATAACAACTTAAAAGATTAGAAAAGGTAAAGAACAAATGCTAAAAGTATTCTATCACGCGAACAAATAAATTCACAAAACCTTTTTTGATATAGCTGAAGTAGTTTTAAATTTCAATGAAAACAGTAATAGTGTCGATGATTAAATTTATAATGCTGAGAAACGTACTAAATTTGTACGACTGATTTCACGGATGGTCACTCAACTAATAATTAGCAAGTCAGAACTCAACTCTAAATTTGTACAAGTAGTAATAATTTTACCTCCAAAAAAGATCCAGTCCCTAATTAATTAGTTAATAATTATGGGAAAAAAAGTCAATCATACTAATGACGTCCATCCCCTAATTGGCCTGTGCTAAATACTTGGATGAGAACTCCTAAATAATAATTATTTTAAGTCTAACTTTAAAAGGAAATTGATGAAAAAAGTTCAAAATTTAAAATATGAAAATCTTCTGGTTGATTAGAAGAAAATTATTTATAAAAATAAAAACAAATGCAAGTATTTCACGTTTGAAAATATCACTTCTAAAAGTTAAAAATTAGATTTAAAGAAAATGCTAACATTAAATTTAAATTATTTGGCCCGTTACTTCACTGTTAACGTCTTTTTTTAACTACCTTACACCGAACATATTGTGCTCATATATTTGTTCATATTAAGTAACAATTTAATTTTACAATATTTATTTTTAATGAGATGTTAAGATGTTTTATAGCCACAAATATCTACACGTTTATTAGAAAATGATTGGTAACACCAACATCTTGCCTACGGCAAGGCCCGCGAGGGGTTTGAGGTGGTCTTGATCTGAGTCATGATCGAACATGACGCTTACTTGGTGGACTTAGTTAAAAAATAATTTTTCACCCTTGCTATCAGCTATAGTTTATGACATGATGGTAAGTGCTTCATCCTAATATCTGGTATCAAATTCAAAGTCATGAATTTAATTTCCAAGAGCAACATATGTGCATGAGGCATGTGTTGGGAAGGGGATTGTTGGATAACACCAACATCCTATCTGTGGAAAGACCCACGTGGAGGTTAGGGTGGCCCAGGTCAAAATTATGATTGCACATGGTGACTGGCTTGGGTGATTGTTTTATTTAAGAAAAAATATTTTGTTTTGAGAATTGTTTAGAGTTCGTTTTAGAGTTATCACTTAATTTTTGATAAATTCAAGAAAACTATTCTTCCAATCGACTAAAACAGGAAATCAAATTGAAAGAGCTTTTAAAGGGTTCGAGGTTCTTATTAGCGTCTTAAGAAGGTTTTGAAAGCATCTAAAACGCCCGCTAATGTGATTATCCAGCAACTAATTTGTTTGGCTTAAAATAATTTTAATTTAATTCGAATTGAAAATTACTTAAAGTCCTTTAAAAGCGGAATATTAACCTACTACCTAAGTGAATTTTACCTCACAAAATTTCTATTTTTTAATCTACTCAGACTTGATTGATTTAATTAAGTTGTTAAAACGAAAATAGCATCTTACGGGGGATTTGAATTTTTAACCCTAAAACTAACGACAATTAACAACAAGTAATAAGCGATCAAGTAAAAGAGAGTGAGAGAGAAAGAGAGTTGGGTCCAGAGCCGGTTTCTGTTCGCCTGAAGCGGTATTTAGACCCATTTTGTTTTTGGCTTTTGACCCACTTCAATTGTACCTATCCTAAAATTCTAACTATACAATGATAAAAAAAAAAAAAACAAGGTCTTAAGCCCAAAGATAACAAAATAAAAAATTTGAAAAAATAAATAAATTTGGACTTCTTGGCCCAAAATCTTCAACTTCTTGGCCTGTACATCAATTTTAGTGGTTGTTTGACTCGAGAGGGGAATTTGAGCCTTTACGGCTCTTCCTCGAAATGTAAAAAGTGAGATTGAGTTCATAGAGCTCGGACGAAATTTCACATGCAAAAAAAAGAACGAAGTGAGGGTAAAGAATTAGTGTGATTCAAGCAACATGGGTGCAGGAAGAATAAATTGACTCTCCAAAAAATGCACACTAATTTCAGAATATGCAGCTTACCATATAATAAGATTGTATCAAGAGACGTGAAAGAAATAACGAGTTTAAAGGAACAATTAAGAACATCCAATACTTAGTATTCAAAACCAATAGACGAGTGCTTGCAATTCAAATATTAACAATACGCGAACGAATATAACAGACACAGGCATGAAAACCCACCTATCATAATGACACTTCAGCCAATGCGCAGCAAGAAGAAACTTTCTTTTTCATGCATTAACCAAATAAAATAAATAATAATGATAATAATAAAAGAAAGCACCAAGAAAAGGACAAACAAAATAACTAGATTTAAAATGAATTTACCACTCCCAAGCTCAGAGGCGGATCTACGATTTAAAGTCTATGGGTTCCAAATAGATTCATCAACTAAATCAATTTCATGTTTGATTTGAATTATTCGCCTTTCGATCTATTTGACAAATAAATCACTAAATTAGGAATAAATAACAATAATAACTAAATTTTTTTTAAAAAGTGTATGTAAGTTGTTTACGAAAAAATTCATGATAATAGGGGATCTCACATAGCATGAATTTCAAGAATAAATAGTTATCATATAAGTCGAGAGAGTATGTATATATGTTGGATTATAGGAGTTTATGGATGATTTTCAATTTTGGGTTACATGAAAATAGTACCAAGACTTATGTAATTATTTGTCAAGATTGCTGATGATTCTTGTTGGAGTATATTTGATGCATTTAAGTGTTTATGAAATTATCAAATTATTGAGAAGAGAAAAAAAAATTATACCCCTTTCGTTTTTTTGCATCTGTTATGAATTTTTTTTACAGTGTTCTTTAAAAAATTATAAACAAAAATGACAACTTCCTATTTTACTTTAAGATTATTTTTTGCAATTTTTTTACAAATTTTGTTTACACTTTCAAGAAAAAATAATTGTTAGGATAATAAAAAAAATATTGTTTAATTTTGTTAATTGACAAATATTTTAGTAATGTAAATAATTAATATAGGATAGAAAAATAACATCAATTGTTAGAAGTAGGATGAATTAGGCTAAATTTCATAAATATAAAATTATTTAAAGATAAGGAAAGTAGCAAAGAGAAAAATTAAAAAAAAAAAGAAGTTGAAAAGCTGATTATGAAAGAAAACAAATTAAACTATGTCACGGGGGTTCGATCCCGCAACCTAAGGCTCAAGTAATCAGCTTTTTACCATCTCAACACGGATCACTCTTGTACTGTGGGTGGCACGTTTAATATTTATCTGTATGTGGTACATATATACTTATATATAATAAAGTTTTCGTCGAAGTTTGTGGGTGGCGTGGCACCCCATCGCACTGAATAGATCCGCCCCTGCCCAAGCCTGCATTTTCTTTTTTGATAAAATCACCATACAACCATGTAAAGACTCTAAGTTCAAAAATCAAACACGTAAACTAGGAGCAGATTTAACATGTATTGAGACAAAATCTGCATCGCAACCTACCAAAGGCGATTGGAAGAAAACGATGGTTGGAACTAGCCAAGATTTAAAGGCAACTCAGTCTTGCTTAAACCACGAAATTTATGTCACAACGCGGCTTACCAAATGACCAAAACCGATCGAGAACACATTCGAACTGGATTGAAACTGTTAAATTTGACAAGATTCAAAAATGGATTAATGAGAAGATATGGTAGTTAGCAGGATAATTCTTCATTGGTAGAAAAGTCAAGATAGCACCTTTTGTAGGTGAAATTTAGGTGAACAATAAATTGATTTCACAAGGTAAATCTTGACATTTTGACATATTGTGACGTCATGGATGACATCAATATGAAGAATTCACTCCTATAAATAGGTAGCTCATAATTCATTTGTAACACACCTCTCACTTGCCTTCTCATTTCCTAAGACATTTGTTCTTCTTTCTCTCTTGTAGTATTTCACTTGTACTCTTTTGGAGTGAAATAAATATTGGTTGGTTGTGTCCGAGGAATAGGCAAAAGAAAACAAAAGTTTGCCGAACCTCGTTAATTTCTAATGTTCCTTTTATTGTTGTCTCATTTACTATTTATTAGGTACCTTCAGATATAGCAGTTGTGATTCCATCACTCTCTATATATTTGGCTCCGCAACAATTGGTATCAGAGCCAAGGTATTATCTGAGTATGCTCTGTGGTTGCAGCATAGTCTGAACTTCCACATCAGAAAAAGATTTACTTTGGTCTTTGCATTGTTAGCTAGTAAATAATATTTGTAGTAAAATGGGAGACAAGAAAAATGATGAGTCCACATCAAGTGTCAATAATACGTCATCATTGGCATCTTCGCTTATGACAAGAATTGTGTCAAATGCGAAATTTGCAGTTGAAATTTTTGACGGGTCAGGACATTTCGGAATGTGGCAAGGCGAGGTCCTTGATGTTCTTTTTCAACAAGGGCTAGATATTGCCATTGAAGAAAAGAAACCAGACGGTGTAGGAGAAGAAGATTGGAAGATTATCAACCGTGTTGCTTGCGGTACCATTCGATCTTACCTTGCAAAAGAACAAAAGTATCCATACACGAAGGAAACATCTGCAAATAAATTATGGAGTTCATTGGAGATGAAATTCTTGAAGAAAAACAGTCAAAATAAACTTTACATGAAAAGAAGACTCTTACGCTTCACTTATATTCCTGGTAGCACAATGAATGATCATATCACCAGCTTTAATAAGTTGGCGACAGATTTGCGGAATATGGACGTGACTTTTACGGATGGAGATATGGCCTTAATGTTGTTAAGTTCACTTCCCGATGAGTTCGAGCATCTTGAAACGACTCTACTGCATGGGAATGATAAAGTATCTCTCAAAGAAGTTTGTTCTGCCTTATACAGTTATGAACAAAGAAAGAGAGAAAAACAAAAAGGCGGAGAAGCAAAAGCACTAGTTGCGGAAGGTCGTTCTCAAAATCATATGAGAACGAAGAAAGGGAGATCCAAGTCAAGATCGAGACTCAGCAAAGATGAATGTGCCTTTTGCCGAGAAAAAGGGCATTGGAAGAAAGACTGCCAAAGTTGAATAGCAAAGCCAAACCAAATAATGGGAAGGCTGTCATGGATTCAAATGTGGCTGATTGTGATGACTCCGATTACTCACTAGTTACAACAGATCTATCCAAATCATCTGATGTATGGTTGATGGACTCAGCTTGTAGTTATCATATGTGTCCCAATCGGGACTGGTTTATTGATTTACAAGAAGGAGAATGTGGAGTTATTCATACTGCAAACAATAATCCTCTTACCGCATATGGTGTTGGTTCAATCCGATTAAGGAACCATGATGGATTAAGTAGAACATTAACAGATGTTCGATATGTACCAGATTTAAAGAAAAATCTCATTTCTGTAGGAGCCCTAGAATCAAAGGGGTTCAAAGTCATTGCAGATAATGGCGTGATGAGAATATGCTCTGGTGCACTGGTGGTAATGAAGGCAATTCGAAGAAATAATAACATGTACCACTATCAAGGTAGTACAGTTATTGGGACAGCGGCAAGAACATCCAATGACGAGAAGGAGGCAGAAATGACCAAGCTGTGGCATATGCGCTTGGGACATGCTGGAGGAAAATCCTTGAAAACTCTATCGGATCAAGGATTGCTAAAAGGAGTAAAAACTTGCAACTTGGAGTTTTGTGAGCATTGTATCAAGGGAAAGCAAACAAGGGTTAAATTTGGAACAGCTATCCATAATAATAAAGGTATTTTGGATTATGTTCATTCGGATGTTTGGGGTGCTTCCAAAACACCTTCATTAGGTGGGAAACACTATTTTGTAACCTTTGTTGATGACTTTTCTCGAAGATTGTGGGTGTATACGATGAAAACAAAAGATGAAGTTTTGGGAATTTTTCTCAAATGGAAGGCGATGATAGAAACTCAAAGTGGCAGAAAGATCAAATGTCTTCGCACAGACAATGGTGGCGAATACAAAAATGATCTTTTTCAGAAAATTTGTGAGGAAAATGGTATCGTCAGACATTTCACCGTCAGAAATACACCACAACAGAATGGAGTGGCAGAACGCATGAACCGAACTTTGTTGGAGAAAGTTCGGTGTATGTTGTCCAATGCTGGCTTGGGCAAAGAATTTTGGGCTGAGGCAATAACATATGCGTGCCACCTCATTAATCGTCTACCATCTGTTGCTATTGGTGGGAAGACACCATTTGAAAAATGGTATGGAAAACCTGCTGAAGATTATGATTCTTTATATGTATTTGGCTCAATTGCATATTATCATGTAAAAGAGTCAAAATTGGACCCAAGAGCAAAGAAAGTTTTATTTATGAAACTTACTTCTGAAGTCAAAGGATACCGTTTTATTTTCAGCAGGGATGTTACCTTTGATGAATCTGCCTTGACAAATAAGGTAACACTTAAAGAAGCCAAACAAATTGATGGTGCTTCAAAGCAGGTGGAGTTTGAGCGAAAGATAATTTTCCCAACACAGGGATCAAACGAGGAAATAACAGAAGATTTTTCTCTTGAAGGAGAGCCAGTCGAAGAGGAGGTTCCATCTCAAGAACCTCAACCACAACTTGAATCAATAGCAACGAGCAAGCTAAAAAGGACAATAATAAAACCTGCTCGACTCACAGATATGGTGGCTTGTGCTAACTCAATTGCAGCCGATGACATTCCTACCACTTATAAAGACGCAGTCCAAAGTTCACAAAAAGATAAGTGGAAGAATGTCATGGATGAAGAAATGCAATCCCTTCATCAGAATCATACAGGGAGATTGGCCAATCTCCCAGAGGGCAAGAAAGCAATTGGGTGCAAATGGGTATTTGCAAAGAAAGAAGGATTTCCTAACCAAGAAAATATTCGCTACAAAGCAAGATTGGTGGCCAAAGGATATGCTCAAAAGGAGGGAATTGATTATAATGAGGTATTTTCTCCAGTTGTGAAACACTCCTCCATTAGAGTTTTGTTGGCTTTGGTAGCACAGTTGAATTTGGAACTAGTTCAGTTGGATGTAAAAACTGCTTTTTTACATGGAGACTTGGAAGAGAAAATCTATATGACTCAGCCAGAAGGATTCAAAGTTGATGGAAAAGAAAATATGGTGTGCAAACTTGAAAAATCATTGTATGGATTGAAACAATCTTCTAGACAATGGTACAAACGATTTGACAAGTTTATGTTGCAGCAAAGGTACATAAGAAGCAAATACGATCATTGTGTGTATTTGCGCAAGCTTGAAGATAATTCCTTTATATATCTTCTGCTATATGTTGATGATATGTTGATAGCTTCTAAAAGTCAAGAGGAAATTGAGAAGCTAAAGATTCAACTAAGAAAGGAGTTTGAGATGAAGGATTTGGGTGAGGCAAAGAAGATTCTTGGCATGGAGATAAAAAGAGATAGACATTCAAAGAAACTCTATTTATCTCAGAAAGAATATTTGAAGAGAGTACTAAACCGATTCGGTATGAATGAAAACACAAAGTCGGTTAGCACTCCGCTTGCTCCTCATTTTAAGCTTAGTGATGCTATGTCACCTAAGAATGAAGCTGAACGAGAATATATGTCAAGAGTACCATACGCGAATGCTATTGGTAGCTTGATGTATGCAATGGTTTGCACAAGGCCAGATATTTCACACGCTGTTGGAGTTGTAAGCAGGTACATGCACAATCCTGGAAAGGATCATTGGCAGGCTGTAAAATGGATTCTACGGTATATTCATAATACCTTAGATGTTGGTTTGATTTTCGAGCAGAAAGATAGTCAATATCTTGTTGGATATTGTGACTCAGATTATGCAGGTGATTTGGACAAACGAAGATCAACTACTAGTTATGTTTTCACTATTGCAAATGCACCAGTTAGTTGGAAGTGGCAGAGTACATGGCAATTACAGAGTCTGCGAAGGAAGCAATTTGGCTTCAAGGATTGCTTAGAGAGCTTGGTATTGGACAAGAAGGAATCACAATATTTTGTGATAGTCAGAGTGCTATTCAATTAGCAAAGAACCAAGTTTATCATGCAAGTTTGAAGCACATTGACGTCCGATATCATTTCATGTGAGACATCATAGAAGATGGTGGATTCATAATGCAGAAAATTCATACTACGGATAATCCTGCCGATATGTTGACAAAAGTGGTTAATGCGGTCAAGTTTCAACATTGTTTGAACTTGATCAACATTGTTGAAAATTGAAGATTATGGTTGAAGACAAAATCAAAATCGTTGTTGAGAGAAAGTTGAAAATGGAGAATCTTGCCAAAGTGGAGATTTGTTAAATTTGACAAGATTCAAAAATGGATTAATGAGAAGATATGGTAGTTAGGAGGATAATTCTTCATTGGTAGAAAAGTCAAGATAGCACCTTTTGTAGATGAAATTTAGGTGAACAATAAATTGGTTTCACAAGGTAAATCTTGACATTTTGACATATTGTGATGTCATGGATGACATCAATATGAAGAATTCACTCCTATAAATAGGTAGCTCATAATTCATTTGTAACACACCTCTCACTTGCCTTCTCATCTCCTAAGACATTTGTTCTTCTTTCTCTCTTGTAGTATTTCACTTGTACTCTTTTGGAGTGAAATAAATATTGGTTGGTTGTGCCCGAGGAATAGGCAAAAGAAAACAAAAGTTTGCCGAACCTCGTTAATTTCTGGTGTTTCTTTTATTGTTGTCTCATTTACTATTTATTAGGTACCTTCAGATATAGCAGTTGTAATTCCATCACTCTCTATAGATTCGGCTTCCGCAACAGAAACAACTTTAAACGACAGAAACGAAATCAAATGAACACAGATAGAAAAAACAGCCTCATTTACCCAACAAAAGTCGATCTAAAACTCAAAAAAAAAAAAGGACTCCAGAAAAGAGGAACAAATTTTGACACATTCAAAACAAGTAATGAATACCACACTATCTCAATAAAAATGAACAAACCCAATGCCGATTCAGCCAACAAATAAACAAATAAGATCAGGATAAGCATAATCGCCTTGAACAGGGAAACACACATTCATCAATTTCTAAAAGATTAACACGACGGGAAAAGATTTAGGCTTGTACTATCATATAAAATCCTTTTTGAATTGGTAGAGCACAGAAACACGATTCGATATAATAAATTCAAATAACTGAAAGAATCACGAGCAGTTTACCTTGTTGTGGGCAGCGAGCTAGTACAGACGCAAGCAAAGATGGGCAGCAACTATCACACTGAAGAAACGACTCCGAAATGAGCAAAGCTAACTGATGGGAGTAAAGACCAAAAAATTTTGAGGGAAATTTTTTCAATCAGCGCCGACAAAAAAAATAAAATCCTCCTCCTTTCAACTGAAACTAAGCGATGTATATATAGCAGGGGAAATTCTAGGGTTTAAGGATGAGGAAAAGGCGGGTGGATTTTCGGAAAAGCTTGGGGGAAAATCGACATTGTCACCCAATTCAAAATTCAAATCCTACCAAGGACGGGGGAGGACTGCTGTTTTTGTACGAGGCAAATTGAATTAATATTTTAATAGAAATGAACTTAATCAACAATTTAACTTAATTGTAAAATTATTAACTTGAATATAAACTACTTAATTCGAAATAAAAACCCAAAGTTCAGACTAAACTGATTGATAAATATTTATTTTAACAATGTAGAAATCTTTTGATATGATTTTCGAATATCATATATTATTAAAAAAATGAACTAAAAAAGTTGAAAGTTGAATTACGGTTTTACCCCTTTTATAAATTAAATTATTATAAAATATTTAAATATTTGATTGTATAAATTTAATTAAATGTTAATGACTTTTAGACTTCCTAAAATTAATTCCTAATTAAATATCTAATTTGTTAATATTTATCATCTATAATCTATATGTATATAATAATTATAATTGTTTTTTTAAAAAAAAAAATCTTCACCTAAATTGCTATACTTTTCCTCTTCTTATAACTTTTTCCTAAACCCCTCTGTTGAATAATATAATTTATGTGAATAAAGTATTATCGTTTATGATAAATATAAAAAATTAATTATTTAAAGGGTGAAAATCTACAAAATGGAGACACTCATTGATAATGTCCTCTTGATTATTTTTAAAGAATGACTTTAGCTTCACAAATTTAAATTCATTGATACTTAATTACATGATAAGAACTTTACCAAGATTATTAAGCTATTATTTTTATTCTATAGTTAAAGTAGATGAAGAAGACCTTTGAATTTTGATATGATATGGAATGAGTCTATAAGAACTCAGGGAGTTATGTACTAATTTTGTACTTATTTTTTCATCTATATATACATCAATCTTTATAAGAATAATGTCTACATTGCATATTCTCTTAAATCTGTTTCTTTGTCTTTTTTTTTTCTTTATTAGACTTCTTAATTTAGTTTTCTATGAATGTTTTATTGTCGTAAGTCTTTATTCTTATTTTTTAATTGTTACATTTTATTATTCATTACAATTTACATATATATTTCCATGAAATTTTAGTCATTCTAATGTATCTATAAAAATTCACACGAAACACACGTGCTCAGAAACTAGTTTATAAAATATACTAATTACATGCCTAATTATGTAAATCACATATATTACCTAAAAAAAAGTGATGAGATTAATTTAAAATAACTTAAACATTCTAAACTTTATAAAATCTAATTATTTTAAATCGTTTAGAATTAAGAAGCTCGTTAATTAATTTCTATCGGGGAGGATCAAAATTGGGTGTCAACAGTGATGATCGAACATGACACTTGCTTGATTAAGAAATAAAGTTGCGCCTTGTTATTAGCTATAACTTTTGGCACAATGGTAAGTGTTTGATCCTGACATTTACTATCAGATTCAAGGTTAGGGGTTTGAGTCCCAAGAGCAACATATGATCCATGAGGCAGGTGTTAGAGACGGGGATTGTTGGGTAACGCCAACATCCTACCTATGAAAAAGCCTACGTGGGGGTTGGGGTGGCCCGGGTCGGAATCATGATCAAACATGGTGAGTGGCCTGGGGCAAAGTCATGATCGAACATGGCGCTTGCTTGGTTAAGAAATAAAGTTGTGCCCTTGCTATCAGATATAGCTTTAAGCATGATAGTAAGTGCTTGATCCTAACCGGAGACATTTCCGATTTTGATATTAGTAATTTCCTTGAATAACATTTATTAGGTAATTGGAAAAAGTTAAACACAACATAGTACAAGAGAAATAACAGAATTAAGCATGAGCCAATGACACATACATCTTGATTATGTCTTTCATGCTGTTTTGAGGAACAGATGACAGTTCAAATGAAATCTTCCAAAACAAAGGCTCTAATAAGCTGAAGGCCTATATAGTAACATTGTAAGGATCACCAAAAGCTGTTTCTTGATTTCAGGTCAGTAAACTATTTTACCTCTTGACAGATAGTTTCAAATCTCTGTTGGCAATAAATATCTGCAAAAAAACCAAGAAGCTAAGAACCCGACAAAAACTATTCACAAATATATCGAGTCCTTCCTCACCATGATAAGATTAAGAAGACCTTCATGCTTATCAACGAAAGAGAAATCCCCATGAATAAAGGCATCAGCAAGGCCTATGTCAGCTTGAGTAGCAACCTTCCAGTAAAACTGCATACTATGAACTCTAAGAGAAACTTTCAGTGAGCATTTACTCTCTATTCCTTGAAAGGTGAAAATTGTACCTCCTTCTTCCAACAAGCTGTATACCGAAACATATAAAAATTACAATCAAATAGGATTCATGGAAAAGAAGTAGTTGCCAGACATGAATCTGCTGCTGCTCGTTGGCAATACAAGGTGAAACTATTATCACTCACATTATGCATCCTGTTTGAATGAAACTTTTGAGAAATCTAGTAACAACGAGACGTGCTCCAGTTTCAGGCCAGGTTGGTACCATATGTTTGGGGTTATCTAGAATACTACAATTCCTTCTAAGCATGCCATCTGCAGCAACGACACCCGCCTGGGGAGGAGCAAAAGGTGTATTCAGAGAGGTGATAGTTCCAAGTTAAAATCTGTTGAGCTTGTTATTAGCAGGAATAGTACTACCTTTAGTCCATCCTCATGGAAACCATAGCCTGAAAGTATACATCAACATCGAGTGAGTGATGAAATCCTTCAAGTTTCTCTAAATTGAAAATAATTGAAGTCCAACAGCAAAGCAGTTATAAGGAACATTAATACCTTGATATGCTCCACAAAACCATATTCCTCTCTTCCCTTGGATTTGATAAAGTTCGGATGAAGCTTTTGATGCAGCAACTGAGGGTACTGGATGGCCGGTGGTCCACTTAAGCAACGTATGCTCTGGTGTGTGAGAAGGATTAAGAGTTACAAAATAAGGCAGCTCTGTCTCACCAAGGTTCTGTTGGTTTACACATTCGAAAGATAAGAAGACAGTTAATAAGAAAAAACATTTCCATACTAAAGAACATAGAGAAAGGAGATGCATCATATACCTGGAGTATATTGAGCCAATATGTCACACATACTCTACTATTCACGGTTCCAAGAAAATTCCACGAGCTCCACGCTGCTGAGTTGCGAGGCAGTAAAGTTTTGTCACAATGAAGGAAAATATCACTGTCGCAAAGGAATAGAAAATGAGTGTGCATGTTGACATTATAAATTGTTGCTAACACTATGGATCAAAATACCAACTAACTACTTTCAACCAAGTAGCTAGAGAATAAATTCAGAGAATTCGTCAAGAAGAAAACGTTCTCTTCAACACTATGACCCTTAGTGCATACGAGTTGGACATACTTTTATATGTTCATTTCTGAGAGGAATATAACCATGCATATCACCTAGATCAATCTAAAGGATGAACTTTTCGAAAAAGAAAATAAAGAGGAATGAGAAAATCAAGTTCAAAAAAGATTTAAATAATGCGCAAAGTACCTGTAAACATATTGAAAAGCACCCAATATTCTTGTTTCATCAAATGTTGCCTCTTTGCCTAACATTCTCAAAGTGTCTGGTGCATGTGTAGCCATTATGCATCTGTCGTATACTTCTTTGGAACCATCAGTGCAAGCTACGGTACAACCTGCACACGCTCTCTCTTTTACAGTTAGAATCGCGACTAGTTTCTAACTATGGGAAGATTTTTCTTAGGTAAACACCGAATGAACTGTATGGACATAAGGACAGGAAACTCTCACATAAATGCATAAACAGACATGGAGAAAATAGAGGGATACAAAATGCTAAAACCAAACCGGACCTTCTTCATTCGTTGTTACAGAATTGACTTCACAACCCGTTCGTATTTGACACCCTCTCTTCTGCAGCTCCTCCTTAACCTGATTTTTATACCAATCAAATAACTCAGGATGATGATAGAAGCTTAGCGAATCATTCAAGGAAACGAAAATGGGTACTTGCTTGAAGTTTTCTTCGGTGAAATTAGTAAAAATTTTGTGGTACTTAAAGAATAAAAGTACCACCTTGTTTACATATGTATGTGATCGCCATCTAACAGTGAGCCATTGAGGGCGACCAAAGAGCTGTAAAGAAAATATAAAAGCACTCTTAATTACAAGGACAACAAAATGGTATAAAGAAGTATTCAGATTCAGTATCTTCTATGGACCATATCTTGGCTATAAGCAATATATAAAATATGCTCATTGAACAATATGTATGAGAATTCTACCTGCAGATGATGATGGTTGCGAAAAAACGAAAGAATGGAATAAGCAGAGAAGTCCATTACTCCTACAGCGGGGCAGGACCAAATTGAAGCACATATTGGAACCTGTGAAACATATGTGCGAATTTCTTGTAGCAAGATTCATCAAGAACTATGACATAACAGTAGTCTCACCAGATAAGCTTTCTGAAATAACTCTGAATATCCATGTGATTGAATAAAATGTCCTAACGTATCATTGCAATCAATGTCAGGATTGTTGTCCAATGCTTCAAGGTAACTGCAATGCAGTGAGAAACACATTCTTCATGAAATAAACTTAATCGAAGATCGCTCTTTTTCTTGACGCACAAATAAAGAAATTGCACAAGTCAGAACAATTTGCGGACTTTCCATCCAATACATGATCTTTAAATGAACAACGAAGACTCTGTGCTATAAATTTCTAATGAGATCAGTAAATCAACAAATTGCTCAAACAATAATAAATCAACATGAATGTGTAATTAAATACTGGTATGAAGTCGCATATATAAAGATAAATACGTTACTGGTACCTTATGACATCCTGCTTGAATCTGATAATTTCTCTAATCATTTGCCAAAAATATGGATTCAAGACATTCTTCTTCTGTGCAAAAAAACTGGAGAATCCATTCCGGGTACCCCATTCGCAACCAAGGCCTTGGTCTAAGCTCACTGAGAATGACATGTCGGAGATCTCCATGTCAACTCCAAGGCTCTCGAAAAATTCCATCATGTTAGGATAAGTTACCTGTCAAATACATCATTTCATCATCAAATACATAAATAAGCTAGAAATGTTTCTATTTTAACGATCTTGATCATCGTATAACATTACTCAAAACACCCTCTAACAGTGGTTCGTGCTTACCCGATTGAAGACCATAAAACCAAGGTCAAGATCAATGCCATTCACGGTGATGGTCTTAGCATGGCCACCGAGATAATTTTCCTTCTCATATATTACAACTTCCACTCCATATTTTGACAATTCATATGCAGAAATTAGTCCACTTATCCCTGCTCCCACCACTGCTACTTTCATTTTTTTGTCACTTCGGCTTCAAAGTTATAAACTGCAATAAAAATTAAAATCAGAAAAGGTAAAAGAACAAATGCTAAAAATATTACTCCTGTATGACATGGACAACATGATTAGTTCACATTCACAAACCTTTTTGGATATTGCTGTAGTAGTTTTAAAGTTACATGAAAACAATATTAATGACGTCGATGATCAAATTTATAATTGTGAAAAATGTTCTAAATGGTTGCTCAACTAATAGTAATTATGTCCAAAGTCAAACACTAAATTTGTATGAAGTAATAGAGTACTATCATAATGCTAAAATTACATCATTAAAGAAACACACCTAACTTTAGAAATAATTGAGCATCTTAGTATGGGGCTATACATTTACTCTTTTGTTTAGAAAATAAAGTCTTTGCAAGAATACATAAATTACCTTTCTCTTAGTGTTGAACACTATTTGAGAGAGTATGTCTCGAGGTGTCCTGATCGGGATATCACTAAAATTTAGTAAAGCATTTTTCTCAAAAGACTTCATGTGATCGATTAGAAGATTACCTCGAGCATTATTATCTTTGGGGAGGGTAGAATGTAGGCAGGCATTACAACAACAACAACATACCCAGTAAAATCCCACAAGTGACGTACAGGGAGTATAGAATGTATGCATGTATGCAGACCTTATCACTACCTCGTGGAGATAGAGAGGTTGTCTCATTTTTACCTTACCATTGCAGACCTTATCACTACCTCGTGGAGGTAGAATCATCTCTATCTTGGTTTTGATATCACTTCACTTAACATGCTACTACTTTCATTCCCACTTTATATGACACTCCTTTTTTACAACAATGACGCGTTTATATATTCAGTAACAATTTAACTTTAGAATATTTAGTTTACCTTTAATGACATGTTAAGATGTTTTATAGCCACAAAATACCTAACCACTTTGAATGTAGGAGGGTGGCGGGGGGGATTCCCTAGTAATTACTTTCTTCATTTCAGATTAGTTGTCACATTTCTTTTTATATATTTTCAGAAAACTTATTTAAAGAAAGTATATTAATCATTTAGATAGTATATACCTGAAAATAAAAAGGAAAAATTACGTAACAAAACAAATTTATATTATTTAATTACTTATCATTGCTATAGTTTGCTATAATCACTACTCGTAACTAACATTATACATTTATTATGTGGGTTGACTTCGAGTTTGTATAATTAGTCACGTTTGAATATGTATAATTCGCCACAAATACATATGTATACTATACAGTTATTTAACCTATATACATATACAATTCACCTCTATCCACTCTCTCTCTCATCTCTCGCTCGCCTCTTTCCTCCCTCTCCCAATCTCTATCGCATCTCTCCTCCCTCTCCAATCTCGCTTGCCCTATATACAAATGTATATGTATAATATACAATTATATACATATACAGTTCACCTCTCTCCCACTCTCTGCCCTCTCTCGCTCGCCTCTATCCTCCCTCTCTCAGTCTCGTTCGCCTCTGTCCTCCCTCTCCCAGTCTCGCTCGTCTCTCTCCTCCCTCTCTCAGTCTCGTTCGCCTCTGTCCTCCCTCTCCCAGTCTCGCTCGTCTCTCTCCTCTCTCTCCCAATCTCTCTTGCCATATATACAAATACATATGTATTATATACAATTATCTAACCAATATACATATACAATTCACCTTTCTCCCACTCTTTTCCCCCTCTCTCTCGCCCCTCTCCTCTCTCTCTCCCAGTCTCGCTCGCCTCTCTACTCCATATAACATGTAGCTACAAATTATAATTATCAAACTATAACTATGGAGAGTAATTAATTATTTTTAAGTGGCTATATGTGAAAGTTTCCCAAATAAAAATCATGGTCAAGAATCAAGATTGTAACCATTCGTCAAGTATGTACTTTTATATGTTTTGGAAAGAAATATAAATGGTCAAAATTAAATATAATTTAATAAATAAAATAAAATAAAACATATTAATTTATTTTCTTTACTATTTTAAAAAAATATTAGGATTTTGATCCACCTACCTCATTTAATTTTTCCTATACCCTACCCTAATATTTTAAGAAATAAATAAAATATTTATAGGTCCATTCCCTAATTGGAATGTGCTAAATTATTTGGATGAGAACTCGATCATAAGAAAGATCAATATAATTGCGTGCGAGTAGGAGAATTGTTAGGTTATTTACGCGATTCAAATATAGATATTTTATTTTACTTTTTAATTAAAAACAATCTCCGAAAATAAGATAATTTTAAATCTGCCTAACATGCTCTATTCGTGACTTTGTTCATAATATTCAATGTGAAAATATATATTGTAGGTGAACGAAAGTAACAATAAAGTAAAATAAAAAATAAATAAGAAAAAAGGGCACATTTTACGAGAATGAGTGTATTATTACGAAAAAGTGAATTAAAAATGTAAATTTGGACAGATTTTCCTTTAGGTTCTTATCACTGAACTTGCTAAACTTTCAAAATTATAGAATTAAAATTAATTCTTATCTATTCAAATAATTAGTTACATATGTGAGTTATATTTTCTAAAATGCGATATTTATAACCTCAAAACCTTAGCTCCGCCTCAGTGTACAACACTATTGATCTCCACCGTCAATAAAAGCTTGTGTTTGTAATCAACCTACTCTCCTTTAGGAGTACTCACATTTTTTTCTTCTCATAATATAATCTTTTATGCGTCACTCTTTTTTCATTAGTCAACCCCATAAAGAATGATACATTTATATGTTTAGTAACAATTTATTTGCGAAGACAAAGTTACGATATATAATCCAAATAAAGAAACTCTAATAAGTTGAAGGCCTATATAGTAACATTGTAAGGATCACCAAATGTTGCAACATTGCATGGCCTTGATAATACAATCTACAAAGGTAATTAAGAAGCAACACTTGATCAGTTGTTTTCCTTCACAGATTTGGTGAAATAAATAAAAGTTTAATTTGTTTTCTCAAACGGCTTAAGTTTTTTAAATAAAGTAGTTCAAATAATTCAACATGATATAGGATGTGTTTGGTACGAAGGAAAATGTTTTCAATGGAAAATGTTTTCCTGGAAAACAAGTAGATATTTGACTTTATTTCTAACGTTTGGTTGGTTAGTAGAAAATATTTTCGTCATATATATAATAGAGTTCGGAACTTAAATAAGCCACAAAAAAATAAAAGTTATCAAAATAAGCCACTATTTTAGGAAGTAACTAAAATAGACTTAATGGAAGAAAAAGTTCCACTTTATCCAATATTTCAAACGTTTTCCGTTAGTTCTTAACATGTATATTTTAATATATAACAGAACTATTTCTTACAGTATATAAAATGTAAGTTTTTCTTACACTTTGTAAAGTGAAACTTTTTCTTACACTTTATAAAGTGGAAGAAAAACTTACATTTTACAAAGAGGAATATTTTTCAAGTTTTGCTCTCCTTATGATGCTTTTGTAGTGTTTGTCACAAAATTATATTGATTTGACATATCATAAAAATAAATAAAATATTACATTATGTGTTTTTATTTTTTTAATTCTGAAAGTTCTTTAGTCTTTTATTATTCTTTATTTCAATCACAAAATAATGTCTTCTAAACCAAAAGTTAGAGTTTTTGATTTATTGGAATGACGAAATTATACATTATGAAAATACCGTTTATTATAATTGTCCTCCCAAACACAATGCTAAATATTCAATTAATATCCGATACCATATATTTCTTTCATCAATTTATAAAAAAATGGGGTATAAATAGTGTTATATTATGATTATAGTCGAAAAATACCTACTTCATTTTTATCACAAGGACAAGTAAATTTTGGAGAGTAGATTATTGATAATTACGAATCGTTGACCGACTTTTTGAGGGTTTCAAATATTACATAGATCAAATCAATTTAACAATGCTTAAAATATATGTTAGAAAGGAGCCTAAGACTAGCCAACAATGTTCTCCTTTATCGGTCGATGTTCATCCCCAATTAGAAAATCATAATAACATTGATGGATTTCCGATAACTCAATCTACTGATTTTTCTAGCATGAATCATTATCAAAATATTCTTACTGATCGATATGATTTTGATTTGAACGAAACTATCAATGAAAGTGACTGATAATGCTCAATAATTATATTTCAATTATTATTTGTTCATTTTGGCAATTATTTATTAATTTATATGATTTATTATTATTTTTATTATTATTATTATATATTTTGTAGCGGTTTACTTCAGCAAGATAGGAATATCGATCCAAGTTATGGACTAGATAATTATTTTGGTTAGTCCTCACAGTTTGAAATGACTGAAAATGTTGGGACATTCTCAAATTTTCATGTCTCGCCTATTTTTTATGCAAATGATAATCACTATGTCCAACACTTGATTTTTTGTTTAAGTAAGTTAATTGCATGTGATAAATATTTATATATTCTTTTACATATATAGGGAAAATATCTCAATTGTATGACAAACATGGCAAAAATTTCATAAAGAGAGCAAAATGTGAAAAATATTCTTTTTTGTAAAATGTAAGTTTTTCTTCCACTTTTTAAAGTGTAAGAAAAAGTCCCTCTTTACAAAGTGGAAGTCCCTCTTTACAAAGTGTAAGAAAAACTTTCACTTTATAAAGTGTAAGAAATAGTTCCATTATATATTAAAATATAAACGGTATGGGACTAACAGAAAAACGTTTGGAATATTGGATAAAGTGAAATTTTTTTCTTCCACTAAGCCTATTTTAGTTACTTTCTAAAATAGAGGCTTATTTTAGTACTCCCTCCATTTCAAAAAGGATGATCTAGTTTGACTTGAAACGGAGTTTAAGAAAAAAAAAAGACTTTTTAAACTTGTGGTTCTAAATTAAAGTTATGTCAAATTTACCAAAATGCCCTCTAATCTTGTGGTCTTAAACATGCCACGTGAAAAGTTAAAGTTATAATGTTGCCAAAAAAGGAAAAAGGGGTCATTCTTTTTTAAACAAACTAAAAAGGAAATAGGAACATTCTTTTTGAAACGAAGGAAGTAACTTTTATTTTTTTGTGGCTTATTTAGTTCCGAACTCTATATAATAGATGTGAAACTCCCTTTGACTTCTTTGTATATTTATTTCTTCGTAATTTGAACCCCGTGTAAGATAGAACTGCATTAATATCTTTTTATGTCTGTTCTGTTCCACTCCAAAACCATATTGTTGCCTCTTTCCTTAGTGATTGAATAGTATCAAATTTCAACCAGCCCTAATATTTCCTTTTCCTATCTCAATACAATAACAGTAAATTCCTTGAATAACTTTTATTAGGTAATTGAAACAAGTTTACACAATACAGTACAAGAAATTAATCACATAATTCAGCATGAACCAATGAGACATGATATGTCTTTCATGCTGTTTCGAGAGACTGATTTATTTGCGAAGACAAAGTTACGATATATAATCAAAACAACGAAACTCCAATAAGCTGAAGGCCTATATAGTAACATTGTAAGGATGATCACCAAATGTTGCAACATTGCCTGGCCTTGAAAATACAATCTACAAAGGTAAGAAGCACCACTTGATCAGCTGTTTTACTTCTCAAATTTGGTGAAACAGTTTCTACATTCATAGTTTAAAAAAAAATGGAATATATATACCTGATAATCTCCTAGCGTGCGCGTTTTGAATCCAGCAGCACAGTAGTCAAAGTAGTACTCCCATGTCCTGATGAACTTGTCATCGAATCCCAAAGCAAGAATTTGACTAGTGAAACAGAGTTATCAATAGTCAAGTATCAGAATTTAGAACAGATCAAGCTACAAATGATTCATGAAGAAATCGAGTTTACTTATATTGACTTTGTTACCTTTTGTTATTCAGGAAGTTTTTTCGCCAACATCTCAGTGTTTGATAGTAATGAACTCCTATATCTTCCAGGTGTATTACACTGCATTTTTATCATTTATCAGATTCATTTGAAAGATCGACAAGCATGCTAGAACGAAATCACAGAATCAAGTACTCTCTGTTACCATAGTCTGGATGCAGAAGCCATGGCTGATGTTACGCGACTTAATGCAGGCAAGCATCCACCTGGGAATATATACTCGCTCATGAAGCCTGCGCTGTTCCTGTATTCGTCATACATCGTGTCTGGCAGTGAAATGAACTAAAGAAAGCCAACACTTGTAGAAATCAGTACAAAGGAACAAGTGCAAGAAATGATTTTATCTTAGTTCTTGTATTAACAAGAGAATTTGAGAGTGCTCAATTTTCTAACAATTGAACGAAAAAAGTGGACAAAGATTAAACTTTGATTCATTACCTGCAGAACTAGAAGCCCGTCTTCTGCCAATGCTGACTCACAGCAACTAAAGAATTCCCGTATGAACTCGTGACCAACATGTTCTAACACCTCGCTGAAAATGATTAATTATTAGTACAATTATAACACTGGCTCAACATGTTATGTGTAATACAATATGTACAAATGTTGATGGATAAAAGCTCACCAGACTATAATCCTGTCATATTTGTCCTCATTTGGCATTTGGCGATAGTCACATAGGAGTAGTGTAATTTGATCCTGTCGAAAAATTCAATGAATTGAAATACTAATCGATACACTAGCTCTAAAATTGCCAATATATGGAGGCAGATCAGATCGTCCCCTGTTAATCATATGTTAGCTTGTTCGGGAGCTCTTTATAATTTGCGTCAGGTTATAGCAATCATACTGTCATACCTGAAGACCTGCTTGCTCAACTCTCAACTGTGCATACTCCAGTTGCTGCTCGGAGAGTGTTATACCGGTATATTTACATCCTGTTTGCTTGACAACTTCCACGGCAAAACCTCCCCATCCAAATCCAATCTCTAAAATGTGATGTTCTTTGCTGATTTTTGCCTAAATAGAACAGAATCATAATCAAATTTATGTAGAAAAAGGTGACGACTTTTACTTAGTTGATGATGACTTACCTTTTTGATGAGAACAGACATCTTTCTCCGCTGTGCAACTTTAAGATCTTCATCCTCACTCTACAAAAAAATAAGAAAGAAAAATAGATAACAGGACGGAAACGTAGAGCATTTAAAAATATGAGAGCTAACCTTGAATATTGCACATGAGTATAGCATTGTCTCATCCATAAAGAGTGAGAAGAGTTCATTACTCTGGAATGAAACAATTAACACCAAAATGCTTAGCATCTATACGCCATAGCAACTAGCAAATCATGGACTAGAATTGAGTAATTCAATTACCAGGTCATAATGACGAGATATATTCCTACGAGCCTGAGTCAGGGTGTTTCGATTTGAAACATGACGAAAAAAATATGTTGCAGATGATAGTGCTGCTGTATAAAACAGTGGTGTCCACCAGCCTCTAGAGCGATGAAAAGTCATGAAGAGCTTTAACATGTGAACAGAAGTTAACATTTCTAGATTCAAAGTCAGTAAACTATTTTACCTCTTCTTGTTATATGTTTTAACAGATGCTTTCAAATCTCTGTTGGCAATAAATATCTGCAAAAAGAACTCAGGGAAGCTAAGTACCAACCAAAAGCTATTTACAAAGATATCGAGTCATTTCCTTACCATGATAAGATTAAGAAGACCTTTGTTCTTATCAACGAAAGAAAAATCTCCATGAATAAAAGCATCAGCAAGACCTACGTCAGCTCGAGTTGCAACCTATAAGAGATTGAAAACTTTTCAACTTTTTTGGGTTAAGTTTTTATCACTTGTAGGGGCAAAGGGAATTTCATTTTACCTTCCAGTAAAACTGCATACTATGAACTGTAAGCGAAACTTTGAGAGAGCATTTCCTCTCCGTGCCTTGGAACGTGAAAGTTGTACCTCCTTCTTCCAACAAGCTGTATATCGAAACATATAAAACCATTATCCAGATATCAAAACTCTCCGAGTAGTAAAATATATCGCAATTCACACACTAGATTTGTCTTGCATCATGATTTTCGACTAGTCTATGATCTTTAAGCCAAAGATGTTGGATAAAAAGAAGTGTACTTTCTAAATAAAGAAGGTCATTCTGCGTTACGCTGCCATTCAAATAACAAGATCATGGATGTGATAAAATAAGAATTAAACAAATTGTCAGACATGTCTCTGCTGCTATTTAGGGATCATCACTCACATTATGCATCCTGTTTGGATGAAATTTTTGAAAAAACTCGTAACGAGAAGGCGTGCGCCTGTTTCAGTCCATGTTGGTAACAATTCCATTTGAAGCAACCAGACCTACCTGAGGAGAATCAAAGGTAGACAACTAAAAGTTTTATTGTTTCATAGAGTGTGTAATGTGGGCTTCTCTTTTGGCCAAGAGGAGTCCATCCTATATATACATAAGCCTCTTTTCCAATATTTAGATACAAGATCATCCTATATAGACATAAGCCTATTTTCCAATATCTAGATACAATAATATCATCCTATATAGACATAAGCCTATTTTCCAATATCTAGATACAATAATATCATCCTATATAGACATAAGCCTATTATCCATATCTAGATAGAAGATCGTCCTTGGAGGCAAAGTTAAACAAGGCCGTTAGAGTGGGTAAAAGTTCCACATTGATTGGGGAATAGACTGATGGTCTCCTTATATGGACTTGGACAATTCTCCCTTCATGAGCTAACTTTTGGGGTTGAGTTAGGCGCAAGTGTCATATCTTCACATGGTATTATAGCCAGGTCAATCTCCGTTTGGGCTCCCGGTCCACGCGTCAGTTGAGCCTGGGCGTGAAGGGGGTGTTAGAGTTGGTAAAAGTCTCACATTGGCTATGGAATGGACTGGTGGTCTCCTTATATGGACTTGGACAATTCTCCCCTCATGAGCTAGCTTTTGGGATTGAGTTAGACTCAGGTGTCATAATACATAAATGTGTCCTTTAACGTATATACCCTTCAACTTTGAGTGTGCACAAGTAGACCGTTAAACTTGTATAAAGTTGAACAAATAGACACATAAGTCCTACGTGACATAATACACAGTGGTGGTAATTCGTTTGCATAGTTGGTCATTTGCCTTTGTGAACTTGCTTGGTTCAATCCCTCCTATAAATAGGGTTGTTGCTATTCTCTTCAAACACACCAATGCAACAAGAGAATTTTGTCCTCTCAAGTCTCATCGTTCTCCTCCTCCTCCTTCATTGAGAGTATTTCGTAACCGAGTAAGTGTTGGAAAATAATTATATGAACCTCTTCTTCGGACTGATCTTGTGAGGTTATTTCTCTCGTGATCTTTTAGGTTAATTAGAGTATTATCTCTAATCATGTACTCCATGTTGTATAATGAAATTGCTCATCTCTACTTGTAGACGTATTGACTACCCTATCATCCATGCTAAAAAATTTCATATTTGACTTAATACTATAATGGATTATAGATAGGATCATAGGGTACTAATCTATTGAACCTTTGGAAATTGGACTTATCAACATTGAACACATAATATAGGATAATGCAGGATATAAGGCATAAAATTTTGAAATACTCATATGAAAATTTGTAGTACTAAATCAAATATCTAATACAAAATTCATAAATTTTAAAAATAAAATCAAAAACTTAATTCATCATCCAAAACTCCAAAAAAAAAAAAAAGGATTTTCGTTTTGAATTTGAAATAGCAGATTTTCTCATAAGTAATTTCAGCCTTGAGTCATCTTTGCTTTTACCATTTTCAGTCAGAAAATTGCAAAATTTCATCTTGAGCAAACGGTCCAAACCACACTTAAAAGTATTTCAATTTTATGAATTTTATAGGGAATTTATCAGGCGTGTGTGTTTCTATCTGAACTATCATCAAATGTTTATCGAAATATATCTAAACTATAGGTTGTTTGGGTTTCATACCTAAGACTTTTAGTAGAAAAAGTGAATAACCGATCAGGTGTATTTCAATAAACATTTGGCGATAGTCACTACAACAAAAATAGTTTAGTGACAATAAATATACATATTAAAAAAGAGTGCTTAGCCTTTATCTAATTTATTGTCATTGGATACAATTTTGCTATAGGCATTAGGAACATTTAGAAAGAGTGCTAATTGTCGCTAAAAATACATATTTAGCTGCAACTAAGTTATTGTCATTAATCAATTACCACTAACGATCATTTTTGGTGTAATGAGTTCATATATAAAATTCACACACCTAATAGTTCAGGTGTAAACCTAAAAAAATGAGATATTTTAAATGTATTTTTAATCCTTAACTCTGAAAACAACAATATATTCAGTATAATTCCACGAGATCTTAAAAAAAACAAGTAATACCAATTTTAATAACAAAATAGAAACGAATTTTCAAACAAGCCACATGAGTAGGAGTGATACATATGAGAGATAGAAGTCTTTAGATAGTTGAAAAAACAAGGTATAAGCAAGTCTCCAAACATTAAATTTTGTCCACCACCCCTAACGTCGAGATGGTAAAAAAAAGAGTAGAATAACTAATACTCTCTTCGTCTCGATTTGTTTGTCATGTTTTTCTTTTTAATTCATTTTAAAAAGAATGTTTCTTTTTATTGGTAACTTGTTGATTCTAACTTTCTACATAACATGTTTAAGACCACAAAATTAAAGGAAATTTTGATACATTCATTACTAAAGAAAATCACTATTTTTCTATTAAAATTTTTCACTGAAAAATGTTCACGGGCTAATCGTATGAATATTTTGATTGAAACAATGAGAAAACAAAAAAAAATGTAGACGAAAAATTAGGAATTTGTTTTCCACCATGTGTTTTTGAGTGAGCTGGTTCAGTGGAAAATAAGTGAGAAATCATGTTTTATAATACAATTATTTTACTCGTGGTGAAAAACCCTTGTTTCTAGTTGTATGTGATTTGACATAACTTTAATTTAAGATTAAAATATTCAAAAGTCTCTTCTCTATTTTTTGAACTTCGCGTAAAATAACAGACAAACAAATTGAAATAAATAGCGTATAAAAGTCATAACCCTAACACAAAACCCTAAATCACCAAATACATTAAAGTCAATAAGGACCAACACATCAACCAAAACACTTGAAAATGTATATAAAAGTTACAGAAAAAGGCCACTCCATATTTAGGGCCACCCCCTCAAGCACATGCAAGAATTTCACATAAAGTTAAAAGTCAAAATTAAAGTCACAAGCTCCGTATGGAACTGAACTTTTTTTTTTTTCCTAATCGCAAATGAATACAAGCAATACAAGAATTACAAATACAAGTGATACAACTGGTATTAGCTTGTATGTATCAAATATAGCCTGCATCAGACTCAACGTGTGTATTAGCTAGTATGTATCGAATATAACTTATTACTTTATACAAGCTTAAGTGTCTGTTTGTACAAATCCAAAGTTGAAAGGCATATATGTGATTTGAGGCCAAGTTACAGGACATATTATGTATTCATGCCTTTATAATATGGTAAAGTTGTTCTATGTCCCTCTCGGTAAGTAACTCAACATTCAATCAAGTGGACCATTTAGCCTTTCTAGGTTAGAGGTACCAACAAATCAAATTATATCAATTCTAGAAAAATGCATACAAAATACCTAGTTTGACGGAGAGACGACCATGAGTTTACATGCATCGTAAATTTGCCTATAAATCCACCCCTGATTTTATACACATATTATTCTAAGTTATCCATATATTTAAGGGTCGTAAAAAATAACCTTGAACTATTTGAAATAGGTCAACTCTAGTTGGATGACATTTTTTTATCATAGTTAGATGATTAACGACAAGAACATTTTTTAGTCAACAACATAACAGAAGGTAAAGTTAACCTATCTTGAATAGTTCAGGGGTATTTTGGTCATTTTTCCTTTTATTTTAACCACTAACAAATCATTAGAATACACTTATAACCATATAAAGGGTAAGAATCATGTCTTACTTGGATTAACAAATGTTGACATTCATAGCTTCTCAACTTACAATGCCTTTGTTCTTCAAAATTTCCATCTTTTTCTTCTTTGTTAGTACATCATTATCATCATCCCCTCTTGATAACAACCACCCATTGGAGTCTCTCACTCTATTTGAACTCACTCAAGTAACAAACATAGTCAAAAACTCCTATTTTCCCATCAATGTAACCTTTCATTATGTTGGCTTAAATGAACCAAACAAACAATTAGTCCTCTCATGGATATCATCCACTCATCATCCTTCTCTACCTCGCGAAGCTATTGTTATCACTCGAATTGATCAAAAAACACATGAAATCATCGTAGACTTATCGAGTGTTTCAATTTTATCAGATAAAATCTATAATGGACATGGCTACCCCATGCTTACATTACAAGAGCAAACAGCTGCCAATGAGTTACCATTATCGTATCCACCATTTATATCGTCAATTAAAAAGAGAAGGCTAAAGCTAAAAGAAGTCGCGTGTCAAGGCTATCCTGTTGGATGGTATGGAGAGCAAAAGAAGAGTAGTAACAGAATGGTTAAAGTCATTTGCTATTACTTAGATGGCACAATTAATCTTTATATGAGACCTATTGAAGGAATTACAATAATTGTTCTTCTTGATCAAATGAGAATCGCGAGTTATATTGATCGTTTGATTGTTCCTGTCCCTAAAGCTAATGGGACAGATTACATGGGATCAAAGCGGCGTAGATCATCTCATGAATCAAATTCAATAAAAATAGTGCAGCCTGATGGACCAAGTTTTACTCTAGACAACGGAAACACAGTGAGGTAAAGAGTATACTCACTATGTTTCAGTTTGTTTGTCTTACTTTCCTTTTTAGTCCGTTCTGGTATATTCTAAAATATATCTACTTTGTTTAAGACCAGAATATTCAAAAGTCTTCTTTACTTTCTTAAACTCCGCGTCAAGTCAAAACTAGACAAACAAATTGAAACGGAGGGCTTTGAGAATTGAGAGTACTATCTTTTGGTGAAGAATGATATGTTTTAATTTTTTCTTGCTTTAGGTGGAGCGATTGGAAGTTCCACGTAGCGTATGACATGAGAGCAGGAATAATCATATCACTAGCATCGATGTTTGATGCTGACAAAAGAGAATTTCGGAGTGTAATGTACAGAGGATTTGTGTCTGAAGTTTTTGTGCCATACATGGATTTAACTGAAGAATGGTACTACAGGACTTAGTTCGATGCAGGTGAATTTGGATTTGGTCTATGCGCGGTAGAGCTTGAACCATCAAAAGATTGTCCAGAGAACGCGAAGTTTATTGATGGCTACTTCATATCTCAAGATGGTACACCAGGAAAAATGCCTAATGTAATTTGTATATTCGAACGTTATGCTGGAGATATCATGTGGCGCCATACAGAGGATGCAATTCCCGGAAAAAAGGTAAGTTAGTATAGTATATAATGCTCTTGTTTGATAAGTTGCTTTCGGTTTACTTAGTACTTCTCTTTCATTTCTAAATTTGGAGCTGCAGATACGAAAGGTTAGACCGGAGGTAAGCCTGGTGGTGAGAATGGTGTCGACTGTAGGAAACTATGACTACATTACGGACTACGAATTCAAACAAAGTGGCACCATCAAAGTCACGGTAAGTAATTAAACCACGGTCACGAGTAAGACTAGTAAAACGTCTGTTTTAGGCGTAGCTTACACTAAGTAACACTTTTTCTGAATTCATTGTCATGACTCATGTACAGGTTGGGTTAACTGGTCTACTTGAAGTAAGGGGATCGATATATACTCATAACGATCAGATAAAAGAAGAAATGTATGGTACACTAATAGCAGAAAACACATTAGGTGCATATCATGATCATTTCTTTACCTATCACCTTGATTTAGACGTGGACGGTCATGAAAATTCCTTTGTGAAAAATAACTTAAAAACTAGACGCGCGATCAATAAAAGTTCACCAAGAAAGAGCTATTGGACAGTTGTTAGTGAAACAGCTGAAACAGAATCAGATGCAAAGATTCAGCTAGGTTCATCACGAGGCGCCTTTGAAATGATAGTGGTGAACCCTAACAAGAAGACTGAGATTGGGAATGAAATAGGCTACTGTCTGATCCCGGGTGGATCTGCAACAAGTCCATTGTTAAGTTACGATGATTATCCACAAATCCGCGGAGGTTTTACCAAGTACAATGTGTGGGTAACACCTTATAACAAGTCTGAGAAATGGGCTGGAGGATTATATACTGATCAAAGCCATGGGGATGATACATTAGCCATATGGAGCCTCAGGTAATACGCGCAATAGATTCTATATAGTACTCTCTTGTTTCAAGACGTTTGTCTTACTTTCTTTTTTAGTCTGTTAACGTCTCTTTCCTATTCTGATAATTTTTTAATTCTAACTTTTCGGAGTATTTCTTTTACGATAATGCAGGGATAGGGAAATCAAGAACACGGATATTGTATTATGGTACACATTCGGTGTTCATCATGTACCTAAACAAGAAGATTTTCCAATTATGCCAACATTAAGCACTGGTTTTGAGCTTAAGCCTACTAATTTCTTTCAGCATAATCCAGTTCTTTAATAAGTCAAGTTGACAATCTTTGTACTATCATAAATGGATATATAATGTCCTAATTTATGAAGAAAAAAAAATTCTAGTCTATTGACCGAACCACGTCGTTAAATCTGTCTCTTTTGGTGTGTTTCTCGTTTGTCTTTCTTACTCATGGTCTTTCAAGATTTGCTTTTGCTAACTTCCGCATTTACACCTACTTATTTTTTGTCCTAACATGCTGCACGTTTATCCCAACCAATAATATATTCACCATATCTTTCACATAATCAATAAATTATCATGCAACATAAAAATTAAAGAAATTGTTGTAAAGAAAGAAGAGATTCTGACCAAAGAAATATAATGAATCATCGAACTTCTCATATATAATCATAGTTATATTTTGTCATGAAATTTTAAAGAGGATAAAATGAAAAATATTGATACAATTAAATGTGATAATACATAGATGCAGAATAAATCAAATAAAAGAAAAAACTTTGAAACCAATAATTGAACACTATTGTTTCTTATGATTTATTCATATTGTCCAATGTCCTAATTAATTTATAGTTTGCAAGACCAGATTTTTTTCTTTATTTTCTTTATTCAATATGAGAAAATGAGAAGATAAAAAGAGTTTTAAAATTTATTTTTTAGAAATGACGGGTCTTTCAACCATGATCTATTCATTATCATCTTTTTTAATGTCTTTCTTATTTAATTGAATTTAAAAGTTGATTCAACTTTTGACTTAATACCTTCCAAAATTTAATATTAAGTATAATATATATGATATTATTCAATATTTAATTAATTAAATTTATTTAGTATAGGAATAAAATGATAATTCAACTTTAAACTTTAGAACTTTCCACTATATGGTGACATATATGATATTTGATATGATGATCCGTGTCTTCTTATATTTCTTTGTGGTTAAATAAAAGGGAAAAGGGCCAAAATATCCCTAAATTATATGAAATAGGTCACTACTAAAAAAATATTTTTTCACTAAAAAATGTTCGGTGAAAAAAATTTTATTTCTGAAAAAAACCAATGAAGACATTTCACATAGTGTATATTTTCCGTCCATCCTTTAATTGTCATGTCTTATATTTATTGATTTGATATAACAATTTAAAACATATGCCAATTAATGGACGGACCACAAATATATACATTCTCTTATATGCCTTCCTCTATAAAGATTTATGAAATTGTCATGCCTTATATTTATCGATTTGATATAAAGAATTTAAAATATATGCCAATTATGGATGGACCACAATATACATTTTCGATGCCTTCATCTATAAAGATTCCTTTTATTTTCATGTCTTATATTTGTTGATTTGATATAAATAATTTTAGAACATGTCAATTAATGGATGGACAACAAATATACGAATCAAAATAACATGACGATGTGTGATATTTAATTATTGTAAATTTTAAACGATGATAAATTAAAGAACATAAAAAGTAACATCATATATATATATATATATATATATATATATATATATATATATATATGAACTACAGAGAAATAAATCTCTACATAAACTGAACTCTCTAATGTCAAAGGATTATATTATGAATCTTATTGTATTATGCAAGGCCAGAGTTAGCAATCTGCATGTGAATTTGATTAAATTCTATAGATTTTATTTAAATAGTGTATTTGTATTAATAAATTTATTACATATGTATAAATATTAAATTTAAAACCTGCTATTATCACTTAAAATAATTATTGTAAAATTCTGAACTCATAATTTAAATCCTTTAATTTTGTTTTTGATGTTATGTATGAGAATAAAAAAAATCTTCTAATTGTTATTGTTATTAGGGAGGGATATAAGCAGTAATTAGGTAGAAATATGAACGAAAAACTGTTTCATATGAATTTTATTAATCATATATAGACATTTATATTATTATTATATAGGCATATAAAATAAAGTAGTAGACACTTCCTACTATTAAAGTATATTAGGCCTTTACTAATAAAATGTCATAATTGGTAACAAACTCAATAATTAGATCTAACACAATTCAAACTCAAACAATCCATAGATATATTTCACTAATTCGTAATTGAAATTACAAAGAAATTTAAGAACACGGGTAGAAGAAAGGGATGAAAAGCAGAACTCGGAAAAAAATGATGGAAGAACTAGATATTTTTCTCAATAATTTACATGAATTATGTCATCCGTCTTCCTTTTAGATAGTTGTTAATTATTGGGTCTGGGTCTGGGTCCGAAATCCTTCTTTGTAAAGGCCTTCATTTTTGTTGCTCCTTCTCGGTGCAATAACTAGTTGTGTCATGTGTGCATGGCGTTCTTATGTGTATCGACATTTTATTTGGATTTAGTTGGACAGTAATAAAGATATCAGACATCAAACGGAAAATCAAATTAAAACAAAACGTGTATAATAAATAAGATAAACCATTTTTTTCTTTACTATTTTTAAAAAAATATTAGGAATGTTTCTAATTATCTCTTGTTTCACCACCATTGGTTCTTCGTTTTTATCGGAGAAATACAAATTAAGAGTTTCACATAACCATCTATTATTTTCTCATACTATTTGCTTTTCTTTCTCTCTTTCTCGCTTCTTTCATTCTTTGCCTCGAAAAAAATAATAATAATTCTAATGTTCACCGGCTTCTCTCTCCGCCCTCTACGGCCGGATATTTGATAAATTTAAATATCCGTCGCGTAGTTTGTCGTAGTAGCTAGCTCATATATATAATGGCACCTGCTACGACCACCATGACACAACATCTTCGCCATGCAAATACTATTGGCGAAGATGTTGCGTCCGTTGACATTGACCTTATTTGTCCATTTGAAAATATTGACGGTCTTCATCGTGACCATTTCCGCGACGCGGCTTACGAGATATTCTTCACCGCATGTCGGTCATCACCGGGGTTCGGGAGTAGGACGGCTATCTCGTATCATAATCCGTCTGAAGGAGGAGATGGAAGCGGGTCCGGGGCTGGATCTACCAGCCCCGGATCACCGGTGAAGCCATCCGGGGTAGGGATGGCCGTGACTAGCAAGGTGAAAACCGCGCTAGGGTTGAAGATGTTGAAACGGTCACGTTCACGAAGAGCTAGCTCTTATGGAGGCAACCCCTCGTCCCCCGGGGGCGGTGCTAGCCCCAAGGTGGGATTCACCGTGCCCCATTCGAGGGCACGGAGACCAATGACGTCGGCCGAGATTATGAGGCGGCAAATGAGGGTGTCGGAGCAAAGTGATAGTAGGCTACGTAAAACTCTCATGAGAACTCTTGTTGGACAAGTACGTACATTATATCTATTTTGCATGTTTAATGTCATTTTGCATGCATTTTGAGAACACACAAAACAAAACCAAAAAAAAAAAATAACTAGGCTTGTAGCTCTATGGACGTGTTTGATACGAAGAAAAATATTGAATTCATACCGAACACACCCTTAGTATGAGTCCCCTTAGTATACCTAAAAAAAATTTCTCATGAAAATAATTCCGTTTTTTCCCTTTTAATTTTAACTTTTCATTTTACCCTTAATGCAAAACTACTTATTTCCATCGAAATATTGTGACACGTTTAATATCACAAGTTTTAAATGTTTATGTTTTAGCCACAAAAATATACTACTCCATATTATAACATGTTTTAGGAGTATAATTTCCAAAAAATCTCTTTTTTTTAAAAATTTCCTGCTCAATCAAATAGACTCATATAAATTACTATAACATATATATTACTCGGACTTTTCAAAAATGTCACTGAGTGTATGTAGGATCCTCTAAAAGTAGAGTTGTTTTTGAGGCTCGATATGGGTACGACAATATTTTCGGGGAGTCCGATCAATATAGATTATATGAATGGAGTACAGAGTACTACTCCATAACTATGTTATTCAGACTCTTCAAAAATATTGCTACATCTGTATCAGAACCTCAAAAGATAAACTATTGTTGGAGAATCGAGCATACAGATAGCGATATTTTTAAAGAGTTCGAACAGTATAAGACCTTTTCTATGTGGATGAGTTTAAAATTTTGAAGAGTATGGCAAACTGAACAAATATTTGTGAAATTTTATACAGATGGGGAGAAGAGCAGAGACAATAATCTTACCATTAGAGCTATTACGCCATCTTAAACCATCCGAATTCAACGATTCACACGAGTATCATCAATGGCAAAAACGTCAGTTCAGAATCCTTGAAGCAGGGCTTCTCCTTTACCCTTCACTACCAGTAGAAAAATCAAACACATTCGCGAAACGCTTCAGAGAGATCATAAGATCAGCTGAAACGAAAGCTATCGACACTGGGAAGAATTCGGAGACAATGAGAGCACTTTGCAATTCAGTAGTGTCCTTAGCTTGGAGAACAAGTGATGGTTCAGCAACTGATATTTGTCATTGGGCTGATGGATTCCCTTTAAATATCCACATTTATACTGCTCTGTTATCCTCTGTTTTCGACTTAAAAGACGATACAATGGTTCTTGATGAAGTCGACGAGCTTCTTGAATTGATGAAAAAAACATGGGTGATTTTGGGTGTAAACAAATCACTTCATAACTTGTGTTTCACTTGGGTGTTATTCGAGCAGTATATCGTTACTGGTCAGGTTGAGCCTGATCTTTTAGGCGCAGCGATGATCATGTTGAGTACTGAAGTTGCTACTGATGCTAAGAAAGCTGATAATGATCCTTTCTATGTTAAGATGTTGGCAAATGTGTTGATATCGATAAGGGAATGGTCGGAGAAAAGATTGGTTAACTATCACGATAGTTTCAATAGGGGGAGTGCTGGTTTGTTGGAGAATAATCTTCCTTTATTCTTCGCGGCCATGAAGATATTAGAGGAAGATGTTCCGGGATATAGTTCTGATGTTTTTGAGAAAAGGGATGAACTCGCGGAGGATGATTCAGATGGAAATAAAGTTTGTTACTTTATTCGTTCGTCAATGAGGGATGCATTTGCTAAGGTTAGTATTCTGGATTTAAGTTATATATACTGACGATATGTATTTCAATCCTCATTATAGCATATCACATTCCTTAGTTTCCATTTTACTTGAAGTTGAGTCATTGATGTTAAACTTTAGTATTTTAGCCTTCTCGAGGTGTTTGTCGAATCATTCAAAAGCTATGCACTTTTAGAGGATCCGAAAGAGGCGTGGAAGTTTTTTTGGAGGGTTTGAGCAACATAGCTTTCAACCCTTTTCGTTTATTTTTTATAACCATGGTGTCCGGGCACGAGGTAGTTGACACCTCCCACCAGCAACAGATATCAGATAACTCTGTCCACCAAGGCTAGGACAGATGGAAAGAAATCACCTAGTATTTTTTTGTCTCGTTGGGACCGGATGGTTGTCAACGTCCTTTTAGTTTTATTTATCTTCAAGTTTCTTTGATGTAACATTATTCTTATTGTGCAAAACAGATATTGGAAGAAATGAGCATAGATGGTGCAAGTTTTGAATTGGAAGATGTGAGTCAGACACTAATTAAGTTAGCCTATGAAAGTGAAGAATTAGCAAATAGGGAGAAGGAAACTTTCAGCCCTATACTCAAGAAGTGGCATCCTATTGCAGCAGGAGTAGCAGCTGCGGCATTACATTCTTGCTATGGAACTTTGTTGAAACAATATCTCACGGGCGCGACTTTGCTCACAAAACAGACAGCTTCTGTATTGCAGAAGGCTGGAAAACTCGAAAAAGTTCTAATACAAATGGTCGTGGAGGATTCGGATGAAAGTGAGGATGGAGGCAAAGCCACATTGTCAGAGATGATTCCTTATGAAACTGATTCAATCATAATGAATCTTCTGAGAAAATGGATTCAAGAAAGGTTGAAGAAAGGAAAGGAGATTATTATGAGGGCAAAAGAAACTGAAGTAAGTCTTCGTGTATTTACTTCTTTATATTTTGAATTCACTTAGTGAAAATCCTGGTTCCGACACTGTAGTAAACTTTGATATGCAGACGTGGAATCCAAAATCCAAAAGCGAGCCATATGCACAATCAGCAGTTGATCTAATGAGACATGCCAAGGAAGCTGTGGACAATTTCTTCGAAATCCCAATGGTCATGTCAGAGGACTTAATCGAAGATCTTGCTGTTGGCTTTGAGCATCTGTTCAAGGAATATGTTACCTTTGCCACATCATGTGGTAAGAACACAATTCCTAAAACTCATTCATTTCATACCTAAAGACCGAGGCAACGCCATATTTTTTTGTTAACGAGTTTTGAATAAGTACATATTAAATGAAAAGTTTTAACGAATGTACAAAGTTTGAGCCAAAGTTACTAGGTTCTGCTAAACTCGTAACTATAGTGCTCAAATAGTTGATCTGTTAATTTGTCTTTGGTTTCTTTTATAGGTTCAAAGCAAAGCTACATTCCGACACTTCCTCCTCTAACAAGATGTAGCCAAGATTCGAGGTTTTCCAAACTGTGGAAGTTTGCTGTTTGCAGTGTAGGAGCAGATGAACAAAACCATCATATAGCAGATGAAGGCAATCATCCCCGCCTTTCAACGAGCCGAGGGACTCAACGCCTATATATAAGGCTAAATACTTTGCATTACTTTCTTCTACAACTCCATTCCCTTGATAAAACTCTATCAATCTCCTCGAAAACTGTCCCTACTCCAAGAAGTCGTCACAGCAAGAATAGACAGATAGGGAGCTACTCCTACTTTGATCACACGCGTTCAGCCATCCAAGTAGCTGTACAACATGTATCAGAAGTTGCTGCTTATCGTCTCATTTTCTTCGATTCTCACTGTGTATTCTATGGTAACCTCTATATCAGGGACGTTCAGAGTACACGTATACGACCAGCATTAAGGGCACTCAAGCAAAACCTTACTCTTTTATGCGCGATCCTCACTGACAAGGCTCAACCATTGGCCTTAAAAGAAGTGATGAAGGCTTCATTTGAGGCCTACCTCATGGTTCTACTAGCAGGAGGAAGCAAAAGACTCTTTTCGAGAGCCGATCATCAGATAATAGAAGAGGACTTTGAGAGCCTAAAGAGGGTGTTCTGTACTTGTGGTGAAGGATTGGTAGTAGAGGATGTTGTGGACACAGAAGCTGAGACGGTCGAGGGGGTGATAGCTTTAATGGGACAATCAACTGAGCAATTGGTTGAAGATTTCAGCATCGTGGCATGTGAAGCTAGCGGAATGGGAGTTGTGGGATCAGGACAGAAACTACCTATGCCTCCAACAACAGGACGATGGAATCGAGCAGATCCCAATACAATCTTGAGGGTAGTTTGTCATAGAAATGATAAAATTGCTAATCACTTCTTGAAGAAAACATTCCAATTAGCAAAAAGGAGGCCATATTAGAGAAAACATGCCAACATATCATAAAAAAAAAAATATCACATGTACAAAAAAAAGGTAAAGAAAACGGAAGAAAGACGGATTTTTACAGGTAATCTGCTATAAGTTTGATTCATTTGAAGGATTTCAAAGGATGGATGATAAGCTAAAAAGCCCTGAATCACTTGAGAGAGCAAGCAGTGTACTAATTTTTCTTCTTCTTTTCCTCTTTAGCTAGGCATTATGAGTACTTTACTCTACGTGGTGGAACGCGCTAATGTACAATACTTCTGATATCTTCTGTATGTCTTGAGAGATCATTATTTTGACCACATATTATTGTATATAGTGAATATTATTATATTAGCATACGAGTTGGAGACGGTACTTCTAGCAAAGGTAGAATAAATAGACCATCAAGTTCTACTCAGATTATGAACTATTTCATTTAGTGATATCAGCTATGGAATTCAAAATGCTGTTCAATAAGATAAACATGGCCTTGCATATCTCGAAACAACTATACGTAACTGATTATCATTACAATCGTGTGAAAATCATAACAAAGCGAAAGGAGGTGCACAAAACTATTGCCCCGTATAGCTATATTGCTCGATTCTCAAAAAATACTGGTGCATCAGTGTCAGATCCTCCAAAAATGCAAAATACTGAGGCTGCATTTTCGGAGGATCTGACATGGGTGCAGCGGCATTTTTGGAGGAACCGAGCCATAGACAATATAGTACACTACCTAGCTATAAAACAAAAAACAAGTTTGGAGCAAAATATATATGTTAGTTAAAATCCTATGTAGAACCATTAACCTTTGTGTTGGTTGAACCTTCTTGGCTATTAGTTACTCGATGTCTCGATTCAATCTCCAATTCTTGCCTTAGCACAGACAGTGAATCAGAGACTTCAGCTTTGTATTCATAAAACTTGCTCACAAACAGGAAAAAGAAGAAGTTCAATAAGTTGAGTATCGCGAAGAACGCATAGTAATAGTCAAGATGAGATGCATTCAGGTTGTTTAATATCCATCCTCTGTGATTCCCGTGCTTTTTAGTGATACGAGAAACTGTCGAAAGCAAGAAGCTGCTAAGGAAACTCCCAACACCAAGACTAGTCATTGAATAAGAAGTTCCAAGACTCTTCATCCCTTCGGGTGCTTGATCATAAAAAAACTCAATCTTGGCTACTTCCAAGAATGCATCAGCAGTTCCCATAAGAATAAACTGAGGCAACAAAATCAAAATCGATAACGGTACTTGTTTACCATTTTCGACTAGTCCATGATCCCTTGCTACACTAAGTCTATACCTCTCAACGAACGATGCAACTAACATGATCACAATATGAAAAGCCATTCCAATTCCCATCCTCTGAAGTATGTTTACACCTCTTGGATTTTTCGTCAATCTTTTGAAAATTTTCATGAAGACACGATCATATAACACAACGGAGACTAGCATCGATATGGTAACAAATCCACTTAGACTAGCTGGAGGGATACTGAAACTACCAATGTTTCTCTGAAGAGTTGTGCCTTGTTTGACAAAAAGTGTGTTGATTTGAGCTAACATTGTACTTGGAATGAATGTAGCAATCAAAATTGGTATCATCCTTAGCATTTGCTTAGTCTCTTCTACTTGAGTAACTGAACATAACATCCATGGATTTGTTGTATCTACTTTAACACAAGCTTTGTTCAAAAACCTGCATCAAACATGAAAATCCGTCATATATCCAATTTATATGACACTCTTTCCATGTCGAGAAATCGTATTAAATTTCATTGAAATACACACTTTTTATGTATGTTCTTCCATCATCATTAGTACTCCTATATCATATAAGCACAGTAAACTAATATCTTAAACTTCGTGTCAAGTAAAATATCAGTACTTGTTTATAGTAAGAGTAGGTTCTAAACAAATAAGATAACTAACATATTGCTATTATTAGTTAAATTACACTATTTGTATAAAAGTGTTTTGTGTATACTGTTAGTGTATATAACTAATAGTCTGTTTGGTCAAGCATCTAAAATCTGCTTATTTTGAAAAGTATTTTTTATCGAAAAATGCTAATACTCAAAAAGATTCCTTTTTTTTCTCTAAAGCTTGATCAAACAACTCGACTTTCTAAAATAAACACTTTTGACTTCTCAGAATTCTTGTATACATTGGTGTATATAACTAATAGTCTGTTTGATCAAGCTTCTAAAATATGCTTTATCTTGAAAAGTATTTTTTTTACCGAAAATGCTAGTACTCAAAACATTCTCCTTTTATCCCTAAAGCTTGGTCAAACAACTCTGACTTTCTAAAATAAATACTTTTGACTTCTCAGAAATTATGTATACCATTGGTGTATATAACAAATAAACTGTTTGATCAAGCTTCTAAAATTTGCTTTATCTTGAAAAATATTTTTTACCGGAAATGCTAGTACTCAAAACATTCTCCTTTTTTCCCTAAAGCTTGGTCAAACAACTCTGACTTTCTAAAATAAACACTTTTGACTTCTTAGAAATTCTGTATACCATTGGTGTATATAACTAATAGACTGTTTGATCACGCTTCTGCTTTATCTTGAAAAGTATTTTTTACCTAAAATGCTAGTACTCAAAACATTCTCCTTTTTGCCCTAAAGCTTGGTGATCGAACAAGTATAATATGTACAAACCTCAAAGTAGGAGTGGAGTCAATTCTAACTTTTCCATTTTTGGTATATTCTCCCAAATCAAGCTCATATAACTCTTTTGGATCATTAGGGACTTTAATCTTCCATTTCCTTAATGAAGCAATAATGACTTTAGCCATTCTTGTAAATGGGCTTCCTCTGGGCTTTTTATGTCTATAAAAAGATGATCCAGCCAAAAATATCATTATAGATATAGCAAGGCCCAATGTTGGAAGCCCATATCCAAGTGACCAGCCCACATTGTCTTGAATGTATACAAGCACAGTGTTAGCAAAGAGTGTCCCTAGGAAAATGCTGAACATCCACCAATTGAAAAATGAAAGTTTTTGTGATTTTTCCCTAGGGTGAAATTCGTCAAATTGATCGGCTCCGATCGTCGATATGTTGGGTTTCGTGCCACCCGTGCCGACCGCTAAGGTGTAGAGTGCACCAAAGAACACACCTAGTTGAAGTGTGGATGCTTTTTTGCAGTCAATTGAACTTGGATTGGAACAATGAGGAGGTTTTAGACCATTGATTGATACTGCTAGGGTTAGTAGTGACATACCCTGTGACAATTTTTAATGAAATTTGGTTAATTATGAAAAAAAAACGTGAATTTCTAATGGACGTTCCCGCCAAAATATATGGAGTTGTCATTCGTACTAACATGCAATAACAATCAACTTGACAGAATAACCGATAGAAATATTACAATTTCGAGACACCAAACAAATTTTGATTCATTAGTGCATATGGTCAATCAATTAGCCCGTTTCAACATCTCTCATAATGTGTTCGGTCAAAAAACAAGTCTAATAGTATATGATCGACCACTCATTTCTTTTCAGATTTATCTAGGAATTTCTTTCATCATACGTAAAATGATGTTTTTCTCATTTTTTTATAGTTGAGAAATCTTTGAGGTCAACTAGCTCAAGACTCATACTTGATAGATAATTATCGATCAATTTTATCGTTTTTCACTTATATATCAACTTTTTAATATTTATACATATATATATCTAATTTTCACATCATGTATTGCCCTAGCTTCCACCAATAGATAATTATTGATTAATTTGAACTAATTTTCTAGATAAGTACACCAACTTTGAACATAATTTAGAGGAAAACAACTTGCAGAAGAAAACAAAAAAAAAGTATTTGTATATAGTGGAAATTCAAGCAAAATTCCAAAATTAAACTCTCTAGAGTCAATAATATAGACTGAACTGACAAATATTGCTCCCTTCGATTCAAAATAATTAGTATTTTTAAAAAATCGATCAATAAAAAACTAAATATCTTTTTGATTTTGTAAAATATTATAATTATTTTTGAATCGAGATTAAAACATCAACTATTTTAAATTGAAAGAAGCAAATACAAGAAAATATAATAGTGGTCCTATTATATCATTGTTGTGACTTCATTATTTTGTTTTTTTGTTTTATATTTTTTTGGTAATCACGTCACATCAAGTTGTCAAGTTACAAAAATAAATTAATTTATGACATTTTCCTTAACTTTGATATTATTTTAAATTATATACATGAGCATGACAATTCATCCTAGGTCAATCTTTCATATTGATGAATGATGACATATAAGATAAGAGTTTTTTCTTACCCAATTATTGGACATGAATATTCTAATATTAAGTCAATAAGTTTGGTTTATGGAAATTACATAACAATAAATATTCATGATTTATAATTGAGAAAATGCACAAGTACCTCCTTAATATATGCCTAAAATTCTAGAGACATATTTATACTATACTAAAATCCTATTATCCCCTGAACTTATTTTATAAGTAATTTTCTACCCATTTTCGGCTTACGTGGCACTAGCTTGAAAAAAAAATCAATTAAAATTGAGCCCACAAGATAGTGCCACGTAGGCCGAAAAGGGGTAGAAAATTATTAATAAAATAAGTTCAGGGGGTAACAGGACCTTAGTATAGTATAAGTGTGTCTCTAAGATTTCGAGCATAGGTTGAGAGGTACTTGTGCATTATCCCTTTATAATTTATTAACTCGGTTTATTTTAATCCATTCATATACTTCCTTTGTCTCAAACTAAATGTCATTTTAACAAAAGAAATATTTGAGTTTAGATAAGTGTATTTACGGCCTGAGGCGGAGCCAAAATTTTCGATTAGAGGTTTCAAAATCTGAAGAAATAGACACACAAAGTAGCCGAAGGAGGTTCGACATCTACTATATATTTAAAAAATTATTTTAATCATATAAAAATAATATAATTTTTCGTCAAAAATGATTCGGATGAACTTCTAAAGCTATGGTGACTCTGTCACTATTTACGGCTAGTAAAATATGAAATTAGCTACGAAAATTATCGGTACGTACCAAGAGATAAATGGCACATGCAATCAAGAAAGTCCAATAACGTCCAAGATAAGCATCAGCAAAGTAGGCGCCCAAAATAGGAGTCATCCATATAGTTCCAACCCAATTTGTGACATTATTTGATGATTTAACAGTGCCTTGATGCAATTTTTCTGTTAAATATATTACTAAGTTTGATGATATACCATAATATGCCATACGTTCGAAAACTTCATACACTGCAAATTCATCAAACAAAATATTAGATTGCCAACAATAATAATTGAAGTCATGGTAATAATTACGAATTCGATTAAACTCAATAAAATAATTTAAATATTATATTTTTATGAAAAACACAATATGTATTATGTATAAATAATTTATTTAAATTCAACAAGTAAAAAAAATTATAATATGATAAACTATAAATTTACTAGCGCCATTATTATTATTGTTATTATTATTATTATTATTAATAATATATATTATAATTGGAGCAGAAATTATTAGATTCATGTGAACTTGTAATTTTTAAGTTAGATTCGCTCTTGATAATGAGCTCATCGGTCTGGGGTTGTTCTAACTTGATTTTTTTCATGGTTTTTGCATTTGATGTTCGATATCTGCATTGAATTTTGACTAACTTAGATTCATATCGCATAGGGTCTTATTTGAGGGAAAAAGCTTCCTATGAAGAATTTTTTGTATGCGCAAGATTCGAATTTAAAATTTTTAGTTAAAAATAAAGCATTCTCAGCCAGTGCACAACGTTTATTGATAGTGTTTTAACTTATTATTTATGGTTGAGTTGGTAAAGAGTTGGTGGAACTTAAAATGAATGTGTAGGACAAAGATATTAATTCAATTGCCAAAAGATTGATGGAGAAATCAATGCATTTAATTTTCGATATGATCAAACGGACATTCATTTCTTTCTTCAATTTAGATAAAGTATATATATTTAGATTATTAAGAAAAAAAGCTATATAATATGTATCTTTAAGATTATAAAGTCCAAATTTTTAGAGCATTTTCTTTATTTAGAATATGGGTTCCACATAGTCACGTAGTATATTCATTGATAAAATGCAACTACATGACTTTTCAGAAACTTTCGGAAAAGAGGTGGATTTAAAATTTTATTTATAAATCAATAGAATTTAATAAATTTAATATAAATTTTATATTTATATTTAAAATAAATTGTTTTCTTGAAAACGTATAAATTTAATATCTTGACTGCCAAATTAGTCTGAACCTACCTTATGAAATAAGTCCTAAATCTTATAATTTAATTATATAAATAATCAGCTGATTCCTTAAACAAAATAAAAACTAACATGTTTATGTTAGTAGATTTAATGAGTAGTTGGTATATAGATTTTTTGTTTTGTTTTCTTGATGTCACTGTCTGATATGCAATTGAGTTTCGATTAAATTTTAATTCTGCAAGACTCATTTCTAAAGATGAATTTCTAATAAAACTTTTTATTATTATTTTAGCATATAAACTCAAAACATCTAATTAAGATCATCACCACATACATTGGTGTTGGACATAGATATTACTATAGTAACTTGGGACATCTATATGCATTATTAGAGCATTATTATAAAAAAGAATTTAGCAACGAATAAATTTTATAGTTAAAAAATAAAATTCATTGCTAATTCTATTAAATGACGAATTAATAATATATTTTTATTAACTACGAATAAAATAACGATAAATTAGAATGTCTAAATATGATCTCCATTATCCATTGGAAGTATCAAAGAATATATACTCCATTTATTTTACTTTTTGACTAGTTTTTCAGACGGTTGGTTTAATGTTGGTATCATTAGCTTTGAATATATATAAAATCAAAACACAAGTTATAAAGATCAATATCTTATGATATTCTATAATTTTAGCATTTTGAAAGAAAATATTTGTCGTTTAGTATTTTTAACATAGTTAAAAGAAAAAAATTATATAATTCACTATTTTTATATTTTATTTATTCTTAATGAAAATCATAATTCTATCCCGAGGAGTATTTTTCTTTTAGATAAGATTATGATTTTCGAATTTTATTTATATGATTGGACAAAGTCTAGCCACGTGCTAAAAATGAGGAAAATAGTTTACTAGGGCCACCTTCCTAAACATTAGGTACCTCTCTATAATTTTTTCGATCTTAATTTATATGATAATGTTATATAAATAATTTAATTTTAATTTTTTTCTAAAATAATTTATAATTATATAAATATCTAAGGCCACAAATATAGTAAGATTTTCCTTTTTCTCTTTAACTTTATCTCTAACCTGTGGAAATGAGAGAATTATCTATTTTAATAACCTCTATTAAACCAATATATTCATACTTAAAAAGGAAAAAAAATACACTAAGTTTTGGCTATGCACGAACATTAAAAAAAAATGATCAAGTGGAAAGAAACTTAGAATGGTTTTCCATGGAGATATGACATTAACATAACTCATGAACTTTTTCTCTTCTAGGCTTTAAAGAGTGTTGACTATACACAAATGCCTATTTGTGTGTCTACAACATCGACACGTAATATAATTTTTTAACGAAAGATATCTGACTAACCAACCTTATTATAATTTTTTGACGAAAGATATCTGACTGGTCATCCTAAGCTATATTAGGCTATGAGCACCGCGGCGGGGGAGGGGAGCTAATAAGATAACATACCAACAATGAAGGAACAAGCTTTCCATCCACCAGTATTGGATCTAAGTATAGGATTGCCTTTGAGATTCACAGTTCCATCTTTTGTGTATCCATCATCTTGTCCATTTTCATCCACATATTGAGAAGTTGTCATAATTGTAGAGAAATGGATAAAATACCCTTAAGTCAAATATTATGCTAAAACTTCAAAAAAAAAATAGCATTATTGAGAAAGTATACAAAGTTTGTTTTCACTACTACCTTTATATAGACCACAACTTTTCTCTATCTTAAGTAATTCACAAATATAAGTGGGATGAATAAGATATTTTTATTTTTAATCGGAGATTCTGATTTAACCTTTGAATATAAAAAAAATACTGTTAAGACGTATTTTCGCCTTAATTGAATGAACATCATGTGACGGAAATGTAAATTAATTAATTATGATCAGCTTAACATAAATATCAAATACTAAAAAAAATTACGAAAGAATATTTATATTGTTGAATTATAAATAAAATAATTATATATAGATATAAATCTAAATGAAAAATCTTGATAGGATATTTATATTTTTAAAAATTTGCATTGTTAATTTATAGAACTTAAATTTGATATTTCGATCAAGTTTTGTTGGTAATTATTTTTTATTTTTTTGGGGTGGGGTGGGGGGTGGGGGGGGTGGAGGTACATAAATAACTAGGGGAACATGGATTGTGTTGATCATATGATATGATTTAAAAATATCATATGTAAATTGTGATTTTAAGAGTCCGAGAAGAATATTGTATATTATTTATGTAGAAATCACATTTTTAATATTAATACTTTGTAAGATATAATATGCTTGTAATTTTATATATATATATATATATATATATATATTGTATATAAATAGTCTCTAGTTTATTTTTATTAATTGTAAAGAAGAAAATAGAGAATACTTCTTCAACTCTTTTAATTTGATTAATTCTAGATTTATCAATAATTATTATATTGTACATGTTTCAATAATTTTTTATTTAAGCAGTGGGATGAACATCTATTTAAATTACTTTGAAAATCTTCTTCGAGCTTTTTCTATTTTTAAACTTAAATTTGAAATATTTAATTTAGAATGAAATTTTATATATCTCACAATAATATAAGATGATTCCTTTTATTATACTAATCTTCACGTTTGCATCAAAATATAATTAATTAGTAGCATAAAATAAGATTAAAATTGAAAGTTGTTCACTGTCTTATTACCCATAAATGCCAAGAAATAGTCTTTGCAAGTTGAGTATAATTAAGAAAACATCACTCTCCCATCCTTTAAAAATTCTAGAGAAAAAAAAGTTAGGTATGAACATAGCAAAAAGAAAAAAGTCTCGAGTTTTAGTTCTGAATAAGATTTTTTTTATTGAGAGCGTTATCTTCGAATGAATAATGCAGTGCGTGATTTTGAATGTTTGATGAGAAACAAGAAAAAAAAATTAAAAATTATTTTTCATTTAATGTCTGATACTCATTTTGAAATTTGACTAAATTCAAATTAATGCATTATAGAACTCGCTTTTTAGGGCAGCATCCAAAGCGTGATTAAGGATGAAGAGATTTTAATCATCACTATGTTAGTAGCAAAAAAGAGTTGAATCAAGTACTCAGGGTCGGAGCCTAATAAAGTTGAGTATTTCATTTGAATCTCTTTTTATCGGAAAATTATAGTGCTTATACACTATTAAAACTAATTTATCTTATGTATATAAATAATAGATATTAAATCTTTTTTTGACTTTTTTATATATTTATTTCTTCATATTGTAAATTTTTTAATAAAATTTTTTGACTCTGCCACTAAAATACTAATGCAATTGCCATATTGACCATTCACTCATTTCTTTTGACTTTGTTGAGAGAAATTTCATAATTTATAAAGGAAAACTTTCACGTATAGCCACTTAAAAATAATTAATTACTCTCTATAGCTATAGTTTGATAATTACAATTTGTAGCTACATGTTATATAGAGGAGAGAAGCGAGCTAGACTGGGAGAGAGAGAGGAGAGAGAGAGGGGGAAAAGAGTGGGAGAAAGGTGAATTGTATATGTATATTAGTTAGATAATTGTATATTATACATATATAATTGTATATATGACAAGAGAGATTGGGAGAGGGAGGAGAGAGGCGAGCGAGACTGGGAGAGAGAGGAGAGAAGCGAGCGACATCTAGAGAGGGAGGAGAGAGGCGAGCGAGATCTAGAGAGGGAGAAGAGAGGCGAGCGAGATATAGAGAGGGAGGAGAGAGGCGAGCGAGATCTAGAGAGGGAGGAGAGAGGCGAGAGAGATCTAGAGAGGGAGGCGAGAGGCGAGAGAGAGAGGGCAGAGAGTGGGAGAGAGGTGAATTGTATATGTATATAATTGTATATAACTGTATATTATACATATATATTTGTATAAATGGCAGCGAGATTGGGAGAGAAGGAGAGAGGCGAGCGAGATTGAGAGAGGGAGGAGAGAGGCGAGCGAGAGATAGTAGAGAGTGGGAGAGAGGTGAATTGTATATGTATATAGGCTAAAAAATTATATATTATACATATTTATTTGTATATCTTCGCGAATTATACATATACAAAAATGACTAATTATACAAACTCTAAGTCAGCTCATGTAATTAATGTATAATGTTAGTCGTGAGTGATGATTATAGCAAACTATAGAAATGATAAGTAATTAAATAGTATAAGTTTGCTTATCCGCGTAATTTTCTCATTTATAAAAGTGTTTTCTCATTTCATTTAATTTTCCCACCTAAGATTCTAAATTTTGGTGATCCACTGTTGATAAATTCCATATATAAAATCTTGTGCTAATGCCTAATTTTGACCTCCAGAAAAACCAACTGAATTATTTGAGCCATATTTAAAAAAAAATATTCTAATGAATCATATTAAAATTGTCAATTTTATTTTATTATATAGATATGCTCCTTCTTTTATTTCATAATTGACTATATTTTAAATTAATAATAACATATTCAGTATAATCTCATAACAAGTGAATCTATAAAGATTGCGATAAACACAAAATTTATGAAAAAATCATCTACGACAAAATTATCGACTCAACTAAAATATTTGAAAGTTGGTTAGAAAAGGAAAATCTAAAGTAAATCCTACTTTGATTCTACAACCGCCAATGATGGAAATTGAACCAAACTATATATAAAATAATTAGTAATATTTTAGGTAATAATTAGTGTTTGATTTGACTAAAATATTAAATTAAAGATTGAATTCTTTTTGTAAGCACATTTCTTTACAATTAGTCTATATGTTACGTGCCACTTGAATCTTCCTTTTTTTTTAATTACTTTTTTGCAGAATTTTCAACCTTGTTTTAATGGAATTATTATACAATAATTATGTTAATTTAATTTATTGCTACCAAACTTAGATGTCTGATAACTCTAACCCCACCTCCTCCTTCCAACAAGAAGAAAAATTAATAGAGAACGACTTGGTGTGTTCGGTGCGGAGGAAAATATTTTTTAAGTTTTCATGTTTAATGATCGGTCAAACTTTTTGAAAATTATTTTTGTTAGGAAAATAACTTTTTAAAAGTAAATTAAATTATTTTCATAGTGGAAATAGAAAAAATAAGTTTTACAAATGACATTTTTTTTCACTTTTTAACATGCTTCGTCTTCACTCTCACGTCAAGGTACCATTGTAATATTGAGTACGAGGAATTATAATAAAGTAATAAGTAATCATTTATTGTTAATCAGAAGTCTAGAATTTAAAATCCCTCTGAATATAATATCGTCTCATGAAAATCTGCAATGTGAAATTTTTATACGAATCCAAATTACGATAGTAACCCTAATAACCATATCTTTTGACTTTGGATATTTATTTATTATATCTCATTAATTAGACCAGCCATAGTCCAATTGAGTTTGTTATTTATTATTATAAAGTAGAGCCTTGACATTTTATGCAATATACTATATTTTTGTTTGGACTCTTATCAATATTATTAAAAAGAGATTTTTCATAATAGTACTATTTATCGTCTTTTTAAAAAATAAATTTTCACATTTAACATATAAAGAAAAGATACATCAGATGACCTTTATGCTTGATACTCACTCTAAATTTCGATGAATTTAAATTTATATCGAATTTTTTTATATTTTAAAAAATAAAATACTCTCTATCATGGACAACTTCATATTATCTTAATTAAGGCCGTCTTAATCAAATTTGGTGTTTTCTTAAAGCAGCTTAAAATAATTATGCTCCGTAATAGGCAAGTAATTAACCCTAAACTATGGCATGATTTCATATGTAAATTTTTTGTCTTTTTTGATAATTTGGTGTGATATATGAAAGTCAAAAACACAAACAAATTAAATTCAAAACGTAATTTTCATCACTTATTTAAAAATGTTTTACACGAGATTCAAGAATGTATATAACAAAAAAGAATATTTGCATCAGCGTAGTAAAGGGATTATATTCTTTTATTCGCATATTTGCATAGGCATGGTAAAGGGATCAAATTCTTTTATTCGTTTCTCGTTTGACGTTCAATATAATTTTTATTAATTTAAATTCATGCCACTTAGGGACCATTTAGGAGAACGCTCCTTACCATAGATTTTTCTATACTCAAACGTTTGAACTCAAAACCATCAATTAAAAAAGAAACAATCGCATTCACTGTACCACATCCTTTGATATCAGATTCTACTATACTAATAATTATTATTGAAGGTCCCAAAAGTGGGGAGATTTAAACCAATAAAAAGAAGTACAAAAATTATTCTATTTCTAAATAAGTTTTCACATTAGGGTTTGGAATAAAGTTGATTAATAGTCAATGAATATGACATTATTAATTTTCTTCCATTTGAAGATTTTTCACAAATCACTCTCATTCATTTTCCTTTTTGACTTATACTTCCATGCTTCTAGATATACCATACAAAAACATGTGCAAGTATAGTCAATTCTCAACCTCCAAAAAACTTTTTTTTTCTCTATTTCGTTTGGTTTTTCTATGAATGAACATATAACACATTAAAACAAGAACTTACATGTTTTTCATAAATTAAAAGTTAAAAAATTAAAATAAATCGCGATTAAATTTACTAGTCGATGGTAATTGTCACAACATATAAAAGCAACGACTTTCTAAATCATAGTCTAAATTTTAATTTAATTGGCTCAAAAAAGAGCCTAGAAATATAGAGTTTTGTCTCTCTTACTATATATCTCTAAGTTTGTAGGTGTGCTAATATAGGATAATATAAAGTTGACATTAAAATATTGTATTTATTATAATCAATGAACTTTAGAACTCTTTTTTTGGTAGACTCTAATTAAAGTGCTTGGGTCGTTTGTTAGAGTGTATTAGAAAAATAATGCATGCATTAGATGTGTGTATTAGCAATACTTTGTTTGGTACACTTTTTCATACCATGTATAACTAATGCAAGCATTAGTTATACACTCTATTGTGTATTAAGTTGTGTATTACTAATACCAAGGAATTCTAGGTATTAGTAATACATAGCATTTTAACACTTGCATTAGATTTAATAATTACAAAACTACCCTTAAAGTCTTTTCATTTTTTTTGTCATAAATTTTTATTTTTAATTTATTCATCCTTAAAATATGAATAAAAAATTAAGGTAGAATTTTTTTTGTTTTAAAAGAATCTGATCTTAGTTGATTTATCTTAATTGTCAAGTAATAATTAGATGTGAAAAAAGTAAATTACTCTCTTTTTCTTGAGTTGATTGCATCACTTTCCTGTATGTTATTAGTATTTGATGACAAGTTAAATGCTTTGTTTTCAATGTTGACAAAAGAAATTGTTTGCCAATTTTTCATAAAAATATTTTAATGCAATAGTATAATTAGTTAATATTATTTTTGAAAAAAAAAATGAAGAGTTAATGATGTTTTAGCAAAGAAATAGTTTCTGATGTTTAACAAATAACTTTGTTGCAAAACGATGTGTACAAATAATAAAGTGTGAAGGATATTTTTGTAAACATGTATGTTTTTAATAGAAATTGTGCAAGCTTTGTTATTTTTAGTACATCAAACCAAACAATGTATAAGAAATAATGCTTTAACTTAGATACTAAGTGTTTGGTGAAATGCCCTACGAAACCAATATGAAAAGTTGATTTAAGGAAGGTAAAAGCTATGAAAAAATTTCCAGATTTGTGCACTGTACAACGAGGTTAAAATCTGGGGTTTTAAAGGGAAAATAAAAAGTGAGGTAAATGGGAATTGAACCCAAGACCTCACATGTTAAGGGGGCTGAAAAAGAAAAAAAAATGCGAAGGGGCTACGGGGAATCGAACCCCTTAGCTACTGGTTTCGCGAGAAAAGAAAAAGAAAATGGGGCTGGGGGAATCGAACTCGCGAACTGGAGCATAACTAATGCAGACATTACTAATGCAAGCACTACTAATGCAAGCATTACTAATGCACCTTATTTTGTATTATTCTTATACACTCTACCAAACGACCCTAAGTGTTTGAGATTATAATTTTTCTCAAATTTGTGTGAAGCATTTTGTAATTGATTATGTATGATGCTAATTTAATTAATTGGTTATAAGGTTTTTAATTTGAGCCTATGTGAATGAAGAATATTTTTTGTATGAACCAATTTTCTTTAATGAGTTCTATGTGATGCAAATCTGATTTAATCAAATTGATTAAAATTTTGAATATCAGGTAATTTTTAGATTTTAAAAAATGAAGAAAAAAAAATCTATTAGTTAGATTTTTTAAATGAAAAATAGACCATTTATTGATTTGTACACGTCACTCTTATTCGTGGATTATACTGATTTTCTATGTATTGTTTCAATTTTATTGAATGTCTACTATTAGATAATCAACTAATGATATCAATTAGGGCTGTGTGGAGTGGTAATTAGTCCTTCATTCTTAATCAGAGGTCTAAGATTTAAGTCCCTCCAAATACGAAATCGCTTTTGTCATGGAGTGCTCCATCTCCGAGACTTTTTGATGTAAATTTGAATTTAATCAAATTTTAATATGAATATCGAATATCCAAAAAATCAAAAAAGAAGTCAACTGATATGAGTTATTGCTTGTTTGAAATCTCAGCCACACTGCGTACAGTAAGCGTTACTTAGTCAAAAGGTTCTTTTAATGTGTTCTTTTGCGTTTCCTTCAATATTTTTATTTTCCACTTGATGTTTGATATTTGTGTATTAAAATTTAATTAAATTTTAATTTTTGCACGGTAGGTATGATTTCGTTCATGTGCTCCCTACATACTTTTTTATTCTCATATATTCGAATTTAGAATTCTGATTAAAAACAAAAGAGATTCTAAATCATCCCACGATATCTCAAAGTAGATAACTTTTATGACTTCTCTATCATGTCAATTTAAGGCTTTAAAGACGCATTAATTACTTGCTTTTATCTCTTGGATCTAATCAAATTATTCTCAAATAATATCTTCTTAGAGTAGATCCGTATGATATTTAATTATGTTTAATATTTTCAATTAATCAAAACATAAATGTTTTAGTATTCTACTTGTGAATCTTCATAAGTTCATGAATTTATAAAAAGGTAAATTCTTAAATTATACATGTATTATGTTATCGTATTTGGAATATTATAATTTTAAATATTACTTTTCAGTTAAAGTGAAACGAATAAAATAAAAGTATCCTAGCCAATAGATTCTTTTTTTTCTTGCTTAATTTTTTGACAATTTTTCTTTAAAAAAATGAATATTTATCATAAAATTCCAACAATTTCTTTCGCTCCTAAAAAGTCTACAAAAACGACTCTGTATATAGAAGGAGTAATTTCAATGAAAATAAAGGTGACGTTTTTTATACTTCCTCCGTTTTAAAAAGAATGACCTCCTTTCCTTTTTAGTATGTTTCAAAAAGAATGACCTCTTTCTTTTTTTAGTAACAACTTTTCACGTGACATGTTTAAGGCCACAAGATCAAAGGGCAATTTTGTACATTTGACCTAACTTTAATTTAGAACCACAAGATTCAAAGTCTTCTTTATACTCTTAAACTCCGTGCCAAGTCAAACTAGATCATTCTTTGTGAAACGAAGAGAGTAATTAATTTCAACATGGAAAAAATATCATTTATATTCATCAATCAAGGTTGGAACTTTGACTTCAATCAGTCAAACAAAAGAAAATTAATAAAGTATGATAATTCTCGAATAGTATTTGATATGCATTTCGATGAACTTTACGTTATTTTTCTAAATTGAATGACATATTTCTATAATGTTCGTTTTTCTTTATCATAAAGTGTAACTAAATGATTCAACTCCCATTGAGCCTAGGGTCAATTTGGGAATAACAAAAAATTTGAAAAAGTTCATGTGTCCATATTAAAATGTCCTCTTCGTCTTGTCTATTCATTTATTTATTTTTACATAATAATAAATGTCAACTATATGCTAAAATGACTTATCAATTTTCATATTTGAGTCCAGAGAAGATGATAGTAACCACCATGTTAACAATTGTGACACATTATAACATCATTATTTCAGAAAAATAAATGCTTATAAGTTCTTGTAAAAAAGAATTCGAATTTTCTATCTCCAACCACTAAATAAGAGGAATTTTTAATAACATTTACAAAATATATCCAAAAAGATAAATAAATCAAATTTAAAAAGCATTTGAGAGATTTTTCCACAGAAAACTTATCAAACATTGCTATAACTAAAACTTACAGAATGGAATGTGACATATATGGCAACCCCATCTGCACCATTTGACAAATGATCTGAATGTCTATCTTATAGAGCGCCTCATTGTCCAACTGCACGAGAAATACGCCTCGAAACATGCCGTATTCTTGGACCTGCAGATGTGTGTTAGTGTCACCACAGATCGAATCACTAATGTACATACACGATAGACCATGATCCAGCTAATTACCAAGCGCGAAAACCTGCAGCTAATTACCAGCAGGTTAGAGATCTGTTAGGAATTTCATAAAACGAACTAGCTTGGAACTTCCAGCTCTTCCTCCTTGCTCTTTTGATTTTTGATCCTTTCTGATTGAGAAACAAGCAGCTCGTAAACTCTTTTCTTCAACTACAAGAGCCCAAACGAACATGTCAGAACAATTCATAAAATCAAACTAACAATTCACGGCCAATTTCAGATAGGTGCTCATAAGCTATGTATTTTGTGTCCAAGCTAAAAATAACTAGCAATATGCCGGAAGGGGAACAGAATGGTACCTCATGAAGACCAATCTCATTTTTTACCGACACATTTAGGGTTCCATCAGGTCCCATCTTCCTATACCTCACCAGCTCCAAGTTATCACCATCACAATCATCAGTTGCAAAGATGACAGGAGATACTTGCAGCAAGTCACATTTGGACACGACATCAAGCCAAATATGGCTGCTGAATCTCTCTCGCATTTCCTTATAAATCACAAACTGCATAAACCACACTTGGAAATCAAACATTTTCTATACTATGAGAAAAGATAGAGAAGACTAAAAATTGGATGTAGAAAAAAAAGTATCACAAAGCGTATTGACATTCTCCTAAGCTTTCCAGATTACTGATGAACATTTACGACATTGCATGTTTGGGGAAGGACAGATAATCCCCCAATCAAACAAAAGAAACAAGAAAACAGTTTCTGTATAGCAGACAGATGCTCTTATGTAGAGACAGCCAATCCCCAAATCAAATAGAAGAAACAACAAAACAGTTTTATAATCAATAAAACAGTTAAAAAGCAATGGGAAGCATTCATTGGAATCTCTTAATAGCACAGCTACCGCCTTACTATATACTTCACTAGCTCCTGATAGAGAAAATATGTACACTTCAATAGCTTGTGACCATTCTCATATGATCCATCTTCTCATTATTGGAGAGAATAGTTCATCCTAAATCACCAATATGCAAGTTCTAGCACATGACAGTTCCCATTTTATCCATCTTCTCATTATTTGGAGAAAAAAATAAAATAGCTTATCAAAATCGTGAATACACAAGTTCTAACACATGCATAATTACTTCAGATATATACTAGATCCCACTTTCAGGTTAAACCATTCCGGTATAAAACAATAAAGAATTCCTCTCACCTAGTGGACTTGAAGATCAAAGTTCCAGTAAAAACAGAAACATAGAAATCATTGAGAAACCTGATCAGAAGGTGACATCCCACATTCTCCAGATAAATCATGAACATAAAGTACTGCAGTTGGCAAATGAGTGAGAACAGCAAGTGTTAACTTTTCCAAGTTATTCCTTTCCTCTGCAGGTTCAATGAAAATAAGGAAAAATTGTTAAAAACAAATATAAAAAGATGAGAGATGTAATCCTTGACAACAAAACACAAGAACAACATACCCAGTGAAATCCACTAAGTGGGTCAACAACAAAATACAAAAGTCCAGATTATAAGAAAGAAATTCAGAGAAGTATGAGTAATGTCTCACTGTTTGCTATGCAGCTAGCAAAATGAAGACTGTAGTTGCATTATTTTTCTTCTATGTCAAAACGTGGGAATTTCTATTTACACCCATTCCAGACAACTTTCCATAACTAGATTCATTCTAATGTAGAAATTGAGCAATACCTTCTCATCTCAAACGAGCCAATTTTATTCTAGTTCTTTGGAGAACTAGACTGTTACTTGGATAAGCGAAATTGCGGCTATTAGTATATTAATTTGTCGTCTAAGTAGTACACTTACCCAAAAGATTTTTGCATGCAAAGGTAAAAGTTCTGTCAATAGTATACCAAGTTTTAGTCCAACTAACTCTCTTCCCCATAAACACATCATTATGCACAGATAAACCAAGAGAATTTGTACAACTCGTATCCTACAAATAATCTTTTTGACCAACAAAAGTGACGATGAGTCATCGGCTTCTTTATATTATGTAGGAGAAAGTAAAGGAGTTCATAAGAAAAATATTCATGTTATTCAAATGGTAAATGAAGAAGAAACTTTTACCATCAGCTCTCCTTAAGATACCAGGGGTATCAGTAACCTGAAGATAAAAATGCTTAATCAGTAAAATAGCAGAAGAAGCAAAAAGGCATGAAGCATTTGAGAAAACCTTTTCACTTTGAAATAAAGACTAACCTGAAAATTCTGGTAACTCAAATTAATATGACCCATCAGAATTCCTCTAGTAGTGAAGGGATAGTTGCAGATCTGATAAGATTCAGTGACATTACTGAGAACTCAATCAAGGAAAAAAAAGTATGTGATGAAAAGATGCAATCAACTGGAGAAAGTACATCAAAAACTTTCTATATGGTTGATAGGGGCATGCAAGAAAGTATGTATATAGTTAGGATATAGTTCTAGTCGAAACATCAAACCAAATTCCTTTTACTCATTCGTAAGCTGTAGACAAGTCTCAAAATTCACCTGTCTGCCAATGCATCCATGCCTATGATATTGCCAAACTAGTATAAGAAAAATCTTTATAACAAGCCAGATAAAATAACTGACGAAACAGTGATTAGGTAAAGAGGAAACTAAATTGATTGGTAATAATTGCTAATTTATAATCATATCTGGTCATTTCATTAGCTTCCATCTCATTGCTTATATTCCACTTCACTTTTTCCTTACTATTACTTTTACAGATACTAACATTTGGGACCTGAGTTAGCAAAACTAAATACGGGTCAGATTTTAGAACACCATTTGAAGGAAAACCAAGATACAGAATAAGAAATTTCTTTGCACCCAAGTCAAAACCATGGTTGAAAAACTAGCACTATCTTTTTTTAATGGATGGTAACTCTAGAAAATTGCCTTCCTCAAGAGCATACATATTATTACGTATAACTATCTAAAGAATGATAGGTGAAATCCCTTATGCCAGATAAAAAACAAGTAAAAATGGAATGAAAGCTAGCCAACTTAGTACGTACCTCAGGCTTCCCTGTCGAAAGTACGCGAACCAAAGATGATTTTCCAACATTGGGAGCACCAACAAGACAGAGAGTTGGTGTTTCCAGATCGACAACTGGCATTGCCCGTAATGTCTGCCACCAGTAAAATTTGTCAGAGACTGGCAGAAACCACTTTCTTCAATTACGCAAGCAAAGATCATTGTTTAATAATCATCTATTAGGAAATCCAACTAAAAAGCTTCCACACAATCAGGAAGCCAGCTATCATGACATGTAATGTTACTGTATTTTGTTGTAAAATCATAGACACAGACGTTTGATGTAATCAGTGTTGTCAAAGGAGCGTGCTTAAGCCCTAAAGCGAGGCTCCAAAAATGTTGAGTGTTTTGCTTCGCTTAATGTGTGCTTCAATGTCGTCATCAAGTCTCTAAGACAAACTTTCCTGAAGGGGCGACACTAAGCAATTGTTATTTCACTTTATCGTTTACAAAGATTCATTTCTTTATCCATATATTTTTACTCATGCTTATGATTATTATTCTTGGACTAAACATATATATTTGTATACTTTCAGGAAGAGGCAACACTAAACAGTTGTTATTTCACTTTACTGTTACAAAAAATCAGTTTCTTTATCCAAATATTTTTTTATTCATGCTTATAATTATTATTCTTGGACTAAACATATATATTGGTATGTTTTCTCCAGTTGCATCTTTTTTTATTAAAGCCTACGCTTTATTTGCACTTTGAGCATAAAGTCCCGATGGACCTTGAAGTTGTTTTGCGCTTTTTTCTTATGATAACACTGGATGTAATTGCATCATGTCCCTTTTTTTCTTGACATCCTTCTGATGTGTTAAATGAAGGTTCACGCTAATAATTGTTTGAAACTTCATTTCAGTTTTCAGTATACTAATGTCAGCATAGATCTAACTACTACTTTTTCTATTTTTAGTTCATCTATAAGACTCATAGCGTATCCCTAACTGGCCTTACCTTGGCAATGTTCAATAGTTCATCAACAGCTTTTCCATCACCATCAAATATTTCCTCAATTCTTTTCAATCCCTACAAAGACACTCTCTCACAGATCAACTTATGGATTATATCAGATAAATATAAAATTCAGTAAAACTGAAACTATCAGACTACCTCATTCAGTCGCTCCTCTGCTTCTCGTTTAGATAATGACTGGCACAAATTGCATCAATTACTTGATTTGCATCTTAAATAGAAACAGAAATCATAAAAGTAGAAAGTAACAACTTCTTAAATATTTCATCAAATCAATACTGAGAAAATAGAACATAATAACATCTGTAACAAACATGAGCTGTTAGCATGCCATCCATTCTCAAGATCGTGTTAAGGGTTGATGAGTGGTAGATTTATCAGTTGTTGTTAGCTCTAAGTAGGAAATCAGGCAGCTAGATGTCAAAAATGCATTCCAACATGGTCTCTTGCAAGAAGAGGTATACATGAGTCAACCTCCTGGATTTATTGACTCTAGGTATCCTCACCATGTTTGTCAGCTAAAGAAGGCACTGTATAGTCTAAAACAGACAACAAGACCCTAGTTTGATAGATTTAGCATGCATCTTCTACACCTTGGCTTCACCTATAGTAAGGCAGACCCCTCATTGTTCACACTGCAAACTCACAACGGTACCATATTCCTCTTGATATATGTAGATGACACTATTGTAACAAGAAGCAATCAATCACATGTCCCAGAGTTGGTTTTACAACTTGGAAGAGAATTTGCGATGAAAGATCTTGGCAATAACATGGAATACATACGGGGCAAAAAGAAGAATGTCATCTAGAGGGTTATTTTACCTAAGAATTTCTGAAAATAAGAAAACAGAGAGCAGGGAGAGGTGAGAAGAATAGCAGCATATAATTACAAATTAGGTTACTATTTTATGCAACTAGTTTTCCAACCTTCGCACATAATGATGCATGTTCCTTTCCAACTGATACCACCTTTTTCCTTAAAGCTTCTAACTTTCCCAATACCTGCAAAAGTGTAGTTACATAGATGCAAGACAAGAGAGGGACAAACCAAAAATATTGAAATAAATATCTAGGGTAGAGAAGAAAAGGAAAAAAATGGATACACATCTTCTTGTTTTCTTTTTTGAGAAGGAAAAAAGGATGATGGTTCTATTGATTGGAAATACAAAAAAAAGCCATACAAGAACGGAGAAAAAATTGATGCACCACTAAATGTTGACACCTCAATTCACCAGAAAAATCACAGAGTTACATACATTAGCTTCTCTTCTCAATCAATTAACTCAATATTAGCACGGTGCCAGCATTACGTCCCAAATGTTGAACAAAATGTAATAAAGATAAACTTTTCAGATAAATTTAGAGTTTCAACAGTTGAACCTTTTATTAAAACATGCAAGAAATGAAAACCATAAACCTCTTGAGAGGGGTTGATATCTCAAATGCTAGTTTCAATGAATATTGAAACATAAAGACAGACCCTGAAAATCACTCCATCCACCTGAAGGACCCAACAGAATCATTACATGTCTGTCAAATATATGTGTCAAATAACTTCACAAACTCAAAGCTTTACTTAGATTAGCTAAAAATGACATAAAACACAACAAACCCCAAGATGTATGCTCCTAGCCTTGATCCTTTTTTTCTTCTTTACTATCTTTTAATTTACAGGACAGAGGCATTTAAGACTTCCAGTTTAACTACATGTACTTTTCTGAAGAGTCAAAAAATCATTTTTCAAAATTCAAAGCTATTTCACTGCAGGAAAAGTTACTGATGACCTAAATTTCCCTGAAATACAATTATTTGGAACAAGATACTAGAGTGATTGAAAGTTACATCTTCATAGTTTCCATCTCCGAGCGTTAACTCAATCAAAGATCGTTCATAAGGGTGCAAATATTTTTTGTTTGGGAAGTTCTCTTTGTATGTCCTCAAGGGCACAGCCAACTCCTGCATATACAAAATGAATGATAAATGTAAATTTTGTTTCGTATGAGAATATCAAAATTATAGATGTATCCTCCAATGACAAGCATTAGTCTGTTTGAGAATCTCACCTTCATTAATGCGTCAAGTTGTTTTGCGCCTTTATTTCTCTCACGTTTTGCAGCATTAGCAATGCCTGTTAAACATTTAAACTAAATACAATAATTCCTTTCATCTGTGCATGCTTAAGTCAAGTACAAGAATTGATACTACAATGCTGAGGTGGACGTATATGCATAACACGAGATTACCCTTTGTAGGCGAGACCCTCCTTGCTTTCCTCATTGCTGAATGTAGAATATCTACAGACGGCATTACCATGGGTAATTTTTGAAATGCACCTACATTTTCTACCTTAGGTGTCAATTTTTCCTACAAAAACAATTAAATAACATCATTCAACTAATTCACAGTAAGTATCCAACTATAAAAATTAATTCAAATGGTAATAGAAATCTAAAATTGAAAGTAACGGAGTAGCTATACTTTGTTTTCTTGTTGGTTCTGTGGATTTGATACATAGCTTCCTTTAACAATTGCATATGTAGTAGTTTGCATCTGCTTACAGAAACATGACATTGGATACATAACACGCACAGGAACCAAGCACAGACCTGCAATCCGCAACAACACATTTGTTATTGGAATTGGAGAAATAGACCAAACAAAAAAGTTCAATCACCAAATCCCTACCAAAATTCAAGCTATTTGAAAATCTAGGACCAATAGGGAGACTATATAGAGAAATCAAATTTTCTACAAAGTGCACGGAGTAACAACAATCTGGAAAAAAAATTGTGTTTTAGGTTAAATTTACTGCATTGAAAAACACAAAACAGTACCTTTGGAAAGCTTGGAACGGCCGGCAAACAGTGATGAGGACGGAACTTGCCATAGCTGAAGAAGACCTGAAGTGCCGCTCATATCTCTTTTAGCGCTGAGCTTTTACTGAGCTCTGAGTAGCACCGGTGGACGTTAGTGGTACTGCCTTTAACAAAATAAGGATTTGCAATAAGTATATGCATGTACGTCCGAAATTTCAGAAACGTAATTATAGGATACTAAAGTCTTATTATTCAAAATTTATTTATAAATAATTTTCTATTCATTTTCGGTCTATGTGCACTATCAATCAAATAATTTAAAAAAATTAGCAATACGCGCTAAATCCAAAAGATAGTGTCATATAGGTAAAAAGGGATAAAAAATTATTTATAAAATAAGTTTGAGGGTAATAGGACCGTTAAGAATGTAGTGCTAATAATTGTCACGTGAAGGGTCGCGATTGATCCCGAGTTAGTGAGATTCAACGGTTGGGATTAGTCAGATTGTCAACTCAACTAATTTGATTAAACGACTAACAGAATAGAGAGGACATGAATTTGCCTTCTTCTCCAAAATCTTTCTCCTTCTATCCAATTTTTTATTCTAAAATCTCTTCTATTTCTGCAGATCTATCGAGCCATGAATTTACTATTCAACTTCCCCATTTTTATTATTTCTGTTATTAGCTTACTTGTAATTCAATTCAGTTATCAATATAATTAAAAATCGTCTAAAAAATATTTTATTATTTAAAATTTGTTGGGGGTTATTACAATACAGTATAATATAAATGTATCTCTGATATTTTAGAGCATATATTAATAATACTTATACATTTTTCCTTTTGCAATATAACACAAGAATACAAATTTATCCAAAAAGAGGGCAAAAGAAGCTAATTTTAGTTGTTATTTGCTTATATTATTAGGTCACCTAAAATAAGATAAATTTGATGGTGCAAATATTTTTTAATATTATCAATTAAATTAAACTTTATTATCAGGATCGTGAACCCAACTAGACCCATTAGGGACGTTTCAAAATTGGGTCATATTGATAATATTCACAAAAAAAAAAAAATTATGATCTTTATTTTTATTTTCCATACGTTGACGGAAAAAAATTTAAATTCATCTTAAGCTTATCTAGCTTACAATATTAAAATAATCAATTTATTATAAATTAACAGCTAGGAGGCTTCGTCCAAATGTCTTGCTTACAAAATTGACAATTAAGAACCAGAGGAGTTCACAATTTTAGGTAAGTCAAAAAACTTCTTTCAAATTTGAAATATTATATCACTTTATACATTTTTTTCACATAGTTTTCTACGTTTTTGCTTATTATGAAAAAAAGTTTGCATTGAACATTTTCGCTTGTTATGAAAAGTTATTTGGGATGTTTCCGCTTATTATGAAAAGTTTGTTAGGAGAACAAGGTCTCGTTATTCACCCTTTTAGCATTACTTACATTTACTGGCCTTTGAAAAATTAGATTCTATACAACGCCTACTCGCCTTTGAGGAGTTACATCTTATACAACATCCACTCGCCTTTGAGGAATTACATCTTATATAACGTGTACTCGTCACTCGCCTTTGAGGTGTTATTACATCTTATACATTGTCATCGAGTATGCGTACAAACCTCAACTCAATAGTCAATAGTCAACATTTGAAAAATGATAACTTACTTCAACTATATTGCAACAATCAAATTCAATCTCAAACAAAATAAATATTTGCAATTAAAAATGATTCTAATGTAAATTGGTGCATTCTATGAGTTTTAAATCTAATTTAAAAGTTTTAGATGAGATCGAGAAAAACTAATAGAATAAAAAAATGAAATTTATTATAATTTAGGAACTGACAGAAATATTCTAGGTAGAGTAGTTACTTGGGAAGAATATTTTGTGTTTTCCATCTAGGATTTTCACTCTTATTAAGAATTCTATCTATATCTTTAAATAATTATGTATCTTATTAATTTTGCTATCATATACTATAACAGGGAGAGAGGCGAGCGAGATTGCCATGCATTCCATATATATATATATACTAATCACTTTATATACATGTATATGCACGTATCTGGTGTGATATCACATGTAGACAGAAATGAGAGTGACGAGCGAGATGAGAGGTGAGTGAGATATGTTATGTATCTCAGATACATGTGAATCACTTGGATGCAGTGTACCTAGAACGAATTATATCTAACTTTGACCTCATTAACTCGAAATACATGTATCTAAACGCACAAAACTCTGATAAAATTTATAATATTTGCAACTAACGTGTATCTAAGTAATTAGTTCCTAAACTAGTGAGATTTAGGTGAGTTTCACAAATGAAAAAGTAAAAAATGTTCGAGCGTTCAACCTCTATTTTATATATATTGAAAAATATATTTTTAATCATGTATAAACAATATAATTTTTCGTTATTCATTACTCAGTCAAGAAAGAAGTGAAAACTATCTAATTTGAAATGTTAATTAAACAATTTTTCATTTAGTTATTATATGTCTGGGTCGTGTTATTCATATAATTTTTTATTTTAATTAAAATGTAATATTTATTATGACAATAGCTATTTATTGAAATAACATGGTTTCATATTATCTTTTTTTCAAACAAACAAGAATACAAGTGCTTTTAATAAGTTCCGTTTAATATAAGTTTTGCAGGTCTTGTGATACACATATAAAAATAATAACTTTCATTTTGATTTGTGTAACTAGGTCAAACTAATTAATGTTTCATATATAATATACATATTTAAAAATTATATAAAAAAACTATATAACTCAACCCTCAATCCTTATTTAATAATACCCATCATAGCCATTTAGCAAATTGGGTCAATCCTTAATATGTAGCCATTAATGAACCTGTTCAAGCAAACTCGAACCATTAAGTAGTCAATCAATTATATTGCAAAAATCAAATTTAATATAATTTTCTTTCTAATATAAGTTGGTGTATTGTATAATTATGACTCTAATATAAGGAAAAATATAGGAGAGTTTTGGTTTTAAAAAAAAATTAGTGGGATCAAGAAAAATGGAAGGAAGAAAAAAATGAAGTAATTAAATATTATTAACTTTTTTTTTTCCTAAAGGGAAATGTAATAACTAATTTTTTGCTCATAATTTAATTCATTTAGTTAATTATTTTCTCTCTATTGAATTTGAAACACTCCTAATTCAAATGAAATTAGGATTGTACTCCCTCTGTCCACTTTTATTTATGATCTTGCGTTTTTCGAAAGTTAATTTGACTAGTTCTAAAGTTAAATTAGATTATATTAATTCGATAATTTAAACAAAAAATTTAGATATTCAAAAACTATACAAAGAGTATTATAAATTGCAACTTTTTTCATATCAATATAATGAAAATATACATCTAGTTAATGTTTTTATCGTTTGACTCTAAAAGGAAATCATGACAAATAAAAGCGAACCAAAGGAGTATTAGTTTCTTTTGTGTTTACACAAAAAAATATTTTGGAATTGAGATAAATATTTTATATAATTTATAACATTTTGTGTTTACACAAAAAAGTAACACACAAAAAAGTAAAGAGGTTTGAGGTTCGATGTCTATAATATTATATACATTAAAAAATAATTTTAATCATATATAAATAATATACTTTTTCAACTCTCCACAATTTTAATCATACATATATAATATACTTTTTCGACTCTCCACCGTTACTAATTACATTGTCAAGAAAACTAACAAAGAAGAAGTGAAAATTGCATAATTTAAAATGCTATTTAAATAAATTTTCATTTAATTATTATATATATGAGTAGTGTTATTCAGATAATTTTAACTAAAATGTATATTTATATGACCGTAGCTATTTTATTGAAAAAACAAGTTGTTCTATTAAATTTCCTTTAATATAGGTCCATGTATCTCACAGTTAGTTGTAATACCATTTTAAATATAATTACTTCTGTTTCTTGATTTAACTAATTATTATTTCACATAAATTTACACATAAAAAGTACATCAAACTAACTAACAAAATTCAGTGTAAATTTCGACATAGAATTTTTTAAAATAAAATTTACATATTAATTACTATAAATCAACAATTCAAAATATTTTCAACTTTTGATAGAGCAAGACGTCTTGATCTTAATCTTATACATTAATTTAATCATTTACCCTCTGTTCTGATCATTCTTGTCCATTGTATTGTATCGTTTCGTTACTGTACGTCCGTACCTACAATATTTGTTTTGATTGTTACTTAATAATATATTGTATTGTTAAATTTCATTGTTACGTAATAATGAAAATCCCATGTGATGAAACAATCGATTTGGTGTGTTCGCATTGTTACTTAATTTCTTTTTTCAATTATATCCTGACATAATATTTCGTAATACTTTCTTACCCTTTATCTTATATTATATAATTCTAGTCACATCTCCTACCCTGAAATAATTAAGGATATTTTAGTAAATTCATAAATTACAATATAATACGATACAGTCAATTTAAACAATAAAAATGTTATTAAACAATAACAAACAATACAGTTAGTCAAACATTATATCAATCCACAGTACAAACATTGTATCTATCATATAGTGCAGTACAATAAGTACAACACAATACAATATAGTACATTATGTACTGAAACAATGTGTTAGATTTATTAAAAATTCTAACTCACCTTAAATTTCTAAAATTCTGGTCTAATTTAATTAGTTAATTATAATGAGGTGTAACTCTTTTGAATTTAAAAGAATTCTAATTTAGCTGAAATTTCTAAAATTCTGTTTTTTCGTACTCATCTTTAACGCAACTCTTCAAGTATATGTATACCTCTTTCATTTTAATTTTTTTTGACATCTTTTTCTATTGTATAAATTTAATTTCTTTTGCAATGAACAATTACAACAATGAAGAAATCAATAGAAAGAGGAAGAATTTTCACACTCATTTCGAAAATCTTTACGAAAATGAAAATCTACTAGAAGAAGACGATGAACTCTTGGAACTTTCATTAGTAACACCCTCCCGTTCTACTAGACCTCGTGAAAATCTCGAATCGAGTACTTTGAATCTCCAACAATTCACAATTTTAAAACCAACCATAATACCAAAAGAAACTGTTCAATCGAGTTCTTTGAATCTCCAACAACTCACCATGATACCACCAAAAGAAACTGTTCAATCGTGTACTTTGAATCTCCAACAACTCATGATTTTAAAACCAACCATGATACCAAAAGAAACTGTTCAATCGAGTAACATGATACCAAAAGAAACTGTTCAATCGAGTACTTTGAATCACCAACAACAACTCATGATTTTAAAACCAATCATCATACCAAAAGAAACTGTTCAACGTAAAAGACGTAACTCCATAAAGCCAAAACAAATGCCGGAGATGAAGATTGAGACTATCACTCCTCCATTTCCTTGGGCAACAAACTTAATAGCTACAGTACACACATTGCAATATTTGTTATCGAAGCAACTTTTTATAATAAGCGGAGATGTTCAATGCAGGAGATGTGAGAGGAAATACATTATGGAATTCGATTTGAAAGAAAAGTTTGTTGAGATTGGAGGTTACGTGATGAAAAATAAAACTTTACTCAAAGAACGTGCACCGTCTATTTGGACGAATCCGATTCTTCCTACATGTCAATTTTGTAATCAAGAGAATAGTGTGAAACCGATTATTTGTGCAGATAAGAATAAGATAAATTGGTTGTTTCTGTTACTTGGTCAGATGTTGGGATGTTGTACACTTGATGAACTTAAGTTTTTTTGTGAACATACTGATAATCATCGAACGGGAGCAAAGGATCGTGTTCTTTTCTTGGCATACTTGACGTTGTGCAGGCAAGTCGATCCAACTGGTCCATTTCATCGTTGATATCAGATCAGTACGCGTTTCGTTGTCCTTATGTTACGAATTTGTTGTTTTTGTTAATCATGCTAAGATCTGTTTTTGTTTTTGTTTTGATTCTGATGGTTAACTATAGTCGCAATTTACTTTTACTTTGTAGTCACAACATTTGTATTGGTTAATTATATATGCAATTTATTTTTATTTAAATCGCATTTTAACAATTGATTAGTTTATAAGAATATTTACTGGTTTATTGTTTCTTTCAAATCTAGAATGAAGTTTGTATCATTTCTTTGTTATTGTTATTGCAAAAGTAAGCTAATTGTAGCAATAAAATTATACTGAGTAGTTAAGTCTTACCTAAAATAAGACTTAAAATTATGGCTTTTATATATTCTGTTTTTGAAGTCTTACCTAAGTCTGGCGTCGGAACCGGGATTTTCCGAAATTCGGTCCGGTCCGTCCCGGTCCGGTCCGGTACCGGTTCGGTACCGGTTAGTCCCGGTACAGACCGGTTCGGTCCGGTTCCGGGACAGGTACCGAACCGGAATCCGGAAAATACCGGTAATTCCCGGTTCCGGAAAGTACCGGTCCGTTACCGGTCCGGTCAAAAATTTTTTTTTTTTTTTAAAAGTTTAAATTAAAATTTTATAAATTTAAAGTTTACATTTAAAATTTTCAAACTTTCAAACTTTAAAGTTTGAAATTTAAATTTTACAAACTATAAAGTATAAAGTTTGAAAGTTAAAGTTTCAATGTTTAAAAATTTGTAATATAAATTTTACAAACTCTAAAGTTTGAACTTTGAAATTTAAAGTTTCAAACTTTAAAAATTTGAAATTTAAATTTTACAAACTATAAAGTTTGAAATTTAAAGTTTCAATCTTTAAAAATTTGAAATTTAAATTTTACAAACTATAAAGTTTGAAATTTAAAGTTTCGAACTTTAAAAATTTGAAATTTAAATTTTATAACTTTAAAGTTTTAAAATTTTGTATTTTTTAATTTTTAAAGTTTGAAATTATATTTTTTATTTTTTTAAGTATTATAATTAAATTATATTGAATTAAATAAAATTAAATCATTTTAAAAATAATTTAAATTAGTATTTTAAAAAAAAAAAAGGTATTTTCCGGAATCCGGTCCGGTCCGGTCCGGTCCATTACCGGTTATGTTCCGGACCGGGACGGAACCAGATTTATTTACCGGTCTACCGGTCCGGTCCGGTTCCGGTTCCGGGACGTTACCGGTTCGCCTGATACCGGTTCCGTTCCGGTTCCGGAACTTACCGGTCCGGTAGTCCCGGTTCCGGTACCGCCGCCAGACTTAGTCTTACCTAAAATAAGACTTAAAATTATGGCTTTTATATATTCTGTTTTTGAAATTCGATGGAGTGATGTGACTTATTTTTGAAATTCGATAGGAGTGATGTGACTTATATAATTAGGTAGTAACGGATTATCAATTTATACGACTTATTAATGGATTACCATTGATATGATTTATTATTGACTTATATAATGATGGAGTTGACTTATTAACGGATTATCCATTGATATGATTTATTATTGACTTATTATTGACTTATATAATGATGGAGTGACAGATCAAATGTTTTGATTCGAATATATTTTAATCAAATTTCTAATAAATTCGAGTCCTAAAATTGCCTTTGTTATATTCAAGTCCATGAGTCCATCACTAAATTTCTTGATGCCGTTATTGTTATATATATATATATATATATATATATATATATATATATATATATATATATATATATATATATATATATATATATATTAATCTTGTGGTCTTAAACTTGTTATGTGGATTTTAATTTAAAAATTGACAAAAAAGAAAGAAACATTATTTAATGTTTCAAAACGAACTAAAAGAAATACACAATATAATTTATTTTTTTGTTAATCTTACTTATAAATATTCTATTATTACTAAAATAAAAATAAAAATGGGGCCCCTCAAATTGGGAGGCCTAAAACGGATGCCTCATTTATAAACACATTGAGCTGCCCCCCGGATATAACTATAACTATGGAGGTGGTAGGTGTGATAGCGACTGACAATATTTCTTGACAACGGTTGGTGGTTCACGATAGTATCGAAGAAGCCAAAGAAATAAGGAATTTTAAAAATATGTATAAATAGTGTAATTTTTCGCCGAGAGGTCTTACCAACAGTAGGGATGGTTGTCAATGGCGGTGGTGGTTGGTGATTGTGCAGATAGAATGGTTTCATTTACAAATGTACCTCTTAATGATATTAAGATCTATTCATACCAAATAAGTGTTAAGTTGATAATATAAACAAATACAATTAATGATTAAAACCCTTACCTGTCAGATTCATACCTCCATCAAGTGCAACAAATTATATCCAAAAACTATATATGTTGTAAGGCCTCTCCAAAAACAAAAAAAACGACATGTTTAAAGAATCCGAACAACTTAAACTAAAAGTAGACATTAATGTTGTTGGGAAATTCGGGTAATTTCCCTACAAAACGGAACAACTTTAGTGAAATGAACCGGTTCAAATGAACTGAACCGGACAGAACACTAACAAAGATACCCGACAAGTAATATCGAATATTAACTGAAAAGAAGAGAAAAGAGACCGAACAATTTTAATAATGGAGTTCAGCCACGAAAGCTTAATCTCCGAGCACCGCTCAAAGCAGCCTGCTTTTATTAGATAGAGAGAAGAGATTACAAATGGTGCATTTTACAATGAAGGAGGAGGAGTTCTTTTATAACCCCAAATTCTCCTTCACAATACATAAAACTCCGATGTGGGACTAAATAATTAGGCCAAAGAGTCAACAAATCTCCACCTTGGCTTAATATCCAGTCCCACCAAATACAAATCTTCTCAAACAAACAAATAATAAAAGCAGTTTTCACGTTGCTTCCAAATTTGCGCCGTGAGGCGCCAACTTCAAATGTGCAGGACATTGACCAAGTCTAAACAGTGTTCAAACTTGGCCTTTGTAACCACCTTGGTCAGCATATCTGCGGGATTCTCCGTAGTATGAATCTTCAACAGAAGTATCTCCTCTTCTTCGAGAATTTCCCTCACAAAGTGATAGCGAACATCAATGTGCTTCGTCCGTGCATGAAAGACTTGATTCTTTGCTAAATGAATAGCACTCTGACTGTCAGAATAAACCTCAAGTTGTTTCTGACCAACTCCCAAGTCTTTAAGCAACCCATGAAGCCAAATCGCCTCCTTTACAGCCTCTGTAATCGCCATATACTCTGCCTCTGTCGTAGACAAAGCCACCGTTGACTGTAAAGTAGACTTCCAACTAACTGGCGCTTTTGCTAAAGTGAACAAATAGCCAGTTGTAGATCGTCGCTTATCCAAATCACCTGCATAGTCAGAATCACAGTATCCAACTATGCATTGACCAAGTGATTTATCCTGCTCGAATACCAATCCAATATCTACGGTATTTTGCAGATACCGTAGAATCCATTTCACAGCTTGCCAATGACCCTGGCCTGGATCATGCATGTACCTGCTAACAACACTAACAGCCTGTGAAATATCTGGTCTCGTACACACCATTGCATACATCAAGCTTCCAACTGCATTTGCATACGGGACTTTCGCCATGTATTCTCGCTCTTCATCAGTCGTCGGAGATAACCGGCTACTCAGTTTCAAATGAGGAGCAAGTGGGGTACTCACGTGTTTTGTATCTTCGTGCATACCAAAACGTCTTAGTACCTTCTTCAAATACTGCTTCTGTGACAGCCAAAGCTTGCCTCTCTCTCTGTCCCTGTTTATCTCCATGCCGAGAATCTTCTTGGCTTCCCCCAAATCCTTCATCTCGAACTCTTTACTCAACTGAGCCTTCAGTTTGTCAATCTCAGTTTGGCTCTTTGCTGCAATCAGCATATCATCAACATATAAGAGTAAGTAGATGTAGGAACCGTCTTGAAGCCTGCGCAAATACACACAATGATCGTATTTGCTTCTCTTGTACTTCTGACCCTTCATGAAACTATCAAATCGTTTGTACCACTGTCTCGGAGATTGTTTCAGTCCGTACAATGATTTGACAAGTTTGCAAACCCAATTCTCTTTATCAGCAACCTTATTTCCTTCTGGCTGAGTCATATAGATTTCCTCCTTCAAATCACCGTGTAGGAACGCGGTCTTCACATCAAGTTGAGCTAGCTCCAAATTCAACTGCGCTACCAAGGCCAACATAATTCTAATGGAGGAATGTTTAACAACTGGAGAAAATACCTCATTATAATCAATTCCCTCCCTTTGAGCGTAGCCTTTAGCTACCAACCTTGCCTTGTAGCGAACATCGTCTTTATCGGGAAATCCTTCTTTCTTTGCAAATACCCATTTGCATCCAATTGCCTTCTTGCCTATCGGTAGTTGTGTCAACTTCCACGTCATGTTCTTCTTGAGGGATTGCATTTCCTCTTCCATTGCACCTGCCCAATTGCCACTTTCTGAACTTCGTATGGCCTCTGGGTAGGTGGATGGAACATCTTCATCTGAAACTGGAAGTGCATAAGCTACCATGTCAGTGAAACGAGCGGGCTTTTGGATCGCTCGTCTCTGTCTTCTAACTGCAATTGGCTCCGATTGCTGTAGAGGTTCTTGGGTAGGAACCTCTTCCTCATCTGACTCTTCTTCTGCCGTAGGAGAGTCACTCGTGGTGCTCCGTGCTGGGATCACCACTGTCTCCTCAAACTCCACCTGCTTCGGAGTACACGCCACCTGTTCAGGAGTACTCTCAGCATCTTCTGGATTTACCTTCTTTAACATGGCAGATTCATCAAAGGTAACATCTCTGCTTATAATTGTTTTCTTTGCCTCGAGACACCACAGACGGTATCCCTTCACTCCAGCATTGAATCCCATGAACAAAGCCTTCTTTGCCCGTGGATCCAACTTTGATTCAATCACATGATAATATGCAACAGAACCAAAAACGTGCAAAGTATCATAATCAGTTGCAGGTTTTCCAGACCATACCTCTAATGGAGTTTTGCCATCAATAGCAGATGATGGCAAACGATTGACGAGATGTTGAGCATATGTTATCGCCTCAGCCCAAAATTTTCTGCCTAACCCAGCATTAGACAGCATACAGCGAACTTTCTCCACAAGTGTCCTGTTCATACGCTCTGACACCCCATTCTGTTGCGGTGTTTTCCTGACGGTGAAGTGCCGAACTATGCCACAGTCTTGGCATACCTTAAGGAACGGATCACTCTTGTATTCTCCACCATTGTCTGTTCGGAGAACCTTGATCTTCCTTCCCGTCTGGTTTTCAACTTGAACTTTCCACTTAAGGAAAATTCCAAGTACATCATCTTTGTTCTTCATAGAAAACACCCAAACTCTCCTGGAAAAATCATCAACAAAAGTGACAAAATAATGCCTTCCTCCAAGAGACGGAGTCTTGGCAGGTCCCCATACATCTGAATGCACATAATCCAGAATACCCTTGGTATTATGAATTGCAGTGCCAAACTTCACTCTTCGTTGTTTTCCAAGAACACAATGTTCACAAAACTCAAGTTTGCAAGTCTTCGTACCTTTCAACAATCCTTGCTTGGCAAGAATTTGCAAAGATTTTTCACCAGCATGTCCCAACCGCATATGCCACAGCTTCGTTGCCTCAGTATCTTTCTTGGTGCAAGAAGTTACTGTTGTTACTGTCCCGACCACTGTACTACCTTGATAGTAATACAGATTGTTCTTTCTCACACCCTTCAACATCACCAACGCTCCAGAAGTTGCTTTAAGAACTCCATCTCGCATCGTTATAACTAGGCCTTTAGATTCTAAAGCCCCCAATGAGATGAGATTCTTCTTCAACTTTGGCACGTACCGCACATCTCGCAAGATTCTGGTGGATCCATCATGATTCTGCAGTTTGATTGAACCTATTCCGGTTGTTTTACATGAATTATCATTACCCATGTAAACAACTCCGCCATCGAGATCCTGAAATTCAAAGAACCACTCCCGAATGGGACACATATGATAGGTACAACCTGAATCCAATATCCACTCATCTGCATGTGATGTTGTAGGAGCGACCACTAAAGAGATATCTGATTCCGCATCGCTTTTGCATTCTGCAACATTGGCGTCTTGCGGAGCCTTCCCTTTCTTCTTCAACTTTGGACAGTCTTTCCTCCAGTGCCCTTTCTCATGACAGAAAGCACACTCATCTTTGGCAATGGCTCGACCTTTTGATTTGGACCTTCCTCTTCTCTCTTTTGTCTGGTTTTGATGACGACCTCTTGCCACCAATACTTCTTCTGATGTTGTTGCCTTTGTTTTCATCTTATCCTGCTTTCTCAGTTCATGACTATATAAAGCAGAACAAACAGCATCTAACGACACATTCTCCTTCCCGTGAAGTAACGTTGTCTCCAAATGTTCAAATTCATCGGGAAGAGATGATAACAACATCAAAGCCAGATCTTCATCATCGAATATGACATCTAAATTAAGCAAGTCTGCTACTAATTGATTAAACATAGTGATATGTTCATTCATAGTAGTACCTTGTTTGTAATCAAATCGGAACAACCTTTTCTTCATTAGGAGCTTGTTCTGACCACTCTTTTTCAGAAACTTGTCCTCCAATGCCTTCCACAATTTGTATGCAGAAGTCTCATTCTTGAAAGCATACTTTTGCTCCCTGGATAGACACGATCGAATTGTTCCGCATGCCAACCGATTAATGATTTTCCAATCTTTATCTTCAACTCCTTCTAGTTTGACTTCTTCAATAGCAATATCAAGACCCTGCTGGAAAAGGGAGTCCAAAACCTCCCCTTGCCACATACCGAAATGGCCCGTACCATCGAATATTTCAACCGCCAACTTCAAAGTAGACATCGGGAATCTTGACCATGATGACGAGGCACCCGATGTCTTCGGTGGAATATTTGCAACAGACTCCATTTCTTGATCTTTATTTGCCATTACAGACTCAAAAAAAATATTGGATATTACAACAGAATTCAAACAATCGAAGGCTTCTACTGAGACAAAGTAATTCCTTTCTGGTGTGGAAGATCAGGCTAAACTGCAACCACAGAGCATACTCAGACAGAACTCTGACTTAGAAAAAACTTTCGACACAAAATGACCAAAATAATTCTTTTCTGATGTGGAAGATCAGACTCAGCTGCAACCACAGAGCATACTCAGACAGAACCTTGGCTCTGATACCACTTGTTGGGAAATTCGGGTAATTTCCCTACAAAACGGAACAACTTTAGTGAAATGAACCGGTTCAAATGAACTGAACCGGACAGAACACTAACAAAGATACCCGACAAGTAATATCGAATATTAACTGAAAAGAAGAGAAAAGAGACCGAACAATTTTAATAATGGAGTTCAGCCACGAAAGCTTAATCTCCGAGCACCGCTCAAAGCAGCCTGCTTTTATTAGATAGAGAGAAGAGATTACAAATGGTGCATTTTACAATGAAGGAGGAGGAGTTCTTTTATAACCCCAAATTCTCCTTCACAATACATAAAACTCCGATGTGGGACTAAATAATTAGGCCAAAGAGTCAACAAATGTTACCTCAGTTGTGAAATTGCCTCCAAAACCACCAAATGTTTTAGAAGACTCCATGACACCAATTTCTAGTACGCCAAATAACAGTGGTTATTACAATATGCCAAATAACAATTATTGTATTGTGTTATATAATTTATCCTACTTGTATTATTTTGATGAATGTATATAATATTTGGAAAGATTGTATCGTTTTTTATCGTTACATAATGTCACACATCAACAATTTGAATGATAAATCTATAGAAAAACTAGACACAATGTCGCACATCAACACTTTGAATGATAAACAATATAAAAATGATAAATCTATAAAAAAAAGTAGAGTATGAGATAGAGAGCTCTATAAAAAGGGAGAGTAAAACACAAAATAGGATTATTAAATAATTAGTATACGACAAGATCATGGTTACATAAAATGAGAAACGATAGATTGAAATGATACATCCATACAAAATATAAACATGATATTTAAACTAACAATACAATGAGCGCGTCACGCACCAAACTGATGGAATTATGAAACTTTTCGTCATTACTTAACAATGGATTTAACCAACGCTATACAAAATATAAATATGACATTTAAACTAACGATACAATATAATGAGTAACAATTACCATCCAAAGAAGATGTTATTGATCAATATATATGTATACTTAAAAGCTTATCTACATAAGCTAGCTCAAATATATATATATTGATGAGATAGTGTGCCTACTAAGAAGGTAAATTTATGCTTGTTGGCATAACATACAAACCAATGGCATCAAGAAATAAGCCTGAAAATCCATGGAATCCAACAACAACCCCACCTTGCATAATAAATGAGAAGTTGGTATCAGTCTCAATTACTGAACCCATAGGGCCATGATGGCTAAGGTTAGTGTGAACCTTGATGGATTTTATTATAAGATAGGGACCATAGAGTCCATATGTCCCACTTAAGCCTGTCAAATACTCTGAAGGACTGTCTATATTGATCTACAAAAATTCAACAAAAAACTAATTAGCCTTATTAACAAGGAGAATATTGAATGATGGTTGGGAACAAAGTTCACTTGAAATTAAACTCATTCTCAAAGGCATATTGATTTAGAAAATTGTATATACTAGTTGGTGGTAGTTGAAGGCAATGGTGGAAGTGGTTGACAGTAAGGATCAAACACTAAAGTGGTGGTAGTGGTTGATAATACTGGCGACAATGGATATAATCAGGGGCGGATCTACTTAAGCTCGTGGGGGTGCCACGCCACCCATGAGCTTCGGTAGAAACGCGATGTATGTATAGGTGTATACATGTATCATTTGTATAAATAAACGAATGGCACCCACAGAACCAAAAGGGTAGAAGGTGGTACTCCCCGCCTCTCAGACCCCGGATCGAATCCGGTTAGCAACATCCTTTTTTTTTTATAAAAAAAAACTTCGCAGGATGAGGAATTCAGCTTTAACAATTCATATTTTGAAGATTATATTTCCTTTTTTCTTTTAAATTCTAGTTGACTTAGTTTTAATTAGTAATTACTTAATCTCATTTTGTAATTTAAATAGAATAATGTTATGTACTTTGTAAATAATATCATAGTAACTTCATCTTTAATTTTTATTTAGATATAATAAAATCCTTTTTTCCTAATAAAATAAAAAAAAATTCTATTTCTTAATCTTTTTAGAATTGATTAAGTAAATATTTAAAATATCACTTTCTTCCATGAAGTAGATAAAAAATGAAATATGAAATAAGAGTGATGATTAATATTAAAATGATTTGTTTAGTTTGTTAGCAAGGGACATATTTATTAATATAAGTAATTTAAAATATGTAAACTCGTCGAGAAATATTATAAATGAATAATATATATATATATATATAATATTATTAAAATCATTTAAAAGTTACGCTTTATGGATTTTGTGTGGAATCAAAACCTAAGGTTGATTTAGTGATCTAAGCAATGTGTCTCTTGGCACCCACAAAGTTCAAATCCTAGATCCGCCTCTGGATATAATTATAATGATATTGAGGTGGTAGATGTGATAGTGACTGATAGTAGTAGTTGACAATGCTGGTGATTGTGATGATAGAGATGTTTGGTTCTACGTGATAGTGATGAACTCATGATTTTCACTAAGGGGGTCAAAATATAAAGTAAAGACATAAAGCAGCCACAGGCGGTTCAATATCTACTATATATATATATATATGTAAGAAATAATTTAAAACAATGTATAAATAATGTAATTTCCCCCCAAAGTGGTTTCATCCTAACCCCCTCGACATTACAAGGCTACACCCCTAGTTGTTGACGGTAATGGTGGTTGACAATGATAGGAGTTGTGATGACAGAGGTGGTTAGTGTTTAGTGCGGTACGGCCAGTGATAGTATGGATAGAAAAGTTATTCACAAAAATACCACTTAATGATATTAAGATCTATTCAGTGCAAACAAATAAGATCTAAAAACTATGTTGTTAGGCCTCTCCAAAAACATCGCCGCACACATATCATGATCCAACGACATGTCTGAACAACATATATACACTAAAAGAAAGACATTAATGTTACCTCAGTCTTAAGATGGCCTCCAGAACCACCAAATGTTTTAGAAGACTCCATGACACCATTTTCTTCAATGCTCTTAAACATTATAGAATCTATAATCAATCCATGCCTTACAATTATCTGTATTACTATACCTTTAGGCCTATAATTCCAATGACTTCCTCCAAAACCTCCCCATCTCTCAACACCAATAGCTCCACTCTCTAAATTGATCACTTCTCTAATAATAGATGTTTGTCCTTCATTTATACCAACACCAATAGATGTTTCTCCTTCATTTATAGTATCAGGCAAAACTATACCATAAGTTGTCAAACTTTCTCTGAGGCTTTTTATTCTCTTGTTGATCTTTCCTATATCCCACCCTATTTTGTATCGCGGAATAATCTCTTTCACAACATTAGCTAATATTGTACAGAAACAATAAACAGTGTCTTCACCGTTTGATCTCTCCATTACCTCAGCAGCAAATTTCTCAACTACGCCCTCAGCATCTTGTGCAAGGTCTCTAATTTCATCAGCACAGTGTTTTACTCTTTCTCCTTTCTGTTTTCTTGTATCAACGTCTTTCAAGAATGCTCGCATACGTCCCAGCTCTGTAACAAGATCTCTAACTTGTTCATTCACTCCATATAGGAAAAACGCTTGTTCTGAGATTTTTGATATTGCTTTGGTTATGGCAGCCTCAGCCATTTCAAGTGTCCTGGATATCTAGATAAACAAACTGATCATAATATGTGATCAAGGATAGAGGTTTCAGCCAAATGAAACATGAGGCTAATATGTTGTCCTTTGTTGACTTTGTCTTCCAGTCGCCCAGCAAACAACAACGACAAAATACTCAGTGTAATCCCACAAGTGGGGTTTGGGGAGGGTACATAATCCAACTTTAGGAGGTAGAGAGATCTTCGAGTCACCCAAAGACATTAGAAATAAAAATAAAACTAGCAGAAACTGAAAATTAATGTGAGTTCCTGTTAATTCTTTCTTTTCAACAATTTCTAATTAAATCTAACAGCCAATGCTCACTTATGATAAACTTAAAACTACCAAAACTGTTAAGAAAGTATATTTAAGGGACTATTTTAAGCCTATCCCAAACATAATGAGCCATTTTTGAATTTTCTCTATTGGATACTAGGACCACTCAAGTCACATCACAGAGACAATGGTACAAGGTTGTATTAATGGGCATAAGTTGTAAGAAAGTAAATGACAGAACAGGTGTCATTTGATAGTTGGTTACAATTATGCAAGTATAAGTAATGAATCTATATAATATTTCATGCGGAGTATAGTTATTTTATTTTTTATCCCGCATAAAATAACACATAGATACCCGTACAACTTAAACATGTATTAGTCATGTGTCTTTCTAAATTTCAGACCAAACACAGTATTAATTTTATACATGACTAATTCACCTCCTAACCAACTACCGAATGTAGTATTACTTATGCAAAATTTAATACGTACATACCTCACCTCCAAATCAGCTACCAAAACGACCCCTTAATTCATGGAGTTGGAGCAATCTTGGGAACCAAATAGCTCTGCATAAGAACCATTCTTGATCTCATTACCAATATCCACTGGCCATTTTGCATAACATGGAGCAATCCTAGCTTCAGAATACATAAAAACGAAGAGAAACTGCAATACTTTTGTCTATAATCTGACCATACGACATCATGCTCAATCAATAAGATGCATTACATTAGGTAAGGACTCAAGCACGTTGCGGACTTGTTGTGACTTGGGATGTAAAAGATCACTCGCGAGGAATTCTTTAACCACACCATTCACCTCTACGACGCTACATCCAGGCTGCTTCTTTATCCTCATCTGCTCGATCAATTTCCTAACACAGTTGGCTTCCATTTCCCAACCAGCTTCCTTGTACATGTTGTATGCAAGTACGTAAGTACCATAGTCAGCTACCTTCATGTTAAACAGCTTTTTCCATGTTCTATCACCTACTTTAAGATTACCATAGACCCTACAAGAACCAAGTAAAGCTCCCCACACGTTAGCATCCCCTTTCTCTAGCCCTCCCATGTTCTCATCAATGAACTTCTCAGCATCCTCGAGCTTACCAGCTCTTGCTAACAGGTCTACCACACATGCATGATGCTCAAACCTGGGTTCAACCCCATAAACACTGCGCATTCTTTCAAACAGTGAAAGACCTTTTTCAACCAAATTTGCATGAGTGCAAGCAGAGAGTACAGCAACAAATGTGGTTTCATTTGGTTGATTCCCACTTGCTAACATCCTATAGAACAATTGAACGGATTTCATTGCATCTCCATTCAATGCAAAGCCTGATATGATGGCATTCCATGCTCCAGTATCCTTATAAGTCATCTCTTCAAAGACTGATGAAGCCAACTCCATTCTCCCACATTTAGAGTACATGTCAACCAATGCAGTAGCCAATATTGGGTTCGACTCATAACTATAATGCTTTGCCAATGAATGTATCCAAAAACCTTGTGCTAAGGCACCTAGATGAGCACAAGCCGTGAGGACACTTACAAGAATAGACTCATTGGGCTTAAAACCGTCTTCTTCCATCCTCCGATACAAGCAAAGAACCTCCTTAAAATCACTAGCCCGTGAATATGCTGCCATCATTGCACTCCAAGAAATCACATTTCTTCCCGGCATTTCTTCGAACAACAATCTGGCTTTTCCCACTTCTCCTATTTTCCCGTATCCATCAATAATGGTGGTAAACAAAACCACATCTTTTTCAGGAATTCCATCAAACAACATACGTACTCTGTCCATCTCGAGATTTAGGGAATAAAATTCAATCAATGCTGCAACAATAAACCGGTCATTTTGTAATCCCAATTTCAGTGAATGGGCATGGACTGAAAAGCCAAGTAGCCCAAACTCATTTGAAACCATTGAACAAGCCTTTATCAATGGTGGAATGGTATAATTATTCACAATAAGCTTATCTCTCAGCATGTCTTTGTAGCATATAATTGCTGGTATCGGCATTTCTGATTGCATGTATCCTCTGATCATGGTATTGTACAAAAAGGTACTTTGGTAGCCAAGATTTTGAAACACAATACGCGAATAGTTGAAGAAAGAAGGAATCCTAGAATTGACGGCAAATGAAAGAAGTGGAGCAATGGCTGACGGAGTTTCAGGGAGGTAAAGTTTGACGAGTTGGCAATGGAGCTCTTTTAGATGGTTGAGAGTTCTGCACTTTAGCATTAAGGGCGTCAGGGGAGAATGAGTTTCGCTAACTGCTTTTAGAATCATCTAGAATGTTAAAAATGACATACCATTCTTTCCATTCCTCATCTCAGGTAACAAGTCCAATGACTTTCCAATACATGATGCGTCCTTTCAAACCAGCTTGGAATTTCATATGACATAACTGTTAACCAATTTCTGATCCTTAATTATCTTCGTTTTGGCTGATACTGATTAACCATACCAGTATATCCTAACTGCAAGTGTAGTACAAGTTCTTGTGAAGAAAGTTGGCTGATTTTTCTACACATCTTTGCAAATGTAGCCAACTCGACCTGGCACTGAAAAGCGATAAGCCAACAAGAGAAGGGAATGATTAACCACGATTCTAAACACAGATAAACAATAACATCCACACTTTAGAAGCAACATTTTCAAGAGTATGCAGTATCCAATAAAGCCAGTCGAATTTCCAAAATTGGTAATTAAAACATCTACAATTAAGTGATACCTTGTTCACCTTGGAACAAAGGAACTAACAACAGAAATATGTTTTCTTGTTCTAAAACTCATTTAGGGATTTTAGCAAACACCTGACATATATTTACAACAACCGACTTTCAATAGCTTCAAATTAGTAACTAATGATTCCTTAGTTATGGTTGTTCGGTACAGCAGATGGGATAAGCAAGAATATCCCATGTGATTATTGTAATCCCACCATTTTAGTACAAATGCTGAGATAAAATAATCCCGAACCAGCTAATCCGTCAAACCAAATATGAAATAAAGTTAATTTCAAATTTTATCCCGTGATTATTATTCTTATCTCACGTATCAAACATTTCTTCATGCATACAAAAACACAATAACAGAAACTCAGTAAAATGTATTGCAAAAAAGCAAGAAATAGAGGAGTTTATACACACCTATTGATAGGCTTGTCTACTTTTCTTCAATGCACACATCAAATTATGTCAGTTTATTATGATTAAGTGATGAATAGAAAGGATTTACGTTTTCACATTAATGAACCATGACTTGGAGGTGTTAAATTCTTTGATTCCGTCCCTAAAGCTTGCTCCTACTAATCCTCGTTATCCTATAGATCAAAGTACATTGAGTTGATAAGGAATGGACAGGTTACTATTAAAGTCATGCATATTATTATTAATAATAATGGACGAATATCAACAAATATTATTCCAAGGAGAAGAGCAGTAGGACTGTTAATAGAAAAAATGTCCAAATAGCAGTCAAGAGGCCAAATTCAAAAATTAGCAGCCCTTCTTCTCCTATTCAAAATTTGTAACAAATTGGCCATGGCAAGTGGATAATTGGGTCCCCAAAAAAGCAAAAATCATTCATCCCCCTCTATTATCTTTGTTTTGGCTGATAAAGATTAAGCATACCTGTATATCCTAACTGCAAGTGTCATACAAGTTCTTGTAATGAAAGTTAGCTGGTTTGTCTACACATCTTCGCAAATGTAGCTAACTCGACCTGGCACTGAAAAGCAACAAGCCAACAAGATCTGTGAATGATCAAGGACAATACAAAACACAAATAAACAATTACGTCCACACTTTAGAAGCAACATTTTCCAAGAGTATGCGGTATCCAATAAAGCGGATACTACAATTCACAAACTACATCAACTTCCCAAAATTTGTAATTAACAACAACAACATTTCCCTAGTAAGGGGAGGGTAGAGTGTACGCAAACATTATCACTACCTTGTGGAGGGATAGCGACTGTTTTCGAAAGACCTTCGGCTCAAAAGCAGCAAATCCAAACACAAAGAAGAAGAAAATAAGTAGGAATACCTTGTTCAGTATGAAGCAAAGAAACTAATAACAGAAAAAATGTTTTCTTGTTGTAAAATTCACTTGGGCATTTTAACAAACAGTTTGCATACATTTACAACAACAGACTTTCCACAAATTCAAATTAGTAACTAATGATTCCCTAGTTATCCCCAATAAATTTTTCGATACACGGGATGAGATAAGCAAGAATATCCATAGAATTATTGCATCCTACCCTCTATTATGCGATAATAATCAATCCTCGATTAGATAATACGTCATACTAAACATGAAATAAAGCTAATTCCAAATTTTATCTCGTGATTATTATTATTATTATTATTATTATTATTATTATTATTATTATTATTATTATTATTATTATTATTATTATCTCACGTACCAAACACTTCATTCACGCTTACAAAAACATAAATTCAAACAAAATGTGTACTAAAAATAGCAAGAAATAGAGACTTTATACACACCTATTGATAGGCTAGTCTGATTTTCTTCAATGCACATATCAAAATATTTCAGTTTATTATGATTAAATAATGAATCGAATGTAAAAAATCGACTTCACATTAATAAATCATGGCTGAAAAGCCAAAAGGTGTCAATGAACGAATTATTGACTTCAATTGATACTGCTAAATTATTTTATTTCACTTTTTTATAATTTTTGGAAAAATACACTAGTTCGAGACACACTTATACTTTATCAACATTATGTTACCTCTTAAATTTATTTTATAAATAATTTTCTATCTTTTTTTGATCTATGTATGATACTATAATTGAAAAAATTATTAACACGCGCTGAATCCAGAAGATATTATTACGTAAGCCGAAAAATAATAAAAAATTATTTATAAAATAAGTATAAAAATAACAGAACATTAGTATATCTCTGAGATTTCAAACATAGTTCAAACAGCTGCTACATTTCCATAATTTTTTAATATCTACTAAATATCCAATTAGCAGTCAAAGAGGCAAAACTCAAAATTAGCACCCCTTCTTCTTCTTCTTCTTCTTCTTCTTCTTCCATTCAAAATTTCTAACCAAATTGGACTTGTCAAGTGGATAATTTGGGTCCCTAAAAAAGCAAAAATACAATCATCTTCTCTTACTATATATATCCAAAATCACTCCTTTTCTTCTTTGCAGTAAGCAAAACCAGAAATGGAGAACAAAGCAAACATGGTGGCATCTCTTATGTCAGTGAAACAAAAATCTGGCAAGACATTTAGTCAAATAGCTGAAGAAACTGATCTCACAAATGTCTATGTTGCTCAGTTGTTAAGACGCCAAGCTCAGCTTAAACCTGAAACTGCACCAAAGCTGAAGGCTGCACTTCCTCTTTTATCTGATCAACAAATTCATCAAATGATGGAGGCACCTTTGAGGTCTTATGACCCCAACTTGATTCAAGACCCGACTGTTTACAGGTGACCCATTTCTTGATTTTTGATTTTTTGATGTAAAGATTTGATCTTTATGGTGTATGGTAGTTGATAGGGCTAGAAAAAGATGTGTAAAGAAAAATGAATCTTAGGTCTAACTCAACTCCAAAAGCTAATTTATTATTCAACATCCCATCTTATGCCCTAGCTAGACATCTAGTGAACAAGATTGGTATGAGTCGTGCTCTGATACCATGTAAAGAAATGAATGTTGGATCTAACTCAATCTCAAAAGCTAGCTGATAAGGGAAGTATTGCCCCAAGTTCATATAAGGTTATCACTCATCCTTTATTATCCAATATGTGACTATGTGGATAGTGGAATAGGAAAAATTGGAGATTTTTATTAAGTTGATTCAAGACTCACTATTTTATAGGAGACTACTTCACTTATTTTTTGGTTTATATATTTATTTATTATGTAAAGATTTGATCTTTATGGTGTTTGGTAGTTGATAGAGCTAGAGAATGATGTCGATAGTGGAATAGGAGTTGATTCAAGACCCCAGTGTTTATAGATGACCACTTCACCCATTTCTTGATTTTTTATATAAAAATTTCATCTTTATGGTGTATGGTAGTAGTTGATAGAGCTAGAAAAAGATGTGCAATTGGAAAAACTGGAAATTCTTGATAACTCGATTCTACTGGTGAACACTTGATCCTTTTCTAGAATTTTTGCCTTTGTTGCTGAGAAGTTTTGATCTTGTTGTGGTGTATGGTAGTTGATACAACTAGACTGGGGTTCAAAATATTGGAAATTCCTATTAACTTGATTCGACAAACCATTCTATAAAGTGGTCTACTTCATTGTGTCTTGATTGTTCATTTTCTGAAAATCTTTGATCTTGCTATAGTGTGCAGTATTTGATATAACTAGAGGAAGATGTGGGATTCAGGAAATTAGTAATTCTTATGTAGAGACTGGAGGAAAGTTGTGCTCCTAGTAAGAAAGTAAAACATTCTTGTATAACATTTACATGTCCAGTAGCCAGAAGCGGATTGAAAATATAAGCAATGGTGCATGTGCACTCGAAATTTTGTGGCCGCACTATACATCTTTTCTTAGAATGTACAAAGAAACTTAAAAGATTAGTATATAATATAACTATATATGTTAATTGATGTACCCTATGTTGCTCGGACTCTTCAAAAATGTCATTGGGTGCGTGTTGGGTCCTTCAATAGTAGTGCATTTTTGGAGGATTGGACACGGGTGCGGCAACAATTTTGGAGAGTCTGAGCAACTCAGGGTGTACCCACTGTCTTTAAACCCTAATCTGCCTTCACCAGAATCACATTAAAGTGTTGTTAGCGTAGATAGCAGGGCACAAGAAAACACAAAAGGAACAGAATGTGGAAGAGCTTCTAGCTTACCATTTTACTGTTCCTGTGAAATCCTTACATTATTTAGGTAATAGCATATAGTAGTGCTTAAGTTGTGAAGCTGTAAAGCCAGATCTATTGGGCAAAGCTTTTCGTAAAGCTTTGTGTTGTTGCATTTCAAACTTAATTTGATTATTGTGTTCTTTCAACAGATTGAATGAGGCTGTCATGCACTTTGGTGAGAGTATCAAGGAAATTGTTAACGAAGAATTTGGTGATGGCATGTAAGTCACTCCACTTAGCATACATATTAAATACTTGTCCTTATTTTATTGATTCAAAAAATATTGTGGTGATAGATATAATCTTTTCTTGTATGTGGGTCTCTGCATGTGTTTAGAACTTTAGATTCATACTCTGGAAATGCTCTCTGCCTTTAAACTTCAGGAGTTCCGGATCTTGTTCATCTTAATGAATTGCCTCTGATGGTTAACTACTCTGACTTGCATAAGTTTATCTCTGGTTTGTTGCAAGCATGATTCGTAAGAAGTCTGTTGAAGATGAACTAGAGCATGCACAGTGTGTTTAGAGTCAACAAGCCGCTATGGTATAGTGTTGTTTGATCACTGTATAAATGATCTATAGATAACAGGGGATTATAATCCCTTCTTCACTAGTTGTTTGTTTAGTGCTTTTTGCTAAGGGAATTAGGAATGATATTGGTATTCCTTAGGATTAAGCCATATTACCTGCCTTCAGCACTCACTCGTCTGTCTATGCTTTCTCGTTCGCAAACCCAAGCTCTCTAATCCCATCTCATCCCGATTACCCTCTTCCCGATTTTTTAAATGGATAAATAGTGGGAAAGGAAAATTCTAACTACAATTTCACAGGTAAGTGATAGTCAAGTGTAAAGTTTTTTTCCGGCTTGTCCACTATGTCTTTGTTAATCATCAACCCGATGCACTTAGTGACTTAGAGTCTCATTCATTATCCTATTATAATCCTGTGATTCTATCTTCTCTTGTCTGGTGAATCACACAACCTCTCTGCATATTAGATTGTTTATACTACTAGCATAAACTATTTTGTCGCAGCTGCACACATGTTGCGTACACTATACAGATTATAATAGGCTGCCACCACCACCTTCGGATCTATAAAAACTAAGAAATAAGAGCAGAGGAGTCTTCACATATATATTTTATAAATAAATAAAAAAAGAGCAGAGGATATTATGAGCCATGCAAGTTTATATGTGAGTGTTTCATGCAAGTTTATGTTACTGTTAGTTGTCTTTCACTTGGCTTCCTGCACATGATATACTTGTACTGAGATGATATGTCAGATTTTAACTTTCGACTCAATGTTTAGCATGTCAGCTATAGACTTTTTCTGCTCAGTTGATAAAATCAAAGGTGTGGATGGAAAGGATCGTGTTGTCTTGACTTTTGATGGGAAGTATCTGCCACACACTGAACAGGTTAGTTTCCTTTTTTACATTTCATAATTGTAAAGTTTGTTCTCCAAATTATTGTCCATAAAGATGACTGACCACTTGGTCTTTGTCACAATTGCCCTTCCTTCTCCACATGCACTCCCCACCCGCTAGGTGCAACAAAATAGAGGTTTCTGATTTTTGATTTGGAAGGTCTGATATTAAAAGCTTCCGTATCATGGTGCATATTCTGTGTGAGCTAAGCAAACTGATGCATGATTTCAACTCTGAGTGTCTTGTATTTGTATTTTAGTTAAGTAATCAAAGAGCTCGTTGCTCCAACAATCTGTTAAATAAAATGCTTCCTTTCACATCTTTTCTCCTAGTTTTAGCATTTCATATCCTATCTGAGCTTTTCTACAGTTTGAACCGGTTCATATTGTAAAATGCAAGATGGTATCATATATGTTTACATAAATCAGATATCATCAATGAAATGTAACAAAGCCAAAATAAATTTCCTATCAACTTATCTTGCAAAATAACAGTTAAAATCTTCGTGGTTGAACTCAACTTTCATACAAAAGCAAGGTGTGTGGTGTAGAATATTGCAAGACTGAAGGGATAATCTGTTTAAGCAACTGTGTGGGTCTTATAAATGTGATAATTAAGGTGTGTTAATGCATGTGTGCTTATAGAATCAATTCTTAATACGTCTATAACCGTGTCTGTGAACTGTGATTTTTAACTAAAGTTGAACTGATCAGGAAAATAAGACGAGATCTGAACTTCCGAGTTCTTGAGCTAGGACACATGTCCTTGGTTTGTATGTGGGCTAGATGGTGGTTTCTGTGCATCTGCTGGGATATATTTCCCAACAGAACCAGAAATAAACCGTTTTCTGTTATCTTTAACGGTGGGATTTACAATGTATGGCTTTGGGATCATATGAACAGATTCTGTATGCACAAGTCACTGCTTAAACAGTCATATCGACTCTTTTGCTTGAACTCCATAGCTTTGTTCTATAGCACAGTGAGTGATACCAATTTGCTAATGCCTTGCCTTCTCTTTTTTTGGCAGAAAACTGAGCATATGGTATCAAGGTTGATGCGAAAGGAATAAGCATAGTTACTATAAGCAGTTCTGTTGCAAACTGTTGCTCTTTTTTCGCCAATAAAGTCTGATTATGTATTTGTCTTCTTTTTTCACTCATCTATGTTTCAGCCTGGTTCAATAATACTCACTCGTTAGTCGAGTTTCAATATGGTATTTGTATTTATATATGTATGTTTGAGTTGCCAAGATTTGATAATGTATAAGTATGTTCTTCAGTTGCCAATATATATATGTTCAACAGGTATATATAATAGTCTCCTCTTCTCATCTTCTCTTTATTTAGTAGTCTTGCCTCGATAGTATCTTATTCTTCATTCTTTTTAATACTACCTATTACTTCGATTCCTTTGTTTATCTTGCTATCTTTTTGTCGTTATTTTACTTTCTAACAACTTCTCTATCCACAAAGATAAGGATAAGATCTACGTATATCCTATTTTTCCTTGAGGTTATCTCTATTCTCTGAGATTTTACTGGATATGTTGTTGTAGGTATGTGTTTGATGGATGAACAATCAATTTTACTTCTCTTTACTCATTTACTTAGGTCTAAAAAAACACTTTCCTTTTGCACCTTAGGAATTTCAAAAGATGTTATAAAATGGTAAGCTTGTATTATGTTATGATTAACATTTTACACCATGTAAAAGAATGCAAAACTTTAGGCAATATGTTCACATTTTCTTTAATTTGATAAAAAAAATACAGTAACCAAAACATTACATTCATTTTTTAAAAAGAGATAGTAGAAAAAAGAATTTGCTCGCTAAGGGTATTACCTATTAATCATTTCGATATGTTTTTCAACTTGCACAGATGCATGAGCTAAATAATTTACAACTCGATTGACATAAGTTACTCCTCAAAAATAGTCATCAATCGACTATTCACTCGTTGGTATTGTCATCGAGAAGTAAATATTATAGTTTAGAAATTATAAGTTACTGATTCACGCTAGCTTTAGAGGATTCTATACCTAAGGGTTGCAACAGATTCTATACTAAAACACTCGTTGAAAAAAAAAAGTGAAACAATAATCACGAGAAAATTTCTAATCTCAACATATACAAAAACAGATGAGCGATTTATTTTATTTAAAATTATAATCTAATAAATCTTAACAGAGTTATCCATATAAGTGGAATATAAATCTTGATTAATAATAGGGAAAATTACGCGGCTAAGCAAATTTATACTATTTAATTACTAGCTATAGTTTGCCATAATTATCACTCGCGACTAACATTATACATTAATTACGTGGGCTGACTTCAAGTTTGTATAATTAGTTATGTTTGTATATGTATAATTCACCAAGATATACAAATACATATGTATAATATACCATTTTTAACCTATATACATATACAATTCACCTCTCTCCCACTCTCTACCCTATCTCGCTCGCCTCTCTCCTCCCTCTCTCAATCTCGCTCGCCTCTCTCCTCCCTCTCCCAATCTCGCTTGCCATTTATACAAATGTATATGTGTAATATACAGTTATATACAATTATATACATATACAATTCACCTCTCTCCCACTCTCTGCCCTCTCTCTCTCGCCTCTCTCGATCTCGCTCGCCTCTCTCCTCTCTCTCCCAGTCTCGCTCGCCTCTCTCCTCCCTCTCCCAATCTCTCTTGCCATATATACAAATATATATGTATAATATACAATTATCTAACCAATATACATATACAATTCACCTTTCTCCACTCTTTTCCCCCTCTCTCTCGCCTCTCTCCTCTCTCTCCCAGTCTCGCTCGCCTCTCTCCTCCATATAACATGTAGCTACAAATTGTAATTATCAAACTATAGCTATAGAGAGTAATTAATTATTTTTAAGTGGCTATATGTGAAAGTTTCCCTTAATAATAAGAGTCGAATATATATAAAAAACTAATTCTTTTTAATTTGCTAAATTGTATTAAATTTTTTTAATTAGAAGTGATTATAGGGGTATAATTGGAAACATAAATATGCATAATATCTTAGCATGTCTAGGTTTTCTTCTTCCTACGCTTTTTACACTGACATTCAACCCAATCGATAATCCCCGGAGCCACTTTTATCGGGTTTTTCCATACTTTTCCGGCGATTCTCCGGCGAGTTAGCACACCGTCCGTTCGTATCTCCGGTAAGCTAACTTCTTGTTTTATACTTTTAGCTGCTTTATCTACTTAAAATTAGCCCTCTCTGTTATTGCACGTTGCTCGTTACTCATATGCCGATAAATTTCTCATTGTACATTTTGAATAAGCAGACGATAATTTCATTTTTGTTAAGTTAGATAAAAGTTTTTTTTTTTTGATTTCTTCGGTATAAACGATTGGAATTTCCTTATAAAGGTTTATCATTTTGCAATTTTATATATCATTTGACATTCGATTTTTTTTCAAAATTTCATTGGTGAGGACTGTTATACAAGTTTGAATTGGCTGTGTTACATTGCAGAATTCTATAGTTGTGAGTGAAATTTGTGGATTTCTTAAAATGTATGTTAAGGTGGGAATATTTTGAGATTCATTATAATTTATCTTGGTTTGAGCTAGGTATCACCCTGTGTTGGATTGGGTGTTGGTATCAGCAATGTGCACGTAGGCGGAGTTTTCTTTATGAGGGAGTGACTAAGGATATGTTAAAATGGTGCAGTAGCTCAATTCTTTGCTTGAGTAGATTGGTTACTCAGTTAGGCATTTATGCTAGGTCGTCTTGTGAATGAAGTAACACATAGTCATTGCTCAGAGTGGTGATTATATTTGAGATATTAGCTTCTGGATTTTTCAATGATCTTTCTGAAGTATGTGTAGTTCTAGCAAGCTCAGGCTCATCGCACTCGAACTTCTGAACTCCTGAAAAAGGAAAAAAGAAGAGAAAATTTTCTTCGTTTCTGAAAGCTTCCATCTTTTTTCATAAAAATTATGGTTCAAGTACGGATAATAAAAAATCAGAATTTCTGCTTTGAGGGTTGTTATCTACGTGGGATGTTGTTTGGCTTTAAATAGATGCCAATTACAAGCGATTACAAGTAGTGTACCATAAAAAGAAACTAGAATATGTCAGAACACATTCTTATAAATAAACATAAGTTGGATATCTTGAAAGTTGAATAACACTATAACGGATAACCTAGGGTAAAAGCAGGACACCTGGATGCTTACATGTTTAGTCTAGCTGTACTGGTTACCACTAAGCATTTATTGGTTGTCGGAAAAGAAAACTAAGCATTTATTGTGGCCTAACATTTCTTTCATGATTTGTTTTCTCTTTGCATATGTATATAGAAAATATTGGAAAATTGATTGTAACCTATTCGCGAGCATCCATAAACTTAAAGGTCTGCTGGCTGCTTTGGCTGAAGCTGAAGTTTGAGTCTGCTGATACCCTGTAGCGAGAGTTTGAATCTTGTTAAACAACATATCTTTTTGATTGGGAAAAGCAACTGAAGCTTTTATTTACATTTTTTACTCTTCTTTTTTTACCTTTTCACTGCTGTTTACTAATATTTTCTTTATTGTTTTTCACTTTTGTATTTTTCGTATTTCATTTACTAACTAAACTATAGAAATATTAGTAAGCTTCAAGAAAGAAACCCTTCTTGAACTTTACTGTAAAAAAAGTGAGCACCCATGACTCTACTGTTTCTTACAACAAGATGCATGGCTAATTACCTAGAAGGTATGATGAATATGTTTTCCTTGCGTGCAGCTATTTTTTCGTCCTTTGAATGTGTTTCGATTGGATGCATGATCATGAGTCTCTGACTACTGCATCTAGTCAGGTGGTGACATATCCTTCTGTGTCTCATATGCTGAGGAGTTGATTGAAAGATTGATAGCTTCTTGGTAGGTTAGTATTATGGGATCCAGTCGACAAAAAGATAAGAATGGTAAACATAATTCATCAAAGGGTGACAGCAGTGATGGTACATCAGCTAGGACAAGACCTCTCAGCTTTGATGAAATTATGCTTAGAAGGAAAAGTAAAGCAGAGGAAAGGGACATTAAGAACAATTTTGTAGGAGCTGACGATGTATCACATAAAGAAGACAGGCCTAAGAAAACCACTGATCGTTTGGAACCTGAGCGACATCACCACGGATCATTACCTAGTGCTTCCAGGCATAATTCAGAGAATTCTAGGAAGTTAGGGCCAACTCCAACAGAGGATAATATGATGGTTGATAAATATGCTAGGGATAAACACAGAGAAAGTAGAGAATCTGAAATCAAATTGAAGACGTCAGTGAATAAAGATGTAAGCAATAAGAGACTAGCGGGTAGCAACACTGATAAAGATTGTCCTGTCATGAGAAGAAAAGATCAGGATTTTATTGATGATTCTGGAAATGAAACTAGTAGAAGACATTCAAGAGATTTGACCCGGAAGGAGAAATCAGCAGACAAGACTGATGGTAGACACAGAGAGGGAAGAAAAGACAAAATTCCTGATAAGGATGAGAGACAGTCATACAGGAAGAGAAAAGATATGGAAATGTCAAATGATTCTCTTCTGAATGAGGCTGAGAAAAGGCATTCAAGAAATCATGGACGGATAGATAGTCATGCTGACAGAACTAAAGAAAAGTCTGAATCAAGAAGAAGGAAGCACCAAAATGATGATGAGGAGAGAAATGATGCTCTTCTGAATGAGGCTGATAGAAGGCATTCAAGAAATCATGGACGGATTGATAGTTATGCTGACAGAACGAAAGAAAAGTCTGAATCAGGTAGAAGGAAGCACCGAAGTGATGAAGAGGAGAGAGATGGTGCTCTTCTGAATGAGGCTGAGAAAAGGCATTTAAGAAATCACGGGCGGAGAGATAGTTATGCTGACAGAACTAAAGAAAAGTCTGAATCAGTTAGAAGGAAAAGTGATGAGGAGGAGAGAAATAGAGAGAAGAATGCCGATAAAAAACATAGTTCAGTGAAAGTTTCTGAAATTACTCTAAGAGTGGAAGCTTCTCGGACTCATCTAGAGGAAGAAAGACCAAAGAGAAGAAGGTCAAGAAGTCGAGAAAATGATAGAGATCGGGGTAGAAGGTCTCGTTCTGGTTCACCGAGAGGACGTAAGCATTCAGATCATGATCTCAGAGAGCGTGGTGAGTTTTCCTCTCATTCTTCCAAAGATAAAGCTGGAAGATCACATTATGATCTGGATAAAAAGATATCCAGCAATGGTTCAGATAGCCATTCCAACCGCCATGAAGGATCTACAAGTGGTCTTGGTGGTTATTCACCAAGAAAGAGGAAATCAGAGGCTGCTGCTAAAACTCCTCCCCCAACTAACCGCTCTCCAGAACGAAAAGCTGCTTGGTGGGATCTACCACCTGCATCAGCTGGTACCAGTGTTACTGGTTCTGTTCCTTCTAGTGTTAAATCTTCAATGCAGCCTGTTATACCAAATACACACCAGTTCTCTAGCATGATTCCTGCTAGTTCATACACAACAATGGCCGCCAGTGTTTCATATAATTACTTAACGTCATCTATACATGCAATTGATTCCGTCCAGCTGACACAAGCCACACGACCTATGAGAAGGCTTTATGTAGAGAACTTGCCAAACTCCGCCTCTGAGAAAGAGATTCTGGACTGGATTAATAATTTCTTGATGTCTTCAGGAGTTAATCGCATTCAAGGAACCCAACCATGTATTAGCTGTATGGTATGTTTTCTTCTTCTGTTCTTGTTCTAAGCAGGATGGAGATTTCCGTTGCTTACTGTTTCTACACTGCAGATACACAAGGAGAAGTGTCAAGCTCTTTTAGAATTTTTAACGCCCGAGGATGCTTCTGCTGCACTATCTTTTGATGGAAGATCTTTCTTTGGTTCTATTCTTAAAATCAGACGCCCAAAAGACTTCGTGGAAGTGGCTGTAAGAATTATAACTATGAGACTCTTTGTACATTGTGCTTGTCTTTCAGACTGACCTTTTTTTGCTTTTCTCTTACTGCTATTGTATTGAACGTGTGAGAAGTTGATGGTATTTTGCATATTAACTTATGTAACATGTTATAGTTATGCAATATGCAGTTTATCTAAATTTCAGTGTCGGTTAAGAAGTGTCAACATTATCATTTGGGTAGTTGTGTCAAAATCTGTGCAGGTTCAAAGTGATTTGAAAAGGAAAAGTACTGGATACCACTAGGGCTAAAATTGAATTGGGTCAAAAGTGGTTTGAGTTAAAATTTGGTTGTCAGTGCTGTGTTAAAAGGGGCTTGAATTGAAGTTTTGTTGCCAATTCTTATTGATCATTATATGTAACAATCAGTAAATTCTGGTGTCCACTGATATAGACTTTGCTGTAGAAAGTTTGCTCAAGGTTACTAAATTTCTTGAAAACCCTTAGATAAAGGGAGGAAATAATGTCTTTTCTTTCGATTGTAATCTTCATATGAGGATGTGAAAAATGATACCTATTTTAAACCCAAGCACCCCTTCATGTGAAATGAGTCGTGTGCTTATTTTATCATCTTAATGAGCAGGTCTAAGTGGGGGTACAGATAAGGATTGTCGTGGGTTAAAAAGATTGTGTTCTTAGTTAAAACGAATCTGATTTTCTTCTGCCTTTCCTTCCTGTGAAATGAGTCGTGTGCTTATTTTATCATCTTAATGAGCAGGTCTAAGTGGGGGTACAAATAAGGATTGTCGTGGGTTAAAAAGATTGTGTTCTTAGTTAAAACGAATCTGATTTTCTTCTGCCTTTCCTTCCTTTCTTTATTATATGCCTTTTGGAGTTTGATTATTGTATGAATTTTGTCTTTTGTTGTGCAAGGGATGCTAAGTATGACTGTCTTAGCTGCTCTTTCTCCCTTAATACATATTACTCTAAATCCATTCTTGACCTATGATTAAAGATTAAATAGACTGGCAACAAACAGAAGTCCCCAGTAAAATGTGTTCTTGCAGGTAAAACTGATCAAGGTGTCCATCTTTATCAGAAATAGAAGTCAAGATCTTTATGTAGTCAAAGAGTAGGATGCATGGAGAGGTTGGACTTGTCCGCAATGCTTGAAGGACTGTTCAGTGTGGAAGATAACCTCTGACCTGATACAAATTTCATAGAGTCCCTTAGTTGTTGTTAGCAACAATATAGGCACCGAGATTTTGTTATATCCTATGTTTAGGATGTATTGATATGAAGTCCTTCTGATCTTCTCTTATAGTACCCTCAATACCCTTTAGCTCATATCTCAGCACAAAGGATGGTAACTCACTTGATCATCTGTTTAATTGGATGTTAGAGGATGACGATGGTGCTTGCTAATGAGGATGGTGGATTTCACTGCATATATTGAGGGAGAATATAGTTGAGTTATATCAAATGAAGTAAAATAGTTAAGTATGGATATTATGGTAGGGGAGTTTCGTTTATGTAGATCATTTGTTGCTCTGTATTTTCTACAATCTGACAATGCATTAAAATGTGTATTTAAGTCGTAGGAAGGTGGTGCTACCTCATTATGTTGAAACTGTGATTTAATCTGCTCTTGTATTCAGTTTCTGAGGTATACTGTGGTCATTATTCATGTAGCAGGTTTTCAGACAGTTGCTATTTTCGTGCAGACTGGTGTTCCTCAGAAGTCAGTGGCTGCTGCTGATAGTATAGATGACACTGTAGAGGATTCTTCTTATAAGGTATGCATCTGAAACAACACAAATGATTTGAGATTGACCTTCAGTCCTGCCTGTCAGAACTGGACGCAACAGTCACTTGTATGTGTTGTCCTTGTACTTGCAATATCCATCAATCTTTACTTCTTGTGATAAAGTAAATCTCCATTTATTCTTGCTAGTAGTACCTGTCTTGTCAGTTTCAGTTAGTTTGGTCCAATCAGATTTAGCAGGACTTCTTAAAAGTTGAAAAGTTGCTTTACTGAATATTTAGAGTTTATGTTCAAGAGTTTGAGCTCTGTTTTGTAAAAGAACTTCTTAGGTATTTTAAAATGTTACATGTATTTTAGCTTTTAGTCTGAGAAAGGAATGGGAGTACTTTTGAGGGGAACTAATAGCCTTAATTGTGTTTTCTTTTGTTTGCATTTTTTTTTTTGTAGCGTAAACAAGAAACAGTCCCTCAAGATGATTTTAAAATGTAGTATGAAAAAGATGTAAATATGGTAGCAGCTTGGCGTAATAACTAATATCAACACTTGATCTGATTGAAATAGGACAACATATTTGAGAATTGAGACTTATAATTTCTTCTTTGTGCTGCACTTTTATGTATGTACTCGTATACACAGAAAGCAATGTTCCATCTGTCGAGTAAACTCATCAACAGCTGCTCTATGCTACTGCAATGCATGATTCATGTAGGTCAATTATATGTTGGACAGTGAGGTTACGGATTATGATGTATGTTTTCGATTTTCTTTAGATGTTGATGTATGAATGTTCCCTCACTGTTAAGATGAGATACAGAATTCCTCATTTGAACCTGTGGGATTGTGAGGACGTCACATTTGGATTGATTTTCTTCTTTGTTGGTGTTACCTTAACTCCTTGACGAGTCACATTTGTGACCTTCAGAATATGTTTTTTTTTTCAATTTGGCTTCCACAAGGAATTCTTTGGAATCTGGTCATACAGTATTTCACTTGTTGTCTATTTGTCATCGAATGCTTCTACATAATGCTTCCCATATATTTCAAGTCCGTTGCAGTCCTGTGGTTCCCTTTCCCCTTACATAACAATTTTGTTTAATATGTCTTGCAGATTTTTGTTGGTGGAATTTCAAGAACTATTTCATCAGAGATGGTAAGACTGAAAAATGTCTTGAAACCTTTCCTTAATTAAAAAGAAGGAACAATGGAATATCGCACTCTCTTGTGATTTTGATCTTACCTGATGCTATTTCAGCTTATGGAGATTGCTAAAGCCTTTGGACCTTTGAAAGCTTACCATTTCAGGATGAATTCAGATCTCAATGAACCTTGTGCATTTCTTGAGGTACTCTTGGATTATTGTATATACCTTTCTCATATTAAATGAAGCATCCTTTTCTTTACAGAAATGCAATTTCCTTCTGGTTCAAAGGTAGCTTTTATGCAACAAACAGTCTTAAACATATCGTATTTTGCTGGCTAAGATTATTTTTCATTCTAGTGAATTACTGGAAGTATCAAGTGTAGAAAAAATGAGCAAATTGTCATTTTACTAGAAGTTAAATCATTTTCCTCTTCAACAATCTTTTCTGGGTTTGAAGGGTGAATGAAGAAAAAATATTTATTTTTACATGTTTAAAACAGAGTTGATCCGTCGCGCCAAACAAATTAATTTACCACTTTAAGCATGTAAAGAGCATGGGAGAGAATAAAGTTGAATCATAGACATGTATGCAAATGCATTGTAGAAATTGTCCAAGGAAAGATTGTTTATGACTTCGTACATGTTGGCTTGATAGACAATGTGGTTGTGTGCTTGGCTTAGAAAGGGGATGTATCATGCACCTTCTCGCTTCTATGTATTGACAAAACTTTATCTTTATTTTAATAATAAAATATACCTTAAAAGGGCACTATTATCAATTTTTTCAGGCAGCAACTTGCTATCCTCTTTGAACTCTTTTTGTGTTGTAAATTTGTTCTTCTCATTCTGCTACTTGCTTCTCTAAGGTAGGACAAGTAAACTTTTTCTTTTTGGAAAGACATGCCAAAACTTCTACACATTTGTCAAACAATTGCTCTAGAACAACCAATACTGCTTCAGATCCATGTGTGAGCTTCCACATCAATTCTATCAATGTGAGCCAATACCAAAAAGATATCATCTTTCAGATGGAAATAAATCAGAAGGAAGAGGAGCTCTTAACTATTCATATTAGATTTTCTAGCCTTCAGACTCTTTAATTTCCTTCCTTCTCAATGATCTGCAGAGCATTTCGCAAGCCCTCTTCATCTCTTTTAATAGTTGAGAATGAATAACCCTGTTTGTACTGGTGTGTTATCAAAGGCGCGCTTTAAGTGCGCTTAAGCCCTGAAGCGAGGCTCAAAACGTATTGAGCGTTTCGCCTCGCTTTATGTGCGCTTTGGTGTTGTCATCAAGGTTCTACAAGCATTTCCTTGCCAATGAGCCTCTTATGAAAAAGCGACACTAAATAACTGATACTCCACTTTATCATAAAAAAAGTTTCAATTTCTTTGGTCATATATTTGTCATTCATATTTATTATTGTTAGTCTTGGACTCAACATATATATTTGTATTCTTTTCTCCCTTTGCGCCTTTTTTCAATAAAGCCCATGTTGTATTTGCGCTTTGCGCTTAAAGCCCCCACAGACCTTAGAGCTTTTTTTGCGCTTTTCGCCTTTGATAACACTGAGTGGTGATTGTGTCAATTCTCCAGTGGAACTCTTTTAGTGCCAAAAGTAGCTTGCCAGACACAAGTTTCACATATGCTTGACTTAATTTTCTTCGTAGGTAGAGTATTCCTTTTATAATATTTTATTACCATGCTTTGGATTATGCGACACTATCGCTTCAACAGTAAACTTATCAGCTAGATACCTTTGTTTGTTACATAATGAGCCTCTCCGTCCCTTGTATTTCTCCATGAATCAAGCGCTGAACTCTCAAGTCTTTTTCAAGTTCAAGTTCCTCTTGCCTCTTTTATTGATCTTAAAGTAATTATTTCAACCATTTCAGTATGTTGACCATTCAGTTACTCTTAAAGCTTGCGCTGGTCTTAATGGTATGAAGTTGGGTGGAAAAGTGTTGACTGTTGTTCAGGCTGTCCCAGATACTGCTTTACTGGTACTTATCTCAAGCCCTCTTATCCAGATTAGTTTGGCTTTAGGTACATTTTTTAATGTTTGAGTTTGACCAAAAGATACACATAATACTCAGGACAAAGATGAAAATACACCTTTATACCGGATTCCGCAGCATGCAAAGCCACTGTTGGAGAAGCACACGGAAGTTCTAAAGCTGAAAAATGTGGTATGTATTCATTATTTTGTGACATCAAGTTCATTTTCATTAAATAAATATTCTGCTTGTTATGCCAGTAAAAAATGTAGATGCTAGTAGAAATTGTAGAGAATCTCTAGTGCTAGAGAAATTCTACTTTATAATATTGTACTAGAGGAGCTTAAACTTTTATAATATTCAGATTGTTGAACCCAACTTGCTTGGGTCTGATGCGTTGTTGTTTTCGTAGAGTTTTTAATGAAAAAAACATCCTTGGATTATGCCCCAAAGGTCAATTACATCCTTAATATGACATTGATTAACAAGCAACATCCTTAATGCATCATAAAGTAAACAAGTTTAGTCCAAAGTTAGTTTTTTGTCTAAACTAACAGTGAAAACCCAAGCAAACGCATTACACGTCACCCAAAAAAAAGTTAAGAAAGCTTGGATTCATGAAACACATTGTTGTTTCTTCCCCAAGTTGCTTTGGATTCGTCAACCCCTTAGCTTTTTTAGTTGCTTATTTTTTCAGTTTGTATATGTCGGTCGGTTGCCTATATGCAAATCCGTTTTTTTCAACTCCATGTTCAACTTTTCTTATCTTTGATTATCCTTCCAAATCAATATTAAGCCTTGTTTAAGAGGTTCTGTTTTGGGTGAAAAACAAAGAAAAATATAAAAAGTGTTGGCTCGGAATTTAGAATTAGGCAAAAACCTGCTTTGTATATTCTCTGAACTTCGTTATTTAACAAAGGGAATGTATTTTTGAAGATAACCAGGCACTCGAATGCAAAGAGAGGCACTGCACTTTGTCTGTAGAGTTCAATAGTTCGTTTCCTATTATTCTGTACTCTTATAAAGTTTCTGCCTCAAGATACTAGAAATTTTCTTTTTGTTAATGAGGAATTGGACAACTTTTGAAATAGTAAAACAAAGACATCTTTACCTGGTTTGGGCTTCTTTTTCCCCGTCACTGGTTTGGTTCATAACCTGTGAAATCAAGAAACTTGGGCTAGGTTAATGCCAAACCCACCAAGAAATTCAATATAATACTTAGGGAGTACACTTGCAGCAAGCCAACACTGAAGAATACCCAGTACATGCAAACTCTTGAAGAATTTCACTGGGTATAGAGAAAAATAATGCTTGGTGGGACGCCTAATTCGCAGAAGAAGAAGACTATGGGATCACGACCACTTTTTCTTTCTCAATTTTGTTTCTTTTTTCGTCACTAGTATATGTGTATGCTTGGCTTCACTGTTAGTTTTAGACATGAAAACTACCTTTGAACTGAACTTGTTAACTTTTTGATACTTTAAGGGGGTCGTTTGGTAGAGTGTATTAGGAAAATTATGCGTGCATTAGCCTTGTATATTACTAGTACCTTATTTGATACTCTTTTTCAACCTAAGCATTAGTTATACACTCTATGTGTATTAAGGTGTGTATTGCTATTGCCATGGATTTCTAGGTATTAGCAATGCAAAGGTTTTAATGCATGCATTAGCATGATTAAATTGTCCCTCAAAACCTTTTTTATATCTTTTCTACCATAATAGTGGAGGGTATGTTTGTAAATTAATTTTTTTTATGCAATACATGCTATCTTTTTATGCATCAAATCAAACAATGCATAAAAATAATATATGTATAACTAATGCAAGCATAACTAATACATGCATTGCTAATGCAAGCATTACTAATACACTCTATTTAGCATTATTTTTATACATTCTTCCAAACGACCCCTACTTGTTAACAGTGATATATTAAGGATGTAGTTGACCTTTGAGGTATATTTTGGAGGTGTTCTTTGTTAAAAACTCTGTGATTGGGATTATATTTCTTAGATGTTGCAAAAAACTTACCAAGGGGTTACTAAAGTCTTACCTCTAATCATCGTGTCCTGTCCAGGTGGATGCAAATGTACTCAGTTTTTTGTCTGAAGCAGAACTTGAAGAATTACTGGAAGACATCAGATTGGAGTGTGCCAGGTCATTTATGAAAAGTCGTTTTTCTTAATGTCATTTTTTTTTTCTCCTTGTCAATTATTTACTGATCTGGAAGGTTTTCTTTTGATCTGTAGGTTTGGCGCTGTTAAATCAATTAATGTTGTTAAGCAAAGTCAATGTTCTCTCACATCTGATCCTGCTGCTATGGATACTAGTTCTACGTTGAACAATAGCAATATGGAGTTTAGGGAAGAGTGTGACAGAAATGATCCGATCACTAGGAGTGATGATCACGAGTTGGAAGTTGGTGGGCCACACTTTCCCAACAGTGATCATCTTGAGTTGGAAGTTGGTGGGTCACACATCCCCAACAGTGATGATCATGAGTTGGAAGTTGGTAGGCCACACTTCCCCAACAGTGATGAACCCATGGAAACCAATAGTGATGAGGAAGCTGAAAGATGTGCTGATAGTAAAACACATATATCAGAAACTTCACAAGGTGAGTCTCAAAAGGCTGGAGATGACGATGCTTTGGCTGGTGGCAGTCATTCTGATGATAGACCTTCTGAGGAGCTAATAAAAGACGACAGCTCTGACCCTCTACCAGATGACAGTAGTGTCTCTGCTCAAGAGACAATCTTCCAAGAAAATCTCGAGGTTACCCATACTGGTATGGTTTCAGAAAGGAAAGATGAAAATGCTAATCCCAGTCCACTGGAGCATCTTGAGATAAACAATGAATCACCAGTTATGGAAGCAATTAAGTCAGAGGAAGACAATGGAAATGTAGACGATAGACCTTCTGAAACGGAATTCTCATCGAAAGAAGAGTTGGATGCTCCAGAGGAACTTGAGAAAAAGGAAGAAATTTCTATTACTGAGGTATTCGATCCTGGCTGTGTACTTGTGGAGTTTAGAAGAGCAGAAGCTGCATGCATGGCTGCTCATTGTTTACATGGACGACTGTTTGATGACCGGATAGTGACTGTGGAGTATGTTCCCCTTGATCTCTATCAGACAAAGTTTGCTAAACAAAACTAATTTCTTTTGGCCCATTCAATGCCTTATGCAGATCTCCCAAACTTGAACGACGTTAACATAGGATTTCGCTATGCTTAACTGAATGTCAGTTTGCAATTTTTACCATTATTGAGATGCCTTGGTTAACCCTTTTGTTAGTGCGAGAGTTGTACCCGATTTGAAGCTGAATACATGTTTTCTCCCAGATGTAGAATGGGATGAAGGAATGAACCATTGTATTATGTTATCTAAAAATTATCAACTTTGTTTTTAGGTTGCAACAGTTTACCTACTACTTACAATATATAGGAGCACAATCTTATGGTTTCTTGAAGTCTTCTACTTATTTGCCTTCTTATTATTTTGCCTTGATGTCTTGTGCTTGTAGGTCACTGACTCAATTGATGGGATAATAGATTTTAGGGTTGTTTGGTTCGAGAGATAAAGGACATTCAATAACATACTAGTGTGATTTGAAGATAGTAGAGACGTTCAATATTATAATGATTTGATTTTGGTATAGTGTTAATACTCTCTTTGTTTGGTTTATGATAAGTGGGAACTGAAGAGGATGGAGACGCTCAATATTAGATTTGATTTTTGTAGTCTTAGTACTCTCTTTGTTTGGTTTGTGATATTATTAGACTCCACGTAAGTAAGTAATGGGAAATAAGTTTGGACTCCGCTATTTGAATTTTTATTTCTTTATTTAACTCGTTTTATATCATTATACTAAAGTAAAAAATAAGTTATAAGAATAATAATAGTATTTCTTTAATAAATTTCAAATCTATCTTCAATTAGTAATTATCGCCTATAGAAATATTTTTTTCTTTACATTGTGCTAATATCTTTTGAGTTTTTTTCAAGATAAGTAAGTAATTTTTTTCGGGTGTAGTTAACTTTACCTTGTCTCCATCTAACACACTCACTTACCATAGTTTCACACGTACGGGCCAGTGCATCCCAAACGACCTCACATATGTGTTACTTGCACCTTATGATAACACATCCGTCTTAGCATTTGTATTTTTGCAACACACGCTATCCCCATAAATGAACCTTACAATGCACAAATTCAAATTTAGTCCAACGAATATAAATACCAAACACCGTACGAGAAAAAAGGGAGGAAAAAGAAGTAGCATTGCCAAAATAGTCCCTTTGCACCATAAGGCTAAAAAACAAAAGGCCAAGAAATAAAACCATTACCCACATCCATTTCGTTATCCACTCTTCACTTCCTTCTTAAAAAAAAAAAAAACATTCTTGAGCCAAAAAAGATTCTTGCTTTGAGGAGTTGGAGCAAAAATGGCGACAATCACAGCGGGTATAAGCCTCAGAGGACCAGTAGTGGGTGGCAACAGGACATTTGCAGTGACCAAAAGAGTTTTACCCAAGTTGAAATTCAGCTCAGAGTTGAGTTTTGTGACTTCTCAATTGAGTGGCATCAAGATTTCAAGCACCCATTTGAGCTCTCCTGCTTCACTTTCTGTTCCTTTCAAGACAGCCCTTCAACCTGTTGCTCGTAATTTCTCTACCCTTTTGTTGTGTTCTTTGTGTTTTTAGTTGGGTTGTTTCTTTTTTGGTCTAATGATGTGCACATGAACTGTTTGTTGTTTTGTTTGTTTGAGTGAATTGTTGGGTTTTAATAATGTTGTGAATTATGTGTAAGAAATTGTGCTTGTGGGAGGCAGTAGGTAACCTCAGAATTAGTCGAGGTGCGCACATACTGGCCATACACCACAATTGTCAAAAAAAAATTGTATCTGATAATTTGAAGTTCTCTCAAGTACTTGTTACTTAGGGTAATGGTTGTTGAAGTATGTGCAAACTGACATTATTTAAAATAAAAAAGAGTCTTGATGCAATCGCAAGGTTGCTCCTTTGCTGACCTGAAGGTTACGAGTTTGAGGGGCGGAAATATTAACCTTGTAGACCTATTGATGGTAGAAGTGAAATTTCAGGTTCTGAAATTCGATTAATTGGATCAAATGTAAAGGGATACTGTATGGTATACACCTTCGGTCCCTCTACCCTTGAACTAGGAATAGTAAGTTCTTCTTGAACATTGATGGGGAAAAAGGAAAGATGATAACTTTAAAATGTTAATACGATGAATCATCATTTTGGCGCAGGAGCCTCTTTTTTTTTGTGTGTGTGGAGTGGCCTTACTCGAAGGGTCACAGGACCTAAATCATCATGAGGTTGTTTGTTACTCAGATAATTGCTCCTTCCATACCAGAGACCCCATTTAGTAGTCGGATGTCTAGATTCTCTAGAATTCAGATGTGTGCTTTGTGTTTACAACACATCACGTTAGATTGTTCAGTACCAAGTGAAAGTTAGTATTGCTGATATGGGATGAAAATTATCCCTTACAATGTGGAGGATCCGAAGAAATAAGCTAAAGTTGGAAAAAGTTTAATTCAGTTGCAATTTGCAAACTAAATGTATCGTTTTCTTGAAATCTGTGGTATGGTAAATTGGGCACACTTGACTATAATTCACATATTATTCAGTTACACATCATAACTAATGATTAAAAACCATATTATAGTCTACTATCTAAACAAGCTCTTATGTATTCTTACTTCAAGAGGAGGGATTAAAGGGCTGTCATCATTCCAGGGGTTTAAAAGTCTGTCTACAGTCACAAGAAATAGGGATAGGACAACATCATCATGTGCAAAATTAAAGAACTGGGAAGAGCTTGATGGACTACATCAAATTGATTAAAGGGAGCTGCAGCGTTAACTACATTAATAACAACAAGATTAATAGAATACAATATATAGTTTGGAAGTTTGTCCGTAGTTGTCTTCATATACTGAATGATCCCTGTTTTTTCCTCCTTGGCTCTTTATTCTGACTTAGGGATTGCCGATATTTAAGACATAACAGATTGTCCAAGTGAAGGATAATAAATTATTTTATGATAAATTTCTTATATAGATGGTATCAACAGTTTTTTGGTTAACAAAAGTTTGCATTCCTGTGCTGCAATTTATAGACAAAGCTACAATAGAAATACTATTTGCATGAGAAGATATTATACTTCTTGTTGAGGCCTTTTAGGTCTCATTAACTGAGTGCAGCCTAAAGGGAGCTTCATTTTCTTGCTTTCACCTCTCCTGATACTTTTGGCAAGTATTCCAGCTTGCCATCTGCCTATTCTTCTCTCCATGAAACTTGCAGCCTAATAGTGAAACAAAAGCTTATGAAAGTAGATTTCTCGCCATCAAGATTATGTAAATCCATTTACCTCTCAAATCCACCTTCTGCACTGTGTAATTTTTTAATATGTATTTATCCACCTGTGTCCTTATCCTTAGTGACCAAACTAGTGAAAAAGAAGACGAAACCAATAATGAGAGCCTGAGAGAGTGTCTTAGCTGCAGATTTGGAAGGAAGAATCTACAGAACTTGAATCTTCGGTGTGTTCGCCCCTCTGGTGTACATTATATTTTGAATATGATGATAACAGCTTGGTTAATTCATTCTCATTGTATGACAACAAATTGTGAAGTCCAGTAATGGCAGTATTTGGCTTTTAGATCATTGATGAAGCTTTAGTTTACTAATCAGAAAGCACATTATGAGAGTCATTAGGAGCACTATATCACTGACACTTGCTTACGTTGACTCCCTTTCTAAGTTGCTGCATTGTCAAACTGCATCCTGAATTCCTTTGTTTTTTAAGTCCAAAACTACTTAAAGCCTTTGTGATAAGTACTGTATAGAATATTTAAGAGAATACATTCTGTTTTTTCAGGTAGAATATGCCCCTTCACTGGCAAGAAGTCCAACAGGGCAAACAAGGTCTCTCATTCAAACCACAAAACGAAAAAGTTGCAATTTGTAAACCTTCAATACAAGAGAATTTGGTGGGAGGAAGGCAAACGATTCGTGAAACTGAGGTTGTCAACAAAGGCCATAAAGACCATTGAGAAAAATGGACTTGATGCTGTAGCCAAGAAAGCTGGGATTGATCTCAGCAAGAAGTAGAACCTGGAACCTGATAGCATATTTGTTTGGACACTAATTTTGATGCCCTAAAAAACCATAACTTTATTTTTCGGCATTGCTTGTTGATTTGTAGTTATATGTTTTCATGATATTACTCTCCAAGCATATCTTGATTACCTACTTTCGATGAATATCAACAATATTCTCTCATATCTTAAGAAAAGAACAGTTTAGCCTGGAAATGCAGGCTGTTCACTAATAAACCCTGTGAAAGTGACACTGCTTTTGAAGTTCAGATAATCCCCACTTAGTCGCGGACTAAGGCTGAAAACGAAAGGTGTTTTGTGGTTATGCACAACCAAAAAAGGGAATCAAAGGTCCATATTTGTGTGTGCGCGATACTCGTTTAACCTTTACATTCAATAGATAAATGCACAGAAGGATAGATGTAACTCAAGAGTTAAAGTTCATCTAAACATTCACCTATAACAAGAACGAAACAAACTAATATTACCACCTTTGACACATTACATTACATTAATTAAACAAGTCAAAAATTAGTCTGAACAAAGTACAGTATGTTCAGAAAGTGTTTATGCTAAAAAGCTCATTTAAAGCTATCCACCAAAGTAGATAACAAACACATTCCATTTGATTTTTTGGTTGCCACTTCTCTTCATCAGTCAACTACAGCTTTTCAAAAGACACCTGAAATCAGCAGGTATTGCTTAAATTCAATAAGGAGTTCAATATACTTTCTGCATAAACAAAAAAAACTGATTAAAGCAACAATCGTTGTAGTAAGAGTCTAATAGACGAAAGATACATAGTAACTCGCCAACAAAGATTGATTGCAGGAAAGGTAAAAACTTACTCGCACCCAATATAAGCACTGAATCAAGTTAATCCAAGGCTAGGAAGATAAAACTTTGTTTTGCTTTTCTATCCTTCTTTATAGTTCTTGCTATGCTATAGATTCTGATGCATTTATAGACGCTTTATCAAAAGATTCTCATTTTCTTATATTTTTATTTGACATTATGTACAGAACATAACAAATTAACCATGGTTAAATAATAAAAGTAGCTTTCATTGCTGAAGCAGTCAATTTTCTCTCCCAAAAATGGCCAACAAACATGTTCAATGTTCAGAAAGATTATTTCGAAGTCAAAAGCAGAATTTAAAGGAAGAATCACCTTCATTTATGTATCCTCCCTTGCAAATCAAAATCATCAGCTGAGTAGTAGTCCGAAATGAGACGATACATATACGACGGGTTATGCCCTCCACTGTAAATCAGAAAGATGCAAGGAGTATTATTATCATAAAACCGCTTTTTAATTACCAAAGTGGCAAAATAATACATTACGAATTCCCCTTGCACGCCCTCTTAAACACAACAACCACTAAACCTCAATCCCAAGCAAGGTGGTGTTGGCTACATGAATCCTCATGGTCCATGTTGCTCTCTTAAGCCTGTCTAAGTCCAAATACACCAAACTTTTGCATGTAAAACCTTGACTCAAGTTTTTTTTTTATGTACTATAAACTACGGTGGAGTTGAAAATGCACTAGTCTTTTTTTTTTAAAAAAAAGGTAACTGAACATCGTCAATACTGAATGGAACATGAATTAATTATTTGACATATACTAAACATAAACATAAAGGACTCCTGTATATTAGTAGAGGATACAATGTAGAACTATATTATCCAAGCTACTTTTTTATGTGCAAGCCAAAATTAGTTCGGGATTGAGGCATTGTTGTTGCAAAGGCAAATAAAAATTCGAAAATGGTAAAGAATTCTCACATGTCGGTGATGAGAAGGCTGACAAGCTCAGGAGCCACATAATCAAAACCAGGGTTAACAACTTGAAGAGGAGCCCCACTATCCATTCCAAATTCCATGCAGTTTGAAAATCGCCCGAATTCAAGAAGTTCAGCAGGGGATCGCATGTCATTCAGACAAACCTCTGGATTGTGTGGATATGAAGGGCACAACTGTAGCAGAAAGAAAATAGTTAAACGGACTAGCTAATGATAACTACAGCAAGAAGTAGAAAAAGAGTTTGCTGCTCAAGTGGCAAGCGTAAAAAGGATAACGTTATGGTCAACTCAAAATGGATTCAAGGATCTGCAAAGCCTTACATCAGCATTATACACCATTTAAAGGTTCTGAACATCATTAAGTAAACCTGAAAAGCTGAGTTCTTCTCAAGTTATCAGAGCCTTCTAAATTGAGAATGATAATCAGCAAGATGTATAAAAATCGCCAATAGTAAGAGTTAAAAGAATAGCCACTTAAACGGTTGGACTACACAAGTTGATGGTTCTCATGACCTCTTTCTCCCCCCTCCCCCCGCCCCAACCTTAATAATACCTTTTTGATAGTTAGTCCCTCCGTTCAGACTCGGGAGTTGCATGGATGGTAAGCCCCTCTCACCTCCAACCCTAAGATTGTAGGTTCGAGTCACCAAAGGGTGGGTGTCCTGGGGAGGGGTAAGAAAAAAAAAAACTAACTCCATTTCATTTGTTAGTTTGGTTTTGACTTGGCATGGAGTTTAAGAAAGTAAAGAAGACTTTGAATCTTGTGGTCTTAAACTTAAGATATGTGGAACGTACCAAAATGCCCTTCAATCTTGTGTCCTTAAATATTTCATATGGAAAGTTCGAATTAAGAAGTTGCCAAAAAAGGAAAGAGGAATTCGTTTTAAAACAAACTAAGAAGGAAACTAAGACAAACAAATTGAAACGGAGGGAGTAATACGTAGAGACAATAAAGCTCAGATACCTTGTGAATGCCAGCAACTACGACAAATGGAACAGCATGCTTTTGAGCGGCAAGTGCAACCATGTTCATTCCAACAGGTGCAATGACACCACCATTGGCCATCACTGCATGAACTCCCACTATAACCTACAGAACAAGGTTACGGTTCTGAGCACAGGTAGCCGAAGCAGCAGAACAAGGTTACAGATTGGTACTACACATAAAATAGCAAACTTACCATATTTACTCTAGAAATCATTGCAAAAACAGCAGAATCTGTTACAACTATAGTTTGTAAACCTCTTGATACCAACTCTTTCGCAAGAGCATGCCCCTGGTACCTGATCAAGCACAAACAAAGAGGGGATATTTTTCAGTTACAATGAAAAAGAAGGTTCATGTTTCATTTATTTCTTGGAAATTAGAGAATACTCCACAAACCTCGGTGCGCCCTCTGCAACAACCACACGAAAAGACCGTTTTTTCTCTTTTGCAGCACAGAGGAATTCAAAGGCAGTTCTCGAACTACCTAGTGTTAGTATTACTTCACTGAAAAAATTGCATTTGTTAATTAGCTATAGCATTTTGATTAAAGAAATATGTTCACCACAACTATGCAGCTATATGCCCACAAAAGAGAGTGAAAAAGAACAAATGAATAAATTAGTGTTGAAAGTTCAAACAAAAAAAAAACATTTGCATTGAAATAATAATTGTAATTATATCACCCCGGAGCAATGTAAAGAAGGACAGCAACCTCATATTTTGTAAAATGTTTAAGCTACAAGCCTATCTTTGTCATTTTCAGAGCAAGGTTGGAACAGTAGATTTGTCATTGATGAACAAAATGTGTTAATTTATCAGATAAAATGTCTATCCATCAAGGGAAATGGCATTTTCCTCGCACCCAAGCTGTGAGTCCTGAGTAACCTATCACAATTTTTTTTGAACTGCAAAGGGAAAACCCTTGGACAACAAACTACGGGGAACAGTGAAATGACAATATCCATTGCATGTGTTCAAATCATGCTACAATGTTACTTGAAATATGTAGTGTGCATAACAAAATAAAGACATATTTTCCAGTACGCGAAAGGTAAATACTTTTGGTGAATATGCTCAACTGCCTGTTCCGCGATCAGCTCATGACAAGTATCAATATCTTCAATTAATATATTAATTGCCTCAATAACATCATGCTTTAATTTCCGAGTCCTGGCAAGTTTATCAGCTACAGCACAGAATAACAGATAATTCAGTACTGAAACTAAAAAATGACTAGATTGCTTCAAATTCATGTAGCACAGGAGCATTTACCTTTACTTTTCTCTTCAGAATCTCCACCTGAAGAGGAGGTGTAATTGTTACTCGGTACAGCTTTATCCGACATATTCTCCAGAAGTGCATGCAATGAAGGAGGCCGTAGAAAACTTTTAGCTGCAGCTGCAGCTGCGGCAGCAGACTGAGTTGGGTCATAATCCTGGTCTATGGTTCCTTCATCATCACTTGCAGCTGATAAATCTAAGTCGCTTGTTTTACTGGTCAAAAGAGAGAGATCCTCCTCCCGGATGATATGAAGAACACGCCTAACAATATTTCCAACAGCAAGCTCTGCAATTTCATCAAATTTTGGTTATATCATTCTTGGCATAAACAAATATGATTACTTAATCTAGAGTGCTATCAGAATTCAGAAGTCATTAATTTACTACAAATTCTCAATATGAAGTACTGTTGACAATCCTTGCATTGAAATCAACGGGTTCAAGCAGTGAAATTAGTGACGGATGCTTGCGTCAAGATAGCTTCCTACACTACACCTTCAGATGTGACCTTTCCCCGGACCCTGCGTGAACGCAGGATGTTCGTGCACCGAGCCCTTTACATATATATACACATCCTTTAGTAAGTGGACTGACAAATAATGAGAAATGGGGTTCATGCCAAAGAAAATGTGCAGAAGTACACCCAACACGCTGGAATAAATCGAAACTAGGCACCACCTTTCTCTCTCCTCCCCCTCTCCCTATATGTGCATGTGTGCAAATAGCTGTCATAGCAGATGCATATGTCTTAGCTTTGACAGAGGGAGGAGAGTAACAAGGAAACTTTTATGGCAAGGAAAGAAGAGGCTTCCACCTTGTGAAGTGGAAAACTCTTACCCTCGGTAAAAAGCAAAGAGGACTACGTATAAAGAACCTTAGAAAGCAGGATCAAAGTCTGCTCATAAAGAGATTATGGAGATACTCCAACAAAGATCAATCTTTGTGGAAGAAGGTGACAAAGATAAATATGGAGGTGAAGACCATAGAAGACAAAATCAGTCAACATTGTGTATGGGGTCAGTGTCCAGAAGACTATCAGAAATCTCTGGCAAATTTTCAGCAGCAAGATAAGGACTAAAGTTGGTAATCGACTTGAAACATCCTTTTGGGATGACAACTGTAAAGTAGATAGCTCTTTCAAACTCTTATATCCGAATGTTTTTCATTTTAAATCAACAACAAAGGGTTAACATTAGTGAAGTTTGGAGCAATCAAGGTTGGAACTTCAGTTTCAGGAGACTCTTAAAATGATTCGGAGTTGGACAGAGCCACGGAATTCCTCAACACACTCAAATCATTTCACTGGGAACTCACATTTTATATTTTGCTTCAGTTTTTCCTTAGTTATGGCTTTCACAGCCTTTTTATGATTTTAATACGAAGTTGTTACCATTTCAACAAAAAAAATGTATAGCACTACATGTTAGCAGAATTCGAGTCCCAAAATGAAACAAACAAATGGAGCAGCAGCTGCAGTTAATGACTTACACTAAACCGTAGATCAAATAAGTCCTACTCCTACACGGCTACACATGACTAGTAAACAAAGTTAACACAACTAGTTAATCAGACATATCCAAATTTTTCAATATTTCGAGCAAGTGAAGCAACTGGTATCAAACTAGACACTTAGCAAATATATCATTGAAAGAATTTTACCGTTCATTTGGAACACAAGAAGACTGCATAACAGAGACAAATGTCCTGTCCCAAACTATATGCTTAAAAAACACCCCCAGCATCCAAATTTCCCTCTACCAACCAGGACTGAATAACTCATTAACTACTTCAAACAATAAATTCCATTCTAGAACATCAAAATATCTACAAGCAGATCCTCACTCATGTATTAGCGGATAAAACACTCACCAACGGGGTTGGCAGCAACCAATTTAACACCTATACCCCTCACAGCCTCAATGAGCACTGCAGCTGAGTTAGTAGGTGGCAATCTTTGCAACGAAACTACAGAACGAAGCAACTCTGCTGTTAGCCGCGAAGTTGCTTGTGACCCTTCAACCTTACTATCATCCAAAAACAGATAACCACATTAGCCAATCAAATCAAACAAGTGATACTTCCAGATAATTCCTATAACTGCAGTACTAACCGTTTGCTGAGCTTTGCAACAAAATCATTCACGAGTCTCTCAATATCCGGCATTTTTCAACTCAATAAATCAACAGAACAACTCTTATAGATTAGAAAAACACTCCCTTTTTACACAAAATAACAATAACCTGAAAAAAGAACAAATTTTTAATATGTTCACTTACATTCTAGATTCTAAAAAAAACACAGAAAAAGAAGCAATCTTGAATATATATGTAGTTAAAATCTGAAACCAACCACAATTTAGTGCTTCAATATACTAACCATTCACCAAAAAAAAAAAAAAAAAAAAAAGAACAGACAACCCCAAATTGAAGGAGAAGAACAGCTGAAATCTTTTCACTCTTTTTCATAAAAAAAAAAATATTTGTTAATTTCTACCATTTTTGAATACATGGAGAGGTATGAATTAAAAGAAATTTGCAGAATGATAGTATTTTGTATTAGTAATTTTACCTTTTGATAACAGAGATTTTGTTGCAATGAAAATGGGAACTCCACAGTCCTAGAAATGTAAAGGGTTTAAAAGGGGTTTTAGGGCTCTAACCTTTTTTTTGTCTACGAGCAATTCAATTAATTTTTTTTATCAATATAGTTATTACATAATTTTATTTATCAAAATTTGAACAGATGAAAAGAAATCATTTGATATTTATTAAACGTGAGATTTCATATTTCTTGACTCACTTTATACGTATTTTTTTCTTATAAAGATTATAATAAAACTCACATTTGATTTATTATTATTTTTTGATGAATTTTATCCTGTTAATATTAATTGTTCTTTTCTCATTTCTAAACATAATTATTTATGTATTAAAACACATTTAATTCAGGTTGAACAAGTTGGAAAGAGAACAAAATGATATTATCTCTTTCTTTTCATTATTTTCTGAGCCAATTCAAATGAAATGTACATCAAAGTTATCTTTTTTTTTTAAAAATGAATTTTAGAAATTGTACATCAAGTTAAAGATAATTATAAAAAATCTTTAGTAATAAAACTCTTGTAGTGCAATGCCAAATGCCAATGACTCCTCAAAAAATTAGAGTTTGCGGTTGAGAATTTGAATTATAAGTGTTATATTATTTTTTATTTTAAAAAAATAATATAAAAAATTATATGAAAAATTATATGTTTATCCTGAAATAAATTAGCCTGAAAATTATCAACATACATAATGTCTTGTATAATTAACTCATTTAACATCTAGATTTACTAATTCAGATTTAAATCATCTCTAAGTCTTGCAAAAAATTAATATATATTAATCATGCAACAACCATTTGTAAGTCATTAGCATAATAGCATTAATTTATTGTATGTATTTGTGTGAGGTAATAAATATGTAATTGAATAATCGAGGTGTTTTTAAGCTTGGTCCGCTATTATTAGTCAAAAATAAATAAAAAATTATACATAGCAGTATAGACTAATTAAGTTGAAGTTTAATTGTCACTAATTCAAACAAGGAGATTAAAAAAATTATTTTTGTGTTAAGAAAATTCAACAATTTATATAGATTTTAGAAAAAAAATGTGTAATATTTTTACGAAGGAATTTAGTTTAACCCCCTAGCATTCTTATGTCGTTGTTTGTGCCTATTGTCTTTTGACGGATGGATAATGAAAAATATGATCAATAATGTATAGGATTGATTTGAACCGTTTTTACGAGATTTTAGTAATATTTATGGTGACGACTAAGCATGGCAATTTTATTGTGTGCATCATTGACCCGCGACACTTAAAATATTCTTATCGAAATTTTAAAAGAAGATTGTTGCCTTCTAGTGCAGATGAGACAGTTATCTCAAAATTTTCTGCTTATTTATTAGAGGAAAACAATTTAAATGTTATTAGCTATTTTTTGCTTTATAATATAGTATGTTCAATTTGGCTTCATGTTTAAGTTCTTGCACATTAAATATTTTGTATATTTCAGTTTCATGAATTTGATGAAGATTGTTCATTAGGTGCTTTATAAAGGAAAAGAATATTGCATGTAATCATATAGTATCTATTTAATAATGAATCGAATTGATGTAGGAATTTCAGTTCATTACATGTAATATTAATGAATTACAATTCTGAAAATAGAATGATAATAAAAACATTGCAGCAGCTTAATTTGGTGTTCAATGATATTAGAGGATATTTAGTAACCTCCTCCAATTCCACCACCACCTCCTCCACCAAAACCACCTCCGATACCTGCACCTAAACTACCTCCTACACCAAATCCGCCTCCAAATCCACCACCGGCACCTCCTCCAATGCCACCGATTCCTCCTCCTCCGCCACCACCACCACCAAATCCGATGCCGCCACCCTTGCCAATTCCTCCTCCTACACCGACACCCGAAAACCTTCCGCAGACGCTCTATCCACCGTATAACTCCGCCACCCACCTGTCCTCCTACCCACCTAACTCCGCATCTCTGCCAAAACCACCCAACACATTCTCGCGACCGCCACACCTCACCCACTCTCACCCTTCATCCTCCTCCTTACTCTCTCCAACACCACCTCACCGGCACCACTGGCACCTCCTCATAAGGCCACCACCTCCTCCTCCGCCACCACCACCAACTCCTCCTCCTCCGATGCCGCCACCAACTCCTCCTCCTCCTCCTCCTCCACCACCACCACCGGCACCTCCACCAATGCCAGCACCAACTCCTCCTCCTGCACCACCACCAATACCACCACCTTTGCCAATTCCTCCTCCTACACCACCACCGGCACCTCCACCTACGCCACCTCCAATGCCTCCACTTTTGCCAATTCCACCTCCAGCACCACCCCCAACTCCTCCACCAATGCCGCCACCTTTGCCAATACCACCTCCTATGCCACCACCTTTACCGAAGCCTCCTCCAATACCACCTCCGGCTCCTCCACCTATGCCACCACCTTTTCCAATACCTCCTCCTGCACCACCTCCAACTCCTCCACCGATACCTCCTCCTATACCACCACCGGCTCCTCCACCAGCACCACCACCAATTCCTCCTCCTTTTCCACCTCCAGCTCCCCCACCAATGCCACCTCCTGCACCGCCACCCGCTCCACCTCCAATGCCACCACCTTTACCAACACCTCCACCTATTCCACCCCCGCCTCCTGCACCACCACCAACGCCTCCTCCAATGCCACCACCTTTACCGATTCCTCCGCCACCACCAGCTCCACCTCCAACGCCTCCACCTATTCCACCCCCGCCTCCTGCACCACCACCAGCACCTCCTCCTTTACCACCACCTTTACCAATGCCTCCACCTATTCCACCCCCACCTCCTGCACCGAACCAGCTCCTCCGACTGATGCTCACCCTTACCGATTCCTCCGCCGACCACTCAGCTCCACCTCCAACGCCTTATTCCACCCCCGCCTCCTGCACCACCACCAGCACCTCCTCCTTTACCACCACCTTTACCAATGCCTCCACCTATTCCACCCCCACCTCCTGCACCACCACCAGCTCCTCCTCCGATGCCACCACCTTTACCGATTCCTCCGCCGCCACCAGCTCCACCCCCGCCTCCTGCACCACCACCAGCTCCTCCTCCGATACCACCACCTTTGCCAATGCCTCCACCTATTCCTCCCCCACCACCAGCTCCACCTCCAATGCCACCACCTTTACCAATGCCTCCACCACCACCAGCTCCACCGCCAATGCCACCACCTTTACCAATGCCTCCACCTATTCCTCCTCCGCCTCCTGCACCCCCACCAACTCCCCCGCCAATGCCACCACCTTTGCCAATGCCTCCCCCTATTCCTCCTCCGCCTCCTGCACCACCCCCAATTCCTCCACCTATTCCACCCCCGCCTCCTGCACCACCCCCAATTCCACCACCTTTTCCAAACCCACCACCAATACCACCGCCACTGCCACCATAACCACCTCCTCCGCCTCCACCATACCCTCCACCACCTGCACTGCCAAAACCTCCACCCGCACCAAAACCACCACCAAGCCCCCCTCCCTCACCAATAGTAAAAAACTTTTCATCCTCAAAATCTTTCACATTTCTAGCGAAAGCCACACTTCCCACAAGAACATAAAAGCAAAGTAATGCTAACACCCCTACCCTCATCACTCCCTCACTTATCATCTTCAAAGAATAAAATTTTTGAATTGTATGTGACCCCTTTACTTATTTTTTTTCTGTTCTTCAGACAACTAATTTGAGCAAATGGCATCAAGATCCAAAGGCCTTTATATACTTGCTAGAAAACTTGACATTTCTTGCTCTTGCATTGATTATATATTTTTGCATTAATTTGCTTCAACTACTACCCGTTTGCCACATTCAGAGTTGGGATTCATACATAATTATGAGAACCTGTTTTCTTTATGACTATTTTATCTGTTCATCATAACAAAACAATTTTGAACTTTAATTTGAAACAAAACCATTTTGCTTTCAAACAACATGGTCAAATACTATTTCATTGGTCCATACACTAATTCAATGTTAAATACAAAAATTGTCTGCCTAAAATTGAATTGAAGTAGTGCTTTCTTTCATTTTGCATTAAATGCTAGAATTTCTCATTTTTGTATAGTCAAATTGTTTAAGTTACACGCAACATCAGTCAAAGTAAATTATTTATACAATTAAGTTACTGGCTCAAAATAATTACTAGTCAACATTTTTTTTATAAATATTAATAGCTCGGTAATCAATAGAAATGCATAAGTCAATTCTGAGTTTAATTTAGTATTTATGGTTATTAGCATAAGACTTATTGTATTTTAACTAAAGGAGTTTATATATAATTTTAGTGAATTTTATTAAATTTATGTTTCGCATAAATATATTAAATTCAAATGAATCAGATACCACAAAGACTACATTCACATTTGTGTGAACGGTGATTGACTTACTAGCACAAAAGTTAAAACTACATTAATAGTATTAAAAATTTATGTACATTATTAGTATATAGACATTAAAATTATTTAATTTGACAACTATTTTTTTAAAGTAATATTGTGTATGCTTAATGGGGGTATATGGTGGAATATAATAAATTTATGTAATTTTGAGTTTGTTGGCACAATAAAATTAATTTTGGGTTCTAAAATTGACAGCATAAGTGGCTTTTGTTAAAGCTTCATCAATTTGAATTAAAACTTAATTCAATTTTTGATGGTTTTCAGCTAAGATGCTAATATATAGCTTCTTGATTTCTATTATTTTTCTGTCTCAAATTATTTATCGTTTTTTTTTACGCATCTATTAAAAAATATATATTATTTATAAATAATTTTGCTAATTTTTCCTTTATTATGTATTAAGATATTAAGGATAAAATAAAATTAAAATTAATTTTATTTGAAATGATAAATAATTTAAAATTATTATTTTTAAAAATTGTGATTGATAATTGAGACGTAAGGGGTAAAAATTAAGAACCAAAAGGTTCTTAAAAGCCATCATAAAAGTTTTGAACTTCCCTTTTCGTACCTAATTATTTATGTGTAATTAATTAATTGCACCCAAATGGTTTTTCTATTATGCTACATCATTAATGTATATAAGAAAAAAAAAGTAGTCAATTTTGAATATATATTATTACTTACTTCCTTTTATATTAGTTGTCGTCTTAGTTTTTTTTTACGTTTGAAATGTATAGATATAATTTACTAAATTATTCTTATTGATTAAATATTTTTGAAATTAAGTAGTGTTAAAAAGAAATGAGTGCTTCTTTCATTTTAAGGGTATAGTTGAAAACAATTGTCAATTTTAATTTTGAATTTCTAAAATAATAATTATTTTGAGATAAATTTTTTAAACTAAAGCGACATTTAAAATGAAACGAAATAGTTTTATCAACTATAAAAATGAAATGGATGGAATGTTTATGAATACTTATACAGATTTCATAACTAAGGCCTAACAAGTTTATGAATATCAACTTTAGTTTATAATGTGCTTAACTATTGATTTTCAAATTTTTTAAATGAGATTATTAACCATCATTTTCATATCTGGGAAAAATTATCGCAAGTATTACTTGCGGATTTTCTTACAAAATTTTTAAATTTTTCAATCTTAAAATATATTATCTGGAAAGCGTATATTGTCAACAAAATTCGCAGGTAAAATTAGCAATGAGTTCAAGCGATATTACCTAGGTAAACATATGTGCAGGATAATATCTCTAGGTGCGTGGACCAAAAAGAAAATTTAAAATTCCTTTTTAATTTGTAAAAAATTTCAGGTTGTCTAAAAAATTATTTTTAGGGATTTAAGAATGATTAGACCGATTATCTTTTAAATGGTTGAATTCTCTTACACTTACTTATAATTATTTGGATTATAACCAATTAAAAACTCACTTAAAATTTTAGAAATTGAAAAGTAATCATAAGACCAATTAAAAATTCATTTTGCTTCACTCTAACCCACTAAACTAGAAGCTTCTCTCCAAAACTCGAATGCAGTGGAAGAAGTTTCACTGCTGTTTTCATCTCCAAAGCTAAGGCGAAAACAATTGAATTTTTCATCTCAAAGCTCCAATCGGTGGAAGAAGTTTCATCTGAAAGCTCTTAAGCGAACCTCATGTTTTTCTCAAGCGATTTTTTTCGAAGTAGAGTATTACAGATCCAGAAGATTTGCTTGCCAATCTACCAAAAAATTGAGGTTAATCTACCAACATATATATGTATTTGTACATATATACCAAAGCATAGATTTGGTAGATCGCTTATCTGGTAGATCGGCAAGCAAATCTTCTGGATCTGTAGTACTCTACTTCGAAAAACTTCGCTTGGAGAGAAGAACAGGTTCGCTTAGGAGCTTTGAGATGAAACTTCTTCCACCGATTGAAGCTTTGAGATGGAAAATTCGATTGTTTTCGCCTTAGATTTGAAGATGAAAACAGCAGTGAAACTTCTTCCACTGCATTAGAGTTTTGGAGAGAAGCTTCTAGTTTAGTGCGTTAGAGTGAAGCAAAATGAATTTTTAATTGGTCTTATGATTACTTTTCAATTTCTAAAATTTTAAGTGAGTTTTTAATTGGTTATAATCAAATAAATTATAAGTAAGTGTAAAAGAATTTAACAATTAAAAAGATAATCGGTCTAATCATTCTTAAATCCCTAAAAATAATTTTTTAAACAACCTGAAATTTTCCTACAAATTAAAAAGAAATTTTAAATTTTTTTTTTGGTCCACATACCTAGGAATTTACCTAGAGATATTATTCACGCGGATATATTTTCTTAGGTAATATCGTAGAAATTCATTTTGTACAAAATGACACTAATTTTATCTGCGAATTTCATTGGAAATATATGTTTCGCAAATATATTTTAATATTAAGAAATTTAAATTTTTTGTAAAAAAACAATTTTCCCAAGTAATATTCCAATGTAATTTGCACTTTTTTAGTAGTTTAAGAAGTAATAGGACATAGTTATATATCAAAATTACCAGTAGTGTGACTTAAGACAACCTAATTTCTTTCTGGTTTATTTATTTATTTATTCATTTTTTTATTTATTTTCTTTACCTTTTCTAGCAAACACACAGTGACTTTCTGGTGCTAAAATAAAGACAATCACCAATTATTTTTTCTTTTTTGTGTACCAATTGGAGAGTTGCAAAAATGCTTTGCACTTTTTTTTTAATGATTTTTTTCACTTTTAATTTATTTCCAAGACAAGCTGTATTTTTTAGTTTGTATATTAGAGATCAGTATGTGTGATAAAATTAGTCTATAAAAAAATAAACGGTTTGTACTTGAATAATTCATTTATTTATTAACTTAAATTATTTATATTTATTTTGACTCGCTTATTTGACACTAAAAAACTGAAATAATCGAATTAGTACTATCTAATTTTAAAAATTGATTTTTTACGAATTTATTAATGACGCCATCAGAAAAGTTATATTTTACCCTATATAAATACAACTTTCGATTTCATACATTAATTAATAGTTAATAAGCCCTATGAATAGTATTTTGCCATTGGGTACGAATTAATTTAATATTGCAACTACTTAATTCCCCTTATAAATCAAACATGTTCATTTTTCTTTTTTGTACAAAATGTACATAAATAGAAGAAAAGTATATTATTTATTTGAAAAATTGAACTCACTGAATAAATTTAATATTGGTGGCAGTAAATGATCACACGCCATCAAAAATCAACAATGAAGATCACATTAGTCATGAGCTCAGACTAAAATAATTGTTTAGCGTTGCTGTCTAGTGTCTCGAGTTCGAACTTTAATTATGAAATTATTTTATGTATAAAGATTTAATATACATTTTGATCGAATCTAAATTGATATGTTGATGGTGAGTTTTTAATTACACATAATAGAATATATGCAATAGAAATAAAAATAAGCAAATTATATCGCTCTATTTTAATTTTTTTTTAAAATAATCAAATCGATCAGATTTTTTCAAGCAAGATTCGAGCTTATGACCAATTGTTAACAATCGACTGTAACGTCATTACTTCACTCAAAACAACAGAAATTTCGATCTCATAGAGTGTAATTTTCCAACCAATGATAATATATATATGAGCTATTGCAAGTAGATGATATAATACTTAATTCCGTTCATATTATATAATTTTAAAAGATTTATACGTCTTTTAAAAAAAAAATTAATTATGTCAATTATGAGTGCATTTGTCTAAATTACTCATTGTTATCTATCTTTAAACACCACATCTAATTAATACCCCACTAATTTGATTTTAGAAAAAAGTGAACTATAAAAATAGTACGTACTTGAAAGGCAATATTTTACTGATTTTTGAATTAACTTGGATAAACCTCAACTATTTAATATTTTTTGCAATTATAATGTAACATTTTAGTGGTGAGAAAACAAATATTTGTTTCAAAAAAATATTTGTGTAGCACATGGTTACAACTGTTTGGCATATGATAATAAAAACAACCTATTTTTTTAATTAATAATAAAAACTAATTCTAAAAAAAGGGAGAAAATAAAAGGTAGTATTATCTAATATTTGTACTTTTTTTTAAAAAAAATTAATCAAATGTAGCTCTTATCTAATTCACTATACCTTTTTTTAAAAATAGTTAATTTGTTTTTTCAATAATAATTTAATTATAGGATACTTTGGTTATATTTATTATTTACTACTTTGTTTTTGCCGTTATTTTTTTCCTAATATATTTTCATCATATATTTTACTTTTTATATTTTTCAAGTCTGTTTTACAAAATTAAAATAACCTTTGTACTCTATAAAGCTAAAAAAGTTTACATATATTTTATCCTTCGATCCTCAAATTCCGCGTATAATATCAAACGAGATATGTTTTTATTATCGTTTATCTTTTATGATGGGACGAATGTGGCTTTACTCAATTGGCTAGTGTTGACTATATCTTCATGGCTAAGCTAATTTTAAAACTATATACTTTAATACTTTTTATTTTCATCCAAACAAAATGGTATCTTGCTTGTATTGCACTTGTCATTTTTCATTTATTCACTCAATGAAAATCTTACACGAAACAATTGTCCAAAAATAACTCATCTCATTAGTAAAAACTCTCAATTTGGATATATTAATTAATTAAGTATACTTTTAAAATTTGAAATGGGGGTAGGGGTAGGGGTAGGGGTGGGGTAGGGGAGGTAGGGGGTTCAAGAATGTAGATTTTAGCCGACATCGTTTTATTCAGAACAAGTTATTCGAAAATTATAATTAGTAGTAATATACGATTGTTTAGGTAGATTGTTGTGTATGGTAATTAATAATGTAGAAATTGTAATACAAGAACTTCTTACTTTAATTCAACATATTTTTATCTTTAAATAATCTAATTCTCGCATTATTAATATTCTTTTTTAACATTCTATTGAATATAAAATAATACATAAATTTATGTATATACAAGAAGACATTTCAATCTAATGATATATGAGAAATGTTGAGTTTAACTTTATTTACAAATTTTAGTTGATATATAGCGTAGAGTATGTATATAATTAGTGAGAATAAATTTATCATACGCTTATTAAATATGAAATATAAGTCGATAATAATAATACTATTTTGCAATTATGATTATGTACATAAAATTATTTTTCGCGAATCGACTAAAAATATTAACATCCCAATTCCCTAATATCAATGCATTTAATTATTATTGTTTAAAAGTCAAATAGTCACCATTACAAGTATGAAGTATCCATCAATGTTAATGTGAAAAGGCATATATATTTGTTGAAGAAATTTCACTTTTTTGGTAGAAAATTGTACTTAATACCAACTCCCTTCTTATTTTGAAGACCTTTAGAGTCTCTTTTTGATTTTTCGATCGATATTTAATATTTATATCAGGATTTGATTAGATTTGAATTCGCTCGATTAATTAAATTTAATTTCGTGTATCGCAAGATTTTTTTTGAGGGCGATGTTTTTAATATAATTTTTTTAATTTTTAACAATTCAAACTCAAGACATCTGAGTAAGAATTCTTAACTTAATATTTATGCATATTTAATGAATTTTTTAGTACTCATATACTATTTGAGCAAAAGTTACTAAATTGATTCGGTTGAACTCGTATCTAGACTTCTAGCTCCACCTATTTTCGTTTGTGCCTTTCAATTTTCTTCCCTATTATAGAAAAAGAAATTTGTTTTATCTATTACTTCTTTTCTCAAAAATAGAAATACGTTTGAAAATTGATTTATTAATTTCTTATGATTTACGTACTTCCTAATTAAGAATTACTACTACTTGAGTGATTACCATTAGAGTAAAACTTTGTTTAGTTAAAAAAAAGGGTTGCATATAAAGTTAACAAATTTCAGATATATACGGGACTGAAAACTAATGATAAGAATATCTAAAATAAAATATATTATTTGTGCGAATAAAATTTAGATATTTAAATACTTTTATTTCAAATTTCACTTGACGATTACAAACTTCATTCTTACGTGAACTTCGACAATTCTTTCATTTTATTTCACTCATTATTACCTCATTCATTTCGATAAACCAATTTAATTTGTTCCTTTTCAATCGAAACTAATCAAAATTTAATTGAAAATAAAAAAAATTCTCGAAGGCTACAAGTTAAATAATTTTATTAAACTGGCTATAGCTTAAAATAGTAATTTAAAAATTGGCTCAATTTAATTTGTTAATGGGCCTTTTGTGGATCCAATGTATAAAATCTTTGGAATCTTTTTTTTTTTTGGTAATGACAGAAATCACATACTTTTAAGATAGAATTACCATTTGTTCCTTATTAGTTTATAATTACAGAAATTCCTCAAACCGATACAATATATAAGCGTTGATACACTAATCTGATGCGCGAGATACATTAATTGTTAAGTAAGATACATTACATTTTATACATAACACACTAATCTGATGTACATTTTATACATGATACTCTAATATGATGCGCGAGATACATTAATCGTTAAGTAAGATACATTACATTTTATACATGATACACTAATTTGATGTTCATTTTATACATGATACACTAATCTGATGCGCGAGATACATTAATCTGGTGCATTGATACATTAATCTAATGTGCGAAAATGAGTAATTTAGGAGATTTGTAAAACTAATAAGGGATAATGGTAATAAGAGAACTTAAAGGTGAAATTTCTGTCATTTTTTTTGTTAAATAGAAAAACTTATTTTGTTTGATTTATCAGCGAGAACGATAAATAGGTGATACATCATTTTCGTTGCTATACATGTTTTTCTTTCACTTGTGATTCATTTGGTGTAAAAATAAATAGTCATTCTGGTATATCAAATATGAAAAATTAAAATTTTAAACCCTTTGAAAGTTTGACTTTCTAAATCCATCTCACATATCGCTATGATAGATAAATAATACAAACCTTGAAACAAAAATAATCTTAAGTTTCAAGGAATCATCATCGAAGTGACTAATCTTTTGGCTGCTTAATTAACACATAAATTAATTTATTTATATTTATGGAATAACAAACAATATTAGGAAACTTCATATGAAAATTAAAGCACTTTACTTGTCACATCTCCCTTTTTAGAGGAATCAATTATGAGGTGAAAACAATTAATTTCTGGTAGGTAGTTCCTACATGCTACAGTAGAATAGCCCAATTTTTTTTATAATTAATTAGAAAGTTTGGTCTAAAGTTTAATTAATTTTAATCAGAATAGTTCGACATAGAACATGTAAATGATTAATTGCTTGGATAATTTTGATACTTGTTACATAGAAAAGTTAGGTATATATAATAAGGATTTAACTTTTATATATACACAATAAAGAAAATTTACTACTTTACTAGTCATGTTATTAGATACGATGTCAATTTTATTTGAGAAAATGCATAAGTACCTCCTCAACCTATGCCCGAAATTCCAGAGACACACTTATACTATACTAAGGTCTTATTACCTCCTGAACTTATTTTATAAATAATTTTATACCCCTTTTCAGCCTACTTGACATTAGCTTGAAAAAAAATATCAATACACACTGGGCCCACAAGATAGTGTCACGTAGATCGAAAATGGGTAGAAAATTATATATAAAATAAGTTCAGGGGGTAATAGGACCTTAGAATAGTATAAGTGTGTCTCTGAGAATTCGGGCATAGGTTGAGTATAGTACAAGTAAAGGGAATATATATGATCTCAACCCTATATAAATGTACTCACTATTTTGTAGATACAAATTATGGTGAAATTTCGATTTTGTAACTGTGATAAATCTATGAAATGTATTGTGAAAATCTTTGAAATAAGTGAAATAAGATGAGAGAACATTAGATTTTCATGTCGAAAGAGAAAATTCACTATTAATCAATTTTATCATTTTTCTTTTCAAGTCCGACTTTTCAAATCAAATCTGATTATAAAGCATAATATTAGTATGATTTGGTTAATTGTATTGATTTGGTGTAAACACTCGGCGCGGGTACGTTTCTCCTTTTATGGATGCTCTTATGTTATGGTATGAGAAAAGATATCTTTCAAATTATAGACTTTCAAACTTTTTCTCTAAAAAAAAATAACTAAATATGAAAAATCATAATTTATTTGAATTAAAATAATTATGATAATATTTTGATTTTCCTCGAAAGAAAAAGTAAAACTCCAATATGATACTAAGGGTAAAAATATCAAGTTAAGATCCTAACCAAGTAAACCTTGTCACTTTCATAAACTGTGAAAATTGAATTAAATAAATCTAATTTTTAGCCCTTAAATTTGATAAGATATTGAAAAGAAAAGCAAAGAGGTGTGATGTCAAGAAATACTTTGAAATTTTAAAAATATAAAAGAGTGATATTAAAGCCAAAAAAATATATTTGTTTGGATATTAAACATCAACAATGACTTTCAAAAGATAAGTGGATTGAGACAATCAAATTGTGAAAATCATTAAATGAAAAAAAAAAAAAAAAAGCAATTCCCCACAAGTATTGCTATTGATTTTCTTACCGATTATATACTCATTTGATTAGGAAATAAGTTATTTCACGATAATTATTGTGAAATTAGTTGTTCTATCCTTCATATGGATAAAAATAACAATACAGTCTCATAATAACTATTTTCAAAATAAGTAATCTCGTGATTTTATCCAATGCAAACATGGAATAAACCCATTACTAATGGATATTTTTTTCAAATACATTACAAATATTTTGCATTTTAACTATTGCGTCTTATAATAATTCTTACGTAGTTTCTAGATATATAAATTTTAATTCAAAAATAATAATTCTTTTTTAATCCAAATTCACACTTAACTTGACTTTCACATTACGAATCAAGTCAAACAAATTAATACATAAAATGCAATTACTATGCATTGAAGTTATAGCAACAACTACAAATCACTATGCGGGTAAAGTTTTCTTATCCAATCTAAAAATGATAAATATTTGTTGGGAAAACCAATATATTTTTTTAACTATTTTGAGTTGTATAGCAAATAAAAAATGTGATTTCAACTATAATATGATAATTGAAAATTAAGTCGTATACTTAACGAGCTTGATAAATTTAGTAAGATGATACTGTCAGCTTAGTTAATAAAGCCCGCAACGAGAAGGCCCGTTAGGTTTCATCATTTGCAATTAGGTGAGTACTCTATTCTAACTCTTATATAAGACACTTATAATTCTTTGACGCCGTCACAACAAGACAGAGCGAGGTTGTCATCTCATAGACGCCGTCATAACAAGATAGGAATATATATCCAATTTATCTACTTTTCTATAATTCAGGTACTCCATTCGATCTTAATAACTTTTAATTATTTTACCTCCTATTATCATGTTTGATCTAAAATTTTATCATGTAAATTATATGTAAAAAATCCTCATTTTTATAAATGTTTATTATGAAAATGTTCCAATCAAATGGCCCACACCTTCAAGAAACCAACATTTTAGGACCTCATCTCATGTGATTGACATGTTATTCCTATTTATTTTTGTCTTTTTAGGGATGATTTAATTTTAATTGAAAACTTGGAAAATTAAAGGAAATGAAAAATAGAAAAGGAAAGTAAATAAATTTAAAAAATCCATATCTTTCAAAGAATTATATGATAAGAACTAGAAATCAATCACATGAAAAATGTTGTCACTTCATTGTTGTGCTAAAGTTCATGTTTCTTATCAATAAACAAAACAAAGATTTTATTTTTAACAAAATTTAAAATTATATTTGGCGAGATAAATATAATATGAAAAGAAACAATTCAAGTTAATATGACACAATTTAAATCACATTATTATTAGGTCGATTTTTTTTTGCTAATAGAAATGGACTAAATTGAATTGAAGATACAAATTCAACAGAATTTAACAGTTTTGACTTAAATTAGATATTTATCTTAAATTATTAATTAAATTTTCTCTTTTAATTAGAGGGAATAGTTTTTTAATTTGGGTCACATGGCTTTTTTCAAATTTTTTTTTAAAATCACGTGAAATATTACCCCACTAACTTTAGCAGATTATTATTTTCTTAATGGAACCCTAAGTCTCTTATTAACTTTTTTTAATTGTTCTTTTTTTATTGATGGTTGGTTTATTTTTATTCCTTTTTTTGTTTAGTTTTTTTTAGCACATCAAATAAATAACTTAATTGACAATTGTTTGACTAATAAAAGGATTGCTTCATATTCTCTTAATCCTAAATAGCATAGGGAATAAATACTTTATTCTTTTTATTTATTTTAACAATTAAAGATTTTTTTTAAAAAGGAAAATAACCAAAATTTCCTCTTTTATTAATTTAATAATTTTGAAAATGCTACCTATGAGGAATAAACCTCCCCCCCCCCCCCCCCAGTTCAATCATCTGAAAAGCGAAGTGCTTACCTATGAAAAATTTATCTATTTCGATACTCTATTCCACCCCATCAAAAACAAAATTCAAGACAAACAATAAAATAAATATAGAAGATTAATTTTAAAAGAAGTAAGTTATTTAATTGAGATTTAAACTTTATACCTATAGGAGATTAGGTCATGATGCATTATAAAGGTTGTTTTAATTATGACTCTTTTCCTATGAGTTTATAGAATATAACAAATGAAATAAATAAATAAAGTGCAGAATTTTTGTAACTTTTTTTTTTTAGTTTATTCAAATTATAGAAAATTATTTCCTCGTACTAATTAAATCCATCACACCAAGACAACAATTATTTGACAAAAGATTATTGTAATCGTTTGGTCACTAATTACAATCATTATAAAATAACAAATTCATAATTTGTTAGATCTTTCACTTCCACCCATTTCTCCCTTTTCTTAGACATATTCAATAATCCATTTTATCTTCCAATTACACTATATTGTAAAGTGATTATACAAAAATTATACGATTCATATTTACATCAACGAGAATAATTACTTCAGAATCTCACGTAAATCTTAATTGAATAAATTAGAATACTTATTTCATAACTATATAATCGTACCCTCTTCAAAATTCACTTTGATAACCAGATTACTTTTTGTATTTATAAGTAATTATGTATTAAGATCTTCCTCATATATTAATTGATGACTTGACCTCTAATAAAGTTTAGTAGTTTTTTTCTTTAAATAATACAACAAAAGTCCCCAAAGTTTCATTTATTTATATTTTAGCCCCATTAGTTTTACATAAATACAAAGAGGTACCAAAATGGGGACCTCTAAGAGCAATGCTAAAGACACGGAGCTAGCACCGCTTGCTCTAAATTCTATTACACCAAATAGGAAATACCCTCAATGCAACATTATATTACCAAAATACCATACCCCTTAATTAATTCAGTATTCCAAATATACCCATTCTGTTTCCATTCCCAAAACACCCCTTTAGCGGCAAAAACGCCAGGACTTTAATGTCATTTCAAACAAATTTCATTATCCATTTCAATCCATTAAACCCAATGGCATTTTAGTTATTAATTCACAAAACAAGGGTAAATTCATTAATTAGGTATATATATACACACTTGTTGCCCTTTTCATTTTTTTTTCTTCTTATATAAATCTTTCCATTCCCCCAAACTCTCTCTCTCTTCTCTCTCTCTCTCTATTTCTCTCCGGCTATGATTCTTCCTCTTCTACGGCGGAGCCACCGCTAAAACCACCGTCCGTACACCGGCAACCACCACTTCTCGCCGGGATCCGGCGATCTTTGTCTAGATCTTTCGTCGACTTACCGTCAAACTCACTTACCCTTCTTTTCTTTTCTTCTTCCCCAGTAATTGCTCTTTCAATTTTTTTAAATTTTTTTTTACTGTATTTTAAATTGAAAAAAAAATTATTTACTTTTATATTTTATATTTTTATTTTTTTTCTCAACGAGAAATGTACCTGTTAGAGTAAATTTACTTTTCTAGCCTTTTACTTTATTTATATCCTTTCCAAACCCCATAATTCCTTAACCGTAACTTCACTTTTTTTTTTTCCTTTTTTATCGCTTTTTTTATTTATTTTTAAATTGTGGTGACGTGGCATGCTGTAGATTAAGATTGGACGGCTAGGATGAATTATCACTCACGGCGAATCTTAACTCTTGACGAGTCATCACGGAAGCGAAAAGACCGAGACACGTTTTATTCGTCTCCAAGACCGTCAAATCCACTAACGTCCGTTAGTAACGTTAATCTTACGACGTCGTTTCCTAAACCCGACCCGAAGAAAAAGGGTCATCATCATCAAATGCCTAATTCAGTTTTAGCCGGGTATATGGCTTATGAGTATTTAACTAAAGGTACTTTATTGGGTCAGAAATTTGACCCGGCTCGACCTAGAGCTAATGCTGCTGCTACTCCTTCAGCTGACCCGAAGAAGAGAAAGTCGAGCCCGGATGAGCCGAAGCCGAGCCAGAATTATGTTGAGATATCGAGCTTGTTAAGGAGTGATGGGACCCACATTCCTGGTATTGTCAATCCAACGCAGCTGGGGCAGTGGATTCAGATGTGACATTTTTAAAAAAAAGGCGGAGCCATGAGACGAGACGTAGCGGAGCGAGCGGGGAAAATGATATGGTTTTTATTATTGTTATTGTTGTTTTGATTATTATTTTGAATTTTGTGTTGTTGTTATTAGATGACTCATGAATGTTATGTGCTGGCTATACACTAGCCAGCTTTCATATATATATTACTATCTTGTTTATTTCTTTAATGAGTTTTATGTTTTATTTTTTGATATTTTCATATTTGTCATGATATTTTCATGATTTTGGGATATGTGTATATAGATAAACTGTATTCATGCTGTGCATGCAAAAAAAAAAAAAAAACATATTTATTTGCATGGACGTGTAAATGTGTCTTGGTGGGTGCTTGGATATAGTGTCCCGCGAGCTAATCTCAAAAATCCGTCCTTAGTATAGATTGCAGGTTGTAATCCGTTTGTGTGAAGTTAGAATTGCTAGTAATCGTCGATTAATCATATGATCTTGCATATACTATCGAGTTGGCCATGTTTGAAGTCTTTATCTTAACTACCAGGAGGGAATGTCGAAGACAGGGCTAGTGACTGGAGTGTGTGTATTCCTGAACAATCTCATTTTTCAATTATTCAACCATTTCATTTTACCAAGTTCAATGTTAGCTAGATCAGTCAACATTTATCTCTTTCGATGCAACAACAAGATCTTTTTTGTAACAAGTGATTTTCTTGGTTGGTTAATTGGTCACATTTTATTCATGAAATGGCTTGGATTGGTATTAGTCTGGATACACGAAACTTATAGAGTTGTGGCCTTCTAAAACTTTCTTCTCCGATTCACTCAATCGATAGGTTGAGGCAATCAACTGGAAATCGACCAAATGTGTTAAGGTGGGGTGAGATGAGATATTACATGATTTATTTTAAGGTGGGGTGAGATGAGATATTACATGATTTATTTTCATATCTTAATTAAGAATATAGAGATAGAAGATATTTAATATTCATGCTAGTTACTATGAAAAAAAAGACATGCGCTTTGCTTTGGTAGTAGGAAATAAGCAATTTCTGTTAGAGTTGAAGCTTAAATCGAATTGATTGTGTTATATGCGATATCCATCAATAATAGTTCATTAATATCCATTGATTTAGACTCTTTTTCCCTTTTCAATTATCAAAAAATCGAGACGGTCAGTCCCAAAGCCCTCAAAGAATGGAAACATAAATCAACTCACTACTCATCCTCTGATAAAGAGAAGTAGGATTCAAGTCAATCGATCCTATTTCATTTACGTGTATTGACTTTTAAACACTATTGAGTAAGAGTATGTCCTTGAAAAACACCGAACCGATGGAGTCAAGTACTAATAACAATAGCAAAAAGGGCTTGACATTACTTGTGTGAGTGAAATAACCCAAAGATATACTAACAAACTGGCTAACTTTGTTTTACGATAATTAAGATGCGCTCTAACTGACCAGACATCCTATCATTTTTTTATTATTATTAAAAAGTTGGTAACTCTATTTGATCATTAACTAAAAGTCTGAAGTCTCAAGATGTATATATATATATATATATATATTTATCATAAATGAGAATTGTTTATGTTTTAGTTATATTATGTAAGATGATTGGTAAGATGTGAAATTCTATGTTTAATTAATTTTAGTGTATGTTGATGATCAATATATCCGTTGATTAGTTCATGGGGAAATGGGTATAATTGGACACAGTTTAAAGTAATGATAATTATTAATGAATTTCTTGTACCTAAAAGTAAAAAGTAGTCATCACCAATAGCTAACCTGATTTATTAAGGGTATTTGAAAATATACAATTTTTCGACAAAGATTATTCAATTGATTATCCTTGATTTATTAAGGGTATTTGAAAATATACAATTTTTCGACAAAGATTATTCAATTGATTATCCTTTAATCATTTAATTATGTGGCTACGTGGTTGGTCATGACCATTTATATAGATATTTATAATTTTTGTTTCAACTTATGTATGTGACACATTTTTCATTTAATCTCGTGAGGTACTTTTAAATTTAAAACAATTAATATTTCATTGACTCCAAATATACATTTGATGAGAAGTTTTTGTATACACATTTCGAAAGTTTTATATCACATGAATATATTAGAACGGAGGGAGTAGTGATATATATAATTCAATTGTCTCAATTTAATTATGTGGCGGTGACTATATAAATCATATTATTAAAGAAGAAATGATAAATCAAAATTAAATTATTTTAAATTTAAAAAATGACATTTTCTTTAAAAGAAAAAGCTAAAGATATGCACATCGAATACATTATTACATCAGAGAGAGAATACTACAATTAGTACCATGGAAAACGACAAACCAACTATAAAGCTCTAGATACCAAAATGGATTGTGACGCATTGACGGGAGTGCTTTACCATTAATTAGAAATCTCGAGTTCGAGTTCTGAGTATGGAGAAAATTCTGTTGGGAGCCCCACGCTCAGTAGGCCTCGCATAGCGCAATCCGGATTTAGTCGGAGCTCAAATATGAACTCCGACACTGCATGAAAAACCAAAAAAAAAAACTATAAAGCTAGATAGGAAGATGACAACTTATTGATCAAAAGAGAAAAAATAATAAATATGAAAGGAAAAAAAAACTCCATCCCTTTTGGTTCAATTTTTATGTTATTTTTGTTCTCACCTCGGTATTTGATGTTCATATTACAGTATTATATCTGAATTTGTATTGCGTAAAACTCATTCGGAAGAAAGTTTTCTCGCAAAGATTTCAATTTCGAAATATCTAATTAAGAAAGAAACAACTGCATCGACGATAAGTATGGCCCTTTTGGTCCCAATTGCTTTATGTTGTTTTTTAAACATATAGTTGGTTTAATTAAAGTTTGACCATATTCTTGAATTAATCTTCCAGAAATAATCAATTCTTGAAGGAGAAAAACTTTTTACTTGTAACATTAATTTTCTTGTAGATATTTTAAGTTTTAGTCAGTATGCAAATATATTATATTTTGGTCGTATTTCTGACCAAAAAACAAAACATGACCAAAAAACAAAACAAGATAAGTAAAGAAATATTTTTTTTTCTCTCAATAAGCAAAGCTTCAATATTTCCTATAATTAAGACAATAAAAATAAAATAAAATACAAGGATTGGTCGTATGAATAATATTTCTTTATATTCTTAATCACAGGTTTCAAGTTTGAATCTTAAAAATAAAAATATTATGTTTATACAAAGTCAAAAGTCAAAACTTGAAGCTTCAGGAATTCTAGATTCAAATATTTAAAAATTAATCAATGCTAAAATAATTATAACTTAGATTCCAAATTAATAACATACATTAATACTGAATTCAATTGAATCCGTAATCGACTCCCGACATCACTATTTATGAGAAATACATATGAATAATTATTTAGGCATGAAAATAACGTTGGAGGCTAAGAAAAATATTGGCACGTAGAGATTGAAAACTGACAAATATATTTGTAGAAATTATTATATTATTACCCCACAAGTTTCCATGCATTCAAAATACACTTATTACGAATTCAAAATTGGATGAGCCAAGTCATAATTGCACTCTTATAAATATTCAAATTTTGGTGATTGTTTCGTAACAATATATTTAACGTAATTTGATAAATAAAAATATAAAAGGGTGAGATAATAAAAAGATTTTATTTTTACCATTGAAGAAGTATAGAGAAATCGATAAATCACACCAAATCGACAATCCGAGTCAAGCTGAAAAAAATAAAATTTAACTATTGTTTGATTTGATATATTAAAAAAAAAGCCCGATTTTAAGCGGGATGCTTCAATTTTAACTATTAAAAAAAATTAAACCGAAATCAAACAATTATGACATTATTGTAACCTATAAATTATGTCATATTGTCATACTTAAATTTAAATAATTAAAGGAGGTGAAATATTTTATAGTATGCATCATGCTCAGATGGATCAAGTAGGAGATTCTATCGCTTATAAAGCTAATCTGTATAGTTAAAGGAGATGACATATTTTAATAGTTGACTCATTATATAATGAAGATCTACGAACACATGTACATATTCTTTTTCCAGAAATTTTACTAAAAATGTATAATTAAAACATTTTATTATATATTCAGATGTTTAATTAGAAAAATCATAGTTTAATATCTAAAAAAAATATTGATAAATTTAAAGGACTACCAATATATTTAGCCTATTTATTTAGGTAGTATCAAGTCAAATTTCAATTTCAAACTTAAATTAATTAAAGGAAAAAGGATTTGAAATATATCTGAACTTTGACGGAAATTGTTGTTACGATATCGAGCTTTGGAAAGGACCTTTTATCCATATGTACTATTTAATAGTGTATTTTAAAGGTATATATGTATCTATGTGGACATAATAAATATTACATCATTATAAATAGTAATATGTCCATGTGGACACATATATACCTTTAAAATATACTATTAAATAGTACAGAGGGGTAAAAGGTCATTCATAAAATTTGATATTATTTCGACCAAAATTGAAATATTTTTCACACCATTTTTTCCGTTAATTAAAAAGAAATTAAATTGTGGTCCATCTTACTCTATCTAACTCCCTACGTTTACAAATTGTGAGCTAACGTAACGCCAAATTTTATTTTATTTTTTTGGAACATATGCAAGTTAGGCAATTATCCTAACTATAATTATCTTAGCTAATTTATAGATTGTGATAATGTCGTTTTTGGTAGATATGCAATTTTTTAAAAATTCATACTACTTTTTCGTATAGTTTTTAAATATCTAAATTCTTTATTTAAAATATCGAATTACTGTAATCTGACTTAACTTTGAAAACTAATCAAATTGAGTTTCGAAAAGCGCAATATGAAAATTAAAAATGGACAGAAGGAGTATTAATTAATCATAGGTGGTGGAAGGCCATATGACCATATCGGATATTTATTGTGTTATAAACGTGATATTCAGGTTAATTTCCGTACATTTTAACTAATTTTACAAAATATTTATTATCTTTTTATCTATAAAAATATTAAATAACTTTATTCATTAAAACTTAGATAGAACTTAAAAGTAATAGTTATTGCTTGTCAATTGTTAATATCAAAGTCATTTTTAAGAAAACAATGTTTATAATTGTGTTAGTATATATATATATACATCAAATAGTGTTTGATGTAAATTTTGAGTATTAAAAATTCATTATAAGATTTAAATGTTGATTGCGAAGGAAAGCGATCGCCGCCAATAAAAGTGAGGAAGTCACATTTTTCTTGGGTTGATATCGATCGATTTGGTTTATCAATTTTTAATTTTATAAATTAATAAGAGATTTATTGTTATTTAATTGATTTATCAATTTTTGGTTTTCGAATTAACCAGTAAGAAAATACTTATAAAATAATCATATAACTTCTTCGATAATTTGGCGTGACATGAAAATAATATAACTTTACGGAATGCTGATAAAATAGAAACAATAGTAAATAACATTAAAAAAGTTATGCAAGTGCAATATAAATAAAAGACTTAAGTCAATAATGTGAATTAAAAACTAAAGAGCAAAACTAGTTACCAATACAATATTAATCGAAATATTTAATATTTAAGGCTTTATTTATTTGAATTTAATAGAGATTTTGATCTTAATTATTTAAATTTAAATTTAGTTATATAAATTTTAAAATATATTTTAATATTTAAATATATATTTCAAGTCAAACATTTTAGTTTTAATGAAAATAAAATAAACCTAATGGAACAAGAAAACAAAATTAAAATATTACAATGCCGTATATTTTTTTGGTATAATGAAATATAAATTTTCGAAAATGTGTTTTATATAAATTTGATTGCAAAGTGAAAGTCATGTATGTAATCTTCACTAAAAATATATATATAATAAAGATCGATAGCAATATATACTAGCAAATATAATGGTATTTTGGAAAAATATTTTAACGATATTCTGACATTCAAGTGATTTGTTTGTTTTGATTTTTTTCCATTCAAATTAAAAGAATTATTCGTATTGATATTTTTTTCTTAAAAAGTCTATTTTGGCTTCGAACACACAATCAAACACACTATAAATGATTTGAAAAATGAGAAATATACCCCAAAATTATCATAAATGGTATGCAGATACTCTCCATTATATTTTTGGGACATTGGTGCCTCTGCCGTCCAAAAACTAGAGTATATATATATACCATTTATACTAGTGGATATACGTGTCATAATTTTATCCACGGACCCGAGATTTATTAAATATCGAATCGACGATCAGATTGCGTCATGATGTGCCTCTGTGTAGTCTTCCGCTAAGGACATATATGCGCTAGTTTTTGAACGACAAAAATACCAATTCCAAATATAATTGAGAACATTTGCATACAATTTACTATTGTTCAACCGTTCGGGTATGAAGTTTTAGCTAATTCGAACATAATTCTTTTAATAAATTATTATATGTAAGCCATGCTTCACATATTTGAAAGTGACTTGTGTTAATGCACATCCAATAATTTGGACCATACAATAAAAAGGTAGGACCCGTTGATTATTAATAAAAGTTTTCAAAACATTTTTTTCAAAAATAATAATTCATAATTAAATTAACGTCGTTTGGTTGAAAAGACATATTCTGATAATTAATGAAACCCAAAAGGGTTTTAAAAAACTAGATTATTCCAATTATTTTTTGGTCTTCAATAGCATAGTCTAGATAAATTATTTTGATATTTTTTGTTAAAAAAAACCGCGATATAATAAATTAAGGTATTCTAACAGATCGATAATATTAATAATATATTTAATTGAGGTATTTTAACAGATCGATAGACTTAATGTCAAGATTTGAAAATATTAATTCCTACGTAACTTTTGTGACCATAAATCATTTTTCTTCCTTTTTTATTTTCTTTATGCTTTTTATTGAAAGCAATTGAGGACAAAAACTTGCCAAACTTAGAAAAATTTAACATTAATATTTTCATATAATTACATACTTAAATTCACAGAATTTTGGCTTATATGTGACAAGTCAGTCTTATTTTTAAACTTTTTTAAAAAAATTAAATATCGTCATGTAAAATAAATGAGACGAATAAATATTTATCTCATTTTATATAAATCATTTTTAAAATTACGAAAATAACTTATCTAATGACAGTAAAAAAAATAAGTTTTACAAATAATATTTTATATTAATTTTGCTCTCGTAAAATTCAACACACCTCATCTTTATCCATACGATCCAACCTCTAACCCCACCTTCCATAATCAATACTTTTTTGGTGACCTATGAACACAAATAAATAAATAAATAATTTATTTATTTTCTTGACAATATTTTTCAAATAATTAATTATTTTCCATCCTACCGAACAGGCGAACACCACTTGGTCAATTTTTTTTTTGTGTGTGGTATTTATTTATTCAAAAGTTGAATTAGCATAAGAAAAAACAATCACTATCTTAAAAGTCGGTGACAAAAAAAATTATATAAAAATTTATTCGTGGCTTTTCCTAAAGAAAATGGATCCCAAAAAGAAAAAAAAATAATTTAATTCCAGAATTCTTATTTATTATTTTTGCATATTATTTTGTGGAGCTCTTTGCTTGTTCTAGTACTAGGATTTTGAAAATATGTACTTTGGTTTAAAAAAAAGAATCAATATTATTCCCTTTGTTATCTTCTTGGTCCCCTATTATTCAATATCATGGTGTGCTTTGAGTCTTCAAAACAAAATGATATCCTAGTTTTACTATTTTTTCCCATGCACTTAGCTCTATTTCTTTATAGTGGTGTAGTCACATGATGGTCAGGTTGTTCAACTTCGTCGGAAAAAAAAATACGATATAAATAACATATTTTGAACACCTTTAACATAACAGACTGTTATATCCCGATGGTTTTCACCTCCTCGGAATGAGAAAGTGCTCGTGTGTTCGAATCTCTCTAGTTGTGCTTAAATCGATAAGACTTTATACTATAGCGAAGCATTCAAGAACTTGTATATCTGCAATTGCAGGCCAAGTAAAGATATATCCATAAGGAATTTCCTATACAAAACCTACTTACTACAATGGCTATGTCTGTCCTTTCTGAGGTATTAACAACGATGAAGATAGATCGATTATCGTGTCATCAACGACTCAAAACATTTACACCTCCAAAAGTGATCAGAAGAAGTTGATTATGAAAACTCAGGATGGCTTTCTACTCTTTTTTTGGGTAGATTTGGCGAGTGCATCGTAGAATTCTCTTCTACGTTTGTTGTTGTTGTTGTTAAGGAGATTACTGGTATTGATGTTGTTTGTTTTGACGCTAACTGGGCTCTTTCCCTGTGCATGTAGCACGTCCTGTACGAAGAATTTCAGCTTCCATAATGTGGACTCGCTCTGCATAAAGGTCAATACTTCATGTCATGTAAAGCAAGAGTAGATTAAGAACTAGAAATGCTGCATATATGAAATGATCACGATCGATTACCTGAGCATTCATATCAAGTTCCACTTCTGTTGCTGTTGGTTGGAAAGTAGGATCATTCTGTGCAACGATCAATAATGCCTTGTTAAGATCTTCAGGAGACAGCTTAGTGAGCGCATTCCCAAGTTGTTTCCTGTCTTCCGTTGAAATCTTTCTGAAATATGTATTAGAAACTTAGCGACAAATACTGCAGTAAACCTAAATTCGAATCACATAAAAACCAAATATATAAATAGATCACATATGCAACACACATCTAAGCGAGTTGTTATAGAGGCTAGCAACATTTCCCGTCTCCTTGTTAAAACAGGAGCATGAGTGTGACATACTAATGTATCACGTAAGCATATCTATGGCCCAAATTGTACTCGGAGCATTTCCTGCTTGCCTGCTATGTTAGTGTTTCACCTTTCATTCTGAATTCACTGATGATATGACTTCTACTATTTGCTTTTAGATAGTTTTTTGAACGAGTAATAACAAATCTTATAAAAACTTTCATTAAGCCAGTGCATCAGGTGTAGTTACAGATGGTGCAAATTCTCTCCTGTGTCTAGTATTATAGCATCTGCATCTTGTACAATGACGGGTTTGTCCAACATACTAATTTTACCCTCTACATAAGTAAGCCAACCAGAGCCAGGAAGCAAAACAAAAGAAGCTTCATTGTCGAAACCGTGTCATGAGCAGGCAATCACTATTGACTTTGATTTCCCAGCCAATGCTTATCCATCTCCTTACTATTGGAAAAAGGTCATAGCATAGAGTTTTCCTATACCATTTGAATTGTTTATTCTTCATATATTACAATTTACAACCAATTAACAGGCATTACAACTGCTCCCCTCCTTCATAACTGGGCCAACGTATAGGCATTAGTTATATTTATTTCCAGTGTCTGACCATTTTTGCCAACAAAAAATCATGTTCATGGGGTTTCACCAATTACTAGCACCATATGTTGCGGAGATTTTCTTAAAAACACCCCAATGTTCAATGAGGAAAAGGGTTGTACCATAAAAACATCTATCCTCTTTCAGACATAATAGATAAAATTTATGGATCATTTCAGGTAATATTTTGGATTCAATCAAAAGAATATCTGGTAACCCATTCAATGAAAGGAAGGACTAGAGTACAAGGTATATTTATAAGCAATCAGCTACTTTAAAATTAATCATTGCACAACTTAACTGAAGAGAGTAGTTTGTTAAAGTTCTAACCTGCATTTCTGAAGCACCAAGTCCCTGAGTTCTTCCAGTTGCATGTCCACCTCATCAAGCTGGAATTCAAAAGATAAGTATAAGTATTATCTACAGAGTGCTAAATTTATTGTGTGAAGAGGAAGATCCATAAACAGTTAGGCCAATATGACTAAACTTTTATGTTTGCGTGTAAAGGAATCTGAGCCTTAACTACCTCAATAGTTAAATCTTTAGCCATTTTTGCATGAGCAGCCTCTTGAGCGAGCTGCATATCCTGTTGGGCTTCTGCTTCCTCTTCCTTCCGCCGTTTTTCCTACAAGCAGTAGTTATATATATTAATCTCTCAATCATTTACTTAAAAATCTGATTAATATCCTAATTTCATACAAGAATATTCTTGATGAAAAATCTCATTTAGCATATATCAATAGCCTAGAAGAAAATGATTCAATTATCTTAGCAATTTACATGAGATGCTGAAGAAAAATACTATAGATAATACATGGATATGAGTCATACCTCTTCATCGACTTTGGGCAAAAGCTGCAACCATTTCTCCTCGAATTTGCCCAACAAGGTTTTCGCCATTACATGAACGTCATCCCTTTCCTCGTTGTATTTCATTGCATTCTTAAATATTAGCCTCACGTCTGCACATATCTCTCGGACATGCTTATAGCCAGAACCATCCTTTGCTTCCATCTTGTTTTTGATAGTACTGAAGTCCATAGGCTTCTCAATAACCTAGAAATCCCATGATGTATTAGCAGAAATAAAAGGAGCATAATTCCTAAGAACATCACAGATACAGTAAGTACACAAACAAGAAAATTCAAAGCTTTTACTTCAAAATAATCGTGCAATCCAAGACCCTTGACATCCACGGGTTCCATAAAAGGTTCTGCCCACTTGTGCTGAGTGATCTGACAAATAGACTAAGTAATGAGTATAAATAAATTAACTGGAGCAAATCTACATTCGATCTTAAACAAGGTGCATCACCATAATATGCTCAGATGCCCTACACTTCTTTCTTTTACCATTATTTCCTATAGTAAGAAGAAATAAACTAAAGAAAGTTACAAAGACATAGAAGGATGAAGGCTAAGATCAGACAAAATACATCTTTCAATGGGTAATTCAGCTAGCTTACTTGCAAAGGAGAGACAGGAAGAGAATGTATAATCAACAGCAGGACAAGTACAATGATATGTACCTCCGTAGAAAAAGTAAAAAGAGTAAAACATCATCGGTACCAAAAAGTGAGCAACTGATATGAGGCATTTCGAAACTTTGTATACTCTTACAGGTAACAGGAAATCACAATGACAAAAAAAAAAATACTAGCTTAACCGTATTTAAATCTCTTCAACACTTGTCAGAAGCTTCAATGTTTATCAGAAAATTTTCCATTCTGCAAATTCAGCATGTACCACTATTTAGTATTTTCTCAAACCTTTTCTCGTGTTCTTTACAGTACTGCTTCGGGATATAAAATAATTTCATCTAACAATCGTTAGAAGGATCACAGAAGTTACGCTTTAGTAGCACACTAGCTTTAGACAGACAAAAAGGTGTCAAGGCACGGAAAAAACAATGAGATTACCTGACGTAATATAGTACCAAATTGGCGCATAAGTTCTTGCATTCTCCTGGAACCAGCTGCTTCTCTACGTGATGCATCCTGCTGCCGCCTTCTAAAGCTAGAAATCTGTTTCTCTTTGTCTTTCAGAATCGAACCACCTCTTGGCGTGTTTGATTGTTTTTTACTAGTATTGGAATAGAAATGCTCAACCTCATTCAGTCTCTGCTCAAGCTGTTGATGTAACAAACTTGTGACCAGATTATATTTAAGAGCAATTGTAATCATGGAAACAGCGCATAGATGCTGAGAGATACTATCTTTTATATTGCAAATTCTGGGTAATATACAGTTTGTGCGCTGGTAAAACAGAAATAGTCTGATGAGAGTAACAATGCCAAGAGAAATAACATCTGCTATATTTTTTATGAACTACGAGCAAAAGCTTTCTAACAGAAATAATTTTTCAAAGAGCATTAAGAGAAGCTATGAGGTGATCACTTATGAAAGAAAATTTAGCTTAACAAGCAGCCTTTTCCTGCCTAAGATTGAAAGAAAACAAATAGAAACAAGAAAAAGTAAACTATAAAGCAAAAATCCTATGGTCACGCTCATACAATGGAAAATAGATTGTGTCTCAGAAATTCCTACCCCCCCCCCCCCCCCGAGCCCATGCCTTGTGCACTAATTTATCTGTCTAACATGGTTTGGCTTCATTCCAATTGGCCATGCTTTCCCTATTTGCTTCACCATATATGACTCTCAAGACAAGGTTTCAAAAACTGAAGAGATTACGCTTATGGTTCCCTATATCTTCATTCTGCACGCTCTTGCCAAAGAATCTTGGTGAGTACCTATGTGTATTTCTTGCATGGAGCATACTATCAAAAGAATGTTCTGATATTCTTTTTTCTCAATTTTCTTTAAGTAAAAAGGAACTTGAGAGATGCAAAGAATAATCTCTTTGCCTTACACTTTCTCCTATTAGAATGCAGCTTTTGCACATAAAAAATTGTACATACTACAGGCAACCATAATGTCAATCAGAATGAACACTTCTATCAAGTGGACAATTTGAATCGTGTGTCATTTTTCTGAATTGTTAATTGTGTATCATCTAAAACAACAACTTGTACATCAACAAGTTCGGCTATATGGATGGCTAACATTATACAAAATTCTAAAAACATAGAAATAACAGTTGTTTTATTAAATACATTATCACAGATAACACACTAGAAATACCGTGTTAAGATCATGTGGACAAACTATATGATAATATGAAAAAACAACAATGTAAAGTACAATAGTAAATGACAATCTCAAAAAATGTTTGAACAGATTTACTATCCATTTGGATGCCAACTAGCATACAACAACCAAGCATACAATTTTTCATCAGCGTCAAGTTACCTGATCAACCTTCCCAACCATTTCATCAACACTTCGACCGAAATTTTCAGAAGCAGCAGCATTGTCTTTCTGCTCTTGTATAGGGATGTCAGGAACTAAGCCGTTTAGATTCTCCATCTGGTTAAGACATAAGCTTTATCTTAGCTGAAATTCATTGAGTTTGTTTCAGCACAAAAAAGAAACCTTAAACCCAAAATCTAGAGAAACTACACCACTTTAATAAGGTCAACAAGATAAACATTAATCGCAATAACATTAGCACTACTTCAAAACCTGTCACATTAAATAAGCTAAAACCTCACCAAATTCACAAAATACTCACATAATAGTGGATGTTTATAAGGAAATTTACATGACTTGAAATTTACACATTCACATTTAATGGTCTAATTTTATTTTTATCTTCTCTATGATAAAAATGTTTGAAAAGCGACCACTTATTACCCTCAAAAGAGAGAAGTACATTGCACAATTTTGCAGCCAATAACGAATGGAAAGTAAATGAAATCCATACTCTTCCCATCAAATACATTTCTTTACGCTATCGGTACTAGGACTAGTCCTCTTAAAGCTACATTTCAATATTCTTTCCTTGTCTTACACTTCTATAAGTTGCATTCAATTTTCTTCAACTCATGTTTCTTGAATTCTCTTAATTTGCTTCTTTCCTACTTTTTTTTAAATGGGAACTATTATAGATGTTAAAAATCAGCACTAAGAAGTTGCTGCAATTACATCCAAAAGACAGCAAAAAGGAACATCCAAATGACTCTCTGTATTTCTGTGTTCAAGTTGATACTTGCGATATTGACTTCTCGTCACTTCTCTCTTATACTCTTCTGGTCAACAATTCTTTTTCCCGTGTATTCGTCTTTTTGTTCGTACTCTCAAATCTCAATTTACAGGCAGATTCTTGGAAAATAAAAAGATGACACTAGCTATTGAAGTTCATTATAACCAAAGTTCCCAAACTAATGGCAACAAATTAACTTTTTTATCGGTAATCAATCAACATCTGATTGATCAGTGAATATGTTAAAACAGGTACTCAATCCTTCGCATAAAACAATTTCGCATTTCAAATTGTGCACTTCGCTTCGTACAATAGTTCGTTATGCTGCTTATTTCTAGATTAAAGACCCAGAAACACTGCCTCTTTTTTGAGCTTTTCAGTTTTGTTTTTCGAAATACTGAGTTAGACAGTCTTCTTTCGAGTCGAGCATCATAAACAGACTTTATAATCTCTACCCTAAAAAGGTAAACGATACGTCTCCATACATCCTACCCTCTCCAGACCCCGCTTGTGGGATTACACTTGGGTATATTGTTGTTATTGTTGAATTATACAGTTTTAAGAGCTAATTCAACCCACCCACCGCCTAATCACACACCAAAGCATTACAAAAAAAGAACAAAACCCTTTCACAATTTGATAGTTCTACCATTAAAAATCATTGAAGAAAGAAAAAAGGACTAGGGTTTTGTTAAAACACAAAAAGATGAAAACTTTATTATTATATGTATATATGTATTGAACTTACAGCTCGAATTTCGCCGGTCGCCGGAGTAGATCGGAGATAAGCAACGGGTTGTGCCGCCGATGAAGGAGATTGTACTGTTGTCAGCTAAATTTTGAGTATGCCTTGGGTTTTGAACTATAGTAAAAAGGATTTAAACTACCATAAAAATAATTATAATTGGAAAAATTACTTTTAATAAATAATTATTGATTTTTGTGATATTTTTTATTTGTCATCATTTATAGTAATATTATGTTAAATCTGTAATATATATGAAAAACGAATTACGTATGCAATAAATAAATATTATAAATGAATTAAAAATGATCAAGTGGAAAAAAATGTTATTGCTATAAATGATAAATATTTTCTTAATATAGTATATTTATATAAGTTTCCAAAATAATTTTAACATAAAAAATCAAATTTTGTTTATAAAATAAATTCGGTAAGATTGTACTATCCAAACTTAGAACATAAGATCAATAAAGTAATAGTGGAATTGATTATGTTGTATTGGACATCGTAATGAACGATTAAAAACTCTTTATCTTATATTCGGACAATGAGAATTGTGAAAAGTAGAATGTTGAGATGGATGTGTGGACATACTAAAAAAACTGAAGATTAGAGACGGGAATATTTGATGAAAGTTATAAAAAGAAAGATTTTTCAAATATATAAAGATCGAGGAAATGTACAAATACCTCAATGAGAAGAAGATGGGTCTAGAGAACCGAACTGTCTCACGATTTCAATCCGGTTAGAAAAACTTCTCCTGAGCAATTCACGTATCACTTGAGTAGTAGTACGAAACCTTAAGAAAAGGCGATCTACTAGTTGAAAAAAGGAGGATCCGTTGAAGAGTTTATGTTGTCTCGGTAGGGAATAGTCCAATCTTTTCCAGCACCGGTGCAATATGAAAGAGTCCTTTAGAATTCCTTAGAATACGAATGAGATCAAAAACGCTCTGCCGAGGCTCGAGTAGAAGAAGGGGTACTTGAACAGAGGGCCGCGAGAAATTAACATTGATGAATTTAAAAAGAAAGTATAAATGGTTATGTACCATACCATATTTGTTCTTTGCATAGAATGAACAAATTCTCCCACATCGTCATTTGATAATGAATTTGTTTTTTTTATAATAATGTACAATATTATACTGCATGTCGAGCTTAGTAACGTGGGCTTGTAACTCAAGTGGGGACATTAATGTGGTTGAATATTGGGTTTCACCAGAAGGTTGGGCTTGGTGGGCTTATTTTTTGGCCTGCCCTATCCAAGCATAGAGTTGGATCACGAGGTCCAAATGAAAATATGGGCTTCTTGATTCCTAAAGTGGGGCGGACCGCATGAGGCTGGCTTCACAGAGCAGTGAACAGCTTCCGCTCTGTGCAGTGGAAGGATAACGGGTTGGTGTTTGCCAAGTCCAGTAAAAGCCTAATGGGCTGCTCCAAATAAACAACTACTTTTTTTTGCCTAATCGTGATTTTCATACAATATTTTTATCAGTGTAATCGAAAATTATATTGTAAATATAAGATTTAAATTATTTTTTATGCATATACAGTAGATATTGAGTGCGAAGACCCTTGTTTGATACGTAATGTTGAGATCTTTGATTAAGAATGGAGAAACCGACTCATCCAAACCACGTAGCTTGTTGGGATGTAAATCATGAAATACATCAAAAGAATTGTCATTTCAAAGAAGTTACTATTATTTTTTATAAGATCTTATGTCTCAAAAATCACAAAACAAATATATATTTTTTCTTCTTTCTACAACGAAGCAAGAAATAATTAACAACACGAATGAAATGGGAAATATTGATGGAATTTGATCCTTCAATGCGTCAAATTTAAACAAGTTGAGATCGGCTAAATGAATTCTCGTTACTTCATTAAACTGAACTCATGCCATTGTCGTACAAAATAAAATACAACAACGATACACTCAATGTAATTTCATAAGTAAAGTTTGATAATAGTAATGTGTACGCAACCTAACATTTACTCTGTAAGGGCAAAAAGACTCTTTCCGAAAAATCCTCAACTCAAGTATAACATTACAAAATTAAGTATGAAAGAAACATACAGGAAACAAACAATCATATCAAATATACAATTCTTACAAAGTGAAATAAAAGTAAGAAATGGTGCAACATTACACTAAATATAATTATCTCTATTGCCTCTCATGGATTTAATAATTTTTCCCACATCGCCATATGTTAATGAATTTAATGCATTTATAATATTCTATGACACTTTTTTGCACGTCGAGCTTAGTAACGTGGGCTTGTAACCCAAGTGGGGGCATTAAGGTGGAAGAATATTGGGCTTTACCAGATGGTTGGGCTTGGTGGTCTTAATTCTGGCCTGCCCTATCCAAGTACAGTGTTGGATCACGAGGCCCAAATGAAAATATGGGCTTCTTGATTCCTAAAGTTGGGCGGATCGCATGAGGCTGGCTTCACAGAACAGTGAACAGCTCCCGTTCTGTGCAGTGGAAGGATAACGGGTCGGTGTCTACCAAGTCCAGTAAAAGCTTGACGGATTGCTCCAAATAAACCTCCATCTTTTTTGCCCGGCGCATTTAGCGACACATATTTTACAACTACTAATATGATTTTGAAATCGAGGCTCTATTGAAGATGATCTCTCAGATTTCACTCGTGAGATTATATTGATTAAATGTGACTTGCACTTTCAAGGTCTACATTCTCTTTATCCTTCTTAGATTTTACTCGCGATATTTTACTTAGTAATGAATATGTTGTTTTTGTTATAATGTGAAAAATATTGAAATTAAATTTGGTTTACCTCTTGCAACTTTATTATATATCAGTTGGGGACCAGACAATATTAATTTTTTTCTATATATATATATGCTTTAACTAATTGTATGACTTCAGCAATATTAGTGTTTGCACTATGTGTCCTTTTTTATTATTATTTTAAATAACAAAAATAAAATTATTTAGTGGTTTCTATTTCTGTAATGGAGAATTATTCATTATTAAGATAGTATGTGGCTTATGATTCATTAAGTCCATAAATACTCCAAATCATTGGTCAAAGATTCAAAGGGTGGGTCCCTTTTTCAGTATTTTTCTTAAATCTTCATATATAAACTATAATATAATACTATGTCCTAAATTATTATACCGGGACAATAGTAATTTCGATCTTTAAATTATTAATAGATTCTATCTTGATTTATGTGATATACGATTCAATATGTTTAATTTTCAGTTAATCAATTAAAATGTGTGCTTTTGATACTCCTTCATGTCGAAACGATGTTATAATTAATTATTTATAGAACTATATTACGTTAAATTACTAAGTAACAATGCAAGCTAATCCATATATATTTAGTATGAATTTACCCAAAAGTAATGAATAAAAAATGCTACTAATCCAAATATATAATATGACTTAAAAAATCTACATATACTATAATATATTCAATATATAAAATCGTAAAAGAACTCGAAAAATCGTAAAATTGTGTTCTCAAATCATTGAGTCTTTTAAGAATTTTATTACATTTCTAAATAAATAGAACCACCCACCAAAAAGCAATGTGTGGATATATTTAATTGACTATATTATACTTATAATATTATTGAAGTGGTCTCACTATTTTAATTTTCATCAATGTTTTTGGCTTTGTGGTAATGTTTAATGTCCCTATCGAAGGTCTCAATAAAGCAACCACTAAAAACATATATACTCAAATGCCTTTTTTTAACTTTTCTTTATTAGTCTTATAAACATATTAAATGCAATATCAATGTTCCCCACTCAATGTCCCGATAATATAACACTCTAGGCAAATTTCGTATCGATAAAATATTAAAGATCATTCAGTAGTATATCTATTTTAAATTTGTGCAACATTATGTGTAACGTGGACAATAGAGTAACTAATATATGTATAGACTTGTTATATGTATCAAGAGAATTCTCTATATAATGTATATTATATTTAAATCGTCCGATTTTTTTAATGGTGAAACATGCTTATTTTTCATCACTCTCATTGTTTTGTTTCTTGGACATGTCTATGTGACATAATTCACACACACCATTAATCATTGATATTTGAGATAGTATTAAAGTTGTAATTAACAAAGACTTTATTAGATAGTAGATAGTGTTGAGATAACTTAAAAAAAGATATTATAGACCATTTTACTCATGTTGAGACTAATTGTTTCTTTAAGATGGAAAGTTGGGAAGAAGTGGACTATCAAGATAGGAAATTTAAGGTCTTTATCTATACATGAAGATGATGGAGGAAGAGGACATGTTTTATCCATCCTCAATCTAGGTAGAGCTAACATAGAAAGTACGAGTTTGACAGAATTTAATAATTTTTTATCGAATATTATATATCATAAACTTTAGTAAGCCATAAACAAGGATAATTTTGGTTACTTGTTCGGTCAAATCCAATAACTTTGATCCACATTCTGTATTTCCTAAAAAAATTCATTGAATGCATATAAATCATTAATTTAGAACTTAGTAACTTAAAAGAACTAAAATTTCAAATGTATAAAACTTGAAATTGTAACTTTATCTTTGATTCTAGAATCCATATATCAACATCAAACCTTGGTTTCGCCTCTGCCAATAAACTTTAGATTCAAAACCCTAAATTAACTTTAAATTATGGCTCTACCTCTGTACCGTAACTTTAAATTTAGAATCAATAAATTTTAAATCATGAAACCGCATAAATTAACAGTATGAAGTTCATTGAATAACATTGATTCAAGAACAAATTGGACAAGTGGAAAGTAGAATTGAAGAATTATTGAGAATCTTCAGAGGTGGAGGGTGTGGCAAATGGAATTAGGGTTTGGTGATCCTGAGCTAAGGGAGAGATTGAAACAGTATATTAGTGGATGTAATAATAATAATATAAGAAGGAGATACATAAGTGCTCATGATATATCTCTTTCTAACCAATAAATTTTAGAAATTTCAACAAACCAATAAAAAGATTCAAGGTTTTTAACTAGGAGGAACTATCTTATTAGACATATATTAATATATACCATATATATTGATTTTATTTGTACTTTTAAATAATTACGTAGTTTATCATTAATTAAAAGTGTTCTATCATATATTGAGGAAAGATACACCTATATACATGTATTTTTGCTACTAGATACACTAAAATAGAAAGAGAGACGTGCGAGATGGGAAGGAGGCGAGTCATATATCTCAGATACATGCGAATAACACTATTTATATGTACTTGACGTGATTCACATGTATCTGGGATATTACGTACATGGAGAGTGGCGAGCGAGATGTGAGGAAAACAAACGAGATTTGTCCATGTATACCAAGTACATGCGAATCCAGTGGGATACAATTTATCTAAAATATATTACACCTATTTTTGACCTCATATATCTCAAGATACATGTATCTGAACACACTAAAATCTGATATGATTCGTAATATTGCAAAGTAGAGTGCATTTAAGTAAGTAGCTCCTAAATTTGAGGAAATTCTGTAAGTTTCCCTTCTAACCATATATGTTGCTTTTTGGGACTCTCCAAAATACATTATTATGGAGGATCCAACACACATTCATGTATATTTGTAAGAGCCCGAGCAATATTGTTCATGAAGAATCTTAATAGATTAGTTGATTAGCTAGCTGATCTGTTATCTTATTGGTGAAAATTTAATTTTTCATCTTGTAATTCCCCTTAATATATCCCCAATTAAAAATAAATTCGTTGTTTGAGTACACAAGTTTAGATTGATACACTTAACACCCTTTTTCCATAGAAAACGCCAGGTAATTTCACTGGAGCCCGAATTTAACCTTTACAATACGAGTTATATCGAATCTAGTAGTCTCAATTGGTCGATCCAAACCATATATATATATACTTTACCTAAATATCAACGTAGTTTTATCAATTGGATTTTTTGATGAACCAATAATTGTGATGATCAAACTTAGTGCAAACCAAGATAATAATACTTTGTTTTGCTTATGAATACATCTTTCTATGGCTCAATAACCCTAAGGTTTTGTGCCCACTACTTATGGATCACTTGAATTAATTAATAATTTACTTTAAAAGTGTAGATAAATAATTTATTTAGTGTTCGAACTACTACTATATCTTATATATCTCAGAAGTGCAAGATCCCAAAATAAATAAATTAAAATATATACATATGAAATATTAGTATAATTTGTTTAGCCAAGGTCGATATATAACTAAAAAATATTGCCCTTTGGTGAGTGACAAAGGCTAAGTATATAACGTAAAATCATTATCATGAACATATAGTAGTGTTGACATCACATTCTTTGGTCTATGAACATCAACACTATGTTCGATCCAAAAATAAAAAATCTAGGTCAGGTTTGTTATCGTATATAGTATTAGAGTCTGATTATTTCTGATTCTTCATTTACTCGATGTTTGAGTTCATTTTATTTTATTCACACCATAAATGTCTAGTACTGAGCATATGAAAAGTGTTAAAAGTCCTACATCCGTTGCGGGAGAAAAAATTGGTCTCTTATTTGACATAAAACTAGGATTATACATGTTCGAACATGAATTTTTTTTATTTAAATATGGAATAATTATTTAATTAATCACGTTTATTATCTTTTAATTAATTATCAAACCTTAATTAGAAGAATATTGTTGGATCTTTAAAAATCAAATACTTAATATATAATCAAATCTTGAAAAATGTGCCCAAAGAATAGTATGTATATGTGCTACATTATGTTGTGATTTGTGAAGTGCAAAGTAGCAAAGTAAAGCAGCCAAAAGAATTTATATTATAATATTTGCCAGCTGGTTTATTTATAATGTGTTAAATACATGATTAATTTATTTTTTTAATAAAAAAATAATTAAATAAATTTTTAATTATGGCCAAAGATGTCTCCACTTAAATCAGAAAGATTTACAGCTTTTCTCCATCAAAACACCATTACCGTTTTAGTATTAAGGACAAAAAAATGATGTAATTAGATACATTGATGGGGTTTTAAACTAATTTTTTTTTTTTGATAAAGTAATTAATTGTTTAATTATATATTAATTAAATTAATTAAATTCCCTAACAGTGCTCTGTACCAACTTTGCTTTGCTTCAAGCCACCATCAATTTTTTCTTTTTTGATTCACATATTTTTTTTAGCACAATGACACTTACATTTCGTCATGTAACATTCAAGAAAATAAAAAATTAATTAAGAATAAATATTTAAATTTTGACTTAAAGGTCTCCTTTTTTTTTTCTTCCTTTTTTTCAAGGTGGTTGAATACTTTAAATTAATATTTATTTATAGTTAAAGGGTAAATTAAATTAGTTATCTCTTTTTATTTCTTATACTGTGTCTGATATTCATATTAAAATTCGATAAATTCATATTCACGCCTGATAGGGCCCATTATGGGGTAGCGCTCCATATTAAAAAAAAATTTACATTCAAGACTCGAATTTAAAATCTCTGACTAAAAGAGAAATAATCTCATTCACTGCCCACGTAGTTTAATGAGAATTACATGAGTTGTCATGTGAGACATTTAGGGGAATTTGGAAATGCACCTAACTTGGGTTGCTTAGCCAACAACGGAACATTTACAAAGGGGATTGTTCTATTTTATTTAATTCGCTGTTCGATATTTGTATTAGGGTCGATTAAATTAAGATTTATTTATTGCATGGTTTATTTGTCAAATAATTCGCTGTTCAATATTTGTATTAGAATCGATTAAATTAAGATTTATTTATTGCATGATTTATTTGTCGACACTTTTAATAAAATAATTTCATTCTCAAAAGCTCAAATTTAAAACCTTTAATTAACAACGAATTATTCTACTTTAGAATTGAGTAGTTAATTATGCTAATAGGAGGTATATGTGTTTTTCCAACTCAACATTAAATCATATTGGTTTAATTAAAGATAACTAGCAGCACCTTAGTTTTGATTAAACATTAATAAAATATAGTCTAATTAAGTACTCTTCATAATCATCATGATTTTGTTTACTTATATTAAACAATATAAAATATATTCTCTTTATCATCCAAATTTGGATCGGTTTGCATATGGATATAATCGTTAAGATTAGGATTTGACTTAGGATTAGCATAAAATAATTAAACTATTATGGTAGGGGTAATTGACAATTATCCTTACAAATGAGAAATGATATATATATATAATAATAATAATACATATTTTCGCTGCCTCAAAATGCTCTAATCTTTTTTTCTCATCTGATGTTCGATATTCGTATAAGAGTCAAGACTATTCCAATTCTCACTGCATAGGCCCCATTCCGGAGGGAGGGGGGGATTCCCTCTAGCAAGAATTTTTTTTCAGATACAAGACTCGAATTCAAAATTTTTGATTAAAGGGACAACCCCATCGGCTGTACCACTTTCTTTTTAAGTGTGAAGATTCATGAGAATTTTTTTTTTTTTTTTTTAAAGAAAAGGTGTGTTAATCCTGCCTGAAAATGGTGTCACAAGATTATGGGTTTTTGTATAATTAAATTTCCTTAAGTATAGAATTGTAGTTTAGCTAGGGGGATGATGCAAAAAGATGATCATAACCACTAATTAATCAACTTTAATTTATGGCAGAGTTCATATAATGGATTACACACAGCATCTAGTGATATACAATTTGGCTAATTCAGATCACCTCTTAGGATTAATTAATTAAATAATAATTATAGACTAATTAGTACAACTAAGTTAACACGAAACTGCTTTTATTTTTTAATAGTGAGAATCCAAATCATCATTACATATCAAATGCAAAATGACCTAGAAAGTACTTTGTATTTTACACATAATAAAGTTAAATATAATGTAGGAGTAATAATTTTCTTACCAAATAGCTAAGTGGACTGTCATTTGCTTGTAAAAACATTTTAGTAGAAAAAATTTAATACCAAACTATATAGTTATATATGGTCAGTAATATGGATATTATACCATAACAATAAATTAACAATAAAAAATTCAGCCAAATTTTATAGGTAGGACATAAAAATTAAAGAATTGAGTAAACGCAGATCTAATCCTTACTCAATGGAGATAGAGAAATTATTTCTAAAAGATTTTCGTTTGATGTATCACATATTCAGAGGTGAAGTTATGTAATGTCAAGAGTTCAGATTCGTGAAAAGCTATATATTTTTTTTTTATGTTTACATATGTGATACTCCAACTTAAGATAAGAATAAGTTCCGCATCGACAAAGCATAAAAAAAAAAGTTGAGTATGTAAACAACCAAACCTTATACACTTGTTACATGTTGTAACTCCGTGCGAATCTTAGCTTAAAGCACACAATATTACTAGCGAACTGGACCATTCAATATAAATTTTGACCATTCTAAAATAGATTTTGTATTATTATTAGTCAATAAGATAGTATATATATTTTTTCTTAACCAATAAGATCGTACTTATTATTATTATTTATTTTATTTTCTACCTTTGGCCCCAATGCAACATCAGCAAATCCCACACTAGAATATAGTACATCCAGCCTTTTACTTTCTTTTACATGTCATTTTCACAGTGCCAAACAACTTCTTATTAACAGTCAACTGTAACTATCACCAAAACTTACGTTAATATGGTCAACATTCTTTGTATTTTTTTTTGATAGATCTCGAATTTGAGCTTTGAAATTTTTTAATAATAAAGATTATACTTTATTAACATTTGAAGAATTAAGTCTGGAGAAATTAAATAAAGTTTTTATTTAAAGTAATAACAGTATATGAGAAATTTAAGCATCGATTAATTTTGTATCGTGATAATACAGAGAATGCAAACATTATTCGGAATGATTGGACGTAAAAATTTAGGAATGTGAATTTGTGATCCTTAATAAAATTAGATATTCTTTTATGTATATAATTTTTAAAATTAGTATAACACTATATGCTGACTCTGATTATGTGTAATGATGGGGTCAGAATTTTTACGAAGATAGATGTCAAAATATACAGATGTTAAATCACATAGAAACGAAAGGATATGAATATATTATACTCTTATATAATAATATTTTTACCTAGTTACATAATATAATTTTTTAACAAAGTGGTGATGGTTAACATCGTACCCTCAAGTATATGTGGCTCCACTACTTCTCATATACCACAAGAAGATTAAATGACACACTTGATTGAAAATCGAATAATTTAAAATATGTCATATAAATCGAGATAAAAAACGAAGGGAGTAAATATATATTATGGCCAGGAATCTGTACACTTGTTCGCATGCACTGAAAGATTAAAATTCTTGGGTGGCCACTAACTTATTAGTGATTTTGTGACTGGTCAAGTAGTTATCAATTTTAATTTAACTAAGTGCACTAAAATATTTTACTACTAGTTGTAATTTATTTTTATTTTTCTGATTCACCTGCCAAATACTAGGACATGAAAATTGTTGGACATCTTTGTCATATAATTTTGGGCCTAACTATATTTAATTAATTTTATAGATCACTGTATACTTAAATCAAATCAAGTCGAGCTACGAGTAGAATAGCCTTTACCAGGGGCGGAGCTATCCTGTAGGAAGGGGGTTCATTCGAACCTCTTTCGGTGGAAATATTATATTATTTATACATAGTTAAAATAAGTTTATAGGTATATATAGTAGATGTCAAACCCCTTTCGGCTATCTAATTTTATAGATTTTGAACCCCCTTATTAAAAATCCTGACTCCGCCTCTGGACCCTTTAGGTATCAAGTGATTTTATTTTGTACTAAAGGGAGTATATTTTATTTTGTACATGATTTTTTTAAAAATAAATACTCTAATTAGAGGAAATTTTGACTAACATATAATGTATTTTATTATATAAATTATAATTAAGAATTTACTAAAATAAATTAAATATTAGTCATTAAATTTAATTTATGTCATATGTCAATAATCCAAGCAAAAATTGAAAAAATGGAGAAAAGAGAATTTTGGTTTAAAAGAGAGCTTGAATGTACAAGATAATTACGCGATATATTTCACCTTACTTATTTTTATATATAAAAGAAATCATTGTTTCTAAAGATCATATATGTTTTAGCTAAATCAAAAAATTTTGTTTTTAGTGATTCACTTACCTTTGAGTATTGTTGATTGATTATGGACCTATGATTAATTAACGAAAATATTCTTTTTGATAAGTAAATTTAGTGGACCATGAAAGAATTTTCCTAGTCAAAATTCATGTAATTTTAGTGTTTAGCTAACTAGTTAATAGTATCGACTATATAAATTATTAGTCAATAATTCAATAGTTATTTGTACAAATGTAATTAATAATCAGTTGACCAAATTAAATGTATTTCATTGAGAAGTTGCTATATAAATCACTTTTTTTTCTTTTTTCACTCACTGAGTCATCTTTATATGACAAAAATTTCTTCAATTTTTTTTTTTAGACGCAGTCAGGACTTCAAGTCATAATCAATGACCACCATTGGTACATTCACAGGCATAGTGATTGTCCTCACAACACTTGTAACAACCGCCACTACCGTCTCTGCTGCGCTTGTGCAAGTGCAGTGAGGACGATCATTATGTATGTGAATGCACCAATAATGGTCATTAATCCTGACTTGAAGTCCTGACAGCGTCTACAGGAGAAAAAACTAATTGAAGAAATTTTTTATATATACAGATGACTCAGTGAGTGACAAAAGAAGAAAAAAAGTAATTTATATATCAATTTCTGAAAGAGATACATTTAATTTGATCAACTAATTATTTTAATTACATTTGTATAAAAACAATTGAATTATTGACTAAATAATATACATAGTAAATGAAGATGGATTTAAAATTTAAGTTTCAAAGAGGTTAACTTTTAAGATTTTTGATATCAAACTTATTTGTAATTTTAAAATTATGAGTTATAGTTTACAATATTTTTACAGTTTTAGTTCATTTTTACATATAAATTTACATTTTTTATTTAAAATATTAATTCAGGTGCGTTTGATATCTCACATATAAAATACCTTTTGAGTATGAATTAATTCAGATGAATATTACATAGCACTATAACTTTGAATTTGTAAGAGACAAGCTTTACAAGTTGAGAGATATATGAAAGATTGTACGATGACATCAATAATAAAATGAATTTAAAAAAGTTTAATATTATATATATATAATAACATTAAATATGAATTCAGATGAATCTAATATCTCGCTTTAGATTTAGTAGAGACATAGATGATTACAAGTTGGGAAATCATGTTTAGAAGATTGTATGATGAAAATATATTAACTTAGGATCACAAGACCAATAAGAAAATGTTTTAGTGCTTTTCCTATATATATTCCCAATTATTATAATGTCAAAAAAGTTAAATATATATTTCTTAAATTGGAATATTCTGTTTTGCAGAAACTTTAATATAAAAGAATAATTTCTTGATTCTTTCCTTCTGCCTCTTTAGTGGGATCTGTTTAATAACACTGACATGACCAGAATTGAATATTTCTATTATATGCCTTTCAATATTCCCACCAAATTGGTTTTCTTAATGAATATTATCAATCATAAAAAAATTAAAAAATTAAAAAATTAAAAAAAATTGGTTTTTTTTATTATTATTGGTCCTAATTTCTCTCATTTTCTCATACACTCATTCTTCCAACTTTTATTTTGGATTAATAATAATCGATCACAAATATTTCAAGAGTTCATATTCAGTAAAAGTCCACTAAATACGGTCCAAAGAGGGTAGAGTACTGTATGTAGACCTTCTGTTACCTCGAGGAAGTAGAGACTTTTAAAATCGATAGACCCTCAACTTAAGTACATCAAGTACAAGTACGAGTAAAAAGAAAGCAATAAAGAAGCATAACAGTTAATAAGAAAATTAAGCAATGTAAAGTTTACAAGAAAGAACGGTAATATCAATATATATAATGTGATAGTTGAAACACAATAAACAACATATGACAATAACTAAAAATGTACAACCAGTACTACACACGACCCTTGGCAAGATAAGACAACACTTTATCCATTACCAATCTTGTATCGTGATACGCGATCGACCTCCAAACCTTCTTATCTAGAATCATGTCCTTGATAATATAAAGTTTGATTAGTGAATATGGAAAGGGACAAATATGGAATAGAAACAATAATTTGGAGTTATTTTACTCAATTTTTTACTGTAAATGTAAAAAAAAATGACTCAAATCATTTCATAGCCAAAATAAGGATAAGGTTATCATTAATTTTGACTATACACTAATGGGCAATTTCAAATTAAAAAGGGTATAATTAATTAAAATATTAAAGTTAAATAAATAAATAAATATATAATGCGTCTACGTAAATTTCAACCATAGCACGAGCTAGGTAGGTAATTATCCTATATTTATTTTAATTTTATTTCACACGGCAGGTAACTTTTAAAGATTTTTTTAAGTTACCAATAAACAAAATTAAATAGATTTAAAGAAAACAATAAACACATGGAAACTACCTTTTAATTTAATATTGTGTTTTGCCTATTTACTTTCATATATGTAAGGTTTTGCATGCAATTTGTTGAAAATGTAAGAATAAGGTTTGCGTATAATCGGTTAAATATCTTAGCTGTTGATAGATAAAGACTAGCTTAATATTTTTCTATGATGTAGTTATTTGTCCACTTTTAAATTAATATATTCATTAAAAAAAAAATTGACATAATGAGTTTATCATTTTATCTCTATTAATTATTTAGTAGACGAATTAAAAAATTTAAGATTTTTCAAGAAGTTCTGCCTTTTTTAAAATTACTTAACTGAGGGTATATTAGGTAAAAACAATTTATCCATTCGTCAAAATGGACAAGTAAAAAGAAATAAATAAAAAAGGAAAAAATTGGACAGGTAATTAGGGACAAAAGGAGTAACACTTATGATTCTTTTAAATTATTTTATCTATAAATTTACATATTTTAATCTCATCTTGATATTAATCTAAATTTTCTACTTCAATTTAATTTTTATTAGCTTATATGTAATGTAATTATCCTCAAAGACTCTTCAAATTTATTTGGTCGAAGTACAATCAATAATAAAGAACTACTTGAAATAGTTTTAAAAAATAAACACAAATTTACCTCTTCAACTATACATAATTATGACGTAAAAAATCATTAATTGGTCAAATTATGCCAGACAAGTATAAATTTATATTACTCATAGAAAAAAAAGTTAAATCTAAATAACAAAAATACCATAATACCCCCGAAGTTCACAATAAAATAATAAACAAATAAAATCTGAATAAAATTAAAAAGTCTATATAAATTTTATTATTATCTCATGAAAATAATGAAACGATAATCAAATTAAATATGTAAAAGGGGAGTGGTAGACAAGTTAATTATTCAAACAATCATAAGACTGAACTTCCTCCACATATAATTTTCAACACGTTTGATTTTGACTTAAACAATATAATGTTAGAACAGTCACATGATAGTTTTATTAAAGCTAAATGATACAGTGTATATAGAAGAATCACAATTCTTCAATTAATTATATGGCTAAAAATGGTTATATTATGAGAAGTGACAATTTAATCAATAAAATTAGATGTATTTGACCAACTTCATTACATGTAGGTAGAGGGACCATAGTCAACAATTAATATACAAATTAAGAAAGAAAAATAATGATTAAGAAACCTTAAAATAAATTTCATAAATAACCACTTTTTAATCTCGGGAATCTTTTTTTTTAAATATTGTCATTATTATGAAGTTTCAAATTCGAATTTAAATCTCGTATTTATTTTATATATACATATTAAAATTCATATACGGAGTTTACCATTGACATATATATTATGAAATTCAAATTCGAATTTAAATTTCATATTTATTTTATATATACATATTAAAATTCATATTCGGAGTTTAACAATGTATACTGTATACAAACTAATAATACATGTTAAAAATCATTAATAATAAAGATTAAAATTATTTTTGGGGCTTTATTAGGCTGTTATGAAGCGTATTTTTTTTAATTCTAAAAAACCATAGTATTGGGGCATATTTTTTTTAGGAGTTTTTTTTTTCAATTTTAGAAGGGTCGAGCCTGAGATTTTTTATCAAAGGTGGATAGATCTGAATCATTTGATCACAATTCACAAGTTTAGACGGGTTATAATGAGTTAAAATAATTATTTTGTCAAGATTCCAATCCAACTTCAATTTGCTTAGGTTAAAATGAGTTGGGTCAAAATAAGTTAGGTAATGGATTTCTATAGCTAGTCAAGACCCAATCCAATCAAATTTTACTAAACTTAATTGTTTTACTTGATTTTTAAAAATATTTTAGTATGTAATAAATAAAAAGAATCTTTAATATAGCTATCTATAATATATCAAATTGAATTTTTTAAAAATATTTTAACAAGATTTCTTATGAGTCAATTCGGGTTACATATCAATCCAGTTTTTAATGGGTTGAAATGGGCTGGACTCATGAACCCCCAAAATTTAAACGGATTGGATGGATTGTATGGGTTGAGTTTGATTTTCCAACTCTAATATTTCACAAGCAGATGAATCAAAAACATGATATTCAATTAACGAGAAAAAGACCCAAAATAGTCCCTCATCTTTGGGTAAGACTCAAAGTCATCCTTGAGTTTTAACATGGAACATTAATAGTCCTCATGTTTGCAGTATTGGTGCACTTTTTGTCATTCTTCCTAAATTTTATCTATTTTCTAACATTGATTTAATATATAATTTATTTATGAATGTTCAATTGTCATTTTATATATTTAGTAGAAATAATAACTCTATATGAGAGAACGTGAGAAGAAAAATACATTGTTTTGTTTGATAGAAATCGTATCACAGGTATAGTCGAGAGGTTCATCACTATAATTTTACGTGCAATAGTACAATTTTTTCTTTTCTTGCAACGTCATATGTTAAGATGTTCTTAGTTTAGTTGCAGTAATATTTCAACTGAACAGAACAAGATATTCTTCTTCTCACCTTCTCTCACATAAAATTATTATTTATACTAAATATATAAAAAGACGATTGGCATTCTTTACATAAAATTGTGAACAAAATTAATGTTAAAAATTAGGCAAAAGCTTAGGAGAGGACTAAAAATACACCAATATTATAAACATGAGGGATTATATCAGAATTAACGAAGACAACAAAAAAAACTATTCACCTAAATAATTGAGAGAGTTTAATTTAACATTCTAGAAATTACCATGACTATTTTTTATGAAAATGTTTTGGATACTCAAAATCCAATTAAAGAAAAAATAACTAACTTAAAACAATAAACTTTATTTTATGGGTTTTCAAGTTTATATATGATCATAGATTATAAACTTTTAAATTAAAGCTCCATAAAATCTGAAAACTTTTTGTTTACTTCCACCGATAAATCATTTTTATATTAGCAACTTTATTCCACATAATGTTTCTTCAAAAAATTGTTTTTCAATTATAAATCCAACTATATTGCACAAAAAGGCAAAAAAAGTTGAAACAAAACGTAACAAACATAAATTCCTTTTTTTTTTTAAAAAAGAATATTTCATTATCACTTTTTAATTTACATAAGTAAAGGAAAACAAGTACAAAAACAAATAAGGAAAAAGGTGGCACACTAGTCAAAATAGTTATTTTCCCCCAAAAAAATAAAAAAAATAAAAAAATCTAAGAACTTGAAAACATTTTTTTAATAGACAAGTAAAAAATTTGAAGTTCGAGTAAAATTCTGTTGAATTTTCTCAAAAATAGACCTTATATGCTAATATGCTAATTTAGATTAATCAAATCTAAACAGAAATACGAGATATCAAAATGAATTTTAAAATAACTACAGCCTAAACTAAATATTTTCTTATATTAAGAAAATTCAACAATTTATATGTATATATCTATTTAAGGAGAAAAACATTCAATTAAAACCCTCGAGTACACCAATTTTCATCATCATTTATTTTTATTTGTCTTTTGTCATATTACATAAAGAATAACAAATAAAAAATACTTTTATTATTGATTACTTTTTTAAAATATATATAATTTAAATTTTGTTGAAGTACATTAGGATTTAGGAGAATAACCAATAAATATAAATTAGAAATTAAGTGCATATATCTTAATTTTAAAAGTGAACAAATAAAAATAAATATTTATTTTTAATAATAATAGACAAGTAAAAATAGATAAAAGTAAAATAAAAAAGAAAATATTTTCGCTTTATATATCAACATCAATAGTTGTATGATAACGTCAACATTTTGTTTAAAGTAAAACGTTTGTAATTATTGTATCAAATTTTATGATCGAACATATTGCTTATTTTATAGACTTGATAAAAACTAAATGTACTATTACAATTAGTTGAAGAGTTTAATTTATACAAATTCTTTATAAATAAATATATATACTCACGCTTATGTTTTTTCTTTTATAACTATATTATTATTAAATTATTTGACCAGTATATATTAATATTTTTTAAAAATTTTGAAAACACTACTCAGTTATCCCAAATATTAATCTATTTAACAAACATCTTGAACAAGTCATTCTATCTATAGCTTTATTCATTTTTTTTCTGGTGTCAAAAAGGTAACCATTATATATGCTTCTAACTTAATTAATTAATTAAAATAAGAAATAAGGCAACCACTATTTACTGTCCACTGATATATTTTTCTTTTTAAGAATTAATTTATTAATTTTCCTAGTTAAATTGACAATTTTGAAATTTAAATTTAAATTGTTAAAAATTACATAAAAATACTATTATTACTTGTAATTTACTACTAAAACATTAGTCAAATTGAGGGCCAAAATCTATGGACATGATTAATTTTTCAAAAATGTACATTAAAAAAGTAGTTATTTAAATTAAATTCAGATTTCTTTTTTATGATTTTGAACAATCCTATCACTCAATCGTACATGTTCTTTGATAAAATATTTTCCATCATTTTTTTCCATACTTTTCAAGACTTCAACTACAATTTTACCCTTCAAAAATAGATCATGTCCGTCATTTTTTCGTAAAGATATAATAAAAGTTGAGGGACTACGTCAATTTTCTTTTAAAGAATAATTTCAAAAAATATAATTTCCGCACATTCTTACGTGAAAAGAAATCCACCAACGTCCGTCCGTCGATTTTTTATTATTTGTTTTTTTAAAAAATAAAATCGATGGACATGATTGATTTTTTCTCAATTTTTTTGACATACCCAACGATGGATTTTTGCATTGTTTTTAGTAGTTGATTCTTCTTATTTTAACATAATAATAATAATAATAATAATAATAATAATAATAATAATAATAATAATAATAATAATAATAATAATATCTTGATCAAAACCAATCAAGTTCGACTCTCGAAAAATGAAACATGACAAATATTATGAGACATGACAGATCCGTTTACCAATTTTTGCACTTATTTTAGTAGTCAATTCTTATCATATTAGCATGATAAAAAGTTATATCTTGATCAAGATTAATCTGGTCTAACTCTCGAAAAATAAAGTATGACATATATCACGGGACAGGACAGATCTGTCGATCGATTTTTGCATTGATTTTAGTAGTTAATTCTTATCATATTAACATGATAATTAAAATGTTATATCTTGATCAAGATTAATCTGGTCTAACTCTCGAAAAATGAAGTATGACAAATATTATAGGACATCACAGATTCGTCTATCAATTCTTGCATTGTTTTTAGTAGTTAATTTTTATTACATTAACATGATAAAAAACTATATCTTGATCAAAATTAATCTGATTTAACTTTTGAAAAATAAAACGTGACAACTATTTCGAGACGGAGAAAGGTGGAGTACTAACTTTTGTCTCTTTTTTCAAACACTCTCCATTCCGTACCCCTCTATATAATCTTTGTAAACTTCCTCTTATTGTCTCTCATCTCTAAAAAATATTTTTTTTTTCTTCCCTCCTTTTCCTCCTTTTTTTTTTCTTTTTTTCCTCAAAAGAAAAAAAAAAGAAAAAAAATGGTGAAGTTTTCTAAAGAACTTGAAGCACAACTAATTCCAGAATGGAAAGATGCTTTTGTAAATTATTGGCAACTTAAAAAACAAGTTAAGAAAATCAAAATATCAAGAAAACCTCATCATATTCATGATGGAAACTCTTCTCTTATTCATGATTTTGGTCGATCCATATTCGACTCGATTCGTTCATTCACTACGACATCTCATATAAAGTTTCATAAATCTCATGAAGTTTCTCAAGTATGTCTTTTTTATTTTATTTTGTAATTATATTGTAGTTTGATTTTGTCATATTGTTTGAAAAAAGAAAGGGAAAGATGATGCTATTTTGAGGTAAAAGTTATAAAAATATTTAATTTATAATAGTCTATGGCTAGGCAACACCACTAGTATCAAATGTATATTCTTGCTTTTTGCCACCTTTTCTTCTCCTTCATGAAAATGTTGTGTTTTTTTTTCCATATTAATACTAATATCGGAACCAAAAGAGTAAGGTCGTCATACATCCTAATATCGGAAGTAGAAAGATAAGGTCTGCATACATCCTATCATCTTCAGATGATTTCGTTAGTTTCGATATTAATCAAGAAGAATTCAAGTGGTGTGTGGTTTAGCATGGAGGCAATAAAATGAAACGGTTTTTTAAAATTATTTTATGTTTGTATCATGAAATTATCGTGAAGAGTTGAAACAAGTACAACAACCATAAAAAAAGGGGTCAAAATGAAAATGACAATTTAATTATTATTTGGGAATTTTGTTAGGTTTTTTTAAGTTATTGATATTACTTTCCATATTGCTATTAATATTTTTTTTTTGTTTATTATAGGTGAAGAGTATAATTAAAGAAGGAGAAAATGGAGAGGAACAAGAAGAGCAAGAAGAAATATATGAAACTGAAAATGAGCTTGTTCAATTATTTTCTGAAGAAGATGAGGTAATAATAACAATATATAATATTAAAAAGTTATATATATTTTAAAAAAAAATGAAATTAGCTACGAAAATTATCGCGTACTAGGTAACTCTTGACTTATATATTATTTATAATAATCTATCGCTAATGATCATCCTATAAACTTTTATTGTTAGCGATAGAAATTATTCATCGTTTTTTTTTTGAAATTACAAAAAGGGGTATTGAAAATTTTCACTTTGCATGTGCAGGTGAGGCTATTTTTTGAGATGTTGGATGAAGAGTTGAAAAAAGTGAATGAGTTTTATAAGACGAAAGAGAGTGAGTTTCTTGAAAGAGGCGATATTCTGAATAAGCAGCTCCAAATATTATTAGACCTCAAGCAAGTCCTCAGTGATCGGCGTCGGAAAACTCTCGGGTCAAGGTCCGGATCTGGATCCGGGTTTTTCAGTCGGTCCCACTCGTCATCTGGTCGTAACTCTGATTTTTCTGGTGAGTCATCTAATTTTTCGATCTTTGCTTACCACAATTCTAATTAAACATATCATGTGATAAGTTAAGTAAAAATAAGTTTATAAACTTCATGTGATGTTTGTATAATTTTAAGGGAAATTTTAAAAAATAGCCAAATTAAACACGTTAAGGTTTGTTATTAGGAATACTTGTCCAACTAGCTTGGTTTTAATGTCTAATTATATTTTGAAAAAAATAATGCATAAAACATTCTGCATTAATACAAGACGCATTTTCCTAATTTTAATGAATTATAAAAAAAAAATATGACTAAAATAAGTGTGAATAGTTTCCTCCATTTATATAATACTTGTCCAACTAGCTTGGTTTTAATGTCTAATTATATTTTGAAAAAAATAATGCATAAAACATTCTGCATTAATACAAGACGCATTTTCCTAATTTTAATGAATTATAAAAAAAAAATATGACTAAAATAAGTGTGAATAGTTTCCTCCATTTATATAAATCATGGTGGTCCCAAAAATACAAAGATTGCATTTTATTTTTCTTCCAACAAAACAATCAATTAACTTTTTGATAATATATTAGTGGATTCCACAACATTTTTCATATAAAATTGTCCACCCTAAGAAATTCAAACTCAATAAAGATTTTAAATTTAAAAAATTATGTAATACGTATTTAAAGAATTTAAGTTATATATGTTGATTGTATAATTTCTTTTACGTTATTAATTAGTACTATATTGTTCAACCAATTAACAAGATGTTAGTTAAGTGTATCATCAAGTCTATCATATTATCAATTAAAGCTTATTATAGAGATTCACATAAAATTAAGTGATTCAATTGTGTAAGTATTACTTTCTCAACCACTTAGGCATAAAACTTTACAAAATCAAAAAGTTTTTTTTTCTTTCTAGAATATCAACTTAATTATTTCTTTATGAAATCTATATATGTTGCTCAATCGATAAATTCTTTAAATGTATTGTTCGATCTATGTCAAATAATCTTTTAAAAAATATGTAGTTTTTTACCTCCGCTACTCGACTCAAGTGGGACAATATTTTGAAGGGTCCAATCAATGTAGTGACTAAAAAGAACAATAAAATCTATGCATATTCTGAAGTTTCAACTTGTGTCTGACTTTATTTTTGAATGATCCAACCAATATATATAAACCCTGTTATTATTATCCCACCCCCGCTACTACGACATAAGTGAGACAATATTTTTGAAGAATATCCAATCAACATCGTAACTTTAAAAAAAAAAAAAAATCTATTTATATTCTAAAGATTCAACTTGTCTCCAACTTCATTTTTGAATAATCCAACCAACATATATAAATCCTTTATTATCATCCCATCTCCACTACCACGACACAATTAGAACAATATGTTTAAAGGACCCAATCAACATAGTGACTAAAAAACAACAACAAAATCTATGCATATTCTAAAGATTTGACATGTGTCTGACTTTCATTTTTGAATGATCCAACCAATATATAAACCCCCTTTTTATTATCCCATCTCCACTACTACGACACAAGTGGAACAATATTTTTAGACGATCCAATCACTCGTAATAACTAGAAAGAAAACAACAAAATCTATACATATTCTAAAGATAGATTAGACATGTGTCTTACTTTCATTTTTGAATGATCCAACCAATATATAAAACCCCTTATTATTATCCCACCTCCACTACTACGACACAAGTGGGATAATATTTTTAGACGATTCAATCATCGTAATAACTAGAAAGAAAACAACAAAATCTATGCATATTCTGGAGATTCGATCGACATGTATCTGACTTTATTTTTAGATGATCAAATCAACATATATATAACTCGAAACTACGAATTTCTTTTTTGTATGTAGATACACCAAGTGATTGTGATAGTCCAACAGGGACACAAACAGAAGAAGTGATAGCAGCACTAGAGAAAAATGGTATAAATTTTGTAAATTCAGCAAGCACAAGAGCTAAGACCAAAAAAGGAGGAAAACCAAAAGTTGCTATGAGGATTGATATTCCAGCCACAACACCAACACGTACAATTGCTGCTGTTACATCTATGTTATGGGAAGATTTAGTTAATAATCCTAAAAAAGATGGACCTAGAGAATATATCAACAAGAAGAAAATACAATGTGCTGAAAAAATGATTAGAAGTGCTTTTGTTGAACTCTATAGAGGCCTTGGCTTACTCAAGACCTACAGGTTTGTCGTTAATCTGTCGCTAAATTATATATTCAATACTCCATTCTATACCTACCATGTTTTTTTTTGATAATATGTCGTTTATACGTGAAATTTATGTTCTAGGATTCTAGATCGATATAAGTATGTTGAATATCACGATAAAAGAAAGATCTTGCTTGATACTAGTTGGTGGTGTAGTTCATGCATGCATATAGTAAAGATATAAAAAACCGTGAGAAAATCAGGAATTTCACTAAGAATATTGTTATTAAATAGTGTTCAGGATTTTATGTACATGATTATTAAGTAGTACTCCTAATATTTATCATGGTACAAAATATAATTTTTAAGCTGACACAATTCAATTGATCATGGTAATGATAGTCGTATATAAAGTTCTAATATATATCGACCCTACGATGTAGAAAAACTTCTTTTACCATGGTAGCTAGCATCATATATAGTACTCAAGAGTTTAGTTCATAGAATCATGAAATTTAAATATTTACACAATCAGGTTATTTAAGAGATGATCGATCATATATATATATATATATATATGATCAAAATCATTTAATAAGACTTCGTTAGTAAACTAGAATAAAGTGTATATAACATAGTTTGATACGTACTATAACATATTAAATTACACGGATAGTAATACATATTTATTTCACACGATATATATGTCAAAATCATATATAGCTCTTTGATGGTGAAAAAACAAAAACACTTTACTCTTTTTAGGATTGTGATATATTTGTATTTTTGTTATAGTCGAGATTTCGTTTTCGTAATATAATAGATTTATGTCGTAATATTATTTTGACTTTATATAGCAATCATTTATTATTTACTAGAAACAAACATGTAACAAACAAATAAAGTGTTATCTTTTATAAAGGAATTTTTTTTTAAAGCAATAAGAAAATGACAAAATATGTATCAAATATTTTTTAACTCTTTTTTTTTCCTTTTCAATTTCTCTATATTTGGCTAATTATTTGTCACCTTTTGATCATTTTTTTTTCATTAGCTATAGAAGAAGTTTCTTGAACGTATTTATTTACTTTATATAATTTAGTTCTAATTATTTCACTTTTAATTTTTTTTCCAGCTCACTAAATATGGTTGCTTTCGTGAAGATACTTAAAAAGTTTGACAAGGTAAATATATTGTTAGTACATTGCATATAGTTAAAAAAATTAATAAAACGATAGTATTTATATCAAATCAATAAATACATACGACACGTAAAATATTTTGTAATAATATATTTTTTTCATTATCAAACAGGTAGCTAAGCAGCAATCATCAGCAAATTACCTTAAACAAGTAAAAAGATCACATTTCATCAGCTCTGATAAGGTAAATTTCACGTAAAAAATATAAACACATATCATTATCTTTATGAATTATCGCGTTCGTGAAAATGACTTTTATCGTATCAAATAGTATATATATAGAGTTCAATATTTTTTACATTTTATGTTTCATGTTGTTGTCATGATTGTTGTTAAAAGGAAAAATTATAGGCCTCATGCCATTTTATATTATATTGCTCGGACTCTTAGAAGTTCTTCACTATATTAAAAAAAATTAGTAACAGATAAAATTTTGTAGCTAAACAATAAAATTTCATGCTAATCCCATTTAGCTATACATCAGTGATGAATTATATGAAAATCTAATTAGCTATAAATTTTATAGCTAATTTCATATTTTCTAATAGTATTTGCCGCACTAGTATTAATAGACATAATTAGGGTATATGATATACATATATTTTGACCGTATCATATCATACACTCATATCCATGTTCTGAAATCTAAAATATTATGTGACAAAGAATCTGACCATTAGATCAGCAACTTGTATTGAGTAGGTCCCACGCTCGAGTCTGAGCAACATAGATAGATAAATCTATCATGAAAATAATGCTGTTAATGTTTAATAAATGAGTTTTAATGGTTACTTTTTTATAAGATAAGGTGGAAAATGTATGTACTAATGTTATAATATTTTTATTATTATTATTTTTTTTTAATGGTGAGAAGGTGGTTAGATTAATGGATGAAGTGGAGTCCTTATTCACACAGCACTTTGCAAACAGTGACAGGAAAAAGGCAATGAAATTCTTAAGACCACAACAGAATAAAGAATCTCATATGGTCACTTTTTTTGTTGGTAAATTTCTTCACTCACCCACCCACCCACCCCCCTTATTAAAAAAAATAATAAAACAATTTTTTTTTTATAAAATTTCATTTTTTTATATGTTTCTCTAGATCCATCTATATATGCATATGTTAGTGCTGTATAAAAGGTACAAATAAAGTTCACTAAAGTTTCAACAAAAAATAATAATAATAATAATAATAATAATAATAATAATTCTTTTTTAAAATTAATTTCAAAAATTAGCTAAATTAAGTCCAGGAAATCGAAATATGACAATTAATTTGGAACATAACAACAACAATTTAATAAAATAACAAAAAAATAATAATCATTATTTTTAAAAAAATTAATTATGAAAATTAGTCAAATTAACTCTAGAGAACCAAAATATGACAACTAATATGGAACAGAAGGAATATCAAACATGGGAATTGGATGACTAATGTATTTATTCAAGGTTCGAGCCTGGATATGGATAAATAAAATCTTGTTTGGAATGTCGCTCCCAAATGAGCCCAATAGTGTGCGATCCAAATTTAGTCGAGGCTGTGAAACTTCGGACAGCGGATGATGAAAAAAAAAAAAGAGGGTAAAGGTGTCACTCAAATAAACTAATTGATAATGAAGTTGTCAATTGCTTGGGGTTACATTACTAGTAGCTCACATAAACTCTAAAGATAATTTTGTCCCACAAGAAAAATATTTAACAATATAGAGTATAATTTTACTTTATTTTAGGAAAAAAAAAACAATTTCTTTAAGCTATTAAATTGCAACTAGAAAATTTAAAAAAAACATATTGAAGTGATTCGGAGTTAGAAAGGTCGTTGGATCGATCACATTTATTAACTCAGCTCATTTTTAACGTTTCTAGCTCAAATGAAAAACCACTTACATACTAGTAATAAAAAGGTCTATTGAACACTTAAAATACATTGATAGTATGATTTTTTTTATATTGACAGTGTATATAGGTTAAGTACGACTAGTAATTTTTTTTCGATTTTTTCGATTTGCAGGGCTTTTCACAGGTTGTTTTGTGACGTTATTTAGTGTATACGCAATTTTGGCCCATTTGAGTGGCATGTTTTCTACAAGAACTGAAGCTGCTTATGTTGAAACTGTTTACCCTGTTTTCAGGTACTTTTTTCTTATTTTAATCACATTATTTTCATGTTTTTTTTCCTGTTTATTGACATAATTTATGGAAAATGTCTTTTTTCTTTTTATAATTTGTGACTTTGTAATTTGTTTTCGTTACAATCGCGATTTATACGTAACTATCTTATAAGTAACATGATTGGTTAAGAATATATCGTTACATTGCTGGTGCATAAAACTTAAACTCGTTAAGCTATGTTAAGAACATACTTCTATTCTCTCAAAATTAACTTTTGTTTCTTTTTCTATCATGCAACACTTTTTTAATAAGTCGAACTAGTTAGCTGAAAAAATAAAGTAAAATTACTTGTTATAACACGTGACATGATCTTAGATAGGAGGAAGTACACAAATTATAATAGGATGTTAGTAATCGTAGTACTACTCCGATACTAGTAGTAATCGTAGTACTGCTCCTATAGTTTCTTGTCCTCTACTGGGAAAAAATACTGTATATACAAGTAAAATGATACATGAAATGATTAAAATAACATATTTTAAATACCCTTAGGCCTTAACATAACAAATTGTTATAGCTCAGTGGTTTCACCTCCTTAGAATGAGGAAGTGCTCGTGTGTTTGAATGTTACTAGTTCGAGTTTTTGTTGCGCTATTTCTAGACACTCTTTGTGAAATTTCTGGCTCCGACACTGAATTTTGTTGTTACTTGTACTTCGATTTGATGTAGTTACTGTTCACAAAGGTTTGTTTTTTTCCATTAGCTGATGAGGGTCTATCAGAAATAACCTCTCTACCTCTACCTCTGAGGTAGGGGTAAGTACTGCGTACACTTTACCCTCCCCAGACTCCCACTTTGTGGGACGATACTGGATATGCTACCTCTACCTTTGAGGTAGGGGTAAGTACTGCGTACACTTTACCCTCCCCAGACTCCCACTTTGTGGGACGATACTGGATATGTTGTTATTGTAACGTGCTATAACATGTTAAATTACAGTAATAGTGTAAACGAAGTTATATCTTTACGAAATGCTAAAGATGAGTATTGTGTACTGTTGTGCAGCATGTTTGCATTGCTAAGCTTGCATTTGTTCATGTATGGATGCAATTTGTTCCTATGGAAAGGCACAAGGATCAATTACAACTTCATATTTGAGTTTCAACCTAAAACAGCACTCAAATACAGAGATGCATTCCTAATAGGAACTTGTTTAATGACTTCTGTTGTTGGAGCTCTAGTTGTTCACTTGATCTTACTCTCGAATGGATTTTCTCCGAGCCAAGTCGATGCAATTCCTGGAATTCTACTACTGGTTTGTTAACCGAAAACAAAAAAATCTTGTTTACTAGTAGTAACATTCATGTTGAAATGACTCTTTCTAATCTTGCACTTTGCATTTTTCCAGATTTTTCTTGCTCTCCTGATATGTCCGTTGAACGTTTTCTATCGTCCAACGCGCTTCTACTTCCTCAAAGTGATACGTAACATCGTCTGCTCTCCGTTTTACAAGGTCCTCATGGTAGATTTTTTCATGGCTGATCAACTAACTAGCCAGGTTAGCTAACCTTACTATCTTCTATGCTTTGGAGCAACGGTGAAGTTGTTTAAGTGTCCGAGGGGGTTGACTCTTCATAAACGTCACAACTGATGACATATACCCTTTATTATAGGAACTATATGATAGCTAAAAGACTACAGAGCAAAGTATGAACGTCCACGAAGTTGCATTCTTAACTTTACGACTGTTTTCCTGTGTTCAGATCCCATTGATGAGGCATTTGGAGTCATCAGCTTGCTATTTTCTAGCTGGAAGTTTGACAGCTCATGGATTTCCAATGTGTAAATCTGGAAGGATGTACAGAGAGCTTGCTTATGTTATCTCATTCGCGCCATACTATTGGCGAGCAATGCAGGTAAATATGGTAACAACTAAAGATTGAAACTTTGACAGTTTTCGGAGTGAATTAACTCGTGTGTTCTGTTATCTATCTAGTGTGCAAGGAGATGGTTCGACGAGTCTGACATAAATCACTTGGCTAACTTGGGAAAGTATGTTTCTGCTATGGTAGCAGCTGGTGCTAGGCTAACTTATTCAAGAGAGCCTGAGTCACTGTTATGGTTCTCGATCGTCTTGGTGACTTCAGTTATAGCCACAGTTTATCAGTTGTATTGGGATTTTGTTAAGGACTGGGGATTCTTTAACATGAGATCCAAAAACTTTTTGCTCAGAGATGAACTAATCTTGAAGAATAAGAGCATTTACTATGCTTCAATTGTAAGTCCTTTTCGTCTTTCGACAGTTTTTTTGTGTTACATATAACAATATCATATACCTGAATAAAATTTTGAATCATCATAGGCTTTGAATCTGGTCTTGAGAGTTGCTTGGGTGGAGACAGTGATGCATTTCAACGTTGGATTCTTTGAGTCGCGTTTGCTTGAGTTTTGCCTTGCCTCATTAGAAGTTATTCGACGTGGTCACTGGAACTTCTACAGGTACACTAAGTCCCTAGCAGGCTAGCAAAGACATTATGTGCTAAACATACAAGATTCCTTACTGTTCTTTTGTGATTGTTTAGGTTGGAGAATGAACACTTGAACAATGTCGGAAAGTTCAGGGCAGTGAAGGCAGTTCCATTGCCATTCCGCGAGACAGACTCTGATGGCTAGAAGAAACTTAAGATGTATGTTTGGATAACAAAGACAGGCTTCTGAATAAGCGGAAAACAGTAGTTTTTCTGCAGCAGCAAGTTGGAGGCACTTATCGCTTATGGTGTGAGTGGAGAATCCGCCATCATTTTATTGATCGTTTAACAAACGATTCAAGCCTTATGGCTCAAGGTGTTGCCAAGAAGAGTTGCATTAAGCTAATGTTATTTCCATGCCTGTTTGTATATTTTTTCTCATTCTTAACTCAATTATGATCTGAAAATGTATCTCTGAGATCTTATATTAATTTTTAGTAAATATCAGAAGAAGTCTTCATTCTTCTACCACATTATGATTGTATGTCATTTACACTTCTTGTGATTTAATTCAATTCTGTTATGATCCTTTATCCACATTCAGTTATATAGTAACTGAATTTCTGTGTTATATATACGAATAAAACGGTCAAAAAAGCACTTGAAGTATCACTTTTTTTGCGAGTTTCATACCTGAAGTATCAGATGTTTTGCATTTCCTACTTGAACTATCACAACTCGAAGCTGACTAGACCAAGTGTTGAATACAATCACCAAAAGGCGTGTGGCAACTTAATTTGCCCGTATAACTTAGTCCTCGTCGTGCCAGCTGATTCATTATTTCGAGGCTTGCTTTGATAAATAGGAAATGCAAACACCTGAGATTTCAAGTATGAAACTCGCAAAAAAAGTGATACTTCAGGTGTGTTTTTCACTAACTGAACGTTCGTCTGAAGAATGTTGAAGCTGATGCAAGGGTGAAATCATGAAATTTGAATATTTTGTTTATTGATTTCCTCTTAATCCATACTAGTCATACAATATGTTTAACTTCAAATGAAAATTACAAATATATGAACAATCAAAGAAGGACTAGGCATTACGAATTCGTATGGAAACAGTATATACATATATAAAGAGGACAAGTAGCTGAGGATCGCTTATCTTGAGAATCTTCCGTCTTTTATCATCTCTGCTATCTTCTTGGATAGACAATATGCAGTAGACTGTATAGTGATCATTGGATTTACACCAACAGCACCAGGAAGAACACTAGCATCACAAACAAATAGTCCTTCTGCTTCCCAACTCTCCCCGTTTTCATCGACTGCACTGTCCTTTTCGTTCATTCCCATCCTGCAGCTCCCCATTTGATGAGCAGAACAATATGTTGCAAAATCCTTTACAAGTGACTTTGGCCCCTCAGCTGCTGTGACCGTCTCAAGAAAAGACTCGAGTGCTTGTTCACTTTGTCCTGTACACTTGATTCTCTGTCCATCGCTACGTTGAGTACCTACCTCAGCAGCTCCTGCTGCTATCAAGATCCTTAAAGCTTGTCTTAGCCCGAGTTTCAGACTTTCTTTGTCCATGCCATTGAACGTGTAGCTAATTCTTCCTTCGGACCTAACTTCCCCCGATCCAACGTCTTTAACCATTGCAAACAAATGAGCTGTTCTGTCATACTTGAGTAATCTATTCTTTATGTCCTCTCCTGATGTCCAAGGACATAACGCAGCAAATGATCCCGGTCCTAAAGCAGGAGCTTCTATAATAGCTCTTACATTCGAATCATAACTCCCCACTTTGTGTACCGAGGTAATGATTCCTCCTTCGTATATTTTTCCCTTGAGATCAGAGTTTGACTCGGGGAAGTTCCCCCACGCCATTATGACTGGATGAAGATGGAGATTTCGACCAATGTTTCGATTTTTCAATCCACTAGAGATCATAAGTGGAGGTGTCAAAAGAGAACCACAGGCTGAAATAGTCACCTTAGCCTCAATACATATACTCTTTGTGATATCTTTATTCATACTAGTCGAAATCACTCCTAAACATTTCTTGCTTCTTGTTTTCCCATACTTTTTCTTTTCGAGTATGAATCTCTCGGCTTTGCATCCTGTTATAATCACAGCTCCACAGTCCACAGCATCGACTAGCCAAGTTGTATCAGTTCCTTTCTTCTCACCTCTTCTACATCCATAACAACACGAGCCACAATAATGATCCTCGGATGAGTTTCTTGCCACGCCTTCAACTTCAAGACCAAGTCTTTCACACCCTTTTCGTAGAATCTGATTCTGTAGACCTTCTCGTGTGCATTTCTCTGTCACGTTGATTCGTTCACAAACTTTGTCCATAGCTGATACATACTCGGGGGTTTTGAACATTGAGATTCTTTTATCATCGCCCCATTCTTGTATAACGGAATCAGGCGTCTTAATACAAGCTGACCAGTTAACAGCAGAGCCACCACCAACTGTTGAACCAGCCAAGATCATAACTTTACCATCCAAAGTTGAGAGTATACCACCTGATTCATACATTTGAGACTCTGAAGGTCCTTCAAGGGAAGAATAGTCTGATTTCGCGAAGTAGTTCCCTTTCTCGAGAACAACGACTTTCTGTCCAGAACTTGCAAGAACACTTGTTGCAACACCTCCACCACAGCCTGAACCAACAATGACAACATCACATTGAACCTTGTACATGTTGTTTGTTGTGTCTTCTGTGACTTTTAGGCCTTTTTCGACAAGGGATTTTACAATGCTTGATTCTGTCTCGTAGATAGTTTCGATGATTCCCTTCTGAAGAGGTCTCTCATCAGGTGTTTCTGAAGAGTTCTCTTCATTGTCTACTTGATAACCAATGTCATCCCATGCTGGATTATTTGAATCTTCACCAACCTATAGCAAGAAAAAGACACTCAACTTAGCACTTTTAGCTAGTTTTTGTGGTTCTTTTGTTAACTTTCTTGATCAAAATATGCAAATTTGTTGAATGTATTATCAAAAGCTATGTTACTCGGAATCTTCAAACATGTTGTCATGTCTATGTCACATCACTACTTTTCGAGGATCTGACATGCACGCGAAGCCAGGATTTTCAATAAGGGGGTTCAAAATCTGTAGAAATAGATATCCGAAGGGGGTTCGACATCTACTATATATACATATAAACTTATTTTAACCATGAATAAATAATATAATTTTCCGCCGAATGGGGTTCGGATGAACCCCCTTCATACAAGGTAGCTCCGCCCCTGCATGCACCCGTTGACATTTTCGAAGAATCCGAAGAGCATAGGTCAAAAGCGCTCACAAATTAGTTCAAGTCAAGACAAATAATAGGCTCAAAAATCTACCAATTGATGTCAAAATTCCCCTCTAAATGATTGGACTGCATTTGTAAGTAAAAAAAGTTTCAATCCCTCCGTCTCAATTTATATGACACTCTTTTCTTAGTCCGACTAAAAAAGAACGACACGTTTCTACTTCCATGACTTGTTTTGGATCAAAGTTTGAAAAGTCTTTTATTCATTCTAAAACACCGTGCTTAGGCAAACACATTTCTATATCTGAATATCTCATAAATTCTATGTTACTCGGGCCCTCCATAAATGTTGCGGTATTCGTGTTGAGTCCTTCAAAAATACATCATTTTTGAAGAATTCAACGCACACAAAGTATATTTAAAAAGTTCGAGTAAAATAGCTCTAACAATCTAGTTGTTGATGTTGTTTTTAGTGTAACAAAAGAGATGTACACTAAAATCTTGGGACCAAATTAACAATAAAGTGTCTTTTTTTCTGTTGTATTGAAAAATGAAATTGGTCCATATAAAAAGTTTATCTATTATATGAAAAACTCCAAATAAATGAGTTATCATTTTCAACCACCTAACTTCTAAAAAATAATAATTAGAAGTGATATTTTTCAATAAATAAACAGTGATCAACAAATTATAAGTCATCTTCATTAGTCATATGTTTTGACTTACAAATTGTCCATATAAGGCTTTTTTTGCATATCATGTGTTTTAGTGGGATTAGCTAGTAATGAAAAGGATCATTTTCCCAAAATTAATTTAATAGTTTTTTTTTTGTGAAATTCATTTAATAATATCATATTTTAAGAAAGCTTTAAAAATAAAATAAGTAATTTTTTTTTTAAAAAAAACATGATACTAACACAATTTCAGATATAATTAAAATATGAAACTTCCTAGTGGCAAATTCTTTAAGGACACTCAAGTCAAGATATAATTATAGGGAATTGTTAATTCCAAAATCAAGAAAGATATTTTGATAAAATACTTAGCATAATATTATAAGGTACCTTGAAATTTTTAACTTAGCATGTTGCCCCCATATCACAAAAAAAATAGTAAATTCTGATTTTGATCCTCGTGATAAATGCCTCGAACAAATTTTTGATTAATTAAAATATATGCTTTAAATTCCTTTAGGTAGAAATATGTTATATTTGAACTATTTTAAGAAGTACATTATCTTCAAATATAAAATTTCAATATGAATGGTTATTAATTCTGGAAAATCTATGAATATTCATAAGCAAAAGGATTAAAAATTCACATTTTAAAAAAAGTTGAAGCTTAGTATATACTTTATTAAATATTAGGGAAAAGGCTCAAATATGCCATCGAATTTTTAGAAAAGGCTCATTTATGCCATCAGTTAAAAGTTTGGCTCATTTATGACATTACCGTTAAAGAAAAGGCTCATTCATGCCATTATTTTTTAACGATATTTTTGCAAAATCATTTTTGACACGTGGCCAATTATAATTCGGCCACATCATCAATTTTTTTAATAAAAAATCATAATTCTGAAAAGAAAAAAAAACTGAATTACTTTTTTTTATTTTTTTATTAAATAAATTGATGACGTGGCCGAATTATAATTGGTCACATCATCAATTTTTTTTAATAAAAAAATCAAAATTCTGAATAAAACTAAATTGTTTTTTTTTTCTAATAAAAAAAAATGATGACGTGGCCGAATTATAATTAGCCACGTGTCAAAAATGGTTTTGCAAAACCATCATTAAAAATAATGGCATGATTGAGCCTTTTCTTGAACTGTAATGGTATAAATGAGCCAAACTTTTAACTAATAGCATAAATGAGCCTTTTCAAAAAGTTTAATTGCATATTTGAGCTTTATCCCTAAATATTATAAGGACTAAAATTTGAATTAATCAATAATTGAAATATCAAGATAAAAATATAAAAAAGAAAAAAGGTGGAAAAGACAAAAAAGCCCTGCAAAAACCATGTGCCTTGCCATGTTTAGATTTGAGAAAAATACAAAATAAAAAAGGTGAAAGAAACAACAAAGCCCTGCAAAAACTATGGGTCATGTTTAGACTCAAGACAAAAAGTCCTTAATTCTAATTTTGAATATGAAATTATATTTGTTAGAAAATATTTTACTCTCAATATAAGACTTTTTGAAATAAATATAAATATAATTAGACTTTAAAATATAGATATCAGATATCGAGCAATCAATACAAAACTATTCGAAATAAATGTAAATATAATCAGACTTTAATATAGATATCAGATATCGAGCGATCGGGAAGGAGACTTACCTGAGTAAAGAAGATGTATAGACACAAGAATTTGACAAACACAAATGCCAATCTAACAGGAGTAAAAAATCTGTTGTTGAACCATTTTTGCATCACAATTTCTCTTTTATCCAACGAAATATCAGAGAATTTGTTAATATAAGGCCAACTTTTTCCAAAACAAAATAATCCACAAAGTAACAAACTCCCAATTCTTGTTGATAGAATTCTTAACAAACCCCTCACCAAAATTCTTGCTTCAAAAAAACTCCTTTTCATCACAATCTCAGCAACCTACAAAAAGAAAATTTAAATCCTCGTCAATAAAATAAAAATTCAGATAGTTAATTAACTGAGTTATTCAGATTCTTCGACCTTTAAATTACTTCAATTCAACCAAAAAAAGGAAAAAAAAGAAAAAGATGTAATTTTTATCAATCTTTTTTTAAAGAATTAACCTAAACAACCGTCAACTCAAACATATCAACTAGAAAAAGTAAGCAATACAGTGGGGTAGGAAAAATGAGAGAGAATTACATATAAAAGTTCAGATGGTTAACTAACTAACTGAGTTACTCAACAACCAATAAAATACTTCAATTCACCTCAAAAAGGAAAAAAAAGAAAAAGATAGCCTTTTTTATCCATTTTTTTCAAATTTTGTGTATATCAACTTAAAAAATAAGTAGTATAGAGGACAAAATTAGACGTGAAAATTCAAATAGTTAACTAACTGATAACTCTACTATCAAAAAAATTACTGCAATTAACCCCCAAAAAAGGGAAAGAAAAAAGAAAAAGGTAGGCTTTTATCCATCATTCTTTTTCAAAATTTATGTATATCGACTAGAAACAGTAAATCTGACAGACTATTTGTTTACATACCTCATCAGGAATTGGATATTGAGAGCCAGAAACTTTATGAAAGTTTTGAATTTTTTTGTTATTTTTTTGAAGTGAATTTAGAGGAATAGGTGGAAGAATTGTTTCACAAATAGATGTTAAAGTTTGTATTTCTGATGAAGAAAATCCATGGCTATATTTTGTTTCTCTTCTTCCACCTCTAAGTAAATGATGAGCCTTTTTCTCCATTCTTCTTGTGTTTGTTTTTATTGGTTTTAAATTATTTGTTGGAAATTGTAAAGAAAATTGTATGTATTTATAGGAGGTGAGATGAGTATTTTTCTTGTCTCTATTTGCATGAGAAAAGATAGTTCTTTGTTGTTGCCTTTTGATTTGTTTATAAAAAGTGTTCAGTTCCGTTTCATATTAGTTGATCAGCTTATTAAAAATATACAGCATAGATTATTTATTTATTTACTGTATCAATATAAAATTAATTTTATCGCTATAATTAATAATCTTCTAAAGACTAAATGAATATAGAATTTTTATTTTTTTAAAGCTTATTAATTAATTTGTATTTATTTTTATGGTATTTTATGTATATGTCTTATGCTATTAAAGTATTTTTTTTTATAAATTTATAAAGGGTAAATTAATAAAATTAATTATTTTTTAAAAATATTGTGTAAAATGAAATGTGAATGATTAATATAAAATGGAGAGTATATGACATTCAAAATTTAATATGATGAAAAAACAATACATGTGTAAAATAAATATGAACGAACTAATATAAGATGAATTCAGAATTCATCAATATTCATAAAAATGAACAATACATGTTTATAAATTAGGTGGTCACATGATTACCACCAAATATGGTGGTAAGGTCATGGAATTTATTGGTTATGATGTGATTTTAAATTATGATTTGAAATAATTTGATATGGAAATATATTTGGAATGTAAGTTGAGTTTTATAAGTTTTTTTCTTTTTTATATATAATTTGTGAAAATTATTAAAATGTTTTTAATTCTTATATAATCTTACCAAATGGTTAAAACATAGTTTATAAAATTAAAGATAATAAAATAATATCCTAAGACATTGCATATTTTCATGTTTTTTTTATAAATGTATGCTTATACATATTAATACGGTTTTTAAATACACATGATTTTATAACGATCCACTACTCAATAATATAATAACAAGTTATTTTTTAATATAACTCATCCACATAATATAAACAATCTTTTCAAATCAAACATAAGTCCTTTCCTATAAAAAATTTAAAATGATGATGAGTCTTTTTTTTAAAAAATATAAGGTTATATTTCAAGCCTTATATTTTTTTAAAATTAAAATTCTACTAATATGAGCATTTTGAGATTTTAAAATTATATCTTACATAAATTTCATTTACAAATATTTAATTAAAATCTTAAAATCGAGATCCTAAGTTTTATGATCAAACACCGGTTTAAAAGCGTAAACGTGACAATTTCATCTACCACAAACTATGTTACAACCCTAGTGGACAATGACCATGGGATTTGGGACCCCAATGAACAATGGCCTTTATTTAATTTATTATTTATTGATTATGTATTATATAATATTATATAATGTGGGAATTCAATATGCTATCAAACTTTCAAAAAAGACTTATTTCTGCTATCAGTTAAAAATTTGACTAATTTATGTTATTATCGTTAAAGAAAAGACTCATTCATGCCATTATTTTTTAACAGTGATTTTGCAAAACCATTTTTGACATGTGGTCAATTATAATTCGGCCACGTCATCAATTTTTTAAATTAAAAAAATCAAAAAAAAATAATTCAATTTTTATTCAGAATTTATTTTTTTTTATTAAAAAAATTAATGACGTGGTCAATTATAATTCGGCTACATTATTAATTTATTTAATAAAAAAAATCAAAAAAAATTAATTCAATTTTTTTTCAGAAATATGATTTTTTAAATTAAAAAAACTGATGATGTGGCCGAATTATAATTGGTCACGTGTCAAAAATGGTTTTGCGAAACCATCGTTAAAAAATAATGACATCAATGAGCCTTTTCTTTAACGTAATGACGTAAATGAGCTAAACTTTTAAATGATAGCATAAATGAGCTTTTTCTGAAAATTTGATGCATATTTGAGTCTTTTTCCTTTAATTTTTTATTTATTGATTATGTATTATATAATAGTATATAATATGGTCTATCCTATCTTTAAATCATTATTACTTGTGTATATCTTTTATCTTGTTCCTGTCTGTTGGACACGTATTTGATTAATTTTTAAAAAAAATTTTATTGCCCTTTTCATTTATTAGTAGTAGTATTTTGTCTAAAAGTTCATAATAAATCTTGTAGATTAGTCTAACTATTCATGATAGGCAAATAATGTAAAATCAATTGGTTCCTTTTGTATTAAATAAATGTTATGGTTGCTATTCTTTGTTTGTAAATATGTGATTTTCATATGTGATCATTTTTGATGTATTTATTTGATTTCGTTTGTTATAATTATTAATTTGATAATAGAATTGATAGCGATAAAAAATGGACAAATTTAAAACTTAAAATATCTCTAAATCGATAATTAATAATTTCGAATCAACTAATACGACGCCCTAGTTTATAAGCCTCAGCCGGAGCATGCAAAAATTTAAAAGTTTAGCCCAAATGACTGTACAAATAATGCATCGATCTCAAATTTAATTCTGAATCATTTTAATTTTCAAATAATTTAAATTTTTTTTTCAGTATAATTTCCTATTTTCTATAGTATAATATATCATAAGCTTTTTTAAAAAAATTCAATATATATACGAAGATCACTTTTTCATATTCAAATCATATAATTCAAGATAATATAAAATTAATATTCAGTTTAAAGTAAAGTTAAGGTTACAATGACCTTAATTATAAGAGAATTTAAGAATAACTTCTTAAAGTTTAGAACTAAAAATTTCAATTCTAAGATACAACGTCATTCAAGTTTTAACGAAATATAATTAAACTCAAACGATAATCGAATAAAAAAATAATAAAAAAGAAAAAAGAAATAAAGGCCTTTAAGTGCTAAACAATTGTTGGGTACAAGTTACACCATAGTGAGGACCCTTAAAAAGTGCCCACTTGATGTTATTTCCACATTATTAAACACCACACATATCTTAGAAAATCTCAATTGGTCAATGATTAAAAATTGCTATTTATTAATGTATAATAAATAATAAAATAATATATGATCTATTCATATCTTTTATCATAAAAAATCTTGATTATCTTAAAAAATAATAATAATATACCTGATAGGCATATTGAAATCCGACAAATTTAATTTTTGCGTAGAATAGACTCATTCATAAGTATTGCTCTCTATAGTGTATAATGTTTGGTTGAGACATCAATTTATTTAGGTAGTCATCATTTTCCTCTTAATTTGCATAAATTGTACAAAAAGGTTTTGATTGAATATATATATATTATATATATTGAAAACTTGTGAATTTTAGAAATATATTTTGAGTGATTATTGTGAGTGTGTGAGAGATAAATTAAGTTTGTTATTAGTTATATATTACCATAATTCTAGAGATTTGGTTAAGTTTGTTGTAGAAAATTAATGCATGTTTTTGGCTTTCCTTTAATTAAGGGTTTTATAATCCCAATTTGGTGGATAAAGATAATATGGTTTTATAAGAAATTTATTTTCTTGGACAATCCTAGGAAATAATAACTAGAGTTTTAGTAAAGTATTATTGATGGGTAAATACAAAAGTTAAATGAAAAAAAGGGCTAAATGAAAGAAATAATAAAACTTAAATTTTGAATGGTTTGGGTTGTTCCTCCCTTAATTAAAAATTTTGGATTTAAGCTTTAGATATAAAAAGAAAATATCTGCTCTCTGGTGGGGAACGATTTTCCCTGAATAAGACCTTACTCGACGAGAATTCGAATTACTCAAACTTTGATACAGATATCAAATGTCAAGTAAAAATCGAGACAATAGTCTACCTTCAAATAGAGGGCATTTCTCTATCTTAATTCAATTAATTGTTAAGTTCTTAACAAATTACTCTTATAATAAAGCCCTAAAATAAAAGATATATGTTTCATTTGAATGTAGTTTTTCTTAGATATTTTTTTTATATTTTAAAAACTATTAATTGTTGTGACTTACTTCTTCTATTGATATTTTTTATTTGTCTATGTTTGACTTGACACATTTTGTACAATGAATAAATGATAGTACTTTTTCTATTTTACTCTTAATCAATAACTTTAGTCTCTACGGCATAACTAGAATTTTGAAAGTCGAATTTCTTAATTTTGGCGGTGAATTTGGGCACATAACTTTTAGTATTTTTAAAGTTTACATATTTGATAACTACGTAAAAATTATGTATTTAAAGAAAAACTTGATTAGCTCTAGAAATTCGAGGGAGTGTAAGTCATCTAAATTTTGAAAAATAAATTGAATTAAAATAATTAATACTCAATAATAAGAGTAATATATATATAAAATGATTAATTATCTTTTAATTTTTTAAACTGAATAATTAAACATGATTATTTATTTTCAATATAGAGGATAAGTAAAAATGGGTGATAATAGAGTTGAGTATTTTTTATTTTTACATTTTTTCTTTCTAATTTTTTCTAAAAATTATGTCTGAATCCACACCTAATATAAAATATTGACCTTTAGGATCTTGTTAAGAAAAAGAACATTGTGTTATGAGTATAATATAATTATATTCTTTCTTTTAATAAATAAAAGTACAATAAATTTTAAACAAGTTGAGTTCAAAATACGGGTTTTAATAAAGCTAAAAGGATCCAGTTGGCCTCAAGTGTTATTTATTAAATTATGACAATGACAAATCTAATCAAAAATTAAATAATAATGAATAATTGAAGAAGTCTTCAAACAGAGATAATATCATACTGTGTCAAAGGCAACATTTAATCAATGAAATTTATTGTTAAGAGATTTGACTTTCAAGTTTCAAACGCGTAAATTATTAGAAGTTGTCATACTATGTATTATTAAAATAAGTTTAATTACAGAGTGTTGATCAATTAAGAATTTTTACGTTTGAAAAATAAATATAAAAGAAATGAAAAATGCTTAAATGAAACATATATCGACATATGGGAAAAGGTGTGAGATATGGACAAGATACGAGAAGGAAGGTTGTGATAATTTGGATATCTGAAGAAAAGGAACGTAGATGATGTGCGATTAACGATGATAGATCCAAAAGAAAAATAGATATTATTCGAGAAAAATTAGAAACTAACAAGTGTCGGGTCGAGAATTTCTCGCTTGTTATAATAAAGGGAGTTCAATAAAGCAAACTCTCCTTGGAGGAGCATGAGTTTAGTCAAGTAGAATCGAATTGCGCTACTTGATGCTCTCATAAAAAACAAATCAGTGAAACCGTATCGATACAACTGAATATGCGTTACAAAGGTCAATCCCTCCCTTACGACACCAAAAAAAAAATCGAAGCAAACTTCTAAAAGTTATTAGGCAAAATGAAGTTACTATTATTATGCTAGCATTATCTGATTCCTTAATTTTATTTCTATTCTCTATTTATTTATTTTTTGCTTTGATTACCTTACTTTATTTTTATCAATACTTCTTTTCTTATAACCTTTTTATTTTGCATTTCAATTCACACATATTTTCAGTAACAATTTTTTTTGACAGTCTATCAAAAATAATTTCTATCTCATATGATTATAAATAAAATCTATATATAATTTATCCTCGTCAGATCGTAATTGTGTAAAAATCAGCGCTAGCTGTTAGATTAGAGTATTGAAGTCAAATTAAATGGTCACTTATAAAGTTGTATCCAATTGATTAATTATTATCCTAATTTAAATTAAAAGTAGATGAATCGACCAGAGATAATAATTATTATTTTATTTACATATAATTTAATTTGTGCGCCTGATCAATGATGTTAACAACATATATATAATATTGTAATGTAATATTATATTATAATTAAGAAATGGCATTAAGTCAAACAGTTCAACTTGTAAATTGTTGTTTAATGGTCCAAAATTTAACCTATCATATATTATACATCAGTATATATAATATTTTATTTTATTAGAAAAATGGTGCAAATAAGTCAATTAGTTTACCAAGTTTGTAGTTTGATGCATATCTTCTGTTTAAATAAATTTTATAAATGAAAATAACATCTTATATTTTAGTTTATGTGACAAATTTTGGAAACGAAAATATTTTATTTTTTTTGAAATTTGTTTTAATTTATGTGACAAATTGTGGAAACAAAAATAAAGATTTTTGAAATTTTTTATGATGAAAAATTTAAAGAGAAAAACTTTCATATATAGATAATATATAAAGAGGCAATTAAAAATAATTATTTATGTATCTTACAAGTTTTTCACCATAATATTGTGGCATAATACATAATCTTGATTTTTAATTTTTCGAAGGTCATATAAATAAATTTCTACATGCACCAAAGATGCACAAACAACCTTCTATAAAATTATTTTGAAGTTTAGAGTTTTTAAAGTTGTATTTGGTGCAGATTAATTTTTAAGAATTTTCGTATCCTGTGTTTGATATTTGCATAGCAGCTCAATTATTTTAAATTCATGCCATATAGGATTTATTCGGAGGAAAGCGCTTCTTACTAAGGATTTTTTTTATACTTAAAGCTCGAACTCGAAGAATAATCTTATCCACTGCACCACATCCTTTGATGGTCATATATATTTCTTTACATTCGTGTATCGTGGCTATTAATTAGACATAATATATGTATCTTAAAGATATCTCATAGGCAAATAGAGAAAAAAAACAGTTAATAAATAAAATTTTAAAATTATATATATAATATCGGGTTGGTTTGATCTCGATTGGTTCTTTTAGTTAAAACCAAACCAACCCAAATATGATCGAATTTTTTTTCCAACACCAATTCAAGTCAAACCAACCACTAATCCGATTTTTTTCTTCATTTGATTTGATTTTGTACCCCTATTTGATGCTTAAAAAAACTTTCAACAAATTATGTGTGACAAATAAACAAATCTTATAGGATAATCTAGAAGTAATTGATGAAATAAAATCCATTTAAGTTATCTTGAAAAATATTTAATTTCATCAGTGATAATAAAACACAACATTTTTCCCCAGTCACATCTTACCTATTTTCAAACTTTTATTAATAAGGTTTTAAGGTTCACGCTATTCCTTATCTCTAAAGATAGTGTGTGCTAAGTGATAACCATTCGACCGCTATTTCATCCCCATTATATAATAGACATAATAAGGTTTTATAATTATAATTACGATAATAACACTTCGTAACTATAGTTCAATTTGCTATGGAGGCAGCAGTTTCAATATTTCGCTTGTAAATATAAAAAGGGCAACTTTCACATATAGCAAATAAAAAATTCATATTTGTATGCTATAGCAAAATTTGCATAATTGCGCTCCATAGCAAACATAGAAACTATATAATTCGCTATACATATACAGTTGAAGCGAATTGTATAAAACGAAGTGTATAAAATGAGAAAGAGAAAGACACTTGGGCAGAGACTTGTATAAAAACGAAGTGTATAAAACGAATTGTACGATTATAAGTGTATAGAACGATTATATACAATTTGAATTTGTATAAAATGAGAAAGAGAGAAAGACAAAAGAGACTTGGCAGGGAATATACAATTGAATCGAATTGTATAAAACGAGAAAGAAAGAAATTATACACAATTTGAAATTTGTATAAAACGAGAAAGAGAGAAAGGCAAAAGAAATTTGGGGAGTATTTTTATTGTATAATTATAAGTGTATAGGACGAAATATATATACTTGCATGTGTAAATACAATTTTCTCACGCTTTATACAAACAGAAACGCAATTTATACATTTCGCTTCTGTTTGTATAAGTGAGAAAGGCGAGGGTGGCGAGCGAGATTTGGGATAGTAGCGAGCGAGATCTGGAAGAGGGGAGAGAGGGAAACAAAAATATATGTATTTATACAATTTCCTCTGCTTTATACAATTAGAAACAATTTTTATACACTTGTGTTTGTATAAAAAGTGAAGAAGCGAGCGAGAGATTGGAGGAGAGTGGCGAGCGAGATATTTGGGAGAGAGGCGCCTGGCAATTTTTTGCAAACGTTTGCTATGGAGCACAATTAAATCAAACCCTAGCTACTCCATTTATTTTAGGTTATTAGTTTGCTATTATATACAATTATCCCATATAAAAACAAGATAAGTATATACAATGATAGATGCATTTTGTATATTTTAAGTGTCCGTTTGTATATTTTGCTTGTGAATATATAAACAAGGCAAGTATATACAGATTTTATAGCTATATGAAATTTTTCAAAGCTCCATTTGTATGTTTCGCTTGGCAATATACTGATTAAATAACTTATTATAAATTCTTCATAAATCATATACAAATAGCCAAGGGTGGAGCCAACTTGGTACAAGGGAGTTCATCCGAACCCCCTCTGACGAAAAATTATACTATTTATACATGGTTAAAATAATATTTTATGTATATATATTAGATGTCAAATCCCCTTCAGCTACTCCGTATGTTTATTTCTACGAATTTTGATACCTCCTATTAAAAATCCTGGCTTTGTCGCTGCAAATAGCTAGGGTAAGCATATACAAATTCTACATTTATACAACTAGGAATCAAAACATACAAATTCTAAATCTATATAATTAAGAAACCAAATAGCAAAATTTCATGAAACTGTAGCTACATATTAAAAACAGTTGAAACTATAGCTATATTAATTATGTTTGACATTTCACATAATTTTCCATTTAAATAATATAGTTAATTATATATGATCTCCTTATATAATTTTGGAAAATCCTTTTAACTCGTTCTTTTTTATAAGAAACAAGAATTGCAAAGTGAGTCGAGGAGCAATGTGATATACCCCATCACTAATTGAGTGCCAGCACCTAACCGTGTTATCAATAAGAAGTTAAAAGGATATAAGGCAATATAACACAAACTCATAAATTAGCAATTCTTCATCATTGCTATAAGGGGAAAACTTATATAGTTCCTCCACACTGAATAATGGATTATAGCACAGAAAACACCAAAAACCTCAAACAAGAAAGGCATCATCAAGCATAATAAGTTACAAAATACCTTAACAAACTATACCTAAGATAAATAAAACTTAGAACATATACCTCCACATAGCTGGTCGATCTCTCGATATGAGGAGAACTCTAGATGATAAATAATCAAAAGAAGGTGAATACAAATCATCTGGTCCAATTGCTTCTCTCAGATTCTGTCCATTGTTTTGATCCAAAGTGTTTAACGACTGCAATGCATCGTCTTTATTTGAATCGAAAACAAATAGGCCCAATCCACAAACTCCCATAACAACGTTTGAGTTTCCCCAAACTTGTGTTAAAGCCGTGTAATGGGAGTGAGCATTTGATTCTGGCAATACATAGGTGTTGCAAAGCTTCTGCTTGCGCAATGAGAACTGCTGGATTTGGGAAGTGACCTGCCTTTTCACTGCAGATTTCACAGTAGTGCAGCCAAGATATAAAGAATCACCACGGGAGAAAACTGACTGAACATTTGCACCAATCTTCGGTATTTTTAGACCTATACCAGAAGGATGACGGAAATCTAAAATGTTGATGGAATCAGATGTGCAAAACACACCATCATTTCCTTCAACTTCAGAGGAACTAGCCCTGCATTGAAATATGAAGCTTTTAACTTTTCATAGAGATGAAAAGACTCAGATATAAATTGAACTACAATAAGAACTTTGTTAACCATACTATCTTTTCATACTAGTCATAGTATTTCTCTGGGAGTTTCTTTTCCTTCGATGTCTGTTATTACCTGTTGTTTCTCGCATGCTATTAGTTTGTTGTGGGTATGTTTCCTTTTTTTTTCAGAATGCTTTGATGTGCTCTCTATAGCATTTTGCCATGACTTCTTGATCCGAGGGTCTATCAAAAACAATTTTTCTACCTCTTAAGGTAGAGGTGAGGTCTACGGACCCTCTATCCTCCCAAATCCCACTTATGGGATAACAGTTGGTATGTTGTTGATATTGAGAAAACAGCATACAGAACTCTGAGTCAAATCATTTAAACCAGTGACTACAGAGCCCTGCTTGGTATAAAATAATCTTCAGATAACTACTGCAGAACTGCTCCAAGTTAGAAGGCTAGTACTGTACAACTTGGATGAAACTAATAAGGACACCTAATAGCTTTCTACCCAACCTAGGGCTAAAAACCCATTTCGCTATAATTTTTCCCTTGAACCTTCGTAGTTCATATAGTTTGTGATTCATTTGCCATATAAAAACAAATGTCAACTTGGTTTTGGAAAATATCAAGTTTTACCAACATCACCATACGAATCGCGAATCATTTTTTACATCTCCCAACCAAGTTCAAGCACTAATAAGCAACACAATAAATTCTTTTCAATCTCCCCAACTTTTGATGTAATGGTGCAAAGTTTCTTCTATGAAACTTGATTAAGATAGGTTCAGTATAGAAAACCATATGTTCAACAAGAAGCATATCTAAGGTATGGAAGAAACTAACTAGAGGCATGAGAGGGAAAGTAATTTTGTCATATTCTAATTTATTGCAAGGATATTAGGTAAGCAAGATCAGTTTTACCTTTGTCGAACTCCTCCACCCAGCTCAGCATCTGTGTTATTTACATGGAAAGCAGAAATTTGTCGACTAGAGGATGATATAGAAAGCAGTGCTTGAGGACTTATGGAATTGACATCCCATAAAGAAAGACCCTCTGTCTCAGCTATCACTATTTTTCCTCTGCTTCTCCATTGCAAAGGACTTGAGTAATCCATAGACAACATTGGTCTCTGTAAATCCCATTTCAGGACCTGCTCTCCATCACGGATATCATAAGTTCTGACCATCCTTTGGCAACTAGCACCTGATACGATGAGTGGTCCACAAGGTTTGTACCACCATTGCTGATTTTGAGGCGCCATAATTGATGATAGAGTATTTCTTCTATACATTGGATTATTAGGTAATGGAGCAAGGGCTGCTCTTGTGTTACTAAATCCATCATCAACATGAAAGGCTCGTACATCTTTTGTGTAGAAGTCCCAGGAACAAAAACCTGAATCCATGGAATTTCCCGCAGATGCTGCCACCACATATCTCCCTGAGGAACCATCTACACCAGGAGCACGGATTATCCAACAATCTCTCCACATATTTGACGAGACTCCAACTGGAGGTTTGTACTCAGCTTTCTCCTGAAATGATAACAAATGTTAAGGAACTATTCTTAGAAGCTGACGAATTAGCTTAAATATTGGATATCATAGCCTTCCAAACTTCATCTAAAGCTTAACAGACCAGAAGGTCATTAAAGTCACATATTAAGACTCATGCCATAACAGGAGACAACAACAACATACCCCTACCTTCTAGAGATATAAAGGAGGTTCCCAATAGTCCCTTGTTTTTTTTAAAAAAAAAACATTTGGAGGCAGTTTGAAAAAGGAAATACATAAATGAAGCAGTAACAACAATGAAACAGTGTGAGATGGAAAACAGTACACAACATACAATGAAACAGTGTGAGATGGAAAACAGTACACAACATACAATAAAATAGTGTGAGACGGAAAAGAGTACACAACATACACAAGAAAGAACAGTAACAACAACAAACAATGCAATAACCGAAGCACAAATAAATAGGAGATAAAAGTCATGCTTGGGTTCATTTGACATCTTAATATTTAGAGGGAAGTGGAGCTAAGCAGATAATACCTCGCAATGCACAATATCATTGAAAGAGCAAGAACTGTCATCATGTGTGAGGAGAACAGATTCTCCCTCAGAGACAAACCACCCTCCAGTAGATGTCTTACGGCCAATCTCATTGAGTTCACATATAGAACTATCTTCTGTCTCTTCCTCCATCAACATTTCTTGTTTATTCTCTTGAGCATCAAAACTTTCAAGCCTCTCATCACTTGCCAGGAGATGATCAACAATTTCTTTTCCTTTGAACAGTTCCGAAGAAGAATCTTGGTTTTGTGAACTTACTGCATCATCCACATCTTGAACATTGGAAATCTGTAAACAAGCGTCCTCACACCTAGTAGTAACTTTAGACTGCTCCTTACTAAGAGAAGCCAAGAACTCCACAGCAATAGGAATCTCATCAATAGGACTAACATAATTCTTCTCAGGCTTCACTTCAATAGTTGATTCAGCAGATCCAAGTTCCTCATTTTTGGTACAGCCCATTAGTGTCTTCAGAGATGTCCTGTCTCTTAGCAATTTATGATGAGGGAACAACCTTGCCTCTAATTCCTCTACATTTAATCCCTTCACAGCGATCTTCCCATTGTCCTCAGGTTTTGCTTCCTTTTCATCAATATTCATGTCCTCACTTCTAATGCTACTCAGCAAACCAATTTCTCTATCCCCATCCACTATATTACACATCGCCTTCTCAATCCCACATATCTTCTCATCAGCATTCAAACTCTCATTTTTAATGCTACTTGCCAAACCTATTTTTCCATCACCATCAACTACATTACCCATCGCCTTCTCAATCCCGGATATCTTCTCTTGAATATCTGAAATTATCAACTTTGAAGAATCAGGATTATTCATATCCAACATCTCCTTAGTCCTCTTAATATCAGTTGCAATCCTCTTCACTTTCCCTTCCAAGAAGGCAAGCTTCTCGTGCAGCTTACTTGGGTACTTATTCACACTCGAACCAACCTTCCCTTGCTCATTTTCACATTTCTCTTTCGACACTCCAGAAAAACTATTCGATTTGGTCAGCAATCTCGGATCTTTCACATTAGACTCAAGAACATTCCCACTTTTATCAACCAAAGATTTCAACTTTACTGAACTTGAGCTTGAGATAAGCTCTTCTCTATCACAAAATTTAGAATTTTCACCTTCAGATATCTTAATTTTCTCAGATTTTACATCAAATTTTCCCAAAAGTTCACGACTTTTCTCCATTTCCGTCAAAACCCTACTCCCAGTTTCACTCAATTTGTCATTCACACCTCGAGAATTCCCTGAAACCCTAGAGACCCTAGATGTTTTCCGAATATCCGACAAGGTCTTAGAAAACTCAGATGGACTAGAACTCCTACCTCTAGGCACTGACGTTGACCACCTCGCACGTGGCTCGGCACGCGCCTCTCCGCCTTCAGCTCCGGTTGCCATCCCCGTCCCCGATGCCGCCTTGTCAATTCTCGGCATGGCACGAAGCGCCGGTTTCTGATTAGTCGACGCCGTTGCAGCCCGAACACGCGATGTCGGTCTCGGATTTTCTTTTCCGGTGGACCGCCTGAGACTCTCCCCGCCGATGGAATTAACAGAAGACGATTTGTTGGAAAGTGGGGTTAGGGATTTGGAAGGTCTAGCGGCGGTGGCTGTGGCGGATGGCGGCGCGTTGATCTTGGCTCCGGCTCCGGCGCCGCCACGGTCCTTTAGCCGGCGAACTGGTGCTGCCGTCGACATTTTTGTATTTTTTAAGGTTTTTGGAGAAAAAAAAAGTGAAAACTGAAAAGGTTTTTGAGGTATTTGGTTGAATTGAAAAGATCAGAGATGAAAGATTGAGCGGGAAAATGATATGATTTTGGAATATTTTTCAAAAAAATTTGAGATTCCAAAATTCAAATTTGAGTATTTGGATATAATTTGGTGTTTTGTTTTTTTGAAATTAAATACAGTAACTTTTGTTATTTATCCTAGAAGCCAAACAAACCCCAAGAATATGTGTAGTCGCGTTTAATAATCGAGATAAGAGTAAGATTTACATATATTCTACCTTTCTACATTTTGAGATCTCAACTAATGAATTGTTGTTGTTGAAGTATGATTTACAAGTTCTGTTGTGGAATGTGATGAACAAGTTGGATTTCTCAAATGATTGTCACACGTCATTTTTTTTATGATAGCTAGAATAAAGTTTAAAAAAATCGAATATACAATTCATACATAAATATGTAATTTAATTTGATTTCTTTAACTGATGTTTAGTTTTAAAAAAAAAATAAATGTACACAAGTAAATATTAAAAATAATTTATATTATAAAATTAAATAAATATATACATATATCTTACTTAACGTTCTAATATAATAATTTATATTCTACGTATATTAAGACTCATGTGTGTGCACGAGGGAATATATGATTTATAAATGTGCCATTGCCAGCATCTCCACGTCTCATAGTGTCCCACATTGTTACCTACTATACTAATCATAAGGCACCAGTAGGTTTCGATTCGAGTTTTTGAGTATGTAATAGTTTTCCATTTTTTATTAGAGATTTACGTAATAATTTTGTTATAAATTATGATTGTTGATGTAAATTTAAATTTAATCATCTTTAATATAAATATGATACATCGAATAGAAAAAAAGAAAAAGAAGGAAATGGGTCCCTTAACTTTTTGATTCAACACAAAACTAGAAAATTGTAGACTTGTTACTACAACTACCACCAATCAAACTCCACAAAAGATCGATCCTTTTTTTCTGAAATTCAAGCTCAACCATGGCTTCTCTACTTCATTCTAGACTTCCCCTTTCTCACAATCATTCTTTATCAAATTCTTGCCAATCTTTCCCAGGAAGAAGCAAGAGAAGTACTCAAAGATTATTAGAGGAAAGGAGCTATGACAGCAAGAGAAGTTTAGTTTGCCAGTCGGGTATTGATGAAGTCACTTTTATTGAGCCACCTGGTAGTAAAGAAGCTAAAGCTGAGCTTATTGGGACTCTCAAACTCAAGTTATTGGTACTTAAAAATCTAATCTTTTTGACCCCCTTTTGTTATTTTCTTGAATTTATCTGTTTGTTGTTGTTTCCTATGCAGTTGATTATGTTGTCATTGATGGGTGAATCTTTGGTTTTTTATCTTGGTTGTTGGGCATTGTCTTATGGAAAATTCACTATCTTGTGGTACATGAGTAGTAAAGAAGTTAAAGTTGAGCTTATTGGGTCTCTCAAACTCAAGTTTTTGGTACTTAAAAATCTAATCTTTTTGACCCCCTTTTGTTATTTTCTTGAATTTATCTGTTTGTTGTTGCTTCCATATGCAGTTGTTTATGTTGTCTTTGATGGGTGTGTCTTGGATTGTTTATCTTGATTGATGGTCATTGTGTTATGGGAATTTCACTATCTTGTGGTACATAGGTTACTAAGAAGCTAAAGTTGAGCTTTTTGGGTGTCTGAAACTCAAGTTATTGGTACTTAAAAATCTAATCTTTTTGACCCCCTTTTGTTATTTTCTTGAATTTATCTGTTTGTTGTTGCTTCCCTATGCAGTTGGTTATGTTGTCTTTGATGGGTGTGCCTTGGATTCTTTATCTTGATTGTTGGTCATTGTGTTATGGAAATTTCACCATTTTGTGGTGCATAGGTAGTAAAGAAGCTTAAGGTGAGCTTATTGGGTGTCTGAAACTCAAGCTATTGGTACTTAAAGCTCTAATCCTTTTGACCTCCTATTGTTATTTTCTTGAATTAATCTGTTTGTCGTTACTTCCCTATGCTGTTATGTATGTTGCTTTTGATGGGTGTGTCTTGATTCTTTATCTTGATTGTTGGTCATTGTCTTATGGAAAATTCAGTATCTTGTGGTACATAGGTAGTAAAGAAGCTAAAGTTGAGCTTACTGGGACCTCCTATTGTTATTTTCTTGAACTTATCTGTTTGTTGTTGCTTCCCTATGAAGTTGTTTATGTTGTCTTTGAGGGTGTGTCTTGGATTCTTTATCTTGGTTGTTGGTTATTGTGTTATGGAACTATCCTGTGGCACATAGGTAGTAAAGAAGCTAAAGTCGAGCTTATTGGGTGTCTCAAACTCAAGTTATTGGTACTTAAAAATCTAATCTTTTTTACCCCCTTTTGTTATTTTCTTGAATTAATGTGTTAGTTCTTACTTACATTTGCAATTATTTATGTTTCCTTTGATGGGTGAAAGTGTCTTGGATTCTTGGTCTTGATTGTTGGTCATTGTCTTATGGAAATTCTACTATCTTGTGGTACATAGGCTAGCCTAGACTTTAATCCTGTTTGCTCTATTGATCCTCTTGTAGTCAATTTCAGTATCCTTTCCTTTTAGTCACTTCCATTGAGCCACCTGGTAGTAAAGAATCTAAAGTTGAGTTTTTTGGGTGTCTGAAATTCAAGTTATTAGTACTTAAAGCTCTAATCTTTTGTTCTTTTTTCTTGAATTAATCTTCTTGTTTTAACTTCCCTATGCAGTTATTTATGTTGCCTTTTGATGGGTGTGTCTTGTATTTCTTTTATCTTGATTGTTGATAATTGTCTTATGGAAATTTCACTGTCTTGTGGTACATAGGTTAACCTAGACTTTAATTTGTTTACTCTATTGGTCCCCTTTTAGTCAATTTCATTTTCCCTTTTCGTGTAAACATTAAAAGCTTTGCTTTAACTCTGTCAATGTGAGCTTGTTAAAGCATAACCAACTCCAAACTAGATAAGATTGTGCCAAGTTGAAAGTGAATATAAAAGAAGTCAAATTAAGATGAATCTTCTCGAAACATGATTTGAGGGGAATGGATACAAAGCTGACCCGACAAGCTTGTGGCTGTAGTAGTTGGATTGAATTGAATTTCCTGGCTTGATTTCTTGTTTCTCTTTTCGGCTTTCTGTTATGCGAGTCTATTGTTATCCAAGAGATGCTCAACTTGTTTTTTTACCAACTAAACAACTCAGATCACTGAGGTTGAATGTCATGAGTAAATGATAATCAAGGCTAAATCTAACTCTACTGCTGCCCTCTAAATTGATACATAAATGTTCAAACTTTTAGTTTGTTATTCAGGATTTGAAATTTGAGAAGAGGGCACACTATGAGTGCTAGTACCAGGAATCAGAGTCTTACCTAAAAAAGCTTATCCTTCAAAGACACTGAAGACATATTAAATGCCTTACACAAACATTACCCTTTAGCTGAAGTTTCCTACAAAGACTTGCTTACTATGTTGCTTGGATCATCCAACCATGCTGTCGCACCTTTCTCGATCCTCCAAAAGTTATGAGCAACATAGCTCGCTTAAGCCACCTGGGAATTGAGATGAGCTCATATTAGGGTGTAACATACATTTTCATATCCATCTAGTAATTGACATATATTTCTCGATGGCAGTCTCTCTATTCTCTCCTTTATTCTACTACTATGCAAATGAGTTTGTGTCAAGAATATTCTTTTTGATCAAGTAATAATATTCATGTCAAGAATATATCCTATGGAGAAAGGAAATATCTTTCACTTCTTTCACTCTGTTGCACACTTTTACGATTTGGTGTATTTTATTATTGTATATATGTCTTTTCTTTAACGAAGTATCACATTATCACATGTAAAAGTACTTAACCAATTAAACCGCAATGTCTCAATCAGAACTAGTTGGAATCAGTGATGAATCATTTATATATTCTGCAGTATTCATTTCATTCCAATAATGGTATTTAATTAGTTTCTCTTTATGGAATCCAGGAGCTCTAAAATAGAGGTTGTTTTAAATCTCACACTTATCAAAACCCAAAACGAATGTAAGGATGTGAACAACAACTAGCCTCAATCTCATAAGTTGTATCACATGTATGGATCCTTTGTTTAATTAATTGCCTTCTATTCCTAGCAAGTCTCCGTAGATATTGTAGTTCCCTTCATGTGATTTTAAATCGGCCTTGTCATCTTTTAGTACTTTTAATCACCATAGTGTTGTAGCTATGTACATTTGGAGGTCTACATAAGATCTGGCTAAACTGTCTCATGCAGCCTTTTGTCATTTGATCGGTTAGCTCATGGTAGTAAATGTAAGAACATTGCTTATTGAAAAAAATATCATATCTCTATCAATCCGATAACTAAGTATTCTATCTGTACATCCGTCTGATTTGGGATGTTGGGTAATTCCTAAACTCTAATGAGTCAGACTCGAATTTGGATCTTGGTGGTGGTTATGCGGACATTGATCTTGGATATTAGTTATCAGCTTATTTGTAAAGGTCTCCAAATTGAAGATATTTTATTCTTTAGATTTTATGTTATGCACTACCATAACTTGAATTTCTCTACATTCTCTTGCTACAATAGGATGCTCAATTATGTTTTCAGTGTTTCATAAGGTATAGTTGGTTATTTGTAATCATGTTATTCCTACGTATTTTCTTACTTGTACCCTCAATATCTTATGAATGATTCATAATAATAGATGCAATTTGTGAAATGGCCATTTCATACAAATGACATTCATATAAATCATCTGCCACTAAATCTATAGGAGACATGGTTCCCCTTGACAACTGTGTTGATCACTTGCAGAGTGCTGTTTCTGGGCTAAACAGAGGTCTTGCTGGAAGTGAAGATGATCTAAAGAAGGCTGATGAGGCTGCCAAGGAGCTAGAGTCTTGCGCAGGAGCTGTAGATCTCGCAGCTGATCTTGATAAACTTCAAGGGAGGTGGAAATTGATATACAGCAGTGCATTCTCATCTCGTACTCTTGGTGGAAGTCGTCCTGGACCCCCCACTGGAAGACTTCTTCCCATCACTCTTGGTCAGGTAAGCTAAAAGGACCCATTTAATTCTGTAAGAGCTGGCCTCTTCCCATCCTCAGTTATGAACATGCTTACAGTGGTTAACCATGAATTAAAGAGAACACAGAGTGGTTTGTCGGACATCTATTATGATTACCATAGACATGTTATGAAGAGAACAAAGACTGTTTGTCATTATATTCAGAGGGGGATGTAGGAGTTAAGTGACTTTGGAGTACCTTTGCACCCACTACGTCATTGTGATGAGGTCAGAGTTGGTGTAAATATATACTTTAAAAGAATTTTCAACTCTCCCTCCCTCTGTATGTGGTTGCACCCGCAGCTGCTACCTTCGACATAAATCAGCCCTTGATTATATCCAGGTCAAGAAGTTGCACCTATCCTATATTTGTTGTCGAACATCTTTCCATGGTTTTGCCTTGCAGTTATAAGGGTGAATATGTCCATTTCTTTAGCTTGCTGCAGAACAATGTAGAGCGTTCTAATTCACTACTATATATCAAGCTTATATATTGATACACAGTAGCATAATCGACTGATTTGCTTTGATCAGGTATTTCAAAGAATCGATGTACTAAGCAAAGATTTTGACAACATAGTGGAGCTTGAATTAGGTGCTCCGTGGCCTTTCCCGCCTGTTGAAGCAACTGCCACTTTAGCCCACAAATTTGAACTTATAGGTTGGTTCTGTGTATTCTCACATCTTTTGAACCAATTGGTATTATTGCTTCTCTTTTTGCAGTACAAAAGTTCTAAAGTTTTCCTCTCTCATTTCCACAAATAGGATCATCTACGATTAAGATTATATTCGAGAAAACTACAGTGAAGACAACTGGAAATTTATCACAGCTGCCACCATTAGAAGTGCCTCGCATACCAGATCAGTTCAGGCCACCATCAAATACAGGAAGTGGTGAGTTTGAAGTTACCTACATCGATTCTGATACACGAGTAACAAGGGGAGACAAAGGAGAGCTTAGAGTTTTCGTTATCTCATAAGTTAAGCTGCAATGAATATAGTTTTCCTACAATATTTTGTTGCTACAATTTCATGTAACAACATATCAAATGTGTAGATATGCTCAACATTATTCTGCTGGTTACAGCTAGCAAATTTGTAATGCTACTGCATATTCAAATCTGTATACAGTAAATTTGACATGTGATGGAGTTATGCAGTGGGATTTCAAGTATACATATAAGGTAAGGAACAGAAACAAAGGTAGGATAAGGTTTGCGTAAACACTACCTTCCACATACCCACTCGTGGGATTACGTTGGATATTGTTGTTATTTGAGGTTGTGATGCTTGCTAGACGAAGTCACCATTGACTCTGTTTTAGCAAAATCGATCTGTAGTCAACTAGTTCACTTCTTGATCCGTTAGATCATTTGATCTTCTCAATTCAACTCGCCCTTGAATTATCATTGGAAAATCCAACAAAAAGATTTGATTTTAGCTAAAATTGGAGTAAGATTTTTATTTCTTATACAAGAATTAAGATAAAAATTTAGATACACAATCTTTTAGCTCTTTAAGTTTTAAATGTTTATTTATTATTAGATTCCTTTAATGTTTATTTATTATTATTTTTTTCAAATATTTATTCATCAAAGTGAAAAGGGAAAAGGTTAAAATGGTAAAAAGACAAAGCTAGTTTCAAAACAAAAAATTAAAACTAGTCGTTACCAATTTAAACGTTTAAACTTTTCATTTTTTGAACTTTCAAAAAACCAAAACATCCAAAAATACAGTCCATTTTTTTTTCATTTCACTTTCAATTCTGAAGAACCCATTTCTGTCTTCTCCAATTTTCCATTTTTAGCTCCAAAAAAATCAAATCTTGAATCAAATCAGTGACAAAAAAAAACCCAATTCAAAGATTCAATCTTGGTCTGTAAAATCTTGAAATTTTCTTGAAAGTTTTGATCAGTGATTAGAAAAAACGGAACCCCATTTGTAATCTTCAATGGCTCCTACACCATCATCAAAGAATCATACAACTCCAACTCCGTCATCGAAATTGCACCAGACCCATGTAAATTCAAGAACCCCACAGTCGAAGCATCGTCTGAATTTCAACTCAGCAAAACCCTCACCAAACCCTAATTCTACAGCAATGAAAGAAGGGGGTCCACCTCCCGATCACCCGGTAGAGGTTATTGGTAGGATTCGTGATTACCCGGATAAAAAGGAGAAATCTTTATCAGCATTGCAAGTGAATTCTGACTGTAGGTCCTTACGTGTTAGGACTGATATAGGGTATAGGGATTTTACTCTTGATGGTGTTTCGTTATCAGAAGAAGAAGATCTTGATGAGTTTTATAAGAAATTTGTTGAGTCAAGAATTGATGGGGTGAAATTAGGGGATAAATGTACTATAATGATGTATGGACCAACTGGTGCTGGTAAGAGTCATACTATGTTTGGGAGTGTTAAGCAGCCTGGTATTGTGTATAGGTCATTGAAGGATATATTGGGTGATGGAAATGATGAAAATAGTGATAAGAAGGTTGGTGTTGGCACATTCGTTCATGTTACTGTGTTGGAGATTTATAATGAGGAAATTTATGATTTGTTATCGACGACTAATGGTGGTGGAGGATTTGCTTTTGGTTGGTCCAAGGCTTGTGCTTCCAAGGTAAAAAAATGAAGTTTTGCTTTTGGCGATTAGTTTTTTGATGCACTACTAATGTTTCATACAGAATAGTAGTAGTAGTGTTCTTATCTGATATTTTGTCCATTTCTTGTTTTTCAATTGATATGTTTCTCGAGATTTTAGTACAACATGTTTAGTTCTGTATCATTGATTCTGCAATTTCACTGAATGAAACCTTGTCATTATAGTTGTGATTTGTATCAAGCAAAATGCTTATAATGCTCCAGTTTCTAAATGTTCTAGCTGATGACTTGAATTTGTAGCAGCTACTGCTAAGGTTCGTTCAAGTTTCCTGTCGAATAGCTATTTCAGTTGACTTTCGATAGCCATTAAAGATGATGTGCTTGTTGTAATTCAAGTGACATTTGCTCAATGTTAATTTCAGTATCTACACATGCCATTCCGTGCATGACATGAAAGGATAACACTAGTATTGTTCGGTAGAGATTATGTCAATGAGAACCTACATGAGGTTATAGAAGGACAGGTATCTGTACACCAAATGTCTATGATCCATTCGGTATATAGCTATGGAAGGATGAGTATTTTTCAGTAGAGAAAATCGGATCTTCTTTATCATAAATTTGTTGATCTGCATGGCTAACAGATGTTAATAGTTAGAAATTAGTACCAAAGTCTGTTAAAAGATGATTGTGCTTTACTGATCTTTATGTGTCTGTACAATGTTGGTCCTGTCTTTTACCTTGCAGGTGAAGCTGGAAGTTATAGGTAAAAAGGCCAAAAATGCAACTTTTATTTCGGGGACTGAAGCTATAAAGATATCGAAAGAGATCCAAAAAGTAGAGAAGAGAAGAATAGTAAAGAGTACTCTGTGTAACGAGAGGAGCTCTCGGAGCCACTGCATGGTATATGTTGAATCACTTTTTCATGGAAATAAGTTCATTCGATTTTTAGTTTCAGTAATGCATATTTGTCTTCAATTGCAGATAATCCTTGACGTTCCAACAGTGGGAGGGCGACTAATGCTTGTGGATATGGCCGGTTCTGAGAATATTGAACAAGCTGGTCAAACTGGTTTGGAAGCGAAAATGCAGGTAAGAGTTCTGGATTCACTTGGCTCACTTGTATTAAGTTTATCTGATTTCCTTTTGAAGTAACTCAAATGTATGACCATCTATATCTATATGATATAATTGTGTCTTACTGTGGTACCTTGATAATTAAATCTCGCAGACTGCGAAAATCAACCAGGGAAACATTGCATTGAAGAGGGTTGTTGAGTCCATTGCTAATGGTGATTCTCATGTGCCATTTCGTGATAGCAAGTTAACCATGCTATTACAGGTAAGTTTTGCATATGCTGGTGATCTATGTTGCTTTGGACTCTTCATAAATGTCGATGAGTGCGTGTCGGGTTCTCCAAAAGTGGTGTATTTTTGGAGGATCCGTGCGGGTGTGGCATCAAAAGTGAAGAGTCCGTGCAACTTACCTGGTTATAGTATGGCAGCAGAGATTGCTTTGGAAGTGTTCATGACTGTGATATTTGTTTCAACTGTTTTGTTTAGGACTCTTTCGAGGATGACAAGTCCAAAATTCTTATGATACTATGTGCAAGTCCAGATCCTAAAGAGCTCCACAAGACTATCTCCACTCTGGAATATGGTGCCAAAGCAAAGTGCATTGTCCGTGGTCCTCATACGCCATTGAAGGAGAAAGGTACAGAGGATTCTTCATCGACAGTTATCTTGGGATCAAGGATTGCCGTTATGGATCAGTTCATCTACAAGCTTCAGATGGAGAACAAGCTGAAAGAGAAAGAGCGTAATGAAGCTCAGAAAGAGCTTATGAAGAAAGAAGAAGAAATGGCTACACTAAGGGCCAAACTGGAGTTAGTACAAGGAAAGGGAACTGAATTAACCGAGGAGCAGATCAATCTTAAAGTAAACGAGAGAACTCAGATGTTGAAAAGTGAGTTGGAAAAGAAGATACAAGAATGTCAGAAAATGGCAAATGAAATTGTTGAAATGGAGAGGAGGAAGATGGAAGAAAGAATGTTCCAGCAGCAACAAGAATTTGAAATGCTTCGGAGGCGCTTGGAGGATATGGAAGCTGAGCTTCACCGCTCTAGGGCTGAAAGTGGATCAATTGAGGAAAATACTTTCGCTAAAAGGCTGCAAGAGATTTACTCTGAAGATGCAGGAATGGTGAAGTCTATGGATTTGGACAGATCAATTGATATGGATGCTGGAAAGCGGGATGTACTGGTCTATAAACCTGAAGGTAATACTTTCCAAGCAATCTCGGGTTATCCTAACATAAACAATTTAGGAGAAGTTGAAGATCCACTTTTCACCAATAAAAGTAGCTTGAGCACTGTATTTGAAGAGGACGAAGAAGGTGATGATGAAGGAGATACAGAGAATCCCCCCGTCGTTGAGGAGGTGCAAAAGGAGGTCATTGAGGAAAAAACAATATATTCTGGTCTGCTTGATCATGATATGAGTTGTTTGAGACCAGACCCTGATCATTTCAGTGATTTATGCAAGGACAGTGATGTTTGTATGGGTGCGGCCCCTTCTAGGCAAGCGCTTATTCAGAACATTTTCACACTCTGTGGCAATTATAGAGAGCTTTCTCAGCATAATGTAAGCCCAGTGCCTGCACAAAAGAATTTGGAGGATATTGATTCTTCAGTACCTACAGTTAAGACAATTGGAGAGGATTATGCATCTGTGCTTGCTGCAGAAGGTTTGTCCAATGATCTTTTGCCATTATGCAATCCCGAGACCATAAAAAAGTCACCAGTTAATCAGACAAGAATGTTCAAGAGCTCTTATGACAAAGAAAATGATTCAAAAGAGAACTTCAATCCTACTTGTGGCAATCTTGAAGTCCACGTGAAATGGGAAGCTGCATCAAAAGAGAACCCTGGTGTAGCAACCACGGTAAAGGTTGGCAAAGATTCATCCTTAGCTGATCTGCGCAAACAGATTGAGATACACCTCGGTGCTGACAGTCCATTCACTTTCCTTACAATAGGGGTATGTTTTTATACCTAACTGGCTTAAGAAAAATGTTTATACTCCATTTGTTATGACAGTAATTTGATATGAAACTGTTAATTTTTCTGTAATTAGGATCCATCTGGTGCCCCGATGCCTAAAGAACAGGAGGTAGTCACACCAGTGAGTAAGCTTCCAAAATGCAACAACTTCTCACGTGGTCACTTAGCTTACTTACGCCCAGTGAAGGGAACACAACGCTTCAATCACTTGCCATTTACTCCACTGGAAAATATGCTTCCATTAACTCCAAAGTCACATATCAAAGAAGTAGGTACTGGACTTTCTCCCAAAATAGGAGAACATCTGAGTAGAACACCTTTTGTAACTGTCAAAAGATATCTAAATGAGTGTTAGTTGATATTCGTGTATGACTTTGTGTGAATCATGTATGTAATCACGCGACCATTATGATATTTTTGCTCTTGAGTACATGACATATGTACTCATATTGGATGATTGATTTACTTTGTCAGATATGTTTTCAAATACTTGGATTTCATGTCTTAATTCATACCTCTATTCTTTTCTTTTCTTTCTGGTGGCACTCCAAGAGGAGGGGGGAAATGGAGAAAGGAAGAGAACCATAGAGGACTTGGATGGCCAAAATTCTAACAACTTATGACTCGAGGTTCATGTACTCGATTAGAGATCATTGAGATAGCTGATTTTGAATTCCAGTGATGTGCATGATGTCGTTCTAAACTTGACGTGTAGGTAAAAACTATGTTGAACTTGCGAGGAATATGATGAATATATCGATAGATTGATCTCAACTTACAACTAGCATTCCATAAACTGAGATCATACGCGTTCTTTCCTTACATTTGAGCTGGATGAAATGAAAACAAAAGCAACAGATCTGGTAAACTTGTTGGAGAAAAATAACAATGTTGATACTGGAGAAGTTGATCATGAAGCCTTCATACTGTCCAAGCCAACACTAGTCTGCAACGAAAAACCATGCATCATTGACAAACTTAAGACAATCTTACTCTTATCGAAAACTTGAAAAGAGTATATAAATGTCATACCAAAAATTTGTGGATCTGCTGAAGTATAGGTGAAAACGTCGTACAGAACTTCTCCATATCACTATTGATGTCACCGTTGCCACTTATGACCTCCATGAACTTTTTCCTATCTGGTGCAAGCTTTATCGCGACCTTTGTATCACATTCAGTAACACGTTAACACATTATACAGGTAGAAAAGATTGATTAAATGTACTTACATGGCATTTGAAATGCTGGTGTTAAGGTCATTATTAGACTGAAAAACACAGTGAAGTACATACCGTAAAACTTGAACTAGCAAGCCATCCATGCCATTTCTTCAACGTCTTGGAGTAAGAATCATTGCAAGCTTGGGACATTGACCAATCTTGATGCTGAGCTAAGTTGTGAAAGAGCACGACTATGAAGTCCATCGCTCTGCAGCATTAGCAGAAGCATCGATAAGTCTAATTTATCTTACACACATTATGGTAGCAAAGTTTTTTCATCAAATAAACAAATGTAAGCTTAGAAGGGCAGCCCTGTGCACAGAGCATTTCACGTTCATGCAAGGTCCGGGAAAGGGCTTTATGGAAAAACAATCGCGCACCTTGTTAACCACAGAAGGCCATTAGTACAACTGGATGAAGATTTAGCTGTCTTTATTTCAACTTCTGCCTGTACAAAACTGTACAAGTAGTTGAATCTCGATGGATTATCGTTATACTTGGATTCTAACCTCTGTAAGGAAACAAGCATTCAGAATTCACCATTAGAACCAACATAAGATATTTATGTTTAATATGTTGTTCAATATAAGGTTTCTGCAACATTTCAAGTGCAAACTGATGACAGTTGAATCACTAGATCAATATTACTACACAAGATGGTTGTCGTAATAAGATGAACATTGCATTTTATCGATTACATGAACTCCAAGTTACTCTGCTACACATGAAATCTGCATCACAAGTCACGAGATTCTTGTAATATTCAAACAGAAGAAACAAAGAAATGATTAACTCACAGATATATTTCCGCTGATATCAGATTTAACAACAGTCATTGCAGCTCCAAATTTATCTGGCATAAGTATAGCAAATGAACTCGATTCATTACACAACTTAAAACAACACAAAATACAACTATATACAACAACAACATACCCAATGTACACTCGTACACAGACTTTACCCCTAACTCGTAGAGATAGAGAGGTTGTTTCTGAATCTGATAGATGATTCAATGAATATAATCGATAGCATTATATCAATTTTCGAGTAAAATTCAACAAGATTATAGAGAAAAGTTTGAACCTAGAATTGGCAATACAAGTTTGCAAACATCCAAGAAAGGCTTAGTCATTAGCTCTCCATGTTCAGATTTGACATCCTTCATTCCTTCCAAAGCAGGGGAAAATAATGTTCCATCCATATTTGCCTATTTTCATGCACATAAAACACACAAATTTTAAAAGGTAGCAAGTTGGATTGGAAAATTATTTCAGACTATGTTATTCGGACTTTTCAAAAATGTTATTGTACTCGTATCAAATCCTTCTTAAATACACTATTTTCAGATGATCCGGAGCAACATAGATTGCAAAATTATGTCAATTCATGTTGTTCAGACTCTCTAAAAATATTATTGTACTCGTATCTGTTCCTTCGTAAATACACTATTTTTGGATCATCTCTATGTCCCAAAAGTAAGGACATTTTTATTTTTCCAACAATATAACCTAATTTTGTCCCTTTTTTTTTTCCTGATGATCGATTCAACCTCAATAAGTTCAGTAACGAGCATAAGTCGTTCCTATAATTAACCTAAAGGTAAATTTCCAAACGAATAATTTCAAGGAGATCTCTTAATTTTTGTCCTAGTTGATCCTGATTCGACATTAAAAATATATAATGACTCTTCGCCAATAAAACAAAAATAGGAGGAAAAAAAAAACAAATCTGATGATTAGAAAAATAATAGAAAAAGAACCTGGAGAACAATAAGATTTGCAGGTCAGATGATTTTTGTGTGTAATTTTTTTTTTCCAGTCACATATATTTTTTTTTATGAGAAATGAAATATAATAATAATTATTTTTTTAGAATTAATTGTTATTGCATTTGTGAGAGATGCAAAAATTAAGAGAAGAGAGAAGGGAGTTTAACGGTTTTTAAAATTAGCCGCTGCTTTTACGATATGTGCGGAAATTAAAGATTTACGCTCAATTTTGGTTCTTCATATTTATTTTTTTCGTTAAAATTAGTTCAGATAATCAATTTTGGAAATAATTATTAATATTTAATAGATATTTAAAAATATAATGGTGAAATACTATCGGAATAAAAACACTCTTAGTTAAAACACAAATGATGTGCTAGTTAATTATCCATCAAATTAGATTTAAAATATTTTTATAGTTAATTATTTCTTACTTATATTGACAGTAAAAAAAAAAAAGGAGGATCACAATAAGCTAATATTTTCGATATGATAAATCCTCCCTATATAAAATATCTCAACATAAACAACTTGACTCGATCTTAACTTGCTTTAAATTAAAGCAAAAGAGTTGAGTCCTTCGTTTGGAACTGTCCTTTTTCTTTCAAAGTGGAATTCCTCCTTGCTTTTGCTATTGCCAGGTGGAATGATTCATTCAACCTCGATATCGGCAATCAAGACACCCTTTTTTGTCGTATATTTTTTTTTTCTTACTAGTCTCACTATCAAACAAAAAACTCTTCTCATCATGATACACACTTAGTAAAAAAAAAGAAAACAACAACAATTATTATTATTATTATTATGACTCGATTTTCAATACGTTATTGAGATCAATTATATGAATCGTCATCCCGTAAAAATACTTTAGGCTCAGGATATTTAATAGAGTTCTTGAGAATCTTTTTAGTAGCAGCTTCAGCAAGATCAATGCCACAAATATCAGCCAATCTAATGAGATAAAGCAAAACATCAGATAATTCTTCACCAAGATGCTCTTTATCTGATTCTTCCCAATTTGGTAACCCTTTATCCACTTCTCCTCTCCATTGGAATATTTCTGATAATTCCCCTACTTCACCTACCTGAATTTTCAATTAGACAACAACAAAAAAATATTATAAGATTTCGATTGTTATGATATTTGACTAAGCATATTGAATCTTCGATGAATTAGAGTTTACGTCTTTAACCTCTTAATGTATATTTGTTTGATTGATAATTATGATGGTCTGATCAGCTTGAGTGTATCTTGACTAATCATAGGAGTGTCAATTGGACGAGTTGAGTTAAATTTGAGCGGATCAAAATGGGTTAAGACAATAAAAGGGTGACGATCCAACCCAACCCAATTTTGTTTGGGTCAAAACGGGTCATAACGCAACCCCCCCCAATTTTACTAAGTTTTAATAGTGTTATTTATTAATTTATAAGTTTTTAGTACCTAATAAATATATTGTTTTTTTTATCATAACTATATATAACATCTAAAAAAATTTTAAAAAAAAGTTTTTATAAAATATTTTGACAAGATTTCTCACAAATCAATTTCGGTTACATATCAGCCTATTTTTTAATGGGTTAAGCTAACAGGGGCGGATCAATAACCAACCCAAACCTAAATGGATTGGGTAGGGTTGGGCGGGTTGGGTTTGATTTAGCCATCCCTAACTAATCACATAGGGTAGCTGCAATCTCCCACAAACACAAGTACTGAATAATTATGTCCACTAAAGTTTGGAGAGACAAGGTATAGATCACCCAGTGTTTTTGCCTATATAAGGTTTGAACTTGAAACTCGTTCTTATTCCACTTTATTGACTCCTAGACTACGTTAGCTCAAATATGATAATTTTATGAATATTTACATTCAAAGAGAATCAAAATGAAAATGATTTTTCTCTTTCATTGAACAAATGGAGAGAGATGCTTTTTCTTCTGTGCCAAACATTGCCAAGTATTACATGTCAAGATACAATATAGGAATCAAGAAACATTGTGTGATTGTCTAGTGGTACCAACAACCATTTTTCATACACATTATGTGGCTGTCTCATCACCTAGTGTGTGTCTAGTAAGTTACTTTTTGATATTTTTATTGAAAAAAATGTTTGAAAAATATTCTCTAGAAAAATAAATTTATTAAAAATTTTCGAAGGAAAAACAATAAATTCATAAAAGTATTATATGTTCAATTTTAAGAAACCCAAAAAAAATATATATCATGAAACTTTGAATCCGCTTCTGAATCACAATAAAAACTCATAAATAACCATTTTTCAACCTTTGAAATTGAAAAAAAGTCACCTTCAAATAGTACAAATTCCAAAGGTGAAACTTCAAAACATGACTATTACTCTCTCCGTTTTACAAAGCATGACCTGGTTTGACTTGACACGAAGTTTAAGAGTATAAAGAAAGACTTTTGAATCTTATGGTCCTAAATTAAAGTTAGGTCAAATGTACAAAATTGTCCTTTGATCTTGTGGCCTTAAACGTGCCACGTGGAAAACTGAAAAAAGTAGGGAGTATAAAGTTTCACTTCTGAAATTTTAAACTCTATGACAGTGACTATTTTTCTAATATATCATCTAAAAGTAATCAGTAAACGCTATTTCTATTGATCGTATTAAAGGCAAGAAAGGTAGAAAATTAATATATAGTAAAAGGATTAATTACCATGGCAAGTAGCAAATTCCTAGGGCTATGATACTTTTCCCAATTTCTAACCTTAGCAAAATCTTCAAGTTGCTTAGAGAGATCTTTAAGACTAATATCCATTGATCTTTCTTGTTCCATATTGGCTAAGTAAATATGAGATTTTTTGTTTGCAAAGATACCAAAGGCTCTCATCTTGGATTTTAAAGGAGAAAATTTGTTGACATTTGGAAAAGGAGGAATATTATAACCATAAAAGTGAATTAATGATAACATAGTAATAATAATTCTTAGAAGAAGAAGAAGAAGAAGCTTCAAGGAGGGCAAAATTCTTTGAGCATACTAGCCTCAAATATTGAATTTTTTTTATATAATGTAATGATTCTTTGTTCTATCTCATCTATGAAAAGAATATTATATTACAATTTTCTTAGTAGTTTTTTTTTTTTGAAAGAATATTGTTAATTGAGCATGACACATCTTTTTGTGCAAATTGAGCATGCTTTGAATTTAAAATTACTTCTTTTTTCTATTTTCATTGCACACCATTAGTTGGTTTAGAACTTTATTAGATTTAATTTATTTAATATTGTTAAGTAGAAGCAAAATTAAAATTTAGAGTACTTTATGAGTTTTCGAGGCTGAAAAGGAATTCTTGACAAATTATTTTTATATAATAAGTGAAATTTTAATCGTAAATATAGGATTTGAGCTAAAATTATTGAGTTCTGTCGAATCTGTGATTAACTGATTTGAGAGAAGCCCAACAATTGGATTTGTCTAGTGTTTTAGGCCATTCATTTGCTCATTTTTAGTCTTTTCAACCTCTTAATTGATTAGTCTTTTCACTTTAAACAATAAGTAAAATACCAAAAATGGCCAAAACAATTATTATCTTTTGAACAAGTTTCAAAGAAACAAAATAAAAAATAAAAAATTATAAATATAAAAAAAAAATTAAGGTCCTACCGGGAGTCGAACCCAGGTCGCTGGATTCAAAGTCCAGAGTGCTAACCACTACACCATAGAACCTTAGATGCGTAGCCAACTTGCTTTATATTATTTGTAAAATATTTTCTATTACAATATTTTGCTTTCTTTCTTATCAATTACGAAATCCCACCTTTTAGTTTACTTATTACCATTATCCCCTATAAGTTTTACAAATTTCTAAAATCTCTCATTTTCGTGCATCAAATTAATGTATCTCGCGCATCACATTAGGTATCTCGCGCATCACATTACTGTATCATGTATAAAATGTGTACCTCGCACATTAGATTAGTGTATCTCGCGCATCCAATTAGTTTATCATGTATAAATTTACATCAGATGCACGTATCATGTATAAAATGTAATGTATCTTACTTAACTATTAATGTATCTCGCGCATTAGATTAATGTATCAGCGCTTATATTATTGTATCGTTTGAGGGATTTTTGTAATTATAAACTTTTAAGAGATAGATTGTAATTTTGCCTTAAAAATATATGTTTTTCTGTAATTTATCCTTTATTTCTTTTTATTTATTTATTTTTATCATAATAATAATAATAATAATAATAATAATAATAATAATAATAACATAAAAAATGATGTTTTCATGAACACACATAAGTAATTTATGTAATATAGAAGCGGATGTAGTGTTGCGACATCATATTCAACAATTAGCACAAATATCAATAACCATATTTATAATTTATGAAACTATACTATTCAACAATTAGCACAAATATCAATAACCATATTTATAATTTATGAAACTATACTGAATATATTATTATTCCATAATTCTTTGTTTATGGAATATCAAAAACATTAGCATTTCTAATTTGGAATATTTTAATCTTATCTAAGCATATCACTTCAATTTTGACATTCTTCTTATCAACCGAAAGAAAAAAGATAATGCAATAAAAAATTCTTTAAGATTTATCAATTATTCCTTGCATCTAATAATCTCCTTAGATAACATTGGAAATAATATTTATTTACTAAAAATAGAAAAAAAACATTTACATATTTACAATGGAATTGTTCCTTTTGCTTATTTTATAGTAGTATATGTTAAGTGCTGGCTGAATCTACATTCCATCATACTCAATGTAATATACTAATTGCTATAGCACCTAGATAGAATATATCTTTTTGTTAGTTTATCATATATAATTTTATATATATAGTTTTATAATATGAAATTTTATGGGAATAAATTAAACTCTAGAGTAATCATGCTAATATGTAATTATATAGTAATGTTTTTCTTTAAATTAATGTTACTAATTATGAAAAAAAATTAGGGTATGATTCATGTACCTTAGTCAACTATATATTATTATGGTGAAAAATTTGATACATATTATTTAAGATTACTCCTCCTATTTATCTTTTTAGTTTTAACTTGTCAATCTCTTTATAGTTATCCTCAATTATTCAAGGAAAATGTTTTAAATTATTTTAGTGAATATTGATAAATGATGGTTCTTGTAATTTTTGTCTGAATATATTTAATTTTAGTTAATGGATATATATACTTTTGATTCATTTGATTGTAATTTTTTATAAATTTAATGATTTATTAAGTGTTAAGGAGTCTGGTTAATATGTTATATTAAAATTTGATGTTATTTTATATTTGAGGATCGTATAATAAGCAAATATAATTATCCTCTCTTTTAAGTTTCGATCAACAAAGATTTTCCTGCACAATTATTATCGCAAAAGGAAATTGGAGTAAATGTCAAAGCTTCTCATCACGTTCATCTCCACGTTATTCTTAATAACTTTCAAATTTGATCGATGTATCTTTTGTTATGTTGCATTCATTTATATAATATTAAGACAAAGTCGAACGACTTTTTAGTTGCAAAAAAATCTTGATCATTGACTTGTTATGATTATTAGGCAAAGTTGAATGATTTTTTTAAAAAATTGAGTGATTTTAATATTATAAAAAATAGTATAGTAGCTTTACTGTAATAAAATAAAAGTTAAAGTAATATATGTTAAATTATTTTTTTGTTTTGTTTTGTTTTCAGTTTCTTTTTTTAAAAAAGATCCCTTACGTTTCCAACTTAATATGTCAATCTCTTTACACCAATTCCTTATTGCATGATATTTTATGTCAATGCTCAAATAATTATTTTTTTTGTTTTGTATTCAAAAGGCCTTAGCTATGGAGTCAGTTTGTCATCAGGATTAAAACGGTCCATTTCCAAGGTCAAACGAGCCTCAGAGCAGGTAAATCCCCTATTTTATTAATTTTTGCGTGCATAGCTAGTCCACCATTATTTTTGGTGATCCGAAATTTCAACGTCATTTTTGCTAAAAATTTACATGGACATCCGTTAAGACCTTAGCTATGAATTCAGTTGGTCAAAATAGCCAAAACGACCCATTTTCAAGGTCAAACGAGCCCAAAGCAAGTAAACCCCCCATTTTGCCATTTTTCGTATGCAATAGTCATGCAATTTTTCGTGATCCGAAATTTCAACGTATTTCTGCGGTAAATATACATGGATGTCTTTTAAGACCTTAGCTATGGAGCATGTTAGTTACCACGGCAAAATAATCCATTATCAAGGTCAAACGAGCCCAAAGCAGGTAAACCCCCCATTTTGCCGATTTTCGTGTGCTATAATCCATGGAATTTTTGGTGATCTGAAATTACAACATCATTTTGCCAAAAATTTACATGGAAATTCGTCAAGACCTTAAGCTATGGAGACAGTTGGTCACCACGGTCAAAATGACACATTTTCAAGGTCAAACGAGCCCGGTGATTTGGAATTCCAACATTAATTTTGCCAAAATTTTACATGGATATTGTTAATACCTTAGCTAAAGAGTCAGTTGGTTACCACGGTCAAAACAACTCATTTTCAAGGTCAAATGAGCCCAGAGTAGGTAAACCCTTTTTTTTCGATTTTCATGTGTTATAGTCCACCATTTTTTTTAGTGATCCGGAATTTCGACGTCATTTTTGCCGAAAATTACATGTACGTATGTTAAGACCTTAGCTATGGACCCAATTGGTTATCACGGCCAAAACAACCTATTTTCAAGGTCAAACGAGCCCTAGGGCATAGGTAAATCTCTAATTTTGCTAATTTTCGTGTGAAGTCCATGAGATTTTTGGAGATCTGGATTTCTAACGTTATTTTTGTCAAAAATTTACATGGACATCTGTTAAGACCTTATCTAGTCATCACGACCAAAATAGTCCATTTTAAGGATCAAACGAGCTCAGAGCAGGTAAAACCCTCATTTACCGATTTTCCTGTCCTATAGTCCATGAGATTTTTGGTGATCTGAAATTTCGACGTCATTTTTGCCAGAAATTTACATGGATATCCCTATGACCTTATCTATGGAATCAGTTCGTCACCACAGCCAAAACGACCCATTTTCGAGGTCAAATGAGCACAAGAGCAAGTAAACCCCCTATTTTCTTGTACTATATAGTCCACCATCTTTTTTGGTGATCCGAAATTCCGACGTCTTTTTTGCTGAAAATTTACATGGATGTTCTTTAAGACCATAGATATGGAGTCAGATGGTCACCACGGTCATCACGATTCATTTTCAAGATCAAACAAGCTCCAAAGCAGGTAAACCCCCTATTTTGTCAATTTTCGTATGCTATAATCAATTGAATTTTTGGTGATTCAGAATTTCGGCGTGATTTTTGTCAAATATTTACATGGACGTCCGTTAAGACCTTATCAATGGAGTCAGTTGGTCACCACGGTCTAAACAATCCATTTTCAAGGTCAAACGAGCCTAGAGCAGCTAAACCCTCAATTTTGTCAATTTTCGTGTGCTATAATCCACCATTTTTTTGGTGATCCGAAATTTCGACGTTATTTTTGCTGAAAATTTACATGGCGTCCGTTAAGACCTTAGATATGGAGTCAGTTGGTCATCACGGCCAAAACAGCCCATTTTAAAAGTCAAACGAGCCCTAGAGCAGGTAAATCTCTATTTTGCTCATTTTCATGTGCTATAATCGACAACCTATTTTGGTAATTTGGAATTCCGACATCATTTTTATCGAAAATTTACATGACGTGCGTTAAGACCTTAGTTATGGAGTCAGTTGGTCACCACGGCCACAACGACCAATTTTCAAGGTCAAATAAACCCTAGAGCAACCCCCTATTTTGCTGATGTTCGTGTACTATAGTCCATCATCTTTTTTGGTGATCCAAAATTACATTATTTTGTCAAAAATTTACATGGACATCTGTTAAAACCTTAGCTATGGATCTAATTGGTCACCACGACCAAAACGATTTATTTTCAAGGTCAAACGAGCCCAGAGCAGGTAAACCACCCATTTTGCCAATTTTCGTATGCTATAGTCTTTTGGATTTTTGGTGATCTGAAACTCTGACGTCATTTTTTCTGAAAATTTACATGGACATCCATTAAGACCTTTTCTACGGAGCCAGTTGGGCACCACGGCCAAAACAATCCATTTTCAAGGTCAAACGATACCTAGAGTAGGTAAACCCTTATTTTACCAATTTTCATGTGTTATAATCCACCATCTTTTTGGTGATCCATAATATCGATGTCATTTTTGCCGAAAATTTACACGGATGTCAGTTAAAACATTATATATGGAACCAGTTGGTCACCACAACCAAAACGGTCTATTTTTAAGGTCAAACGAGTCCCAGAGCAGGTAAACCCCCATTTTGTCAATTTTCATTTGCTATAGTCCATGGGATTTTCGGTGATTTGGAATTCCGACATCATTTTTGCCGAAAATTTACATGGACATTTGTTTAGACCTTATTTGCGGATCCATTTGGTCACCATGGCTAAAACGGGTCATTTTCAAGGTCAAACAAGCCTCAAAGTAGGTAAATTCCCCATTTTGCAGATATTCGTGTGGTATAGTCCACCATCTTTTTTGGTGATCCAGAATTTTGACGTTATTTTTGCTGAAAATTTGTATGGACGTCCGTTAAGACCTTAGCTATGGAGTCAGTTGGTCACCACGGCCAAAACGACTCATTTTCAAGGTCAAACGAGCCCAGAGTAGGTAAATCCCCCATTTTGCCAATTTTTGTGTGCTATTGTCCATCATCTTTTTTGATGATTTGGAATTTCGTCGTCATTTTTGCCTAAATTTACATGGACGTTTGTTAAGACCTTAATTGTGGAACCAGTTGGTCACCATGGCCATAACAACCCATTTTCAAGGTCAAATGAGCCCTAAAGCAGGTAAACTCCCTATTTTATCGATATTCGTGTGCTATAGTGCACCGTCTTTTTTGGTGATCTGGAATTTCGACGTCATTTTTGCCGAAAATTTTAAGATTTAATTAGATGGAATTTTTTTAAAGAAAAATTTAGATACGACTGTTGTAGTTATATTTTTATATAAACTATCTTTGATTCATTTTAAAGCAAAAAAGAAGAAGAAAGAAATGGGTTTTAGGATAAGTGTGTTAGAGATAAAACTAAGAAAATTAATGGTTAAAATAATTTGTCTGAAAATTTATACAAAATATTTAAATCTATTTATAAAAATTAATACATTGCATATATATAATTATAAAATTGTGTATGTAATTTGTCTGTTTGATTTTACACATCTTTTCTTTAGTTAGTTTTTATAAAAATCAAACCAAACCAATAATATTATTTTTTCAAAATTGAAAGAAACCCAAAACTAGTATTGATCTATTCAATCAATTTAATTCGATTTTAAATTTGGATCAATTTTTTTTTTATCAAATCATTTACCTTAGCCATTTTCATCTATTAAAATTAATTCGTACTCTCAATTGTTATAAAACAGAAGAAAATTATCATTTAATTCCTAGTGGATAAAAAATTTAAATATATTTATTAGCTTGAACAAACGTAAATTGAAAGTAAAAATGAATGCACCGTACTCCAAATCAATCATGTCACATAAGGTCAAACTCTTCCAATGAGGACTCATAACTTTGATTATTGTATTTAATTCTTTTTATAAATGATGAGATAAAAAATTTAGACACGAGAATGCTGAGTAAACCTTTTGAAGAATGTCATTAAGATATTCCTAACGACTTTTCTCAGCATTTTCGATGTCTAAAATTCTTTTATCTCTTTATTTATGTAAAAGATCAAATAATATCAATAATATGGGTCATCACTGACAAAGTTTGACCTTAAATAACATAATCGATTTGAATAATTCTTTCATTATTGATACTCCTAATTTATATTCGTTCAACCTAATAAATATCTATAAATTTCAATCAAGACTAATGGAAGTTTATGGTTGATGTGTGTTCATGCAACCAATAGCTACACATTGTTGATTAGTACACTGAATTGTATAGAATAGAATGAACCAAAGAACATGTATAATATATAGTCAAAAAGAAAGTTCCGCCATCAGGGTCTAGCAAAAAGCATAATTCTGTTTCAAAGCTTCGTTTCATTCCAGCAACAATAATCGACAAATTGAATTGCAAAAACTTTATGTTTCCTCCCAGTGGCGGATCCAAAATTTTCGTTCAGGAGGTTCAAAAAATAAAAATATAAACGTGTAAATCAATCTTTCGAAATGGGCCCTTTGAATTTTTTTGGGTTTAAAATCACACTTTTGACACGTTTTTAAAATTAAAAAATGCTTGAAAAATAAAATTGATTTTTTTAAACAAAAATAAACTGAAACTATAAAGGAAAATAAATAAATGTTGTTGCAAGAATTCGAACCTGGGGCATGCAACTTAATATCAGGGGTCTTACTATTGAGTCATCTATTTTTATTTGTTATTGAGGGGGTTCAAAATATATTCATCTAGAGAAATACAGAAAATTTACCTTATATATCGTATATTTTTTTACCGAGGATATTCGGATGAACACCATGAATCCAACGTGGGTCCGCCCCTGTTTCCTCCTCCTCGTTTTTTTTTTCTGTAGGATATGGCTCATATGAGTGAAAGCATTAATCTTATATATAGTACTATATAAAATATAATTTAAGGGAACAAAATCTAGCATTTGCATGCTAATATTTAAACACAATTATGTTTCCTTTAATTAGTTTCCAACTATAATGTAAAAATTTATGGGAAGAAAATCTAGAGTATTAATACTAATATATGTAAATATAATTATGTTTCTTTAAATAATTGCCAATTATGAAAAGATTAGGATATGATTCATGTATCCCAATACATGCTCAACTATTATGGAAAAATGATAATGGATTAAATGTTATTAAGATCCTCCTTCCTAGATTTTTATTTATTTATTTAACTTTCCAATCTCTTTATATATATAGTTATTCTCAATTATTGAAGAAAAATATTTTAAAATTATTTTCTCATTGATTATATCAAAACTTAAGGAAAATTAGCACTTTTAGTCTCTCAAATACCCATAAATGGTGATCCTTGTAATATTATTGTCTAAATATGTTTAATCTTTAATTAATGAATATATGCATTTTTCTGTTCCTTTAATTATGAAAATTTTCAGAAATTTAATGAATTATTAAGGGTTGTTATTGAAAATATGAGATATGTAGTAAAAAATATATATAGTTTAATTATTTATTTTTATCGTAAGAGTTCAAATGAATCTCTTTCCTTCCATTAATTTGTTGTGGGATGTAAAAATACACCACTCTATAAGTGATAACAATTTTATTTTATTTTAAATTGGGGATAGATGTAGGATAAATGGAGAGGAGATTACTATGCGGAGAATCAAATGATATTAAGACCTCATTTGTTTGCGCTTAACGAGGTCTGAATCTTAATCAATTAGATTCGCCTTATTCAGTGTGAAACTTTTTGAGGACTGAATAATTTGTTTGTCTTATTTCCTTATAAGCCTCTTAAAGGGTCTGATACATCAAATGAATCAGATCTGTAATACACTCTTAAGTCTTAACACCATTCAGACTCGTAACACACTCTTAACACCATTCATACTCAAAAATAAGACTGATATCCTAATTCAACTACATCACAACAACACATAAAAGTTTTTTTCTTATTTAATTAATGTTAATTACATTCTTACCGTTATAATTTCCTTTATTCTTACTAATATACGTCTTTTACTTTCATAAATTAATCAATATATTTGAATTGATAAGCACTTCATGATATAATATTTAGCACGGTTCCAGAAAATTAGAAAGTATTAATTATTTGATCGATAACAATAACAAATGTTCATTATAAAATAAAATGTTTTCATAAACTTTATATTACTACTCTATATAAACTATTTTACATTGCATTATATTAGATTCTCAAAGTTTTTGAGTGCAAAAAATAGTCATATTAATGATGTAACTTAATGTTAAATATTTAATAGATTAATCATATTACCTTGATAAGATAAGAATGTTCAAAATGTTATTTTCTAAAAAAAAAAAAAACTATTTTACTAAAATGAGATTTTTATAATATTTTATGATATAACGTTTAATTTTATATGTATATTCAGATATTAAAACAAACAATCCGAATAATCCAGTGTTCAGATTCAGAGACAACATCTTAATATTCAGATGTTTATTTAGATTTACACATCTAGATCTTAATGCATATCTTAATATTCGGATGTGTATTTAAAGGTCTTAATCTTAATGAAAACAAATGAAGCCTAAATGTCCACATTCAATATTTATACCTACTCAATTAAATATAAAGTGTTGATAATATATATTACTACTTGTTATTGGAGATATTAAGCAATAAGCACCAGTAAGGGTGGCAAACGGACCGGATTTTGGCCGGTCCGGTCTGGTTCCTGTCCGGTTCCCGTATCGGTCCGTCCGGTACCGGTGGAACCGGTCTTTAGGTGTATCGGAACGGTTCACGGTTTTTTATCCGGTTGAACCGGTTCGATAAGAACCGGTTCCGGATCGGTCCAATCCGGTAAGGACCGGTTTAACTAAGGTTGCGTATTGAAATAATAATGTAGAAAATAAAAACAAAATTGCCTGTAGCTCAGTGGATTGAGCGTTTGTATCCTAAGCAGAAAGTCGTAGGTTCGACCCCTACCTAGCGCGTTTTTTAAATTATTTATTTTATAACGAATTTTTTTTAGAATTTATGGAAACGAACTTCTATGCTCTCCAGATGCAAGAAAATTCTGCGTCTATTATATCGGCTCTAGCTTAACTAATGATTCTTAGGTTCATTTATTGAAATTTGAAAGCAACCTCTCTACTACGAAATGTCTCTCTGCTCCAATGCAAATGAAATCTCTACTTCTATTATGTCTGCTCTAATAGCCGCCTCTTATATACGATTAATAGTGTTCATTTATCGGATACACTTTCTCTACCTTGGCAACATTCATTATATTCCTTCAAGATTAAACTAGTTTAGTCATTTTCTCTATTCAACCTAGAATCCTAACAATCACTTAATATAATGTATTAATGAACCTATCACCAGTTCACCACACATTTGCATATAATAATTATTAATTAATATTCAATTCCTCCTAAATTATGTACTCTTATTTTCTTTCTAATATTTATATTGTATAATTTATTTATTTGAATAATATACGGCTATTCGCCTTGATTTTCTTTTATAATAGTCTCTTCTATTTAATTCATGTCATTTTATAAATTTATTTTTTAATTATTTTAATATAAGTTTAAATTAAAACTTTAAATTCAATATAAACTTTAAAGTTTAAATTCAATTTCAAACTTTAAATTTAATATAAAGTTTAAACTTTAAATTCAATATAAAAACTTAAATTCAATATAAAACTTTAAATTCAATTTGAAACTTTAAATTCAAACTTTAAAGTATAAATTCAATTTCAAACTTATATAAACTTTAAAGTTTTCAATTGAAGTTTTGATATAAATATATAATATTGATATAATAATTAAAATAATTAAAATTTATAAAAAAAAAAAATCCGAATAATCCGGTAAGACCCGGTTCCAAACCGGTCCAACCCGGTTCCAAACCGGTTACTACCGGACCGGGCGGAACAGTTCGGTTTTGTCCGGTAAATCCGGTCCGGTAAAATCCGGTACCGGTAAGAAATTCGGTAAGAAAAATCCGGTACCGGTACCGGTTCCGGTAAAACCGGTCCTGTTGACCCGGTCCTGTCCAATAGCCAGTCTTAAGCACCAGTACTAGAATAGTACCCTGCCACGGTACAGACCCGGGTTCAATTCCCGGCTGGTGCATTTGATAGAACTAGGAAGAAATTTCGAAGATTATAATGAGGTCCTTCTTTTTTCCACATGACATGTTTAATACGACAAGATTAAAAAACATGTTGGTACATTCTACATATTTATAGTAGACGAGAGTAAATGCACAGGGATTTTTTCAGTATGTTTTGATGAACAAAACTTACCATCTTTATGTAAATTATGTATCTTGTACATCAGCATAAAATTTATCTACAAGTTCTGTTAAACCAACTGTACTCCCTCCTCCTACTTTCTGCAGCATGCTGTTGAATGTGGTTTTCAAATGCTTTCTACCCTCTGGTTGACTCCAGAGAACCTTAAGGACATCCGGGGGATAGATCGGAGCAGGCTTAGCTACCAACTGCTGACCATCTACTTCAATTCCGTTCAGCCTTGGGAACGTATAGAATCAAATCAGAAATGATGACGAGGGAAGCAAATGCATAGTTAAAGGAAACAAATATCGGATAAGCAAGTAACTACCTGTTTATAATCTCTAACATTCTTGGCCATTCAGCGAGTTTGAAATGCACGTCCATGACGCCAAGAGCTTTCGTGAAGAAGTACCTAGTCTCTCCCAGATTTTTGCAAAAGGAGATCACTTTGGCCCTGGAAGGGATAGCGATATTTGATATCCTTACAATGGTTGTTCTTGGTGCATCGATTCGCAAGATTGATAGTGTCTCTCCAAGCATGATCAATGAATGCTTTGCAATAGCAATTTCTTTGCCCTCTACTGTCTGGCAGAAGAAGGTTTTGAATGTTAATAAACTGTATTTGCTAGTATTAGAAATTCATTTTGTCAATAAAAACTTCAACTAGTCAAAAAGCTACAAGATTGGATGAACTCAAAAGAGGGAAACAAGGAAAGTTATTCCATTAGAAGCAAATTACCTCAAATTCCACATATGCAACGGAGCTTGACGAACCAAAGAAAATTCCAGTTATGTTGCTTCCGCAGAAGGCTAGAGCTTCTTCGATGTCATGAAAGGACACATTGTGCTTCAATTCTTTTATCATAACTGTCCTTGAAGGATGCTTTACTAATGAGGTGGGAACTTCTGGATAACCAATTAAATCAGGTATACACATCCTCTTTCTCCCTTTCGGAGGAAAAGTGGCCTCCACGACTACTACATTCCTAATGACCACATCAGACCATTCAAGAGCCTTTTGCCTTCCTTTTTTGGACTGAAAAAGCCAAAAAAAGGTTAGTGTAAACTAGAATGTGAAATTAGCTGTTCAAATCAAGAGCCTACGCTGCCACCATTTCGTTTCTCAAAATGAAGACATTTAATTCACAGCAGAACAAAGTTGGTGCTGAACATATCATTTTGTGCAAGCTGTGTGAAGAAGCGATGCAAAAACAAAATGCACAGAGGAGCATACTTCCATAAGAAAGTCAAACCGTTGACATATTATCGGGTTTAGCCCCCAAGTTGAACATAGAGAGGACATATTGCAAAATAATGGCACCCTTTGTTTGTACCGGTAACACGTATTTTTAACACATTTAGTTGTTACAATTGGTATAACATTAAATCAATTTCAGTTTTGCATCTATTCATTAAACAACAGGGTAGTAGACACTAGAGCTACACTACGTTCAAGTGAAAGATCTAACTTCAGTCTCTACACCTCCCTCCATCTCCTTGAACAAGCATAACCAAGGTACATCAGCACTGTCTGTTTTCCTGCTGAAGTGCAGCTCATTTCATATTGGTCCAAAAAATACGTGTCTTTATCTTGTTTTTAATTTATTTTATTTCTGTTTTCTTTTCCTTTTTGCTTCTAATTGCTCTATAATTTATTTATTTTTACAACTATAGGAAGTCGAGAAAAAACAGCCCTGAAAGAAAATGGTCAAAGACCAGAATACTGAAAACATACCTCAAAATAAATGTGTGCAACTTTATAATTACTTGATTTGACACTTGGAAACACAACCTTTGTAATAGCCCCACAACCTTTAAAACCGTCACGGACATCATCTTCTGTAGCTTTTACATTCACAAACTTTATAGTCATTTTGTTTTCATCTGATAAGTTTTCAGATAAAGAGGCATCCTCATCCTTGTTCAGGTTACCCTTTTCCCTCAAAGATGTAATCTCCTCAGTTTCTGTTGACTTGATGAAATCACGAGGTGCAGTATTCCTGATCTCTGTTCTTTCATCACCAGGGTTGAGATCGTCAAGGACTTCGCTAGATATCCCACCCTTCTTTCCAATCACACCCTGAGATGAAGTCTTTCTTTTTTTCCTGTCAGTTGACTGCTTGTTAGTTTGTGCTTGGGTGCTGTTACTTGACTTTCTTTCACTATATCTGTCAACACTTCTGTCAACAACAATTTCCTCAGGCCTAACAAAAGAATGATTCTGAGGAGGGAGCACCCTAATACATTCTATTAAGCTCTTTATGTCGCAACTCCTTCCGGAAGTATTTTGAGAAGTTTCATTAAGGTGCTCAAACTCTCTAGGTACAGATTTTTCACTCTTTGGGGCAACAATCTGATTGATTGCTCGATAATCGGCCTCCATGTGAGAAGAATTATTGGAGACTGATGAAATTTCGTCCATTTTGGTATTAGAAAATGAGATCGGAATAGAGATGTCTTTGGCTGGAAAATGTTCATTTGCAAGGGAAACTGATGAAATTTCGTCCATTTTGGTATTAGAAAGTGAGATCGGAATAGAGATGTCTTTGGCTGGATAATGTTCGTTTGCAGAGGAAACTGGTTTTTTTACAAGAACATCCCGCCATTTGTTGGTTGCTTCACTCAGTAAGAAACTATTAGAACATTCAACCTGCTTGAGATTGGATGTTCTGTTCTCAAAAACTGACATAATGTCTGATATTACTTCCTCATTTTGCATTTGGCCATTCTTAGCCTCCAACTCTGGTTCATTATTTCCTTTTCCCTGAGAAACATCTACTAAGCTGGCAACCCTCTTTGAGACACGTGATGAATCAGAGGTATCCCTCCGTCCATGTTTTAAATTTGACAAAAATTTGAACTTCTTCATAATGTCCTCCTCCTGACTTTCAGATGCAGTTGAACCAGATTTATTTGCAGAAATTCTATGTGATGTCCTAGGTATCTCAATTTGCATCCGATGTTCTACGATACATGCGTCCTCAGATTTTGACAGGATCTCTTCGCCATAACTGATTTGTACACTTGATGCTTCCTCAGCTAGCACTTGTTGTCTCTCTTTCTTAACAAACTCTGAATGATGGAAATCATTCAGTTGAACACCGTCGTTGGAATCGGCTTTTCCACAGATAGATGATGCACCATACATATCATTTACCCCGGAGTCAGTGCTTTCTTCACATTCTTTTGAAGAGATATTTGGCAATTCTTCAGTCACAACTGAATTTGAAGTGTTTTTCATATTAAAAATCTCAACAGCTATAAAAGAAGACAGAGATGTTTTACTGTCAACATTTTCTTCCATATTAGTTATAGATGTCTTTTCTGAATGAATTGTACTCTTAAGATTATTCATACTTCCACTATCATGCGTACAAGCAGACACAACATTATCAGAATCCTTAAGATCAGAAGTGGAAGTTAACGCATGAACGCTACTGCTCTTCTGCTCCAAAATATTTCCAACTATCTTCTTTTTAGTTATTTGAAAGGTCGCTACCCACGGATCTACTTCCTTCTGGACCCGTGTTTCTCTAGGAAAGACCTCTTCATTTTCAGTCCTATGCCTATAACAACAATGATCCGAGATATGTTTCAGAACAAATGAGATATTTGAGGATAAACTTGTTTAAGAAATAAAAGATTGCTCATTGTAACGCAATGGAAAAAACAGATACACAGGCACTCAAATACACAAAATACTGTAGACTTTTGCAATCTGAAGAATCTATATTATCAAAAACAGAGAGGAAAAAAGAAGAAATAAGAAACGAAGCACCCTGTAAATATGACACTACTGCATAGACTAGTGTAAGCCAAATAACTGAAAAAGCAATTGATCTGCATGAAATTAGTACATCACTAGTATGATATCCATTTCACATCTCGGCTTATGCTACCAAATCCCAATTCACCTTCTAACTTAGTTTAAGAAAATTGCTTTCTCTACCTTTAGATACCCAACATTCATGTCCACAGTGAAACTACAACTCATTTCATCATAATGAACTCCACTGTGCAGTTATGACAGTTAAACAATCCCAGTTAATAGCTACTTTGTAGGGATGTATTCCCAAAGGAAGATCACCCTGACCTTTTGAAGATGAGACATCATTTACAACCTATATTGCTCGGATACGGGTGCGGATCTCCAATATGGGGGTGTAGATCTAGAGGTCGAATTCATCATCAAATAAATTTTAGGATTCGGGGCTATGAACTGAAGTACGGGTGCTAGAATATGGTTAATAAATGTATATTACAACATATATGTCGTAATACAAGTATACATTTTGCACAAATAAAAGTCTAAATCAAACCAAATACTCAATTAACCGATAGTTCTACACTTCACGTACAAATATCTAACTGACACCACACCTTATGTACGTGTACTAACACTATTGAACCTCATTGTCTATATGAATTCTCTTCTTAGTTAAATTCGCATAGATTCAAAGAGATGGCATATCATTGAGACAACTACCCTCCATGTGACTTTAGGTATAACTTGTTCTTTTTTATAACACCATAATGTTGCACTGAAGTACTGGTGCATTCAGCGGTCAATGTAGGACATAGTCAAGCCATCTCATTCTCATTTATTATCTCTGTGTTCTACTTGTACCGTCTGCCTCGAGTGTGATTATTTCGAATTTTTTACAAGTACATGTCCATCGGAAAATCATTTGTATGCTTCATCAGAAAACATCTTATTCATTGATAACCGTCTTGTGGAATGCATACTTAATAAGCAACTAATAATTTTGAGGACCTTAATTATATTAACATCAAATTTCAACCAAATAGTTAAGCTCAAAATGTAGCTAAAGGCTCACACTCTTTCTAATTAAGAGATCTTACCTCTTTTCAGCTATCTCCACATCTGTGTCTTTCAGCTGCACCATCACTTCTGATTTCTTCAACGGCTGTGAAATTTCACCCTTAGCATTCACTGAAGAACACCATCTTCTACATTCTGTAAATAGCAACTAGCTCCATTAGCACGCACAATTGAAAAAAAAAACAGTACTCCTCAACCCTCCCTCCCTCAAACCAAAAGAAAAGACCAAGAGCATTTTACAACCAAAATGATAAAAGAAAAAAGACATAATTTTTTTTCCAAATGGGTAACTACTTATTCACTCTTCTACATTCTGCATATAGGTTGATTAACACACACAAGTGATAAAATCAATACCCCTCAAGCCCCATCCACCCCACACCAACATTTTGAGACCAAAAGGAAGGAAAAAGATTAGCTTTTTTCAAATTGGTATCTTTTAAACTACTTATTCACTCTTCTACATTCAGCAAATAGGTTCATTAACACATCCAAGTGATAAAATCAATACCCCTCAACGCCCATCCACCCCACACAAACATTTCAAGACCAAAAGAAAGGAAAAGATTCAGTTTTTCCAAATTGGTATCTGATAAACTACTTATTCCCTCTTCTACTTCAGCAAATAGGTTCATTAACACATACAAGTGATAAAAATCAATACCCCTCAACCCCCATCCACCCCACCCCAACATTTCAAGACAAAAGATTCAGTTCTTCCAAATTGGTATCTGTTACACTACTTATTCACTCTTCTACATTCTGAAAATAGGTTCATTAACACATACAATTAATAAAATCAATACCCCTCAACCCCCATCCACCCCACACCAACATTTCAAAACCAAAAGAAAGGAAAAAGAATCACTTTTTTCCAAATTGGTATCTTATAAACTACTTATTCGCTCTTCTGCATTCTGAAAATAGGTTCATTAACACACACAAGTGATAAAATCAATACCCCTCAACCCCCATCCACCCCACACCTACATTTCAAGACCAAAAGAAAAGAAAAATATTCATTTTTTTCCAAATTGGTATCTGATACACTACTTATTCACTCTTCTACATTCTGCAAATAGATTCATTAACATATACAAGTGATAAAATCAGTACCCCTTAACCTCAATCCACCCCACACCCAACATTTTGAGACCAAAAGAAAGGAAAAAGATTCAGTTTTTCCAAATTGGTATCTTATAAACTACTTATTCATTCTTCTACATACTGCAAATAGGTTCATTAACACATACAAGTGATAAAAATCACTACCCCTTAATCTCAATCCACCCCACACCAACATTTCAAGACCAAAAGAAAGAAAAAATACTCACTTTTTCCCAATTTGGTATCTGATAAACTACCTACTCATCTGGCTAATTCTACAAATAGAATAAAAAAAAGTTCACTTTTTCAATAAAAAACAAGTGAAATAATCACACCCCAACTCAATACCAGAATCAAGAATCAACATTATGAGGTTAAAATGAGGGGAAAAAGATAATTTTTTTCAAGTGGGTATTTGACAAACTACCTACTGTGTTGATTAACGGTCGCAATTTGAGTGAAAGAAGACGAGAGAGGGACATTTTTGCTCTCCCCTCTCTTACAGGGAGAGAAAAGCAACAGCAGAGGGTTTTGGCGAGGTTTTAGGATACTCACAACAATGTTACACAAGTAAATGTAATGAACTACCTAAAATACCCTTCTTGCTTAATCCGTCTCGAAAATATTTTTCATGAAAAATATTTTTCTCCCGTACCGAACACACATCGAGTATTTTGTTGTTTTGCCATTGTTATGGTTTATTTAAGTTATATTTACCTTGCGTAAAAAAAATTAATTATGAGTCTGTTCATTTTTAACAACTCAAATATGCGTTGATTGAAGTTAGGCTATATACTAATTTGATGTCTAAAACTGTTTTGTAATGGTTAGATGTATCAAAAAAAACTAACAGTAAAGGTTACGATGATTCGACAGTTTGAACTTGAAACTTTTATATTGGAGGTCTAAGTTTAAAACCCCTTATCAGCAAAAGCAAAGAATTTGCCTTCTGAATCGAGCTCATCGCATTGAGATTGAAGAGCAAAAAATTAAACTCATGGACAAACAAAGGTAAAATTTCACAAAATCCTGTTATCGCTTTTCGAATAAATAAAGAGTTATCCTCTTCAAATTGAATATGTCACACATAGGTAAATAAAATTCTATGTTTTAATTAATTTGAATATTTACATGTTTGACATTGATTTCTTTTATTCTTAAAATCGAAAAAGTAAAAACAAAAAAAGATATAAAACTCATAAATAAATCTAATAATCACAAAAATCAGAATAGATAAACTACACCCCTAAAATTCGAAGTTGTTAGTACAAGAGTCTCAAAGTTTAGAATATACATGTTTGAAATAAGCTAATACAAACACTGACTCAAACTCCTTCGCGAACTCCACTATCACACGGATCAAGACCTACACATGAAAAGAATGCAACAAGTGTAGTATGAGTACATAAATAATGTATAGTATCAACCATATCAAACGATTCGTCAAGCCAAAATCTAATGAATCATCACAGAATGTTAAGTGTGATATAAATTGTACAAAGAGTGAATCAAGGCAAGTCAAGTATAAAAAATGTATGAGATATTCAAAGTGATACATTTAACAAACAATCAATCAATCTGTATATATCACCTGGTAACCGCATAGGCGTTCGTCACCTCACCTATATGGTACCCCCTTATCCCAGACACTTATTTTCGGAAATATCTCTCAATCGGAGTTAAAAAGATCTTAATTTACTGTAATTTGAAGAATTTTAAATCATAAAACAGTTTTTCCTTTGTCCGAACCTCTTATCACTCTCAATCTATCAAATACGAGTTCTACATAAGTATACGAGTCCATTGATACTCATATTGATATAAATGAACCAATAAAAATATCAACTGCGCATCATACTATCAGAACTACTAAGCTCATAATATTGCAAATTTATGCTTAATAAGCAACTATTCAGGTAAATAAATTAAAATATGAGTATGATTTACATTTACTTTCTTTATATTCACATATAATAGATATTATATTACTAGTTTTGATATATATAATTCGATTTATGATGTTCACTCAAACTTTATTCTTTTGTTATAATATTCATCTTTTGAAGCCAAGAGTATTCATGCCTCAAGGTTGTAGTTTTTTTTTCCACATTATTTTTCAATGTTAGACCAATTGACAATTTTTTTGAATGATATTTTAGACGGTCCTAAATTTTATTTTAATTTTACCTTTCATATATTTCTAAAAGTTACCCTTTCGTTCTAATTTGTTTGTCTTGCTTTCCTTTTAAATCTATTTCAAGAAGAATGTTCATTTCATTTTGGCTACTTTTTAGTTCTATTTTTTATATTATATGTTTAAGATTATAACATTAAATAATATTTTGATATTTTAAGTATATTTAACTTAAGACCACAAAATAAGAGAATATTCATTACTTTCTTAAGCTCTATGAAAAATCAAATCAAGTAAATAAATTAAAATAGATAAAATATTTTTTTATAATCCCAAACTCATACAATAGTGTTTTGTCTATTTGTTCAATTTTATACAAGTTGAGTGACTATTTATATACACCCAAATATAAATGTCATAATTGTCAGCTGACGCCAATTTAAGAGTCATATTTATATAATATTATTATTTTCTTTTTATGGAATATTAACTTTTTTTTTCTTAGAATAATTAAAGGATACATAATAAAATTGTGATTTCATTAGTGTAAGTCATTGCAAAGCCAAAAATCCTGACAGATTAATCTGAGATAAATTCTACAAATTTGATTGAATACATCACTGTTCACTTGAATTTTATATATATATATATATATATATAGATATAGATATAACAACTAAATGAGTTAAAATTTTATTTTTATTTTTAAAAATATTTTGCTATTTTCTTTTAATCCTTCTTTTCTTCTAATGACCCTAAAATTTACATAAATCTATAATTTCTAGAACTTTAAATTTGTTTTACCGAAATAAAAATTAAAAATGACAATTGAAGGTTTTTTTTGGGGGGTGGGGGGTGGGGGATCAAGGCTGAGTACTTTTATTCATTTAATTTTTATTTTAGAATCATAATTTTAATGTTTTTAAATCTCTCTTAACCTTTTACACATGAATTAAAATTACCATTTATTTTGTTTCAATTTATATGACAAATTTCACATGTCAAAGAGTCAAACTTTTTTACTGACATATATTCAAACGTATAATCTGTGTAAAAAAAAAAAATAATGTGTATATTTAGAAATTATATAAAAATATATAAGTCACAAAAAATTATAATTTAAAGTATTTTAAAAACATACTAGTAAATTGCGGTCAAATATTTTTTGTATGACTCTTTGAACTTCAAATTATATCATACAAATTGAAAAAAAAATAATTAATTAAAATATTAATTAACATCCTAATTAGATTGGATAAAAACTAAAATGGAGCATGGACAAGACAGAAGAGGCACCACTAACTAATCAAAGGGAATGATAATAGTTGGAGTATGAAACTTACCAAAAAATTTAATTGTTTGAGATTATTGTTAAAGTTAGAAATATTTTTCTCTTTCAGAAAGAAAATAAAAGAGTGATTATAATATTATTATAGTATTTAAATCAAAATATAAATTCAATTCAGTCAGAATGAAATAGTTTATAAGTTATCTTCAAGATTTAAAATTTTCTTTCTACAAAAAGAAAATAAAAGATTGGTCATAATAATATTGTAATGATAATTAATTTTTGAAAATAAAAAAGTGACTATAATAACAATTATAGTATTTAAATTTAGTTTTAAAATATAATTTCAGTTCGGTCAAAATAAAATAGTTTTTAACTTATCTCCAAGATTTAAAATTTTATTTTTACAGAAGAAAAATAAAAACTGACCGTAATAATATTGTCATAATAATTATTTTCTAATAATAAAAGAGTTTCTATTATATTATTATAGTATTTAATTCTAAGATGCAAATTCAAAATGCAAGAGTTTATAACTTATCTTCAAGATTTATAATTTTTTTTTACAGAAGAATAAATAAAAGATCGATCGTAATAATTTTAAATTTTAATTTTGATATATCTAAATTAAAGTCTAATTATTTAATAACATTGATAATGTATTTTTGGTACAACATTAGTTAGCATTAGGTAGAAAGAAAAAAAAAGAAGCAAAATATAATAAATGTTACATAAAATTATTTATCCCACTAATAATTTTTATTCTTAAGGATTTTATTTAATTTTGGGAAAAGGATCAAAAATACCCCTTGATGTACCGTGGTTTTACGGTATTTCTAATGCTTTTCCCTTAAGTTTAGTGTGTGTCGAAAGCCTTTTTGTGTTGATTTTTATGTAAGTTTCTCTTTGTTTGCAGAAAATTTGTCCAAGGATGAACACGGAAGTTTTTGAGCAAGAAATGCAGAAGAGACCACCTACGGAGCTTATGACGGTCCGTCGAGGATGTGACGGTCCGTAGGTGGCATCGTAGTGAGGAGAGAAGCTGCTGAAGGAAGATGGGGAAGTCTGACCAAGTGTGGGATTACGGAAGTCCATGACGGACTGTCATAGCCACGACGGTCCGTCCTGCTTGTTCGTTGTGATGATCAGAGAAGTAGTCCCAGTACCCAAATTCCAAGAAGTTCAAGTATTTTGGAACGGAGATCCTCGACGGACCGTCGTGCTTGAAATGGTCTGTCATACCTGTCCGTCGAGGGGAATGAAGAAAGCAGCAGAAGAATGTGTGAAGTATGAGACGACGAAGGCCATGACGGTCCATCGTGTCCATGATGGTCCGTCACGTGGTCCGTCGACCCAGACGCGTTTGGACAGATTTTTAGTAAATAGAATCCTTCTTTGATTAGGTTTTGTTTTTATTATAAATAGTTTGAAAAACCTCGTTTTTTGGGTGAGACTTTTTGTTAATTTTTAGTTCTTTTGTTATAGTATTGAACTCTCGATTTTGGTAATCAAGATGCTTTTTCCGAAATTGATTATTGGTGATTTTGTTGATTAATCAAGTTAAGTTCTGGAATTTATTCGTTCTCATAAAAGTAAGTGCATGAATTCTTCCATTAACAATATGAATTGTGTAATTATGAACATGGGTAACTAAAACTCCATAGCTAGGGTTGTGGGAACCATGGGTGAATAATAAGGTAAAATCTAACTAAAATAACAATTCTAGAATGATGTCTTGCATGTATTGATAATTCTTTCGTGTAGAAGTCTTTTTAACGGATGGCCAACGTTAGAACTCGCCTTAATGCTGCTTGCCGGACCAAGGAGGTAGATAATAGGAAAAGAATTATCAACATAGATTTAGTGTAGACTATCTAATAGGATAGTATTGGTTGGTACGAGTTAACAACTTAGTCAAATACCGAATACAATGCTTAATATGAGGTAAAGATAAGGGTTAGTATAGCAACACACGTAGCCGGACCAAGGTGCGGAGTGAAATTCTCTAGATGCCAGACCAAGGATTTAGAGATACATAGCTTATCACTTTACATGCAAGATATTAGGATAGAATTGTTATAGTTAGATTTATCAAGTTAGGAACCTGTGGGAACACTTAAGCCCTAGTTACTTTTATTAATTGATTAAACTCCATACACTGAATCTGTTAGTTGTTCATTTTTATTTAGTTAATCATTTCATTAATTTAGAAATAAAAACCCCCTTTTTGTCTTTTCTTTTCTCGGAAATAGTTGGCTAAATAATAGTAATAATAGAATAAAGTTAAGTCTGAACTATTTTCCTTGTGGGATCGATCCCAACCTCATCAGTTGGGTTCTTTACTTGATATGACCGCTTTACTTCTTATTTGAGAAGTAAGTTTGAGCGTATCAAATTTTGGCGCCGCTGCCGGGGAAAGTAGCTTTTAGATTAACTTAAACTTATTACTAAAGTTTAGTCAATATTTTCCTGATTTTACTTTTTCTGTTGTTTTTGATTTTTGCAGAACTAACTTCCTTGTATGCCAAATACACGGAGAGAAAGAGAACCCTTGTTTCCCTACGATCACGAATTAGAGCGTACACTACGCAACATGAATCGAAACTTGGGTATAAATGATGATGATCCAAACCAGAACATCCCAGCTTCAGTTGATGCTCATGGTCGATTATTACCTGATAATCCTGGTCAAGATGCATAAAGGGGACAAAATCCCGCTCCACGTCCTCAAGAATACTACAGAGGTTATGATAATATTGCAGATTCTGATGGGCCACTTGTCTTGCCCCCTCTACCAGAAGGTCACACCTTTGTAGTCACTAGTAGTTTAATGCAAATGCTCACTGCTAGAGGTTTGTTTTCAGGGCTACCGTCTGAGGACCCACATGCCCATATAGCTAAGGTGAGGGCAGTGTGTAAAAGCTGTGTAGGGAGGCCTGATTTGAATTTGGATGTAATAGGGCTAAGAGTATTTCCTCTCTCACTGACGGGAGAGGCTGCTATTTGGTTCACTGAACTCCCTTATAATTCAATTTTCACTTGGAACCAACTAAGGGACGTTTTCTTAGCATGTTACTACCCGGTCTCCAAGAAACTAAATCACAAAGACAGAGTGAACAACTTTGTGGCACTACCAGGAGAGTCAGTTAGCAGTTCTTGGGATAGGTTCACTTCATTTTTGAGAAGTGTCCCCATTCACCGCATAGATGATGAGTCACTGAAAGAATACTTCTATCGGGGACATGATGATAATAATAAAGCGGTATTGGATACTATAGCAGGTGGTTCTTATGGGGAGTGTCCTTATGCTGAAATTGCCGAAAAATTAGAGAAAATCTCCCGGAATAATAAAGCATGGAGTACTAGGAAGTCAGATACTGGGAGAAATACCTTTGCAGTGCAATCCACACACAACCCAGCCACAGATGAGATTCGTGAAGAGATGGCACAGATGAGAACTGAGCTTGGGTTGGTGTTAAAACATGTCACTGGGGGTGCAGAAAAGATAAACGCAGTGAACTACTTGTCTAAACCACCACCACCAACTGATGAATATTATTATGAGGAAGATTCCTATGCAGTAAATGATCAGACGGGGGGTTTCCGACCGAATGCCCAAGGCTCCAATCAGTAGAATTGGCGCCAAGGTCAAGGAAACCAAGGTCGGAACTATGGTTACTATAATCGTGAGGGTAATTATGTCCTTGATGGAAATTACAACCGCGACAACAACTTCAACAGGGGTAACTATGGTAACAGAAATGATAGGAGTGGGCCCTATGTTCCTCCTCAAAATCGTGAAGTTGCTCCTAGGGATGGTGGAGGTAGTATGGCGCGAGTTGAGGATATGTTGCACAAGATGATGAGGAGTTTCGATGCTAGTGATGAGCACACGAAAGATTTAAGGAGTGATGTAGCGGGTATTGGACAGAAAGTCGATACACATGCCATATCGATTAAGCAGCTCAAATTGCAAAGCCCAATTATCTGCGACTGTGAACACACGACAACCAGGCACTCTCCCTAGCAACACTGTCCAAAATCCGAAAAATGATGGACACTGTATGGCAATTACTACTCGGGGTGGTAAACAAACCATTGACCCACCTATGCTGTCTATTGTGGAAAATGTGATGAGAGATAATGATAAAGTGGTAGAGGTTAGTGATGAAGTAGAAGATAACACTGAAAAAGATGCTGAAGTGCCTAAAAAGGTAACTCCCATGCCTAGACCACCCCCCCTTTCCTCAAAGATTAGTGAAAAAGACCGAGGATGGTAAATATCGGCATTTTATAACAATGTTGAAGCAGCTTTCTATCAATGTCCCTTTGGTAGAAGCTCTTGAACAAATGTCCGGTTATGCCAAGTTTATGAAAGATCTGGTTACAAAGAAAAGATCGGTCACTTTTGAGGATGATGATAGAATGCAGCATTGTAGTGCTATTGCTACAAGATCTTTAGTGCAAAAGAAAGAAGATCCGGGTGCGTTCACTATTTCTTGTACAATCGGGTTATTACATTTTGCGAAAGCATTATGTGATTTGGGGGCAAGCATAAATCTCATGCCCCTCTCGATTTACAAGAAGTTGGGTTTGGGTGATCCAAAGCCCACTGCGATGCGGCTACTGATGACCGATCGAACAGTAAAAAGGCCTATAGGGATACTCCATGATGTGCTAGTAAAAGTGGAGTCATTCATATTTCCGGCAGATTTTGTTATTCTTGATTGTGAAGTCGATTTTGAGGTGCCAATTATTCTTGGGAGGCCATTCCTTACTACGGGTAGAGCCTTAGTTGATATGGAAAAGGGGCAAATGAAATTTCGGTTGAACAATGAAGAAGTGACTTTCAACATTCGTAGGTCCATGCGGCAGAGTGGTGAGCTCCAATCGGTATCTGCTATATCCTACAAAGTTGGTAAGTCACCCGAGACACAAATAGAAGAACGTCTAGGTGTAGAAGCACTGGCGGCAGTGATAATGAATTTTGATAATGATTGCATTGAAGAATATGGGTCATTAGTCGCTGCTCTTGATCGTGGTAATGTTTGGTTTAAACCGAAGAAATATGAGCTAGACATGAAGAATCGCGAGTCTCCATTCGCTAAACCATCTATAGAGGAGGCTCCAAAGTTAGAACTAAAAGCTCTCCCACCTCATCTCAGGTATGAATTCTTAGGAAATGGTAACACATAGCCGGTAATCATTGCATCAGACCTGAATGAACAACAAGTTGAGAGTTTGGTGAAAGTGCTAAAAAGGTTCAAAAAAGCTATTGGGTGGACTATTGCTGACATTATTGGGATCCCTCCTGGTATTTGTTCTCATAAAATCCAACTCATGCCCGATCATAAGTCAAGTATTGAGCACCAAAGACGCTTAAATCCACCTATGCAAGAGGTCGTGAAGAAGGAAATCATAAAATGGTTGGATGCTGGAGTAATATATCCGATCGCCGATAGTAGTTGGGTATGCCTTGTTCAGTGTGTACCTAAGAAAGGGGGAATGACTGTAGTCCCCAATGAAAAAAATAAACTTGTTCCAATGAGACCGGTGACTGGATGGAGGGTGTGTATGGATTACCGGAAATTAAATGCATGGACCAAAAAGGACCATTTTCTTATGCCCTTCATGGATCAGATGTTGGATAGACTCGCTGGAAAAGGGTGGTACTGTTTTCTTGATGGTTATTCGGGGTATAATCAGATTTCTATTGCACCAGAAGATCAAGAGAAAACCACTTTTACTTGTCCATATAGGACCTTTACGTTCAAGAGAATGTCGTTTGGGTTGTGCAATGCACCCGCCACATTTCAGAGATGTATGATGTCAATATTCTCCGACATGGTGGAAGATACTATTGAGGTTTTTATGGATGATTTTTCTGTGGTTGGTGAATCATTCGAGCGGTGTTTGAGCCATTTATCTGAGGTTCTTAAGAGATGTGAAGACTGCAATTTAGTACTCAATTGGGAAAAATGCCACTTCATGGTGAAAGAAGGTATTGTTTTGGGTCATCGCATTTCAGAAAAGGGCATAGAGGTTGATCGAGCCAAAGTCGAGGTAATAGAGAGACTTCCTCCACCTATCTCTGTAAAAGGTGTGAGAAGCTTTCTTGGGCATGCAGGTTTTTACAGGAGATTCATCAAAGATTTCTCAAAAATTGCACATCCGTTGTGCAAACTGCTGGAGAAAGATTATAAATTTTATTTTGATGAATCATGTCTTAAAGCATTCGGCGAACTAAAAGAAAAATTGGTATCTACACCTATCATTATTTCTCTGGATTGGAGTAATCCATTTGAGGTGATGTGCGATGCTAGTGGGGTTGCCCTTGGTGTGGTATTGGGACAAAGAAGGGACAAAATCCTTCATCCCATTTACTATGCTAGTAAAGCCCTCAATGAAGCCCAGAAGAACTACACAGTGACTGAGCAAGAACTCCTTGCAGTAGTCTTTGCTTTTGAAAAATTTTGCTCCTATTTGCTAGGTACTAGAGTTATAGTGCATACTCACCATTCAGCGTTGAGATATTTGATGGCAAAGAAGGATGCAAAACCGAGGTTGATTCGTTAGGTATTACTACTGCAAGAATTTGACTTTGAGGTGAGGGATAGAAAAGGAACCGAAAATCAAGTTGCTGATCACTTGTCCCGTTTAGAAGATGAAGCTATGAGAGAGTTAGGGGATAAGATTGATATTGATGATACTTTCCCCGATGAGCATGTATAGGCTGCCTCACAAGACTTGATTCCATGGTTCACAGATTTTGCGAACTATTTAACTAGTGATATTGTTCCATCGGACTTGTCCTTTCATCAAAGGAAAAAGTTCATGTACGATGTGAAGAAGTTCTTTTGGGATGAACCATACTTATATATGAGTTGTGCTGATGGGCTTATTCGGCGTTGTGTGCCAGAAGTTGAGATGTTGAGTGTTTTAGAGGCATGCCATTCCTCACCCTTTGGTGGACATCATAGTGGTATCCGGACTGCTCATAAGATCTATCAAATATGGTTACTATTAGCCAACTATTCATCAAGATGCTCATGATTTCATCAAATCGTGTGATAGATGCCAAAGAGATGGCGGCATTTCAAGAAAGCAAGAGCTCCCTCTAAACCCCATTCTTGTGATTGAGTTATTTGATGTTTGGGGTATTGACTTTATGGGTCCGTTTGTGAGTTCTCATGGAATGAAGTATATTTTAGTAGCATTTGATTATGTATCTAAGTGGGTGGAAGCTATCGCCCTCGCGAACAATGAGGGGAAGAGTGTCACTGCGTTCTTGAAAAAGAATATATTCTCTCGATTTGGTACCCCACGGGCAATTATTAGTGATGGGGGATCCCACTTTTGCAACAAATTGTTCAAGGGATTATTGGAGAAATATGGGGTTCGCCATAATGTGGCCACTCCTTACCATCCTCAAACTAGTGGGCAAGTTGAAGTATCAAATAGGGAGATCAAACAGATAGTAGAACAGATTGGTCAAGGAGGCTTGATGATGCTCTTTGGGCCTACCGGACAGCGTATAAGACTCCCATAGGTATGTCCCCATACCAACTAGTATATGGGAAAGCCTGTCATCTTCCGCTTGAATTAGAGCATAAAGCCATGTGGGCTATGAAGAAGTTAAAAATGGACTGGCACGAAGCTGCAGAACAACGGTTAAATGGGTTAAATGAACTCGATGAATTTCGCCTAAAAGCTTATGAAAGCTCAGCCCTCTACAAAGAAAAGATGAAGAAGTACCATGACCTAAAAATCGAGAAACGAGAGTTTATGGTTGGGGATTCGATGCTTTTATTCAACTCTAAGTTGCGCTTGTTTCCGGGCAAGCTCAAGTTCAAATGGACTGGCCCTTACTTGATCACCCAACTATTCCCTCATGGAGCGGTTGAGTTGGAAAACAAGGAAGGTGTGCGGTTTAAGGTGAATGGACAACGTCTAAAAATCTATATAGGTCATGCGACATCGGCGAATGAGGTGATTGAGGCATATCATCTTGATGAAGTCTGAGTAATCGAGTATCCTCAGTCGTGCCGCGATGTTAAATCAGGCGCTGGTTGGGAGGCAACCCAAGATGTATCATCTAACCAATTGATAGTTTTTCTTTCTAGTAATGGTAGCATTTCCTACTAATGGGTTTTTAAATTTTCAGGTAGCACATCTCCAGGAAGTTCTGCAGCAAATTACTCTGCCACATTCACTGACGGATACATCGACGGACCGTCACGCCTATGACGGACCGTCGCATGACTCCGTCGTGCCAGGTACGTTCTTTATTGTTTTGAAAAAAAATTAGGGCACATGCAACGGAACCTATGACGGACCGTCACAGTTGTGATGGACCGTCGTCGGGGTTTCGCCACTTCATTACCCAGCAACTAGACCCGACCCGACTGAGGAATTTCAAAAGTTTTAAACTTTTTTAAACCCCCCACCCCTTCATTCAACCGTTTCTTTCCCTCTTTCTCCCATTTCCTCCCCTTTCAACTTCCTTCCTTTCCCAAAATCCCCACATTCTCCCTTTCCCCATCCCAAATCTCCTTTCTTGGTCGGAGTCCGCTGCTGTGATTCTCATTTTTCTTGTTGGGTGCCATCACTGTTGTTTTCTCCTCTTCCAAGGTATGTGTTTCTGAACTCTACCCATTTACTCTTTATTTTGGTTTTTATTTACTATTAGCATACTTTTTTTGTGTGGGTCTTTGATCTTTGACCAAATCTTGTCTAACCTAGGTTATTAGTCCCACGAAATGCCTTGATAAAACTTGAGAAATTAGTGCTTTAGCCTTGTAAATTTGATCAGTATTTAGGTTACAAAGCGTTAGGGAAATGTTGGGTCTTTGGTTTGAATCACATGGGTTGATTGTGGCATCCCCAGTTCTGTCTCTGAATGACAGAACGAAACCCCAATGACGGACCGTCGTAACCACGACGGACCGTCATAGGGTCCGTCCCAACACCCCACAACTTGTTTCCTCTAAGTGTCCACCAACGAATACATGTGACGGACTGTCATGCCCACGACGGCCCGTCCTACACAACCGTCTTGGTTGTCAGAGACCCCTGTCCCAAGGGTCTCAATAATTTTTCTAAGTGTCCACTGACGGACACATGTGACGGACCGTCATGCCCACGACGGTCCGTCCTGCACAACCGTCGTAACGGTCAGAGACCCCTGTCCTAAGGGTCTCAACACTTTTTCTAAGTGTCCACTGACGGACACATGTGACGGACCGTCATGCCCACGACGGTCCGTCCTGCACAACAGTCGTGACGGTCAGAGACCTCTGTCCTAAGGGTCTCAACACTTTTTCTAAGTGTCCACTAACGGACACATGTGACGGACCGTCATGCCCACGACGGTCCGTCCTGCACAACCGTCTTGGTTGTCAGAGACCCCTGTCCCAAGGGTCTCAATAATTTTTCTAAGTGTCCACTGACGGACACATATGACGGACCGTCATGCCCACGACGGTCCGTCCTGCACAACCGTCTTGGTTGTCAGAGACCCCTGTCCCAAGGGTCTCAATACTTTTTCTAAGTGTCCACTGACGGGCACATGTGACGGACCGTCATGCCCACGATGGTCCGTCATGTACAACCGTCGTACCAGTCAGAGACCTTCCTTCTGAGATCTATATCGTTAATTATTACATGACGGACACCATGACGGTCCGTCATACTCACGATGGGCCGTTACCCAGGCCGTCGTGCCTCACTGCTACTACAGAGCTGTCATTACTGCTTTGAATTTATGTGTATTTTGTCTTATTTTTTTCTTGTCATGTTTGCTCCTTCTAGTACTAATGATAATTCTTTACAGGTACTACCTCTCATGGCACTAAAACAAGATCGCGTTTACGCACGTGGGCGTTCCAAGTCTGTCGCCCCGTCTGCCCGATTGGTGATAGGCTCTGATGATGAGCATGATCCCGAGTACGTGCCCCCAGGCACTGCTACTACAGCACGAGCTCCACGTGCACCTAGAGCCACACCCAAGAAGGTGGCGTCCGGCGTAGTCACTGCCTCCCAGTCTAATGAGGAGCGCACACTGACCGGCACACCTTCTGGGTCAGCTACCCAAGACGAAAGAGCATCTGGCTCTTTAGGAGTTTCGTGGTTAGAGGAAGCCTCCGGGTCCGCAGAAGCCTCTGCACCCGCCACAGCTACACAGTCTGCCTCGGCTGATGAGGCTGACAGCACTGACTCCACTCCTGGCTCACCGACTGGAGTTCCTGCCCCGGTTGCCGACCAGCCCAACCGGTGGTGTGTTGACGGGCAATACCAAGTGTACTTAGACGACAAGGTTCTCAATGATAAAGGCATCATGACACGGACCCTTACACTAGAGAGGCGGGTCCTTACGGGGAGTCTCCCCACCATGCCGGATATCCACACTCTCTTCACCAGACACCGGCTGGAGTGGACGGCTCGTTCTTTGGGCCGCTACAGTGAGGAGTTGGTCCGAGAGTTCTATGCCTCTTATGTGGCCACTCTCCGATTACAGATAGATAGGCAGGCTGCCCCCGCCAAACAGGCCCCACTTGAGCACGTCAAAGTACGCGGCATACAAGTCGACATCTCCCTGCCAGCCATCCGTCGATATTTGTACGGCGAGGATGTTGATACCACCAGGACACCTCTCACCGCCGAGTTCGACTACCGGTGGCAAATTGTTAAAGAGGACCGGTTCTTACGTGAGCCATCGCTGAGAGAGACCACCAAGAGGTGGATGGCCCAGCACTTGTCTATTGATGGAGAGGCTGCTGATTGGGTGATGGAGCCAAAGGGAGCCATCAGGAAGGCCAACTTGACCTTTACGGCCAAGTTTCTTTGGTTGATAGTCCGCCACTACCTTTCTCCCACTGCTGCAGATAATATAGTCACATGGGATCGTGCAGTTCTGATGGCCGCAATGATGACAGGGTTCGAGGTCGACTTCGCTTGGCTTCTACAGGCGGTTATACATGAGAGGGCCTTCAAGGTCACCACGACTTATCCTTTTCCTTGCATGGTTTTCTCTCTATGCAGATCTGCAGGTGTGCCCATTTGGCACATTGACCAGCTCAGGACCCCGCAGGGAAATGTTGACATCGGCCTCATCAGGGATGAGGCCAATGAGTTGGCTCCACGTAGTGGGCCCCACCCGGAGGTGGTCCCACTTAGTGAGAACCTGGCAGATACCATAGAGCATGCTCATGCGGCTTTCCAGGCTGCTTCTGCACACACTGACACTACCCCGGTCGAGTCTATCCCGGGTAGTAGCACTGCCCCGAGCTCCTCTCGCTCGGCTCCTTCCGCCACTCTGGTCCTACTTGCTAGGGTCCAGAAACTTGAGGCACAGATGGCTACACTTCTGCATCACATCCAGCGTTGGATGTAGAGGTCTATTGCTGAGGCAGAGGAGCGCATGGAGCGCAAGATGGCACAGTACACAGAGAGGAAGATCGCAGAGGTACATCAGCACTTAGACGTTTTTGAGTTGCGAGTTCTAGCCCGACCAGCACCTCTGGTGGACATGTCGACCCTTCAGGCTGCGGTTGAGAGTCTGCGGGCTGATCTTGATATGATCTTAGAGGCGAGGGTGCCTGAGTCTGAGGCCCCTTCTGCAGAGCCTGCTGAGGACACAGTGATGGCTGCTCTTTTTGCCACTTCTGATGTTCCACCACCTCCCCCCCGAGAGCATGCCAAGAGACGCAGGGGTCGAGAGGAGGATGAGGCTAGGGCGAGGAAGAAGGAGCGCCGTGAGATGGAGGCTGCGAGGAGAGCCTCGATTGCTGACGAGGAGGCCCGTACGTTGAGGGCTGTAGAGTTAGCTGCCGGGGCGTCTAGCTCCAGAATTGTAGATACTGTGGGAGGCACTACTGATGGTGCTATTGATGCTGATGACACTACTGAGGGTGTCCAGACTACGCAGGGAGTGGGTTCCGGTGAACCGGACCCACCAGCTTGCTGATCACCGGCGCTTAGCGCCTCAGGTTTGCTTCACTTACCTTTCGCGTACTTTAGTTTTTTTTATGCATTGGGGGCAATTGCATATCTTTTGTTGGGGGTGGGGTAAATGGAAAGTGAGTACTTGGGTGAATTCTGAGTAGCCCAAGTTCACGATCCTCTTTTGGGGTTTTCTTGCCTGTGTTCTTTTTTCCCAAAAGACTGATTACTTTTATTGTTGAACTGGCATGTCATATCTTATGTACATAGTATAAATCTGAAGCATGATGGCTAAAACAAATATGATATCCCGATAATCAAAATGATGCATGACTGGGCATAGTAATTGATAATTGTGTGGTTTGAAACATGAAATAAAGATACACTACTGCATGATCCTGAATCTAAGACTCGAACTAGGTGTCTAATAATCTGGGAATGTAAGGAATGTCAAGTGAGTGTGAGGTGAATTCGAATGTCCACCATCAATACTGATCTAGAACTTGCCTGGTTAGTCCTGCTAAAAGTGAGCCAAATCAAACAATTAGGAAAGGATCATAGGCCTTTGTTCGAAATAGTCAATCTTAAGCTTAAAAAAAAAATAACAGAAAACCAAATGAAGTTAACCCTTTATTGATCCAAATGATTTGAGCCTAAAAACAGATCTTTCTTTGTCATCCCAACTGATCTTCTCGGGGAACAATGTATTGGCCCTGGTCCCTCCTTGGACATGTGCACCTCAATTTATGCCAAAAAGCATAAGTTGAGGGTGGCTAAATGCAGAAAGCAACCTTGTCGTGGCCCTGACCCAACCATGGGTATTGTGAACCTTAACTCATGGCAAAGTCATGAGTTGAGGGTGGCTGTTATAAGAAATACTCCGAAAAATTGGGGTTGAAAGTATGAAGAGGAAGAAAGAACAAAACAGAAGTGACTAAAAATAAAATAAAAATAAAATTAAAAAAAAATATAAAAGAGAAAAGTCACTCACATATAAGGATGAGAAAGGAAAAGCAGCAAGGTAAAAAGAAAATTGAGAAATTGGGCGAAATAGAATGATAAAAAGGTAGTGCGTTTAGTCGATATGTCAAGGAGGGCAACAAGTCAATAAAATATACCTAAATATACCCTACCTGACCCTGAGCCTATGCTACAAGCTAGAAAGTCCTATTGTGATCCTAAGAGTTGTATGGCGAACTTAAAGTAGTGAAAATAAGGGCAAGCCTATGGCAATATGTATAAATGAGTTGTGAATTTGTTCTGAGAGTGAGTGTCGAAAAGTGATCCTTATACTCAAACTGAAATCATTGTGTGAAAAATGAGGATGTTATTTGAAGTGAGGACAGTAGTTGCAATACCGGAAATATTAGCACCTCGGTGAGAAATTGAAGAGGATAGGTGTCATTGCGTAGTGAGTCTGTGTCATGGTCTGATTCTACACAAGTCAATGCCTAATAGTGATACCATGCATGAACATAATGAGAATGTCGGGATTGATAGCCAAATGATTGCGGAAGCTAAAATATGGATACTCTTGTACAAAGATTTTGTAGTGAGTCATAGTGCGTCGCTTGAGGACAAACAACGAATTTAAGTTGAGGGTGTTGATGTACCGTGGTTTCACGGTATTTCTAATGCTTTTTCCTTAAGTTTAGTGTATGTCGAAAGCCTTTTTGTGTTGATTTTTATATAAGTTTCTCTTTGTTTGCAGAAAATCTGTCCAAGGATGAACGCGGAAGTTTTTGAGCAAGAAATGCAGAAGAGACCACCTACGGAGCTTATGACGGTCCGTCGAGGATGTGACGGTCCGTAGGTGGCATCGTAGTGAGGAGAGAAGCTGCTGAAGGAAGATGGGGAAGTCTGACCAAGTGTGGGATTATGAAAGTCCATGACGGACCGTCATAGCCACGACGGTCCGTCCTGCTTGTTCGACGTGTGATCAGAGAAGTAGTCCTAGTACCCAAATTCCAAGAAGTTCAAGTATTTTGGAACGGAGACCCTCGACGGACCGTCGTGCTTGAAACGGTCCGTCATACCTGTCCGTCGAGGGGAATGAAGAAAGCAGCAGAAGAATGTGTGAAGTATGGGACGACGGAGGCCATGACGATCCGTCGTGTCCATGACGGTCTGTCACGTGATCCGTCGACCCAGACGCGTTTGGACAGATTTTTAGTAAATAGAATCCTTCTTTGATTAGGTTTTGTTTTTATTATAAATAGTTTGAAAAACCTCGTTTTTGGGGTGAGATTTTTTGTTAATTTTTAGTTCTTTTGTTATAGTATTGAACTCTCGATTTTGGTAATCAAGATACTTTTTCCGAAATTGATTGTTGGTGATTTTGTTGATTAATCAAGTTAAATTCTGGAATTTATTCGTTCTCATAAAAGTAAGTGCATGAATTCTTCCATTAACAATATGAATTGTGTAATTATGAACATGGGTAACTAAAACTCCATAGCTAGGGTTGTGGGAACCATGGGTGAATAATAAGATAAAATCTAACTAAAATAACAATTCTAGAATGGTGTCTTGCATGTATTGATAATTCTTTCGTGTAGAAGTCTTTTTAACGGATGGCCAACGTTAGAACTCGCCTTAATGCTACTTGCCGGACCAAGGAGGTAGATAATAGGAAAAGAATTATCAACATAGATTTAGTGTAGACTATCTAATAGGATAGTATTGGTTGGTACGAGTTAACAACTTAGTCAAATACCGAATACAATGCTTAATATGAGGTAAAGATAAGGGTTAGTATAGCAACACACGTAGCCGGACCAAGGTGCGGAGTGAAATTCTCTAGATGCCAGACCAAGGATTTAGAGATACATAGCTTATCACTTTACATGCAAGATATTAGGATAGAATTGTTATAGTTAGATTTATCAAGTTAGGAACCTGTGGGGAACACTTAAGCCCTAGTTACTTTTATTAATTGATTAAACTCCAAAAGCTGAATCTGTTAGTTGTTCATTTTTATTTAGTTAATCATTTCATTAATTTAGAAATAAAAACCCCCTTTTTGTCTTTTGTTTTCTCGGAAAATAGTTGGCTAAATAATAGTAATAATAGAATAAAGTTAAGTCTGAACTATTTTCCTTGTGGGATCGATCCCAACCTCATCAGTTGGGTTCTTTACTTGATACGACCGCTTTACTTCTTATTTGAGAAGTAAGTTTGAGCATATCACCCCTCAACTTTGTTTTATTGGTTGACAATGCACTTACCGTTAAAACAAGTTATTGTTATCCCTGTCGTTACCAAACTTGTCAAATATGCCCCTTAATTGAATGGAAAATCCCAAATAACAAAAATTGGTTATTTAAATAAATTGGTTAAAATCAAATGGATCGATTCGGGTTTAAATTGGTTAATTTAAATAAATCAGATTATTTTTGTTATTTTAAGGTTTTTCATCCAATTGAGGGGTATATTTGACAAGTTTGATAACGGCAGGGGTACTAATAACTTTGTTTTAACGGTAAGGGCATAGTCAACCAAAAAACAAAGTTGAGGGGGATTTTTGACTCTTTTCCCTTTAATTTTTCTTGACCATTTTTACTAAATTTTATTAGAAATTTATTGAAAAGGGCAAAATAATTCTCTAAATAGAAAAACAATTAATTGATTAGATTTTGTTTTTGGATTTATCATTTAACATCAATTGCATTATTTTATTCAGTCAAACTACATCTTAAGTGTGTCCATATCCATTGCCTATAAATTCTTCTCACAGTCTATAGATTGGCGTGCATCATTCAAATCATTGACGCTAACTTTCTGAAGAGATCGAACAGGTAAACTCAATCTCTATTTAGAATTTTTCTAGAGTATTTTTATACTAATGCATCTGACAATAATTTCTTAGAAAACCTCTCAAATTTGACTTGATTTGAATATTTATGTGTTTGACATTGTTTTCTATTTTTCTTCTTAGAATGTCGAGTTCAAACCCTAGATCGTTCCTGTGCCATATATGTAGCCAAATCATTTTCACTTATCATGCATTTATGATTCATGTTCAATCTCATCCGATTCAATCGCGACCACAAGTTCACATATCGGAAGGTTCAAACAGGCTGAATTTAACATCACTGTCAACACTTGCACTACCAACGCAAAATGCAAGATTACTGAGAAATGATAGAGATGTGCCACAAGAACCACCATCATACCGTCGTTGGTTACAACCACATCGACACATAGCAGAACGTTCAAACCGGTCGAGCTCAACATCACAATCAAGACCTGCAATACTAGCACAAACTGCAAGAATTCTGAGAAATATGAGACACGTGTCACGAGAACCATCAGTATATCATCGTCGTCGAATTAGACCTAACATTAGTGTCTGGCGCGTGCATGCAACTCGTGGGGCACAAATGTTGATGTCAACAGGAAGTAATCAAGTCAGGATTTCAAATTCGACCGATACAAATCTAACTGAAATTTCTCATGAATCCATCACAAGACCTTACATAGATCAGTTGGATGTTCCTATTCAACACATACCACATGATGATAATGAAAATAATGGGTTAGATCTAACCTTAAAGCTTTGAAGTCAAGAGGATCCATGTCTGAAGGTTGTAGGTTTTTCTTTCTTGTGTTTTTCTATATTAGACCAAGTGGCAATAATTAGAATAATTTCTTAGATAGTCCAGTTTTTCGTTTTAGTTTTACTTTCTTTTCAGAGCGCGTTATTGATCCTGCAATAGAAAATTTCATTATAATTATGGAAATTGTTATTTCTATTTCAGTATGTTTGTCTTACTTTCCTTGTTAGTCTATTAAAAAAAAGAATGTTTAATTCATTTTTCGACAACTCTTTAATTCTTTCTTTTTCACATATCACCTTTAATACCACAAGATAAAAGGACGTTTTAGTAAAATAAATTTTGCATACATCACAAGATATAAAAGTATTCTTCACTTGTTTAAACTTTATAAAAAATCAAAACTCGACAAACAAAAATTGAAATGCGTTATAAAATAAGTATCTAATTAATTTATAACAATAAACTAAAATAAAAACATGAACAAACTAAGAGATAGATAATAAAATATATGTCAAACTATTTTCTTCTTATTTTTGTGAAGAATACAATGACTATTTATAGCCAATAGGAGAAAATAAATTAAACACTTCGCCATTGACAAACTATTCATTTGGCCAAGTGTCCACACATGTCATCATATTAATAAAGTAAATGATGACTCTTTAAAGGATGGACACATGTCATCTATTTGGTTTTACAACACTCCCCTTGGATGTCTCATATATATAGACATTCACAATACGTTTTACATGTTGCCTCATTAAAACCTTTCTAGGAAAACCCAATGGGACAAAACCTAGACTAAGGAAAAAAGAGTGCAACACGTATTTTACTCCCCATGATGAAGACTACGATTCAGATGCTTAAGTCTTCGCATTCCGATCTTTTGTACCATCTTTTCAAGAGTTGAGGCTGATAAAGATTTAGTTAATAAATATGCTGGATTATCACTTGAACGAATTTATTGTATATCAATATCACCGTTCTTCTGGAGATTATGTGTAATGAATAATTTCGGTGAAATATGTTTCGTTCTATCTGTTGACACCAAATTTCGATCTGATAGTTTTAAAATTGATACATTTTGCATATTTTATTTTATATAGTTCAAAATACATGTTTTTGTTATTGTAATGAAATTTGTTGATAATCATTCTTTTTCTCAAAGTATTAGGATTTTTATCGATTGTTATGTTTATATTATTTTGCCACAACCAGATGTTCAAATATTTGTTCATTTCTTATAAAATCTTTATTTCTGTTAAATTGTTTTTTTTACATGTAATTGATTACGTTTGTTACATTTTTCATATTCATTTTTTCTCTGTTATATTGTTAATATTTATTTTGATATTATGCGCAGTCTAAATATTCATTTAAATTCGATACAATTTACATACATAAATATTTTATCAATCGACAATTTTTGGGTCACAATCTCAAGCCCATAACTTGAGCCCATAATTTTTAACTCCCTATATATGTAATAGTTAATCCATTAAGTTTTTTTTTTGGTGGTGAAATATTTTTCAAATTAGGGTTGAGAATTTTCAGATTTTTTATGGACAAGAGTGTCACTTTTCAATATTTTTCGGTCATCACCACCCCGGAATCCGGTGAAGTTCCGGCAACCCAAAAAAAAACTTATATTTTTCTCCCTTTTTCCGGCCAAACCCACCGGAAATCACCCCCCCCCCATTTTTCCCTTTCTTCTCCGACCCAAACAACCCCTGGAAAAACGGACAGCAACACAACTCCGTCCAACCACCAAACCAGACCACTCAAAACCCCATGGGAACACTACCACCAAGCTCCAAAAACAACCTCCTAAAGCTCGTTGAAACAGCAGCCGAAAATTGACCCATCACTACTCCATTCTTTCCCCCCCTTTTTGAGTTCCACCATTAATGGCAAACTCAGAGTACAAAGCAAACTCAGAGTACAACAGCAACAACCAGAACCTCCTTTTCCGGCGAACAACCAGTCACCAAACAAAACCCCCATCCCATTTTTTCTTTATATTTTTTATTATTTTATTTTTTCATTGCAGATGAATGAACCAGGGAGCTATTAGCTCCAAAAAATCAGCAAGTTTCGAGGCTTATCGACGGAAAACAACTAGCTCCGTCAAAAAATTCAGATCCAGCTTACAATAGCTCCGATGAGCTTTACTATTTTTCTTCAATTTCTGGTAGAAATCTTGAACTATTTTACCATTTTTTTTTTGTTGATTTTGTTCTATGTTGAATTTCATATTTTGCTTGAATATTTTTTTGTGGCTGCTTGTTTGGAAATTTATTCTGTTTAAGTAAATTAATTTTATTTATTTATCTTAAGTTTACTTTACGTTTAAGTTTACACTTCCTATCTTGCTAAAATTGTTCACTGCATATTTGAATAGTATTTCATTGTTATTTTTTTCCTTTAGAATATTTTTTCTTACATTATTTTATCTATATATAGATAAATTCTTTTTAGATTGTTAACTCCGACGGTTATTATGTTAGCAATTTCATTTGGTTTTTGTTTGATTTCAAAATAGGATAGTGAATTTTATTTTTTCTAGCGAGCTCCCTGCTTCAATTCTTATATCTTGGTTACTGTCATGTGAATGTTTGTTAGATTTCATTTATTTGTGTTAATTTTTTTAGCTATTGCTTCTAGTTTACTGTTATTTTTATTAGTTAATATAATTTGTTTTCTTTCAATTATTTGTTAAATGATAACATATGTAAAGGTTAAATTCAATTAATGAAGTTTGATGTTACATTTTAGTTACTTAGCTTATTAAATGTTGAAGTTGGGATTTCATTACTTTAACGTTGTTTTGTCTTTTACATTAAGCTTTTATTTACATTTTGCTCACTGTTTCAACATTTTTAATTATACATATTTCTTGCTTGTTGAATTTTAAACTAGAATTGGCCAATGAAAAAATCTCTCCGTCGGTTTTGGAGGCCTCCCCATTTTAAAAAGACGGAATTTTAGTTTAAGTTTACATATTTTATATGTTGAAATTGGCCAATGAAGAAATTACCGTCGATTTCCAAGGCCTCCAATGTTAATAAGACGGATTTTTATTTTTAAGTTATTATTTCATATATTCAATTTTATTCATATTTATTTATTACTAACACTTTTAGTAAGTGTGTTTACAGGTACCCCGGAGTTACTTCTCATTGAAGTTATTCGAATTAAGTTCGAATTATACTCTTTATTTAATATTTTGTATATATTACGTTAGGCAAACTTTAGGCCGTTTCTTATAGTTTCTCATTCTATTATTGTGTATATTGCATGTTGTTATATTTGTACATTATTTATTTTCCTCCTCAATTTGAAAAAATGAACTCAGTTGGGAACCACATTTTGTGGATTCCGAAGGATGCCTAATCCCTTCCCTTCGGAATAATTTGAACCCCTTACCTAGAATCAATTTGGTTTCGTAGACATTTCTTTCAAGTTAATTAATTAATCGGTTTCCTAGTTTTCCAAAAAAAATTAGGTGGCGACTCCTTTTCCCTTTAACCCCCTTTTACCCCGTTTCAAAATTCTTTATAATTCTTTTAACTTAATTCTTTTTTTTAATTGAGTCACCGCGACGTTGCTCCTATTCAAAGGATGTCAACACTATCTCCTTTTATGAAGCCTCCTTTTAATTGAGCTATACATGCAACATTGTCTTCAAAGAGAACTGTGGGTAGCTTGACATCACATTTCAAACCACATTTTTCTTTGATAAAATGTATTACTGATCTCAACCATACGCATTCTCTACTTGCTTCATGAATAGCTATTACCTCAGCATGATTTGAAGAAGTAGCGACTATGGACTGCTTAGTAGATCGCCATGATATAGCAGTACCTCCGTATGTGAACAGATAGCCTGTTTGAGATCAAGCCTTATGTGGGTCAGATAAATAATCTGCATCTGCATAACCAACAAGATATGTACTATCTTTGTTAGTATAAAATAGACTCAGATAGTCCCTTTTAGATATCGCAATATATGTTTACTCTATTCTAATGTCTTCGTGTAGGAGAAGAACTAAATCTTGCTAATAAATTAACAGAAAATTCATGTCAGGTCTTGTAGAATTAGCAAGATACATAAGTGCGCCAATTGCACTAAGATAAGGTACTTCGGGATTAAGAAGTTCCTCATTCTCTTCTTGAGGTCGGAATGGATCTTTACTCACTTCAAGTGATTGCACAATCATTGGAGTACTTAATGGATGTGCTTCTTTCATGTAAAAACATTTCAAGATTTTCTCAGTATAGACAGATTGATGGATGAAGATCCCGTCTACTAAATGTTCAATTTGTAGACCAAGACAAAGTTTTGTCTTTCCAAGGTATTTCATCTCAAATTCATTCTTTAGATATTCAATTGCCTTTTGGACCTCTTCTGGAGTTCCAATGAGATTAATGTCATCAACATAAACTGCAAGAATAACAAACCCTGATGTTATTTTCTTAATAAAAATGCAAGGGCAAATGACATCATTTATATAATTTTATTTTATCAAGTACTCACTGAGGCGATTATATCACATGTGTCCTGATTGTTTTAAGCCATATAATGACTTTTGTAATCCGATTGAACATATTTCTCGAGGTTTTGAACTATATGCTTCAGGCATTTTAAGTCCTTCTGGAATTTTCATATAAATTTCATTATCAAGTGAACCGTAAAGATAAGTTGTAATCACATCCATTAGATGTATTTCAAGATTTTCATGATCAGCTAAACTGATAAGATATCAAAAAGTTATTGCATTCATAACTGGTGAATATGTTTTTTCATAGTTGATACCAGGTCGTTGAGAGAATCCTTGTGCAACAAGGCGTGCCTTGTATCTTACAATTTCATTCTCTCATTTCGCTTTCGCACAAAAACCCATTTATAGCCAACTGATTTTACACCATTTGGGGTTTGGACTACAGGTCCAAAAACCTCACGTTTAGCAAGTGAGTCTAATTCTGATTGAATTACCTCTTGCCATTTTGATCAATCACATCTTCGTCGACATTTTTCGACAGATAAGGATTCAAAATCATCACTGTCTTGCATAATGTTAAGTGCAACATTATATGCGAAAATATTATTAACTATTATTTTCGATCGATCTAAACTTATCTCATCACCCGTAGAACTTATTGAAAGTTCTTCATTCACTTGAGTCTCGGGTTCACTGATCTCTTCATAAATATCAGGATTAATCAGATCTTGGATCTTATCTTCGTGAGATTCTTTTGTAGTGTCATTTTTCGTATTTTTTTTGTAGGATTTTTATCTTTTGAACCCAATGGTCTGCCACGCTTCAAGCATGTTTGTGATTCAGAAGTCATGACACTTGTAGATGGTCCTTTTGGGACGTCAATCCGGATAGGAACGTTTACTGCGGGAGTATATGACTTTGTTATCCTTTTCAAATCAGTAAATGCATCTGGCATTAGATTTACTATGTTTTGCAAATGGATGATCTTCTGGACCTCCTGTTCACATATAGGGGAACGTGGATCAAAATGAGTTAATGATGAAACTTTCCATGCAATTTTATTTTTAAGTTCTTTTTTCTTTCCCCCTAATTGCGGAAAATTTGTTTCATCAAATCGACAATCTGCAAATCTTGCAGTAAATAAATCTCCTGTCAATGACTCAAGGTAGCGAATTATAAAGGGTGAATCAAACCCAACATATATGCCTAACCTTCTTTGGGTGCCCATCTTAGTGCGCTGCGGGGATGGTACTGGCACATATATAGCACATCCAAAAATTCGTAGATGAGCAATATTTGGTTCATAACCAAATAATAATTGTGACGGAGAATATTTATTATAATAAGTCGATCTGAGATGAATAAGTGATGCTGCATGTAAGATAGCATGACCCCAAACAGTAGTGGGTAACTTACTTTTCATAAGTAGAGGTTTTGCTATCTACTGTAAGCGCTTAATAAATGACTCAGCAAGGCCATTTGAGTATGAACATAAGCTACATGATGTTCAACTTTTATCCTTATTGATAAGCAATAATCATTAAAAGCTTGGGATGTGAATTCTCCAGCATTATCAAGGCGAATTGACTTAATGGGATAATCTGGAAATTGCGCTCTTAATCGTATTAATTATTTCAATAATTTTGCAAACGCCAGGTTGCGAGATGATAAGAGGCACACATGAGACCATCTTAAAGATGCATCTATTAGAACAATAAAATATCTAAACGATCCACTAGATGGGTGAATAGGTCCACATATATCCCATGTATATGTTCTAAAAATTAAGGGAATTCAATGTTAACCTTCATTTGTGATGGCCTAGTAATCAATTTTCCTTGATAACAAGCAGCACATGAAAATTCATCACACGTAAGAATCTTCAGGTTCTTTAATGGATGTCCTTTTGAGTTTTCAACAATTCGTCTCATAATTATTGATCCAGGATAACCCATTCGGTCATGCCAAAGCACAAAAAATTTTAAGTCAGTAAACTTCTGGTTTACGATAGAATGTGTTTTAACTGAACTTATTTTTGCATAATATAAACCAGAAGATAAAGTTGATAATTTCTCTAACACATATTTCTGGTTTGAGACAATCTTGGTAATGCCAAGGTATTTAACGTGCATTTCATTTATTGTTTCAATATGATATTCATTTCGGCAAATATCTTTAAAACTTAACTAGTTTCTTGGGGATTTAGAAGAGAACAATGCATCTTCTATAACAAGTTTTGTCCCCTTAGGCAAGAATATAGTAGCTCTTCTGGAGCCTTCTATTAAGTTTGAATTGCCAGAAATTGTAGTAACATTTTCTTTTCTTCTAAGCAAGTAAGAAAGCAAGTAAGAGAAGTATTTCTCATCTTTGAATATGGCGTGTGATGTTCCACTATCAATTATACAAATATCTTCATGATTGATCATTGATTCAAACGGAGTTTGGGGCATATCCATATTTTCTTCAAAAAAAAAGATATAAACATAGTAAAATAATACTTTAAACAAGGCTATTATATTTACAATGATTTAGAAAAACACAAATATACCAACTAATACAAATAAATAGAAAATGAAACTATCTAATTTATCACGGGATCGTCATTGATTATTTTTCCTTCAGGGAATACAAAGAAATCAGCTACATCCAGATGCATAGGCTCAACATTTGCTTCTGCATTATTATCAACCTTATGCATGGGCTCAACATTATCATCAGAGATAAAGTTTGTTTCTGGATTATCGTCACTTCTTTTCAAGGATGCTTGATAAAGCTGAACCAGACGCTTAGATGATCGGCAAGTACGCGACCAGTGCCCCATTCCTCCACATCTATGACATACACTTTCCAAATTTTTCTTTTGTATCACTTCTTGTCTCTCACCCTTCCTTTTATATTGTTGGTCATTTTTCGGTGCAAGACGACCATCATGATTGTAATTTATTTTACAACCACGACCACGATCATGATCGGAGCCACGACCACGATAGGAGCCACAACCTTTTTCTCGTTGGTGATAATTTGCTTGATTCACTTCAGGGATTGGCATAGAACCAACAGGTCGACTTTCATGATTTTTTATCAAAAGGTCGTTATGTCGTTCAGCAATAAGAAGATGTGAAAGTAATTCAGAATATTTTTTAAAATCCATTCCTTGATATTGCTGCTGCAGGAGCATACTCGAGGCAAGAAATGTGGAGTATGTTTTCTCTAGTTTATCATGTTCAGTGACCTCTTCTCCGCATAAACTTAACTGTGATATAATTCTATACATGGAAGAATTATATTCAGTTATACTTTTAAAATTAGATAATCTCAGATTAAACCAATCATGATGTGCCTGTGGTAGAATGACCAACTTCAGGTGGTCATATCTATCTTTTAAATTTTTTCACAGTACAACGGGGTCTTTTATAGTGAGATATTGCATTTTCAGCCCCTCGTCAAGATGGTGACGGAGAAAGATCATAGCTTTTGCACGTTCTTGACTGGATGTCTGATTATTCTTTTTGATGGTTTTCACCAAACCCATTGCATCCAAGTGGATTTCAGCATCTAGTATCTAGGATGAGTATCCTTTACCCGATATATCCTTACCCGATATATCCAAGGCAACAAATTCAAGTTTTAAAATATTAGACATTTTTTATTTTTTTTAGAAAAATAAAATTCTTACCCTTTTTACCTATTGAAAGTAGCTCAAGTTAGTAGAGTCTCGTGCTGATAACGTGTTATAAAATAAGTAGCTAATTAATTTATAACAATAAACTAAAATAAAAACATGAACAAACTAAGAGATAGATAATAAAATATATGTCAAACTATTTTCTTCTTATTTTTGTGAAGAATACAATGACTATTTATAGCCAATAGGAGAAAATAAATTAAACACTTGGCCATTGACAAACTATCCATTTGACCAAGTGGACACACATGTCATCATATTAATAAAGTAAATGATAACTCTTTAAAGAATGATCACATGTCATCTATTTGGTTTTACAACAAAATGGATGAAAAATATTTTTATCATCCCAAACTCATACAACAAATATAAGGATAAACAAAACTTAGTACATGTTGTATTTACACTTGGTACTTATCATTCTTTACTTTCAATTTTGGACCTTAAATTTGCTCATGTAATAAATGGTGGTAATTAAGTGAAAATTCAATTATTATTCCTTCCTTTTCAATAACATTTCACTTGAAGTAGACGATAAAATTTAAGACGGAGAAAGCGGTGATATTCTTTAACTGCATACGCTAGTTTGATCTTTGATCATATAGCTATCTCCTAAGCTGCTCTTGGAATTGAAATTAAATAGCTACATTTTTTTGTGATCGATCTTCTCTATTAAAATTGTTCACCTTGCACTCATCAACCCCCCCCCCCCAAAAAAAAATATATATATATATGTTTAAAATAAAGATTAATAGGCTCCTAAAACATAAGAAGTTTTCCTCTCATATGGCTCGAGATAAAATGACTGGTTCGAGGTCTTATCTCCAATTCTCTATATGAAATTCCATCTCAGAAATGAAAATTGAATCTATTAATATAAAATAATCAAAAAAATACAAAATTACTTATTTTTCAGGTTCATAATTTAATTTTCCGGATGTATGACTACCTTGACAAACCTTCCCTTAAGAAAATTCAGCTAATATCATGTAAATCGATGATCCACGTATTAATTAAATTGATTAAAATAATACTACTTTCGTTATAATTATTTTTTTAAAAAAATATTTATCTCAGACATTATTTTTTAAAAAGAAAATTATTGATTCCATCTCTGGTGACTTGAGATTATGTAATATTTAAGATAATATGCAAGAATAAATTTTTATTCATTGCTGATAAATAAAAAATAAAAAAATGACTGGCTCTAGTAATTTATCAACCCTCTTTTTAAGGTTAACATCTCATGCTTAGTATAGATATAGTCATTAGATAAATCTTAAACTTACTTTAAGATACAATAACACCTTTTTACCCCAATTTTTTTTACTATTAAATGTGGTAAAGATTTATTTTCTACCTTTAAAAAAATCATCTTTCATTATTCTATTATTATATATCATTTGATATTTAGTAAATTGGATTAATAAGTCTTTAAACTCTCTAGATATCTACACCACTATATTTGAACAAAAAAAACAGAATAAATTTCTATTCCCAAAATAAAAAACAAATTCTGTCTTTCTCTAAACATTTAATATTCTCAAAATCTTGTTGTTTATATAAAATCTCATTAACATCATCAAAAACCAAAGTTTAAGTGCCTCATATCAAAAAATAAAAATTGAAAGGTGAAAACATGGGATTTAAGGATTTTCAACTCAAGATAGCCAAGGTATATGCTTCTTTTTTGTTAATCTATATACATTTTGTTTAATCTTTTTTATAATAATTTTTTGAAGCAAAATCAAAATGTTTATCACTTCTTAATCGAGAATTTTGATTTATCTTTAATTGTTTTACCTAAATTGTACTCAATTACCCTAATTTTTTTTTTAAAATCCCTTGTTAGAGTCCTAAACTAGCATAAATCTATCAAGGTTGTAACAATGTTTGAAATTATTGTTATATGTTACAATTCAGAGTACTAGGGAAAATTGACATGTAGGTGCATTCATCTGTTATTTTTTATGTATATACAGTAGATGTTGAATTCTGTTAGCTTTTTCGTATGTTTGAAACAGTAGATGTTGAATTCTCTTAGCTTTTTTGTATGTTTGAAACAGTAGATGAATTCTGTTAGCTTTTTCGTATGTTTGAAACAGTAGATGTTGAATTCTCTTAGCTTTTTCGTATGTTTGTAACAGTAGATGTTGAATTCTCTTAGCTTTTTCATATGTTTGAATCTCCTTAGTGAAAATTCTGATTTTTTCGTATGTTTGAATCTCCTTAGTGAAAATTCTGGTTTTTTCATATGTTTGAATCTCCTTAGTGAAAATTCTGGCTTGGTTTGACATTTTTTGAATTTCTATGTTTTCTGTTCATTTTTGATAGAAACTTAAGCTGAAAAACTTTATTGGCAAAGAAGGAGGAGGAAACAAGAAGAAAGGATCAGGAAATGGGAAGAGGCTTCCATGGATGATGCCAATAACTCATGGATATTATGTGGCGGAGGAAAGTCGAGACGGAGCAAGGCCACAAACACCTCAAAGTAACAAGGTGGAGTGTGATAAAGTGGTGGTGCAAAGGGAACAAGTTGAGGAACAAGAGTGGTGGTTTTGTGGTGTTTTTGATACTCGAATTGGGGGCGGAGTTACCAAGTACCTGCAGGCTCATTTGTTTGACAACAATCTTAACGAGGTAATTAAGAAACAAAAACATGATCTTAGGATACTATGTTTCACAATTTTCTTGTTGTTTTGTTTGATAACAATGAGCATAGACGTGATTGTTATTTATTTTGTCATTTAGGTAAATAAAGCATGAAAAATAAAGTATGTTTTTAGGATTCCTAGTTTCACCTTTTTCTTGTGTTGTTTTGTTTTGTTTTGTCATCTTGCAAAATTGTCTTTTTTATCCGTTTAAAGGTTGAATTAAGACATCCAAGGTGTAACGTAGTGATCATAAGGTCTCGGGTGTTTAAAGGTTAAGAATCATGATGTCTCGGGTTTAAATCCTAGTAGAGAAAAAAAAACACTAGGTGATTTCTTCTCATCTGTCCTGACCTGCTTTGGTGGACAGAGTTACGTAGTATTTGATTCTCTTTTCCAAAGTTGTGAAGCCAGAAAAAGAAGCATTTTTCGCAGAGCTTGCTCATAGTGCAGGTCTCACTCGTATAATATCGTATTTGGCTAGACTGACTAACTCACGTACTCCTTATCGTGTATATTTTATTTAGCCAGAGTGCTAGACTTACTCACTCGCCTACTCCATATTGTTAATATAGTATTTGGCCAGACTCACTCACTCGCTTACTCCTTATCGATCTATATTTAATACTTTCTTCCATCTACATTATTTAAAGGACAAAAACAAGAATGGAACCGTAAGCTCCTATGTTATGTATGTTGTTGTCTGTGTGTGTGTTAGTAGCATTGGGAAATTCTAAAAAGCCCTTAGTGATAATCAATATGATCACGATATCTGCTTTGATATGCTTTTCCTTGAGCAAAGGGTCTATCGGAAACAACCTCTCTACCTCCCAAGGTAGGGGTAAGGTCTGCATACACTCTACCCTCCGTAGACTGGGTATGTTGTTGTTGTAGGCATATAATATGAAAAATGTAGCTTAGTTAGAGGCGTTTAGCTCATTTTTTGTGCCTATTTTCGTACAGTCACAGATGAAGAAGAAAAGCAAAGAAACATTGAAAAAGGCACATGTTCATGCAAAAGCTAAGGTCAGGGAAACAGAGAAACTAGAAAGCACCTGGAAAATGGGTTCAGCTTCTGCATTAGTCATCAATGGCGAGAGACTAGTACTCGCAAACATGGGTGAATACAAAGCTGTAGTATGTAGAGACGGCGAAGCTTTTGAAATTAACAGAAGGCAACAGCAAACATCAAAGCCACATTGGTCACATAAGCTCTTCTCAGGTATTAGACATACTAATATATCATCCTTTGTGAAATTTCCTTTTGATGTCGAAAGAACTATATAGCCTGTTTTTTTTTTGTTTTTTTTTTTTTGGTTCGTATCAGCTGCCAAACGCTCACCTAAAGCTGGAGCTGATAAGCCTTCTAAAAGGTCGGAACTTGTTGTTGGTTCTGAAAGAATTGATCGCGATACTGAATTTGTTATCCTAGCTAGCCCTGGCGTATGGGAGGTAAGCTCAAACTCCAACACTATTAACAACAAAAAAAACAGTTAAAATAGTCAAAAACACACTAAAGTATCCTGTTTTTTCGAGTTTTATACCTGAACAACTATCATTTATTCCCGTTTCCTACCTGAACGATAGTAACTCACACACCTGATAGTTTATGTATGAAACTCGAAAAACTAATATACTTTTGGTGTGTTTCTGACCTTCCACTCGAAAAAAGAAAGAAAACGAACCTTTGTGGCGAGTACTGTTGATATCTGATTGAGAAATTTTTCGATAGGTAATGAAGCAGCAAGAGGCAGTGAACCTGATCAGGCATTTGGAAGATCCACAAGAAGCTGCTGAATGTTTAGCGAAAGAAGCGATAAATAGAATGAGCAAGAGCAATATTTCTTGCCTTATCATTAGGTTTGAGTGATGCAGAAATGAGAAAGTTTGTGTATAAAGTTGCTAGCATTTCTGAATGAAAACTGCACATTTCATCAACTTTACATACTGTGTATGGGTAATCCTTCCCATTTACAGAACTGGGAAGTGATAATTATATATTAGGAGTGATATATTTTTAGCATATTAAAGTTTGCTTTGTTCAAGCAATACTTCTGTAAGCTCAAGCTAGGATCTCAGAACTAGTTTTGGCAATGTCAAGAAAAAAAAAATAGTTTCTAGATTATTACTTTTCTCTTCTTCTTGTTTCATTTTATCTTTCTCCAGTTATTCTGTTTGCAGATTTTACTGATGCATCTCTAGATAGACCCTGTTAAGTTACTGTTTTTCATTGAAATATTCGCTTCTCTTGTGAAACGGGCTTAAGATATGGACAGTGAAGATTCATATAGTCGACCTAAATATGTTGAGTTTGTTGTACCTTGAAGCATAAGGTTGAACAGCAGTACCATACTTAGTATAGTCCTACAAGTGGGGTGTCGAGATGGTAAGGTGAAAACAGACCTTACAGTACATCTGTGAGTGGGGTAGAGAGGATGTTTTTGATAAACTCCCGACTCAAGGAAATCATTTTTTTTTGAGAAGATTCGAATAATTGCACGAGGCAAAATTGAAGGACAGGATAATACAAGTATAGTTGGTGCTCCAAACTAGAACCTTACATGTTACTGAGGCGAAAAAATGCTCGATTACCTACTAACCATCTACCTTATTCATTGGCATCTATGCTCTCTTATCTAAGTCCTCGGTGAGTTGACAGCGTGTATATCATATCTAATCATCTCCCTCCAAATCTTCCTCGGTCTACCTTTATCTTTTTCTTCAGACCTATCACCCTCGGTCTACCTTTATCTTTCTTCAAACCTAACATCTCACACTTCCTCACCAGGACTCATGTGCTCCTCTTTTCACATGTTTGAACCATCTCATTCTCAATTCTCGCATTTTGTCCTTCTTATAAACTACTCCCACCTTGCTCTGTATATATTTGTATACTGAAAACTAGTTCATGCAAAGAACCTATAATGAAGGAGCTTAAGTATAGTTGCCTTATTGAAGAGAAATTTTATTTTACTTTCAAGACTAAAATTTTCAAAAACTCAATCAATGAGTGGACTGTTTAATGCATTTTTCTATGGATGGTCAAAGAAAATTCTAAATGAATGACAGTAGAGTTTTGATACTTTGAAGCAGTAAATATACAATAGGAACTTGCAAAAATTTCACTGCAAAACACCTACTATCAAATCCAAACTGTAGAGTACATTGAAAGTTGACATACAGTCGAAAGTATATACATTTCTCATCTTAACACAACACATCTTTACAGTAACTAAATTTACGAAAGAAAACTGTTTTGGGAAGTCATAAACAGCTGTGACTAATCACACCTCTATCTGACAACCAGAGGAGCACTTGAATAATCTTGATACTGAAAGCTGTCACCTTTTCTCGCTAGTCTTGCTTCGAAAGGGAGATAACAAAGAGAGGCGAGCTGTATCCAAGAATAAACACCTCAGTTCGTCATTCGTCAATATAAATAATAAACATGTAAAACTTGCAGATAACATGAAATCTTACACTTCTGTGAAACATTGCCAGCAGTTGGGGTTTCATCTTGGGAGATCAGGTTCTTCAAAGTGAAAACTGGAAGAGACAAGGTATAAGGTCAGTTTATAGATATTGACGAGCAACAAGGGAGAACAAATTGTTGTGGATTCCACACGTGAGGCGGCGTGTTGAGAATATAATAAAAGTATGTAAAAGTGTCGTCTCTCTTACAGCTTAAACCTTCAAAACCTTCAGATGAGACGGTCACACACTTCAATACATAAATTTCAATTGTGCAGATGGGATTAGAGCAAAGCATTCAGGATTAAGTCACAGTTGTCCATCGAGTCGTCTAGAGTAGATACACACCAAAGAAATCTCCCCAAAAACTGTGCATGATGTTGAAAGACATGCCAGCCAAGAACTGCTTCCCCCATTCTTCTCAACTGACAACCCAACAGTACTAATCCCCTACCCGTACACCACTCCTTTCCAATCACAAACAGTTCTTATTAAACTCGTTTTCTTCTCTTTTTACATCTTATTTTACTTGTCCTCTTGTTCTCTGATTTTGATGCTCCCTATTTGGCAAAAAGTATCACGCAGTGCTAATTAAGAATTTGGTATCTAAGACCAAAACCAATCAAAGACACCATCCATCCCTGCCTGGCTGCAGGCTCAAATGATAGCTGCTCACAAACTTCATTTTTGGATTTATAAGAAAACTAATATTATATTTTTGGATAAGAACATCTTTATAATGTAAAAAGAGAAATGTGTTAATCGATGTTTTCCACTACGGCCATCAAATTAAGAGATCTGAAAGATCGTTACCTTCACTAGGCAAGGGAGCATTTGTGGCACTATCATCCTGCTTCATGCTATTCATGCTTGCGCCATTTGATTCTGCTCCTCCAGAGGTGTGGTTCTTCTTTCCAAACCTCAGGAGGCGTTTAAAACCTTTTGGTAATTCCTTCACTTGAGTCCTTTCTGCAGCTTCTGGATTGTTATCTACTCTAACAGTGTGAATATCAGGTGCATGAGCTTTGGCAATTTCTTTTACTGTTGATCCTGTGTCTGAGCTCGATGGAAGTGCTTTAGCAAACTCCAAGTTTCTGGTACAAGGGTCCTCGACAGATGAGACACGAGCATACGGAGCTCGATAAACAGTACTTCCAATATTTGCAAACTTGGGTGTGTCATCTGCACAATTCGTCCCTGTCTGCAAATATTAAAGGTGGAAGATTCAATTTCTGATGTTCCATATGCACAGCTAATTCTTCTTTTCTTGTTTTTGAGAATGAACAAGTAATGTTAATTCAATAAGAGCTCAAACAAGCGAAGCAGAAACTAAAACTTTTAACAATTAAGCATATGCTAATGAGAATAAGCCCATAAGGAACCATGAAAAGCATAAAATTAAATCCACTGGCATATAAATGATTTACAAATATCCATAGGAGCATACATGCAACACAAAATTTCTCTCCTTTATCAGTAAGTCTTGTTTAGGTGTATATTCTAAGTTTCCAGACAAGGCTGTTTAGGTGAAAATATTATTATTTTTTTCAGTTAAAGCTTATGCAGCTGAAAATTAATTTAAAACCAACATGTAACTAAGTTGAAATGATAGCTCCCTCACATCACAGAATATCAAGAGATCAGGCACCCAAGAACACTAAAATGCTCCCAACCCCGCCGCCCCCAAAACCTCTTACCCCATGCCACCGAAGAAAAAAGAATCAAATGAGATCAATCAGATTCATATTCCAGATAAAACTAAAACGTCGATTTTGAGTCAGATTAGCAACTTTCTCAGTAAATAGATAAATTAAGTTAACTATGCTGCTTCTGGAAAAAGGTTTGCTAGATTAAGCACATTTTAATGAAGAAAAACAGGGACATTTTATCTTTCATGATCTACTCATGGTAACTGTAATTACCACATGATCAACTGAAATACTAGTCACTGAACTGTACGAAATTTTAGTAATTGTGTTGTGTAAATGGAAACATCAAAGAGTACCAGCTCTTGATTTCACCCAACTCTAGTAATCCTACCTCATGGGAATTTGACAGCTCTTGCAGTCGGCTATGAGCAGGTGCTCTAATAAATCCTTCAAAGGGTGACGGTGGGTCACGTGTAGAGGCATAGTCAGTTCTCTCAACACTGTTAATCTTGTCACATTCTTCCACAGCCAAGTTATCTGATGATGAACTGGGAACAGCCAAAGTGGGCTTCTTCTCCTTCTCAAGCATAACAACAGTTTTCTCAATAATATTTTCATCTAGATCATTCTTGTATGATTCAATGCCTTCAGAAGCTACAGAAGGCCTGTCATTCTTCTCCATAGCTATATTCTCCGCAGCTGGTTTGTCTTGTCGTAAATCTGACGACTCTTTGGTGGTTCGGATTTTCAGCTCAGGAAGAGTTGCAGCCTTCTTTTTGTCAAGGTCTATGATGGCAGATATTTTCTTGCTCTCTGGCACATCAGAGCGCTTTGTCTTAGACACTGGTTCGGCACTCCTAGCCTTTGGCTTTGATACAAGTTCAGCACTTTGCGCCTTCCGTAAGGTACCAGGCTTGCTGCTGATTGCTTTGGGCTCTGATAGTCTTCTTATTCGTGCCATGGATGCCTTTGAATCAGGAGTAACATCATTGTTTTCTTTTTTCGGTTCAGACAATGATGATGCTGATCTACTCAATTTGTTACCTGCCAATTTGCTGCCATCAGTTGATTTGCTTGCTTTAGAGCCCTTCTGCACACCATTTGACCCCAACGGAGTTCTTATTTTGGTTCTTTGCAATGGTGACAAGGATCCAGGCTCTGAGTCACTGAACTTAGATCCCCTGAAGGTGCCAGGAGAGCTTTTTGCTGGCAATTTTCTTGTTTGTATTGTTGGTGCTGGAGAGTGACCAGAGCTGGGACCACCTCTGGATGCAATTCTCTTTTGCCTTTCCAGTTTTAATGCTTCAATGCGCTTTTGGTCTGCCTCTTCCTGCAAAATTTTAAAGTTCCACCTATTAAACTTGGAGGAGAATATATCATAAACAGGTTAGATTTCCAAGAAATATCAAGCTATATATCAATCACTAAAATCGTTTACTGTGCAAAAAGGGGGGAAAGTGAGAAAAGGTTGAGTCAGTGTACCTTTTCTTTTTTCATCTTCTGCATATCATCTTTGAAGGATCTTATCCTCTCAGCACGTGCTCGTGCATCATCCAAAGGACTTGACTTTAACATTTTTCCTTTTCTTATTGGTCCTCCACTCCTTTTCTTGTCCGAAGTATCAACAGTAGCTTTTGACCTGCGATCTTTCTCTGATTTTTTTGAACCTTCCTTAACATCATTGGAGACTCCATTCTTTCTTTTATCCTTTGAAGCAGAACCATCATTGCAAACTTGCATTTCATAGTCTAAAGCAGGGTCATAGACACCCAACCTTTTTTCTGTTCCACGCTCAGACATCAAGCTAAAATCATTAGGCTCGTAGCTCATAATTCCAGCAGAGCTGTTTTCTGATTTTTGATGCGCCAACGGAAGCTCAGAGTCCATGTTAATGGCAGTTCTACCATCTGGTCCAACGTCATTCAATGACATTGACCTAAAAGGTACTACAAAAGACTCATCAGTCATATCATGTGAGGAAGCTTTGTCTAGCTTATTAGTATGCTCATATGCATTTGGATCTAATGAATTTCTCAGCCCTGATTGATTTCCTCGACCATTTAACATAAATTCATCATTTGCAGTTCCACGCATGACTTTTCTCCCATTTATCTCAGTAAACTGAACGTCCATGTGGTCACCAAGTCCTTGTCCATTGTCATATCCTCTGCTAGAAAGTAGAACTTCACCATTAGAACCCCTGGACATGCGAGACATCTTTGCACCAACTGTATGCATATCACTCAACCTATCCTTCATTTCAATGCCGTCTTGGGCACCAATAGCCAAAGGATCATTGGAAATGGTACTCTTTGGTCTCCTCCTTGCATCTTTCTCCATTGCGAACATGCCATCTTTGTCATCTTCATTACCTTTCAATAAACAATTTTGAAATGCCAGCCAGTGCCCACCATCAGCTTCCCTCTCACAAACAGTTTCATCCTCATATAAAATTGATTCAGTGCGGCTTCGTCTTGTTTTTGATGATCGTGAAGTTCCCTTTTTCACCAGGTCGTGACCGTTGCCTTCTAGATCTTCACTATCAGCATCATTTTCCGAACCAGAAGTTGCTTCTGATTCGCTATCATTAGAGTTCTTTGCTTTAGAAGTAATATAATTAATGTTACGTATAATAACCTTTCCTGATTGATTTTTCCTAGACCTGCCAGCCTTCTTTCTCTGACTATAAGACCCGTCGTTGTCCATTTCTTCATCTTCCTCTGAATCACTGTTGCTCTCTCTCCTATCCGAAGACTGTCTTTTCTTTCTACTCTGCGGAGTGACACACGTTCGAGAGTCTTCCATTCCTGGATAAGGAGGTTGATAGAGATGTCCATTTCCTGGATAAGCTGGATAGTAAGGTACTCCGTGCATGGGATATCCTTGAAAAGCAGGTACGCCGGAGGGAGGAGAATGCATTGGCCAGGGTGGATACATTGGATGCAGAAATTGATATTGTTGTTGACCATTTGGACTTTGTTGATCCAATGGAGGCCTTTCTCCTATATTGCAAAATAATACATCAGATCTTACCAACTCTATCAAGAAGGCACATGTTGTACAAAAATATAACATGCCTAAATCATCCTACTCAACCCTCACAAACCATAAGACTATCCAAGGTCAGAACTGAAAGGAACCCCAAAACCCAATGAACATTTTGTATGTCAAAAAAGAGAAACAAAAACTAGAACCTCGATGAATAAAAGAATGTATGTTATTTTTTTTTTTTGAAACTGGTAAGGTTGTATTCTTCAGCATTAAGGGCATGCTGGCCACCACCAAAAAAGAATCAATTACAAACTTCCTATCAAATCTACAATCTGATCTGTATCTACTATACACAACTGTTTACACCAAAAAAGTAGAATGTATGTTATTATTTGTCACAAGAAATCCAATAATTTTTTTAGAGAACCCCTCTAAGAATCTCCAGAAAAGTGTCTAGAGTTCCTCAGAGCACAGATTCTGGCACAAGGTTATCTGGACCATCCCTTGCGAGTAATTTTTCATACAGCTTAAAGTTGAATGAATCATCAAATGAGGGCAGGCTAGTAAAACCCTCCAGAGACAATAAAATATGGCCTCGCCCAGAATCCTATATGATGAACAAGTTATGATAAGAGTACCACCCTTCAACAGGATTGCTTCGTTACCTGAATTACCATCTGTGCTTGATTTCACATAATTCTCAGAAGCCATCTCGCTGTTGGAATCAAATTGCTTATTAGCAATATTAGAGAGCAGAATTCCAGATGCATTCATTGCAGCAATGTCTAATTGATTTGCCATTGCTTCTGCAGCTTCAATTTCAACCCATTGTCCATTTTCATGCTTTTTCTTCCACAGTTCCATAAATCTTACACATGCATCTCTGCCACATGAAAACATATAATGAATCATAGAATCGTTATGCAATTTTTTTGAATTAACCTTTTATTAGTGACTCTTCTAATAGTTTGGAAGAGAAGTAGAAGTTGCTCCTGGTTGCTTACCTTAAGCGTGAGGCACCAAAAGATTCGGAAAATGATACCATCTGTGTCATACGATCAATATCAAAACCAGCAGCTACAGCACGAGCAAATGCCATTCCTTGTTCTTTTTGAAGCACAGACTTGCGAGTCTCCAGGACCTTCAGAAACTGTACTCTGGATAAGAAAAAGCAATCAAAATGCGTTCGAGCTGTTACTAAACTTGAGTAATTAGACTTTTCATATATGTAACAAGCGCAAAGGAACTCCATATAAGTTTCTGGAGATTCTTTAAGGCCTACCAAACCAATAACAAACTGAAGGAAACTTCAGAAAGCATGAGCATAGGCTGGTGACATACAACTTATGTCAATACTAAAAAATGGAAATAAAATACAAGTGAATTTAGCCTTTATTTTGACTGGCCCAGTTTGGAAGCCAATGAGAGTGGACTCGCCAACATAATATGCAATATTGAAACAAGCCGACATGCATAAAGACTAAGGGGCTGCAAACAAGGATTTGTTTTTAAGCAGAGAATCGTGAACAAAGACTGCGTACAATAGATCAAGAAATAATAGTGAACTTTGATTAGCCATGGTTTGAATAAAGTGGAGGATCATAAATGTTCCGTGTCAAAAATATGAGTTCGGTTAAACCCATACCTAAGGCTACATCGCCACTGACAAAGGAACAAAGATGCAAAAAAGAATCTGTCAAATTCTTCTACTTGATAAATTATCATCAACCAATCCTAATCCACATGATGATAAAGTGAGACCAGAGTCTCGTGTAATTTCAACGAACAGAAAAATCTGCTGAAATGATTTGCCACTCACATACCTTGAATTTTCTTCCTGCAAATCTGTTTGAGGTTGATCTTCCCCCGGCTGCCCGAAAAATAAACCAGATAAGGAAAAATGCATGAAGTGTGCAACACTTGAAAGAATACAATGTGTTCAGTCACCTTGTAAAGAACAATAGCTTTCTCCTCATTGACATCTGCTGTAGATTTAGTACCTGCCCATAGTTCAGTGTTTTCAGTACCTTGTGTCATAAACTAGCAATTTCACATAACACTGGATGATAAATCCCACTGCAACTTAGCTGATAGAAGATGGAAGAAGAAGAAAGATTTATTGACAAAAATAAGTAAGGAACTTGCAGTGTCTAGATATCGATATCAAAAGCAGTATTTCCTTGCAAATGGAGGAACCAATCAATGAGCAATTGCAGGGGGAAAAAAGTTTAAAGTTGGAAGAGTCAAATTAGCCAAGAAACCAAGACCATAGAGTTTAGAACAGAGTATCACTTGACCTGTGTGATGATGAGAACGAAAAAGAAAATGAATTGGCCTTGTTCTGTTAATAATGATACAAGTTTTCACTCAGAAGTACCTGCAATGTTTCCTGCTGGTTTAGCTTGTTTGTATTCAGCCTGTTGAAGAAATAAAATTGTTGGAGTGACATCTTGACAATCAATGACACATGAAATTTCTGAAGATCAAGTAAATACTTACTGGCCCCTGCCCACTATCATTGTTTCCCTGAAGGGCTATTGCTTCCTCAATCTGCAAGATCTCAGATTCAATGGTGTATACCCTTTCCAAAACCTCCGGATTGCTCACAAAGCGGACAAACCTATTAACAGAAAGAAACATTGGACCAATTGATATTAAATAAACACTGGACTGATATGTTCCTACACCATTATCACATTCGTATTCTCTTTTTTAATCTTTCTCAGTGTCTGTAGGACGTGCCAAAACAGCTTAATCTAACAGGGTGTGAAGCTATCATGACTGCACTCCTGGACACTCCAGAATAAACTTTATATGATAAATGCTTACAAGAGTTATTTTGGTTTAGCTTATTGGTTACACAGAAAAGAGGGTAAAAGTTTCCTTTGTCGGATCGCAACAATATGGACTGTCGCTAACAAAGGTTCCGACGCATTTAGTGAGAAGTGTATATGAAAAAGTTTATCCCTTTGCACATGAGACATGATAGATTACAATGTCAACACAAAATTGATATTAAGATTACATGAAATTGATAGTTGGAATTCTACAATTTCAACATAAAATTGCACAAACCTTTCCACTGTACCCTTTGTAAACCATGAATCATCAGCGTGAGCATCTGGTTCCAGCAAAATTGAGTAACCACCCTTTGCAATTTGATCCTGAGCAGTTTTCAAGTGAGCAAGAAAAGGAGTAAGCAATCCAGAAGCTATTTTCTCTTTCTTGTCATTGGCTATAATGAAAAGATCACACCTGAAAAAATATGTAATCGATTAGTACAGAGAAAGTCAGCAACTCCGGTCTACATCCTTCAAAAATGCTTTTGCAAGGAAAGACATTACACTTAGCAACATATTTACTATCCAGAGGCACAATAACCAAATGACTACAGCAATGCCACTCAAAATACTCAAAGTTCTATTATTTGACCAAAATATTGGCACCCAGGATCCTATAACGAAGAGACAAGCAGAGAGATAAATTGCATCTGCAGATGCTCTTGATTTATCAGTTTGCATAAAACTCAACAAATATAAAACAACAGTAGTAGCTAACTTGGGTGCAGTTTTCAAATCAATCCAGATTTCAGTCTCTTTCGACAATCAGACAGCAATGCCACCATTCAATCATATCATATATATATATATATAAAAGAGAACCTTAGGTCCGCCTACGTGGCGCCACCACAAACAAACCATGTTAATTTATTTATTTCTAAAACTAGTCTTCCCCTTTCCTAAAAAGTTGTGATTTTTAGGAGAAGTTGCGATTTTTATGAAAAGTTGCGAAACATAAAAGCTCTAACCACCTTTGAGGAAATGATAGAAGACTACAAGCATCATACTTTTCTCAAAACCACATATTCCCAGGTTTACAAAGGGAAGACAGTATAAGGCTCCATAACAAGATTGTAGAATATCCGACTGGATTCTCAATCTATATGTTCAAGGAGGTTTGAATTGCATTTTACACAGTTATTTCTCACAAGAAACTTGGGCCTAATTCAACCCAAAAGCTAGCGGGGAGGACTGCCCAAGTCCATATAAGCAAACCACCATTCGATTCCCCAACCAATGTGGGAATCTAACAGTCAACAACCAACTAAACTTTCAATGTCAGACTAGTTGGATTTTGCTATATGAATCCTCTATATCCATTCTGCTTTATTCAGGCCCATTTTGCTCCAACACTGGCAAATAATTCAAGACAAATACAGTTTACTCTAAAACTTAACATCCTCTAAATCTCACATTTGTCTGACATGGCATACAATCCTCCTAACAAGAAAACAACAAGTTGAACATAATTATCATCAACCATATAAACCCAAAGAGATCAATCTACATCCATATAAACACAGCAACAAATCATTGTAAAACACCATTCATGAATTATTAACCAAATAAAAAAAAAACATTTTTCAGTATATATACCTAGTTCTAGTAGGAGTAAGCTGAAAAACAACTGAGTCAAGTCGAGTACTCGACTTCATGATTCTTGCACTTCCAATTCCTTCACCACCAACTCTTAGATCTTCAAAATAAGCTTCCAAATCTTGAAACAAGAAAACCTAAAGCTGAATAAAACAACCCCAAATGAACCAATCAGTAAAACCTCACTATTTTCATCATCAAGATTCCATTTTTACACAAGAAAAACACAAAAGCCCACTTTTTTAGACAAAAAAAGCAAAAGGGTCCAAAAAGATTAAAAGAAACTCCACTTTCATTGGTTGTTTTCATACATTAACACTCACCCAAATCAAAATGTCATTCAACAAAATCAAGATTCCACCTTTACATGCAGAAAAACTCACTGACCCATCACCCAATATAGCTCAAAAAACACACAAACACACACTATATGTGAAGGATCCGAAGAAAGATAGCAACTTTGGATGCCCCCACTGGAGAGAAAAATCTACTTACAATATACTAACAAAGAACAAGATTCCACCATTGGATATATTATCACCTAAAGTGAAAAAAGAGAAAGATCAAGGGTATTTTAGGTATTTTGCATAAAAAGTTGAGCACTAAAATATTAGAGGACAAAATGGACAAGGTGTGATCAGAGAACTTTTTCAATAAAGTGACAAAAGTACCCCTTAAATGGGGGGGTGTTGAGAAAACCACCAACCAGGTCAATACTTTTCGAGTTTCGAAGTTGTTTTTACTAAAAAATGTTTTATTTTTAATAATAAATGTTTTTGATATAGATATCTAACATTAAATAAAAAACACAGTGAGAGTTGCTAATTTGCGCCTAGGAAAATGAGACCCTCTTTTTTGGTTTTTTTTTGTGGTGACATCAATTATATGCACTTAATTTTTGGTTTTATTTATTTATTGACATAGCTTTAAATATTATTTATGTTGTGTTTTTTGATATTTAATTTGATTAATTTTAAAGTTAGATTAGATTATATTAATTTAATATTTTAAATAAAAATTTAAATATTTAAAAAATATATAAAAAATATTATTTCTATAAATTATAATTTATACATATTAATATGATTAAAAAAATATATCGTAAAATATTAATCAAAGTACTTATTATTTGACTCAGAAAAAAATGACAATTAAAATGGAGGAAGATAATACTGCTCTTTATTTTTATGGATTGCGACGTTGAGCTTTTACATATTTTTATTATTAAAAAAAATGATTTTGAAATCGAATTATATGGATTATATATGTTTGTGTTATTGTTGTATGTGCCTGAGTTATGTACATATGTACTAGGGTGGGGATAGAGAGAAAACATTCCCTTTACAATTTTTATAGGATGAATCCCACCGTATACCAGTGATGGAGTCAGGATTTTTAATAAGAGGGTTTGAAATTCGTAAAAATAGACACACGGAATAGTCGAAGGGGGTTCAACATCTACTATATATACATAAAATATTATTTTAATCACATATAAATTGTATAATTTTTCGTCAAAGGGCCTTGTATCAAGGTGGCTCCGCCCCTGCCGACACCCCACCCCCACTCCCCCAAACCCCAAGCAAATTTTAACAGAAATTGCATATTTGGGATTAGCTTTCGTCATATCTATGAATATAAATTGTGTCACGTAGATAATTGATGATTCGATATGAGTTTATATTATATAATACGTTGTACGTGATGATATAATTCATAAGAAACAGGTTTGATTAGGTGTATGAAATTTTGAATTTTTATCAAATTTCAGAAATCGAGTTTGTATTTATTTCTTATAAATTATTGCAATTTGCACAGAAATCTAATTTCGAATTGTGACAGAAAAATAATCTAAAAATATTTTTCTAAAATTATAAGTTTTTTTTTTCTTCCACATAAAAATTCTTCCTAAACAACACGACACCAAAATATGTAATGAAATAGCTGTGACAATTAAGACACGAAATAAAAGAATCACAATGTGACTATAAATATCATACCTAAATACTATATACAATGAATTTTGGCACATGATTGCCTTAAACAAAACAAAATATTAATAAAAAAAATCATGGGTTTTGAGAACAAAAAAAAAAAAACTCGGTATGTTTTTTTCTTTTTATTCGATATCTGATATCTGTTATCTGTTTAAAAATAATTTAATCATGATTCAAATTAAAAGTTTTTATTTTAAAATAGATTAATTTGAATTTACATTGAAAATTTTTATTTAAGGGGGATAAGTGATTTTCTATCAAAAAACGATTTTATATTCATTTATATTTATATGTTATTAATTAAAAAAATAAAAAAATATTTATCAAATTTTCGATAATCACATATGGTATGTCTGTTGCATTGGTTTGCCAAAAACTTGTCATGAATAAAAAGTCAATTATTGGAAACAAACAATAAACATTGGATGCTTCTAATAGAAATTTCTGGATCTATTAATAGTGCTATGCATAAAATATAATTTTACTGTAAATACAGTACAAAATGTTATCATATTTTATACTATACTATTTTTTTCCATAAAAGAAAGAAAATATTTTTGGTCATGTGATTACAGTAGAGTTCAAGCACCCCTTTTGATTATAAAAATTGTGAAATCTTACAGCAAAATAAATATTGTGTTTGATTATGAATAGAAATTAAAATTATATATGAGTTGATATTTTTAAAATAATTGTTTTCACTTTTGAGATGAATTTCAATATTTTTGAAATGTTACGGCCAAATATAATTTTGAAATTCAACTCCAAAATAAAAAAATTTAAAAAATGAAAAGTATTCATTGTCAAACGGCAACTTTAAGTAAAGGAAAAGGAAAAAGCATAGCAGCCAAAATAGAAAAGATAAAATTCAAGTCATAACTCCATATTTTTTTCAATTTGTTCACTTTTTAGGATATTGTTTTTGAACAAAAATATTATATATATATATATATATATATATATAACGAAAAGATCTGTAAGGTCGTAAATAATTCTTCATTCTTTATTAAAAAATTTAGACTCAAAAAACAACATTATATTTAATAGAAAGACTTTTAAAATTTATAGCATCTTACTAAACAATATTGTATATTCTCAGTGATTAATAGTCTATCGAAAATAATATTTCTACCTCCATAATATAAGAATAACATACATATCATGCTCCAATTAGTAAGACTATATTAGCCGATTTTTTATTATTATTATATATATATATATATATATATTATTGTAATTTTCATAATATTGAAATTTTTGTGAATTATTAACTATTCCTTCCGTTTAAAAAAAATGACTCTATTTACTTTTTAGTCTATTTAAAAAAGAACGACATTGTTTCTTTTTTGACAACACTTTAACTTTAACTTTCCACGTAACATGTTTAAGACCACAAGATTAAGGGCATTTTAATACATTTGACATAACTTTAATTTAGAACCACAAGATTAAAAAATCTTTTTCTTTTCTTAAATTCCGTTTTAAGTCAAATTAGATCATTCTTTTTTAAACGGACAGAATAAATTCGAATAGTCCATTATATCTTTTTTCTCTTTGAAATAATCATTATCTAATACACAAATAATTCCATCATATTTAGCTTTATCTTCATGATTATGAAATAGACTAGTGGCCCACACAATAGGATAATTATCTAGTAGAATAATAATAATCACTAATATAGTTGTTGAACCATCTCCGATATATTAATATTTTATAAAGAATATTAATAACACACTTTACTCAATATGATTTGAATTTAGTCAAAACTTTAATATAGGTTTTGGATATTGAGTAAGAAAATAATAATAAAGTAATATGATCATCTATCATGTGTTATTCGAACTTAATCGGAGCTTCAATGTGGCTTCATGTATCAGGCGGGAAAATAATAACATGTTATCATCTATCGTGCGTGATTTGAATTTAATCGAAGCTTTATTATGAGCTCGAGACATCAAATTAGAAAAAAAAATAATATGTTAGTACTTACTATTCAAAGTTCAATAGGTATATCATTATATTTGTGCCCAATTCATTGTGTTTTTTACCATAATAATCCACTTACTTAATTCATTAATTGTATATAAAAGTGACACAATAGTCTTTATGAAATTACCATAGTCACTAGTGGAACGTGACTTTCCTACTTTCAATTGGAAAATAATTTTAAGGAAATTTGTTTTCCAAGACAACATATTTTTTCAAAATTGTTACAATTTTCTGAAATTCAAAAAATCATTTTTACAATTTTCACTTCAAATAACTCACCAAAATTCACAAACAACTCTAGTTATAAGAACAAAAAAATAAAATTCACAAATTGGGGAAAAAATAATTTGGAGAATAATTAGGTAAAATTTCCATCTTCGACTCACTTAGATTATAGTTACAACTTTATTGTTGAAGAATAATATAGAAATTGAATCCTAGTAAATTAACCATCTTCGAATTCACTTACATTTTAGAAAATAGAAAAAATGAAAAAAACAAATATCCATTTATTTTTTACACAAACAATTTTTTTGGGTGGGGTGCGGGATCGGAATTGATGTTAATTAAATAACAAGGTAAAAAGTATCGTGCGAGGTATCATATAGAATTTCGTAGCCAAAAGTTTATATTTTTGCTCAATAATACAAACGAAATTAATTATATTTAAACAAATAAATCGATTTAGATGATTTAAATCAACATAAATATTAGATGAAAGAAACAACACACTCCAATCATAACATGATTTTAGACCATCACCATGTCTGACCAATATAAAATAAAATAAAATATCAGACTCACATTTTTAGACACCCTTCTATCAGACGAGCATATAAAAAATAAAATAAAAGTAAAGACTCCAAACTTAGCATATTTTTAGACACCCCCTTACAAAGAAGATCCATATAAATTTTATTATAGATAAAGTAGCAAGTTTAAGTCCAAATCATTTTGTTCTTCAGCTATGTTAACTAGTTCACCTATATTTGATGAAACATGATCATCCAATTGATTTATCAATTGTCTTGTACCATAAACAATAGTCTAATTTGAATTTCTTAAAGATGAATTTGAACCTTCAACTCTGTTTTTTCTTTTCATTTGTAGCATATTCACTTGCGGTGCTTTGCCCCTACTTATCGGATAACATTGTTTCCTCTTGCCATTTGTTGTCTATCAATTGCTGGTGTTCTTTCATTTCTTATGGGGTGGTAACGATTTGACGACGATGTTGACAAAATAATCACACCGTTATTTCTTTGCAAACTCGTGCATTGTAGGACCGAAGATTGAGTTGATGGTAGATTTCCTGAAAAAATAGTGCTTAAGGAAAATATAGAAGAATGTAGGATGACATTTCGTGAACTCGCATGTGTTGAGTAGATGGTAGACTTCCTTGAAAAAAAGTGTCAAATGCATATTTTGGAAAAGGCATTATAATATTTTGTAAACTTGTGTGTTGTGGGGCCGCAAGTTGAATTGATTCGAATTTTCTGTCAATAAAATAATGGATGTATATGAGAACGTAAGATGATATCTCTCTCATGCGCTGACGGATGAGTGACCAACACATGATTTGTGAATTCCATGTGAGTACGAAATGATCCATCACATAAAAGACATCGAAGTAATACACGAAATGAAGAAGGAGAAAAATTTAAGTTATTCATATTCAAAGTATGAATGACGAAAAATTTCTCTAAAGTAAGGAATGATGTTAAAAAAACAATCAATTATGCGCTATAATTTTAAAAAATATGAAGAGAACTTTTTCTAGTGAGTGACAACTTTGCTACAAAAATATATAATTTAATGATTTTCTTTTCCGAATTTGTCGCATATATTTAACTCAAGGATCACAATACACTTCACAAAGAAAAAAAATATTTTCTCTCGAAATAGACAAGGTTAGAAAAGAAATATGTATTCTCTTAAAATTAATCAAGTGACTCCTTATATAACCAAGAAATTTATTGTCAATTAATATGTATTTTATGCATTTAGACTTTTGAATTTATGTTTAATTATCAGTAGATTAATGTAATTATTAATAGAAACAAGTTTCTTTATTAAACTTTTGATAAGCTATACTTATCTTACTTACAAGTGATATTATCGTAATAAATTATGATTTTTACTGAAAATAATATTAATTTATTTTAATATTAATGATAGATTTGATATATTATAAAATAAAAAAAAATATTTATTGCGGTAAACACATATTATTATTTTAATTATTTATTGTTCATACAAATTATGACTAATTTGAGGTAATATTTTTTTATTTTACAAAAATGCAAAGTATTGATCAATAACTACATCAAAGTTGGCTCATGAAAAAAAAAAGAGAAATTAATATTTAGTTGACATAATTATAAATCACTATTTTTCTTCTTGTTTTTTTTTTAAAAAAAAAGAAGAAGAAGAGAAATTCACTTTTTATATTTTTATTCTTTGTGAATATTAGTTTCTTTAGGAATATTATAAATAATAAAAATTGTACTCTTTTAATAAAAAAATATTCAAAGTAAGCACGCACATACGCACGTACGCACACATATTCACACTAGTGTAAGTATTTTATTTTGTATTCAGATTGGACAATATAATTATATTTTTATAGATTTCAGTTTGATAATAGTCTTTAATCTTGTAAATTTAGCATGTTGAACAAATTTCTTGATTAAACTTTTGACAAGCTATACTTGTCTTACTTAGAAGCGATACTATCATAATTAATTATGATTTTCACTGCAAATAATATTAATTTATTTTAATATTAGTGGTATATTTGATTTGTTATAAAATAGAAAAAAATATTTATTGCAGTAAACATATATAATTATTTTGATTATTTTTGTTCATACAAAATCATGATTAATTTTGAGGTAATATTTTTTATTTTACAAGAATATAAAGTATTTGTCAATAACTACATCAAAGTTGGCTCATGGAAAAAAAAGAAAAATTAATGTTTGGTTGACATAATTATAAATCACTGTTTTTCTTCTTTTTTGGAAAAAAAAAACTAAAGGGAAATCCACCTTTTATATTTTTATTCTTTGTGAATATTAGTTTCTTTAGAAATATTATAGTTTATAAATGATAAAAATTGTACTCTTTCTTTTAATAGAAAAGCATTCAAAGCAAAAGCGCGTACACGCACGCACGCGTGTATGCACGCACACATATTCAGATTGATCAATGCAATTACATTGTTATAGATTTTCGTTTGACGATACTCTCTAATCTTATAAATTTAACATATTGAACATCGATATTTTAATGAAAGTATTTTGTACTCATGTGATTTTTTATTCTTTCTAAAGATTTTCACTCATAACATTTTAAAGTTTTACCCTATCATAAAAGTAAGTCAAAATATATTTGATCTCTTTTTTCAATCTTTGTACAATTATTAGAAAAATTAAAAGAATCGAAAAGACCAACTAAAAGAGAAAATAAAAAAATAATTTATGTTGATTTGATTTAGTTTATAGATTTGATTTAATTAATTGACATAATTGATCTAGTTATTTTTTAATCAAAAAACAAATTAATCCGACCTATATACACCTACTCACAACCTAGACATGTTATTAAGGATGAACAAATTTTAATCAATACACCACTTTATAGAAAGAACACCCCCCCCCCCTACTAATCTCATACAACAAAATAAACCATAAACCAAAATAAAAAATTATAAGCTCAAATTCGTCTCAACATTAATCATATACATATTTTTGTTTGTCTCAATTTATGAGACACACTCTATTTTGTAGTCAGTCTTAAAATAAAATAAAATATTTTTACATTTAATTTGTGTTTGAATATGTGATATGAAGTCATTATTTCAAATCATGATTTGTAAGTCATTATTGTAGAAATCTCACATCTAGAATAGAGAGATCAAAGATTGTATTGATGTATTGATAGTATTAATAGTATTGATGAAAATAATGTTGAGTTACAAGCTACTTATATAAGAGAGAATTGTAGAATCCTAAGTTAACTATACTTAGAGTCCTACTACAATACATATATTACTATTGTATTTAGAAAATAATTATAAATAATTAAAATTCTAATTGTACTATAATTCTAATAGTAATTTTAGTCTTAATATAATCCTAATTAATATAATTAGTCTAATTCTAATGCGACTCTAATTCACAGCAGTGATGTAAACTCGTCGGTTAGCTTCGTTGGACATGTTCCAATCATCAGCTTCCTTCTATATCAACACTTGCTGCAGACACGTCAGTTGTGTTGGACCTGTTTCTTTGACATGTTTCAATCGTCAACTTCCTTCTGCTTCAACAGTCAGTCAGTTCCGTTGGACCTGTTCCTTTGACATGTTCCAATCGTCAACTTCCTTCTTTTTCAACAATTATATGAACATACGATTTGAGATCATAATTTAAAATTCTCCAAAATGCATGATTTGAGATATGAAATCATGATTTTAAAAAAAATATACAACTGATTTGAAAATTTATATTTTGATTAAAAAGTTTCATCATTGTAAATTTTACAAAAAACAACTTATACTTGGGTGAGAAAATTGTTTGTACCATGTGAAATGAATTATATTAAAGAATATAACTAGTTACTACTACTGTTGACTAGTGAATCCTTATAAATTATGTGTATTTAAAAGTTTGTAATGCAAACATTTACTTATAAAAGGAACATGAAATAATGTGATTTATCAATGTCATTTTAGGATATGCTGATAGTTTGTTTATGAAATGTGATTTGCTCAGTTGGTAAGATTTTAGAAAGAATTGATTTTTTTTTTATAGTTTTCACAACATGTGGTGTTTTCATGTCTATAAAAAAGATACAACTTAAGAAATTTCAAAATACATGTTCAAACAAAACTTCAACCTCATATCAGTTTGATTTCATATAGCATGTCCAAACGACCCTTAGAAACAATTTAATCTTAAAATATCAATTTAACCCGTACTGGTATGATTTATAGCCCCACAAACATTTATGTAATGATCCAGTCTATTAGTGATATTATCCACTTTGGGCCTAAACTCACACGACTTTAAAACGCGTCACTAGTTGGTAAGGCATGCTTATTTAAATATTGTGTTTTACCGATGTGGGACTTCTAATCTTAAGTTGGGGCGTCGCATACACCCCTTTTATGGACTTAGCATCCTTGTTGAGGTTTGCAACATCATATGAAATTTGCCTATACACGACACTGAGGTTTGTCCCGCCTTACCGAGATTTGCGTAAACTCAATTGAGCTCTGACCCACATCGACAAGGCTGACACAAGAGTTACTCTACTACAATTTGTAACGGCCTAGCCCGCTAGTGATTCCGCTTTGGGCCTAGGCCTATATGACTTTAAAACGTGTCACTAGTTGGTCCTAGGCCCGTACGATTTTACCGATGTGAGACTTCTAATTTTAAGCTGGAGTGTCACAATTTATAACTTATTTTAGAACACATGTTTTAAAAATCTTTATTTTTTACTTAAATTGTTAAACATAATATTAAGTCAAATATTTTTTAAAAATTGTATACTCTTTTGGAAGGCAAAAATTTAAGGTACATCAAATTAAATTCATCAAGAGACAACTTAAGTTCAACAACAACATATCCATATTATAAGTATATAAGTGATGCATGAGAAGAGTGGTACTTTCATAGCTCTACCTCTACTTTGTGAAGGTAGAGAAATTATTTTCGGTAAGCCTTGAGTTCAAGTCAAACATAATAAAAGAAGTATGGAAAAACAGAATACAGTTATGAGGCAATTATGATAGATATAATGAAGAACAGAACAATAGCAATAACACATAACATTGTAACTTTACTTTTTAATATATGCTCGACAAAAAGAATAGAGAAATGTTTGTACGGGAAAAAAATGATTTTGGATAATTTAAATCAAGACATATATTATATAAATAAAACAATAGACTCCAACATAAGACAATTCTAGACATCCGACCAAAAATAAAATAAAAGAAAACAAAACAACATACTTATACTTTTAGACACTCTTCTATTAAACAAACATATAGAAATAAAATTTTAAAAAAGGACTTCAAACTTGGTACATTTTTAGACATCCTTTTACAAAGAAGATCCACATAATTTTTGCTCTAATTAAAGTCTCAAGGTCAAGTCCAAGTCATTTTGTTCGTCAGCAATGTTAACTAATTCATCAACATTTGTTGAAACATGAACATTCAATTGATTGGTCAATGGTCTTGTACAATCAACAGTAGACGCATTTGAATTGGGGAATGTTGAACTTGGACCTCCGACGCTGTTTCTTCTTGCTATTTGTGGCCAATCGATTGGTGGTGCTCTGTCACTGATTCTTATCGGGTTGTTACCATTCGAGGATAATGTTGGTGGGATGACAATATTATCATTTCTTTGCGAACTCGCATGATGTGGGGCAGCAGGTTGAGGTGATGACATATTTCCTGTAAAAAAATTACCTGATCCATACAAAGGAGAACGTTGGTTAACATTTTGTAGATTCACATGTTGTGGGGCCGAATGTTGAACTGTTGATAGATTTCCTAGCAAAAGAGATCCAGATGAATATAAAGGAGGACGTAGGTTAACATTCTGTGGACTCGCACGTTGTGGGGTCATAGATTGAGCCGATAGCATATTTTCTCGCAAAAGAGTACCTGATGGATATCCAGAAGAATTCTGGATAACATTTTGTGAGCTTGCATGTAGTGGGGCTGCAAGTTGAGATCCTAGCGGATTTACTGGGGACAAAGTATTGGATGCATATGCATGAGAACATAGAATGATATTTCGCTCAGACAATAATAGATGGATAGTTCGTACATGATTCATGAATTCCATATGAGTACGGAACGCTCCATAGCATAAAGGACATCGAAGTAATACACGACAAGATAATATAGACGAAGGAGGAGAAAAATTTGCATTACTCATATTTGAAGTATGAATACCAAAACTTTCTCAAAGTAAAAAAAGGTAGAAAAAAGTGTACATAATTTTGTAAAATGTGAAGAGAATTTATAGGCTACTCATGGTATAACCAACCTCCTTCCTTTATGTTTATTCCATTTTTGCAATGAGTGACAACTTTACTACCAAAATTTATTATATAATGAATACTTTTTCCTAATTTATTATTTATATTTAACTCATTTAATGCAACAGACTTCTTAAAGGGAAATAAAATTAACTCTAAGTAGGCAATTTTAAAAGAAGAATATTTTTTCTCTAATAATTAATCAAGTAAACTCTTTTTATAGCTTTGACTTACAAAAGTAAAGTTCTTTGACTATTACTAGATTGTTGTAATTCAATATACAAAATGAATCATACTGTCAACTTACTATTATATCAAGAGAATCAATTTTTCTTAGTAAATTTTAAACAAGCTTTAATTTTTTTTCACTTATAAGTGATAATTTCATAGTCAATTATGATTTAAACTGGAAATAATGTTAATTCTCAATCATTTATGGTAGATATGAATAATTTTAAAATAGAAAAAATTATTTATAGTAGTATGATATAATATTTATTTTAATTATTTTTTGTCCATACAAAGACATGCTTTAGATTGAGGTAATAATATAAGAATACAAGTAAATTGTCAACAATTATTTCAGAGTTGACTCATAAAAAAAGAGGAAATATTAATATTTGATTCACATAAATATAAAACACTATTTTTCTTTTTATTTAGAATTTTTTTAATGAGAAATACATTTTTTATATTTTAAATCTTTGTGAATATTGGTTTCCTTAAGAATAAAATTATTTATGAACAATTGAACATTTATGTGAAAACATTGGGGTAGAGCTACAGTGTTAAATGCAGGGGTGTGCAAAAACCAAATCGATCGATAAATCGAACCAAAAAAGTGTTATTGGGTAATTGGGTTGTTGGGTTTTTAATGGGTTTATAAAAAAAAATTATTGGGTTATTGGTTCGGTATCGGGTTTTACTATTGGGTTTATTGGGTAAATCGATAACCCAAAAAGATGGTAAAATTTACTATTTTACCCTCCCTAATAATTAAATATTAATAATTTAATATATAACTAGACACTATAACTATATCAAATTATTAGTACTCTATCCACTTCAATCTAGACCGCTTTACTAGTTTTAATTGTTTACTAAAAAACCTAAAATCTAATGTAAGGGTTCGCAATTGTAGCTTTTGATTTTAGTTTTAGTTTTAGTTTTAGTCTTGTTGGACTATTTGATTTTAGTTTTATTTTGTAATTGTAGGTTGTAGCATTTGCAAGGTTGTAAAGGTCCGTAATTTAATTAACATAAAAAATCTCATACTATGTTTTAGCGGTGACATGTAACTATAACCTTCATACTATATTTAGATAAGTAAGAAGTCATAAAATATTTTACGGATATTTTCTTAATGGATAAACCAAAAATCAAACCGATAACTATCAAAAACCGATAAACCGAAAATCGATAAAGAATATCTTATTGGTTTGTTATCGGGTTAGCATATTTAAAAATCAAAAACCGATAATACATAAAATCGAACCGAACCGAACCGAATGATGCACACCCCTAGTTAAATGGGGATTCAGACGAACACACTAACTTTTATATAGACCCTATACTAAAAAATCATGTACAAATATATGTAAATAGTGTGTGCACACTCAAACCAAATAAAGTTGAGTGGTGCAGTGGTACATGACAATTGCGCTAGTAGCCTTGATTTATCTGGACGGGAGTTCGAATCTCACTAGCAACTATTTAATTTTTTTAGATTCAGATTTTTATTTTCAATTATAAAATGTGCTTTGTGCCTATCTTTTACCTTCCAATAAAAATAAAAATAGTGTCATACTCCGAAACATCTAACTACTAATTTCAAAATAGATAATTGTAAGTAACAGAAATATAGTGTTATACACTAAAACAACGTCTCACTAAAGTGTTAAAATCCTAAATTTAAATTTTTTAAAGTTAGGGTTCTAATTTTTATGCTGTCGACTTCATTGCTACTGCTTGTTGTCAAAGTGCAAACCTTTGCCCCGGGTAAGTGCTATTTACTCCTCAGTTCCTTCAGCTCTCCCTTTTCCCCTTTTTTTTTTTATTTCTCTTTACATTATATAACAATTTATTCAAAGATCTTATTTTTAACCGTTGATTTTAGGATTGTTTTACGTATTAATAATTTATTATATTAATTAAATTATTGTTTATTTCTCGGAACTTCAACTTTCAAGTAAGAGTGACTCAATGGTGAAGCAGGTAAAACCTTCCATTTAGGTCCAAAAATATTAATGGTGAATTTAATAATTTTGATTTTACTTAAATAATATTTGAGATTATAGAAAAAAATGTTTAAAATTTTATTAAAATACAACATTTTATCTATCTTTTACCAAATAATATTTTAGAACTTTGAAATAAATAACTCAAATCTTCATATTAATGAATGAAATATTTGAAAGTGTACCAAATAATGCATCATTTCTGTTTTCAAAACATAAAAACTTGTCGAGTGAAATCGTAATGCTATGTTTATATGTTTGTGGTTATATATATAGATATATATTTTTTTTTGTAATTTAAGGATTGTTATATCAGACTAAAATTTAGAACCCACAAACATCAAATTCTGGCTCCGCCTCTTGACTCAGAAAGAATGAGAAAAAGGTAATCCTCCAAAATCCAAAATCTTTCAATTAATATGAAAAGTAGTGAATTGCAAAATTGGTGCATTCTCAATTTTAATTTTTGATTTCTGTCTTGGTAATAATATTTTTACCTTCATAACATAATATAGAAATAAAACTACAAACGCATTATCCTAGTAAAATGTCACTCGTGAAATTATACTATTAAAATTCAATTATTTTTACCTAAACTTCATATATATATGGCTAAATTCAACCATTTTACCTAAACTTCCATCATTTCCCCCCCAAAATTTATTAACCATTTTTATCTAGCTTTCCCACATGTCTAAAGTTGTTACGAAGTAGATAACAAGTTGGATTTTAGTGTCAAAATAAAATACCACGTGATTTTCTTTTACGATATGAAACTTAATAAAACAGGGAACTTTCACATATAGACCCTAAAAATAGCCTAATTACTCTCCGTAGTTGTAGTTTAATAATTACAATTCGTAGCTACATCTTACAGGGATGAGAGAGGTGAGCCAGACTGGGAGAGAGAGAAGAGAGGCACGAGAGAAAACAAAAAGTGGAAGAGAGGTGAATTGTATATGTATATTGATTAGATAACTGTATATTATACATATGTATTTGCATATATGACAAGCGAAATTGGGAGAGAGAGGAAAGAGGTGAGAGAAATCGGAAGAGGGAGGAGAGAGGCGAGCAAGAGAGGATAGAGTGGGAGTGGGGTGAATTATACATGTATATTAGTTAAATACTTGTATATTATACATATGCACTTGTATAAAATTGAGAAAGAGAGGAGAGAAGTGAATTGTATATGCATATTAATTAGATAATTATACATTATACATATGTATTTGTATACTTTGATAAATTATACATATACAAAACGTGGCTAATTATACAAACTCGAAGTCAACCCACATAATGTATATTGTTAGTCGTGAATGGTAATTATAGTCAACTACGGCTATAATTAGTAATTAAGTAGTATAAGTATGCTTAACCACATAATTTTCCCATAAACCAATCATGTCAAGCATAATGGAGAAGAGAAAAATAACAACACGTAATACAGTAACCGAAGCAAAGGAAACAACACGTAATAAGACAACACAAGTTCATAGTAACAAGTTCTATAGGAAGAAAAATTAGAGGGTACATAACATCAAGTATATGAAAATAATTCTGGGCACAAGAACCACACAACTAAGAGGAAGTACTGAGGTAGCCCCTTAAGTAATCGGAGCTACACTGCATAACCATGAGCTATTTACTTTCGCCATTAACATCCTCCCCGTTCGCAAGCATAGCAGCCATGCACATCAGGGGAAAAAAGGGGAGCAATGGCCAGATGTGAAATATTTTTATTTTTCGAGAGAGATCCCGGTCTACATCATCACATTAGAGAGGTATTCTCAAATATACAAAACAGAAACACCCCTCTATCTCTTGAAAAGTTAAGCAAGTCTGTTAAATTGCAAGAATCAGTGCATGCTAGTTGGGAAGTCCTTAAGATAGCTGCTCAACCTGCTGTTCAACTATAAGCAAAAGACGGTAACGATAAGTTCATACTAGCTGAGGAGTAATATCAAGAATAAGAAAATAGTACTTGAATATCACGATATCAGCGGTTAAAAGTTTTGGTACCTTGGGGGTAGATATTACACATTATATAGCCTCATTTCCTTCTTCCAGTGCCAATAGTTAGTAGCTCAAAGCTCCTAAGAGCATCATCCCTACCCCCTCTTGTTGCAGTAGCGCGGGTAAAAGATGAAGACTTGGATTCAAATCCAGGTTGTACTCTTTGGGTAGTGGAAATACGGCCACTGCTTGAACCCAAGCGACCAGAGCGATTGTCAGTGGGTTCGCCAGATGAGCTGGGCCGGCTGCTTCCCATTACAGCCCTCCTCGAGGTGCTACCAGTCCTGGATACACGGCCTCTTTCAGCATCAGCTTGCTGAAAATGTTAACAAGTGCATCAGCTAATAACCTATAAGAAAGCTCCAGGTAGGAACAAACTGATGCCTGTAAATTGGGAGGATGCAAAAATATTGTACGGAATCCCCAGGCGGAGAAAAGATATCACATTCGCTACTTACCACATCCTTGGATGATGGAACATCGTCAGAGGATCTGTGATGTCTCGAATGGTCCCCTTGCAGACCAGTTCCAGACACGTTCCTTCTAGAGAACGCCTCCACAGCACCAGAAAACCTATCTTTAATTTCCTGCCTCACTGTACAAGAGATCAGACAAATCTTACAATTAGCCTACAAATCTGTAACATGACGACATAAATTCAACCAACAAAAAAAACACGGGAGGAAAAAGAAACAAAACAAAATGTCCAGCCACCTATAGTTCGTATTGGGTTTTATTTCTCAGAACCAATCCTTTTTTTTTTTTTTTTGGATGTGTGGGTCGGTGGGGGGTGGGGGATGATATGGCACACTTCTTATCATTAATTGGACAGCACCCATCTCCACTTCTTATCATTAATTGGACAGCACCCATCTCCCCAGATTTAAGAAATCCTCAAGGATAGCTGCAACTTCTAGTCAATGCACTTCTCTCCCTCTGCCATTGAATGGGCCACACAGGCAAACTTACAATTATGTGTTTCAAGTGGGTCTTCTGAAACTACATATAACTAGAGATTTGAAGTGCTATTCTGCTAGCAATAATTGGCTATTTTGTCAAAAGCATGGATTAGATTGACGACAAAGGGCAAGCACCATGAGCCCCGCCCAAACATAAACAATCATATGAGGAATTTAAGCTACTATTTCTTAATTCTCTGAAGACAGTTTCTTGAAACAGTACCAGGGATCTTTTCTGGTCTTTCAATGGATGGTCCTGGATTCACAGGTAATCTTGCAATAGGTTGCTGAAAACAAATAAAATGTAAGATTAGGGCATCTTTTAGAATGCAAAAATCAAACAGTAGATAATTTTTAGCAAGAGTAGATTTAAAGACAGACTCGTGATCTTGAACTGGAGCCAATCTGTGGATACTTCAGGATAGTCCAATCGAACACATAGTCAAATTGATAACCTGCAATGCATACAAACAAAATTGTCGTATAAGACTACAGAAATATACTTGTAGTGCGAAAGAGATAATATAAAGGACGAAACAGATTATTGAAACTATCATAAAAACAGAAACTTACCCTCTCTAATGAAAAGGTCACGGAATAGCCTCTTTAGGTATGAGTAATCTGGCTTGTCATCAAACCGCAATGATCGGCAATAATGAAAATATGATGTGAATTCTGAGGGATAGGATTTGCAAAGCACCTGTTTAACAGAGACCAGTGGAATATGTCGTTATGCAGTTTGATGAGAGTATAATTTAGGACAGATTTATTCACAAGACCCGGTACTCCTCTGTAGGACAGATTATATTTGGCATGGAAAATATAATGTACATGAAGTCACTACCTCTATAGGTGTAAGCATCTTCTTCTCACTAATCTTGTCATATTTCTGCTTTTTGGTGCCAGCTTTCAGACCTTGCCATGGCAGACTAAAAAACACAATCAAATATGCTAATTGTAAGAAACAAGTAATGCACATGGAAATAAAGAAACAGGCACCAAACATAAACTTAATCTGTAACTGCCGAACCTTCCTCTCAAAAAATACATAAGCACATAACCAAGAGACTCCAGATCGTCTCTTCTGCTTTGTTCTGCATACAAGGAAGCGAGGCGATTATGTAAAGTTTAACATACTACTAGGTACTTGGTGTAATATCATCCTCACTTACCAACTCCAAGATGGGTGTTAACACTAGCATAACGAGCTGTTCCTGTGAGGTTTTTGTTTTCCCTGTCAAAGGAAGTAAACAAGTCATTCAGCAATCGATATTACACTCCAATCATCCACTCAACACTATTGAAATAAGATCAGGGAAAGAAAAGCTTGATAAGACGCAAAACCTCCAAATTTGTTTCCTAATCTCAATATCAACTATTGAGAAGCTTGGAAGCGTACATTGAGACAGAAAGGAACAGAAAAAAATAAGAGAAGCATCCTAGCAGGAATGGAGGGAAAAATCATTCCATCCGGCTTTGTATTTACTCAATAACATAGTACGCCATGTGCATTCAAAATCTACATAAGTCTAATCATACAAGATGGTTTTCCATATCCATTAGAGAAGCTTTAATTTCTTTGATTCAGCTTATGCAAAAGAGAGGAGCAAATTTTTAAAAACCAGGGAAGGACATAACTAGGTTCTAGCAAGAGTTTAAATCCTCATTACTCCAAAACGTCAAAAAATGAAGCCGCCAAAGAAACAATTGGAAGAACATTAAACCTTCAGCTGCTCAAGCAATCATCATTTCTAACACATGGTGGTGAATTGACCAATTATCAACTAAGTACACCATGTGCATTCAAAATCTACATAAGTCTAATCATACAAGATGGTTTTCCATATCCATTAGAGAAGCTTTAATTTCTTTGATTCAGCTTATGCAAAAGAGAGGAGCAAATTTTTAAAAACCAGGGAAGGACATAACTAGGTTCTAGCAAGAGTTTAAATCCTCATTACTCCAAAACGTCAAAAAATGAAGCCGCCAAAGAAACAATTGGAAGAACATTAAACCTTCAGCTGCTCAAGCAATCATCATTTCTAACACATGGTGGTGAATTGACCAATTATCAACTCACCTAAGCAACTATATTCCACAATAATTACTAGAAATGGAAGAATATATGAGATCTTTGAGAAGCATAAAAGGTTGATACCTGTATGGTATATGCTTGTGTGTCTGAAGATCTCTGTATTTCTTGGCAAGACCATAGTCAATGATGTATACCTGTTATAACAAAATAAAACACCCAAGTCTTAGAGATGCATAGGTTCAATCAGATCCATTAACTCGTTGTAAACGTAGATTTACAAACAGGAAGCTGCTGATGAAGTTTTACAAAATGCTAATGTTCAGTAGCATCATGCAAGATCAGATGACAGGTTCTCTAAGGCTAAGTCATTTTGTTTACGAATTAAAGTTCAGAGGAAACGTCATCCTCCTTTCCAGGTAGGAAATATTTCTTCCACTTGCAAGTTCTTATTACCAGAATTTTGTTGGCAATTAGAACTTCTACCTCCCCAGTTCAAGCATAAGCATTATGCTGGAAAACATAAACTAAAAAAGGGGGAAATCTCTCAACAGATTACATGTGTCCAAGAATATGCAACTGCACAATGCACTGGATTTTGAGCATTGTTCAAGAAAACTGAAAGAAATGCACTCCTGGCTAGTTGGCTAAATCCTTGTTAGACAAGAAAGTAATGGCTGATGTCACAGGGATTGACTTCATGGAGCTCTAAGAGAAGGGAATGGGAGAGAGAAAGAGAGAAGAAATATGACTTCTTGAGTTCTGGAACCCAAAAAAAAAAAAAATGTTACCCTTTCATCACAAATTGAAGTTCCTTGCTTGAGCTCAACAAGCACACGCTACAATGTGTCCCAATACAAAAATGCTGGAGGAGCACCAGTACAGTAGACCCAAAACCCTATTAGATAACCAACTTGTCTAATTCCTCAGTGATTTAGTTCCCAAGCAAGTAGGTGGAGAACTTCCCGAAAATATCAAGTGCAAATGTATAGGAGCATATGACCTTGTTGTCAACCATAGACATACATCTACACTTAGAGAACATATGATGAAGTACACACCTGATTTGCTTTACGCCCTAAACCCATTAAGAAGTTGTCGGGCTTAATGTCACGGTGAAGAAATCCTCTTGTGTGCATATATTCAACCCTATTAATCTGCATCAGAGAATAAGTATCAGGCAATCAGCTACTATAATTATGCATTTTACAGTATATACTTTTGGCTATTTACCAGTTGATCTGCCAGCATTAAAGCTGTCTTTAAAGTGAACCTCCTATTGCAATAGTTAAACAAGTCTTCCAAACTTGGTCCAAGAAGGTCGATAACCATGGCATTGTATTCACCTTCAACGCCAAACCACTTGAGGTGTGGAATTCCAGCTTAAAATAAGAAAATGATTTTTGAAAAAAAAAAAAAAATCAGTTCAGCTAGAGAATATAACAGTCATTGAAATTCATAGGCAGAAACTATCACTTACTTCCTCCTTGTAGAAGCATATACAGCTTTGATTCATAATGAAGCTGAGGGTGCTTTGTTTTAGTTGATTCCTGCAAACCAAAACATTAGATTCTGGAAACAACAAAGCAAATGTATCAACAAAAAAAAACTACAGTACTAAGCATAGCACTGAAACAGACACCTGCACGGAAAGCGCAAGGAAATCTCATTCATGATGTTCTTAAACACTTAACAGATATCTGAGAAAGAACTACATATGAAGTCCTTGATATATCACAATAAGGTCCCTACCAAACAAATTCACTGATCAACTTAAGCAAAACTATTCAAGACTATTCAGAAGTAGAAGCTATATCCAGCAAATGCACACTAACAAACTAGCACCAATAAAAGGGCCACAAATAAACAATGTCACTAGACTATTCAGCCAAAATAGCAATGTTCGTCTATCATATTTAAGTTTTATATCATGAAAGCTTATAATACAAGAATGATCTTCTCATCCTCTAGTGAAAGATGTGGTCTTTTTCAACCTTTTATTGTTGTTAACTTTATTTAGCTAGTGAAAGCCTCAATCTTAAGACATTTGACATCACAACTACATCGCGCGAATTTCCAGCTTCAGTCAAATCAACATTCCAAATTTCACTCAATTCCAGTAAACAGTTCAATATCTAACACAACTGACACCATGTTCTAATCAACACACTCACCAGCTTCACAGCAACTTCTTCTCCAGTTTGCACATTTACCCCTGATACAAAAGCAAAAAACTCAAGGTCAACTCAAACCCCATACCACAAAACTTGAGCAACAATTGAAACTAACAACAATCAAGTAAAACACATTGATATTACCTAAATATAGTTCCCCAAAAGATCCACTACCGATCTTTCGTCCCAGTTTAAACTTTCCACCAACCACATGATCCATAGTTAAAGATTCAACAAACCCAATCAAACCAAACAAATATCAATTATCAACCACTACTCCCACAAATAATCAGGAAGTTAAAATCTGGAAATTATCCCAGATCCAGCAAAATCTACCTTACCCCAAAGAACAAAAATACAAAAAAAATCACTTCTTTGAGGGACCCCAGATGAAAAATCTTCAAGAACCCTAAAGCCTAATATCAATTCTATATATATGGAAAACACTTAAAACAAGTAACTTTTTTTTCCCAAACAACAACAGTGTCCCCCCTTTTTCTCTAAAGAAATAAAAGAATAATCCAATGAATGACACAAAAATTACAACTTGATGAGAAATGAAAAGGCTTAAAAGGGGTTTTGGATTCTTGAAAAAAAATTCAAAAAAAAATAATTCAAAAAAACAAACAGGAAATGACTGAAGAAATGGAAATGGAAAAATACAGTAAGCTACTAAAAAAATGGAGGTTTGGGGGTAGGGGAGAAGAGAGAATCTAACAGAAAACGAAATCTGGGGAAAATTTATGGGATTTTTTTTTTTCTGTGCAAGAGAAGAAGAAGAAGAAGAAGATGATGAAAAAGGAGAAATTAGGGGGAAATGGGGGATTATACAAGAAAAGAAAAAGCTGAGAAAAATATTAAGCTTTTTCTTTTTCCTTTTATTTTCTTTTCTTATAATATTATTATCATTTTTATTTATTTATTGGTGGGGGTGGGATAAATTCTTTTTTTTATTTCTAAAAGAAAAATGTTAGATGCTGGGAGAATAATTTTTGAAAAATTAAAACAAGAAGGAAGAAGAATATATTTGTGATCATTCTTTTTAGGAAAGAAGATTATAATATTTTTTTAAATTTCTAATTAAGAGGATTAATAATAGTTTTTTTTTATGAATTAATTATGATTAACTTAAGTAGTTGGCATTATGATGTTTTTGAATTTCAAATTTGTCTGCTACTATTTTTTTTTAGATAATAAGCCTAGCGTTCGTATTGTTTATTTTTTTTATTAGATTGTTTTTTTTTTCTTGGGAAAAAGTAGTGTTTCATTTTAATTAAATAAAAAAGAATTTAAAGTTTTTTGACTTTTTTCAAATTTATGTAAATATTTTTTTAGAAGTAGCAAGGTAATTTTAGAATTTTAAATTTTTATAGATAGAAACTATGAAATTTGTCAAATATTTTTCAATCTTGCTAACGTGTTTAAAATCAAAAAGAAAAACGTGTTGCAAAGTAATTTCCCACAGGATATTTGACATCTTTTTATACTTTTCAAATTATGTATAATTGTTCACATTACACACATCAAATTCAATAAAGTTACAAGAATGGTAACATATCAAGCGGTGGAACGATAAATATTTTTTTATTTTTAATTAAAGATTTAAATTTGATTTTTACATATAAAATTACAATTGCTAGGGAGCGTTTATTTCAATAAGAGATTTTTCGATATAAATTAAAATTTTGTGGAACTTTGATGTGAATATCAAATATTAAATGAGATATCAAAATAAAAAACATGTAACATGAAGATGATATGATCATGAATTTTATTAGATTTTTGGGTGATCCTGTTTTATTTTGTTGTATTGACTTTCAAAAGTTTTTCAAGAAAATCGAATAACTTAATTATCAGAAACTTTTATGATTGTTCCAAAAATCAACCTAATCCTAATATTGACTCATCAAAAAACACGGACTTTGATGATAAATTATACTATTATTTTCGTGAGGGTTTTCGAAAGAAATATCCCCTATGCATAGTTTTACTATCTTATGATCGGCCTCTTCTTTAATCCAATCATGTTTAACACCTCTGACTCGCTCGATATTTTTATATTTGGTCGACCATTATAAGTATAAATATCACAGGCGTTAATCCAAAATATGGAGAAAAGTGTTGATATTTATAATATGTTATATGTGAATAGTTTCATGATATATCTTCACTAATTTTACTTGTATCCACATAATAATATGATATTTTAGAGAATGTATGTTCTTCCTCAATACGAAGGATGGATTTCATATAGTGACACAAAACTTTGATGGTAGAAATGAAAGTTAGAATGAATCTCATGCCTATTCAACAAATAACAAAGTTAATTTTGCTTTATAATTATCTACGTTGTGGGGCCATTCTCGGTACAAGTGACTTAAAACATTTTATTACGTGTAAAAAAATATATCAATCATTGAATTCATGAGAAACTATTGTAATTTTTTCATGTTTAACTTGGATTCTCCTAGTGAAAAAAGTCTTAGCATGCCAAAATTCTTCTCATAGATCATAATTTTAATTATTTTTTTTAACGATAATTGCACGATATCAATATGTTATTTTTTTGGGTCAATATTAAATAAAATATTACAAAATTCAACTTGGTTTGATTGAACAAGTGCCTAATGTTTATATTATTTTAATTTAATTAATAATATTACCATATCGAATTCAACAATATAATGATTTGTCAAAGCTAAATGAGAGGTCAAAATTGAAATGTTCACCACTAACAAAATATCAACAATATTTTAGTCCTATAAAATGTAGGACCCCTTATGGATGTCTAGCAACAATGATAAAACCTCAAGTTTGGTGTGTTTTATAATGAAAAAAAAAATTGTCACCGAAAATATGTTTGTATAGAAATTCAATATATTTGGAAGCTAATTATATCGTACCTTGGAAGTTTTTTGGATTATAAAATTTTGAACTTTTCATTGCTCTCGAATACATTTCTTGATTGTCTAATACATTACAAATAATACATTACTTAATGAGAGAGATGTAATCGAAAAGGGACAGGAAAGTATCCGACAGAGAATTTTTGTAATTTTGTTAAATGGTAATTTTTTTTAAAAAAATTATAATATCGTAAGTTGTATATTTATATTAAAAAAAATTATTGTTTGTTAAGTAAGCAAAAATATCATTCCTAAGAACATTTATAAGGATAGCATATGGGGGTGGGGTAGTGTGGGGTTTGGGGACTACAAAGGGTGAGGGTGAGGGCGGAGATAAGACAATTAACATATGTAATGCCACTTATGAAGCTTGTTTCAGTTTATATATTATCCTCGTTAAACCCACATTATTTCCAAGATTATCAATCTCGAGACACATTTTTTCAATCAAACCAAAAGAAGTTCACAAATATAACAACACTTTCACTGAAATCCCGCGAACATGAACATGAAAGTTCACCAATACATACACTTAAAAAAAGGGAAAGATAAGAAGTAAAACTACATTATATAAATTTTATATTAAGTGGTGACAGCAGAAGTGCATATGAATCAGAACATCCTTTTTGTCTCAATAGGCATGCTCTGACAGACAATAAGATCATTTTGTAAGATAATACTAAAAAAAAACAAAAAAAAACATAGTCTGCAAAAAAGATCACCATAACCAAAATCACAGCATATTTTGTCTATTTGTGCATTTGCAATGTTACTTTCACATGCCAAGAGACAGAAAACAAACAGTGACTTATGACCTCAAAAATACATTGTCAATTCAGACACAATATGTATAAAGCTAACTTCTACTACTACTGTTTTATTATGTTGTCCTTTTTTGGTCCCATGCTTTTTTTGTTCCTATTCTTGATGTGAAATAGGATGTCCCCTTAATGCCAACTCCTTGGGACCAAACTATTGACGGCAGTGACATTTTTGGACCAAATTATTTACTAACGATATTTTTGTTCAATTTCGTATCGTTTAAGAGCATTCCTGACCTTATTAGAATGATGAAGCTTTCTATATTCTTCACTGTTCCCACTTGGCTCTACCATATCTTCTGCAAATTTCACTTTCTTCTTCTCCTTCTTCTGATCTAAAAAAGGAACACAAAAAAACCATCAACAAACATATCGAAGATAATTTATACATGCTGACAGTATAAAAAAGAAATCACCATCAATAAACTTTAGCCTGCTATGACGCGTTTCTTGTTCAATATGGACATTTTCACTTATTCCAGGAATTTTGTTCCGAAAAAGCTATTTGGACATAGAATTCACATCCCCCCTCCCTCCAAATCAGTCACAAAAGTTCAAATCAACTCCAATATGTATTCATGTCCAAGCTACTTAAAAACAAATACTATATTAAAAGAAATAAAAATCACAAATTTTATGTCGAAACGTCCACTAAAGTGGTATTGTGCTAACATCATGATAATAATAGAAATTTAAACTGCTACTTCTGAAGCCAAAGTTTCTTGAAACAATACCAGGGATCTTTTCTGGCGATCTTGCAATTTGCTGAAAAACAAATAAAATGTAAGATTAGGGCATCTTTTACAGTGCAGAAATCAAAATAGTAGATGATTTTTAGCGAGAGCAGATTAAGTACAGACTTGTGCTCTTGAACTGGCGCATTGAAAAATAGTCCAATCAAACACATAGTCAAATTGAAAACCTGCAATGAGTACAGATATAATTTTGTTGTATAAGACTATAGAAATATAACTTGTTGTGCCAAAGAGATAATATAAAGGAGGAAACAGATCATGAAACAATAATTATACCCTCACTAATGTAAAGGTGACGGAATAGCCTCTTCAGGTATGAGTAATCTGGCTCGTCCTCAAACTGTAATGATCGGCAATAATGAAAATATGATATGAATTTTGAGGGATAGGATTCGCAAAGCACCTGTTTAACAGAGACCAGCAGAATAGGTCGTTATGCAGTTTGATGAGAGACGGTATAATTTAGGACAGATATATTTGCAAGACACACGGTGAGGAGGTGCGCTGATGCCCCAGTGAGGAGGTGCGAGAGGCTGATTGTAAGGGGTAGAGGTAGGCTGAAAAAGTATTTGGGGGAGGTGATTAGACAGTACATGACTTTAGGAAGCCGTGGAGGTCGCTTAAGCCTGTTAGTGCCTGTCTTAGTACTACTTGTACCCGTGTAGTTCTTGTCGTATGTTGTTTACAATGTTTCGATTATCACACTATTTTGTTGTTGTTATTGTTTCTATCTTGTAGACTTTTACTTTCTATTTTTTGATGACAAGGGAAGGGTAAAACCCTGCTCCTATGCAATAACTCGCAAACCATACAAGAGAGCTACCCGCACTAGGCAAGCCCGGTGTGGCTCAACCCAAAAGGCAACCCCTCGCTTTCGCTGACAAGGAGTTCCGAACTTGAGACCTCCAACTTGGAAGTCCCAAGCCGAAACCACTGGGTCACCCGAAGGGTAGGATTTATACTACTTCCTTAATAATTGTTATGCTCTCTTCATTGTATTTCTTCTTCTTTTACTTCGGTTTGTTGCACTTGAGCTGAGGGTCTGGCGGAAACAACCTCTCTACCTCCACGAGTTAGTGGTAAGGTCTGGATACCGTCTACCCTCCGCAGACCCCAGTTATTGGGATTTAACTAGGTATGTTATTGTTGTTAAAATGTACATAAAGACACTACCTCTATAGATGTAAGCATCTTCTTCTCACTAATCTTGTCGTATTTCTGCTTTTTGCCGTCAGCTTTCAGACCTTGCCATGGCAGACTAGAAAAGACAATCAAATATGCTAATTGTAAGAAACAAGTTATGCACATGGAAATAACAATACAGGCACCAAATATAAACATTATCTGTAATTTCCAAACCTTCCTCTCAAAAAATACATAAGCACATAACCAAGACACTCCAGATCATCTCTTCTGCTTTGTTCTGCATACAAGGAAGAGATAATATATGTAAAGTTTAAAATATATTAGGTGCTTCAGGTAATATCATCCTCACTTACCAAATCCAAGATGGGTGCTAACACTAGAATAACGAGCTGTTCCTGTGGGCCTTTTGTTTTCCCTGTCAAAGGAAGCAAAATAAGTCGTTCAATAATCCATATTACACTCCAACCATCCACTCTAAACTCTATTAAAAATAAGGTCAAGGAAAGAAAAGCTTAAAAAGAATGCAGAACCTCCAAATTTCTTTCTTGATTTCAATATCAACTATTGAGAAGCTTGGAATAATATATAGAAGAGACAGAAAGGAAAAGAACAAAATAAGAGAAGCATCTTAGCAGGAATGGAGTACCTCTTCATCCACCTTTTTATTTTCTCAATAACATAGTACACCATGAGCATTCAAAATCTACACAATCTAATCAAACAAGATGGTTTTCCGTATCAATAAGGGCAGCTTTAATTTCTTTGGTTCAGCTTATGCAAAAGAGATCTTTGAAACAAATATTAACAACAAGGGAAGGACATAACTAGGTTCGAGCAAAAGTTTAAATCCTCATTAACCCAAAAGGTCAAAAAACGAAGCCGCCAAAGAAACAATTGGAAAAAGATTCAACCTTCAGCTTCTCAAGCAATCGTCGTTACTAACACATTGTACTGAATTGACCAATTATTAAATCACCTTAGCAAGTAATATTCCACTTTAATTTCTAGAAATGGAAGACATATGAGATCTTTAAGGTACAGAAGAAGTTGATACCTGAATGGTATATGCTCATGTGTCTCATGATCTCTGTATTTCTTGGCAAGAGCATAGTCAATCATGTATACCTGCTTCAACAAAATAGAACACCCAAAACTGACTTAGAGATGCATAGGTTATGTCATGGGAATTATTTTTCATCAGATTCATAAACTCGTTCTAGTGTAGATTTACAAAGGTACTACAGAGACAGGAAGCTGCTGATCAAGTAATTACAAAATGTTCATGTTTAGTAGCATCCTACAAGATAGGATGACAGGTTCTCTGGCTAGGTTAGTTTGTTTACAAATTAAAGATTGGAGGAACTTTATCCTCCTTGCCGGTAGGAAAAATTTCTTCCACTTGCAAGCTATGTCGCTCGGACTTTTCAAGAATGCCGACTAGTGCATATCAGATCCTTCAAAAGTAGCGCATTTTGAAAGATCCGACCCGGGTGCGGCACCATTTTCGGAGAGTCCGAGCAACATAGCTTGCAAGTGCCTAATTACCAGAATTTTGTTGGCAATTACTGGGTATGTTGTTGTTGTTTGTTGGCATCCCAAGCTCAAACATAAGCATTATGCTGGAAAACATAAACTAAAGAAAGAGGCGAATCTTTCAACATATTAAATGTGTCCAACGATTTTTACAAATTTTTCAATAGTACCATTTCTTAAAAGAAAATGTTTCCAAGAATATGCAATTGCACAATGCAGAGTTTTGAGCTCTGTTCCAGGAAACTGAAAGAAATGCACATCTGGTTAGTTAGCTAGAGCCTTCTTGGACAAGAATGCAAAGGTTCATATAACAGGGATCAACTTCATTGAGCTCTAAGAGAAGAGAATGGCAGAGAGGTACACGAGAGAAAAAGATAAGAAGTACAAGTTCTTGAGTGAAATTAGGGAATATCCAAAAAAAGAATGTAACCCTTCCATCCCAAATTAAAGTTCTTTGTTCAAGCTCAACAAGCAGGCTACAATATTTCCAGCTCCACAAATGCTGGAGTAGCACTTGTAACCCTAAACCCTAACAGAAAACCAACTTGTCTAATTCGTCGGTGATTTAGTTCCCAAACAAGTAGGTGGAGAACTTTCCAGAATATCTAGGGAAAATAATAGGAGCACATAACCTTGTTGTCAACCATAGACATACATGTACACTTAGTGAACATATGATGAAGTGCACACCTGATTTGCTTTACGCCCTATACCCATTAAGAAGTTTTCGGGCTTAATGTCACGGTGAAGAAATCCTCTTGAGTGCATATATTCAACCCTATTAATCTGCATCAGAGAATAAGTATCAGGCAACCAGCTGCAATTCTTATGCTTTGATCAGCATACAATTTTGGCTATTTACCAATTGATCTGCCAGCATTAAAACTGTCTTTAAAGTGAACCTCCTATTGCAATAGTTAAACAAGTCTTCCAAACTTGGCCCAAGAAGGTCAATAACCATGGCATTGTATTCACCTTCAACGCCAAACCACCTGACGTTTGGAATTCCAGCTTGAAATATGAAAATGATTAAAAAAAAAATAATCTAAAAAACACTTTAGCAAGAAAATATAAGAGTCATCGAAATTCATGGGTAGAAGCTATCACTTACTTCCTCCTTGTAGAAGCCTATACAGCTTTGATTCATAATGAAGGTGAGGGTGTTCTGTTTTAGTTGATTCCTGCAAACCAAAAAATAGATTCTGGAAACAGTAAATCTAATGTACCAAAGAAGAAACCATAATATTAAACATAGCACTAGAAACACACTTCGGACAGTTGGTGAGAAGCAAACCACAAATGAAGTCCATACATATATCACAATACGGTCCCCTACCAAACAAATATGCTGATCTTGAATAAGTAAGCAAAATTATTCAAGACTTCAGAAATAGAAGCTATATCCAGCAAATGCACACTAACAAACTAGAATTCAGAAAAGGGCCAAATAAACAATGTCACTCGAAGATTCAGCCAAAATAGCAATGTTCATCTATCATATTTTAATTTTTATATTATGAAAACTTATGATTCAAGAATAATCCTCTCATCTTCTAGTGAAAGGGTCATTCTTCTCAACTTTATCAGGTTGCTAAGTTTACTTACTGAAAGGCTCAATCTTAAAACAATTGACAGCAAATTATGGAGTGAATTTTCAGCTTCCGCAAAACCAACTTTTTAAATTTTATTCAATTCCAGTGAAAGGCTAAATCTCTAACACAATTAGCACCATGTTTATGGGTGAATTTCCAGCTTCAGCGTTCAGCTAATCAACATACTCACCAACTTCACAGCAACTTCTTCTTCAGTTTGCACATTTACCCCTGATACAAAAAAACAAAACTCAAGGTCAACTCAAACCCCATAATAGAAAAGTTGAGCTACAATTGAAATTAAAAACAATCAAGAAATACACATGGAGATTACCCAAATAAAGTTCCGCTAAATATCCTTTACCAATCTTCCGACCCAGTTTATACGTGCCACCAACCACATGATCCATGGCCAAAGATTGAATGAATGATAACAACACCAAACAAGAATGAGAGTTGGAAAATCTCAAGCCTAGTCAGCAAATAACAAAGTTAATTTCACCTCACAATTCTCTGTGTTCCAGGGCCATGGCCTTACGAAAGGCCGAGCAAGAGTAAGGAACTACTATCAACACAGGTGGCTTGAATTCATGAGAAACTACTAGTTAGACAGGGAAATTGCAGTGATTTTTCATGTATAGCTTGAAGTCTCCAATGAAGAGAGTCTAAGCACACCAAAATTCGTCTCTTAGTATATAATTTTGAATGTTTCATAATTGCACAATATCAATATGTTTTTTTTGGATCAATTTGAAATAAAATATCACAAAATTAAACTTGGTTTTATTGAACAAGTGCATCATGCTTATATTATTTTAATATACCATAGTCAACTCATCAATTTAATGAGTTTACTTTTTGGACAGTCTTACCCAGATAACATGAATTTGTCAAAGCTAGTTGAGAGGTCAAAATTGAAATGTTCTCCACTAAGAAGATATCAAGAACTTTTTTTCTTTCTTTTATTTTTCTTGAAGAAGAATTCTGCAAATCAAGTAATCATCTTGTCATTTTCTTTTTATAAACGTAGTGTCTGAGCCAACTTGCGAGCACCTCGACTAATTCCATGGCATACCTATCACCTCCCACCAACAATGAGTATAAAGTAACTCATTCCACCAAGGCTAGAATAGATAAGAAGAAATAAATATCATCATGCTTGACTCTAAAAAAAGCTTTAGTTCTACAGCCTCCTTAAAGCATCATGATATTTATTTGCACTATCAAGATGTGACAAGTACTTTGCATGTTCAGATTGTAGCATGATGCAGCATGTTATCATCTGCGTAAAAGACTTACAGTTCTTGCAGCTTGACCAGATATCTAGCAAGCATCATTTAGAAGAAGAATGAATCTTTGCGAGAATTGGTGAGAGCTCCTAAACTTTTCAGCAACAAGGAAGTGCAACGAATGTAATGAAGCAGTCCTGAAAAGAAAGAAAAACCGCCTTCTGACCATTCAGAAGTTCCATATCTTACCCTGCAGAAGTGTCGAACAATACTAAATCATATCCACAAAGGTAGCTTCTAAATGACAAAGAAAGCATTACATTTGACATCACAACTTCTCTTTTTCAGGTTGCACAAAATATTCTAAAGTCCCAGAAAAAATTATAGGTTACAGGAAAATATTTAAAGTTAAAAGTCAAGTTCCAAGAATCCTCCTCACTTGTATATGACCTTGCGGAATTCCAAAATTCCATCACCAACGAAGGCACAACAGCTATAAGCTCAAGAATATTACGGGTTCAAGGTCTCTAACCTTTTGTAACACCAAGAGAAATTGAAAGTTCACATCAGGACATTTATCCAGATTGCTAGCTTAATGGATTGATGATATACATGCCTCCAATACCATACAGTTGAACAGCGTTCGGAAGACTGCGTAACTTTCATATCAAAGCACTGAGGAATGATCTCTAGATTTTCTCATAAAATGTGAAATACGAGACTGTCTGAACACCTATATAATCTGTCATTTCCTAGAAACCTTCCCATATGTGTTTTCCCTTTTTATTGCTTATAATAAAGCCCTTTATGATACATTATGGATACATTTCCATAGTTTCCATCACCAGTAGTCTCCACATGAACAATTCCCATCTTTGAAAAGGTGAAATCGACTATTATCTCTAACAATTATATCTCTCCCCATAATTTTGGATATGAACTTTATGGCTGTGTGACAGTCTACACATACACGGAGATTTTTAATTATGCGAAGGGTTGTCCCAGCAGGTGTACTAATAATGCCGAATGCTATTGCAAGCCGTTCACTATGAGTATACAGCAAATCACTCTTTTGCTCCTCATCAACATCATGTAGTGCCTCACTAATCTGAGGAACGTAACCTTCTTGTTTCAAGCGTTCATAAAGATCTCTTAGTGCTACATGTATCTGATCATAATATGGGTGAGATGTGTCTCCCGAGACAAAAGCATGCACCTGGTTTCTAACTTCTATCCAGCTGCAAGCTGGTGGTTTTCTCATTCCTTTCTTCTTCATATTACTTCTTAATTTTGATGCATCTTTCCATCTCCCAGCTGCTGAATACATATTTGACAAGAGCAGATAAGGTCCCATGTTCCCAGGATCAGCTGTAGTCATTTCTTTGGCAACTTTTTCAGCCAGTTCAACATTTTTGTGAACTCGGCAAGCTGATAGCAGTGTAGCCCAAATACTCCCGGTGGGCTTAATAGGCATGTCATTGATAAATTTATAGGCTTCCATCAATCTTCCAGCACGACCAAGAAGATCTGCAATAGAAGCATAGTGCTCGAGGTCAGGAGAAACACCATATCTGTTCATACTTGTAAAATAATTCCAACCTTCATCAACCAAACCAGCATGGCTGCAGGCAGTTAAAATAGCTAGATAAGCCACAGCATTGGGCTTTATCTTATCATGTTGCATGTTTTCAAAAAGAACAATGGCCTCGCGGGCATGACCATTCAATGCATACCCCATGATTATGGCCGTCCATGAAACTGAATCGTGTATCTCCATCCTATCAAAAATCCATCTAGCAGTCACTATCTTCCCACATTTGGCATACATGTCTACAAGTGAGCTAGCTATATACATGTTTTGATCAAACCCCACTCTTATTATGTATGCATGGAGCTGTTTCCCCAGATGTAGTGTTGACAAATGAGCACAGGCAGGTAGTATAGCTGAGAAAGAAACTTCCACAGGATTGACATTAGCTGCTAACATCTGACTAAACAGTCCCAACCCTTCAACAAAAGTACCATTTTGCACACATCCTGCTATTATTGAGTTCCATGAAACGTCATCCTTTTCTGATAATAAATTAAACACCCTATAAGAATCCTCAACCCTGGTACAAGTTGCGTACATATCAATTAAACTACTCCCAATATACTCATCTTTGTCAAACCCGTGTCTAATTGCATAACCATGAATCTCTTTTCCCTTTAAGACATCTACATGCCTCGCAAAGACAGGAAGGACACTTGACAAAGTGAAACAGTCAGGCTTGAAATAGGCATTGCTCATCTCCCTTAACCTTTCCAGAGCTTCTTCATACAACCCACTTTGTACATTTCCACCAATCACAGTATTCCACGAAACAACATCTTTATCCGGCATCATTTGAAAAATCTTACTCACACTATCTAATCCTGTAGCATTTTTCACTCTCCTTCCACCTAAAGACTCAAAATGACTTTTTTCACTCCTTATCAGAATTCCAATCTCAGAATCTTGAGCCAAACTGCTTCTACGACTATAAACGCGATCTGACTGGGGAATTTCATCAAACACATGATAGTCATGCGACAAAACCTGCAATTTTGCATACATATTCATGAGTGCATTCCCAGTATAACGATCAGATTCCAAACCAAACCTGATAACACAACCATGAACAGACTCACCAACCCTCAATTCCTTCAAATGGGTACATGCTCTTACAACAGAAGGGAAAACATCTCTACCCGGCAACTTCCCCCAACCCCTCATTTCAACAAAACAAGCTAAAGAATCACGAAAATAACCATTACAAGAGTAACACCTGACAAGAGATTTCCAAGCTTTAGTGGGTACATAACGAAAGTTGTTAAAAACTTCTAAAGATTCTTTAAGAAGGTTAAGGTCAGAGTAAATGCCAAGAATGATAGTGGCAAGTGAAACAGACCTTGAACCTCTTGTTTTCACTATTTGGGCATGGAGTTGCTTAGCTTGTGACTTTGTTTTGATGGAAGATGGGTTCCTTAAAAGAGTTTTGACAAGATTTTCACTGGAAGATTCCATTTTTGGCTCAATGGGATCGTCAATTACTTCGTTCAAAAGCTCATCAGAACCATTATTTGAGAATGTGATGTTGTGTGTCAATGGTGATTCTCATTCAACAATAAAAATGGAGTCTTTTGTTGAGATTTACAACCAGCTGTTTCTGTAACAAGAACAGAAGGAGAAGGAGAGTTCCAATGGAAAAAATTAAGTATACTTCAAATATTTGGGCTAAGTTTAAAATTTTCTTTCAAATTTATTAAGGAAAGAAATCGAAAATACGAACTTGACATGAATTATTAGTTTCATTTTCAAATTATTGACAGCCTTAAAAATATTCTTTTATTTGATTAACTGAGCATAATACACCCTTGATTTGCCACATAGTATAGCAAACGGTTATAAACTCTTGTAGAATCGTGAGACTCTTAATAAAAAATCGAGAGTAGTATTGAGAACACCTCTAACTTTGTAAGAATTTAAGGTCATGGTGTATTTTAGTTCAAAAATTTTAAATACAATAAACGAAGAACCATATATACTATTATTTCAATTTACGTAATATATTTTGAATAACTTAATTTTGATCATAAATTCATATATATAAATTTTGAACTCTTTGAAACAATTTACATATTTGAGAACATTAAAAATAAGGAAAGAGCACAAATATACTCTCTAACTATCATAAATGGTAAGCAGATATGCTCCGTTATATTTTGAGGACATTAGTGCCCCTGCCATCAGACGCGGACCCACACCATACGGTGGGGGTGCACGTGCACCCGGTAACTTCCGAAAAAATCATATGTATATATGTATATCTATTTTGAAAAACTGGTAGAACTTAAGATATACGTAACAGTGCACCCATAAAAAGCATAGAAGTGCTCTAGTGCAATTGGTAAAAGCTAGAGTTACCAACTTTTAGACCAGGATAAGATTGTGTCACCCGATCGACATTTATTAAATATTGAATTGACGGATAAGATTGTGTCACGTGTCCTTATTGAGTCTTCCGTTAAAGTGAAGGGCATATACGCTCTAGTTTTTGGATGGCAGGGACAACAATGTCCCAAAAGTATGACGAAGGATATCTGCATATCATTTACGATAATTCAAGGATATATTTGTTATTTTTCGTTAAAAGTATTATAAATTATAGTAATAATTAACAAGTCATATAAAAATTACTATCAAAAACAATTTTGTTTAAATTTCGAAATTCGAAAAATAGATAGTGAGGGATGGTATATGGCTAAAATGCAACTCAAAAAGTTTAGGCGTCTTGCAAGTAGACTAAAAAGGTAACAATAATAATTAAGCAACTTGGCCTACGTAATCATTGTTTAATTTTATCCTCTTGTTGGTATGAATATATAATAAACTATATTGTTAATTCAACAACTCAAATGTGCAGTTAGCAGCCTTGCAAATTGCTGTTATATTATTCAATTATAGTGTAGTTGTTATTTGACTAAAATAAAACATTTCCCATTGCTTTATTTTAGTATAAAAAGTAGAGAAATTAACTCCAAAAATTATAAACATTACAATAATGTCGTCTTCTTTAGAATCAACTCTTGTCAACTATGGCTTCCTTATTATCAGTGCTATTTTGTCAATTATCTTCATTAGTTCCATCAAATCTATCATCAATTTCATCAAAGATAGATTACATCATTCCCCTAATCAAGGTTAAGAATCTTTCTTTTGTAGTACTAATCATAGTTAAGTTTTTTGTCTTGCTAGAGCATCAAATTGTTGATATGTAGTTTCTAGTCCTTATGTTCTTAATCATAGTGTAGATCTCGAGCAGGGGCGGATCTAGGAGGGGGCGATGGTGTTATAAAAAGTTACACTGTATATATAAGATATATTTATAGAGGTCTAGTTACTATTTTTTTTTATTTTTCGAACCCCTTAGTGAATTTTTATTATTTTTGAACCCCATAGTTAAGAACAATAACATACCCAGTGAAATTCCACTAAGTGGGGTCTAGAGGGTAGAGTGTACGCAGGCTTTACCACTACCTCACGGAGGTAGAACGGTTGTTTCTGAATGACTCTCGGCTCAAGTGCATCAAACCCAATTAAAAGAAAACAATGAAAAAAGCATAGTAGTTTTTTTTTTAAAAAAAAGTAGTGTAGAGTCTATAAGAAAGAACTAAACTGAAGAACCTAGTCTTTTTATCGTAGTGTTGATATGTGACTTCAGTCGTTATGATCTAAATCGACTTATTAGTGCATGGGACATGATATGATCATGTAGATTTACGCGTGTTAGCTTGATGAAAACTGTTGAATTGTGTGATCATATGATCTAAAAGCTTAGGCTGTTAGAAAGAACACACTTTTATTTACTTACTAACGTCTTGAACGTTGTTTCTTTGACAATGCAGCTAATGAAGGAGGAGAGTCAAATGAAGCTCCTCCTCAAGAAGTTGTACCAATTGAGGTACGTCCAGACATGTCGTTGGATGAGATAAATATACTAACTGATAACTTCGCGGAGAAAGGTCTTATTGCTGAGGGATCTTATGGCTGCGTTTATGGTGCTACATTAAGCAATGGACAGAAACTAGCAATAAAGCAATTGGATACTGATTCTTCTCCAGAATCAGATACTGTATTCGCAGAACAGGTGAGTTGTGTGTGTTCGAGTACTACTTTGGGACGAATAGAACAATGTCTCGAAATGTTCTAACATCCTTTTTGTGCATACAGGTACAAATGGTGTCAGGACTTAAACATGAGCATTTTGTGACTCTGTTAGGTTATTGCTTAGAAGCAAATAGTCGAATCCTGGTTTACGAGTCTGCAACCATGGGCACATTGCATGATGTCTTACATGGTACGTCGATAGTTCATTCAGATTCAGACCTAGCAATAAGTGAATTGGATCATTTGTACTTATTGGATGTTCTGTTTGTATAGGTAAAAAAGGAGTAGAAAATGCTGAGTCAGGTTTAGTTCTTACCTGGAATCAGAGAGTTAAAATTGCTTGTGGTGTAGCTAGTGGCCTTGAATATCTACACAAACATGATGAACCAATTATTCATCGCGATGTCAGATCTAGCAATGTACTACTGTTTAATGATTTTATCGCGAAAGTTGCTGATTTCGACTTAACAAATCAGTCTTCAGAGGATTCCACTAGAGTTCAGGAGACTTATGGTTACCATGGTCCAGAGTAAGCCTTTTGCATTATTAACCTTAAGTCCTTAACCTTAACATGTTCTCATTTATCCTCCATTATGACTCGAACCCTCAACTTAGCGTAAAAATCGTGTCATACTAAGATGTTAAGTAAATTATGGTACAGATATGCCTTGGGAGAAAAGATAACAGACAGAAGTGATGTTTATAGTTTTGCTGTTGTTCTCTTAGAGCTGTTGACAGGAAGGAAGGCAGTTGATTATACAATGCCTGAAGGGGAACAAAGTCTTGTCACATGGGTAGATTCTCTTATCCTATTTCTACCTAATCGTTAGCTATTTTGCTCGAACTCTTCAAAAACGTTACAGATAACCAAATTTGAAAGTAATGCACTTTTGGAGGATCCAGCATGGGTTGTGACAATATTTTTGAAGAGTTAATTATGGTTATCTCTATTTTGTGCCTCTGTATACTGATTCATATTCAATGCAGGCAACTCCACTATTAAGTGATGATAAAGTTAAAGAGTGTGTTGATCCAAAACTGAATAATGAGTACCCTCCAAAGGCAGTTGCTAAGGTTTTCTTCTTGATTTTTCATATTTGAACAGATTATTGTAAAGCAAAAAGGCTTAGTTTTTTCTCTCATAATGTAACTACTGTTATTTGGCTATGTCTTTCTCAGGTGGCAGCTCTTGTAGGACTTTGTATTCAAGAAGAGCCACTTTTCCGACCAAACATGTCAATTATGGTCAAGGCACTGCAGCCACTTCTCAACGCGGACTAAACCAGGATCAGCGCCTTGTTCTACAACAACCTTGATTGAAACAGACAGAGACGGATTCAAGATTTAAAGTTTATGAATTTCTTATTAATAGATACTGTGGATCCGCCCTCGCGAACATGGACTAACTTTCAATATCAACAAGGTTGTGGTCCAAGTCAAGGATTCTGGTACTAGCTGAAACCATTTCAAGATTTTGCTGTAAACTAAATTTTTCTTCTTTTTTTTGTATTATAAGAATGATACTTGGACAAAACTTTTTTGTTTTTGTTGTACTTCATTCATTATTATTTACACAAGCTGGGAACTGGAAGTGTGATTACAAGTAGGGGATTGTTGGTGCTAGATTATTTCTTAGTCTTGCACAATTACAACATATGTCCACTAATTATTGAAATGTAGGTCTATAAGTATAGTCTCACAGGTGGAATTTGAAGATGATAGGATATACACAACTTTACCCCAGCTTTGCAGGGTAGAAAGATTGTTTTCGATAAAAACTCACCACAGAGAATTTCTTTGTTCTTTTTATAACCATAGTGTTTGAATCCAAACACGACTAATTCCACAAGACACCTGCTATATTCCCAGAGATATTCTTGTTCTCCATTCTTCTATCATGTTTGTTGAAAGAAAGCAAAAGCACAGAAATAACAGTTAGTTTCCATGATAGTTAAAGCTCCTTGAGGTCTCGGATTCGAGCCCATTGTGTACGGAATCACCTTTGTTAAGGAGCGCTTTACCCCAATGTCGACTTTCCGGTGCAAATCCAGATTTTATCGGGCAATGTGGACACCTTTGTTAGGGAGCGCTTTACCCCCAATGTCGACTTTCCGGTGCAAATCCAGATTTTATCGGGCAATGTGAGCACCAGACACCGGGTGGGAAACTAGAAAACAAGAGATAACCAAAGATCCATAATATAAAAAACCAGCAAGACATTCATCTATAGAGAATGGGGCTATTGAAATAAATAAACCCAAAGTTGAAGAGATCACAAGAACAAGGTCACAAGTTTCTGCAGCTTAGAGAGTAAGCAAAATTACAAACTAGCAACAAAAAGAATGATAATATGTACTTCCAAGAAACAATTTACACAAAACAAGCGCAAACTATGAACCAAAACAGTTGCACCAGAATTCGCAAAACTGCCTTCGTCGTGAATACTTTACTTACACTTGGAATACACCTAGGTTAAAAAACAAACAACGAAAGCTATTGACTTGACGAGGGGTTGGCGTTGCCCCTGTTTACTTTGGTTTGGCTATGGTCATGAAGTTATTAACAGATTAGTTTTGGATGTAGCTATAGTTGTTCAGCCTGCTTTGAGGATTCCAAGTGTGGAGGTAAGAGATTAAGGAAACTTCCATGAGCCTGTTGAGAGTTGGTGGCCTCTGAATCCTCACCTACAAACATATGAAAATACATATATTAGCATGTTTTTTCTTGCCAACTATATCAAATACCCTCTGTCATGATTCATAAGAGAAGAATAGTAGGAAGAAAAACGAGAAAGAACAAATGGAACAGATGGACAAGATGCTGTTAAGGTATCGCAAACAGAACATCAACCAATAATCAAATCATATTCATCAAAGCAGATTGATGGAATGAGTTGAGCTTCAATCGAATACTGAGGATTCATATAGCCGACCCCAACTTGTTGGGGACTGAGGCGAAGATGTTTTCTTAAAAAGGTTTCGAGCCTCCGGGCTCAGTTCAAGAGGAAAACGTCGAGGGACTAGTGACATAAGTCACAGGTTCGAGCCCTGCACCATGCAAACTAATCCTGGTATTTAAGCGGCGAAGGGTAGAGAAGCGAACCCACTATCCCTGAGTTTTAAAGGCTACGGTTGGTCCTTCACGGATTTCTCGGTCATCAAAAAAGATATCTGCTGTTTCCTTCGACAAATTACCACCATGATGGGAGATTCAAAAATATTCTCTTCACCTCCAACTCCTTAAAATCTATAAATATAAATAACAGTGATGCTTCAATCCAGTATAAGTTGCAACTCATTTCCTGGGATAAGGTTTCCTGAGAATGACTACCACTCGAGCAAGAGAAGACATGGCACTATTATTACCGTTCCTAAGTTATTGCATCTCTTCTTCTAGGGAGCAATGTTTAAAGAAGTAATAATCCCAGTCTACAATAGTACTATGAAAACCAGAATAATTTTAAAAAGGAAGACAGATATCCTACTGAAAAGCGACTTCACAGTAGGCCTCTTAGCTTTGTTGCTCTTCTTCTTCAATTCAGCTGAAAAACAGAAATAAACATTTCAAAACAAACACAAACTGAAAAAGACAAACAAGATAAATCGAATGATTATAATCTACTGCAAGGACAAGATAAGTACCCATTTGAGAAACATCGTTATCATTCACAATCTCAAAGTTTTTGTAAGTGTAACCCATAAAGTTGACATCCTTTGAGGAGAGCATCTGTAACAACAAACAAAAGGGCCAAAACAGGGTTTAACACTGACAGGAATCTTACAAGACAGCATGATGAAAACAGCAGTAGAAGTTGATGAACCAAATTAGCAGATGATAAATAGCAAAACAGAACATTCTCTTTATCTTTTTCCGAGGAGGAAAAAAACATATTTTCCTCTTACTCAATACTAACAGTTCTATACGCAAATTTATTACCAAACTATTCCCTGATAAAGGAGGCAGCATCTTCCCTATCAACTGTATTTTACCCATTATCCTTTACAATGCCTCAGAAGTAGTTAAACTACATGGATTTTTTCGATTTGGAAACAGAAAAAACAACCGTATACTTGATTCTGCAAAAATACAGAATTTATCTACAAAAAAACCAGCACCTCTGTATGATCACTAGCAGCTCAACAAACAGATACATCTGTTTTGATTTCACTGTCAATTCGGCTCAATTGTCACATAGAGAAGTAGTAAACAGGAATTCTAATTTGTCATCTACAAACTGCATTTGGACTGTGATAAGTAAACAAAGCAAATGGCTACTCCCAGAGAACTAGCCAAAATTCAAGTTTGCATATGCACAGTGAAGTTAGATTAAAGACCATATAAATGGTTCCTATCAGCTGATTATTCAATTGCAGAATGCATTACTGGAAGCCCCTATAAATTATAAAAAGTAGTAAGCAGTTTCCAAAATCATCTCTATCAGTTGATTATTCAAATGCAGAATGACAATGTTAACCTCACTTCAACATGCACCTATGAATATGAATTCACTAGCAGTTTATTGGTACTAACCTTCCTCCATGGACCTGATTTTGCTGCTGTTGGAATTTGATTGTCGCCCTGCAAATCAAATTTGCAAAAGAAAACATGAGAAACAAGCAAATAAGAATTGCACCAAAAAGGTTACAGTAGATGGGGAAAAAAGACTGAGCATCGACCCGCATACCTCTTCAAACTTCTCAAAATTCTGAGTATCCAACTCGCCATTAACTTCTGGAATAAATGCAGCTTTCATTTGATAAAGTTTATCCCATTCAACACCTTTGAACCATGGGTGAGCCTGAAGGACAGTTAACCAATTAAATTTTGTCCAAATTCAATCCCATTCTAAGTGTTCACGGGATTTCACATTGAATACACCAAGTACCTTTATTTCATCAGCACCTCTGGTCCCAAGTCTCTGCTCCACATTACACAAGAGTTTACATATGAGATCTTTTGCTTCCGGAGACAGTTTTGCCTCTTCAGGAAATTTAAGATGAGTCCGCCAATTTACTATCTGTAACAAGACAAAAGTTAATTGTCAACAACAACGAATCACAATGGAACTTAAAGTTGGAAAGCTACAATATTTGATGCAAATATTCCAAGTTTTCACCAAAGGTTATATACATTATAATTGATGCAACAGAGCTGATCCAGTGTGGCATTTCAATGGTTGAAAAGTGTGAGAAGAGCAAGATTAAATTCAGCACGAAGAAAACGCTTAGAAGTCATCTTGGGCAAGTGTTGCTAAATGCAATAATCATGTTTAGACAACGTGACAGATTTTTTTGGACCTTACCCCTATGTCACAGTGAAATGGCTATGCATGTCAAACAAGAACATATAGGTATCAAGATCCAATCACTGAATAGTGATTGAACCTCTCTCCCTGTAGTCTAAAATTGGTCATGCAGCAAATCCATTTATAACTTGCACAGATACTTGTGTGCCTAGAAAGATGTCATAAGAATGCATTCATTCCAGGTTGACTTGTGTGAACTGCTGAGATATTAAGTTCGTAAATATTGAAATGCACATATAGACCATCTATATATAGTGGAAACAACAAAGCTACATGTCATCCAGTTTCTAGAATTCCAATAAATTTCTTGAATATAGGCTTCTGCCCAAGGATATTTGGTGTCTCAGACTCTGATGAACAAAACAGAGCATGAGATTCTGCACCATAAAACTTAGAGAGGCATGACTCAAATGCATAATGATAATGTTAAACTGTATTACTTCCTCCTGGTCCTTTCCATATAAGTGAGACACTGAATGAATTATAATGATTCCAAGCAAATAGCCGACGAGTGTTTCCTTCACATACCAAACTGCTCACTGTACTCAGACAAACAATTACATTTCCAGGTCCCTTAGCAACTTAGACATGGCCCATAGAGCAGTCTTTTGAGTGTTATTAGGTAAAAAGTTCAAGTTTATTGGCGGACTATTGAATTTCTATTAGAAATATTTTCATCAATTCTAATAATTAGAAGCAGGTCAGACGTTTAGTACCCCAAACCAGAACACTAACTAACTGAAACACCAGAATATCTGAAATCTCCAACATAACCCAAAAGTTGAAGTCAAACAAAAAAATAGCTATGGCACAAGTAACAAGACCAGAGGTATGAATGGGCAGAGATAACAACCAGTGGATTGCAAACACTAAAAGACTTTTAACCATGCATAACCCAAGGAGCAAATTCCAGTTCTTACCTTTCGACAGGTGGACATAGGTTCATCAGAATAAAACGGTGGGTATCCCACGAGCATTTCATACATGATCGCACCAAGTGACCACCTGAGAGAGGAATACACGGAAAATGTAATAAAACCATATAAGCTTTGACTTGAAAAAGAGAACAAAATACGAAGATACTGACCAATCACATTCACATCCATATCCTTTCTTCAATAAAACCTCTGGAGCAATGTAATCAGGTGTCCCAACAGTGGAATAAGCCTGCAGTACTTCATTGTGTTAAAATGATTACATGTAATGAATACGAGCTACATAAATAACCATTTGGCACTGTCCCCTCCTAAACAGAAGCAGGGATAAGGGAAGAACTCTTACCAAATTGTGCAAAAAATACATCAAAAAGGAATTCAACCAAATACTTCCAGACCCAGTCCAGCTTCTAAGGTCCAGTTAAAGGTACTACTTGAGATATGAAATAGGGATCAGAAGAGAGGATCTGAAAATAGTAACTAGAGGGAGTGCATAGCAAATTGAAAAGTAAACTCTGTTGACAAATCATGAAACCAAGTGAGATATATGGGAAAGAGCTCCAACCAAGAGAAGTGATTATAGAGAACTAAGAAGAGAGAGAGAAGTTGATCAGAGAAAGGAGGTGACAAGGAGAGAGAATGATAGTTCACTTTACTGCAAGATTTTTTGTCCTCAGTAGTAACTTTAAGAGTCATTCATGCACCAGTTTACAACACAGAGGTGTGCAACATCCTCCACGACCTAAAGGGGTATATCACATTCTTAGTCAAACCAATCCTAAACCGCTAGGAAATTCAGCTGTTGAACATAATCTCTACTCCAACCCCGAAGTGGTATAGCAGGTTCCATCTCTCTAACTGACTTTCTCTCTCATTCGTGGAGAGAAGAAAGGAGGATTTTTCCCAGCTACTGTTATCCATGGAAAACTAAAAGAACTACCAAAGGAAACACACACACACACACATACACATATATATATATATATATGATGGCTCTCATGCAGATTATGTTCTCTCTCCTATTCTAATATTTTTACTTTAAAGGGCATCAGAGGGAAGGCAGTAGGGTTGTGTTTAAAAATTTGAAAATGAAAGGTTCATTTATCATGGTTGTAATAAGGAACTCACAAGCATCCTCCTATTCTTCTGCCAATGCAATAGTTGCTCCTGTTGAGTGCGCCTTGGAGGGGCTGGGCGTCCATCGCTTAGAAGAGCGCCACTTAACTTATTTGCCGCTGTGAAATCCTTTTCCTGAAGATTACTGCAGTCCAGCGGTTTACACAATCCAAAATCTGATAACTTCATGTGTCCATGTTTATCAAGTAGTAAGTTATCAGGCTTGATATCTCTGCAAATTTTGGATAGAAGAGATCATTCCTCTTGGAGAAGAAAACAATGGAGAAAAGGAACAAAAAAGAACACTTTGATAGGCCACTGCAATCACGTAACACAGAAACAAAATTTCATATCCACCTGTGAATATAATTGTGTTTATGGATAGATTCTATAGCAAGGACGGTCTCCCCCACATAAAACCTGGCCTCATCTTCTGTTAAAGTATCCTTGCGCATCAGCAAAGTCATCATATCTCCACCAGGAAGATATTCCATTATTAGGTAAAGATACTCCTCATCTTGGAAAGAGCAATATAGCTTAACAATGCAATTGCTCTCCACTTCAGCAAGCAGATTCCTTTCGGCTTTAACATGTTCAACCTAACAAACACAGTTAATAAGCAGAAATTAGTACACAGCATAAATATTCACCTGGTAACTATGAACAAACCTGTGTTTTTTTTACCTGGCCTCTACGAAGCATTTCTGACTTCTTTAGCTTTTTCATGGCATAGACATGACTAGTTGCCTTCTCCCTGCATATTCTAACCTGAAGAAAGACAAAAAAAGTTACAAGGTCAAAAAGAATATAATCTCCAAAACTATCTATATCTCTGATTCAGGTGAATGATGAAAAGAGAGAAGGGAAAGGGCTGGTCTATGAGTAAAACTTATTGATTTCTATCATTTCTTAATTAAAGCTCAAAAACTTGCCACCATGAAGAAATTGGTTTGCCCCAGCAAAGAGAAAAAGAACCTATAAAGTTCATTAGGGAAGAGTTCCAATTTTCCAACTATCTGAGTCTGTATGTATGCTGTAGAAAACAACCATGACACTCGGATCAGCTTGCCTGCACCTCGACTAATTCCACAGGGTACCTGCTACCTCCCACCAGCAAAGATATGGAAAGAAATCACAGAGTGTTTTCGCCTCTGGATTAGGACCTAACCTCATGGTTCCCAACCCACTTTATTGACCACTAGGCCACACCCTTGAGTGCCCTTACTTCAATCTATATTAAAGTTTATTTCACACAAAGATGCTCGAACCCCGAGGGAAAAAGGTACAAGCTGATAACAAATTTCTTTGACCATTATGCTGGTCAGATATACAAAGGTACAAAGGATGTGTGCATGTGGTAAGAGATGAAGAAAGAGACCTCCCCAAATGCACCCTTTCCAATCATTGTCAAAGGCTCAAAATCATCAGCACCCATTTTATGCCTTTGAATGCGCATAAATTCTGTCTCCTTTTTCTCAAGGTACTTCAGTAAATTGCTCTGCTCTTCCTCGGAAACCTCAGCATCAGCTAATTTTTTTTCAAGCATATTGCGTCTGCAACAAAGCAAACAAAGATTATTCATCAAGAGGAATTGATTTTTGTATGCACAATTCATTTAAAGCACAATGAACATGAAAAAAGATGCAATAATGGGGAGATGGCACAGAAAGCATAATCCTTAACTAGTAAAAGACGCACATCAATGAAGGAGGATCACCATAAACTCAAGATTTTCATTGATGGCCACAGAGAGCTTCAAAAACTTCCAACATAAGTATTTTTTAAAAGAATGAAGGATGGCAGAAGAGTGTTTATCTGAACTTCGGAAGAAATTCAATAATCAACTCTCAAGACAAGTCATGCAAAATGTGCTTACAATCTCTACAGTTGCAAGCAATGAGTCAAACAGAGCAAATGTTGGTTGGCCAGACTATAAATGAGTGAATGTAAATGCAGGGCATGTAGAACAGCAGATGCACCAACAATCAAAAGGTTCCTGAAAAAATTGATCGACTCAATAAAAGAGATTAAGTAAACATTGAATGCAAATGTTGAGTCTATGAAGTAGGGGGTAAACGCATGATATGTAGATCAGCAGTTCACCAACTACCAAAAGGTTTTCAGAAGCACTAGGACAACTTAATAAAAGTAATCATATGAACACGGAAGCAACAAGGTTGAACAGTAACTTTAATCGGTAAAATCAGCATAACAATTAATTGATGAATGATGACTCCATATATTATTACACATGCATATCATACATAGATATCTGTATTACAGATGAGATGTTACAACTTTAGATAATCAGGGACAACAAATAAGCAGCTGAAATTGTCAACTCTAGTTTCCGTCTTTTTTAATTAAGGTAACATCTTGTATTCATATCAAAAGCAGCACCTGGAGAGTGCTGGAGGGGTAACTACAAGCTCATAAAAAGAGCTATGGTGAAGCTGTCAAAAACTAGTCTAAAACTAGTCGTCTGTATCATTACAATTTGCCTATAAAATCTATCAAATCCCCCAGTAAATTCTGATACTAATTCACCGTCATTTATCAGAAGAATAAAGACTAACATACCGCTCTCTACGCTCCTGCAAGCTCTTCATTTGTTCCTTGTAGTGTTTTTCTATGTACTGCTTGGCAGCTGCAACTTTCTGTTTAGTGGCAGTTGAAGGTGCTTCCTCATGAGACGACAATTTCGACCCTTCTTTCCCATTACTAGTAGTTTCCTGCTTCTTGGGAGGCTTAGGCTTATCTTTCTTGCCAAGCTTACTGAACCATCGTTTGGCAGACTCCATCCTCCACCTTAGTCAACTTACTAAAGATAGGAGCAATAATCACAAGAGATAGAACTCTGCAAGAGCAATTTTTTCTTCCTTCGACAACAAGTATTCAGTAATCAATTATAAAGCGAGCTTCGAAACACCATAAGGACCCAATTTTTGAATGCTCTGCCTGATGGAAAAATGGAAAAATGAAAGAAAAAAATCAATCAAGGAGAAGCTTCATATTTGCACAGAGAAACTAGCCATTACAGGCAACTAAAACTCTATCAAAACCTTTTGCATTCTCATTTAGCTCGACTTCTTTTAATAAAGGTTAGTAAGATAATACACTTTACATGATATTCACAGTTAGAGACTTAGTATATCTCATACACTGTCCACCAGCACTACCATCCCAAAAACAATTAACAAAAAAGGGGACAACAAGACTCATTCCATGAACAAAGAAAAAAAATCTACAAAGTGGATTCCAAATAACCACACAGTAGAAATCTAGTACTCCAAAATTGCTTGTCCATCAAAAACCAACATGGAAAGTAAATAGCACAGAAGACAGATCCTCTATATATCAAGAAACACAGAGAATCCATTAATTAAATCAGATGACAGAAAATTTTTATAACAAAAAAAGGAACCCATTGGTTTCAAACCAAATGTCTATATGTAATATCAATTTGGCATCCATAAGAAACATATCCATTTTCTAATTTTATAACCCTCAAAAATATATTGCTCAATTAAGACCACAAAAACAAATAATATAACAATCCATAACACAAAATGCTCTAAAGAAGAGCAAAGTAGTTCAAGCTTATACCAAAAGAAGACCATTTTCTTTTCTTTTTTTAAAAATCAGAAAACCATCAATTCCTAATATCAGCCGATCCCAAAAACTAAACTCGACTATTTAACAAAAAAGACTCAAACTGTACCTCAAAAATGCTTAATTCTTCTTGCTGAGTACCAAATCAACAAACCCCAGAAAGGGAAAAAGATGAATATTTTGTTTACCTAGTGAAATCAGATAGTGGGGTTGTTGGGAATAACACACAGTTGAATTGTGAATAGAAAAAAGTAAAAGCAATAACAATAAAGACTCAAACTTTACCTCAAAAAATGATTCAAGAATGCCTAATTCTGCTTGCTCTGTACCAAATCAACAAAACCCAATATGGAAAAAAGATGAATATTTGGTTTACCAAGTGAAATCAGATAAGTTGGGTTGTTGGTAAAACACAGTTCAATTGTGAATGGTTGAAAAAAAAAAAAAGGAAAACCCTAAAGATGAAAAAGAGGGAAAACAAAAAAGTGAGAAAGATGTTGTGTTAGTTGAAGAAGAAGAGTTGTGTGGGAGTGGGGATGACCACTTTGTGCTTTGGTGGCATCAGTTCACCATGGAAACACACAACAATGTGTGAGAGAGAGAGAGAGAGAGAGAATGGAAAGAACTTTGTTCCCTTTTCTAATTGATTGAAGATTGAAAAAAAGGGTGGAAAAAAAAAGATTGGAAAATAAAAAATCCTAATTTAAAGGGAAAAAAAAAAGTTTAATAGAGATGGATTATTTACTTACTTTATTTTGAAATTGACATTTTAATCATAAAAATTAAATAATAATAACTAACATATTCCGTAAAATTTCATAAATGAGATATGAAAAAAATAGAATGCACATATATCTTATTTGAAATGCAATCGACTCAAGGGTAAGAAAATCAAGTACAAAAATAAGTAGGTGTATAGCGAGGAATACAATATGGCAGGAGCGTTGAAATCCGGCAAGAAAAGAACAATAAAAGAAAAATAATGTGACAATGAAAATGCACTAAACAGCAGGCTATAATAAGCCAGTACGACGACAATCACCTAAAACAACATAAAGCAAGACAATACTCTACTGCATACTAATTTTCTATCCTAATACACGTTTTACACATCCTTTTATCTAAGGTTAGATTCTCGGTAACCTCAAGTTGAGTCATGTCTTGTTTAATCTCCTCACCTTAATACTTCATCATTCTACTCTACATACTATAACCAACCTCTCGCACCTCCTCAATGGAATGTGTGTTTTTCCTCTTCACATGTCTAGATTATATCAGTCTAATATTCTTCATTTTGTCTATCAGAAAGGTCATTCTCATACACCTTATCTCGAATATCCTCATTCTTAATCTTATCACTTCTTATATATACTCACATATTTAATTATATTTTTTTCAAATATTACTTGAAGTTGTATTTAAAATTTGGTGAACATTTAAAAAAAATAGCGGATGTTTAATATATTACTTGAAGTTGTATTTCCTTTTTTCGTATATAATATATAGTGACTTATATTTGGAAAAAAAAAATAGCGGATGTTTAATATATCGGGGAAAAATTGACGAGTTGGACTAAAAGTTTTTTTTTTTTTGCCAATGAGAAAATAATACTAATAATAATATTTTAAGTTTATATTAATTAAATAATATTACTTAAACTTAAAAAGTAAAATTTTACTAAAGTGTAAATTGGGAGGATTTTTAACATCTCTAAGCATTTGATCTTTTGAATTTACTGATCAGATTTAAAGCAAAAAACATTAGTTATTCTTATTGTCAAAATGTATGTCATTTAAATAAGAAAAAAAAATAATTGCATTCAACCCTTTGAGGATAATTTTTGTTTCTTTTATTTACATAATAAAAAAAATTATTTTCATCAATAATTTTAAGTGAGTGATTTTCTGAATAAATATATATCAATTATTTTAATGAAATATTGAAATAACTAACAAGCTATACATTTTGTAATAATTAAAACTAGTAAAGAAACGATGTCATATCATTTTCCGTTATAATACAAGTTTTCATATTAATTTTATAATTATCAATAAACAACAACTTTATTATTTAATAAATAAATATTTTAAATAGTTCGATATTATAAATTTAACTATATATTAAAAGTCGTCCCCTTGATACAAGTCCTTTTCATCTTATTTGTTCTAATTATTAATTAGAAACTCATGATGTAATTCTTTCATTTGATTAATTATGACATTATTGACTCTAATGTCAACTATATATATTGCAAATTACACTTCAAATTCATATTAATCAGAATTATTACACTATATATTAATGCCCTCTTTGCAATAATTAAAATTTCTGTAAATATTATTATCCTCTGTTGTAAAAAAAGGTTTAATTATATTTCATTTAAAATTTCTTTTAAAAATATTATTTTTGACATAGAATTATTATCATTAATTTGACATTTACTTTCGTAGAAGAATATTTAAAATATTTTGTTGCTCTATTTTTCCATTGAAAATTATCAATAAAATACAATTAAGAAATATATTCTCTAACTTTTGAAAAGAAACTTTTGTAGTGATGCTTGGTTGAATAATTCTATGATTTTTATTATAATAAAAAAAATTACTTTTTTTTGTTAAAAAAAATAAAATGCCAGAACCAAATAAACATCCTAGTATAATCAAAGTCAAAAAGTTGACTAGAGCCATTAAGCCGAGATATTGACTTTAACGGCTTCGTATCATTTTATCGCGATAAAATGAAACGATAAATTAGAGATAAAGGCATTAATATGTTGAAAATGATAGTAATGGAGAAAACGCGGTTCTGTGAGCTGGACCATTTTATTATTATTTAAGAAAAAAACAGTTGAAAATATAATTGCTTTAGTAATTACATAATTAATTATCTTTTTGTAGTACGATTTTCGATTAAATCTAATTTCGCGTATTATAAAGTGGTTCGAGGGAGATTCAATAAAGATACTTTGAGGTTGGAGCGAAATGACTAGGAGTTGCATTGAGGATTAGCTTTTAGTCTGTTTTTATTTGTCTTGGTGATGGATGAATTAACGTGATAAATTAAAATAAGATTGTGGTGCTTGTTATTTGTAAAGGACGTGATTTTGATTCTTGGTGAATGAAGTTAACGCTAAAATGGAGGTTTGGTGACAAATTTTTAATCTAAGGGATTTAGATTAAATATATGAACGAAATGGAAGTCTGAAAGTTTGTTTTGCATAGTAAAAAGGTGCTACAAAAGATAAAATAAAAAAAATTTGTAGCGCGATTAGGATAACTATATTGTATGAAGTGGAATTATTAGCCAGTAAATATTCACGTTCAAAAAATGAAAATGGTGGAATGTGAATGCATATCTCAGGTTGGTATATATATATATATATATATATATATATATATATATATATATATATATATATATATATATATATTTATTTATTTATTTCTCATCCAGTGTTCATAATCCAAATTATTTTGATTTGATTTTCAAAGTAATAATCTTAAATTATTATTTATTTTTGAAATAGATAATTATTCTTTCCTCATTTCTCTTAGCTAATAAGTGTTATTGAAAACTATAACAATACTAAAATAATTGCCCTTTTATATCATATTTCGTGAACGGTTAAAAATACTCATCGACTTTGTTTTATTAGTTAAATATGCTTTTACTGTTAAAAATAAAGTTATTTTTACTCTTATCGTCTACAAACTTGTCACATATATCTCTCAATTGGATGGAAAATCCTAAATCAACAAAACTTATCCAATTTACTTAAATTACCCTTTTATATCATATTTCGTGAAATTATATCGCGTTATATTATTATTTATTGTACAATAAAAATGGATTATTTTTTTTAGAAGAGGGTAAAAATAAAAAATATAGTAAGAAAATAGGGAGACAAAAATATAAGAGAGCCTTGATGTGCGGCAGAAACATAGGGGATGATGGACACGTGGAGGCATAATAAGCTGTTTCCCATTTTTGGGTACTTTTGACAAATCTTTGTTTCAATGTTTTCTTATCTATTCTTATTTCAAAAATATTATTCGAGATATTGACGTAACTGATACAATTATTATTAAGATACCTTATAATAAGGGGTTTTATTAGAATATTTTTTTAATAAATTTGTGATTGAACATGCATATTATATCGTGATATGATATCGTGATATCTAATCAGTATTTAAATATGTAATTTTACGTTGATTTTATCTCATGATTTTATATTCTCTAAAAAGCATGGTAAGAGAACTCCATAGTCCATATCATGATTTGAGATATTTTTAATATAAAAATTGATTCACATATTTATATTTTGTTAAAACAGTCTCACGTTTATATCTACTACGCATTTACTTTATATGTAATAAAATTTATAATGACATCGTTACATTATTTTCATCGATATAAATTTTTTTATTCTAACCAACATATATTCACTTTAACTCACACCAACTGATTGTTGAGTAGTATTAAAAACTAATACACTACAATTTATGTTCAATTATTGAATTAAAGTTAGATGAAACTGTTACTTAAGTGGAGAACAAATAGCAATATAATAATATATTATGCGATTTTGTAATTTTTTATTTATTTGGTAAGATTGAATTAACAATTGAAGTTGTTTTAATAGTTTTATAACTAATGAAATTCTTATATTTATGAGAAAATATACAACATCAAAATTTCATATCTCATGTTCAAACAAAACTCTTATTTCATCTCATAATTTCATATTATGATATCATTTCATAATTTCATATCGAATTGCTAAACTGGCCCTTAATAAATTTTTTGACTATAAAAATATTTATTACTTTTTTAAATCAAATTAAATTTATCCTTAAACCAAATTATACGTGCGTCAACTAACTTTGACATAAACTGGTAGAATTGTCATTATTACATCTTATAATTAAAAATTTTGAAACAAAAAGAAACGAGTACTATTTTCACTTGTTATCATAAAAATAACATGCGCTATATAATTTTTAGATAATATTAAATAAAATATGTAAGTATAAGAATATTACTGATATTATTAATGTCATAATTTTTTGTGTATCAAAAATTAATCTTATTAATATCTAAGTTATTATGTATAAAGATAATATTGAATAGAATCTAGAAAAAATATACATAAAAATAATATTAAATAGAATACTATACTGTGCATAAAAAATAACATGCATTTTTTTTAGTTTTATATAAGATGTCTTTTTTTTTGTTACTTAATTTACCCAAAATGGCCTTATCTACACAAAAGGCACAAAACGCATTTTACAGTCTCACATGCTTCTTTTTTTCTTTTTCTTTTTTTTTTCATTTTTCTTATGCCCTTCATTTAAAAAAGGATAATCTAATTTGATTTAGAATGGAGTTTAAAAAAACAAAGTAGATTTTTTAATCTTATAATTCTAAATTAAAGTTATGTCAAATATACCAAAATGCCTTTTAATCTTGTGGTCTTAAACATGTCACGTGGAAAGTTAAAGTTAAAGTGTTGTCAAAAAAGGGAAAAGATCATTTTTTTTTAAACAGAATAAAAAAAAAATATGAATATTCTTTTTGAAACGGAAAAAGTATTAAGTATTGAGAGAGGTAAAGGTGTGTCAACATAAATACATAATTATATACTATCAGAAAAATATTATTTTTTTCATTGCAATTTCTCAATGAAAAATGCTTAGTGGTTAGTAGCTGTTCGGATAGATATTTTGATTGTAATAGTGAAAGAAAAAGAAATATTTCGTATGAAAAAAATTAAAAACTCCTCAAAATTTTAATAAAAATATGTTTCCTATGATGCGCCTTTTCAACAAGCTAATTTAGTAGAAAATATCCAAAAATTATATCGTTAGATAAATATATATATACAGTTGGAGAGCTCACAAGAGGTCATTTGGTTCATGGAACACATCGATAAGGTGGAATGTTTTAAAATTAATTTGAAATTAAAATTATATTTAATTTAGTTAAACATAAAACTAATTCTATCATAAATTTACACTTGAAATTTAATTTTACCCCACTTAAATAGTAGCTAAACTAATTTAAGAATTATTATTTCAAAATAATTTTATTCGCAAATCAGACTATACCTAACTATAAACTATTATCATTTGTGAAAATTTAAGGATGGAAAAATAAAGTGAAGTCTTCTAGTATTTCTTTATTCCCTTTTTCAAAAAGTTAAAGTGGACATAGATACTACACTAGTAATATAAAAAAATATATATAATTAGGTAATTTAAAAGATCTTCAATCTTTAATTTTTTTTATCTGATGTTCAATTTTTATTTTGAACTCGATAAATTTAAATTTATACAAATTTTCCTTTGAAACCTTTTATTTTAAACAAAACAAAAATATCCTTACCTACCACCATATAGTTTTCTAATAATTACCACTTCCTGCAAGTGCCAAACATATTAAAACAAATCCAAGGAAAATCAAATCTCATGCAGCGTGAAGTTAACTTCTTCTTTTTATTATTTTTTTTTAAAAAGTATTCTTATTTTCTAAAGTTTTTGCTTTAAAGTATGTGGTCATGAAACAACACTAATTTCTTGCACAAATTAATAGAATATTGTCTCTCCATATATACTTCGATCTTCAAATTCATTGTTTGTGATATGAATTGATATGCATTATTTGAATCAAGACTCTTTTAGAAACAAGATCGATAAATTTTACTTTCTTCAAAATTTCAGTTATAAGATTACATAAAATTAATTGAATTAGTTGTTTGTTTTAATACTCCACTAATTTTAGTTAAACTAGGAATATAGTACTCATGGAAAGAGGATAGAATTGAAAGCATTTGAGGGAGAGAGGGGCCAACTAAAATAATGTATAAAATAATGTAATGTTGTCCAAATAATACAAATCATTTCATCTTTTTTATCCCATCACTAGATTTGGTAAAAGTGGCCAAAAAAAGGGTATGATTTTTTAGCATAAATTGAATGTGGTAAATTTCATACTAATATGTTCTATATAGATTTGAAAACAAATTACTTACTTAAACATATGGAGGATGTTTTATTTATCACAAATTTAACTTGCTTTTTTAAATTATTTTTGAAAAAGCTAAGTTAAGATAATTTTTCTACGATTTTCTCAGGGAAAAGAAACCTAATAGAAGTAACTAATTTTTGTATAACCTAATAAAAATGTTTAAATTCATCTAGAGAAAACATCATTTTTTTAAAAATTATTGAGTTTTTCCAAATATAATACAGATGGATAAAAGTTATAAAAATATGGCTTATGCTTAAGCAAACTTTGAAAAATAAACCTCATTATTACTGTGGAGAGTGATCCACAATGAACTTCAGTTTAGGATCTAAGTAAAGTATTCTATAATTTTACTAAAGTTTTACATTAAAATTCAAGTATTTTGGATTTGTAAGCTCATTGCATGACCAAATATTTTGGAGATAACGCACTTGAAAAACTATTTTTTTTTACAAAAAAAAAGAATAGTCAATAAATTATGCTTTTGATCTTGTGATATATAACTCAAACACAACTATTTTCTTCAACCAATTAAAATGTATGCTTTTAGTACCTTTATTTGAAAAAAAATATAAGATGTTATATTTGGATTATTTCTAAAATTATATTATTCTCCGATATGAAATAATAAATGAGTAAACAAATTATGAAACACTTAACAAAATGTTATTAGTTTGTGAACACTCACAAGGAAAACAATCATCGGCATGCATTCTAATTAATTGAAAGTCGGCATGCATTCTAATTAATTGAAAGTTAAATGTGTTTAATCAGAAAGCACGAGAATAAAAATTAAAATTAATTTCCACCCCACCCCCCCAAAATATAAGAAACTAAAAGTGCTATTAACACACACAAAAAAGGAAACGGAAAAGAGAAGTTTCCTTCAAATAAGGGTCAGATTATGCAATGGGTAATGGTGAGATTGTTCCACCTTTAATTAAAAGTTTTCTATTCAAGCCTTGGATATAGAAAAAATTACGTTTATAGCGTGATTCTTAGGTTGTAATATGCGATAAAGATTTAATCAAGCTATATTGCAGAGTCCGGAAGAAAAAAGAGAGGATAAGATTAGGTGATGGTAGACCCTACATTATAGGAAACTTAAATATGTGGGAAAAATTGCCCCAAAATTAAGGGTAACAAATTTTCAATTGGGGGACCATCTTTAGACAAAATCTCCTTACTGGCAAATGAAAAGGGCCTTTTCTTTTTTTGACAAATATCCCACTGGATTAATTAATTAAACTAATTTATCTTTATTATTAGTCAAACATTAAAGATTACTAATTTCATTATGAGTCTTAGGAATCTTTATTTGAATTCTCCTTTTAATTTCTCATTAACAAAGTTTAGTAGATAAACTTTTTTAATTAGGATCAAATCACTTTGTAGTTTAGTGTGTTTGGTTTAATATTTGATTAAATATTCAATTAGTTGTGTATGTTTTATGGATGGCCTACCTCTAATGTGTTCTCAAAATTCCTTCATATATTTGTGTTTTTCTTTTTTCTCGAGCTTATAGATATCATCAACTTTAAATAGATATCAAACATTAATGAAAAACGAAAAAAAAGCATTTTCTTTCTAAAGATTTGCTTGTCTCTTTAAAATATTTGACTCTCTGATTTAAATATTTCGATTATAATATAAATTGAGTTACGAAAAAAAAAAATACTATAAATAACATTGGCTGAATTTTTCTTCCTTTTTTTTTTCCTTCTGGACTAAGTTTTAGTCTATAAATACTGCCACCAATTGAATTTTCTTGTGGAAAAGTACTCATATCCCTAAATTTCCTTTTAACATTAAATTATTTTTTTCAACAAAAAATTCATGTTTTTGGAAAAAAGGGGGTTTGTAATTGTGATGACTTGAAGTAGTCTTATTAAAAAGCTTTTTTTTTCTTTATTGGAGTCGACTAATCTAAATTCGTGTCTCATAGGTTTTATTCAGAAAAAACTATTTTTTATCAATTTTTATCATATCGAGAACGCAAAATCTCTAATTAAGGGGTCTTATCAAGAAAAGAAAACATCCCCTTCTTTTTTATAAAATAAAATGCTAGCTATAGCAACAAATTAACAATTAACATGCATGTTATCATATATAAAGAGGCAATTAGAGGGAAAGTGAGAGGAAGTTGTGAAGGGAGAGAAATATTGTTGCTAATTAGGGAGACATTTCAACATGACTTAAATTTAAAAAAAGGTACTTAATTATATAAACAAAAAGAATAAAAAGAAACATTGCAACTATACAACTAAATAATAATAATAATAATAATAATAATAATAATAATAATAATATTTGAAAGGGAGCATAGGTCTTCAAGCCATGTTAGTGATGTTAAGGGGGGACTTCACTTCATAGATGATGGCAAAAGGTGCATTTGCATGTGCCTCTCTTGGTCTCTTTATATAATTCCTACTAATATATTTTACAACTTTTAAGTTATATAGATCGCTAATATAAGAAAATTTTATATTGTTATCTGTTATAACATGTAATTTGTTTTGTTTTTAAGATTATATATTTCATATTCAAAAAAGTTAACGTATAAATATCTTTTGAGTGATCTAATAATAATATAAAAAAGTTAATACGTTAATGATGTATATAAATTAAACTATAGTATTATTATGTTGTATGATGAGTGTGCCCAATTATGGATAGGCAAATTGACAAACATAATTAGCTAGCGTTTGGCCATAGATATTCAAATATTTTTGGCAAATATTATTTGGATAAAGATTTGGGTGAAATTTCACCATGTGTTTGGCCATAGAATTTGGGAAATATATTTCATTTTTTTAAGAAATATGATTTATACCCACAAGTTTTTAAAACTATCAAAACTAACCATAAATTTATATTACATAGCAAAATAGAAATCTCACGTAACAAGATTCATGACTTTCGCAACAAATCAACAAGCATCATTACAGTAAACATTCGTATAGTGAAAAGGTCTTGGTACAAATCATGATAATGAAAATACAATTAATATAAATTCAAAAAAAAAAAGAAGAAAACAGAAGAAAATAAATATTGCAATCCCTGAAGAACCTATGCCTTATAATCTGAAAGAGTTCAAACTATTCTTTAATATAATCTTTCCATATTTTATGAACAATCTCTTCTCGATGAGCTTGCATTTCCCATATACAATTTTTTCGCAATTATAGAATCCTTTTTAGCTCTGACGTTTAGTTCTTCGTCAATGTGCTTGCTTATTGACTTATAATGCCAATTTCTATCCTTTCTGTTGCAAATATTTATAGAAAATTGTCATTATTATGAAATAATAATATTTCATTTTACTTACTTCAATATTTCCTAATAAAACTTACTAACGACTTATTTTAATTTCTTAACAGAAATAATTTTAAATTTTTTACTTATTTTAATATGTTTACCCACCCGTTTATTATTTTACTTAACTTAATACTTTCTAATAAAACTTACTAATTACTTACTAAAGTATAAAATTGTTATTACTATTATTATTATTATCAAATGACAATGTTTCATTTTACTTACTTTAATATTTTCTAATAAACTTACTAATGGATTATTTTAATTCCATAATATAATTAATTATTAAATTTTAACTTATTTCATTATGTTTACCGACCCCCTCTACAATTAATTATTTTACTTACTTCAATACTTTATAATAACATTAATTAAATAAATAAACTCTCCTCAAATTACTTTAATGCTTAAGTAAATTAAGTTAATTTCATTGTCAATATATAGAAATTTAAAGGAAAAAATTTAAGTCATGTTAAATATCTTAAATATTTCACAAATATTATTGGTCTCGTGCACATCACGAGCTATATTTTACTAGTATAATAGAAAAGTATATTAATTGAGTTAGTTGGCATATGGGGAGCTAATTGAATTGGTTGGTGTCAATAAATAGATTGTTTTTGTAAAATATAAAAGTTAGGTGTAAAAATTGAATTTTAAAACTTCCCAAATAATGAAATTTGGCCCAAATACTAGTTTTTTTTAGTATTTGGGAATTTGGAAAATTTGCCAAAAAAGTTTGCCAAATAATGAGAAAGTGTATGGACAAACAAAATTTACCAAGTTTTTCTCCAAGTTTTACTTGCAAAATCTATGGCCAAACGAGCCCTTAGTTTACTTCATTGCAAAGAGACCCTTCTTGTCCTATTTTTATAATATTCTTGGAAAGGGGCCATTTGGTGGGGGTGTTGATTTGATTTTGTTGAGTGTTGTCATTAGTCATACAGTGCTGTTTTGTGCAGGCAAGAATCTGGGTTTGGGCCTTCTAATATTTCCAATTTGGTATTATATATTACTCGAACTTGTTTGAAATTGAAACGTAATCATTTATTCTTTTGAATTTTTTGCCTATTAAGGCGAGGATGGGGTGTAAGATCGTGATAGTGACTAATGAGTGCAAGTAAAGGAGAACGAGTTTTCTATTGATCATTCATATTATAAAGTGATCGTCCTTGTTTAGTTTTCGATGTTTATGCTAAATCAAATGTGTAACATATATTTGTACATAGACTTTCATCACTTAACTTGATTTAAGTTAGCACAGTAAACAACTCAATTCTAGATATACCTTTTCAACAGTAAGGTATTCGTGAAGCGTATCTTATCAGATCGAGGAGTTTAGATAGTCACAATGAAAGTTGAGGTGTTCAACTGTCAGTAAAGACCAAATTAATTAAAGTATTTATATGTGTATTATGCCTTTAAAATATTATTTGTGTTTTAAAAAAAATAAAGTAATTAGTATTAGGACAAATAGACCCAAATATAGAGTTAGAAATGATTATAGAAGATTCATACAGCCTATAACTAACTTATTTGACATTCAAACATGATTAATAGAAGAGGCAAAAAGTTAAGAGTTAAAAGCTGTTAGTAGTATTACTTATAAAATAATAAATAGTTAAGGGAAATAACCACTTAATTAACTTTTTTTTTTTATTTCTAGAAAAAACCCCATTCGCTATCCTTTGGGTGTTTGACAGGATAAAACCCCTACTTCTATGCAATAGAAACCTGCACCAGACAAGCCCAGTCGACGAGTTCGATCGAGAAGGCAAACCACGCTTTTGCTGGCAAAGAATTACAAACTTGAAAAAACCTCCGACATGAAAATTCCGAGCCCACACCACTGAGCCACCCCGAAAGGTTTTAACAGTTTTTAAGTACCTCTAATAGGGATTAACTAAAAAAAAAAGGTTAATTGGGAACACATCTTATATCAACTGAATATTTGCTAACTCCTTCTATGAGACTTTTTGAATCTTATGCATTTCAGCAACATGTTTAACACATAAGTTTACATTACATGTAATGCATAAAGTAAGCTTTTACCAATGCCAAAATTTAAGAATAGAGCCTATAAATGCATATAATATGTAGTCTATGAGTTTATCAACTAAAAGAAATTAAACAACTGGAAATTAAGTTAATGATGAAAAGTAAGAAATAAATATCATAAATACTACAAAATCAAACTGATATCTCCTTTGACCTTTGAGGTGTGTTGTTCTTAATTTATCTCAAAAGTTAGGAGAAAAAATGAATCAAGATGAAGTGTGCTTTAGTGTAGCAAACTTCATTTACTCTGTATCTCTGATGCTTTCACTTGTGAGCCACAACTTCTTTTGTATGATGAAAACAATCTCATCTCCTTCCTGGTCTTGATCTGGCGTTGGATCAGCTACCGCTTCCCAGTGCAACGGAGATAAATACTTCTTTACAAAGTCAATAACATGTTGTTTGTCGCGGAAGATGACAAAACCACTAGGCCTTACTATGCGATCTATCTCGAGTAACAGATCCTCACCACTGCAGCCTTTCTTTTCAATGTCGGAGAATACATTCCATGCATGGAGCAAATCATAGGTCCTAGGGTATGTTGAAAATGCTTCACACCTGCACTCAACGATGTGCAAAGAAGTGAGATTTTCGATGATCAGCTCTGGTTCCGAGATTCTAAAGGTCTGCATGCTTCTTATGGATAACAACAACATATTCCGTGTAGTCCCACAAAGTGGGGTCTAGGAGGGTAGAGTATACGCAGACCTTACTCCTACCTCAGATCCCCGGCTCAAGGACTTATCTTGAGCGGATTTACCAAAAAATGTTGCTGCATCCGTGTCAGATCCTCCAAAAGTGCACTACTTTTGGAGAATCTGACACGCACATGTCGGAATTTTTGAAGAGTTCGAGCAAATTAAAACGGTAATGTACATTTTTAACCTCAGATTATTGATATTTAAGCAAGTTTTTAAATTTCATCTTTGCTGTCAGTTAATAGACCTATTAAGAGAATCTCACAAGGTCGATTTTGTAAAGGATGCTAGATTGATGCCCATAAATAGACGGGAGAAATCTGCGTAGTTCTGTAAAGTAAGAAATTATTTACATACCAGTCATGAGTTGTGCCAATCAAACCACGGTCATATACAATCTTGAGAGTGTTAGGTCCATCTTTGGGTACAACGTTCATGACCCAAACATCTTTGTCCTTCAAAGCAGCAGCAAATGACCCCATATTGGCCTTCATGTCCATGATATTTCTCAATGTATCGGAAGAGATCTTTGAACTTAAAATATTCCAGTAATGTTCAACTCTTCGCTGCCAAAGCTCCTGCGTATAAGCCAAGAAAAGCAAGAAGCATATTAAGCTTTCCCTTTCCATTCCCACGATTGCACCGGAGTACTTTAATCTCACATGTGGAATGATATGGCAGAAATCGAAAAAATAAGATTATAAAATTACCACGTCCTTCTCAAACATTTCACTTGAATACCCAAAATCAGCAAGACGGGGAGGAGGAGTGGATAGCCTTGCTGGCCAAGGAGCCAGTCCGCTTCCGCCAACTTTGTGGTCATCTGATATCAGAAAATGAGAATAAGGTTATACGTTTTGAGGAAAACGAAACAGAACTAACATCAGCATTGTTTACAAGCTTCAGCTAAACTGTGACTTATTCTCTTTGATGAAAAAAAAAATTAGAACGTTTGCTCATGCATATTGTATCATAAAACTAAGCAACAATATCATATGTAACCATTCCATATAAGACTCCAAACATAATCATAGCATATACGCAAGAAAAATCCACTTACAAGGTTGAACAATACCAGAAGAGATAGACGTGACATTGTACACTCAAAACTGTATTTTTTGATTCAGTGCTTAGGTGCTTTGACGAGTGGACTTATAAAACACATCTATATGCCACTTTTACTGCTTTACACAGGTATACTCACCGTCACTGATGCTCAAGAATGAAAATAAGCAAGAGACAGGACACTTACGATCAGAATAAGGTGTTATGCATGCTTCCATATTCACACCCCAAACAGCATCAGGATCATCATTGGACCGACAAAGTGGTGGTTGAGTACCAGCTGGTCTTTCCATGTAACAGTCATTGTTTAGAGGCTTGACCCAAATCACAGTTTGGTTCTTTTTTTCTGCTATTCTCCAGCACATGCGTTCAACAAGTGTGCTCATCTGTTTCCATATTCTGAGATCCTCTTCATCCTGTGCATATGCTTCGGGAGATGAATAGGCAAAATAGCCTCCAGGTCTAAGTACCCTATCAAGCTCGAGAAGAAGGATGCCATCCCTCTGAAGCCAATCTATCCTACAACGGGAACAGTGAGCAAATTCAAATGATCTGCTTGGATAAGGAAGCCTTTTTGTTCCAAGAACACCAAGATATGCAGGAATTCCTCTCTCTAAGGCAAATTGGATCTGATTCTGATGCACATCATTCGGCGCCAATGACATTGCTATGATATCAGAAGATAGAAGATAACCACCAAAACTAGCCACACCACAACCAACGTCAAAAACTGTTCGTATCCTTCCTCCATTGTTCAAGTTATTGTTCGGAAATTTCAGCATCTGCAATCATGATTACAGGTGAGACAAATTTGAGAAGTGCGAACATCTTAAGAGTTGACGATTTAACTAAGGCTGGTTATATATTTCTTTCTATCGACAGATCTGCAATATTTCAAGAGATAGAGTGCTCACGTTTGCAATTAAAGCAATGTACTTATCAGCTCCATAGTGAAAGTGAGTGCCTCCGCCAGGAAATATGATCTTTTCACCCTTAACAACCATCCAGTTTTGGTCAGATTTCTCATGTGCAAGGTGAGTATGTGGTATGTTCGCCTTCCAAACCTCATCCCTACTTCTTGGCCACTTAATCGGTACCTACAACAACATCCAAGGGGGAAAGCAAAAACAGATGTGTCTGATCAGAAAAAAAAACGAATAACATTGGAAGTTAGAGCATATTCTTGACTTATATATAGTACTGATATAGCTTATGCACCTTGTATCCAGCTGGAGGAGGAATCAAGCAATTGAAACGTCTCTCAGGCAATGGGCAATGTCTTTCATAGTGCTCCATTAATGTTAGATCCAGCTTCAATCTCATTTGGTATATGAGATGCCTGTCCAGACAGGGAATTAACTCCGAATGTCGATCATCGCAAACCTTTCAAGAGAAAAAACAATAGTAGCACAAAAGTTAAAAAGTCAACAAGACAACCAAAATGCAGCATGTGTTTTCCCGCTCCTCCATTTAGCCACACAGTCTCACGGGTTAGTTAAGTGAGAGCGATTGTGACATCACATCTATCAACAAAACGAAAAAGAACAATATAAAAGGAAAAATAATACTCACTGGGAAGCTCTTAGAAACGATGCCATCTTCACCATCTTCCAGCCCAAACTTCTCATCTTGCTTGCTGCTAAGATCAGAGTCATCATCTCCACCCAAATACGAGGATCCCAGTTTCCTCAACGATCGGCTTCCATACTCTAAAGCAGACTCACCGTTGCTCTTAGAGCCAAAATAAAAATACAGGACAACAACAAAGAGTGCAACAACAGCTACAGAAGTCAACAAGCGCTTCTTCTGCGCTCCATCTGATCTCCCTCGCATCATTTGTGTAGTTTTAGAATCTTCAAAAAAGCTTCACCTTCACCCTTTCCCCTTCAGTTCTTAGAAGTCATTGCTTAGGTGGACCAGTTAGCTCCAAGATCCCAAACGTAACAGATTGCACAAATTAGATTCCGAAGGAAGATGGATTTCTTCTATTGGTGAAATAACCTGCAAAATCACATGGACAGACAACTAGATCAGCTCGAGTAGTGTGGCAAAGGGCACCAAAAAAAAAAAAGCCAGAGAGATATTTCAAAAAAGGATCCAAAAAATAAAAAAGCAATAGAAACGTCCAACCGCATTAGATATTGCAGTATGCACTAATCTTGCATGTCAGCCACACATGATATATTTCTTTGAAAAGAACATGTAAATTAAACTTAAACTATAGTTCTTGTACAATTTCATGATCTCAAAAACAATGGTTGAAGTCATATTGAACTCCACGGAAGTTTCCAAGCTCAAGATCGGATATGATGCTCCCACTCGGGTATTACCCCTTGAAATTAGACGATAAGTATGTCTACTTCTCTAGCCAGTTAGGGAATGAGATGGAAGCAACAACAATCCACTAGCTGCATAATGTTTCATGACTTATTTAACATGTGACTCTCCAACGTTTTGAAGTATATGTAGGCCACATAAGCTATCTTATAAGCCAAGAGCAAACACCCCCTTCCCCCCGAAAAAAAAGTAATAGGTATTAAATCACACTCGTAATGTACTATGTGATGCATTCAGAAGGAAAATGGAACTGGAAGAGGAAGACAATGTCAAGTGGAATTCCAGAAACAGAGTTGGCTAGCTGCTAGCTGCTGGTATATCATTTACGTTTCAGGCTACATCGTCGGCAGTGACACTGCCTCGCATTCTATTTTTTGTACAACGAAAAAAAAGTGTCCGGATGCTATTTACTATATAAAAAATGCAGATTCACAATGGAACTTCCCATATCTACAGCTGAGAAGTACATCTCAACTATGAAAAAATTTGGACTAATTGCGAAGACCAATGAAATTCAACTTTTATCCTTGGAGATCAAAGCAATAATGTGTTTATACTGATGACAGGTATAAGGATAATTAAACTTGCTGAAACACGGATCTGGGTGTTGATGCAATTAAGAATCCAGGATTACTAATACAAATAAACAAGTCTAGGCCCTATTAGCATTAATAGGTCGAACAACAAAAGCAGAAAACAGATATTACCCTAGCTGAGAATTTGAAAAAACCAAGCATAAAAATGCCAAAGGATAAGCAGAATCCAACATGATCCATTAAACAACCCATAATTACTACTAATACAAATTAACAAGATCAAGCAGTAACATTAATGAGTACAAACAACCGAACCAAAACACAATTTTGGCCTAGATGGATAATTAACCAGCTCAAAGGCAAAATGTCTTGGACAAGCCAGATCCAATATTAAAAAAAAAATGATTGTTGATACAAATCAACAAGACTAAGCATTGGCATGTCTAAAAATTAGAGCAAAAGATTAGAACTTTGCCTAGCTGAGCATGATTAACAAGCCAAAAATGAGTAAGCTAGATTCAATATTAAAAAAAACATGTTAATATAAATCAACAATATTAAACACTAGTTTAAAACATTCTAAAACATTAAAGGATCTAAAACATTATAGCAAAAGATTAGAACTTTAGCTAGGTAGGATTAACAATCAAAAAAGGCCAAAGTGGATAAGCCAGATTCAATATCTGGCAAAACTCATACAAATCAACAAAACTCATACAAATCAACAAGATTAAGTACTAGTGTAAAGGGGCTAAAACATTAGAGCTAAATATTAAAACCTTAACTAGCTGATTACAATTAACAAGCAAAAGAGAGCAAATGGGTAAGCCATATTCAATATTAAGAAAAAACTCACGATTGCTAATACAAATCAACAAGATTAAGCACTAGCACTACCATTAAACGCGTCATTAACGTTAGAGCAAACAAATTAGAACTTTGCCGGTGAAACCAATTAACAAGTTGAAAAGGCCAAATAGGTAAGCAAGAAATCACTCAGATCCACAAAAATAAAAAAGAATCTTACAGTATTTGAGCAGATGCAGATCTGAAATTGGAGAAATGAGTAAGTTTTACAAATTGATAATAATAGGACGTGTCAAGAAAAACAAGAAAATAGTTAAGTGTATGATGGAGAGAAAGAGAGTGGAACAAAGCTATGTATAAAAAGAAAAAATGTATTATTGAATACAGTTGGGAGGAATGGAGAGGGGTGGGGGTGCCGACAGGGTGGGGTGGGGTTTGGCATATTGGATCTTATTTTCAGTGGAAGATGAAAATTTAGGGATATTTTATGCCATTTTGGGAAAATAAAGGGTATAGAAGTGAAAGGTACAAATCTTCATGTTGATAAGTGTATAATTGAAAAAAGAAAAAGAAAAAGAAAAAAAAAGGACAAAAATGGCCTACTCCTAGAAAATAAAAAATAACTACAAACAAGGTAATTTTAGAAGAATAAGATCAATCATAAATAAAATTTAAAATGTCAATTAATTTAAAACAAAGTAAAAATTGTACTTATTTTAATTTAGAATAGAGAGAGTATTATGTTAGAGTGTATATTCAAAACAATTTCAAGTATACACGAAAAATAAAAATTTTAATCTTTATTAAATATTTATCAAATTTATTGGTTAGATTTGACAAAGAGTATGATTATTCTTTTTTTTTTAAAAAACTATATTTAGAGGTGTAATTTCTGTATTTTTTAAATTGTTTCTAGAGCGTCGTACACATTTTTGATGTAATTTTTGCTATTCTTACTATATCTTTTGGTGTTTAGTGTAGTTTCTTGTGTTTACATAGTTTAGAATTTAATTAGACTTTTACGGTATTTATGATTAAATCTTTTTTTTTTGTTAAATTTTACAAACATAAATTATTAAATATTTGAGGAAGATTAAAAGTATTAATTATTAACCAACTTAAAGGATCAAAAATGTTAAATGCATATTTAAAAGGACTATTTTAAACCCACATGCCACATTGACAAATTACGTGCAAGTATTTATTTATAAAATTTGTTAATTAAAAAATTACACAATACAATCTTGCATATTGTATAACCTTCAAAGCAATACCATCTACATAATTATTTATCACAGGAATATATAAAACATTTCATATTGAGTATTTACGGATACTAAATTCTTTTTGTTTTATCTAAATAGATGTGAATTGTAATAATTTTTAAAATAGGCTTATTTGGGTGATCACTTTTGGCTGAGTGCTGACTGGCCATTTATGTTAATATTCCAAAAATAAAAAATAATACACACATAATGTATTCATTATAGGAAAAATTACATTCATACATTTTTAATAAATAATTATTAATTTTAGCAATATTTTTTAATTATTACCATTTATAGCAATACTATGTTAAATCTGTCATATGTATTAAAAGTGAATTATGTATGCAATATATATGAATTATATATGAATTATAATTATTTTTTAAAATATATTATGTTTGTTTGGTAAAAATTTGACATATTGTATTATATGTGAATTAAAATGTGTGATAAATGAATTATTTATCATTAAAAGTTGTATTATATGTGAATAAAAATTTGTTCTTTCTAATATGAATTAAACTTGTATTATAAATGAATTAAAAGTGATCAAGTGAAAAAGAAATATTATTGATATAAATGGTAAATATTTTATTATTATAGTATATTTATGTAAGTTTCCCTTTATTATATTCTTTCGTAAATAATCTCTATAATAATATATTTAGTGTAATTTAATATGTGTAATCTGTGAAGGATAAAATATACATAGATTTTGTCTTCACTCTTTTCATAGTTAGTGTATTATTGATCATTTTTTTTTTTTCACAAATAGAAAATTTTGAGTTGTTACAACTTTGATTAAACAAAATTTACCAATTTAAAATTTTTAAAGCATGTCAATAAATAAGTTCATAAATATAATCCTTGAAAAAGTGTACCTGGAAATTTGTGTTGTGCAGCTTGCATTCTTTTTTAGGTAAAAAATAATTTTAATACATTATTGGACTCATAATAATACTAATAAGTAATTACTATCTAACACTAGTGTATATATCTAGAAAAAGTTACATTATTTATGGCAAAGTTGAAAGAGTTGTTTTTTGGGAGATTATTATTTGAAGATTGTTTATCTTTACTGCTCAAGGCTATTAGATAATAATATAAATGAATGTATGCTCCTTTTTTTTAAAATATGGTTGATAATTAAGAAATAAAAATGATTAAAAAATTGTTGAGATCTTGAACTCGTGACATTAATAAATAATTAGAAAATTGAAATTCCATAAAGTAGGGGAATGGGATCTTTGCCCATGGATGGGTCACCATGTGCTCTTGATTCAATGAATTTTAACATTTCTTATAATACTATAATAAATAATTTATTAGGGGGTGATTGATACCCTTATTTAAAAGTTTTAGTGATTTTTAATTGGCATATAATTCGAAATTAATAATTCAGTGAGACGAATGCAGGACTGACTTTATAATTTTTTTATGAATTCATGTAGAAATTAATTAGTTCGAAAAGGTGATCGTGAGTTGTGGTAATGAATTAAGTAGAATGTAATTGAGTTTGAAGAGAATATAGTTAATATATCAAATAAAGTCTCATATTGATAACTGAATAAATTGAAAAGATACATACAAATTGTAATGATACTCTTAATAATATTTTAAATCCACATATAATTAATGTCCGAGTGCATTATCAAATATTAATTTTTATATCACAAAACTTTGATCAAAATCTGTAACATATATACTACTATTAAGACTAAAGTTTTCTAAAGCTAAACAAACATATATACTTCTCCTCTTTTATTTCTTTATACAATTTATTTAATTCAGTGTTTATATCAAAACCATTAATATATATTCATTATTTAATCATAATTAACTAATTTGCATTGTTACTTTTTTTTAATTAATAAGATTAAATTATTTTATTTAAATGCTATGTACAAATTAATATATCTATCATAGTAGTATTATTGTCAATATAGAGCAATTAGATATTGTCACACATATATAATATTTTCAATTAAAATATCATTGTTTTCATTTTGATAAGGAAAGATATAAAAAGTTGAAAGTGATATCAAAGAAATATAATTTATTTGCCGACAGATCTAGATACTATAAATTGACATATAAATTAATGGTAGATTAACACATACGCAACATAGCTTTCGATTTTCTATTAAGATTTTAAATTTAAGTACTTCTAAATATAAAGTTACATTTATTAGACAGTGATTTATCTCTCAATACGAGACTTTTCAGCACGAAGTCAAATTTAATTGAACACCAATATAAATCGCGAACATCGAATAGAAGAAAAAAAAATACGGAATCATTAATTTTATCTTTTTTTTTGGTAAAACAATCCTCTAATATAAAAATAGGTGAGTTTAAATTATTATTTTTATATATATATAATTATCTTAAATTTTATGTTAATTAATTAGTGACTACAAGTTGCATGTGGACTTTAACGAAAAGCTGTCAATTTCTAATCATTTTCGTCGGTGGCTTATTTTGGGCTGGATCTACTATATTGGGCCTGTCTAAAAGCCCAATACAAAAGATTTTCATGAGCCCATTTGAATGTCCAAAAATTAAAGGGCCCAAACTGAATGTTTACGAGGATGGGTTCAATGACAAAGGCCCATGGACCGAGTTAACGCGGTTCACTACACTCACATGTGATGGGTTCCTAAGATAGGTCAAAGTGATCAAGCCGATGTCGTAATTTAAGTCGACGATGTTCATTTCATTATTAGCTCACAAGGTGTGACGATCCAAGGATCGCCACACGTTGTCAAAGATAATGTCATGAATCGGAGTGTGTTCAAACGGCTCCTACGATTCTTTAAATTTGAACTGGTTCGAAATAGAGAGAGAGAGAGAGCGCAATCGGAGGGTCTCGAGTTTCGAGAAAGAAAATTCATAAGTCACTAGAGCAAATTTCCACTTTTAAATGGGCTTGTTGAATTTATGGTGTGGAATATTGGGCTATTATCATAGTTTTGGGCCTTTAAAACTGGGCCCAGGAACACTTCCTCTAAGTAATCATATGCAAAAATGAAAATTGTGTCTACAATTAATAGGAAATATGAATTAAGGATTTAAAGTTTAATATTCGAATTGTACTAAGCTACAATCTATTAGGCTAGTGAGTTAATATGTTCAAAAAACTTAATATTTATGGCTAGTAGATTTCATAATTCATATACAGAGTTTGAATCAAAGTTCAAGCCTGTTGAATTCCGCTAACGTATATCTATTTTACTGTGTTTATCGTAGAAAATAGTCACACAACCTCAAAATTCATATCGGGGAAATGCTTGTTTTTTACTATAAATGCAAGTTGGGGGGATTATATTTTTTTTCCTTTTTAGAAATTCATTTTCACCCTTTGTAATTTTTTTTTGAATGATTGTTTAGTAATAAATATTTCATTATTTGACAAAAATAAGGATCTTTTATTTTTTTTAAAGAAAAACAAAACAAATGAGTTGATGTTTAAAATATTACGTCTGAACTATTATCATTTCGCGAATTTTACATTCAAATAATGAGTTGATACCTTTTTCTACTTGAATAATTATCATCTGCTCAATTAAATGTGTTTTAATATATAGACAATGATCGACAATTCAGATAGAAAAATTACACTATTAAACATTAAATTATGAAACACACGAGAAAATTGATAATTCAAATATATTTTTGATAATTATGTTTAAAGACACATTAGAACGACAAATTTTAAATTTTGAGACAAATATGTTTTAGATAAGTTGATTTTGGCTCCCAAAAGTGCCAACAAATTAAATCTTTTGGATATTTGTTCTTTAAATTGATTACAAGATAAGACATATTACTTTAATGATTTTTTATGTGGTATTTAACGGTTCAATCTTAGTGATAAGCACTTAATTTAAAGTTGGTTAATTTTATTCGATTTGTTTGTGCTAAACACGAATATAATTATGAGTACCTTTTTTTTTATGGAACAAATTACTTTGCATCACAACTTGGAGAACATCATGGAGGAGACAACTAAAATTATTATTATAATTATTTTTATAATATATCGTCATTTAATTTTTATTTTGTTTTATTGTTATAAGAAAATATTGTTGTCAAATCCACGACCTCAATAAAAAAGAATGCAACTACTATATATAATATATCTGAAATCTTGTCAAAACTACTACTACTACTTAGTAAAACATATCTGAAGTTGGCCTTGATAAATTATATGAAATTTTAGGTAAAAATATTCGATATTTAAATTTTACAAGGTTAGACTTCAGATAAACTCCGATTACAAACTAAATGACGCCTCAAAATTGGATATTTGTGCACTTTGCCTACATTTTGATATATTAAATATAAGTAGATCGTGTTAAAATATTTTAAAATCTTATAGCCTTAAAGCATATGCCATGAAAAGTTAGAATTAAAATTTTTGTCGAAAAAGAAAAAAACATTAATTTAAAAAATGAATTTAAAAAAGTAAGTAAGTCTTGTATAAAAATATTAAAATATTGACTTCTATGATACCTTTCCATTTTTAGAATGTGTAGAAGTACTAATAATAAATAAATAGAACGCAATGTTATTATTGGGGAGATTAATAGTTTATCATCCAAAATTTTAGGAACCTACTTATTAAATAACCTTGTTTATTTATTATAGAAGGGTATACACTTTCTAAAAGATTCTTTTAGGTTTTTGAAATGATTCTTACTTTTTTTTTATTTAAAAAAGAATGATTATCGACTGACAATGAAATACAATAATATTTGTTCAGGTTTTTTACCTCAAGGATAAAAAGAAATACTCTTATTTTCAAAAATCTATCTGTCAAAGTCAAATAAACGACTTTTTTTAATTGATTAAGACTGTACTGACTTATATAATTAATGTTTATAGTAACAATATTTCCTTTTTGAATTGCATTTTACCTAGGTACTATATCAAGGACATGATAAATATATTTTCAAATCTTTAAGTACATTATTAGTACATGTTAAAACCAAAAATTAGAGACCACAAAACAAGACTGCAAAATATTCTTTTTTTTTTCTCGAGCCAACAACTTGTACTAATAATTTCTTTGAATGTACCATTAAAGAAAAAAATGTATGAAAATTTCCCCTTTTAAAGGAGGTTTTACACTATCTCCAATGGTTATTAATTATCACAATTAACATAAGGTTAAAACTATAAACAAGAAAATTTACTACTAACTAACTAATAAGTACTAGAATTACTTATATATATAATTTAAAGTGTAACATATTCAGTGTAATTTGATAAATAAGGTCTGAAGAGGATGATGTATATTATCTTTACCCCGACCATATAAACCCTTGCGCTCAAATAAAAACATATTAAAATAATTATTAAAAAAATAACGTGATGCCTAAAACAAAGAAAATAACGTGTATCGAAAAAATAAAGCATAAGAAAATAAGGGAATAATAATAGATAGAAGGAAAACTAGATGACATCTAATTATCTAGTATCTACTAACCTTCCAACTTAGTTCTCGACTTCTATAACATCCTCCTCCAGAATCATGTCTTACGTCATGTCTAATCTCATTTCCTTAATACTTCTTCGGGCTACTTCTACTTTTTCTCAGAAACACTATAGCCGACCTTTAACGCCTTAACATATAAACACTCATATTAGAACTCCGACTAAATTCGAATCGCGCACTGTAGGGCTTATTCGGGGGTGACGCTCCCAACAAGAACCCAAGGCTCGAACCTGGAGACCTCTGAATAAGAATGAAGCACTTCCACCAGTGTACCACAACCCATGTTGGTTCATGTCTGAACCAATCCGATGTATAATTTTAATCGTTTTCCCTACATGTCAAATAGTTTTTTTAAATCCATTGAATGAGGAAGTCTATAGTATAAAAATCTAGAATTAGTGTTAATACTGTAGGAAAATGACATAAAATATAATATAAAGTTTTTTAGTAAAAATTAAAAATAGTTGGAATTAAGTCTCTTTCCTTTAATGAAGACTATTTGCTTCATCCACTCAAGATCTTGAAAGCAACATGACAAGATTCTTCAAAAAAATTAAAAAGATAAAGAGATTTCAATGGGGAAAAAAACTAAAATAATTCCACAAACATTATTATTATTATTATTTATTTAGATTTTAAACAAAAAAATGAAAGAAGAATCTTTAAACAGACATGACTAATCAATTAGGGGCCGTTTGGTTACTGGTTAGAGTTATGCAGGTATTAGTTATGCAGGTATTAGTTATGCAGGATTTAGTTATGTAGGTATTAGTTATGTAGGTATTAGTTATGCATGTATTAGTTATGCAGGGTTTAGTTATGCAGGTTTTAGGTATGTTGAGTTTAATTATACGGGTATTAGCTATGAGGATATTAGTTATCTAGGTATTATTTTGCTATGTAGAGATTATAATATATGAATTATTAACTATTGAATATTTAACTTGTTGTAAATTATTAATATATATTATTTACAAAATAATAATACATGCTAATAATATGTGGAATATATTTAATAATATATAATGCTAATATTTGATTAGCATATGTACCGTCAAAAAATATACAATCAAATTTTTAATATTAAAAAATATTTATATGTACATAAATAAATAAAAATAGTAAGTATATAAAAAGAAATGAAAATAGTCTATATATAATAGGAAAACAGTAAAGTTTCCAATTATTTTTTTTTTTTAAAAAAATGAAAATGGTCTAGATATAAAAAGAAATAAAAAAACATATATAGAAAAACAGTAAAGTTGCCAATTAAAAATAAAATAAAATAAATTTATAGGGTAAATCTGTAATTTATCATTTTAATACATGTATAACTAATACCACATAACTTATTCCACCTTCTACCCTGCATAATTTTATACATAGATTCCCTCATAAGTTATGTTGGTATTAATTATGTAGGACTACACAAATGCAACCAAACACCGTATAAATTAATACATGAATAACTTTTATACAATATTTAAATTCTTACCAACCAAACATGGTATAAGTTATGTTAACTTTTATAGCTAACACAAAACTTCTACCAAACATAGTAAAACTAATATGACTTTTAATACATGTATAAAATGTTTCTTATACAATAACCAAACGGATCCTTAGGGTACTATTTTACCTTGAGATGAATATGGATAACACCAAAAATGTCACCATATAAAAAGGGATAATTGAATAAGACTTGTGTACTAGAAGTTCAAACTTGTTTAGGCCTAAGTGGTTGTAACATAAGTTTCATAAACATTAATCAATTTTAATTCAACGATAGGTTATCTTTAAATGTCTAGTCAGCTATTACGTTTTAACGTATATGTAGGAGACATGAACGTTAACATGGTCTGTACAAGATTAATTGAATATTGTTCAAAAATTCATTTCTAGTTCACTACTTTACAGTAACATCATGTTTCAAATTGTGAAATTTGAGAAATATCTAAATTTTATTGAGTATGACTCCAATAGTAAAATCGTTTACATTTCGGGTTCAAGTTCTAACTAAAATAGAGTTTGCGAACAATTTACTCCTACAAATAGTTTCCAATCACGGTAACCAAAATATTTTTTAGTGGCAATAAATATATACATTAATAAAAAATGCAATGTCTTATAGGTATTAGTTAAGTGTAATTAGATCCAATGTCGCTAAAGGGTTTAGGATATACAAAAAGTGCTAATTGATACTAAAAATACTTATTTAGTGCAATTAAGCTATTATCGTTAATTAATCACTGCTAAAAATTATTTTCGATGTAGTAAATGTGAATCTAGATTAATTGGACCCAAGTAATTGTAGCCCGAGTTTCATAGCATTTAACGATTGTTGTGAGTGTTGAAAAATATAAATTCAACAACATTTTAACTCTAAATGTCTAATCAACTATTGCGCCTTAACTTATTCTCGAGACGTAATGTTAACGTCGTCTATGCGAGAATAATTGAATATATTATTCTAATAAGTAGTTATAACTTAAGTTTCATGGCATTTATCGATTGTTGCAAGTGTCAAGAGAAATAAGTTTAATAATATATGTTATCTTTAAATGTCTAGTAAACTATTACGCCTTAACATATTTTCCGGAGATGTAACGTTAACATGTTGTGCAATAATAATTGAGTATTGTTCAAACAAAAAACAAATCTTCTTGTACTCACTCTCACTGTAACGTCATGTTTCAAAATGTGATATTTTTAATAAAAATATTCTATAGTACGTATGTCATTGTGATACACTAGAGATATAAGATTACTAGCTAGGTAGACTTCTCTTTAAGAACATGGTAATGTTGGATTATCATAACTCCAATATTTTTCCAGATTTTAAATTTATTAATTTTGAATTTTAAAAATTATAACTTATTAAATTTTGAATAAATATATTGCGTAGATTTAATAGTATAAATATAAAACATAATCAAAATTATTAAACTGTCAAATTCATAAGCAAAACAATATCTTCTTTTCATACGTTCAAAGAATTAAAACCGAAAGTAGAAGAAATAGTAACATATTCAGAGATATAATTTTTTTTTTTACGTTCTTAAGACTATTGTTAAGATATTTAAATTAATTTTGTTCGACATAAAATAAAAGAGTCGATTTTGCAATAGCGAAATTTAAAATTTTATACAATTCGAAGAATTTCACACGACGAAGCAAATCATATGACACTTTTTTATTTTATTTTGGTAAAATGCACAAATATCTTCCTAGATTATGACCGAAATTTTAGAGACACGACTTAACTAAATTAAGGTCCTATTATCCCCTGAACTTATTTTTTTTGTAATTTCGTACATCTTTTATCTTACGTGGAATACTCCGTGACTCCACATAATTGAGGCGCGTGAGAGATATTTAGATGTCACGTAAGCAAAAAAGGTGTATAAGATTACAAAAAAAATGGGTTAGGGGTAATAGGACCTTAGTTTAGTTAAGGTGTGTCTCTAAGATTTCAGTCATAATCTAGAGAGGTACTTGTACATTTTCCCTTTTATTTTAAAAACAATACCAAAATAAGCGTGGAGAAAAATTTCAGATTTCGTCTCATCATATCCGAAGTAAGACCTTCGAATTTATAAACAACGAATATCTTATTTTCCATTCACAAATAAAACTCTCAACGTTTTTAACTAGATACTCTATCTTGAATATTTTGCGCCTTCAAAATATAGCCATCTTTTAGGGAGCGAACTTACTCTTAAACTAAGATTTTTTAACGTAAATTTAAATTAATTGAGTCCCATCGAAGATCAATAAAAAAACAAAAAAAGAGGAGATAATAATTAAGATTGTTCACTATATATACACAGAAGTTGGAGACAAATTGATATGAATTCATGCTTGTAGACTGTGGATACTTGGGACATTGTCGGTTACATAAACATGTTGAAATAGATCCAACAGAGAAAATATTATAATATTATAGTAAAATGAAAAAATATATATAAAAAATATATATAACATCTTATACAATGGATATTACCCATGCTTTACATATGTATTAAACTTTTTTTTCAAAAAATTTATGCTATATTACATTTAGCTTTGAAGTAATTTTAGTTCGCTAAGTTTAAAAAATACGGATTAGTTAGATAGCTTGGATACAATTTTTGATTGGAGATTTATGAATCGCAGATCGTATGTCTCCATGATCTTTCACCTATAAAAGCAGATAAAAAGTCAAATATTTATCAACAAATTAAAGTGAAAGACTAAATATTCAATCAATTGGATTTTTAAGATAACACATCTATTAGAGACTATTATTTATTGTGGTATTTATGTAAAAACGATGAGGAGTTAATAATATGCTTTTAAATTATGTAAAATTGCACAAAATATCATTTGTTAATAAGATGGTCTAAAAATATTTTTATCGTTAATAGTCTGACTCTCTATCGTCCTTAATTGAGTCAAAAATGTCTTACTTACCCTATTCGTATATTGGCAACCGAAATATACAAACAGAGTTTTGAAAATTCTAAATGTATAAATATAAAATTTGTATATACTTACCCTATTCACGTATTTGCAAACGATATATACAAACAGGCAGAAATATATAATTGTTGCATCCATAACAAACATAACTATAGGTATCAATTAACAAAACTATAGTTATATAACCTTATTATATCTATTATGTTTGCTATTTCTCAATTTTTCTCTCAATAAAATCCACAACAAAAATTCAACCCTATACCGTGTATGAGTTATGCATAATTTTTGTATATTTTGTATATTAATTATACACCAAATATACTCTGAAGACAATTGCAAAAAGTTACTGTTAGGTGAGTGATTTTTTTTTTAAAAAAAAATTCTTTAGCATTAATCATCATCTCCTTTTTTGGTTAAGATTGTTAAGAGTTGCATAAATAGGCAATTGCCTAAATTTGACATTCTAATGTCAAACTTTATGATTTGGTCATGATTTTATTACTATAAATATACTTTTAATATCTAAATGATAAATGTATACAACTTTCCACATTTTAAGTTTCATATTCATTTTCTTAAAAAAATTGTTGGAAAAATTACATGAATTGATATGTTTTAATAAATAATTACTGATTTTAGCAATACTTTTTATTTATTACCATTTATAGCAATATTATGGTAAATCTGCAATGTGTATTAAAAGTGAATTATGTATGTAATATATATGAATTATATATGAATTATAATTGTTTTTAAAGTATATTATGTTTGTTTGGTAAAAATTTGACATATTGAATTATAAGTGTATTAAAATGTGTGATAAATGAATTATTTTTCATTAAAATGTGTATTATATGTGAATAAAAAATTGTTCTTTGTAATATGAATTAAACTTGTATTATAAATGAATCAAAAGTGATCAAATGAAAAAAAAATATTATTGCTATAAATGGTAAATATTTTTTTATTATAATATATTTATGTAAGTTTTCCAATAAATAATTGGACACTAAATTTTATTGTTACACATTGCTACTTTTTGTATTCCAAAAAGCTAAATACAAAGTAAGTCAAAAATCTATTTAATTGTATGAAATGCATTAAATCTAATACTACGTTATGATATCTCCATTATCATGACCTTATTAATTTTACATCTTTTTTTCTTTTTTTGAAATATTGACACAAGAACAAAGATCATCAACTTACCGTGAATCCATGATCTCTCTCCCAATTGAGATTTGTTTTAAAAAATATCGTGATATAATGACGTTGTTGGGTTTTAAAAGGTGTGAATGAAAAATGAAGAGTTACAACTTTTATGAAGAGTTGTGACTTTCATAAAAAATTATGAGTTTTACGAAGTTGTAACTTTTCCAAAGGTTTGTGAGCTTTCCGATAAGACACAATGAAAACTTTTTCACACCGCACTTTGTTTTGTATAAATTGAGGGATATTCTCTTATTTTAGGAGAATGAATTTTCTTGACTTCTTCTACTACTGTGAAATCTAGTATTCTAAGTGTACTTTAATGTCGTTGAGTGGTTCGTTGACGCCATGGTTTTAGGTACCGAAACATCGGTAAGTAAGATCATTCTATCCTTGGATGATATATTTCATTAAGTTCGGGTACTTGAGGGGAATAATTTCCTTAAGGGGACATTGTGCATTCAGTTAGCTCGATTTTCTTTGTTAAGAAAAATATTTTGTATATTGTTTATAATATGCTTCTTGGTTCTATTTTGTCTACTATTTTAATTCTCGTAGTTTTGAAAATATTCTTTAAACTTTGTTGTTTCTTATTAAGTTCTTCGAAATTTTGTTTTAAGTCTCTTAAAAATACAAGATGAACAACATACGTAATATTTATATTCATAGATTAAAAAAGGAAGTGTAAGCAAAAACTATACAAAGTTTTGTATAAATATACAAGTTCAGAATTCGACATAATAGGCAAAAAGAGCTTAGCATATCAACTAGACCATTTTTAATTAAGAATATAAGTATAGAGGATTATTAGTTAAACACTATTTATAATATATATCATCAACCTATTCAAAGTTAGCTTAACATTTATAACATTCAACTAACTGTCTAACTAATGTTTTGTGTCAAGAAAAAACAACCAATAGGGCATTGACATCTATAATTAGAGTTTAGAACAGACTTCATCCGTTTTATATTAGTTATTCACCTTATTATAAATAGTTATCTTAAATTACCTGTCAATTTATAATAAACAAGCTTGAATTAATTTTTTTTTTTCATTCTACACTTCATTTTTTTGATTTCTTAGAATTTTTTTTTCGTATAAAGAAAAATTGGAAAATTAATATGATAGAACTCAAAGATACATATCGCAACTAGCACAACCATTTAGCCAATTGGATCTTAAACTACCTCTAAAGATCTTTATGTGAATTTTACTGTTTATTACTATTCTTTTATTAAATATCCTAAAAAAATAATTGACAAGCTTTATATATAGTTGATCATTTTCTCGTTTACATATTTCCTTACCTTTAATCAGAGATATTAAGTTCGAATTTTGAGAAACAAAAAAATTTTGATATATATAAAGAGTGATGCTCCTCTTTAACACCTTACGCTAGGGGCGAATCAAAGCTACATTTCATATGAAATTCCTATAAAATCTAATTGTTTTGATCCGAACACTATAACGACAGAATCAAAATTTGAAACTTATCAATTCTAAATTTTAATTCTTTAAATTGTACATATTGTATAGTCTTTTTACTAAAAATACAGAATTTAAACTAAAGATACTCAATTCGACCATATCCGTAGCCAAAACGCTAGCTTCGCCCCTAGTCCTAAAACCTTGTAATTTGCTTTTTTTTTTATAGAATCTAAAAATTCATAAACTCAAAATTCTTTAATCTTTACGCGATGCGAATTCGAATTGAAAGAACCTAATAATGAAACTTTTTTCAAGTAAAAAATGTGACCTGCAAGATTTGATGGTAGATACCTAACTTTTGCCAAATGTAGAGATCAAATAAGTTGAAAATGTGAAAACTTTTTTTTCATGCAGAGTCTAGTCCAAGAATAAAAACAAAAAAAGTTAGGTTATTTTAGTCATTTTATCAAGGTATTGTCAATCACTGCCACAAAAAAAGAAAAAAAAAAGTTTCACTATTTGAAGGAAACAAAATCATATTATTCTCCCCTTTGAAATTTTTTTCTTTTTATAACTCTAAATAGTATAAGCTTTTTCCTGTCTACATCTATCATTTCCAATCTTACTGTCAACCTCTTTTCATTTCCACAAAAGCCCTAACTAGGTCCCTTTACACTTACCAAAATAATACCATTACTACCCCTAACCCCACCCCCAAACCCCATTTCTAGGAAAATATCAGCCAATATATGTATACATTTTGAGAAATCAAAGTTCAAACAATCATCAAAGGTTTTTTTCTTTTTTTCTTTTATAAATCTTAGCAATGATCAAGTTATTGACTATAAAACCAAAGAAAGCTTATTTCTTTCTTCTCACGACACTATACTGAGTGTGAGGTATAAATTATCTAATTTTTAACGTGAATCCGAATATAGAGTCTTTGAGTATTTTGAAATAAAATTGAACATAGAGAAAATGATCTGAAAAATATTTCAATTTTGATCGATATTGCATTTACGATGCCAAACTTTATGGAGGACCTTTTACCATCCTGCACTATTTAATAATGTATTTTAAAGGTATACATGTGTCCACGTAGACACGCTACTATTTATAATGATGCAATATTTATGATGGGCATGTGGACACATATATATCTTTAAAATACACTATTAAATAATGCAAGAAATAAAAGATCTTTTCAAAGTTCGATGTTGTCACTACAGTTTTGATCAAAGTTCGAATATATTTCAGATCTTTTAGTAATTGATGGTACATCAAATTAGAGTAAATAAAAGCTCCTTTTAAAACTTGTGATATAAAATAAGCTTTAGAGATGTGTTTTAAAAAGAATATTTCTTTTCTTTTTTGTTAATCTTTTAATTCTAACTTTTTACGTGACATGTTTAACACCATCAGATAAAGAAATTAAGACCACACAAGATTTAAAATCCTGTGTCAAATTTAAACTAGACAAACAGGTTACTCCTCCATTTCAATTTGTTTGTCATATATTCTGACAACTCTTCAATTTTAATTTTTCATATTTAAAAAATGTTCTACTGTACATTCTACGTATCTTTTAAATTAACAAGATTAAAAAATATTCTTTATTTTCTTTACTCAAAATCAAGATAGGATAAACAAATTAAAACGGAAAAAATATGATCGAATAATTATCTTTTTAGTAACAGATCAAAAAGAAAAACGTATCATATAAATTAACACGAAGAAGATAATAGAAACTAAAGTTCAGCCCCCTCCCCCTCCCCCTCCCATTTCCCCAATCTTAACATATCACCCCCTCTCTCTCTCTCTCTCTCTAAATTCACTCTATTTTATTCCATCATGTAGCTACCAGACCTCACATGGTCATCATAAGCAAGCAACATAAAAACCCTAATTCACTATAAATCTATTGGTTCTTATAACCTACTCCCTAGCTCCTCTATTACCCTAAAAAAACTTCTTATCCATCTTGTTCCTCACCTCTCTTCTCTCTCTCCCAAATAAAAGATCATAAAATCAAACAAAAAAAAGAAAAACCAAAAAAATAAAAAAAAAACCCACTAAGATCAAAGATAATGGAACACAACCAAGAAGTGGATTCACCAAACTCCGTCATCATCAACCACCACCATCATCACAACCACAACCTTGATAACAATTCGATGACGATGTTAGCGGGTAATAATAATAATAATAATAATTATCCTGCTTCATCGTCATCGAATTCTCCAACAACCCTAAGCCGATACGAGAACCAAAAACGTCGTGATTGGAACACGTTTGGTCAATACCTAAGAAACCATAGACCACCACTGTCTCTCACTCGTTGTAGTGGGGCACACGTGCTCGAATTTCTTCGATACCTTGACCAATTCGGAAAAACTAAGGTTCACACTCAACTCTGTCCATTTTTCGGGCACCCGAACCCACCCGCACCTTGTCCTTGCCCGTTAAGACAAGCCTGGGGGAGCCTTGATGCACTCATAGGACGGCTTCGAGCCGCTTATGAGGAAAACGGTGGAAAACCCGAAACTAACCCTTTTGGTGCAAGGGCAGTTAGGCTTTACCTTCGCGAAGTTCGCGATTCTCAAGCTAAAGCTAGAGGAATAAGTTATGAAAAAAAGAAACGCAAAAAAACAAATCCTCAACAATCATCATTGCCACCACCAAATGGAAATTCAAGCTAATAATAAGATTTGTTTTTAATTAAACAAATCTTATTTATTTATTTTCATAATGTATGGTATGTATGTCTATTTTCTAGTTTTAAAAAAAAAAAATTGGAACCCTATTTTTCCCTATTATTACTATTTATGGGTATTGAAATTTGAAATTGAAACATTGATCTTGATCGGTACTTTTTATTTTTACTAATTATTATGCAAATGATGACAGCTTTTTTAGAAGTGGTAGTGGTATTAATGGAAGTGGCAGTGGCAGTGACTGTTATTAATTAAAATATAAATAACATTCTAATTATTAAGATCTAGGTGAAATGTTTTTGTCTGCTATAGATATTTTTTTCCGACTAGGAGGATCAATAGTGTTTCTCATATTATGTAATTGTGATTTAGGTAGTTGACTATTTGAATAAACGTTACTTGTTTGTTATAAATTTTTATTTTTATCTTGATCGAGAATCAATAGTATTTTCACTTATTTGTTAGCGTGACTCGAACACTTGTTTGCTATTGATGTTTTTTATCACAATAATCAATAGTGTTTTTACTTATCTGTGTTACTCGGGAGTACTTGATCAAACCTTGTGCACTTAATTAATCACGAGGATCAATAGTGTTTCTCGTATTATCTAATTGTGATTTAGATAGTTGACTATTTAAATAAACATTACTTGTTTGTTATAGATCTTTATTTTTATCTAGATGAAGAATCAATAGTGTTTTCACTTATATGTTAACGTGACTCTGTCAATACTTGATCAAACCTCGAACACTTGTTTGCTATTGATGTTTTTTTATCATAATAATCACTAGTATTTTTACTTATCTGTGTGACTCGGGAGTACTTGATCAAACCTTGTGCACTTAATTAATCACGAGGATCAATAGTGTTTTAATTTATCTTTCTGTGTGATTCGAATCTCAACTACTTAAGCAAACTTTAATCGTAGATCTTTCAACATTTGGTATGGATATTTATCTCTTATCTTAGCTGAAATAAAACCCTATTTATGATTTGTTAAATATTTCATAGATTTACTTGTTATATCATGTTTTATGTCTTTTTGTTCTTTTGTAATTAGTAGACTTTAGCAAGATTTCACATGTCAGCTTTGTCTAGTATTGTCTGTTTTTTACAGTGCAAAATATAGACACAATTTCATCATCAATCATCTTTTCTTTTCATACTTAATTGGGTATTTTTTGAAAACTTGTTGTATACATAATTGGCTTGCCTATAATATATGGGTTTTTTTTAATAAAAAAAATGTATATACTCTTAATTTGAATTTTATATTATTTCTTATCCAGCCAATAGAACTTACATGTCGGTAGAGATATGTATGTTAGTTCATTACATCAATGGAATTTGCTAGAAGTAATTTTAAAAATTTATGTTATGTCGAAAAAATCTACATTATCCATACATATGATAGGAAGAGAAATTATACATATGATGACTATAATATACACTTATCATTGTATAGTATAGCTTAAATCATATTGGAATTGAATTTAAGCTATATATGTACTCTACATATAAAAAAAAATTACAATATCATAGACAAGTCTATTTGTTATTTTACCCCCTCCTTTTTATTATCATAAAAGATGACCTATACAAATAGTTTATCTATATGTTATCATAATAAAATCTGCGTATATATTATCCTTTTCAGATTAATTATAACATCATACTACGTTATTTTATTTTGCTTTGTGGATTTTGTGGATGGTGTGTGTGGAAATGTTTCAGGGTGTTCCTCAGTAAGATCATATGACATCATTTAATAAACCAAATCCATCACCCATTGCTCCATTGTGTCATCTCTATCTTATCAAAATGTTCCCTAAAGGAGTATAGGGGCATTAAATTTAGAGAGGTACAATTCACCATTCAAAATGTTACTCCAACAATATTATAATATATAGTTAGATATTGCACATTTATGGCCATTTAGCCTTGACCACAAAAAAAGACAAAACTTACCTACAAAATACCAACTAGATATGGTTGCTCCCTCAAGTTATGGCAAAAAAACTATAGTCCATTTGTGGTTTACAATTTGATATTATACACACATCCTTGTTATTTTAACTTATCTTCAATTTGATTTCTTTGTGTTGAATACATATAATTTAGATATCTAAGTTAAGGTACAATTTTTTGATATAGGAATACTTGTATTGAAATTCTTAGAAAATGCGTAGCTTTTGAAGAATTTGATACATTCTTCGATGATATTTTTGAGAAAAATTCAAGCCACTTAATATCCTAGTTGCTACCAGCTATATTGTTGTTTGGACCTTCTAAAAATGTGTTACGCTCTCAATAGATCTTCCAAAAACACATATTTTGGAGGATTTGACAAACCCTAACAATATGTTTGATGAGTTTGAGCAATATACATAACATACCGTTACTTGGTCACACCAAAAATATATTTAGATGCCTTGAATAATGCTTAGCTTTTGAAGGATTTAAAACATATTTAACATTGTTTTTGAAAAGTCTGAATAACATTGCTTTTATAATTTTTAGCTAGATTACTTGAGAATTGCACGATATTATTGTGTTACATCTCCTATATATAGTTGTTAACATACATCATTATAATTCTTTTTTTAATTAATAGGCGTGTTGTTTTGTCCAATATATAATTGATAATTCTTGGAGTTTAATTTAGGAACAATTAGTATTAATCAATGTACTATATATTGTCTTTCTATGTCTTATTATTTTTTGAGTAAATTTGAGATAAAAACATTATCTTAAAAGGAGTGATACTCATGTTCTTTCATTTTAGTCACCACATATTAGCTAATGATAGTTTGTCTCATGAATTTTGTTTGCAAAATGAATTAACGTCTAGTGCAATTAGCAGTACATAGTGTCATAGCCACACGCAATGAAGAGCGATCAACTGAACATCTTAGTCAAAAATTTATATTATATATTAGAAAATTATATTAACTATATAGGTTACAAATTATATTAGAAATTTCTAATTACACCTTTAATAAGTGGCATGTCATGATGGTTTTTGTATAGATATGTGATTATATATGTCTAAGTTATTTTTTTCATGAATAATATCTGTGTAATCATTCTTAAAAGAGTATATAATAGCTCACTATATTCTTATTTGAAAACAAATGGGATTAATTAGCGATCTATTGAGACCATGGACTATCAAAATATATGTGGGGTGGGGTGGGGTGGGGGTGGGGTTCTATTTTTAGAATTGCCAAAATGATGTTTCATTTTTTAAAAATTATTAATATTGAGTTAACTTGATCAAAAAACAAAAGAAACTACTACAAACTAATCCACTAATTACAAGAAAAGAAGACATGTACATGCTTGTTACCTCTTTTGGTACCAGATCAATCGCGTAATAAGAAATTCCACTAAAAAAATTTAGAATATATAAAAATCGTGAGATCTTGATTGATCGATCGTTTTCTTCTTAGTGTTATTGCCTGGCGTTTAATTCGAATGTTTTGAACTTAGGGACAAGTTGTAATTATAAAGATGTTGATCATATAAAACACACAATTTAATTAACAAACCTTGATAACTTCTCCAATTAATTGAATATTTATTTATTTATGTTCTTTATTATATTTTCTTAATGTATGTTTTGTTACCTTTTTTTTTTTTGTTATCTTAGACCTACCATATTGAAACATGATTTCTTGTCTGCCTAAAGCACACCCAAATTGCCTAAAAACCTGTGTTAAAATATTAAAAGTTGTAAAAGCATTAGGGAACAACAGTAAAATTGATTAAGAACATTCTCAACATATATGATTAGTGCTTCAAGAGGGCAAACATGAATCCAAATGAATATTAATTACTCAAAAATTATGATTATATGGCTCAAACCAATAATTATTATTATTTTACCCTACATAAAATAACAAACTGACGGCAAATGGTTGTTTAGTCGTTAGAAAAGTTATGCATGTATTAATACGATAGGGATTAATTATTTACGTATCAGTAGTGTAAGGACTAGTTATTTTTACATGTATTAGTCATATAGAATTGTAGCTGGTAACCAAATACTGCACTGTGTGTTTTAGTGGTTATATATAGCAACTAAAATACCACCAAATATAGTACTCTTTCTGTCCAATAATAGTTATCTGCTATTGACTTAATACACCGCTCAAGAAACTATAAATAGAAGATTAATTTTACTATATCACCCTTTTAATATAATAAATACAATATCTTTAGAAATGTAACAAATGACTATAATTAACGATAAGGGTAAATTAGGAAATAAATGTAAAATTATCCATGGATTTCGTAAAGTAGACAAATATTGCTGAATATCTATTTTTAGTATAGTGGACAAGTATTATTGGACGGGGATGTAAATAGTTATATTAATTTTCGTATACAAATAATTAATTTCCTAAAAATATCCTTATTTTTGTAAATATCATATGAAATTAAAAGAGGGTGCATAAATCAATCAAATCATGTGAAATTGAACTAGTTGTTGAAACAAGAAAGTGGTCTAATATTATTTGATTTGATACATAACTACACAAATAATTCATGTGAGTTATAAAAACTTTATTATGATTTTTTTTGTTAGGGAAATTCTAGAATTTGTCAAAAGTGTTATAAACCAAAAAAATAAAAATATTTTCTAATTTAATAGGTTATAAATAACCACAAATCTAAACTAATTAATCGGATCAACGAATATCCAATGATCTAAAAAATTAACCATTCAATCATTGAAATTTGATGCTTCAAGGTCTAATACTCTAATTAACACAAACAAATATGATTATGATCAGTTTCACTGTTATCAATTATTTAAATAAATCGATTTACTTAGCACATGAAAAAAAAATCAAATTCACACTTTTGAAAGAATTGAAAAAATAGATTTTTTTCAAAATTAATTATTATTTTAATGAGTTAATTACATACTCTAACAAAACTCATTCTCTAAGTTTAGCAACATGTATTTGAGTTGAGCTCTAAGTTTGAAAGTCGATTAAAAAAATATATTATTTGTGGTCTTTTAGCTATATACGTTTATTCAATTGGTTCCTTCATTAATTTATTATATATATATATATATATCCTCATAATGAATCTTTGAATAAATAATATTATATTTCATCAATCTCCATACTAAATCAAATAATTCCAAAAGAATTTTTGTGGATCGAAACACGTTTATACGAGTTTGTCAAAAGAAAATACTATATAGTTGTACCGCTAACCCTAAACAAATAAATCTTGATTAATGTGAATTAATTAACATTATCTTCTAGTTGATCTTTTTTCACCTCAATTATTTTTTTCCCACTATTACTATGGTCAAATGAGGGAAAGAGTTGGAATGTACAATTAATGGTTTAATAGGTAGACATATATCGAACTTGAAAGATGAATAGAGAATAATACTGCTCGTTGATCTGGATCGTCCAAATAGTGAACAAGTTATATCCAAATTTTAATATTAATATTAGTATATGGATATTAAATAATAATTAGATTATAATTTAGTGAATATACTTTTATCGGTAATTCCCTATAAAAAAAATATAAAATTAACGGCAGAATTGTGGTAATCTTCAATTAATCCGATGCTAAAAACACACCTACGAACTGAATTTTCTTATATTAATATTAAATCTTATCGCTAATCCGTAGCTAAATGAAATTAGCATAAGGTTTTGGTATTCAATTACTGATATTTGTCTGTCCCTAGTTTCTTATTTTGTGATAATGACCTTTTTTAGTTTTTAACCCATAATAATTGTGATATAGTTATAATATTACGATTTTAGTATAAATGTATCTGTAAGTATATTTATGCTTATATAAACAATCTCGAAATTATTAATCTCAATGTAAAAATCTCAACTAAAAATGAGATAAAACACTCTCTCGTGCTATACAGAAATTGTTACTCCCTCCGTTTAAAAAAAAATAATCTTCTTTCCTTTTTAGTCTGTTTAAAAAAGAATGTCCTCTTTCTCTTTTTGGTAACATTTTAAAATCAGCTTTCCACGTGACATATTTAAGGCCCGAGATCAAAGGGTAATTTTGTATATTTAACCAAACTTTAATTTATGACCACAAGATACAAAAGTCTACTTTATACTCTTAAGCTCCGTGTCAAGTCAAACCATATCATTCTTTGTGAAACGGAGGGAGTACCTCTTTAATCAAACGTTGATATTACTATCTTAAGCATTTACATTTTTTAAAACAAATACTCCCTCCATTTTAAAAGGATGACCTAGTTTGACTTGGAATGGAGTTTAAGAAAAGAAAGAAGACTTTTTAATCTTGTGATTGTAAATGAAAGTTATATCAAATATACCAAAATGCCTTTAGATTTTGTGGCCTTAGAAGTAACAGGTGGAAAGTTAAAGTTAAAGTGTTGCCAAAAAAGAAAAAGAATTATTCTTTTTTAAGCAGACTAAAAAGGAAATAAAAATATTCTTTTTTAAACGTAGAAAGTAATAGTTATCTGAGTGTTAGAATCTGTAATCTTATCAAAAAGAATTTGACCGCTCGTGTAAAGACTACCCCATGATGCGGTCAGTTATAACATGTTCTACTGATTATCTGAAAAATCAACTCAACTTTAAAAACTCTAAGCTCGTAAAGAATAGTAAGTAAAAAAAAAAATCGACTCAAAATAAACAAAGGAAATAAGACTTAAGAAAGGAGTAGAGTAGAGAAATGAATGCTGTCATTTTCATATACTTTTGAGCTTTTCATACACAAAAAGAATCTGAATATTATCACATTACTATTACTATTACTGTTACTTCATATTTTTGTCTAAAAAGAAACTAGTACGAGAATCCCTCATGGTATGCATACTATGACTAGTCAAAAAAACTATTTTCTATAATTTTATTCTTGAAAAAAAAAAAAAATTGTATAATCATTCGATATTCAAAATTGATTTCTCCTTTTATCTAAATTAGTTGCAAATTGATGTATTAAACAGAGTAAGATATTTATTATTGATTTTTTTTCATTTACAAGATTTGAATAGTACTTTTAGGTCAAGTGTAAATTATATTTTAACTTCTCTAATATTTCCTTTAATTGCGGTTTATTCTTTTATCAAGCTTGTCTTAAGATGAAGGTTATTTTTCAAAAAAGTTAATTATAATCATATTTATAATTATTTATTAAATTATATATTTTAAAAACTTTTGTCAAGTCAATATTATCATGTTCCCCTTATCTTAATTTGTTTATCCTATTTCTTTTTTTTTATTTTCACCCAATAACTTGATATATCTGCATTGAAATCTAACTACTCTGAATTCGTGTGGTATAGGGAGTTAAGTATCCATTCGAGGGAAAACACTTTCAGAATTTTATTCGTTTAATTTAGTGATAGAATAAATTTTTTGTATCTTGTTTGATTGTCATGATTGGGATAACTTATCTCACTATTTATATCATAATGATAGGATAAGTTATCTCATATACATGGTGGGATAAGTTATATATCCCTGGTAACTAATTTTGAGATAACTTGTTTCCAACCAAAGATTTCATAATTTATCATTAAAACAATCCTTTTTTCTAATAGTCTTAATTATATCAACTTTTTCTATGTGATATATTTAAACTTAAATTTTATGTAAATCAAAATCAAACAAACAAAATAACGATTAAAATTTACATTTTTTTCCTTTCAAATAACTTGTAGTACTAGTTAATTACATAGGAGTAAACTTCCACTTGAACTGACCCATATGATTTGACATAAAGACCAATATTGGGCCCACTTTACCTGCTCAATGCACGTGGGCTTCTGTGTTTATTGTCGGCCCATTTGGTACTTGCTTTGTGATTGGTCCAGTCCAATGCGTGTTGTTCACGATCATGGGCCCACATTTATGTGGGCCGTAGAAAGTTGTTGTATTGTCTATGTCAATAAGGGGCCCATTACCTTATGCCTTGTCTTGTCTGGGTCAGTTCTTTTTTTTTGGCTTCTGTATCCTTTTGTATTTTCTTACGTATACATTTTCGTCATTATTATTTTCTCATAACTTCTTGTCATTTTTGGACAAGGAATATTTGGAATACTTGGCTATATTGTTTTAAAATACTATATTTGATTGAAGTAGGATACTATATTTTATTGAAGTAGGGGTCGATACGATGATATTGTATGGAGTGGAGTGTTGATCGGATTAAAAAAATGAGTATAAAAGGATATATTGCAAATGATACATATTGAGAGTGATAAGATGAGAGTGATCTCGATAAAAGATAAATTATGATTTGTAAAACTAAGATGATTTGTATATGTAAAGAAGAAATATTTGGATAACATAATGTAGATGTGTGAAAGGATGACTATGGATGATTTTAGTAGAGGTAGAGACAGAGGCGGCCCCACACTTGTAAGTGGAGGTTCACTTGTATCCGTTACCTTAAAGAAAATCATATATATGTGTGTATATCTATCTTGAGAAACTGATACAAATTAAAATATAATTAATAGTGCACCTAAAATAAACACGTGGGTGCTTTCATGTTGTTGGTGCAAGCTAGAGGAACCATCCATGAGATCATGGTTCGAATTTTAGTTAAGCTTTTTTCACTTCTTTTATTTTAAGTAGCTGAAAAAGTAATATTGATACACCCAAATTCTTTAAATTTTGAGAAATAGCTAAATAAGTAACTAGAAGAGATGATTAAATAAGATACTGATTTTTGTGACTATTGATTGTCCCTTATAATTTATTTATCATAGTATGTTATTGCATATACTGTTCCTTTTTCGATATGTTTTCACTTTTTTGTTACTATTTGTTGTCCCTTTGGTGTCTTCATTTGGCATGAAAAACTTTGGCCAAGGAATAGTAACGTTTTTATTATTTGTAGATATTAGATTTAAGTATTTTTTAAAATATTATTTTTCTCATTCTGCCTCTGCTTTCCTTGTCACTTACATGTGTAACAGTAAATTTTATGAGGGTATTCCATCTCCCTTGTCTCATTTAAGTAATAGGAGTACCTTATAGTATTTTTTTATTCTTATAAAGGTATATATAAAACAATATTATATACAATATTGTCCCACAAATATAATCCCCATGACAATGAGAAACATTCCTAGTTGGATGCATCACAAATTTAAAGTATTACATTAGAGAATAGACATCACCAAAATACTAGTAACACAACTACCAAGTTTCAATAAAATTAAAAAAATTTCACAGGATCATAACAATATATTTTCTGTATTCCCAGTAACAGTTTCACTTCTTCGCACAAGAAATTTACATTCTTATCCGGGATGGAAAACCATGAAGATAAGCGTAGCATTTCCCTACCTTTCGAAATCTTGAACACAGGTAGTAGCATATATATATACGATACATAATACAACACTCACGAATTTTCAGTGACCGCAGAACTTCTGCGTATGCCTGCAAAGTGAAAAAGTATATAGCTAGTGAGGAATATTGCAAGTATAATTCAACTGCATTCTCATATGCACAACAATCATATTCATAACCATCAAGTTTCTAAATAAGTGAAATTTGATTCATATTCAAAGAGTTTCATTCAAGAATAATCAAAAATTGGAAATGCATTCAGCAATATCAGAACATCTAGTAGAATTCGACATTAGCTTTAAAAGCTATCTTCTCGGGACAGTCAGAACTTCTACGAAACAAAAATAATTTTAGCAGAATAGTGAAAACATCTATCAGTTCCAAAATTGGTCATATTTACTGAGATGCTTTTGATAATGACAGAAAGAACTTCTATAATGTAACAACTGTTGATCTAAAGCTTTTATGTACCAAAAAAGCAAGCACATTTTCCTCCCTTTTCTTAGTTACCGGGAGAGTTTAATCAGGAATCGAATACAGATTGTTCAGAAAGAATCATAGGTTGACAGACAACGAGGGCGTGGCTCCGGTTATCATCCCTCTAAAATTCTTCCAGTTCAATGTCTAAACAAGATGCCAACTCATGGGAAAGCAATCCAACAGTGTCTTTAAGGCCCTAAATAATAAAATTATACTGCCTTTGCTAACAAACACAAGTGCATGCACTAACAGCAGAATCCAAGATCTACTTAAACAAGAGACAATTGGTCAAACGTTGGAATACCCCAAAACTTGGTTAATTCAGAGCGAGTAGAAATGTTACTGAGAGAGAATGACATTATTCAACATCTTTACTTTGGTACTATATCTAGTGAAACAAGCAAATAGGAGGACATGAGTTTCCGGATAGCTTACGTTTACTGCTTCAATCATTTGCTGCTTCAACTGTTAAACAGCATATAGCCTTACCACCTGATCTATAGTAGCACGACAGACAGGGCAGCCCCACTTCTTTCCCTTAATTTCATTCAAACAAGACATGCACCCAGCCATGTGGCCACAAGGGATGCAAGCTCCTTCCACAGGAGCATCTAAGCATATTACACAAGATGAAGAAGCACCGTCAGGATTTTTGCTTTCGTGTGCTCCAGAGTTCTGAACAGTCACAGAAGACAAGTCAATTGGACTGGAGTCGATTGATGGATAATGAATTGGCCCATTGTCTATTATGTCATCTGTAAGAGGAGGAGCTGTTGGGACAGATGCGGTAACTGGATTCTCTGGCATTGATTGGACTGCAGTAGACGTTTCACTCGGAACCTGGACTTGCTCTACTTGAGTGCCACTTGAGCTGGCTTCCTCAACTTGACAGCCACTACTACTAGCTTTTTGTGAAGCCCCTGTAAAAGAACTATCATCATGACTGGCAACCTCAATCCAACCCATTGATGTTTCTGTTCCTGATCCTGGGTGATTCTCGTGATAGGTTGGTCTTTGCTGTGAAGCAGACTGAAGAGAGGCATTAATCGCCATTGCTAATTCCACATCCTCTGTGGTTGATGGAGCAGTTGCAGGGACCATAGAGGGTTGAGAACTGAAAGGAAATGCCGGATGCATGACCTGAAAATATGGTAGAGCAGCTAAGATACGTTTTTAGCTAGCCAATGACTACAAAAAGCACAGTTCAATGAGTTCACTGGTAGCATAGTCCTTGTTATAAATTCATGATAATGATAAATTAGTAATCAGTTTGGAAAGCAACAAGTAGATCTAACCATGACTGCAAACTTAGCTTCTGAAGAGAAAGGATGTTTGATATTTCACCTGAGGTATTCCCTTGCATGCATTGCAGAAAGATTGCAATTGCTGCTTTTCGCTTTCCTGGACTGCTGTAAGTTTGATCCTTGCTCCTGCAGTCAACATTTTGGAAGTGGGAAAGTGATTCAGAATTAAAGCTGCATACTGTATATACGAGTTCTTTGACTTAAACAACGGAATCATGCAATAGACAGATAGTTAATTGTGTCCTGGGTTCCCCAAGCCAATATATTCATTTGTACATAATGGAGCAATCATTTCGAATCTTTAAACTAGAGTTTTTGAGAGTTTTTAGCCAATTTTTTTTCTTATGTTTGGGGTAGGTCAATTTTCATAATTTAAATATACATCTGAACCCATTCATCAGACCTCACTTGTGGGAATAAACTGGGTTTGTTGCTGTTGAAACACATTCATCGTTCAAGTTCTGCTAAAGTTGAGCATTTTTGGCCCAACTGGCCCTTGAAACTAACAAGTGATGATGAAACACGTGCCACCATAGAAGGGGTGGGGGTGGAATTGGGGAGGAAGACTTAGTATGGCCTTCCGTTCAGACCATTGCTCATCTGAGTGGCAAATGGTTTCACAATTAGTTTTTTGGTCCAGTAAGTATCATTCTGCTAGTTGGACTAAATTTGCTAAACTTACGAAGACTTGAGGGATGATATGAGCTCATGTGTATATTTAAAGAATGAAAATAGACCTACCATAAACATAAAGGACAGTTTTGGTTAAGAACTTAAGACTCAAGTATTTGAACAATGTTCTCAATTTTGAGATGAAGGTATGGCACAAGCAACACACAATATGGATCTCATATGCTTAAGTATGTAAACAATAGCATGAGAATGAGATGCAAAAGTAATATCATTTCAGACACTCGAGTAAATTTGACCAATGAGGACTTAAACCTAAATGTCAAGCACAAGCTTGGAGAGTGATCTTTGCAATTGATTAGAACAGCTGGCAAAACTTCTAACCGACTTGAACAAGCTCTCAGCATATCATTGCATAATCCTATAAATAGTTTTCAAGACCCAACAACAACAACATACCCAGTGTATTCACACACATATTTATCTATGTACATTGTGTAGACACTAGTACATACTGTGGTTAGAGCAGTACGTTACCAGTAAATGGAAGTAATAGAACTGCCTTATTGTGACTTTTAAACTTACTAAAAATTGCTTAGTCCTTCCCCTGTTTATGAACTATGTCATCCCAATTCTTTTCTTTTTTTTTTATAAAGTTAAAGCTATGTCATCCCAATTCTTCTAAGGGACTTCTACTATATCAGAATACAATGTACTTACGCCTAGCTCCTCGGAGTCTACTCTTTATCAATTGGGAGGGCATTATCCCTCGCCTTCGCCTCCAGCGCTTCGGGACTATGCATGAAAATTAACAAATAATCATCTTCAAATGAAAATATTTCACTGCAGCTATAAGAACTCTGGTTGAAGAACGTAGGAAATTACTGTTTGAAATATCAGATATGATAACTGCTGAATCAGGTTGGCTGAAATTTGGTTCTTCCATATTGGCCTTCCACAGAGCAACTATTGTGCGGGGCTGAGCATCCTGGTCAAGATATAGCTCTACATATGTTAATAGCATGAACTATATGACTTTTCAGAACAACAAACAGATTGCTTTCCCTAGCCCATATGTGAACCATATGATATGAGCAGCAAGCAGGAAAGAATGCATGAGAAAGAGTGGGATTTTGACTTTTCTAACCAAGCAGAACCCAAAGGTAGGGAAGAATGTAATCTACTAGAAAAAGAAAGAATCTAAAGACTCACAACGTCGCAAGTCTACCTGAAGGTTTTGCCCGAAGATAATGATCAAATTTTGTTTTTTCACAAATGATGTGGTTTATCAAAAGTATACTTTTATGAGTACAGATGATAAATTTCTAAAGTTTTTGAGAGCATTCCAAGGAAACCATTCAGGACTAGGACTAATAGGTAAAATATGAATTCAGCTCATTTCTTAACACCTGAAGCCAAGTTTATGAATCTAGTTTGTCAATCCAGCATAACCTATGGTCATTAATTAAAATTTAGATATAGTACATTAGTATATGCTTCTCTGCTATGTCTATGACAAATACAGAGTCTTAAGATCCCACCTATAACATTGTAAAAAATTAGAAAAAACGAAACTTACCTGGACAGCTGAGTATATGGCAAGCTCCAACCTGAAAGGCTTTCTGAGATTTCGGGAACCGCATGGTAAGACGACCACCCAACTATAAAAAAGTGGAATCATCATAAGTCCATAAGACGACACCCAACTATAAAAAAGTGGAATCATCATAAGTCCATTTTGATAGTAATGGTAAGAACTTGAATAAAAGGCAAATTATTGAGCTGTAAAAAGAATCGGTAGCAGCAGAAATAAGATACATAAATCAACACCATGCAACAATGATCCAGTACGTGGGATAACAAGCCAAAAAGGGTTAAAAACTATATGTTAAGGTTTGAGACCAATCTAAGAAATCACACACCAGAGCCTGCCATCTCGATTAAATATAACCACTCCAATATGCATTAATCAAGTCTGAAAGAAAATCTACAAATGTCTCTGCTTAAAACAATTTTAAATTGAAAATAAAATGACCATTATACTCACACTTTCCGACTAAGCAACTGTGGTGCCAATAGTTCAAGGAATCCAGGCCCGTAAAGTTCCCGTAGCCAACCAGAAAATAAGCAAATATGGCTCTAAACACATACATGAGAAAGAAGGATGACATTGTGTGAGAAAATAAAATTAGAACATTATCCTCGCATAAGTTTAAGGATTGAATTAGAAACATAAAACTGAAGTATGAACATATACCTCAATTGCACGGACAACATTGCTGAAACCTTTAATTCTGGCAACATCAAGGGGAGTTTGGCAGTCATCATTCATAATCAATGCATTAGCTAAAGATACAGACAAGAAGGAAATAGAACAAGTCAAAAAAGGGCTGATAGCATAAAAAAATCAGTCAACAAATGTACCAGTTTGAGTATATATACCTCTATGTGAAAGGAGTAACTTAACCGTCTGCTCAAGGCCTCTTTTTGCTGCATGATGTAGAGGAGTCCCCGCATGACGACCTAAAGATGTATATAAAGGTGTTGAAGAAGGGTTGAACAAATATCCATAATATACAGAACAGTTGAACATCACTGATTATGTAAATACAAACATTGTTTCCTACATAAGAGCTGAATGCCACATTATTTGGTGTGACAAAATAAATTTGGAAATTTAAAACAAATAAAATACAAGTATCCTGATAAATTCAGGACACTTCATCTGAATCTAGATCAAAATGGAACTTCACAAAACCTATGAATATGCTAGTTAATTAATGAGGGATATATTCGAAAATACGTATAAATGGTAGGGATACTTTTATCTTGAAAAAAATAATTTTCTGTTGTTGCTTTTTTTTAAGCAGCAGAAACTTTTAGCTTCTTCCCAACCTTAGAAAACTACTTTTGCTTCTATTTAATAGAAGTTTTACTGATTGACCAAACGCCTCAACTTTTCAAAAAACATGTGCTTTTCTCAAAAAAAGAAAGAAAGCGTGTTTGGCTCCCAACCCGCTTGGCCAAAGAGGCTCAATTTCACAGTTAAACAAGTTGTTCTAATTTCTAAATGATAAATTCAAATGTCAGCAGGTGAAACAGCTAGCTGAAAAGATAATATCACCACTAAATAAAATAAGAACTACCATTTTTTTATATGCTGGTGGTCTATTTAGGAGAAAAGGAGGAGTCTGTTATGATGAATGAAATGAAAACATGTAAAATATGTTGACGTTGGGGAGTATTTCTTATACAAATCTAGTACCATTTCATAACATTAGAATTGATCATACTGTTATTATTCCCAAAAAACATTAGCATTGATAACTCATAAAATAGATGCAAGAATTAGTTACTTAATATGAAGTCTAACAAGTCATACCGAAACACTCATGTCACCAGTTACATACACAAACAAAAACCTGTCAATCAGATCCATGAATTCTCTCTTTTAATCCACTCCGTTATTACACAGAAATTTCCCGGTTAAATGACTAAATCACAACCACAACTTACCATTTTAGCATATAATCAGAGAAGATCATTACCTGGACGGTAAGCATCCACGTTGGCACCCAATTCTATCAAAGTTTTTGCAACATTGTAAAGCCCTGGATTCATGCATGCCACAATCAACGGTGTCTTCCCTTCCTTATCTATCCACTGAAACCAACCCATTTAACACATTATAACAACAAAATCCCTACAATATTCTTGATCATAATAAACACAAAAACTATCTATGTATACATCACAACGCATAACTAGTCCTAAACCCAAATAAAGGAGGAGGTTTTGGGTACATTGACAGCATAAAACTAGTAATCATATGGTAAATCCTCTGCACACAGAATTTGGCAGATAAAATATCCGACAATTCATACTGCAGACACTAACTGATTCGGATTGGGTCGTAGTTCATCGATTCATACAATTATAGCTTCAAGTGTACATCTTTCCCACAATAAAGCAGAAATGATCCAGATTGAGTCGTAGCTCATTGATTCATACAATTATAGCTTCAAATTTACAACTTCACCACAACAAAGCAGAAATGATCAACAGTCAACACTCCACTCACAACAGATATATAATAATCAATCAAATAAACCATAACTAAGCTATCAAAAAATCCAAAATTAACTTCAGTCAACCCTCAATCTTAACTAAACTCACAGTCTCTCATAACTATAACAACTCAATCTCATCAAATTCATAACTTTTTCCATTCATTTCCTTTAAAAATTCAAAAAATATATATATATTAAAAACCATATTAATTCAAACAAAAACATTCAGATAACATATACACTCAAATTACACAAAAATTCAAAAAAATCAAAAAAAAAAAAAACTACAATACCTCAAGTCCAGCGCCTTCACGGTGGAGAGATTTGATACCTTCAACATTTCCATAATTAACTTGCTGATACAGAAGCTCGCCTTTGGATTGCTGCTGCCCCATTGTAGAAGACAAAATTGAAGAAAAAATAGCAAAAATTTTCCTCTCTATTTAATTTTTGGGGAAAAATTATTGAAGAAAGAGAAATAATTTTGGGGTTTTAAGTTACGCGGTATGGGTTGAAAATTTGTGGGGTAGAAATAATAAATAGGAGAAAATGTAGGGAGTTGCTTAATATTCAAGGAAGTAGATAAACTAATACGTCTAGAAAGAGATTGCGTTAATACATCGAAATTTCAAAGAAATTCATATCTAGTTGTCACTCTCGTTTGATCGAGAAATAAGTTATTTTGAGATTAATTATTTTAAAATTAAATTTGTTATTTTGTTTTTAATATGGATTAAAATAACATTATAATTTTGAGAATTTTAAGTTGTATCACAATTTTATTCTAAGTGAATATAAGATCTAAAATTAATTTAAACAAGTCGTAAATCTTTTGTTTTGACTAACAAAATTTCGATATGAAATTGGGAGCTTTGAGTGGAATAAAATCTCGACACGATAATTTTATACGGATAATTGTATAGAATAGCAAACTAATAATGTAAAATAAATACAGTAACTACCGTTTGATTTATTTGTGTTCCTTAGCAAACAGTTTGATTTATTTGTGTTCCTTAGCAAACTGTTTGTCAGTATCGCTAGTCTCTCTCGCTTTATACAATATAATTGTATAAATTGTGTTTCTATTTTGTATAAAGCGAGAGAAAATTATATATACACATGCAATATACTTATAATTATACAATACAAATATTTCCCTGCCCAAGTCTCTTTTGTCGTTCTCTCTTTCTCGTTTTATACAATTCGATTATAATTTCTCTCTTTCTCGTTTCATACAATTCGATTCAATTATATATTCCCTGCCCAAGTCTCTTTTGCCTTTCTCTCTTTCTCGTTTTATACATATTCAAATTGTATATAATTTCTCTCTTTCTCGTTTTATACAACTCGATTCAATTGTATACAAATCTGAAAAGGAACCAACGAATTATACAATTATTTCTTTGTATATATGTATAGCAAAATGGGCATAGCTTTCAGTTGTATATGTATAACGAATTATACATTTATACATTTGCTATGGAGCGCAATTATACAAATTTTGTTATAACATACAAATTTAAATTTTGTGTTAGCTATATGTAAAAGTTGCCCAATTTTATATGCCACATTTTATTTTTAAAAAATATGAACTTTACTAATCTACTTTAGTTATGTTTTAAAATTACGTTTGACCTAATTTTGTATCTTATTAATTTAGTAGACTTTCTTGTTTTTTGTCTCTATATTGGAGCATAACTTTAGACATACGCAATTCAAGTTGAAATTTTATGTTTGTCGTAAGATATATTTTTGCCTGAAGTGTGTTCTTATAAAGACTAAATATTGAACTTTTTTTTGCGTAAAATATGATACTGACTTGTAACGGCTAATGTAAAATATTTTTATAAAATTCGAGTTTTGATAAAGTTAATTAAGTTAAAATAATTGATAAGGGTTTGAGCATACTAATAATGAAAGGTAATTATTTAGGGTCAATCTCAAATATGAGTAGATTCAAATGTTCAAACACTAATGCTTCTAATTTTCAAATTATTTTATGTTTAATGTCAAGTGAAGACTTTGGAATGTGATACACTCATATTTTATTATATACTATATAGTTACTTGACAGAGCTTGGATTGACAATTTTTTTTGGTAATTACTTCAACTTTTATCACCAATAAAATTAGATTATTAAAATAAATTCCATTGACAATAAAATTCAAATCAAAGATCCATTTAATTAGAATTATCTAATTGTTACTACAAATTAATCTTCTCCAATAGACTATATCTGATATATTTTCTTGGTGGAAAAAATGAATTAATGTTCATTATGTCATCCAGCAAGTTCTGTTTTGGATTTACAACTTTTAAAATAGATAATCTGAACATTATCTAATATCTGTGTGACTATAAAAAAAATTCCAAACTTTTAATTTTAAATATATCATAAATATTTATATGGATAGAAAAAAATCGATGGATTCAACATTTCATAGTATTTGTGTAATGGTACAACTTTTAAAATTAATAATTTTATATTATAAAATTTAAAAATGTATGATTTCTTTTTAATGAACTATTGGGATGGCTCAATTGATTAAAAAGGTGAACATGAGTAGACATTCACCAGAATAATTCAAGATCGATCCTCCTCGATGCATGTGCATACAAAGTATTCGATCACCAGGCCACAAAGTGCTCACCCAAAGAACATAGACTATCATATGACTATCCAGATGACTCAATTGATTAAAAGGGTGAACATGAGTAGACATCTACCCGAATGACTCAAGATCGATCCTCCTTGATGCAGGTGCGCACAAAGTGTTCGATCACCACACGTCTAAAGAATAGAGACTGTCATAAAACTATCGGGATGACTAAATTGATTTGAAGGGTAGACAATGAGTAGACATCCACTCGAGATCAATCCTTCTCGATGCATGTGTGCACACAAAGTGTTCGATCACCACAAAGTTCTCGCCCAACGAATAGAGACTGACACAAAACTATCTGGATGATCACTAAATTGATTTGAAGGGTAGACATGAGTAGACATCCACCCAAATGACTCGAGACCGATCATCCTCGATGCATGTGCGCACAAAGTGTTCGATCACCATAAAGTGTTCACCCAAAGAAGTGAAGAACAGAGACATTTTTACTAACTCATTATTTAGACATATATCCCGTTTAACATAAGATAGAATTCAACATATCTTTTGTTAAATTCTTTTCACATCACAACATTATATTAAATTTCTAAGCATATAGTCCCCTACTAGACCTAGATCCTGGTCCAAAAACTTCCAATTCATCCCTATTATACTTCAAGCTCCTAGCTTCTTGCCTAGAAATTTGGTAAGAATTCATCAACACTTCCTCAGGAATGGCTCTAAGTATTGATAATCTTCCAGCAAGTGGACTCATCATGGCATTGCCGTTCGTCTTGAAGGAAATATACTCGAGCCCTTCGTATCCTGCCCTCTTCACTATCGCGAAGTTTTGAGGCACGATGAGTAGTTGATTCTCTCTAACTTCATCGTCAAACACTGATTTTCCCCTATTTCCAACTACTTGAATACGTCCACTCCCTTTTATGATGTAGATTATTGAGTGTGCATTTGTGTTCCAATGTGGTGCCACTATAGTATTCTGCATAACAAATAATAGAGTTAGGTAAATGAATGTGAAAAAAGGTGAACGGTAAGTTTATCTGAACTCATTAACTTAAAGTTTATCATCTTTTACTCTCCCTCCATTTTATTTATAAAATTTAAAATGGAATTTGTGAAATTTAATTAGGGCTATAAAGTATTAAATGTTATATCAAGAACGATCTTTTGCAGTAATTAATTAATGGTAATAGTTTAATTGTAATTAAATTTATATTTTTAGCGGCAATTAGCACTTGTTATAGATGTTCCTGAAGCCTTTGGCGACATTGATTCTAATAACACTTAAATAATATTGATAAAAACTTTAACATTTTTTATTAATGTGTATATATATTGTTAGATATTTTGTAATATATATAGAGGTCTTAAATTAAACACACACATTTGTTCATGAAAGAACATGACTACTATGAAATGTCATTTGTTTATGAAAGAACACGAATCTTACAAAAAGTTATTTGTTGATGGAAGAACATGACTCGATCTTATGAAGAATCATCTCTGAAGTTCTATAAATATAAAAACTTATAGAAGTAGCCTAAGAAAAATCTGAATGTATAAACAGATTAGGGTTTTGTATCCTGAAGGGATTTAGTTTGTATTTTTTCTAATATGTATACATGCAATATCTCTTTAAAGAAAGTAATTACATGCCTCAAAGTCATCATCTTCTTCAATCACATTTTCTATTAGTTTTTTAATATTTATTGCCGCTAAAAGTTATTTTTATTATAGTGAAAGTGAGTAGAGTTTGATGTAATGTTAAGGCAACTAAATTATCCGCTCGTAAGCATTTATTCACATTGAATGTATATATTGATTTGATATAAATATCGATGTGAATAAGTTTTTATCGTAATTAGCACTAGACGAAATATTTTTAGGAAAAAGAATTCCTAAAATGTCTGCCTAAATTAAATGTAGTGAAATGTAATTTGATACTTAGTATTATGCTCTTTGGAATATACTGTAAGTTGTACAAACGGGAGTTTCTTAAATTTAAACTGATATTGGTGTTTGGATTTTGAGATTTCATCTCATAATTTGAAATCAGTGTTTGAATTTATGATTTCATCTCATAATTTTATAAATTCTTCAAAAACTTGATTTTGGAATTTTATATCATGATTTTACATTTTTAAAAAATAAAATTTGACCCAGAATTTTTTATATATATTTTTTTTAAAAATCACCATCTTTTACCCATAATTTTGCAAGAATACTTAAGGAGTGATGAAAATATTTACGAAATATGAATATGATGATATATTTACTAATTATATTGACCAACAAAAGACTCAATAAATTTAGTGCACTACCTATTTCAATTTTTTTTTTAGGACAAGGTACAAGTACCCTTAGACTATAATCGAAATTTCAGTGACACATCTTAACTAAACTAAGGTCGACTTTTTACTTCTCGAACCCATTTTTTTATAATTTTATACACCTTTTTGGCTTATATGGCATCCGAACATCTCTCATGCACCTCAGCTATGTGGAGACACATAGTGTGCCACATAAGCTAAAAGGTATTTAAAATTACAAAAAAAATTAGTTCAATAGAATAATAGGAGTATAGGATCTTAGTTTAGTTAAATTGTATCATAGAAATAGTATGTTCGTCTTACTTTGATCTCATGCCTAATATGTCCTCAAGTACCAGTGAAGACTATTTGATATTATATGTTGGTCGTTAGATTCTTCAGCTCAATTTTATATCCATGAGGCTAGTTAAATCTCTGTTTTGCTTTGTTCGAAATGGTCTAAAGTTCAATTTTATCTCAATTAATATTCAGAATAATTCATGTTTTCTTATATAGTCATAAAATTTGTTTAATATTTTAGAATTTTGATTTAAACTATTTAAATGTTTATATATATTAGTAAAAATTTTAATAACAAATTCCTTATTAGTAACTAAACTTGCAAATGATGGGAGGATGGTCCAAGCTTATGCCCTAACAACCTTTTGATGATATATACAAAGCAATTAAACTAGTAAATAACTATTATCAAATAATATTACATTAAACAGTGATTGTGTTCTTTAGGTAATAAATTTGACTATTTTTTTTTTACAAACGACAAATATTTCTTGAATCAATTAAATTATACCGTTATTTTAAATTCACACAATAGATAGTGATTTGAGAATCAAGGATCAAGTACTACAATTTCATGTTAAGCACAAATAGTAAAACAAGAGAGAGTTGAATCTCGACTATCTTTTTCATAGGCACTTGGCCATCTTAGATAACTATTTTATAGTATACTGAATAGGTAAAAATAATTAGAAAAAGTATCTAGATTTTTTAAAATGACAATTATTTTAAATATAATATCTATTTTTAATATGGATGACAAGTAAACGGAATCGGAAGGAGAAAAAAATTTGGTAGAATACAAGTATACAACTCATCTCCTGTGCTGGCTCTACATGAAAACAAGAATCCATGCAAACACAAACACAAATTCACCAACTTTTCTTCAGAAAATATTTGCCACAACATATCAAAATATATTAACTTATTAGCTAGGTGTCAACAAACTTTATAGTAAAATTAATGCATGTCCATGCAAAAAAACTCAAAGACAAATGTCTCACCACAACATTTTACGTGTCATATCCAAATCACCCCCTTCTTCTCCTACAAATACCAAACCCCAACATCCCAATTTTCTTCACACAACAATCATCACTACTCAAAATTATGGAAATAATAAAATTTAGCCTATGCTTTTTTCTTCTTTTTAGTTATTGTTTCTCTCAAATAGAGCAACAACAAAGTTCCTTATGGCAAAAGCTTCAATACCAGCAGCAACACCGGCGCGGCCGAGCTAAAACTGATTGTCGGATCTCGAGCCTTAATGCTCGAGAACCGACTTATAAGTTTAACTCGGAGGCTGGAACCACCGAGTTCTGGGATCGGAACTCGGAGGAATTTGAATGCGCCGGAGTTGCTGCTGTGAGAAATGAAATTCAACCTAACGGGTTGTTATTGCCTCATTACAATAATGCCCCTCAACTCATCTACATTGTCCAAGGTTCGTTTTCTTTTCTCCTCTATTCGAATTCACAATCTTAAAATTGAACGTCTCAGTTTAACTGAATATACGTTCCATTAATTAATTGTTCTTTTTTTTGGGATGAAATGTAGGAAGTGGAATTTTGGGGACAGTGATACCAGGATGTGCTGAAACATTTGAATCACCACAAAGAGAGAAAAGCATGAGAGGAGAACAAGGAAGATCAGAGGGAGGGAGTCAATACCGAACAGGCGGTGATCGCCATCAGAAAGTCAGGCAATTCCGACAAGGCGATGTACTTGCATTGCCTGCCGGAATCACACTTTGGTTATATAACAATGGACAAGAACGACTTGTTACTGTCGCCTTGCTTGACGTTAGCAACCCTGCTAACCAACTCGATTGCCAATTCAGGGTAAGAATACTCGTACTATAGTCTATAGTACGAGTTTATGTTGTAAAAAGTATTTATACAGTCAGATCACCACTTTTCTTATAAGACCTTTTTGAAGTTTCGCTAGCTGGTAAATCCAAATTACTCAGCTAGCGACATGATAGATATAAAGGGGTTATATGATGATCTCATGGCAAAATTACCGGGCCGGGCTAAGTTTGAACTATCTTAAACAAAAAGTTTACTCCTTGGAGATATAACTCCTTAGCGCGCGTGTATATATATATATAGAGATCGTGTGATTTGAATAAACACACGTGTAGCATTTAAATTTGTACTTACTATCGCGAAATTTGTATATATTTTTTCGTTAATGTGTGATCTTAACAATATGATTTCAATATTTTTACAGCATTTCTTCCTAGCGGGAAATCCAAATCCGAAAGGACTAAGTGGAAGTAGATATGAAGAAGAAATTCGAAGTCGAAAACAACATCAACAAGGTGGACAACCACAACAACAACAATCGGGCAATCTATTCGATGGATTCGATCTCGATATCCTTGCTGAGGTTTTCAATGTGGATCGGAATTTGGCCAAGAACTTACAGGGCCGAGATGATCAAAGGGGACAAATTATTCGGGCCGAGAACTTTGATGTTCTCAGCCCGGAATTCAAAGAAGAGCAACCTCACAGGCCCGGAAGAGGATCACGGCCCAATGGGCTTGAAGAAACTATTTGTTCTATGAGGTTAAGAGAGAACGTGGGCCGCCCGTCCCGTGCTGACGTGTACAATCCACGTGGAGGACGCGTCACCACCCTCAATAGCCATAAACTTCCGATCCTCAATTGGCTACAACTCAGTGCTGAGAAAGGAAACCTTTACCAGGCAAGTAATTTATTCAGAGTATTTTTTGATTCTGTGTTCGATATTTATATTGAAACGAGAAGTTCAATTAATTTGGATTTGAATTCGTTAGAATCCTTTGAGGTTATCTTATTCATTGCACCACATTCTTTGATGATGTTTATTCTGAGTTCACATATCTGAACTTATTATTTTTACAATTGTGTTCACCTTTTGTCTTACATAACACACTCATTGACTCTATACAAGTGAGGTGAGGTGCAAAAGATATTTGGATGTCAGTAAGCCAAAAAGTGCACAAAATTAAAAAATGGGTTCAAGGTAATAGAACCTTAATTTAGTTAAGGTGTGTCTCTGAGATTTCGGTCATAATAGTATAAGGGTACTTGTATACAGTGGCGGACCCAGGATTTGAGGTTCGAAAAATAAAAATAGTGTTGATGGGATTCGAACTTGGGGCATGCAGCTTAATATTCAGGGGTTTTACCATTGAACCATCCATTTTTAATTGTTATTTTTAATTGTTATTGAGGGTGTTCAAAATATATACATCTACAAAAATACAGAAAATTTACCATATATATCATGTATTTTTTTGTCGGTGAACATCCTGGACCCAATGTGGGTCCGCCCCTGCTTGTATACATTTCTAGTCAAAATTAGTGGAACATTTGAATTTAAGACGTCATGATTTTAATTCAGACTCTTATTATGCCACTTGAGTTTTACAGAATGCAATAATGGCACCATACTGGAACCTGAACGCCCACAGCATCATCTACATTATCCGAGGGACGGGACGGATTCAGGTGGTCGGAGACACAGGAAACTCTGTCTTCGACGATGAGGTCAGGGAGGGTCAAATGATAGTCGTGCCACAGAATTTCGCGATAATGAAGAAGGCAGGTGACCAAGGACTTGAGTACATCGCGTTCAAGACCAACGATCAAGCCATGACAAGCCCGTTAGCAGGGCGTTTATCGGCTATTCGGGCCATGCCAGAGGAAGTGTTGATGAACTCTTATCAAATTTCCAGGCAAGAGGCTAGGAGCTTGAAGTATAATAGGGAAGAAACTTGTGTTTTTGCTGGAAGAAAGTCAACGGGATATTCAACTAGGGCAATGGAGTATGCGTTGACTGCTGTTGAGGCTTTTTTAAAAGCTAATTAATTAAGTTTCTGTTTTAAATAATAATAATAATAATAATAATAATAATAATGGTAGTCAAGAACGTAAAGTTTATGTGAGTAAATGAGTTTTTGATGAAGTTGTTTTATGAGAATAAATGAGTTGAGGGGTGACTCTTTAATGACCTATTGTTTGTTTGGAGTTAATTTGAGAAAAATCTATTCGGTTCAGCTGAATTCGTATGTAAATTACTAGTTTCGTCTCTGTTTGAAGTTTATTTATTATATTTAGCTAGAAGTATTTTATCGACGTATTAGTTTGAAATTATTTTCGTAGGTAATTTCATATATTATAGTGTCTTAAGAACAAAGAAATTTGGGGACCATTTGAAATGATGGCCAAGTTAGGGTAATAATGCAAATTCTTCATGGGGAAGTAAGGTATATTATTAGGGTTTGATTTATATATGCATAAAAGACTTCTTATATAATCGATGGACAATAATTTATGAAGCATCTTGTGATTCGTTAACAAGGAAAACGAAACGCAACTCATCCGAATAAGATCAATTAACATAGGTCATAGATAGAGAGGATTAATCGAAACTCGTTTAAGACAGCTAGCTTGTTAGTTTTGTATTGACTCTCATCTTATTGGGATCTTAATAAAATAATACCGACTAAAATTAGTTGTGTTTGCGTAAATATAGACTTTTTGATTTTTAATGAAGTCTTTAACAAATATAGAAACATTAGATCTGGAGAAAGCATGTGATCACATATCTCAAAATCTTCACGGAAAAAGAATGGAGTGAATAAAGAGAGGTTTAGATGAGTTAAGGGCCACACTAGACCAGACTCTCACATTATACAATTCTCATCTTTACAAGTAGGAATTGAACTAATTGTCACATGCATCTAGCACACAAATTTAATTACTAAGATGTGGACACATAACAAAATATTAATCATCTCGACTTTTTTAATATTCAAGACTCAAACATAAATACGATATCTTTAATTGGTATATATATAATATATTCAAGAGGCATTTTGTTGGGGGGCAAAAAGTGTCCAACTCATTGAAACTGCCACCAAAGAAATCCACTACAACCTCCTAATCAATTTACACTTTTTCTTTCTCTTTTTTCTTAATATCTTTTAAATTTTCTAAATAAATTAAAGCATAAACTTAACACTAAAGATTTCTCCAGCCATGAACTTCAAAGACAAAACCGAAAGTTATTAGATAAACCTAAACATACTTTTTTTTTTTAAAACGAGATCTTTTGCTTTCTCTACAGGTGTGTTTTGGTACGATAGAAAATATTTTTCATAAAAAAATAATTTCTTGAAAACAAATTATTTTTTTTCTTATTTTCTAATATATTCGATAAATAAGTAGAAAAAAACTTTAATATATCATAAAAAATTTATATGTAATCTAATAAAATATTACGAGGCCTCCTCGAGGGTGGCAAGGGTGGGGGTTAGGGGGCAATAATACAATAAACATTTATAGAACTTATTTTTCCTACTTCTATTAAGGCAGACCTATTCCTTATTTTTAAGAAACTTACTTTTCCGAGAGAAAATATTTTTCAAAAATTTCTTCCACCCAAAACATACCCAATATTTAGGTTTCTAGTCTATAGTGTGTGATCCCTTTCTTAGAAAAAACACCAAAAAGATGACAAAAGAAATCATGTGAAGAAAAGAATGAGACATGACCAAAAGGTTCAAGGAACCATCCAGCCTAACATTTTATGTCATACATTTACACACAATTACTCCAAAATAAAATCCAAATCTTCAACTTCTCTTCCTCTCAATCAATCCATCTTCTTCTCAAACCATTTAATTTCCATTCAAAATCCTTAATTGAATGTCAAATTTCAACTTAGGAAAAAAGCTTACTCTACCAACTAAAAAAACATGGAAAAGCTTCACAAACAAATTACAATCAAAGTTACACAAACTCAAACTTTCAAAAGCTATCAAAAGTTCCAAAAACCTTTGCATTAGAGCTTACAACTACATTACCCCTATAATTACTCGAAAATTCTACTCGTTGATACATAGTTCTTCATCACCACCACCACGTACTCATCGCAAATTTTACAATAATTACTACCAATATCAACAATGTCATAAAAATACTTCACCTATATACGTAGACCAACTCTTCCCCGAACCTATACTGAAAAAACCAGCATGTCAAAATAAGATATCCGCACCTCAGACTGAAGAATTTGCTGCTTCAAGTAGTGGTGGTGATGTTAAATGTAGAAACAAATTGGATCAAGAGGAGCAAGAGATTATTATGAAGGGTATTGAGGTAAATAGTGCATTGAAAAAAGGTAAGACAATTATTGAGAGTAGTGGAATTAATAATTATAGAACATGTGATAATATTAATAATATTATTGATGAATGGAGAACTCCTTCAATGCCACATATAAATGGAGTGGATAAAAGAGCTGAAGAATTTATATCTAAGGTTCGTGAAGATATGGAGCTTGAAAGACAAAAATCAATTCTTGATTTTCAAGAAATGTTGGCTAGAGGTGTTTAAATATATAATTTTTTTGGTCAAATTTATTATTGGAATATTTCAAAAATAGGTTTTGATTCTTTGTCCAATTCCTTATTTCTCTATTTTTAACGGGAAAAAAAGAAATTGAATTGATTTTTTAATCTTCTTTTTTAAGTCAAATTATATCTGGAGGATCAATAGTGTTCTCACTTACTCTTAAGCATGACTTGAAATCTGATGAAGAAGATGTTCAGTCACTTGAGCAAGTCGAACTTGTTAATTGATTTTCTCCTTGATTTGGTGAGATAAGAGTATTTAAAGTGTGGATGAGAAATTTAGGTTGTGTGGTATTGTTTTTTTTTTTATGTTATATTTTTAATTTCAAGAATTGTATTGTAGTGAACATTCATTATTTTTATTGGTTGTTATGAATAAATGAATATGATAAAACTTGTACTGGTTTTCTTTCAGACTAGAGCTTTTAGATAATTTAATTTTCCAAATTTTTGAGACTTACTTGAATTTTAGAGTTGGTGCTAATGGGGAAATATATGATCCCCTTAACCTATAGTTGTACTAATTGGTATAATTAGGATCATGTATAGTTTTAAGAGGGATGTGGATAAAACGCGCTAAGTTTAGGGTAGTCTTTAGGCATTCTGATGCGAGACTTTGTCTGGATACTTTGTAATACACCAACGATAAATAAAAATGAGAAATATATGAATACGAGATTCAAAGTGTTTCTTGTCAAGCTCCGAGCCAAAACAAGACTGGCTAGATCCTCTAACTCTGCTTTGGATGCCATCATGATTTATAACCTCTAATTCTTCAGGTAGTTGTGATCGTTTACCCGCATGAAGAAATTTGTGGATATTTAACTTAGATGTTGACTCCGAGTCAAGGAAGTTGCAATGTTAGCAATGCCAAAACAAGACTCCGACTCAACTTGTGAGATAAATTACACTATTGTTGTTGAATACTTCTTGACTAAGACTACCATAAGGTGCAATAGTTACATTTATCCACTTAAGTGGAACATATATGCAGAAGTATATAGTTGGGCAGCAAAAACGAGTTCATATTCACTAGTCGAATCTAAAATCTTTGATTAAAAATAGATCAACACGTAACAATCCAACACAAAATTATTGTTATCCTCCACTTTTTGATTACTTTATTTATGTTCTGTTCCAAACATTTTAATAGGACCATTTTTATTCTTTTATTCATATAGGACCCTTTTATTTCTTTTTCATATAGCTACAAAAATAAAAATCAACTTTCGACTTTTGATATGAGTTTGAGCAATTAACTAGTTTGAGTTTAAAACATGATTTAACAAATTGATGAAATTTATAAATTATATTTTTTGAAACGACTATAGGGATCGATATGGTATTTTATAATGAATTCAATATTCTGATTGGATATCAATTTCAAACATTTTTTGCTTGTGTTATTGCTTAGAATTGTTGTTAAAATAAGTAAATAATTGATGCATTTAGAAGACCTCTTTTTAAATTTATAATATTAAGTTTATTTTTCTTAATATATTTATTTTTTAACTATATTTCTAAAGGCCACCCTCTCTTTCGTTCTTGAAAAGTCACTTAAAAAAACATTTTGACTTTTTTGATAACACGTAGGCCTCAAGGCATGGACCATCCCTTTTGTTAGAAAAAAAAAATGATAGTTACTTTCTTAATTCCTAACACCACAATTTCAAATAATGCCGTATATTGCGCGTCCCACTCTGCTACAAAAATCTCACAACCCAAGGCTATCTTCACAATAATTATAATTCCAAAAATATCCTTTATATTAGACGGAAAATTCGTCGCACAGCGTGAATGTAATAGGAAAGGTAACCCTGCCAAATGCGACGAGCTCGACCCAGATGACAAATCCCTTGCTTTCGCTCCTATATAATAACTCGCAAACCACATAAAAGAGGTATCCCTACCCAGTGCGACAACCACATAGAAGAGATAACCCTGCCCAGTGTGACGAGCTCGATCTAAAAGACAAATTCCTTATTTTCGCTGGCAGGGGGTTACGAACTTGAGACCTCCAACATAGAAGTCTCAAGTCGAAATCATTGGGCCACCCGAATGGTTCGAATGAATAAGTTACTTATTATCAAAAAAAGGAAAAAACGTTCAAAATGGAACTTTAATCAAATATGAGTAGTATTCTTTTCATCTGAATTAATGTGAAATAATTTAATTGGATACAAAGTTTAGGAATATGAAACTATCCTTAAAAAAGTACACGTTTCGTTAAATAAATAAAATTTAACTTGAACAACGTTTGATAATATCATCGTGTATTATTCAAATAAGGAAATATATCAATTTTTTTCGACAAACTAAAATGAAAAGTTTTGTCAAATATAGCAAAATCTAAATGCTCAATTTTAATAAAATAAATTAATAAACTATTTATAAGGAATCATGTATTTGAATGTACCCCTAAAGATAAGTGACCATTATTGTCATTTCATCTTCCATAAACAAATGCTGACGAATCCAACACTCACAACGACGTCGTACTGACCACTAGTTTTGAGCCAATAAATATCGCTTTAGTCTTCTCGTTTGCTATCTCACTCTCATTTTCACTTCTTCGATCATAGTTTTCATCGCTCTCGTTAACTTCTAGATCTTCAACAAAAATGGCAAAAGATCCAGTTCGCGTTCTCGTTACTGGTGCTGCAGGTAATCGATCTGTTCGATGAACTTCAAATTACTTATTTTTTGTGATTTTTTTGATAATTTTTTGACTTTGAATGACTTAGATCTGTTGTTTTACTTCATTTTGACTTGAACTTTGAGTTGCTTATCGGTTTTAGCCTTAGATCTAGTTGTTAACTGTTAGTTTTATGATTTAGTGGCCGATCCTTGTTAACTTAACTGAGATTTGTAGAGTTCTGATTTCATTAGAAAATGTTGTTTTGAGTATTTAGATAACTGAAAAGAAGTTTAAGCTTCAACTATTGAGAGAGTATTACTTTGTTGAATCATCTGCTTGATTTATTTGTTGTTGTTTTACCAGTTAGTATTAACTGTATTAGCTTGCAAGGTTGAGATTTAGATCTTTGTTGCTCCGATTTGTAACTCGAAACGATTAAAATGATGACGGTGTTCTTTTCTGTTGTTGTTTGCTTTGATTTACTTTGAGATATACTTCTAATTTGATTTATTGATTGGGAAAAGAAGATAAACTACTTTAGGATTGAGATTTAGTTGTTATAAGCATGATTGAGTTTGATGTTTTTTTTTTAGAACGGACATGTAGTACTAACAACTGTGATGTAATGATTTAGATTTGTGGATTCGTGGTTTGGATAAACTTCTCATGTGTTAGTTAAGCTAGATAATTATGAAGATTTACTTGTTAGTGTCTTTGGAATCTGTTTCGAGGTTTTACAGTTTCTTTTCTATAGTTGGAAAATGTAATTGTGAGATTAATGTTTTATTGGTTTCAAAATTATGAATTGGTCTGAGTGTGTAATGTTGATATGTTTTTCAGGACAAATTGGATATGCCTTGGTGCCTATGATTGCCAGGGGAGTGATGTTGGGCGCTGATCAACCTGTTATTCTCCACATGTTGGATATTCCACCTGCTGCTGAGGCACTGAATGGAGTGAAGATGGAATTAGTGGATGCTGCCTTCCCTCTTCTTAAGGGTTGGTGCAGTTGCTTATAATCTTAACGTTATGCCATTTTATCACTTTTTTGTAAATGAAATTGGTTTAAATGATGTGTTCTTCTATGTATGTGTTAGGTGTCGTTGCCACAACTGATGCTGTTGAGGCATGCACTGGTGTTAATGTTGCGGTCATGGTTGGAGGTTTCCCCAGGAAAGAAGGCATGGAAAGGAAAGATGTGATGTCAAAGAATGTGTCTATTTACAAGTCTCAGGCATCTGCACTTGAGAAGCATGCAGCTCCCAACTGCAAGGTCAGGCTACTTTTATACACCTTTGTTAATTCCTTTCAATTTTTAACTTTTGCGCCTCGTATATTGCACAGTGTCCAACAACTGCAGGTTTTACTTCCAGGTTTTGATTAGATTATTCTTTTATTCTGATTGTGGAGGTAATTGATTACTTGACTGATATTCAGATTACCCAAGTCTGTGAGAATAGTTATCAGATGTTTATTGCCAACTTTTAATGTCTTGTGTCTTACTTGGATTAGTCCTTTCTGCCACAAACTCTAATGTCTCTGTTATTATGGCCTTCTGCTTGTGTTAATGAAAGCGTCATTGATCTTTATTCTGGATTTCGATGGAACATGTTCTGTGCCTTCATATTATATGCGGTATTAAAGTTTTGCCTTGTGCCTCTTCCAGGTGTTGGTTGTTGCTAACCCTGCCAATACAAATGCATTGATCTTGAAAGAATTTGCACCATCCATTCCCGAGAAGAATATTACCTGTCTCACAAGGTTGGACCATAACAGGGCCCTCGGCCAAATCTCAGAGAGACTGAGTGTCCAAGTTAGTGATGTTAAAAATGTCATCATTTGGGGAAACCACTCATCATCACAGTATCCTGATGTCAACCATGCAACAGTGTCAACACCAGCTGGTGATAAGCCAGTCCGTGAACTTGTGGCTGATGATGCATGGTATAATGAACTAGAGTTGTTGTAAATTGATTATCTATTTCTTTTGTCTTCAATTTTTGCTGATTAACTGTTAAATTATATTCTCTGTATTTAGGTTGAACGGTGAGTTCATTTCTACTGTACAGCAGAGGGGTGCTGCCATTATCAAGGCTAGAAAGCTTTCTAGTGCCCTTTCCGCTGCTAGTTCTGCTTGTGATCACATTCGTGACTGGGTCCTTGGAACTCCAGAGGTAGATCTCTTAACTTGGGCACTTTTTGTATCAATATATATAAGAAAGTTATTGTTTATTCATGTTGCTGTCTATAAAGTAGTTCTTCTCAATTTTTTTCAAACCAAATGTTGCAGGGCACTTTTGTTTCTATGGGTGTTTACTCTGATGGGTCATACAATGTCCCAGCTGGGCTTATTTATTCCTTTCCAGTTACATGCAAAAATGGTGAATGGTCCATTGTTCAAGGTTAGAAAATATATTTTATTAGCATTCAGATACTGTCCTTGATTTTAATCGATTATTATACTGTTAGATGTTAGGTCCTCATATGTTTTGGGCTTCAGGCTGTTCGTCTCTTTAAATACAGTTGGTCAAATTAAATTGGTAGTTTGGGATGGTGGGTGGACTGAGTCATAAATCATATGCTGTAAGATTATGGGATCCAGATTCCTTGTATTAGCCATCTTTAGCCTCAAAGATTGTCGTAGCATACACTTGGAAGAGAGCATTTGATGAAAATATTTCTAAATCGGATGTTTATTTACCTGATGGATATTCATTAGAAAAAAAAGCCATGCCAACCCTGTACTGAGTTTTTTAGATGTTAACTAATGATTTCTCTGAAGTTCCCATAAATATTTGTATGAGTTGATTGTCAACATGGTCTTGAGTATTTTGTTTGTTGTTCGTGTGCGCAGGTCTTCCAATTGACGAGTTCTCAAGAAAGAAGTTGGACTTGACAGCTGAGGAACTATCAGAGGAAAAGGCATTGGCTTACTCCTGCCTTACTTAAATTGCCCGAATATACTAAAGTGTCTTTTCAACATATGAGTGTATGCGGTAATATAAGTGGCTTCAGTTTTGAATAAGGTCATTGTTGATTCTTGAGGGAAGTGATGATGGGGGGAATACTGCTTTGTCAGTTGTTTACTCTTTAATGTACTCTATTTTACGCCAATATTTCAGAGTTAGAACTGATGTCTTTTGCGAATAATTAGCATCTTTTGTTCGCCCTTGGATGATGGTTTCCCGTAATGAGCAAGTTTTTGTTCTTGCCCACCAATTGTTTCATGGAATTTCCCTTAAATTGCTAGCACTTCTTGATGTCTGGTGTGCTCTATATTGTGCTTCAAACAAGCACAAAACTGGTTACTCGTGGACAACATAGAACAGTGGTACTATTGATACTTTTGGTTCAATGTGAAATATCATATTCGATGTAATTTCATTAGTAGGCTTTGTGGAGAGTAAAAAATTGAACTCAGCATAAAGTTATCATGTAGCCAACCATCTAAGCTATAAGTAAAATTTTCCTTGTATTAGACAGACGTTCAAGACTACAATATAGCGCTATGCATACTTTTTAGTAGACATTGGATTATTGTATGGACATCGAAATAATTGATATTACATAGGGTATCTACGATCAAATTAACTAGGGAAAATATATCAAATTCCCCCCGAACATGGCAGCAAAACTCACTTTAGTACTAGTACACTCACTTTGCCACGTCAGCTATTAGGGTGGTATTTAATTAGTTCAGAATTGTTAAGGGGTGTTTAAATGCTCGTATAGTTAAAGTACTAAAGTGAGTTTTGCTGTCAAGTTCAGGGGGAATTTAATGTATTTTCCCAAATTAAATAATATGTTCCTAAAATATTTTGGGGGATATATAAGGCAAGATAAATATACAACGAAGTGAGTCGATGTACTAAAAGTCATTTTAAAAAAATAGAATTTACTTGGAATTTGCAAATGAAACCAACTATAGAATTATGTTATTGCAAAAAGGAAATGATAGCAAACAGATTAAATTTTGGAGAATTATGGGATAAAAAAAAGGGAAATGTAAGAGAAGTTGACGAGAAACGCAAAAATATTTTCGTAACCCCAGATAATCCGCGATCGGATAATTCGCGGCTGCTACTATAATTTGTATCATACCCGAAGTCCTTCGGGTGAGTACTCTATGGTGAGCACTATGGTGCACACTGGATAAACTCTCACTGTAATAGTCTGCAAACCACACACAAGATGTAAACTGCACTAGACCTATATAAGCAATATATTCGACTCAGAAGGCATTGAGAGAGATCAATCGCGAGTCATTAGTATGAACTGAGGGATCCCGAAGGACACAATGCAAAAAATTAAGGACCAAATCCATTGAATTTTATTATTTACAGTAATTTCTATGATATTTTCTGCTTGAATGACTCCTGATGATTTTCTATACGTTATGTGAAAAGAATGAGAAGAATACTAGTATTTCTTTCAATCGATCTTCAATATTCGTATTAAAGTCCAATTACTTGATCGAAGTTAAAAATCCTATATCTACACTCACTTTTTACAAAAATGAGCCATATCGTATTTTGCCAATAATGAATTGATTTTTGAATCTTGCTTGATCACTCTAGGCATTAATAATTTCATAAGGTTTTTCGATTGACAACTAATGATTTATGAGAGTCCCTTTTGTATAAATTTTAAAAGATGTTAGTTTTACTTTTTCTTTTTTAAAATTGAAAGATAATTCTCGAGATATATTCCTTTCATCCTAATTTACACGATGATATCGGACGGAGAGAGTAAGAAATTTACTAACTACATCACTAACAAGAAATTCTACCTTATATTATAAAAAAAATATAAAAGTATGTAAACTATATATTGTTGCTTTTTGACTAATCGTAAAAGAAATTTGAACTACTTTTCCTAGTCCTTTTGATTCCATTAAATGTGGAAGTGAGTGAAAAAGTAGTCGAAATCATCACATTAAAGGAATAGATGAAGAATTCAAGACAAATTAAATAAAAGTCTAAGAACAATATTATTCAATATTTTGGCCTTAAGTTAGATAAAGATTTTTCGTTTATGCGAACCAACAACTGTTATATGTTAGGTATATCTAGAATAAATTTTAAATCACACACGAGAGAAAGTTAAATTGCATTAGGTAGTTCTATGCGACCAAGGGCGAGCGCTTCATATGAACTCACTTGGCAAAAAATAACATTGTATTTTGTACGTGTATAGAAGGTATTTTATTAAAAAAAATATTTAGCCAGAGTAATAGTTTAGGGAATTCAAAATTTATCTTGAGGTTTCAAGTTTAAATCTCAGACATTATATATTTTATTTTTTGCAAACCCTCTTAGTGAAAATTCTAGATCTGTATAGATTGTAGATCTTCAAAATCTAACGTTATAGGTTCGAATTTGTGATTTTTCTTCTTCAATCAAATTAGAATGAAGCAGATTCATTAGGTAACTTTCACAAGAATTCAAACTTGACCCTCTTGTGCATGTGAATTAAAGAAAGGAAGCCACATGTATACAAAGCTCAATTGAGAAAATACGCAGAAATTTCAAACCTAAAATACATCTTATTTAAAATATTTCATGTTCAACCAACTTGGACATTCTTTTTAGGAAAAAAAGATAAACATATTTTCGAACTACTATAAATGATATGCAGATATCCTTCGTTATGTTTTTGAGACATTGATGCCCCTGCCGTCCAAAACCTAGAGCATATATACCCTTTAAAGTTTAAACTAACAGACATACACGCGTCATAATCTTATCAAATCGATCTGATATTTACTGAATATTGAATCGATGGATAAGATTGTGCCACGTGTCCCTATTTAGTCTTCCGTTAGAGTAACGGATATATATGTTGTAGTTTTTAGACGGCAAGAGCACCAAAGTACCCAAAGTATGACGAAGAGTATCTACATACCATTTACGATAGTTCAAAAGTACATTTCCTTTTTCCCTTTTTTTTTAATCCAAGATTCAACATATTACTGATTAATTCCATGTTGACTATTTAGGAAGACCACTAAAAGTCTATGTGTGAATTTAAGATTATTTTCTGGATAATAACAAAATCATGTCATTTTCAGTAGAAATTTTCACCTGATTTAAGGTATTTAGTTGTTTTTCTTCTTTTGTTATGATTAAATTATAATGGCAAGTAAATTCTCTTTTTTCCACATCCATAATTTTCTATGTTCCTACCATAGAGTTTTCTCTCATTATGTTTTCTTTAATTTGTCCTTTAAAGTGTATATGAATGAATGCATGATGTATCATGTATGTATTTGTCGATTTGATGCAAATATCAGGTGCGAATAAATATGTATGTCTTCATTAAATCATTAGAAAAATTTGTTATGTAACGAGCATGCTATATGTCATATGAGTTTGGAATTTTAAGACAATTTCAAATTTTAATAGTTAATTAAATTCTGAATTCAACTTTATATATATTTGATGAATTTTTAATATAAACACAAAATTAAAATTACTAGGTTCTATTGAACTTACGTATCCTACCTCTACTAATATTATTCTCGAATAACTTTGGAGCGAAATTTTCTATTCACACTATTAGAAATCTGAAAATAATAGTCCAAATTGAATGGAATTATCAACTGTCCTGTGAAATCTACTATTCCCCTTTTCCATTTCTTTTAATATATATACACATTAGACATTTTTAGCATGAAATTATGGAAAAGTACTTTAAATTTAACAATTATAACTAAGAAAAATAATATATTGAATATCAAAGTAGTGACATATCATTTGATATAGACTAGAAAATGTAATAATCAAGCTATTATTGTTAGCATGTCCATTTTAAATAGAGATGAATCGCAGAAATATGAGGTAATAATAATTATTTATAGTTTAATCTTTTTTTCCGAATCATGCACATATATAGGAGGAGTTTAGTGCACCTGCACTTTTAAAGATCGTAATTTCTAAGTACTAATGTATGGACATATATATATATATATATATATATATCGATAGAAGTAGATTTTGAAGTTATAATTTTATGTGTTTAAATTTGAGATATATCATGTATTCGGTTGATTTATTATGTTTTGAAATATATTTTTATATAAAATTTGAGTCAAAATTATCTAATTTAAATGAGTTAAATAGTTAATATACTGAATCCGCCTTTAGATGATTATCTTTCACATGTAGGTTAACGTTATGCAATGATTATTATAGATGAATTAGGTCTAAAGTAAATATAATTTTGACGTTGAAATTTGTTAGAAAATAATGTATAACGTGCTTTTGAATAATATTATTATTTAGATATACCTTGTTTTTCTCATGCAATTTTTTATTCACAAGTATATGTATGTGCATTTGATTTGATCTTTGAATAATAGAGGTCACCTTGTTTTTATTATGCAAATTTTATAAATCTCAATCAACTTTAATTAAGTATTTATTTATTTTTAATTAAAGATTGAAATTCGAGTCTTAGAAATACTGTCGTTTTTGATAGAAAACATCTTTTAACTTTGGAATTGAATTTTCAACACGAATCAAAATTAATTAAATGTCAAAATAATTATGAAACATGAGGTAAATTTCTGAACTCTATGATCAATTTTCACTGTGGAAAGAAATTAATAAAACTGTTTCACACGCATTTTTCGTGTGATTTGGAATTGTCTAAAAGTTCATTGGGTATGTCGGTGCGGAGGAAAATATTTTTTAATTTTTTCATGTCGATTAATTAAAAATTTTGAATTTTTTTTTTCCGAAAAACAAGTTTAGTTTCTTTAAAAAAAAATCATAAGTGATATTTCATTGATCGTGTCTATTTCATCTCTAAAACATCTTATCCCAGCACCCTAAATCCTCATGACGTCTGATATTATATTTGTCTAAATTATATATAAATCTTTTTAATTTTTAATGTAATATATTTTTATGTAATACATATAAAACACACAAAAAGAAGTATACTTATTTTCCTAGAATAGGAAAATATTTTTCAGAAAATAGTTTTCTTATGAAAAATAATACTCTCTCCGTTTCAAAAAGCCTAGTTTGACTTGAAAGGGAGTTTAAGAAAAGAATAAAGACTTTTTAATCTTGTGATTCTAAATTAAAGTTATGTCAAATGTACCAAAATGTTCTTTAATTTTGTGGTCTTAAACATGCCACGTGGAAATTGAAAGTTGAAATGTTGATAAAAAAGAAAAAGGATCATTCTTTTTTAAACAAACTAAAAAGGAAATAGGGTCATTCTTTTTTAAACGGATGGACTAATTCTCGATACAAGACCCACCAAAACTGTGGTTGAATTATGATACCGGCCACATTTTTAAAAATACATAAAATGTTTTTTACTATTTAAGAAGTGATGTGTCATTTTACCATAGTATAGATTTTATTTCTATCAAACTTGATTCAGCTATAATGGTGAAATTACTTCATCATTAATTAGAGTATTCGATTTCTAGATTTAAATATGAAAAAAATATTATTGAGAGCGATACTTTCAAATGAACTTCTTCGTGTGTGATTCGGACACCATCCCAAATAGAAATTACAATGTGTAATTTGAATTTAATCGATACTCCAAAATAATAATCATATAATAAAAGAAAGGATAGATTTTGCTTTCAATGGATTGACATGCAATCTATTTGAACTTTCATGATAAAAATTAATTTATACGTCAAAATTATTTTGATTTATCATTTGTACCTACACATCAATGTTTAAAACCAAACAGCAATCAATATTTTCTCCTTTTTTTTTAAAAAAAAAAATGTTCTTTAGCCGACAGAAGTTTTTTAAGCAATTATTGATATAACTTATTATATATTTGATTGTTATTTTTTGGCCTAAAATTTATTTATTAGATAGTTAGTTCAAATTTCGTCAATCCTTTAATTAATTATATATATTATAATGTAGATAATCAAAGCAAGATAATTGAGAATGTAATATAATTTTATGGTACATTTATCTCCAACCAATTGCTAAAAAATAAAAATGTACAGGCAGTGATGCCATAAAATATACTATTAAGCCTTTACATATTTTCTAAAATCACCACTAATAATAACAAAAATATACGTCTCGATCTGATCTCATAAGTAAAATTTAACAATATACGTCTTGATTTAATCTGATAAGTGATCAAATCAAAGAAGAAAATTTTTATAATAGCATGGTGAAATATTTCACTAATAAAAAGCCAAATTCATCGGTGATCTCCTAAACTTGACATCAATTTTCACTTAAACACCTCATGTAGGATTCTGTTGTGTCATTTTAACACTTTTCTGACAATAAACAAAAACTAAAAGAGAGTGTAATACACTCGTTGATGATGTGACAAACAATCAATTAAATAATTACATTTGTTATTTTCAGTTAAAAATAATTATAAAATCTATTTAGTAAATAAATTAAAAATATTATTCTAAGAAACTCTCTTATTTCATGACACTCATAATCTCTTTTATGCTTTTTCAAAAAAATATTCTTTTCTTTTACTATTTTTCATATTTATTTATCTTCTTTCTTTTTATTATTGTTTTTTGGAAAGAAAAAAGGGAGAGGAAGAAAGAAGGAGAGTATAAATATGAAATATGGGTGTCAGTATTCATTTTTCCGGCAAAAAAATGAAGGGAGGTGTAGGTAGATTTAGATAAGTAATACAATGAAGAAGAAGAAAATGACTTAAAAACGAATTTGAATAAAAAAATTGACCTCCATTTAAGGAATTTATATAAGCTTGAAAAAAAAATAGGGGGTGGTTGCTTGAAAAATAGAGAAGAAGATGAGAAAATAAAATTAAAAATGGCTACATTTAGCCTTTCACGCATTATTGTTAGTGTATCACACTCACTTTGACATTTTAGGAAAAAGTGTCAAAATGATACAACAGAACCCTACATGAGGTGTCTAAAATGAATATCGCCTAATTAAGATGTCTAAGTGAAAATTAGCGTCAAATTTAGAGAGCCACCGATGAATTTGGCCATTATAAAATAAGAAATATAATGAAGCTCAAATTAAAATCTCAAGAGAATATAGTGTCTCATGTTGATAGAAAAAAATAAAATAAACGATGACCCAATAAATCCTAGAAAAATTACGAGCGAATTGAATAAATTTCAACATGTAAATGGATAACATTTGACGCGATGTGAATCTCATTTAGTCCTGTCATTAAATATCAAATACCAATACGATCATTTAAAAAAAAAGGTGAATTGGTAAATTGAGAATATATAACAATTCATCCAATGACATAATAAGATTCACAAATTCCTTTTATTTATTTATTTTACTTTTTTTTGGTAATGTCATGTTACAAAGAAATAAAGGATATACTTCACATACAATTAATCTGAATTTAGTTAAAAGGATATAAATAGAGTTTCTTGAATAAATTTTTTCCCCAATATCTCCAATAATTTCCCCTTTTTCACATCACCATCCACTATACTTTTTTCCCAATTAAACTAAATTAAAAAGTTTTCAAAATAAAAATAGGAAAAAAATGATCCTAGCTATAAAAAAAAAAAAAAAGGATCAACTTGTATTTTTTTTTTGTTGGTCCTCTCAAGAACTTTAAAGTCAATAAACAACCAAGAATTTTCAAACTTGTCGACTCCCAAAAAATCCCAAAACACCACTAAATAATTAGTTGGCATTCCACTACTTCAAGTTTTGAAAACAACCAAATTAACCCCTCAAAATTCTGGTAACTCTAATAAGTCCCCAGACTTTATGAAAACATTGTACCAAAAGTCCATATCATCCTCTAATTTTGCTCCAACATCCATCTCTACATTTTCTTGCTTCATGTCATGAAATGGAAATTGAACTTGTAATTCTTCACCACCACTCGTGGATAAATCGTCTGTCCAGAAACTCTCATCGATCTCTGGGATAAAATTTTCAGATGAGTCCATTTGATCATTACCGTTCGAGATGTCCATTGTCACGGCTAGTGAATCGGCCGTGACAGTCGACATCTCGCTAGACGATAATTGTGGCGAGTTCGGGCCGGACCCAAGCCCGGGCCCGTCTTCTTGGATGTTGATAAAATTGTTTGAACTTTTCAAGGCAATTTGAGAAGTACAAGGAGCTTTGGAATCCTTGTTTTTTGAGTGTCTTTTGGTGCTTTGAGGAGGCTGATAATTTTTAAGCCTTTTTTTCAAGTGAGTGTGCCATATATTTTTAATTTCGTTATCTGTTCGTCCCGGTAATTTAGCTGCTATGGCAGACCATCTGAAAAAACAAAAATAAGGAAAATTTGATTAATACAAATCTAAACAAAAATTTTTTTTGCAATTTAATTAATAATTAAAAGAAGTGGACAAGCATTATTGTAGTGCTTAAAACTTTAATTATTGTGTCACAAGAACCTATGGAGATATGCACCACATGACTTTGATTTGCTTAACTTATAATTAAATACAACTAGATTTGCAAATGAGATTAATTAATGTAACTAAAAACATGTCTAAACGAATCTTTTTCATAATCTTTGGATTATTCCTAGATACAAACAAAATAAAAAGATAAATGATAAAAATAACAAAAATAATATATTTAATGTAATTTCATTGAATGTTTGGTAATATTGGCTTTAGAAATAGGAAAATAAATTAAAAATAAAACTATAAAGTTCGATTAATTATTTTTGTGAATAATGATTATCAGCATGCAAGACATTACTGAATGTGATAAAGACAATACTCTTTTTTTTTTTAAATATAAAATAAATCAGCTTTTTTAGAACTATGATCATTATTCTTCTTGCCGTTTCACTCTTTCTAAAAGTCCTTTAATTTATTTCTTCTTTTTGTTTTGTATAAATAAGAAAAAAAAAACTATATTATATAAATGTGATAGATCTAAAAGAAAAGAATATTCGAGAAACCCAATTTACTAAAATTAGTAAATAATAATTTTGAAAAAAAATTGAAAATTATAAACTCACCTATTGCCAAGCATTTCATGTAGTTGAATAATGCTATCTTCTTCTTCTCTTGTGAAATTTCCTCTTTTAATATCTGGACGCAAATAATTCGTCCATCGAAGTCTGCAACTCTTTCCACATCTCAATAATCCTGATAATTAATTTTAAAAAATTATTATTATTTACTAATTAAAAGTGCTACATTAAGTTATAATAAATAATTTTTTACTTGGTCCGGATAAAAAAATTAGAAAAAAGCCCATTTGTTGTTTACCGGGCTTTGTGAAGCCCGAAATAAACTTATTCGGCCGAAAATGAAAACAAAATGATTGATCAAAGGAGCGAAAAAGCTTCTGATAAAAAGCCTGTTTTCTTTAAACGGGCTTTGAAGGCCCGAATTGATGAATACAGAGGCAGAGTCGAGATTTGAAATAAATAATTACCGGCTAGTTTAGGGAGGGCTCTCCAATTGCCATGACCGTTTGATTGAATGTAAGAGATGAGAATTCGATCTTCTTCGGGAGTCCATGGCCCTTTCTTCAACCCCATCTTCTCACAACAAGGAGCTCTAACCATTTTTTTTTCTTTAAATTGATGAACTTTTTATTTTTATGTTTAATGAATTAAATTTTGGTGTTCTTCAAAAGTATTTTTTGTTTGTGAGAAATGTGTATAAAAGGCTCACAATATGAGTGGGAGCAAATGGTTTGGATGTGTGAGGTATTTATGGGGTTTTTTGAGTTAATACTCTATAGTTTTTTAAAAAAGGAAAAATAATAAAGAAAAAGTCCATTTTTGCGATTTCCTCGAAGTTGGATTAGTTTCTCTCTCTAAGAAAATAATAAATAATATAAAAGGAAAAATAATTACACTATGGTTTTAGTGGATTTATTTTTTACTACGTGTACGACAAGTGTGTGTGACACTAGTTTTACTAAATCAATTATTTGGCTCACTTTTCCAACATGAATGGTATGAGAATGAACGGATTTTCGTTTGGTCATAGATTTTAAAATTATGGTTTTTGATTTTTTGAATTTGAAATTGTATTTGTGTATTGATTTTATTTGGAAAAAAATGAAAAATTTGTGGTCAAACAAAAATTTTAATAGATAAAGTTAAATTTTATAGTCACAGATATTTAAGGATAATTTTTTAATATAAGATTTTTAATTTATGATCAAACATCAAATTTTATATTTAAAGATAGCTTTAAATATATATTCATAATTTATGATCACGCGCCAAATTTCATGGTTAAATATATATTTAATGATAATTTTTTATGGTCAAACACTAACTAATCAAGAAAAAAAACAATAATGAGTTACTCAGATTTGTCTCATTTATGTGACACATTTTTCTTATAATATGTCTAAAAAAGAAAACTTTCTTTGACTCAATTTATATGACACGTGTTCCTTTTTGATCGATCTAAAGTAGAATAACAATTTTTCTTAGTTGACAAATATTTAATGATATTATCAACATTTTACCAATATTGTATTATACTAATTTGGCAAAAGATCTACTGAAATGTAAATTTTTTAAAGATTAATTTTAAAATATTAGGAAATTTTTTCATATTTCTTAAATTTTATATTGAATAAAACTATATCTTAAAATAGAGGGAGTAATATATTTCCATTAGAAGAACTATTTAATTTGAATAATGTAATTTGAGTAATATATGGTCAATAATGTAATTTGAGTATCATTACGTAAATTACTTCTTATATATTTTAGTCTTAGATAAATAAAATTATTTGATATTTTTATTGGTTAAAAATAACAAATATTTCATAAAAATGATATAGCAAGTCACAAATCATAAAAATATATTTAATTTACATACATCTAATCAACAATCGTTGAACTCATAAAAGTTTTAAAAAGTAAGAAAAATAATTTAAATAATAACAATACCATGCTCAATATGAACGATAACTAAGTTACAGAAAAAATAAAATATACACAAATTTTATTTTTATTTCATATAAGATAAAAGCTTTAATAAACCGTAACTTTTTCCCAAAATAGTTTAGATAAAGATTTGAATAAATCATGTTTAAATATTTTACGTTAAGTGTGTGGACTTTGTTAAAAGTGATTATTTATCTTTGAAATTACTATGTAAATTAAATTGATATAAGAATTTGTCATGAAGTGATTTGGTAAAACAACACGAGAGATGACTTATGTAGGACCCCAATAAATGCATGGGGACAAATTATTATCTTGCATGAAAAATTCATGAATTTTTATTCATATTTTTTTATTAATCAAAGTTGAAATTTTTTGTCCTTATATTTATTTATTGAGAGAAAATAATTAAACAAAACTTGTCGTAATCACATGACATTAAGACAAGTTGAATTTAGTTAAGTATTACTCCTCCGCTAATTTTTATTTATCCATTGTAATAAAAAAAATAAACGACCTGAAAATTTTTAAAATATTTTTTATTTAATTTTTGTATGATTAACTATTATTCTTTTTTAATGTTGGATAATTTATAATAATTAAAAATAATATAGTGAAAATTCTTTTTTTATTTATTATTTAAGGAAAAAAATCTAAAATATATCTGAACTTTGACAAAAATTGTTGTTATGATACCAAACTTTGAAAAAGATCTTTTACCCCTTGCACTATTTAATAGTGTATTTAAAGAGCATAAAAAATATTGCATAATTCTAAATAATAATATATCCACGTTGGCAGATATATAACTTTAAAATACATTATTAAATAGTTCAGGGAGAAAAAATATCCTCTATAAAGTTTAATATCGTAAGAAAATTTTCGATGTAAATTAAAATACTTTTCAGATCCTTTTTTCTTTTATTTATTAAGAAACATGTCAAAGTCGAACATGAACCTAATAATAATAGATTAATGATTAGTACACAAGGGTGTCCTAACTTGTTTATTTTTGTTTCCTCAAGGACTTAAAAATAATTAATTGTAAAAGTTATAGGAAGGTGAGTTGTAGATTCTCAAGTTTACAAAAAGTGCAAGTTGGTCCCCTAATTTTATTTTTTATTTATACTATATGAAGTTTGAGTGAGCCAAATCTGGTATGCTAGTGTACTTTTATTCAAACTGAATTAATTATTGGTTTTATTGTATATTTTATTAAAAATATTTTATGGACAAACCAACATAATTGGTCAGTCTTTTCAAATTGTATACTTTTGATTCATAATATATATATATATATATATATATATATAATATGATTATTTTTATTATTATAGTATTAATTAGATTGTAGGGTTATCAACATTGAAATTAATGTTGGAGTTAGAGGGATGTTAATTTTCAATAGGGAAGATTCATTCATAGATGGAATAAATCTACATTATTGGAAGCGTTGTATAATTCAATATCGATAGTAATATTTCATTTCAATTGGATAATGTAGGGTAGTGTAAGTGGTCAAAGTTTAGTAATTCATATCAGGAGAAGAATATTTAGATTAGACCTCAATATGAATATTAAATATCGGATAAGATATGCTATATCATAATTCATATTACGTTTGAAGGAATTTTTTTAAAAAACTTTTGTATTTTAATCTTCAGAAAAATATATGTGCGTTTATATATTTCCTCATAGCTTCTAGATGTATTAGTTATGTGTGTTTCTAAATTGCAAACCAAACACCATATTAATTTCGTATATGATCAACCTATGTCATAACCAACTAAGTGACTAACAAAACGTAGTACAAAGTCTGCTATTGTTTTAGAAAGAAATTAAAAAAAAATGAATTTTCATAATTAAATTAAATAAGACATAATCCAATAAAAGTTATGATTGGATGAGACTTGTCTATTCAAACATAATCACAACTATTTTGCTTTAATTAGCCGCCTTCTCTGTATAAGATTAAGACCTCTCTTGATTGGCCTCTTAATTAGCTGTAGATATATAGTCTTTACTTTTCACACAAATTAATATTTTTTATGATAAACTATATTAAACATAAATATTCAGTTCAACCATTTAATTTTGGATATACTATATATATAAAAAATGCTAGAAAATTGATATATATATTTTATGTATGTTACTCCCTTTATTTCATATTAAGTTAATTTTTGTGGTATTTCACATCCTTTAAAAAATAGATTAAGACATAAATTAAATCTAGTTTTTCATTTTTACCTTTGTTAATTATTATTAAATTTATGATTAAAATAATAAATAACCACTAATTTCACTAGTACTAATAAAGGGTAAAATTGAAAGAACACTCTAAAAGTAAGCTTGAAAACAGAACAATTAAGTTAATTTAAAAATAAAAAATGTCTAAAAAATTAACTTAATATGGAATAGAGGGAGTATTAATTTAGAGTCGGTTTGAATTGATTTATTTTTAGTATTTTTAAGTTATAATTTTTTGAATATTTTTTCATTTTTGACTAAAATTTAAAAGAGTTTTTAAATATTTATTTTAAGACAAAACAATAACAATAACAATAAATCAAAACCATAAATTAGAATTAATAATTTTATAAGTCATAAGCTATAAGTCATTCAAATAAGTCGTTAACATGATGTTGTATTGGAGTTAGTTTCTTTCTTTATAAAAATAAATAAATTTGTGACGGCCTGATATTAATTTTGGTCTCTCAATTATTAGAAACTTTCAATCCTCGTGATAACTCATTAAATATCTTTCGTATTGATTTTAGATTGACGCTCTGCTCCCTAATTTGGAAAGGTGCTATGTCAATGTTCTCAGGGTAGAAAGTTCTACTTTTCTTAGTTAAAGTTTGGGTTTCGATTCAAGAATATGAATTGGTCGATCGAATAGGAAAACATCTTTCATCTTTCGCTTTCTATTTACTCTTTCTCCTGTGAACACAATTTATATATTCGATAACTTGAAAAAAAATGAATAAACTTAAAAAATATTTTCGTTTATTTATTTTGTAAGTGGACAAAAAAATCTTAATTCCTTCGTAAAATGTTTGCTATGTAGATGGACCACAAAAGCAAATTGCAAATTAATACTGTTTGAAAGTAACAATAGATAGACTTTAGTGGCTACAAGTTGCAAATTACATACTTAAAATAATAGTGCACGTGATGGTCTTATCAGAGTCAATCCACGTGCTTTGCTCACTTTTATCGATATTGTATTATTTTTATTTTACTATATAGTACTTTTTTGGATTGTCTTTGGTGCAAAATGTTTTTCAAATTGTTCCTATTTTGAATTAAATAAAATGATTTTTGTAATAGGCGTATGAAAAATAAGTTGTAGAATGATTTTCAAGTTTATCTATTTTCAAGGCAGAGTCAGGTAGGTTTGTGTCTTCTTCGACGTAATATTACACTTTATATTTATATATATATATTTTTTAAATTATTATTTTTACGTATATATAACAGATATTAAACTTCTCTTAAATTTTCCTGTGTTTTTATTGTTTATATTTGAATTTTCTTACGAAAAATCTTAAATCTACTATTATCCATCCCCAATCCTCCCGCCAATTGTTGTTGAATCTACACCCCTATTTTTATAATGTTTTGTTAAATTATATATAAATATTCTTGGATAATTTTTTATGTGGCAAGAGCTACAAAATAAATAAGAAAGTGACTTGTTTTGTCAATAAAATATCTACTTATAAAAAGTATTTTCAAGAAAAAATTGTTCTTTGTAGAGGAAGGAGAAACAAGGGAGGAAATTTCGAGATTGAAAAATCGATTCTCACCAACAAAATAAAAGAAAAAAGACAAAATAATAAACACAATAGGCATAATAAATCTTTATAGTCATAGTTTTAATAATTGCGTTCATAGTTGTAGTTTCGTTTGTTATGGAGGTCGCGATTTGCATATTTTTGCACATTTGTATAAAATAGGCTAAGTATATAAAATTCTGTATTCATACAATGAATTTCCATAACATTGTTTGTATATATTTGGCTTGCAAATATACAAACATGATAATTTCTTATGATTTTTTCATAAATCGTATACAAATAGCTACGGTAAGCGTATACAAAAAAATTAGATTTATACAATCAAATTCGAATTATACAAATTCTGAATAATACGAAATAGGCGAATTATATAAATCAGACAAGTTATACAAATCAACGAATAATAAAAAGTAGAAAAATATAACCGCAAATTATAACTCCTTTAATTATAATTATAATACATAATATACGCTAATGTTTATTATTCTCCATAATTTTCCATAAAATTAAAATAGTACTAACTGAACTACTAAAATTATTCTTTTAACTTTAGCTTTTCCTCCTTTCTTATTCATGGCTAATTGAGGTTTAATCATATGAATATACATAATAAAAGTTGATTACTAAAATATTTTTTCAGTCACGCGTATCTATCTCTAGATATATATACCCCACTGTGTTAGGGGTATTTAAGTAATTAAAAAATAAATTTCTAGGCCATATATAATATTTCACTTCCTCATACAAAAACTCAAATAATTTAATTTTTTACCAATAAGTTTGTGCAAGATTAATTACTTATTTACTTGAAATGTTACCACTTGAGTTAGTGGATGGATGGTTAAGCATCGACATGGATTATGGTGTACTGGTGAGAGTGTTTCATCATTAATCAGAGGTCTCAGGTTCTCGTCCTGGATATGAAGAAAATCTTGTTAGGAGCGTCATCCCTGAATATGTCATGTAGAGCGCGATCCGAATTGAGCTCCAAAGTGACATTTGAACACCGAAAGGAAAATAAAAAAAAGTTGGATTGCCAAGCACATTTTAAATTATTTTGGTGCAATAAATTATGTTTTAATTTATTTATTTTAATTTAGACGAAGAAGCAATGTCACTCTTTATCATATTGATTGTAATATTTTTATATCCATTTTCTAGACGATCGTGAAAATAAAAAATAATTAGTTAAGATATTAAAAATACATATATAGACTATTTATAAAGTAACGTCTCAATTTCTTTTACTGCGATGCACTGCCCTTTTATTTGCTTTGAAGACATATTTATTGTTCTCTTCGTCTCAATTTATATGATGTTATTTGATTTGATACAAAGTGAGTTTAAGAAAGAATAATTGTTTTTTGAAATTTGTGGTATAAAATAAGTAGTAGACGTTGTGTGACTATAAATATTTAATGAAGGATAAAATGAATTTTTAAAAGTCATATCATTACTAAACATAGAAATGTATCATTCGTTTTTATACGAATAATTTAAAAAAAAGAAGATAAATCATATAAATTGTAACAAAGAAAGTAACATATTTACGCCCGATCCAATCACATAGACGTAGTGCTAAACCATGTTGAGTTTGGTCATCACTCTTACAAAATATTCAATTCAATATATTATATTATTTATTTGTTCAGATTAATTATGCTTTAAAATAAATATCGAATACGATTACGTGGAAAAAAAAGAAGTAAGAATCACATTTGTTGTCTAAATTTGGATGTTGCTTTATCTTTTTGTTCGTCAACTTGAGTATATATTATAATATAATATAGAATAAGGTAAAAATAATATGAACAAATTCAAAGGATATCATACATAAAAGATAAAAGTAGAGTAAAAAGTAGTGTCTATTGAAAAAAACAAGAGTCAAATGACAACCAAATTATGTTTAAAAGACCAAAATGGGTCTGTATTTTTAGAAAACAAATCAATAGTCAATATTGGAAATTAATATATTTTAAGTAAATTTGAACAAAAAAGTGAAATGATTACGAATCAAATTGAATAGGAATAAATAAATAGAGGGAAAAGGTGTCTACATTCTTTTTATCACGTTTTATAATTCTATTTTTTATTTAATATGTGGACATGTAATTATGTATACGTTATTTTTGGAAAGAAAAAAAAAGTATATCCAGGTTCATTTTAATTGTCGCGTTTATTAAATATAGTCGGTTCAAGATAATTATTATTTTAAAAAATAAAAATATAATTAATAATAGTTTTTTATTTTATTCAATAAATATATAAAGAGATTAATATGATGAAACAAAATAATCACATAAAAATTAAGTATACATTTTGATAATTTAATTAAATTATTTTCAAAAAAATATGACAAGTAAAATAATCAAATAAGAATAGTACAAATGATAGAAAAAGAGGGAAAAAGCTTTGTTCACATTGGTTGACATGTTGTAATAATTTTTGGATTTAATGGAAAAATTGTCAAATAAAGTTTATATCTGCAGCCAAAAAAAGATTGGTAAACAACTAAAGTTTGTCCCTCAAAAAAGAAAGAAATTAAATAAATAGATATGTTTGCATAAGCTAATTAAATAAAAAATTCTCATTTCTGCCACCCAAAATGTCATCAATTCGTAATGTGCAAATTCAAATTTAGTTAAACATAAATATAAATATTAGATATCAGATGGAAAATAAAAAATTGGCGTGGTAAATATAATAGTAAGCCTTACGTCATCATTCTACGATTTTCATGTTCATTTTGTTGAACCATTACTATAATATCATTATTGAATTAAATTATTTTACAAATAAATATTTTAAACATAATGTGATATACTGATATTGATGCTTTGAATTAAGTCCAATACGACTTTCCCTGAAAAGTCTCATTCTATTTATAGAGAATTCTACTACTATATTCTATATCTAACTTTTCAATTCTTTTATAACTATCAATATGACATTTTATTTTCACACCCAATACTGAAACTTTGAAAGAAATTAAAAACAAAAAAGATATATCACGTAAAGGCATTTTGGTCTTTAAAGATAAAGGTTATATTTGGTGATTTATTTGTAAATCTAGTCTATAAATGCAAAAGTTGAAATATTCAAAATATTTGCAACATTAAGCCTCATTGCTTGACTTAGCTATTATTATTTTTTATTTACTCTTTCTCTAAGTTATATGTGAGAATTGACTTCTAATTATTGTGTTACTACTACCACATACATGCTATGGAGTCAGTATCTTCAGTAAGGAATTTAAAATTTATAAAAATAGACATATAAAATAACTGAAGAGGATTCGACATTTATTATATCTACATATAAAATTATTTTAACTATGTATAAATAGTATAATTTTTCACCAAAAAAGGTTCAGATGAATTCTCTTCGTACAAGGTGGCTCATCCCCTGAATTGTTCTGCGTTAGACAGAAAGTAAGTTATTCATCTATTAATGATTTAGGATGGTAGTCATATGTCTTATGATATTTTAGTTTTTATGTAAAATTTTAGTATATTAATTAAACTCGATGTTTGATTACTAGTATATTATTCCGCATAAGTAATATAATATAAATTATAAGGAAATTTATATATAATTTTATGCATGATAGAAGATGGATAACTCAATTCTACTTAGTTAATTTCTCTTCATTCTACATTTCTACTCTTCTTTTTATCATTTTATTAAGAGAAAAAACTCAAATATGCCATCGAACTTTTAGAAAAGGCTTATTTATGCCATCAGTTAAAAGTGTGGCTCATTTGCCATTATCGTTAAAGAAAAGGCTCATTCATTCCATTATTTTTTAACGGTAGTTTTGCAAAACCATTTTTGACACGTGGCCAATTATAATTCGGCCACGTCATCAATTTTTTTTAATAAAAAAAATTATAATTCTGAAAAAAATTGAGTTAATTTTATTTTATTTTTTTATTAAAAAATTTCATGACGTGGACGAATTATAATTAGCCGCGTCATGAATTTATTTAATAAAAAAATTAAGAAAAATTAATTCAATTTTTTTTCCTCAGAATTATGATTTTTTTATTTAAAAGAATTGATGACGTGGCCGAATTATAATTGGTCACGTGTCAAAAATGGTTCTGCAAAACCACCGTTAAAAAATAATGACATGAATGAGCCTTTTCTTTAACGGTAATGGCATAAATAAACCAAACTTTTAACTGATAGCATAAATAAATCTTTAATGACATATTTGAGTTTTTTCCCTTTTATTAATTCACTAATGGCAACTAAGAAAAAGAAATCCAATTGGTTTCACTAATAATGGCAACTAATCTTGAATGGTAATCATGTATCAATCAGAACATTAAATATGGTAATATTGTTGACAAGGAAAATTGACTTTGCATTTGATACATCCATAAATATTAATATATGAGATAAGAATTGTCTAAATTATATTAGAAGATAAATTGTCATATCTATTTTTTGTAGCCCAAACCAGACAATTGGAGCATGAACACAATAATAGGAAGATCTACATCGATGAATAAATAACTGAAATAGATACAATTTAGATGAAATAATATAATAAAATAAATTCAGAATTAATTCAATTTTAAAAGTTAACTCGTAAAGTGAAGAATGATGATTATTCAAAATAATATAAGAAACACATCTACCACCGATGTAGGATACCAACATCTTTTGCAACACTCACAACTAGAGCGTGAACAACATTAATTATATTGTGACACACATTGTATAACTAACAATCGGAATACAATACTTGATCATTTAGATACCATAATAAGAAAATCGATCTTGAAATGAAATCAATCTTAAAAATTAACTCAAGAATTAAGAACTGCCCTCAAAACTATACGAGAGGGAGTATTGTGGGAGTACTAACCACTCCTGCACAATCACAATCGGAGCATGAAAAACATAATATGATAGCCACATTTGGTAATTAAACAATTGGAATGAACTCGGCCATTTTGATATCATGATAGAAAATTATTTAATCTATATTAACTTATGAGACCTGAATCGATTAAAATAATATAAGTAGATAAAATTTCGCATCCACTACATGATGTGATATCATACTAACAACAAGTAGCTATATGCAATGTTATAAGGTGTATTTAAGATTGTGAAGTTTAAGAGCTTAGTCAATGATAATGATACCTCTAACAGTGTATAAAAGTGGCAAAATAAATCAAATGTTATAAAGTTGAAAAATAATTGGATGTCCACTATGCTCTTTAATTTATTATTTTGAGTGAAGCACTTGAAATAAAAGAGGACCCAGCTGTTTTTTTTTTTTTAAAAATGTCTGCTATTCAATTCCATGAAGCCTCCTAAAATTCAATAATTATTGGGTCAAAATCTAATTATATCCACATCAAAATTAAAAATAAATGATCAAAAAAGATTCTTTTTTTGAGAAACTATAACTTTCCAGCTGTATTGTGTATAATTTTATAGTATTTCTTTTATTTGTCCAACTTAACTGTAAGTATAATTCCCTTTCAATGTTTTTTTTAATAACACTAAAAATAATGTTTTACTCCACTAGTTTTTTCATCATTATCATGTTAATAATACTTGATAATCTTTTGACATTTTTGTATATTGTATTGTTTTGTTCAATTTTTAAAATGTATTAGTATATTATTTTGCATGTTACATCATATAACTGTAATTTGAAAAATAAATTTACCAGAAAAATACGTTTAAGGAGTGGAGTATATATGTTATAAAAAGAAGTACGATGAAATAGAATTAATTATTAGATAATAAACTTGTCAAAATATTATAATAATTGTATAATTTTAAAAAGTAATAATATAATCGTGATAAATCGAATATTATACAAAATAAGGGTTTTTATTATTAAATAACGATGAATTTAACAATGTAATATAAACAAAAATTTAACCACCAATCAAACCATGCGGTTAATCTCATTTCCTAATTCCTATAGTGTATGACGTACCATTATTTACTTATTTACGTATTAATTAATTAATTTATTTATTATTCTCATTTCTTTAAATTTTATAGTTTTTCTCTTATCTAATATTATAACCAGATACGGAATTAGAAAAATTATAGAACGTTCATTCGAACTTCCTTCAACGGAAAATCCTAGATCGTGAACTTCGTTGGTGACTTCGCTACTATTAGTACAGCTATTATATATTTTTTAATTTTGTCTAACGCAATTTAAATAAAATAAAAATACTAAGAAAAGGTTGACGAATATTCCTAAATTTAGTGTAACAACAAAAATTGTTGTACTTTTGGTAAGACTTTGAATAAATTAGTCAAAGTCAACATTTTAGGCTATTATTTTTTTTATAAAAATATATATAGCACACGTGTGGGTAGCATACATACATTTTTTTTTAATTAATCGACATGCCGTATATATTCTTATAGAAAAAATAAGCCATATTCACATAGTATATTTTTTTTTCTCTTTAAAAAAAATAAAATGAAGTGCATGCATGTGATCCAATTATTTCATTAGTGGTTTCCACAACTATAATTAAATTATTTAAATAATCGCATTAGTGTTCGTTAGTCACTTAATCTATATTGTAATCAGGATTTTACAGTGTGATATATGATCCATATATATCCATTGCTTTACATCTAGATTTTGGTGAATTTGCTTTCGGTCGTTAAATATCACGCTTATGATCAAATAGTGTAATTGATGATAAAAGAATATCTGAATTCAAGCGTGTTGAGATTGTTAATGAGTAAAATGGAATCTCACATTGAACCAAAACGAGATTACTTGTCTTCTTATAAGTTTTGGACGATCCTCTTATCTTAAAGTTAACTTTTAGACGATGAGTCAGAATAATAGGCCCCATGTCATATTGACATTAGATCCAAAGAAACAATATTACTATTGGTAGGAAATATAAATATTACTTTTGCGTTCAATCAACAAATGCCGAGGAGGATAAAAATGTATACAACCTTACCCATACCATTATAGGGTAGAAAAATTATTTTTAATCGAGACAACCTTTCCTTTTTATTTGGATTTGAAACCAACATCGTAAATGATCGATTTACACACATATATATATTGCGTGTTTGCGTCCAATCAATTAAAAAAATTTAGTGTAATTCCACAAGTAAAGTCTGAGAAGAATAAAAACGTATACAAGCTTACCTTTACCTTTATGAGGTAGAAAAGTTATTTTTAATCGAGACAGCGTTTTACATATTGGGAGAAATATTTAAATCCTAATAATACATTTTACATCCGTACAAACTTAGATTCAAAAACGAATAGTATAAACAATACATTATTAGACTTCTACATAATAAAATAAAATAAATGTCAACCTTCTCCATTTTTTCTTTATATGTGACCTAAAAATTTAACTATTCTAACAATGTATCTAACACTATATATCACCATCACATTTTTTCTAGTGGAGGTACGTGGACCCCAATTAGTCTCAAATTATATCATGTCATCATGATGATTAAGTTACAAATGTTTCAAAACTATCGTGCTAGTGTTTTTTAACTTCTTTTGGGAAAATAAATCGGTACGATATCAAAATTTTGTAGAACTCTGCTAGACGAGTTCTATTTCAATTAGACATCTCGAATATTCTGTAAACTTATAGAATATTAAATTAAAATCATCCGAGTTCGATAATGAAACAAGAAAAGAAACCATATTGTTTTATCAAAAATATTCTTGTTTCTTAAGATTTTCATTTTTGATTAATTTATTTTCCACATATTTAAAATTTGTTGCAAACAAAAATATCGATAAATGATAGTATGATTTTCTCTATTTCAACAGAAATATAAGACTTTAGGAACACCAAATTTGAGACGTAATTAGACAAAAATAGGGTAAGGTTTGTGGTAAAAAATTAGTTAAGATTCAACTTCTAGCTAAGTTCAGCACAAATAAAGAGGTGCTTAAAGATTCTCATAATTATGTGATGGGAAATAATTAGAAGATAAAATTAGGTCATTTCTCTTTCAATTAATTAAAGTAAAGAAACAATTGTCTAATCAAAAAGACCCTTTCAAAGAAAATATGCAAGTAGGGTCTTTTATTTCTCAAACCACAAGTGGTTCATGAGATGACATTTAAGTTTTATTATAAGAGTTTAATTTCTATACTATCCACGAGCCAGTCGTATAAGGTTTGCTTAGTGTGATTTATATGTTTGTATGGTTTGTAAGATGTTATACAATGAGGAATTTATCCAATGCGTACAAAATGTTCATCATAGAGTGTTCATTCGAAAGAAGAAGCTATGACATAGATTTGTAACGGCTACGGATTATTTGGTGTCAAAAAAATGTATAACTTAAGTTTAACCATGTATATGTGTGCCTGCCAACATCATGTTATCCTTTTCCCTCAGTCTATTTTTATTTGTTATGTTACGTTTTTCAAAAGTCAATTTGACTAATTTTTAAAGTTAAACTAGATTACATTAATTTTATATTTTAAACAAAAATTTTGATATTCAAAAACTATATGAAAAGTACTATAAATTGCAATTTTTTGCATATCAATATGATGAAAAATTACATGTTAAAATATTAGTCAAAGTTTTTATAGTTTAACTTTAAAAATAAAAATTATGATAATTAAAACCGGACGAAGAATATAGATGTGATTGATGTTTAATTTAGGTCAAAATCTTTACTCTATTTAATGGATATAAAGACAAGAAAAAATTACGTGTAATAGGTCAACTAGCTGAAATGACACAATACATTATTTATTAATGAAATTATGTTAACGTTGAATATTATGGCTATATAATCTTTAAAGTAAGACTGGCGTCTACCTTTAAATAATAAATAAACGAGATTGGCATTTCTCATTCTTATTTTATTTTAAATCTTTTGACTTTTATGTTTGATATACTATCACAAGTGATCAGTAGATGTGAATTGAAGAAGTATTAGAAAAAAATGATTGAACAAGATTCAAGAAATTTACAGTTTATTGAAGATATGATTCTGGATAAAAAAAAAATATGCGTACTTCTTTTCTTTTTATTACCAGTTATTATACGAGCGCTATTAAAAACAACATGTCTATCATTAGGAGTAAGACTGCGTATACATTACTATTTTCAAACCTCACTTGAGGAATTTCACTGGATATATTATTGTTGTCGTCTCACAAATAACATTTGGATAAGGTGAAGTGTACGTACACAAACTTTACTCCTACCTTTATAAGTTAAGTAAAATTATTTCCAATATACTGTGACTAATTAAAACATTGTTCGAAAAAAATGTAAAAATGAATAAAATATATTAGAAATCAAAGATAATTACCAATAATAAAAATACTAGGGATAATTATTATTGGTAAAAAGAAGTCGTAATAAAATAAAATGTCGACTATTTACTTTAATTAATTAATATTTTTTTAACGTATCACGTTGCTATATTCATCCCCTCTCCAAGTCATATTCCACTAAATCATGATTAATCATTACAAATACTTTGTAAAATTTTGTTTGAAAAAGTAGCAGTCGTAAAAAAGTAGCTAAAATTGCACGAATTGTTTTTTTAATCTTGTTAATTATTATACTTGAATTTTGCAACTTGTACTATAAAGTAGATTAAGTTTCTTTGTTTCAACTAACTTCAATTTTCCATTGTAATGTTCACATTTAATTAATTTATATATATATATATAGCCAACCAATGAAATACTTCTTCCGATCAAAATTAGTTGTCATGTTTCGTCTTTTCTGGAGAGAAACTGTTTAACTAGTTTTTTAAAATTTAATGAAATAATTATATTAATTTAATATTTTAAAATTATAATTAAGAGATTTAAAAGCTATACGAAAAATACTGCAAGTTATGTTACAAATCTTTTTGTATCAGTATGATGATAAAATACATTTTAAAAATATTAATCAAAATTCACATAATTCAATTATCGATACACCAAGCTCTTAATTTATGTGTTTTATATTTTAATATCTTATCGATCTTAATATTTTTTTAACACTTGATTCATATAAATTTGCACGAATTAACAAATCGACTATGGGTTATAATAAGAAGACCTTTTCCAACCAAAATATTAATATCATGAAGTATGGCTATATTTTCTTTTAAAAAATATTGATGAAAGTGACAAGTAAACGATATTTAGTTTCTATATATTTTATAGGGTGCAAATCATACGACAAAAATCATATTATAGAGAATTCGAATAAAAAATCGCGGTTTACCATCCAAAATATAGATCGAAGACGAAAATAAAAAATTAAGAAAATTATTATTTTCATATTGTACGTTATGATTTATCAATAAAATTGGATATTATTAATCTCGTGAATCTTGAAATAGTCTCCAAAATTAATGTCGTAATCATTTTGAAATAGTCTCATTAGGTAAAATTTTTGGCTTATGTATATCTTGTTACTGTTAATTTATATACTTATCAAAGAGATCTTGATAAAATGTCACATTATTTCATAAATATGTTGCCTAATCTCGTTGACAAGGTTAATGAATTTTTTATACGATGACTTAATTCCCTTTTAATTTGTTTTAAGTATTAGTTAGTAACATAAAATTCATTATAATAACTATTAATAATTAGATAACAATATTATTAATTATTTATGTGGTTATCGTTTTTGTTAATAACATTTCATAGCTTAGTTAGCACGTTTTGACATTCTGATAATACATTTAATCAAACTATACGTTGAACTCGTTGTTCAATTATAATTTTTATTTTAGGGTTTATATAGTCGATCCAAACTTGCTAAGACTGAAGTATACTTAGTTGTGTTATACCTTATGTACGACTCATATATAAGTGGATCCAGAATTTATATTTTGTATGCTCAAGTTTAGAGTTCACTTAATTATTTGATGTTCAGATCAAAACTAAACGTAGTTGTTACACTCTAAACCGGCCCCTACGTACCTTACATGGAGGTGCATTAGATTTTATTTTATTTTTTTACTTTATTACCTTTTGAAATGGTCAACATATAGAAACTTAGCTCAATGATATGTACTTCTTTAAATTTATATTAGAAATTTTAATATACATAAAATAAAAGGCAGATAATATATGTAGCTTAAAGTTTAAGTTTATTAAGTATAATGCTAATAAAATACTGTCACTAGCTAGAGTGACACTTTTCCTAATTAATTGATAAGAATTTTGAATAAATCAACAAATATTTTTAAAAAGTTACTAGGTATATCTTGCTAGACTTTCATAATTAAAAAAAAAGAGGCAATAATTAATTTATTATTTTGGTGATTCCAAAATTTTACTAACCCCACAAATTCAACTATGGGATTTAATGGTTTAATTTAGCGCTGAATAATTCAATGTGTAGACACATTCCAACTGAATTTTACTCCTATTAAATAAAAAAATTTAATGTTTCTGACTCGATATTTAATATACTCTTTTTGATCCCTGACTAATTCGAAAAATGCTCAATAACATACTGAGTAGAATCTTATAAAGTGAGGTTTGCAAAGGATAGAATATACGCAAATGCGACCTTACCACTAAATTTAATATATCTTTAAATTGTCATTATTGATAACTTAAAAGAGAAATTTGATTTCACCTGCTTTACTCAGTCACCTCATCCATATAAGGGAAGTCTTACAGAGCAGGTTTATGACTGATTCCAGTGACCTCATTTATCAACTTTCTGTAATGGTGATATTTTTGCTAGCTTGCTCACACGTCGACTAATCAACGGGACACCTGCTACTTCTCACTAGTATAAGTACAAAAGTATCAGATAACTCGGTCTACCAAAGCATTTCAAGCAACATGCTTTCAAGCACAAACTAACACCAAATAAAAAGATTTGAAAAAACTAAATGAATCAATCCAACTACATTACTCAGTATAAGGAGAGTGGAGTATAGGTAATATGATGTATGCAAAGTCGCGAACTTTCTCTTACCCCTACCTTAGCGGGATAGAGAGGTTGTTTCCGATACACAAATACAACATCTCATAATGATATTGTGAATGGCGAATGCAAAGAATATGAACACTTGAAACAATTCTGTTCTTTGTCAAATTATGTTACTGTACAACAAAACTCAAAGCATGTACCTTGTCTAGGGAAGTTTTTGGAACCAAATAACTTAGTGAGCTTGAAATTAATCAGCTGCATACATAGTTGTTATATACGATTTTATTGAATCGAGTGATGATACAATACTATGGTACAACAGACAACAACACACAGTTCTTGATATAAAGTCAGAGATAGCTATCTCAAGATCGAGTCTGGATCATCTTCATCGTCAAGATCCATGTCATTTGATATTCGGAACTTCTTTCCATCTCGTGGTCCTGTTCTTCCCTTCTTTGGTTTACCCCTACAGTAGTCGTTGCATGAGGCTTACTCATAAACATCGCGGAAGCAAAAGAACAAATATAAAGAAGTTGCAAGTTTATTTTGAGAATTTTCATCCTCAATCCAAGTATCTTAGCAAATAGTTAGCTTAAACGTTAAAACAATTCCAATAAATGCAAGATATCTATTTATAAAAAGCAGAACATACTGTCCGTTATTTGCAAAACCTCCGCCCCTCATGCGACCTTGAGTAGGATCTGGTCTTCCATCTGCGAAGAAAAACAAAAATAAATGATCAAAGGCTTTTCTAATAGCAGTTCAATATCTGTTATAACCTATATGGTTTATCTAACGTTTGGTTTGGTGACGTGACATTCCCCAGAAACAGCTTGAATTTAGTTCCTCGCCCCAAAAGAAACCTGCAAGAGCTTTATGTATTATAAAGTGTGCAAAAAGACTAACCTTCACGTCCAAGTCCAAGCTCTTCCGCCTAAACATAAATGAATTTAACAGCCGCATCAGGCATCTATTAAGATCAAACGATGGCTACATTTTAAGTATATACACTCGGTATGTATCAATCAAATCAGTTGAAATTATATATAGTGCAAGGTGATTCACATAAAAATAACAAGATAGAATCAGATCTATGAATTTGCAAATGCATGCATGACAGTTGGACTTTCAACCATTTGTTCCCTAAATCTATGTGTGCGCAAAAACGTTGAAAGTGAAGGAAGCTTCTATTTGATAAGTGAAAAATTAATGAAGCTCTAAGACATCAGCACAGAAAAATAGGTGTTGGGATAACCACTAGTTCAAATTGTTTAAGGTAAAGTGGTGTGGAAGTGGTATTGCATTTAAATCAATAACAACGATTAGACCCTGAACTGTAAAAAAGTAATTACTACTGAAGGCATATGTTAGTATCCATCAATAAACAATCATCAAAATCTGTTGATCCAAGACGAATGCCCCTACATGGAGTTGTCTGAATTCCCACTTAATCATTCATGCAGTAGTATGGAGAAGCTTAAAAATCTGGTGAACATTGCGGTTTCAAATTAAAGAAATTACAATCCAAATTCAAAATAAATGAACTCTGTTTGGTTTGACCTTTTAGAGTTCATTTTCAGAAGCGACTTGAGGCATTAAGTATTGCTTAAGCGAAGAAATGTGAGACTTAAGGAAATTTAATTGAAATAAGGGTTAACTTTAGGCCTAATTGTAAAACAATTACAAGAGAGACTTGCATCTTCTTCCTGCTGCTGCTACTCGAAGTTGCCGTTCTTCTTCTCCTCCAATACTAATGGAGGCTTGCACATCATCTTCTTGTTGCTGCTAGTTCTAGTATCTATTATTTACTTTTTCATTTTAGAATTGAAAGATTTGCTTAATATGTTATTTCCATTGAGTTCTTGTTATTTACAACAACAAATACCCTGTGTAATCCCACAAGTGGGGTTTGGGGAGGGTGGTGTGTACGCAACCTTACCTCTACCTTGTGAAGGTACAAAAGTTATTTATATGGTTATTTATTGGTGTAAACTAATATTATTATTTTTTTTATTAAATTGAGCTTCAGTTAAAAAAAGTGTGCACTTCACTTCACGCTTCTCGCTTCAGTGAAGCGACCCTCAATGCCTTTTTTTCCTTTCCGCCTCTCTCTATCCAAAACACTGCATAATTCCCATAAACACAACTTATTTGAACCCATCACAGGGATTTGGATTGCAAGAACAACTATCATTTCCAAGTCCTTCTCTGGGAACCTTATTTCAGCCTTTAAAGCAAAATTTTCTTGCTTCGCCTTTGCATATTTTGAAGTATCAATACTTCAAAAATTTATTCATAACATAGCTAATGGGATCAATATTATTATCATCATCCTAGCAGTGCTCAAATTATCGAACCTAAAGCTTATCTTAAAGGCATGGTTCAGATAACTTGTAAACCAAATCATAATATCACAATGTGGTTGTCAAAAAAGTCTCGTTTAGGGGGCGATTATTCTCTTGGTAGATTACTTTCTTTTATATTAGTTTTCTCATATATAGGTCATTTGGCCAAACCATATTAAATTTATCATGCATATGATATGAGATTCAGCAGCTATTCTTTCACTTTTCTTTTTAGGGGGTAGGGGACAGAATGGTTTGCAGTACCAGTTAACGCCAAACGCTTAAGTATAAGCAGCGCAAAACACATTTTGAAGACTAATTTTTATCAAATTGCAACAACATAAACATCAATAGTAAAGAACTTAGCAAATATCAGAAATTCCAAGAACAAGTAAGCTATAAAGAACCTAAATACATACCGCTGGTGAAGTGACAGAAGACAATGAGAATAACCTATCTTCAAGCTGGAATTTTCTTGACCTTTTGAGGCTGCCAGATGACATAAAAGTGAAATCCTTACGAGTAAATCATTGGGAAAGGTATTATGACTAGATAATAAAACAAACAATCACTTCTGGAAAAGGAAACAACCTTCTAATTGATGAAAGCAAAGTCAAATACTGGTGACAAGTACAATTAAATCAGCCCAAATATTTCAGTAATATGAACCAAAATAATGCACCAATATTATTCACAAAATTCAATTACAGTACAGATATGGATCAAAAATATTCACCGAGCTTTTTTAACATATTAATCAGGTCATTGAATGTTTATTCATTCAGGATAGTGCTTGTGGTGTTCCATGTGTGAGAAGTTTAAGGGTTATCAGAATCTAAAATCAGCTTCCAAATGCTAGTGCATTGGATGTCATCGATCATATCCCTAACTGATGGCTCGTTAAGCTTACTGAACAATTACTCAGATCCCCAAAACTTTTGCTTTCTGTTTGCAGGAAATTTCATCAAATTTGCACTCTTTAACGGACAAACTCCGGGAAGAGTTACTGTAGACAGATACCTTAAATTTGTCTAGAGATATGATTTTCTTTTCTTATATAGTATCTAGAGATATGGTTTGTAACTCGGAGGATAATAAAGTCTCATGGAACCTGTATATTACTTTAATTCATGTGAATTTTTTTTTTGTAACGTCAGATGCAGTGATTGGCCTTTTTCACCTAGCCAACAATTACTGGCTTTTGATAGTGTACATCTACTTCCTAATCTATCTTAACCGAATCCCATACAGTTCAGAACCTCAACACTGATTTCACTATCTCAATACCAGGCGGAAACTAAGTAGTTATTGAAAAACGACAATTAGCACAAAAACACTAGTAATGCTGATTCATAGAACGAAGCTCTAATGACCAATTCCATCAACTATCATAACCTTAATGGTTACTGCTAAACCTTAATAACCATCATTGTGCCTAAGCATGCCATGATCCTTTGGGGAAAAATGAGACACTTTGCAACAAAAAGTAATCATTTACAAATAACTAGCACTCCTATTAACCAACTACAAAAACACAAGCAGATAAATACTGGAAAGGTGTGTACTTGGAATTCTTATTCGATGTTGATAGAAATCCTTCAAAGCCTTTTAGCGCGTTCCCAAAAGTGCCCGATTCTTGGAAATAACTCGTCTCTAGCTCATAAACCTACATCAAACCATTACCCACATATGAACAACAAAACAGAATAATGCGAATAAGCAACAACGTCTCACATGACATAAGTTGCAAATACTCAAAATTACAGCAAAAACTCATTACCACAACATATCAAACTAATAATATCATATTTTTAAAAATCAGTAAATCAGCACGAAATATACGACTCCTTCTAACACGTAGTTTAAGAAAGTAAAAAAATCACTAAAGCATCACGAAATATACTACTTCCTCGATTTCAATTTGTTTGTTTGGTTTTCACTCGATACGGAGTTTAAAAAAGTAAACCAAACTTTACAATCTTTTGTACTTGTTGTGGTCACCCAAAATATACCTTAATGATTTTAAACATGTCACCAAGCTCGCCAAAATAGGAAAAAATCATTCTTTTTTAAAACGAACATAATAAGACAAACAAATTGAATCGAAAGACAGTAATATCCAACTAAAGAGTTTCTACTTTCTACAAAACAAACTTCATAATCAAAATAATAGAAGAATTCAAAAAAGATAGAGCCTTTTTACTTGTTTTTCAACATTTCGTAATTCTTCTTGAAGCTTTTCTCTTTTGTTCAACAGGGATGCAAGAACAACCTTAGGATTTGAACCTCTGTGCCCTAATGAAAATTTTTTCCAAATATAAAAAAAAAAATCCCAAATTTTGATAAGAAAAATTGAAATTAGGGTTTGAAGGGGTTACCATGAAGCTCCATTTACCCGGCAACTTTTTTTTTTTTTTTTTTTTAAAAAAAAAGATAAAGCTGTAATTTAATTCAGCAGCTACAAGGATGAGTTTTATCAGTGAGATTCATGAGTGTGAGCTTTTGGACAAAATAAAATGTATTTTTATCTTTAAATATTAACTTTCAAAATTGAAAAATGATTTAAATAAACTGGGCCTTAGAGAAAATCACTTTTTGAGTAACTGGGCTGATTCAATATTTATGAACAAGAAAAGAAGGCTTTGATGTTCAAGAAGTTTCTATTTGGGCCGAGTTGTATTTGATAAGATGAAAGAGTGTGCTCGGTACGAAAGAAGATATTTTTTTTAAAAAATGGCACAATATGTATTCCTTTTTTATTAATTGACAATATTTAGCCAATTTTTATTTTTATAACAAAAAAGGTTTTTTGAAATTGTAATTGGCATAATTTAACCCACGGATGAGAAGTTATTTATGTTATTTAAGTTTAATTAATTGTTTTAATTTGTGGAAATATGCACGTGACAATTAAAGTGGGTTGTGGGCACTATTTACATTTTTTTTCTCCTCTTTCCCAAAGTAGACGTTGACATTTATTGGTGAAGTAGTATTGATATTGTAAACATCTTCTATTCTTTTAATTAAAAAATTTTGTTTCATATTCTAGCAGTTTTTCTTCCATTGTGCCTTCTTTTTTTTCTTCACATTTGTATTTTGTTATATAACTTTCTTTGGTTTTTAAGATTTCAAGCATCAGGTTTATATATTCTGAAGAAAATCAATGAATCGTCTCACTTCGAATATTTTTTACTTGTACAATGCTGAGCATTTTAATTTCCAAGTGCAATCCTCATTTACACAATGAAGGAATAATTTGAAATGTATACAAAGTTTTAGTGAATGAATACACAAATATGTATACCTAAATGCAATTTATATATGAATGTTCATTCTACTGAAAAAAACTCAGTCATGATAAATGATAATTTATTTGTTGTTCAATTTTTTGAATGAATGAATACACGAATATGTATACATTAATGCATTGTATATATGAATATTCAATCGCGAGATAAAATTCAAATCTTTTGATAATAATTTCAGTCATCTGTTTAAATTTACAAGTGATTGGATTAATGAAGTATACCATTTTTGAAAAGGTATACATTGTAGTGGATAACATAGATTCATATTGTACTTATATTAATTGACAAAGTTATTTGCGCTATCTCATTCTTCGCTATGATGAATCAAAACTATCAAAGACGCCATTTATTTGTTACAATTTTGTAGTATTTTGTCGTTGATTTTTTTTTGTATTGAATACATGAAATTTTATGAGTTTATGGAGTTTATGGATGTTGAATCGCTTTTTATCTAGGGAGTTTTATGGTTTTCCGCGTTCCATTTTTAGTGCTATGTGAGAGTGACGATTAGTTTCATAATTAAAGAAAAAATCTATTAGTTCCCGTAGGTTAATTAATATGAGCTATTTTGTGCTCCTTATTTTTTGGGCTGTTTAATGCTATTTAATTAGGGGCTCTTTATTGCCAATTTTCCTTAATAGTTGTATATATATGTCATTATCTCATTTTTTTTTCTGATTTTTCTTTTGATAATGATGTGTTTGAGTCAATTTTCGTATATCTTAATTATTTTTGCGAGATATCTGTCATCTTCCACTAGCAACATGTATTAAGAATTTTTTTATAAAATAACAAATTATTAATTTAAAATAGATGTTATAACCACAATTTCATGTAATTCTAATTCATAACAAAAATTTTGACATTCGTATCTCTCCCTTGAATCTCGCTTGCCACTCTCCATGAATCACGCTCTCCCTCGCCTCTCTCACTTTATACAAACACAAATGTATAAACTGTGTTTCTGTTTGTATAAGATAAGAGAGAACTGTATATATATAAATACAAATACATATCTCTTCGTCATAAACACTTTATACAAGTACAAATATTTTTCTGCATAGTTCTCTTTTGCCTTTCTCGCTCTCGCTTTATAATACAAGATATATAAATACAATGTATAATTTATATTTGCATAAGGCGAAAGAAATATTTCATATACAAATACAACCGTTTTAACTCGATTCAATTGTATACAAATTTAAATTTTATGCAGATATACAAACACATAACATATAGACATAGATACATACACTCATTTATACAAATCGCCGCGATTTATACGAATTAGATGCTTGCGATTTTATACAATTAGATGCTCCCTACGATTTTAAACAAATCTAATGTCCCACAACAAAATTTGCTATGAAACGCAAATAATAAAACTATAATTATAGTGTTATATAATTTTTATATTTGTTAAATCTAAAATTTCCGTTTTCTTTTTCCTTTACTTCTATTGAAATTATTTTCTTCAATTTCACATTTTTTTTTTTTTTGAGATTTCAAAAGTATTTAACCAATAGGCTTTAGCTAGCAAATTGAATTTTCATTAGATTGTTGTACGTAGTGCCTATTCACTATCGTCTATTTCTCCTTCGGTGGCTGCCTTTGATTCTACTTCAAACAATTCTCTTCCTCTAGAGTCTCTCTCTAGGTCTCTGTTGATCGCTTTAACCATGTCTTTCAGAATCAGAGGGGTAAGTTTTTTTGGTTTTGTAATTTGATCTGTTTTATAGATCTGATTTTGCTTTGCATGGTTGAATTACTTATCTGTTTGTTTCTGAATTGTTGCTTTGTAGTACAAAATTTGCTTAATTTGATATGGGCAAATCTGAGTTTTATGTTGTTGTGAAGTTATATCGAACTGATTCGTATACTGGCTGTGCTGATCTGTTTTTTGAGTCATGAATTCCGAGCATTATTGCTCGGGAATTCGAGTTGAATCAAAATTAGTGGTGGTAATGCTTGAATTTTGGTTTAAGCACCAAGATTGAGGCTTTATTACAAATAATTTGAAGTTGAGAAAATTAATTGAGCCGAGGGTTTATCGGAAACAACATCTCTACTCAACCTCCCTAGACCATGTTTGTGGAATTATACTGAGTATGTTATTGTTGTAATTTTGAAGTTGAGAATTATTGAGGATTTAAGTTTTGAATAGGTTGAGCTTGTTTTGTTCGAGGTTTTTGCCTTTTCTAATGGTGGGTTTGGGAGAGGTGGTGATTAGAGATCTATTTAGTCGCAAGGAAGTGGAGTTGGTGGTGGAAGTCCATATTTTATAATGGGAAATAGTTGATGACCGTGGTGTCCGGACCATCTACGGGATACCGTTATACCTACCACCGGCAACAAGTACTAGGTAACTCCGTCCACCAAGGTTACGAAAGATACGAAGAATCACCTAGTGTTTTTTTTTGTTTGAACTTGAGACCTGTGGGCTCTCAACCACTTCATTGACCTTTGGGTGCGATTCTTCCGTATTTAGAGACTTCATTCTTTAATTTTCTTCATTTGACTTCTGGAGGGATTTGATGAAACGAAATTCAGTTAGAGGGCTAGTCTGTTATATATATATATGTTTCATCTTTCTAACCACACAAACTACTTGTACAATTTTTGTTCTATCATGCCTGTGGTTCTCTTTAGAGCAAATTTATTGAACATGTGTTATGTTTCTAGACAAATGCATCCTCTGGCATGGGGGTTGCTGATCAAAGCAAAGCTACTTATATGGAACTGCAAAGGAAGAAGGTGCATCGATATGTGATTTTTATGATTGATGAGAAGAAAAATGAGGTTGTGGTTGAGAAAACTGGAGGTCCAGCTGAGAGCTATGATGATTTCACTGCAGCTCTTCCTGAGAATGACTGCCGATATGCAGTATACGATTATGACTTCGTGACATCTGACAACTGCCAAAAGAGCAAAATTTTCTTCTTTGCCTGGTAAGTTATAATTTCATCCTGAACTTGCATAACTGGATTTTTATCAAAGAAATGTGTGCCACCTTATATTCTAGATAGTTAAGACACTTTTCATGATTTCATATGCTTATACTGTCCTCTGTGAATGTTGCTGTACTATTCAGCAGTCTAGAACAGGGATTCCAATTTCCAAAAGAAAACACGGGAGGTGTATTGGCTTGCTGTTTTATCATAACTTCAGTCTATATGTGCAAGGGGCATTTTGCTCTCATTTATGAATATTGGTTCTAAATTATCTGCAATGCTGTCAAGTCACCACATTAATTATTTTCACAGAGCAGGCACATTCGGATTTACAAGTATCAAGCTTTATTGTCAAATCAATTGAGTGAGTGATATGCGAGTAATGTGGAATAGTGGATGGATAGTTTTTCTCCTTTATGGAATATAACTAGCCCATGACGATGTGAATTGCAATTATTATGGTAGCATTCTACGGGAGTGTCTGTGATGGCTGAAACAGTTGAGTTAATCGTAGAGAAAGTAAGAGGTCAGGAGACCATTTGTGTTATTATGTATGTGGCTTAGGTTTTGCAAGAAGGACGCTTTTGTGAAGTAAAGTTGACAGCTGTAGTGGTCAGATACCTGAGATACTCGCGAAGTGAACGTCAATATCTTGAGAAAATGTTATAGTACTGAGAATCTAAGTTGCGCGGAGTCTTCATTTACATTGCCGCACCCGTGTTGGATTCTTCAAAAATACACTATTTTTGGAGAATCTGACAAGCACCGTATGACATTGTTGAAGAGTCCGAGCAACATAGCTGAGAATAGCCATATGAGTAGAACTTGCATGCACATATTGTGAAAGGTGGAAAACTGACCAGCAAAGGAATTGCTGATGCTACGAGGAACCATATTTTTTTAGAGAATACTCTGCAGTCGAGACAAATCGAGGTGAAAAATAGTTGGGTTCAGGGTCTTTAAGAATTCATTTTTCCTATAACTAGTGTGTGTTGTTTTGTGCCTAGCATATCATTGTAAGAAATTTGTATCTAGACCTTAGTTAGGTATTTATTACTCTTTCTGCAGTGAACTTTAAGACCCTGCAGAATTATATTTAGAAGTTTTAGGAGGATGAAGAAATTCCCCATGCATTGGGGTAGACTATACGGCAGTGTTTTCCCTGTTAAGGATAATTTTGTGACAAAAGTTCTTGTGATAAGGTCTGAAGATTTATGGAAATTATCCTTTGCGTTATGGGGATTGCAGAGCGAGTATATTTCCGTCAGTAGAAGAGACTAATTCTTTGGCTAATTTTGGATTTTCATTTGAGTCTTGGCATGTGTCTAAGGATTGTTCTATATTGGTTTTGGGTTAGACCAAGTTCCATTTGAAGTTATTAATTTATTTACTTTAGTTCTTTTAATTTCTTGTCTGTTGTGTACTCGCAATATATCCTTCGAGAATATGAAATTTTCTCCCTTCTTAGATCCGTGAAGCAGTGTTGTATCTAAAATAAATTCTTATCTTCTTATTGCAAATTAAAGTCCCCTTGGTCCTTCTTCTCCTCGACAAGACAAACTAAAACATAACAAGAAACACGACGGAAATGAAGGGATGTCTTCAGTAGGAAAATGTTGTCAAAAGTAGTGCATTTTTGGAGAGTTCGAGCAACATAGAATTTTTACTTTGGGAAATCATTTCATCGGATTAGTTTAATTATGAAAGAGGTGATATTCTAATCCATTCTTTTCAGGTCTCCATCTGTTTCCCGAATCCGATCGAAGATGCTGTATGCCACATCTAAGGACAGGTTCAGGAGGGAGCTGGAAGGCATACACTATGAGATTCAAGCTACTGACCCTACTGAAGTAGAACTTGAAGTGCTCAAAGAACGCGCTTACTGATTGATCAAACATCCTACTATGAAACAACCATTCATAATATTTCTGTGTAATCGCGTCTTACAAGACTCGATCTACTTAACTATGACATAAATAACTCGACGCTTGGGTTGCTGATTACCAGACAACTCATGATAGTATATCATGTTTTCTGGTTATGAGCTCGCTCATTCTCATGATGCTTCCCAGTCGAGAAACGAGTATGGTGTTCTGTATGTGAATGGTTATCAACTTCTCTATGTCTACGCAATGAATATTATGTGTTATTAGTATCTGACCGATAATTTCTGTTGTTTTTCCTGTCTATCTGTTTGGGAGATAGTTAAATAGATCTTTAGTTGAAACTACAGCGCGTTTTTTGGTCGCTATACAGCCATGTACTGCGAAGATTGACTAGTTTGTGCTTTATTTATCAAGATATTAGATTGTAGTTAACATAAATTTTTAGATCGTGGTTTAAAAGGTCTATGTTACGAGAGAAATATAAAGATGGCACTCATACAACAATTATTGTAATAAAATGAACGGGCAAAAATTTCTGCTACATAAAGCAAAATAAATTGGTAAGATTATGTACAACATGTCTGGAAATTAATTGTGTAATGATGAAAACAGTATTGTTTTCTCTAAATATAAAAAAACTGCTGTTTTGCTACTATTAGAGGACATGGCTTTAGTGAAAATATTATAAATTAAGGGGCTAACTTCCAAAAGAAAATTATGTTAGCATTTGACTTTCATTTTCCCATGTGTAAATAGCTCAATCTTATCTACTTGATCATCATTAAATCATAATTTTCTGTTATATAATTATATGAAAGTCTGAAGTTGAATCCTAATATGATTAGTGATGACTGATTTATCGTATTGTGAAATATCAAAAATTATTTTAAAACATTGAATTAATTTGGTATTATAATAATACTATATTTTAAAAATCAAAAATAAATTTTTTTTAATCGTATCATATCTATTTCTAGATTCTTCGAAACACATCTAATATGAAGTTAGATGGAATATATTTTCAATCATGCACTTACGTACACATCACAACGTTGTCATTAAGAATACTTATGTCATAGTACAATAATTATATAAAAAAAAGAAGTCATAGTAAAAAAGCAAAAGAATTGACTTTTAAATAAACTTATTTCTATATGAATTTGAACACAAATTCTATCTAGATATAAATTACATAAACTTGTAAAATACCAAATTTTGCACAAATTTGATTTTCTACAACTTTAAATTATTCCTTCAAACATGAAAAGATGCAAAGTAGTACTCTCAAATATGTATTCTCATGTAGTATGCAAAAATGCATAGGAGTTTAAGGTATAATTTCTCATGAGCAACCATGAGAATATAATAAATAGAACTTTTTTAAGATGCTCTTATTATCTATACTTTGTCACATTTAGAGAATGTCACACTTTAAAAGATATGATGTACAGAACGTATCCTAATAAGCAATAGTATATGTTTTCATGATTCGAATCAGTTATATTCATATGGTACGAAGACAATTTTATCATTGCTCCAGACTTGCTTAAAAAAAGTAGGCATGAATCTTGATGCTAGATACTATAATTAGTATGAAATCAAATCCTAAAGTTTGTATGAAGTTGAATATTTTATTAAGCTATTAATCATATGGTATTTTATTTTATTTTTCATTTTGCTGTAATTGGTTTGTGGTGGTCCTGTAGATTACATTTTTTAGGATTATTATTCTTGTAAAGAGCTGCTGCCATTGAACTTTTGTCTTTGAGGCCATTCCACTTGATCACATGAAGTCTAATCTTTTTACTACTTACTATCTTTTTCCCTTTTTTGCATCTCACCAGATTTTAATACTCCATGTGGGATGTTCCCTATTGTTGTTCTTGGATTTTGTCTTATCTGATCTATACTATCTTGGTTAAACACAATCTTGGTACTAGATTTCAGTAGTAAATCTCTTATTGGTTCTCTTATGACATTTTCTTGTGGAATTATTGGTATGGGTGAGATTGATCTTTGATTTCTTGAGTATTAGTAGTGGTTTTCTTTACATGGGGTTTTGGAAAAATATGATTTTTCACTAAGTTTGATGGTTTTCTTGGGAATATGATGAGAAATTGGAGTGAGTTTTGAGTAAAGATTGGATTTTTATGATGTTATGAGATTTGGAGTGAAGGTATTTGTTGGGGTTTGAATTTTTTTTTGTGAAATAAATCTTGGCTTTACTTGGGTTTTGGCAAAATATGATTTTTAACTAAGTATGCTAGTTTTCTTGGGGATATGATGAAAAGTTGGATTGAATTTTGAGTAAAGATTTGATTTTTATGATGTTTTGAGATTTGGGGTGAGCTGAAGTGAAGATATTTGTTGGGGATTGTTTGGATTTGTCCAAATTTTGTGGGAATCTTGGTTTGTTGAGTATTAGTATTGGTTGGGTTTAGTTGGGGTTTGATAAAATAGGATTTTTAACTAAGTATGCTAGTTTTCTTGGGAATATGATGAGAAATTGGACTAAATTTTGAGCAAAGATTGAATTTTTATCATATTTTGAGATTTGGAGTGAAGATATTTGTTGGGGATTGTTTGGTTTTGTCCAATTTTGTGGGATCTGTGAAAACTGACTAGTTGGAAATGGAGAGCAATTCCAAGACAGTTGTGTGGTTTAGGAGGGATTTGAGGATTGAGGATAATCCAGCTTTAGCTTCTGCTGCTAGAAATGGAAGTGTTTTACCGGTGTTTATTTGGTGTCCGAAGGAAGAAGGGCAATTTTATCCAGGTAGAGTTTCAAGATGGTGGCTGAAGCAATCTCTAATTCACTTGAAACAGTCTTTGAAATCTCTTGGGGCTGAACTTGTGTTGATCAAAGCTCAGAGTACACTTTCTGCTCTCACGGAGTGTGTCGATGCTGTTGGAGCAACAAAAGTTGTGTATAATCATCTATATGGTTAGTAATAACTTTCCGTTGGCCTTCACTGTTTGAGTTAGTGTTGTATATCTCTGGAGAAAGTGTCATGTTATTGCTAATATGTGTCGTCAGCTAATGTTATGGATCTAACTGTCCTAATAAACAAGCTCCAATTAGCTTTATTTCTTGTTCTTGTTAGCGTGGTAGAATATACAACAACATACCTAGTGTAATCCCACAAGTGAGGTCTGGTAGCGCGATAGAATATGGTAGACTATAAATAGAGGGTCAATACACCGCATATATGTTCATACAAACATATACATATGTGTGTGTGTGTTTGTGTGGAATTTGAAGTATATATGGCTATAGATATTCGGTATTGATCTGATGTTCTGGTATCAATAGTGATAGGTCTTATCTTTGCTATAACACGTGCTGCATCGTTTAGTTTTAATAGAATTGTATAGAGGAAGTACTTACATGATCAATTTTCGGTACTTGAATATTTGAGTTCCATGTGCCCGGTATCTGATTTGAGGAAGTACTTACATGATCAATTTTCGGGTTTGATTTAGATCCTGTTTCACTTGTTCGTGACCACAATATCAAGCAAAAGTTGGGGGAGCTTGGCATATCTGTTCAGAGCTACAACGGGGACTTACTGAATGAACCATGGGAAGTTTACGATGATGATGGAAAAGTTTTTACAACTTTTGATGCATACTGGGAGAAGTCGTTAAGTATACAAAACGAACCTGTTTCACAACTTCCTCCTTGGAGATTAACTCAAGCTGCAGGTATGTCCGAGACCCCGTAACCTCCTAGTCAAATGACAACAATTTTACTAGCAACGCCAAGGATCCCCTTCTTGTTTTACATTAACTTGATGAATATTGTCAATATGGATATTTAGTAAACCTGATGATTTTCATTTCTCTCATTGACAGGATCAGTTAAAATGTGTTCAATTGAGGAATTGAGACTGGAAAACGAGTCGGAAAAATCTAGTAATGCATTATTAGGGAAAGGATGGGCACCAGGTTGGAGCAATGCGGACAAGGCCTTAACCGAATTTGTAGAGAGCAATCTACTCGCGTACTCAAAGGATAGGCTGAGAGTCGGGGGAAACTCTACATCCCTTTTGTCTCCTTATCTCCACTTCGGAGAAGTAAGTGTGAGGAAAGTTTTCAACAGTGTACGCTTGAAGCAGATACTTTGGACCAAAGAAGGGAACTCTGTTGGAAAAGACAGTGCTACTATTTACCTTAGAGCTATTGGACTTCGAGAGTATTCTCGTTATATCTGTTTTAATTTCCCATTTACTCATGAAAGATCGTTACTGAACAACCTGAGGTTTTTCCCTTGGAATGCTGATCAAGCCCATTTTAAGGCTTGGCGACAGGGACGGACTGGTTACCCATTAGTCGATGCAGGAATGAGGGAGCTTTGGGCAACGGGATGGGTTCATAATAAAATAAGAGTGATCGTGTCAAGTTTCTTTGTCAAGTTTTTACTTCTGCCATGGCAATGGGGGATGAAATACTTTTGGGATACACTCTTGGACGCGGATTTAGAAAGTGACATAATTGGTTGGCAATACATCTCTGGTAGCTTGCCCGATGGTCATGAACTTGAGCGCCTCGATAACCCAGAGGTATGATATGTTGCTTGTCATGACTTTATTTTTTCTATTAATTTTATGGCATAACCACAATAGAAGTTACGAGTTCAGCAGAATCCAGTAGCTTTGACTAAACTCTATGTTCATAAACTTTAAATCCTGGATCCGCCTCTATCTAGAGACTACATAATCATGCCAAACTCAAGAAAACATACCTTTTTCCTTTATTCAACTAGACATTTCCGACTCTATTTATGAAGGCCTTTTATCGATATGGAGAAAAAAACGCTCTTTTTATACCTAGTAAAATGCATGATGTATTCTCGGGACATTTAGTTGATGAGTCGCGAGCTTATTTAAGTTTCATCAACTCTTCATGCAGGTTCAAGGATTCAATTATGATCCGGAGGGCGAATATGTAAGACATTGGCTACCTGAGCTAGCAAGAATGCCAGCCGAGTGGATCCACCATCCTTGGGATGCATCACTTAATGTGCTCAAAGCTGCAGGGGTGGAACTCGGAATGAATTATCCGAACCCCATAATTGATGTAGATGTTGCGAGGGATCGTTTAATGCAAGCTATAATTATCATGAGAGAAAAAGAAGCAGCTGTGAATGCTTCAGATGTAAATGGAACTGTTGAAGTTGTGTTTGATAACTCGGAAAATGTTGGAGATTCAGCCAGTATTCCAAAGGACGAAGTTGTAAAGGGAAAGGTGCCTTGCCCGAGCAGTTCATCTTATGATCAAAGGGTGCCATCAATGCAAAATGTATGCACATATAGAAAGAGACCAAAGCCCGAAGAGGAAACAAAGAAGCTAAACGATAACAAGCTTAGCTACAAGAACGAAAGGATCAAAATGTCAAACGTGGACGGTGACTTGTGCTCTACTGCAGAATCCTCTTCTATGAAAAAACAGATGACCGTCAGCAGAAACTCATTCTCTGTACCTCGAACAATAACCATGTCTCACGACAGAAAATCCTTTGATGACGAAGCATCATCACATGTGAAGCTACAAAAGGAAGAAGAGATTGACACAGAAATCAACTCGTGCAAAAATGGTAAGACACGAACACCCTAAGCTTGAGTTTTCATTGTCTGTTTCCATTCAAAACAGGAGAGCTTAGCTACATAAATATACTTGCATTTTTACAAAATTCACTTCAATCACTCGTCTCGTCTCTGTTCTAGTTTTAACCATCATGACCGGACCCTGTCTTCTTTTCCATCTGCAGAAGCTACAACGCGATGATTCCCTCACCATCTCCAAAAATCTGTCTCTTCCGAAAATGTTCAATAGGAGACAGATAGTTGAATCAACATATGCAGTGGAATGACGATATTCTGTTGAACATTAATTTCTTCGTGTATATATAACTACCTCTTAATCGTAGCAAGGTTGTAGTTTGTTTGACATAGTACGCGATAGAACTCATCGCGATGCAGCTTAGATTCATGGTTTAATTTCTGCTTTGTTTAGTTACATATATAGACCATGCATATGTAATCTTGAATATGAATTTTTTTTCTTGTATTTTCATAGTAATAAAAGATGAAAATAGGTCATCTAGTTTTGAGAAAATGATAACATATCCTACTTTGGGTATGAAGTGTTTGTGTATTCTTATAACTAGCTAATTTATCCGAGCTTCCTGCAATTGATTTATTGATGATATCGTCAAGCTTAAAAAAATCCTTTAGTAATATACGAATATATAATAAAAATAACTTTAAAGTGTGAAAACTATCTTGGGAAATTAACACTATTAGAAATAAGGGTTTTTTCTATCATAAATGAGTAGAAAATTTGTATTATAGAATATACATGCTCCACTAGCGAATCAATTCATTGAGAAAATGTATAGAGGGAAACATGTTTTGAAATAGCGAGAAATTTCCTAATTTTTTTCTATGAAAATATTACTATTTTTTTTTAAATTTTACCATCGATTCATCAAAATATATGTTAAAATAGCCAGAAAATACTTGTTCCAGATACTTGTTACAATTTAGTTTTCACTAGTGAAACTATATAAACTTAAATTAATATTTCAAGATATTTTTCTTTTATCATATTGATAAGATAAACATGGTAATTGATAGTATTTGTTTAAATATAAACATTATATATCTAAATTTTAATTTTAAAATATTAAGTTAATCTAATTCAATTTAATTTAAAAAATTAATCAAATTAATTCTGAAAAAGCAAAACTTTACAACTATTTTAGACCCCAAATATAATTCTTAATAGGGAAAAGACTCAAATATGCCATCGAACTTTCAGAAAAGACTCATTTGTGTCATCAGTTAAAAGTTTGACTAATTTATGCCATTATTGTTAAAGAAAAGACACATTTATGTCATTATTTTTTAACGATGATTTTGCGAAACCATTTTTGACACGTTGTCAATTACAATTCGGCCACGTCATCAATTTTTTTAAACAAAAAATAAAAAAATAATTTAATTTTATTCAGAATTTTATTTTATTTTAATTAAAAAAATTGATGACGTGGCTAATTATAATTCGACCACGTCATCAATTTATTTAATAAAAAATGAATTTTTTTTTCAGGATTATGATTTTTTTTATTAAAAAAATTGATGATGTGGCCGAATTATAATTGGCCACGTGTCAAAAATGGTTTTGCAAAACCACCGTTAAAAATAATGGCATGAATGAGCCTTTTCTTTAACGGTAATGACATAAATGAGCCAAACTTTTAACTGATGGCATAAATGAGCCTTTTATGAAAATTCGATGGTATATTTGAGCTTTGCACTTCTAAATATGGACTTGTTTTCTCCAAATATTTTTTGTTTCTTTATTTTGGAAAGAAAGTTTTATGCATTGAAGTATTTTTTTTTTCTCTTGAAATACTTTTTTTACCAAGTAGCCTAAGCCCACCGTTTATTCTATGAGTACAAATTGTATTTCATTGTTTGATGTTAATACCTAAGACATTAGAATAAATTCCTGGACAAAATATCCATTAATTATGTTTAATAGCCCATATATTTTATTTTATTTTTCTATAATGGTAGTGTACAAATTAGTTTGCATGCAATTTGTATTCCACCCATTTCATTTTTGATCGCAAAATTTTTTTATATATTTATAAACTATCTAAAAAATGCTATAAGTCATAATAATTGATGATTCAAAATATTTAAAAAATCTATGAAAATTTTATGATAAAAAAAAACTTGTTTAAATTTTAAAATTCGAAAAGTATTACATAAAATAGGACAGAAAGAGTACAAGTTTATGACAAACATAATTTTATTTCTTAGTGATTCAAAGAAAAGGGATATGAGGTAATACTTTCGGTTTGTGATTGTACTTTCTTTATTACTTACAATTACTTCCTTTATCTTGAAATAATTATCATCGCTTTTTAAAAGTCTAATTGTTTATTTTTTTTTCTCAAAGAAAATTAAAAATAAAATATCGTACTATTTTTATGCTTCGTGAATTAGTTATACTTTCTCTTTCACTTTTACTTATTTTGGACTTTACACACTCTAATATCTTCCCATCTCTATTAAAACTAGTCAAATTTTGACTTAACACAATTATTAAGAAAAAAATAATATTATTGATATAATAAATTATTATTTTATCTCTATTAATCAGTAAAGTTCCAAATATATTTATTCAATGAATTCTTTTTAAGACATTAACTCAATATTAATAAAGGAAAAGGAAAAAATTTATCCACACCGGATATTTACACAAAACTAATTCAATTTTCATTATTACGTTATTTAAGGTGAAACGATTTGCGGGTAAAACTTACTCGCACCGGGTGTTTACATCAATCCAATAAATGCATGCCACGTGTTTAAATTTACAGTTCATTTTACTCAATTTTAATTAATTAATATGTATTTTACTTCATTAAATCACATAATAATGAATTTTGGTGTAAACATGCTATTAATATTTTTTTTCTGTGTACCAGTAAAATGGAAAAATAATAAATATAAAAAAACAGATGGCTAATTTTGATTGGCCAGAGAAGATTCCAAAAGAATATTCACTGTCAGTACTGGTACTATATAAGTCCTTCAGAAACAGATATTAGAGTGTTTACGCAAACGATGAAAACAGAAAACGGTATGAGCGAGGAACTGAAGCGAGATTATCGTGTGTGTGAGGAAATTGGGAGAGGACGATTCGGCGTCGTTTTCAAGTGTTACTCGCCGGAAACCGGCCAGAATTTCGCCGTGAAATCTATCAACAAGCTTCTCATCGCCGATGACTCAATCGACCGTCAATGCCTCTACAACGAAGCTAAGATCATGCATTTGGTTTCCCCTAATCCTCACATTGTTCGTATCGCCGATGTCTGTGAAGACGATACGTACCTCGATATCGTTCTCGAGCTCTGCAACTCCTCAGATCTCTTCCAACGACTCTCTACTCAACGAGTTTTTTCCGAGTCTGATGCCATTGCAGTCATGGTACTAGTACTCATTCAGTCCATTACATAAATTAGGGGAAAATGATCTGTGAATTTTAGTGCATTTGTGTTCTTTGTAGATTCAAATTAAATGATTTTGACTGAAATTTCTAAAATGTAGTACTACTTTTAGTTTGTCAAATTGATGATTAAATAAGTGAGAGTAGGAAATTGATAATTTTTGGATCAACTGTTTGTGTTAGGTTCCATTGATGGAGGCAATAGCGCATTGTCACCGGCTCGGCGTAGCGCACCGGGATATCAAGCCGGAGAACGTTCTGTTTAACGAATGGAACGATCTGAAATTAGCTGATTTTGGCTCGGCTCAGTGTTTTCGAGAAGGTGAGCTGATGAGCGGAGTGGTAGGGACGCCGTATTACGTGGCGCCGGAGGTTTTAGCTGGAAGAGATTACAATGAGAAGGTAGATATTTGGAGTGCTGGTGTTATTCTGTATATAATGTTGGCCGGAATCCCGCCATTTTACGGTGACTCGACGGAAGAGATTTTCGAAGCTGTTATCAGAGCGAATCTTAGGTTTCCGACGAGGATTTTCCGGTCTGTATCGCCGGCGGCGAAGGATTTGCTACGGAGAATGCTATGTAAAGATGTTTCTAGAAGATTCTCAGCTGAACAAGTCCTTCGTAAGTATCACCGCTCTAGCCTCGATTTTTTCCTAGATTACAACATTCATTTGTTGGTATAATGCATAAACATATCTTTAACTTAATTTTAACGAATAATTATACCTTCCAATCTTTAAATGTACATAAGTAGACATATAAAAGTGTATAAAATTAAAAAGTTAATAAAATTAAACAAGTAGACATAAGTGTCATACGTAACATACGCTATATAGGTGACAGAATTGACATGTAGGGTGCCATATAGGTGAAATGCGTTCATTTGCTTAATTTTTATACAAGTTTAAGTGTTACTTGTGCATATCCAAAGTTAAAGGTCATAATTATTAAATGATGTAAAGTTACTGGTCAAGTTTATGTATTATGCCTTTATTTATTTGACCAAATCTTTTAATCACAACTTTTAAAATAATTAAATTAAGGCATATCTATATACTTAATAATAATTATTCCCTTAATCTAGGATCAAATTATTCAAATTGAAGTCTAGTTTGGACTTGGAACTCTTTTAGGATTTATGATTCTACCTTTGTGCATTCGACAACGGATTTGATATTTTAAAAAAAAATTAGGAGAGGAAAATGAGATATCTTTAACTCTACGATTTGAATAGAAGAAAATAACATTTTTAATTTTCTTAGATATAAAAACGAAGTACTCTCCGTATCATTCTTAATCCATTAAAAAATTGAGCATAATTTGGGCTTCGAATCATTGACCTGCTTAATCTTAGGCGTGTTGGACAAATCATATTTTTATGTATTAATTTTATCTTTACTATATAAAACTTTTAAAATGCGTGATCACTATAAAAGCTTTTGTTTTTGAAAGGTCTAAAAAAAATTGTGGTTCAATGCATATAATTTGAAAATTTTTAAATATTTATTTAGTTATTTTCTTGGTTAATAAGATGATATATTATAATAATACACAGGGCATCCATGGATCACTAGCAATGATGCGACGAAAGAAGATGGTGTCGTAGCTTGAGAATTTCGACCCCTTATTTGGAACTCTAATCCAACATTATCAATAGATGTGTAGATTACTCATACTTCTTAGTAGTAAAGGAAGTATGATTTTTTTTTTTTCGATTTTCCACCCAGGGTTTAGTGTCTGCATAAAAGTTTCAATAAAATTTGAATCGCACGCTATAGGGCCTATTTGGGGTGAAGGATCCAACATGATTTCTCCATATCCAGAACTCGAATCCGAGACATCTGGTTAAGGGTGGAACAGTATCACTCACTGCACCACATATCATGTTGGTAATATTAATGTAATAAAGTACTATTAACGTCTTATGTCTGAAATTGTGAATCATCAAACTAGTGTTTCCTTTTGTTATATTTTGATCTAACTTTTCATACAGAGATCGTGAGCACTAAAAAAAGATTATCATGCATGAATTAGTTCTCTTTAACTATCAACCACAATAAGTTGACAGATTTTCAACTGTATTATGAGATAAAGGCACACACATGATTTTCTCCTACTTTAACAAGTTTATTGGTGTTACTATACGTTATTGGATGTAATACATCCCTTTTATTTTGATTGTATTTCAATGAAGTGTCTTTGTTGATTGATAAGTACTAATATGAAAGTATATGTTAATAACAAGAATATTAATGACTCGAAAATATAATGAGATGTGATTTATTGTTTCCAATAGAAGAAAAGTAAATATGGACATTTTCCTAGGTATAGAAGTATTCACATTTGTCATATTATTTTATTGATAATAACATTTATATATACAAATCCCAACAATTAGAAGTCAAAAACATTTTTTTAAAATTAGCGTACAAAAACCTAGAGAGAATTGGGTCTAGTTGGATAGAGCATGACTATGCCAATTTTTAGCTTATTCTTTAGTTTGGGAAAACGGTATAAAATAGCAAACTATTAATTTAAATTAAATATTATAATCATAGTTTGATTTAATTATAACTCGTAGTAAACTGTTGCCATTCGCCTCTCTCCCTGAAATTCTAGTTCGCCACTCTCGTTTTCTCGCTGGCAGTCTCTCCCTCGCCTCTCTCATTTTTATATAAACACAAATGTATAAAATGTGTTTGTGTTTATATAAAGTGAGAGATTTCATATATATATATATATATATATATATATATATATATATATATGTTTTCTTTTGTCTCTCTCCATATAATCTCGCTCACCACTCCCACTCGCTAATCTCATTTTATACAACACAAATATATAATTTGTGTTTATGTTTGTATAAAGTGATAGAAAATTGTATATACAAATACCAATACATATATTTTCGTCCTATACACTTGGAATTATACAAATGCAGATATTTCCCTGCCTAATTTTCTTTTGTCTTCCTCTCTTTCTCGATTTATACAAATACAAATTATATGATTGATTCTTTTGTATATGTATATCGAAATAAATTATACAATTGATCTTTTGTATATGTATATCAAAATATACATATTAATAGTTAAAGTTTGTTATAGAATACAATTATATAAACTATAGATATAGCATACAAATATAATTTTTATGTTTACTAAACCTCAAATTTACTCTATTTCAATCCATCTCATTTAGTTCCAGTTACTTTTGGGCCAATTGTATTCCAATTTATCTATTTACTGCCGTCTATTCCGCCCATTTATCATCCCTACCTCATTTGTTTTCTCCCAAAAAAAAAAGTTGAACGCTAAAAGAGAAAGAAAAACCAATCATCTCATTGTTTTCTTAAACTCTTACTTTATTCTTAGTTATTTATTTACTTCGTGGATTGAAATATACGTTGGATCAAAATATCGTCAAATACATCTCGATTACTTTTACGAATATAAGTCCTTAATTTGAATTTATGTATGTATGTAAGATTCATATTATCTTTTTTCGGATGTATTTTATATGTAAATTTCATTGAGACACTCATAAAATCAAACAAATTACACGTTCCATGAAATTAACTCACTCTTATCTGTGTTGTTCAATTACAACAAATTAAAAAAACAAATAACTTGACTCTCCATTGAGAATATTTTAACAATCTATTAATAAACACACACAAATTATTATAAAAGGGTAACACTACATCTTAAATTTGAAATTGGGAAAATGAAGAGAAACTATAATTAAGAAAAGATAGCTGCAATTACAATAACTTTTTAAAACTATATATATTATTTTGGACATTTGGAAGGGCTATTATAGTAGCATACACAAATAGATTTGTTTTGTTCTACATCATGACACTCTGAATTAAGATAGAAAGCTCCATAATCTGAGACACAATTTGTTTGGCAAATTGTAAGTTCTTGAGAACAAGGAAGAGAAGCATTTGATTGTGATGATACATACTAATTGAGCATTAGTTGTAGATAGAACTTGAATCATCACAAACATGGCTGCAAAATCAAGTAATAGAATTAGTGTACTTGTTATGAAATTGTATTCTTATAACAACAACGATGTTTGAGTCAGCTTATATATATATATATATATATATATATATATATATATATATATATATATATATATATATATATATATATACATCCAAAAAGACTCAATTTTACTTGTAATGAAAAAAGTTCAACTGAATATCGTTCATTGCTAGGATAAAAATAACTTGTACTTTTTTTCGCGTAGACAAGAGGGATGTATTCAATGTAACGGGAAAGGATTTTAAAATAAGGTTTGGTTCACAAGTTTGAATTGCTAGTATCGTCAATATGAATCTCATTCTTCTGAATCGAATTGCTGGCATCGTCATTATCAATCACATTCTTCTATAATTTACATTCCAGTTCATTGACCACTAGACAATTTTTTTTAAAGAGAAGAGATTTGGATATTCATTTCGAGTGTGTCTTCTCTTTTTCTCACTTTTTAAAAATATATATGTATATATAACAAAAATTAAAAGACATATTCGAGTTGAAAAATAAAGCATAAAGATGATATACATACCACAAATGTAAGCAATGAAAAAATTGAAGCTAGGGAAAGATACACCAAAGTTCTCCATTGAAGAAATTAAGTGAATAAAATAATCATTTCACTTATCTTTTATACTAGAATACAATTTAAGAGATTGTAAAAATAAGATATAATGTATCCTAATATAGAAATTTCTTGATGAAGCCAAATTTAGAAATGCCATAATATTTTTGATAAATGTACTATTAAAAGGAGGATTTCCTTGCAAAAATAAATATGGAAAACTATTAATTGTACAAAATCAATCTTATACTATGTTATAATGTAAAAATTTAATTTTCCAAAAAAGAGTTAGTAATTATCGTTGAATAATACTATATTTGTTTTTCAATAATTGTACAGCATTGAATCAGTAGTATCAAATGAATAATTGGTTTTGTGAGCTTTCGATGCGTTAATTTTTGTTGATTCATCTAAATATCTAATTAGTTATAACCAATCTATGTACGCTCCCCAAAGTTTATTTGACTTACCCCTACTATATAATATTTCGTCGCCTCAATTTATATGATATAGTTTGACTTGATACAAAATTTAAGAAAGAAAGACTAATAAAAAATATAAGCAATAGTAGATGTTTGTGTGACTATAATTTTTTTTTTTTTAAAAAAAAGTCTATAAATCATTTTTATCAAGGGTAAAATCATTAATATTGACTAATATTAGTCAAAATAATCATGAATTATCCAAATTTGTGTTCTTTAGAAAATCTCCTATAATGATGAATTATTTATATTATTTTCTTACATTCTCTTAAGTTAGAAGAATACTTTATTAAAACAAAAATTTCTTCAATGAAGAACTTTGGTATATTTTCCTACCGTTTCAATTTTCTCATTGCTTATAGTTGTGGTATGTTTTAGTTATATGCTTTTTTGCTTTTCAACAAACGTTAGTGTCGATTGAAAACAACTTCTCTGCTGCTAAGGTAGGTCGTAAGGTACATGACTCTCCCATACACCACTCTGTACGTAAGACTACATACACTGAATATATTGTTATTGTTACATACGTACGTATTTTTTATAATACAAGTTTTATTATAATAACTTTGATTTGTAGTTATGTTTAGCTTCTCTCTACAAGTACTAATGCAAAGAGATTTGTATGTAAATCACAGATAGGACCGCGACTCAGAATAGTGGGTGGAGCCCAAGAGGATTTGGCGGTTCCGTGTCGATGCATGTGCACCCGTTAACTTCGAAAAATTATAAATACACTGGTTTAAATGTATTACCTTGCATTATCATTTCTTATCGTGACATACACTTAGAGAATGAAATCCATAAAAGATTACCACCAATCCAACATAAACTGCAATTAGCTACGAACTTTTCCAAAAAGATAGAAGGGTTAATTTAACTATACTGAATTTATTTTTATTATATAACAAACACAATAAAGAAAATCAAAAGCTCCTGCATCAAAGATTAGCAGAATTACACAAGAAAAAAAAAAACACAAAGCAAAAAAGAATAGATGATTATTTCATCATAACATACAAAAACAAGAACATAAAGCTTTACTGAAAAGCCTCAGAAACTCTTGCACGATGTTAAAAAGGGCGCATTTATGTATTAAACCGAAACTGGAATTGTTTGTGCATTCTCCCCCTTAGTTATTTCTTCTTCTCCTTCATTTTCCTTTGACATTTCTTCCAATGATTTTCCTTTTGATTCTGGCACTAATAATGTGAACAACATTCCAAGAAAATTCACACAACCTAACACAATAAGTGCATTTTTCACACCAATTCCAGTTGGATAACCCGCGTCGACTTTAGATGGATCAGTAGATTGAGCAGCATACAGAAAACCAAATGCACCAACAATTGCACCAGCTTTCCCAGCTGCAGCTGATATCCCGTGGCACGTTGATCTCAACCTAGCTGGAAAAATCTCCGCGGGTACAACAAATGTTGTAGCATTTGGACCAAAATTCGCGAAGAAAAAGGTAAGTGAATACATGATAACAAAACCAATTCTATTTTCCTTTTTAGTCCAATGATTATATGGTATGGCTAACGCGAACATGAACACTGTCATGAAGAAAAACCCCATCAATTGAATCGCAAATCTACCCATTCTATCGATGAATGCAACTGTAAACCAGTAACCAGGTACAGTACTACAAAGAGCAATAAGAGTTTGTGCCTTTGCAATTTTGAATACCTCATCCAACGCGTTCATCGTCTCAGGATGAGGTATCCATCCAATTTTACTAAATATATCCTTCTGAAATAGATTCTGACTATAAAAAGCGATATCTAGTAAAAACCATGTACTAGTTGTTCCAAGCAAATGCAGTCCATGACGATGAAGAAACTCCTTACTAAACAACCCGAAATTATTCCCCTGTATCTCAACAATCTTCTCTTCCTCTGCTTCAATTTCAACATTCAACACTTTACTCATATCGGAAGCAGCTTTCGTAGCATTCTTAGCTACTAAAGCTGTGTAACGCGCTGTCTCAGGCATCTTCATACGCCAATAATAAGTAAGCAAAGCCGGTATAGCACCAAACATGAGTATAATTCTCCATACGAAATCAGCCTCAGGAGGGGTTGAGCCTTCATTATTAACAGAATAAATTGGAGCAGGGTACGCGTTTTTAAATGCACCACTAACAACAAGTGCAACAATCCCTCCTGTCAAAATCCCAAATCCTTGCATCGCGAATACTGCAGATATAAAAGCTCCACGAGTCTTCTTATTAGCGTATTCAGACATGATCGTTGCTGATAAAGGGTAATCACCACCAATACCAAAACCAAGCCAAAAACGAAAAAAACATAATGTAGCAATCACACCACTAGGGGTCTTACCAAAAGACAGCCCTGATGCAATCGAACAAATAACCATGATCATGAGTGTCATTCCATATACTCTTTTCCTTCCCATTTTATCACCTAACCACCCGAAGAACAATTGCCCCGATAGTGTCCCAACAAACGCGACTCCATTCACTGAAGCTGAGATACCAGGAGGGAGAATCCCTGGCTTATGATCACCCTCATGATGATAGTAAATTCGACCGAGTAATTTAGTCACAAGTGAAATGCAAAAAAGGTCATATGCATCAGTGAAAAATCCCATTCCTGCTATCACAATTGCTGTAAAATGATACAATTGTGTTTTAGCAACATCAAGAGCATTTAGTACTTGTAATTGATCTTTAGCCATAGTAATTACTAGTAATATTTCTCAAACTACTATAGTTTTGTATGCTAAGATATATAATGTAGAAAAGGGGTTATTAATAGAATGAGTTCATACAATAAGACAAGGACAACAATACAACAAGCTAAGTTCAATTTTGAGAAATTCTTAATAGTATCAACCTCCCTCCCTTCCAGTTTATATACATTGTTTGACTGTACGTAAAGTTTAATAATGTTTATGGAAAATATTATAATTGACAAAACAAATCGCGAGGGAAAACATTACTGCAACAACAACATATTCAGTGTAATGTTACAATCAAAGGCGGAGTCAGAATTTTCGATAAGGGGTTCAAAATCTGAAGAAATAGACACATGAGGTAAGTACCTTGGTCCAAGGGGTGTCAAGCGATACCCTTGAACGGAAAATTACGTTGTATATTGTGGTTAAATTTTAATTTTATAAATATAAATACATAAATTGACACCTCTTGAAACAAGTTGAAGGTTTAGTCTATTGGTTAGGGGCTTACAAACACTATATCCTATTTCAATTTTTTTTTTTATTGTAACCATTTACATCCTTTCATGAAAATTCTGCATCCGCTACTGCTAGCTACAATGGGATCTAAGTAGTGGCGGAGCCACAATGTGTTTAGGGGGTTCATCCGAATCTCCTTCGGCGAAAAATTATATTATTTTTATATGGTTAAAATAAGTTGAACCCCCTTCGGCGGAAAATTATATTATTTTTATATGGTTAAAATAAGTTTTTAGGTATATATAGTAGATGTCGAACCCCCTTCGGCTATTTCGTATGTCCATTTTTTCAGATGTTGAACCCTCTTATCGAAAATCCTGGCTCCGCCCCTGGATCTAAGAAGAATAAAACGTATGCAAATGGATAAAGGCTAGAGAAGTTGCTTCTGATAGACTCGAGGATAAGATTACAACAAGTTGAATTTTGGAAACTTTTTTAATATTAAGAAAATAAATAAATAAATATTATATATATAGTATGAAAGGTTTATGGTGTCATAGAAATGGGTATATTCGGCCGACTTTGCATATATTACAACAAGAAGGATAGTTGTTAGATACTTCCAATAGAATGCAACTAAGTTTTCTAAGTTCTTTTTTTTCTTGTTTGAACTTATAAACATCTTGAGGAACAGCCTGTTTCCACGTGGCATAATACATAAGTATGTTTTTTTAAGTTGATTCGACTTTAAATGATATTTATGTTTGGCATATACCAGTAGATACTTAAATTTGTATAAAGTTGAACAAGTAGATACACACATCCGACATGATAATTTGTGTAAGATACAACCGAACTTATCTGTTTTTCTGAAACAATCTTTCTACCTCCACAAGGGATTGATAAGGTCTGCATACACTCTACCTTCCCCAGACTTCACTTGTGGGATTTGACTAGGTATGTTTTCGTTTTTGCATAAAGGATGTATGCGTCTAATTATTCAACTTTATACAAATTTTAAGTGTCTATTTTGTACACACTCAAAGTTGGACGATACAAATATCAATTGAGAACAAGTTAAAGAACACATTTATATATTATGATTTATCTTTAACCAACTAATTATTTTTTACTTGATTACAGATTCACGTAAATCTAATAATTATTGATACAATTTTTTCATGCGTTTTCAACTGATACAACACATATATTGATACAAATGATACGACTAATACTTATTGCCTCGATATAACTCTTTTGTTGATATAATTAAAATATTTGCCCGATATAACTCTTTTCCCCATATAATAACTTTAGCTATATTTCATAATTACATATCTAAACTATAGTTATTTATGAAATTTTCTGATTATTTTACACGACAACAAGTCCATATACTACCAACAGAAAATCACATCTTTCAAAATCCAAATCAAGTGTATTAATGAAATTTTTTTAAAAAAAAAACTTTATTCTCTTTTCTGCTCTTTTGTCCAACTATATGTAGTTTTTTGTAAGTTATCTTTTTCATTATATATTATTTTCATACATAACAAAGTTGAATTGAGATAAAAGTTCTCGTTGCTACCTAAGCACTATCAAAAGGTGTACTTTCTCGATCTCAAATTATTTGTCATGATCTTTAAAAATAATTGACTCATCAAATTATGTGAAAGATATTAAAATACTTATAATATTTTTTCTAATTAATAATTCGTAAAAAACGTATAAAAAAGAGTCACAATAAATAATTTGAGATATCGAGAGTACACTATTTTGAGTATACTTAAAAGTATAGTTCTAATACTATTTTAGTTACTTTTAAGTGTACACATGCAAATTTCTTGTAACAATGATAAAATTGTACACAAATCATTATTGTAAACACATAACTAATTATTGAATCATACAAAAATTGGGTTATTTAACCCTATAATTAATCAAGTTTAACAATTGTTTTGGACTTTACAAATTAAACACGTAGAGTCTAACTTTCTCACTCTTTAATCTAAGTTTAAAAATAGAATAAAGTTCACTTTATAATAAGACTAAGATTAATCTAACACTAGTATGGTGAAGTTCCTTTCTTTCTTGATAATCAATAGAATCAATCCTTTTCAGTAAAACGCATCATGTTTGAATTATAATTTATTTTTATGTAAAAAAATAAATTTATTAATAAGCTTAATTATTTGTCAAAGATCGATAGCGTATAAATACCGCCGGAGTAATATAAGTGTAACACTTGTGGCCTGGCCTTTCAATTGACATTTTTGTTCTTGACGATAATATATACGTTCTATGACTATATGAAATAGACACACTAGAAAGGGAAATATTGTCTCAATCAATCAATCAATTACGAGTCTCATAAATTATTTTATTGACTATAGTATAAAGATATTTACCTAGATAGTTACTCACTTCCGTATTCATTTTTATTTGTCATGTTATATTTTTTGAAAGTTTTAAATTGAATTACATTAATTTAATATTTCAAACAAAAAATTTAAATATTAAAAAATTATACGAAAAATACTATAAATTCCATTTTTTGCATATCAATATGATGAAAGTCAAATTTTTTATAATTTAACTCTAAAAAAAATAATTATGACAACTAAAAATAAAAGGGAGTTAGTAACATCTTATGTGTAATACAATGTATGATTAACTACTTTTTTAATAATAATAAAAATAAATAAGAAGAAGAAAATGAGAAATTTCTTGGTATTTAATTATTGAAAGATAAACAGTAAACACGGCAAAAAAGGCTTGGCTGATATCACTAACAAGGATATTACCTAGGTACGTTTTTCTTTTCCTTTACATCTCGATGTTTATATTAAAGCTTCGATTAAATTTAAATTACATATTATATGATCTATTTGAAATTGGTGATGTCAAGAAGATTTTTTTTATATATATATAAGGCTCGAATATGATATTTTTGATTGAGGATACACAATAATTTTATGGACTTGAAATAACTTTATTATATTTTATTAAAATAACTTTATTAATTTCCTAATTTATTATTTTGAACAAAGAATAGACCAACAATCAATAGACCGTTCCCCACCTAAAGAAGAATATTCAATTAGGAGGAAAAAGCATGGAAATTTCTATGTAGAAATTAATAATAATTACTACTATATATGCCTAAGGAACAAATTAGTAATGAATTGGAACATTAATATAATAACCAGGCAAATTTGTCTATATTATCTGAAATTGCATAATTTTATTTTTCATTACATTTTTGGTTTATTAATATCTTCTTATTTGTTAATCGTCTCGTATTTGTCCTTACAATTAACGGAATTAATTCTACGAACCTCTCATGATATTTTGACTTTAAATCTACAGTATAATTTTTCAACAAACCTCTCCTTTGGCAAGAATATTCAACGAAACCAAGAGGAGAAACAAATTAATTATATTTTTAGTACATTATGTTCTTAATTTACTTTGGTTTAACGTAGAGATTAAGGAAAACATATTGTTTTTTTTTAGATACAACGTAACGCAAGCTGTTCTCCCAATATTTTATTTTTACGCCAAGCTCATAATTAGTTATCTTACTGTCACTATTAAAATTTGATCATTATATGAATTGTCAACATATGGACGAATCAGAGTCCAACGACTTAGTGATTGGATTATGTGGTATTCTTATATGGTTTTGTACGATTTATTTATCGCGATTTAACTTTTAGAATTTGATTATACTGATCAAGATTCTTTTTTTTATCGGACGTTGCGGCTCCAAACATACAATGAAAACTTGCTTCCACGTTCAATATCTATGAATATTTAGTGAACACTTCAATTCGGTTGGTTATTTTTGGAAAATTACTGTTTCCCCTTTCGATATCGACCTCGAGTCTTTTATGATTGAGTTTTGTAAGTTAGTTTCGAACTTTGAGTTTAAAGTTGAGAATTTGATAAGTTTTGACTTGAGTTTGAAAGGCTTAAGTTGCTTAAAAGTGGGTGTCTTTTAGAGTTTCGAGCATCAAAATTCCATCGATTTCATCCGTCTCCAAATGTGGAATTTGATTAGAGAGAGTTGTCTATATCATATTCGGAGACTTTTTCAGGATTTAGGGTCCTAAGTTGTAAAATTGTGAAATTTTAGCCTTTGGGTTGACTTTGGTCAACATTCTGGGTTTGGATGCTTGGATCGAAATTCTGAGAGTGGGGTTGGACTTGAGAGATGATTTTAAATCTAGGTGAGGTCTTGGTTGATTTTTGAGAGGTCCTAATTTTGTTTTAGACTTTTTAGACGTTGAGTTAGTTTCTTGTGGTTTTCACAAATGTCGGATCAAGGAAGTTTCAGATTCATTTTTAGACGGTTTCATAGAGTCCTGAACGTCGAGTACAATTGATTTACATATTTGATTTGTGGGCAGGGGTTTTTGAACGACTCTCGAGGGTCATTTCGATGTTTTTGAGTGTTGATTGTGTTTTCTACCTCACTTTTGTGACGGTCATATTGCTTAAGCAACCTGTGCTTAAGTGAAAGGCTTGTCACTTAAGCGACATCTGAGAGAGGTTTTGACCTACCTTTTTCAGAGTTTAAGCCCTATCTTCCATTTTGAGCTTGGGAAACCATTGGAGACGATTATGAAAAAATTCATTGTACGAATTCATTTGGGTGAACTTTTATGACCCTAAAACTTCATTTCCCTTTGATTATTTATGAATTCTAACATAAAAAATTGAGATTTTGATTGGTAAGTGACAAGTTTTTCAAGAACTCAAGTTCTTCACTAAAATAAAGATTTTGAAAAGAGTCATTTCCAAAATAGTTCCACAAATGAGTTCCTAAAGCCTTGGGAAGTTTTTTCAAGAGTTGATTTTCGGATTCAAAAATATATTTTTGAAATTGGTTTTTGAGTTGATTGACCCATTTTTCAAGTAATTAATGTGGGTATTGTTGTTTTCTAAAACTGATTATGAATACTTAATTGATATAGATTGTGTGAGTTTGAAAGTGATTCGGAAGGGGAAAACTCAAGCTTCGAATTGATTAAGACAAGGGATCTCCTGAAACCTTGTATTCTAGTAGATTTCATGTATTCCCTTCATTACTTGTGTTTTTGGGAGTAATAAGAATGAGGAGAACGGTTAATAGTCCACTTGATAACTCTTAATGAATAAAAAGGAGTTGAACTGAAAAGGTTATGTGGTGATCATAATGTTTGTGAATTACCTTGTTGTAACCCTTATTGATTGATGAAATGATTAATAGCATGAAAGTGGACTTGAATTGCATGAATTGTTGTCTCTTCCATATGGTGATATTGCTTGTGTGCATCGATTGTCAAACATTGTGATGAGACAGTGATAGTTTTAATGTCAAGGTCATTGTCGGTGAGTGTTATAATGTCGAGATCTTTGCCAATGAGTATTATGATGTCGAGGTTTTTACCGGTGAGTGTTATGATGTCGAGGTCTTTACCGGTGATTATTATGATGTCGAGGACTCTCCGGTGATTGTTATTATGCCGAGGTCAAATCCGACTAGTATTTTGATATAAGGCCGATGGAAAATGATTTCGACTAGTGATTTGATATAAAGTCGATGAAAAATGGTTCTGCATAGTGATATTGTGCCAACGGAAAATGGTTCCGCGACAAGAAATTGATTATTATGATTTGATGCATTTTATACTAATGTGTGGTTTACTTGATACTTGTGATTGATGTATTTGTTTCGTGTGATTAATCTTCTTGACATTGAGATGGATTTACTTGATTTGTTTTGTTGTTGAATTGTGAGAATTGAACTATGAATATTGAGTCTTCTGAGTCATGTATTATACTAGTAGGTTGGGCTTCTGTGTCAGTTGTAGTTTGAGGAGGTTCTGTTGGTGTGTGAAGAATTCGTGTATACACCCGTTGCGAATAAATTTTACCCCTTCTACCACCATCAATGTTGGGATCATATTGGTATGCTTAACATGTCTGGTAGTCGAAGCCTGACTAAATTTGAATTGACACCAAATTAACCTCATATTAGAGGGATAAATTTTTTCGTAACAATGACAATTCTATATCCAGGAAACTCAAGCTCGAAATCTCCGATTAGTTGTGACATAAAAAAAATACCTAAGATGTTTACACATAAAAGAAAGAACATGCAAAATAGAGTCAAGAAATGTTTTATAGAAAGAGAAAAGACAACCAAAAGAACTTCCTTTGGTTACTTTATATAATCTCAGAATTTCTGAGATTTGCAGAACTAAGGTAATAATGTTTAATTACCCAAACAAACAAACAAAAAGGTAAGAGCTTATTCCATCTTCTTATCACAAACCAACAAACATCTCTTTCTAATCCCAAATACCACAAATTAAACTCAAACTGCATTGTAGTGTATACTAATTGATAACTTGTCTAAAACTTAAACAGGAACTGTCCTTCCACTTGTTGCTCTCATTTCAGCTATAGTTTCCTCTTCCCCTTCGTTTTCCCTCGACAAATCTTCCAATGACTTCCCATTCGATTCTGGAACCAAGAATGTGAACAACATACCAAGGAAGTTAACACAACCAAGGACGATCAACGAGTTCCTCACACCAATGCCAGGAGGGTAACCTGCATCAGTCTTTGTTGGATCCGTGGGCTGAGCAGCGTATAAGAATCCAAATGCACCAACCATAGCTCCTGCTTTACCTGCTGCTGCTGATATTCCATGGCATGTGGACCTAAGCCTGGCTGGGAAAATCTCAGCAGGGACGACGAATGTTGTGGCGTTTGGACCAAAGTTGGCGAAGAAAAAGGTGAGTGAGTACATGACCACGAAGCCGATTCTGTGGTCCTTGAGAGTCCAGTGATGGTATGGAATGGCTAAGGCAAACATGAAGACTGTCATGAAGAAGAATCCCATCAACTGAATTGCAAATCGACCAATCTTATCGATGAATGCAACTGTGAACCAGTAACCAGGAACAGTACTACAAAGAGCAATAAGAGTTTGTGCCCTTGCAATCTTGTAAACTTCTTCCAACGCGTTCATGGTTTGTGGTGGTGGAATCCATCCAATTGCACTGAAAATGTCCTTCTGGAAAAGGTTTTGACTGTAGAAAGCAATGTCCAACAAGAACCACGTGCTAGCAGTTCCAAGCAAGTGAAGTCCATGTCGACGGAGGAACTCCTTACTGAACAAACCAAAGTCATTGAATCCTTTTGCTTCAGAAATAGCCGCAACTTTCTCTGGCTCTGCTTCAATTTCGACTTGCAACACCTTGGACATGTCGTTAGCTGCCTGTTTCAAGTTCTTGGCGACCAAGGCAGTGTAACGGGCAGTTTCAGGCATCTTCATACGCCAGTAATAAGTAAGTCCAGCAGGGATTGCACCAAACATGAGAATTATACGCCAGACGAAATCAGCCTGAGAGACTGTTGAAGCAAGAGCATCAACCTCATATGCTGGTGCAGGGAATGCGCTCTTGAAGGCTGCAGAAACAATGATTGCCACCATTCCACCAGCCAGAATTCCGAAACCTTGCATAGCAAACACAGCAGCAATGAACGCTCCACGAGTCTTTTTGTTAGCATACTCAGACATGATGGTGGCAGAAAGGGGATAATCACCACCAATGCCAAATCCTAGCCAGAATCTGAAGAAACAAAGCGTAGTCATAACACCTTTTGGTGTATGGCCAAATGAAAGCCCCGAGGCAATTGAACAAATGACCATAATCATAAGGGTCATTCCATAGACTTTCTTCCTTCCCATTTTATCTCCAAGCCACCCGAAGAACAACTGTCCAGCAAGGGTGCCACAGAAGGCGACTCCATTAACAGCTGCTGAAACATTAGGGGGCAGAGAGCCAGGTTTCAATGCACCGTCATGATGGTAGTAAAGACGACCAAGCAATTTCGTGACCATAGAAATGCAGAAAAGGTCATAAGCATCAGTGAAAAAACCCATGCCAGCAATCACAATCGCTGTGAAGTGATACAGTTGTGTCTTCGCAACATCTAGTGCATTTAGCACTTGCAAATCGTTCGCCATGACTAAACTTCCTGCAAAAAACCAGAACAAGAGGGTGTAAATTATAACAATTCAACTTACATCACTAACATAGTAAACATTTTTTACAAGAACATATATTTTAGCCTGTTATAACAAGGAACATACTTAATGTTCAAGGTTACTACTCCCGCGTTACACTTTCAGTATGCACAAGTTAAACTCAAATAACATAACAAAACAAGTAGGTATCTAGGATTGCATAAATCAAATCTGATCAGAACAAGAGGTTATGTAAATTATAAGGACTTAACTTACATCACTTATAACATTAGTATACCTTTTTTGACAAAAACATATATTTTAACCTGTTGTAACGAGTAACATACTTATTGTTCAAGGTTACTAATCCCACTTTTTACTATCGCTTTACACTGTCAGTATACACAAGTTAAACTCAAATAACATTACAAAAACAAGAAGATATTTGGGATTTGCATTAATCAAACCTTATCTGAATAATTAATTATAATTATAATACTAATAAATTTGTAAGTTGTCCTGTAGGGGGTAGAGAATTGACTTGTTGATAAAAGACAAAGCAAGAGGGGCCACAAAAGTCTTGTTTTCTATCTATTTTTTTATTAGTTTTAATATGACACATGCTAAGCATGTGTGCTACTTTTCAAAGCTGGTAACCTAAAGTTGTGACATGGTATTATAAAACTATAGTGTATATGTGAAATCAATAAACAACCTAAGCTTTGAATAGTCAAAATTGAGAAAAAAAGTGGTTTAAAATCACATCAGCTATACAGTGCTTACTACTACAACAGTTATTTCCAGATAGAGATACACAGATTCCTTGAGATTCTGGCTGATGTTATCATCACAAACCGAATATAATTCCAAAAGTAGAGTCTGAAAAGATAATAGAGACATAGTCGTTTAATCAGAACTCAATTTCGAGATCATTAACAGCCTTTGTAAAAATAGAGAGACTGTTTCGGAAACAAGTCATTCATAAAAGTTGTGGCATGATTACACATCACAAAGATACATAATTTACTTAAAAAGTATAAACAAGAGATATTATTTTTTATCATAAAGAGTGGTTGATATTAGTAAATATTAGGTTTAAAGTTGCTATCAAAGACCAATAATTAAGAGAAAACAAGTAAGCTCCTGTTTTACTTATATAAAGTCCATACTATGAAGTCATGCAAAACTAAATAAATATATTTTTTAAAAGGGAAGACTTTTCAAAAAATAAAGGAAACAGCCTAACATCTACATGTGAGCCATTAATCCAGAAGACAAGTTAGTACTTTTCACAACCAGTGTATACTAAACAGAACCATACATATAGGACCATACAAGTGTTTTTCATGATTCCCATTTTCACAATCAACATCATATACATTTTAAGTTCGATCGGAAATTTACATATGAAACCTTCAATTTTTTAGATGTATGTTACGTAAAAAGTACTATAAGCCACCATAATAAGAGTGAATACATCTTTTTCATTTGGGGGTGTTTAGAGAAGGGGAAAATCAGTTTCTTTGATCCTGAAACATTACTGAAACAAATCATATAAAATGAAAATCTTGAAAAAATCATCAATATGCTAAAAAGTTCATATTTTTAGAATAAATCAGTAAATGGGTATGAACAAAAACAAATACCCATTGATCAAAACCTCCATTTCCACCATAATAAACAATCAAGAACTCATTTTTATCACTATTTCTCCATAAAAAACACAAAATGCAGGGAGTAAAAACACAAGAAAATTAACAAAACGGTAAAAAAGATAAGATCTTTACACTAACCTTACAGAGTTATCTTCAATTTCCACCAAAAAAATAAAAAACCAAATTTCAAGATTTGGTTTTTTCTTTCACGTTCAAGAACTCCAACAAAAATACCCAAAATTAAAAATCAAAACTTTGGATTATTTTGCATTTTATTTTTAGTTTCACTGAATCTGAAAACTCTTAAAGAAAGTATTAATGAAGAGAAATATGGAGAATTAGTGCCGTATTTAAAGGGAATTTGAAAAAGGCATCTTTTTATCGTATATTCTTCTATTAACCTTCTTTATAGGATTTGAACCACTACGATCTCGACACGTGTCTAGTTGGGTCCATAAGATGGTATTTTAGTACACGTGTCATGATCAAGGAGGTTTTGAATATTGTTTTTTTTATAAGTAAGTCAAAAGTCTCCTATAAGACACGTATTTCACCGGATCACCCTATTTCCATCTATTTTTTAGTGTTGACCACATTATTTTTATTCTTTTTTTTAAAAAAAATGATTTTGCTTTTATATATTTCATATTAATATATTATTTTAATTGTGAAATTATACCGAATATATTATTAATTGTTGTTTTTGAGTCAAGGTAGAATTAAGGTATGAGTTTATATATCGTATGGTTTACCAATTTTAGCTATGGAATTATACTGAATGTGTTGTAACAGTTGTTATTGCTGCTATTATTGTATTGATTGGTTGAGTATTTATTAAGTGAATTACATAAAAAAGTGATATGGTTTAATTTGGATAATTGTAATTAAAGTTATTAATTGTTTTGTATAAAGAAATCTTGGAAAAGCTTGAAATATGAGTAGAAGATAAGAGATAGATGAGGTAGCATTAACTATTACTATAAGAGATCATTATAATCCAAAGTTATAATAGGGTAATTACTTAGAGTTTCCATATTCATATTTCCCTATAAAATATTAGGGTTCCAAAATATTAAAAGTTTATTAATAGACAAATTTTTATTTTCGCAACTTGTACTTATTGATTATAAATCTTGGTACATGCATATTATTTTAGAATCGTACTATTGTAAATTAGAGATAATCAATATTATTGTACTAGAGATCAGTCACTTAAAAACTTGTAATTGAATTATTACTCTATACGTTATACTGAATATTGATATGTTGTTCACAGAACTTTTAATCTAATAATTAAAATCAAAAGAAGAATTTGGGAAAATGCACAAGTGCCCCCTCAACCTATGTCAAAAATTCCAGAGACACACTTATACTATAGTAAGGTCCTATTGCCCCCTGAACTTATTTTATAAGTAATTTTCTATCCCTTTTCGGCCTACGTGGCACTAGCTTGAAAAAAAAAGTCAACCAACATTGGACTCACAAGATAGTGCCACGTAGGCCGAAAAGGGGTAGAAAATTATTAATAAAATAAGTTTAGGAGGGTAATAGGACCTTAGTATAGTATAAGTGTGTCTCTGAGATTTCGGGCATACGTTGAGAGGATACTTGTGCATTATCCCGAAGAATTTCATAATTATATATATATATATACTTAAATCCCAACTAACAATCCTAATATTTTGTTAGAAAAGTTCCAATTTCCAACTTAGATCATATATTTCGAATCTGTTTACATTTTTCTCTTTTTAAAAAAATATTGTGGCATATTTCCTTAGTCACTCATTTTTTATTTTTTATTTTTATATGGATATGTTAAGTGTGGCTGAAAATTAAAAAAAATATATTATATGATAGTCTTCGTTTACTTCACTATTTTTATTATTTTACATAACCCTATATGTATTTAATTTTCGAAGTCAAAATTTGATATGATGAGTAGATAAATTATTTTGATGGAGACAAAAAAATATTTTTTAGAGGGAGGGGTTGAGGCTATCATGCTTGCCAATCTTTTGTTAATATCTTAAGTCAAAATATAATGCATTTACAAGTAATATAGTAGTAGTGGACATGTTGTGATTTTTGGCGGGCGAGATTTAATTATTAATCAGAGCCTTGAATTTGATTTTCGAAAATAGAAAAGAATTTCGTTGAGAGATAATCGATTTTAAAAATATGAGTTATGCAAAGCGTAAACTTTGATATAATTAAATTCTGATATAAATATCTGAAACGAGGAATAAAGAAAAATAATCATATATATGATGTGAAAAGTTGGTCTTTGACCAAAAATGTATTTAGAATATTTGAATGCTAAGTAAAACTATGTGGGCGTTTCAACTTACTTTGTTTGGGGCTTGCGTTTGCAGATTATTTTTTATTTATGATTATATATGGTATGAAAAGGTACTAAAAATGGGAGGAAGAAAAAGAACAAATATTTCTTATATAATTGTTGAACTTTTGAAAATGAAATATGGCATATTTTGAAATGCTACAATGCTGAAAGAAATTTGTTTGACTTTATTATTATTAGAGTTAATAATCGAAAATTTTTTGTGTTTCACATTTAAATTATTGGGACTGAGTTTCTCATCTCAACTATTTGCTAATAATTAGGAAAATATACCTAGACAAAAGCTTTTATGCGTGTTTGACCATAAAATTTTCATATATGGTCCTAACTCCACCCTTTCAAATAGGAAATATCGACTTTGCAATTGAGACAAGATAAAGACTAAGACGGTGGAGAGAGAATAAATTAGTTTATATGGTGATGAATATTGACATTTTATCCTTAACTTTTAACAGAATTTTAACATATTTAGTTTTGCTCGCTGGAATTGATTTTCCACTTGGGATGTCACGTGGCAAAATTTCACACAAAAAAGCGAGTGTAATATAGATACATCATAAATTAGTCGAGGTGCACGTATTTTGCTACTCAACAGATGATAGTTTAATAAAAATTCACACTTTTGATAGTTTAAACATAAAATTCAAAAAATTATGATAACTTAAACATGTTTTTGACCTTAATTAGTTGTTATTATTACCACTTGATTGATAAGAAATGTATGTTCATTTATCAAATTAATTAATCTTTAATCACATACACTTTCACACTCAATCTTTTTAAATTATGGATTACTCCTTAAATTAAGCCCATTGTTAGCCATTAATCCATTCTCCCGGTTGCATACGATAACTGAAAAAATTATTTTAATTATTTTTTATTAAAATGAGATAAGATCAATAGATACATTTTTCTATAACTAAAGTAGTTGAGAAATAATTAGTCGACTTAATATATTTTTAAAACAATTTAACATTTTCGTGTCGCCGATTAACAAACATGACAAGTTTTCCATCAAAATAATTTGAATACTATATAGGGAAAAAATTATTGTTTTATATTAGAAAGAGCATGAATAATTCATCTTGCATACAAGGGTGATTAATTAATTAATTATGTAATTTAAATAACATTAATTTAAGCTTAGTAGTACATTTAGTGGGCCACTTGATGGTGATGGGTGGGGACTCTATTATTGTTGTGAAAATATAGAGATTTTTTTTTAAATTTATTGTCGTAAAAATATTTAAGAATTTTTTTATTAATGTCATTATATTCAGAATTAAAAATCTTTAACATCATTTATATAAAATATTGGTTATCAATATGCATACTTATTATCATAGCTAAATATAATATAACGATAAAACATATTATTACTGCTAATTTTTATTTATTTATTAGGGTGTATGAACGTTTTAAACTATAATCAAAAGTTTTTTTTCAAAAAATTTGAAAATTTTATGAGTAAACTTATAGATTATCATTTAAAATCTCATGAAAAAATATTAAACTCTTATTTAAATTTTTGTAACTTGTTACAAATATCAAACGATGAGCTTATATTCTGTTAGTAATGTTATAATAATGAACAAATATTAAATTTGAATCGAACATTATTTGAAAAGATCATTTTTCAAGAATGATATATTTATATTAAAAAAAACTAAAAGGTGTTTTATTATTGTGAAATTTTAAAGTGTCAAGTCAACGGGCTATGCTAGTTGTTACAAGTATAAAGAATTTCTTATAATTTGTCCTTTTTTAATGTCAGACTTATCATGTTACTTTCAATTATTAAAAAAAATTCTTTTATAAATATTTTATTTGTCATGTGACAGTTGTATGTCAACTATATTATAATCTAATGATCATAAAAAAGTTTTTTCTAAGAATCTTTAAAAGCTTGTTCACATTCTATAACTTAAGCGGCATTTGTTCGTATATTTGTTTCTTATTGATTTGGTTATGTATTATCCGAGTCGAAATTCTATTAAAAATAATTTTTATATCGTTATAAGAAAATAATATATTTTATTTATTTTTATTTGTTTAATATTAATTTGATATATCTCTTAAGAAGTAATAAATAAAATGAGATTTTTCTTTTATTATTATATTGTTAGTTGAATATAAAAAAAATTTAATGTTTTGAAAAATGACTATATCTTATGATAACTAAATTGAGAACTAAATAAATAAAAAGTTATCTCTTGATTTTCTTTATTAAACAAGTAAAAATGAACGAATGAAAGAATTGTTATTATTCACGAATAAATATTATAATTTGGAAAATAAAAAAGGGGATAATTTTAGTGTTATAATTTCTAAATATAGTAAGTGATAATTCCGTGGCCGCGTGTTTCTAATTTCTGTATCCAATTTAATATCCATTTTATATTGTTTGACTTTCTAACTATAATTATTTTTCGAATGTTTTATACACTTATTAATTACTTGATCCCAACAATATGGATTCCACTATCTTTTTTTTGTTTGTTTAATTAGTATACCAGTGTAGATATTTGGACAAGTTGTGATTTAAATAGTTGTTGAAATTTAGAAGATGGATTAGTTTAAATTTATATTGTAGTTCTGATTTTCTTATCATATTTGGAAAATAATTCTTTTTCATATTTGGTTACTCTTTTTTTAGAGAAAAAGATTAGAGATTTATAATCCATATTCTCATATAGTAGAACACAATATAATTTACATCGTAGTCATTAAAGAGTTTTATTTGTGGGGATACTTATTCTCTAAGCAATTTTAATATTCTTTTATATTAATTTTCATATAATAATATTATGTTTTTAGTATAAATTTTTATCACGATCTTGATTTTAAAAAAAATCATCGTGATCTGTAATTGTAAGCTTTCGCATAGTGCCTCAATCACTTTCGCACCCACATGTACGTGATAGATCGAATTCCAGCTTCTTGTGAATTGTGATAATCGATATCGCTAGTAAATTTTGAACATAACATTTAGAGTTAGATTAAAAGATGTTCAATTTATGTATGCATGTATTCGAAATCATTTTGTCTAAATTTGGAAACACTTAATAAAGAAAACAAGAGTCCGGAGCCTAAAGGCTGAAAAATGTTAATAAAAATTCTAAAACGGTATATGATTATTATTTTTAACCAATACGGCAAAATCGCTGACGAAGTAGCGATTTTGTCCACTGAAAAAAGCAAAATAGCAGGGATTTGCAAATATATTTTTTTTTTTTTAAAAAAAGTTTTTTAAACAAATCGCTGCCAAGGCAGCGATTTCCTAAAACAATTTTTTATTTTTTTATTTTTTAATAAATCGCTGCCAAGACAGCGATTAACATAATTTTTTTTTATATTATTTATTTGCTATTTTTTTTAAAATAAATTAAAATGAAATCGCTGCCAAAGCAGCGATTTTGATACAATTTTTTAAAAATAAAAAAATAAAATCGCTGCCAAAGCAGAAATTTGGTACAATTTTTTTTTTTTTTTTTATATGTATGTTCATTTTGATACAAACGGATGATCATTCTATTTATATCTTTTTATAAATAAAAGGATATATATCTAAAGATATAAATGCCTACAGAATAAAAAAAAATTGTATCAATTTTTTTAAAAAAAAACTTTAAATAATTTTTTTGATAAAATGAACATACATATAAAAAATAAAAAAATAAAAATTTGTATCAAAATCATTTCTTTTTTTTTTTTTTTAAATATAAAAATTTGTATCGAAATCGCTGCCTTGGCAGCGATTTCATTAAAAAAAATAAAAATTTGTATCAAAATCGTTGCTTTGGCAGCGATTTCATTTTAATATTTTTTTAAAAAAAATAGCAAATAAATAATTAAAAAAAAAATTACGTTAAATCGCTGCCTTGACAGCGATTTATTTAAAAAAAAAATGTTTTAGAAAATCGCTGCTTTGCCAGCGATTTGTTTTAATTTTTTTTTAAAAAAAAGAAAAGCAAATTTTGCAAATCGTTGCTATAGCAGCGATTTTGCTTTTTCCGGTGGACAAAATCGCTACTTCGTTAGCGATTTTGCCGTTTTGGTTAAAAAAATAATTAATATACCGTTTTGGAATTTTTGTTAACATTTTTCACCCTTTAGACTCCGGACTCAATAAAACAAATGGAAGTTAGTTTGTAGGCCAAAGGTAATAAATTATGCAAAGAGATTAACTAAAACAAATTATCTTTAAAGTTCAAACTAGTAATAAATTATACCTAATTAAAAACTTCTAAAAAATGCTAATCATAAGTTAGAAAAAAGTTATTGCCATTTTAATTTGAAACAAATTCATGCAATATAGTCATAATTACCCTTCTAATTATGACAAAAAAAACGTGTAATAAATAATTAAAATCGGTTTGGTTTCTTGTTATATTCCTTAGCCAAGTATTGTAAGTTGTTGCTTGTTATGGACAAATTTCCACTTGATTATATTTGATGTTTTATTATGATATAAACATTATTAAATAGAAAAATTGATTTAACCTATATTATAATATATTATAGCCGAATAATTAAGTACATTGTGAAAAAATGAATTTTCATAAGCATAATTTAACCCAGAAAGCTAACTCGAAAAATAAGAATTGAATCTTCAAACCTTACCTTATATCTGGTGCGTATGCAATTTTGTATGAGATCCAACATGGATTTTAAGAATTAGGATAATTCTTGTTTTACCATGTAAAAAAGATGGATTAACTCAAAATGAAAAATGAGATTTTTGAAATTTGTGATCAAAAATTCTACTTGAATATTTCTTTATTGTTTGGTTACAAATAATTTCATTAAGGATAAAAGTAAAATTTTGATAAATTGTTTCTCATAATAGGAAAATATCATTCTTTTAAATTTGAGACAGATTTTTAAAAAATATATATCATATAAATTGAAATAAATAAATAAAGTATTAAAAAGACCAAAATTCCTTAAAAAATCGACATGGGACTCTTCACATGCCAAATATCCTAAAAACAATTACCTTTAATGTGGAAACCTAACTATAGCTTAGCTTCCAACCATGGATGTCCATTATAGGCACAATTAGTATCCATAATTAATTAATTTTTTTGTAATTATTTTGTACCAATAAATTTCTCCTCTTGGGAAAAGTAGTTGCCATTAAATCTAGATGGTTGATGATAGCTAGAATATATTTAAGTTAAATTAAACTTACCGTTAATCCGTGTTAAGTATTTGATGTATTTAAGATTTACTGGATCGATTAACTTAAATTTACATAAGAAGTTTATTATGTAGGGGTTTTAGCATTTCTTATCAAAAAAAAATTCATTATTAATTAGTCTTCGAACCTGATGAGAAATCTCTTATTAAAGAAAGAATAAAATTCGTGTGTTCTATATCACACAGTTCAAATGGCTTGGTGAAGCAAGAAATGATTATTAATAAACCTTTTGTGTTGGTATATATATATAGGTTGACACTATCATGGGGTTTTCTTTTGGTGACAGCAAACTTATAGGATTTCTATTAGTGTGCGAACAAAATCACATATTGATTGTAAAAATGTTTAAACAGATCTCGACAGCTTGAAGTAAGATATAAAAACGATGCTTTTAAAGGTGTGAAGTATGTTGGGAAAAATTGCACAAGTCAGATCTAGAATAGAACAATAGCTCACACCATATTATGATTAAGAATATCTTTAGACTGATTTAATCCAACAATTGATCATATTAATTAAAATCAAAGTTCAACGAGATGCATATGAAAATGATAGCGTGATGGTGGAATGCTCGATTTACCATGCAAAAGATAAGGTAATTGGAGACATGCGAGGGCGCGCACACATAAAAAAACTAGCTTTGGTGACCGTAAATAATGTTCAACAGTCATTGAGTATATGATACACTGTAAATCTCGAAAATAGATCTATAATTGAGGTGATGGATCACATGGGACCTAGTTTGAGGGGGAGATATAGTTGAACGTGCAAACAAACTTTTACATTGGTACCTAAAGATCAAGAAACTACATATAAGAATACTCTTAATAGTGTGACATACCTAATGAGAAAAATCATGCAAGCTCGGGCTTCAGCGAATAATATCATACCGTGTTAAAATATCTTTGAAAACTTTAAAAGGTGAAAAAAAAACAGAAAATTAATCAAACTACATATGCATATGTATTCGATTTGGTAGTTACATGTTAGGTATATATATATATATATATATATATATATATATAGCAAACGTATATAATGAACACATACAAAGATTCCTTGTCAATTTTATCAAAACATATAATATAAAACGTAGTAGACTTTTTTAGAAAAAAAATAAAAACAATTGTTGGAATCATTAACATAATCGGAAAAAGGAAACGCAAGTAATGGGAAATAATTGAAATATGTTAGGTATAGAATATTTTGGTAATTAACAAATAAAATGGAAATTGTAATATGGCTAATTATATATAAAAGCCTACCTAACACAAATTTTTCATTGATTCTCGATAAAAAAAATTGTATTGTATATCGATATATACTGCATTTTTAATATTTGTATTGAGTTTTACATAAATTTAGATTAGTGTATTATAGGGTCCAACTCTAAAGGTGGCATCCTTGATACATTTTTTTTTCATTTCGCACCGAACTCAAATTTTTTTAATTAAATATAAAAAAAAAATCTCAATCATTACATGTTCGATCTTAAGACGTCTCATCGATAAAATAGTGTGAAAAATCAAAAGATTCCTTTGTCATTTTTTTCTTGAAAATGAACCAAAAAAAACTAATATTCTTTTTCCATGGTCAACTAATAACCAAAAGCACAATTTTTCTTGACAAGTTGGATGAAACGGTTCAAATCCCATTATCTCATGAAGTTAAAAGGGGAAATAATCGATAAGAAAGACGTACGTAGCTGTTAAAGAATGACAAAAGTCCCACATCGGTGGTTAATGAGATGGGTGGACTCCTTATATGGCTTGGGCAATCCTTCTTTCTTTGAGCTAGCTTTTGGGGTGTGAGTTACGCCTAAGACCTAATTTCACATGGTATCAGAGCAGGGTCCGTCTCACCCGATGTTGGATCCCCAAAATCAAAATTGCCCACGCATCAGATGCTAAGCACCCACATCGATGGTTAATGAGATGGATGAACTCTTACACGGTTTGCTAACTCTGTCTTAAATATATATATCTATAATTTATTGGATAATTTTTTTAAGAAAAACACACATTTTTTCCTTCTAAGAAACTATAATAGATATTGCCGCTAGGGTTAGAGTCTGTTTTGCCAATTGGCTAAAAAAAAATCCTTAAATTTTATAAGCACTGTATTAAAATAATTTTTTCGAAAAACAAAATTGCTAGAATTGTGAAGAAAAATAAAGTAACAAACTAACAATAATGACCATGAAAATGAGTGTTACATCGAAATTGGGATCTAACTGTTAGAGACAATTTTATTACCACTATAGGTTTACTACGAGCCATACCCAGCGAGACAAAGTCTAATATATCGAATAAAAAAAAAAAATATCTTAAATAGTTATATAAATAATTACATGCAAGTATAACTAAAGTAGGATAATGCTGAAAATTTGGAAATAAAGACTAGGAATTAATACATGGAACTTAAGTTGAAAATATTAATGAAATAAATGGAGCAGTGCTTTAAAAGGCGGGTGCGTGAGACGAGATATTTTATGCAGTACGGGGTAAGAACGTAAACTTCGAGATACAGGGTGAGTCTTATGAATTTTCGGAGCGTAGTCTCATCTCATACATATTCAATTTTATAATTTTTATTACTAAAAAAAAGTATAAGTAAAACTTTCAATTATTTTACAAATTGATTTAATTAAATAAGCTATAATATATATTTTTAAATATTTTTTTTTATTTGAGAAAGATATTAACTACGTATAATGAAGGAAAAAATATATTAAAAGTACTATTTGAGAAATATCATTACACCAATAGTAAAAAGGGAAACTTTCATAAATATACTATAATAAGAAAATATTTACCATTTATAGCAGTAATATTTCTTTTTTACTTGATCACTTTTAATTCATTTATAATACAAGTTTAATTCATATTACAAAGAATAATTTTTTATTCACATATAATACAAATTTTAATGATAGATAATTCATTTATCACACATTTTAATACACTTATAATACAATGTGTCAAATTTTTACCAAACAAACATAATATATTTTAAAAACAATTATAATTTATATATAATTCATATATATTGCATACATAATTCACTTTTAATACATATTGCAGATTTAACATAGTATTGCTATAAATGGTAATAAATGAAAAGTATTGCTAAAATCAGTAATTATTTATTTAAATGTATCAATTGATGTAATTTTTCCTAGTAAAAATATGATTTAAAACAAAAAGATTCAAAAATAAAAATAACAATAAAAACACCCAAAACATACGTTTTTACGCCCAATGCTTACATTTTTAAGCTTGAAGCTTACGCCCCAAATTCTAAAATTTACGCCTTGTAAATCTACGTCCTTCAATTTTCTTTTAATACACTCTGCTTCAAAATTCGTTCGAAACTCGCCCAAAAATATTTTTGAAAACACACAAATGGAGAAAGGGATTGGAAATTTGATATAAGCAAGATATGGGAACCAATAGTGTCTAAAAGTCAATAATAGTAGCTACAAAAGACAACTCAAAGTAGATACAAAGGCATAGTACTATTTAAACGGATTTAGAATATAAAATTTATGATTTCTTAATAATTTCAATTTTAATTAAGAAAAAACTTATTTAGACATGTTGAAGGAAAATTAAACCCTCATCAAAGAGGATAACAAATGTTAAGTGAATTTTATTTCTATTAGATTATTTTTTTAACTTAAAAGTCATTTAAAATTATTTTTTTATTTTTTAAAACTCATTCAAATAGGCTCTAAATGTAACATTAATTAATGGTCCCAAAATGTACCAAAATTCCACGGTATTTTGAATTTGCAGTAAAAGAGAAACTTAGAGATAGAGACAAATTAAATGCTAAAGGGAAATTAGAAAACTCCAAGGCTCATATGTAGATTTATATAGACTTTAGTCAACTTGAGTCATTTATATAGAGTTTTTTACTTTCAATCAGTGATTTCATGTTTAAATTTTCAGAAATAAAAAATAATTATATTGTGTGCGCTGTTTTTAAAAATAGATCATATAATATATAAAATTAAATTCAATCGAATTTTAGTATAACTATCGAAAAATTGTGTCATGCGCAAACAGAAAATAAGACTTTTAGTCAAAGTCTTAATCCCTTCCCTTGCCCAAGCTATACAATAATGTTCTTGACTTTGTTCCCAAGTGCATCAATCAATGTAGACACATTAATTTAATTTAATCATGACACTATAGTGATGTAAAAAATAACGGCAAAATTAGGTGTGCTAGCCATTTTTTGAGTCGATATATAAAGACTTAATTGTTAGAAATGTAATTGAGAAATAATCAACTATTATTGTCGAAAATAAAATTTAGATAAAATACATTTAGCTAAAACATTATAAAAATAAATCTAATATGATGTGTCGAAGTTTGAAGTTCTACAATTGAAATTTTATCGCATTATATGCTGATAGATGTGTGTTGGGGTTACATGAAAGTGATATATTTTAAAAAAATAGAAGTACGTAAATCGAGAAAAAATTACAGAGAGGTAATTAGATAAGAGTACATGTCGTATCTTCAGTTCATCGAAGATATAGCCTTAGAATAACTAGATAGAAGAGAATAATAGTCGAAGATTAGAAAAACCCATTAGTAGATAATCGAGTCTTTTCTGCGCATCTTTCAATTTCATTACCAATGTTATTATTGTTGCGCTAACATTATGTTATCCTTCGATTTGAATACCAACAATAAACAATACTCTTTTTTTAATCAAATATGAAATGAAATGTATTGTTATGAAAGCCCTTATATATAATGTGGTTAGCCTAAGATCAAATATGACAAATAAAAATGAATATTAAGTTAAAAACTACGTTACAAGTAAATAAAGACAAAAGAAATATATAAGTTAAAAAAAAAATACCCTAAAATTATTTATATATAATTTAGATAAAACTATGAAAAGTGAGAGACAGAGGGTGCGCGGGTAGTGGGTGGAGGCTACGGGGGTGAGAGTGGAGATAAGGTGTTAAAGGTGGGAGCCGAGAGGACACAATTAATGTGAAATAATTTATAGAACTTATTTTCACTCCTACTCCTATTGTTCGACTAATTTATCTATATTATATATAAATACTTTTAAAATAATATTTTTCATTTGTTTTTATCGCACAAATACAAATAAATAAACAAAAATCACTCATTTTCTTAAAAATCATATATTTTTTATGTCTAAGATATTTTGTTGAAAGCAAGAAATTAAATGCATTAATTGAAACAGTCAATAGTTATTTAATGTCCGAAAAAGGGCCTAAAATACCCTTGAAGTATTAAAAATGGTACAAAATTACCCTCCATCCACCTATTGGCTCCAAAATGCCCTTTTCATCCACCTATTGGCTCCAAAATACCCTTGTCATCCACCTTTGGGTTCAAAATTGACCACTTTTTTAATTATTTTAAAATTAAACTCTTTAAATATTTTTTAAAATACTTGGCGTTCAACTATTGGTTATAATTTAATTTATTAATATAATTTATAAATCAACCACTACCCACTCATTACTAACTAAACCCCACCCAATTAATAATCCAATTATAATATCAAAATTGTCATAAACACTACTAAAACACGATGAAATTATAGATTCCTGAAAATGACATTCAAAATTATTTGAGTCCGAATCGAAGCCCCAATGAAATATAGGTTGAGCCGCTTATTTAGGAGGACACTTTCAATATGATTCTCTTTCAAGATTGAATTAAAAATTTATGATTAAAGGTAAAGAAGTAATACATTTCGAATTAATTCATGCACTTTTTTAAAATATAATTTTATAAATATTTATGATTTGTTTTAAAACCTTTAATATATTATTTTGAAAAAAAGTTAACTATGAAGTAACATCACATAATTGAGACGTAAGTCAGACTTTTAAGTTTATCGGTAATTTTTATTTAGACACTTAACATATGATAATTTACTTCTATAGATATTTTCGCCTCAAATTTTTAAAAACACTCAATTGGCAGTAGCTTTTTTCTTGTTGCATTAATAATGTGACAGGTGTATTAATTTGGAGGGGTTTAATTAGTAATGGGTGGGTAGTGGATTGATTTATAAATTATACTAATAAGTTAAATTATAACATATAGTTGCGTGCCACGTATTTAAAAAAATATTTAAATAGTTTAAATATAAAACCGTTAAATAAGTGGTCAATTTTGAACCAAAAGGTGGATGACAAGGGTATTTTGGACCCAATAGGTGGGTGAGAAGGGTATTTTGGAGCCAATAGGTGGATGGAGGGTAATTTTGTACCATTTCCAATACTTTAAGGGTATTTTAAGCCCTTTTCCGTTTAATGTCCATACCTATATCAAGTGGATTCTTGACCTACAAATTTAATAACTATAAATCGTGATAAGTACTACTCCCATTCTTTATTAAAAATCTCGAGTTCGAGTTTTCTGAAACAATTATCCCCAATATGGGAGTTTCTTATGAAAATCTAAATTTAATCGATTTTTAATGTGGGTACTGACCACCAGATGAAGATGATAAAAACGGATAGAGTACATACTTTTGAAATGTAAAATGTTCATGAACTAACAATCAAACCTGAGTTTTGTTGAGTTCAGCTCGATTACTATTCAAGATGAAACACGAACACAAGTTCAGCTCAACTCGTTTCATTAAACGAGCTTGAGCTGATTTTTCGTTCACAAACAACCCGACTCATTTACACCCCTAATTTTACACAAATAATGGAGTTGGGAGGGTTAGTAAATCTTTTTTGCTGGTGAATCATAAGAAGTCATTATGTTCACCAGATTTTGGTTTATATTATACAAACAAAACAATCAGAACTGTTACATATTCTCCGATTCCTATCACGCGTAGGTACCTTCATCTTCAGACTCTTCTTCGATGATTCCAACCCGAGCCAAACATCTGACGAGGATGTATGTCACCGAGCTAACTGAGGTGATCGATAACAATGAAATGTTCGGTTTATATCATCCTATTTTACCCAGAAATGACTGCAAGAAGTTTAGATGTTAGTGTTAAACAAGCACTAATATGAGGGGGCATGATAAAATGATAAAATGTATATGAATAAGAAGCAGCAAAACTGTACAAATGAATAGAAAGTAGCGACAGCAGAATGAAAATAACGCGACTTTGTTATGACTACCTTGACTGGATTAGGAAACTGAGATCACAAGACATGCAATGCAGGAAAAAGTAACTTTAAACGGATCGTAAGATGACTTGTGAAATTCCAGAAGTAGCCTGCATGGCGATGATTCACATCGCGAGAATTGCAAAGTGTTTCCTACTAAGACATATATTAATGACTGAGGAAAAGATTTCCAAAATGCTTGCATATTCTTCAAGGCTGATAAAATGTGATTTTGGTAAGCACAATGAGAAGCTTTTATTTTCTTAACTTAGCGCGATTTAGAAAGTTGGAACTGTGGGTTCAGGAAGACCTAGAGAAAAACTTGAGGGGATATCGAAGGTTATATAGTGATGCAAATAGATCCAGTCATCAGAACTAATAAAATGACGATCATGGATCGAGATCCAAGCAGAGAATCTTGTTGGAACTTGGAACAAATTCCATTGTCGGATATTCCGAAGGTGTAACCTAGCACTGAAAGCAGGGCCTAGTACTTCAAATGCAGAAAGATTAATGATTAATCAAACCCCGACCCAGCATCCCATATCTTACAGGTCCAAAGTGATCAATGTTCAACTACTAATCCTCCCTGAGTTGTGTTTAGGATAAAAATCATTTGAGGTACTTATACTACGACATTATACTTAGACCTCCGAACTTTTTGTAGATGGTGATTTTTCTTTCTCATAATAATAAAACAATATTACAAACCAATTGGATCAATAAACTAACGACGCCTTGCTTTTTCTGCATAGCAAAAAGTTTTCAGTAAAAAAAAAAGTTACCTTTGTTTTGGTCAGAGAAGTTCCATTCTTAATAGTGCTTCCAAATCCAAACTTAGGCTTCTTCTCGGCAGGCTTTAATATCTGGAAAGAGCACATCAGTGTCTCATCCACACTCATCACGGCACCAGCATTGTCAAACTCTCCACAATAATTAGGGGCTGAGAATATAGTCACTAGTTGTCTGTCAGCGAAAAACTCGTATCCATCTTCCACGACCTATATTAAGTACAAATAACCAATACAATTTAAAAAACAGAACTTCGAAAAGAAAGAAACAAAGGAAGGAAAAACCTACTTTTGGAAGTCATATTCAATTTAAAACCTGGTGGGCACGGCAAATGAGGTCAAGATCTAGCTTCTGAAGATACTCTGTCACCTTATCCGGACCAAATGTGTAGGAAACACCCCTATCATTCATTCCCCACCCTCTAACGTCCCTACTAGGATCTGACCATAAAAGATCACAAAGCAGTCCAGTTTCTGGAACATCAGTTGGTCGATGGAGGTTGCGTATCTGATCCAGATGATGAAGGTCGGGGGAGAGTCCACCATGCATGCACAATATCTTTTCATCAACCAGAGCTGCCACAGGCAGGCAGTTAAAACATTCTGTGAATATCTTCCATAATCGAACATTGAACCTTCGTTTGCACTCATCATAGAATCCATATATACGATTAATGGAAGCACATTCATGATTTCCCCTCAAAAGGAAAAAGTTCTCGGGATACTTTATTTTATATGCAAACATAAGGCATATTGTTTCCAGACTCTGCTTCCCACGATCCACATAATCGCCTAAGAATAGGTAATTGGATCTTGGAGGTAATCCACCGTATTCGAATAGCCTCAGTAGATCAGAATACTGGCCATGAATATCCCCTAGCAAATATGGCACCATGAAAAGAATTAGATAGGAAGTCATGTTTTCTTCACCATAAAAAAAGGAGCGAGAGCGAGAAATAGCAAGAATGTTTCAGCATGTATTTTAATCTTAAAAGGGTTGTTAAACAACCAAATGTTGGTGCCTCAAGAACGATTATTAGAAGCAAAGATATGAGCGCAAGTTGGATATAGTGAGCTTGAATCTTCTGAGAAAGTTAGGAAAACCTGCACTTTCTGAGTACTTGATTTCTGTTTTCACACGTGAAAGCTGATAGTTCTGTTTGGTATTCATTTTGTAAATTAATAACCACAAAGTAGATACTCTTAACATATACTATGTTCTTAATGACTTCTAATGGCCAAGTATATTTCTCTTTTTTTCATTTTCTAGATCTCTTTGTTGAATGTTCACTTTAAAACAAAATGTGATGTTAGAGGAGAAAAAGAGTTCATAAATACTGGTAAACGAAAAGAAACTGAGCAGAAACTATAAGAACACAACTTCCCTTTTTTAATACTCCTAATTTGGTTTTGTTCTTATTATATAAGATCATTAAAGTTGGTTTGAGGTAGACATTCCACTACCCAAACTATACACCGCCTAGCCTGGGGAGCAACACTCTGATTTAGCTTTTTCTTACGGTTCTATGTACTGGCCTGTAACAAACAAACACCACCTGGCCTTGGAGGCGTGATTTTATTCTCACCCTCAAAAAGTGACTTCGAAAATGCTGCAACACTCTGATCAAGTCTTTTCTTACGGTTTAATGCACAGGGATTAAGGACATCAACCACACTGATTGCTGTCTAAGAAAAGGTCAGTGTATTTTGTCGCCAGTACTTTCACTTCCATTTCAGAACAGCAAGACAGCAAAATACCAGTTGAATCCACTTCGAACTTAGTTAATCATTTTTCACACAAGTGTTACTTATTTTCAAAAAGAATGTATGCTACTTATGGAAGATCTGTTCCCCCAAAAAGAGTTAACAATTATGACAATTCGCATAAGCACTTGATTAGTAGACAAACTTATGATCGAACTGATAGCATTTTGAACTCGACAAAAGGTAACCAACCAATTATTAAAATTGAATTCAATAAATCAGTTGCATGCTGATTTGGAGAGTATTTACATGCATTAAAAATAAAGCTCAAATAGTGCATCAAGACTCTCTGATGTACTATAGTCTATAAGTGTCTGCATCCTATCAGGTAATATCGGAAGGAAAGGTCGTCTGTTTTAAGGAACAGCAATAGCTCCACACACACTCAAACACAAATGACTGGACTTATTAGCTTTTTGGACTAACTTGAGAGATGCATACAATCTAGACAGAGTTTTTCAGTTCCTTCACACTCTACAGAAACTGCAGGACGTCCCCTTCATCTTTTTGTTTTCTAAAACAACGTACATAACAGCACTCACTTAGTGCCAAACTGCCAATTAAATAATACGTTGCTCCACCGGGAGAAAAGGAGAGGAAAATTCGAAGTAAAAAAGAAATACAGCAGCCATAAAATAGCATTTAAACACCGTCCAGAATTAGACTAAAAGTGAAGTGAATCAAGCAGTCTCTTGGTGAACATCTACCTTCCCTTGGACTTAACACAAAAAACAGTGGCTCGGTAGATAGCACGAAGCAAGAACTGTTCAAGATGCTAACTTAGGGAAAGGATCATAAGTGAACATGTCAAAGGCTAATTTCAGAGCTTTTAAAACTGGTATGGTTCATCTGAGTGAAACTATTAGCCAGATACACTAAAAATTCTGATTTTGAAGCAACAGAATGAACCATAAGTCCCTAACCACTACCAAAGCAGGTCTCAAGCACCAGATCATAACCAAATTCCTGTCAACAACCAACAACAAAAAAAAAAACTACGCCTCAGTTCCAAACAAGTCGAGATTGGCTATACGAATTCGCAATTCTTTTCTTTTTTTGATTAACATGATGTTCAAGCCAGCTTGCGCGCACCTCATTCCATGGGATACTTGCCAACTCCCACCAACTCCTCCCACCAGCAACAGGTATCCGAGTTTAACACTTAGTTATCAGTAACTCTGTCCATCAAGACTAGAACATATAGAAAAAAACCCACCTAATGTTTTAGTCATGGTGCTCAACCCTCTTCACATAAAACCCCAGTTCTTCATTCAAGTTCATTTCATTCATGTCAACAACCAATACCTTTCTTAAAAGTCCAAGAACAACTCAAAGACTCAATTTTTACACAAAACCAAACCAACCCCCTTTAAGAAATGCATCAATAAACTCAACCCCACTTGAAAAAACTCAAAATTCCATAAAAGCAAAACAGTGCAAAATCAAAAAAATCAAAAAGGGGTTGCAGTAAAGTACCACAGATCTTTATTGGTGCATCCAGCTCAAGAAGATTAGGCTGCTTCAAGAAAATTTCTTTAGACTCAAGACAAAGATACCTAATTTCAGCTTCAGATAACTGAACTTGTTTCCCTGGTCGATTACGAACTTCAAGTAAACGATTAATTATATCATCTAAAGCAAAACAATCCATAACCTTCTTCCTAGACATTGATTAAAAAACCCAACAAAAATTGTATTTTTTTTCAAGATTTTGATGAACTACAAGATGTTTATATTTTCACTACTACACTATAAAGTCCATTTATTTTCAATTCTTGGTAGAAAGATACACTGACACGTGTATTTTGAATTTTATTTTCTTTATAATAGTATCTGATACCCGTATTAAAACATAACTATCATGAATTTGCGTCTATAATGCTATATTTAGAATTAAAATAATTTTTTTTATATTCAAAATTCGAACTAATCATTAAAATTCTTAATTTCTTTTTATTTTAAATAATTTTATTGACCGCACAATATTTTTTCATATTATATATACTATTTTTTAAGTGTGCACTAAAGTGATTCGACATTATGTAAAGGAATAAGAAGAATAAAGTGAATTGGCATCTTATTATAGGAAAAATAAAGAGGAAATTGAAGTCAAAATTTTCAACTATTTTTGGAAGAATTAATGGTTATGGATGAAGGGGGTTAGTGTTTTAAAAAAATGAATTAATGGTAAAAAAAATTATTTATATCTTAATTATTTATTGTATATATTTATATTATTTAATTCGATATTGAATTGATCAAATATTTATTTTTAATAATAAAATATAAATATAGATCAATTTAGTATCTAGTTATTCAAGTAATGAATATTTAAAATATAACACTAATGAAAACATAATTTTTAGATGTATTTTTAATCGTTAACTTATAAAGAATTTGCTTTTTTTTTTTATTTGTGAAAATATGCGGCTCTAGGAAGAGTGAATAGATGCCTCACTTGAGAGAACGACCTTTTTTTAATATGTAAAAGTTTTTTAAATAATAATTAAGAAAGAGGACTTCCTAGCCGTCAATGACCTTTTTTTTAAAAAAAAATAATAATATTTTTTTGGTTTTTCGAATAATTTATGGTATTTGTTTTGGGGTCAGATTAGTTTTATGAAAAGTTATATTTTGAATAAAATTGCTTTTGGCTAAGCTCTTGTTTTGACGGTTGTTATGTATTGCTTTAATAATGTATTGTGTTATATTATTGTGGTAAGTATAATATTAGAATAAGTTATATTCTTATTTGTTGTTTCATAATGTGTGAACTTACAACAATTGGAGAATTAATTTATAATATTACAAAGAAAACATAAAGCAACAGGAGAAAAAAAAACGTACTCATGTGATTATATTAAATTGGTCATTATATAAAATTGCACTTTTTATTGTTACATAATCATAAATCTAACGATTATGATATAATTAAATACAAATAATAGTAAAAAATGTATTATATTTCAAAATAATAAAATGAACGATATTCACTATAGATAATAATATTCAAATAAAGTATAAAAATAATTATATTTTCAATTAAGAATTAAACACGAAAACTCTAATTTATAATAAACAATATTCATTTAAAATAGTGTTAACGAATCAGGCTTGTGGAGTCATTTTCAACCTTTATAAGCACGAAAGAATAATTAAGGAAAGATAATCCCTATTAGAGCCAAGTTGACAGTAGGTAAAATTTTGAATGTTTACAAGTCAAATCTTAATTAACAAATAAAGACTTAGCAATAAAGTATGATTGTTTGATGTTTTTTTTTGTATATATAAGGTATAGTTATGACAATATTATAATGCAAGATAATATGATAGTGGCCATTATGCTATGTACAATAATGGATAACACAAATTAATCCCTTATTATTGTGTGGAAATTATTTATAAGTTAAAAGAGATTTTCTCTCTTCAGTTACATCATATTATTATTTATTATTGAGCCTCTCCAACGACTCTTCTTCGATAGGTGACTTTGAATTATCTACGGTGAGAGTTTTATGTTGATTTCAATCGCTCTTCAAATCAAGAGGCACCATATAGAACGTATCTAGATAGTAAATCGTAGAGATCAATGATTATAGTAGAGGATTAATATATAGTAGAATTGTCGCATATTTTACGAGAGAAGTGAGGCTAACTTCCTTCATTTCTCTTTTTCTTATTAAGTAGTACGGTATTATTTAGCAGTTGCATAGTCTTGTATTTTCAATTTGTATTACTACTAGATATGAAAGGGCCCGTTAACAATCTTAAATTTATTATTTCGTGATTAAATATTAAAATGCATATCTGTGTCGCGGACTTTCTCTCATACAATGTTTTCTTGACCGTTCATCATGATTAACTACCTAAATTCATTTAATCATAACGATATCTTTTCTACCACAAATAATAACCTTGAATTCATAATTCAAATTTAAGGCAGAGCTAAGAGTTAAGTCTTGAAAGTTCTTTCGAATCTTTTTAGAAAGTCTCTTTGATTCTTTTGAGGAGTCTTCTTTAATTTCTAATAACATGTTTCAAGACTCGAGTAAGTGAGTATGGAAATGATGAAAATGTATTCTTGAGTCTACATTATCATCGAGAACCTTTATATCATGAATCATAACTCTTTAATTCATAATTCAAATTCAAGAAAGAGCTAAGAGTAGAGTTCAAGAAAGTCTTTGAGTTCAATTGTGAATCCTTTGAGATCAACTATTGATTTGGGCTAAGTTTTGATGAAGTAAGTATGAAAATGAAAAAAATCATATACATGAATTTCATATTGTTATTTAGATCCTCAAGTCTAGTCGTTCATGCCCATAAATTTGACATGAACTTCATAAGTTGAGTATTTTGAGAGGAGTAGTATCTTCAAGGTCTAAGTCTTGAGTATTGAGTTCCTAATCGTTGAGGGATTATATTTCTAATCGTGGGGCTACTACATGTTACCCACAGAGATCCTTGAGTTGAGAAATTCATGTCTATACACTACAACAAATTCGATTATTAGGAACAAATAATTTCGTCACTAAAGTATACAAAGACGATTTAGAGCTTCGTCGCTGAAAATATTATATTAACTATAAAAATAAAAATCGTCCCAAATCCTTAAACAGTTGTGACAAATTTATTTATCGTAAAAAGTACGTATATTTTTTTTGTAGTTAATAGTATGTTTTTGTCACTAAAAAGGTTATTACTACCGACAAAATTATATTGTCGCCAGTTATTTTACTTCAACCAGTGACAAAATCAATTGTCTCTATAGTCAAATGTATTTCGTAATTGAAGAAAATCTAATTTCTCACTAATGACTATATTTTATATACAAAAAATTATTTTGTTCTTTAATGTATTAGGGATAAATCTATCATTACAAAAAAAGGTTATTTTCCTATGATATGATATAATATATATATATATATATATATATATATATATATATAAAATAACCATTAAAGAATATAGTGCATCAACATTAAGTGATATTGCTTCTCTCTTAACCAAATATCTTAATTTTGAGTTTTGGATATGAAAAAAAATCTTAATAGGGAGCTATATCCGAATAGACCTTATTTCGACGCAAAGTATAATTAATCCAATTTCCATATGAATATTGCATAATTATTAAAATTACTATTAGGAATTTGCTATTTTTTTGGTCTCTTCCTAAATAGAACCAACTTAAATTTATTTACTTCTCTAACCAATGTATTGATGGGTTTCGATTCTTAACTTCTTATTTGAGAAAAAAGAATAACAATATTAAGTAAATAAAGTAAATAATCTACTATAATTAAATAAATTTTAATTTGGTTAATTTTAAATATAAAACATTTTATCATCAAAATATTTTTATTATCAATGTACGTAAATTGAACAGAAAAAATGTCATTATTTCTCTTCAATATTTGAGTCGCAAAATTTTAAAACTCTAACCAAAGTACTATTATTATAAATTTAGTAAGATTGTTAATTTACTTTAATTTCATTTAGTTTATCTATCTGTCTATTTTATTTATAATTTATTATTTTAATGCTCCCTAATTAAAATATTTTTGCCGTCATTTGATACATTTTAAATTATATTTATTTTAGTGCAAAAAGAAAAGGTGTTAATGAAACATAATAAAAATAATAAGTACTTTTCTAAAAAAATGGGGTCCTACGTATAATTTTAGATAGACACATGATCATCGTAATTACAATTTTATATTACCCTAAAAAATGAGATTATTTACAATTTTGCCATTGATCGTCTCTCACTTCACTCTTCTATATAGTAATAATAATAATATGTATTTCATTTGCTTTGTGTCTTTCTATTTTGCTGTTATACTTTTTAGACATGAAATTCGACTTTGAAAATTGAAATTTCACACATATATATATATATATATATATATATATATATATATATATATATATATATATATATATATATATTTCAATAAAAATATTTTATCTATGTTATCCATATTTTCAAATTAAACCCAAATAACTCTCATTTTTTTCCGCAACAATTATTATTCAACGGTCTTTAGTAACTAATTGTTTCACACTTCTTACTTGGTGTAGCTTGTTTAATGAGTCGTGAGTGGAGCGTAGCTTCCGTCCAAATACGCAACCTTACATGTATCAACCTTTTATGATAGTGTATGAGACATTTTTATACACAACTTTTACATTGTTATACACTTTATATATAATCATACACAGACGACATAATACATAAATATACCGTATAACTTGGACTCAACACACATTTATAACCTTAAAATGTTGAGCGTGAACAAGTAGACACTTAAGTTGTATAAATAGACTTACATGTCCTACCTGACATTCTACATGAAAATTTAAATTTTACATGGTGTTTTAAGTGTATTTTGTCACATAAGACTCATTTGTCTACTTATTCAACATTATACAAGTTTAATTGTCTACTTGTATATAACCAAAGTTGGAGAACATACATGTAAGATGAGACCACATTAAATAACATATTTTATATATATATATATATATATATAATGTTTAAATAACGTATCTATATTGTATAAGTATGTATAAATATTAATTAAATACATTTTTGCAGTATAAGTATTATATTAGTATCATAATATCCCATAAATTAAAGACAAATCTATTTGACAGATTCTGTGCATCTAAGATTCTATGAAAATCATTGTTTCACATGATTTTTGACATAGGGCAAGATCAGCACTCAGTATTATTACTCATAAAATTGCCTTGTTTTCTGCAATCATCAGAAAAAAGAAGAAGAGATGGGAAGCAGGAACATAGGAGATGTAAATTACAGAAATCCATGTCTGACAATGCATCAACCATGGGCTTCTTTGCTTGTTTATGGTATCAAACGCATTGAAGGAAGATCTTGGCCTGCACCCATTACTGGTAATTCTTGATTTTGATTACCCTTTGTCTTTTTATTGTTTGTTAACAAGGGTGTGGGGGGTGGGGGGTCATAAAGTTGTAAACTTTACTCTATTATCTAGTTGATTGATGATCTTTGTTAGCCTAAACTGGGAAAGTTCTCCTTTTTAACCTAAATTTGGTGAAATTACTTTTTTTGATTGTGATGGTGAGTAGTAGGGTGGGGGTGGGGGTTACATCTAGTTTTTGAATTAGGTTTGTTTTTGTTAATCTTGACTTCCCCTCCAACTCCATTTGTATACTAGTATTTTGTGTTTGATGGTACATGAGGAATGGGGTTGAAGGGTTTTAATGGAACAAGGTTGAGATGGAGTGTCAAAAGGAAAACTGAGGACAAGTTTATAAGGGTTGTTTCTGTATTTGGCGTTTTCTTTTTCTTGTTTGTTCTGTTGTTCACTGTGCAGAAGAAAAAAATGTTTTGTGGGGGTTGGGGTTGGGGGGTGTAAACTTGTAAGCTTTGTCTCATGTTATAGTTGATTTTAGTTATAGTGGTGTGTAGGTTTTTATTTGGTTCATTACTGCTTGATATCAGAAAAAGCTACAGTACATTGTTTTCCTTCTAAATTTGGTAAATTCGTTCTTTGAGTAACTATTTGATTGAATGTCATGTGTAAAAATCCTTTCTTTGCTTGGATCTATATCAGTGATCTGAGTATTAACAGATTTCCTTTTTTACGTAAGAGTACTTTCGTCTTGACTACTATGTTGATTTACATGTCTTTCAGTTAGTATTCATAGTATTGCTCCGGTAGCATCTTGTCATCTGATTTCTATTACTATATGTTGTTTCCAGTACTTCGATTATCATATTATTTTTTGTAGTTACCATTCAGAATGTTTTGTTATGCTTTTACTTCCATTACTTAATTTTCTGGACTGCTTTGGACTGTTTTTCCTTAAGCAGAAGGTCTATCGGATTGCTGAGGTAGGGATTAGGTTTACATTGGGTAAGTTATTGTAGTTGTTGTTTCAGTTTATTAATTCTACGAAGGACTAGTTTGTTCACAAGGCCAGAAGGTCTTTCCTTTGCATAATTTTGTGTGATTTGGAAAGAGAAGAACAATAGGTGCTTCTTTTTTTGTTGATAAAGGAAAATTGCAGCGCTTCACGAGCGAGCCATTGAAGTTTTGATGTAATGCTGTATCTTCAAAGCACCTATTGAGAAACATTATGTTCATCCTGCTTTCACTCTCGAAGGCACCATCAACTTGACAGCAGTACTTCCAGTCTCGCCATTTCGATGCCATAGTCTCTCAGCCTCCCTTAAAACTTTTTGGTAACTTTTGGAAGGCAAATCTAATTGAAACTATTCGTTGTGAACTATTTCTAAGAATGGCTAAACATCCTAGTTCTCCAGTGTGCTTTTGCCCTTCAATGGTTTGGATGTCAGTGCTATGCATGCATCATCTCATCTTTAGGACAAGATATAAACTCCCAGCCTGCTTTACTGCAGCTCCTCTGTAATCATACAACGAAAAGCTTAGTATTTTTTATTTGTCAAATATCACTAAATCATTTCATCAAGATGATGCCAAAAATATATGTGCTATATGTGAGTGTAGGACCCAACACCCAAGATTTATCTTTTAATTCTCTGTGCATCAGCTGAAACAGGAAGTGTCAATTGCGAGGAAGTTTCACCATTCTGCCACTTCTTCAAATGCTTTCCTAATTTCGGCTGTCATCGTCCTCCAATACATGAAGTCCAATGCAGTATAAGTTTTTTGCTATGCTGTGGCCATATAGTAGGATTTAGTCAATAGGCAATTTTACAGAAAGTCACCAGTAGAAAGAATATGTTGTCTAGGCATTAGAACCAATTGCACCCAATGTGACGGATCAGGAGCATTTGTGACAAATAAACGCTCTTGCTTTAGAGGGTCAACAGTGGATCAACTTTTAACTTGCAATGCATGGCTCAAAGTAGGTGAGTTGAAAGCCAAAAAAATAAAATCTTCTCAATCACCTCTAGAAAGCTAGTGGTAGCGTATATGTTGCAAAGCCACGTCTAGCGCTATTTGCTTCATATTCAAATGGATGTACTCCTAATGGTGGGGTATTCTTGGGACGCATGACTTTTATTCTTCGTAAATATGATGTGAAGTTTCACTGAGGTGTTGGTGCTAAGCAAAATGTGTAGATTCTGTTTTCCGTAATTTTCTCCGCTATTCTCTCTTTGTATGATTGCATTTGTGTCCAGTTCAATTTAGTTTCAGGCTGCAATGGTACAAGAGTTTATCTCTACTTATTCCTTTCTTACTTGTATGAGTAATCTTACATTTTCCTGTTTCTTGTTGGAATTCAATCCTCATTATCTAATTGTAATGTTTTCTTTCTTTCACGAAGGTCGACTTTGGATTCATGCTGCTAGTAAGATCCCAGAACCAGAAACTATCAAAGCAATGGAGGATTTCTACAGAGAAATCTATGCTGTGAATGGCGTAACTGATCTCAAGTTTCCCGAGCATTATCCAGTTTCAAGACTTCTAGGTGACGAATTCCTTGCAACATGATTTTGCGTACTAATTAATTCCTTTCATCTGTTTTTGAACTAAAATTACTTTGAGTGATATAAAAAGTTAAATAAGATTCCTATACTTAAGATATCGTATTTACTTGAACAGATCATTGAAATACTAGATCAATATCCTATTTAGGACTCATTCTCAAGGGGGTATAAACTTAATGACAACTTATTTTATTGCCTGACATGATCGTGTCCCAAGATTTAATTTACGCAGCATTGGGATGTCTTTATGTACTCCATTCTGCTTTAGAAGCTTCTCTTTCATGACATCCATTGCTAATTTTCGTCGGAGATAATATGGGTTTTTTCTTGCTTATGTCATACTGAGTTCACCAATGATAGCTGGATAAATCTGAAATTGGCAGAGACATGTTCCTGTCTAGGCTATCGGTTTCATCTAAAAGATATCTAACTTTCTGCATCTGCATTTTGACTTAAGTTATGATCACTTTTATGTTTTCTTCAACGTAGAGATTACTTGTTCTTAATTGTCATCCGAAAAATCTTTTGAACTTTTCATTTGTACAGGTTGTGTTGAAGTAGTTGGATGCGTCACATGTGACGAGCTAGTCAACTGGGATCAGATTCCCGAAGGGGTGAGCTTCAAATGACTCTTTGTTCCTATCTATTGCCGCAGTTTATTTCTCAAGTATTTTAGTTTTGTTGTGTGATATGTATTCTTATTTTATTCGATACATTATGCTTACAGGTGAGACTAGAGGGACAAACAAAATTTTGCTGGCTCTGTGAGCAACCACAGGTATTTTTGTTTATTTGGAAGTCAATTATCTGTTTCTTTCGTATAATTTCTAGCAAAAGAATCGTTATTTTCCTTTTAACTCGTGCAGAAACTTATCGTACCATTTGAGATGCGAGGGTTCCAAGGTGTTTATAACTTGGAAAGAAAGGTATTAAAAATTGAGAAACTTTATCATCTTTCCCTATTATAAATGATTTAAAACTCATTTTCCTGTTGCATTGTTAGTTTATTGTACTTTTATTCGTTTTAATTCGTGTTCTAGATATATGAAGCTGCAATCCGAGGTATTTCTCCAGTTGTGCCCCCACTTCCAGTGAAATTTCCCCTTCCAAATCCGCGAGATCCTTTCTCATTGAAGCCAAGATCCCTTGTTTCCTCCCCAAGTAGCTCTAGTACATCTGAGGTAAACAACCGATCTGAAAATCTTGTTGCTGCAATAGCTGGTGCTCGAGCTGCTGCCACACAATTCTCTAAGAATGGCAATCCCCCGTCCAATACATTCGAGGTAGGAGATGATTCAAGGACAGGAAATAGGTATCGGAGGGCTCAATGATGCGCGAGTTGCTGGAAAAGCTTGGTCAAATAACTTCATTGTAAGTTAGTTTATCAACAATTATGCAATTTTTAGAGGTATAGTTATTTAGTTGGGGTTTTGTTGTTATGGTTCTAAGTTTCATTTGAAATTATGATATGTAAATTGCTGGTCAAAATGCTCATGTCATGTGTATCATATTCTCTTCTGTTTTTTTATCTAATTGGGAGTTATGAGAAAGGAAAATGTAGGTAGCTTCCAGTTTCTTAAAAGAAGTCGTTTCGTTTGGTGTGAGGTATAAGGTATAATAATCTCAGGATAAAATGTATGGCTATTTTATCTCGCGTTTGGTTGGCGGTATTAGGTAGTCCGTAAGATAATTTATGCCTATGCCTTAGTCATGTGATTAGTTATCCCATATACATGGTGGAATATAATTTATGCAGGAATAAGTCATTCTTGAGATAAGTTATTTCATTATGTATATGGAATGACTTATTCCATCACTAGGATAAATAATCTTAGAACTGCCTAATATCTCTAATCAAACACTGAATTAAATTGTCCTTCATTTTATTCGGAGATTATTATATCTTATGTCTCACACCTAACGACGACTCGAGTAACATGCAATTTCACCTATGATATTGCATTGGCACTCAGTTAAGCTTTATGGGTGTGTTCAGTACATAGTTTTTCAAGTTTACCTGCAAAACATCTTTAATTTCCCAAATGGGCTTTGGGGAGGATATGATACATGTAAAATTTACCCATATAGACGTTTCTCATAGACCCTTAGATACAGTTATATACAACTATATACATATACAATTCACCTCTCTCTCACTCTCTGCCCTCTCTCTTGCCTCTCTCGATCTCGCTCGCCTCTCTCCCACTCTCTGCCTCTCTCTTGCCTCTTTCAATTTCGCTCGCCTCTCTCCTCTCTCCTCTCTCTCCCAGTCTCGATCGCCTCTCTCCTCCCTCTCTCAATCTCTCTTGCCATATATACAAATATATATGTATAATATACAATTATCTAACCAATATACATATACAATTCACTTTTCTCCCACTCTTTTCCCCCTCTCTCTCTCCTCTCTCCTCTCTCTCCCAGTCTCGCTCGTCTCTCTCTTCCATATAACATGTAGCTACAAATTATAATTATCAAACTATAGCTATAGAGAGTAATTAATTATTTTTAAGTGGTATATGTGAAAGTTTCCCTACCTTTTATCTCTCATAGTATTTGTTATGTTATATATATATATATATATATATATATATATATCTTATGTTTTTTATAATATTACTATGTATTATTTATGTATCGAACACATAAAAGAAATTAGATTTTCTTTTATCTTTATAAAAAAACATTTTCCTTCCTACCTAATAACACAATCTTAATTAGAGTCCAGAGTAAAAAAAAAAGAAAAGAAAATTACGCGTTTAAGCAAATTTATATTATTTAATTACTCATCATAGCTATAATTTGTTATAATTATCATTCACGACTAATATTATACATTAATGAATTAATTACGTGTTTGACTTCGAGTTTGTATAATAGTCATATTTATATATGTATAATTCGCCAGAATATATAAATACATATTTATAATATACAATTATCTAATCGATACATATACAATTCACCTCTCTCCCACTCTTTTTCGTTTCTCGCTCGCCTCTCTCCACCCTCTCCCAATGTCGCTCGCCTCTCCTCTCTCTCCCAATCTCGCTTGCCATATTTACAAATTCATATGTATAATATACAATTATTTAACATATATACATATACAATTCACCTCTCTCCCACTCTCTGCCCTCCCTCGCTTGCCTCTCTCCTTCCAATCTCAATCTCGCTCGCCTCTCTCCTCCCTCTCCCAATCTCGCTCTCCTCTCTCCTCCCTCTCCCAATCTCGCTCTCCTCTCTCCTCCCTCTTCTAATCTCGCTCGCCTCTCACCTCCCTCTCCCAATCTCGCTTGCCATATATACAAATACATATGTATAATATACAATTATCTAACCGATATACATATAAAATTCACTTCTCTCACATTTTTTGCCATCTCTCTCTCCTCTCTCCTCTCTTTTCCAGTTTGGCTCGCCTCTCTCCTCCCTATAACATGTAGCTAATAATTATAATTATCAAACTATATTTATGGAAAGTAATAGGCTATTTTTGAATGGCTACATGTGAGAATTTAAAAAATAAAAAAGTAAAAAAAATAAAATGCAATGAATAACCAATACGTTCATTATGGTTTTCATAGCCATAGATTTTGTCTTTGTTTTGTTCTGTTATATGATAAATAAATATCTATGGTCAAATATTGAACTATCAAACAAAAAGCAATACTGGCCAAACTTTGAAATTTTAGTAACAAAAGAATTTATTGTGGATAACTATGGGTACATTGATATTTCAAATTTGCCGGCTCAAACGACACTATAATAAGATTTATATCGAGATAAATAGAAATATTGCTGCAATAAAAAAAAAAATTTGAAGGAATTTTTCAAGGTGAAAAGTAAAATATTTGACCGGATGTAGCCTTGATAATTTTTTTTAGAAAAGTAAGATATTTGATTTTTACAGATAATGTGATTGATTGATAAACTTTTAAACGTTTTTTTTATTTTCACTAATTAATTTCTTTTTTTCTAATATGTATAATAATTTGATAATTCACTAAATTATTTTAAATTTGCAGGGAAAAAACATTTTCCTTTCTAATAAAAAATCACCTTAGTATCTATTGATGATTATAATTTTTTAGAGATTTCGTCTTATTTGAAACACTGAAAAACTTCTACTTCTTAGAAGTACCAAAGTTCAAACTTTTCCTCTCTTCTTCATTACAAATTTTTTTAGAAGAAAAACAGAAAGTATCGTGTGATTTATTTCATTATTTGAGATTGCTGAAATTTTACAATTTTTCGATTGTTAGTATTTCAAAACAATGTTGCATTTATGATCAGAGATGAAGTCAGGATAAAGAGTTTGAGAGTTCTAAATTTCCCATAGAATCGTCAATCACTTTTGTCATGGGTATACAAATTAATATATATATGAATTAATTTTTTAATATAAATATAAAATTTACAAAAAAATTATTAAATTCATCTAAATCGATGAATCCCACCGAATTCCGCATTATTCTATCGTAAGAGGAATTAATCAAACCTTGAGCAAGTGTGAATGGATTAAATTCTTAGAGGAAATACAATTTTCTATTGGCTAGGAAGGATGTTTATTTTCCTTCATTATATTAGTTTCTATTTATATCTTAGATTGCAAGAATAACATAGTCTACCTAAAAATGAGGGTTGATTTGACCTTAGCCCAATTTGATATATGAATTTTTTATTTATTAAAATATTAAAATAATTTATTTATTTGATATGTCAATAAAGACAAAACTTTTTTTGGTAGTTAACCAAATTATAAGAAAAATAAATAAATATATCATATAAAAAATTAAAACTTAGTAAAAGTTAGATCGGAGTTGAGCCCTGAGTCATTAGTCCGTTTGACTCAATTAATCACCGCCTAATGATTTTATTAGTGTCATTATGCAATCTTATTTTTCTCGATGCCTTTGTTTTAAAAATGAAATACCTCACTTGGTCAATGATGAATTTTTTTTTTATCTCGAGCAATAATTTACTTATTGATTCAGTTCATTTTGATTCGTCTAAATTATATTAAGATGGAAACCATCCATTTGCCATCTCTGATGCTACTTGTAGTATAATTTTGCTTTCTTTTAGTATAATCGTTGTTCAGACATTACTGACCTACATTTAATATTTATACCAAGTATGTAAATATATGATATACGTCTTATATATAAACTTTTATCACTTACTACGGTTGAATGATATGTAATCTCACTCTGATTCGCGATTCTTATAATTAACTTACTTGATAATTTTATGCAAATTATAATTGCGATTAAATATTGTTTGTCCTTACGCTTTATTCTTCTCATATCCATATAGTGAATTCCTTAATAACTTTAGTTTAACAAAAACACATTAACATTGCAAAAATGTCACCCTCCAAATGTTTGCTAATCATGTTCCTTGGACTAATGGTCCTTACCACATTCACATTTGGTGATCAACACAACAAATTTACCAATAATGAAGGTAATTTTGTCACTAAAAAAGATTATATAGCGCGTGAATCTGATCCCGATCCTCATTATATTTATGAGTTCAAATACAAGGAGGATGGTGGATCAACGTCGATATACTTTAAGTCACCATAATGATCATGTAATAGTAATATCAAATATGTTTGCATGGTTAAATAAAATGCATTTTTTGGTCCTAAAAAAAGGACCAAATTGTTGTAATGAAAAACACCAATATATGAAAAGTTAAATATTTTCATGTTGCTATTTCTTCTTGAAATAATTTTTTAAACGTATTGCCATTGGAACTTGGAATATCATTAAAACATTTCCCACCTTTTAAAATAAAATAAAAATATTCTACTACTTCTTTTAAACTATACTTTATCTTTAATTATTACATTTTTTAAAATTCATGACTAATAAAAAAAGGTGTCTACATAATTAGGGGACCTAAAGACTTTTGCTTTAGTTGCTTTATATTAAAGCCGGCCCTGCTTCTTCTAACTTCTATTTATAAAGCACATTAATTAATTACTTTGTTATAAATATTGATTATGACATTTCATGCATGTTATTTATAATCTTGATTGTTCGATATAGCATAAAATGATTGTATTTGCTTTAGATATTTCAATAAGAGATAAAATATTAATAATATTCTTCTAATTATATTGATAGACGCGAATTTACATTTATAGATGAGAGTACACATACATCATTCATTAATCTTTTTTTTTATATAAAATATATATTTATGTGAATAACATATATTTAATCGTGTATCCTTACAAGCAAAAGTGCATCTTAGGAGTTGATTAAACGTGCATTTCCCATAATTGCGACCCCTGATTAATTTCAGAATATTTGACCTATATATTTATATTTTCGCTACTGCTCCTATTATTATTATTATCAATTAGTTACGATTATTATCTCTCAATCATCATTAAAGTTTTGCTAGCACTTACGTTAAGATAATTGTACCCCCATAATTTTCTAATTTCGAGTTTTTCTATGACGTTAGACTTAAATATTTTATAACAAAAATTCTTTTTGATACCCTTCATATGTCAAATATCTAATTCGACTAAATTTAATTTTACTTTAGAAAAAATCTCATACACTCCGTATCAAAGATGACTTTTAAAAAAAAAAGAGAATCTGACAATGACATTTTATGTGTTTTTTTGTCGGCAAAAGATACTTCTATCTATGAAATTAAATCATTGTACCCTACTACCCATTTCTTCATTCATTTCAAGCCACAAAGATAAAATATGAAGGAAAAAAAAATTAAAAAGACTTTGGAGTATGTTAAGATTGACTTTAGAAAAATAATTTTTTAAGTTAAAAAAAATAATTAAATTTAAATAATTTTTAAATGAAAAAAATAAAAAAATAGGAGAAAATTTATTTTTGATTTTTAACTTATTTTAACTTATTTATAACTTAATTTAAATAATTTTTATTGGTCAAATATTTTTAAAAATTAAAAGTAAATTTGACAAATTTTTAATTCAGATTACGTTTGTAGGTGATGTTTGACCACTTTTTTTGAAAACTTAAAAAGCATTAGATTCTTGAAACTAAATCTTGACTGCTTTTTTATTTTTTAATGTAATACATAACTCTAATCTCTACTATAAATATTTCCAATAACAAGTCTTTGAGTAGTTGGTGACTAATTAGTAGCCAAATTATTTATCATTACATTGAAAAATGGCTTTGTTGATTTTAATTAGTTTAGTGTTTAGTGTTAACTTTTGTTCCTTTGTTTCTGCTTATGATCTTGATCCTCTTCAAGATCTATGTGTTGCTGTTCAAGATTCCAATCAATCTGCAGGTAATTAATTTAATTACTTATATACCTTTCTTAATTTTATTTTGATGAGTTTTTTTGATTTAAGTTATATATATCGACAATCACAAAAAAAAATATAATACTTTGTTACGAAATTCATTGCTAATCTATCACTAGATAACTATATTTGATAATTCATTCTTTTAAATAAGATTAACAATAGATTTTTGTTGTTTAACGATCAGAGTTGTCCGCCGCGATTTGTTTTTTAGTGGGTAGTGAAAAGATCTAGTTTAATTTGTGATAGTAAGTTAAATATCATTTATACCAATTTTGTAATATTTTTTTACATTTGGCACATTTTCATCATGACTTAATTCTATATACAAAGGTTTGGAGGTCGAGGAACTATTGGATTAGGACAAATTGGAAGTAGGTAGCCGTGTGTTGGAGTACTTTTACGAGGAAGAGGCAGGGAGCTAGTCTCGTCTTTTTGAAGCATAACTGTCACTTTATTTGCTTTGTTTATCTTGCTATTTGATTGTAATTATTTTCTTGTCAATTTAAGTCGAAAGTCTATAGGAAACAACCTATCTATCTATCCCTGAAGGTGGACACTCGTTCCAGACTCCAGTTTGTGGGATTACAGTGTATATGTTGTCGTTTTTTCTAATGTTTAGTTCTGTTTTCATTCATGTGTTTTTGCAGTATTTGTGAATGGAAGGTTTTGCAAAGACCCAAATCAAGCAAATGCAGATGATTTCTATGCATCAGGTTTCAATGTAAGTGGAATGCCAACACCAACAAATCTTGGTTTTTCTGTGAATCAATTGAATGTAAATCGAATGCCAGGACTGAACACTCTAGGCATTTCTATGGCTCGTGCTGATCTTGAACCCTTTGGATTAATCTCAGCTCACATTCATCCTCGAGCAACTGAGCTAATACTCGTATTGGAAGGTACTATCTATGTTGGATTTGTTGTTCCTGATACACGAAATCCTTTCAAATCGAGGCTATTCGCTAAGATCTTACATCCAGGGGATGCTTTTGTCATCCCACAAAGTATGATTCACATTCAATACAATTTGGGAACCACAAATGCAACCCATTTGAGTAGTTTCAATAGCCAAAATCCTGGAGTACACATGATCTCTTATCAACTATTTGGTTCAAATCCACCAATTATTGATGATGTTCTTGTTAAAGGTTTTCAATTGGATAAGAAAGTGGTTGAGCATCTTAGAGCTCAGTTCTCGCAGAGTTGAATTCACCAAATTGTGAACATGTTTCTGAAAAAGTTTAATGAGACAAGTTCTTGTTAGTCCATACTTCTTGTTATTATGATTTTGTTCAGTTACTTGGTGATGTTCTTTTGAAAGTTTTGTTTTGTATATGAGATCTTGTCACATTATGGTACATTAAGGGGAAAATGCTACTTGTGTAAGCTTTCTCTACTCATTGGGATTGAATATGAGAACTCGTTAAAGGGTGAAGGGATCTCATCGATATCACCAGAGTCCTTGGTGAATTGAAGAAACTAACAATTGGCCACGTTTGTACCATTACTTAAAACAAACCGTAATTCCAAATCTTTTCAAACTTAAGCTGCCTAATGAAAATAAGAATGAAGACGAGAAACTCAAACTTGAAAAAGAAAATTAGAGAAATCAAAATCTTTTACTCAACAATATGCATAATCTCGAATTCACATACCACTACCTTTTTTTGATGAATTGTTCTCACATTCACTATTAAATTTATATTCCGCTTAACCTAACCCTGTTGCTTGTTCTCGACTCAATAACTCTTCGTCAACCTAATAACTACTTGTATAACTTTGATAACCATTGGACTAGACTTGGTTCGAAACAATGCTACAACTTTTCTTTATACAAACATACATAAGTTTAGTCATATATGCTAATTTGAGACATACATGTCTTTTTAAGATTTTTTTTTTCAATTTCACAATTGCTATATCAAATGTGACTAAACTTGCAAATTTCATAAATTTCAATTATAGCCTTTTTAGTAGGAATCCCAAGTCAACTTCACGTGCTTACATATATATATATATATATCTGAAATGGCTAAAATACAAACTTTATAACCAATAATCAATTCAAATCGAACCACAAATATATATTTGAATTGGCTAAACTACAAACTTTATAAAATTTGACTACACCTTAAATAGGGATCCCAAAAAGGGCCATTTTTTAAAATTTGTTCCCCCCATCGAAAAACCCGAAGTGACTGTATCGTCTTCATAGCTAAAACCCTAAAAACCCTAATTGCGGCAGAAGCTTCAGAGAAAATTCACAGACACAACAATGGCGAACAATCAATTGTTAAAAATTTCAGAATTAGAAGGAAGAGGAAGAGGAATTGTTGCTACTCAACCCCTAAAACCTGGACAAATCATCCTCAAAGACTCTCCTCTCCTTCTTTACTCTGCTTCTGTGAAGAACAGCACTTTTTGCTCAAATTGCTTCAGGGTAATCCTCCAATCTCCAATTCCTTGCTCATGGTGCACTTCTTCATTCTTCTGTACCTCTAATTGTCAGTCTATAGCTTTATCCTCTTCTCATACTCCTTGGGTTTGCCAATCCTTAACTCACTTAAGAAACACCTTTTCTTCTCATAGTTTGAATGTTGATCAACAAATTCAAGCTTTTTTTCTTATCTCAGCTTATAATTTAGCAGTGATTTCCCCTTCTTCGTTTCGTGTGCTGTTATCTCTTCAAGGGGATTCGTCATTTGTGTCGGAAAGTGATGTTCTTTTGCTTCATTCTCTCGTTGCTACGTGCCCTCCGATGAATCTAGGTGAATTTGGGTTCTCTAAAGAGCTTACTGCGGCTCTTTTGGCTAAGGATAAGGTGAATGCATTTGGGTTGATGGAACCTTTTGAGGTTGATAAAGAAAGGGGTGTTAGGGCGTATGGGATTTATCCGATGGCGTCGTTTTTCAATCATGATTGTCTTCCGAATGCTTGTAGGTTTGAGTATGTTGATACGGATGTTAATAGCAGGAGTAATACTGACATTGTTGTTAGGGTGATTCATGATGTTCCTGAGGGGAGGGAGATTTGTTTGAGTTATTTCCCTGTGAATTTTAAGTATGCGGAAAGGCAGCAAAGGTTGAAGGAGGATTATGGTTTTACTTGCAATTGTGATCGGTGTGTGGTTGAGGCTAATTGGTCTGATGGTGAGGATGATGCTATGGATAAAGAGGGTGAGGAAAGTGAAGAAGAAGAGGAAGAGGATGAAGAGATGGAGGAAGACGTCGATGATGAAGTAAATGTAAATGGCGAGGTAGAGGAGAGAGATCAAGATTTTCCTCACGCGTATTTCTTCCTTAGATACATGTGTAATCGAGAGAATTGTGGGGGTACATTGGCTCCGTTGCCTTCTCCATCCTCAGTTATGGAATGCAATGTTTGTGGTAATTTGAGCAAATCTGATGAGCTATAAGGTTTGCGCTGGGGACTATTGAAGTATGTCACATTTCCATTTTAGCTAGTTTGTTTCTTTGCAATTTGCTCTTGCGTGCTTGTCGTGCTTAGATTTTATGAGCTTAGTTTGCTAGAACTTCTTGTCCCTCTTTGTTAGCTCATTTTGGTTTTCCTTTTTGTTAGCTTGTGATCAATGGCTAAAGTATTGATTTGTGAACCCCTCAATTTTCACGTATACAATCTATAAAACAACCTTGTCTCCATTGAGGCTGACTTTGAATACTTTATACCATTTCTGTTTAGCTTGGAAGATAAGCTGCAAGAGGATTTCAAAAAGCCCAAGCCCTCAAGTTATGAGTATCAATTATTGAAGTGTTATATTATGATAGAATTTAATATACTAATTGGATATTTGTATCTATGATTCGGATGAAAAGTTTTATCATCGTTGAGCCATCACCAATAAACATGTGGTCGACGGATCACATTAAAGGGGGATATATTATGCTCGAGTATATCTATTGAGTATTGACCATTTTTTCTAGCATTTAACCCCTTAATTCTTCCTTCAGTTTTTTGTTTACTCTGTTTATAGCCCAATATTGAATATCCCTTGGGAAAAAAGAGACTCAAATCAATTAGCAGTATTAACGTTTACTCTATTTGTAACCCAATATTGGTTATCCCCTCAATATTGAGATGTGTCCTTTGCAAGGTATCATGTTAAAGGAAGATGAGTTTTGATTCTTAGCGTCTATGGTAACTCAGGATTAGCAGTAATAGTATTGATGTGGTATCTTAGAAATAAGGTTTTGATAGTTTTTGTAATATAATAGAAAAATTTAAGCCTAATTACTTGAGAGTGCAAAGGGCTAAAGATGATTTATGACCTATGTTGTCTCATAATTCAGTCTATATGGTATGTCAGACTAGTTTTTATGAAGTTCCACATTTGATTCATACGACATGCTTAAGTTAATAATTCATTTCTCAATTCAAACTCCAAAAATTAATGCGTAATGAATCTCTTGAATCTCATATATGACACGGTATACAGCAGATGCTCACATCAGATAATTGTTTTCTGTGAATGTTACATCTGAACAACCCAGGACAGCTGTGCTTACGTTGCTGAAAAGAATGGTTGGTTACTTCTAATTCTGTACAATCAAGAATAAAATAATTGTCAGTCATTACTTTTTTAGAATATTTACATATATATGGTATCCTCTCATTAACAAATCAGTCAGATTCTTCTTCTCTTTAGTATTATTTAAGAAGTTAGTCAATGGGTGCCTAGAATTTCATCTCTATGAAATTATTAAATCCATATAGGGGTAAGTAAGCAGATCTAATTAATAAACCATTTCTTTGACTACTGATTATATTAAAGGTTACTTCTTTGGATTGAAATCTGCATTTAGAAATGAGAACACCTGGACTAAATATAATTTGAAGTGAAACAAAGATATGAAAAACGACTAAATCGGATTATAAGTATTCACACCTTTCTGGTTGTTTGAAAACAATCATAAGAAGCCCAAAGCAAACAAACTTGTTTCTTAGAAAACAGTTTGTTTGTTTTGCTAAGAAACCAAACTTCGCTATAACAATGAGGATATGCTGGGTCATAACAACCTTACCCATCATTGCTTTCTTTCTTTCCCCTGCTTATGCTTATGATCTTAACCCTCTACAAGATCTATGTGTTGCAGTTAACGATTCTAAGGCTTCGGGTAAATCATCCTTCTATAGTTATTATATGTAGTATAATTTCTGTCATCAGTTAGTTCTTAATATATGAATTACATGCTTAGCTCCAAGCTTGCAAAAGTGGATGATTTCTTTGCTTATGCACATTATCAAAGAGTGTTTAATTGTCACTAAAAACATATTTAGTGACAAGTAAAGTTATTCCCGTTAATTAATTGCTGCTTAAGATCATTTTTGGTGTATTGAATCCACAACAGATGTCACATCAGGTAGTTGTTTATTGTCGTTGTTACATCTGAACAACTAGTACAGCTCTACCTACATTCCTGAAGGAAAGCGTAAGATAGTTGTGTATTGAGGATGTTAAATCTGAACAACCATGAAAGCTCCACTTACATTCCTGAAAATTGGTTACTTCTGATTCCGTGTAATCAAGAAATAAATAGACTTTCAATCTCTACTTTTCAAGGCAAGTTCTTCTCTTCATTCAACCCATTTAGGTAATGAAGCTGATCTAATTAATGAACCACTTTTTGACTACTGATTATGTTAAAGGTCACTTCTTTGGACTTAAATCTACATTTAGAAATGAGAAAATACCTAGACTATTTTTTTTGGATCAGATTATAAATAGTCACACCTTTCTGGTTGTTTGAAGAAAATCATAACAAATCCATAGTAAAATAAACTTGTTTCCATTTAAGTTCGGTCTTCCTCTAAGAAACCAAACTTTGCTATAACAAAGAGGATGTGCTGGTTCATAGCAACTTTAGCCATCATTGCTTTCTTTCTTTCCCCTGCTTATGCTTATGATCTCAACCCTCTACAAGATCTATGTGTTGCAGTTAATGACTCTAAGGCTTCAGGTGAATCATCCTTATATAGTTTTTGTTTTCGAACAAGGCATAGTTGTTATATGCTGTGTAAATTATTTGAATAATATGCTTAGCCAGTAACGGATCCACATAACAACTTGTGGGTTCACGGGTTAGCTTTTGTTTAGACCATGTATATATATATTAAGAAATTTACTGAAAATCTATAAATATTTGATTGTGAATCTGAAGTTATAATAGGAACTCATAAACTTTAAAGTCTGGTGCTTAAGCTTTGTTTTATTTGACTTTTGCAGTTTTAGTGAATGGAAAGATTTGCAAAGACCCAAAGCTTGCAAAAGCGGATGATTTCTTTGCTTCAGGTCTTAACGTTAGTGGAAATGCAGTGCCTCAGTTAGGCTTTGCTGTAAATATTGTGGATGTAAACAGGATGCCTGGACTCAACACTCTTGGTATTTCTATAGTTCGTGCTGACTTGGAACCACAGGGTCTCTCTCCACTTCACACTCACCCTCGAGCTACTGAGCTTATAACTATCCTAGAGGGTACTATCTATGCAGGATTTCTTGCCCCGAATGCTTCAAACATCTTTAAGAGTCGTCTCTTCTCTAAAATCATGAATCCTGGTGATGTGTTTGTGATCCCACAGGGGCTGATTCACTTCCAGTATAACGTTGGACACAAAAATGCTACTCTGCTTGCTTCTTTCAATAGTCAAAATCCTGGAGTCGTCATGATTCCTAGTACAATCTTTGCTTCAGATCCACCTATTCTAGACGATGTTCTTGCTAAAGGCTTCCGTCTTGATAAGAAAGTGATTAATGATCTTCGAAAGAAATTCTCCTAGATTATGACATTACAAATATGATTGTGTGTTGTTTGGAGTGCGATGCTCATCACTATCGATTTGTGAAAGCGTTGGAATAATACGTTATTCTCTAATTGTATGTAATTTTTTCCAGTATTTGGTGTGAACTTATTCATTTATGGAAGATAGAGAACTATTTCCGAAAGATCTTTAGTTCAAGTGCTCAAATAAAAGAAGAAGAAAACAATGGAAGAAAGCATAGCATATGGTTGTATGTTTTAATTAGTTAATCTTCTCTTCTATGTAGCTTACATTATACAACTAACCTATTTTTCCAACTTCTTCCCCTTTCCAAGAGGGGGATGGAACACGTAACTATCGGATTCAACTGAATTCAACATCTTCGATTAGGGATATAGATATATAATGAGAAATTTAAAATATTACAACTCGAAACTTCTGATTGAAAATGAAAAGACGTTTACCACTCGATTACCATTTATCACAATCTTGGTGGTAAAAGATCCAACTATAAATAGTGTTACTTCTCCAATAGTATGACATAAATACAAACAAGGCCAAAAGAGAAAAACAATATTGTTTTGCAATGGAACCATCATATCTATGTACTTTTTTTCCTTTGCTCCTGAAGCTCCTAGATATTAAAATTATTTTCTCGTCTTAATTTATGTGATACTGTTAAAATTATAAGAGTCAATAAGGGTTTTTTTTATCAATTTTTTTTATATACATTCAAATATTTTAAATATTCAATTATTATAAATTATACTCTTTTCTTTTAGTAATTTTCAAATATATAAATTTTATTTTTTTTAAAATAAAACTAAAGCTTTTACAATCGAACACACAATCAAAGTTCAAAAAATCTAAATCTCGAAATTCTGATTGTGTCACTCACGGAGAGAGTATTAAAAATGACCAGATATATGTACTAAAAATCATCCCTTTATAATCAATAATTTTTTGCGCTAAAGCGACAATTAAAATGAAACGAGTAATTATTAGCAAATACTAAACTAACACAACATGCTTCTATTAACAATTAATCAATATAATCGTGGACTTTTCTCTCATTTTTCCAAACTTTTTTGCGAAATGTATCAATTGACTAACCTTTGATGGTTTGTTAAGGTATTTAATTTCGTCCAGCAATTTATATCAAATCAATAGAATTATTTAATTTATCTTAGGAACTAAAAATAAAATTAGAAAATACATCACTTAATCATGGTCTAGTGATAAATGTGTATATGACAAATACTAAATCACTTAATCATGGTCTAGTGATAAATGTGTATATGACAAATACTAAGATATTCATTTTGATTGATGTAAATGTTCGATACGTAAATTTTTACTTTTAATTTCTATAAATTTACCATGCATGAGCGTAGAGTTGTGAATAAGTTGACCGTAGACTCTTGACTCTGATTAGAGTAAAATTAAATCACAAGATTCTTGATTAATTATTAAGTACTACTTAAACTTGACCCTGCATTTTAAAATGAGAAAATCACCTTGACTTTCATTTTTAATAAATGACTAAGATGGGCAAAAATTAAACTTATGAACTATAAGTGGGAGTTTGGTCATAAAAATTAAATATTTTTGTTTTATTTTTATTTAAAATTTTAATGTGAAATTAGAATTAGATCATTGTATTTAATTATATTTTTTTGCAAGGAATATTTAGAAATAGGCTAAGTGACAAAGTACACAATATATACACCAACAATTCCCAACGTAGGAAAGAAAGGGTTAAGTGAAGTTAGAAACTATTGTAGAAAAGAGTGACAAAGCTTCTATAATTTACCTTTTTTTGTTCAAACAAAAATGGTCTTATTATTTCAGAATCCACAATTCACTATAGATGGATACATATATATATATATTTGATTTATAAAAATTTCCATCATTTTACTATTCAATTTAGAAATATGCTCAGTGAAAATCTCTCGATTATCATCGCATGTCCTATTGTGCTTCCTCGATAGCTAACACCTAGTGTGATCAACACCAAAATCCTTGGCCTATGATAAAAAAAAAGGTGATTCTATTGATCGATTATATCACAAACATCCGAATTAATTAAATATCTGATCAATTACTAACTTTCAAATAAAGTAAAAAAGAATTCAAAAAATTCTCAAATAACCAAAGTAGCCCTAACTCCTAAATAATCGGACCTTCATACAAATATCAAACACGAACTAAAACTTAATAAAAGTTCACCAAACATGTTCATAGAGTAATTGTGAATAAATTGACTTTGACCAGAGGGAAAAAAGATGATGAAATTAATTAATTAATAATTACCACTTGAACTTAAACTTGCATTTTAAAAATGAGAAAATTACTAGACTTTGCTTAAGATAAATGACTAAGACACCTATAAATAGTACTAGATATCTCTCTTGGAAAAAATAAAAAAGTATAACAAGCCAAATTAAGCAAAATAAACTTGTTTCCAAATTTAATATAATTAGACTTTAATTTGTTACAACAATGAGCATGATAATAGAAATTTTAGCCGCTGTTGCTTTTTTTCCATCCCAATTAGGTTATGCCTATGATGTCAACCCTTTACAAGACATATGTGTTGCAGTTCAAGACTTCAACAATTCTGGTAAATTATCCTTTTATATTCATCACAACTTTTAAGTTACATATTTGATCGATCGACCAACTCATATATATATATACACCTTTGAAAAAAAATTCACCAATTGTTCCATTTTAGACATCTGTTTAGTAAATATATCAATGATCATCGTTTTATTTTATTTGCAACTTATAGACCTCTTAGACTACAATTTTTAAAGATTTTTTTTAAAAAACAAATTGACAGGCTAAATTGTTTTGTATGTAATTATAAATGTTAGATAACGATCTGATGTTTTATCAATAAAATTAAAAGATATATGAGAAAAACATTAGATCCGACTCTAATATTGTTCGAAAGAAATAATTTTCTAAGAGTAATATTTGCTCAATGAGAAAATGACCAAAAGACCCCCCAACCTATACCCGAAAATCCAACTACACACTCCAACTTCACGGGTGTCGCATTACCCACCTAAACTATATTTTTATCTATTTTCTACCCACCTAAGCGCTGACCTGTCATGGGAGGTGTTGTCATCGCCTCTAGGCGCGTTTGAAGCAAAATTTGACGAAAAATTTCCCCCTTCTCCTACAATCATCTTCCCCACTTTTAAATACCAATTACTTCTTCTTCCCCCACCATTAATCCTTGTTTCTTTAGTAAAAAATTCACGAATTCCTCTCAAAATCAAGTAGGGTTTAGTTGTTAATGTTCATTTGTACTTCAAATCTTGAATTTAGGGTTTGTAATCTGATCTAATTTCTTATTTAGGTTTCTAATTAGAAGTTTGAATTTTCTCGAAATTCATCAAAAATGACAAATGAAAACTTGAATTCGCTTTGTATGGATGAATCAGACCCAATGCTCAACGTTGTAGTGAGATGCAAACACGGAATTTTGCTGAATTTGCAAACTTCTTGGTCGAAATTAAATCCGGGAAGAAGATTTTGGTGATATCACTTGATAATGCAGAATCGTCTGATGTAAATGCTCTTACTTTTGATGATGCAGAATCGTTTGATGATAACCAAAAGTGGAGTAGGATATGAAAAGAGGGTTTTTGGAATTTTCTTGCTTCCTTTGTTCTTCTTTCAGTTTAGGGAGAAATGGGGGAAAAAAGCAAGAAAAGGGAGAAAAAGAAGAAACGGGAGTTTCTAGGTGTGGGTACCAGCGCGTGGAACCACGCAGCTTGACTTATTTGGTTTATGTGTTGAGGTCAGCACTTAGGTGGGTAGAAAATAGATAAAAATATAGTTTAGGTGGGTAATGGGACACCCGTGAAGTTGAAGTGTGTAGTTGGGATTTCGGGTATAGATTGAGGGGGGCTTTTGATCATTTTCTCTTTGCTCAATATTTAAAAACAAGAATAAATTATAAGTGAGACAATATTCACTCATAACAGGTTTGGACCCCAATGTGCACCTAACTCTCACATCACGCGTTAAACTCTTATTACTAGACAAAAACCCTTAGGCTAACAACTAATTCTCTTTCTTTTCCTTATTTTATACCATTCTTTGTATAGATAGAATTTATGTATTATGTTAATAATATGATAACTTTATTTTATTTCACTTGTATGCAGTTTTTGTGAATGGAAAGTTTTGCAAAGACCCAAACCTTGCAAAAGGTGATGATTTTTTACTTCAGGACTTAATGAAAGTGGAAAAGTAGTGAGGCAAAAGTATGGTTATTCTGTGCATATTGTTGATGTAAACAATATGCCAGGACTCAACACTTTAGGCATATCTATACTTCGTGCTGATTTCGAACCAAAGGGTCTTATCCCACTTCACACTCACTCTCGAGCTACTGAGCTTATAACTATCTTGGAGGGTACACTTTATGCGGGATTTCTTTTACCTTATGAAAATATCTTCTTTAAGAGTCGTCTTTTCTCTAAAATCTTGAATCCTGGTGATGTGTTTGTGATTCCACAAGGGCTTGTTCACTTCCTATACAATGTTGGACGTACAAATGCTACTATACTCGCTACTTACAACAGTCAAAATCCTGGATTCACCATGTTTCCAAATATAATCTTTGCTTCTGATCCACCTATTATCGACGATGCTCTTGCTAAAGGTTTTCAGCTTGACAAGAAAGTGATTAAACAACTTCGAAAGAAATTTGCCTAGGTTATGTTACTAGAATTATAATTATGTACTAAATAAATTCTCCTAGGTTATATGTCACTACATATGTTGTTGTTTAATTTGTTGAATAAATTGATCACCTATAGGCTGATCACTTGTCCGAAATATTACAATTTTAAATACAAATTATGTTTATAAAATATGTACTATATAAAATAAAAATTTCCTAAAATTTTTTGGGAATCACTACATAGGTTGTAGCCTATGGAATATTGTGTTTTATTATGATCATTGGAAAACAATTAGGTTAATATTTCCATTTAGTTCTTTATGCTTTTACTTGAAATAAAACTTAACAAATGTTATAAAGATAATTTTATTGTGGATTTGATCAACAAGTAGTAACAATAACACCATGTAATATTGTCTTGTCGATCTTTATGATAATATTTTATAACTTATAATTTAATCTAAAAAAATATTAAAAAAATCATTTTAAGAAAAGAGGGTTGACCCGACAAAGCCCGTAGCACGCATACTTATGAACTGGGCCATCCATTTTTTCGCCCACACACAAAATGAGCTACCCCGACCTTATCCGTAAAATTTTAAAGTCTGTATGAATTAGCCCGGATGGGGTGGGCTAATCCATATTGACAACTTTTAAATTGTTGAAGATGGATTTATGTTTGACTATAGTTTTTGCAAATAATATTTGATTATTTTTGAATGATTTTTTCCGTAGTAAAAAACATGAAATATAGAGTGTGTTTGGTATGAAGGAAAATATTTTCTGGAAAATGTTTTCAATTTTCTCATGTTTGGTTGGGACAAAAATTTTGAAAAATGTTTTTCAAATCAACTCATTTTCCTCAAAATTAGGGAAAATGACTTCCTTTCAAAAATTAAGGAAAATATTTTTCAAAAGTCTCCTCCAATTTCAAATTACATTTTTTCTTTTGGAAAAAATATCAATTTTAAAAAAATATTTTCAATTTCAAATTATTATTTTTCACCCGATCCCTGACCCCCCCCCCACCGGCCAGCCCTTCCCCCAACCCCACCTCCTCCCAAAAAATTAATTTTGCTTTTTAAAAATATTTTCAACTTCAAATTTTTATTTTTAAACTCGTACCCCCCCCTCCCCGGCCGCCCCCCTACCAACCTCCCACCCACCCCCAACCCCCAAAAAAGTTAATTTTATTTTTTAAAAATACTATCAACTTCAAAATTTTATTTTTTCACTCCTACCGCCTCTCCCTGCCATCACCCACTACCCCCCACCCCACCCCTACCCCCACCCCCAAAAAAGTATTTTTGTTTTTAAAATATATTTTTAATTTCATAAATTATTTTTATTATAGTAAAAAATAATAGATGTCTCTTAAAAACATTTTTCATTCATAAATTAAACACTAAAAATTATTTCCGGAAAAGATTTTCTACTCATCAACCAAACATGAGAAAATAAGTCCAAAATCTACTTATTTTCCAGGAAAATATTTTCCATGAAAAACATTTTCCTCCATACCAAACACACTCATAGTTTGAATGAAAATTTTCCAAAGAAAAATATAGTGAAAATAAAAAATAGTGGGGAAAAAGGTTTAAGTGTCTGTCCTCTACTAGAATTTTTATGATTGATACGCATTTCAAATAAAGTAAAACAAATAATAAATTCTCAAAATTGTATGGACTACATCCTTAAAAATAATGAACTCTCAAAATTATGTGGACTTTATCCTTTAAATAAAGGAATAAAACTAAAACAACTATATATATAGCACTAGACAAAGCCCAATTAAGCAAAAAAAAAACAAAAACTTTGCTACAAATTAATTCAACAATTAGCATGAGCTGGTTAATAAATTTTGGGAAAAGGGTCAAATATGCCCTTAAACTATTCGAAAAGGTCTAGATATACCCCCCGTTTAAAGTTTGGTTCACTCATGCCCTTGCCGTCCAACTTTTGGTTCAAATATGCCCTTATGGGCGTTAGTTGCCATGTTGGACATATCCAATTCATTTTTCATTTCTTTAAATGCCACATGAAATTGTCATGTCATTTTGACTTTACCACATGACATTTATATGAAAATGGAAATATATTCGGACTCATAAACACCTAATCCAACACATAAATCAACTCCTTTAAAATACACTATTCGACCCATTTTTTGCAATTTTGTTTAATTTTTATTTTTTCGGTAAATCCCGAAAATGAGTAATTGATTAATAAAAAATAGGAAAAATATGAAAAAATATAAAATTATGGCCAAAAATTTACAAATAAATATAGTAACTATAAATCTAACATTTCAGTATTTTTTTTTATTTTTTCGGTCAATCTCAAAAATAAGTAATTGATTAATAAAAAATATAAAAAGTATGAAAAAATATAATATTAACGCCAAAAGTTCACAAATAAATATAGTAATATTTCATTCAACAATTTCAATATTTTTTAAATTTTTATTTTTTTCGACAAATCCCGAAAATGAGTAATTTGTTAATAAAAAAAGTTTCCATATTTTTCCCTTTTTAATTAATAAATTACTCATTTTCGAGATTTGTCGAAAAAAATAAAAATTAAAAAAAAAATTGTAGAATGAAATGTTATTATATTTATTTGTGAACTTTTGGCGTTAATATTATATTTTTTTTCATACTTTTCATATTTTTTATTAATCAATTAATTCATTTTCGAGATTTAGCGATTTTTTTTTTTATAAAAAAGTATTGAAATGTTAGAATAAGGTTACTATATTTATTTGTGAATTTTTGGCGTTAATTTTATATTTTTTTCCATATTTTTCCTATTTTTTATTAATTAATTACTCATTTTCGAGATTTATCGAAGAAATAAAAATTAAACAAAATTATTAAAAATGGATCGGATAGTGTATTTAAAAGGAGTTGATTTATGGGTCGGATTAGGTGTTTATGAGTCCGAATATCTTTCAAATTTCATATAAATATCATGTGGTAAGGTCAAAATGACATGGCAATTCCATGTGTCATTTAAATAAATGAAAAGTGAGTTGGATATGTCCAACATGGCAACTAACGCCCATAAGGGCATATTTGGACCAAAAGTTGGACGGCAAGGGCATGAGTGAACCAAACTTTAAACGGGGGGTATATCTAGACCTTTTCGAATAGTTTAAGGGCATATTTGACCCTTTTCCCATAAATTTTTTAGCTATTGCTGCTTTGTTTTCATCCCAATCAGCTTATGCCTATGATGACAATCCTCTACAAGACATATGTGTTGCAGTTCAAGACTCCAAATCTTCTGGTAAATCATCCTTTTATAGTCATAATAATTTTTTAAGTTACACATTTGGTTGATCGATCAACGCTAGTTATATATCTATTGTATCGTATGTTAAATATTTTTATCTTAGGTGACAACTATATAGTATAATAACACCTTTTATTTTACCATCGAGAAATTCTAGAGGGTTAATGACACGCGGTTTAAAAAAAGTCTATATATAATGTGTCAATTAGAGAAATTTTCTCCAATTGTTCCTTTTTTATTTTACTTGTACTTTATAGACTTCTTAAACAATTATATGTTAGTATAATTTGAATTTATGTAATATGTAATTAGATTTTAATATCTTAATAATATGCTAACTTAATTCATTTTATTTTCACTTGTGTAGTTTTTGTGAATGGGAAGATTTGCAAAGACCCAAAGCTGGCAAATGCAGATGATTTTTTTTACTTCAGGTTTTAATATAAGTGGAGAAACAGTATATAAAAAATATGGTTATGCTACAAAAATTGTAGACATAAATAATATGCCAGGGCTCAACACTCTTGGCATTTCTATAGTTCGTGCTGATTTGGAACCAAAGGGTTTTATTCAATTTCATATTCACCCTCGAGCTACTGAAATTATAAATATCTTGGATGGTACAATTTATGCGGGATTTCTTCTACTTTTACCTAATGAAGATAACATCTATAAGAGTCATCTCTTTGCTAAAGTCTTGAATCCTGGTGATGTGTTTGTGATTCCACGAGGGCTTATTCACTTCGCGTATAATGTTGGAAGTACAAATGCTACAATATTTGCTAGTTTCAACAGTCAAAGTCCTGGATTCATCTTTATTCCTGATGTAATCTTTGCTTCTAATCCACCTATTATCGACGATGCTCTTGTCAAAGGTTTTCAGCTTGATAAGAATGTGATTAAAGAACTTCAAAAGATATTCTCCTAGATTATGTCACTACAAATGTTGTTATGTATGTTGAGGAAATTCACCTAGGATGATGACTTGTTTGTTTTATGTCTCTAATTACCCTTCCATCATGTAACAAGGTCTTTATTACTAAACAAGAAAAAAATTGAAAAAAAAGCTAAGAAGAATCTTGCAAATGTGTGATAAACATTACTTTTATATAGCACCTATGTTTTTTTTATTTGACGATTCAATATATGATCGATTTAAAAATTTATGGACCATTCAGAAACATCTTAATTAGGATGACATAACATTAAAATTAAGGGTGGAATGGTGAATGCAATGTTAAGAAATTGATCAGATCTAAAAATTCATAGAATATATATATATATATATATATATATATATATATATATAGCTAGGTTATTGATTTTATTGATCACTAAATTATCAACTCACCTAGAACTTAATTAATTAATTTATTCCCTAACTACATGATATCAAGTATCAATCAACAAGAATTTGATATTGAATTAAGGTAAAATATCAACTTCTAATTTTTCTTTTATTATAAGTGAGCAAGGTAAAATAGATGAATGAGGTTTATATGTCACAAACAAGTTATTTATCAATGTGGCTATTTTCAAGAAATTAATAATAAGTCTATCAAATAAGTAATTAATAACAAGAAGAAGCAATTGGGACTACTAGAAAAAGAGAAAAAAGAGTGTCTTTGTAATATTTATAGGTAAAAACTATAGAAAATAGTAAAGTACAACTTATGCTATATTATTCTTTTTTTTAAAATCAAGTTTTGATATTTCATACATTTTTTTCTATTGTAATTTCTACGATTCGATCGCAGGTTCCTAAATAAATCTTTTTTGTCACAATTTCTTTATAAATTGATTTTTTTATTATATAAATCAAAAGTCTTTATTTTTGACAAACTTAAATGATTAAAACAACTCGAAAATATATTTTCGAGATTACTTTGAACCTACTCTAAATATAAGGACTATTTTCGTTACTTCAACATTAAAAAAACAAAGAAAACCAAAAATACTGACAACTTTATATTATATATCTATAAATAGGCTCAGATTTTTCAGTATAAATACAATTACCTTATGATTAGCTATGATATTATTCATCTCTAAAAAAAAATTATAAGAAATAATTTTCAATGGCTTTTTGCCTCCTAACAATTATTATAGTCAATTTTGGTCTTCTTTCTTCCTTTGGTTCTTCATTTGATCCAAACCCTTTTCAAGATTTTTGTGTTGCAGTTACTGATTCCAACGATGCAGGTAATTTACCCTTAGTTCGTTACGAACAGTTATATGTAGTTATATTGTTCGATAATATATATGATAATGATATAAAAATTTATTTATATTATAGGAGGACGCAACATTAGTATCAATAATTTCAGAATAAAATACGAAAGCATCTTATTCTAGTGATCTCGGAATTATTTTTTATTTTAATCTTGGTAATACATACAAACAAAACAATCAAATGACAAAAATGCCCTTCATCCAAAGATCTTTTATCAAGGTCATTTAAAAAAGCTAAGGCTAAAATTGGAAATAGAAATTTATTCAAATTGTATAGTTTCAAAATCAAACACATGTTTTTTAATTCAATAAATATTACATTCCCACTTTATAAATGTTCCTTCGATCTATAGAAGTTAAACTCTTTCTGTTTCTTTGTGTTATAATTTATTTTGCAGTGTTTGTGAATGGAAAATTTTGCAAAGATCCAAAATTGGCCACAGCAGATGATTTCTTTCTAACAGGACTTAACGTTAGTGGAAATCCTTTACCAGGACTTGGATCGTTTGTAAATTTAGTCGATATAAATCGTCTTGCAGGACTCAACACTCTTGGAATTTCACTTATTCGTATTGATTTTGCACCATATGGCTTAATTCCACCTCACACACACCCTCGTGGCACGGAAATTATTGTTGTTTTAGAGGGTACGTTGTACGTTGAATTTTTGGCTCCAGACACTTCAAATCCATTAAAAACTAAATCTTTTACAAAAATATTGAATAAAGGGGATGTATTTGTGTTTCCACAAGGATTAATTCATTTTCAATATAATATTGGAGATACAAATGCAATTGTTTTTGGTGCTTTGAATAGCCAAAATGCTGGCCTAATTGTGGTTGGAAGTGAATTATTTGGAACAAATCCACCACTTGTAGATGATGTTATTTCAAAAGCATTTCAATTGGACAAGAAAATGGTGAAACAACTTCAAGGATTGTTCTCTTAATACGTAGCTTGATTTGTTGGCTATTTGAACTTTATCTTATTTGTGAGGGTTCGATTCCCCTTCTTATAATCTCCCTGGATTCCGTTTCCCTTCTCAAATTAAATTATATATATAAAAATGTATACCAAGTGGGAACTATTGGTTGTTTTCATGTAACATGTATTTGTTTTCAATTAATTTTGTAATGTTTGAGTAACGTTCTTGACAAAAATTTATGATGAATCGTTATATTTTGTTATTAAACAAATCTAGTGAGTAGGAATAAAAAAAACTTTCTCTATGGCCTCCTCTCCTTACAGTCAAGTGGCTTTCAGCTCCTCGTTTTGAGACATTATGGCTTAGGGGTCGGTGAACAAAGGAATTTAGTACGGAACAGTAAAGAAATATAAGAACATGACTGTCGACAGCTTTAAAAAGAAAAAAGGAGTGACTACAATTTGTGGCACCATATCCTACCTATCCTGAAGGGAAGTCTTAATTGGAATAATCCACAAAATTATTATTTGTTATTTTTAGAGGAAGAGGATTAAGAAGTCAAAAGGAAAAGATTAATTAAATCCACGAGAATATAGTAATATCAGTAACATTCATATATCATAATTTAATTAATCAGAAAAAGGGCAAACTAAAACGAATTGATCAAGATTTAGATTAGCCATGTAACTGATAATACATGTTCACGGAAAACAACATAGCAAATTAATTAAACAACTCTAGTTTTCAAATTTGTTTTGTTGTACTCTTAGATTTAGATTGCTTTTCTAAGCAATGTATGCATAAGGGTGACTAATCAATTGATATTGTCCGAGGACTGATCAGGATCTTGAATTGAAATTTCTGAAGAAGGTGGTGGATGGTGATGATGATGGTGGTGGTGGTGGTGGTGGTGGTGGTGATGGTGGTGATGATGATGGTGGTGGTGGTGGTGGTGGTGATGGTGGTGGTGTGGAGGAGTTGGCGGTGGAGGTGGTGGACTAGTTGGGGGTTCTACGGGAGGTGGTGGACTAGTTGGGGGTTCTTCCGGAGGTGGTGGGGTAGTTGGGGGTTCTTCCGGAGGTGGACCGGAGGTGGTGGACTAGTTGGGGGTTCTACGGGAGGTGGTGGACTAGTTGGGGGTTCTTCCGGAGGTGGTGGACTAGTTGGGGGTTCTTCCGGAGGTGGTGGACTAGTTGGGGGTTCTACGGGAGGTGGTGGAATAGTTGGGGGTTCTTCCATAGGTGGTAGACTAGTTGGGGGCTCTACCGGAGGTTGTAGAGTAACGGGGGTTTCTTCCATAGGTGGTGGACTAGTTGGGGGTTCTCCCGGAGGTTGTGGAGTAACTGGGGTTTCTTCCATAGGTGGTGGACTACCTGAGGTTTCTTCTGGAGATGGTGAAACAACCGGACTTGCCACATCTGGAGATTCATCCGGAGGAGGGGTATTCGAAAGATCATCAAAAGCAGACAAAAGATTTATTGAGAATTTTTTATCATGAAAGATATCTAGATGTTCCTCATCAAAATTTGGTTCATTTCTAAAGAAGTAGTCTCTTCTTAGGGCAAGAGTTGGAGTAAAAAGCAAGACAAGGCCAAGAAGAAGACCAAGAAATGAATGTGAAATAGCCATTTTGTTTTTGTGAATCACTAATGAGTTGTGCTAATGATGAAAAACTATGAAGAAAACATTGGCTTATATAGTGGAAGAGTGCTCAATGGAATTAAATTATGCATTATCTCCTCTTTGTACTTGCATTTACTCCACATGGACTCAAATGTTGCTTAGACCATTGGTAGCATTAAAGTATAAGTACATAAGTCCAATTTACTTGTCATTCTTTTTCATTTTTATTTTAAGAAAACATTAATTAAGTAGATACTCTTATTTGACTTAATTATCAGTTTTTTTCTTTAATCTCAATTTCATATTACTTTATTTTCCATTTTATTATTTTTCTTCATACTTATTGACTAAGGAAAGAGCTGCAAATTAGTAATCTAATTTTCTAAAATGAAAACTATTTTAGATCAATTATTCTAAATAGGCACAACAAGTCAACAACTATAATGAATTAAAGAATGTATTTTCTAATGTTTTTAGTTATATTGAAGAAATTTTAAGGCTTTTTAAAATATTACTTTTTATAATATAGTATGAACTCATGGTAGTAATCTGGTTGAAATATTAATGATGGTAGTGTGAAAAAGAGTAGGGTCAAACTTCAAAGTTAAGGAGAAAAAAAAGAGGAAATAATATGATTTTAAGCAAAATTAGTCAAAATAGAAATTTGAAAAGAGTAATTAAACTTTAATGCCAACAGTCTAACAAGATTGCATATCATAGATGTCATTAGTATCTTTTATTAACTCTATTTTAATTTATGTGATATTTTTAGGAAAATTTGCATAAATCTTATTAATTGAGGAGTTAATTACTTAGATACTATAAATCTTACTAGATTTTGATCTGTCCAAATACATTCAGATACATGTATCTCAAGATACATGATGTTAATATTAGGTCTAATTTATTCTAAATACATTGTATCCAAGTGAGTTCGCATACAAATACATTCTCTTCAGCCAATCTCTCTCGCTTTATAATTATAAATATTTGTATTTGTATAAAGCGAGATAGAGATTAGATATACAAATACAAATGTTTTAACTCGATTCATTTGTATACGAATTCAAAGTATACACACATATATAAATACTATAACTGATACATACATAGTAGTTACATATATACAATTATCTAACTGATATACATATACAATTCACCTCTCTTCACTTCCTGCCCTCTCTCGCTCGCCACTCTCCTCCCTATAACATTTAACTATGAATCGTAATTAATAAACTATAGATATGAAACATAATTAAACTATTTGAATGACTATGTGCGAAAATTTCACTATTATTATTCGTTCTCAAACTAATTATTGTGTGTCAAATTGAATCATAATTAGTAAACTATAACTACGAAACATAATTAAGAATTATGTCTAATTTTCTAATTGAGTTTTCGAAACGACCTTCTAACAAAGAAATTCCCGTTAATACTCCCTTGTCTCCTCTTTTTAATTATCGCTATAATTTTTTTAAATGATTATTATATTAGAATATTTGTTACGAGGAATTAAACTAAGGCTTAAGTCATCTCCGACCATCTAAAATTGTCCGCATAATTCACTTAGACACTTCAACTTATTATTGTTTCAATTGAATACCTTATTTGTTAAAAAATTATTCCTATTGAACACAAAATGCTGGCATGAAAAAAAATGTGTGGTCCACTTTCTTTGAGCGCGTTAAGTCATCAAAAAATAATTTTTTTTCTTTTCTTTTCTCTCAACTTATGCACCTCAATTAATAAAAAATAAAAAAATGATTAATTAAAAAAAAAAAGTAGCAGTCCTCTTCTTCCCCATCCCCGCAACCACACCCCACCCCCTCCACCTCTCGTTCTCTCACCCTCTGTCATTCTTCTTCTTATTTCTCTTTTTACTTAAGTTAATTTACGTCTCAAATATCTCGATGAAGCTCAATTTATTACATGAAAAGATATGAATTGATTTTTTGGGGGTCAAATTTTATTTTTATTTTTTTCAATTCTAATAAATAGTTACTACTGAATAGAAGATGGAGGCGATGGAGTAAAAGATTTTCATGCTATCAAAATGAAGGAGAATGAGTCTTTAGCTTGAGTGAATAGCAATGGTGTATTTTGTACTGCCGATGCCAACGAAAGAGAAGAAAGAGTCAGAGCAATTTGCTGGCGACTGGGGAAATCATAATTGGTTCTATCGAAGAAGGAGGGAAAGGGAGAGAGGGGGAAGGGGGCTGTTAATTTTTTTTAAAAAAACTTTTTATTTTTTAAAATACTTTTTTGGTTATTTAAATAAGGCTTTAAAAAAAATGAAATACAATACCACATGTCAATATTTTATTGATAAATCGATTTTATTTTAGTGTTTGAGATACACGCATTTTTATTTTTCAATTGTTTGTCAGTTTATGTCAAATAGGTAAAATTTCTGCTTGTTAGAGTGTTCAATAGGTACAAGTTAAACTTAAGGTGTCTAAATGAAATATGCGAACAACTTTAAAGGCCCGCATATGAGTTAAAGCCTAAAATTAACGTCAAATAACAAATAACTAACCATGTATAATGCTTTTCTCTATTTTTTTATTTTTTGTATTTTAAAATGAAAGATGCAATTAGCCCCAAAAGTATTCACTATAGTCTCATGAATCTAAATTATCTCCGTCAAGTTAATCGCAATTTATACATATATTAATAATTAGGGAAAAGGGTTTGATATATCCCTCAATTTTGTCATTTAAAATTGATATATTCCTCCTTATAAAGTAACTCGTATACATATATCCTACTTATATACAAATGACTCACATATACTCTTTTCCTCTAACGAAAATGAAAAAAAAAATTAGTTTTATTTTTTATTTTTTTTTAAAAATATAATCTCATATGAGTATATTTAATCCTCATCAAACATATATATATTTTTTGACTTATTTTTTGTTTCAATGACTAACTTAGATTTACTATTTGATGGTCAATTTATTTATGTTTCACTAATATTTTTGTAAACTATTATAGATGATCAAATTATTTTCTTTAAATACATAAATTAAATTACAATATAGACAAAAAAATAATTTTAAATTATAATATAGCAAAAAATAATAGTTTTAATTTTTTTTCTTTACACTAAGAAATAAAAGAAAAAAATAAAATAAGAATAAGAAACTCAAATAATTATAATAAAAGAAGTCAAAAAATAATTTATGTATGAAAAATATTAAAATATACCTTGAACTTTGCTAGAAGAATCATATATAGCATAAAATTTTTTTTTAGAAAATTAAAAGTCACAAATATAGATTTAAAACTAACTTTTTTACTTTAGTTAAATGAAGGGTATATGTGAGCTCATTTTGTAATGGTAGGGGTACATATGAGCCATTTGTATAATGGTAAGGACATATACGAGTTACTTTCATAACAAAGGGCATATCAGCTCTAAATAGTAAAATTAAGGGATATATCAGACCTTTTTCCCTAATAACTATAATAATAATACAACATTTATTTTGTTTGGAAGTTAAAAAAACTAATTCTGATACGAATTTGACTACGAGTCTAAATAATATAAGTTTTTTGCTTCAACTTTGAATTACTTCTTTGGCCAACTTTTTTTTTTACTGAAATCTCACTAGTTTAGAAGCTAATTACTTAGATACAATCTGCTCTGCATTATTACGAATGTTACTAGTTTTTGGTGTCTCCAGATACATTTAGATACATGTATCTCAATATGTACGACCAAAATTAGGTGTAATATATTCAAGATACAATGTATCCAAGTAGATTCACATGTATTTAGGATTCATAGACAAATCTTGTTAGTCTCCCTCAACTCCCTCCATCTTGCTCGCCACTCCCAATGTATCTGGTATCACGAATACATTTGAATCACACCGAATACATATAAAAACATGTATGTACTATATATCAAGTATAATTCACATATATTAATATGATATATGACTATCTCGCTCGCCTGTCTCCCTCTTTTAATGTATTTGGTATAAAAAAAAATACATATATCTATGTGTGTATCTTCATCAATATATGATTTTCTTTTAAAAAACTCTAAACTAATGATAAAATAGGTAATTATTTAAAAATATAATATAGATTGAATTAATATATATCATATGCCTACTAAGATTGTCTTCCCTTCTAATGAAGATCAATGTGATGCTCATTCTATGACTTAATTAATTACTACAACAATAGAAATTTTCTAAAACTATATTCAAAGAAAAAATTGCAAAAAATGAAAATTGTCATATGAAATACTATATGGCAATAATAAGGCCTTGTTTAAGAAATTCAAGAATGATTTTAATATTCCAATAGGCAATAGGTTGCCATTATCCAAGAAAATTGGAATCAATAACAAATCATTCTTCCTAGCACTTGATCAAATAAAATAATAATAATATCATCTTAGACCTTTTATAACCCTAGCATATAATAAATCATTACAACATTAAGAAAGAGAAACTATCATCTAAATATTCAAAAGCATCTACGGGTGAATCTTGAGGAGAAGGCGAAACAGTAATTTCTCCGGTAGATGGTGGGCTAATTGGCGCATCTACTGGTAAATCTTGAGGAGAAGGTGAAATAGTAATTTCTCCGGTAGATGGTGGGCTAACTGGCGCATCTACGGGTGAATCTTGAGGAGAGGGCGAAACAGTAATTTCTCCGGTAGATGGTGGGCTAATTGGCACATCTACTGGTAAATCTTGAGGAGAGGGTGAAATAGGAATTTCTCCGATAGATGGTGGGCTGACTGGCGCATCTACCGGTGAATCTTGAGGAGAGGGTGAAATAATGGATGGCGGGCTAATTACTGGCATATCTACCGCTGAATCCTGAGGAGATGGTGAAATAGTAATATCTCCGGAACCTAATGGGCTAATTGAGGTTGATGTGTCATCGCTAGGAGAAGGTGCAATTGGTGTATCGTCCAAAAAAATAAAATTCCTAGAGAGAGTTGGAGTTGAGAGAAACAAAAGACCAAAGAGAATAGAGGGGAGTAAGTGTAAAGAAGTGGCCATTTTTGCTACTCACTAAAATAATTGTATTGTAATTGCAATTGTGAGAAAAGTGTAAAGAAAATTGTGGCTTATATAGGGGAGATATGGTCTTTTGACATTAAATTATAATCTATTTTCTTTGATTTCACTTAGATTTACTTTCTAAGGCTAATATAGAAGAGACCATGGTCTTTGACATTAAATTATAATCTATTTTCTTTGATTTCCTTTAGATTTACTTTCTAAGAATTAAAATTCTCTCAATCTTACTATTTACTTAGTCACATATTAAAATATTGGTTAAAGTTAATGTACTTTAAAAAATAATAGTCAAAGTTCAAATAGTTTGACCGACAGAAAGTATATATGACAAGTAAAATGTGTAGGAGGAGTATCTTTTTTAAAAGTCCAAGTAAAGAATATATTTCGAATATTCGTTATTTGAAACAAATATTTTTAATTATGTTCACATTATTAGATTATTCAAGACTGAATTTCTCATATGGTCATCCAACTTATAGGAATAATGGATACATAAAATACATAGTTGTTACATATATACAATTACCTAACTGATATACACATACAATTCACAACTCTTTACTTTCTGCCCTCTCTCTCGCGTCCCTCCCCTCCCCTCCCAATCTCGCTCGCCACTCTTTTCTCTATAACATGTAGCTAGCTATGAATAGAAATTAGCAAACTATATCTATGGAACATAATTAAGCTATTTTCGAATGACTATACGCGAAAATTTCTCTATTATTATTTGTTCTCAAACTAATCATGATGTGTTTTTATTAGCAAACTATAACTATGAAACATTGATAAGACTTTGTGTCTAATTTTCTAATTGAGTTTTCGAAGTGACCTTCTAACAAAGAAAATCCCGTTAATACTCCCTTGTCTCCTCATTTTTAACTATCGCTATAATTTTTTTATATGATTATTACATTAGAACAATTATTACGAGGAATTAAAATTAATATCAAAGAACAAATAACAAACCATATATAATGCTTTTCTCTATATTTTTATTTTTTTTAATTTTTAAATGAAAGATACAATTAGCCCCAAAAGTATCCACTATAGTCTCATGAATCTAAATTATCTCTGTTGACACCCAAATTTTGACCCTCCCCGACAATAATTAATCTTCGAGTTTCTTAATTTCCTAACGAGTTGAAATAGTCGACTTTATAGGATTCAAATGATTTTCAAGTCATTTTAAAGTAACTTTAGTTGACTTTTGTAGTTTTGAAGCGATGAATATTCTTATATGTTTTTGTATAATTAGTTTATTTTATGAAATATTCAAAAATCATCGCAAAAAGATTTTAGTTTTACTTAACGCTTTATTAAATTAGTGTTAGTAACTTGTAGTTCGGACCCTTAGTTTATAGTTAAATTTATTAGTTTATCCTGTTTTAGTTTTAAATAATATATATGTTTTATAATTTAATATATATAATTAGTTTATTTATAAATATTCAAAAATCATCTCAAAAGGAATTTTGGTTTTACTTACTTTAATAAATTAAATTTCGGTTAGATTAGTAGCACATAATTTTGAGTCCTTAGTTTATGATTAAGTTAATTATTTCAGCTTGTTAAAATTAGGAAGCTCGTTAATTAATTAATGTCAATTTACCTTATTTAAATTTTAGTCAATTTACTAATCAACTCATTTCGGCTATACTTTGAAGGGCTATAACTATATTCTATTTAACCATTTTGTTATACCTAATTTCGAACCCAATCTCCATGCCAATCCTTTAAATTCAATAGGCCCATTTTCTATTATCCAATTTCCCAATATTACAAAAGATTGGCCCAGCCCAATATTAGCGGAAACGTGAAATTAAAGAACAAGGAAGAACAACAATATTTAACGTGGTTCGGATCAAAATGATCCTACGTCCACTAAAGAACAACTGCACCAATATTTATTTCACTCTACAAAGAATACAAGTGAAATACTACAAGAGAGAGAATACAAATGCCTTAGAAGGTGAGAAGGCAAGTGAGAGGATGATTTGAAAATGAATTAAGAACTACCTATTTATAGGAATAAATTCATCCTATTGATGTCATCCATGACATCACTATGTGTCAAAATTGTCAAGGTTAAGATAGCAAACCATTTTATGGTTTGCCTAACTTTCACCTACCAAGATACAATCTTTGACTTGTATTTTGTACTAATTATCTTCTACCAAATATTCATATTAATTCATCTTCCATTTAGTTTGATTCCACAAGAACCAAAACCAACTCTTTCAATCTCCACCTTGGTTTGTGTTCCAAGCATGCGTATAAACAACTCCGGCCAAAACTTCTAAGCTTACTGGGCAATCCCATTGTAAGAAACAAGAAGAATCAAACCTTTGTTGAACATACCAGCTCCACCTAGCAGTTGTTCTCTTAGAGTTGCATCAATTGATGCATACTCCCGCCAAGTCCTTGCAGTGTGCAAACTTGGCAAGCGGGACTATTTTGGTCAACATGTCTGCAGCGTTATCGTCTGTGATAACCTTCTCAACCTTGATAGCTCCCTTTTCTACGACATCTCGAATAAAATGAAATCTGACATCAATGTGTTTGGTGCGCTCATGAAATCTTTGATTTTTAATCAAATGAATAGCACTTTGACTATCACATTTTAGAATTGATTTAAGCTGAACTGAACTCAATTCTGCCACCAAACCTTTCAACCAGATAGCTTCTTTCACTGCCTCCGTTGCTGCCATATATTCTGCCTCTGTTGTAGACAAAGCGACAATCGACTGTAAAGTCGATTTCCAACTAACGGCACTGCCAACGAGAGTAAAGATGTATCCAGTTGTGGACCTCCTTCAAGATCCCCTGCATAGTCAGAATCAACATAACCGAGAATTGAAATACCTTCACTTTTCCAGAAGGTTAGGCCAACATCAGGAGCTCCTTTGAGATATCTCAATATCCATTTGACAGCTTCCTAGTGCCTTTTTCCTGGATTTGCCATGTACTTGCTTACCACACTTACAGATTGGGCAATATCTGGACGTGTGCATACCATAGCATACATAATGCTACCAACTGCACTCGCATAAGGAACCTTTGACATATGCTCCACCTCATCCATAGATTGAGGCATTTGTAACTCTGAAAGCTTGAAATGAGAAGCTAAAGGTGTACTTACAGGCTTGCTCATATGCATATTGAATCTTTCAAGAACTTTTCGGATGTACCTCTTCTGAGAAAGATGTACAACACCATTTCCTCTTGAAATTTCCATTCCAAGGATTTTCTTTGCAACTCCTAGATCCTTCATGTCAGATTCCTTGCTCAACAGTTTCTTCAAAATATTTATCTCTGTGATGTTGTTAGCCGCAATAAGCATATCATCAACATACAACAATAGATAAATCATAGAGTTACCAGACATCTTCTTGTGATACACACAACTATCAAATGCACTCCTCGAAAATCCATGTGTAGTCATGAATGCATCAAACCTCTTGTACCACTGTCTAGGGGATTGCTTCAAACCATACAAAGACTTCTTCAGTTGACATACATGGTTTTCTTTTCCTTTATCTAGAAAACCTTCAGGCTGATCCATATAGATTGTTTCTTCTAGATCACCATGTAAGAAAGCGGTTTTGACATCAAGCTGTTGAAGCTCTAAATCAAATTGTGCAACCAATGCTAGTAGCACGCGAATTGAGCTATGTTTCACGACTGGAGAAAAGATCTCATTGTAGTCAATTCCCTCCTTCTGACTGAAACCCTTTGCAACCAATCTCGCCTTGAACCTAGCATCTTCCACTTTTGAAATACCTTCTTTCTTTCTGTAGACCCATTTGCATCCAACTGTCCTCATCCCCTTTGGCCTTTTAACTAAGACCCATGTCTCATTTTTGTGAAGAGACTCCATCTCTTCCATCATGGCTAACTGCCATTGTGCAGCATCTTTGCAAGAAGTTGCTTCAACATACGAAGAGGGCTCGAGATCCTTAATCTCTTCTTCTGCAGCTACGAACGCATGTGCAATCAGATTTTCTTGCTCTATAAGACGTTCCGGTTTTCGTATCTGCCTTTTGTCCCTTCCCTTCGCAATTGTGTATGGTTCATTGGAAGCAAGTTCTTTAAGATCTGCATCTTTTGACTCATCAATTTGAGTCTCTTGATCCCGTTCCTTGGTAAGCTCCACCGGTAGCTCCACCTGCTCGTTATTCTCGTTTCTAGATAACTCCACAGAAACTTTACGAGGATCAAGTATAGAGGATTCATCAAAGGTAACATCTCTACTAACTACAAATTTGAGTAAAGACAAACACCATAGTTTGTACCCTTTTACTCCATCTACATACCCTACGAATATGGCCTTTTTAGCCCTTGGTTCAAGCTTACCTTCATTAACATGATAATAAGCTGGACACCCAAATATTCGCAAGTATGAATAGTTAGAGGGTTCACCTGACCAGACCTCATTCGGAGTCTTAAAGTCAATCGCTGATGCTGGAGACCGATTGACAATATGAGAAGCAGTATGAACTGCTTCAGCCCAAAATACTTTGGACATCTTAGCTTGTAAGAGCATACAACGAGCCTTCTCAAGAAGAGTTCTGTTCATTCTCTCGGCAACTCCATTCTGCTGTGGTGTGTGCCTGACCGTCTTATGTCTTGCGATCCCATGAACCTTGCAGAAATCATTGAACTCTTCACTGCAAAACTCCAAGCCATTGTCCGTGCGAAGATACTTGATTTTCCTCTCCATTTGATTTTCAACCAAAATCTTCCACTCTTTAAATGCTTCAAAAGCATCACCTTTTGTCTTCAGGAAACGCACCCAAACCTTTCGTGAAAAATCATCAATGAATGTGAGAAGATACCTCTTTCCTCCCTTCGATGGAAGCTTAGAGGGACCCCATAAATCTGAATGGATGTAGTCTAGCACCCCTCCCGTCTTGTGCTTGCCAGTGCTGAAGCTGACCTTTTTCTGCTTCCCTAAGACGCAGTGCTCACAAAATTCAAGTGTGCTGATCTTCTCACCATTTAAAAGGTTGCGGTTGCTCAACATCTCCAATCCTCGTGCGCTCATATGGCCTAGTCTCATGTGCCATAATTTTGCCTTGTCATCATTAGATAACTGCACTGTAGATGCATTTACAGAGCCAATAATGGTGCTTCCCGCAAGTGTGTAGAGGCCATCCTCCAGCTTGGCCTTCAACATGACTAAAGACCCTTTAGTCACTTTCATAGTTCCTCCTTCACTCATGTACTTATAGCCTTGTTTATCTAAAGTACCCAGGGAGATCAAATTCTTCTTTAGATCAGGAACATGACGGACTTCTGTAATAGTCCTCACGATTCCATCATGGCAGCGAACATGAACTGAACCAATGCCAACTATTTTACAAGTTGCATTATTGCCCATTAATACAGTTCCTCTACTTGTTTCATAGCTGCTGAACCAATCTTTTCGGAATGTCATATGCAGAGTACAACCAGAGTCTAAGACCCATTTGTTGTCATAGACTCTACTATTGCATGATGTTGTTAGTACATAATCATTATCATTATCATGTACTTGCTCAACAATGGATGCGCTCGCCTTTTCTTTGGACTTCGACATAGGGCAATCTCGTTCAAAGTGCCCCTTCTTGTGACAGCCCCAACATTCCGCATTCTTTTTGTTCACACGAGACTTTGATCTGTACTTTGATTTGCTCCTTCCCTGTTGGCTAGTACGACCTCTTACAAAGAGTCCACTAGCTTCGTCACTTTTGTCTCCTTCAAAATGCATCCGCACATCACAAGAGTTTAGTGCTTGCCACACTTGCTCAAGTTTAATAGGTTGTTTGCTATACATCATTGAATTCTCAATATCACGATATTTTGAAGTCAATGAAAATAGCAAAGAACATGCAAGCGTCTCCTCGTCCTTTTTAATTCCAGCAGTTTGTAAGTCCATCACAAGTTTATTGAACGCATCTAGATGGTCTTGCAACAAAGTACCTGAATCCATCTTAAATGTATGAAGACGCCGTTGTAACAACATCCTTGTTGTCACTGACTGGTCCTGGTAAAGCCCTTCCAGCTTTTCCCATAACTCTTTGGCCGTCTCTTCGGTACTTGTACTCACTTCACAAAGTACGTTAGGTGCAAGGGACAGTTGGATTGCACTCAATGCATCTCCTTCAATCTTTTCCTTGTCGGAATCCGATATCTTATCGGGGTACTTTCCGTCAATAGCATGGATTGAACCTTCCCTCCGCAGTAACGCTATCATCTGGATTTTCCAGATATTGAAGTTGTTGCGCCCACTAAATCTATCAATTTCAAACTTCATGGAACTCATTCTTTTACTTGTTCTTCCTTTTCTACTATAATGTATTTGGAACTACAGAAAACCAAAGTAATCCTTTTCTGATGTGGAAGTTCAGACTGTGCTGCAACCACAGAGCATACTCGGACAGAACCTTAGCTCTGATACCAATTGTTAGCGGAAACGTGAAATTAAAGAACAAGGAAGAACAACAATATTTAACGTGGTTCGGATCAAAATGATCCTACGTCCACCAAAGAACAACTGCACCAATATTTATTTCACTCTACAAAGAATACAAGTGAAATACTACAAGAGAGAGAACACAAATGCCTTAGAAGGTGAGAAGGCAAGTGAGAGGATGATTTGAAAATGAATTAAGAGCTACCTATTTATAGGAATAAATTCATCCTATTGATGTCATCCATGACATCACTATGTGTCAAAATTGTCAAGGTTAAGATAGCAAACCATTTTATGGTTTGCCTAACTTTCACCTACCAAGATACAATCTTTGACTTGTATTTTGTACTAATTATCTTCCTACCAAATATTCATATTAATTCATCTTCCATTTAGTTTGATTCCACAAGAACCAAAACCAACTCTTTCACCCAAAACCAAGAGAAAACCCACCAGAACCTCAGCCCTTTAGTTCCCTCTTGAATCTCATTTGGTTGCAAACCAAAGATAAAGTTTGTTTGAAAGTCCTTGGTTGTCATTTGTTTTGTTTTCGATGAAGTTTTAACGTCTTCCCTCCCGAATTCGTATTCTCACTGTAAAATCTTCTTGTTTCATTGATGTCCCTACTGATATGCTATCAAAGTTGTGGTTTAGTCGTGGAACTCGAAATTGCCTTCTGTATTTGACCTCGACTTCCATAATATGACATGCAGGCTCTTTTTTGCTCTTACTACCAGTGAATCAAATATTGTGATGTATATGTTGCTTATTGCATTTTTTCGTGTCTCTTGTCTAGTAGAATCGACTATCGGATTCATACGTACAAACTAATTATATGGAATGTTATGTTTGAGTTGGTCGTGTTTCGTCCCCTCTTGCTGTTTTCTCTGTATTCATGGCTACCCTTTTGGTTTAGTCATCAAAATATTTTGCTTTTCCTAAGGTTCTTTTGGCTGTTGGGGAATATGTAGTATCATGTAGTATTAGATTTTGTCTTTTTTTACCACAAGTCGGAGGATGAAGTTTTTGGTTTGAGTTTGTTAACTTTAAATGTATGCTCAATGGTATAAAGATTTCATACTAAGTTTATTGCGGTGTTCTGTCGTCTATGCATATCTCCCCTCTCTATTTAAAATTTGTGAGATGTGCTTGAATTTTCTCGTCTATTCGCGTTTGAAATTGTCGCAAGACAATATTGTCTTGCTAATTGGGTTTACTGTTTTGCTCATGCGCTGAAATGCTCAAGTTTAGTTATCGATACGTAGGTGTATCACTGCCTTTGTATAAGATTTCTTTTTCTGTAAAAAAAAAAAAAAAGCTTAATCACTTATCTCCCTGTTGGTCATCTTCTTAAAATTATGAAAGTACTTTATGATTGTTATCATATTGCATTAAAGAAAAATACTCACTGTTTGGTTTATCTAGTAAGTTGGTTTTGATGAAACTTCATGGCTTAATTGCAAGTTCGCTTGTTGATTTTTTAGAAGATCTAATTCGGTTTAAAATAATGTACCATGGTCTAAATAGTTAGGATGGATCATATGCTGGAAAAATTTTTTGGTATCGGATACATGTTCGTTGTCGATTATTTCCGTTTTGGTCATTATTGGGTTTATCTTCTAATGCGAACTTTCTTTTCTCCCATTTACAAGTGAACTTCCCTTTTAAAAAATGATTGACTCAACTCTAACTATTTTTAGTTGAGTCATAGTTTAAACGTCTTAAATTGGAAATCTTTTATGATTATTTTGAAATGCCATGAATGTGTTTGAGGCCCTTTCTGTAATCTCTCTTGTCTTTGCCGTACAGAAATGAAGTGCTATAAGTATATCAATTCAAATTAGCTTCTTTCCTTACGGTTGAATCGGTTTGTTCCTCACCCTTTTAAGAAAAAAAATAATAATTAAAAAAAAAATGTCTTAGCAAATGTTCCTGTCAATTTCTTGCTCTTTGCTTTAAAAAATGTTTCAGCTCTCGACAGTTGTCTTTGACGTGTTAGGTCGACATCATTAGATTTTATTTAATAGAGTTGCTTAGGCTAAGGCATAGTAGGTAAGAGGGGCGGCGGTACCGGAACCGGGACTACCGGACCGGTAAGTTTCGGAACCGATATGGAACCGGTATCACGCGAACCGGTAACGTTCCGGAACCAGAACCGGACCGGACCGGTAGACCGGTAAAAAAAATTGGTTTCGTCCCGGTCCGGAATGAAACCGGTAATGGACCGGACCGGACCGGTAAATCGGGACGGACCTTTTTTTGTTTTTTTTTAAAATACTAATTTAAATTATTTAAACAATGATTTAATTTTATTTAATTCAATATAATTTAATTATAATACTTAAAAAAATAAAAAAATTAATTTCAAACTTTAAAAATTAAAAAATTTAAAATTTTAAAACTTTAAAGTTATAAAATAATGAATTTTAGGAGTATTTATAAGTAAAAAAATGGGTTAAAGTGTAGTATTTAGAACTTTAGGGTATTAAAAAAGTTAGGGGGGGTAGGGGGTTTAATTGGCTGGTTTTGGGATAAAATAGCTGTTGGGGGGCCCACTAGCCGTTACCCACGGCTATAAACGGCTAAAAAAAAAAAAAAAAAAAATTTGACCGGACCGGACCGGTACTTTCCGGAACCGGGAATGACCGGTAAATCCCGGATTCCGGTTCAGTACCTATCCCGGAATCGGACCGAACCGGTCTGTACCGGGTCTAACCGGTACTGGACCGGACCGGACCGGAATCCGGGATTTACCGGTTCCGTTGCCCCCCTTAATAGTAGGTACTGTTGGCTAATTAGACATCATGACTTTTCTTCTTCTTAAATTTGTGGATTCATTGTTAGTTAATGTTTATGCTTTCCCTGGAAAATAATATGCTTATTAAGTAAATGTATGAATATAGGTATGCTACTGTCCAGTGTCTCTATTCGCATATCAATTTTATCATTTTTAGCTTGTTTCATTTGGCTTTTCTTAGAGTCATATGTGTCGGTTCGATTTGAGTTTTAGTTGGTTTTAAGTTTTAATTAAATCCCATTTTTTTGTTCAAATTATACCTAGTTTGTTCGCAATTTCATATGCTAATCCTCATTATCATTTTTGTTACATGTGAAATCTATCTGTGTTCATCATGAACTCCTCATCCCTTGCATTTCGAGAGAGGGTCACAAAGTCTCACATTTCCCTTCATCGAGTCAAGCCACGAAATTGAGGAACAGGTCCCGAGGTTTAAGAAATCGAAGAAGATCGAAGAAATTGAATGATTTGGACAAAGAGTCCAAAAATTTTATTTTGAAAAATGTTGTATTTTATTTGTGACTAAGCCCTTTTGTATCATCATTATATTGAATAGCTTAGGACAGGTACAAGTCGAGTGGGCCTAAGGCCCACAAACAATACAGTTGGGTCCAAAATTTCGGTCAAGGCGGACAGTAAACCCGGGTTTGGACCCAACTCTCCTCTCTCTCTTCCTCTCTCTCTCTCTTACTTTATCTCTTATGTGCTTGGTTTTGTTGTTAGTTCTAAGGTTAAAATTTCAAGTCCTCGCGGAGACGCTATTTTGTTTTAATTAAATCAAGTCGATTAAATAATAATAAGCTTAAAAAATAAATCTACTTAGATAGTACAATTAATACATCAATTTCAAAACAAATTTAAAAAAAAAATTATTTCCAAATTTTAAGTTAGATCATTTATCCAAATAAATTAGTTGTCGGATAACCGCAAGTAAGCGGACGTCTTAGGTGCTTTCAAAACCTTCCTAAGACGTTAATATGAATCCCCAAACCCCTTTTTAAAGTTTTCAATTGATTTTTTACTGTTAAGACTTTTGAAAACAATAGTTTTCTTAATTTTCTCAAAATTAAGTGGCGACTCTAAAAAGTCGAAAACTTTATTAAGATTTATTTTTTCCGATAAAACAATCTCCGTCAAGTAAAACGCAATTTATACTTATAATAATGATTATTATAATAATAAATACAAAATTTATTTTGTGTAGGAGTTAAAAAACTTGTTTTCATACGAATTTGACTACGGAGTCTAAACAAAGTATAAGTTTTTTGCTTCAACTTTGAATTACTCCTTAGGCCAACTTATTTTTTTTTTACTGAAATCTCACTAGTTTAGAAGTTAATTACTTAGCTAGCGTTCGGTCATAGATTTCCAAATGTTTCTACCAAATATTATTTGGGTGAAAATTTGGATGAAATTTCACTATTTGTTTGACCATAGTAATTGGGAAATATATTTCACTTTTTTAGAAAAATATGATTTATACCCATAAGTTTTAAAAATATCAAAACTAACCATAAGTTTGTATTACAAGTTAATTGGATCTTTGTTACAACAATAAAAAATAGTGTCCATGACACTAGAGCAATGTGGTGATTTGGAGTAAGTGCAACAAGCATCGTTTCATACATCGTGAAGTAGAAAAAACACATGACTTTTGTTATCTTGAGCCGATTGTTCATCATTTTCATCAATAATCATATTATCATTTAACATTCACCAAATATTTCATCACTACTTTGAAATTAACGTAAAATTATGTAGTACAACGTAAGCAATAACTATGGATGGTGTTTTTGTAAAAGACAAAAATTTGGGATAAAATTTCAATTGTTAAAAGATTTCAAATAATGAGATTTGTTCCAAATACTAGAAAAAACTAGTATTTGGGAATTTGAGATATTTGCCAAAAATATTTGCCAAATAATGACAAAGTGTATGGACAAACACTATTTGCCAAGTTTTTCCCCAAATATTATTTGGAAAATCTATGGCCAAACGGGCCCTTAAATACATTCTAGTTTGCAATATTACGAATGTTATCAGATTTTTGTGTGTCCAGATACATGTATCTCAATATGCACGAGGTCAAAATTAGGTGTAAATTTATTCTAGATACACTGTATCCATGTTGATTCACATGTACCTAGGATTCAGAGACAAATCTTGTTCTCCTCCCTCATCTCCCTCCTATCTTGCTCGCCACTCTAAATGTATATGGTATCACAGATACATATAAAAAATATGTATGTAGTGTGTATCTAGTGTGATTCACATGTATTTATTAGGATACATGACTATCTCGCTCACGTATTTCCCTCTTTTAGTGTATCTGGTATCAAAATTACATGTGTCTAAGTGTATCTTCCTCAATATATGATTTTTTTAAAACAAAACTAAATTAGCGATAAAATATGTAAACATTTAAAAATATAGATAAAATTACTCCTTTGGCCAACTTTTTTTTTACTTTAAATCTCAGTAGTTTAGAAGCTAATTACTTAAATACATTCTAGTTTGCAATATGACGAATGCTATCATATTTTGGTATGTTCAGATACATGTATCTGCACGATGTCAAAATTAGGTATAAATTTATTCTAGATACACTGTATCCAAGTTGATTCACATGTACCTAGGATTCAGAGACAAATCTTGTTCATTTATCTCCCATCTTGCTCGCCACTCTCAATATATCTGGTATCACAGATACATTTGAATCACACCAGATACATATAAAAACATGTATGTAGTGTGTATCTAATGTGACTCACATGTATTAATTGGGATACATGACTATCTCGTTCGCGTGTCTCCCTCTTTTAGTGTACTTGGTATAAAAAATATATGTATATATGTGTATCTTCCTCAATGTATGATTTTTTTTATAAAAGAAAACACTAAATTAGCAGTAAATATGTAATTATTTAAAGATATAGACAGAATTAATATATACAATATAAATATATGCCTACTAAGATAGTTTTCCCTTCTAATGAAGGTCAGTGTGATACTCCTTCTATGACTTAATATAATTACTACAACAATATAAAATTCTAAAAAACTATATTCAAGGAAAAAAATTGCAAAAAATGAAAATTGTCATATAAAATACTATATCTAGTTATCTACGATGAGTTCTATATATATAAGGAAATAATAAGGCCTTGTTTAAGAAATTCAAAAATGATTTTAATATTCCAATAGGCAATAGGTTGCCATGATCCAAGAAAATTGGAATCAATAACAAATCATTCTTCCTAGCATTTGATCAAATAAAATCATAATAATATAATCTTAGACCTATTTTTATAACCCTAGCATAAGCATATAATAAATCATGACAACATTAAGAAAGAGAACCTATCATCTAAATATTCAAAAGCATCACTTGAAACTTCAGGAGAAGGAGTTGGTGCTGATTGATCTTCAAGAGAAGGAGATGGTGTTGGTTCATCTTCATGACCATGGTGATGATGATGGTGATGGTGGTGATGATGATGGTGGTGGTGGTGGTGGTGGTGGTGACGGCGATGATGATGTTTATGTTCCTGAGGAGAAGGTGAAATAGTAATTTCTCCTGTAGATGGTGGGCTAACTGGCGCATCTACCCGTGAATCTTGAACAGAGGGTGAAATAGTAATTTCTCCTGTAGATGGTGGGCTAACTGGCACATCTACAGGTGAATCTTGAGGAGAGGGAGAAATAGGAATTTCTCCGGTAGATGGTGGGCTAACTGGCGAATCTTGAGGAAAGGGTGTCATAATGGATGGTGGGCTAACTAGTGCATGTACCGATGAATCCTGAGGAGATGGTGAAATAGTAAAATCTGCGGAACCTAATGGGCTAATTGAGGTTGATGTGTCATCACTAGGAGAAGGTGCAATTGGTGTATCATCCAAAAAAATAAAATTCCTAGAGAGAATTGGAGTTGAGAGAAACAAAAGACCAAAGAGAATAGAGGGGAGTAAGTGTAAAGAAGTGGCCATTTTTGCAACTCACTAAATTAATTATATTGTAATTGCAATTGTGAGAAAAGTGTAAAGAAAATAGTGGCTTATATAGGGGAGATATGGTCTTTTGACATTAAATTATAGAAGAGACATGGTCTTTGACATTAAATTATAATCTGTTTTCTTTAATTTCCTTTAGATTTACTTTCTAAGAATTAAGATTCTCTCAATATTACTATTTACTTAGTTACATATTAAAATATTGGTTAAAGTTGATATACTTGAAAATATATTTATTATAGTTCAGATAGTTTAACTGACAAAAAGTACATATGACAAGTAAAATGTGTAGGAGGAGTATCTTTTTTAAAAGTCCAAGTAAAGAATATATTTCGAATATTCGTTATTTGAAACAAATATTTTTAATTATGTTCACATTCTTAGATTATTCAAGACTCAATTTCTCATATGGTCATTCAACTTGTAGGAATAACGGATACATACATAGTAGTTACATATATACAATTATCTAACTGATATACATATACAATTCATAACTCTTTACTTTTTGTCCTCTCTCTCTCGCCACTCTTCTCCCTATAACATGTAGCTAGCTATGAATCGTAATTAGCAGACTATAACTATGAAACATAATTAAGTTATTTTTGAATGACTATATGCGAAATTTCTCTATTATTATTTATTCTCAAACTAATAATGGTGTGTTCAATTGAATCGTAATTAGCAAATTATAACTATGAAACATTAATAAGACTTTGTGTCTAATTTTCTAATTGAGTTTTCGCAGTGACCTTCTAACAAAGAAAATCCCGTTAATACTCCCTTGTCTCCTCATTTTCAACAATCGCTATAATTTTTTTAAATTTTTATTATATTAGAACAATTATTACGAGGAATTAAAATTAATGTCAAAGAACAAATAACAAACCATATATAATGCTTTTCTCTATATTTTTATTTTTTTTATTTTTAAATGAAAGATACAATTAGCCCCAAAAGTATCCACTATAGTCTCATGAATCTAAATTATCTCCGTCAAGTAAAACGCAATTTATATTTATAATAATTATTATAATAATAAATACAAAATTTATTTTGTTTAGAAGTTAAAAAACTTGTTTTCATACGAATTTGACTACGGAATCTAAACAGTATAAGTTTTTTGCTTCAACTTTGAATTACTCCTTAGGCCAACCTTTTTTTTTTTACTGCAATCTCACTAGTTTAGAAGCTAATTACTTAAATACATTTTAGTTTGCAATATTACAAATGTTATCAGATTTTGGTGTGTCCAGATACATTTATCTCAATATGCACGAGGTCAAAATTAGGTGTAAATTTATTCTAGATACACTGTATCCAAGTTGATTCACATGTACCTATGATTCATAGACAAATCTTGTTCGCCTCCCTCATCTCCCTCCTATTTTGCTCGTTACTCTAAATGTATCTGGTATCACAGATACATATAAAAACATGTATGTAGTGTGTATCTAGTGTGATTCATGTATTAATTAGGATACATGACTATCTCGCTCGCCTATTTCCCTCCTTTTTAGTATATCTGGTATAAAAAATACATGTGTCTATGTGTATCTTCCTCAATATATGATTTTAAAAAAACCTAAATTAGCGATAAAATATGTAATCATTTAAAAATATAGATAGAATAACTCCTTAGGCAAACTTTTTTTTTACTTTAAATATCACTAGTTTAGAAGTTAATTACTTAAGTATATTCTAGTTTGCAATATGACGAATGTTATCAGATTTTGGTGTGTCCAGATACATGTATGTCAATATGCACGAGATCAAAATTAGGTGTAATTTATTCTAGATACACTATATCCAAGTTGATTCACATGTACCTAGGATTCATAGACAAATCTTGTTCATCTATCTCCTATCTTGCTCGCCACTCTAAATATATCTGGTATCAAAGATACATTTGAATCACACCAGATACATATAAAAACATGTATGTAGTGTGTATCTAGTGTGACTCACATGTATTAATTGGGATACATGACTATCTCGTTCGCCTGTCTCCCTCTTTTAGTGTATCTGGTATAAAAAATATATGTATATATGTGTATCTTCCTCAATATACAATTTTTTAAAAAAACTCTAAATTAGCGATAAAATATGTAATTATTTAAAGATATAGACAGAATTAATATATACAATATAAATATATGCCTACTAAGATAGTTTTCCCTTCTAATGAAGGTCAATGTGATACTCCATCTATGACTTAATTAATTACTACAACAATATAAAATTTCTAAAAAACTATATTCAAGGACAAAATTGCAAAAAATGAAAATTGTCATATAAAATACTATATATATCTAGTTATTTACGATGAGTTCTATATATGGGAATAATATATAAGGCCTTGTTTAAGAAATTCAAAAATGATTTTAATATTCCAATAGGCAATAGGTTGCCATGATCCAAGAAAATTGGAATCAATAACAAATCATTCTTTCTAGCATTTGATCAAATAAAATCATAATAATATAATCTTAGACCTATTTTTATAACCCTAGCATAAGCATATAATAAATCATGACAACATTAAGAAAGAGAACCTATCATCCAAATATTCCAAAACATCACTTGAAACTTCAGGAGAAGGAGTTGGTGCTGATTGATCTTCAAGAGAAGGAGATGGTGTTGGTTCATCTTCATGACCATGGTGATGGTGATGGTGATGGTGATGGTGATGGTGGTGGTGGTGGTGGTGACGACGATGATGATGTTTATGTTCCTGAGGAGAGGGTAAAATAGTAATTTCTCCTGTAGATGGTGGGCTAACTGGCGCATCTACCGGTGAATCTTGAGGAGAGGGTGAAATAGTAATTTCTCCGGTAGATGGTGGGCTAACTGGCGCATCTACAGGTGAATCATGAGGAGAGGGTTAAATAGTAATTTCTCCGGTAGATGGTGGGTTGATTGGCGCATCTACAGGTGAATCTTGAGGAGAGGGTGAAATAGAAATTTCTCCGATAGATGGTGGACTAACTGGCGGATCTACCGGTGAATCTTGAGGAGAGGGTGAAATAATGGATGATGGGCTAACTGGCGCATCTACCGGTGAATCCTGAGGAGATGGTGAAATAATAATATCTCCAGAACCTAATGGGCTAATTGAGGTTGATGTGTCATCACTAGGAGAAGGTGCAATTGGTGTATCATCCAAAAAAATAGAATTCCTAGAGAGAGTTGGAGTTGAGAGAAACAAAAGACCAAAGAGAATAGAGGGGAGTAAGTGTAAAGAAGTGGCCATTTTTGCTACTCACTAAATTAATTGTATTGTAATTGCAATGGTGAGAAACGTGTAAAGAAAATAGTGGCTTATATAGTGGAGATATGGTCTTTTGACATTAAATTATAATTTATTTTCTTTGATTTCACTTGGATTTACTTTCTAAGAATTAAGACTTTTTCAATTAGACTGTTGACTGATCGCATCTTAAAATATTGGTCAAAGTTAATGTATTTTAAAAAAATATTAGTCAAAATTTATACAGTTTAACTATCAAAAAGTGAATATGGTAAGTAAAATGGGGGGGGGGGGGTTATTTGTTAAAAATTCAAAGTGAAGAATAAAATAAGAATATTCGCTATATTAAACAAATTTTTTAAAATTATGTTCACATTCAACTATTTAATAAAAGTCAAAACTAAATTTCTCAAATGGTTATTCTACTATTTTAATTTTATTTTTTTTGTCAATATAGTCATCAAATTATGCTCATATTTCCAACAAAATAAAAACTAGTAACATATTTTAACAAAAGTTTACATGTCATACCTATAAGATTTTATTTTTAGACACAATACCCCTTTAACTCAATATATAAAACTATTTTTAATTACTTGTTTTAGCGGATGAAATCAATATTCTAGCCCATTCATTAGAAGTTAATTATCTCTGAAATTTATTTTCATGTATAGTAATTAGTACTAAATTGCTAATTAAATCTCTCACTTGTAATTAAGGTATTGTCATATCTAGTAAAAGATTTATTGTTGTACCAAATATGTATTTGATTTAGTTGTCTAATACACACATATAGTATATTCTCTAAAATTGTTTTTTATATATAGTACCTACTATAATTCTCACTTGTAATTAATGTATTAATGTAGTAAAAAGTTAAATGTATTACTAATTATGCATAAGATTTAATTGAGTATATATATGGTTATCTAATAAATATAAAATATGTAACCATATAAATGTATCTATGTAAATTGATTTGATATATAAGGTTAGTAAGTTTATAGTCTTGTTTAAACATCTTACCAAGATAATTAAGGAATATTTACATTGATAAATTGAATTAAATAATAACTTTTAATATCTACAAATAGGAGAATTATTACCTTTTTCTACCAATTTAATTACGTGGCATGGTTGGAATTTGATACTCCAATTTTTTAGTTTGATCGTTAATTCAGACAAAAGTTTTAAGTTTTTTTAAATAAATTTTTTTATTTTAAAATTATGTTAAAATATGGTAAATTAAAATAATTAAATTTAAAATATTTAAAAGATATACAAAGAAATTTTAATTAAAAAAACATGGTTAACTTTTGAAATTTTAATTAAGTCACATATAATGAGACGTTAACTATAAAGATGGCATGTAACCTTCCAATAAAAAAACTTTTTTTTGTTAGATTTTACTTTGCTGGAAATATTAGCACAGTTTGATAACCATATTATTTTTAAAAAAAATCTAAAGTTATTTATTATTTCTACAAATTATTAGGGAATTGTCTTATTATGATAATGCCAAGAATCTATTTTGTTAAAAAATAATTTGTCTTTGAATCCATTTATTAATTATCATTATTTATTTTAAATATAGTCAAGATATTTTTTAGTATATCACAACTATTTTTAAAATTTTTTTTTTGGTAACTTATAAAAATCTCACTAATTTAGGAGTTAATTACTTAGGTTAACGCTAGTTTACAATATTACGAATCTTGACAGATATTGTACTTCGAATACATGTATTTGGCGTGTCCAGGTACGTCTAGATACATGTATCTCAGATACATAAATTAGGTGTAATTTCTTTGAGATACATTGTAATGAAGTGGATTTACATGTATATGGTCTAATACATGTATCTAATGTGACTCACATCTATATAGGAATTTTGCTCACCTCACTCTTATCTCGCTCGACTTTCTCTTTCTATTTTAGTGTATCTAATAGCAAAAATACATATATCTAGGTATATCTGACTTAAAATCTAATAAAAAATTATTAATTAGTGAGACAATATATATTGTTTCAAACAATTGGTAGGATTGCTTATTTAATTAGATAGTTTTTTCTTAATTCTTTGCACAAAAAAAATACTTCATTCTAATTTGTTTAATTATATTTTAGAAATGGCTAAATGTAGGATAAATCATAGTATTATGTTGGAATGTAGTTCACCTAATGTGTGGTTGGAAATATATTTTATATTCTCTTTTTCATATTAATTAAATTTGTAGGATAGATCATAGTGTAGACAATAAAATTCGCGTCGAGAAAACAATAATCAAGAACGAAAAATTATAGCAACAATCGATTTATTATTTCAAGTGCGAGTGTTACAATCTCTATGATTCCTTTAAATTCGTCTTTTCAAATATAATTCAAGGGATTTAAAGCTTGAACTTGAACTTAGAATTTATCTTGATCTTGACTTGAACTTTATGTTGAACTTTATCTTGATCTTGAACTTGAACTTTATCTTGATCTTGACTTCTAAAGGGCTTCGAGCTTGATCTTTAATCTAGTGGTTTTGATCTTGATCGTTCTTGATCTTTATCGTTCTTGAACTTGATCTTGACTTCTTCTTGGACTTGGACTTGATCTTGATCTTGACTTGAATTTTATCTTGATCTTGACTTTCTAGTTGAATTCAAGGGCTTGGAGCTTGATCTTGAATTCGGTGGTCTTGATCTTGATCGTTCTTGAACTTGATCTTGGAGTTGAACTTGGACTTGGACTTGATCTCGATCTTGACTTGAACTTTATCTTGATCTTGACTTTCTATTTGAATTCAAGGGCTTGGAGCTTGATCTTGAATTCGGTGGTCTTGATCTTGATCGTTCTTGAACTTGATCTTGGAGTTGAACTTGGACTTGGACTTGATCTTGATCTTGACTTGAACTTTATCTTGATCTTGACTTTCTAGTTGAATTCAAGGGCTTGGAGCTTGATCTTGAATCCGGTGGTCTTGATCTTGATCGTTCTTGAACTTGATCTTGATCTTGACTTAAACTTTATCTTGATCTTGACTTTCTATTTGAATTCAATGGCTTGGAGCTTGATCTTGAATCCGGTGGTCTTGATCTTGATCGTTCTTGAACTTGATCTTGGAGTTGAACTTGGACTTGGACTTGATCTTGATCTTGACTTGAACTTTATCTTGATCTTGACTTTCTAGTTGAATTCAATGGCTTGGAGCTTGATCTTGAATCTGTTATCTTGATCTTGATCGTTTTTGAACGTGATCTTGACTTCTTCAAATCTTGAACTTGAACCCTTGAATTCTTGAATCCTTGACTTCTTCAAATCTTGAACTTGAACCCTTGAATCCTTGAATTCTTGAATTCTTGAACTTGTAGAAAAATTTATGACTTTTGATCCACGAGCTTTTTCTAGCTTCTTGTTTAGAATTCTTGGTTCTCTTTTTCTGAATGATGAGACCCCTATTTATAGTTTTAGAATAGAGGAGTTGCGATTGGAATAGGACTCTCTTAGGCCAATCAATCAGATTTAAATGAAATATCATATGGGCTTTATGGAGCGAGCTTTAATTAAATTCATATTTATCTGAATTTAAATAATTAAATCAATTATATTAATCCATAATATTTATTTGGACTAATATATTCATTAATTTAAAATAATCCGAACAACTTTATAAATTAATATTTAATAAATTTCAAGTGACTAGACATAGTATTTATAATTTTTACTTGAAATTAAACTTAATAAATATTATAAAAATAATTATATTTGTGAATATGATTGACAAGTTGTAACACTAACACCATATAATATTGTCTTGTTGATAGCTATAATATTATTTTTAAATTATAATTTTTTTTTAAAAAGTGGGCTAGCCCGCATCTGTAGATTGGGCAGGCCGTTTCTAGCCCCAAAAAAATGGCTCAGCCCGTATTCAACATTTATAATGTATTTAATTTAAAATAGGACAAATTACAGAAATACACACATTTTGTTTTATTTATTTTCATTATCCCTTATTATTTTTAAAAATCTCCAAAATCTTTTATTTCTTTAATGTATTCGAGCTGTATATTAATATATATAAGTCAGTATTTAATGTATATATTATGTATCTGAGTTACATATTAATGTATCTAAGCTACATATTAATGTATCCGAGATATTATTTCATATATCCGAGCTACATATTAATGATCTGATCTTCAATTATTGTATCCGATATTTTTAACTTTTAAGGAATTAATATAATCAAAAATTTATAAGGAATAGATTATAATTTCATATTTATTATAACTATGTAATTTATGTAAATTACATTTACTTTTTGAAATATACTCTCAGTTTAGAACGGTGGGTAGAGACCCAAAAAAATCTGGCTGTATTTTTCAAACCTCAAATATATAGTCTTTAATTTTTATCTTTTAGCATTTTCAATAACAAGTGTTAGTATTCTGGACATTTTAATATTTTTTAATTATTAATTTGTCTCTTAATACCCCTAGAATTAAGTGTATTATCTACTGCCCGTTGAGGACTTTTCATATATAAGAGGATTACTGCCGACCGGTGAAAACATTTGCTGTAGTGGGCTTGAATCTCCTTAAAGAGAGCGAGATATTCGCGCTTCAACCTGAAGAGATTTTATTTCTTCATTTCGTTTTCATTTGTATTCTTTTAAATTTTTGTTATCTTATAAATTTTTCACCAACAATAAGTGATCAAATATATTTCTCAATAAGAAATAACTTTTTATAGGGCATGAGCTTATATTCTCGTATCATAATATCTCATAAGTTATGTCTTTGACGCAGAAATAACTAAGAACTTCTGTTTTTTAAGTTTGTATATCTTTTCCTTTGCTCTTTGATTACTAAATACATTTGAAGATCTTGTAATCCTTATAACAATTTTTATCAGTTTGCTAATCAAAATTATGACAAGCTAATAAGCTGCAGAAATCTCCAAATCAGCAATGGTAAGAATTTTACCCAAGTGCTAAAAGTTGCATAATGTATGATTTTCGACACACATCTTAAGAAACAATAAACAATTTAAATTTAATATTTTAAAAAATATATTAAATGATAAATTGTATATAACATCAAGGGAAAAATAGACAAAACAGGGTGAATCATCTCTTGATTTTTCAAATTGGATAAATATTATTGAATAATTATTTTTAATATAGTGGATAAATAACGATAAACGGAGTGTATATATTTTTTTATTAAAGAAAAAAAGTCTACTTGTTATAATAGTATTATGATGTTAAGAAATATATTATCATATATTTTATAAGAATAAAACTTACAAAACTAGAATAAATCGAAAAATCCAACAAAAAATTGAAGCAGTAAAAAATCAACCTAATTAATTTGATATTATATATTCCAATATTTGAAAAATCAGTTTGATTGATTTGCTCTTTTTCTTTTTACTTAAATCAAAATGTGAACACTCCTAGTCAACTCACCAACTCACAGTATAACATATTCAAAATTTATATAATGTATTTAATTTTTTGTTGTTGTGGCAAGCACATAACCATTATAAATTCTAGTGATCGTTGAGATATTTTTGTACTAAATTATTGACATTTTATGAGTTTTCACAAGATTAATCCATCGATTAATTTATCGTGTATAATCAATCACATATTAAAACGATTTCAATCATTTGAATTTCTATTAAATTTGATATCAATTCGTTTAGGTTGATATTTTTGTATAGCATAGAAGTTGTAATTCACATGTTAAGAAACAATAGATTGAGCAACATTACTTCCTATTTTGTGACTCAGCATAATTATTGTGTGAGACTTTTTTTTATCTCGCGATAAATGAAATTAAAATTTGTAAGTCCAATAATGTAGTTTTTGGATTTCGCTTTGTTTTTTTTACGAGAAAACTCACATATAATCAAAGTCAATTAGCGAGATGCAAAATAAAACTTTTCGTGACAGGGCATTATTATTTTTCATTCATTCTAGTATGAAACATGACAACTTGTATCGTATATTGAAAAATCATAAAATAAAAATATTGTAAAATATAACGCATAAAAAAAATTAAAAAAAGGTACTACTTTTAAATTGTCACATTTGGAAAATTTCCTACTATTTAACTACTTGTACTTTTTATAAAGACAAAATATATAACATCATTTTTTGCTTTTTCTCTTTGTTGATAATTCTGATCTTTAATTATCATCTGAATTTAATTTAAAGTTTTTCCACTTTTAAAAATTGTGAAAATATGTCCACTACTTAACTCTCTGCTCAGATACAATTTCAACATTTAAATTCAATGAGGTTCAATTATTAAGTTTAACATTAATAATTTCCTACTCCTATTTGAATACTTCTTTTTATGAATGTTTTACATATAAATTAATATTTTAAATTAAAAGGAATAGATTCATATCAATTCAGCATATAAATAATTTTGTAACCCTTGTATATTATATAAAATAAAAGGTATTACAAAGTTAAGAAATAAAAAACATCAAATGATTATGAAAGTTCAGAAGAGCGAGCTAATGCGTCAGCTATAGGTTCTGATGGTAGAGGAACGGGTGTCCAAATTATTGGGCTAATTGGAGGTTCGTCACACTTAGGAGTAGGAGCGGGAGGATGACGATGACGATGACGATGACGATGACGATGACGATGACGATGACGATGAGATAATACAATCATAACATCTGGTGAATTTTTAGGAGATGGCGAAACACTAATTTCTCCGTTACTAGATAATAAAACACTTGTTGAAGTATTTTTCAAATGCATTTTTCTTGAGAGAGTTGGAGTTGAGAGAAAGAGAAGGCCAATAAAAAGAGTAAGGAGTAAATGTTCAAAGGTAGCCATTTTTTGTGAATTGGTGAGAAATTGTGAAGAAAATAGTTTGCTTATATAGTGGAAATATGGTTTTATTGAATTAAATTGTGATTTAACTCCTCTTTGAAGTTTTTTCCCCCTGCATTTACTAGTCAAGATTGCATTTATTTTAATTTTTGTAAATTAAAAGTTTGTTATATATTTTTCAAAATTCAAACTTGTGGAATTATTACATGTGATACATAGTTATTATTGATGAGAAATTGAACTATGAGTTTACTTGGGCCAATAACAGCCTTATATTGGGTCCAACAGATAAATAGGCCTACTAAGATTACAGTAAAATGAGACGGGTCATTCACACAAATATATTCATATTTTAGGAAACTTACATAAATATACTATAATAAAAAAATATTTACCATTTATAGCAATAATATTTCTTTTTCACTTGATCACTTTTAATTCATTTATAATACAAGTTTAATTCATATTACAAAGAACAATTTTTTATTCACATATAATATAAATTTTAATGATAGATAATTCATTTATCACATATTTTAATACACTTTTAATACATTGTGTCAAATTTTTACTAAACAAATATAATATATTTTTAAAAATAATTATAATTCATATATATTGTATATAATTCACTTTTAATACATATTGCAGATTTAACATAGTATTGCTATAAATGGTAATAAATAAAAAGTATTGCTAAAATCAGTAATTATTTATTAAAATGTATCCATTCATGTAATTTTTCCTTCATAATTTTAGGACGATTTTTAACTTTTATCTTTCAATAATAACAAATAAATGATCGAATATATCTATGAATACAAAATAACTTTTTATTATGCAAGAGTTTATATTCTTGTATTATATCCTAAAAGCAAACAAGTTTATCAATAACATGATGGCCAAACTCTATCAAACTATGAAATATGTTAGGGTATCAAAAATAAACTCAAATATAGGTAATCCGCCTAATGTCCAAAATTTTAATGGTTGGGCTTAAGATAAATTGAATTGGATTCAATTCAATCCATTCAACTTTAACTCATTTGAAGAGAATTCTCAATTGAGTCCAATCAATTTCAATTTCAACCCGTTTTAAAACTTTTTATTAAGATATATTCCTATATTAAAGGTATGAATTATTATCTATTTAACATCTTTTATAATTTATCTATCCATTTGTTACTTTTTTAACAAAAAATCTTTGAGCAAAAATTCAAGTTGTGATTATAAAAGTTAAATATTAATATGTTAAATTATTGAAATTAATCGGATCAAATTGAACGGGGTGAAGATCCAATTCATTTTTTTAGCCCATTTGAGCTCAAATAAAAAATTAATATAAAATATAATAGTAAAAAAAAAAACAATGTCCAAATTTAAAACTCTTAAATCATGCCTACAAATATTACAAAGTTCAAACACTCGGATATAAAAATCATTTTTTTTGTATGCTATTTCTTCTTCTTTTACTTGGGTTTGATGCACTTGAGCCAAAAATCTTTTGAAAACAACTTCTATATCTCCACGAGATAGTGGTAAGATCTACATATACTCATAGTTCTTATATGCTCAATGAATTTCTCAATATAAATACAGGCTAACGCAAAGGTGAGTAGGCTCGACAGCTCGATAACCCTCAATCAATACTTTATTACACTTGAACCAAGGATCTTTCGAAGACAACTTCTCTATCTCCATGATATAGCAGAAAGAACTACATATACTCATAGTTCTTATATGCTCAATGAATTTCTCAACATAAATACGAGCCTACTCAAAGGCTCTATAGCTCGATAACCCTCACTCGATACTTTATTCGTACCGTCCACATGAAATGTTTCCACGCCAGCAAACATTCCACAGCCTCATAGTACTTTTGCATGAAAGATGTTTTCAGCAATATGATATGCACAAATGCTACATACATTTCACATATATTTCTAATCCTGATAACAGCTTGCTAATCAAACTTATGACAAGCTAATAAGCTGCAAAATGGTCAAATAAATCTCCAAAACACTTAACAGAACTGTATAAACATGGATCAGCCAAGATCAACAGATTTAAGAGCCTGAAAGTTCATCCTCATTGAAGGGGATATTCAATATCAGAGGAGACTCATGACTACTTCAACCACACTCGTGCATTTTAAGAACCAACAATCTAAACGAATTAACCAGAATTCCGCAACAATCATAGTCTGTTTGCAAAAGGGCAACTCCGAGAACAAAACTAGGTAAAGAAGTCATGTTCAACCAGAAGATGTACAAAAACACTAGAGTTATAAGAAGCACGAAACACATGATTACCATAACACAAAGCTTAATGTCACCAGTTGACGGTAAGTAAACACACAATTCTTTCATCTAAGAGAGACTGTAACAAAGTTGGATAATAATGTACTGAGACTCATACATTAGTCTAAAACAACTAGCTTCTGGTACTCTTCACCGGAAATAGCAAGCTCCATAATATCCACAGGATTAACAACTCCACCACCCTCTAAGAACATGGTCAACAGATTCTTAGAAAACCCACTCACAAGTGCTACACCATTCTGATTTTCCAAAACTGGAGTCGACCTTGAGTCTCGAAGGTTCCAAAACACGATCTCCGGCACATTGTTGTATCCCTTCTCTGAAAATTTTCGTTGAATTGCCTGATAGTCAGTCTCCCATGCATTTTCTGATGCCTGATCGAATTCCATATCACTGAACACAAACACCCTCTTTAGCATTTGATTCTCACTTAGATTTCCTTGTACCGCCACTTCCAAGATAGTATCAAACACTTTCTGGAAGTTTGTGTTCATACCCCAGTTCATATTTCTGACAAACTCGGTCTTCTCTTTTAGAGTATCACCTTCAACTTTCTGCAGTTCAGGTGACTCACTGAATGTGATCAATTTTCCCTTCCATGGTTCCTCACTCAATTCTGAAACCAAGACACCAAGTGCCACAGAGACCTCCATCGGTATCCCACTCATACTCCCAGAAACATCACATACCGCAATACAATCACTTAATTTTCCTTTCTTACAAAGATCATCAACCATTCTTTTCCACTGAAGTTCAGCTACTTCTCCATCATCTTCGTCTTCCAATGCCCCAATAATCTCATGAGGCAGCAAAGCTCCAGCTGCAATTTTTGCCTTCCCCGACTTCACATCCTCAAGATATGCCTTAAACCTTTCCTGGTCATGCTTAAAAAAGTGTCCTTTATAGTTCTTCATAGCTACTGACGCCACCCTATTGTACGGCAACGAATTCCATTTATTAGCACTCATATACACCTCAGGCAATTCCAATGCCTTATGTAAAGGCACAAGCACATCTTTTCTCAATCTATTTCTCACCCTATAAGCATAATGACCCTCTTCAACCCCATCATATTCACTATAACTTCCTCTCGGAAACACCTTTTTCGTAATGCTCTCACACATCAAAGTAGCCTTATCATACGAAGAATCAACAGTCGGACACCATTTTGCAGCTAAACTAATCTCATTACTCTTCCCTGAATTCAACTTCTCTAGATCCTCCCTCAAATGCTCAGCAAAGAAATCCGATATCTTATCATGTAAACGCCTATAATTCTCATCCGAATAATACTTTTCATACGCCTTCTCCGCCTTAGCTACCTCTTTCTCCTTCCTCAAAACCCTTGCTTTCACTTGCTCTGCCTTAATTTCTTCCTTCAATTCCTCCAAATTTTTCTTAACTTTCATCTTCTTCTCCTTACCATCCTCACTAGGCCTACTCACCCTCTTAAACCTACCACGACCACCACCACCTCTACCCCTCGCTTTCTCCCTCTCCTCTTTCTCCATTTTCCTAACAAATGGTCCTTCCAGAATTCTATACAAAATTTCTAACAAATCTTTAAAATACCCAAAATCAGCAAAAGCATGAACATTACAAGCAAGGGTTTTAGGATGCATATAATGTAACCAAAACGCAGTAGCATAAAACCCTTCTTTATCAGACTTACCTGTACCTCTAACACCTCTGAGATTGCAAATCAGTTTAAGAGCCGTCAACGGATTGTGAGCCCAAGCTAATTCCAGCCGTCCGATCAAATCATCCGGCGATGTATCCGGTACAACATGAAAGAAGAAATCCAAACAAGGATTACCAGATGATATGAATGTAGCTGAATTGTTCTCCGTCAAACCCCTTAACGGAAGCTTTGAAAGATCGAGATTTTTTATTTCATCAGATGGACCGGTGATGGGGATATCAACTGTGTCGGAATCGTTGAGTGTGAGGGCGGATAACGGTGGTTCACGGCGGAGCGCCGGCGGACCAACAAGCAGAGATTTTGCTGTCATGATGAATGGAAGCTAAAAAAAAAAATTATTTTAGTGAGAAAATACTGCTATAAAATAAACACGTTTGGACACGTTCAATGTGGAATTGAAAATGGAGGACTCATATATTTTTTTCCACAGATACACCTAATTTTAATTACTTAACACTTAAGGAAGTTTTTTAAAAAAAAAGAAAAAATAAATGTTATGGTTTAAATTAAAATGTTTTTTAAATTTTATGACGACAGACATTGAAATTTTCTAAGATTCTATAATATGTGTTCAATCGAGTTGGAAGTCGACACCTATTGTTCAATTTCGAGTAGGATTATTCAACTCTAAATTCTTAGTGCTGCTTGTGTGATAAGAAGGTACTACCTAAATTTAAAAGTAAGTTCTATACAGTGATGGTTTGACCGTTCTTGTTGTATGGATCGGAGGGATGACCAGACAAGAATTTACATGTTTTAAAAATTCATATTGGGAAATGAGGATGTTGAGAAAGGTACTAAGAATTAATATGGTTATCCAAGAGAAGGTGAGAGTGGCCTCTACGGCGGATAAGGTGAGGAAGCGAGACTGAAAAAGTTTGAACATGTGATCAATTAGAGAAGGTGCATTGACGCCCTAGTCAGAAGGTGCGAGAGGTTGGTTATCGGTGTTACGTGGAAGGGTAGAGGTAAGTCAAAAAAATATTGAGAAGATGTGATTAGACAAGATATGACACAACTTCGTATTTTCGAGGACATAACCTGGATTAAAAGAAGTTTAGGTCACATATAAGGGGTTAAGTGTTGTCTTGTCTTACGATGGTTTAGTCTTGTTCGAACAACGACGTAGTACTAGTCCATATCCGTATCCTTGTATTGTTTGTCATATGTTATTTAATGTGTTTTAATTATCACATGATTCTGTTGTTGTTATACTCTCTTCATTATTTTCTTTTTCTTTCACTTGCCTTTGATGCACACGACCTAAGAGTCTTTCGCAAACAGTCTTCCTACATTCACGAGTTAGTGATAATTGTCTGACTACATTATACTCTGTACAGACTCCGTTTAGTAGAATTACACTGAATATGTTATTGTTATTGTCGTTGTTGACATGATTCAATATATGTTTTAAATAAATTAACTCAATTGTGTGATTTTGTTTGTTTTTAGAAGTTTGAAATTATACTTTAACCCATCTTACCTCGATTGATTCCAAATCTCTCACTTTATGAAGTTAATCATTTAAATATCTAAAACTTATTCAAAACTATTTTTGAAAATTCTTTTCTAAATTTTAAAGTTTAAAGCACTCTTTCTCTTTTACTAAAGTTCACAATATTCTTTCAAGATTAACATGATTTGTCTAATCCTATTAATGGGAATAATCCTGCCGTTTGGATGCGTAAAGTAAAAATTCAACCAATTATAAATGTAGCAAAAGAGTGGGACAAAAATAAAAGGAAAATTTACAATTAAGATTTCCTTAAAATATTAAACACTGAATTTAATGCCAAAAGATATGTTTGCCATAAAATAATTATATTTTCCTATATCAAGACTAAATTCACGTCTGCCTTTGCCACGTCCACACCATTAATTTTATATAATTCAAAGCGTTCGGGCTAACTTACATACATCTTGATTAATTTTATGTGATTATATTCACTTTATATTAGCAACAAATATTACAAACTCTTCATGGGAAAACTATCAAAACTCTTATGTAAAGACACCAGTCCATTCTCCGATCAATCTAATATCACCCTTCACGTCCAGGCCTAATTGGAGCGTGGACTAAAAGTCCAAACGGAGATAGACCTGACTTTGCAACCATGTAAATACACTAGTCCATTTCTCAATCAATATAGATTTTTACCCATTCTAACACCTTAGTCAAGGAGAAAGTAAAATCATCAAGATAACATTCAAAAACTTAAAGTATGATAAGTCGATAGATACACAGACCCTCGTGCATTAGGTAAAAAATAAACTACATGAATATGAACACAAATATAGAGGAACTCATATTTCACATTATTATATATTATTAATAGATGGAAATAAAGTACATCACAATTTCAAACAAACTCATTAATTTTTTCACATTTCACAAATTCAATCAAACACAACAAGCTTTTGATACTTCCTTTGTATCACATGTATAATCTGTATCCTACGGTACATGCAATGATGTTGTATATTTTTCATCAAAATTAAAAAGGCTTGATATACTTTCTTTTTCTTAGGGCATGCATGGGATGCAAAAATATTCATCTATAAAATTCACCATGTTTTTGTTATAAAAAGGAAATAGGAAATAATAGCCAACTTATTTCTAGCAATAAAATGGTACCATATATTAAGCCCAAATAAGGCCTAATATCGGCCCAAATAATGGACCTATAAGGGGATTATTTGCATGGCATGACCTTTTTTAAGATTACAACGATAACAATAATAAAATAGTCGGTGTAATTCTATAAATCAAGTTCGAGGAGGATAGAATATATGTAGATGTTATTTCTATTTGTATGGAGTAAAGATGTTGATATCGATAGACCCTCGATTCAAAAGAAGTATACAAATCTAAGCAAAGATTAAAGAATAAGTGTGTGTATATATATACACACACACTATCAAGGAGAAGAAGAGACTAGTTCTCTGTCACTCCCACACAATTAGTGTTACAACACTCGACTAGACGTCTATTCTAGTCCTCGACCTTTATATTCTCGACGTTCGTACTTTTTAAACTTACTCTCTAAATTTGTTCCTACAATAAAAGTGAACTAAATTTCTTTTAAAGAAGTAAATTGAATGAATTACTTTGCAAATTTAAATAGTGACATAAAAAGTTCATTTGTGTAAATTCCCAAGACAACATCCCTTCAAATTATAGCATATAGTATTGTAAGCTCGAAAAATTAACAAGTTTAAGCTTCTTCAAAATACTTTACCCAAAAAAAAACTTAAAATCATTAACAAATTAGTCATAAAATTCATTAGTTGACAAACTCGATTGATTATCGTATTTGGAGTCAAATCATAGTTAAGAGTACAAATTTTACAAGATTACATGGTGAAAATCACATTAGAAGGTGACCTATAGCTAGCTATTAGAGTATTATAAACAAGTTTGAAGAAGTAAATTTAAATTTTCATAAATTTGGAGTAAGCGCAGCTTAGATTTATTGAAAATAATTCAAGGATGTTAATAATAAAATTGAAAGTCGTTTTCATGAAGATTTGAGCTAATTTTAAAACAAAAAATACAATTGAAAATCACAACAATAACAAAAAAATATTGGTATATCAGTACATCACTATAATAAAAATAACTTTATTGTAATAAATATATATACTAATAAAAAATGTTAAAGATTTAACCAACATTAGTTAATTTTCATTGAATCTAATGTCTCTATAAGTTATAGTAATATTTATAAAAAAAACATTAATTATCGCTAAAAATTAAGTTTTACGATAATTAAAATGTTACCATTAATTAATTTGTCATTAAAAATCATTTTTCATACCTATTCTACTCTTTCATCACCAAGATGTAAAACTATTTTATATTCCAATATCATGTTGTCACACATAATTATATAGTTATTATACAATATTACAGCTTCAAATGATAAAGTGAGAAATATTAGTTAGTCAACAACAATTATACTTAGTATAACTAAAATAAAGTCCTTATTAGTGTGTTAGTATAAAGTTCTTTGGTGTCCCACAAATATATGGCCAAGTTCAGTTCACCCCTTTTTGGAATCGATTATATTTTTAATACATGTTAACATCCATAAAGAAATAGTACTGTATATGAATTGCCCATTTTCTATTTTATTTATAGTTCATCCATCTCACGATACTCATCGTATTTATTAAAATTAATTGTCATTTAAAAATTTTAATTTAATAATAATTGTCTTTGATATAAATATTTCAGTTATTGACACATAACTAGTGCAATTAATTAAAGAGAATTACACTTATAATTTTATATTATTTTTGTTTTATAATTTTAAGGAATTTAATTTTTAAAAGTTCAAAAAGATTATTTTCTTCTATTCATTTTCTAATTGACCAAGATATTTTAATTTCTCATAAATATTTAAGGAATAAAGATCATATCTTAAGACATATATATAAAATAACTTTATTTTATTAATATTGTTTAGAAAGTGTAAAAATAAATACGATAAATATTTTAAAACGACGAAAGTATTAAATAATTAACGCTAATGATGGTGACAGGATGAGAACTTTGAATTTGAATTGAATTTGAGTCAAGAATATGATTTTTTTTTTTTAATCCCTTTTTGTTCTTTGAACTTTATTAGGGCACTATTCATAATCACGTGATAAATTTAATAAAGTCTTTTTAATGATACTATCAACTTTACAAGTTGCAAATTCCATCCATACGTGGAGTACTATTCTTCCAAGATATTTCTAGAAGGAACTCTATATATCTATTCAAAGGAATATATTTAATTTTTTTAGAAAATAGTGCTAAATAAACTATAGAAAATATTTTTTTTTACATTATTTCAAAACTCAATCGTATGAATATGTAAAATACAAAGATTTTTAATCCCAACGGGAAATGAGGAAATGGATACTCCATTTGAAGTGAGTAGACAAAAATTTTATAGTTGAGTTCATAAACAAATATAGAATTCTGTGAAAAATCATATGAACAGTTTGAAAGAAGATTTTTCATATTTTTCGAGGATTCAACCATATAATGAGGTAAAATAAAGCAGTGGCAGATCTAGAATTTTAAGGTTGTGGTTGCTTTGAAGTGAAAATGTAAAAAATACGTGTTAACAATGAGATTCAAACCTTGGTAACAACACTAAAAGAGTCTCAAGTACCCAACCAAGAACCATTGGGCCAACTATATCATTTATTCATTGAGTGCTCTATGTTAATTTTATACAAATACCTATCAATTTCTACATAGATATATATAATTCGTAACGAAGTTAATGGGTGCTCGAGCACCCGGCGGACACCATGTGGGTCTGCCTCTGAAACAAAGTCAAATAAGTGATTTCGCCTTATAAAAAGAGAACTGATTCTTGAACTTCTTTTGCGCTCATATCACTTCTAGATATAACCAAAAAAAGTAGCAAAATTCGATTCAATTTATCATGATTGATTAGTTATTAATTAATTTATCGAACTTCTATTATTGTCTGTCAGTATTATAAAATGTAACTCTGTTTACCAAAGTTAGACCGATTAAAAAAAACCATTTTGATATATTTTGTTTAATCGCTTCTTCATTTTAGTTGAATTCGTATTCAATATAATTCTAGTACAATTTGATTATTCAAACACATGCTACTAGCATTTGAATTTTACTTTTAGTGTTTTGGTGTGTTAGGAGTCTTAGAATTTTCTCAACGAGACATGAACTTTTTGCATTGCTAATTCAAAGAATTTCGGTTGAATGAAGGGTTCGAAGGAGAATTAGTCATTTAATTTTATAAATTAATCGAGATTGAAAAATGTGGTACGAAGAAAGATTGAGAACCAATCAATTTTTAAATGAACATCAAAACTGTTTTGTTTGAACAAAGTAAGAGAAATATTTGAAGATAATGAAGTAGGTGAAATAATTGAATATTACGAACTATGTCAATCATATAGTAATTTTAAGGGTTGAACGAGAATGAATATCCCACAAACAAGTCCAATTAGACTCCTAGATGAAATAACCATTAATCGATCCAATTTAAATTTGATCAAATCAATATAAAAATTATAACATAGAAAAACAACCCCCAAAAAACCCATTGACCTACCAAATTTAAAAGTAGATTTTAACCAATGAGCAAACTTAAAGAGTAGAGCTCAAAAGAGCTAAATTCATGAATGAGGACCTCATTGCTCCAAATAAAAAATTTGTTATCTAGTTAATTATTTTATTCAATAATAATATAAGAGATAAGCAATAAAATGATGATCTATGTGCTTAGATTGGATTATACACTTTTCTACCTAAGTGGGATTTTGACTTCTAGATAACTTTAAAAATAAATTATTTCATAAAAGATCCCAAGTAAATTATTACAAAGCACTTGGATCACCTATAATTTTTAGAAAAAAAATTGTAGGATATGATAGCTTTTAGCTCTACCTAACATCTAAGACCAAAAAGAATCTTCTTTGTTTTATTTTTTAGTTTTTTATTTTGTGTTTGAAAATGGACCAAAATAGTAACCATTTTATGTAGAAAAGATATATGGAGAGTTTCCAAGAAAGGCTCTATAAAATAAAAATGAGCATATAGTATTTTCTTTGTTAAAATCATACCAACGTGCCAATTTGTATTTGTCAACCTATGTATAATTAAAACTCAAGTTCTTTATTTGGGAATAGTTAAAAAAGTGTCACATTCAATTTAGGTTTGTTTATTTGGATTAACATGTGTTAAGAAGATGTAAATGTTGAAAAATGTTATACACAAAAAGCTTAATGTATTTTTCTTATTCAAAATTTGACACGTTTTATTAGAGTCTAATATTACATTTGTCAGTATACACATTCTTTTTTATCAATTTGCTTGATTGGCTCGTGATAGGAAAAACCTTATACACATGCACGTTAAAATAACTCCTTTTTAAGTACATAATATAATAACACCGTAATGCAAGTCAGATCGATATGTCTTAAAATGTGTCAGATTCCTCTCTCATATTCTGTAGTATTACACTATTAAAATATATCTTTTTCGAATATAAAAATTGTATTGTAAAGTTATTTTTCTAACTTTAGATTAAATACGAAAACAGGAGAATAAGAGTCACTAGTTATCTAGCAAAATCATTCATCACTTAGAAACTTAAATACATCCATCACCAAAATTTTTACAATATAGTGACCTCCAACTAAAGAACAAAGAGATGGACCCTCCCTCCCTCCCCCCCACCTCCACCTCCACCCCCACCCCACGCCCACCCCCACCCAAAAAGTAACAAAAAAATAATTAATTAAAAAAAACCATGGATTAATCTTTGATTTTACCATGGACTAAAATAAGTTGCATCACAACTACTTTGATCACTAGAACTACTACTTAAAAGTTGTTCCAAATAATCAGCACCCAAATCTTCAAACACAACTACATTATTTACATTTTCCATTTTAACTTCCCTCACTACTTTACTACTATTAATTTTCTTGGAATTCGTGCTCCTTTTTCTCATTGAGTGGCGCTTTTTAAGCGCCACTACAGGGGAGCAATCATCGTCTACGTGACATTTCATGTCACGTAGCGAATCCCTAACAGTCTCCACTGGAAAATTCAAAATGGCAGAATTACCCCTCATTGAAAACGCAGCTTGATCATAAGCTAAAGCAGCATCTTCCGCGTTATCAAATGTCCCTAACCATACTCGAACCCCATTTCTCGTAGAATCTCTTATCTCCGCTGCGAATTTACCCCATGGACGCCTCCTAACACCTCGATACGACTTCTCCTTCGCCGGTATTGCTTCAATAACCTCGGATTCTGAGGTAACTTCTTCATCCTTAACGCGATACGATGTAACTGTTTCTGATGTTGTTTCTTCGTGAGCAGCGTTAAGAACTCCGAAGAGAAGCATCTCTTCGGAGTCGTTAACGTTGAAAGGGAGATAAGATTGTGTGTTGAAATTGGACCATTCATATGAAGAATCTGATGAATTTAAATCAGAATTCATTGAGTAGAAGAATTGAGAGGAACAAGAAGAAGAATCCATTTAGTTTCTTGAAAAAAAATGAATGCTCTGTTTTTTTTGGGGATGCTCTGTTTTTTGTGCGGATGCTCTGTTTTTTTTTCAAGTTATAGTCCAATACTAGGAGAATTAATTAACTTTGGGCATGGTTGGGCTTGTTTATATATATCCAAAAATTGAAATGGGTCCCACAAGGAAAATCTAAATGGACATGAAAATTTATATTAAATTATTATTTGTAGGTGGAGCCAAATATTAAAAAAAAATAATACTTTCTATGTACCAATAACATTTTTTTCCGACAGTCCAATAATTTAAGTTTGACAAAAAATTCGAGCATAGAATCTTTAATTTTTTTCGAGATACAGCTTATATATTGATAAACTGTGTAAAAAATACTATAAGTCAGAATAACTGACAGGTCAAAATATTCAAATAATGTATAAAAAATTTACGATCAAAGATAGACGGTCGAAATATGACACATGAATTGAGATGGAGGGAGTAACTGTCAAAGTTAGGTGGAGTGATAAATACTTCTTTATCCTGATAAGACTTGTCGAGTTCGAGCACATGATATAGAGTTGCTTTTGATAAAGAGTGTTTTTACTTTCTTGAGTGGGACTTGCTGGTGTGAATCTGAATTAGTTGGTGTCTAAAAGTGGTATTGGATATCGGATGGAATTTTTTTAATAAAAAAAAATAATAATAATAGGGGATTAGGGGTAAAATAGGCAGTGCAAGAAAAGGAAGGGTAAAATGGGGAAATGAAAAAAAGAAGAGTGACCAAGGAGGATGTTTTGAGAATATTTTAATGTTTTGTTGTTAATTATTTTAATGGCAAATTGTAACAATGGGCCAATAGCGCACGTGGGTCAAATCAATCAAGGCGGCGGATCCAATGACGTCAGCAACCTGGACGTTTATTGACTTCACTTATTTTTATTGAAGTAATTATTTTTTCAAAATTTTTGGTGAAGAAAATAGGGGAAATAGTCTCAAAGTATATATTAATCATCAAAATTAATTAATAAAAGTTTTGATTAAGGTATATAATAACAAACCAATAAATGATTGAACATATATATACAGGTGATTGAATTTGTGGAGTAATCGATTTTTCAAATGAAGAGTCACAAATTTGATATTTTTGTCTGTTTTTGTGATTAAACTCAGCGTACAAGGCTTGTCTAGTGTAAATTGCTTCTATTATATTATAGCGGAGCATTTGAAGAAAAAGAAAATAGCAACGATAAATTCTCTTGTCAACAGAAATCTATGAGTAGCTTAACAATATAATTTTAATTCAATATATTATTAAAAGATGGTGGATTGAAATTAGTAAATTATTCTTGAAATGAGTATCTTTCGTTCAATTAATATATTTGTATTAAAACATTTATTAAATATATCTATTAGTAAAATTCAGAACTTAGTTATTAGTATCTGATATCAAAAAATTAAAATTTTAACTCCATCTCGAGATCGAATTCAAAAGGAAAATAAACTCTTTCTTTCGTCACTAACTGACTTGAAACTACAAACTTGTTTTCCAAGCATAGTTGAATTAATTAAGAACGGTATAAAATAAGGATTTTGACTGTTACTGCATTAATTTTGACTATAAGCTCATTAACAAGTAAACAAAACTAATAAACTACTTTGACCACGTTCATTTTTGAGCTGATGTTTGATATTTATATTAACAAAAAATAGGACAAAAAAAAATCTCGAATTATTATAAATGGTATACATATATTCTCCGTCATATTGTTAAGGTATTGCTGCCCCTGACATCCATAAATTAGAGCATATATGCCCTACACTCTAACGGAAGATTAATTAGGGACACATGACACAAGCTTATTCGTCGATAAATGTAGGATCGGTGAAAAAAATTATGACACATATATGTCCGTTAGTATAAAGGGTATATATGCTCTAGTTTTTTTAACGATAGGGACATCAATATCTCAAAAGTATGACGAATAATATTTGTATACCGTTTATGATAGTTTAAAAATATATTTATTCTTTTTTCCTATATTAAAATTAATTAAATTTAAATTCATTTATTGCATAACTTATTACTAAGAAGTCGAATCAGAAACTTTTGAAAACTCAATGAATGTTAGTGCCACAAAAAAGTTCTAACATGTAGATAATATATTTAATTTTCTTGACCAAAAATCATAGGTATGTGCCTTGAGAATAATATAACACACGTTCCAAAATAAAAATAAATTATATTGACTCATTTTTATTTATTTTTCCATGAATGAATTGGTCGAATTTTGCTGCAAAAGAAATTTCAATTGTAAAAATTTTCAAAGTAGAATATTCAAGAATTCTCTACCTTTTTTAAAAAAATAAATAAATCAATTTTCATTCTTTCTTTACGTGTTCCTTAATTTAATTTATATTTTTCTAATTTGATTGTTTATATTAAGGTTATTAGTAATTGAAAATGGGTAAATTTTTTATGAGTCAATGCTGTAATAGTTATTCAATATATGATTTAATTATATATAAATTATATTTGGGAAAAAGGGAATTTTCTCTTTTGCCTCATAAATATGTTGACCATTATTTTGGATTTATAAAAGTTCAATCTCTCTTGCTTCTAGAAAAGTCACACTTTCTGGTCGCTGCAAGATTATTATTTTTTCTATTTTGCGTTTGATATCTGCTTTAGGATTAAATTAACTCGATTTTGCATTAAAATTTCCATTTTTAGGAAACAAAGCATTCTATCAAAAAGGTTGCATATTTAGAATTTAAGCAGAAGATCACCTATTAAAAATGAAATAATAATCAATTATCACTCCACCTCAATTTTCGATTGCGGGGATATAATTTAGTAGTATTAGTATAAGCTTTTGCATAACATTAGATTATAATTAATTATTCGTGTAAGGAAAAGAATAATTAATTGATTAACGATATTGAATGATACTATTGGCATCAAGTTATGCTAACATATACACGAAGAAATTAAAAAAAATAATATTTAAATATAATTTTTAGTAGAATAAATAATTCTTTCATATTTTTAGATAAAAAATAATTAATTCACTAATACTCACTGCAGAATATTTCTTTTTAGCTTTATTATTAATCATTACGTATTATTTAATTAAAATTTCACCTTCCAAATTTAGAACTTTATGAAATCTAGAACGTATATTTTAAGTTTAGCTGACACTATCTGATAATGACAGCCCAATTATCAGATTAAAGAGAAAAAAAAATAGTAACTGACACGAATAATTAATAAATCGTCGTGTGGTGTCCACCGTTGTTACTTCTCTCGATTTTAATTAGTTTGTCTAATTTTATTAAAATCAATTTTTTTAAAATGTTTTTTTATTAATTGAAACATAGTATAACATGTGATTAATTTCCACCAAACATAAAGGTAAAAACTCTTATGTTCGGAGAAATATGATATGTGGATACATCAATTCTAACAATTTTCAAATAAATCAGGATCTCCAGATGATTGAAAAGTAGTCGGTGAATCTATATGTATATCGATATGCCGGTATGTTTGGTGGGATCGTATTAAATAAAGAGTATGTCATCATTTTAGATTTAAGACAATCTCATCTAAAAACTTAAGGAGTCCCACATCAGATAAAAATGGACGAGGATTTGGTCTCCATATATCGACTCGAACAATCCTCCGCTCATAAGCTATCTTTTGAAATCGAGTTAGATACAAGATCCATCTTTACAACGTATCAGAGCCAGACTCATCTCAATTCTTGGTTCACTGATGATTGTACACCATATTATAGTGTCCAAGCTTCGATTGACAAGGTCTAGACATGCAAGGAAGTGTCAAGAATTTCCAATCAGAAAAAGGAATGAGAATCTGATTTCTACATATGGACTTTACCAATCCTCCCATCATAAGATAACTTTCGGGACCGAGTTCTTTACAAAATTCAATTAAAGTATACCTTTATTTTTGCTAACTAGTTCAATGAATTACTTGATATTTAAAAGTTGGACTCTGTTATTTTTATCTATGAGGTGAATCATCAAATTTCCAGTTGCGTGTTTAATCTTAATTTGATTTGTTACACTACTTTAATTAATTCCTGGTCAGCATTTACACCCTTTTATATATAGGATTCATGTGAACTTTTAATTTTTCTTTCTAGCTAAGTCTAAAAAATATGCCAAATTCATAGTAGTTCACTAACATGCCAAGCCATGGAAAATGACATTTTATGGAAATAGTCATGAATGGAGTATATATATATATATTTTTTTTTTGCTTCAATTATTTTATATTTTATCATATATAGACATAGGTTGATACCAAAAATACATCGAGGAAATTTATTATACGTACATATTCAATAATTTGTTTCAACAAATATATAGGATTTGAACCAAATTACTGATTCTGTTGAATTCATATTTTTCGTGATAGTCTTCGCCTAAAAGGCGGATTCAAGGCTTTTAGATTCAGGATACCATGAAATCAATAAGTTTTGATCATATCTTGTATATATTATTAACTCAGTTATCAATATAAATTAATTTTAAATTACTATAAGAGTTCATAAAGTTTAAATTCTAAACCTGTCTCTGTCTTTTCCTCACGAATGCAACATATCGGCAACAAGATCGTCATTCAAACTCAGTATGTATATTCAACATGAAATACAAATTTACCTGAAAAAATTCATTTAAATTGTATCAAACGTTATATCAGAATTCAGTATTTTAAAAGAACAATAAATTTAATTTTTAAAATATCAAGTTTAAGTTTTAAATACGTCTCTAGATTAAAATGTGAATATAGTAGGGTTCATTCACTCTTGACAAAATGACATTTGTCAATTTAAAATAGAAACAAAATATATGAAAATGATATGGAAATTGAAATTGTCTAAATACAGACCCCCTTGAAATGTCACACACACACGCACAAAAAAAAAAAAAAAAGGTCATTGAAACTTGGATATTGTTGAGGTTTGAAAGTCCTCCTAAAAGAAAGGATACTGCACATTGATATTGACCTTTTCCATCAAAGAGTTAATTCCCACTTGGCTACTATAATCTTTATAATTCTTTTTGGCAATTTCTAGGAAACCTATTTTTATTTATTTTTCTCTATAGTGCTACTATTGCTATTATTCTATATTGTGAGACATATATTATGCTCTTCTTTTGGTCTACATAATGTGTTTCCACTTTTTAGGATTTATTTGACCAATAGTGAAATTGGATACTTACAATTTATATCGATTTCAAGTTAATAGTAAATCTGTGTACATATTATTCTTTTCAAATATCATTTCTAAGGCTAAATCGCATGAATTTAAATTTTAGATACACCTCTTATATATATATGCAATGGGAGTAATATATAGTAATTTTGTATGCCTTGGTCATATCTATCCTAAAAAATGTCAAGTACAAAGCAAGCAATTGAGAATAAGAAGTGGGATTCATACGGTAGACATTGAAATTTTATAAGATTCTATAAGATATGTTCAATTTTTAATTAGTATCAACAAGACGTGTTAAATTTTAGGATTCTTGGAAGCTATTGATTAGGTATAAACCCTACTTCATACCTATATATGGAGTATTATATTTATTTTGAAGAGTCATCTCGAATATCCCTATAACTTTTGAATATTTATAAAGAGATCAAAATATGCTAGATTCTTCTTGATAATCAAATACTTCAATAAGAACCGCAAACAGAAATCCTTTCACGGAGATCAAGTTTAAATCATCATTATTTAAAAATACATCACTAACGACCCTTGAAGCACAAAGAAATCTTAAGAGAGAAGAATCATTTTTACTCACAATCTTGATAGATAAATTCTTCTTACTTCCTTTATTCCATTTTGTGTAACTCCCTTTTCTTTTAGTCCGTCCTAAAAAAAATATCACCTTACTATAATCGATCAGACAAATAGCGTTAAAATACTAAAGTAGGAGTGTATACAAAAACTTCAATGTCATATTCAAGGTGTATATTTCTACCTTATTGATGAATTTAATTTCGTATGTTTGGTCAAAAAGACGATAGAAGCCACTTTCATAATATTTCAGGCTTCTCTAAATCGCTTGATTTATTTTTTATATTTTTAAAAATAATTGTCTTTCTCTTTCTTACATTTATTATCAACGTGATGTTAATTTAATAATTTATGACATAGTTTTCTTCGAAAATATTGTCACGTACACAAATTTAAAACAAACAGACAAAAAAAGGCTAATTGATTGAAAGGTCCAACTCGTAGTATTCGTGTACAAAAATACTTTTATTTTATATTAGTAGAACGTCTTATTTTTAAAATCATAAAATATTATATTGTATAAATAATTTTTGAGAGATTTGATTGTATTAGAAAAATATATAGCAACATAATTATATATACAATTGCATACTCTTTTCATTTATTAGAGGGTAGAATTTTCATTATTTTTTCACTACTTTAGAAAATTAATGTCTTGATCATAATATCTGATAAAATTAAAACGATGTAGAGAAAATTAACATAATTCTTCCGCAAAAATTACATTGAGAAATGATCTTGAATATTGTCCATAAATCATGGTTCAATGTTCAAAAAACAACCTATAGTAGCCAAGATGACACAAAATTCCAATTGTAGTCCAATAGTGTTAGAAAAATAGTATAATATTGATATCAAACGTAAACAAAATAGTAAAAAACATAATTATCATAAATAATTTGGTATAGTGGTAGTGCAAATTGTTGTGACTGATTTCTTCTAAAGGTTAAATAATCTATTTCAAATATACTTAGTTGTGGTTGAGAATTTAAAATTCATAAAAAATTTATATATCATTCAAGATTTTTCAAATCAAATTTAAATTCGGCACACGCAGCTGGGGAGTGGGACAAGCACACTAAGCACTCCTTTTTACTAGCTTTTTAGGAAAACGTTATTTTCCTACTGAACGAGAGACTTTTATCTTTCATCGAAAATAAAAAAGTGAGAGGAAAAATAACGCACAAAAATTTCTTTTTTCGTTCCATTATCAAAACAAATGAACGAAGATTATAAGAGGAAAAATTCCAACTAATAATCTTTAGGAAAAGTGTCTAGTATCCACTTGAACTTTATCATTTCAGAGTTGATATGCATATTCTCATTATAAAAGTGACTTATATATACTTTTTCTGTTAAACAAATGATTCACATATATCCGTTAATTTATAAGAATAAATCAAATAAACAAAATAGAACTTTGAGATTATAAATTTGGCATTAGTAATTTTACTTAATAAGGAAAGCTTAATTTGTCATTAATTCTAAAAAAGTCCACACAAACCTATTAGTGAATTAAATACATGAAGACTCCTAAACCACCAACTAATTATTTTTGTGATTAATTAGGTAGAAATCATTCACTCTTATATATTTAATAATTAATTTAAATTATAAATAGTCGCTAGCTCAAGTTGAATAAATTTTTTTTTTTTTGGGTCAATTTAATATTCGGAAAAGGGCCTAAAATACCCTTGAAATATTAAAAATGGTACAAAATTACCCTCCATCCACCTATTGGCTCCAAAATGCCCTTTTCATCCACCTATTGGCTCCAAAATACCCTTGTCATCCACCTTTGGGTTCAAAATTGACCACTTTTTTAATTATTTTAAAATTAAACTCTTTAAATATTTTTTAAAATACTTGGCGTTCAACTATTGGTTATAATTTAATTTATTAATATAATTTATAAATCAACCCACTACCCACTCATTACTAACTAAACCCCACCCAATTAATAATCCAATTATAATATCAAAATTGTCATAAACACTACTAAAACACGATGAAATTATAGATTCCTGAAAATGACATTCAAAATTATTTGAGTCCGAATCGAAGCCCCAATGAAATATAGGTTGAGCCGCTTATTTAGGAGGACACTTTCAATATGATTCTCTTTCAAGATTGAATTAAAAATTTATGATTAAAGGTAAAGAAGTAATACATTTCGAATTAATTCATGCAATTTTTTAAAATATAATTTTATAAATATTTATGATTTGTTTTAAAACCTTTAATATATTATTTTGAAAAAAAGTTAACTATGAAGTAACATCACATAATTGAGACGTAAGTCAGACTTTTAAGTTTATCGGTAATTTTTATTTAGACACTTAACATATGATAATTTACTTCTATAGATATTTTCGCCTCAAATTTTTAAAAACACTCAATTGGCAGTAGCTTTTTTCTTGTTGCATTAATAATGTGACGGGTGTATTAATTTGGAGGGGTTTAATTAGTAATGGGTGGGTAGTGGATTGATTTATAAATTATACTAATAAGTTAAATTATAACATATAGTTGCGTGCCACGTATTTAAAAAAATATTTAAATAGTTTAAATATAAAACCGTTAAATAAGTGGTCAATTTTGAACTAAAAGGTGGATGACAAGGGTATTTTGGACCCAATAGGTGGGTGAGAAGGGTATTTTGGAGCCAATAGGTGGATGGAGGGTAATTTTGTACCATTTCCAATACTTTAAGGGTATTTTAGGCCCTTTTCCGTTTAATATTTTATAGGAAGCTCATTCGAAACTTCTCTTTATACTTGTCCTTGCTTTAGGAATCTCAAAAGTGATGGAAAATTCTATATTTAAAGTATAGGATATATAGCATTCCCAATTAATTAGTTAGTTAATTACGTGTTCAACAAAAAAATAAAATAAAATGTGTATATATATATCTTAATTTTCAACTATATTGAAATTTGAAAATGACGTTGCATATATAGAATTTATAGGGCTAAATTTTCTTGGTGGAATATAACTTAATTATTTTAGGTGGAATATAGTTATACTCACCAAGGAAAATCAAAACTACATTCCTTTTTTTTTTTTTTATGATTTTCTATTAAACAAGAAATCAATAAGAAAAAAGGGGGAAAAAAGTAAATCCATCCACCTTTTTAAATTTAATATCATTTAGAGTGATTTTTGGGTTATAAAACAAATAAAATGAATGACTTTTTTTAATATTACCTATTAACGTTAGAACTACCAAAATGAGATATTAATTCTTTTAAATATTATCATCAGTTAAAATGAAAATATGTAATTAATTATAACAATGTCTCTATGAAAACAGTTTATGTAATATTTATATATTTGATTAAAAAATTCCTAATCTCAAAAAATAAAATAAAAATCTAGATTTTCTTAACTCACGTATGACCTTGTGAGTTTTTTCCAAATTGAAAGTATTCAAGTGATTATTTTTTTTAAAAAAAAAGGAAAAAATAAATTATATAAATCTTGATATTTATAAGTTCACTTTTTTTTTTCATTTTTGTCCATTCATTTATTATATTAAAAAATATTGAAGTACTATTCTGAAATTTGTTTATCTTATTAATTTGTTTTCAAAAAACTTTTAACACCGTTTTAATTTTAACTTTTCAGGTAATATATTTAAGATTATAAATTTAAAAGACATTTTTATGTATTCTTTTAGAAAAAAAGATCTAAAATATATCTAAACTTTGACAGAAATTATTGTAACAAGACCAAACTTTGGAAATTACCTTTTACCGCCCTGCACTATTTGATATTGTTTTTTGAAGGTATATATGTGCCCACATGGACATCATTATAAATAGTAATGTGTCCACGTGGAGTCGTGATCACATATATATTTTTAAAATACACTATTCAATAGTGTACGGGTAAAAAATTCCCTACAAAATTGGTATCTTAATAGTAATTTCGATCAAAATTAAAATATCTACAGACTTTTTTCTTTATTCTTTTAGACGAATAAATTAAAACGGAAAAAATATTAATTACTTCATTACAAAAATCTGTTAAAAAAATAGCGCCGCCACATAACGATAACTAACATTAATATAATAAAAGGTAGAAACAAAAAATGATACAAAAAGTCATAATTATGAAGAAATGTTAAGTTTGGTTAGGCAAGATAAGATGGCAACAGATTCATGGTACATAGTCGATAACTATAATATTTTTTATCCACGTATTATATTACATTTATATTATTTTGGTCCCCCTTTTTAATAGTCAACACTTGTAACAAGTTGCTACTGTTATTATCATAGTTTTAAAGTAACACTAACTTACTAGGGTCACTTTCAATTTTTATTAAATATGATTTCATTTTTACACTTGCTTTTGAGGTTTTGGATTTGGTCCTTTCTATATTATTTGAATCTTAGAGTAAGTTTTGGCTATGTTGGTAGAAAAGTCGGCATACTTTGGATGTGTTCGACTGTTTGAGGAAAATAATTTTCTTAAAATGGGAAATTTAACTTTTCTAGTAAAAGTAGAAATAATAGATTCTACAAATACATTCCCGTCCAATCACCCTCACAATTAAGGGGGAAGCCGTATGCATGTCAGAGTATTCAATTGGACGCTTTTTATCAAAAAAGATAGGACATATATATACAAGTCAAATGATATAATACTAAGTAATTGAATAATATATTTTAAAGATTTTTGACATAGTAGCCTATCCTAGCGCAATTGTTTCAAACTACATGATTGGGTTTAAGATGTCTGTGCTTGCGTGACACCTCTACCCTATCATGACTTTTCATTGTCTTGATTATATATATATATGTTTAAAACAATATTTTTGCTTATATAAAGAGCATAAGAAAATAAGTAAACAACTTAATTACAGATTATTTTCCTAGAAAATGTTTTTGAATTTTCTTCTTAAAAAAAGGAAAACAATTTTATCTTCTTACTGAAAACACCCTTTGTGATGTTATTTGTTTCTTTTTCTATTTCTGGTGTTCGATACCTATTACCTACATGGCTACATTAGAGTTCGACAAAAAACGCTGATAAGTCCTGCATCAAAAGTCTTTGTGATATTATTTGAACAATAATTGGATTTTGTTGAACTCTATTTGGACAATATTCTAAGAAAATATCTATCTATCGCTCGAGGGTGAACTTGTAAATTAGTAGACAATAGAATGAGTAAAAGTTACTCTATCAGTTTCAATTTGTACATAATTTCTTTTAGTTAGTTCATTTTTAAAAAATGCCTTTTTTTTAAGCGACTCTTATATTCTAACTTTCAATCCTACCAGCAATTTAGGACGAAATTCTTAGCTAAGTTTATTAATTATTATTATTATTATTATTATTTATAATTTTTTTGAAATTAAAGGAAACAAAGAATTTGTCTATGTTTGTTGACCTTAAATCAATTTTGAACGGGCCAAATACAATTATAGACTCACCTGAAATTGTACAATTTTGTTTAGAGAGGAAATATTTTTATGTGACCTAATGTATAATTAAATTTCTATTGTTTCCATTATTAGAAACAAATCGGTATAGTCATTTGTAATTTATAGGTATAATTTCGTACAAAATATTATACCGAAATGGATAAGGTCTTACCAACTTAATCAGATATTTCATGTTTCTTTAAATGAGTCTTAAACTCTAAAACCAAAAATTAGACAAGCAGGATCAAGTGCATTATCATAGAGTTTAATGTATTGGTTATTCCAATCTATTTTACGTGACAACAATTTTTTTGATTTTTTATTTAGTTTTTAATAAAAATGATAAGCTTAACGACAAGTTTTGTATAATCAAACAAATATGATGACATGTTTAATATCATCAGTTATAATCAACAATTTTTTTTTGATTTAAAACTGCATTTTTTTTATAGTTTTCTTTTCTTTCAAATTAAAGATAATATTATTCAGTTATATACTATTATAATATAAATTTTAAGTGGATACAAGTGAGTGTGGCCACACTTGTTGCAACAACACACAACGAATAAAACAAAAAAAGCTAAATAATTAAAAAGTGCAACAAAACATTTTTTTATCTATTTATTATGAAATAAGAGGTTAGAATATACACGTTTATTTACATAAAAGATATTGTCCACGAGATAAATTGAATCTGGAACATAAGGAAATAATGAATAATGACTTTTATTATTTTTTGTCAAACTTTATCAAATCATAGAATCATAGAAACAAATTTTGGAGGGCCAATAAAACCCCACAACATAGCATGCAACTTGCATCTTTTAAGTTGTCCTTTCTTGCCACCAATTTAGGTATTCTACCAACTTCATTAATTCAAATATTTATATACTTACTTTCGAATTTTGATCGATTTATTTGATTTATTTTATCTGTCACGATTTTTAGAAATAATAATTAAAAATCTAAGATAAAATAGAATGAACGAGGAAAAAATTATTATTTAAGATGAATGAGCGTGACTTAATAGATAAAGCTCTATCAACTGCTTGTAGATTGAACGAGAGATTTGATAAGACTTTTTAGTTGATTTTTTTTATGAATTTAAATTTTGGTTAGTTAAAATATTTGATAGGAACCAAATGTGTCCATTTTTGACAAACTATTAAGAAAAATAACTATCCTAACATATATTTAAGGGACTATCTAAATCTAATTTCAAACATTAGAGACTATTTTATTTATTTTTTTGTTCTTTTTCTCTTTAGCTAAACCTATCATATCTAGAGGTGTTTATGGGTCAGTTGAGTCGATTATTAGTTAGAAACAAAATTAAATAATGTAATTGATTTTAAAATTGTCAAAATCAAATCAAATCAGATATAATATACATTTATCGATTTGATTGTTATCGGTTTTGATTCGTTTTGATTCGGTTATTAATCATACACAAAATTAAAAGAAACAATTCATAATGACAACAGTCCATTCAAAATGAAAATATAGTTAAAATGACTCACATTACAGAACTTTCAATCACTGAATTTACTATGAATGAAGCTTCAAAATTCACTATTTTGTTTTGGAAGGAAGAGACCGTGATATTTTCAATCTCATAAAGAATTGTCATAGACAATCATATACATGAAACAAATAAGATAAGTGGTCTCACCTTGGACATTTTTGCTTTCACAAGGAAATTATAAATAAATGTTGATGAAAACATATGCAAGATATTTAAAATTATCTATAAAAAATAATATATTATGCAATTTGCCGATTCTATTCGGTTATTTATCTATTCTTTTTGAATAAAGTCATAACCAAATCAAATACTATTAATTTTTTGAAATTTACATCAAATCAAACCAAACCCAAATAAAATCAATTTATTTAATCGATTTGAATTGATTTTTATCTGAACCATGTATACACCCTAAGCGTATTGTTAGTAGTAATTATTTTATATGGGTAACCCCTTAAGCTTTAAAGTTAGAAAATCATACTCTCTTCATTTTTAGCAAGATTAAGAATTTTGATTAATACATACAAAAAAAATATTTTCTTAATGAATTCTTTTTTGATCTCCAAAAGCATGTTAATCACTTTGATTATTGTTTTTGGCTTCAGCTATTTGATTAGCTATATGAATATGATATGTGATGTTTGGACCCTATTTTATTGGAATGATGATTTTAAAGAAAAATAAATTAAACATTTAATCAAATCAAAGCAACATAAATCTATCTTCTATTGTTCTTTCAAACATAGTGATTAATATTCGTATTATGATCTCACTAAATTAATTAGAATCACGTTGAAAAGTTCCATATTAAAAGGTATAATCTTCCTCTCAAATCGAAAATCTCTAATTAACTTAAAAATAAAATTAAAAAATTATTTACCGCTCCACTAGAGCTCTCGTTAGACATAAAAATCACCTCATTTTAATAAGAAAAGTAAGTAAGAAAGAAAAGGGTAGTATATCATGATAAGATTGTGCACTCCAAAATATGAAAGTGTAATTAGATGTTTTAATTTACATATGATTTGACGATTAGGTGTATTAATTAATCTATACATAGGTCCCACCAAATTAGTGCAGACATATGGTAATTATTGATCTTATTTTATTTTAATCATATCAATAAGCAGTGGCAGGATGCTTCAAAACATTATCCAGATTAATTAAAATAATTAATTTAAGACTATTTAATTTGGAGTTGCTAGGTGAATCTCTCTTACAACACTTAAATATGATAGGATTATTGAATATTAATTAAGACATGATTAGACCCTTAAATATATGTTAAGATATGTGTCAGTAATTAATCTTAATTAGAATTTTGTACATGTTCAATGTATTCAAACACAAGGGCTAGAGATTCATAGTAATTAGACGTAAAATGTAATTGCCATAATGCCATAATGCATATTTAGCCTAATTTACATTATAATAAGTTTAAATCCTTAAGCATTTTAACTAGGTTAATTACATAGGTGAATCTTAGTTTAACCCTATATTTTGTTCATTAAACAAGGATTTTATGTTTTGATCTTTTGGTTTTAGTTATTATGATTACATAAGTTTTTTTATGAGAACCTATAAGACGTGTCAATTTCAGTCGAAACTCTATAAAACGTGTTCAATTTCAATTAGGGTTCTGTAGGACTATTTCATCTTAAATCCTAGTTCATGCCTATATTTTTTTCCTTCAAAGAGATATTTTAAATTTCATTAATTTATGATATATTCATGATATGGCTGGACTCTTCACGTCATCGAGAAATGCATCACTAACGACTTTCGAGAATTGTACAAATTCATGAAATATTCATAAAGATGTGACCGGACTCTCCACATCATTGAAAAGACCTTCAAATTACAGAAAATTTAGAAAAGAAGAATCATGAAATAAACAAAATTTGTAACCACAATCATGTTTATCAATAAATTATGTTTCTTCATATTTTATTTGTAATTATAATTTATTTTTTATCACTTTAAAATTGATAGCAAACGATAATATTTACGAGTCCATCATTGATAACTTTTAGGATTAATTACACTAATTAGACATTCTTATACTATGATTCAGTTACGAACCTTATTTCTTTTTACTTGGACCTCAACAAGGAGCCAAAACAACAATCTTTGTGACCTCATCGTTTTCTTTTTTTCGAAAACACTCCATAACAAAGGCAATTTTATACTTATGAGGACTCGAATTACGGGCGGATCTACCATTAAATGTAACTTTGACCAACTTTTGAATTTGTGTGAAAAAATTATGTTGATATGTAAGAAAAACATTATCCATAATATATAAATGGGAAAAGTTTTATGTAGAATCCTTAAGTTTAAAAAGAAAAAGAAGGTCCGTGTACCTTAATTTTTATTGAATTCTCCAATATATAATATATAGTAGAATGAGCAAAAAATGAAATTTTAATTTGTTTAGATTAAAAAAATAAAATAAAGGTACATAATGAAAATTGACAAGGAATAATAAATATTTTTATTTTGTTCATTTTCAATTAATTCTGTGTATGTTTCACTTGTTTTGGCGTGATATTAATATGTTTTCACATGTATCCAATCTGCTTGCCTTTGGGCCTTATCGCTTGGGCTAACCTCTAAAGGCCGAGAGGAAATTTAGTTGAACTTTTTTGGATAAATGACAGAAATCCCACTTTTAAGTTCTCTTATTACCATTATTTTCTATAGTTTTACGAATTTTCAAAATCCCTCATTTTCAAGCATCAAATTAATGTATCTCGCGCATCAGAGTAATGTATCTCGCACATCAGATTAGCGTATCATGCATAAAATGTCAATAAGATTAGTGTATCATGTATAAGATGTAATGTATCTTACTTAACAATTAATGTATCTGGCGCATCAGATTAATGTATCAACACTTACATTATTGTATCAGTTTGAGGGATCTTTGTAATTATACACTTATAAGGGACAAATGGTATTTTTGCCTTAAAAATATGTGATTTCTGTCCTTTGTCCAAATTTTTTTTCTTTATTTTGAATTCTATTTACTCCAAATAATATGAAATAGTTTTCTATAAAAAGGAAATTTTGTAATAACGTATAGAAAGATATAGACCAGAGAGAGGAAGATTATTATTTGATAATCATATAATGAATGAGAATTTCTTTCTTTAATAAATATTTCTATAACACTCCTTCTTTGAATATTTATTTGATAGATAACGTATCTCATTACATGAAATAACAAACATCATATATCATGTCAATATATACTTATATGCTGTCAAAATTTTCCTGTGTAGTTAATAATCTTTTTCAAAGCAACTAAAAAAATATGTAATTCAAAATCTAAACTAGGGTAGTTTCAGGCCTATTATTAGAAGGCCCAAAAGTGACTTAAAGCAAACCATAAACATTAGCATCCTTTTTAAAATAAATTATCTGAATTGAATTTGCAATAAATGTGCAATTTCATTTCAGTTGCAATGTATAGGAGAAAGAAAGTTTAGTACATCAATGTTATTATTATTTTGAGTATGTGTCGCTCAATATTGTCAATCTCTTTTTATTTAATTTTTTATATTTTTTTTCTTTAGAGATACACCATTAATATTATGATTTTGGCAATATGAAAGAAATGATTGGGAAAAAAGAAATTTTATTTTAGAATAAAAGAATTGTTTGTTTACTATTCACAAATAAAATTGCCAAATAAATCTATATAGACTCTTCACAGACTTCTTTGTATTTCAATTTGTAAAAATACATGTTAAGAGTAGGTTTCCTTTTGTTGATGTCTTTTTATCCTTTTCTGCCGCTAGAATGGTTAAATATTATTATTATAATAGGTGAATTGAAAAAAATATTAGTGATTTATTTATACTTTTTCGTTTATATTTATATGTCATCATTTTTTATTTTACGTATATTAAGAAATTAAGTAAGTTTACTATTTTATTATTTTTTTGAAGTAAATTTTTCAATCAATGTATATGAATTAATTTATTTTGATTAATTAATTTGACCAATGAACCTGAATTATTTGCTTGGTTCTTCTATGTTGGTCAAATATATGATAAAATAGGAAGAGTATGTATAATTTATGCATTAATTTTATGAAATAACAAGTATTATGAACCAGATATTTATAATAAAAGGTTGACATATAGAAAAAACGGAGGAAAGAATAAATTACGTTGGATGTTGTTATAAGAAACTTTATTTAATAATATGAAAATTTAAGTAATTTAATTTGAAGCTCTAAAACATTTCTACAGGTAATAATCTTTCTTTATTCTCTTTGTAAGAATTTTGTACTTTTTTCTTTTCTAAAAAAAAATCAAGATATCTAAACGACAATAATATTTAAAATTCATCATAATTTTTTTGGAATCTCAAAATTTTAATATACAAAATAAAATCTTTACTAGCCTTAAACTTGAGTCGTCATTACCACAAGTCTTTGAATTTAGCTCCAAACAGCATTTTATATTAATAAAATTATAATAATATCACCTTTAAATACATATCCAACATCTAAAATACTTCTTCGTATAAAGTAACTTTATATATCCCTTTCAATATCAATAATATAACTTAACCTGTAAAGATAAAGTTATTTATTTTTTCTATTTTATATTAATTGAATTTTTTAGGATTTTTTTTAATCATTTAAAATAATTAAATTGTTCAAAATTTCAGTTGGATATTTGCGGTTTTTATATATTTGCTTTCATTTATTGAAGTATTATAATTTCTAGAATTTAAATTATACTACTTACAAAATTATATTTTTAATTTCACATAAGCTAATAGTAAAAATTATAATTTAAATTATCTCCTTAAATATTTTTAATAATTTAATTAATATGAAATAGAGAGATAACCCACTAATATACTACTATAAAATACTTACTTTCCATTAAAGTTTGGAAACATAAAATAAATTGTCCTAATAATACAAAATAAATAAGTAAAAAGATTGGGCATCCCATCCGTGAATATGATAATCGGTGCACAATTTTATTTTTTTTTAAAAAAATAAAATTGGATTAAAAGTTATTGAATATTCATATTTTAAAAATTCTAGGCCGTCATCACATAAGGTAAAATAGTGTTGACTCTATCACATTTTTTAAAAAATTTTTTACACCAATTTAATAGTGTTAAAGCGCTAATTACATCTTATTTATATTTTTCATTCAAATTATAAACATCCCTTGAATTTGGTGGATTTCAATCCCAAGACGTCCCGATACAACGTTTTGATTTCAGATACATCCCTCAATGACTTGACACATCGCATCTCGATTTAAGATACATCACACAACGTCTCAGTATATCACGTAAAGTGATGTACCTGACCAATACATCGCATAAAGTGATATGTCCGACCGCGCGTAAAGTGATGTATCCGACCAGTCACGTAAAGTAACGCTCCGATATATCGCTTACGTTCCAATACATTGTAAGGTGATGTGTCAGACTGATATATTGCGTTAAAGTGATGTATTCGATCGATAAATACATAAAATAATGTAACCGACTGATATATCACATAAAGTGGAAATTTTGTAATTTTTTCAAATGATAGCAAAATATAATAAAATAAATTGTATATTTAGATAATTTTTCCAAATTTTTATCAGTTGATCATATAAGGTAATTTCATTTAAATAATATCACAAAACTGAAAGACATATTTGTCATTTGATTTCCATAAACCAAGAATAAAGATCTGATCATTTATAATTAGGTCAAGTTATGTTCCATAAACCAATGAACACTTCTAAACACGAGAGACTATCCAAAAATTAGTACTAACACACCCAAATGATAAAAGAGAGAGTACTATCCTTAAAAATCGATTCTCGTCACTGTCATTCTTAAAGCTGAATCACGCACTGCTGAATTATTCGACGTGACATTCCCAATAATATTTTCTCCGTATCTAGAGCTTAATTACATAACTTTTATTATGAATGAAACAGTTCTATTACTGCACCATAATTCTAAATATTTAGTATCAGTTAGAAGTATTATTAAGCAATTAAATTGTGGCTCCTAAATTTTTGTTGAACGTGTAAATAAAATCAAAAAGAACTTCTTTCGAACTATTTGACCATTCCACTTTCATAGATAGCCAAAAAGAACATAAATTGTTGAATTTGTGGCCCCTAATTAATGAGCGGTTCCACACATGTATAATTACATTCTTATTGACTTTTTTGGTTTATTAATATTATTATAATATCTTATATTTTATTTGATTCTTTTGGATTCAAATCAATTGAATTTATCATCTTTCAGCCTTTAATTTATAGTTTTTGAATAATGATTTTTTGATTTTATTTTTTAATAACTGAAAATGTTCTTTGCGTCTATATATACAAAGATTGATCTCATTTGTATAATGATATTTCAAATTCATTTATTTCAACTATATGTTAAATAATTTTTTCATAGGAGTATATGTTTTTTTTTTGTCCAATTTATTGGAATTAAAATTGATACTTAATAAACGGATTTTTTGTACACATCCAAGGAATATATGTACAGATAAATTACACCTAATGTAAATTACTAAATTACATTTTCATCAAAAGTTTTAGACAATACTATGGTAAATCTTCCCATATATACTAAATTAGATCTTGTAAGATTAAGGAATCTTATCTAATTTTTTTGGGAAAATGTTAGAAATAAATTTGAACTTTGATCGAAATTGCTGTAACGATATCAAATTTTGGGAAATACCTTTTAGTCCTCTGCACAATTTAATAGTGTATTATAAGGTATATATGTGTCCACGTGGACATCATAAATATTGCATAATTATAAGTAGTAATGTGTCCACGTTGGCACATATATATCTTTAAAATATATTATTAAATAGTGCAGTCATAAAATGTCCTCCATAAAGTTTAGTATCATAAAAACAATGTCGATCAAAATTAAAATATTTTCTGACTCTTTTCTTTTTAAAAAAAAAATCTAAGTTCATGTAATTAAATTACTGTTCTCCTATCATTTTTAACAATATAATCCAGGAAACTCGAGTTTGACACCAAATAAAGATATTTTAATCTTAATTCAAAAATTAAAGTAAAAATACACATTAATCAAATATGTTTAAATTATTTATTTATTTTTAAATAGATATTTCTGAATTTCTGATATCACAATTAGTTTCCAAATCTAATATATTTCGAATAAAATAATTCTAGTCAAAAACACTATATGGATATAAAGTGTTAGCAGTAAAAAGCAATTTATAAGATCTCTTGAATATAATATGACATACGTATTAGAATCTGCTTGAACTATTGAATTTCATCATAATTTAAACAAACTTATCTTACTCCTATTCAAATTATCTTACTTTGTTCCAAAGAAATTATATCTATTTTTGTGTTTGGTAACTTTTTAATCTAAAAATTCTTATTAATTTTAGACATAATTATACTCCTTTACGCAAGGACGGAAAGCTAGAGTCAGGATTTTTACTAACATAATTTAAAAGTTTAAGAACTAGACACATAAACTAGTCAAAGAAAATTTGACATCAAATGTATACCATAAAAAAAAAAATATTAATCATGTATAAATAGTAGTATTTACCGTCAAAAAAGGTTCGAATAAACTCTGGGGAAATAGCGAACAAGAAAATATTTATATACATATATTCAGTGGCGGAGCCACAATGTGTTTAGGGGGTTCATCCGAACCTCCTTCGGCGGAAAATTATATTATTTTTATATGGTTAAAATAATTTTTTAGGTATATATAGTAGATGTCGAACCCCCTTCAGCTATTTCGTATGTCCATTTTTTCAGATGTTGAACCCTCTTATCGAAAATCCTGGCTACGCCCCTGCATATATTATCTGTTAAATCCTCTTTGACTTATTTTTTTAATGTTTAGTACTTCTCTATATTTTGATATTAAAAAATCCGATATTGCTAGTGCTTATAACAAAAAATAAATAAATTTGACATGACATATTTAATATTATTATAAAAAATGTAACTCTCTTTTCTATTTTCTTAAATTTTATATCACAATTAAATTAAAACACATAAAATGAAATCGATCGCAAACAAGTACTTCCATATATAGAACTTGGAATATAATAATATATAATAATGTCCTGCTACAATTAATTTCTAATGTGTCACTATCTCATAGACCCCTATATAAATATATAGATATCCTTATGTTATCAAATAAGAAAAAAAAAATAACTATAACACTAGTACATAATATTATAACATGGAGGGAAATTCATCTAGAGGAAAAAAAGCCATGCAAGAGAAGGATGAAGTAAAATACCGCGGTGTTCGTAGGCGGCCGTGGGGGAAATTCGCGGCGGAGATACGCGATCCAACCACCAGGCCCGGTTCCCGACAGTGGCTCGGAACGTTTGATACTGCTGAAGAAGCTGCTAGAGCTTATGATAAGGCAGCATTTAACCTAAGAGGACATCTTGCAACCCTAAATTTTCCTAATGAGTATTATAATCAACTTTCTTGTCCTCCTTTATATTATGGTAATAATAACTCAATTATTTGTTCATCAACAAATAATGTTCCAAGAGGAAAAGGAATTAGTTCATCATCATCAACAAATTATAAAGGTAGGGAAATTATTGAACTTGAATGTCTTGATAATAGTGTTCTTGAAGAACTTCTTGGTGTAGAAGATCCAAAAATTACAAAAAGAAAATAAAAGTATTGTAAACTTTATTGTGATATCCTTCTTTGGTATTAGAAGGATATTTTTTTTTTAATTTTATAAATTTGAGTTTCATGTAATTTATTGTTGAGTTTAAGCTTATTAATTAATCATCATCAATATGCAAAACTTTGTTTTTATTTTATTAATTAATAATTAATCTCCGCTTGGAAAAGCTAATGAATAAGAAATATAGATTGAAGGGTGATCAAAGTGATGAATACCTACCAACGTGAGACTGCTCCACGTTTAATCAGATATTTTGTATTTAAGCTCTGAGTTTAAAGAAAATCATGTTAGGAGCGCCATCTCCAGAATGGATCCTGGAATGTGCGATTCAGATTTAATTGAAGCTCCGATAAAAGAAAAACTATATTATATTGTATATATATAAGATGCATTTTTTTGTTAATATACCGTTAAATCTTGAGTACCATCAATAAAATTTCTAGTTATATATGTGGCTATCGAGAATTTGAGACATGTATTTTCTTATTGTGATTTCTATACATTTCTTGATATATTTGATATGAATTGTTGTTTTATGGTATCTTTGTTGAGAAGGTGAAATGTTGAAATAGTAAGTTTGATTATATCGTCTATTGGTTACTTTTGACATATGGAAGGAATAAACAATCTTTAATTTATTCCTCGAATAAGTCAAGAAAGAAATAGGATAAGATATAAAGATGGTATAATTAATCAGATAATTAGTTGAAAAAACAATGTTAAAATAAAGTGGAAAAATTTATAATAATGAAATACATTATTTAATTTGTCCTTTCATTTACACGTATACCCCCACCCCCACCCCCCCACCCCCCAAAAAAAAATGTTGATTGTATAATATACATCATGCATGTCCAATTTAAAATGCATTTCTTGTGCAAAATAAGGAAAATCACTAGTGAAATTACTGTGTTTTAAAGAGTGAATCACTTTATAATTATTCCCCTTTGACTCATTCAAATAAAGAATAAATAGAAAAAAGAATAAAGTTCAAAATAAACACATGATATTAGGAGATGCCATTTCTAAGTAAAAAGGGATTATTGTCTAAAAATGTTTAAGATTAAAAATACATGTTCGATATGAAGAAAAATATTTATTTTATAAAAAAATTAAAAATGAAGAAAACGAATTTCTTAGTATAAGTTAAGAAAATGTGTTTTACAAGTGAACAACATATTCCAAATTGATTATATCTTTCCTACCTCCATTTACATCCATCACACACTCGTATCGCCATTCCCGCGAGTATTTCTTTATAAGTTATGTATAAATACTTCAATAATAATATTTTCTTACTGAAATATCGAATATAAATTATGATATGATGACGAAAATAACATTTCGAATATATGATTTTCTTTAATAAATTCTGAATCCTTTTTTAAGATTACATGCATGGGGAACATATATGGTGACACCATGATAAGGTACCTATGCCAAAAATGAATTTCAAATGTTATCTAAGTACGACTAATTATATTAATTAATTAATTAAGAAAACGATACAACGCTACCTTTAATATTTATTAATTAAGTTTGTGTTTTACTTCCCTAAATAAACACTGTGATTACTTTTCATATATTCTTTTTTTCTTCTTTGGGAAATTTAAGATGTGTGCTCATGACTCAAAAAAATAATAATAAAAAGAATAAGAAATTACTCGAAATATATTAGTAGTAGTTTTTAAAAGATTACCCTTTATAGTTATTTATAAAAGAATATTGATAAAATTGAATACTCAGCAGGTATATAAATATACATTTTATACCTTCAGGATAAGCAATTCGATTTAAGACCCAATCTTGGATCGAAGTCTCAATTTCGATCTCGACTCAGCACTTGGCGTCCAACCTCAATTCAGGACTTGACTCCTGAACCTAATCGGGGACCCAAGAACCAACCCTGATTAGGGACTCCACTCCTAATTACCACGATCCAAGAGTCGGGATTATGAGTTGTTTCCTAGGTGGAGGTCATATACATGATCTCGAATTGGGTGGTGAGGTTGAAAGACATTTTGAAATATTATATTGATTTTGTTGTCGATTTAATGTATCTATATATCAAAAACTGACAAATCAAACCAATAATATACGTACAAAACAAGACTTACATATAATGACGATAAGACTTACAGTCTAACAGTATCTGTTGAAGAAGAAGGAAACTGACGATTGAAACATGTCAAAAGAACAGGTCCAACGCTGAGGATTGGAACAATTCAAAAGGAACAGGTCCAACGAAGCTGACTGGCGAGTTACAACACTGCTGAAGAATTAGAGTCACACTAGGATTAGATTACCTATGTTAATTAGGTTATATTTCGTCTATAATTATATTATTATTAGGATTAGATTACTATTAGAATTATAGTACAATTAGGATTTAATTATTATTATTATTATATTAGCAATAGATATTGTAGTAGGACTCTAAGTATAGTTAACTTAGGACTCTACAATTCTCTCCTATATAAGGAGTACATTATTATTCATCAATTCATAAATAATTGATCACCCATCAATAATTATAGACGAAATATAACCTAATTAACATAGGTAATCTAATCCTAGTGTGACTCTAATTCTTCAGCAGTGTTGTAACTCGCCAGTCAGCTTCGTTGGACCTGTTCCTTTCGAATTGTTCCAATCCTCAGCTTCCTTCTTCATTAAGACTTGCTGCAGACAAGTCAGTCCAACTGCGTTGAATCTATTCTTTTGACATGTTCCAATCGTCAGTTTCCTTCTTCTTCAACACTTCCCCTCAAGCTAGTGAGTAGAGGAACGGTTACTCCTAGCTTGCTTTGAATATCCAGCAAAAAACTTTAAATACCCAGCAAAAATTTATTTTGCCAATGCTTCGGTATATTGATGTTGTTGTTGCCGAAATCCAAAAAAAAAAACTTTAAATACCCAACAAAAACTTATTTTGTCAATGCTTCGGTATGTTGATGTTGTTGTTTCCTCTTCCCCTGCCTTTTTGGACAGATAATGCCATGTTTTGATTTTGTTATGACACTTTCTTTTTTCTCTTCCCTTATATCAAAGCCCGTAAGAGCATTAAATTGAGCATTAAATTGATTAAGAGTGAATATTGTGCCTTACCTAAACCTCTAGCAAATTAATTGCTTTTGTTGCTTGAATATATGTTTTTCTTTCTTCTTCTTCTTTTTCTTTTTTTTTTCCACATCTCCTTGGCAGTTGAGCAGCCCGCCATTAGTTGCGTGCTTTCTTCGGTCAAGGTGCTTGAGATTCAACTTCTTAGTAACACATCTCTCTCCTTCCAATCATCAATGATGCCACTATCTTTTGCATCCTTCTTAGCCGCTACAATTTCCCTAGCAGTTTGTCCAGTGGAACAACTACTTTTACTTGGTTTGTGATATGAATCAATTGGGATATGTTTGTCCTCTTTATGAGGTAATTTGCTGGCTTAAGTTTAATGGAGCAAGCGACAATTATTTGGTGAAGTAAGGAGGTTGACATGGTATTTGGTAGAATGAATCATTGCAACGTGTGGATTTTTTTCGTTTTATTTTTTTACGATCAATAATCAGAGAGCAGAAGAGCTTTAAGCTCTGATACCATGAAGAAATCCATATAAAAATCTCACGTAGAGAAATCAAGGATTATATTGATGTATTGATGATATTGATCAATAATGATTTTTTATTGATAGGTGATCAATTATTTATGAATTGATATGTGATCAATTATATGAATTGATAATATTGATCAATAATGATTTTATTGATGGTGATCAATTATTTATGAATTGATGAATAATAATGTACTCCTTATATAGGAGAGAATTGTAGAGTCCTAAGTTAACTATACTTGGAGTCCTACTATAATATCTATTGCTAATATAATAATAATAATAATTAAATTCTAATTATATTATAATTCTAATAGTAATCTAATCCTAATAATAATATAATTATAGACGAAATATAACTTAATTAACATAGGTAATCTAATCCTAGTGTGACTCTAATTCTTCAGCAGTGTTGTAACTCGCCAGTCAGCTTCGTTGGACCTGTTCCTTTCGAATTGTTCCAATCCTCAGCTTTCTTCTTCATGAACAGTTGCTGCAGATAAGTCAGTCCAACTGCGTTGAACCTGTTCTTTTGACATGTTCCAATCATCAGTTTCCTTCTTCTTCAACAGTATCGGTATCGATAGGTATGTGTTCAATTGTCACGATCTCTTCAATACTGATTTTCGATGTAAATGAAAAAATAAATAAACATAGACCTATATAGAGACCTATTAATGATTCCATACTATTAGTAGAAATTGTGTCCGAATATATGCAGCATGAATGTGACAGATATAAAAAAAATAATTGGACATGGAGTCATGGACTCAATTTTATTAGGTGTCAGCACATAATAGTCAACCTAATGAAGAAATTATGAAGGGCCACAAACTATTTATCAACTTGCATTTCTTTTTGTCAGTGGTATACCTGACAAAAAATATATGAAAAAGCATATAGCTAAAAATTTGTTTTTGAGAGAAATGACAATTAGTATTTATGATTACAAAGACTTTAATTTTTCTTTTGTTGACCTTTCAACATTTGCATTTAGCAAATATAGTACTAGTACAATTGAGTTACAAGAATTGTAGCAACAAATTGATTGCTACATTCAAACACACACAAAAAAAATAACAGTGAAATTGAAATAGAGTATATGATAAATAGACGTAGAACATTATTTAAATTAGTGGACGGAGCTATAAGGGCGGAAGGAGATTCAGACGTAGTATATTATTTAAACTAGTGGACGGAGCTAGAGGGGCAGAAGGGGTTCAGACGAACACCTTTTCTGTAAAAACCATATTGTATATGTAAGATGAAAACATTTCTTTTTTCTTGAACGTATATATATATATATATATATATATATATATATATATGATAGATGATCGAACTTTCTTAGTGAAAACTTCATGCATGCGTCCGCCGCCACATTTGAAATGATCATTATTTCCTCTTGTTTGGCTCTTCATCACAATCAAGAAGTTCCTCCAACAACTTATCATCCAAGTATTCAAATTCAAGAACTTGCCTTGACGACGACGATGACGATGAAGCCATTGATGATGAAGAATTAGAACCAGCACTATAAAAATGTGAAGAGGTACTAGGTAAATTATACTCCTCAGGAAAATTAAGTATAGCTAAATGTCCTCTCATTGAATAAGCTGCCCTATCATAAGCTCTTGCTGCTTCTTCCGCAGTATTAAATGTTCCTAGCCATACACGTGCCCCTTGTCGTGCTGAGTCACGTATCTCCGCTGCGAATTTACCCCATGGACGCCTACGTACGCCTCGATATTTTATCACTCCACCACCATCGTTAGTTCTTCTTCCATTGCTAGGATCTTGTTCCATGTTTTAATTTTAATTTCATCGCTTATTTATGGACTATATATATATATATATAAGGTGGCAAAGTGATTTGGCGCTTATAAAAAGGTACAAAATTTTGGTCTTTGGTTTTAAAAAAATGGACGATGGAGAATAAGCCACGTGGAATATCGTAGGGTCCAAAAATGTTCCCACGTGGTGAAAAAGAAACTTCTTTTTATTTTTATTTTTAGACCAAAGTTTTGATGCAATGTATCTGGAATGGTCAAACGATGGCTATTTTGAAAAAGAATTCAAGTCTTTTTTTTCTTTTTTCAAATCAGCTTTTAATTTTTGCATGCATGTGGATTGACTTCTTTTTGGTATAATATATGTTTCAAGTGATAAAAAATTGTTGGATTTTATAATTTATAAATAAAAGAGTTTAGTTATTATTAAAAAAATATTGGTCAAACTTTATATGAGGTAAATTTTCAAGGTAATTAGGTGATTTTTTTCTACTTTGATGTAAAGTGAAGAATTATGTGACTGTCTATTTCATGATGAGATTAGGAAATGTTTAAGCAATTGAGAAACGTAATAAGTGTCGTCACTGGCGGACTCAGAATTTTTGTTCAGGAGGTTCGAAAAATAAAAATATAAACGTATAAATAAGTCTTTCGAAATTGATCCCTTGAATTTTTTTGGGTTTAAAACCACACTTTTCTCACGTTTTTAAAATAAAAAATAAAACTAAAAATGCTTGAAAAATAGAATTGATTTTTTAAGCAAAAATAAACTAAAACTATAAAGGGAAATAAATAAATGTTATCTCAAGGATTCCAAGTGGGCCATGCAGCTTAATATTTAGGGGTCTTACCAGTTACCACCAAGCCATCTAATTTTATTTGTTATCAAGGGGGTTCAAAATATATCTATCTACAAAAATATAAAAATATACTTTATATATATCGTATATTTTTTTACCGAGGGTGTTCGGATGAACACTCTGAACCCAACATGGGTCCGCTCCTGCATGTCGTTACGCCTTGTATAGTTAGCGTGACATGAGTCACATTCACTAGAGTAGATCTATATGTGTACAGAGGCGGAGCCAGAATTTTCAATAAAAGAGTTCAAAATCTATAGAAATAGATGAAATTCATAAAAATAAAATTTGGAAAAATAAAAAAAACCAAAATAATTTTATGTGGGGCACATTAAGGTTTATAGTGTCCATTGAGTTGATGTGAGGTCACTTGCTTGTGCACTTGGCTCCACGTATAACGAAAAAATAAAAACTAGTCTTTTCCCTTACATAAAAATTTATTTTGTAAGGTATAAATTCATTAAATTATTAATAATGAAATTTAATAATACAAAATATTAATTATGAGGTAGGATTTTTATTTTCTACTCGTTGAGTGTTGGAATTTAAATGTCAAGACATGAGGATCAATGAGTTGGGTGTGAGTAATTTAGGGTATATTTTGTATGGGTTATTTTAAGAGTTTTCCTTATGTAACTATACGTGTGATAAAAAAAATCAACAAAAATGATTGTATTTATATGCAATGATATTATATAAATAATGTATTATGATGTAATATTATGTATTAGAGACGTATATAAATAAATATACATTGTTTGTATAATATATATACATTACGACAGTTTATCTTCTTGATAAGTTGATTTTCTTTTCAATCCCAACCAATTTAAATTTCCTTCGAGCAATCTCAAATTTTATATATTTTGATATATTATTCACTCGACGATTCACATTTACTGCAGTTAGAATTTTTTTTTAGCAATTGTTGAATTCAACAAATTTTAGCGATTAAGCAAAACACAAGTGAATATATTTTAGTGTATTTAATAAAGGAAAAATTTAAGAATGATATTACTAGTTATATTATATCCAAGTGTATTTATATATATTTGACTTTATATTACTAATTTTAACTTTATATATTACTAATTTTAACTTTATAGATACAATCTAATGCAATTTCAGTCGCACGCATCACTGCTATTCTTTTTAAAAAATGTGAATTTGCTATAGTTAGAAATTTCCACAAAATCAGACATCAAATAAAAAATTTGTTCAAAATTTGTTGAAATAGTCATTGTGAGATACGTGGATGAATTTGGTTCCTTACATGTCGTGGCTAATAAAATAAAGGCTCAACACATAAGTGGCCCCTTAAACTTGCACGCTTTTTTCGTTTAGACACCTTAATGAGGTCATATTCCTTTTGAACATCTTATGTATACACAAAGTGTGTCTATTAAACACTTCAATGACATTACTCAAAAATATATAGAGTGCGTGACTTTCAAACACTATAATATAAAAAAAGAGTCAATCATACCGTGACATGTGGCAAATTAAAAAAAAAGTACCTTTTCCTCCCAAACAATATTCTCTAACTTGCACAGCTCAATTCTTCTTCTTCCTCTCTTTTTTATCATTAACAAATATGATTAAAACTTGAAATTATCAAGAAATAAAAAAGGTACAACTTCGTATGTAGTTATTTTTAGCAACTTTGTTTATGAATTTTGTTTAATCATGTTTTTATTTTTAATTCAATCATTGTTCCTTTAGAGAGTGAAGGAAGAAACATTTTCAAGAGGTGAATAAGACATGTTCTACGGCTGATTCGAGAAAGCTAGACATTTGAAGAAGTTGAAATCGACAAATTGGACATTTCTTTCGCTGTGAAGAAGATGAATGAAGAATTTTTTTTTAATTTCAGCAACAATGGTGAGATGTGGAGAAGAAAGAAATGAGAAATAAAAAAAAAGGAAAAATCTAGTATTGGATAAATAAAAGGGGAAGATTTGGACCGTTAAGTGTGCCAATCAGACACGTCAGCTTTTTTTTCCTCACTTCACGCGCTCAAAAGGCGTGCCTCAAACGACAGGTGACAAGTCAGCCAAGTGTGTTTGATAGGTACACTTTTTGAGTGGTTTAAGTGTTCAATAGGAAGGAGCTCTTGTTAAAGTGTCTATACGAAAAATCTTGACAAATTCAAGGGACCGCTTATGTGTTCTGCCTAAAATAAATAAGACATTTAATATGTATGTACAGTTGAATTACTGTTGTGAGAGCTTATGATGTATTGAGTGGTTAGATGATTGTGTATCCTGGTAATAAATGGTTTGCCTTTTCGTTTATATTTATTGACGGTGAACTGTTATATGTTGAATTTCTATTTTTTATTGATTTATATGTTTTTATTTTAATTTGAGTCGATCGATAATGTCTAAAGTATATAGTGATTTATAATGATAATATCATGTATTTCTTTTTGTTAAGCGCGGATCATGCTCTAAATTAAAGATTTTTTCGAGACCTCAATTCTAGCAGGAGAAATAGTTTTTGATTCAAGAGTATGCACTCCATGTTGAAGCTACTGTGAAGCATTATAGCAGCTCTTGTCAATTGTTACGGACATTGAGACACCCTATATTAGTTAGATATTAGATATTAGACATTTCTATAGACTTTTTTAGTTAGACGTACTTGTATGAGGACATTTAGTTCTGGGAGTTATTTAGTAATTCAATTAATCGTACTTTAATTTAGAATTTGACATTTATTTATGAAAAATTGATGATTTTGATATAAATTGATTTTTCAAATTAGTAGGATTGACTTAATGTTTACTTATAATTATAGGTTAAATATATCTAATATCTATTAGAATATTATGCTTAAAGCGACAAAATAAAAGTCAAAATAATGTTAAATATATTTTTTTACTGTTATAAACACTTATTTTACTATATTTTTAATTGAAGAAGGTTGACCAATTAATTAAAAATATGAAGGTCAAAATGGAGAGTCAAATAATTTATTTAAAGGATCTAGACGTGAAAATGCACTAAATTACTATACATAATTTTTTCATTTTTATCAAATAATTTGGCTTTTTAATACTATAAATACATTTGTGATATTGATATTCTGTATCACATTTTCTTATTTTCTCAAAGTAAAGTTTAGCTGTGGAAATCAAAATGGAGCTAACCAACATCGGAAGGTTGCTAACAACTCCAATTGAAGAACTGAAGTATCATGAGCTTCAACAGCTGATAGAGATCCTGGAAGTAGCAATTGAGAAAATTGCTGAAGCTTTGGCGAAGCTACAAAAGGAGTTCGCTGCTATTTTTCCATCTATAAAAGTTGGAAGCGATGTGGCTCCTTCAAAGGATGAAGAGTGAAATTCTTAGTTGAGTTTCGAGTTTTGACCAACTAGGTCTTGCTAATCATATCTATGATTTCAATAATTTTCATTTCAATCTGTTTATCATTTATGAAATGAAATAAATAAAAACTTATGTCTTTTATTCGATAGTATTAATTTTTGACATTTTAATTATATGACCTGCATTGACAAGTAACAAAAGATAAAAATAATATAACATAAAGAATTAAAAATCATGTTAGTTAGATTTTTCAAGAAAACCTAAACTCATTAAAAAGTGGGAAAAATTGTGTAGAATAGCAAGTATATTTAAGCAATATCAAATGATATAACTATTGTTTAGGGAAATTCAAATTCACATCTATCCATATATATAAATATATTTTTTTCCTAACTTGTACAATTTATCTGATTAGTATGATCACCGATTTACATAAATTCACAATTTGTAAAATTGGATTCTGGATTGTACAAATTCAAAATTTTGTATATGCTGACTCTATCCATTTGTATATGATGAATGAATTTATAATGAACTACCTTGTTTGTATATTGGCAAATAAAATATACAAAAAAAGTTATGAAAAATTCAAAAATATATAAATACAAAATTTTATATACTTACCTTATTTGTATATTCGCATACGAAATATACAATCGGGTAGAAATATACAAACGCAACCTTCATAGAAAAAGAAACTATAACTACGGAACACAATTATCAAAACTATATTTATAGAGTTTTATTAATGTATAATTAAGTATATACTCTTGCTGAAAATTCTCTTAAAATTATACGTCTTCAAGTCCTCGACTTAAAAGTTGACCCAAAAAAAATTGTTCCACACTGAATTGCCCACATATATATTAAGCCTTCTAATGGGCTTTTCGTCCAAAAGGAAATATTTTGATGAAGGGATAATATGTTTCTTTCGTTGTGTCAATCTGAATTTAGAGGCGAATTAAAATTGTTTGGTATATGAGTGTACCCCTAAAAAAGAAAGGGAAAAATGTATGAAGAGTGAACAAATCCCTTAGTCCCATTTTAGATAAATATAGCAAACACTCAATCAATTAAATTCTTTAGCTTTCTTATAGTATGGGTGTCACTAGATAATAGTATACTAATTATAAAAAAAATATACGCCTAAAAAATTTGTTCTATGAAAAATCACGTATTCACATGTTCCATTTTTAGCATTTTAATTCGCCCATGTGTTTATAATTAACGAGTTAAACATGTTGACTCAACAGGGTAACTAATCATTTGTAATAATGAATTTATCAGCAATTAAGTAGTAAATGATATTAATTTGACAAGTTGAAACATTTGTTTTGGTGATTAATTGATTTTTCAAATTAGTAAAATTGACATTATTAGTACTTAAAATTATATGTTGAATATACCTACTATATATTAGAATATTATGCTTAAAACAACAAAATAAAAGTCAAAATAATTTTAAAAATATTTTTTACTTCTATAAATACTTATTTCTACTATATTTTGAATTGAAGAAGGTTGACCATTAATAAAAAATATGAAGGTCCAAAATTGAGGGTCAAATAAATTATACAAAGGATTTAGATGTAGAATTGCATTGAATTACTCTAAATATTTTTCACAACTTAAAACAAATAAAAATGAATTGAAGATATTCAACTACGGCTTATGAAAACATAATTATTGTACATGAGTTTATTTTTACTAAATAATGTGAATTTTTAACATCATGATATACATGTGATATCGATATCCTACATCACATATTTTTAATTTCTCAAAGTTAAGTTTAGTTGTGAAAACCAAAATGGATCCTACCAAATTTGAAAAGTTGTTAACTCCAATGGAAGAACTGAATTATCATGAGCTTCAACCATTGGAAGAGCTCCTGAAAGTAGCAAGTGAGAAAATTGATGAAGCTTTGACAAATCCACAAAAGGAGTGTGGTGGTGTTTATTCATTTGAAATCTTTGGAAATGGTTTGGCTCCATTAGAGGATGAGTAAAATTCTTCGTCAAGTTTCGTTGTTTAACCAATTAGGTCTTGTTAATCTATCAATGATTTTAATTTTACATTTCAGTATATTTATCATTATATGAAATGATATAAGTCTTTATTAATTTTTCATTAATTGACATTGGAATTATATGTGTTGAATTCACAATAATAAAATATAAAAATTAAATAACACAAAGAATTAAAATCATGTTTGTTAGCTTTTTTTGAGAAAACCTACACTCATTTAAAAGTAGAAAAAAATGTCTAGAATAACAAATATTTAAGGCAAAAGAATCAAAAATACCCCTCAACTCTGATTTATTGGTAGAATTTACCCTTACCATTAAAACAAAGTTATTTTTATCCTCGCCATTTTCAAACTTCACACATGTACCCTTTTTTAAATGGAAGACCCTAAATCCAAAAAATTGCCTGATTTTTTTTTAAAAAAAATCCATTATTCCTAATTACCCGCACCCCATCGAACAAACAAGTAACCCAAATAAATATAGGAAAAATTATATGGAATAGCAAACTATTAATTCAAATTAAATACAGTAGCAATAGTTTCTTTTATTTGTAATCCGCAACAAACATTCCATATTTTTTACCTTCACATTTGTATAACAAAATATACAAATAGACTCATTCGATATACGATATTTTGTATAAAAATTAATTGCGCGACTCCTTTGTATATATACAATTAGACTCATTCGGTATACATATGTGTTGTATATTTGTAATAATATTGTTTATATACAATTACTATGTTTTAGTTTGTATATCAAAATATACAAATAAATATTTTTTTGTATATGTTAATCGAGATATACAGATTAATATCTGCAGCACACAAAAAATTTGCTATGAAACACTATTATACAAACTATAGCAAAATATACAAATATTATTTTTATCTTTGCTAAACCTAAAATTTGCTCATAAATAAATCCGTCCATCTCACCTAAATCAACTAAAACCCTACAAATTCAAATCAATCTTCAAGAATTCCAAAAATAAGAAAATCAATGCTTTTTACCACTGCCTCAATGGGGTCTAAAGAACAGATTCAGCTTTTATTTAAGGAAAAAAGATTTAAAATGTCTTCAACGTATTGAAAATAGATCAAAAATGCGCTCCTTTCACCTATTAGATCAAAAATGCCCTTAAGGTTATTTTTAAGGTTAAAAATGTCCTTCTTTAATAGAATTTTGACATGGCATAAATGAATTTTTAAATGAAACACATGGCATAAAAGTATTAATCCATGTAAATTTTTTATCCAACTCAAAGAATTTGACCGATGACTGCATTGGACTTCCATTTTCCTGTTTCTTATTATTGAGGAACAAGAGCTCACTTCCACAAAAAATTTCATTGCATCCCAATGTGCCACCAGTAACCTTCATCTTCACATGGTGACAATCCCCGCAATGGAACCACCTAGGATATTCGTGACCACGGTCCGTCCGACCGTCCTACGAGGTCTAGTCTCCTTGATCAACCATATGTGAGTACGCAACAAGAATTTTATACGATTCAGGATTAAACTCAAACCACAACAACAATGTTCCCAATAGATTTCAGTCTTTGACACTCAAAAAAAGCAACTGTGGTGAAATCCGTTCAATAAATTAAGTAGATTCGGAAAAAAAAATTAGCTGGGTTATATTAAAAAAGGTAGGTCAATTCAATTGAGTTGGGTCAAAAATTCATGTGGACCAATACTTCACGTGTTTAATTTAAAATTTTATTTATGTCATATTATAATTCTGTTAAAGAAGGGCATTTTTAACCTTAAAAATAACCTTAAGGCATTTTTGATCTAATAGGTGAAAGGAGGGCATTTTTAATCTATTTTCAATACGTTGAGGGCATTTTTAACCCTTTTCCCTTTATTAAATACTTTAAAGACTAGTTCTTTAATGGGTTTTCTCTACCCTCAAATGGGTTTTAAGAAGTTCAAGGCTTTGACACAACGTCTCGGTTGTTTGGCCAAAAGAAGAGATCTTTTTCAATTTGTATAATTCGTCGATTTGTATAAATTCAGAATTTTTTATATACTTACTCTATCTATTTGTATATCATTTATGAATTCATAATGAATTACCATGTTTATCTAATGGCAATTGAATAATACAAACAAAGTTCTGAAAAATCCCTAAATATATGATATATAATTTTTATATACGTGTCATATTTGTATATTCACAAGTGAAATATATAAATGGGTAGAAATATACAGCCGTAACCTACATAACAAATGAAACTATAGCTATAGAATGCAATTATCAAAACTATAACTATACAGTTTTATTATGTCTATTTAATTTGCTATTTCTGAAATTTTCTATTAAAAGTATACCTTTACAAGTATTGGGCCTAAAAGTTGGCCCATAAGGCAAATCTGTCCCACACTAAATTATCCACATCTATATTGGGCTCTTAAATGGGCTTTTCATCCAAAAGAAATCTTTTGATGAAGGGAAAATATGTTTCTTCCGTTGTGTCAATATTAATTTAGAGACGGATTAAAATTTTATAATATATTAGTCCTTTAGATAAGTATCACAAACACTCAATCAATTAAATTGTTTCGCTTTCTTGTAGTATGAGTGTTATCAGATAATAATATACTAATTATAAAAAAAAAATATGTCTAAAAAAGTTTGTTTTATGAAAATATCACGAACTCACATGTTCCATTTTTAACATTTCAATTTGTCCTAATGTATGATAATTAATTAGTTAAACTTCTTGACTCAACAAGGTAACTAATTATTCGCAGTAATGAACTTATCAGTAATTAAGTAGTGAATGATATTAGTTTGACAAAATGAAAATTTGTTTTGAATATAAATTGATTTTTCAAATTAGTAAGATTGGCATAATTATTACTTATAATTATATGTTAAATATATCTAATATCTATTAGAATATTATGCTTGAAACGACAAAATAAAAGTTAAAATAATTTTTAAAATGTTTTTTTACTTTTATAAATACTTGTTTTACTATATTTTCAATTGAAGAAGATTGACCAATTAATTAAAAATACTAACATTATAAATACACCTATGATATCATATTCTATATCATATTTTCATACTTCCTCAAAGAAAAGTTTAGTTGTGGAGAACAAAATGGAGCCTATCGATTTTGAAAGGTTGCTGAGAACTCCAATTGATGAAGTGAAGTATCATGAGCTTGAACAATTGAAAGAGCATCTGGATGTAGCACTTGAGAAATTGAATGAAGTTTTGGCAAAGCTACAAAAGGAGTGTGGTGATGTTTTTTCATCTCAAATCTTTGAAAGTGATTTGGCTCCTTCAAAAGATGAGGAAAATTCCTCATCAAGTTCCAATGTTTGACCAACTAGGTCTTCTAATCATATCTATGATTTCAATATTGTTCATTTCAGTATTTATCATTATATGAAATGAAATAAAATAAAACTTATGTTTTTTATTCGGTAAGTGTTATTTTTTATTCATTGACATTGTAATCATATGTGTTGAATTCACAAGTAATAAAAGATAAAAATTACTAACACATAGAATTAAAAATGATGTTTGTTAGCTTTTTCAAGAAAACCTAAACTCATTTAACAGTAGGAAAATTTGTGAAGAATAGCAAATATTTAAACCATATTATATGATATAACTATTGTTAGGGAAATTCTAATTCACATCTACAGTTTCGCCATGTCTTGTTTTAGCCTAATTTGTATGATTCGATTCTAGATTGTACAAATTCAAAAATTTATATATTCTTACTCTATCAATTTGTATTCAATTTATGAATTCAATTTATATACTTGCTCTATTTGTATATTCGCAAGGAAAATACAGTTGTTGCGACCTCCATAGCAAAAAAAACTATATCTATAATACATAATTATCAAAACTATATTTATAGAGTTTTATTAAGTCTATTATGTTTACTATTTCCGAAAATTTCTCATAAAACATACCTCTACAAGTCCTAGGCTTAAAAGTCGACCCACAAAGATCTGTTCCACACTGAATTACCCACATATATATTGGGCCCTCTAATGGGCTTCTCATCCAATAGAAATAATTTGATGAAGGGAAAATATGTTTCTTCTGTTGTGTCAATATTAATTTAGAGACGGATTAAAATTTTATAATATATAAGCGTACCCCTAGGGTAAGAAGAAAAATTTGTATTAAGTGTGAATTGATACCTTAGTCCTTTAGATAAGTATCTCAAACAATCAATCAATTAAATTCTTTCGCTTTCTTGTAGTATGAGTGTTATAAGATAATAATATACTAATTATAAAAAATATATATGTGCCTAAAAAGTTTGTTTTATGAAAATATCACGAACTCACATGTTCCATTTTTAGCATTTCAATTTGTCCTTGTGTCTGATAATTAATGAGTTAAACTTCTTGACTCAATAAGGTAACTAATTATTCGCCGTAATAAACTTATCAGTAATTAAGTAGTGAATGATATTAATTTGACAAGATGAAAATTTGTTTTGAATATAAATTGATTTTTCAAATTAGTAAGACTGACATAATTATTACTTATAATTATATGTTAAATATATCTAATATTTATTAGAATATTATGCTTAAAACGACAAAATAAAATTCAAAATAATTTTTAAACTATTTTCTTACTTTTATGAATACTTGTTTTACTATATTTTCAATTGAAGAAGATTGACCAATTAATTAGAAATATTAACATTATAAATACACCTATGATCATCATATTCTACATCACATTTTCGTACTTCCTCAAAGAAAAGTTTAATTGTGGAGAACAAAATGGAGCCTACCGATTTTGAAAGGTTGCTGAGAACTCCAATTGATGAAGTGAAATATCATGAGCTTGAACAATTGAAAGAGCATCTGGATATAGCACTTGAGAACTTGAATGAAGTTTTGGCAAAGCTACAAAACGAGTGTGGTGATGTTTTTCCATCTGAAATCTTTGGAAGTGATTTGGCTCCTTCAAAGGATGAGGAAAATTCCTCATCAAGTTCCGATGTTTGACCAACTAGGTCTTCTAATCATATCTATGATTTTAATATTATTCATTTCAGTATTTATCATTATATGAAATGAAATAAAATAAAACTTATGTCTTTTATTCGGTAAGTGTTGTTTTTCATTCATTGACATTGTAATCATAAGTGTTGAATTCACATGTAAAAAAAGATAAAAATTAACTAACACAAAGAATTAAAAATGATGTTAGTTAGCTTTTTCAAGAAAACCTAAACTCATTTAAAAGTAGGAAAAATTGCGCACAATAGCAAATATTTAAACCATATTATATGATATAACTATTGTTTAGGGAAATTCTAATTCACATCAACAGTTTCGCCATGTCTTGTTTTTAGCCTAATTTGTATGATTCGCCGAATTTGTATAACTTCAAAATTTGTATAATTCAATTCTAGATTGTACACATTCAAAAAATTGTATATTCTTACTTTATCTATTTGTATTCAATTTATATACTTGCCCTATTTGTATATTCGCAAGGGGAATATATTGTTGCAACCTCCATAGCAAAAGAAACTATATCTATAGTACATAATTATCAGAACTATATTTATAGAGTTTTATTAAGTCTATTATGTTTACTATTTCCGAAAATTTCTCTTAAAATATACCTCTACAAGCCTTAGGCTTAAAAGTTGGCCCAGAAAGATCTGTTCCACACTGAATTCTCATCCAAAAGGAAATATTTTGATGAAGGGATACTATATTTCGTTCTTTGTTTCAATCTGAATTTAGAGGTGGAATAAAATTGTTTAGTATACGAGTGTACCCCTAAAAATGAACGGAAAAATGTATTAAGAGTGAATAAATCCCTTAGTCCTTTTTTGGATGAATATTGCAAACACTCAATCAATTCAATTCTTTAGCTTTCTTATAGCATAGGTGTCATAAGATAATACAATACTAATTATAAAAATAATATAACAAAAAAAATTATTTTATAAAAACATCAGGAATTCACATGTTTCATTTTTAATTTTTAGCATTTAAATTCGCCCCCTATGCCTTATAATTAGTGAGTTAAACATCTTGAATCAACGGGGTACCTAATCATCCACAATAATGGACATATCAGTAATTAAATTGTGAATGGCATTAATTTGACAAGTTGTAACATTTGTTTTGATAATAAATTGATTTTTCAAATTACTAATATTGACATTATTATTACTTATAATTATATGTTAAATGTATCTAATATATTTAGAATATTATGCTTAAAATGTTAAAATAAAGGTCAAAATGATTTTAAAAATATTTTGATTTTTATAAATAATTATTTTACTATATTTTGAATTGAAGAAGGTTGACCAATAATTAAAAATATGAAGGTTCAAAATTGAGGGTCAAATAACTTATATAAAGGATCTAAACTTGAATGCGCTAAATTACTGTACATATTTTTTTCACAGCTTAAAATAAATAAAAGGGAATCCAAATTTTGATATCGTTTATAGAAACACAATTATTGTGTACGAGTTTATTTTTATCAAATAATATAGCTTTTAATTTTAACACTATAATTACACATGTGATATCGATATTCTATATTACATTTTTTTACTGCCTCAAAATAAAGTTTAGTTGTTGAAATCAAGATGAAGCCTACCAACGTTTAAAAGATTTCTAAAAACTCTCATAGAAGAGCTGAAGTATCACGAGTTTCAACAACTGGAAGAGCGCCCGATAGCGGCAATGGAGAAAGTTGAAGGTGTGGCGAAACTACAAAAGGAGTGTGGTGTTGTTTTACCATATGAGATACTTGGTAGTGATTTGACTCTTTTTAGAGAATTAGAAAAATTCTTCGTTAAGTTTCGATGTTTGACCAACTATATCTTACTAATCATATATATGATTTTAACTTTACATTTCATTATTTTTATCATCATATGAAATGAAATAAAACCTATATCTTTTAATTAGTATGTGTTAGTTTTTCATTCATTGACATTGACATTATATGTGTTGAGTTCAAAAGTAATAAAAGATAAAAATTAAGAAACACAGAGAATTAAAAATCGTGTTAGTTAGCTTTAAATAATCCTAGACTCATTTAAAAGTAGGAAATTTTTTTGCAGAATAGCAAATATTTGAATCATATTAAATGATGTAGCTACTATTTAGGGAAAATTCTAATTCGCAACTATAGTCTTGCCCATTCTTGTTATCAACCTGATTTGTATAATTCGTTGATTTGTATAAGTTCTGAATTTGTATAATTCAATTCTGGATGGTATAAATCCAGAATTTTTTAACTATTTGTATATAATTTATAAATTCATAATAAATTACCTTGTTTTTATACTGACAAGCGAAATATACAAACATAGTTTTTAAAAATTCCTACATATATAAATACATAATTCATATATACTTACCTTATTTTTATATTCACAAGAGAGATATACAACTAGAACCTCCATAACAAACAAAATTATAGCTACAAAGCGTAATTATCGAAACTATAGCTATAAAGTTTTATTATGTCTGTTATTTTTTTGATATTTTTTTCTTAAAAGTATACCTCTACAAGTCATGGGCCTACAAGTTGGACCTAAAAATGAATATGTTCCACAAGGTATTGCCCATTGGGCCCTCTAATGGGCTTTCATCCAAAAGGAAATACTTTGATGAAGGAAAAATATGTTTTTTCCTTTGTGACAATATTAATTTAGAGGCGGATTTAAATTTTTTAGTATATATTGTACCCCACCCCCCTCCCCCTCCTCCCCCAAAAAAGGAAAAAAGTATCTCAAACACTTGATCAAATTAAACCTTTAACTTTTTTGTAGTATGAGTTTCATAGAATAATAATAATACACTAATTATAATATATATATATATATATATATATATATATATATATATATATATATATATAAGTACAGAACAATTAGTTTTATAAAAATATATGTTGAATGATTTCATAATAAATTAATCTATTTGTGTATTGACAAGTGAAATATACGAACAATGAAAAATCCCTAAATATATAAATATAAAAATTTTGTTTATATATATATATATATATATATATATATATATATATATATATATATATATATATATATATATATCCTATTTGTATATGCACAACAGAAATATACAAACGGATAGAAATCTACAGCCACAACCTCCAACATAAAAGGAACTATAGCTATAGAACACAATTATCGAAACTATAGCTATAGAGTTTTATCATGTCTATTATGTTTGTCATTTAACTTGTTATTTTTTTCTCTACTTTTATACCTCTACAAGTCTTGGGTCTAAAAGTTGGCCCAAAAACAAATCTGTTCCACACTGAATTACCCACATCTATATTGGGCCCTCTACTGGGCTTTTCATCCAAAAGGAAATATTTTGATGAAGGAAAAAAATGTTTCTTACTTTCTGTCAATATGAATTTAGAGGTTAATTTAAATTTTATTCGTATATGAGCGTACCCTTAAATAAGAAGGAAAAAATGTATTAAGAGTAAATTGAACCCGTAGTCCTATAGATAAATTTCGCAAACATTACATCAATTTAATTCTTTAGTTTTCTTATGGTGTGAGTGTCATTAGATAATAATATTGTAATTATAAAAAATAAATATACGTCTAAAACAAACCGTTATATGATAACATTACGAATTTACAAGTTTCATTTTTAGAGTTTAAATTCACTCAGTGTGTCTTGATAATAAATAAGTTAATCTTTTTGGCTCAACGAGATAACTATTCATTCGCATTAATGAACTTATCAATAATTAAGTAGTGAATGTTGTTAATTTGACAAGATGAAACATTTGTTTTGAATATAAATTGATTTTTCAAATTACTAGGATTGACTTAATGTTTACTTATAATTATAGGTTAAATATATCTAATATCTATTAGAATATTATGCTTAAAGCGACAAAATAAAAGTCAAAATAATGTTAAATATATTTTTTTTACTATTATAAACACTTATTTTACTATATTTTTAATTGAAGAAGGTTGACCAATTAATTAAAAATATGAAGGTCAAAATGGAGAGTCAAATAATTTATTTAAAGGATCTAGACGTGAAAATGCACTAAATTACTACACATAATTTTTTCATTTTAATCAAATAATGTGGCTTTTTAACACTATAAATACATTTGTGATATTGATATTCTGTATCACATTTTCTTATTTTTTTCAACGTAAAGTTTAGTTGTGGAAATCAAAATGGAGCTAACCAACATCGGAAGGTTGCTAACAACTCCAATTGAAGAACTGAAGTATCATGAGCTTTAACAGCTGATAGAGATCCTGGAAGTAGCAATTGAGAAAATTGCTGAAGCTTTGGCGAAGCTACAAAAGGAGTTCGCTGCTATTTTTCCATCTGTAAAAGTTGAAAGCGATGTGGCTCCTTCAAAGGATGAAGAGTGAAATTTTTAGTCGAGTTCCGATTTTTGACCAACTAGGTCTTGCTAATCATATCTATGATTTCAATAATTTTCATTTCAATCTGTTTATCATTTATGAAATGAAATAAAAGAAAAACTTATGTCTTTTATTTGATAGTATTAATTTTTGACATTGTAATTATATGACTTGAATTGACAAGTAATAAAAGATAAAAATAATATAACATAAAGTTAAAAATCATGTTAGTTAGCTTTTTCAAGAAAACCTAAACTCATCAAAAAGTGGGAAAAATTGTGTAGAATAGCAAGTATATTTAAGCCATATCAAATGATATAACAATTGTTTAGGGAAATTCAAATTCACATCTATCCATATATATAAATATTTTTTTCCTAACTTGTATGATTCGCCTGATTAGTATGATTCGCCGATTTGCATAATTTCACAATTTGTAAAATTGGATTCTGGATTGTACAAATTCAAAATTTTGTATATGCTGACTCTATCCATTTGTATACGATTAATGAATTCATAATGAACTACCTTGTTTGTATATTGGCAAATGAAATATACAAAAAAAAGTTATGGAAAATTCAAAAATATATAAATACAAAATTTTATATACTTACTGTATTTGTATATTTGCATACGAAATATACAATCGGGTAGAAATATACAAACGCAACCTTCATAGAAAAAGAAACTATAACTACGGAACACAATTATCAAAACTATATTTATAAAGTTTTATTAATGTATAATTAAGTATACACTATTGCTGAAAATTCTCTTAAAATTATACGTCTTCAAGTCTTCGGCTTAAAAGTTGACCCAAAAAAACTGGTCCTCACTGAATTACCCACATATATATTAAGCCTTCTAATGGGCTTTTCGTTCAAAAGGAAATATTTTGATGAAGGGATAATATGTTTCTTTCGTTGTGTCAATCTGAATTTAAAGGCGAATTAAAATTGTTTAGTATATGAGTGTACCCTAAAAAAGAAAGGGAAAAATGTATGAAGAGTGAACAAATCCCTTAGTCCCATTTTAGATAAATATAACAAACACTCAATCAATTAAATTCTTTAGCTTTCTTATAGCATGGGTGTCACTAGATAATAGTATACTGATTATAAAAAAAATATACGCCTAAAAAATATGTTTTATGAAAAATCACGTATTCACATGTTCTATTTTTAGCATTTTAATTCGCCCCTGTGTTTATAATTAACGAGTTAAACATGCTGACTCAACAGGGTAACTAATCCTTCGTAATAATGAATTTATCAGTAATTAAGTAGCGAATGACATTAATTTGACAAGTTGAAACATTTGTTTTGATGATAAATTGATTTTTCAAATTAGCAAAATTGACATTATTATTACTTAAAATTATATGTTAAATATACCTACTATATATTAGAATATTATGCTTAAAACGATAAAATAAAAGTCAAAATAATTCTAAAAATATTTTTTACTTTTATAAATACTTATTTCTATATTTTGAATTGAAGAAGGTTGACCAATAATAAAAAATATGAAGGTCCAAAATTGAGGGTCAAATAACTTATACAAAGGATTTAGATGTATAATTGCATTGAATTACTCTAAAAAAAAAATCACAACTTAAAACAAATAAAAATGAATTGAAGATATAATTATTGTACATGAGTTTATTTTTACTAAATAATGTGAATTTTTAACATTATAATATACTTATGATATCGATATCCTACATCACAATTTTTTTAATTTCTCAAAGTTAAGTTTTGTGGAAACCAAAATGGATCCTACCAAATTTAAAAAGTTGTTAACTCCAATGGAAGAATTGAATTATCATGAGCTTCAACCATTGGAAGAGCTCCTCAAAGTAGCAAGTGAGAAAATTGATGAAGTTTGACAAATCTACAAAAGGAGTGTGGTGGTGTTTATTCATTTGAAATATTTGGAAGTGGTTTGGCTTCTTTAGAGGATGAGTAAAATTCTTAGTCACTAGGTCTTGTTAATCATATCAATGATTTTAATTTTACATTTCAGTATGATTATCATTATATGAGGTGATATAAAACTTACGTCTTTATTAATTTTTCATTCATTGACATTGGAATTATATGTGTTGAATTCACAAGTACTAAAATATAAAAATTAAATAACACAAAGAATTAAAAATCATGTTTTTTTTAAGAAAACCTTAACTCATTTAAAAGTAGGAAAAAATGTCTAGAATAACAAATATTTAAGGGAAACGGATCAAAAATACTTCTCAACTCTGATTTATTGGTAGAATTTATCCTTTCCATTAAAATAAAGTTATTATTATCCTCGTTGTTACCAAACTTCTTACATATACCCCTTTTCAAATGGAAAACCCTAAATCCAAATAATTGCCCCATTTTAAAAAAAATAATAATTCATTATTCATAATTTAACTCGCACCCCATCTAACAAACAGTAACTCAAATAAATAAAGCGAAAATTGTATGAAATAACAAACTATTAATTCAAATTAAATACAATAGCAATGGTTTCTTTTATTTGTAATCCGCAACAAACATTTCATATTTTTTGCCATCACATTTGTATACGAAAATATACAAATAGACTCATTCGATATGTGTTGTATAAAAATTAATTGCAGGACCCATTTGTATACCGAATATACAAATAGACCAACTCGGTATACTATGTTTTGTATAAAAATTAATTGCAGGACCCATTTGTAAATACACAATTAGACTCATTCCGTATACATATGTGTTATATATTGTATAATATTGTTTATATACAATTACTATGTTTTAGTTTGTACATCGAAATATACAAATAAATATTTTTATGTATACGTGAATTGAGATATACAGATTAATATCTGTAGCAAACATAAAATTTGCTATGAAACACAATTATACAAACTATAGCTAAATCATACAAATATTATTTTTATGTTTGCCAAACCTAAAATTTGCTCATAAATAAATCCGTCCATCTCACCTAAGTCAACTACAAACCCTACAAATTCAAATCAATCTTCAAGAATTCCAAAAATAAGAAAATCTAATGACGATGGATGGTGTTTTACAAACAAGAGAGCTTCTTGTATTGTCTTCCAAACCCAAAATCAATGCTTTTTACCTTGCTAAACCTAGTTCCTTAATGTGTTTTCTCTACACTCAAATGGGTTTTAAAAAGTTCAAGGCTTTGACACAAAGTCTCAGTTGTTTGGCCAAAAGAAGAGATCTTTTTCTATAAATTTATAAATGATATACAAATAGATTGAATAAGACAGAACTTTTTATATATATATCATATTTGTATATTCACAAGCGAAATATACAAACGGGTAGAAATATACAGTCGCAATCTACATGCAAATAAAACTATAGTTATGGAACGCAATTATCAAAACTATAGCCATACGGTTTTATTATGTCTATTTAATTTGCTATTTTTGAAATTTTCTCTTAAAGTATACCTCTACAAGTATTGGGCCTAAAAGTTGGCCGGAAGACAAATCTGTTCCACACTAAATTACCCACATCTATATTGGGCTCTTGAATGGGCTTTTCATCCAAAAGAAATATTTTGATGAAGAGAAAATATGTTTCTTCCGTTGTGTCAATATTAATTTAGAGACAGATTAAAATTTAATAATATATAAGCGTATCCCTAGGATAAGAAGAAAAATTTGTATTAAGTGTGAATTAATACCTTAGTCCTTTAGATAAGTATCTCAAACACTCAATCAATTAAATTCTTTCGCTTTCTTGTTGTATGACTGTTATTAGATAATAATATACTAATTATAAAAAAAATTATATGTGCCTAAAAAAGTTTGTTTTATGAAAATATCACGAACTCACATTTTCCATTTTTAGCATTTCAATTTTGTTCTTGTGTCTGATAATTAATGAGTTAAACTTCTTGAATAAACAAGGTAACTAATTATTCACAGTAATGAACTTATCAGTAATTAAGTAGTGAATGATATTAATTTGACAAGATGAAAATTCGTTTTGAATATAAATTGATTTTTCAAATTAGTAAGATTGACATAATTATTACTTATAATTATATGTTAAATATATCTAATATCTATTAGAATATTATGCTTACAACGACAAAATAAAAGTCAAAATAATTTTTAAACTATTTTTTTACTTTTATAAATACTTGTTTTACTATATTTTCAATTGAAGAAGATTGACCAATTAATTAAAAATATTAACATTATAAATACACCAATGATATCATATTCTACATCACAGTTTCGTACTTCCTCAAAGAAAAGTTTAGTTGTGGAGAACAAAATGGAGCCTACCGATTTTGAAAGGTTGCTGAGAACTCCAATTGATGAAGTGAAGTATCATGAGCTTGAACAGTTGAAAGAGCATCTGGATGTAGCACTTGAGAAATTGAATGAAGTTTTGGCAAAGCTACAAAAAGAGTGTGGTGGTGTTTTTCCATCTGAAATCTTTGGAAGTGATTTGGCTCCTTCAAAGGATGAGGAAAATCCATCATCAAGTTCCGATGTTTGACCAACTAGGTCTTCTAATCATATCTATGATTTCAATATTGTTCATTTCAGTATTTATCATTATATGAAATGAAATAAATAACAACTTATGTCTTTTATTCGATAAGTGTTGTTTTTCATTCATTGACATTGTAATCATATGTGTTGAATTCACAAGTAATAAAACATAAAAAATTAACTAACACAAAGAATTAAAAATGATGTTAGTTAGCTTTTTCAAGAAAACCTAAACTCATTTAAAAGTAAGAAAAATTGCGCAGAATAGCAAATATTTAGGGAAATTCTAATTCACATCTACAGTTTCGCCATATCTTATTTTAGCCTAATTTGTATGATTCGCCAAATTTTAATAAATTTAAAATTTGTATAATTCGATTCTAAATTGTACAAATTCAAAAATTTGTATATTCTTAGTCTATCTATTTGTATTCAATTTATGAATTCAATTTATATACTTGCCCTATTTGTATATTCGCAAGGGAAATATATTGTTGCAACCTCCATAGCAAAAGAAACTATATCTATAGTACATAATTATCAAAACTATATTTATAGAATTTTATTAAGTCTATTATGTTTACTATTTCCGAAAATTTCTCTTAAAATATACCTCCACAAGTCCTAGGCTTAAAAGTTTGGCCCACAAAGATCAGTTCCACACTGAATTACCCACATATATATATTGGGCCCTTTAATGGGCTTCTCATCCAAAAGGAAATATTTTGATGAAGGGATACTATGTTTTGTTCTTTGTGTCAATCTGAATTTAAAGGTGGAATAAAATTGTTTAGTATACGAGTGTACCCCTAAAAAAGTACGAAAAAATGTATTAAGAGTGAATAAATCCCTTAGTCCTTTTTTGGATGAATATCGCAAACACTCAATCAATTCAATTCTTTAGCTTTCTTATAGCATAGGTGTCATAAGATAATACAATACTAATTATAAAAAAGATATACTAAAAAATATTATTTTATAAAAACATCAGGAATTCACATGTTTCATTTTTAGCATTTAAATTCGCCCCCTATGCCTTACAATTAGTGAGTTAAACATCTTGAATCAACGGGGTACCTAATCATCAAGAATAATAGACATATCAGTAATTAAATTGTGAATGGCATTAATTTGACAAGTTGTAACATTTGTTTTGATTATTAAATTGTGAATGGCATTAATTTGACAAGTTGTAACATTTGTTTTGATTATAAATTGATTTTTCAAATTACTAATATTGACATTATTATTACTTATAATTATATGTTAAATGTATCTAATATATATTAGAATATTATGCTTAAAATGATAAAATAAAGGTCAAAATAATTTTAAAAATATTTGATTTTTATAAATAATTATTTTATTATATTTTGAATTGAAGAAGGTTGACCAATAATTAAAAATATGAAGGTTCAAAATTGAGAGTCAAATAACTTATATAAAGGATCTAAACTTGAATGCGCTAAATTACTGTACATATTTTTTTCACAGCTTAAAATAAATAAAAGGGAATCCAAGATATTTTGATATCGTTTATAGAAACACAATTATTGTGCACGAGCTTATTTTTATCAAATAATATAGCTTTTAATTTTAACACTATAATTACACACGTGATATCGACATTCTATATTACATTGTTTTACTGCCTCAAAATAAAGTTTAGTTGTTGAAATCAAGATGAAGCCTACCAACGTTTAAAAGATTGCTAAAAACTCCCATAGAAGAGCTGAAGTATCACGAGTTTCAACAACTGGAAGAGCGCCCGAAAGTGGCAATGGAGAAAGTTGAAGGTGTGACGAAACTACAAAAGGTGTGTGGTGTTGTTTTTCCATATGAGATACTTGATAGTGATTTGACTCTTTTAGAGGATTAGAAAAATTCTTCGTTAAGTTTCGATGTTGACCAACTATATCTTGCTAATCATATATATGATTTTAACTTTACATTTCATTATGTTAATCATCATATGAAATGAAATAAAACCTATATCTTTTAATTAGTATGTGTTAGTTTTTCATTCATTGACATTGACATTATATGTGTTGAATTCAAAAGTAATAAAAGATAAAATTAAGAAACACAGAATTAAAAATCGTGTTAGTTAGCTTTAAATAAACCTAAACTCATTTAAAAGTAGGAAAAAATTTGCAGAATAGCAAATATTTAAATCATATTAAATGATGTAGCTACTATTTAGGGAAAATTCTAATTCGCTACTATAGTCTTGCTCATTCTTGTTATCAACTTGATTTGTATAAGTTCTGAATTTGTATAATCCGAATCCGGATGGTATAAATTCAGAATTTTTCATATGCTTACCCTACCTATTTGTATATAATTTATAAATTCACAATAAATTACCCTGTTTTTATACTGACAAGCGAAATATACAAACATAGTTCTTAAAAATTCCTAATTATATAAATACATAATTCATATATACTTACCTTATTTGTATATTCAAAAGAGAAATATACAATCACAACCTCCATAACAAACAAAACTATAGCTACAAAGCGTAATTATCAAAACTATAGCTATAAAAAAAAATTATGTCTGTTATTTTTCTCTTAAAAGTATACCTCTACAAGTCATGGGCCGACAAGTTTGACCTAAAAATAAATAGGGGAACTTACATAAATATACTATAATAAAAAAATATTTACCATTTATAGCAATAATAATTTTTTTTCACTTGATCAGTTTTAATTTATTTATAATACAAGTTTAATACATATTACAAAATGTTTTTTATTATTCACATATAATACAAGTTTTAATGATGGATAATACATTTTTACATATTTTAATACATTTATGATACATTGTGGCAAATTTTTACCAAACAAACATAATATTTCAAAAAATAATTATAATTCATATATATTGTATACATAATTCACTTTTAATTCATATATATTGCATATATAATTTACTTTTTAATTTATATTGCAGATTTTACATAAGATTGCTATAAATAGTAATAAATAAAAAATATCGATAAAATCAGTAATTATTTATTAAAATATATCAATTTATGTAATTTTTCCAAATAAATATGTTCCACAATGTATTGCCCATTGGGCCTCTAATGGGCTTTCATCCAAAAGGAAATATTTTGATGAAGGAAAAATATGTTTTTTCCTTTGTGACTATTAATTTAGAGGCGGATTTAAAAATTTTAGTATATATTGTACCCCACCCCCTCACCCTCCTCCCCCCAAAAAAGGAAAAAAGTATGTCAAACACTTGATAAATTAAACCTTTAACTTTTTTGTAGTATGAGTTTCATCGGATAATAATATACTAATTATAAAAAAATATATATATATATATAAGTACAAAACAATTAATTTTATAAAAACATCAGGAATTCACATATTTCGTTTTTGACATATAAATTCACCCCAATGTCTGATAATAAATCAAGCCAAAGAGGAAATAGTCCAAGTAAAAGTTATTAAGTTTGTTTGAAATATCAATTTTTACGGTCCACTCTTTATATTATTATATTAATGTACCAGAAATTAAAGTTTACGTATATTTTATACACATGAAATGATCATTGATGTTGAGAAAAGTACTAAATGTAAATTTGATTTAATCAAATGCTCGTGTCAAAAGATCTTTCAATTTCAACATCTAAATTTCTTATATAAATATTTTTTTATTAAAGGTGAAACAATCTCAAAATTGTTACTTTTAAATTTTTTGATAGTGTACCATGATACTTAGTATACATTGTATTAGTGTCAATTAGTGATACAATATTTTATATAAATAGAAATTAATTGAATCTTTATAATACCATACTTTTACATAGTGTGTAGATATGTAATTGAAAATTTTATGCCAAAATTAATACTAAAAATTTAATTAACTAATTTAGTACATTTATTGATGCATGTGTTGGGTAACAGTCAATGCTACCAGTCAAGGAGCACAGAGAGTTGAAAGCCAGTCAACTAACTTGAATGCCAAGATTTGAAATTGTTTAATTTAATTTAATTATTATATTTTTGGGGAGAAATAAAAGATTCCATTTTTGGTATACTGTTTAATTAATTGAATGTTGTGTCTTCAGTAGCCTTCGAAAAAAAATTACATTGAGATCTTACATAGTTTAATCTTTTTCCTTTTATATATATTTGTGATAATTTGTTGACATTTTTATGAGCAAAGTATTTGTTGGTTGGTGTTTTTTCGTTTCAAATTAATTATCATATTTTTAAAAAATATTAATAAGAAAAGTGTGTGACTATTTTCTTAAAATTATATGTCTTAAAATATAATTTGTTTTCATTCAAAATGTATTATTAGAAATGTGTGTACCTTTTAATAGTAAAAAATGCATGACATATTACCATAAAATGGATAAAAAAATATATTGTGAAAATTGTGTCACAAACTTTGCTTTAAAAGTTAAATCACTCCCTCAACTTTGAAAAATAAATGTTCTTTTACCCTAATTGACAAGTTTAAATACCTTTCACCCTTTGCATTATCAATTTTATATTCTCTTTTTATTTCTTTTAAATCATGAAATTTAATTATTTTAATCTATGTTACAAATATTGTATTGTGCTTATATTTTGAGGTTAGTATAACAAAAAAAAGAGTCACGACAAAGAAAATTATTTAAAATCTCCAATTCAACTGTATAAAAAAGAGATTAATTCTATATTAAAGGAAGATGTCCTTATTGGTGAAGCTTTGACTCGTCAACTAGATTGTTCGATTCTTAAAGATAGTAATATATTTACGCCTCAATCTAAATATTCATTTTTATATTTTTTTAGCTATAATTTATGATATTTTCACCAATTTTTCATAAATATATTAAGATATATATTTTTAGTACGGATAATAAGTATTTTGCAACAGAACGAGCATATCGAGCATATCTCTCCTTAATTAGCTCCTACATTTGGTGAGAAAACACAAGTGTCAAGTAAAAGGAAGGCTATAGATTGCAAATGGATAGAAATTACATAATATTTACTAAACTTTTTTGTAATTATGGGTACGAATAACGAATTTAACATAAAAATTAATGAGTTTTAAATTATTGTCAAAACTGAAAGGAAATTGGTGAGAAATTAAACAAAAGGGATAATAGCACTTTTTGGTGACTATTTTGATATTAATCTTTGTATTGTTTGATGATGTAAATGTTAAATGTTGCATCATCAAATATCACAAAGATTAAAATTAAAATTTATCAATAAGCAAATAATTAGAATGCTTTTAATAACAAACGATAAATGATTAAAAATATTCTTAAACTATTCGAAATAGCTTATATATATTCTTAAATAATATTTCGGCTCAATACTACCCTTTTCATCAAATTATTTGGTCAAAAGTACGCTTCTTAAAATTATTTTTTATCTGGTGTTTAAAATTTGTATTGAAACTCCGACTAAGTCCGAATTGATCACTACAATATCTATTTAGAGGTAGCGCTTCAAACACGAATTTTCATTAAAATTCAAATTTGAGACCTCTAATTAAGACTATATCATATCCCATGTTGATAAGATTGCTAATAATTCTCACCAAACATTTATAGATCATCTTTAAATCATGTTCATAATTTTTTCAATTTTCTAAAAGCAAGAAAGTCAACAAGGTCGAGTTCAAAAATTAATGGTGCCAATTTTTCAAAGATTTTTATTTAATTAAATACCTTCTTTTTCTTTAAAAAGAAAAAGGTAATCCGTTATTTTTGGCTTTATATTGTGTGTTGATTTATTGGACCATAATATATATTATAAAACCTTTGAAAATAGAACATCTATAATTAGGAAAAGTTTCAAGTTTCTTAGCATAGAGGGCATTGCTCTTTGACTTGGTGACAATCAAATCTTTTATTTCACACTATATTCGATATTTATTTTTAAATATTAATTAATTTGAATTTGTATTGAGTAAAACTTATTGAAAGGTAAATTATTTTTAGTATCATATACATATTTTTCAAACATTCAATACATAAAATTTTTGATCATCAACGAAAAAGTTTTATTCATCTCATCGTCACGCAAATAAGTCATCAATAAAGAAGTCTTTATTCTTCTTAACCTAAGTGGCTTGTCTTCCTAATATCACTCACCACTATAGCAATAACTGTGTTACTTCAAATTTATTAGTTAATCGAGATAAATAATATAATTTGACATAAACACGTAATTCTCTGACTAAAATATTCCTTCCTTCACCAACATGAGTTGTGGTACACTGGTGGAAGTGTTTCACCCTTTATCAGAAGTCTAAGGTTCGAGCTCTAGAGATAAAAAAAAAATTGTTGGGACCGCCACCAACGAATAGACCATGCAAAGTGCGATCCAAATTTAGTCAAGCCTCCAATGTGGACTTCGAACACCACCTCGGGAGAACAAAAAAAACTCCCCCTTCTATTAGATCCTCTTTAACACTTTCTAGGATTCTCCTTTTTCTCTACACCTCCCTTTCTTTTTGTTTCCTATTACAGATTTGACTTTTTTCATGTGTGATATCTACCTTTTTCTTGAGAAATTACTTTTGGGGTTCTTGAATTGGGTCCCAATTTTATTTTAATTAATGTACTATAAATTTTTTTTGGCTAAAGTTTCTTTCAAGATTTCAAATTTGGATTTTAAGGGGGGTAGGGGCCATAAAGGTCATTAATTTGATGTGAATAGAAGCTTAGGAGATACCCTTAACCCCACGTTTGGGTGTCTAGTTTATTATTTTTGTGGGTTGCATGTGCAATACAAAAATTATTATTTTCAGCCTTCATGATTAAGATTGGATTAGCTTATCATAAAGTTTTAACCTTTTTGGGAGTATAATCACATTTCAAGAATAGCCTTAAAATTTTACTCCTTTCCCAATTATTAAGGATATAATTGGAAAAAAAGGAAAATGAATAGTGTTTGGTAATTGATAGTTTGGTACAATGGAAAATATTTTCTTCAAAAAGAAAATTATAGGATTTTTTTTGTTTGATACGTAAGCAAATAATATTATTCTAAACATAAGTGTATAATCTAGATGGGGTGTGGTCGTGTGTGTGGACGATGTGTAGATGTTTGTTAGAGACGGGGAGAACACAGTTAATATAGAATACCACTTGCAGAACTTTTTTTCTTTTAGTTTCACTAGAAAACGATTTTCTCATTTTTAAGAAACTTGATTTTCAAGAGAAAATATTTCCAACTCCATACCGAACACAACCAATATAATGATTTTTCCTCTATCACGCTCTTGAGGTAAGATCACATGTTTGAGTTCTGCGCGAAATAGATTTATTTTGCTTAAGTGGACAAGAGAAATGTAGAGGAAGTTTGTCTCCTCCTTATTTGTCATCGCTAACACGAACTGATCTATCATCCTCGAGTTTCAAAGGCTATGATTAATCTAAAAACTCGATTCTAGACAAATATTTTTATCGTAAAATTAAAAAAAAAATCCCATATTCATATTTTTTAACAACATACTATATAGTAGATGAACTACATAGTTTTTTGAGGTTATAATCTCAATTTTTATGTATGGTTTACTTGTATTGTTAAGTGATCCAATAATATCATAATTCGTTTACACTTTTGGACTTTGGTGTATAGAAGTTGAACTAAAAGAATGATGGTAATATCATAATTCTTGTACTAGAACAATTATGTTGTATATTTATTTTTCCAAGATAGGTAGAATAGGAGTATAGTAATTTTCCAACCAGCAATAAATTTTTTTCTCTTATATTAATTATCCACACTTTGTGTGTAAGTGAAGATTCCACATCAAAGTGGATCTTATAATATAATTGTCATTTCATCTTTTAGTTGATTTCTAAAACATTTTACCTAATTGGTTTGTCATCAAAGTGTTTGATGATAACTTGTAAGAACTTATATTCTGTTAGGTTTACCAAACAATTTTGACACATCAAATCTATCTGTATATTATAAGTAAATAAAAGAAAACTCAATCATCAACAGACACACATTTTCATCATTGAACCTAGAGAAATCATCATCATAATCTTATTCCATCTTTTTTATTTTCTAATCGGGTTCATTATTCGTATTGAGGCTTGACTAAGTCTGAATTCCCACATTATAAAAACATTTGTAGAGATAGTAAGGATTTTTTTTCATTTTTTGAAAGATTTAAATTCGAGACCTTTAATTAAAAATGAAAAAATATATATACAAAAGTAAAGTTCCTATTCTTAATAATGGCTACACACCTAATACCTCATTGTCATTGTTCAATCAATAACCTAGTATTGGAATTCAAGAATTAAATATATCTGTTCATGTCAACATCTTCTACTAAAAATAATACTTTCTTTCTTTTACTTTCTTTTTTTCGTTTTATAAAAAATATCTTCCTCAGATTTCAGCAATTCTTTGATTTAAACTTTTTACATGATATATTTAAAATCACAAAATTAAAAAACCATTTTAATACATACATTCTACATCAATCAATCTCTTTAATCTAAAATCACAAAATTAAAAAATTTCTTAATTTCGTATCAAATTTTAAAAAAAAATGTAAGCCTTTTAATTGGTTTTAGACTTTAGAGTCATAGCTATTCTTTCTAAAAGTACATCCAAAAGGCTCATTCTGTAAAAGAAAAAAATGAGTAAAAAGATTACAGAATGACTAGTCTATAAGCTAGTCAAAATATTAAAAGTGAAATATTTTTTTTCCTATCTTACTTTCAATTAAAAAATTATCATCACATGTAGAAATTAAAACATCAAAGTATGTTGTTGACCATTGGACAGTAATATAGTATTTATTCTCCTATGTAAATCTCCCTTCCTTCTCTATTCTAACTTATAGAATTTTTCTTCATATATTTTTTAAATTTTCTCATGTTTAGTTAATCAAATAATTCAAAAAATTTTTTTTTTACTTTCTTTGTTAAAATAAAAAAAAACATATTCACAAATAACATTTCGCATTGAATATTCCTTTCACCTTTCAACACGCCTTATCTTTGCCTTCACCCCCTAGCTCAATTTGGATCAGCTTTATCTAAATTATATTAAAATAAATAAATAATAGTTCTGTAATTACATACTCAATATGAAAAGTAAATTTAAAAAATTGAATTTATTTTTAAAAAATATTTTCCTTTGTACTTTTGACAAATTAAATAATTGTAAATTAATCATAGTTTACAAAAATTAGGATGGACCACAAGATCAAGTATTGAAAATTATAATATATATATATATAATATAAAAAAACACATGACCAGTCATACAGTCTTGGACGGTGGACTATTGCTACCTTACAAGTAGTTGATTGACATTTTTTTATCCAATAAAATTTACTATGTAAATAAGTAAATTTCAATTTATTTTAAATAAAAAATTTCTAATTTCGTCACAAATTATAAGTATCTCCGATAAAAAGTTATACTACAAATCACAACCAATAAAAAAAATCATATAATCAAGTATAACAAAATATTTAGGTGTTGTACGTTTGATATGTTAAATAAGCATACATGATATTAAAATAAATATTTAGTACCATATTATTTAATATCAAATTCAGTAGGCAGTAAATTCGAATAGAATAAATTATTTTAATCCATGGTATAATAATAGTACCTGAATTAATTACTTTCGAATAAAATGACAAAAATATCCTTAAACCCCCTCAAACCATTTTTTTCCCATCTAAATGAAGTGAATTGATTCTTTTTATAACCAAATAACTAATTCAGTATAATTAATCACAACATAACTTATTATCGAATCAAACAAACCCCTTTATACATTTTCTTGCCAACTATATATATATTTTTTCTTTATCTTATTATTGAAGGCAGAGAGACAACATTCACCAACTACGTACCTCAAAAGTCAGACTTTCTTCTATTTTTTTTTTAATTTAATTTTTTTAATATTTTAAATTTAAACCTTATAATAAAAACTTACCTCTTATAAATATGTTCACTCTTCCATTCTACTAGACTTTCTCTCATAACACTAAAATTTGTCCATTTTCTCATAATACATTTTTCTCCATAACATGTTCATGTGCATTCAAGATCCAAACATAACCATCTGTTCCACTTTTGTCCTTACATAATTTTTTTAATTTTTTTTTTAATATCATGGATCTTGTTAGACTAAAGTATTTTGAATCTTTTTCACGTATGAAAAATCATACAATTAGTCCTCCAATTTTTGGTTCACCTATACATTCTTCATCAAATCATGCTGGATTTCCAATTATAGCAGTTGCTATCATTGGAATATTAGCAACTTGTGTTTTACTAGTTAGCTACTACATTTTTGTGATAAAATGTTGTTTGAATTGGCACAGAATTGATCTCTTGAGACGATTTTCTATCTCAAGAAATCGTCGTGTTGAAGACCCTTTAATGATTTACTCACCAGCATTAGAAAATCGGGGATTAGACGAATCAGTGATTCGTTCAATCCCCGTATTTAAGTACAAGAAAAGGGAAGAAAATTCAAGAATTCATAGTGAATGTGCTGTTTGTTTAAATGAATTCCAAGAAAATGAAAAGTTGAGAGTCATACCAAATTGTGCACATATTTTTCATATTGATTGTATTGATGTATGGTTACAAAACAATGCAAATTGTCCACTTTGTAGAAATAGTATTTCATCATGTACAACAATTAATAACACAAAGTTATTGTTGTATCCTTTGGATCCAATCATTGCTCCAAGCTCAACACCTTATCAAGATCCAAATCTTGAAAATTTTAGAGATGATGATGATTATGTTGTGATTGAAATATCAAACAATAATCAAGAAAGGTTGATGATGATGAATAATAATAATAATACAGGGGAAATAACAGGGCATTTTTCGCCACGAAAAATAGAACAACAAAAGGTTTCATCAAGAAAATGTAACAAGTTTAGACATGTAACAAGTATGGGTGATGAATGTATTAATATGAGGAAGAAAGATGATGAATTTGATTCAATTCAGCCTATAAGAAGATCATTTTCAATGGATTCAGCGACGGATCGACAACTTTACGCAGCTGTTCAAGAGATTATAATGCAGCAACAAAGGCAAGTGAGTGATGTTAGTCCCTTTGAAAGTAGTAGTAGTAGTAGTAGTAGAGTAAAAAGATCATTTTTTTCATTTGGACATGGAAGGGGATTAAGAAATGTAGTTTTACCTATTCATTTAGAGTCATGATGAGAAAAAAAGATTGATTTTTTATTTTGTAATCTTTTGTGTGTAGAAACATAGTTGTTGATATTAAAGTAGTTTTCATATAGAAGTTCAAACTTTTAATTATGTTGATGACTCGAACCTACAATCTCAAAGATTGAAAGTGAAGACTGCTTATCATCATGATGAGTTGTTCTTTTTGGTTTTTCAAGATTTTTTTTTTTTTTAATTTTTCATATAGGGTCGTTTAGTATGTAGAATAAGGAACTCGATGATTCATTTAGAGTAATAATGAGAGAAAGATTGTGTAGAAAGATAGTTGTGTGGATATTAAAGTAATTTTGATAGAAGTTCAATTTTTCACTCTCATACGAATTTACTATTCAGAGTTGAAGGTGAAGGTTGCTTATCATCCGAGTTGTTCCTCTTGTTAAACCTCAACTTTCTGGTTGTTTAGATGTTTTTTTTTTTTGGATTATTCATGTAGGGTCGTTTGGTATGCGGAATAAGGAGTTCGATTTACAATTTGGAATTGTGTTGACCCTGTTTTATTAGCTTAAGATATTAGCTAATCTCGAGATTATTTTGTTCCACTAATATTCTCGGTATCCTTGCTTATTTCATTCCGTGTATGAAATGACACCTATTGTATAAGATTCACAAGGCAGGACAGGACCACTGATGCAATATGACTCATTTGTTATGATTATAGGCATCATTAGTTAGAACAACTATTCTTCTTTTTGCCTTCTTCTCCCTTTTTTTTGTTTGGAGTTTTTTTTTTTCTTCCAATGACAGCTAACTAAAATGTCCCTTCCCTTAATATATGGAAATAATTTACAAAGAAGAATCAAATGTTATTGAGATGAAATTGAACAAAGGACAGTACCCTTAGTTGTTTTTTCTTATTTTCTTTTACATTTGTGGGGTGGGGTGGGGGGTTCCCTTGGTGCAAGGTCACAAGTCACAACTATCAACCACCAAATTGCTTCTTTTCCCCCCCCCCCCCCTCTTTGCGTCAATGTCATGTCTAGTATAGGTGTAGATTTTAGACCATTAGGTTATGTGTAATTAATATCCAAGATTCAAAGATCAACCAGCACGGAGACAGATTCAAGATTTGAATTTTAAGGTTCTGAGCACTACATATATTATATTTTCGAATTTATAAGTTCATATCTAATATTTCGCGTCGAAAGTATTGAGTTCAGATTAATGTGATACCAGTACATTGAATTCGGGAAGATTAAGACTTTTGTATGACTTTTGATGAATATAGTTACTTGATACCTATATTAGTGTGAAGTAACAGATATCCTAATAAAATTATTTACGTCGCATACAAACTAAACCTAGACACACCACAAATTTATTTTAAAAAAGAATAAAAATTTGGGTCATGCATGGACCTAAGTGATGTTGAGTGAAAATTGCCAAAAATATAACATAAAAAATGTACTCCAATCTTCACTTGCATTTTTGTTTTGTTTTGTTTCAAACATGGATTTCTAAACATGAATAGTGGAATAATGGTACATGGACCATGGCTCCATCATTGCTGTCCATTGAAAATAGAAAATTGAAGACTCGGTCGTTTGATAGAGTGTATAAGAATAATGCAAAATAAGGTGCATTAGTAATGTTTGCATTAGTAGTGTTTGCATTAGTAATGCATGCATTAGTTATGCAAGCATTATTTCTTATACATTGTTTGGTTTGATGTACTAAAAATAACAAAGCTTGCATAATTTCTATTAAAAACATCCATGTTTACAAAAATATCCTTCACACTTTATTATTTGTACACATCGTTTGCAACAAAGTTATTTGTTAAACATCAGAAACTATTTCTTTGTTAAAACATCATTAACTCTTCATTCTTTTTTTTTCAAAATAATATTAACTAATTATACTATTACGTTAAAATATTTTTATGAAAAATTGGCAAACAATTTCTTTTGTCTACATTGAAAACAAAGCATTTAGGTTGTCATCAAATACTAATAACATACAGGAAAGTGATGCAATCAACTCAAGAAAAAGAGAGTAATTTACTTTTTTCACATCTAATTACTACTTGACTATTAAGATAAATCAACTTAGATCAGATTCTTTTAAAACAAAAAAAATTCTACCTTAATTTTTTATTCATATTTTAAGGATGAATTTATGTACTACTAATTAAGAAAATAACGGAGGTGAAAAAAGAATAAGTTTTGTTTTTTTGAGTTAATAAGTTGGGGTGAGGCAGTGGGTTGCTTAAAATTTTTCTAGCGTCACAACAATAAATATTTTAATTAAATTAAATTAATTTTTTTTTAAAAAAAAGAAATGGTTAAAAGGCCATAAAATCTATTAAGACACCAATAAATTAAAAGATACTGAAAAGCAAATAAAAATAAAAATAAAAATTTATGACAAAAAAATGAAAAGACTTTAAGGATAGTTTTGTAATTATGAAATCTAATGCAAGTGTTAAAATGCTATGTATTACTAATACCTAGAATTCCTTGGTATTAGTAATACACAACTTAATACACAATAGAGTGTATAACTAATGCTTGCATTAGTTATACATGGTATGAAAAAGTGTACCAAACAAAGTATTGCTAATACACACATCTAATACATGCATTATATTTTCTAATACACTCTACCAAACGACCCCTAAGAGCCAAAGAATCCAAAGTCATTGATTTCAATTTTTTTAGGGATGACAAATTTTCCATTTACTACAGTGTCTATAGTCAACAAATTAATAATATTGATATATTTTTTAAAAAAATAAAAAACTTGACTGCCTTTCAAGAATTATTTTTTTTAAAAAAATGACACAAATTTCACCTTTAATTTCTCTTATTACCATTATTTTCTATTAGTTTTACAAATCTCCAAAACCCTCATTTTCGTGCATCAGATTAATGTATCAGCGTATCAGATTAATGTATCTCGCGCATCAGATTAATGTATCTCGCGCATCAGTTTAATGTATCTCGCGCATCAGATTAGTGTATATGTATAAAATGTACATTAGATTAGTGTATCATGTAAAAAATGTGATGTATCTTACTTAACGATTAATGTATCTCGCGTATTAGATTAATGTATCATCACTTATATTATTGTATCAGTTTGACGAATTTCTGTGATTATAAATTTATTAAGGACAAATGATCTTAAAAGTATGTGATTTCTGTCGTTCGCCCAAAAAAATTGTTGTTGATAAATGGATTCTGTAGGCCCAAACTATTCTGAAAATTGGATCAATGTTAGTTTTAATAGCCCAGCCAAGTGTTGGGCCAAATTAAGGTGTCATTTGTTTGCATAAAGAGGACCTTAGTATCACCATTTAAATTTTGACTTCGCAAAAAAATTGGGGGTAAGGATAAACGTTTTGCGAAAAATTGGAGTAAATTTTTTAGAAAAGTCGTTAAGATTTTTTATTTGATATTAGGCAAAACTCGTCGTAGTAGCAAGTTATGGTAATTATGGGATTTTAATCACAAGTTGTAAAAAATCGTCAAGAATTCAATCACAAATTTTATTTTAACAAAGTAAAAATAAAGAACAATCCAAACAAATATACCCCCATAAAAGAGATGTGGTAAAATTTCACATGGAAAAAAGGTATAATACACTCTTCGGCTTTGCTATTTAGAAATTATATATTCTTCATTACATAATTAACTCATACATATTATCGTTACACAAATAACCAACCTTTTTTTATGAACATAACTTAAAAAATATTATGGTGGCTATTGCATATTTTTTGACTTTTTTTTTTTAATTCAGAAATCAATCAATTAATCACAAGGATAAGACTCATGTTTGTGAACACGTTTGCATAGCGTAATATTTATTCTTTAAGATGCGTACGTAATTATCATTTGTACTTATCGAAAATGTTTTAATTTTCCACTGGCTAATCTTTAAATTAATCATTATTTTATTATTGGAATTAAACATGATCTTTAGCGTTTTCTTACTCTAAAAACTTGAGATTATGTATTTGTAATTACATTTCTAGTAAATAAATAGTACATGATATATCTACATTTTAGAAACTTGTTAATCAATACAATATAGTATATTCTAATTACTTGCAGAATTAGTTAGTATATATAATACTAATGTCAGAGGCGGATCTAGGATTCGCAGATTGGGGGTGCCATAACATTTATATAAGATAAAATGATCGGTTGTTTTAATTATGGGTTAAAATTCGAATTATTGATTTTTTTTTTATAAACAAATTCATCAAATATGCATATTAGTAATATTTTCTTTTAGATTATTTGTGATTAGAGATAACTAAATAATTCAATTTTCATTTCCTTTTTGGAATTAGATGTCTTATTCGTTGAAACTTTGAGGAAAAAAAAAGATTTTTGACATTAAAATTTGAATTTGTGTATAAATCATATAATAGTATTAACATAATATATTCATATTCCATTGACTTTATGTGTCGTTGGATAGATATAATAGGGAAAGAATAAAAATTGTTGTTTCAGCCTAGTCATCTTATTTAGCAAGAACGTCGGTGAAGATCGAAATTACCTTTAAATTAAAAAAAAAAACTCTAATAATAATATTCATCATTTTTAAAATTGATATATTCTTAAAAGATTACTATTTAAATATATTCTTAATAATATTTATTTGAAGTTCATAATTCAGAACTCATTAATTGATAAAATAACACGTTACATTATTAAGAGATTAATAATTAGTGTAAGAGAAAGTAAAAAAAATGACTAAAGATTAATTATAAAAAAGGGTCAATGAATAAGTAAAGAATAATAAATAAATAAGAATGAATGGAGAAAAATTAATATAGTCCTTTAAACACTAATGAAATGAAAAAAAAGAAGAAGGAACAAGCAGATTAAAAAAAAAAGAGAAGGAAACAAGCAGATAAAAAAGGGGAAACTTTCACATATAGCCATTTAAAAATAATTAATTACTCTCCATAGCTATAGTTTGATAATTACAATTTGTAGCTACATTTTATTTGGAGGAGAGAGGTGAGCGAGACTGGGAGAGAGAGGAGAGAGGCGAGAGAGAGGGGGAAAAGAGTGGGAGAAAAGTGAATTGTATATGTATATTGGTTAGATAATTGTATATTATACATATGTAATTGTATATATGGCAAGAGAGATTGGGAGCGGGAGGAGAGAGGTGAGCGAGACTGGGAGAGAGAGGAGAGAGGCAAGCGAGATCGAGAGAAGCGAGCGAGAGAGGGCAGAGAGTGGGAGAGAGGTGAATTGTATATGCATATAGTTGTATATAACTATATATTATACATATACATTTGTATAAATGGCAAGCGAGATTGGGAGAGGGAGGAGAGAGGCGAGCGAGATTGAGAGAGGGCAGAGAGTGGGAGAGAGGTGAATTGTATATGTATATAGGCTAAAAAAATTATATATTATACATATTTATTTGTATATCCTGGCGAATTATACATATACAAACATGACTAATTATACAAACTCGAAGTCAGCCCACGTAATTAATGTATAATATTAGTCGCGAGTGATAATTATAGCAAACTATAGCTATGATGAGTAATTAAATAGTATAAATTTGCTTATCTGCGTAATTTTCCCATAAAAAAGCTGGGGTTGGGGTGAGGTTCGAACACGGATCGGCTGTGTGGCAGCACTGTACTTTACCAACTGAACTATTCCGCGTTTTAGTTACTGGGTGGCAGAAGTAATATATATTGTATTATTATACATATATGTATATATACACAACGTTTTTTCAGAGATCAGTGGGTGCCGTGGCACCCCCACCTCGCCACGTAGATCCGCCCCTGACTAATGCATACAATATATTTGATCAAATATACTTTAATACTTAAATATTGTTGTAAATAATAACAATTTGTGAATGTCCATTATACCCCTCTTATGCCTATAAAAGGCATTGTAATCTCTATGAAAAATCAAAATAAGGAAGATTCAAGTTTCCTATTTTATCTCTCTACTACGTAATTCTCTCCTTAATTGCTATTAGTTTAATTTCAGTACTTAGTCTTTACTTTATAACACGTTATCAGCAAGAGACTCTGTCATATCAAAGTTTGAAGACTAAATTTGAAGGCTAAGGTATTATTATTTTTCTTTTTTTTATTATGGCTAATCTTACTAACTTGAGTTCGTTGCCCTTCAAAGTTCGGGCAAGAACTACCTTTCATGGGTATTGGATGCTGAAATCCATTTGGATGCTATGGGTCTTGGAGACACCATTAAAATTGAAAATAAAGCATCAAAACAAGACTGTGCTAAAGCAATGATATTCTTACGTCATCATATTGACGAAATTTTGAAAATTGAATATCTCACAGTCAAAGATCCACTCGTTCTGTGGAATAACCTAAAAGAAAGGTATGACCATTTGAAGATGGTCATTCATCCAAAGGCACGATATGATTGGATGAATTTAAGACTACAAGACTTTAAGTCTATTCATGAGTACAATTCTACCATGTTCAGAATTACTTCTCAATTGAAACTATGTGGAGATACAGTTAATGATGTTGATATGCTGGAAAAAACGTTCTCCACATTTCATGCCTCGAATGTGCTTTTACAGCAACAATATCGAGAAAAGGTTTTCAAGAAGTATTCTGAACTGATTTCTCATCTTCTCGTGGCTGAACAAAATAATGATTTGTTAATGAAAAATCACGAGAATCGTCCCACTGGATCTACACCACTTCCTGAAGTGAATGAGGTGTACGCCCACCACGCTAGGCGTGGAAGAGGCCGTGGCCGTGGTCGTGGACGTGGTCATAATTACGACCAAGTGCGAAATCCTTTTCCCGGTGTTAATCATTCACCAAAGAAAAATAGTCATCAAAGGGGAAAAGGAAAAGATGAGAAACGTGAAACAATTAAAATAAATTATTTCCGATGTGGTGGAAAGGGTCATTATGCACGTGATTGTCGTACTCCTAAACACTTGGTTGAGCTTTATCAAGCATCACTAAAAAGGAAGGATAAAAATCCCGAAACTAATTTTATCACTGATCATATTGACATCACACACTTGGATGTGGCGGATTTCTTCACACACTCTGAAGGAAAAATAGATCACTTAATTTGTGACGGTTCTGTGAATATGGAAGAATAATAATGGTTGATATTTACTAATGTTATTAATATTTGTTGTTTTGTATTGATCATAATTGAGTCCATTCTTTTAGAAACACCAATGGAAAGTGAGTTGGAATGTTATGATTTGTAAAGGAATTGAAAAATATTAACATTATACTTTCCTTTAACTTTTGTGGTCATAAAAGAAAAATGTATAAGTAAGACCACTACCTAAATTGGTTAGTGGAAAACACATTTTTCTTTTTGTCATTCAAATGTCATTTCAAGATAATAAATTATATTATTACTTATTTTAAACATACTAAACTAAATGAAATTTAGTGTTAAAGATTTGAATGATAAAAATCTTATGCATCATTAATGATTCAAATATTATTTTAACATTTACATTATTTCTTAAATATTTAACAAAAGATAATTAATCAGTTAATATAAATTTATTTCATTACTTTTGAAGATATGGATAATTCTCCAAACAAATTATTAAATTATGAAGACATTTGCTTGATTAATTCTGGTACAACACACACGATATTTAAAAATGAGAAATATTTTTCTCATTTGAGTATGGGCAATATGAATGTTATTACAATATCTGGTAGTACTAATTTGATTAACGGCTCCGGAAGAGCCATTATAATTTTGCCCAAGGGAACTAAACTCATAATAAATAATGCCATGTTTTCTCCTCAATCTCGGAGAAACTTAATGAGTTTCAAAGATATCCGTGAAAATGGTTATCATATCAAGACAATTGATGAAATGAATCTTGAATATCTTGGTATAACCAAAAATGTCTCCGGGCAGACATATGTTGTAGAAAAATTCACGGCCTTATCTTCTGGATTGTATTGGACAAAAATTAGTGCAATTGAGGCACATTCTATAGTAATCCGGGGGTTTACTGATTCCAATACTTTCGTACTCTGGCATGATCATCTGGGACATCCAGGATCTATAATGATGAGACGAATTATAGAAAATTCAAATGGGCATCCATTAAAGAAGTTGAAAATTCTTTTAAATGGTGAATTTTCTTGTGATGCGTGTTATCAAGGCAAGTTAATTGTGAGACCATCACCAACAAAGGTCAAAATTGAGTCCCCTGCGTTTTTGGAACGTATACATGGGGACATTTGTGGGCCAATTCACCCACCGAGTGGGCCATTTAGATATTTTATGATCTTGATAGATGCTTCCTCCAAATTGTCTAACGTATGCCTATTGTCATCTCGCAATTTGGCATTTACAAAATTGTTGGCACAAATAATATGATTACGGGCACAGTTCTCTGATAATCAGATTAAGTCTATTCGCCTTGATAACGCTGCAGAGTTTTCATACCAAACATTCAATGATTATTGTCTATCGATTGGGATAAGAGTTGAACATCCTGTAGCTCATGTTCACACTCAAAATGGTCTGGCTGAGTCATTAATTAAACGAATGCAGTTGATTGCAAGACCATTACTTATGAAAACTAAGTTGCCCACTTCTGTGTGGGGTCATGCAATTTTGCATGCTGCAGCACTTATTCGTCTCAGGTCGACAAATTATCATAATTTTTCTCCATTACAATTGGCTTTGGGTCAACAACCCAATATATCTCATCTGAGAATTTTTGGATGCGCTGTAGCACCACCACAGGGCACTAAGATGGGTCCCCAAAGAAGGTTAGGAATATATATTGGGTTTGAATCGCCCTCTATTATTCGCTACCTTGAGCCATTAACTGGAGATATGTTCACTGCTCGATTCGCAGATTGTCGGTTTGATGAGACACTTTTCCCAAAATTAGGGGGAGAAAATAGTGAAATTAAAGGAGAAATTTTGTGGAAAAATCCATCATTGTCTCATCTTGATCCTCGTACTTCCATTTGTGAGCTAGAAGTACAAAAGATCATTCATTTGCAAAATATCGCAAATCAAATGCCAGATGCATTTACAGATTTGAAAAGGATTACTAAATCACATGTTCCTGCAAAGAATGTCCCAATTCGAATTGATGTCCCCGTAGGACCATCAACTAGTGTCATAGCTAATGAGTCAAAAGCACGCCTGAAGCGTGGTAGACCATTAGGATCAAAGGATCAAAATCCAAGAAAAAGAAAATTAAAAGATCAAAATGACACTATGAAAAAACCTCACATAGAAAGTCAAGATGTGAGTAATTCTGATATCCTTGGAGGAATCAATGAGCTTGAGACTCAAGGAAATAATGAATTATCCATAAAATCAAGTGATCATGAAACAAATCTGAATCGCTCAGAAATAGCGGTGGATTATGTTTTTGCATACAATGTTGCATAAAATATTATGCAAAATTGTGAGGATCTTGAACCTCAATCTGTTGAAGAATGTCGACAGAGAAATGACTGGCAAAAATGGCAAGAAGCAATTCAATCAGAATTGAATTCACTTGTCAAGAGCGAAGTTTTGGGGTCTATAGTACAAACACCTAATGGTGTTAAACCTGTTGGCTATAAATGGGTTTTTATTTGGAAAAGAAATGAGAAAAATGAAATACAAAGGTACAAAGCACGTCTTGTTGCACAAGGATTTTCTCAAAGGCCCGGCGTCGATTATGAAGAGACATACTCACCCGTTATGGATGCAATAACATTGCGTTATCTCATTAGTTTGACGATCCATGAGAAACTTGAAATGTATTTGATGGATGTGGTTACAACCTACCTTTATGGATCACTCGATAATGAGATATACATGAAAATTCCTGAAGGATTCAAAATGCCCAAAGCATACAGTTTAAAGCCTCAGGAAATGTACTCAATTAGATTGCAAAGATCATTGTATGGATTGAAGCAATCTGGACGCATGTGGTATAACCGTCTTAGTGAGTATTTATCTAAGGAAGGTTATATAAATGATGCGATTTGCCCATGTGTGTTTATAAAGAAAACAATATCAGGGTTTGTTATACTTGCTATTTATGTCGATGACATAAACCTTATCGGAACTCCAATGGAACTTCACAGGGTAATCGATTATTTAAAGAATGAATTTGAGATGAAAGATCTCGAAAAGACAAAATTATGTCATGGTTTGCAAATAGAGCATTTGACAAACGGTATTTTTGTTCATCAAATCATGCTGAGATAATAGCTATTCATGAGGCAAGCCGAGAATGTGTGTGGTTAAGGTCTATTATGCACCTTATTCGAGAAAAATGTGGTTTGAAATGGGATAAAGTATCCACAACCTTATATGAAGATAATGCAGCATGCATAGCACAACTCAGGGGAGGATTCATAAAAGGCGATAGAACGAAACACATTTCACCAAAGTTTTTCTACACACATGAGCTCCAGAAGAATGGTGATATCAACGTACATCAAATTCATTCGAGTGATAATGTGGCTGATTTATTCACCAAGTCTTTGCCAACCGCAACTTTTGAGAAGATGGTATACAAGATTGGAATGAGAAAACTTGGGCAGCTAAATCATGGTTTTCATCAGGGGAAGTAAAATACGCGCTGTACTCTTTTTTCCTTAATCAAGGTTTTATCCCACTGGGTTTTCCTGATAAGGTTTTTAATGAGGCAGCAAGTAATGCGTATTAGGATCAACTATTTACATTTGTTACTTTACTAAGAATTTATTTTAAATGAACATTCAAGGGGGAGTTGTAAATAATAACAATTTGTGAATGTCCATTATACCCCTCTTATGCCTATAAAAGGCATTTTAATCTCTATGGAAAATACACCAAAATAAGGAAGATTCAAGTTTCCTATTTTATCTCTCTACTACATAATTCTCTCCTTAATTGCTATTAGTTTAATTTCAGTACTTAGTCTTTATTTTATAACAAATATACTATTATTACAAATAATACAAATATTTTCATCATTAAAAAAGCTTTTTCCTCCTTTTAGTGATTAAACTTAAGAATTTGACATTAAGATTTTTACGTCCATAACGACACTAAATAATTTTGTTATTTTTCTATATCATTAAATAATAAACAAATAGATTTTAATAATGTCAAATACTATCTATATGAACATTTTTTTAATGTTCAAACCTTATGCAACACAAATTCAGAATAATTGAGCTATAATATAGTTATCGAATATCCATGAAATGGAAAAAAAAAAATTAAAATAATCGAGAACGTAATTTAGAATATGCGAGGATAAATTATAACAATATAGTCTCATTAAATAAAATAAATTTAATAGTTCAATTATTAGGAAATATTTAAGTGTCAAAATTGGCTTCAAACAGTGGCAACTTACGTGTGAGCTCAAATTAGTCTCCATTTTTTCCGATCAGTTTCCGATCAACGATGAAGATCATGGTAGCCATCAAACGTGTTGTTGATTACGCCGTCAAAATCCGAGTTAAACCCGACAAGGTACATTTTCACAATTTTTTTCCATTTTTTTTTTGTTAAATTTCACAAAATTTGAGCACTGAATTGATTGGGTATATAGGATTTATACAGTGGAACCAGTTGGATTAGGGTTTAAGGTGTAGAGAATTGATTTTTTTTTGTTGTTGACTTTTGATTTGAACTGTCAGAGTGGTGTAGAGACGAAAAATGTGAAGATGTCGATGAACCCATTTTGTGAAATAGCTTTGGAAGAAGCTTTGCGGGTGAGAGAATCGGGTTCGGCTTCAGAGGTGGTGGCTGTTAGTATTGGGCCAGTTCAGTTTACGGAGACTTTACGAACTGGGTTAGCTATGGGAGCAGATAGGGCAATTCATGTAGAAGCGCCTGAGAATATTCATCCACTTACAATTGCTAAGATTCTTAAAGCTCTTGTTGATGTTGAAAAGCCTGGTCTTCTTTTTCTTGGCAAACAGGTTTGCTTTAATTTAAAGATTTGAGCTTTTATTCTGCTTTTGTGTTATGATCTGAATACTTCCTGTTAGAGCCGTGGGTCTATCGAAAACAGCCTCTCTACATATATACTACCTGGTTTGCTGTTGTTGTTGTTGTTGTGAGCGAGTTCTTATAGGCCAGATTACTTTAAAATCCAATGGTTGGTTTTGGATTAATCAGTATGTGTTGCATTCGAGTTATGTGATTGGTAAATTTGACTTAGTTGTGTGTTTGATATAGCAAAAACTGTTTCTCGTGGACATATGTGAAGATTTTCTCTTAGGGAAGTATGTTTTGGATCATGTCCGGTGTTTGGTAAGGTGTAAAAGTGAGTGGTGTATGCTAATTGTACGAGGTGGAAGATAAGGGACGATGTTAGTGTTTTGATGATATTCTTTAGTATTAAAGATTGAGATAGTGTCTACTGTCTAAGAGTTGGTTTAAGCTACCGATATGAAGTAAGAGCTAGAGATATCTGTAAAAGAAAATGAATTCTGCAGATAAGCCATTTCCCCTTTTTGGTGAAAAATATTTCTTTTGATGCAAAGTTTCAGCAACTAGGGTAATCAAGCACTGAAAAATGAGTTTATTAAGAAAAAATATAGTTTTGGCCATACCAACGTCCTTAAGGTTTGACTGATGAGGTGTAATGGATTGTTTTGTGATTTTAGTGGAGTTGCTAGCTATCTGCTTTCTTCATTCTGCTTCAGTTATTCAAACTATTCTTCTTGAGTTTCTATCTGTTTGTTTGTCTAATGTTGTTGCTTTTGTGTAGGCAATTGACAATGATCAAAACCAGACAGGCCAAATGGTTGCAGGACTTCTCAAGTGGCCGCAGGGAACATTTGCCTCTAAGGTTGGTATCAGTTCTGCGTAAGGGTGTGAAAACTAGTTAAAGAGATCCGAAATTGTGATTCTGCTATCTCTAATTGGTCTAAGTTGGTTTACATCACCTCTACTTTGATATGCCTATTTTTGAGTATGTCTTGGACATTGCGTCCAAGTATCCAGGGCTTTCAAACTGATTCTTTTTTCTTTTTTTTTTATATCTTCCTCTTGAGCACCTCTTTAATCCGTGTGCTCATATTAAATCTAATCAGACATAACACTATCTCTGTTTACCTTATTATGTCTATCATTTAGCTGTTTGCTTTATTAGACACGTAATCTTCAAATCAATGTTAATCTTACAATAGGATTGCCTGATCTCATGCAATCTGTACTTTTTTTCATATCAAAAGAATTATAAAACAATCTGCAATCTTCCGAAGGCCATATTACTGTTTCAATTATGGTTTCTTTGCTATCATGTTCAGTTGGCTTGTTTAGGGCTGCAATCTCACTATGATATTTCTGTTAGGTTGTTCTCGACAAAGAAAAACAGGTAGCTACAGTAGACAGAGAAGTTGATGGTGGTATCGAGACATTGTGTTTGGATTTGCCTGCAGTAATCACGTAAGTCTCAATCGAGTAATTACAAAGACTTGCATGTTCACGAAGAAAATACCTAGAAGCGTGTCTTCTGGGTAAGAAAAAAAATGTGATTGTAGGTCTTTTGGGGCACATCTTAAAACAAATAGGATTTTAACTAATTTAATCTCAAATTAAAAGGCACAAGCTTCGAGTCTTGTTTATATGATTGCTTTAGTTCTCTGATATTGAGTTATATACATGACAAGTCGTGAAAAGGACTTCCATCAAAATAAATGTATTATCTGCCACTGTATTTTCCCCTTTGTTCAGTTTCCAAACTTTTTCTGCACCAGAAACAAATACTGCCTGTCAAACTGTTTAGTCAGCTTAAATATAAGAATGCAGTTTACTGTTACATAGTTTATTTCACAGTTAAATGGTTAGATACAATCCCGGAGTAGTCCTTAATGGTCTGGCCTCGCTCTATGCTATTTAACATGCTTATGACATCGATAACATTCTTAATACTGAGAAAAACTATATTCATGTTACCATTCAATATTGAAGTATCAATAGAATTAATCTATTAGTTTTCTAGGAGATATGTGAAGCAGATCTTTTTATCCATGTAGTGAAATTTTAAAAAAACTAACTTCATTGTTTTCTTAGTGGTATGGGGCCTTCGAGGATCGATCAGTGATAATATTATACCATTAGGTTGATAAATCTAAATCATAGCCAATGACATGAGATCAGAACTTTACTCAGCTACGAACTTATGTGAAGACCGTCTTTGTGTCCTCTCTGCTCAAGTTGCTTGTGTTACCTTATTATCTGTGTACTTACGACTTCTTGATTGTGGAAACAGCACTGATCTGAGGCTGAACCAGCCAAGATATGCAACACTCCCCAACATAATGAAAGCAAAGTCGAAGCCAATAAAGAAATTCACACTGCAAGACTTGAACGTTGAGATCAAATCTGATTTGGAAGTAGTTGAAGTAACCGAACCTCCCAAGAGGAAATCTGGTGTCATCCTTTCATCTGTGGATGAGCTGATTGACAAGCTGAAGAATGAAGCACGCGTAATTTGAGTACACTAACTATCATTTCCTGAGCTGATTGACGATCTGAAGAAAAATGAAGCACGCGTAATTTGAGTGTGCTAATAGTTAGCTGCAAATTTCATCTCTTTTACACCAAATTGTTTGTCTTTGTAAACTTTCAATAGTTTGCAATGTTAATAACAGTGATCACATAATGGAAAATATCTCCTATTTCCTTACATTTGGAATGTATTTTCTTGTTTTTTCCCTCCCCTTTTTATTAAAGCTAGAGATTCTTATGTACTACTATTTTCAAGTGTATATTTGGGAATATAAGTTGATTTAGGGCTGTGTTAGGTACGAATGAAAATGTTTTCCATAGAAAATAAGTGGTTTTTTTTTACTTAATTTGTATTTGCTACGTAATAAAAAAATCTTATCCTAAAAACGTGTCATATACAGATACTATGGGAGGGTGGGGGTGAAGGTGTGGAGGGTATAGAAGAAAGCAATCTATAATGGAAAAATTACGTAGCTAAGCAAATTTATACTAATTAATTACTCATTATAGCTATAGTTTGCTATAATTACCACTCTCGCCTAACATTATATATTAATTACGTGGGCTGACTTCGAGTTTGTATAATTAGTCACGTTTGTATATGTATAGTTCGCCAGGATATTCAAATATATATGTATAATATACAATTATTTAACCTATATACATATACAATTCACCTCTCTCCCACTCTTTGCCCTCTCTTGCTCGCCTCTCTCCTCCCACTCTCAATCTCGCTCGCCTCTCTCCTCCCACTCTCAATCTCGCTCGTCTCTCTCCTCCCACTCCCAATATCGCTTGCCATATATACATATGCATTTGTATAATATACAATTATATACATATACAATTCACCCTCTCCTACTCTCTGTCCTCTCTCGCTCGCCTCTCTCCTCCCTCTCTCGATTTCGCTCGCCTCTCTCCTCACTCTCCAGTCTCGCTCGCCTCTCTCCTCACTCTCCCAATCTCTCTTGCCATATATACAAATACATATGTATTAATATATAATTATCTAATCAATATACATATATAATTTACCTTTCTCCCACTCTTTTCCCCCTCTCTCTCGCCTACTCCTTTCTCTCCCAGTCTCGCTCGTCTCTCTCCTCTATATAACATGTAGCTACAAATTATAATTATCAAACTATATCGATGAAGAGTAATTAATTATTTTTAAATGGCTATATGTGAAAGTTTCCTATCTATAATCAATAATGATGGCCAAAGAGTGCCCTCCTAATTCCTTTAGAACACTCAAGTTTAGTTTTATCCAATTAAAATACAATTTCATTTTGAAAGTATTATCTCTGTTGACTTTTACAGTTCATAATTGAACATGTGTAATAAATGATTTTGTAAACTTGAAATTATTTTCGATTAACAAATAATAACATAGATGAGTTTTCTCTTAAACGAAAAATGACATAGATAAATTAAAATTTTAAAGAATATCAACAATGAGCCTTTTTATCAAAGTTCGATATCATATTTGAATTTTTTCTCTATTATAATGAACTAAATAATATAGTATTCATATCATTATAAAAATTACTAATAACATAATTCTAAGCTACTTTAAAATGTCAAATCATAATTAGTTGTGAAGATTCATCACTGAAAACTGATAATAAAGAATAACAACGGTCAACTAACTATTTTTGATATAATTGGATGACCATTTATTGTATATACTATTTGCTCAGAATCTCTAAATCATTTTTCTAACATAAAAGTTTGACTAAAAAAATTTGGTCAGAACAAGACCGTTGATATCTAATACACCCCCATTAAGTTACATGCCAAAATAGTTACTACCGACAATTTAGTATTCTCTTATTCAAACTATTAAAAAATTTACAAAAGCTAAATTTTCCCTATATATAGTAGTCAATCCTAAGCAAAGAAACCACCACAACAGTAACATAGTCATTTGATCCCTCCCAAATAAACACATTTCTCCTTCTCTTTAGCCATCATGAGTAGAAATAAAATTAAGTTTATTTTTGTTGAAAATAAACTGATAAAGAAGTCTCGTCCGAAAAAAAGATAGAAATAGTACTTGGAAAGGACTCATGAAATAGCATGCTTTGTAGTATTGAAATGACTATAATAATCTATAGTCCTTACCACAAAGCATACTAAGTTCTTGAGTCTTTTTCAAGAACATATTCTGTCTTTTTTTTTTATAAGTTATTTTTATAAAAGTAAATTTTATTTTCTTTCTAGCTATGACTAAAGAGAAATGTTTTTTTTTAAAATCAAATGATTATGTTGTCGAGTACTTGCTTAATTAGGTTTGACTCCTATTTAGGTTTCTCTTTTTTTCTTTTACAATTTTTTCCTCTAGTGGTTTCATAATTGTATTTGGCTTGGTAAAGGTAGTATAAGCATCATGTCGATTGTACCATATATTAACATTTTCATATAATCGATGTATTCTGATATCATTTGTATTTATGTGCTTATACCTTAATCTTGTGTTATGATTTCTTGTTGTTTCGATCCAGATCTATCGTGCATAGCTTTCATAATTAAAAATTAAAAACATGATTACAATAACTTGTGTATCGAAAAATTTAAATTTTTAAAAACATGAAGACGCAATTCCAAAATAAATTTAGTTTTAAGTCGAAAGAATGGACGAGACGTATAGGATCCTAATTTATTCTTGTTACTTAACTAGTCATTTTCCAAAAAAGTTATTATTCTATTTATTTATTTTTCAGATGCGTCAAACAATTCATTCTTAACTTTTAGACAAGAAAAGAAAAAAAACATATTGGACATATCCCTGAACTTAATATGAACTATTGACTAACTAAATTTAAATACATCCTCAATCTATCGCATAACATAGTAAATAACTTTAAATTCTTGTATGAAAATATGAAACTCTCAATAAAAAATTAAAAAAAAATATAAAAAACATTCTTTAACTAAATGAGAATTTAGTGATGTATTTTATTCATATTATAAAATCGGATGTGTATAAGTTCATTTAATCAAATTAAAAAAGTGTTTTAAGACGTTCTATAGTTTGATGATGATTCTAATAATTTGCTCAAAAGTTAAAATGTCCTTTTCTTTTCCCATCATGTCACAGTAAAAATTAAAAAATGCGGCGCCACCAATAATTTGACGATCCATACTGACACGTGTCGAACAAATATTGGTTGCCTCTTCCGCCTCCAAATCATGACTTGTGACTCTTCATCTTAATCCTTTGAAAACCTTTTTCTATTGAATTTAAATCTCTAAATTTATCCAAATTCGGTTTAGTTTTGATTCGATTTGTCTAATTTTTTCCTTTTTGTTGGTTTGATTTATCGAAATGGATCAATTTGATTCATTTCGAGATGCCAATTGGGACCTAATTGATATCAATAGCTTTATAGATGAAGAATCGCCGATAGATTTCTTTTGGAACGATCAAACCCAGGATTTGAGGTATTTTTTATTTCATATCTAAAGCTTTGTTTTTATAATTTGGTTGTAAAAATTTAATCTTTTTTTTAATCTGTTTTTAACCTATGCTTGTTAGATTTAATGTTTGTGCTGATTAATCTTGTATATCGGTAATAACATATCCAGTGTAATTTCATGAGTGGAGTGTAGGATAAGGTAGGGTAGAATGTGTGCAGGTCTTACCATACCTTTGTGGGATAGCGAAGCTGTTTCTAATAGATTCTTGATTCAAAAGTGTAATTTTGAAGTTTATACAATGCTATAACATACTCAGTGTAATTTCATGAGTGAGGTTTGAGGAGAGTAGGATGTAGCAGACCTTACCCTTACCTTTGTGGTTTGTGTGTAGGGAGGTTGTTTCTGATAAATGCTCGGCTCAAAAGTATAATTTTCAAGTTTATACAATGACAATGACATATACCGTGTAATTTCATAAGTGGGATTTGGGGAGGGTAGAATGTATACAAACCTTACTCTACATTTGTTGGAGTAGAGAGGCTGTTTTCGATACACTTGATTCAAAAGTGTAATTTTCAAGTTTATACAACAACAACATACTTAGTGTAATCCCGTCTGGGGAGGGTAGGATGTATGCAGATCTTACTCTACCTCTTTGTTGGGGTAGAGAGTTGTTTCTACATGTGTTTATTTCAATTTATCTCTTAATACAGCTTCATTTTGGTGGGCCTTTTTTAGTTTGAATTTATATGGCTTAATAATCTGTCCTGATTTTTTCATATGCTTTTATGTTGGTGAGTTCTCTTGTTGATTAGGTTTATCACTTACTACAGCTTAATCTTGGTGGATTTGTTTTCTTGATGCTATTTAAGAGAACCTTTCATGCTTATTAATTAATCTTGCTGGTCTAGATTCAAATAAATCTTATATTTACAAGTTCTTGCATGTCATGATATATGTTTCATATTATCTCGAGATGCCAGATTATTTGCTGCTTGTAGTTTCTTATGTTTTCATATGCTTGGTCTAATGCTCATTTAGGTGTAATCTCCGAGCCTACTTTTCTGTGCTTTCTGCTAGGGCTGCATCTTTTTCTTTCTTTTGAGTGGTTAAATTGTTAAGAGTGTTTGTTCAGTATGATCTGATGCATTTTTATGGGTCGACGTTAGATTAAGGAAGCAGGCAGAGAGTGGTGAAAATGATTCTTTTTTTTTGGGAGGTAGAATTAAGGTTGTCTAGTAGAATGCTTCAGGATAGGTAAAAGTACTGGATTAGTGCATGATCATATTAGGTACCTTTCCATTTAATGTTGATGTGACGAACTAGAAAAGCTTCTTTTGAAACTGCTCGAAGAAAAAGCTTGATTAGATCATGAGATTATTTGCATCGTTCTAGGAAAAAAGTATGTAACTTTATTGTTCACATGTATCTTGTTGCGAGAGGATTTATACAATCATTTCCATAATAATCTCATTGTGCTCCTTAAATCCTTTGGCATATTAGATCAGAGCTGAATCTTGGACTTATTTCCTTTTCTTCCTCTGATTGTCTTGTCATTGTTCAGTCCTCCTTCACCTCATTTCACTTCTCTCCTGGAATGATCGCTGGTACCACATTATATCTCCTTTACTTGATGTCAGGAGAGATTTTACGACACTGGAGGAATTGTGTAAGAGATCATGAAATCTGACAAGTTCTGATTTGAATAGTTTCTAAGTCCGCTACCTACATTTGTTGCATGAGAAAATAGAAACAAATAATAAAGGTAGGTGGGAAATGCTTATGTTTTTCTCCCCACAAGCATTTCTCATTTGGTTGTCTATAGTCTACATTGTATCTCTCTAATAGCCATAGCTAAAGGAGAATTCAAGAAAGGGGTCTTTTCGAGACTTTACTTGTGAATTATTGTCTTTCTTTCCCTTGCCCCCCCCCCCCCCCCCCCCCCCCCCCCCAAAAAAAAAAAAAAAAAGAAGTAAAAAATAAGAAGAGGCTGGTGATTTCTCTTACATTAATTTTTTTGTGTTCAAACTGATGATATAGGCCTTGTTCCATAAACCTGGTTTATAAGCTTGTTTGTATCTATTGGTTCTTGGGTTGCAGTACTGTAGCAGAAGTCGAGGCACCTCTCAGCAGTGCTGCATTACAGGAGTGCATCGAAACAGAATGCCCTCGGAAAAGGTATTTGTATTGTAGCTTCTAAATATATCAGTGCCTTCCTTAAAATGTGGAAAATTATGCATATGTTTAGAATATTTCATGAGAATGACTAGCTTTTCGATGATCACATTAATGGAATTAATATGCTAATGTATTAGAAATCATATATGATAATCTAGGATAAATGAAAGAAATTCCTTCATTCTAGATGAACTTGCTGTAGCTTTCAGTTATCTTCTAGCTTTGCCTTTGCTATATCTGGCACACCATATTTGAGATTGAGCAGGTTTATTCAAATCAGGCAACTTTTTTTCACATTTTTCGCCTCATAACGATCTTAATGAAGCACATTTATTTCTGTCTAGAGATGGAGCATGTTCTTTAAAAATCTTGCCCATCTTATATGCTTCTTTTGCAAATACATAGTTTATCCTGCATCATTTCTTTATCTAATAAAGAAAGGTTTTAAATGTATTTGCTTGCTTGGTGTTCCTTTGGAAACATCCGATGAAATTGGAACGATATGGAGAATATTAGTATGGCGCAAGGATGACAAGCACAAATCAGGAAATGGTTAAAAACTCTCACCTTCTAAGAAAAAGTTCTTAAGTAATATTTCCTTGCATTGCACTTCACCCCCTTGGTAGACTTGCATAATGTTGGTCATAATTTTATGTGAGCTTGGCTTTATATGGACTGGATTATCCTGAATCACGCATGTGCTGAAGATTTCTTCAATTCAGAGTGGATGATGGACCTGTGAAACAATTCATTGTAGAATGGGAGGGCGCGGGTTCCTCGGTTTGATTTTTTTGTGTAAATTATAGTGCTGCTTTAAAGTTTATCAGGTCATGAAAACTGAAGTGATTTCTACTCGCAGTTCTCTTACCAAGTCTTCATTTGTTTTTGTGTTTTTTCGACAGAGGTCGTAATGAGTCTTGCAGCAAACAAGGGAACAAAGCTTGCCGTGAGAGATTAAGAAGGGAAAAATTGAATGAAAGGTATTGTCATGCTCATATGAATTCTTATTTTTTCTCAGCCTTCAAAATTAGGTTTTTTGTTGTGTACTATTTTCTACCATACGCAACAACACCGATATTGTAGATAAAGCATGGATGTAGTTCATTGCAATTTTATAGCTGTCTTGTTCTCTGCTGGCTTGGGAAGTCTTACAAGACTTGGAGCTGCCATTGGAAGTTCTTCTAATTATAGCTAAGAGTATTTAAAAAAGGTCATTGTTCTGTGAGTAGGGTAGCGATTATTGCTACTGAAGAAAGAAGAGAGTCTCTCTTCCAAACAGAAGTAACTTTTTTAAAGTGACACAAAATCACTTTAGTATCAGTTATATTATGTCCTTCAAATGAAAATTAGGTGTTCTAAATCAATCAATTGAATCTTGTTGAGATAGGTTTTCAGACTTATGCTCTGTTCTGGAACCCGGGAGACCTGTAAAAACAGACAAAATGGCCATACTTGGTGATGCCATTCGTGTTCTAAACCAGCTGAAGACTGAATCTGAGGAATACAAAGAGATGAACCAAAAGCTTATGGAAGAGATTAAGACTTTGAAGGTTAGAAATGATTTTGTTGAAAGGCTAAAGTAGTTTGTAAAATTTACGGTGACTGGCAGTCTTGAGTACTAACTCTTGAATGGAATTAGAAGAAATTTAGGCTTGTACTCTTGATTACTTGAATTCCTATATCTGATGCCCAGACAAAATCTTTTCTAATAAACAGGAAGAGAAGAATGAACTTCGTGAAGAGAAACTTGCACTGAGGGCTGACAAAGAGAGGATGGAGCAAGAGTTGAAAGCTACGGCGTCTCCAGCAAGTTTTATTCCACCTCATCCAGCAGCATATCAGCCGTCTGTAAATAAGATGGCCGTTTTCCCTAGTTATGGTTATGTGCCAATGTGGCAGTATCTACAGCCATCTTCGCGGGACACATCTCAAGATCATAAGCTCAGGCCTCCTGCTGCTTGAGAATCTTGCAAGATAATGTATGGCATTTCCCCCTCCATTCGTGTAAATAGTGGCAACATATTAGTCTAGTTTTTACTCTTTTAGTCATCTCTGCCTCCTTTGGGTTTCCTCATTTTCTCGATATTTCATTTGAGGGAGGAACATGTACGGCAGATAATTTCTCTAGATGGAATTGGATTTGATTGACATCTGCTACTTTTGCCCGTTTAGCTCCTGCATTTTTGTCTGTCTCTTGCAATAGGTAGACATTCTAGTTTTTGTGTATCCAAACTATGGGGTACTACTTATTTATGAGCATTTATGGATTCTTTATGATGCTGCAGCCGAGGGAATATCAATCCCAGGATGTCCAGGGGTATTTCAGTGACGTTTAGAACTAATTAACTGTGCGTTGGACTTTGTTTTGTCATATGGAGAGCTCCATTTACTGGTCAGGATTGCTGAACATCTTGATGCTAGTTAGTTGAATTATGTGTGATTTGTCTAGTCTCTCTGGACTGGATAGAAATAGGAATGATATGGGCTGCTGTTTTAACCTGCCACATCTTGCATAACTAATTGAACATCCAAACAAAAAAAAAGAAGAAAAAAAGAGTCTCTCTCTTCTGTACTTTGGAGGTGCACATATAACCCTTAATAATCTCTCTCTTAGGAGGTGTCTTTCATTAGATGAATTCATGCCTGCTATTCGTAACACATTCAGTTTGCAGGTAAAATTGTTTTACTTCTAGCATACTACTTCTAGCATACTACTTCAGATTGGGCATGGAAGTCAGCTTGTTTCTCACCACATAAAGGAGCAGAGACTATCAAGGTTCTGCCTTACATTTTTCTGCATCTGATGTGAATTTCTGCATCCTAGGGTCTTCGCGATGCACTTCGTTAGTTGTGGAGCATTGCTCTTTCTCTTTCATTTCTGGTTGCTGATCTTCTTTTCCCCACAAAAGCAAGTACAGTCCAATAATGACAATTACTGCTCCAATGATGCTGAAAATGTTTAAGGAGGGTATTATACTGCATGAATTTGATTCCCTTCTTTCCCAAAGAACAAAATGAAGGGGTTCCGGTCCTTCCTGTTCTAAGGACAAGATGGTAAGATTGCTTACCTGCCCGTGTAGAGCTTTTCACCAAGGACGAAATATGCTAGAACTGTAACTAGTACGGTTGAGAGTGGGTTGAACACTGTTACGAAAACTGGTCCCTTTTGTTCAGTGCACCAGAGTTGTATGTACACTACTAAACCAGAGATCACTATTCCCTATTCCAGTTACAAAGATTCTTATTAAAAGGTGCAAGTTCTAAACTGTTTTAGAGAGAAACTATTGGACTTGTACCCTTCTTACCCCATACAGAGTAGACCAGAAATCAATGTTGAAACCCATTGTCCAAGCTGTTTGTTTGTGTTGTACAATTACTGTGTAGAAAGCTGATTGTGCTGCACCAACAAAACTCATCCATGTAGTCAGCGATAGTTGTGCTGGATATCTTTTCAAAGTGTAAGCCTGAAAAATTCCATTGTAAGCTTGTGTGTGTTATATGGAGATCTCTCCTAGGAAACAGTAGTTAGTTACTATATAGATAGATTACTGGAGGAATCTGCATATTTCATGCAAGTCTTCCTAATGTTGTATAGGAAGAGTTATAGTGAAAACCTGCATGATGTACCATATTGACCACGTAATGCAGCTAGCAGCAGTGAGGATCGAGCCTTTTAACCAATTCTCATGGATAACACCATTCCCTCGGTGGATGTAGATGAGAGGATGTCCTAAGCTTTTCATAACAGGTCCTTTGTATAATGTCATGCTCATAACCCCAACCAAGGAAACCAAGGTTCCTAGGACTTTTGCTATTCCTCTAGGATTTCGAATGTTAGCATCTTCCAACCTACACCAAGAAAGAGCATCTATGAGCTGTGATTGTAGACTTGGAAGTCATATCCTCTTCATTGTATTCGTGATGGAATTGTATGTGTTACCTGAGTATAACTGCTAGTACAAATGTTAAGGCAGCTATAGTGTTGACCATCGAGGCAAGAAGAGTCGGAGAGGTGTAGTTCAAGCTCACAAAGTACATGTTCAGTGTCAAACTCACTCTGTTACGAACGATATACTGTTAATATTCCTCATCAAATAACATATGAAAATTTGATGTTTGATAGATCTTACCCCAGTAGAGAGAGTACAAATATCTCCAACAACAAAGGTATAGTTAACTTTGGCCTTGTCTTTCTGCAGAAATCAACAGAAACATCAGAAAAACTGCATTTCTGCATATTTTTGCATTGGATATGACTTAGTGATTTACCTTTCAAGAAAATAGGCAAAGGGTAGCATAGCAAGACCGGCAACGATATGCCGATAAGTTATGTAGACATGAGGATTCATTCCATGATTGAAGGAAGCTTCAGTTATGAAGTACAAAAAAGTGTAAGCAATTTGAGCCAAAACCATAAGGATGTGAGGCTTGAACCTCTTGTAAGTGCCTATGCTAGTCCCCATAGCTATCAATACTTATGCTTTTCTATGACTTCAACTAAATTCCAACATTAAGGTGTTCATATAGTGACTACTATAGAACAATGGGATTAGATACCTAAATATTTGTTCATAGTATCTTGTTCTTTACATTATTCTTATTGATAACCTGACAACATTCTTTAACACATGTGAAAGATATTATTCACTTATTACAAACCAACCCATTTAGGAATAGAATATTATCGTCGTATGACTCTTCAAAAATATCAACAGGTACGTATCAAATTTTCCAAAAGTAGTGTATTTTTGGAGAATCCCACAGGGTACAATATCGAAAGTGAAAAGTTCGTGCAACTTAGATCGAACCTAATTCCATTCTTGAATTTCAATAGAAAAAAAACATGTGATCCATGCTTACACTCAACCATATCTAAAAAGAACAAAAGGAGAGAAATATTGTTTAATTAGGGTTACCAATTGGAAATATATTTGATGCTAATATCAATAATATTCCTAGCACCTCGAAATATCCTTCTTGGTGATCAATATATTGTTCAACAAGTCCAAGCAATTATGGCACTAAACCTTAATGAAAGAAGTTCGTTGAGATACGCGCAAACTGATCTAAATAATGGATTCAAGTTCACAATTCTACCATAACTCATTTCATTATTGAGTTCGGAATCAACTATTTGTACTTACTGAATAAAATTTTGAACACATAAACTGGCACTTATCGTATATCCGCTGCGGTAGACACTACTCAGATAGTTACAAAGCCAAACAACATAACTATGATCCATGAACACTGTTGAGTAAAGGTGTTGGACCAAAAAAAAATCTTCCTCAATTAACTTCAAGTGATCGATTACAGTTTCTGCTGTATGGATGAGGAAAGGAAAATATGTATGCTGGAGTATAAGTATACAAAATGAACACTCTTTTTCCCTAATTTTCCCCCCTATTAACACTTCAAAAATTGGACAGAGATGAAATACAGCGGCAACAGATGAATGCAGCACCCTGTTGAGTCGTCTAACCAGCAGCCCATATCCAAAACATAATTAGAGAAGATATAAGAATCGATATCCAACTCAGGAAAGCAAATGCAACGGATAACTGGAACTTGGTGCATTCCTCGCCGAAACTGCAACTTCCCAAGTCATGAAAGTACAACACGGTTACACCAGCTGAAGAAGCAGCTGCAGCGAGCGATAGTAATCCTGTACACTGCAAGTAAATTCATTCCAGCGATCGATAAGAGATAATTAGTAAACGATATGTTCATTGTGTACTATTAAAGAATACTGTTACACAGCAGAGACTAACCCAGTCTCCAACTACGAAGAGGCTCAGTAAAACATGATTGTGGAAAGACTTCTTCTTTGCCAAGAAATAGGCATCAAAAAATGCAAGTCCGAAGCTCCAGATGACTTGCAAAGCCATTGAGGCTATTAAGTAGCTGCAATAATGACATGTATATGAAAGCCATCAAATTTTAATGTTTTAGTTTTATAAGAAAAGTAAAATCATGGAAATGACAGAGCAATAAATTCGACATGTTGACAGAATGCAAGAGATGCATGAGGCACTGGTGTCTTTTAATATGTTATAACTTGCAAAATGAAGAGAAGCTAGTGCATAGTTCAAGGGAGAACACTTGCTGTAAGACATAAGGAGTCTCGAGGTTATAAAATATCCATTAGTCCTCTCTTTTTATAGTGTTTTTACTAAAAAAATATTGGTTGAAAAGAAGTAGAGGCTAAAGACTCGACTGAATGATCCATGTCAAACCTTATACGCGTCAAAAAGGCATTTTAGAACCTTTTATTCCTCAATAAATTTTGAAGCTTTATTCACGCATGGGTGCTTTCTGATCTTTGGAACACGTTCTTATGCATTATTGGGTTGACAAGGGTCATGCCACAGACCATAAAAGACGCACATATGAACTGGAGCATGCTGAGAGAAGATGAAAACATCAAAAGGATTTGGTTAATGATCCCTGCTGCTAATTTCTGGAGCATTTGGAATCAGAGTAATAGGAGGTGTTTAGAAAATGACAGCTAGAATTCATGCATGATTAAGAACTAAACTGCTCGGTTGGGAGTCATCTCTAAAGTCAAATACTGTAAGTGCTTTTAGATTGGGTCTGCCGAGGACATACAATGATATTTAAAAGGCCAGCTAAGACTTGAATAACAGTTTGGGCATCAGTTTGGACATTTATAAGGCTCATAGCTAGTAGTCACTTGGATCAAAAGAACAATTTTTTTCCTTCCTGATACCGTGAACCCCATCCTCAAAACTCACTACTGAGGAGCCAAAGAGTGGCTTTTCCTAGTTTGCCCCATGGCGACTTGAACCCCCCCGACCTCATGGTTGTTAGTGTAATACCCTTTTCACTTGGCTATCTCTCCCTTGTTGGATCAAACAACAAACATTTTTGACTGGATTAAGACACAGAGGATACTATTAAAAGTTCAATCGCCTCTCGCCAATTCCACGTCACCACTCGCCTTGGCTCGCCTTTTGACCTCGCCACGCCTCGCTGGAAATAGGCGCAGCCCCGTCGCCTCGTCGCCTTTGGCGAGAGGCGCTCGCCTTTAAGAACACTGGTACACTATTGCTTAGACTTCTAGCTCAGGAGGTGAATTTCATGGTTGACGCCTAGATCAAATATATAATACTCTAGTAGTGATTTTCAGATGAGAAGGTTAAAGAAAAGATCTATCAAGATACTAGGTATGAGGACAAATTCTTAGTTAATTTTGCCAAGGTGAGCTTTGCAAAACATAGCCCATCCAAAGCTTGGATAAAGGAGGAGAGCTAGGTTGACACTCATTGTAAATATAGTCAAACTAAGATGAATCCTTGAATAGAGCAGAACACATAGAGTAGAGGCAGCCCCAACTAATTTAGGATTGAGGTGTAGTTGATCGATATATGAATTGCTTTGTTGATTGTCCTTGAGGAAAGAAACAGCAAGGACAGAGCTGAAATTTTTAAGGTTTTAGACCTTGTTGATCATGAAGCATTTGAAACACAACAAAAATTTCCCGGTTCTAGACTTCCTTCTTCTGCAGTCTACACTGGACTTTATAAAGATTAACAAGGTAAACACTCTTCGCGCACCTTACAAACTAGCAGAACAATGACAAGAACTGCATCAAAATTTAAAAGAAAATAGAACTGACTTAAGTTGATTACACATGTATCTTTGTTCAGCTTAGACCCTAAAGCCAAATATCATATTCATGTAGGAAAACATTACAAACAGTTGCTGACACAACAATAAGTATGATAAAAGACTTTTAAGGACTCATTGTTCAGTAATGTTCTTCTAGCTGCATATGTTATTGTCAGCACCAAATAAAGAAATACTAGGATTGATCAGATAACAGATAAATGCCACACCACAATCTATTCCCAACAACAGAATAAAACTTGAATCTTGATCTTCATTCATCCCAGAAACCTCAAATTAGTTAATCAATACCAGAAAATCACACTAACAAAAATAAATGCAGAACTGAGAAAAGGAAATGAAGAAGTACCAAAAAGCTGTGACATTGAAGAAACCTTTAGAAGTAACCATTGAGGCAATTGCACCAGCAGCAAAAAAGCACTGACCCATCCTCAGAAAAAGCCCAGTTAAAGTACCAGGTGTGCCAGCAAAATCCTTCATTCTATCTCCTCAAACTGAATCAACTTTTTACCCTTGTTGATTGGTTTAAAGCAAAAACTCAACAAAATTAAATTATCCAAAGAACATGTCTTTAACCATTTTTGAAACAAAATCAAGTACAAAATTGCATTCTTGATTAAACAACTACCAATTACAGCAACTTTCCAACAAAAAACTGAAGAATAGCTACAACCCCACCTTCAAGATTACCAAAGGAATGTGCCCTTTTTGAACAAGAACAAAAAACAACACCCAACTAAGAAAAAATTATCCAAAGAAGCTGTCTTTAACCATTTCAGAAGCAAAATCAAACATAAAGTTGCATTCCTGATTAAGTAATCTACCAATTACTATGACTTTTCAACAATAAACTGAAAGAATCAAGAAATACAGCTACTTCCAACACAACCCCTTTCAAGGAAAAAGCCCCAAAAAGGCACCTTTTTTTAAGCAAGAAGAAAACAAAAACAGCAAGTTGCTTCAAAGATTTTGCTACCCCAGATGCTAAAATCCAAAAATCTGATGAGAATTTGCCAATTCTTGGAAAAGGGTATGATGACAAAGTGATAGAGAAGGGTGGGGTGCTTTTGGGGGGGGGGGGGGAGGAGGGATTTGGTGGATCAAAAAATAACTAATTTTTGTCAAATGTTATTACATGACACTTTCCCAGTTAAAGAAAATTTTAAAATAAGATAAGAGACTTTTTCACATCAACTTTAATTTCACACCTTGAGACAATTGTTATTGGAACTACCCATGACCAACCAGTTTTTTCTTTGGGTGTGTGTGGGTGGTGTGGTGGAGATCGAATATGTGATATAGTTTGACTGAACACGAAAATTTTAAATATATTTCAAAATTATCTTTAAAAGGTATATATTTTTGTGAATTTTTTTTCCATATAAGTGAGACTCAATAAGAAAAAATGTTTATAGTGTTTACTAAATACTTATTAAATAAAAAAATTTGTTATTTCTTTTTAAATTGACAAAAGAAAAGCGAGATAGAAAAAAGACTATTTTCTATCACCAAACCTCCAACTTTAATAATCATTATTTTTGTATTATTTACTTCCATAACCTCCTCTATTATATTCATATTAAATTCATGTTTATGATTAATTTGTTGTATGTCTCTATGTTACACTATAAATAGAGACATGAAGCATTCATGTTGTATAAATTTAAAGATTTGGTTAACATTGAAAAAAAATTTATCTTACATTGTTCTTCTTATCTTATAATAATATTCTTATCTTCATCTTTATATTGTTCTTTTGTTCTTTTAAGTTTTACAATATTCCTTTCATTGTCGTGGAATTTTCTCATTTTAGTATTATATTCAACTATGTCAAAAAATTTATAGTATTTGAATTTTTCTTAAATTTTTTGTTAACAAAGAAAGGAAAGAAAAGCGCTGACTTCTCCTCATATTTGTTCCCTTTGAAACTTTTTATTGGTACCTTTCATGGTCTGAGAAGTCACATTAAAGTTCGACTATTTTAAATTACGTAGAATTTTATTTGAAGAGAGCGCTTCCTATAAAAAAAAAAGATATATATATATATATCATATATTTATTATTTTAATGCCAATATTACAGGCAAAGTATTTCTTTGTCCCCAATTTTCTATTTTGAGGGGCTAATAGAGATATTTAAAAGACCATAATTTTCAACTTTAATCAATGCAAGGATTTGGTCACCAATTTAATACTGGATTCTAGACATTCATTTATTATTATTTGTTTAATAAAAGCTCCACTTTTAATATCATGAGTGGCTTGAAGGAAGTTCCAATATTGACTTTTGACCTACATCCCTACCTAAAAACCTAAAAAGATATTGACCCTTTTATTTTTTTTAAGAGATAACAGTCAAAAATACATCTAAATTATATATATTTTTTTGAGTTTATTACCTAAATTATCATTTTTTATTTGAGAAATACACCTCTGTCTTTTATACCACTCTTATCATGGTATGTGTAATACACTCTGTCTTTTATTTTAAAGAATTTCCATATCACACTCCACATGGACAAAACATTCAATCTTGACAAAAATTAAATAAATTATTATTAGGTAAAATTAAAATTAAAAAACTATTATAAAAAAATAACATTTTCTTTATAAATAAAATTAAAATATTTTTCTTATCCCACGCCGCCGTCACTTCCTCCCCTCCCCTCATCCAACCCCCACCCTCACTATTTTTTTAAGTTTTTTATTTTGTTTAAATTTCTTTTATAAAAGTATTTCATCTTTTTAACTTCAAGATATTATTTTATTTTCTTAAAAAAATAATTCTACCCATTCCACTTTATCCTCCGCTTCCAATTTTTTTTCCAGTGTTTAGATATACATATCGAAAATATTTTTTACTTGCCGCCACAAGTTTTTTTTTTTTTTAAAATTTTTAGTTATTTATGTTATATTCGGTACACTAGTAGAATATTTTTTTCTGAAAATATATGTACGTGCATATCTAACACAAAATGAGAAAAACATAAAAAAATAAAAATTAGAGGATTAAATAGGATGGGTAGACTTTTTATATTTTTTAAAAATAAAATAATATCAATTTCTATTCTTGGGGGAGGGGGGGGGATGAGTGGGTGTTTTTTATTTTTATTTTTTTTAGGGGGGGAGGATGAAGTATGCAAATTTTAAAAATATTTTATAAATGATTTTTTAAAAAAGAATGGGAGGTTATCGGGATAGGGGGTACGTGGAGTAGGTGGTGGAGTGGGTAAGAAAAATTAATTTTTTATATGAATAGTAATACTTTAATCTTTAATTTTTAATTAATATTAATATTTTATTATTTAATTTTTATCTAGGTAAAATATTTTATCTATGTGGAATACCATGTGTCAAGGTTTTTTCAAATAAAAGAGAGAGTGCATACACCACTGAGGTGTGTTTCTCAAACTAGTGATAATTTAGGTATGAAACTCACTCTCTCAATAGTTTATGTATGATACTAAAAAAAAGTGAATAATTTCGATGTATTTTTGACATTTTATCTCTTTTTTTATACATACTTTACTAGTCTTATTTGTAGTTAATAGAGTTACAATTTGAGGTATTAAAGTTAGTTCTTTAGATTACAGAAATCTCTACGAGTCCGCTCCATATAATTGTGTTATGTATATTGTATGAGAAACAGTCAACTTCGATAAGAGGTACGTAACATACACACGAAAAAGATCCCAAAAAACAGAGAAAAAAATAAACTTCTCTGCTTCTCATATCACATTTTATGCAAAGCCAAGAACATAAACATTGCTGCATTCCGAGAAGGTTTGATATAGATAGTCTACCCTGACATAAACATCGATATAGATATGATCATGTGACCCTGGAGATAATAACTATTACATTGGAGGTTCAAAAAGACCATTGAAGAAGCATGCCACTGACTACAATTGACACATTCCATGGTCTGGTTTTAGCCCAAGGGCTTTGGATAGTAAGTCGAAAAGAATTCCTCATGATACATAAATTTTGAAGGTGTCTAGATGATCATTTTGTAAGTTGGAGTGTTCAACTGACAAACTAGACACAAGTTGAGATGTCGAGATGTGCATACTCAAAGTTAAAGTGCGTGCTTACTTGCTAGTTGAGGTCAAGTTTGAGTGTCTACTCATTTATTATGCCTAAAGAAATACTACAACTGGTCTTACTATAATTCAATACTTACCTGCAAACTGCTGGTAGTTCTTCAGGTTCAATTTGACCAGAAACTATCCTAGCTATGTTCAACGAATCTCTCCAATTCGCGGTCTTTAATTGGTACAGTTGAAAATTGCTCTGGTATCTAACTCTTCTCGTTGTTCTATCATGCGAATAATACTCTTTCTATATAGAAAATCTTGTGATCTTTAACATATGATAGTGCATAGATTATTAATCAAGGAAGTGTTCTTAAGATTTATCTCTTCATCATGAATATGAGCTTTATTTTACAGCAAATCAAATCACATTATTTACAGCAAATAAAATGCTGATATGCTTTTCTAAATGTTTATGTGTGCTTTTTGCTGCTGCTTGGCGGTATGATGCCAGGTTATGCTTCAGAGTCGGAAATGATCCAGACCGGAAATATCAAGAGGCTTGGAGAAAAACTTAGTGATGTAATCACTAGCTAAATTCTTTATATAATGGAGGATTTTCTTCTGATATGAGCTCTTTGATCGGACCATATTGTCAGTTTTGCTGAATGCCTCTCAAAGTGAGAGTCTTTCCATTATATAGAGAGAATAAATATTACAAATCCCTAAAGATCCGTCATTCCTATCCCTAAAGATCAGCTATTCTATCTCTACAAATCTGCTATTCAATCCCTCCAAATCCGCTATTCTATCACAATATTTATTCCTTTGATTATACAACAAATCTATATGATCATGCTAATTTATATCACTATTTAATTACATTAATATATACAATTATTTAGATTTTCATCATGCTAAAATCCCCCCTCAAATTGATGCCGGTGGATCAAGAAGCATCAATTTGCCTACTAGAAACTGATGGCGTTGTCGTGCCATAAATTTTGTAAACGCATCAGCTATTTGAAGATCACTGGACACATGTGGAAGAGTAATGACTCCTTTATCTACAGCTTCTCGTATATAATGACAATCTACTTCGATGTGTTTGGTCCTCTCATGAAAAACTGGATTAGTAGCAATCTGAATAGCACTTGTATTATCAGCATGGAGAGGAGTAGGATGAGATTGAGGAAATCCAATCTCAGCAAGTAATCCACGAAGCCATACAACCTCGGAGCAAGCAGTAGACATGGATCGATATTCAGCCTCTGTTGAAGAGTTTGACACACGATCTTGCTTTTTACTCTTCCACGATATCAATGACTCTCCAAGAAACATGCACCAACCAGTGACTGAACGACGAGTATCAGGACATCCCGCCCAATCAGAATCACTAAAAGCATTAAGACGAATAGGAGAACCAATTGGAAAGAACAATCCACGAGTAGATGTTCCTAGAAGATACCGAATGATGCGACGAACAGCCACCAAGTGGATATGACGTGGAGCTTGCATAAATTGGCTAACTTGTTGCACTGCAAAAGAGATATCAGGCCGAGTAATAGTAAGGTAATTTAGACTCCCAACTAATTGTCGAAACATAGTTGGATCAGGAAGAAGATCGCCTTCCTCACGAAGATACTTCACATTCAATTCCAATGGAGTATCTATAGAGGAGGAATCTTGAAGACCAGCCAAAGAAATCAGATCCTGAGTATATTTGTGTTGGTTTAGAAACACACCTGAAGCAACATTATGAACTTCCAAACCCAAAAAATATGTAAGAGTACCAAGATCTTTCATATGAAAAGAATCTTTAAGCTGTTGTTGGAGGCTAGTAATTAGTGAAGAATCAGTTCCTGTGATGGTAATGTCATCTACATACACCAAAAGAAGAACACAACCTGTAGATGTTTTCCGAAGAAACAAAGACGAGTCATATTTGCTCTGCTCAAAAGAAAATTGTAGCAAAGTAGACCGGAACTTATCACACCAAGCTCTTGGAGCTTGTTTTAATCCATACAAAGACCGCTTCAACTTGCACACATCTGATGTAGGTGATGAGAACAAACCAGGTGGAGGTTTCATATAATCTCTTCTTTGAGATCACCATGGAGAAAAGCATTTTTGACATCCATTTGATAAAGAGACCAGTTTTGTGAAGCAGCAATGGCAATAATAGTTCTCACCATAGTCATTTTTGCTACTGGTGCAAAAGTCTCCTCATAGTCCACCCCATACTCTTGTCTGTTACCAAGAACAACCAATCGAGCTTTGTACCGATCAAGAGTTCCATCAGAATGAAGTTTAATTGAATAAACCCATTTACATCCAATAGGGCGGACATTTGAAGGACATGAAACAATGTCCCATGTGTCATTTTCTTTAAGAGCCAAAAGTTCCTCCTCCATTGCTTTTTGCCAACATTCAAACTTGGAGGCTTGTGAGTAACCTGTTGGAATAGAGATGGTGGATAAAGTAGAAGAAAAACCATACCGTTTAGGAGTTTGAGACACTCTAGTAGATCGCCGAGGAGGCTCAAGAGGAGCAGGCCTTGAAAAAATCTCAGATTCTGGTTGTAGAGCAGTCTCAGGTGGCGGATCTGTTTCAGGATGGGGTAAAGTTGGCCGACGTCGTTCATACACAAATCCTGATTTGAACCGCTTAGAAGACAATGACAAATCCTCAAAAGTAGGAAGAAGAGGAGAAATAGAAGATGACTCAATATGAGTAGGAAAGAAATACTGATTCTCAAAGAAAATAACATTCCTAGAAACACGAAATTTGGTAGAACTTGGATCATAACAAATAAATCCTTTCTGCGAAGTACTATAGCCCATAAAAGCACATCTAATAGACTGAACAGAGAGTTTATTGCGTTGAGAAGGAGGAAGGTGCACAAAACAAACACAACCAAATGTATGAAAACTATGATATCTAGGATGCTTGTGAAAAAGACGATAATATGGAGACTCAATGTTTAACACTTTAGATGGAAGTCTATTAATCAAATAGACAGCAGTAGACACAGCTTCAACCCAATATTTAGATGGAACAGAGGACTCAATCAATAAAGTACGAGTGACATCCAAAAGATGACGGTTTTTATGCTCAGCAACCCCATTTTGTTGTGGCGTGTATGGGCAAGAGCGTTGTGATACAATTCCTTTCTCAAGCAACAAATTATTGAATTCATGAGACATATATTCTCCACCAGAATCAGATCTTAATATTTTGATGCATGTGGAAAATTGAGTCTCAACGTAAGCCAAAAACTTCTTGAAAATGGAAAACACTTCAGCTTTAGATCGAAGAAAATACACCCATGTAAACCGACTATGATCATCTATAAATGTCACAAAATACTTGAAATGAGCATGAGAAATTACTGGTGAAATTCCCAAACATCACTATGAATGACATCAAAACACTTTGCAGCATGACTACCAAATTAGGAAAAGGAAGAGTTTTACTTTTGCCTAATTTACAAGTAGAACAATCAAAGGAAGCAACTGAAAATTGATTTTTATTTCCCAATAAACCAGAATTAAACAAATGAGACAACACAATAGAATTTGGATGTCCTAGATGTTTATGCCAAACCTCATTCTTAGTAGTGGTGGAAGCAAAAGCCAGAACAGGAGGAATAGAAAAGTGTATAGGAAACAATCTTCCAACTTTAGGCCCCTTCGCGATTATCGTCCCCGACACCTGATCCTGCACAAGGCAACCATTACGAGAAAAATTCACATTACAATTGTTATCTACCAATTGGCCAACCGAAATAAGACTAGTGGAGAGCTTTGGTGATACAAAAACATTCTTGAAAGTTTCAGTAATATCCCCAACCTTGGTAATAGGTAAATTACTACCATTGGCAACCTGAATTTGTGTTGGACCATTATACTCACGGATGTTTTTGAGTATATCAGTTGAGTTGGTCATATGATTGGAAACGCCAGAATCAACAAGCCAAAATTTAGATATTACCTCATTACTTTGTAGTCCCAAAGTTGAAAATGCTGACAAGATCATTTGTTGTACCATTTGAGGAGTAATAACTTGTCCTACCGAAGATGAGCTATGTGTAGTGGAATCATTTATCCCAACTTGGAAAGCCTTTGTCCTACGGTTTTGAGGACGTGTGGGACACTCTTTGATAATGTGTCCTTGCTGTTTACAATAATTACAGAACTTCTTGCCACAATTACGAGCAATATGACCATATTTCTTGCAACTATAGCATTGAGTTCTAGCCATATCCACGCCTTTTCCTTTCCCTTGAGCTGCAAATGCAACAGTGACAAAATATCCTTGATGAAAAGCATTTTGTGTGACGAGACGCTGCTCCTCACGAAGTAATTCCCTAAAACAGACATCCAACGAGGGAGATGGATCACGACTCATCAAGTTGGAGCGAACACTTTCAAAGTCAGATCGTAATTTTATCAAAAATTGATCTCGCTTGCTTTGTTCATGAACTCCTTGAATGATGGAGAGAGATTTAGAAGGTATTTTAGCATAAACGATATCGGTAAATTCAACCCATAAGTTCTGAAATCTAGAGAAATAATCTTGAATAGAGAGATCTCCTTGTGAATACATAGCAATTTCATGCTCTAACTGAAAGCGCCTTGCGCTATGGTCTTGGTTGTAAACCTTTCGTAAATAATCCCACATGGCCTTTGCTGTTTTGTATGGCCTGAGATTAAGAACAATAAGAGGGTCAATTGACCCTAAAATCCATGTCATCACCCGAGCATCTTTAACCTTCCATTGACCGAGCTTTTTAGGATCGGTAGGAGTAGGATCGCTTCCATCTATATGTCCCCATAATTCTTTTCCGGTGACAAATAGTTGGAATTGAAATTCCCAGGCGGAGTAATTTTTTCTCGTGAAACGAACATGGAAAGACTCAAACTGATATGACGACATGTTTTTGACAAGCTAAGGAAGATAGAAATGCAATGATGCAAAATAGCCAGAATGAAAAGAGACTAAGATTCCAAGATGCCTTAACTTCCAAGATACTTAGGACTAACTGTTGACTAACAGTAAGCAGAACCAAAACTTCCAAAAGAAAATTCTGGAAGGAACCACAGATGAAGGACACTAAGAATCAAAGCACTGAAAAAGGTTCTGATACCATGTCAGTTTTGCTGAATGCCTCTCAAAGTGAGAGTCTTTCCATTATATAGAGAGAATAAATATTAAAAATCCCTAAAGATCCGTCATTCCTATCCCTAAAGATCAGCTATTCTATCTCTACAAATCTGCTATTCAATCCCTCCAAATCCGCTATTCTATCACAATATTTATTCCTTTGATTATACAACAAATCTATATGATCATGCTAATTTATATCACTATTTAATTACATTAATATATACAATTATTTAGATTTTCATCATGCTAACACATATATCTTTGGAGGTTCGAAAACCCCAGTGAAGAAGCATGCTGCTGATATCCTCGGTCCTACCTTTTTCGCTACAACTCTATGATTTATGCTTAGAAACTTGTCATTTGAAAGGATCTGTTACAAAATCAGACTGAGATAAGTAACAAATTGAAGATAATTAAGACCAAAAAAAGATGTGTTTTGTTGCAAACCTGAAGAAAGTCAGCAATGTTAACAACCAAACCTTGTTCAATCGGTTCAACATCGATCCATTGGTTATTATGCATGACTTGAACTCCACCACTTTGATCTTGAAGCAAGATTGTGAAGAAAGAAATATCTGTATGCTTATCGGCACCAAGAGTTAGCTCTGGCTGTGGGCAGGCTGGGTAGTAGTGGCATATCAATGCTTGTCCTTTGGCACATCCCATAGCTTTCAAGTGGTCTGGTTTTAGCCCAAGAGCTTCGGATAGTAAGTCGACAAGAGTTTCTCCTAGTTTTATGACATGTTTTATGTACTCAACATATGCTTTCCTGGACACCAGGAAATATCAGAGATTACTAAGTTACAAATCTTATAAAGATTCAAGCAACTTTAATCTAGCATGTATAACAATAGTACCATTTTACTCTATTCTAGTAATTGTTGGCTTGTGTGTATTCACCACGAGTCAAGAGACCAGGTCCCTTAACAAAACTAGTAACCAAAGTTACTGAAGTTAGAAGCTGAAAGTAAAGAACACCGATGTTTACGTGGAAACCTTCTTACTCAAGGGAGAAAAAAATCACGACCTGTCACACAGGATTTCTCAAAGCTCTACTAAACTTTAAGCAACTAGTAAATACAGACTCCTAGAACATGACTGACATAGTATTGCAATTTAAGGGCAGGAGAATACAGAGATACCTGCAAACTGGTGGTATTTCTTCAGGTTCAATTTGACCAGAAACCATCCTATCTATGGTCAACGAATCCCTCCAATTCACGGTCTTTGATTGGTACAGTTGAATTCTGTTGTGGTATCTAACTCTTCTCGTTGTTCTATCAAGCGAATAGTACTCTTTCTTTAACTCAGCATCTTGTTCATGAAATTTACGAGTCCCATCAATCATTCCTTCCAAAACACTCGAGGGAATCCCATGATTCATCAGTTGGAAAAAGCCCATTTCTCTGATGCTTCCCTTATTTCATCGACAATCTTCTTACGACCATCTTCAACTTCTAAGCCACCGAGATCAATCACTGGAACTTGTAAAGTTGAGTTTCCCTGAATCAACTCCTCAGCAAGTTCATCAGTTGGCCTAATGAACATTCTTGGAATTTCCACAATTCCAGCATCAACTAGTTCCTTAACACCGGCTTTTGTATCATCAAAAGCCTTTATCTCCTTCGATCGATCATAATCCATTGCTAATTCAGCTTGAGAATCTTCAGCGACAAGACTTATATAGTTCTTTTTTATTTTCAAGAAAACTACTTTTTTTTCCTCAGGAAATAGTCAGTTAAAGACAACACATGCTTATAAATGTATTTTTTTTCAAATGAAATACTCTCTCATGTAGTAGTTTAGCTTGAACCAAAGATATTAATTTACTATAACAAAAATAGCTTTTAGTTGCGATAAGTATATATACACATTACTCCCTCTGTCCTTAATTACTTGTTCACTTTTGAACTGACACACCTATTAAGAAAACAATTATTGACATAGCGAGTTTACCAATTTACCTCTATTAATTATGAAGTGGATGAATTAAAAACTTAAGATTTTAAAAAAGTTCTACCTTTTTCAAAGTAATTAATTGAGGGTATAATAGGTAAAAATATTTTGTCCTTTCTTGATTTGTCAAAATGGACAAGTAATTAAGGACAACTAAAAAGGAAAAGTGGACAAGTAATTAGGGACAGAGGGAGTAATAAAGAGTGTTAAAGCTTTTACCGCTATTAGTTAATTACCTTTGGATCCAATGTCGCTATACACTTCAGGGACATCTGTAAAGAGTGCTAATTACCTCTAAATAATATATTTAGCGACAATTAAGCTATTGTCAAAGATCATTTTTTGTGTAGTATATGTACTAAAATATATTTTTAATCTTGTGGTCATAAACACGTCACGTGGAAAGTTGAAACTTAAGAGTCGTCAAAAAGAAAAAGAAAAAGAAAAAGAAAAAGTTAGACAAACAAATTAAAACGGAGTATCACTTATGGTTGTCACATAACGATCAAGTTTGTCAAATATGTTGTTAGAAATGAATGAGTTTGGCATTTTTTGGTCCCCCTATCTCTTTGCGTCCCACTAATCTAGATTCACTTTGGTCCCCGCTACGATCCGCGCTATCAAAGGTGACTCTATTATTAAAACTCAAACCTGAAATATCTTAAAAATTAAATGAGTACTTACCATCTGTACATAATTTTTGTTGGTAATGAATGTAGCCCGAGGCAGAGCTAGTAAGGGTTGAAGGGTCCATTCGAATTCCCTTTAATGAAAAATTACACCGTTTGACTTGACACACCTCTTCAGTATAATAACATAATGATTGGTATAATAAGTTTATCATTTACTCCTATTAATTGATAGATACTTAAACATTTTTGTGTAAGGCTTTGAGGATTCAAATCTTGAAGAGGATTTCCCCCTCCAATAATCAACACGTGATGTATATGTGCAAACCTTCTTCCTCAAGGAAGGAAAAAATCACGACCTGGTACGTTATATGTAGTATTTCACCAACAACTTCACTAAACGCGAGCAAGGTTTTAGATTACAAAAACCAGGGGAAAATGGCTGCAAGTTCTTGAGCACTTTTAATTGTATCCTGAAAATAGATTGTTGGCTAATTAAGGCCTCATTTATTTGCACTTAATGGAGGTTTGCATTTTAATCATTCAGATTCAGCCTATTAAGTACGTTTCATTTTTAGGTCTGAATCTGAATCATTCATATTCAGATTCATTTGTTTTATTTTAAAAAAACCTCTTAATGGATCTGAAGAGGTCTGAATGAATCAGATCTTTAGGAGACTCTTAACAACATTCAGATTCATTTAATAAATTATCAAATAATAAGTCATCGCTTCTATGCTTTGAGCGTGTCTTTTTATCTCATAACTAAAAACTTTCTTTCTCTCATTTCTTAATCAAACACTACTTTTTTCCCTTAGAACTGGTAGTTTTCATAAATCCTTTCAAGCATTTTTTATAGTAATAATTTTCTTGTATTGACTGTTGGTGTATTGGTGTTTATCAAGGTTTTTGAATTAAGAAAATAGTACTTCAAATCATGAATATTAAAACTTTTAAAACTTTTTTTTTAATCAAGTGATATATTTTGTTGAAATGAAATTTTATGATATTTTCTTAATTTAATATTAATTTCACATGCACATTCAGATATTGAAAACAAACAGCATTAATATTTAGTGTTCAGATTTAGAGACCACATCTTAATATTCAGATGTGTATTCAGATCAAAACACCTGAATCTTAATGCAATCTTAATATTCAGATGTGTATTTAGATTCAGACCTCTTAATTTTAATGGAAACAAATGATGCCTAAGACGATCGATCACTTGGAAAATCCAATGGATGTCATACGAAAATGATCCGATTTTTTAAAAAGGGGATGAATGATTATAGAGCATACATTATTATTATTATTAGAGGAAGAAAATGAAGGATACATGAGGGAGTATGTTCTTGAGATTTATAGCTTCATTTGAAAATGAAAATAAACAACAGACATTGTTTATGGTGATTTTAGCTGCTGCTTAGCGACGTGATGGTCGATCTGTCTTCATAGTCTGAAAAGATCAAGGCCAGTCTTATCAAGAGGCTTGGAGAAAAACTTGGTGACATAATCAATTAATGTAAAATCTTTATATAATGGTTTTTTTTTCCAGATATGAGCTCTTTGATTGGACCATACAGCTTCGGAGGGGTAGAAACTCCGTTGAAGAAGCATGCTACTGAAATCCTCGGTCCTACCTTTTTCGCTACAACTCTATGACTTGCACTCACAAACTTGTCGTTTGATAGGATCTGTGACAAAAATCAAATTATCCGAATAACAATTTGTGAAAAAATGAGAACAAATAAGTTGTGTTTTGTTGCAAACCTGTAGAATGTCACCAATATTAACAACCAAACCATGTTCAATCGGTGTAACATCGGCCCATTGGTTATCAAACATGACTTGGAGCCCACCACTCTGATCTTGAAGCACAATGGTAAGGAATACAGGATCTGTATGCTTCTCGGTACCAAGAGTTAGCTCTGGCTGTGGGCATGCCGGGTAGTAATGACATACCATTAACTGTTTTTTGTCACATTCAGTGGCTTTTAAGTGGTTTGACTTTAGCCCGAGAGCTTCTGATAGTAAGCCAAGAAGAATATCTTCTAGTTTTACGACATGATTTATGTACTCAACGGATGTTTTCCTGGACATAAGGAAAAAAATCAGAGATTACTACATGAGGACAAGGTTGATATTCATTAATAATTGGATTCACGGTCAAATATTTATATACAAGGTTTGGTCAAAATGTACTAAGTTCCTGTGACCCCTTAAGGTATACTCTAGATTCGCTACTGGCAACATGTATCCACATATCAATTAGAAATGAAGATAGAACACTCTACTGAGGCAGTGACCTCTACTCAATAAATCCTTATATTTAATGCAAGAACTTCAACATCGTGTACGAATCAAACAGGACAAATATAGAATTGAAATTCAAATGCAGAAAAACACAGAGTCACCTGCAAACTTCTGGTATTTCTTCAGGTTCAATGTGACCAGAAACTAGCTCAGAGATGTATAATGTGTTGGGAATAAATCCGTAACAGAAATAATATTTGTGGTAATAAAGGTAATAAATGCGGAACACAACAATACGGTTAATCAACGAGAATAAAAGAGAAATAATGACACCAAGATTTTACGTGAAAACCCTCCTAAATAAGGGAAAAAACCACGACCCGAGAGGAGCAACGAATATCACTATAGTAAGGATTTTACACTTGTAGATCCGAGCAAAACTCCAAAGATCACTACACACTCAAAAGAAATAATCCTCTTTTGATTTTTCCACCTCACTATAATATCGCTCACACTCTCTATTTTTTCTCACAGATTATTTTCATCTGTGATGCCTCACTCTTCTTTTCTCTCCTTTGTAATTTCCTTTTGGTGTATTTAGAATGAAGAATTGTCCTCCATTTTATAGAGAACAAATACACTACCCTCCAAATGTGCTACAGAAGAAAAACAATTTTTTCTTCTTCATAGCTTACCTACTCTACCAAACTTTGAAATTGGCAGAAAACAATTTTTTCTTTACCAACTTTGCCAAACTTTGAAATTGAAGAAAAAACAATATTTTTTTCTTTACCAACTCTGCCAAACTTTGAAATTGGTAGAAAACAATTCAAAGTTTGGTACATGGGGATGGACCCCACAATCTCCCCCTCCAGACCCATTCACCTGAAGGAGGTAGCTCTAGGTTTCTAGCTTGAGTGCATGCCGACAAGTTCTTTACATAGCTCGAACTTGTCTTTTGATACCACCTTGGTCAGCATATCTGAAGGGTTTTCACTAGTAGGAATCTTCATGACCTGCATAGATCCGTCCTCTATCTTTTCACGAATCCAGTGATATCTCACGTCGATATGCTTCGTCCTTGCATGATACATGGTGTTCTTGCTCAAGTCTATTGCACTCTGACTGTCACAATAGACGACATACTCCTTCTGATACAATCCAAGTTCTTGAAGAAATTGTTTCAGCCATACCATCTTTTTGCCAGCTTCAGTAGCTGCAATGTATTCTGCCTCAGTTGTAGAGAGTGCGACACACTTCTGCAACTTTGACTGCCATGATATAGCTCCCCCTGAAAATGTAAACAAATATCCAGTAGTGGATTTTCTATTATCGAGGTCACCTGCCATATCAGCATCAGTATAGCCCTTCAAGATTGGATCAGATCCTTCAAAACACAAGCAATCTTTTGTGGTACCTCTTAGGTACCTGAGTATCCACTTAACTGCCTCCCAGTGTTCTTTTCCAGGATTTTCAAGGATTCTGCTAACAACACCAACTGCATGAGCAATATCAGGTCTTGTACACACCATTGCATACATCAAACTCCCCACTGCTGAAGAATAAGGAACTTTAGTCATTCCCTCTTTCTCCTCTTTTGTTGTAGGACACATCTGTTTGCTCAACTTCAGATGACTCGCAAGAGGCGTGCTAACAGGTTTAGCACTCTTCATGTTGAAGCGTTCTAGTACACGTTCAATGTACTTCTCTTGAGATAGCCACAACTTTCTTTTTGTTCGTTATCGAACAATCTTCATCCCTAGAATTTGTTGTGCTGGGCCCAAGTCTTTCATGTCAAATGACTTGGACAAATCTTTCTTCAACTTTGCAATCAGCTCTTTGTCTTGTCCTACAATTAACATGTCATCCACATACAACAACAAAATAATAAAATTGTTGTCAGAAAATCTTTTGAAGTATACACATGGATCAGAATAGGTCTTTGTGTATGTTTGACTTTTCATGAAAGAGTCAAACTTTTTGTACCATTGCCTTGGGGCCTGTTTCAACCCATAAAGACTCTTATTCAATTTGCACACCATGTGTTTCTTTCCAGATACTTCAAATCCCTCTGGTTGCTCCATATAAATCTCTTCTTCCAAATCTCCGTGAAGAAATGCAGTTTTAACGTCCAATTGCTCCACTTCAAGATCTAGACTAGCTGCTAGGCTCAAAATAGTTCGAATAGAAGTCATTTTGACAACAGGTGAAAAAATTTCATCAAAATCAATACCTTTCTTTTGTTCGAAGCCTTTTACAACCAATCGATCTTTGTACCTAACCAACTTGCCATTTCCATCTTTCTTGAGTTTAAAGACCCACTTGCACTTAAGCGGTCTTTTGCCTTTTGGAAGTTCAACTAGCTGGTATGTGCCATTTTCTGTAGAGATCCCATCTCTTCGTGCATGGCTTTCATCCATTGGCTCTTTTCTGGATGAGACAACACCTCCTTAAGATTTTCTGGCTCCCCTTCATCATTGATGAGGACATACTCTGAGGTAGGGTATTTGGATGACTCTACCCTTTGTCTTTCTGATCTCCTCAGAGCTTGAGATTGTTCTTCTTCTTCTGGGTACTCCATTTGCTCGGTATTATCACCGAGTTGCTCCCCCTGCTCAACAATCTCATCAGGTTGCTCTTCATGCTCAGCAACTTCATCAATCGTACTTTCATTCTTTTTCTTGGCCTTCTCGGATAGATCATCAGCAGTTCCAACTTCACTTTCTCGAAAGATTACGTCTCTGCTTTTGATGACCTTCTTCTTTACAAGATCCCATAGTCTGTACCCGAACTCGTCATCTCCATATCCGATGAATATGCAGGGAACTGATTTATCATCTATCTTGGTTCTCTGCTCCTTCGGTACATGTGCAAAAGCTTTGCAACCGAACACCTTTAGGTGCGAGTAAGACATCTCTTTGTTGGTCCAAACTCTCTCCGGAATGTCAAACTCCAACGGAACTGATGGACTACGATTGATAAGATAACACGCTGTTCGAACTGCTTCACCCAAGAATGTCTTAGGTAATTTAGCCATTCTGAGCATACTTCTCACCTTCTCAACAATGGTGCGATTCATTCTTTCAGCTACACCATTATGTTGTGGGGTTCCAGGAACTGTCTTTTCATGTCTGATTCCATGGTTTGAACAGTACTCTTCAAATTCCCTTGAAGTGTACTCACCTCCATTGTCGGTTTGGAGACGTTTTAGCTTTCGACCTGTCTTTCTTTCTATCAGAGCATGAAACTTTTGAAATACTTGAAACACCTGATCTTTGGTTCTCAAGATATAAACCCACAATTTTCGAGAAGCGTCATCAATAAAGGTAACAAAGTATTTATTACCTCCTATCGATTCTATCTCATCAGAATATACCAAATCAAGTATATTCGACTTTCTTTCAGATGATGTCTGAAATGAACTCTATGTTGTTTACCAAATAAACAGTAGTTACAAGGTTTTATCGTTGTACCTTTGGCAAAAGAGATGAGTGATTTTTTGGAAAGAATTTGCAATCCTTTCTCGCTCATATGACCCATTCTTTTATGCCATAAATCTGCACAATTCTCTTCCTGAGCCGCATTTAATTCACCTTGGCATATTTCTGCATTTGTCCTGTACAACGTGCCACGAGCAACTCTTTTTGCAATCACCAATGCCCCTTTGGTGAGTCTCCATTTTTGATTTGCAAAGTAGTTCTCATATCCATCTCGGTCCAAAGCAACTCCCGAGATTAAGTTCATCCACAAATCAGGTACGTGGCGCACATCTTTCAACACTAATGTGCATCCAACATTTGTTTTTAAGCAAATGTCTCCGATCCCCGCAATCTTTGAGTAACTTGTGTTACCCATTTTCACATTGCCAAAATCACCGGCTACATATCTGCAAAAAAAATCTCTTACCGGTGTGGCATGGTAAGATGCTGCTGTGTCGACCACCCATTCCGACTCTACACCTGCCAAGTGCATGCATTCTTCTTCCTCATTTATGAAGAGAACAACATTGTCATTATTTTGCACCATGGCAGTTGTGTTGTCATCATTCTTCTGGCCGCTGCTTTCCCCTTTGCCCCTTTTTAGATTTGGACAATCTCTTTTGAAGTGTCCTGGTTGATCGCAATTATAGCAATTTCTGGCCTTTGATTTTGATCGGACTTTGGACTTTCCACGAACTCCGGATCTACCATAGTTACTTGAGCTCCTTTGGTAACTTCTGCCTCTACTTTCCGTGATGAGAGCCTGTCCGTGATTTTCAGGTCTTTTTCTCATCTTTTCATTAAGCAAAAGGGCTGATGTGACATCCTTCAACTCAATAGAGTCCTTACCATGTAAAATGGTTGTTGCTAAAGTATCGTAGGAAGATGGCAACGAATTTAGGAGCACTATGGCTTTATCTTCATCCTCGATCTTTACTCCGAGGTTTGCTAGCTGCGTGATTAGTCCATTAAGTACATTTAAATGAGACAAAAAATTTGTACCTTCACCCATATGTAGCGCATATAACTGCTTCTTTAGGTACAATTTATTTGTCAGCGTTTTGGACATGTATAGATTTTCTAACTTTGTCCAAATGCCACATGCACTCTCTTCATCGATGATGTTATTAACTACATCATCTGTTAAGTGCAATCTGATTGCACTGGCAGCCTTTTCATCCATTTCTTCCCAATCCTCAAGTTTCATGGATTCGGGCTTTTTGGATTTGCCGCCTAGTGCCTTGTGCAAACCCTGTTGGATGAGCAAGTCTCTCATCCTTCTCTGCCACATTGAGAAACCGCTATCACCGTTGAATTTTTCTACCTCGTACTTTACTCCAGACATTTTTTTTTCACTGAGTATAGTACAATAAGCTGCAAAAATATTTCTGTAAATGAGCAGAACCTGTGCTCTGATACCAATTATAGGGAATAAATCCGTAACAGAAATAATATTTGCGGTAATAAAGGCAATAAATGCGAAACACAACAATACGGTTAATCAACGAGAATAAAAGAGAAATAATGACACCAAGATTTTACGTGGAAACCCTCCTAAATAAGGGAAAAAACCACGACCCGAGAGGAGCAACGAATATCACTATAGTAAGGATTTTATACTTGTAGATCCGAGCAAAACTCCAAAGATCACTACACACTCAAAAGAAATAACCCTCTTTTGATTTTTCCACCTCACTATAATATCGCTCACACTCTCTATTTTTCCTCACAGATTATTTTCCTCTGTGATGCCTCACTCTTCTTTTCTCTCCTTTGTAATTTCCTTTTGGTGTATTTAGAATGAAGAATTGTCCTCCCTTTTATAGAGAACAAATACACTACCCTCCAAATGTGCTACTGAAGAAAAACAATTTTTTCTTCTTCATAGCTTACCTACTCTACCAAACTTTGAAATTGGCAGAAAACAATTTTTTCTTTACCAACTTTGCCAAACTTTGAAATTGAAGAAAAAACAATATTTTTTTCTTTACCAACTCTGCCAAACTTTGAAATTGGCAGAAAACAATTCAAAGTTTGGTACATGGGGATGGACCCCACATAATGTATCCTTCCAGTTTGCAGTCAATCCTTTTGTTTTGAACACATGAAGATTGCTATCATATCTAACTTGTCTGGCTGTCGGATCAGATAAATAGTACTCTTTCTTCACTTCAACATCTTGTTCATGAAATTTACGAGTTCCATCGATCATTCCTTCCAAAACACTAGAAGGAATTCCATGATTTATCAGTTGGAAAAGACCCCATTTCTCAGATGCTTCCCTTATTTCATCAACAATCTTCTTACGCCCATCTTCAACGTGTATGCCACTTGGATCCACGACCGGAACTTGTAGAGTTGACTTGCACATATTCAACTCCTCAGCAAGTTCATGAGGTGGCCTAATGAAAATTCTTGGAATCTTGACTATTCCAGAATCAACAAGTCCCTTGACACCAGCTTTTGCATCATCAATAGCCTTTTTCTCATCTGATGGATCATAATCCATTGCACAAGTTTATTCAGACTAGGAAAGAAAAGAGAGACTTTTGATTTTTATTCAGCTACAACATGAAATGAAAGTTACTGTACAAGAAAATATATAGGAATGAGTGGTAATAAAATAAACTAATGTACCTACCTAGTACATAGCATAAAAATAGCACATGTACTATTTCCAGAGTACTCTACTCTAAAATATCTGTACATGTATATGTATTTACAAGGAAATGTTCTGCTAGAACAAAATGTATTTTTAAACCTTTTGCAATACTTCGGAGTATTTTTGATCTTTTTCCGTAGATAAAGGGAATGAAGAGAAGAGGGGAACACTTACACGGAACACTCATAGGGAACAAGCAACACCACATTCCGCGGTACCAAGAATTAGCTCTGGTTGTGGGCATGCCGGATAGTAATGGCATGCCAACACTTGTCCTTTATCACATTCCGCAGCTTTCAAGTGGTCAACAGTTGTGATCTTAAGGGAACACCTAGCAAAATTTCAACAAGAACAGTACAGATATAGAATTGAAATTCATGTATATAAAATACAAAGTCACCTGCAAATTGGAGGTATTTCTTCAGGTTCAATTTGACCAGAATCTATCCTAGATATGTTCAACGAATCCCTCCATTTCGCGGTCTTTAATCGGTACAGTTGAATACTGCTCTGGTATCTAACTCTTCTCGTTGTTCTGTCAAGCGAATAGTACTCTTTCTTTAACTCAGCATCTTGTTCATGAAATTTACGAGTCCCATCAATCATTCCTTCCAAAACACTTGAAGGAACCCCATGATTTATCAGTTGGAAAAAGCCCCACTTCTCCGATGCTTCCCTTATCTCATCGACAATCTTCTTACGTGCATCTTCAACTTCTAAGCCACTGATATTTATCACTGGAACCTGTAGAGTTGACTTTACCTGAATGAACTCCTCAGCAAGTTCATCAGTTGGCCTAATGAACATTCTTGGAATTTCCACAATTGCAGCATCAACTAGTCCCTTAACACCGGCTTTTGTATCATCAAAAGCCTTTATCTCCTTCGATCGATCATAATCCATTGCTAATTCAGCTTGAGAATCTTCAGCGACAAGACTTATATAGTTCTTTTTTATTTTCAAGAAAACTACTTTTTTTTCCTCAGGAAATAGTCAGTTAAAGACAACACATGCTTATAAATGTATTTTTTTTCAAATGAAATACTCTCTCATGTAGTAGTTTAGCTTGAACCAAAGATATTAATTTACTATAACAAAAATAGCTTTTAGTTGCGATAAGTATATATACACATTACTCCCTCTGTCCTTAATTACTTGTTCACTTTTGAACTGACACACCTATTAAGAAAACAATTATTGACATAGCGAGTTTATCAATTTACCTCTATTAATTATGAAGTGGATGAATTAAAAACTTAAGATTTTAAAAAAGTTCTACCTTTTTCAAAGTAATTAATTGAGGGTATAATAGGTAAAAATATTTTGTCCTTTCTTGATTTGTCAAAATGGACAAGTAATTAAGGACAACTAAAAAGGAAAAGTGGACAAGTAATTAGGGACAGAGGGAGTAATAAAGAGTGTTAAAGCTTTTACCGCTATTAGTTAATTACCTTTGGATCCAATGTCGCTATACACTTCAGGGACATCTGTAAAGAGTGCTAATTACCTCTAAATAATATATTTAGCGACAATTAAGCTATTGTCAAAGATCATTTTTTGTGTAGTATATGTACTAAAATATATTTTTAATCTTGTGGTCATAAACACGTCACGTGGAAAGTTGAAACTTAAGAGTCGTCAAAAAGAAAAAGAAAAAGAAAAAGAAAAAGTTAGACAAACAAATTAAAACGGAGTATCACTTATGGTTGTCACATAACGATCAAGTTTGTCAAATATGTTGTTAGAAATGAATGAGTTTGGCATTTTTTGGTCCCCCTATCTCTTTGCGTCCCACTAATCTAGATTCACTTTGGTCCCCGCTACGATCCGCGCTATCAAAGGTGACTCTATTATTAAAACTCAAACCTGAAATATCTTAAAAATTAAATGAGTACTTACCATCTGTACATAATTTTTGTTGGTAATGAATGTAGCCCGAGGCAGAGCTAGTAAGGGTTGAAGGGTCCATTCGAATTCCCTTTAATGAAAAATTACACCGTTTGACTTGACACACCTCTTCAGTATAATAACATAATGATTGGTATAATAAGTTTATCATTTACTCCTATTAATTGATAGATACTTAAACATTTTTGTGTAAGACTTTGAGGATTCAAATCTTGAAGAGGATTTCCCCCTCCAATAATCAACACGTGATGTATATGTGCAAACCTTCTTCCTCAAGGAAGGAAAAAATCACGACCTGGTACGTTATATGTAGTATTTCACCAACAACTTCACTAAACGCGAGCAAGGTTTTAGATTACAAAAAACCAGGGGAAAATGGCTGCAAGTTCTTGAGCACTTTTAATTGTATCCTGAAAATAGATTGTTGGCTAATTAAGGCCTCATTTATTTGCACTTAATGGAGGTTTGCATTTTAATCATTCAGATTCAGCCTATTAAGTACGTTTCATTTTTAGGTCTGAATCTGAATCATTCATATTCAGATTCATTTGTTTTATTTTAAAAAAACCTCTTAATGGATCTGAAGAGGTCTGAATGAATCAGATCTTTAGGAGACTCTTAACAACATTCAGATTCATTTAATAAATTATCAAATAATAAGTCATCGCTTCTATGCTTTGAGCGTGTCTTTTTATCTCATAACTAAAAACTTTCTTTCTCTCATTTCTTAATCAAACACTACTTTTTTCCCTTTAGAACTGGTAGTTTTCATAAATCCTTTCAAGCATTTTTTATAGTAATAATTTTCTTGTATTGACTGTTGGTGTATTGGTGTTTATCAAGGTTTTTGAATTAAGAAAATAGTACTTCAAATCATGAATATTAAAACTTTTAAAACTTTTTTTTTAATCAAGTGATATATTTTGTTGAAATGAAATTTTATGATATTTTCTTAATTTAATATTAATTTCACATGCACATTCAGATATTGAAAACAAACAGCATTAATATTTAGTGTTCAGATTTAGAGACCACATCTTAATATTCAGATGTGTATTCAGATCAAAACACCTGAATCTTAATGCAATCTTAATATTCAGATGTGTATTTAGATTCAGACCTCTTAATTTTAATGGAAACAAATGATGCCTAAGACGATCGATCACTTGGAAAATCCAATGGATGTCATACGAAAATGATCCGATTTTTTAAAAAGGGGATGAATGATTATAGAGCATACATTATTATTATTATTAGAGGAAGAAAATGAAGGATACATGAGGGAGTATGTTCTTGAGATTTATAGCTTCATTTGAAAATGAAAATAAACAACAGACATTGTTTATGGTGATTTTAGCTGCTGCTTAGCGACGTGATGGTCGATCTGTCTTCATAGTCTGAAAAGATCAAGGCCAGTCTTATCAAGAGGCTTGGAGAAAAACTTGGTGACATAATCAATTAATGTAAAATCTTTATATAATGGTTTTTTTTTCCAGATATGAGCTCTTTGATTGGACCATACAGCTTCGGAGGGGTAGAAACTCCGTTGAAGAAGCATGCTACTGAAATCCTCGGTCCTACCTTTTTCGCTACAACTCTATGACTTGCACTCACAAACTTGTCGTTTGATAGGATCTGTGACAAAAATCAAATTATCCGAATAACAATTTGTGAAAAAATGAGAACAAATAAGTTGTGTTTTGTTGCAAACCTGTAGAATGTCACCAATATTAACAACCAAACCATGTTTAACCAAGATGTCTCGGATTCGAGTATTCTTGTACATAGACGCATGCTTTACCCAATTTTACAAGTACAACTAGGAGGAACTCCAATACATTGTGATAAACTTTCACATAAAAAGTTCAAAGCACTATTACTTTCAATAGTTCCCTTCAACATGAAAATGAAAATTATTTTACAGCAAATCACAAACTATCACATAATTCTGTATGAATGATGATAGGCTTTTCTGAAGGTTTATGGTCATTTCTGCGACATGGTGCTGCCTCGCGTAGCGATTCTTCAGAGTCTGACAAGATCAAGACTAGTCTTATCAAGTGGCTTAGACAAAAAATTTGAGACATAATCAACCACTAGATTATGTCTTTCTTCTGATATGAGCTCTTTGATTGGACCAAGCATCTTTGGAGGTGTAGAAACTCCACTGAAGAAGAATATCACTGAAATCCTTGGTTCTGCTGCCTCATTTGCTACAACTCTATGAGTTGCACTTACAAACTTGTCATTTGATAGGATCTGTTACAAAATCAGTTTGATATGAGTAAACAGTTTGTGAAAAAATAAGAACAAAAAAGTTTGTGTTCTGTTGCAAACCTGAAGAAGGTCACCAATAATAACAACCAAACCATGTTCAATCGGTTCAACATCCGCCCATTGGTTATCACACATGACTTGGAGCCCACCAATCTGATTTTGAAGGATAAACGTAAGGAAAACAGGATCTGTATGCTTACCAGTACCAAGAGTTAGCTCTGGCTGTGGACATTTCGGGTAGTAATGGCATGCCATCCCTTGTTCTTTGGCACATTCTGTAGCTTTCAACTGGTCAGGTTTTAGCCCAAGACCTTCTGATAGTATGCCAAAAAGAATTTCTCCTAGTTTATCGACATGATTTGTGTACTCAACGTATTCCTTCCTGGACGTTTAAGAAAATATCAGAGACTACTAAGTTATAAAATACCATAAATATCTACTAGAAATGAAGATACATAGTTTACCTGCAAACTTCTGGTAATTCTTCAGGTTCAATGTGACCAGAAACTAGCCCAGCGACATACAATGTATCCTTCCAGTGTGCAGTCTTTCCTTTTGTTTTGTACACATGAACATTGCCATCATATCTAACTCGTCTAGTTGTTGGATCAGACGAATAGTACTCTTTCTTTACTTCGACATCTTGTTCATGAAATTTACGAGTCCCATCAATCATTCCTTCCAAAACACTTGAAGGAATCCCATGATTTATCACTTGGAAAAGTCCCAGTGTCTCAGATACTTCCCTTATTTCATCAACAATGATCTTACGCCGATCTTCAACTTCAATGCCACTTAGATCCACAACCGGAACCTGTAGAGTTGACTTGCACATATTCAACTCCTCAGCAAGTTCATGAGGTGGCCTAATGAAAATTCGTGGAATCTCGACTATTCCAGAATCAACTAGTCCCTTAACACCAGCTTTTGTATCATCAATAGCCTTTTTCTCATCCGATGGATCATAATCCATTGCTAAATTCAGCTCAAGAAAGTTTTACAAAATTTGGTATAAAGAGAGTACTACTTAGATGGTTGAGTTTTCATAAACATATTAAACATCCCATTATAGTTTTATAATATATTCCTTTAGCATAAAACAAAGATTTGTTAAGTGCAGTTCATTAAAAACAAATAGTAGTTGAGTGGTTGTAATAATTGATATTAATCAATTGATCAAGTTATTATCAATGTTGCAAGTTGTATTATTCAATCCCTAATTACATTCATTATATTATCAAGCTATTATAATCAAGAAGACAAAAAAAACAGAAGCACATACGCGTGCAATACACTCTCCCTTCACCTTCTCATAATACTGGTACAACAGCCCCTTGCAACACATGATGTTTATGTGCAAACCTTCTTGCTCAAGAAAGAAAAAAATCACGACCTACCACGTAGTATTTCACCAACAAATTCACTAAACATGAGCAAGGAGTGAAAATAGATTACAAACACCACTGAAAAAAAAGGCTGCAAGTTCTAGAGCACTTTTAATTGTATCCTGAAAACAGATTGTTGGCTTATTAAAATAGCAGTGAATACTGATCAGTTGGAAAATAATTCGATCTTCCTAAAAGCGGATGAATGATGATAGTGCATACATTGTTATTATTAGAGGAACAAAATGAAGGATACATGTAACACCCCGTATCCAAAATAGACCAAAAACCAGCTTTTCAGAAAAATCTGCAGGTGCAACCAACGGTGGCATCGACGGACCGTAGCCTGGCCCACGGTCCGTCCTGCACATCCGTCGATGGGGTCAGAAACTACCAAAAATCTCAACCCAGGAAAATTGGTTAAGTCTTGGTCGACGGACCGTAGGTCGTGACCGTCGATCGAGACCCCCCTTCAGCCACTCTCTGACCAAGACCACGGGTGACCAGCACGGTCCGTAAGTGGACCCACGGTTCGTAGGTCTGACCGTAGGTGGGAACTAGCAGGCAGGGGGGAAATGCAGTTGGTTCAACTTCAAATGATCATAACTCTTATCACAAAATGAATTAGGTGTCCCATGACATACCAAAAGATATATAATTGAATTGTATTTCCATAGCCACCGACCTTGCTAAAATCAGAGCTCTGAGTAAAAAGTTATGCCCGTTTTAGTAAAGGCCTGTCGAACAGACCCAATCTACGGACCAAACGACGATCCGTCGATTGTCCAGGCCGTCGTTTGGTCCGACAGCAACTTACCCAAGGGTCTTTTGGTCTTTTCCCACTTCATTTAAACTCTAAGATACGTCGTTTTGACCCTAAATCATCAGATTTGAGTCAGTTTAAGCCTACAAACATAACTAAAACTTACCTAAGTCAAATCATTAATCAAAAGTTAGAAAATTAGAAGCAAGAAAGGAGAAAAAAGGTCAAGAACCCTAGTCAAGAACGCAGCAAGGTTCCAGCAGTTCCAGCCCCAAAACCTAAGTGTTTTTCCATGAATTTCATCACCAGGTATGTGGGATTTCACTAGTGGGTTCCTTTCACCCATTGGGTCCCTAGTTTTCAGTCAGTTATTGATTCTCTTATCATGATTAAACCTAGGGTTTATAGAACTTTGATAGAACTTCATGAGTTTAGTAAATATATGTTCCAAATCAGATTATAAAGTTATTATTCAGATTATCACATGAATTTCAGAACTCTAGCTTTGTATTTATTTAGTTCTTGAATTACACATGCTAGGTCAGATATTTCAGTTACTTCAGATATACATGCCTCAGTTATTAATGCATCATTATCAGATTAGATGTTGCATTCTCAGTTTGCATGTTCAATTTTGAGCTATCCAGTATTTACAGAAAATTCAGACATAATCAGTGAACTACATAAATCAATGGGAAGCATAATAACGAGTTGGACTAGGGTTCAGCTTACCCAATAGTCCCAAGACTACTAGCCAAGTAGGTTGTAAGTCCCCTCTGTGGGCAATCAGTTTAGTGATCACGCCAGCATGCTTTATACCTTTGGCAGGGTATATTGGGTCCTCTCGATGGGGCGTATACATCGGACTCCACATTTAGCTCATGTGATTTTATTATCGGTTATTAGTAGCTCCCACAGTTCAGTTAGACTCTCTTGCATTGACCATTTATCAGTATACTCAGTATTCAGTTTCAGCATGTTATAAATTGGTTATTGCATTCAGTTAGCTCAGAAATTCAGTATATCATGTTCAGATTATTATGCTTGCTTTGTGCTTGTTCAGTTATGTTTTATTTCAGCTTTACTCTATCCTACATGCTCAGTACCTTCAAGTACTGACGCATACGTACACTATATCTTCTTGTGATGTAGGTTCAGGTTCTCAGCATCCAGATCACGCATATATCGATTTCCCGATCTTCAGTTCAGCAGATTCAGTGGTGAGTCCTCATTCTCCGAGGACAATAGTTATGACTTTCATTTCAGTCTTTTAGTCTTTAGTTTCACTTTTTGCTAGATTTAGCTGGGGCTTGTCCCATTATTTCTAGTCCAGTTTAGAGGCTTATTTCAGACATACTTAGTTTCAGCTTAGCGTTGAGTTAATATTTTCTTTGTATTAAACTCATCATTTTTCATATATGTCAGATTTAGCATATGGGTATTCCCCAACTTTTCAGTTTAAATTATGATTTAGCTTCCGCACTTAGTTTATTATCTTTAGTATGATCATGATCATGCCAACAGGGTTAGCTTGGGATCACTTGTAATCCTAGGTTCCGTGTCCGCGTCTCGGGGGTAGCTCGGGGCGTGACAATACATAAGGGAGAATGTTCTTGAGATTTATCCCTTTTTGATTGAAAGTAAACAACAGAATAGGAAAGATGACATTATTTTCCAGCGAATCACACTCTGACTCCGTCTCTCTTCACAGTCTGAAAAGAACAAGACCAGTCTTATCGAGAGGCTTCGAGAAAAACTTGGTAACATAATCAACTACTTGAAAATCTTTATATAGTGGGGGGTTTTCTTCAGATATGACTTCTTCAATTGGACCATACATCTTTGAAGGTTCTAAAAGACCATTGAAGAAGTATGCCACTGAAATCCTTGGTCCTATATTTTTCGCTACAACTCTATGAATTGTACTCACAAACTTGTCATTTGATAGGATCTGTTACAAAATCAGATTGAGATGAGTAATAGTTTGTAAAAAAAATGAGAACAAAAAGTTGTATTTTGTTGCAAACCTGAAGGAGGTCACCGATATTAATAACCAAACCATGTTCAATCGGTGTAACATCGGCCCATTGGTTATCATGCATGACTTGGAGACCACCATTCTGATCTTGAAGCAGAATGGTAAAGAAAACAGGATCAGTATGCTCATTGGTACCAAGAGTTAGCTCTGGCTGTGGGCATGCCGGGTAGTAATGGCATACCATTAACTGTGTTTTGTCACATTCGGTGGCTTTTAAGTGGTTTGCCTTTAACCCGAGAGCTTCTGATAGTAAGCCAAGAAGAATATCTTCTAGTTTTACAACATGATTTGTGTACTCAAGGGATGTTTTCCTGGACATAAGAAAAAAATCAGAGATAACTACATGAGGACTAGGTTGATATTCATTAATAATTTGATTCACAATCAAATAGTTAGATACAAGGTTTGGCAACAGGTACTAAGTTCCCGTGACCCCTTCAGTTATACTCTAGATCTGCTACTGGCAACATGTATCCACATATCAACTATAAATAAAAATAAAACACTGTACTGAGGCAGTGACCTCTACTCAATAAATCCTTAGATTTAATGCAAGAACTTCAGCATCGTGTACGCATCAAACAGGACATATATAGAATTGAAATTCAAATGCAGATAACAGAGTTACCTGCAAACTTCTGGTATTTCTTCAGGTTCAATGTGACCAGAAACTAGCTCAGAGATGTATAATGTATCCTTCCAGTTTGCTATCTTTCCTTTTGTTTTGTTTGTTGGGATCGAATCCACACACACACACTTGATGAATAATGAACACAAGAACTTTCGAGAGAAAGAGAGAAAGAGAGAGAAAGAGAGAGAAACAATAATTCCGTGGTAACACCCCGTGAGTAAACTTCCACGGCGGTCGGGCATATATATATTAATAAATCAGAGTATATATGACAGTACATCAAATATTAATCAGGCTCCACAACCTAACAATTCTCCCACTTGGAGACTGATTCAGTCATCCAAAAATATACATTCTCAAAAAAAATTTCTTCATCATCAACATCTTTACCGCACCGCAACATCTGTAGTAACAACTACAGAAGACCAACCGAGGTTTTGCATAACCCCAGTTTTCCAACATCAACACATTTTGTCAACATGTCTGCCGGGTTCTTTGCACCCTCTATCTTCTCCAAACACATATCACCATCCTCTACTGCCCTGCGAGTGAAATGGTACCGCCTTCTGATGTGCTTTGTCTTCGAATGATAGACTGGATTTTTCACCAACTGTATGGCACTCTGGCTATCTGAGTAAAGAATCTTCTCGCTCTGCTTCTTGCCCAATTCCTCCAGATAATCTGCCAGCCATATCATCTCTTTCCCAGCTTCAGCTATTGCCACATACTCAGCTTCAGTAGATGAAAGAGAAACACACTTTTGAAGCCTGGACATCCAGCTCACTGCTGTTCCACCTATGGTGTAAATGTACCCGGATGTACTCTTGCTCGAGTCAACATCCCCACCAAGATCAGCATCCACAAAACCCTGTAGGGTCACCTTGCCTTTGCCAAAACAGAGTGAAGTACTGGATGTACCTCTCATATATCTCAGAAGCCACTTCACAGCTTCCCAATGCTCTTTCCCCGGGTTTGCCATGTACCTGCTAACAACTCCCACTGCATGTGCTATATCAGGTCTAGTGCAGACCATAGCATACATCAAACTCCCAACTGCTGAAGCATATGGAACAAGTGCCATATGCTCACGCTCCTCGGCTGTCTTGGGTGACTGCCCCTTTGACAATTTAAAGTGATTTGCCAATGGAGTAGTCCTGGGTTTAGCATCATTAACCCTGAATCTGCTCAACACCTTCTCAATGTACAACTCCTGAGAGAGATTTAAAGTACAAACAGATCTATCCCGAGAAATTCTCATCCCCAAAATCTGCTTTGCTGGACCCAAATCTTTCATCTCGAACGCTGCAGACAACCTTGTCTTCAGATTGTTAATCTCCCTCATACTAGATCCTGCAATCAACATATCATCCACATACAAGAGTAGAAAGACATATGAATCAGTGTATTTCTTATAGTAACAACACGGATCCTTTTCAGCTTTGCAGAATCCACTCTTGGTCATGAAGGAGTCAAACTTCTTGTACCACTGCCTTGGGCTTGCTTTAGTCCATACAAGCTCCTGGTGAGCTTGCACACCATGTGTTCCTTGCCTGGAACCACAAATCCTTCCGGTTGCTGCATATAGATCTCTTTATCCAGATCTCCATGTAAAAACGCTGTTTTTACATCCATTTGCTCTAGATGCAAATTCTCCGATGCAACAATACTCAACAGAATTCGAATAGAGGTTAACTTCACAACAGGAGAGAATATTTCAGCATAATCAATACCTTTCCTTTGTGAATATGCTTTAACCACTAAACGAGCCTTGAACCTTCTTTTGCCATCTGATTCCGTCTTGATTCTGAACACCCACTTGTTCAGCAAAGCTCTCTTCCCTGCAGGTAACTCAGTCAACACCCATGTGTCGTTCTTCTCAAGTGACCTCATCTCATCATCCATGGCTTGCTCCCACTTGATCGAATCCTCCACTAGGGCCTCATCAAAAGACTCTGGTTCCCCCTCATCAGTCAGCAATAGATAGTGTAATGAAGGTGAATACCTATCTGCTGCCCTGATGGTTCTGGATGATCTCCTTAACACCTGCTCAGGTGTAACATGCTCCACTTCAGATTCTTCAGTAGGAGTTGGTTGAGTATCTGCTTCGACATCTCTGGGGTTACTCATCTCCAACTCAACCTCAACTCCCACTTGCTTTGTAATCTCTAGAACCTTCTGCTCTCTGTCCTTATACAGGACAGACTCATCAAATGTCACGTCACAATGTCTCAGGATCTTTCTGTTCTTGTCATCCTAAAACCTGTAACCAAATAAATCAGAACCATAGCCTATGAAGTAACACTTCACAGCCTTGGCATCAAGATTGTCTCTCTTTTCTGGATCAACATGAACATAAGCAGTGCAACCAAAAGTCCTCAAGTGTGAGTACTTGAGTTCTTTTCCTGTCCACACCTCCTCTGGAATCTTGAACCCTAAAGGAACTGATGGTCCCCTGTTGATCAAGTATGCAGCTGTGCTCACAGCATCCGCCCAAAATGTTTTGGGCAGCCCACAGTGTATTCTCATACTCCTCGCACGCTCATTCAATGTTCTGTTCATCCTCTCAGCAATTCCATTCTGTCTTGCCTTACCAGGAACTGTTCTCATCAATCTGATTCCCTCAGCTGCACAGAATGCCTTGAACTCTAATTTGTCATACTCTCCTCCATTATCAGACCTTAGGCATTTGACTTTCAAACCGGTCTGATTCTCAACTTCAGCTTTCCACTTCTTGAAGGTTGCAAACACATCTGACTTATGCTTCAAGAAGTAAACCCATACCTTCCTGCTATAATCATCAATGAAGGTAACATAGAATCTGGATCCTCCAAGTGATGATACTGGAGATGGTCCCCAAACATCTGTATGGACCATTTCCAACCGCACTTTCTTTTGCTCTCTAGGAGTCTTTGTGAAGCTTACTCTTTTCTGTTTGCCCATAACACAGCTCTCGCAAAGACCCATATCAACAGACTTCAGGCCCTCTAATGCTCCTTTTGCAACCAGCATCTTCATTCCTTTAGTACTCATGTGTCCAAGTCTGTTGTGCCACTGACATGAACCGAAAGCACCTTCAGCAACAGCAGCCATGTTAATACACCCTGCAGTGGTGTACAAGGTTCCAGATTTGGTGCCACGAGCTACTACCATAGCACCTTTCACAATCTTCCATGAACCTTTCCCAAACTCTGCTGCATATCCCGTGCTATCCAACTGACCAACAGAGATTAGATTTTTCTTGATCCCAGAAATATATCTGACATCCTCCAATGTCCACTGGTTTCCCGAGGTGGTCTTTATGCAAACATCCCCCTTTCCTTCAATCTCCAAGGCTTTATTGTCAGCAAGATATACCTTTCCAAAATTTCCAGATTTGAAATTTTGGAACAACTCCTTGCTTGGAGACGAATGGAAGGATGCACCAGAATCCAAAATCCACGATTCAACCGGGCTGTTCACACTAAGAATTAGAGCATCCCCAATGTCCTCTGCTGAATTTACAGAATCATTGTCATCTCCAATTTTCTGATTCTGTTTCTTCTTTGGCTTTGTACAGCTCGTCCGAAAGTGCCCTTTTTCTCCACAGTTCCAACAAGTCACGTTTGATCTGTTTGGGGATTTTCCTCGATTTTTTCTTTGATTTTGATCGACCATGTTGATTTTGGCCTTTCGTCTTACTTCTCCCCCTTCGGTCAACGCTGAGAGCACTGCCGGATGAATCTCCCACTTCTCGTTTGCGAATACTTTCGCTAAGAACAACATCACGGATTTCATCAAACTTCAGTTTCTCAGATCCACGGGAATTGCTGATCGCAGCAACAACAGTATCCCAAGACTCGGGCAGAGATGACATCAAAATCAATGCCTTAATTTCATCTTCGAAATTAATATCCACAGAATTGAGTTGACTCACAATCATATTGAACTCATTTATATGATCAGAAACAGATCCATTCTCAGACATCTATAAATTGAACAATCTACGCATCAGATATACCTTGTTCATCGCCGATGGTTTTTCATACATGTTTGATAGTGCCTTCAACAGATCTGACGTAGTCTTCTCCTTCACGATGTTGAACGCCACATTTCTTGACAAGGTCAACCGGATCAACCCTAGAGCCTGGCGATCCTTGAGATTCCACTTCTCCTCCGTCATGGATTCTGGCCTCACCCCGGTCAATGGTTCGTGAAGATTTTTCTGGTACAGATAATCTTCGATCTGCATCTTCCAGAAACTGAAATCGGATCCATCAAACTTCTCGATTCCAAGCTTCGAACTATCCATCTTCAGTGATCGTGTTGAATCACCCGTGCTCTGATACCAGTTATTGCGATCGAATCCACACACACACTTGATGAATAATGAACACAAGAACTTTCGAGAGAAAGAGAGAGAAACAATAATTCCGTGGTAACACCCCGTGAGTAAACTTCCACGGCGGTGGGGCATATATATATTAATAAATCAGAGTATATATGACAGTACATCAAATATTAATCAGGCTCCACAACCTAACATTGTTCACATGAAGATTGCTATCGTATCTAACTTGTCTGGCTGTCGGATCAGACGAATAATACTCTTTCTTCACTTCAACATCTTGTTCATGAAATTTATGAGTTCCATCGATCATTCCTTCCAAAACACTAGAAGGAATCCCATGATTTATCACTCGGAAAATGCCCCATTTCTCAGATGCTTCCGTTATTTCATCAACAATCTTCTTACGCCCATCTTCAACGTGTATGCCACTTAGATCCATGACCGGAACTGTAGAGTTAACTTGCACATATCAACTCCTCAGCAAGTTCATGAGGTGGCCTAATGAAAATTCTTGGAATCTCGACTATTCCAGAATCAACAAGTCCCTTAACACCAGCTTTTGCATCATTAATATTCGTTTTCTCATCTGATGGATCATAATCCATTGCACAAGTTTATTCAGACAAGGAAAGAAAAGAGAGACTTTTGATTTTTACTCAGCTACAACACATGAAATGAAAGTTACTGTACAAGAAAATATATAGGAATGAGTGGTAATAAAATAAACTAATGTACCTACCTAGTACATAGCATAAAAATAGCACATGTACTATTTCCAGAGTACTCTACTCTAAAATATCTGTACATGGAAATTGTTCTACTAGAACAAAGTGTATATTCAACCTTTTGCAATAGTTCGGGGTACTTTTTATTTTTTTCCGTTGATTATGACAATGAACAGAAGAGGGGGAACACAAACACTCATAGGGAACAACAAACTACAGGGTCCGGTGTTGGGCTGCTTATATTGCTATCCTTCCCGTATTAGTAGTTGTAGCTAGTATTTCTCCTATAATTTCTTGTCCTCAGTAGTTGGTATTTCTATCATAGCTTTTACATATACTGTCATTGTATTCTAATTATCGTACTATTTCCTTCTTTTTTTCAGTGTATGCTTTTCCTTAAGAGGTCTATCGGAAAGAATGTAAGGTCTTTGTAGACTCTACTCCTCCCACACTCCACCAGTGGAATAACTAGGTATGCTTTTGTAAATCATAAATGCCTACATGACTTTTGAAAAGACGCAGAAGCAAGAACGTTGAACAACAACATCATCGTCATCATACTATGATGATATTAGTGAAAAGATCCTAACGTATAAGTTGAATAACAAAAACTGAAAGATACAACGGATATCATACAAATCTGATTCGATATTGCTAAACAAGGATGAACGATGATATCCATACGTTATTATCCCTTTATTTGAAAAAAAAAAGACGACATTCATTGTACAGAAAATCACGAACTCTAACATTGTTCTTATATCTGATGGTTTATGGTGATCTATCTCTCTTCACAGTCTGAAAAGATCAAGACCAGTCTTATCGAGAGGCTTCGAGAAAAACTTGGTAACATAATCAACTACTTGAAAATCTTTATATAGTGGCGGGTTCTCTTCAGATAAGAGCTCTTTGATTGGACCATACATCTTTGAAGGTGCTAAAAGACCATTGAAGAAGCATGCCACTGAAATCCTTGGTCCTATCTTGTTCGCTACAACTCTATGATTTGCACTTACAAACTTATCATTTGATAGGATCTGTTACAAAATCAGATTCAAATGAGTATCAATTTGTGAAAAAATGAGAACGAAAAAGTTGTGTTTTGTTGCAAACCTGAAGAAGGTCACCAATATTAACAATCAAACCATGTTGAACCGGTGTAACATCGGCTAATTGGTTATCACGCATGACTTGTAGCCCACCACTTTGATCTTGAAGCACAATGGTAAGAAAACTAGGATCTGTATGCTTAGCGGTACCAAGAGTTAGCTCTGGTTGTGGGCATGCCGGGTAGTAATGGCATGCCAACACTTGTCCTTTATCACATTCTGCGGCTTTCAAGTGGTTAGGTTTTAGCCCAAAAGCTTCTGATAGTAAGCCAAAAAGAACGTCGGCTAGTTTTGCGACATGATTTATGTACTCAAGGGATGTTTTCCTGAAAATAACAAATAAACATCAAACAGGAGAGATAGTATTGAGATTCAAGTGCAGAGTATTTACCTGCAAACTCGTGGTATTTCTTCGGGTTTAGAAACTACAGCAGAGATGAAGAGTGTATCTTTCCAGCTAACACTTGTTTCTTTTGTTTTGTACACATGAAGATTACTATCATATCTAACTTCTCGAGTTGGATCAGACGAATAGTAATCTTTCTTCACTTCAACATCTTGTTCATGAAATTTACGAGTTCCATCGATCATTCCTTCCAAAACACTTGAAGGAATCCCGTGATTTATCACTTGGAAAAATCCCCATTTCTCAGCTGCTTCACTTATTTCATCAACAATCTTCTTACGCCCATCTTCAAATTCTACGCCACTTAGATCAACCACCGGAACCTGTAGAGTTGATGACTTGCACATATTCAATTCCTCAGCAAGTTCATGAGGTGGCCTTACGAAAATTCTTGAATCTCGACTACTCCAGCATCGACGAGTCCCTTAACACCAGCCTTTGTATCGTCAATAGCCTTTATCTCAGCCCATCCTTCTTCATAATCCATTGCTAGTTCACTTCCGGATCGTCTTTCTTCCTATTTTCAACAAGGCTAACTCTACACATATATCTTTTAATTAGATTGACGTCAATGTAGTACGTAATATTTCTATAATTAGACACCAACAGTACAACAAAAGAGATATTTAGTGTTACTTTGTCATCAATGGCCTCCTTCCGTTACACGAGCTCAGGCTACACAGGGGCGATGTACCCCCGAGTACCCTCAATGTGCATAGTTACTGTATGACATGATACATAATTATGCCCTTTAACTTTGTCGTCCAACTTTACAAGTAGACACTTGCATCTTGATTTTACTTGAAATATTTGAATAAGTTTTTCAATATTTTAAATTTTAGGGAAATACAAATGCCAAAACAGAGTATTTGCAAATACTGAAATACTATTCAATTAAGTATTTGAAGATTATGAGTTTCAAATTAGACAACAAACTTATAGCTCATTTTTGGGTTTACGATTAAATATTTATACATATTGGATAGATTTCATAATACAAATATATAATCTAAACAAAAAATATTGATTTATTCAAACCCATAGCTAATATTGTAGCTACTACCTAACTATAATAAATGTTGCAAGATAGGACTTGATGACGTTTTCTTTGTTTAATAGGACAACTAATATAATATGTACACCCAAAATAAACTAAAATCATGACACATTTTTTGGAAGTAAGCATGTAGGGTACCAACAAAATTGAGGTCACAACAAGAAATTTCATACACATGAAATTAAGACATGATAATTATGTGAAGTTAGAAGAAATGTATCTAGTCGGTTCTCTAATTGAACCTATGAAGATTAATAAAGTAGGTTTATATGGGTAATAATAAGTCGATATTGACACTGCATACTAGGCCATGATCACTTGAGTATGTTCTTGAAATTAATCTGTTTATCATTGTACTGTGAATCGCAAACTCTGATCGACATTGTTCTGTCTGAATGATGAGAGTCTATTCTGATGGTTTTTGCTGCTGCTTGGCGATGTGGTGCTCGGTATCTATTCACAGTCTGAAAAGATCAAGACTAGTCTTATCGAGAGGTTTGTGGTAAAAATTAGTGAGATAATCAGCTACTTGAAAGTCTTTATATAGCGGGGGATTTTCTTCCGATATGAGCTCTTTGATTGGACCAAATATCTTTGGAGATACAGAACTTTCATTGAAGAAGCATGCCACTGAAATCCTTGGTCCTACATTTTTCGCTACAACTCTATGAGTTGCACTTACAAACTTGTCATTTGATACGATCTGTTACAAAATCAGTTTGAGATGAGTAAACAGTTCGTGAAAAAATGAGAACAAAAAAGTTTGTGTTTTGTTGCAAACCTGAAGGAGGTCACCAATATTAACAACCAAACCATGTTCAATCGGTGTAACATCGGCCCATTGTTTATCACACATGACTTGAAGCCCACCATTCTGATCTTGAAGCACAATGGTAAGGAAAGAAGGATCTGTATGCTTTGAAGTACCGAGAGTTAGCTCTGGCTGTGGGCATGCCGGGTAGTAATGACATACCAACGTTTGTCCTTTGTCACATTCGGTAGCTTTCAAGTGGTTTGGTTTTAGACCGAGAGCTTCTGATAGTAAGCCAAGAAGAGTGTCTTCTAGTTTTCTCACACGCTTTATGTACTCAACGGATATTTTCCTGGACATTACGAAAAGATCAAAGAAATTTTCAGAAACACGTTGGGCTCCCCCGAACCTAATGATTTCATAATGTAGTATCACTTGTTGAAATGCTACATGAGGGCAAGGGTGACCATAACATCTCTGGCAACACCGTGTACGCATCAAACAGGACAGATACAGAATTAGAAAAAATACAGAGTTACCTGCAAACTTCTGGTATTTCTTCAGGTTCATTGTGACCAGAAACTAGCCCAGATATGTATAATGAATCCTTCCAGTATGCACTTTTTCCTTTTGCTTTGTACACATGAAGATTACTATCATATCTAACTTCTCTCCTCGGATCAGACGAATAGTACTCTTTCTTCACTTCAACATCTTGTTCATGAAATTTACGAGTCCCATCGATCATTCCTTCCAAAACACTTGAAGGAATCCCATGATTTATCACTTGGAAAAATCCCCATTTCTCACATGCTTCCTTTATTTCATCAACAGTCATCTTACGACGATCTTCAACTTCTATGCCACTTATATCCACGACCGGAACCTGTAGAGTTGACTTGCACATATTCAACTCCTCAGCAAGTTCATGAGGTGGCCTAATGAAAATTCGTGGAATCTCGACTATTCCAGAGTCAACTAGTCCCTTGACACCAGCCTTTGTATCATCAATAGCCTTTTTCTCATCCGATGAATCGTAATCCATTGCTAAATTCAGCTTGAGACTCTTCAGTCCTGATATATTTTCTTCTTAATTTTAACAATGTGAATCCAATATTTATGTCTACTACATTATTGTACAGATAAGAACAGACTTTAATGCAATAACAATCACGTTTTATACAAAAGCGTATATTAGATCCTTGATCGGACATTGATTTTTGGATTTGCAAGACTACCATTGAATAAGCATGTCACTGGGTGTGTCAAATGAGCGAGATGAGTTGAAATCGATGATATTAAAATAGTCCAAATAAAAGTTGGGTTGGTTCAGGATCCATTTGGAGTGGGCTCAAATGGATTAAAAAAAGGGAAAATTACGCAGCTAAACAAACGTATACTATTTAATTACTCATCATAGCTATCGTTTGTTATAATTGCCACTCGTGACTAACATTATACATTAGTTACGTGGGCTGACTTTGAGTTTATATAACTAGTCACGTTTGTATATGTATAATTCGCCAGGATATACAAATACATATGTATAATATACAATTATTTGACCTATATACATATACAATTCACCTCTCTCCCACTCTACCCTCTCTCGCTCACCTCTCTCCTCCCTTTCCCAATTTTGCTTGCCCTATATACAAATGTATATGTGTATAATATACAATTATATACATATACAATTCACCTCTCTCTCACACTATGCCCTCTCTCGCTCGCCTCTCTCCTCCCTCTCCAGTCTCGCTCACGTCGCTCCTCCCTCTCCCAATCTCTCTTGCCATATATACAAATACATATGTATAATATACAATTATTTAACCAATATACATATACAATTCACCTTTCTCCCACTCTTTTCCCCTCTCTCTTGCCTCTCTCCTCTCCCTCCCAGTCTCGCTCGCCTCTCTCATTAATATATCATGTAACTACAAATTGTAATTATCAAACTATAGCTATGGAGAGTAATTAATTATTTATAAGTGACTATATGTGAAAGTTTCCCATAAAAAAATCAGATTGGATAATGACCCACGACCGAATGAATCTAAATCCTAGAAAATATATAATAGATAATAATATGTCTTGAATGTGGGAACATTCATTACACTAATATAAATAGAGAGTTTTAAAACAGGTGAAATTTGGAGATTAAATTGAGACCAACTGAAAATTCTTTTTAAAATGAGTTAAAACTTAAATGAGTAAAATCGACCCAATTCAAAACCCATAAAATTTTGAACGAATTGTGTATATTAGCACACACAAGCTTGTCATTTGAAGCAGAGAAACTAAGATAGAGAGCAAGAAAATAATCAAGTAAGAACTTACAAGTGGATATCACCAGAGAGGACCCAAACCAAAACTGAAAAATATACACGATTATTATTAGATAAGAGATATGTGGAGATGAATGGATTCAAGAAAATACATTTTAATGTATTATTTATCAATTATATTCAATTAAATATAGTTGGAGGTTTTGTATTTTTCAAAGCTTCCCTTTCTTTTTAAAAATTATCTCATTAAGTGTAAATAAATATCTGAAAAATATTATTAACATTGATAAATTTTAAGTGGTGTCGATTAAATGATTTTAAATTTTTACTCTAATATAAATTATACTATGTATTTGTATCTAATGTGAAGAGATTCATTAAGATGTCGATAGTAAAAGCATTTTTCATCATCAATCGTTGAGTTTTTACTCAAAGAAATTACAAAATATACACAAATATTACCGAGATATAAAATAATAAAGTTATAACTTTGATTTTTAATTCAAAGAGTTCTTTTCCCAGAAAGTGACTAAACTTGATTTTTAATTCAAAAGTCACTCAATTATGAATGTTTAATTTCAAAGTTACTCAACCCATTTAATGATTTTTCATTAAAATTTACTCCCTCTATCCAACAAGATTTGTCAATTATTGACTTGGCACAATCCTTGAGAAACAATAAATTATACGGGTAATATTACTATATTATCCTTTCACTTTATTAAATATTTAATGTTTTAAGAAATGTGTTAGATAATACTCTAAATAGTATTAATAGCAAGAGTAAAATAGACACAAAAGGTAAGTTATCTCTTTATTTTCTAAATTGGACAAGTATTGTTAAACAATTATTTTTAATATAGTGGACAGCTATTGTTAGACGGAAGGAGTACTAAATAAGTGACAGATATAAAATAGATGGGTTAAGGCCAATATGACTGTCGATAAAGATAGTAATCTAATTTATGTGATTAAAGATCCTATGAAGTATGTTCATATTGGTAAAAACAAGTCGATATTGGCAATTGCCAGGCCATGATAGACGGCCCGGTAAAAAAGGCTGCAAGTTCTAGAGCACTTCAAATTGTAACCTGCAAATAGATTAAAGCAGCAGTGAATAGTGATCACTTGAAAGATACAAACTGATCCACATTGTTCTGTATGAATGATGATAGTCTTCTCTGATGGTTTTTGTTGCTGCTTGGTGATCGACGTGATGCTTGGTATTTATTCACAGTCTGAAAATATCAAGACCAGTCTTATCAAGAGGTTTGGAGAAAAATTTAGCGAGATAATCAGCTACTAGAAAGTCTTTATATAGTGGGGGATTTTCTTCCGATATGAGCTCTTTGATTGGACCAAACATCTTTGGAGATACCGAACTGAAGAAGCATGCCACTGAAATCCTTGGTCCTACCTTATTTGCTACAACTCTATGAATTGCACTTACAAACTTGTCATTTGATACGATCTGTTACAAAATCAGTTTGAGTTGAGTAACAATTTGTGAAAAAATGAGAACAAAAAGTTATGTTTTGTTTCAAACCTGAAGGAGATCACCAATATTAACAACCAAACCATATTCAATCGGTGTAACATCGACCCATTGGTTATCACACATGACTTGGAGCCCACCACTTTGATCTTGAAGCAGAATCGTAAGGAAAACAGGATCTGTATGCTTACCAGCACCAAGAGTTAGCTCTGGCTGTGGGCATGCCGGGTAATAATGGCATGCCAACATTTGTCCTTTGTCACATTCGGTGGCTTTCAAGTGGTTTGACTTTAGCCCGAGAGCTTCTGATAGTAAGCCAAGAAGAATGTCTTCTAATTTTATGACATGATTTATGTACTCGAGGGATGTTTTCCTGGACATTAGGAAAAGATAAGAGATCAATAGGACATTAGGAATTTCTACTCTAGATCTGCCACTGGCAACACGTATCTAAATATCAACGAGAAATGAAGATAAACCACTATACTGGGGCAGTAATCTCTAATTCATAAGTCTGAAGATATAACGCAAAATCTTCAACACCATGTATGCATCAAAAAGGACAGATATAGAATTGAAATTCAAGTGCAGAAAATACATAGTTACCTGCAAACTTCTGGTATTTCTTCAGGTTCAATGTGTTGGGTTATCCCACATCGAAAGTGGAAGGGGCTGGTGGTCAATATATAAGTGTGAGGGAAAGCCTCAATCTTCGAGCTAGCTTTTGGGTTGAGAAGGCCCAAGACCACCCAACATTGGTATCAGAGTTCAGGTTGTTAACAAGTCTCAGCCCACCGGGAGAAACTGGGTTGTCGCTCTCTCCAGCCCAAGGCCCGATGTGTGAAGGGGGAGATTGTTGGGTTATCCCACATCAAAAGTGGAAGGGGCTGGTGGTCAATATATAAGTGTGAGGGAAAGCCTCAACCTTCGAGCTAGCTTTTGGGTTGAGAAGGCCCAAGACCACCCAACACAATGTGACCAGAAACTAGCCCAGAGATGTATAATGAATCCTTCCAGTTTGAAGTCTTTCCTTTTGTTTTGTACTGAAGAAGATTGCTATCATATCTAACTCGTCTACATGTTGGATCAGACGAATAGTACTCTTTCTTCAGTTCAACATCTTGTTCATGAAATTTACGAGTCCCATCAATCATTCCTTCCAAAACACTTGAAGGAACCCCATGATTTATCAGTTGAAAAAATCCCCATTTCTCAGATGCTTCCCTTATTTCATCAACAATCTTCTTACGCCCATCTTCAACTTCTAAGCCACTCAGATCCACCACTGGAACCTGTAGAGTTGACTTGCACATATTCAACTCCTCAGCAAGTTCATGAGGTGGCCTAATGAAAATTGGTGGAATCTCGACTATTCCAGAATCAACAAGTCCCTTAACACCAGCCTTTGTATCATCAATAGCTTTTACCTCATCGGATGGATCATAATCCATTTCCAATTCAGCCTGAGACTCTTCAGTACCGGATATACTTTCCTCTGAATTTCAACAAGGTCAACTCTTGAATATTCAGAAGAAACATACTCGCTTTGTCTCTATTTAATTGTCCATTTTTGACTTGCTAGTGAGTTTATCATTTTACCCCGTGATTCTACCTTTTTCAAAAACATTATCTCTCTGAATAAATCACGGGAATAATAGGTAAAAAAATATTATTTTTTCTTGATTTGTCAAAAATGACAAGAAAAAAGGGACGGAGGGAGTATATCTTTTATTAATAGTTTGAAGTTAAGACTGTAGATCTTGGTATCACACTGTCCTAGAATTCTGTAAAATATTAGTTTAATGTTGTTTACTATAAACTAATGAAGTTAGGTGGACATATTGCAAAGAAACCATAAATACACCACATGGATTTCTGGAAAATCCTATTGGGGTTAGATGCAAAAGGAGTAAGAAGGCTGACCATATGATTAAAAAAATATTCACACATTGGTAACAGAAAGAGTGCAGAATATACAAATAAATGGGGATAAGCTGCATATTTCTCCAGTACACATGTGTAAAATATTATTGTACAGATAAGAACAATCATAGGTTTTATGAAAGACTATACCGATGGCGTTTGTTGCCTAGAAGATTAGGACATGTTAATGTTCCGTATATAAAGAAAACACAGTTTCTTGGTTCAGACTCAAATAATATTAACAATGTGAAATATGTATTGAAACTAAAACAACTAAAACAGCAGTTAATAGTGATCACTTGAAAGATCCCATAAATAACTGATATAATTTTGCAAGAAGGATAGGATAGTGCATAACATTATTTGAAAATAAACAGCAGAATAAGAAAGACATTGTTAAAAATAGATTATTGTACTGTGAATTGTGAACACTGACATTGTTCTGTCTGAATGATGATAGTATTTCCTGATGGTATATGATTATTTTTGCTGCTGCTTGGCGATGTGGTTATCGGTCTCTATTCACAGTCTGAAAAGATCAAGACCAGTATTATCAAGAGGCCTGGACAAATACTTAGCGAAGTAATCAGCTACTAGAAAGTCTTTATATAGTGGGGGGTTTTCTTCTGATATGAGCTCTTTGATGGAACCATACATCTTCGGAGGTGATGAAACTCCAGTGAAGAAGCAAGCCACTGAAATCCTTGGTCCATGATTTTTTGCTATAACTCTATGAATCACACTTACAAACTTGTCATTTGATAGGATCTGTTACAAAACCAGATGAAGATGAGTAACAATTTGTAAAGAAATGAGAATAGGAAGTTCGGTTTTGTTGCAAACCTGAAGAAGGTCACCAATATTAACAACGAGACCATGTTCAATCGGTTCAACATCGGCCCATTGGTTATCATTCATGACTTGGAGCCCACCAATCTGATCTTGAAGCAGAATGGTAAGGAAAACAGGATCTGTATGCTTACCACTACCAAGAGTTATCTCTGGCTGTGGGCATGCCGGGTAATAATGGCATGCCAACGCTAGTCCTTTGTCACATTCCGCACCTTTCAAGTGGTCAGATTTTAGCCCAAGAGCTTCTGATAGTAAGCCAAGAAGAATGTCCCCTAGTTTTTTGACATGATTTTTGTACTCGAGGAATGTTCTCCTGGATATTAGGAAAAGATCAGAGATTACTAAGTTACAAAAACTTCAACACATTGTACGCATCAAACATGACAGATATAGAATTAAAATCAAGCGCATAAAATACAGAGTTACCTGCAAACTGGTGGTATTTCTTCAGGTTCAACGTATCCAGAAACTAGCGCAGAGATATGTAATGAATCCTTCCAGGTTGCAGTCCTTCCTTTGTTTGTCAACACTTGAAGATTGCTCTCATATCTAACTCCTCTGGTTGGATCAGACGAATAGTACTCTTTCTTCACTTCAACATCTTGTTCATGAAATTTACGAGTCCCATCGATCATTCCTTCCAAAACACTTGAAGGAACCCCATGATTTATCACTCGGAAAAAGCCCCATTTCTCTGATGCTTCCCTTATTTCATCAACAATCTTCTTACGCCCATCTTCAACTTGTACGCCACTGAGATCCACCACTGGAACCTGTAGAGTCGACTTGCACATATTCAACTCCTCAGCAAGTTCATGAGGTGGCCTAATGAAAATTCTTGGAATCTCGACCATTCCAGAATCAACTAGTCCCTTAACACCAGCCTTTGTATCATCAATAGCCTTTACCTCATCCGATGGATCATAATCCATTTCTAATTCAGCTTTAGACTCCTCAGCAAGGTCAGATCTTGAACATCTCTTTTTAATTAGTTTGAAGTTAAGACTACAGATCTGGGGAATCACTTTGTCGTAGAATTCGTTAAAATAGTACTTTAATGTTTTTTACTATAAAGTATAAACTAATGAAGTTAAGTGGACATATTGCAAAGAAACCATAGACCCACCACATGGATCTCTGAAAAATCCTATTGGGGTTAGACACAAAGAAGGATCTGACCATATGATTAAAAAAAAAAATCGCACATTGGAAACAGAAAGAGTGCAGAGTAACCTAAAATATCCAAACAAAATGCTGCTATTTTATTCAATATGAAATGCTTACATATAAAGGGATAAGCTGCATATTCCTCCAGTACTCATGTGTAAAACATTATTACAGATGAGAACATACTTTAATGAACAACAATCATAGACGTTTGTCGCTGCTTGGTAATGTAGATTTTTTGTATTTTTTCAGAATCTGAAAAGGTCAAGGGCAGATGTACCAAGAGGCCTGGACATAAACTTAGAAATGTAGTCAGTTACTGTAAATTCTTTATACAAAAGGGGATTTTCTTCAGATATTAGATCCTTGATCGGACCGTAGATCTTTGGTTGTGCAAAACTACCATTGAAGAAGCATGCCACTGACATTCTTGGTCCTACCCCGTTCGCTAAAACTCTATGATTAGCACTCACAAACTTGTCATTTGATAGAATCTGTGATAAAACCAAATTGAAATAAGTTGGACAATTTTGTCTAGAAGATAAACCAGACTAAGAAAAGTTTTTTTTTTTTTTTGTTACAAACCTGAAGTGCTTCGCCAATATTAACAACCAATCCTTGTGAAACCGGTTTAACATCGATCCATTGGTTATTGTGCAGGACTTGAAGGCCACCAATTTGATCTTGAAGCAGAACAGTAAGGAAAGCAGGATCTGTATGGTTCGCAGCGCCAAGAGTTAGCTCTGGCTGCGGGCATGCTGGATAGTAATGGCATACTACTGATTTTCCTTTACTACATTCCATTTCTTTCAAGTGATCTGGTTTTAGCCCGAGCGCTTCTGATAAAATGCAGAATATAGTTTCTCCTAGCTTTGTGACATGATTTATATACTCAACGATTACGTTCCTGGATATTAGAAAAACGATTTAAGATGTAATATAGCCTAACATGTCAAAAAACCGTACTACCATTTCAAGATATAATTCAGTGAATAAAACACTACCCTTTCTAACAACATGAGCTTTTTAGATGAGATGTTCACAAAATTCAATATGGTACCAGAGTAGGTAGAGGCCCTGAGTTCAAATCTCATTGACGCCTATTAGACAAGAAAAATTCATGTACATTTGTGGAGACGTGTTAAAGATATAATTAAGTGGATTAAGGTATACCTTCTCCAACAACTTAAGTTTTTAGATACGTAATTACACAATTATCGAGAAATCTGTCCAAGCAACTGATCTAACTACTCCATGAAAAATCAAAGGCATGAAATTCAAGAACAGAAGATCTATATATACTTACCTGCAAACTGCTGGTAGTTCTTCTGGTTCAATATGACTTGAATGTAGCAAAGAAATGTTCAATGTATCCCTCTAGTTTGCAGCTTTTGACTGATAAAGATCAAAGTTGCTCTCATATCTTACTCTTCTCGATGTGAAATCACGCGAATAGTACTCTTTCTTTACCTCAGCATCTTGTTCGTGAAATTTACGAGTCCCATCAATCATTCCTTCCAATACACTTGAAGGAATCCCATGATTTATCAGTTGGAAAAATCCCCACTTCTCCGATGCTTCCCTTATTTCATCGACAACCTTGTTACGATGATCTTGAACTTCTATGCCACTAAAATCTATCACAGGACAATGCAGAGTTGGCTTACCATGAGTCAACTCTTCAACAAGTTCATCAGATGGCCTAATGAATATTCTTGGAATTTCCACAATTCCAGAATCAACTAATCCTTTAACACCAGTTTTTGTATCATCAAACGCTTTTAATTCCGCCAAGCGATCATAATCCATTGTTAATCCAGCTTGAGACTCTGCAATTCTGGACATATTTGTTCTTAATTTCAATAAGGGAAAGATTGTTGAACAATTAATAAGTTAGTTAAAAGTCAACTAGTGCTCATAAATAATGTGATCCAATGTGAATCAATATTAAAAAAGAATCATCAAACAACAACAACAACATATTTAGTGAAATCCGAGCAGTAGAGTCTAGAGAGGATAGAGTATATGCAGATCATACCTTTACTTCGTAGTCATGGAGGTAAGGATACGATTTTTGGAGGATGCTCGGCTCAAGTATAACATATCAGAAATAAAAAAGGAAAACTGAAAGTGGAGAAACAAAACAACTAGTAAGGAAATAATAACAACCATAAAATAATACTCCTCCGTTCCTATATTAGTTGTCACCATTTTAGATTTCAAACTCCTTAAGAAATTAAGTAAATTTACATTATACCCTTATTTAGTGTTCTCTTAAAATTAAATTTTCAATAAATGAACATGAATTAATTTATTTTGATTAAACACGAATAAATTACTTAGTTTTTCTATTTTAGTTAAATTAATACTTTTAAGTGGAGTAACTCTCAAAGATAAAATAGAAAGAAAAATTCATTTATACATTGATTTTGTGAAATAACTAAGGAACGGAGAGAGTACAAAGAAATATTCAAAATGCACACTTTTTACTATTATTAGTCTGAACTAGGGTATCAAAAGTATGACCCAAAATTGATGGCCCCACAGTCCATCCAATAAACAATTTTGAATAGTAATACTAGCTTGTACTCCCTTTATCCATAATTATTTGACAAATATATTAAATATAGATATCTAAGATTAATTGTTAATTTAAATAATTAAGAAATAATTAGTTATTTTTTTCCAATTCTATCCTTAATAATTATTTTATTTTGTTCAATTAAAAAAGTTGTGTAGACTTTTGATATTCTTGCTATAATAGAGTTATATTAGTCAAATTACACGTTGAGAGCGGTATAAAAGAATTCTTCTAGATGTAGATGTAGATTAGGAAAGATAAACGGCTATTAATTAATTAATTAATACTCCAATCTTTATTATTGAAGGCTAATGGAAGCAAGCAGTTATCAATGACTTTATGAAGATCTGAACCAAAACTGAAAAATATATAAAATATGAAAGAGCTAGAGAAAGAAAAAAAAGGTGTGGAAGATGAATGGATTAAACGAAAGTACAAATATGAAAAGAAAGAAAAAGGTTACAATATATGACACATTTGCCCTTAAATAAATAATAAAATTACTGACATGCCATTGAAAAAAAACTAACAAAGATGAATAAGAATTTTTAACTAAAAAAAGAGGTGTTATATCACCTACTCTGTGCGCGGATATATTATACTAGAACATAAAATGTACTTGTCATTTTTTTTAATATCGGACTAATTTATAAGATAATCAATTTAGTAAATTCATTAGATATATTTTTATAAGCGTTTTGCGCGGAAAAGTCAGCTTGATAAAATCAAACTTAATTAGTCTTCAACTATAATGTAAGAAAACTAGAAATTGCCGACATATTTTTGATTAATATCCAAAAGGACCCACAATAATTTTATATGGAAGTTGAGCTGACTTTAACATGTTTATTTGACCAATCAATAAATAATTAGTTATTGATTTTTGTGATCTCACTCATATTTTGATTGTTATGATAAATACCTAGAACGAGCTTGTCTGCTGATCACTATCGTCATTTTATTCATTGAACTAGAAGCTATCAATTCGGAATTGAAATGGATTATGATCCATCGGTTGAGAAAAAGGCTATTGATGATACAAAGGCCGGTGTTAAAGGACTAGTTGATTCAGGAATAGTCGAGATTCCAAGAATTTTCATTAGGCCATCTCATGAACTTGTTGAGGAGTTGAATATGTGCAAGTCAACTCTACAGGTTCCGGTGGTGGATCTAAGTGGCGTTGAAGTTGAAGATGGACGTAAAAAGATTGTCGATGAAATAAGGGATGCATCTGAGAAATGGGGATTTTTTCAACTGATAAATCATGGGGTTCCTTCAAGTGTTTTGGAAGGAATGATTGATGGGACTCGTAAATTTCATGAACAAGATGTTGAAGTGAAGAAAGAGTACTATTCGTCTGATCCAAGCCGAGGCGTTAGATTTGAGAGCAATCTTCAACTGTTGACAACAAAAGGCAGACATGCAACCTGGAAGGATAGCTTATATATCACTAAGTTAGTTTCTGAACCTGAAGAAATACCAGAAGTTTGCAGGTAATTATGTATTTTACGCGTACAGGGTGTTGAAGTTTTTGCATTAAATCTTGATATGTTTGATCTTTTCGTAATGTCCAGGAAAATATTGGTTGAGTACAAAAATCATGTCATAAAACTAGGGGACATTCTTCTTGGCTTACTATCAGAAGCTCTTGGGCTAAAACCTGACCACTTGAAAGCCGCGGATTGTAACAAAGGACTAATGTTGGCATGTCATTACTACCCGGCATGCCCACAGCCAGAGCTGACTCTTGGTACCGGTAAGCATACAGATCCTGATTTCTTTACCATTCTGCTTCAAGATCAGAGCGGTGGGCTCCAAGTCATGCGTGATAACCAATGGGCTGATGTTGAACCGGTTGAACATGGTTTGGTTATTAATATTGGTGACCTTCTTCAGGTTTGGCAACAAAACACAACTTTTTGTTCTCATTTCTTTACAAATAGTTACTCATCTCAATCTGATATTATAACAGATCGTATCAAATGACAAGTTTGTTAGTGCAATTCATAGAGTTGTAGCAAATAAGGTAGGACCAAGGATTTCAGCGGCAAGCTTCTTCACTGGAAGTTCTACACCTCCGAAGATATATGGTCCAATCAAAGAGCTCATATCTGAAGAAAACCCCGCACTATATAAAGACTTTCTAGCAGCTGATTATACTGCTAAGTATTTATCCCAGCCTGTTAATACTCTTGATCTTTTCAGACTGTGAAGAGAGACCGAGCACCACAATGTCAGAGTTTGTGATTCGTTGTACAATAAATGTCGTCTTTCATATTCTGCTGTTTAGTTTCAAATAAAAAGGGATGAATATCATAAACACACTCCCTTATGTATCCTTCATTTTTGTTCCTGTAATAATGTATGCACTATCATCATTCATCCCCTTTTAGAAAAATCGGATCACTGATATAGTTGAGTGATAAGAGCAGAAGTGATTTTATAGGTGAAACAGTGATATAGTTGAGTGACCTTATAGGTGAAATGACAACAGTTGAGTGAGTTTCATATTACAGAACAAAATTGAGTGACTTTCTGAGCTACAAATTGTTAGTTGAACGACGGTCTGAGAAGTTAACTCAAAGAAAATGGACCTTAGAAACTAACTCATGAGGTGATGATTAGGTAGGACCTTAAAAGGAGATAAAAAGCTGATCGATCATCCTTCAACGGACACGAGACACTTGACAATAAGGTAAAGCGTAAAGAAAAATTCGAAAGAAATGTTAAGTCCTGAGAAGATGTTGAAACATATCTGTAAATCCTTTTGAGTATTTCTGCAATTTGAAAGGTGACAATAACGAAGTTCCATCGAGCCCTTTGTTGTATAGACGTGTGACATACTCTTTTCTGCTTGTTTCCCGGTAGATTGGAGGGTTTTCTTTGGATAACAACTCCTTGATCGGACCATATAATCTCGATTCACTGCCTTCTTGAAAATGCATTCTGAAAAAACTTGCCACTGAAATTCTTGGTCCTGCATTTTTCGCCAAAACTCTGTGAAGAACACTTTTGAACTTGTCATTCGTGATGAGCTGCAAAACAAAAAAAGATGGAAACTAGTGAATTCATTAATCAAGTTCGTGACGTTTACATAAAGAGTTTAAGTTATGTGCACAGACAACGTATACATTTCTTACACCTAGAATAATAGGTAACATTTCGTAACAAGACTGATAAGGTCATAATAGCCTGAAAATCAGTGTAATAACCAGCTATAACCGTGAATGCTAGTATCAAAATTTGTTTTCGATGTCAATATATATAACTTAAGTCCGTGTATTTATACATCAAGCTCGTTTTACAAATGTTTACTTGCCTGCATAAGATCTCCAATGTTCACTATTAGAGCTCCAGGTATGAAAGGAACATCAACCCATTGATTTTTATGAAAGACTTGGAGGCCACCAATTTGATCCTGTAATACAATAGTCAAGAAGCCACTATCCGTGTGACCGCTAAGGCCTAAAGTCAGATCTGGTTCAGGGCATGCTGGATAATAATGGCCGGTGATGAACAGCCCCTCGGCACATTCCATGTCTTTCAAGTGATCTGATTTGAGTTGTAGAGCCTCAGAGAGTAGCTCAAATAGAGTAAGTCCCAGTTTCATGATGTACTTCGTGTATTTGATCAAAACTTCTCTGTAAAGTCAAAATATGCATTCAATAAAGCAGAGATGACATTGGAAATGTTAAGCACATTTGAACATTAGCATGATGATAAGGAAACATATAACTAGTTCATAATTTGTTCCGAGTCAAATAAGCCTATCTTTTTAAGGCTTTTGTCTAAACTACTCTTTGTTTCTCCCTTAACATTTTGTACCTGCAAACCTCGGGAATTACTTCGGGATCAGGAGGATTAGGAGCCATGACACAGTAAAGGGTGTCCCTCCAGTTAGCTGTTGGCGATTTGAGTAGATCAAAATTGCTATTGTAAGTGACCTTCCTCGTAACATCACGTGAGTAGAACTCTTTCTTCACCTCAGAATCCTGCTCATGAAAATGACGAACGCCTTCTAGTACATTCTCCTTAACACTTGATGGGATTTCATGATGGACAATCTGGAAAAATCCCCAGTTTTCACAAGCATTCTTTATTTCTCGAACAATATCAGCTCGTTGAGCTGCACTATTTTCTAACCCTTGAAAATCTACTACAGGAATGCTAAACTTACTAGTAACATCAGGGTCCGATTTCTTTTCACTCACATACTCGTTGTGTAAGAATATACGTGGCAACTTTGTGACACCGGCATCTAGTAGTCCTTTTACCCCCATCTTTGAATCATCAAAGGAATGCACTTCATTTTTTCTATCATATTCTGAACTGTCATCTTGCTCGATACTTTCATTTCTTGAGACAACCATTTTTCTCCTTTGAGAGGAAAACTCTGTTGTTGAGTATGAAATCAAGATTCTTTACAGACATAATTAATAAAATGGGATAAAATAGGGGTACTTACAAAATTGATATTATAATATAGTTTTTATGGAATCAGATTCCATCTCAATGCAAAGCCAAGAAGCTCCAGGACAAAGGCAGACATACTGTACTACAGACAAGTTTGGAACTATAAGATTATAATAAGTTATGTCTTGTTCAAATAACAATAGAATTTTGAAATATTTTGTTACATACTTTCTCTTTTAAAAAGACAGAAACATGAAGAGCACATGTTCGGTTGGTCAAAATTCTTCGGAAAATATTTTCTCTTGGTAAAACAATACTTCCCTTGACGAAAATGATTTAGTGACAATACAGACGTTCCATCGAGCCTTTTGTTGTATAGATAAGCAACGTACTCATTTCTGCTTGGTTCCCGATACATTGGAGGGTTTTCCTCTGATAACAACTCCTTGATTGGCCCATATAGTCTGGATTCACTGCCTTCTTGAAATTGCATTCTGAAAGGACATGCTACTGAAATTCTTGGTCCGACATTTTTAGCCAGCACTCGGTGAAGAACACTGTTGAACTTATCGTTTGTGATTAACTACAAAACAGAATGCAAACTAATGAAGTACTCGATCAAGTTTGTGACTTATACATAAATACATAAAAGAATTTACAATTATGAACTTGCCTGCATTAAGTCTCCAATGTTAACTATTAGAGCTCCAGGCAAGAAGGGTACATCAACCCACATATTTTCATGAAAGACTTGAAGGCCACCTATTTGATCTTGTAATAGAATAGTCAAGAATCCGCTATCTGTGTGGCCGCTAAGGCCTAAAGTGAATTCTGGTTCAGGGCATGCCGGATAATAATGGCCAGCTAAGAAAAGCCCCTCCGCACATTCTATGTCTTTCAAGTGATTTGAGTTGAGTCCTAAAGCTTCAGAGAGTAGCTCATATAGAGTAAGCCCCAGTTTCATCACGTACTCCGTATATTTGATCAATACATCTCTGTAAAGTCAAAATATTGTGTTCATAGAAACTTGACGCAACTTCGTATCATCAAATGCTTTTAATTCACTCATTTTGTCGTAATTTTTCTCAACTGTGACCTGAAAATCATTAGTGCAGGAGAGTACCATCTTCTTTGCTAGGATGTTAAGAACAAGAGTTTCTGAGGTCAGTTAGTACCTAATGGGCATCATATCATCATATATTTTTATATCAAAAGTCGGAAGGTCCAAAGTCAAAAAGTTGAAAGACGAAAATGCCCATATAATGACCTTTTTACCGTGCATAGCGGGATCTTAGTGCACCGAGGCTGTCCTTTTTTACTCAGGTTTCCTCTTTTAGTGCTCAATAAGCCATTAATTTAGATTTTTGGACAATGGTTAGAGTTATTGTCAATGATCTATTATTGAATTCATATACTTGGGATGAATCTAGTTTACTTTATGAACAAGAGACACTAATTTAGACTTTTGGACCACAATTGTCACCATCTAACAGTTCATACCAACAAACTAGATATTTGAAGCAGAAGAAAACAAAAGAAAATGAGTTAATTGTTTTTAGTCCCTTTATTTGGTCACTGTCTGAATCCACTGCCACCCCCAACCCCCCGCCCCACCACCACGACGAAAAAAAATATACGGATATCAGATGAGTCTGCTCTTTGTGTTTGAACTGTGTCTGTGTCTGCTCTTTGTGTCTCAACATGTTCCAGGCACTGTTAACTTTTGAATTTCCATGTGCGTGTAGTCGTCCTTCCATGGTCTATCCAATGGATATACTATATGATGTAATGCTCCCCGCCTTGTCGAATTTTCATACCATACATTTGAAGTAAAAATAACGGTATCATCAGCATATATCAAATGGTTCAGTGGTTTACAAGGGTCAGCTATAACATATAACAGAGATGACCCTTTGACATGAGTCTGAATTCATTAGAAAGGTAATTTTTAGACAAGAGGAAGGGAGAAGACAACATTTTGTAAGTATGAAATACATCTATCAGTCATAAACCTTCTGCACCACACTATATTGTGAATCTTATCAGTCACGAGTACGATCTTGCAAAGATCATAATAGTTCATGTTTCAACATCTATGAAACTTCGGCTTAAGATATAATAAAAAGTTAAATTCTCGGTAATCATCATACATTCCATTGTTTCATTACTATGATTAGATCTTGAAATGTAACAGTGCAGAAGTTCCATCTAAACCCTTCTTACGGAAGTAATCATTATAGTCTTTCACTGTGGTTGCACGATATTTCGGAGGATTATCTTCTGATAACAATTCAGCAATTGGTCCATAGAGCTTCGAAGATGGAAATGGACCGGTAGTGAAGAAGCTTGCAACTGATATTCTTGGTCCAACTTTATTTGACAATACTCTGTGTTCAACACTTATGTACTTGTCATTTGAAATGAGCTGTGGGAAAAAATATAAGCACAACTAGTATCAGTACCAAATAAGGCGTTACGTTTATTCTTATTGAGTCGATATAAGACTCGAAAAGAAAAAAGAATACTAGCCTGCAAAAGATCTCCAATATTCACTACAAGAGCAGCAGGTGTAGGAGGAATATCAACCCACTGATTCTGGTGAAGGACTTGGAGTCCTCCGATATGATTTTGTAGAAGCACTGTGATAAAATCATTATCAGAATGTGTATTGGTGCCTATGGTGAGTTCTGGTTGAGAGCATGGTGGATAGTAATGGCCCACAACACCGAGCCCCTTCACGCAATCCATATCTTCGAGATGACAACGATCAAGACCGAGACCTTCTGACAATAATCCAAGCAAGGAACAGCCCAATTCCATCACATTCTTAGAGTAGTCCATTAGTATTTCCCTGCAGCAATTTTATAAAATTAATGAAACAGCACATCTCGATACTTAAAAAGAGAAATGCTATGCTTGATTGGCCCTTAAGTACCGAACTTCTAGTTAAAACTACATATTCAATTACTAGGTAAACATACCTGCATCGTCTTGGAAATTCTTCTGGACTGGGAGGATTAGGAGCCATTGAAAAGCAAACGGAGTCTCTCCAATTTGCAGCTGGAACAGAAGGGCTATACAAATCAAAATTGCTACTATGAACCACCTTCTTCGTGATATCTCGAGTGTAATATTGTTTCTTAACCTCTATATCTTGATCAAAAAACTCACGTGTTCCTTGCAGCATTTCTTCCAGAACAGATGTTGGAATGCCATGATTTACCACTTGGAAGAAACCCCATGTCTCCGATGCATCTCGAACTTTGTCCACAATCTCTTTACGCTTGATTGGGTCCTCGTCAATACCTTCAAGGTCTATCACTGGGAAAATGAACTGTTTTTCACTTTTATCCAAGGACTCCGTCCTGTTATTTGGTGGTAGAATGAATATTTGAGGTACTTTAGTGATTCTAGCATCAACGAGCCCTTTGACACCAGCCTTTGTATCATCAAAGGCTTTTAACTCACTCATTTTGTCATAACTTTTCTGAACTGTGGCCTGAAAATCATCAGTGCTAGAGACTACCATCTTCTTTGTTACGATGTTATAAGCAATAGAGTTCCTAAGGTTCTTAGAACCTAATAGGCCACGCACGATACTATAAATACTACTCTATATGCAAAGCACTATCTTTCCTGTCCACAAAAAAGAAGAGGCCATAAACAAGTAGATCTTCATGATAAGCTTTAAACTGTTTTAGTCCCTTTCACTGGTCACCGTCTGAACCCACTGTCACTCTTCACCACACACATATCCCAAAAATAGAAGGTAGACAAGCAGAACAAAACAAAACATTTCATAATTCTCATATAATTGTGTTAAAAAAATAATTACCCGTAGGAATAATATCCACGACAAATAACAAGAACAAGAGAGTAACAAGGCACCAAGTCCTTTTAACGCGGAAAACATAATACCACTATAGTGAGAAATATAATATTTTGTAATCTCAAAAGACTACTACGAATTTAAAAGAATTAACCTTCTTTTATTTCACACGCCTTTTTATAATACTACTCTCCCGTTCTATTTCCTCACACTGTTATGTGTGGATTACTCCCTCTGTTTGTTATTGCTTTTCACTATCTTTTCGGTATGTTCTGAAGTAAAGAAGTCCTCGGAGAAAATATTAAAGCCAAAGCACATAAAAAGAAAAGGACTACATAAATTTTCCATCATATGTTGATACAGGTCATGTTTCATCATCTATGAAGCTTCAGAATAAGATACATCAAAAGTTAAAAACTCTCAGTTTTCATCATATATTCAATTGTTACACTACTATGATTAGATCTTGTAATGCAACAATGCAGAAGTTCCATCTAGACCTTTTGTACGGTAGTAAGAAGAGTAGTCATTCGCTGTGGTTGCACGATATTTTGGAGGATTATCGCTGGACAACAACTCAGTAATCGGTCCATAAAGATTGGAAGATGGCAATGGATCTGTACCAAAGAAGCATGCAACTGATATTCTTGAACTTAGATTATTTGTCAATACTCTGTGTTCAACACTTATGTACTTGTCATTTGATACGAGCTGATGTTAGCATGATAAAAATCTAAATAATTGTATATATTAATGTAATTAGATAGTGATATAAATTAGTATGATCATATAGATTTGTTGTAGAATCAAAGGAATAAATATTGTGATAGAATAGCGGATTTGGAGGGATTGAATAGCAGATTTGTAGAGATAGAATAGCTGATCTTTAGGGATAGAAATGACGGATCTTTAGGGATGTGTAATCTTTATTCTCTCTATATAATGGAAAGACTCTCACTTTGAGAGACATGCAGAAAACTGACATGGTATTAGAGCCTTTTCTTGGCTGTCTTGTTTCATAGAGTCTGTGGTTCCTTCTAATTTTTTTTTGAACATCTTGGTTTTTTTGTTGATTGTTTATCAACAATCAGTCCTACCACCTAGGACTTTGCTCTTGGTCATTCTAGTTGCTTTCGTGAGTCTTTGTAGTTTTCATAGCTACTCAAAAGCATGAATTCACATCACTTTGAATCTTTCAGTGTCGTTTCACTGGAAAAAATTATTCTTCTTGGGAGTTTCAGTTCCAGTTATTTGTCACCGGCAAAGAACTATGGGGCCATATAGATGGAAGCGATCCTGCTCCTACTGATACAACAAAGCTACATGAATGGAAGATTAAAGATGCTCGGGTGATGACATGGATTCTAGGGTCAATTGACCCTCTTATTGTTCTTAATCTAAGGCCATATAAGACAGCCAAGGCCATGTGGGATTACTTACAAAAGGTTTACAACCAAGATAATAGCGCAAGACGCTTTCAGCTAGAGTATGAAATTGCTAATTACTCTCAAGAAGGTCTTTCTGTTCAGGAATATTTTTTTGGATTTCAGAACTTATGGGCTGAATTTACGGATATTGTCTATGCCAAGATACCTACTGAATCTCTATCAGTGATTCAGGGAGTTCATGAGCAAAGCAAGCGAGACCAATTTTTGATAAAATTACGCTCTGACTTTGAGAGTGTTCGCTCTAACTTGATGAATCGTGACCCGTCTCCCTCTTTGGATGTTTGCTTTAGGGAATTACTTCGTGAAGAGCAATGTCTTGTCACACAAAATGCTTTCAAGAAGGAAAATGATGTCACTGTTGCATTTGCTGCTCAAGGTAAAGGAAAGGGCAGGGATATGAGTAGAACTCAATGCTACAGTTGCAAGGAATATGGGCATATTGCTAGCAATTGTAGCAAGAAGTTCTGTAATTATTGTAAACAACAAGGACACATTATCAAAGAGTGTCCCACGCGCCCTCAAAATCGTAGGGTCAACACTTTTCAAGCTGGGATAAATGGTTCCACTATTGATAACTCATCTTCAGGACAAGTTCTTACTCTTGAAATGGTTCAACAAATGATCGTCTCAGCCTTTTCAGCATTGGGATTACAAGGTAATGATGTTACATCTAATTTTTGGATTGTTGATTCAGGTGCTTCCAATCATATGACCAACTCAACGAGCATCCTAAAAAATGTTCGTAAGTATCAAGGTCCATCACAAATACAGATTGCCAATGGTAGTAATTTACCCATTACCAAGGTTGGGGATATTACTCCAACTTTCAAGAATGTTTTTGTTTCACCAAAGCTCTCAACTAGTCTTATTTCAGTTGGACAATTGGTAGATAACAATTGTGATGTGAATTTTTCTCGTAATGGTTGTCTTGTGCAGGATCAGGTGTCGGGGACGATAATCGCGAAGGGGCCTAAAGTTGGACGATTGTTTCCCATACACTTTTTCATTCCTCCTGTTCTATCTTTTGCTTGTACTTCTACTTCTAGTAAGACTGATTTGGCATAAGCGTCTAGGACATCCAAATTCTGTTGTGTTGTCTCATTTATCAAAGTCTGGTTTATTGGGAAATAAAAATCAATTTTCAGTTGCTTCCGTTGATTGTTCTACTTGTAAATTAGGCAAAAGTAAAACACTTCCTTTTTCTAATTTTGGTAGTCGTGCTACTAAGTGTTTTGATGTCATTTATAGTGATGTTTGGGGAATTTCACCAATTATTTCTCATGCTCATTTCAAATACTTTTGTGACATTCATAGATGATTATAGTCGGTTTACGTGGGTGTATTTTCTTCGATCCAAATCTGAGGTATTTTCCATGTTCAAGACATTTTTGGCTTACATTGAGACTCAATTTTCTACGTGCATCAAATTATTAAGATCTGATTCTGGTGGAGAATATATGTCTTATGAATTCAAAAAATTCTTACTTGACAAAGGAATTGTCTCACAACGCTCTTGCCCATATACACCACAACAAAATGGAGTTGCTGAACGTAAAAATCGCCATCTTTTAGATGTCACTCGTACTTTGTTGATTGAGTCCTCTGTACCATCTAAATATTGGGTGGAAGCTTTGTCTACTGCTGTCTATTTAATTAATAGATTACCATCTAAAGTGCTAAATCTTGAGTCTCCATATTTTCGTCTTTATCACCAAAATCCTAACTATAGTGAGTTTCATACATTTGGTTGTGTTTGTTTTATGCATTTGCCTCCTTCGCAGCGCAATAAACTTTCTTTACAATCTACTAAATGTGCTTTTATGGGTTATAGTACTTCACAAAAAGGTTTTATTTGCTATGATTCATGTTCTCACAAATTTCGTATTTCTAGAAATGTTGTTTTCTTTGAGAATCAGTATTTCTTTCCTATGATTGTCGATTCATCTTCTACTTCTCCTGTTCTTCCTATTTTTGAAGATTTATCATCTTCTTTTAAGAGGTTCAAACCTGGATTTATGTATGAACGACGTCGGCCAACTTTATCCTATCCAGACACTGATCCGCCTCCTGAAACTGTACCACAACTAGAATCTGAGAATTCTTCAAGATCTGGTCCTCTTGAGCCTACTAGGCGCTCTACCAGAGTATCGCGTACTCCCAATTGGTATGGATTTTCCTCTACTTTATCTAACATTTTTGTTCCAACTTGTTACTCACAAGCTTCCAAGCATGACTGTTGGCAGAAAGCAATGGAGGAAGAACTTTTGGCTCTTAAAGAAAATGACACATGGGACATTGTTTCATGTCCTTCAAATGTCCGCCCTATTGGATGTAAATGGGTTTATTCGGTCAAACTCCATTCTGATGGAACTCTTGATCGATACAAAGCTCGATTGGTTGTTCTTGGTAACAGACAAGAGTATGGGGTGAACTATGAGGAGACTTTTGCACCCGTAGCAAAAATGACTACGGTGCGAACTATTATTGCCATTGCTGCTTCACAAAACTGGTCTCTTTATCAAATGGATGTCAAAAATGCTTTTCTCCATGGTGATCTCAAAGAAGATATTTATATGAAACCTCCACCTGGTTTGTTCTTATCGCCTACATCAGATGTATGCAAGTTGAAGCGGTCTTTGTATGGATTAAAACAAGCTCCAAGAGCTTGGTTTGATAAGTTCCGATCTACTTTGCTACAATTTTCTTTTGAGCAGAGCAAATATGACTCATCTTTGTTTCTTCGAAAGACATCTGCAGGTTGTGTTCTTCTTTTGGTGTATGTAGATGACATTATTATCACAGGAACCGATTCTTCACTAATCACTAGCCTCCAACAACAACTAAAGATTCTTTTCATATGAAAGATCTTGGTACTCTTACATATTTTTTGGGTTTGGAAGTTCATAATGTTGCTTCAGGTGTGTTTCTAAACCAACACAAATATGCTCAGGATCTGATTTCTTTGGCTGGTCTTCAAGATTCCTCCTCCGTAAATACTCCATTGAAATTGAATGTGAAGTATCGTCGTGAGGAAGGCGATATTCTTCCTGATCCAACTATGTTTCGACAATTAGTTGGGAGTCTAAATTACCTTACTATTACTCGGCCTGATATCTCTTTTGCAGTTCAACAAGTTAGTCAGTTTATGCAAGCTCCCCGTCATCTCCACTTGGTGGCTGTTCGTCGCATCATTCGGTATCTTCTAGGAACATCTACTCGTGGATTGTTCTTTCCAAGTGGTTCTCCTATTCGTCTTAATGCTTTTAGTGATTCTGACTGGGCGGGATGTCCTGATACTCGTCGTTCAGTCACTGGTTGGTGCATGTTTCTTGGAGAGTCATTGATATCTTGGAAGAGTAAAAAGCAAGATCATGTGTCAAAATCTTCAACAGAGGCTGAATATCGATCCATGTCTACTGCTTGCTCTGAGGTTGTATGGCTTCGTGGATTACTTGCTGAGATTGGATTTCCTCAATCTCATCCTACTCCTCTCCATGCTGATAATACAAGTGCTATTCAGATTGCTACTAATCCAGTTTTTCATGAGAGGACCAAACACATCGAAGTAGATTGTCATTATATACGAGAAGCTGTAAATAAAGGAGTCATTACTCTTCCACATGTATCCAGTGATCTTCAAATAGCTGATGCGCTTACAAAATCTATGGCACGACAACGCCATCAGTTTCTAGTAGGCAAATTGATGCTTCTTCATCCACCGGCATCAATTTGAGGGGGGATGTTAGCATGATAAAAATCTAAATAATTGTATATATTAATGTAATTAGATAGTGATATAAATTAGTATGATCATATAGATTTGTTGTAGAATCAAAGGAATAAATATTGTGATAGAATAGCGGATTTGGAGGGATTGAATAGCAGATTTGTAGAGATAGAATAGCTGATCTTTTTGGGATAGAAATGACGGATCTTTAGGGATGTGTAATCTTTATTCTCTAAAGACTCTCACTTTGAGAAACATTCAGCAGAAAACTGACAGCTGAAACAAAAGCAGCAACAATTAGCACAACTAGTAATCTGTACCAAATACTGTGTTATACTCATACATATCGAGTAGATATAATGTTCAAAAAGGCAAACAATACTAGCCTGTAGAAGATCTCCAATGTTCACGACAATAGCACCAGGTGTAGGAGGAACATCAACCCACTGATTCTGGTGAAGCACTTGAAGTCCTCCGATATGATCTTGTAGAAGCACTGTGATAAAACCATTGTCAGAATGCTTACCGGTGCCCATGGTGAGTTCTGGCTGAGGACATGCTGGATAGTAATGGCCCAAAACAGCGAGCCCCTCAGCACAACCGATATCATTGAAATGAGATGGATTGAGGCCTAGACCCTCAGACAATAATCCCAATTTCATGATATGATCAGAGAACTCCATTAGTATTTCCCTGCAGAAATTTCAGTAAACTCGTGAAGCAGTGCTTATCATAAAACTGAGTTTTCTTATTTTTCCTAACAATATCCACCAAAATTATTCTAAAGATATGACATCTGGATATAACTACCGAGATATTAGCATAATTTATTCTTGATTTTTGTCACAACATAATACATATTTAGTTATTAGGTAACGAAATGAAGTTGGTTATTTTTCTAATTAATGTTTAGAACATATCTGCATGCTGTTGGAAGTTCTTCTGGACTAGGAGGATTAGGAGTCATTAAACAGAAAAGTGTGTCTCTCCAATTTGCAGCTGGAACAGAAGGGCTATACAAATCAAAATTGCAAGAATAAAGCACCTTTTTCGTAATATCTCAGAGTGTAATACTGATTCTTAACCTCAATATCTTGCTCAAAAAACTTTCGTGTTCCTTGCAACATTTCTTCCAGTACAGATACTGGAATGCCATGATTAACCACTTGGAAGAAACCCCATGTCTCTGACGCATCTCGAACTTTGTCCACAATCTCTTTATGCTTGATTGGATCCTTAGCAATGCCTTCAAGGTCTATCACTGGAAAAACGAACTGTGTTTCACATGTATCCAAGGACTCCGGTCTGTCTTTTGGTGGTAGCATGAATATTCGAGGCACCTTTGTGATTCCAGCATCAACAAGCCCTTTGATACCTGCCTTTGTATCATCAAAGGCTTTTAACTCACTCATTTTGTCATAACTTTTCTGAATTGTGGTCTGAAAATCATCGGTGCTAGAGATTTCCATCTTCTTTGCTAGAGTATTATAAACAAGTAAAATACCTGAGGTTCTTAGAATCGCATAGGCTGCACGGGATACTAAAAGTACTACTACTCTGCGAAACATATAATCTTCCCCATCCGGCAATAAATAGAGGCTGTAGACTAAGAAATAGTCATGATAAAATTTAAAGGGCTAACTAATTTAGATATCTCTTCTTACCACATAATGATTAGAGTTGATTTGTCAAGGAGTTACTAACTTAGACTCCAGGATACTTGTAATTTTGACCACAAAACAGACATAATAAATTACTTTTTAGTCCCTTATGAGGATATTAGAAGATATAGTGGTAGCTTATGTAAGGTAGATAAGCCAAAGAAAACAAGTAGTGGTCATGGAACTAGTTCCCATTGATAGTATGCACAACACCTTAACGACTACGAATAACCAAAATATTTAAGAATACAGGCTATAGCACATGGGACTTAATGAGTTCGTTTTCTCAAAACATTGAATGTGAAATTAAAGACATCCTTTGCTCTTTTATCACCATGACTAACACTGAGAATCTTCAAACGGTGACATGCTGAATTCAGTCTCCAAAAAGTTAGATGGAATCCGATGAATTTTTGGTTTAAATACTGCAAGTAAATTGGCGATCATCAAAGCATGTGTTCCACTTGCTACAGTATATCTTATTAGCTAATTGTACATCACACCTTCAATCCACAGCTCTGATATGCATTACACTAAATCACTCCAATTTTAGGATAGGATCTTGTAATCTAGCAGTGTAGAAGTTCCATCAAAGCCTTTTTTGCGGAAGTATAATCTGTATATTACTTCACTAGTATGTTCAAGGACTAGTAAACTAAAATATCTAAAACATCTCAACAAACTAATATATCTAATAGAACTTTAAAATTCGAATACATCCTTGATCCAATTACCAGTAATCGAAGGAATAATATCAACTAGGAGGATGAACCTCGAAGAAGAAGATAGCTATATCAGGGGAATCCGAGATAGAAGCTAAGAAGTACCAGAGTAAAAGAGAGAAGAGAGGACTTTATCATATATCATTCAATGTCTTAACAATTGTATTACATCTGTATTTATAGAATTGAAATGGAAGCTAAAGCTAAGCTAAGCTAATGAAATAACTGCTTCTAACAAACTCTAACAACAGTGATAACTGTTTTTGTGACTAATGAGCAGTAGTAGCTACTTTTCATTTCGACATAAATCCAGTAATGTCACCAACTGTTTGGCTGAAAGAGTACCTACATTTGTATGCATGTAATAGGAGCTTTTCTCCTTGTTGATTAACCGTCCTGATATCTGCTCATTTCTTCTCAAAACAATCACTAAACTCTTTAGGGACTCAGTGTCAACAGAAGTAAAAATAAAGGTATCATCAACTTATGCTAAGTTAAATGGTTAATCCTCATTACAAACAGTTTGAGATGCAGACTCTTTGACACGAGTCTGAATTCATTGTATTAGAATGGTATTTTTTAGACAAAAGGAAGGGAAGACATAGCATTTTGTAAGAATGAAATACATCGATCAGTCCTAAACTCCGGAATTTCAAACTAGTTTTCGCTACTCATTACAAGTAGTCCCGCCATACTATATTAAGAGGAAAGAAAAACTAGACAGCTGAGAAAAGAAATGAATTATGACCGATGCTATAAGTGGTAATTGACAATCATTTATTTGCTGGTAAGAATAGAAACTATAACAAAGATCAGTCACGAGGACAATCTTGCAAAGATCATAACAGTTCATGTTTCAACACCTTAATTCTGTTTAAGTTCGCCCTGTGAACACCCCAATGCTGAGAAATGCACCTCCTTAAAGGTGTCTAGATGTGCATTTTCAAAGTTAAGGTGTTTGATCGCGAGATGCAATGCAAGTTGTACTTTCTAGATAGTTACAATGATAGTTGAGGTGTTCATCTGCTAGTGGAGTACATGTATTATGACTTTCAACATTTATGAAGCTTCAGCGACGTACACACCAAAAGTTATATTGTGTTACAGAATCACTACATAGATGTATCTGATTGTATATATTGTAGCATAGCTGATTTATAGAGATTGCATAGTCTCCTTATGAATTTATATTATTGTTTTCTTTGAGTAATAAGACTAAGTTATTCAAGTTATTCTTCATGCCTTATAAGTTACGGTTACTATGTTAGATCTTGAAATCCAACAGTACAGAAGTTCCATCTAAACCCTTTTGACGGAAGTAATCACTATACTCTTTCACTGTGGTCGCATGATATTTCGGAGGATTATCTTCTGACAACAAATCAGCAATTGGTCCATACAGCTTGGAAGATGGTAATTGACCTGTACTGAAGAAGCATGCAACTGATATTCTTGGTCCAACTTTATTTGACAATACTCTGTGCTCAACACTTACATACTTGTCATTTGAAATGAGCTGGAAAAGAAAAGGCAACAATAATAAGCACAACTAGCTTCGGTACCAAATAAGGTGTTATGTTCATTCTTATCGAGGTGATGTTATAAGATTTGAAAAGAAAAGGGATACTAGCCTGCAGAAGATCTCCAATGTTCACGACAAGAGCACCAGGTGTAGGAGGAACATCAACCCACTGATTCTGGTGAAGCACTTGGAGTCCTCCGATATGATCTTGTAGAAGCACTGTGATAAAATCATTGTCAGAGTGTTGACTGATGCCCATGGTGAGTTCTGGCTGAGGGCATGCTGGATAATAATGGCCCAAAAGGCGGAGCCCCTCAGCGCAATCAATATCATTCAGATGAGATGGATCGAGACCTAGACCTTCAGACAATAATTCAAACAAGGATTTGCACAACTTCATGACATGATTAGAGTAGTCCATTAGTATTTCCCTGCAGCAATTTCATAGCACATATCAACATTTTCTTGGTTAATTCTTGATTTTTATCACAACATAATACATATTAAATTACCGGCATGGTTTTGGAAATTCTTGTGGACTGGGAGGATTAGGAGCCATTGAAAAGAAAACGGAGTCTCTCCAATTCGCAGCTGGGAAGAAGGGCTATACAAATCAAAATTGCTACTATGAACCACCTTCTTCGTCATATCTCGAGTGTAATACTGTTTCTTAACCTCGATATCTTGCTCAAAAAATCCACGTGTTCCTTGCAGGATTGCTTCCAGGACAGATTTTGGAATGCCATGATTTACCACTTGGAAGAAACCCCATGTCTCCGATGCATTTCGAACTTTTTCCACAATCTCTTTATGCTTGATTGGGTCCTCGTTGATTCCTTCAAGATCTATCACTGGAAAACTGAACTGTGTTTCACATGTATTTGAGGATCCCGGTCTGTTTTTTGGTGGTAGAATGAATATTTGAGGTACCTTAGAGATTCCAGCATCAACAAGCCCTTTAACACCTGCCTTAGTATCATCAAAGGCTTTTAACTCACTCATTTTGTCATAACTTTTCTGAATTGTGGCCTCATAATCATCGGTTCTAGAGATTGCCATCTTCTTTGTTAGAGTGTTAAACAAGTAGGATTCCTGAGGTCCTTAGAATATTATAGGAAGCATCGGATATTTTTAGTACTACTCACTATAGACTAGAGGTTAATTATTTTTTACTGCAAAAATATCTAAAAGGTGAACGATTTCTCAAACTGAGGACCACAAGTCTATTTGTAGCACATAGTAGTTAGAGTTCATTAATCTAAGTTAATTGTGGTCATGGAACTAGTTCCCATTGATAGTATGCACAACACGTTAACGACTACGAATAACCAAAATATTTAAGAATACAGGCTATAGCACATGTGACTAAATGAGTTTGTTTTCTCAATACATTGAATATGAAATTGAAGTCATCCTTTGCAAATTTATCTGTTATCGCCATGCCTAACACTGAGAATCGTCAAATGGTGACTTGCTGAATTCAATCTCGAAAGAAATAGATGGAATCCAATATCAGGCGATCATCAAAGCCTGATGTGAATTTCACTTGCTACAAAATATCTTATTAGCTAATTGTACATCACATGTTCAGTTCACAGCTTTGATATGACTTACACGAAATAACTTCAATTTTTGGACGGGATCTTGTAATCCAGCAGTGTAGAAGTTCCATCGAAGCCTTTCTTGCGGAAGTAGTCTGTGTATTCCTTCACTGTGGTTGCACGATACTTTGGCGGATTACATTCTGATAACAATTCCTTAATTGGTCCATAAATCCTTGGAGAGGGAAATGCACCAGTGCTGAAGAAACATGGCACTGATATTCTTGGACCTACTTTGTTCGACAATACTCTGTGCTCAACACTTATATACTTGTCATTCGATATGAGCTGAAACCAGACAAAGTTAAAGCAAAATTTTATCTCAGTACCAAAACACACTATACGAATCAGTCTAATTAAGAATGTGAGTTCAATTGTGTTGCCGTTGAGCTTTCACATGATATGATCACACAGTTCAACATCTCACCACAACCAATTATAAAACAAAAAGAACTTCCACGTGATTGGACTAATAGGGATCGCACATGAAAGGACATGTTGAAGATATAGTTAAGTAAGTAAAAGTACAACTCTTTTTCACAGCTTAAGTTTTTAGGAAACGAACGCTAACCTGTAACAGATCTCCAATATTCACGACTAGATCACCACGTGTAGGAGGAACATCAATCCACTGATTTTGATGACGGACTTGGAGACCTCCTATATCATCTTGAAGAAGCACGGTGATGAAAACACAGTCCGAATGCTGTCTGGTGCCTATGGTGAGTTCCGGCTGAGGACATGCTGGATAGTAATGTTGTGCAATAGATAGCCCTTCAGCACAGTTCATATCTTTAAGATGACAAGGATTGAGACCGAGACCCTCGGACAATAACTCGAATAATGAGCAGCCTAATTTCATCATCTTCTTAGAGAATTCAATCAAAATCTCCCTGCAGAATGCAAATTAGTCTGCTCAATTGGCTAGACGAGTTGAGGTGTTTAGACGTGCATACTCAAAGTTAAAGTGTTTACTTATCGTCCAAATTTGAGTGTTTTTGTGAAAATATTGTGTTCTTTCAAGTACGAGTTAGAACATACCTACATGCTGTTGGAAATTCCTCTGGACTAGGAGGATTAGGACACATAAAACAGTAAAGTGAGTCTCTCCAGCTTGCTGCTGGAACAGAGGGACTAAACAAATCAAAATTGCTAACATGTGCTACTTTCTTCGTAGTATCTCGAGTGTAATATTGTTTCTTTATCTCCACATCTTGCTCGAAAAATCTTCGTGCTCCTTGCAACATTTCTTCAAGGATAGGTAATGGAATCTCATGATTGACTACTTGAAAAAATCCCCATGTCTCTGATGCATCTCGAACTTTGTCAACAATATCTATATGCCTTACTGGATGATCAATGCCTTCAAGATCTATTACTGGAAAAACAAACTCCTTCTCAGTAAAGCCTGAGGAGTTATGTATGTTTTCTCGTGGATGAACGAATATCCGAGGCACTTCTGTAGTATTTCCAGCATCAACAAGACCTTTGACACCAGCTTTTGTGTCATCAAAGGCTTTTAATTCACTATGTTTATCATAATTTGGTTGTAATGTAGCCTGAAATTCTTCATCCATGGAGAAAACCATCTTTTCTTCTACTTTTTCCATATTTTTGTAAATACAAAGTTACTTACTTCACTTCTGAGAATATAAGAATGGACAAAATTTGAATATCAGTATGAAGGAGTTAAAATTTTCACTAATATAATAAGCTTCAAAATATAAAAAAGTATATATTAAAAGAAGTCGTCAAAAATTCTAACAATATATTGTATATACATTACTCCTGAACCCTCCTTATCTTAGGAGAATTATGTCCACTCTTTTGGAACATAAGGACACATCATCCAGCTGGAAAACACCTCACAAGATAAGTTTTTTATTTGAAAAATATAAGAATGTACATTTATAAATTTATTTATTTTTTAAAAAAAAGGGACCAAGACTCTTTTTGTGTGTGCCTTTGGCTCCAATTATTGAGATGTGGAATAAGAAATTAATAAATTCTTCTAAAAATAAAGAAGCCTCTTATATCTTTATGCTTCCTTGGATGTTTTTGGAATAATTTTTTTGTGTTTATATATTCATTAAATACTAAAAAGAAAATAGAACACACTTATTATTTAAGAAAATATTTTTCCTAACACACCCTAAAAGGGTAAACAAACACAATATAATTCTCCTTTCGTCCTAACTTATGTGTTAACTTTTGACTTAACACAAAATTTAGTAAAGAAGAAAAGCTATTAAAAAGTTTGATATAAAATAAACAAAGATGATATTTTCTTTTACAAATTAAAAAGAAACATATGTACATTAATAAGACATAAGGAGGCTAGGAGCATTATTTTGTGTTTTGATTGTTTTCATTTACTTTTTTAAAATTAAAAGTTAGGTGTTTGGACAAGGGAAAAAAATAGGAAACAATTAATTTCTTTGCCAAATTAGACATTTTCCACAAAACTTTTGCTTTGAGAGAATGAGAAGATTTTGTAAATATCATTTCTTCGTTCAAGTTTTTTCAATTTCAAATGAGATTTGATTACATGCACTCTTTGACGTGGTGAGTTACATTCTTGATATAAGATTGCCAATTTGGAGTATGAGCAAATTCAAGGATAAAATAAAGGTTTGATTGATAGCAAAGTTCATAGCCTAATTATTTGTTATGTTATATAGCTTTGGAAATTTGTTTATGTATTTAGTATTTTTGATATTTTAATTTTTTTTCTGATGAATTTTTTGTTACTTGATTTATTTAACCTAATTTTTTATACTTACCTAAAAGGGTTTTTTAGCTAAAGTATTATTGATTAATTTGTGTTGTTATGTTGTATGTTGTGTTCTGAGCAATTTTCTGAATTTTATATTATGCATCACACTTCTAAATATTTATTTTTTGTGTGTGTGATTTTAAAAAAAAAAATTGAACAAAAATATAAATAAAAAAAAACATGTGTTCGAAAACTAGTATATATATGTCTCATTTTGGGAGGGGGCAGTGGGGGTGGGGGGGTGGAGGGGGTGGGTTGTGTTCCCTAAAGGATTTCTCTATACTCATGGTTGGTTACGAGATCTCTAATTAAGAGAGGAACAACTCCATCCACTCAACCGCATTTTTTGTGGTCTCTATATATATATTTTCTTTTTCATCTATCTTTTGATAAATAAATTTGTACGTAACTTATTTCATAAAAGAAAGGTTAATTAAGTCATTTCCCAATTCTTTTTACTTTGACTTTCTCTTCTTAGCACCTATTGTTAGAAAATATAATATCAAAAATAATAATATGAGAATTAAGATAAATACTACTTAGAATAATATTCTTAAGTAATATCATATAAATAATACTTGAATCGTGTTACTATTCTAAAAAACTATTTCAACAATGTAAAATGTATCTCGAGGATTAAACAAGTCTTCTATAATTAATTATCGGATACAAAAACCAACTGAGGAAAAACAGTTTTGACTATGTATACTTAGAGACAAAGGGAAATAATACTTAGAGACAACAGAAAATACTTGGTGATCAAGTTGATGACATATGCATATTAGTCATGATAAGTGCTTAAGTCATAAATTAATGGAGTCCAAATTGGTGACTAATTTGTTTTTTCTATATCACTAATTGAGATAATGATCATGACTATATATCATGTAGTAAAATGCGTTCACCAATGAGGAAATTACAGCAATATGAAAATTCAAAATGATTAGTATGAATTGTGTTGGGATGGTTAAAAATCCTTACTTGTTCGAGCCTTTAAAATTGGAAAAAAAAAATCTTATTGGGAGCATAGTTTCTTAATAAGCCTTGTAATATGATAATTCGAATTTAATTATATTATAATGTAAATATCGAACATAAAATGAAAAATTAAGTTTATATTTTGATATCTAATTAATTTTCACTCTTATATTTATCATTAGGGTGAAAGAACCACCGCATAATTTAAGTGTGTAACTGATAATTTCAAGCTCTTTTTTTTATTGTTTGTTTTATTTGATAAGGGGAGTGTCACTATAAAAACAGAGTTGAAGAAGGAAGAAAAATAAGAAGAGTTGTTCCTCTTCCTTTCTATACATTTTTGTTTATATTTTGCTTTTCACAAACAATGGTAATCTCTAGTTATGACATAATGAGTGAATTAAAAGTGTTTGATGATACTAAGGCTGGTGTTAAAGGACTTGTTGATTCTGGAATCACTAAAGTACCTCAAATATTCATTCTACCGCCAAAAAACAGGGCGAGAAAATGTGAAACATACTTCGTTTTTCCAGTGATAGACCTTCAAGACATCGACGAGGATCCCACCAAGCATAAAGAGATTGTGGACAAAGTTCGAGATGCATCAGAGAAATGGGGTTTCTTCCAAGTGGTTAATCATGGAATTCCAACATCCATCCTGGACAAAACATTGCAAGGAACACGACAGTTTTTTGAACAAGATAACGAGATTAAGAAAGAGTATTACACTCGAGAGAACGGGAAAAAGGTGATTTATATGAGCAATTTTGATTTGTATAGACCTTGTGTTCCAGCTGCAAGTTGGAGAGACTCACTTTTCTGTTTCATGGCTCCTGATCCTCCCACTCACAAGAATTTCCATCAGTATGCGGGTATGTAAATATTCATTTCTTAACAGGATAATGCATAAGTATCCTAGACCTATGCTCAAAATTTCAGAGACACACTCATTCTATACTAAGAAAGTTCGGGGATAATAGGAGCTTAGTATAATATAAGTGTGTCTCTGGAGTTTCGAGCATAGATTAAAGGTACTTATACATTTTCCCTTTCTTAATTGATAATAGTAACTCATAATTTTGTACTTTTGTACTGAAACTGGAGGATTGTTTTTTTTTTTTTTTTAGCAGCTCATGTCAAATGACAAGTCCATAAGTGTCGAGCACAGAGTAATTGCAAATAAAGATGAGTCAAGAATGTCAGTTGCGTGTTTCTTTGGTGATAATGTGCCATCTTCCAAGCTTTATGGACCGATTACTGAATTATTATCAGAAGATAATCCTCCAAAATATCGCACAACCACTGTAAAAGACTACAGGAGTTACATTTATGATAAAGGCTTAGATGGAACTTCTGCATTGTTGCGTTACAAGATATAATAACGTATCCTATTATTACTATTCCTTTTCTACGTTCTAGCTATTTGTCGTGTTTATTTTATACTTCTGTAGATTGTACTTTTTGAATTTGAAGTGTTGTTTTTGTATGTGTGATAGGGAATCTGGATGTAAGTTGTTCTTAAGAGTTAGAGGTCTTCATTCGAGTCCTTGGGAATGAAAACGAAAAATTGTTTTCCTGAAAATGGACCGTATAGTTAAAACATAAATTCACATTTGATCATACTCTGATACAGATATCAAACACTAAACGAAAAATCAAACAAAAAAAAGTCCAAAAGTGGAAGTGAATGGATGTACATTTGATAAAAGTAGGTTTCATTTGTTATGGTTTTTGATGAAATCAAAACTTAGGATAGAAGTTATTTGAAAATAGAATGTATCGAATACGTATAGAAATTAAAGATTTCAAAAAGTAGATGTGAAAACACAAAACATGCATTTGACTAGGAGTCTTTGAATCAAGCCTATTTATGATAGAGATAAAAGAACAATTTTTGAAAACGTATGACATAGATAAATCATTTCTAATAGTTTAATAGTACATTTGAGTCTTTTATATTTTATGTTTTTTTAGAGAAGTACATTCAAAACAAGGAAATATTATTTACAAAAACTACAATCAAACACAATTTCATATATGTTAAAAGGCCAAATATATTTTGAAAATTAAAGAGTCCTAATATATATGGTAAGAGGAAAATGTATGGTCAAAGATATTAGGAGAATTAATAATTAAGGAGTCCTAAAATATTTCATCTGTTCGGTATTGTTTGTCATGGTTTCTATTTTTAGAGTCAAACTATAAAAACTTTGATTAAATTTTAAGATATATTTTTTTTATCATATTAATATGCAAAAAATTGTAATTTATACTACTTTTCATATAGTTTTAGAATATCTAATTTTTTTGTTTAAAATATCGAATTAATGTGATCCAATTCACCTTTGAAAATTAGTCAGATTGACTTTCGATAAGCGGAACATGACAAATAATTCTGGACGGAGGGAGTATTACAACAATTAATTATTTAGGAATTCTAAAATATAGTAAGAGAAAAAATGTAAGGTGAGAGATATTTGAAAAATTAATAATTAAGGAATCCTAAAATAGACGATACACTAAAAGATAATAGGAAAATTGATAATTAAAAGTCCTAAAATATATGTTAAGAGCAAATATATTTTAAAAATTAAAGGGTCCTAATATATATATATATGGTAAGAGGAAAATGTATGGTCAAACATATATATTAAGAGAATTAACAATTAAGTCCTAAAATAGATGGTATTAGAGAATTAATATTAAAAGTCCTAAAACATCTGGTAAGAAATATTAGAAAAAATAATTATTAAGAATCCTAAAATATATGGTAAAATGTAGAGCGAAAGATATTAGGAAAATCAATAATTTAGTCCTAAAATATATGTTAATAAAACAAAATAATACTTTAAAAATTGAAGAGTCCTAAAATATATGATAAGAGGAAAATGTATGGTCGAAGATATTAAGAGAAATAATACTCAAGAAGTTTTAAAATATATGGTAAAATTTATTAGAAAAATTAATAATTAAGAGTCCTAATATATATGGAAAAAGGAAAATGTATGGTGAGAGATATTAGGAAAATTAATAACTCAAAGTCCTAAATATATGTTAATAAAACAAATTATATATAAAAATTAAGCATTCATGATATGATATATGGTAAGAGCAGAATGTATGGTAAGAATTTTCTCATAAATTTTGACCACTTTCAATTTTCTGTGTATACTTAAAAAAAAAAATTGTGTAATTCAATTTTGAATATATATGATATTCAAAATATTAATTATATATTGAATGACATGTGAGTGAACTCACTTTTTTTGCCACAGCATTTTAGTGATGCATTTAACTCATTTCAAAAATGATTAAAAGTATATTTAAACGTTCGTATAGTTGAAATGTCAAAATACGATCAAATTTAAGGAGGCTTTTATGTTATTTTAAAGAAATATAGTTGTCAAGATGTCATCTTATTTTGGAGAAATGGCAACAATGAATATTTATTTATCATCATAGTAATATTTATCTAATATTTAGGATTACTATTTTGCTAAATAATAAGTTGAGTATTATATTATTATTGTGAAATTTTAATTGTTCCTCAACTTTTTTTGGTTGTTATGGCCAAACGTCCACTACATCGATATGAAAAATTGAAAATGAAGAATATAGATTATGTTGAGATGGTTAGAATCTTTCCACCCTTAATCAGACTTCTCGCGTTTCAGATTTTAAAAAGAAAAAAAATGTTCAACACACTTCGTTTTTCCAGCGATAGACCTTCAGGAATCAATGAGGATCCGATTAAGCATAAGGAGATCGTAGACAAAGTTCGAGATGCATCGGAGAAATGGGGTTTTTTCCAAGTGGTTAATCATGGAATTTCAACATCCGTCTTGGACAAAACGTTGCAAGGAACACGACAGTTTTTCAAGCAAGATAATGAGGTTAAGAAACAGTATTACACTCGAGACACTAGAAAAAAAGTGTTTTGTACTAGCAATCTTGATTTGTATAAACCTTGTGTTCCAGCTGCAAGTTGGAGAGACACAATTTTCTGTTTCATGGCTCCGAATCCTCCTAGTCCACAAGAATTTCCAACTCCATGCGGGTAAATATTTTCATTTCTTAATCCGAATTAAATTAAGAAAAAACAGAGTAACAACAGAGTGCTTAATTTGCCCTCATGGACCCGATCTTTTCAATTTTAGATAGTCAATCAACCGAGCTACTACATTTCTCCAAACAGTACACTCCAAAAGTCATATTAAGCATAAATAAATCATGTCTCATGGTATGTTCAGTTTATTTATTATCCATTGAAAAAATGTTCTTGCATTACAATTCCCACATAACTAGAATGTGAACCAAACGAACCCGTAATGTTCAGATTTTGTAGTGAGATAGATTTGAAGTTCCATCAAGTCCTTTCTGGCTGAAATACTCATATAAGTCCTTCAATGTCGTTGCGCGATACTTTGGAGGATTGTTTTCTGATAGTAACTCCTCAATTGGCCCATAGAGTTTGGAAGATGGCAATGGCCCTGAGCTAAAGAAGCTTGCTATTGATATTCTTGGACCAATTTTGTTTGACAATGCTCTATGATCTACACTTTTATACTTGTCATTTGATATGAGCTGAAAAAAATACAAAGTTCACACAAGAATAATATAAGTTGATTGTGACCTATTTACACAAATGCACAAAAATATTAGTGTATACCATTATACTCGTTTTTCACCTACTGACTATAAATCCTGAATTCGATTGGTTAAGAAGTAAGAACAAGAATAAGAAAAAGACTTGTCTTATGCATACATGTAATACTATCATACTCCTTCACTTACTGACTCTAGATCCTGAATTCGACTAGCTAGGAAGTAAGAATAAGAAAAAGACTGGTCTTATACATACATGTGATGATACTATCATATTCCTTCTTCACCTACTGACTCTAAATCCTGAATTTGACCAGTGGTGGCTTGACAGTGCTAAAAAAAGACATGTGCTTTAGGCCCCAAATTTAAGGGGCCTCAATTTTAAAAATAATAGGTTATAAGTTATTAATGTTTAACTAATATTGAATACTATTTGCAGAAAAAATAAACTTTTCATAAAAAATGAAGGAATAGAAAAATTTGACATATTTGGAGTACTATACCTCATGAAAACTAATTTAAAATAAGAATGGCTATATTATCAATTGAAAACTAGAAGAAACCAAATATATAAAAGTTATTAACAATTCAAGTTTAAGGCCCCGTTCGATTTTTATTTTAGGCCATTAATATGCTTGAGCCGCTCCTGAATTCGACTAGGAAGTAAGAATAAGAAAAAGACTTGTCTTATACATACATGCGATACTATCATACTCCTCCTTCACCTACTAACTCTTGACCCTGAATCAACTAGCTCGGAAGTAAGAATAAGAAAAAGACTTTGTCTTATAAATACATGTGATACTATATATCATACTCGTTCATCACATATGTACTGACTTTAGATCCTGAATTCGACTGATAATTAAGAAGTAAGAGACTTGCCTGGAGAACGTCTCCGATATTGATAACTAAAGCTCCAGGTGTAGGAGGAACATCAACCCAATGATTGTGATGAAGAACTTGGAGACCTCCAATATCATCTTGTAGAAGGATTGTGAAGAAATCATTGTCTGTATGTTTGCTAAGACCTATGGTTAAATCTGGTTGTGGACATGATGGATAGTAATTGCACAAAATGCTAAGACCCTCTGAACATTCCATTTCTTTGAGATGACTTGTTTTTAGACCAAGAGACTCTGAGAGTAACTCAAGCAGAGTGCATCCCATTTTCATTACATGGTGTGAGTACTCCATTACTATTTCCCTTCAAGAATGTAAGTAATAAAGTTTATAAAAATAACAAGTTTTGAAAAGAAAGGTATGCAATATGCATCATTTCTTATCAGTTTAGTTATTCCACGTGTATTTTATTTTAGGCATAATACATAAATATGACTCTTAACTTGACTTTGGGTGCACAAGTAGACAATTAAACTTGTATAAAATTGAACAAGTAGACACACGTGTCCTACATGGCATGATACACGTAGGACACAAAATTTTCATGTAGGGTGTCATGTAGGATGAATGTGTCAATTTGTTCAATTGTATACAAGTTTGAGTGTCTACTTGTGTAGATCTAAAGTTAAGAGTCATAGTTGTCAACTGACGTCAAATTAAAGGTAATGTTTATGTATTTTATCTTTATTTAATATGATATAGTATCTGACTGGAAATAGAAGTTTAAGATATAAATTGATTTTCTTTGGAGTACGAGGGTCAAATAACTTAACTTTTATTGTGAATTCAGACAAATTCTTGAATTATTTTCTAAAATTAGATTTACATATTTGAAAATCATGCTTACAAAAAGTACTAACTCACAATAGTTAATAATTCAAAATACTCTACATATAAAATATGGTCAATGAAGAAACTCTTTGACTTTTTAAAAAGTAACATATAATAATATCACATAAAATGAAATAGATCGGGTATATTATTAATTGAATGGTATCAAACATTTTAAAACGCCCCAAAACAGAAAGAGTGTCATATAAAATGAACAGACAGAGTAATTTTCCGAAAATACATACCTGCAAGCCTCAGGCAATTCCTCAGGGTTAAAAGGCTCAGGACCCATAGTAGAATAAAGTGAGTCTCTCCAATTTACTGCCAAAGCTTTAGGGTTATACAAATCAAAATTGCTATTATACACCACTCTCCGTGTATAATCGCGATGATAATATTTCTTCTTAACGTCAATATCTTGCTCGAAGAAACCTCGTGCTCCTCGTAGCATTTCATCCAGGACTGACATTGGAATACCATGATTGATCACTTGGAAGAATCCCCATGTCTCTGAAGCATCACCAACTTTTTTAACAATCTCTTGGTGTTTGATAGGATCCTTATTGATGTTTTCGAGATCTATTATTGGAAAAATAAATTGTGTTTCCTTCAGGCTCGGGGAAGGCCCCGAGCCTGAAACCTCTGGATGGATGAATATCCGAGGCACTTGAGTAATTCCAGCATCAACAAGACCTTTAACACCGGCTTTCGTGTCATCAAAGGCTTTTAGTTCTATATTTTTATCATAGTTTGATGAGGAAGTGTCGTGAATTTGTTTTTCCATCTTGTGTTGTGACGGAATCAGAAATTTCACTAAGGAAATTAAATTCAAATCTCTTTTGAACTATGAAATCCTATATATATTTGATGCAAAGTTATGTAAAAGGTTAGAAAGATGATAAGAATGAGATTCAATTCAAACAAATTAATTAACAGCCACTTGTTTGGAAAAAAAAATTGACAATAAGCAGCAAATATTTCAGTTAAATCCTAGTGGACTAGTGGTTGCAGTGAGTTATATTATTTAAAAATTTAAATGGTGGATTTCACGTGTATGAGCAATAATTTATAAAGTCTGCGCCTACCATGTATATTGCTGTTTAAAATAATATCACAGAAAATATCTAAGATAAAAGCGAAGTATTGAAAATATTTTTTAACTTGACTTAAATTATTAGTTTCGTTTTTAAATAACTGACAATTTTAAAAACACTCATTTATATAACTAACTAAACTTAAAAACACCCCTGATTTGTCACATGACATACAAGTGGTCTCAAATTCTTGTAGAAGCATGAGTCTTAGTAAAAAAATCGACAGAAGTGTCGAAAACACTACTAAGCTTGGCGAGAATTAAGAGTGTATTTCACTCATGTTGCAAATTCGGATGTAAATTTAAGTTCAGTTGATCAAGTAAATGGGTGTTTTTAAGGCTATCAATAGTTCGATGATGAAACTTGTAATCCACAACGCATTTAGGCTTAGTTTCACTACTTTTCTCTAATAATAATATTGTATATAATGTTTATTCAGCTTTATACAAGTATAATTATTTATTTGTGTACGTACATAGTCGAAGAGCAAGATGTTAGCTAAAGTTATGTTAAAGAACATCTTTATGTATTAAATTTTTATTTTTGAGAGATCCAAGATTCAAGATAAATGATATTTTTTGGGGTTGGATTATGGAACACTGGAATCGCAAATGCAAGAATTTTTTATAATAATTAACATGTTATTTATTTATTATGAACGAAATATAGCGATATACAATAATATATTTGATGAAATTTAAATTAAAGTTCAAAAAGGATAGTATATATATGCAATTTTAGTCTTATGCTATAAAAATAAGAAAATTGTTTTCAATATATCATGAACAAAAGGAACATGAAAATATGTATTTTTTTATAATCTGACAATATCTTTTATGTTCAATTTTTAAAAGATATTTATTAAATAATAATAATAATAGCAATAATTTTAATTAAAATAACACTTATTTTGAGATGGCGAAAATAAGTTAAATGAGCTGATAAGAGCTCCAACTACATTAATTAAAGTTGAACGGTAATGCTCCAATAATATTTTTTCTATACTAAGACCTCGAGCTCAAACACAAAACCCAAATCCAAGACCTTTAATTAAAAGTTTCACCACCTACTACAGCATACCCACTACGTGTTTTCCGTTTATTTTTACTTGTTCGTTATACTAGAATATATTATTTTTACACATTCGTTATACGAAAGATATATTAGTACAACCAATATTTTGAATCAGTACATGAAATAGTGCAACTGCTGCAAAGAGAACCAACATGGCTACAGATGATAACAATGTAAATATCAACTAGATTTTTCTCATATTGCACTGTTGATATCTAAATAGTGTTGGTTCAAACGTTTAAAATTGCCGGCTAAAGGGAAAAAAAAAAAAAAGATGAATGCTAAAAAGGGTTGGGAAAGTTCAACCGTAAATAGAACAATACATCGTAAAACTGCAGGAAAAATATGAAATCGCGAAAACGTTGCAACAAAAATGCACTTCCCTTCTTAATTTGCTTTTGCCTTTGGACCCTTCTTCTTTGAAGATGAAGAGGATGATCTCCGGGGCATTGAGTTCTTCATGCCGATGAAAAACAATAGTGCACCTAGCAACGCCAAGTTCTGTTCAAACGAGTGAAGAGACGTACCTTTTATTAATACATTGCAGATACGAATACCAGATGAACGTAAAGTTTGAAGAGCAAACCAATGGCTAACCTGAGAGAATTTGAAAAAGAGTTGAACAAATTCCTTCTTGTCAACATCATAGTTGTAGAAGTCGTACAAGACTGGGGAAGCAACGGCCTGATGTACCAGCTGTGTAAACAAACAAACAAGATGAGGATTAGTGAGGTATGAGACAAGAAGGTTCAAACAAATCATTTCTGAAAAAGAACCCCACGAAAGCTATTATTCAAAGTTCAACAAGAACATGACGCATAGTAAGATACAAACAAGAAGAATAGCTCCAAGAGTGCTGCCGAAGACAAATAAAAGGCTTCCAAGACCCTTCAAAACTATGGCCCCCAAAATAAGATTTTTCATCTGTAAATAACACATCATGTTAAGTTAGGTAAAACTAAGAAAGAAGGTCAAATAAGTTGAGCCAAAGTGATACCTCTACATGGGGTAATTCAAATCCGATGTGTGTTGCGACATGCTTTGACAAAACATTGAACTTTGGTCCTAATGCCTTTGCTGCTGGCCCGCCATCAGACCCAAATTCACTGAACCTATAACCAGAGCAGTTAATGAATCGTGACCGGTTTTACGAATAAAATAAAAGGGCAAAGAATTACAACATAATTTTGCAATTTTCCCTACTCCCTAGTATTAAGGTGGAAAAACAAATATGAAATAATACGCACATCTAAAATCTTCCTTTTCTTGATAAGTATACGCATATTAAATATGATCAGTAGGTAGACTACATCACAATGTTGCAGTCCAAGACAGTCAATATTTAAACTTCTCATAAGTTCTTCAGCCCAAAGCATTCATGTAATATCAATCAATGAACTAAGCATCGAAGATCAGTAGATAGGAGTAACACACAGTTGGCACTCCGGTGCATGTTTTATGTTTAACACCATTTCAGTTGTGTTATTGACCTCTAACATATTCCTTTTTGCTTCATCTACAGCTATTTGGTAGTACAGGACTCAAGAAAGAGAGTCGAGGAAGTAGGCTGTATTTTCTATATCGGGCCACACAAACCAAAGAGGAAAGTTTATATGCAAGTTATTGACTTTTTAAAGGCTTGAAGAAGGTCAGATATATGCACATGAAATGGAGCAAAAGAAACATTGTGCAAGTCATCATTATGTCCTTGAGAATTGGCTTCCATACTAACAAGTATCATACGTAATTATAAACTTGTAAAGTGCTTCATAAAAGGGTATGCTTGTTCAATCCATTTGAAAATGAGTATTGGCAAGAGTTATATAAGCTAAACAAGTATTCCATAACAGACTCAGTAGAGAGAGTGGTAACAGTTTACACCATAAACACACATACTGTACCATTGACAGCCTTAACACCAATACCAAATACAAGAATCTAGATTGGGCCTCACATTTAAACTTCGCAATGTAATTTTCCTCTAGCAATATATAACTCCAATGACAGATCTACTTTACCGGTAGTATTAACAACACGTCAAGTGCCAGCTTTATAAGCATGCTTCAATCAATTCTAACACAAGTACAAAGAACATAAACCTTAACTCAAGCTATGTAATCTTTGCACCATACATCAAGTCATATAGTTGTAAATCTACATCTTGAATGGACACTGAACAAAAACACAGAGTTCCAACCAAAAGGTTCCAACTTCAACATCAAAGTCAACAAAATCAACTTCAAAAACATTGAGGGATCTCCAATCACAACCAAGTGAGCTGATTCCATATCATTACACTAATTCATCCAAAACTTAGTCATCCAACTCTGATAACAAATCAACTCAAACCAAGTACAAACACGGGCAAGATCTACTCCCCAATAGCGGAGTGTTCAAGGCATAGTAGTAACAACTAACAACCAAAAGATCCCAGATTTGAATCTCAATTACAACACTCATTTACTCAATATAAGCTATAAGCACACAAACTAACAAAGACACCATGTTAAAAAATTGAACTTTAAGCTTAAACTCAACTCCAAAAGCTAACTTACGACGAAACAACAATAATATTCCAACACCTCACCAAAATAAATAAGCGGATCTGCATGCTGACCAGTACAAACTAACCAAAAAAATTGCAAATTGCAACTTTTACTGTCATCAATTACATAATATGCATAAGGTCAACGTGTATAGTCAATTACATTAAATTTTGGATCTATCTCCTAAAGCAAAGAACAAAACCCTAGCTTTCCTCACTATACACATCCTGCCACTCCAGCGAAAAATTACACTATTTATACAAAACTAAAATTATTATTTATACATATATAGTAAATATTAAACCCCTTTTGGGTTCTTCGCAATATTCGTGTGTTTACTTTTTCATATTTTGAAAAAAAAAACTAAAAACAGAGCAGATCTGAAGATGAAAAATGAAGAACTTACTCTTGATAAGCGGAGAGAACAAAGACGGATACGAAGAGAAGTCTTCCAACGAATGAGATGGTCGCCATTACAATGTAAATGGGGATTCAAATTTCTCTCTCTAGAAAAGAGAAAACAGAGATGAATTCAAACAGAGAGAGAAAAAACAGGGATCTTGTTGGTCTTTGTTTTCCTTTAATTTATAGGTAGTAGTAATACTTATTGAGTAAATTTGTTCTTTGGTCCCCTTAGTATTGGGGAACTCAAACTTTGGTATTAAAGTCACTATTTTTAACTTTCGATATTCATTTACATTATATTTGAATTTACATCAAAAAGTACGAATATTTACAATAGTTGTGGGATTTTCATACCATATTATTTCTTTTAAGAATGGATTGTTATGAAATAATAATATTACAAGATAACATATAAATATAGTCGAGGAAGTTTGGGATGGAGAAAAGAGAGATTTTATTATTATTCTTAGGAGTGATACACAAATGAATTCATTGAGTGTTATATTTGAAGAAGAAAAAAATGATATTATTGTGAGGCTTTTAAGAAATTGTGTAAGTTGCATTGTGAGATTTAGTAATAATAAAAAAAAATATGAAAAATATTTTAGAACTAACACGATTAAAATAGAATTTCATCTAAACCTTCTTCAATGAAAAGTTATTAAAAGTATTTTAAAAGTATGAATAGTATAATGAAAATGTGATTCTATCACTATTGAAGATACTATAATTTTTTTGATTCTTCATTGGATATTTAATATCAACATTAAAATCCCATTAGTTCAAATTTATCTCAAAAATTTTCAAATAAAAGCAAACTCATTTTTCAAAAGCTAATGGTAAGTTGCAATGCAATGCTTTTCATGAAACTACTTACAATTTAATTACTCGAGTTTGGGTCTGTTTGGATTAACTTTTAGTATTTTTATTATTTTGACTTTAAAATAAGTGCTTATAGACACTTTTTAACTTTACTCAAATACTTCAAAACTGCTTAAAATCTATTTTAACTTAAAAGCACGTCAATTCAACCATGCACTTACATGCTAAACTTATAAAAAACCCATTTTTCTCCTTATCAAACACACTTTTAATAACAACTTTTCTCAAAAACGTCCACTTACTTTTTTTTTCTTTTTTCTTTTTTGACGGCTTATTTATATTTGTAAAATATAAAATTTCCTTCATACCTGCTATAAATTTCTCTGTGCAGATGTTAAACGCTCGCGAGTAAGATAAAAATATTATACTCGCTTTTTAGTTTGGCCATCTGTTGAAATGAACGGTCGATTGAATGAGACACGTTTCATAACCAATAGCACTGAGAAACGTGGCAGCTTAAGTAAGCGAGTAGTTTCATTCTATAAGTATGTGAGTATGTGGAAGGATTATTTTTGTGTTCTTCTCAAATGTGTCCCTTGTTTTTAAGAGTTGTTTCTTGTTGAACTCCTTTATAACTTTAGTTCCTTTCATTTTGGTCCCACACTCCCTCTAATCATATTCAATTGTAATAACTAAACTATAGTGGTATTAAATTGTTAAGTTATATTATAAAAGTTTGGGAGAGAGGGGTGAAGTTGAAAATGGGAAAAAGAAATGTTTATTTTAGCGAATTACTTTGGATTCATGTCTGGGCGATCTACTATATAAGTCATTCATCTTGTGAAGAGACCGATGAAAAAGGATCAAAAAAGGAAAAAGAATTTATATATGGTGTTTATTGGCAGTGAAAAGACTTATAATAAAGTCCAGAAGAGTGCCTAGAAGCAAGAGGTGTATCGATGGCCTTAATTAGAGCGGTAAAAGACATGTACAAAAAACTAAGACGTGGGTAAGAACAATGTAAGGAAATTATAGAGCACTTCCATGTGGAGATGAGATTCTTGGTGTGTTTCTATTTGCCTGTGTGAAGGATGTTTTAATGCTTGGCATTCAAGATAAAATCGTGTGGTGTATGTTATTTGTGGACGACATGATGAGACGTGCAATGGAATTGGTGCTAAGTTGGAGGTGTAGAGACAAACTTTAGAGGCTAAAAGGCTTAGGTTGAGCCGAATCAAGAGAGAATATGTGAGGTAAAAATTTAATAATGCGATGCATGATGTATTCTTTGAAGTGAGGCTTGACACACAAAGTATCCGAAGAGATATAGATTTAAGTATCTTGGGTCTATAATTGAGGGAATGAAGATATAACCTTAGACATGAGGATGCAAAGGGTTAATATGTAGCATAGTGTTGTCTTGCTTATTTATGGTGGTTGATGTTTGCGATGATACCAGTTGTATTATTGTAACTTTTTTTTATCATTATTATTTTTTAACTTTATACTAATCTACCCTAGTATGTTGTTACGAAGTTTCGATTATCACATGTTTTATTGTTATTTCAGCTATTCTTTTGTAGACTTTGCATTGTTTTCTTATTATTTGTTATATTCTCTTCATTATCTCTTTCATTTTTATACCGAAATTTATTGCACTTGAGCTGAGGGTCTTTCAGAACAATCTCTACCTTCTTCGTGGAATTTCATCGAGTATGTTATTGTTGCTTTCAAAATTCAATAAAATTAACAACTTTTATTTTTAGTTTTACTTTTTTTAAAATAAGTTTTTTAACTATTTTTCATTTTTTCAAGAGAAAAGTTTCAAAATAATCTAAAGAGTAATAATAAAATGTATGTTTTCAATTTACGTTAAATATTTTTCTTAAAGAAATATAAATCATGAATTAAATAAAGGCACCTCAACTAAGCTAATCTAATTTTACGTTTAATTTGTACACAAAATTGAGCAAATTCAGTTTTCGGGTCAATTCCAAACAGTATATAAACTAACCCCCTTCTTCATCAGTACCGTTTTCTGCTTCCTCAGGCCTCAGCACCAGCTCAAGCTTTTAGCCATGGTGCTCATCTTCTCCATTGCTACTCACAATTCACTTTTCTACTATAATTTTCTTCTCAATCTTACAATTTTTGTTTCTATACACAGGATTACCCTAAAACAGCAGTTCCTACTAACATCTTCACTGAACGCGGGTCCAATATCGTCGTCATCAATCCAGGTACTAAACCCTAACTTCTCTCGATTTCCAGTTTTTTTTTCCTTTTCTGTTAGCTAATTGAGTAAAATACTTCACTGTAATTTAGGTTCCGCAAATATTAGAATAGGATTGGCTCAACATGACACTCCATTCAATATACCTCATTGCATTTCCCGTCGCACTAGTCAGTTACCTAAACGAAATGCTCAAGATCAAGTAAGGCTAATATTTTGAATTTTTGTAGTTAAGTTTGCAGTTCTATGTGATTTGTCGCAAATTTTAGTCATCTTTAGTTTGTTGATCATATTGCAAGTGTGTATTTTTATGTGTTTTGATGATATCCTTTTTGTTTTGGTGGATTAGATGTTGAATTCTCAGGTTACAACTGCACAGCATATGGAACGGGAAAGAGCGTATGACATTGTAAGTATGATGAAATATAGTAAACAATATTTAAATTATATATTTGAGCTTGAAAAAAAAAAGATGTTTAATTATATAAGCATGAATATTGAAACTATATAGGTCGATGCCATGAATATTTTGTAATATTTTGATGTTTCACTTTTTCTTTTAATCAGGTTGCGTCGCTATTGAGAATTCCATTTTTGGATGAGGAGGTAGCTAACAGCTCTTATCCACGCAAGGTACCAGGGAGAATTCTCTATGCTTTTTAAAGTATAATATGAATTTTTTTTCTTTGATTCTGCGAGATTTCCAAGTAAATGTGTGGTAAGTAGTGGTTATTGGAGCTATTAAAGTTAGATTTTATCAGGAAGATTTTAATGGAACCGAAACTAGTTGAACTTCAAAGTATCTGTAGTCATGCTTTCTGGAATACCTCTATTGACAATCTTTTGTGTGTATTTTGTGTTTATCTGTGCAGATGGGGCGTGTAGATGCATATCCTCCGCAAAATAACATGAAAGAGCCAGTGTTCACTTGGACTGATGTTTTTGAGAAAAATGTCCCTCATTCTTCAACAACAGGTAAGAACTGTAACATGTTCATTCTTTGAATGAAGCATTTATTCGTTCAGGTTTGGCTGTTGCATTCTCAATGCTGAAAGTTATAGGTGGTGTATAGTTTTCTTGTAAACCAGTTATATGTACAGATAAACAATATTTTGTATGGAGTTTGAATACTCTTTTAGTCTACTACTCATTCTTCTTTGTCCGCAAGTGATGTCCAAGCCAGTTAGTTGATTGGCAAGTAGCCCTATGTTCCAGCTGGCATGAAATATTTTCTGCTATTAATGCCTAAAGCAGCCGAATGGTTCCCCGTCTATAATTCTACTAGTGCTTCTGTGGGTGGTCTAATTCATATTTTCTGGGAGATCTTTTTGCGTTTAGATATCATCTGATATCCCGTGTCAAGCTTCTCAGATGACCAATGAGCATTATGACAAGGATTTCATACGGCAACTCTTCCATAGTTGATGACCCGATCTTAAATTTTGGACTTGAAAATATTTTCTTTCTCAAAATTTTATATTAAGGACTCTTTGGTTATATCTCTACTGGAAATTCAGCTTCCACCTATCGTGCATATGAAAGATTTTAATGCTTGTACACCATGAGAATACTACTCAATTGATCAGAACATCCATGTCGGAGAGATGATATTCTGATTGGCTTAGCTTTTGTTTGATTTTCAATAGTAGCTGGTAGAAGAACATGCTTAGTTTGTTTATTCTGTTATTTACACCTTTATTTCAAGAATGAGTAAGTATGTTTTGCAATAGCAGAAGAAGATGTACCCAACGAGGGCGATACCAGCGAGTCACCCACTCTGAAGGAAAGCAAGATTAAGGTTGAACCTAATTCCAGTGAACGTAAATATAGAGAGTACATATGTGGCGAGGAAGCTTTAAGAATACCCTTAACTGAACCATATTGCTTGCGGCGTCCTATACGCCGAGGTCATCTGAATGTATCTCAATATTACCCGACGCAGCAGGTAATATCTTATTTCAAGATTTCTTTAGATGCATGGAAAATTTGATGTGCATCTACTTCTTCCAGTTGTGACGCACACATTAGTAACATTACTTTTGAAATCAATGTTGGATTTCCCTTTTCAATTTTTTCATTGAGCATTGGCATGATTTTCTGAAAACTTTTCTGTTGGTTTTTTGAAAGGTGTATAAATGTAACTTCTTTCAGATTAACTAGAGTTCCAGTGACCATTATTTTAATATAATACTTTGGGGAATTTTAGGTTCTCGAAGACCTGCATACTATATGGGAGTGGATTTTGGTTGAGAAATTGCATATTTCTCATCGTGAGAGAAGCATGTATTCTGCAATCCTTGTTATTCCAGAGACATTTGACAATCGTGGTATATATACTCTATTTTTTCCTTTTCATTTTTTCTGTCTGAAAACAGATTCTGGTAAATTTATCTTTAGGCTAGAATCTTGTTATTTTGGTCAAATCTGCAATTTTTGAAATAAATATTATAAGGTGCATACACCACTAGATCCTGGAATTTAGCTTCTCATGGTCTAGCTAGCTTCGCTAATTCACATCTGCATAAGGTCTTATGTGTTTCTCTTAGTTGGTTTGTAAAATGCCATAGTGTCATCCATGGGACACCTGTTTTAATTGATGAAGTAATGTGAAGTTTCAGTGTTCTAGAGGAAATAAATACTCCACTAGTTGGACTATCAAGAGAGAGATAAATGTGTGTGACAGTGGGAATCCCAGCTGCTCCATCCTTGATGGGCAGGTTACCAACATTTGTGCTTGTGTGCTGCAGTAGGTGGACTAGCTCAGGGTTGCGCAAATTGGCGCCAAACACCACTATCATTTTAAACAAATTGTGATAGTGTGTTATCTTACATATGTGCTGTCCTGCAGACTGAAATGAGGATAATGAATTTAATTGACAATAGATTGAGACGAATCCAAAGAGCTGTTCTGGTCTCGTTTCCACTGATTTTGGGAACTGGAAGGTAAGGCAAAAGAGAGCAGAAGTATAGGAAATGGGTAAATTGAAGAGAAAAGGGAAATTAAAATTTGTAGGCCCAAAAGGAAATTATATCCCCATGTTCCCTCCTCTTCCTACTGCTAACACCAAATGACGAAATGGAAAGATCAGTACTTTTCCTCTGCCTTTCCTGATCTTGACTAGTATTCCAAGCATTAAAGTTTTCCTTTTGCCTCTCCAAATGCTGAAGATAGTGACCCATCATAAAATGGTCTCTCGGAGAATTTCTCTACTCATCCATTACGTGGATTTGGAATTAGGAAAATCGGAATTCAGAGCAAGAACTTTGAAAGAGGGTCTTGTTGTCCATGGAGAAGCCCAACAGTTTGGTGAAGAGGAAATTTCCCTATGGTTTCCTCAGATTATCATTTTAATTTCTTTGGTAGTATGTACTGGAAACAACCTTTCTACCCCACAAAGTTAAGGGTAAAGTCCGCATACATCCTAACCTGCCTAAACCCCACTTGTGGGATGACACTGGATATGTTGTTGTTAATGTCTAAGAGATTGCTTGTAAGTGACTAATCTTCGGATTAGGAGTGGGAAACAGGCGGATTGAGTAGGATATGGACAAGTCAAAAACGAGTTAAACAAAAATGGATAAAATACTTGACCAGTCATATTTAACACGAATAAAAAATAGGTTACTCACTGGATAATATGGACATCCTTATTGTCCATATTATCATTGTGGAATATGGTGGGTCTAAATTACCCAACCAAAGCTGATCAAAATTATCATTATCATAGTATCAAGACAATACCTACTATATCATAGAACCAAGAGAGCTCATTTTACTAGTTTTCTGTACTACTCTACCACATTATTTTGTGGGGGAAGCAAGAGAATATCAACTATTCCCTTTGAACAATCCAACAATATTAATATGCTTATAGTTCAGTTATTATGTCAAACCACATTCACAAATTTCCAAAAGAAATGAATTTAGCAAGGCATTGTGTTTCCTCGCAATAAACTATATGACTGTAGCCTATGTTAAAAAAAAGGTATATGCTGTAGCCTGTAGTTTAATCTATTTTGCCTATTAAATTACCATATTTTAAGTGGATAATATGGGTTGACTCATTTTACCATATGATCACCCCTTTCCGTTGTTGATATAGAACTTTTTGTTCCTTATAGAAAATGTAACACTTCTTGCTGTTTATGCAAAGCAGAAATCAAGGAAATGCTATCTATCGTGTTGCGTGACTTATGCTTTGGTTCAGCAGTAGTCCACCAGGTGATATTATGTTGCTGAACTTTTTAGGCATTATTAAGTGATTGTATGCACACAAGTTGGTCCTAAACCTTCATTCTTATTAACCTGTTCATATAATTTTCCAACTACCGACATACATGACAGCATGAACTTTGAAATATGTAGATTGCTTCATTCTATTTTTATGAAGATCTGATAATTGCTTGTCTCATGCTTTCTAATCAACAATAATACCAATAAAACTTGTGTGTACGATATGTATTTGTTAAGCAGTGCCGTTTAGAGCTATAATCATAGAAGACCTTACATATTACTACCCTCATTGCAAGTTTCTTGATAGACTTGCTGCACTTTCTAAAAGGGGATCATGTTTAGTTTTCTAGGAATTTTTACTTCTTGTAAGTTGGTTTTAGGCTATTTGATGTAGATCAAAGTTCATACATTTCATTTTTTCATTTAATTAAGGAGAATAGAAAGATTTATCTTGTACACCATTACGTTTAGCAATAACTTGCCCAACAATGGGCCCACTTTCTTTCTTATGGAGCACCTACTTCTTAATGAAATGAAAAAAGAAGGGTCAGAATCTATTAAAAACACTTAATTATTTGAAGTTGGGCTCAGTGGGAGGAGGTGTGGAACGGTGAGTAAATCTCTGTTCTTTTTAAATTAATAATTCGGCTCCCCAAAATCCTATGTTTAGGGTGTCTCATCAATGTTTTGTTTTCTCCATCCTACTTGTCTCTTATGATAATTCAAGATCTAAATTATTTTCTCCCTTCGGTTCCAGTTCCTGTGACAATTTTTAGTCCGGTTTAATAAACCCCGACAGTTTTCTAAGTTTGGAAATATTAACACAAACATTCTATTTTATCCTTAATGACAAACTTTTATAGTGACACGAATGTTATGGCATGTTTAATGCTACAAGCTTTAAAAGTGTCCTTCCTTTCTTGATCTTTATGCCATTAGTTACCTTAGGAGGGCTAAGAAGAAACATTCAGGATGTTAAGAAGTTTGCTGAAATAGGAAAACTTTGCTCTTGAATATGCAATTGCCTGTTCTTGGAAATGCAGATGACTGAAAACAACTAACTGGAAGTGCTAACTGTACCTTGTAATCAAACAGTAGGGATGAAAATGTATGAGATAATCTTTTTTTTTTTTTGATAACTGAGAAATCCGTCTGACCGCCCTTTGGACCAATCACAACCTTCTAAACTCGGTGAATAATGAGCCCGCTCCTCTACCCTTCTCCACTTAAATACCGGGCTTCACTTTGCATGGCGTGGGGCTTGAACCTGTGACCTAAGCCACAAATCTTCCACCTTTTGCCACTCGAGCTAGGCCTTGGGGGCAAATGTATGAAATCGTCTTTGTTACTCATGTTCTGTTTGAATTGGTTAAACCAGGAAGGTCTTGCTGCAGTTTTTGGAAATGGTTTATCAACAGCATGCATTGTCAACATGGGAGCTCAAGTGACATCTGTTATCTGTGTTGAGGTATGGTGGCTTTGTTTCTACCTTCTATATGGTTGGAAAGTAACAATTAAGCCCCTTTTCTGTTACAGCTTTGTTTATAGCACCCCAGCATTAGAAATGGGACCCGGGATAAGTATTCTAAGTAACTTTGATACTGGCATACTGCAAGGGTTTTTCTTTGTGTGTTGCGGAAGTGGGTGGTTATAACTGGACATGAATCATGATAACGTTCCGAAAGTAATTCATGTTACTAAGTCATCAGTCTTCACAGACTCACAGTAATGGCATCTTTCCTCTTTATTTCTTAAATAGATTTTCCGAACGGCTCTCGCCACCTATTATGAAAGGCCATGAATCATCATTAGTACATCCAGTACCATCAGTGCTATTGATGCACACCCAAGTATAAGAAAATTTCTCATTACCCATAGTCTCAATACTAGGTAAAATTATACAAGAAAATTGGGATTCTGAGAGTGCTATTCTATCACTGACATGATATCTTTCATTGTCATTAATTCACTGTGATTACTGCTTCACCTTGGTCTCACCAATTGCTCTGTCAGTGCCTTGTTATCTATGTAGATGACCTACAGTCTATACATTTGTTGTTACTTAAATCTGGAAGTAGAAAGAATTCTCTGATATTCTTATGCTTTTTAACAAGAACATCTGAAAATCGCAATTTGACCTTTATGCTGATCCTCCATGAGTTCATATGCTAACGGTTGATGCTATTGGACAGGATGGAGTGGTTCTACCCACAACACAGATATCTTTACGGTTTGGTGGAGAGGTGAGAATTCTAAATTTATGGATTTACTTTGCGGAGTGAAAAAGTTGAGGAGCTCAATTTTTTCTTTATGCTTTGCTTATACTAGAGGTTATTTTCATTTTTATTTCTTGGAGATGCCATCTGAGTGTCTTTCTTAAGTAAGGTGAGACATATAAAAACTGGGAACTTGTTTAATCGGATGTTTCTATTGAATAGTTTTGCGGTCAACAGGCTGCTTATGCTTGACAACTAAAGAGGGATTTGCATAGAGAAGTTGAAATGAGCTCAAAGATCAAGAATCTTGTACCTCAATATTACTGACTTCAATATATAAATGTCTTATCCTTGTTCAATTAGTCAATCACTTACGCCTTAATGCCAACTAGTTAGTTCCGACTGTATGAATCCCTTATATCTATTCTTCTCTCTCTTTAGACCTTCCTATTCCAAACTAAATTACTTTCAGGTTCTCAAACCTAGAAATTCTCTAAATCTCACACTTACTGTTTGATATAAATGTAGCAACAATAACGAAATAATCTCAACTTATTTTTCTCTAAATTTCACTGGGTTAGGTATTTTTCTATCGCATAATTGCACCCCTACTAATCTTCCTTTTCAACCATCTCATTCTGTGTTACATAGTTATTTATCATGCCATTCTCATAGAATATTGAGTCTAAATATCCATATTATTTGCATTTGAGTATCACAGTCTCGTCTGATCTCACTTCACCTTCAATGTTATTATAAGGTTTAAAAATGCAACACATTGTATTTTGTCTATTTCTACATATCCAAAATCTTTTAGTCTCCAAATTGCTTCTCCATAGTTGATAGTTCCAAATTTTGGTTGGCTGCTTTGCTAGTTTCATCTATTAATACAATATCATCTGCAAATAGCATGTACCAAAACCTTATTATATGTGTTATTGTTGATTCATCCATAATTAGGGTAATTAAGTACGGGCTCAACTCTCAAGGCAGATCTCTAGTGTAAACTCACAGTCTATGACTCCTTTGTTTCTCCTTTCGCAGTTCTAACATTTGCCACTGCTCTTACATATATGTCCTTTGTAAGATATTAATATTTTATGTGTTTTTTTCGACCAAAAGGTCTTCTTCTGACACTCTATCATACCCTTTTCTAGGTCAATTATATATCATGTGTAGGGAACTAGGGATTATTTTCCTCTCCCTCTAAAGTTACTTCTATCTTAGATCTATTGCTCGTGAATCCAAACTGGTTTCACCTTTGTAATATCCCCAAGTCTATATTTGATAACTTTATTCCAAAGATCTATCATATGATGCAAAGTTCAATATTATGATAATTAGCACAAACTTAACTATCCCTTTCTTATAATACCGGAACAAACTTTTCTTCTCCTTGTCTTTATAATTTATAAATGATGCAAAGTTCTAGGATTTTTTTGGAAAAACATGGGTTTTCTTTGTCTTCAAGTGTTGATAAATAATATAATTAAATAATTAAAAATGTGCTCTCACTAATGGCTTAAGCTTTTAGATGAGATAGATTACACATTTCAGCGTCAAACTTGAAGCAGTTTATTAAGTTCTCGGCTTCTCCTGTAGTCTTTCCTCAATGATTTTAATTGCCTTTCGTCTTTCTTAGCCAACCTGTCTGTTTTCTTTTTAAAAATTCTAACAGGATATATCAAGATGCCTTCTCTGGACTCAGAGGCATCATCAAACATGGCCACCTATTCGGACTGATGCCCTGTCAAAGCCTGTAGATTTGCTGATGCTTAACAGACTTAAGGAGTCCTACTGTCAGATCAAAGTAAGTTTCTTAATATTTAGGAAAATACAAATTTAAGGTTTTTAACATTTAGATGTTAGAAACACGTATAGCCCATTACTGGATATTCCTCAGTTTGGTAATCAATATATGAACCTGGGAATGTATATCCAAAGTGTCCTTGGGATGAATAGAGACAATTAGTGGATGATGTTCAGTCTAATTGTTCGATTTATCACCTTCTATTGTAATCTACCGCACTGTTTATAATAACTCTAGTTATAGATAGGATGCATCCTTACATGAACACCTAAATGCATGTTTAATTTATTCCACTGTCCAGGAGGGGGAAGTAGAAGCTGTTGCTATGGTACATTCATATGAAGATGGAATGCAGCCTGGATCTCATAAGACTAGGCTGACTGCTCTTAATGTATACCTCTTAACCTCAAAATCTTCTTGTATTTATTTTGCTTTTGTTGAAGAGGATGTGTGATTAATGCCATTTGTTTAACTTTCACATTCTAACTCTTCGAAGATAATTCTGCTTATGCCTCATAACTTTCTGGGACAACATTTTCAATGCAATATATCACAAGGTTACTGCTTTACAAGGGACTGCAGCTAGTGTTTTTTGTCATGGTTTGACAACTTGAATTGTCTAATCCAGAAAAGTTATTCTTTAATCATAATTTAATGAAAATCCAAAATTAATTCATGACATGCTTTTGCAATTGAAGCTGAGATATCATGTGAGCAATTGTGACATGATTTTGCTGTTGAACATGAGATTCCATGTTAACAATTAGCCAAAAGTTTTTACAGTATCAAGTTCCATCTGTATTTCAAAGAAAGAGGCAGATTTGGTACTTGCTGATAAAGATGAAACCTTGAATTGACAAGGGTTGATATTAGTGCCTGATAGTTTGCTAATACAGGTTCCCCCAATGGGTTTATTTTACCCAATGCTTTTGGTTCCAGATGTCTATCCTCCGCCACCCCGCTCTTGGTAAGTTAAGTATATATGATGTCACTAAATCCTTTCTCCTCTTTCTGTGCTCAGTTATTGCATCTAAATAGGTTTAACGATTATGATGATCTGCTTGAGGACACATGGCACATGGACTTCCCTGGTGGTGGTGCATATCCGATGTGGGAGAGCTACCCAGTTTTCCAAACAAAGCCAAAGAAAGAAGATATTATTGGACTTGCTGAAGCTATTACAAAGAGCATTCTTTTGACAGGTGATAATAGTAATCTATTCTATAATGTGGTAGAATATGGATAATCTTTCTAAGACTTGTTTCATACAATTGACAGGGCGTATTGAGCTACAGAGAAAGTTGTTTTGCAGCATGCAACTGGTTAGTTGTTTTAGGCATTAAACCTATAGTTATAGTCATGTGGTTTGAAGCGTGATATTTTTCAACTCTTCAGATTGGTGGAGGTGCATCGATTTATGGTCTCATTCCTGCTGTGGAGGAAAGGTTTGTTTCAAGTCTAGTTTTGCCTGAATTTAAACAGAAAAAGAAAACAATGCCCCTGTTGCTAGAAGTTGGACATAATTATATATACATATCATCAATGAATATTCCACCCTCTGTTTAGAAAACTTTTAAAGCATAACTAGGCGACTGCATTTTGGCATGTTATCAGGTAAGTGCTGATAAGTAGAATGTTCAAAGTTTTCCAAGCTCTAGAAATGGTTTAGGAGATCACCAGTAGCCTAGTATGCTTTGATGTTTTTTGTGTCTAACAAATGCTAACTGCTCACTTTCGTATCCAGAGTTTTACATGCAATCCCTTCACATGAAGCAATTGACACTGTGGAGGTAAGTTTTGAGCTTTTAATTTCTTTCTATTCTAGTTGTTATGTCATTTTCAATATACATTTGCAGACAATCTCGTGTACCTTATATCTTCTCTTTGCCAGATGCATAATCTGGCTTGCCCCATTATCATCCTAAGGTTTCATTATGTGTTTGGCCTTCTCAAATATATCCTTCAGATGCTTAGATTGTTTTCAGCATGCTGAAGACCATAAATGGGGAAAACAAATTTAAAAGGGAAAGGAGAATCCAAAAATAAATATATGAGAGTTCCTTGGTATTTCCTTAGGAAACATACACGTCTTTTGCTCTCTCTTGTTGATGAGTACAAATTAGTTGACAAGCATCACATACTAATGAAGCCTTTTAAGTAAAAAAATTTATCCTATAAATAAGTAATCATGCGTTAGAGAGTTCAATATCGGTTGAAGTAGATTCTCTTTTTGATCAATCAAAACCCCTTCCCAAACTGTACAAGCTTCTTCCAAAGCATACAGCTTTCTGGATGCAGATGTTGATATCAAGTACCGAAACAGATAATAAGCAGTTGATATGTTTGGTGGAAAGTGTTGATTATGACTTTTATCATCTAAAATGACTAATGCTTTTGAAGTAGTTCGCACTAAAAAGGAGTTCCATTATTTTGGCAACTTGAAAAAAAGGAGCTGATTATTGCAAGATTCTTAATTCTAATTGATTCAACTACAAATTAACTTATATATCAATTTACTCTAAATTGATTTGATAGGATTATTTTTAATAAATGTAAATTATTTTGTGATAAATGCAATAGACCTACGCACAAAAGAGAAGAACAAATGGTGAAAATGGAATGAAGAGGGATTTAGGTGTTCTCTATGAAAAGGGTATTTTGAGGTTTAAAAAGTATGAGGGATTAAATAGTTGTCACGATAGAGCAATCTATTTAAGATTCATATATGGAATGAATGGATAAAAGACATATTCTTAAGTGTTTGTTTGTTCTGTTTCGGATTCATGTAGTCGACACCAACTTGCACGGATATGAAGCGTAGTGATTGTCGCTGTTGTCATTTTTCCCCTGTATGTAGATTCCTTCGCCAACTAATCCAACTTGTTGAAATGCATCTGTAAGATGGACAATGTGTGGGTAAATATTTGGAATGGAACTTTGAAGAATCTTTGGCTCAAATAGGTGCAATAGAAACTATTGTGTTTGGGTACCCATCCTTTTTTGGGGCCCTTACTGTCCTTAAAGACTTGCATCATTTTGTTTTCTTCTCATCTTTTATTCTCTTTTTATATAATAAGTTGGTGTCAAGAATTTACATTTACGTTTGTATGTACATATATTAGGTCTTGCAATCGAGAACAAATCCAGCATTTGTGTCGTGGAAAGGCGGAGCAGTAAGTAGACACTATTTTTATTAGGGTTCTGCTTAATTTCCATCACACTATTTTTAACGGCTATATCCTACATTCTGGTAATATGGCTTTGATACAATTTAGGGCTTTGTATTATAAGTTATTATAAGGAGGTGGTAAATAATAAGCAGACAAGGTAGCTCTCACACCACAATTATAAAAGGAATAAAAGGAGTTGGTAAATAATAACTATCTATTATAGCATTAGCTGAAGTGTGTTTCTGTCACTAATGAAATAAATGGCACTGACGAGTCTGAACAGCGTAATGGGGCTGCTAATCGCATCAACTGACCTGTAAGACTCCACTACAGTGCTTAAAGAACAGTTGATGCTACAGAGTATTGTTGCACTGAACCTATTTTTGGTTCATAATTTATGAATAACAACTCAATTCAAGATCAGGAGCCTTAAGAGGGACGATCATTGTATTGTGTCGTGCTTTTTGTTTAATAATCTTAGTTCCCGAAGAATACTAAGTGGTACGCTATTAAAGTTGGTAGAATTCTTCTATTCGAATAACCACCAGCTCAATTTGAGATTGCTATATCCAGGATGCTAAAAATGTACTTATCTTGTTGAGACGATTTTCTTTTAATAATGCATAAGGTGATACCTGTTCAACCAAATCTTGTAGCATACTTCACTTTTAAGTTTGTATGAGACTCTATAGAGTTAGTATCACTTCTATGCACTGCAGATCCTCGGAATTCTTGATATTAGTAGGGAGGCCTGGATTCATCGTGAGGACTGGATTAAAAATGGAATTCACATTGGCAGTGGGAGGAAGTACAAGGATTCATGTTTTCTTCAAGCACAGGCAATGTGCTATCTGAATTCATAAGAGGTACAAATAAATGTTGCTCTAATTTATCTATATTCATTTTCAACTCAGGTTTTATATGTTTGCTTTTATTTTTGCTTCAATAAATGGGAATTGTAAGGGATGAGTTGGGGGATTAATCTAGAACTGACGAGACATAATTCTCGTCCTTGCATTCTGATTTCTTGTTATTGTTATAGTGCTGGACTGTTTGGGGGGTTTTGGGGGGGGGGGGGGGGGGGGGGAGCGTATGCTTTCATATTGTGGTAATTGCAGGACAGATTTTGAGAGATCATACTGGGAAGTATAAAATCGAACTAGTTTTGGTCATCAATATTTTGTGTCATGCACGTGTATTCTGAATCGTTCAAGATGGAAGAAACATGCAAGGAGTATGTGTAGAAACATACATCTAAACAACCTGATCACCATTTATACACATTATATTTCATTTCAATCAATAAGTAAGCAGTAAATATTTTACTTATGTCGTAAATGCTTCATCTCCTCTCTGCTGCTTCTTGTTTTTCCTTCTTTTGCTCAGTTGGATGTTCTTTGAGGTGGTTTTGACCTTGCTTCTATCATGAGAGAGAGAGAGAGCAATGCATTCTGCAGTAAAAAAAAATTAAAGGGACAAATATGTCAAGTACACACCCATTGGTTCATACAGTAGCCTTAAAAAATATGCATGATGCCCAAGGTCGTGCAACAGTATTGCTATTAACACTTCTCTTTCAACTCCTTTGTTCTTCAGCTTTCTGCAGGGTTATGAGATTTGATAAAGATTCAAAACTGGAGCTTGCTAGCTTATCTTGAAGACGAAAGAACTGTAAGCGTCTCTTCTCCTTCTGGACTCATGTGGTAGCCCTTGTGAACAACGATTCAATAATCCTGATACCTGAAAAATTATTCAAGAATTATCACTGAGCAAGGCCAATCTGAAGTACATCCTAATTTCTAGGGAACTTGAGTCACAGTATAGGGTTATATACTAATCTTGGTATTCTAACTTATTTAAGACGATTTTATTCTCAAGATTGTGGAATTTTCATTGGATTGATTTGCTAGGTGACCCTCGATGTGAATAATTAACTTGGGAGGAATTTAATTAATCAAATAAATATGATAATCGTGTTATATTCAAAAATATTGAACCATGCAGGAAAAACCCAGCAGTCATCAAAATTCGGCGCATTGGTCAAAGGCTAAACAGTTGGATGACCTTTTCGTTGGTATGTATAACCATTCTCACTGGAACGGTGGGAAACTTGTTAATTTTTTTATAGTGATTCTTTTCAATAGTGTAGATACTCATCGAAGCTTTTTATTTTTTTCTTATGAAGATGCTATTATTTTTCTCTCTTGCATTCAATTAAAATATCAATAGGAATAACTACTAAACATTTTTTAGTAGTAAATTTCAATGGAAAACTAGTGACTTTTAAATAGTGGTAGTGATATTTGAGGGGGTTAAAATGGTCATTTGAGAAACGATTATTAATTTCTATTTTATGTACTACACACTTCTCTAGTACTTTTTAATAATTTCTTCATTACTTCAAAAAAAATTATGAATTAATGTTTTCAAAACATTAGTTGGTGCACCAAAAACAAAATGGTAACAAATTAATCCTAGCAAGTAACTAATCAAGAATCAATAAACTTCTACTTCTCTTTGATTTAATTGTTATAGAAGACGTAGCTTGTCAATTACAGATTAAATTGTGATATTTCATTTAGTAAAATGTTAAAAGACTCTATTGTTATGCGATTAGGAGGTTATGAATTCAAATCGTGAAACAACTTACAGTTAAAATTAGAGTAAGATTACGTAAGCTTGTCAATTACAGATTAAATTGTGATATTAAGGGAGCTCTTGAGTTACCGGCAAAGTTATTGTTGGAGGTTATGGAGTCAAATCATGAAACAACTTCCAGTAAAAATTAGAGTAAGATTACGTACAATAAATCCGTATAGCTCGATTTTAATTTTTTTTTGGGCCTATTTGGTTGATTAATTTGAATTGCTTATTACAAAAACTAAGAAAGGAAAAAGATAAAAGTAGAAGAAAATATGCTATAAAGATTAAAGGGTGTGGATAAATTATTTTAGTATAGTCAAAAATGTTCTTCAAAATCTTGTAAAGTTATAAAAACTAGTGTTAGGGGTTAATTGATTCCTACTTTTATCTAATGCTTTTGGATTGGGTCTTTGCTTGAGTCCATTCATTTCTGTATATTCTTTTTTTCTTTTCTTTTTTTGTGTCAAAGTGATTTAAATATGACCCACCATGGACACTTTGACTAGGGCACATAAAGAATATTTAGAAATTATGTTTGTTCTTAACTGATGTACTAATTAAGTGATCTTTTTGTTCCTAGATAAGGTTGAATATCTTCGAGATTAAATTTATATTTTGTTTGATTAAAGATTTCTTATCGAAGACACTGATAGCTGAAAACACCTTCTTTTTTAATTTTTTAATTCTCCATTTTTTCTCAGCTTGACGTCGACATTAAACTTCCTCCTTTCTGTTCTTAGTTGCTTGTGAAATAAATGAATATAATTTCATAACTATAATTTCGAAATAACTTAGTCTGCCGACCAGGTGAGATTTTTGGTTGCATAAGATATTATTTGGAAAAAAAATCACATTAATGGTATATTTTATTAGGGTATCTTTTCATAGAGGAAAGCATAAATTTAGCATTCTATTGCCTGCCTACAAAATATTTGTATAAAGTTAGGTTAGAATTCATTTCATGATATATAAGTATGAAATAAAAATAAATGAATTGGTAAACACAGATTTAAAACATTTAGTTTGGATTATTATTTCTATTGCTGCCTGCATACAAAATATTTGTATATAATGTTAGGTAAGAATTTATCTCGTGATATATAGTAGGAAATAAGAATAAAGAAGTACTTAGTAAACACGGACTAAAAATATCAACATTAATTTGATCGTATAACATGATATATAGTATGAAATAAGAATTAAACGAATTAGTAAACACAGATTAAGAGTGTGTTTGGTATGAAAGAAAATATTTTCTGGAAAATGTTTTCCAATTTTCTATGTTTGGTTGGGACAAAAGTTTGGAAAATGTTTTTCAAATCAACTTATTTTCCTCAAAATTAAGGAAATGACTTTCCTTCAAAAATTAAGGAAAACATTTTCCAAAATCCTCCTCCAATTTCAAATTACATTTTTTTTTGGGAAAAACGTCAATTTTTTAAAAAAAAATCAATTTTAAAATTTTATTATTTCACTCCTACCTCCTCCCCCTTCCACCCCACCCCACTCCACCCCAACCACCACCCCAAAAAATAATAATTTTATTTTTAAAAAATATTTTTCATTTCATAAATTATTTTTTACTCTAGTAAAAATAAAAGATGTCTCTAAAAATATTTTTCATTCATAAATCAAACACTAAAAAATTATATCCGAAAAATATTTTCTACTCACCAACCAAACATGAGAAAATAAGTTCAAAATCTACTTGTTTTTCAAGAAAACATTTTCTAGGAAAATATTTTCCATGGAAAACATTTTCCTCCATACCAAACACACCCTAAAAGATCAAAGTCAACATGAAGTTGGTTTGTACAAGTCTTATCCCGGCCTTATGAGAGTATATATCGAGAGGTTTTTTTTTTTATAAATATCTGACTTAAATAAAACATAACAAAATATGAAGGAAAAAATTATTTTAGACAAAAAAGTTAAATAGCACCAACAAATCACTAATTCAAATAAAACATAACAAAATAAGAAGGGAAAGAGAATATTTCAAGAAAAAAAATTAAATAGCACCAATAAATAATACGAAAGAAAGAAAAGAACATAATAGGCTATAATAAAAAAAATATTAATACTACCATTTATGAGGGGCTCTCTATAGCACAATTACTCATTAACCTGCTCGATCTTGATCCCCAAATCTCTATTTTTTTCATCTGTGTTGCATGTGTTTTAAGTTATGTCTAATCGTCTTATCTTAATATATATTTTTTTGGTCTTTATCTACCTCTCTTCAGACTCACTAAATTTAACATCTCACATCTTCAAGTAAAACATCTAAATATGTCCTCGTTACATGTGTGAATCATGCCAGATTCAATTTCACTTTTCTTAATTTATCCTCTATAGAGACAATATCCACCTCGTCCCGAATATCTTCATAATTTCTATTCTTTTTCGACTAGCTAATATACCAATAGATCCATTTCAAATCCTCATTTTCAGTGTTCTTAATTGATCAACACAATTAATATAATTTACATTGTTGTTCCCATATTGCTTTAGTAGTAATTGTCTCTAAATCAAACAATCTCTAAAATGTAATTTATATTCTCAATCTGCGAATTTACAGAAACTCATAACTTAAAACTATATATCCAAAAAATTTCAAATTAATGTAAAATAAACATCATAAAATACACACAATTTCAAATTGTCTCGACATTCTTTATTGTAATATTCTATTTATTATAAAATTATTATATTTTATCAAAAAATGAAAAGGTCTCATTCATTCCACCACACTCGCGATACCATCGAAAGAAACGTTAAAATGATCCAAAATTTGAAATGTGTGACAGCACAATCAGACAATGAAGATAACTCGACAACTCCGACCCAAACGTGCATTGTCCTTTTTAAGGATTAAAAATAGCCACGTAAGTCTAATCATAGCCGTTAATTCTAATATCATTTGTCAGAAAATGTACGATGATGATATGATTTCACGTGCGGGTAAAAACCCATTACATAACGGCTGGATAAAAAGAACACTTTATAATAATTTATTTACTATTATATAGTATTTTGTGTTTGATAAATGATATAGAAAAAGTAACTCGTATTACAAGCTTCGTGCTTATGAGCTTATGACTGAGTAGTCAATATTGATTGAATTCGATCCAAGGTCTCTCACCCACTTCTCAGTCGGAGTTAAGAATAGAAGTTTAAGATTTTAAATTTTGAAATATAAGAGAAGTGTGTTAGAAAGATATTCGAACCCATAACAAATATGTGAAAAGTATTTTTATCATTCTTTCTTACCATTGAAACTATCAATCAATTTTGTTAGAGGGTTCACAAGTTAATATAAATATATATTTATTTAGTTTTTAAAACAAATACAAACTTTACATGAAAGCTAGTGGGTTCATCCGAACCTATGGATCCCCACCTAAATTCGCGTACACTCTCAGCTACTCGACTATCATTATAATAAAGACAATATTTAACGATAATAAATATATATATTAATAATAGATAATAAAAATCTTACAACATTAGTAGTTCATTGTCACTAAATTTTGTGTCACTATATGTTTTCGAGACAATTACAACGTGGAATACTTTTCTCTAAAAATATATATTTAGCGATAATTAAGCTATTATTATTAACTAATGACATGTTAAGTTAGTGTTTTTAGTTTTAACTTGTATAAGTGTTTTCACATATTTTATGTACAAATTGGTATAGAATTTGCCTATTATAGAAAGAGTGACGTTGGGTTAAAGGATCCAGTCAGCTATGTAACGCTTTTGACCAAGTGATGAGCTTTTTTATATATTACTATACTATAAAGTATATACTATAAAAATATCAGTTTTTTTTGTTGCTTAAGCTGCTTAGACGTGAGCTCGGCTTAGAATATTTGATTAGTCCCTCGTGTTAATTTATGTAGCATATTTTAATTAGATATTAAATTTATGAAATATAAAAGAGTATTTTGTAATGTTTCAAAATTATTTTTAAAAAAGTACATATTAATATATTTAAGATAATTATAAATTAGGACTTATATATTTAAATTATGACATTTTATTAATACAAACGTTAAAATAAGATATATCACACATTTTAATATATGATTTTTTCAAAATTTTACGTAAACGTTAAATATTTCATTCACCAAACTATCCATTACAATTTATATCATTTATTCATGTGCTCGTGGTATCAACAAACTCATTTTTCCTATTATGCTAACTTATCTTTGTTGGTACACAATTTCCTACTATCTTATTATAATAGTATATAATGACAAGTATCCTTTTATTACGTAATTTATTCTCAAGTAATTAACTTTTTAAGGCAATAATAAATATATTTGACATTTTCTTATAAACAAAAATTAAAAGACAAATCAAATAAAACATTAAGTTATTAGTCAAATTTTATCATAACATTTATACTTACATAAAATATGGAATTTGATGTTTAAATTATAAAAGATAATATTAGTTTCGTCCCCAAATTATTGATAACCTTAAAAACATCATATACCTAAATAATTAAATTTAGATATATACGTCTGAGTTGTAACATAACATAACATAACAAGTAGTCTCAAACTCTTGTATGAGCATAAGATTTTTAACTGAAGTCATGAGAAGTGATAAAAAAAACTAAACGTGATGAGAACTTAGGTGTATATTTCACACATGTTGTGCAAGATCAGGGAATGCATTTAAGTTCAATTAATCAAATTAAGAGGTGCGTTTCAAACGATTAATAATTTAGGGATGAAATTATATTTACACCCAATTTAAGTGTGTTTTCAATGTTTCTCTCTAATTTATATTGCATGTTTAATAAAACTTTAATTTCGAGTCAACATAATTCATAATCATGATCTTAACTATATTCAGTCAAGTATTTTTCACATAAATTGAAACGAACTAGCGTCCGGAGATTAATTACTCACAGTAATCCAGCTCAAAGCCAAGCTGTGCAACATAAATATTCTGGCTCTTTCTTTGACCTTTGACTGAAAATCTGCCACGTGTCCTCCACATGACCCCCTATATAAACCCCCAAATCTCTTCTTTCTGCACCGCATTCACATTTCCCCTCTTTCGAGCCCTAATTTCTCTCTCCCCCAAATACAAATCTCCGATCCAATCATGTCAATCAACCACCGGACTTCCACCGGAGACCGTCGGAATCCTAGTCGGTTACAGCGTCGAGCACCGGCATCGATACAAATCAACCGACCGACCGATTGGAATGTGGCTATACCGCTTTTATCGCCGTTGATTACTTCTCCGGCTTCTCCTGATGCCGGTAATCTGAAATCGGTGATTAATCGTCTCGCTAATTCTAATTCTAATTCGAGTAATAGTAAGAAAGATGAAGTGAAGAAAGAGTTACCGGTGTTTAAGAAGTGGCAACATCCAGCGGCGCCGTTTTGTCATGAACCGGCGCCGTTGATTAAGTTTTTGTGTACAGGAACCGCCGATAGACGGTGAAATTTATCATAGATCTAAAAAAAAATATCTGAATCTCTTAATTTCAAAAGTATAGATAGATATCTGATTGAAGCTTTTGATAAACAAATTGTTGATAGGTTGATGCAGAATTTGTATAATTAGATTATTAACAAAGTTATGAAAACTGATTTGAGGAAAAATTATCTCTCTTGATTATTATTTTTTGTTTCCATTAATACTTTGATGAGATGATAATGTGAAAGTGTAAATCACAGCTGTCACTTTTTTGTCCTTTTTTTTTGCTTTAGAACAAATTAAATGACAATGTTTGTTTGACCAATCGGATTGTATAAGTGTCTCGAGAAATTGCACCTTTGTTTGACCAATCAGATTGTCGTGTAGTGATAACTATTACACAATAAAGACTTGACAATAGTTCAGTAGAAAGCTCACACATCTAATAGTTCATGTATTTAATAACAACACTCGTTTGTCAAGTACTTATTAGTTTTATTTTATATGTCGTTCTTACCATAAATAATAAATAGCTGGATCACAAATATTTGTTTTTCGCTATTGTATAAAATTTATATATAAATTATTATATTTTGTGTATTATATCTTTGATAGTTTACTAATTAATTTTGAATATATTTATTATTTATTATAAAATTGACTTAGAAAAATATTAAATAAGGATAGCAAAGAAAAGGTACATTATTTTTTAATGCAAGTATAAAGTAAAAAGATAATATATAGAATGGGACAGGAGAATTGGAACTTATATATCTAATAGTTCATGTATACAACACCTCATAGTGAAAACACATCATACTTAAGTATGAAATTCAAAAAAAAATGAGATACTTTAGATGTGTTTATAGTTTTGTATGGTTATGTCTGGACATGGATTATGGTGTAGTGGTGAAAGTGTTTCATCCTTAATTAGGAGTTTCGGATTTGAACTATGAATATGAAGTCGGGAGCGCTATCCTCAAATGGGTCCTGCATAGCGCAATTCGAATTCAGTTGGGAGCGCCACCTCCAAATAATTCTGCAGAGCGCAATTTGAATTTAGTCGGAGCTTTAATGTTCGCTTAAAATTTTATTCGAAGTGTTATTTTTAATTGGATCTTGTAAAGCGCAATTCGAATCAAGTCAGAACTCTAATCTCAGTTACTAAGAGTGAGAAACCAAACAAAAAAGTTTGAGACACAAGAAAATGTGATATTTTTAATGTGTTTTTGACTCATAATTTATATTTTTTCTTTTTTAGTGATGAAAAAGGATAGCAAAGGTAGTAGTAATAATACCTAGAAAACAAAAACTAAAAGGGTGTCCACTTTGGATGATTGAAAATAATTATCACATATTTGCCAACTTTTTTGCTTTTTCCTTTCACATAAATAATTTTTATACAAACACCTCACGTTTTATTGTCTTTTTCTATTTTTTGTTTCTTAGATACGTATCTTTATATTATTTTGTCTCTTCAATCAAACAAAATAAGCCAAGATCATTGACACCTAAGTCCACTTGTTCTCCTTATTCATGCCAAATAATTATGTGTCAATAGTTCACTAACAATTTCAAACCTTAATTATAATATCAAAGAGTTCGAATTGAAAATCACAACTACTTGTGGATTTTTAATATGAAATTTAATCAAAGGAGTTAAAATAAAAAAGAATATTTCAAAGCATATAACTATAATGAAAATTGAAATATACAATACTTATCAAATTTGATAAAGAGTTAGAAGAAACGGTCTAAGTCTCTTATTTTGATGATTTTTAATTGAGAGACATCCATTAATTGATAAATCGAGATCCTGATTTATATAATACAAATAATTTAATGGGGGTGAGAATTTCCCTAAACCTCTTGTTGGGTTAACCATAAAACAAAGTAAACTTATTTGTACTTATCGATTAATAGTGATCGATTCAACATTTTATACTTATTTGTACTTATCGATTAATAGAGATCGATTAAATTTTTTTATGTATATGGTTCAGAATTAACCAATAATATGTGTTAACATAAATGACGATGCAATATAATAACATGATGTAATATAAATAATAGGCATAATACATAAATATACCCTTTAACTTGGTTTCGAATCACATTTATGCCCTTCAACTTTGTGTGTGCACAAGTAGACACTTAAACTTGTATAAAGTTGAACAAATAGACACACATGTCTTACATGTCATTTTTTGTCCTACGTGTATTTTGCCATTTAGGACTCATGTGTTTATTTACTTAAAAGTTGGATAGTTAAAGTGCTTGTTTGTGCATTATGAAAGTTGGAGGACAAAGTTAAAATTTGAAGCCAAGTTTAGGGTCCAATATATATGTATTATGCCTAAATAATAATAATAATAATAATAATAATAATAATAATATTTATATTACATATAGTTTGAATGCAATATATAGAATAACCTATTTTATTACATATATAATTAACAAGGTGGTACAAACTAGTACCTAATTTTTTCAAGTTTAAATATTGAATTTGAAAAAAATATATAATAAGGAAGATGAGGTAATAGACTAATTAAATAGCCAAACATTCTAATTAAGTGTAGGTTGTTGCATACATAGACCGGCCAAAACCTATTATATTAGTAGTTGTAATTTATTATTTTATTATATGGTATACTTTGAGATGTTTGGTTTGATTTTTGAATTTGAATGGTCTATAAATAAGAAACACAATCCATGCACAACATGATTTTCTTTTATTTATTCATTCATATATTTATATTATAATAATTATAATAATCCATTCAACGTCGTTACACTAGAAAAGTATTAGATGACAACTTCATGAAATATTACTTTTATTGTTTTGGTTGACAAATGAATTCATAATTTATATTTTTTTAAAGTGCGTTCACATAAGATTAATTTTGTTCAATGTAAGATTTAAATTTCATGTGTAATGAGTTTGATCAAAAATACATGCATAAAAATTTAAACTTAAGATTTTTTATTTGAAAAAATGACTTATTCAACTAACTTGATCATCGAGGGTGAAATGTTACTGTAGAGTATTAATATAGGAGTGTCAAACTTTTGGAATAAAGTTGATTTTGGTAGTATAATTGTGTGGTTTTGACTTATATATCTTTTGGGAAAGGTCTTAGGTTTGTCCTTTGCTGACCCACGATATGTATTTTTAAAAATAAGAAGTATAAATTTTAATTTTACAATAATCTTAGTGTTAAATAATTTACATCTTATTATTTATTTTTTAAAATAACAAAAATTCTTTTAATTTGATGGAATTTAGGTACATCTCAAAATGTTTTGGTATATCATGTTCTGATTTCAGATCAACCGACCCATCAACATCTTGATATATCGCATTTTGATTTGGAATATATCACTCAACGTCTCGATACATCACGTAAATTTATGTATCAAATCAATATGTTGCGTAAAGTGATGTATTGGACGGTATTTGGAGCGATACATCACGTAAAGTGACCTATCCAATCGATACATCGCTTAAAGTGATGTATCCGACCGATGGATGATGTATCCATTCGATTTTTGTAACTTTTTCAAATGGTAAGGAATTTCAGAGAATATGATAACATAAGTTGTACATTTAGATAATTTTTTCATTTGAAATGGACATTGTAAATCCATTGTAAATATTGAGTAATTTTACCCACAAAAAATAAGTCAGAAATTGAATTAGTAATTATTATTAACATACGTTAGAATCCAAAAGAGCAGTCTAACGTGTCGTCTGTCTTGTATTCTTGGGGAAAATAATTAATTTGGCAATCCAATCTGTTGAACTAACAAAATAACGTCAACTTAAACAAAGAAAATTAGGTTTTAAAGTGTCAAACATGTTGACATTAATTGTCAGCATCCTTATCAATTACATAAGGATTTTGTTAATTATAATTTGGTATAATTAGGCTACTTTGATGATAACTAAGTAGTATGGGGTGAATTTTGCATTTTTAAAATTACTATGCATCTATATGTATATATATATATATATATATATATATATATATATATATATATATCATTTTCTTATGTCAAGTTGTGGTGGTGAGCAATTATTTGAAATACAGTAAACAATTCAAATTACAGAAGCTAATTTAAAATCACCTACTCAAATGATAAGTATGAGTTTTACAGTTGTTTTATTTGTCTGAAGTTTTATAAATAAAAAACGAATTAACAGATATGAAGTCAGACCTCCACTCTCCAATTTCCTCTCTAGAATAATTGAAGAGAGCGATCTCTAGTCATTCATATTGACATAAAAGAAGTAAGAATGAATAATTACCACATAAATCGAGAATTATGTGGTGAAACTAAACATATGTAGAATGTATCAAAATGATACATATATTTAATCTTATGGTTTTAAACATGTCAAGTGGAAAGTTAAAACTAAAAAGTGATTAAAAAACAGAAATAATCCTTTTACAACATACTATAAAGGACAGCAAGACACATAGACTGAAACAGATAAAATATATTTTTATTGAACTTAACTTAAATGGAAAACATTGACATGAAAATATCATATAGTCACTCATACTACAGTAATAAAAGGGGGTGGTTATACAAATCTTCCACATCTAACTGAAAAAACAAAAATGATGAAAACTTTTAGGCATGGCTTACAAAATCTCAATTTTTCCCTTTAAATTATGAAATTAAGAGGAAGAAAAATAATAATTGGTACGTCAAACTCGATCCAAAAAATGGGCTTCTATCTATATTGATGGACCATACATATGAGATGATAATTGGGCCATATATTTATGGTCTGGAGTTGATGAAGTTGATGATTCTAATGTAGATAAATTAAAGTTTGTTCCTATTTAGGGGATAAAGAAATGATATTACATCTTTTGTGTGTCAAAATTAACACTTTAGAGTGTCAAAATCATTGGAAACTAGGTAGTTTGGACGTTTTTAAATAATCAAGTCAATAACTAATTTTTAATTTTGTCCTCCTAAATATAAAGTTTAAATAGTAGGATAAAAGTAGCTAGTGAAAAACAGAATCAAAATAAATAAAATAAAGATTTTAAAATATTTTACGACTTATATAATATTTATGACTTATAATACCATTAGCTCCTTTTATATAGATGAGTATTATGCACAAATATTAAGTGAATGAACGCAATGAAATAATAATTTGGTCCACGATTCCATATATGCATGTGGAATCCACTTAATATGTTATTTTTCCTTTCTAAAATATTCGTTTTGTTTTGCTTTTCAAAAATCACACTATCACTCTATTTGAATCATTGTTATCCGTTATTTCATAATGTATTGTATTGTGTTATACTCTATTATACTGTATTGTATGATATATACAATGTTTGCATGGACTATATTGTTTATTGTTGTTTAATAACATTTAAATTGTTTGGATAGATCGTATCGTACTGTATTGTAATTTATAAATTTACTAAAATATCCTTAATTATTTTAGGGTAGGAGGTTTGACTAGAATTAAATAATATAAGGTAAAGGGTAAAATAGTATTTTGAAATATTATGTAAAGATATAATTGAAAAAAGAAATTAAGTAACAATGGGAACACACCAAATCGGTGTTTCATAAAATAGGGGGTTTCATTGTTACTAACAACGAAAGTTAACAATACAATACAACACATTTTAAGTAACAATCAAAACAAACATTGTAGGTATTGTAACGATACAATACAATACAATGGATAACAACGATCCAAACAGAATGTACGTGAATTTTGATTAATATTTTAACATGTGTTTTTTTCACTGTATTACTATCAGAAGAATTACAATTTATATTCTTTTCATATAGCTTTGTAAACTAGTTAAAATAATTTCCGAGAAGCGAAACGTATCAAGTATTTTGAGACGGAGAAAGTAGTACGGAAAGTGAAACATCTCTTACTACTTTGGGCTCCACAAAGAGGACTAATCATTGGGCTTTCCAGCACTGACTAGCCTGTTATTGAAAGGCACATTTGAGTCCTAAATTTTGGATTGGGCCTTCCTGCATGAACTAGTCGCTTAATTAATTAAGGAGAAATTACTAATTACACAAATATTTCAATCATATTTACTAATTTTTTTATAATTTAAATTTACAATATTTACTAATTATTTAATAATTTCGTACCAAATTTCAAATCAAATACATCCAAATATATGATTTTTTGTTATCAAATACACTGAAATAGTTTTTAATAAAGCTTTGCATTAAGTTTGCAATTTCATTTTCCCCGTAACTCAGGCAACATTTATGAATTAAAAACATAATAATTTGTGTATACAGTATGTAAATTATTATTATTATTATTTATAATATCAAATTAAAGTAATTTAAAGATATTCTTAATATGATATTATATTTTTCACGTTAGATAACACGTACGATTTTTTCTAAATGCCTCACATCATTAAGAATATTTTCACACAATCTTCTTTTCCTCTTTAGTTGTCAAATATGGAACTCATATAATATTGTCCGAGCGTTATTTATGACCATCAAAGCACACCGACTTCTTTTTTGTGTATGAATCTTTAACGTTATAGGCAAAGCAACAAATTGGACTATACATGGATGGGCAAAGACACTAAGCTCGATCTCATGCTATTACTCTAACATCTTTTTACTCATCTTGATGAACCATTGGCTCAAATAACAATATTAAATTAGGATAAGATAACTAGAAAAATATTCTTAATATGATATGATAATATTTATTTTGTCAAGTCTGCATGCACGTTTTTTCACTAAAAGCCTCAAACCATTAAGAATATTCAACATTTCAACCGTAACTTTTTTTTCTTTTATAATTTTCATATGAAATTTCGTTCACATATACTTGATTTTATTTAGTTGACGATCCAGCGTTTATCGTGAACATGATAGCTAGTAATTAGCTAGTATATATAGTTAAGATGAATACTCCTGTATTTTTAATAAAGAGAAAAAGGATGGACCATTGCGTACTGATTTAATAAAAACTAGTAATAAATTTATCAACAACTTGGATCTTCAAACATGAATCTTCTTATGTCTAAATTTACCTAGGTTCCACCACTTGAATTGAAGGTCACCATTAAAGCTATCTCGAATTTTTAAAAAGACACTTTAACTTTGTGGGTGCTCTATTTACCCATTAATCACGCATCAATGGTTGTTTGACACGTATTAAATTCGTTTAATTTTTAATTTTTAGTTTCATTTTCATTTTTATTTTTAGTTTTATTTTTTCTATTTTTATTAACTTTATTTTCATTTTTCCCTCTTTCTTCTTAAGTCTTCATTACTCAAATCCTATGTTCTTTGTTGTAAATCCTCCAAAAGTAGTAGCCATTGTCGTCTTCAACGTAACCTCCATGATGTTTCCACGTTACAACACTATTTTTGTCACTAAAACATCACTAAATAAAATCAATTTAACTCTCAAGTTACTAAAGTAAGGTAATGGAACCAAAAAAATGGAATGGAGTCGCATTTGTTTTTTTGTTTTTTTTAAAAAAAGGATAAAAGAAGAAAAAGAAACAAAGAAAAGCAATAGACAAGAAAAAAATGTGATTATAATGGATGAAGTAAATGGATCTTCTAAGTTGAAGAAGATGAAGAAAAGGTAATTGAATTTTTGAATTTGGGTGAAGAAGATAATGGGGAAAATGATGTAAATTATATAAATAATTAATAATAAAGAAATAAAATGACATGACACTTATAGCTGGTTATGGCAGTGAAAAGATTGAGTCACGCGCCTCATTTGCGTGGTAACAACCCAGACGAGAAAATGTGTCAAAATGGCCCATTTACAAAGATATTAAATAGTTCCGTGGGGTGATAGAACACTTCTTAAGTTAAGGTGTCTTTATGCAAATATTGAACAACTTTAGGGGTGACTTTATGTCTTTTGTTTATATATGTTTGAACTGAGTTTGAGAGTAGTGGTGGAACTGTTTTATCCTTAAGAGGTCGCAGATTTGAGCCCTAGCTAGAGCCTAGATATAGAAGAAAATTCTATTGGGAGCGTCATCCCCAACGGGCTCTGTCGTGCACAATTCAGATTTAATTGGGGACTCCAATGCTGATTTCGGACACTAGATGGTAATCAAACATGTATATATATATTGAACTAAAAAGATATCCTTATTTAATGTCCAACACACTTGTATTGGTGTCTGATTAAATCAGGTTCGTATATATTGCATAATTTATTTTTGTGTAGTTGTTATTCCCAAAAAAGTTGTTTCCGTTATCAGAAAATGAAACTTGAAACCTCTGATTATAAATAAAGAAATTTCAACTATTCCACTATCGCGCCCCACGACTCACGTTGGTTGAACTAACTTTTCTTTCATAGCATATAAGTCCATTTTTGGAGGTCAACTAATACAACATTCTTGCTGATTTTGCCGTGGAAAAACAATAGTTCCAAATTGTCTTTACGTAGAAGTTTAAACAATTTGAGTTGCATTTTGTAACCTCTTTATTTGACGAGGACTAGTGATAATACGTGAGCATTTGGTATTGGGGGTTCGTTTTGATCCTGATTAATTTTGATTTAGATAACATAAGATTAAGAAAAAAATATTTTTTATAATTGTGATATCTGAATCATCTTTTGCACCTCGACTAGTTTCACGAGATATTTGTCACTGACATCATGTATCAGGTAATTATGTCCAACAAGACTAGGATAGGTACCAAGTAATAAAAAGTATTTTTTTATGAGGATATTTTCTATTTGAAGCACTTTATGTTGAACTTGATTTCTAAATATGTAATTATGTGTTTGGTTTAAACTTTAAATGTAGAAGTTATTTCATGATAAATCCAATTGATTTGTTTGCTAGAGAATTATTGATACCAAATCTTGAAATTGCCAAATTAATAATGTTTTGTTAATTTTTGGCCAAATTGATAAGTGTTAGGTTTAGTTAAAACTCGTTATCTTAATTATATTAGTCTCTAATATTCTTTACACATCAAAAATAATAGAACAAATTAAATTGTTTAAGCAAATTAAATTGTTTAAGGACATAGTTTTTATTTCTACAGTAAATTAAAATTTTAATATAAACATTGTGATCAACATGTTGTAATGACCCGAAAGATTATCTTTGAAAACATTCAAAAAAAAATTAGCATTTTACCCCCTCTTTATAGTTGTCCCAAGTAATTTTTTATTAGTCGATGAAATTAATTTGAAAATTGTAAATTATTCAATAACTACGATTATTTAATTGATAAATATATATTAAATAATTTATTTACTTAATTGATGATTAATGGGCCAAGTACATAATTAATATCCTATACATAGGCGGATAAACAAAAGAGGAAAAACCTCACCGAAGGACGTCATAATTCGGAGACTAAATTGCCTCAAGTAGACCTTCAACCTTCGTACTTTATGAAATTGAAAAGATGGGCATATTATTATATTATATATTATATATTATATAGTGATATTAATTGATGAACACTTTTGTAAGCTTATGTATTTTTATTTTTATTATTCATGCACTGTTGTTTGTGAAAGAAATTAAGAAAATTGAATAGGAAAGTTGGAAAGAAAATCAGTGGTGTATGCATTGAAGTTGGGGTAAGTACGATAAAATCTAATGCCTAATCATTGGACAATGATGGCCTGATCATTGGATGTGATTGTGGAGCTAATAGTTTAGTGAATTGATGTTGTTAATCTGCAAATTGTTTTGAGGCATAACACTAATATTTGGCATTAGTTAATTATCTAGTTATCACATTACGATTCAAGTTTTTGATATATTAAGATGTGAAATTGAATATTGGTATATTATATTATATGAGAACTCTTAAGGTTGTAGTGTTTGGAGAAATTATGACTTAACCTTAGACTTGAAATTTAGAAAATATGAGATTTGACCTATTGGTTGGAATCAAGACTTAAGAACTTGATAATAGAATTGGGTGAGTTTTGGGGTCTACACTAAACCTATAGTCATGTGGGTGTTGTTAGTTCTGAAACCTTATTGTTATACTTGAATATTGCATCGATTCGAAAGTTCAACGGAAAGGGAAGGCTCAAATCCCAGAGTGATTATTCGATTGGCAAAGGCAAATGGATTTCTAAACTCTTGCTAAGTGTATGGAATGCGTGTATTCCTTGTGATATATGTTTGATGGGTTGACTTGTCCACACTGATTAATTCTAATGATAAAAAAGGGGGTAATAAAAGACGATGTGATTATTTGTTTGTATGTGATGTGTTGAGAATGGTACGAGTACCAGTGTTATAATGGGAAGATTTATTACTATAGAATGCGGATTGTAATCCGAGAATTGCAAAGCATATGTGCATTAACTGATATATTATTGATTTGATTTATTATGTGTGATTGTGTTCTTTACTGAACCCGTATAATTGTGATAATTGAGGTGATTATGTGTTATAGCGACATTTGATTTATTGAGATGTTGCACCATCTCCTTTATTTGATATCATATTATGCACATGCATTGACATGAGATTGGATATGAATAAAGATCTAAAACATGGAGATCGTCCGTGTTGAGATCGAGTTATGATATGATTATGATTTGGGCACGTGGAGATCGTCCGTGCGGAATTTGTTTGATTTATGATAGTGCGTTGAGATCGTCCGCACAAACACATGAAGATCGTCCGTGTCGGTATATGGATCTCGCGAGTCCCCCATAGATCATGAACTATCGATGTATTTCCGAGTAGTATCATGTATATACGGTTGAGAGAGTACTTGGTATTGGGAGGTATATCATTTCATGGTGTCATATTGCATTGCATCACATGACATCCTTCATCCTTTATGATTATGTATTTTATTGGTGATTGGAACGTATTTGATATTTGGTTACCTCTATTTGATGAACTTGATCTTGTGTTTTGCTGATATTGTGAGTGCCTTTTTGTGGAGGGTGTAATTGATGAATATTGAGCTTGTTGCTGAGTATATGTGCTCATAAAGGGTGAACTGTTAGGTTGGGTTGGTTTTATGCAGGTTGTAGTTATGGAGGTTCGTTTGGGGTGTAAGGAGTACTTGTATTTTATCCCTTTAGCTAGTGTTTAGAGGTTTACTTGTTGGGTACCGTGTGGTTTGGTACTCACCCCTTGCTTCTACAATTTTTTGTAGGTTATTAGCTTGGACCTTTGTGATATTTTCTCTTTTTCTTGTCTGAGGCTTCATATGGAGATTTGTGAGGTAGTTGCTTGTCATTTCGGCGGTCCTTCTTACTCCTATTTATGATCTTGTCCTACTCTAGGAACAATGTCATATGAGACTTGTATCTTTCTTTTGATTCATTGGTAATACTTTAGAGGCTTGTTCACGTGACAACCAGGTTTTAGGAATTGAATTAAGTTGAATTGTTATTGAACTTTTGTTTTATTTTCGCACGTAATTAGGTGATTGAGTTTTAGGCTGACTTGTCTTGGTGGGATAAGACGAGTGTCATCACGTCCATTTTTTGGTCGTGACACATGTATACACTGTTTTCCCTTCTAAATACTTACAACTACTATAAAATTACTATTAATTCTTTGCAATAATTGTTTAACATATTGGTAATTAATTAAACACCATAAATTTATTCAAGACACATTATTAATGGCATATTAAATAAGTTTGCCTAAATTACTCCTGTGTTGGAGGTATTAATTCATCACCATTTGAATTTAATAAGTTTGACTTCCTGTTGCTAATGTTATTTACTTTTGTACTTCTAAATTTAATTGAGGAAAAAAATTAAAAGTAAATGACTATATAGCTGTAATATAATTATATAATAAAATTAAAGAAACAATGAAACGGAAAAAATTAAAAGAGGCTTATACCATGTAGCGGTGACTGTTTTACCGTTTTGAGTTTAAATTTTGAGTAAAAAAAATTACTATATTAAAAGCGTCACTTCAAATGGACCTTATAGTACGCAATCTAGATTAATCAGAACTTCGATGCGGATTCCTGAATCGGCGTGGAAAAAAAAAATTATGGTAAATTATTAAACTGGTCCTAATCCTAGGTTACGTGCCCATGTTTCTTGTAATTAATCATGATTATAGTACCACTAAGGTGTTACGAGATCCTATTTAGCTTATGATCATGATCATAATACTTTCAAGAAACTAATAAAAAAGATAAAGTTGCTTTGTCATTTTTTTTTTTTTTAATTTTTGGTTTTCTAATAGAGACATACATAATAAATAAATGTCTATCTTTATTTATATTTATATATAATAGGACGGTGCTAAAAATTCGAATACAAATCGACCGAAATTAGTATATTTTACTCAAATAATATACTTCTACTTAATTTTTTATCAAATATGCGTGAATACTAAATTTAAAATTCAGTTATTAACACTTAAAATCAAATCATCCTTTAAAATTTGAAACTCATGAAATTAAATTTCGACTCTGACTCTATATATATAAATGATTATATGGAACTAAACTAATTCACAAAACTTTAAAAATGAAGTTAGGTTTTCTTTAAATGTAAAGGGGGCGCAATGGAGGCTAAACAAATCCACTCATTTTGGTGGCTCATTATCGCTCCTATTTAATTTTTGAATGTTTTTTTTTTTTGAAAAATAATTACCTTTTTTTAAAAAAATAAAATAAAAAATCTTTTGAAAATTTTTAAGTGGGAAAAAAAAAAGGAAAACGAGAGGGAAATATTTTAGCAAGAAGTAGAAATAATGGAATACTGAATTTAATTGATGTAATTGGGAGATGCAAACAACAAAGTTTAAATCAGACTTTATATATGTGTGGAATATTAGAGTTAAATATGCAAAAATAATTGATTTCAAATTAATTGAGTTACAATAGAATTTTAAATTAGATAATAAATTTTAAATTTTATTACCCCTTTATTATCACCACTAAGCTTTGGAGGAATTGAATTCTTCCATGGACATTATAATTCGACTAATTCTTCAAAAAAAAAAAATTTGAATTAGTCGACTCAAATAAATTTCAAATATTAATCGAATCATTACACAGAAATAATAATAATTTTCATGTTAAGAAAAGATAATGGTGATAAATTAATAATTTAGGAAACCTTATAATAAAATAAAACTTTCATCATTTAGAAGAAAATATAAGGCTTTTATTGAAATTTGGTAAATTTGAGAATAAATGTTTTATCTTGTTGCAATTCATTTTCTTTAGAAAATGAACTCAATACTTATTTTTGACTTTTTAATATTTAACTATTTTTATTGGATTGAGTTATCGCTAACCTCGATAAGTACAACAAACTGAATTTCATTCATATTTTAAGTTATGGACAAGTTAATAATATAACTTACGGAGAACTATATTTCAGAAAGTTAGATATCGAGGTGAAAATATTCGAATTTATATTAATTTTTCATATTAATAGGAATTTAAATATCATATTTGATGAATACAACGAACCATGAAATTCAGCATCTATCGACTTTGATAACTATCTACCGTAATGTCAACAATAATGACACGATAGACATGGAGGGTGATAACTTATGAATAATTCCGATATCACTGATATAGCTCAAGAAGAAACATAACTTTAAAACTAGCTTACCAAATTCTCTATACGAAATTATTTATTTTTCAATGATCTGCATATTACTTTTAATTATTAATTAATATAATGTATTTTTTAATATAATGGAATGTTGAATTTGGGAGATGTGATCACTCTACCGTTGATTATGTTATTTAATTAATTAATTAATTAATTATGACTCTAAAATCTACATTTTAAAACTTTTCTTTGGTTGACGAACTCCAATTTCAAAAAGCTTTTTTTTTTGTCAATAAAAAAAATTTGTTTTTAGCTAGTCTTTATTTATTTTTTATCTTTCATTTCTTGAACAAGCTAATCCATTATCTTCTTCCAAGAAAAATAAATAAATTATAGAGTAATGTTTCATTTATACGTTGATCATTTGAGTGGAATAAACACAAGTTCTACTATTTTCCTTTTAAAATTTAAATTTTTGTGGTGGAAACTATCAAGATTATGGAAAGGTTATAAAAAGTTATTTTTAAAACTTATAAAATTATAGTGAAATATCGATTGCACTAATAATTTTTTAAATATTTTATTCGATTCAAAATAAGTTATTTTTTAACTTTATAAAATATATTTAAAATAAGTAACTTTTTAGAATTAAAATTAGTGATTTTTTAGCTTATTGAATTTGATCCAAAATGACTTACTTTAAAAAAGAATATATGAAAGTTTTATATTTTTCAAATTTATTATATCTCATCTAATAAAAGACTAAACAATTTCTAAAAAAAAGTCTTTCTATATTTCTTAGTTAATAATTTTGAGGAGAGACAAATAATATTATTCTTATTATTAAATCATGACTTTTAAAATGAATTAGACAAAACCTTAAAATAGTCATTGTGAACAAGAGGAAATATTTTTTTAACCCTTTCTATGGACATTTTCTACAACAACTTTCTCTTTCTTTTTTTCTAATCTTGTTTACCTATAACAAAATTGGTTTTTATTTCCTCTAATAATCTATCAAAAAGAAAGTTATAACAAATCCTCTGGATTTCATTTTCAACCATTACAATTTCTAACAATTACAACTTGAACAAAGTATTTTCTTCGGAAGTTAAAAAATGTGGTTAAGTAGATGAAACTTCTCTTTGCTTAATTATGAATTTCGGATTTGAGTCTTGAGTTTGAAAAATCATTGATAAAAAATGCTTATCTTTGAGTGATTCTATATGACGTGAATTAAAATAAATCAGATACCAATACCAAAAGGTCTCTCTAATTTTTTTTTATCTCTTATTTTCTTAAAGATCGTGTGTTTTATATGAATTAAAATGTTCTTAATGAAAAATATTTTTCTGAAAAATTTGAAATACGATTCATCTGTCTTTTTTTTTTTTTTCGAATAAGAGATAAGAAAAACATTATTTTAAAAGTATTTATGCTATTAAAGAAAAAAATTGGGATGCCAATCAAATTGTGAGTGACATAGGTGGAAGTGTTAAAAGACAAATGAACTTCTATTTATATAAATTATTTCTCTAGTAATAAACATGTTATTTTATAGAATTTTTTTTTAAAATCGAGTCGACTAAATGAACAAGCCAGTAAAGCAAGAGCTTTAGGCCCCCAATTTTTTATATTCAATGTTCGATATGTCTATTAAATTTTTTGATTAATTTTATCTATAGAAATGTAAAATCGATTAAAGAGGAAATTTAAAACTATCTCGCCAAAAAAAAATAATTGAAGCTTAAACACAAGATCTCTAGTTTAAAGAAGGACGAGACCCAAAAATTCCAAGTCTTCCATTAATATTATCTTTAGGCCACTGAATTTATCAAGCCGCTACCCTCTTTCTAACCATGAGAAAATGTAAAACATATTTTTTTCTTCCATACCAAACACACCTAAATTATATTCTACTTTACTTTTTTTTTTTTTATCAAAGAAGAATATAGAATGAATAATAAACAAGTTTCCCTCCACAAACATGTTAAACTTTTTTCTTCCTTTTTTTTTCTTAACCGTTTTTTTCCATTTTCTCAACGAATAACTTTTATTTTTCTAGAAGAATATAAAAGACTGTTAAAATTAGCCCCACAAACTTTTAAAATATTAAGAAATTTAATTTAATTTATTTTTTTTAATAAAAAATGTCAATATCATGGAGAAGGTGCTTTAGTTCTTTAATTATTTAATTAAACTTAGAACTTAGATTCTACTTTTTGACATATTGTACCCCTAAATTGACAACAAAAAGTCATCAATTTAGTTAACCATTATGAAACAACCAATCAACTATATATTATCTTTTTAATGTAACCAAGAATTAACCTAATCAATTAGTAGTATGATTTTGCCTACCTTTTAATTTTTATTTTTTATGTTTCTACTTTTCACTTCTTTTGATGAAACTTTTATATATCATATGGATTGATTATCATCATTTGATTTAAAGGTATGTTAAACAGTCTTTTTAAAAGAGCACTCACCTTTATATGGTTTGGGTCTTAATATAAATATGGTCCAACATATATTTATATATTATATATAATCCATTATTTTGATTACGGATAAAGTGATAAATATTTTTTTTAATTTTAATCATAAGTTTCAGATTCGACCTCAGGATATAAAGTCGTCATTGTTAGAAAGTATTTCGGCCCTTAATATGATACAAATTCGAATCAATCAAGGCCCAAAATAAATATTGAATATTGAATAAACAGATAAAAATAACGAATACATTAATTCATTTCAAATTTTAGTAAAAGCATATATGAAATATTAGAGCATGATTTTCTCATGGATCAACAAAATGTCAAGGATCAATTTTGTTCGAAAGTATTTACGTTCAAAAGATCAAAATTATTCGAAAGTATATTTATGGGACTACTTTAAACTTACCTCATATATCAAGGATCAATTTTGTCACTTCCCCTCCACTCTTACTAAGAGATAATGTTTCATTTGTCTATAACAATAAAACTACTTATCGAGTGTGAACTATAAGTGAAATATATAATCAGACGAATGAAATATACGTAGATTTTATCAATATCGTTTATATGAGATGGAGAAATTATCTTTAATAAACTTGATTCATCTATTGATCTAATATATTCTAAAACTATTTCATATAGTCATTTCATTCACATTTGTGGTGGACTAAAAAGAATTATGGGACAAAAAGAACAAAACAAAAAGAAAGAAGTACACAAACAAAAGCAAAATTGTGATACTAAAATGCATGAGTGGAAAAATATGAGGTATCTAAAAAGACATTTAAACCAAACCCACAATATACTCAAGGTGGATAGCTAGTTGGGCAGGTTATCTCTTTTTGTCATTGTGTACTTTGTTTTTGAATAATGATTTTGTCTTTGTATTGAAAAATAATAATAATAATAATAATAATAATAATAATAATAATAATAATAATAATAATAATAATAATAATAATAATAATAATAATAATAATGTCAACAACTCCCACTATATATTTTTATCTTTTTGACATAATTGTTTAGTCAAGTTTCTTATCTCAATATTTTGTCTTTACACCTTGAAAAATTAAACTATAACTTACCAAATCCAACTCAATAGCCCCATCTAAAAGATAAAGAACTACATTTGATGGAGATGTTATAAGTCTTTTCATTCTATAACTAATAATATTTTATTTTTTTATCGCCAAAGAATATGATATAGTGAATGAAGTTGTTTATTTCTTAATCAGAGGTCTTGAATTTGAGCTATGAAAATGAAAAATTCAAAAGATTTCTCTAGAATAAAGCGCCTATGCGGCGCGAGTCCAAAATAGTAGGGCTTTAATGTGATGTGATAAATGAGTGAGAAAATAAAATAAAAATCCATCTTTATCATATATATCAATATCTTCACTTTTTTTTACTTCCTACAGAGGGCTATATTTGATCTTTCTTGCCTCAACTTTTATTTTACTCTAGAGACTTGAAATGACCACGTCGAGCTCCATTGGCGAAGCTAGAGTATCAGAAGGTTTATTTGGAACGAACAAAAATTAATTATATAAATCAAATTTTATTTTATTTTATTATATAAGTAGATAATGTTGAATCTCCTTCACTTATTTGTATGCTTGCTTTTTATATTCTGCTATTGTTAAGTTCATATTTTATTACACTTTATATTATGCTCGCTCTTATCCACCATAAGTGATTTTAAAGATTTGATAGATAAAATTCCATATCGAGTTGTTTAATTATGCAAGTAGAGAATTAATTTGACCTTAATAAAAAAAAACAGTCTATTTTGAAGTAGATCTCCCCGGCCCCCACCTCCCTACTCCACAAGTGTACACCAAAACTTTGCGCAAGACTTATTTTTTGAATCGTATATGAGTTATCTCGAAGGATTTAGAGAAAAAGACAATACATAATGTAACACAATCGATATTTAGAGTAATTTAAATTTTAACCTTAATAATTATACTTTATAGTTACAATTTTTTAAAATCCTCTTGTGTTAATATCCAAAAGTAAATTTGGACAAGTTGTTTTAATTTGCCACTGCAAAATTAGCAGGCTTTGGTTTGTGATGCAGTGTGCCTATTTGACTTTCTAAAATAATGATTGTGATTTTTACAACACTTTTACTTACATTTTGTTCCTTTCTTCAAAATTGTGCCTACTTTGACTTTGCAAAATTATACATCAAATTTAACTGTCACACTCTTCTTTTAAACACGTAACGTAGATAAATTAATTATTTAAAATATATTATACTTGTAGTTATATATATTTATCTCAATGTAACATAAAATCTCATGTATGTTCTAATTAATGTTATTGTATATAATTGAAGGAGAACGTACTTTTTATGCGATTAATTTATTTGTATAATAGATTATTGTGATCACACATTAAATTTTTCTAAAATACGAGTTGAAAGTGTCTAGAAACGATATTCTGTTACATGTCATAATTTTATTGTCTGAAATAAAAATAAACTTATAAATTTCATAGACGTAGCATTACAATAAAAATAACGATAACAAATATAAACATTAACAAAGACTGATAAAAATCTTTAACGACATTGTCATTAAATCAATATCACTATATATTTTAAAAACATTTATAAAAAAAATTACTTACCTCTAAAGATATATATTTAATGATAATTAAGCTATATCTATTAATTAATTTCGATGTTTTTGGTGTAGAACTTGTACTCCTGTTAGCTGTGTGAAGTACTCGTTAATTAAAATAAAACGTCTTCCTTTAAAGCAAATCGAACCCAACTACAATTTAATATTTACCCTTTTTTTTTTACATTATTTCTTTAAACCAAATATCATTAAAGAATATAGTCCTGTTGGATAAGATTTTTTTTTTCGAGCTCTGAATATTAAAAATATATTTAATACAAAATGTTATCCTTCAAAATAAGGCTCTACACAACATAAATTTAAATTAGTCAGTCGAGTTTCAATAAAGATATGAAACATCAAACAAGCGCTGAACTTGTACTCATTTTTCCTCCCTAGATTTCTTTATAGCTGTATCTATATAATTATAGTAATGTTTGATACTGGTATATAATTCACAATAAATTGACCATAAATAAAGAACAACAATTTTCATTCCTCATAATCACCACTCAAATTTGGAGCACAATTATATTTTTTCCACTAATTTTTGCTAACTAAAAATAAAACAGTATTATAGAGTAAGATAAAGGAAAAATTATGAAATCTACAAATAATAATCATACTTTTGTATCTAATTTTGTTTGACTGTCATTGAAAAAAAACATTGCAGTAGACTATGAATATCTTTAGTTATCTTTTTGATGATTCGATAATGTAACACCCCCTCCGTCTTTTATTTATTATTCATTTTATCTTTTACATATTCACTACGTAATTATAAATAAAAATAATTAGCTCTAAGGGTATAATAATAATAAAACAATTAATTATATTTTGATTTTATAAATTAATAAATAATCTAAAAAATTACTTTTAATAATGTAAAAATTAATATAAAATAACGAGAGTATTTTTTAACTTCCTTGTCCCCATATATTTGGAAAATATGAAAAATCACTTTTAAAACACTATATTAAATTTTTCCATGCGTCTATTAATGTGTACAGCTAACGCAGTTTCAAAATTATGGTATATTATTTATTTTTTTCTAAATAGTACTATGGTAGTAAAAACTTTTGAAAAACGATAATTTTAAGGAATTGAATTTGGTAAAAATTTTACACACATAAAAGGAAAAAGAAAAAATAATAATAAAGTAGTAAATAAATTATATTTCTTACAAAGGTGACATATGAATCATATTTGATTCGACCCAAAAAAGAGAATCATATTTGATTACCTTTGCTTTTTTTCTATTTAAGTTTATTAGACCCTTTTCATATTTGAAAAAAAAAATTACTATTAAAATTTAAGTTTAGTGATATATTCTTAAGATGAAAACCACTAGATACTAGAAGTACATTATTAGATTTATGCTTTTTACCCCCTTCTCCACAAACAGGTAAATGTTTATTATTTGAATAACTTTTTTTAGTAGATTATATTATATTATATTGCTTTTATTTTAAAAGATTCATTTAAACAAGAGAGATAATTTTAAATTTAAAACTAAATTAACTTTATATTTTATAGTCAAATAAGTATTTATGAAATTTGTAAGTCAATAAATTTAAATTTTATTTATTATAAATTTTATACGTTTCAAAATATAAATTTTTCATTTCTTTGTTAAATTTCGCGATGATTCATATCGTGTCAAATAACCTTTTTATCCATATTCTCGAGTGTTTAGTACATAAATAAAGGTTAACTATATCTTCTTTTGATCATCATAGTTAAAGAAAATTATACAATTTAAATAATTAATAAATAATTAATTTATTTATTAACGATCAATAAAGGTTAAGATGATCTTTAATCATAGACTTTGAATTTGAGTCTTGAATACGCGATTTCAAATTTAATCAAACATTAAAGGTTAAGATAGCCTTTAACCATAAACCTCAAATTTGAGTCTGGAACGCGCGATTTCAGATTTAGTCGAATATTAAACTTAGTTTGTTTGTTTGGGATGATGGTACAGTTGATAGGGGTGGGTGGGGGGGTTATGAGGGGGTTGGTTTTGGTGGGGGTGGGTTAGGGAGCTTTGAGGTTTGGCTTCTTCTTCCTCTTCAAAACTCCCAATGCCTTTTCAAAAGAAAAAAATCATTACAAATTCTCACACGCAGAGACAAGTCTTTTAGTCTTTCTCTGTAACTACTCAACAACATTTTCCATTCATCTTCTTCTTCTTCTTCTTCAGTGCATCAGAAATCAATTGCATTTTTTTTCACACCATGCGTGTTTCTTGAAACTCATCTACATTGTTCCCACTTTTTTCAGCACAAAAAATCAATGAACCCATTCTCAAAATCCAATCTTTTACCCTTTAACACTTCAACCCCACTTCAATTTTCTTGTTTTCTTGCATTTCTCTTCTTGATTTCACTCTTTTGTTAGATCTGTTGAAACCCCATTTCAAGAAAATGGTGGCTGAGCCTTGGTGTTTGAGGATGGGTAGTCAGGTAAGTACTAATATCAAGAAACATTCATTACTTATTGAAAATTCAAAGAGATTATCTATGAAGAAACAAACTCAACAAGAGAAGTTGCTTATAGGGATATTGTCATTTGAAGTTGCTAATATGATGTCTAAGATTATTCATCTTCATAAATCTTTGACTGATTCTGAGATTCTTAAGCTTAAAAATGAGATCTTTAAGTCTGTAGGAGTAAAAGCTTTAGTTTCTGATGATGAAGATAAGCTTCTTGAATTAGTACTTGTTGAAAAACTTGATGATTTGAATAGGGTTGCTAGTGTAGTGTCTAGGCTTGGCAAAAAATGTACAATTTCTGCCTTACAAGGGTTTCAGCATGTTTATGGTGATGTTATTTCTGGGGTTATTGATGTGAAGGATTTGGGATTTTTGGTTAAAGATATGGATGGGATGGTTAGGAAAATGGAGAGATATGTGAATTCTACTGCTAGTTTGTATTGTGAGATGGCTGTTTTGAATGAATTAGAAGTTGCAACAAAGAAATTTCAGCAGAATCAGCATGAGGAAAGTAGAAAGGCATTTGAGCAGAAACTAGCTTGGCAGAAACAAGATGTGAGGCATTTAGAAGATGTTTCACTTTGGAATCAGACTTATGATAAAGTTGTTGAGCTGTTGGCTAGGACTGTGTGTACTGTATATGCTCGGATTAGTACGGTGTTTGGCAATAATGTTCTTGTAAAGAGGGATCTTTTAGGTAATCGAGGATTCAATGAGAAGTCTGGTGTAATTGTAGCAGATAGCAAGTCTGAAGTTATGGATGCTGATTTCAAGAAACCTGTTTTGAGGAACAACAATGGAAGCTATCGATCGGGGTCAATTGAGGGAGGGGCGTCGGGGAAAAGGAGCATGAGCCATAGTACCCAAACTAAGGTTCGAAGAAATGAAGGGAGCTTATCTAGTACTGAGAATTTTAATTTTGCTTGTGGAATGGGACCTGGGAGACTATTCATGGAATGTCTAAGCATGAGTTCTGCTTCAAAAATGGATTTCGACAATGATGTTGGGAGTGATGATAGAAGTAGTCAGATATCTGGATGTTGTAGTGTTTCAAGTGGTATGAAGAGGTCCCCTGGTAGTATCCGTTTTAGCGGAGATACCAGACAGCTAAAGAGTTGTATGGCTGATGCTGCAAAACATGGTCCCAGAAGTAGGATAACTTTGTATGCTCCTGCTACAACAGTCGGAGGCTCTGCTTTAGCCTTGCATTACGCGAATGTGATTATTGTAGTAGAAAAGCTGCTCCAGTATCCACATCTGGTTGGTGACGAGGGGAGGGATGATCTATATCAGATGTTACCGACAAGCTTAAGAAAGACATTGAAGGCTAGTCTGAGATCTTATATGAAAGGTTTAGCCATATATGATGCGCCTCTTGCGCATGATTGGAAAGAAAGGCTTGAAGAGATACTCAAATGGCTTGCACCTTTAGCACATAATATGATCAGGTGGCAAAGCGAACGGAACTTTGAGCAGCAACAGATTGTTAAGAGAACTAATGTTCTCCTTCTTCAGACATTGTATTTTGCGGATTGTCAGAAGATAGAGGCAGTAATTTGCGAGCTGCTTATTGGATTAAACTACATATGCCGGTTTGAACAACAGCAAAATGCTTTATTGGACTGCGCCAGCAGCATTGATTTTGAAGATTGTATGGAGTGGCAACTGCAATTCGGAGGTTCTTTTCATTCTTGATTACATTGTTCGCATTGGAACAACACTAGTGTGGTAATATTTTTTTGAATTTGATGCATTTGTATGATAGTTTAGAATATAGTTCGACACGATGTCAACAGCAGAGATCCATACATTCAAGATGTCTGGTTCTCTGGTGTTGATCATTTTAGATATTTCATTGCAAGTTATTGAAAAGCAAGGACTTCCAAGAGTATATATTTATGCACTTCCCACCTAATTGCTGTGTATGTTGTATATGTTTTCTCGTCTTAAGAGTAGACTTTCTTTTGTTATCCATTTGTATCGTTAACTCAACGGATTATTACTGCTCCATTTGTATCGTTACATTGAGATACTCAACGGAGTATTGTAGATCCAATATTCTTAGTAGTACTGAATGGATTCATTTCTGGAAGTGAAGAAAATTGTTGATTCATCCAATATATTATGTTTCTGTCAAGATTAGCCATAGAGTGTTTCTCTATGATATTTCACTATACAACGAGTCAACGACATACTCAGTGTGATCCCGCAAGTAGGGTCTGGGAGGGAGAGATGTACACATCGCTCTTGCAACATTGATGTATGGGTGTCTATAAGTCTTTAAATTCGAATTCTAAAGCTTGAAGGTTGCACTCAAACTGTATGATCATAATTTTATTTTTTAGTTAAGGTAAAGTTTTATTTATGAACACTAACAAGCTGGTTGTGAATAAAGTACAAAAAGATCAATTGTTTTGTATTAAAAAGGGAAAAAAATCTGAAATATATTCGAACTTTGATCGAAATTGCTATAATGACCTTTTACCCCTGCATTATTTAATAGTGGATTTTCAAAGTATATATGTGTGCACGTGAACATAAAAAATATTGTATAATTATAAATAGTCTTGTGTCACGTGGATATATATATATACCTTTAAAATACACTATTAAATAGTGCATGGGTAAAGGGGTCTCCGTAAGATTTGTATCGTTACAACAATTTCAGTCTTGAAATATTTTTCACACTTTTTCCTATTAGAAACAACAAACATCTCTTGGTCTACATAATCCTTATACACGCCTATAAAACATTTTTCATTTTAACACATAAAAAATCTAAAAAGATCATTTCTTTTCTATAATTTAAGAAATTTAAAAAGACCATTTCATTTATACGATTAAAAAAAATGATCATCATATAAAATAAAATATCACTATTTGAATAAATTTAAGTCTATACGTACAACAATTTTTTTTCTATCATCAGTAATAGAATGTTAGGTAATAATTTTTTTTATCAATTTTTCACTTAATTTTTTCTATCAAATATATATTAATTTAGACTTTAATTTAATACAAATAACATATCTTTTTTTTTAATTATTCACCGACACGTTTAATATTCTTCTATCGTCGTTGTAACTCAAATTTTAGTGCTTTTCCCAACATTTCCAATTGGATTTGTATTTATCACTCAAAAAAGTACCATTTTTTACTCTAAAAAATTTCCAGATCTGCAATTTGCTGCATAGACTTCTAATTCCGGCTTCTAGAATCTTCCATTATCGTGTATGCATAGTTTCAACCGGATCACCGGCGAGAACTGTGACCGGCGGTTTCTGCAATGAGTTATCGGAGGTCAGTCAGTCTCTATGATTCTCTGTTATAAGCATTCACCATTTAGACTGTTTCTGCATTGTTGTGCAATTGTAGTTTATAGTATTTCCTGCCAAATAAGAATGATGAATAGAGTCAAGGAATCTGATTTTTGGTGAATGTGATATTGATGTCCTAATTAATTAAGTTTTAACAAAAGTAGATGAGTTATAATGTTACCAGTTTCAAAAAAAAAAAAAAGTAGATGAGTTATATTATAATGTGTAGTATAATAGTTAAATGTATCGAAAATCTCTGAGAAAAAAATATGGTGAAAGACTTGGAGCTGAAGTGCAAATAAAGGTTAGCTTTATTGAAGAAACGCAAAAGTGGAGAAAAAAAAACAAGATAAAAGTGAAATATCAATTGTTTAGTGTCTCATCTTCGGATTTATGCTCATCGGTAAGGAAAAGTATGTCTTAGAGATTTGTTGACGAGGTGAACCGCCTCAACATGTTTTGGGCCTTGCTTCAGGGCTTAAGCGGACAACACTGATTAAAAAGAATGTTAAGACTCCCCGAATAGTGCCTCTGTCATATAAAATGAGATAGAAAGAGTAGTTTGTGTTCTTCTTTCTTTTCCCCTTTCAAGGATATGGTTAGTTCAGAATTGTGTAGGAAATTGCTGGGTTATCTCATGAAGTTAACATTCTCAAATGCTGGTGGGATTATTAATTTTGCAAATAATGTGATGTTATAACTCTCCATTTAAGTTAATTGACATTAAAAATGAAAAAAAAAATCTCAATATGACAAACAAATTTTATCAGTTCGATTTGTTGGGGCTATGCCGTGAAGATTTGAAGTCCCTTGTCCAAGGAGAGCTATTTTGCACGAAAGATCGCCCAATGATATTGTAACCACTAAACTTGAAGAAAGAATAGAATGTTTATCTGTCCATTTTAGGTTAAAGAAATAGCTGGTGCATTTCTGTCTCCCTTTCTAATTGTGCTTGACTTGGTGAAGTGATAATATGAAGGTCTTGACAGAACTCGGTCAAGATGACAAGATTATTAATAGCAGCAATAATCACTAGAGAGGATTTAATATAAAAGTTGACATAGGATGGATGGGTTGTTTAAATATAACTGAATGTTAGATTCAAATACTGTACAAGTTAAATATGTTAAGTGAGCTGAAATCTCCACTTTGAGGTTTATGCTATTTTGATTAGTTTTTTTGAACCAATGCTCTAAACTCGAGAGTGTGATTTCGGATGCCATTTTTCTGTCTGCGATTTGGAGTTTCTTTTCTAATCAACAAGAAATGCTAAAATTTGTTCTCCGGATTCGTACTTCAACATTTGTGAAATAAAACAGCAGTTAGTTCCAGTATTTTTACTGTGTGAAAGGAAATTTTGAATAACAAGTTATCAGAGAAGGGGTTTCTTTCGTCTTCAGATTTCTAGCTTTAATGATACCACTATTACCAAAATAGTTGTCAAACAAGTATCTGGATCAGATCATCTGTTGAGTCCATCTCCTAAGAGACTTAAACTCGATCGCGGTTCATGTGATAAACTTTCGTTTCCAGGACTGTTTGATTACCAGTTCTATAAATCATGGAAGTAGTGAATATTTCTGTATCCTCTATATCCCTGTTGGATAGCTAAGCAAAACATACTGGGAGTTTATTTAGATCTGAGAAACTTTAGGTGATAAATATTGTTCTGTCTGCATGTTATATCAATGGTAAGGTGTTCTTTGGTTTCATCTAAAGAAAGTTGAGTTTTTGCTGAGACTAGAAAAATATGTCATAATATGGGGTCTCTGCTGACGCAGTTACCATGAGACACAAGCCTTCTGCCAGGTGTCAGTGTGAATGGCATATCATATTTATTTCTTAAATTCAAAGATTTACGTGGTTTGCTGGAGTTGCTGGAAAGTTGATAGCACCACCAAGAGAATCTGGAAGATGATACCTGCAGCCATTTTTTGGAGTATCTGGAACGAAAGGAATATAAGATGCTTTGATGGAATATCAACTACCTACCAATCTTTTAAAGCTAACTGCCTCATGTTTTTGTATAGTTGGGTTTATTTATCCCCTTTAGATTGCCCTGATTCATTTCTGAACTATGTCCGCTCCCTGATTCGTAATTAACAATGTAAAGGAGAGCTGACCTTTTGCTGCTAAGCTTTTGTAACTATTATGCCTCTACTTGATGCCTGCAATAGAACTAATTACTTCATCAGAAAAAGATTTACGTGGTTTGCACTCAGCTCATAGTATCTTCCGTAAATCATAAGTAGTGGCACTTACAAATCTTTCACCAAATTAAGAAGTGGAAGTTTACATGTCGAGTCCACAATTGCCCTTATATATGAAAGGCTTTCAAGCATCATGCCCTTTACCTTAAAGTTATGGGTAGTAATGGCATGAAAAGTTCTATCTGTGGAAAAAGCAACAATGTTCAGACATCAAATAAGGAAAGGAGGAACCTTGGGATGGAGGATTATCTATTTAGTGGCACATTCATCTGACCTTTTGCAGTTTGACATAGTTGTTGTGGTTTTGATTTGCTGCTTCTTCAAAGACGGGGCAGATGTCTCGGTTCTTTGTTGGCTCATGTTAAATCATTGCTAGGGAAGTTAGTCGAACAGCTTGGTGTGAACATACTTGAGAGTAGCTGAGTTACTTCTTTCAAAGAGTGTTGAAACAGGAACTTGTCTAGTCTTAAGGTGGAAATCAGTTAACAATAGTGTGATAGATGCTTACGACCAGCCTACCAATGTTGAGATATTGGCTAAATATCTGGAAGAATAATTCATGATTGTAACAATATGATGGATTAAGATGCCAGCTTAAATGCATTGAGATAGATTTCATAATGCATAACTTCGAGAAATAATTTGGATATCTGGAGGGTGTAATGTGACATATGATGAAGCTTAGTCTTGGGTTAGAACATAGAAGACATGAAAAAATTGCATTCCAGTTATCATCATCTCATTTTTTATGTGTCAAGTGAATGCTCTTTTTGCTGGGTGTCTCTTGTACAATGAGATACATAGCAAAGAAATAGATGTAGTTACTTTACTGACTGCAAACACATAATATCCAGAAGTCTCTGTTATTCTCGTTTCATGGCCTTAGAAATTGCATTTGAACTTCTTGGTCCACAGGGATCATCGAGCCCATAGAGCTGCTCTCTTTGATAACTACGATAATATTGAGGAAGGTGGTATAAGGGCTTCATCTTCCTATCCCCGTGATCTTGATGAACGAGACAATGACAAAGCTGTTGATAGCTTACAAGACAGAGTCAGCTTTTTAAAGAAAGTAAGTTTTGCAATATTTCATTTATCTTCTTTCCGCCTATCTTCTATATTACCCTCTCTCTTTGTTTTAGATTATATACTCCATTGAGTAGCTGTGGTTTCTGCCCAAGCTTCATTACCTTTGAAATTAAGTAGAATTTTCAAAAAACACGAAAAGTTAATACTTTTGAGTTTGGTTCACATACTAGTTATGTGTGGATAGTAAATTTCTTATAATGTAAGGATTGATTGTACGAGGCGTAATGATAAAGAGATTGTTATGCAATAAATAATAATGTAGGTAGTGTTATGCGATGAATAGTAATACAAGGAAAACTATGTAGCAATGCTTACTTTTAGAATATTTTTGTCTTCAAATACTTTTATAAGTAATGCACAAATTTGTGCTCCACTTAATTCGGATATTATTTTATAAAGAACTGGACACTTCCCATTGAGATAACTTTGCGCATCATTGTTGAAACACACACTTAATGAAGTGGTGAATTCACACTTGAAGCGCTAACCCTCGCTTCATCGCTTTAAGCAGTGAAGTGATGACTTTTAGGATTATTACTCATCACTACAACCCGTTGAGTTAGATGTCATTGGACCTGCAGCATAATAGTTGTATTATTTATCGCTACAACTCTTTAAGGTGAACATTATTGCTGTGGAATAAAGAAAAAGAAGAGCTAGAACTTTTGAAGAACAATATGGCCTATATGCATGGTATCTTATCTTTAACCTACTGGACCAAAGTGGCCGTGCCTAGAATTTTTATTAATTACAAACTTATAATATCATTGCTATAGAAAAAAATTCTGTTCATCTTCAAGGGCTGTCACTCAATCCTTATGTGAGGTGTCAGCAAAGGATGGTCCCAGATGGTTGACATATTACTGCAATATGATGACAATTTCACTAATAGTGTCATTGAACTTGCAACATCATGCTTCTGTCCATGGCAGCAGTAGACTTCATTGATATCTTATGGACCACATTGTCTTATGCTACTGTTATTTTCTTGACTAGTCAAAAAGTTTCATTAATAAACACCAAGTGACGAAAAATAAGTACAAAATGTGCTTGTGACTCTGCTTGAGTCATACATTATCTTCCACCAAGTTTTACCAACCATCAATACAACATGGTAGTTTCTCCTTGCACCAAAAATACAAGTGCACTGAAAATCAGGCAGTTGGAGAAACAATGTGTGCTCGGTGTTATTGTCCCTCTGGAGGCTAATGATTCATGCTCAAATTTCTGGTGCTTCTTTCACTGAGAAAGCTACATTTTTGTAAAACTTTTGTGTACTGAAGTTGCATATGTGCATTAAAAGTTTATGACATGATGCTCAGAGCTTTATAAACAAAAGCTGTGCTTTTTGTTGTCATATCATGTGTAATATTCTTAAGCATTAATGATATTAGTTTTGAGTTCCAGCATATCTGCTATGTAATTTTAAATGTTCTTCAAGGCATTGATAATATATTTGCACTTGGACAGTTAACAGGTGACATACATGAGGAGGTGGAGACCCACAACAAGATGCTAGACCGAATGGTAAGCCGGCTAATTTTGTGAATCTTTTTTTGTACACTACTAAACTTTTTCGGTAATGCAGCTATTTTTTGAATCTTTTTTGTACACTATTTATTAATTTTCTTTTTTGGATTATTTCCATTAGGGGAATGAGATGGATTCATCTAGAGGAATCATGTCAGGAACTATGGATCGGTTCAAGATGGTAAGCACACGTGATACATATTGTTGCTATGTCGTGTGTGTTTGGGATTGCTTATAAGATATGCTATGTTTTCCCGTAATTTCCTTTTACAGATGCTAGTCTAACAGCCCATTTACTTTCTTAGGTGTTTGAGAAGAAATCGAATCAGAAAGTGTGCAAACTTGTTGGATACTTCGTACTTTCCTTTTTCCTAATATACTACATATTTAGGTAAGCATCTCTCTGGATTCTACAGTTCACATTTTTTATACGAGACACTAAATGCAAAGACTTGCTTTTATATATATCCCTGCGGTGAGAAAATACGTAAACTTGCACTGTTACCTTTTCTCTTTTGATATTAACTATATATCCCTACTGTGAGAAACCACGTAAACTTGCACTGTTACCTTTTCTCTATTGGTACTAACTTTTTGTTGCAATATTGCTAATGAGTGAAACTATTGGTTAAAACAAATCAAATGAAGTTACTAGCATGATGATGTCATTGAGGCAATTGATGGTTATCTATGAGACTAAGTAGATATTAGACCTATTTAAATCAATGTACATATTATACCCATTTTTCATCCATGATGCATGCATGATATGCTTACCATATTTTATGAATTGGTAAACTAACGAGAATGTCTGTAAAAAACTTTGCTTATGGAAAAATGCTTTGAAGAAAATTGATTTTAGGATACTTGGAGTAAGATAGAAAAAAAATATACAGCAGGTAAGATGAATATATAGACTGCAGGTTTAGCTAGTATCAGAAAAGTGAAGTTACAATGAGATAAGACCATATATTTGATGCCTAATATCTACACTCAGGTGTTTTATCTCTACTTATCAGTGTTCAGGAAAGCGAGCGCTTCATCACTTAACGATACGATAGATGAAGATTTTACATAGAATTAAATACGATAGCTGCAAGAAGTATCATTGGAGTGTTATTGATAAGAGGAAACCTATCAAAGTGAAACCTCAGTTCTATAAAACAGTTGTAGGACTAACAATGTTATAAATGAGCGAATGTTGAATGGGTACCTTAAGATATATGTGTGGTAAAATAAGATTATACACGATCACATTCAGCAGAAGGTGCAAGTAGCCATGCGTACAAGGTAACATGAAAGAAGGCCCCTTGAGATTGGTCGGTCAGTCCTACGTTGTCATAGGTATGGAAATATAGTTAATCAATTTGTTTAAGCAGTAAGGGAACCTAAAAGTTACACTGAAGTCAGTCATATTGAAAGACTTGCAATCTATTGAAATTCATGCAAACTTGGCGAATAAATGAACAAAATGGAAATATCTCGAGACTAGTTTAAATGAAGCGACATGGATAATGAGGATTCATATAGCTGATCTCAACTAGTTTTGAGATTGAGGTATAGTAGAGTAGTAGTTGTTATTTCTACGCTCTGGCCTGTTAGCTTTGTATGTTTACGTCATCTTAAGAACTACAGAATCATTTCATTGCTTCCTGGAAACATAAATTAGTAAACCAACGAGACAGAGATGAAACATAGAAGTGTCGTTAATCTTCATTTTTTTTTTCTTGCAGGTTTCTCATGTATTTCATGTATGGTTGAGGGGCAGGATCACTAAGATTGTTCATCCAAATTAGTAGGCCACACCACAAAACACAACACATAGAAGTTAGAACTGGCATCTTCTCCATTCTTATCGGTAAAAGCTGGCATCGTAAATATAATATTTCATGCTGTGTCAAATCGTTGAAACGGAAGAGATCTTTAGTCATATGTTTGAAAAATCATACAGAAAGCACAATGTGGTATAATCTTGACAAAAGTTTTTTTTTTTTTTTTGGTTTATAGACGTGTATATTAAGCATATATTTCAATGTTATACTGATGACAACTACTGTTTTTTTAACTGAAAAATGTTGAAAGTCAAGTAATATTACTAATGTCTTTTTGCCGGCTTCATTGAACAATTAATAATATTTGTTTAGTTACAATATGATTTTGAATATTTGACCCAATGTATGGACACTTAAAACTAATCTTCTCTCGTGCTTTGAATTTTCCTCTAAAAGTAGCTTTCATTTGGTTTGGTTACTAATCGTCACGAAATTGAATTCTTCACTATTCGAATTGACTTCTAATTTATGATACCTTACTCAACAAGCCACAAATCTAAAAAGGCTCGTTCGATAGGATGGATAAGAATAATACTTTACTGATTAACCCGTCACCTAATATTTATCATCACTATCAATCATTACCACTATTGCGGTCAATCATAATTACCGTCACAATCACCATTATCGCATCAATCATGATCATTACAACACTAACCACCTCCACTATCACAAATCATCATCAGTATTACTAGCCAGTAGCACCAACTATCAACCCACCACTAAAAACCATTGAGTCCGGATCCTAAAGGGCAAAAAAAGTTAACAAAAATTCTAAAAGTGTATATCAAAACACTTTCTAACCAAAACGGTAAAATCGCTACGTCTTTATTTTGACGACGTTAAGCAAAATTGCTACTCTAGCAGCGATATTGTACAATTTTTTTTTTATACTAAGAAACAAATCATTTAGAATTCAGATATACAATCAACATTTTAAGCATTTAGGTATACATTCAGATTTAAATGTACTACTTTTAATGTTCCTATATATAAATCATATTGAAATGTCAATTTTTGGCAAAGTGACAAATGTTAGGTTGAGACGTTTATCCACGACATTTAACTATGTTAATCTTGTCATTTTAAACTTCGAAAATTAAACGTTAAAAGTGCCTTTACTATGTAGGTTTTACCTATTCAATTTTCTAATAACTTTGAGATTAATTTTGACATAAAAAGTTCGTTTCTCACTTCTACTCCACAACCTATCATATTATTTTGCTTGATTAATTCACATTGAGATTTACACTTCAATTTGTTTTTTTTTACTTTTTTTTTTGGGGGTGGGTGGGGATAAATAACTCAATTTTGAAGAATACAGTCTCCCCATCAAAATAATAATAAAAAACTTTATTATATAGTTATTATAACCGAGTAACCATACAAGCGATGAACTCATTCAAGACAAAAGATTATAATATATGACTTTTTAAAAACAATCTTATCTTATCTTAAGGTAAGATCGATATCTATTTTATCTTTATTATTTAATTTTTCCATTTATAAATATTTCATGTTTGGAATTAAAAAAAGTAACAAATAATAAATTTGTGAAATATTGAGCTATTAATAAAATGTCATGTTTTAATTCTTTCATATGCATTTGATACTATCAATTTGACACCATACTGTTTTTTTCCCCACACATCATGAGAAACGTGTTTTTTGTGTTAAAAATCATCAACTCAGACAAAACAATTGGTGCATATAACAGGAGGAGAATCTTTTTTTTTGTTTTTTTTAATGCATATCTATGTTGCGTCGACTCTTTAAAATTCATATAGTATCTAATTAAATCGACATAATATATAAGTGTAGATATGAGATTTATATCAAATATGATCAACTTATGTTAGGAATTTCCGTAAAGATTTTTTTTAATTCAATAACAATAGCTCTTTATATGTCGTAATATACATTTATTAACAGTATATTTTAATACTTACAATCTCAATATTAAATAATTTTATACGTAATAAATATTTTCCAACTAATTTTTATTTACGCTACATGGACATTGGCATTAATTTCACAATTGTGCTGGCAATTTTGAAGGCTAGTACACCTGTGGATAATTAATTCCACACTGGAAAAACTGAATTAAAGTCAAAGACAAGATTGATCCCTTTTATGTTACTCGATTTATTTAACGAATAATTTCTATGTTTCATTTGATACGTTATTCTTTTCTATAAAATAGTTATTCATAATACTTGTTATTTTATAAAATTAATGCATAAATTATCATATTGTTCCTTTTTTTATTCTTGTAAGTTATTAGTTTTGAAAATATACATTTGACCAATTTAGAAAAGCTAAGTAAATAATTCATGTTCATTGGTTAAATTAATTAATCAAAATACATTAATTCATATCAATGACTGAAAATTGGAGTTTCAAAAAAACTAAATAAGGGTAAAAGAGTAAAATAACATTATTTTTTAATGCAAGTATAAAGTAAAAATATGACATATAAAATGGGATAGAATTACGAAAAGAGTAAGATATTTATCAAAATCTGATAAAGGAAAATAATGATCAATTTATTGTGATCGTTTAAATTTGTAACAAAACAATTTGACCAAACATTAATTGTTGTTTAACTAGACATGTAAATACTTGTATTATGTGGCTAATATACACACTAAATATATGATTTGAACATAGTAGCAAATGCCACATGAAAGGTCCCAAATTAATGGAACACTATTTATATTGAATAAATAAAAAAATAATCTAACAACTTAAAGAAAACAACAAGGTTTATTTTATGTAGATTTTTCACTCGTGCTACTTTAATTAATTTTTCCAATAAATAGAAAAAAATAATATAATCCATTATGGCAAAGTCCACCAATTAAATTTCACAACTCAATTTAGTACATATATATGTTTTTATAATTTTTATAATAGTACCATTTTATATTATGTTGATGTGAGCATTTTGCCTTTTTTTAAAATTATATTCAACCATATATTATTTTATACTACCTACCCAAAAAAATTATACTATTTGTTCAATTAATAATTAAAAAAATACATTATTATTTATAACATCAATGATTACATATCAATAATTTAATAGGCTAAAGACAAAGTCGTTAAAATAAAACCTTACATAGTTGGCATTAGAAAATAATTAAGAGTAATTATTCATAAAAGAATAAGTGAAATTAATTAATACTTAAATAAGACAGGTTACTTATTATAATAGATTAAACACACAAATACTGTAAATATCTTTATATTATCAGTAAATATAGGTTAAAATTTTTAAACTTACATACAAAATTATGTGAACTTTTAATTTGTTGTAGATTTTAGGTCATCTTAACGATATCTGTAGGTAGTAAAATGACGTTCATAATCTTGAAAATAATATGAATTCTTAGTTGAGACACGATTTGCGAAAATAAATTTCTTTAAACTATCAATATATATATAAGATGAAGTTTAATTTTAAAGTAAAAAGAAACATAAGTATTTTCATTTTTTTAAAAATTGTAATGCATATTCCCAATATTTCCTTGAGAGAATTTTTCGGTGAGTTAATTTGTTTTAAAATAGATAAAAAAGTCATGTTTTATAGTACAAAATTTTCATTTATTCACCTGAAAAAACCTAATTTTTTAATAGTATGCATGGATGTTTTTACCAAATCATGTTAATCTATCATGACTAATGATTTAATAAAATAAATAACATAATAACCATACATAACCAGGTGATATATATATATATATATATATATATTACAAAATCTATTAGTTTAGCATAAACTCAATCACAGCGCGACTAACACAAATCTTCACAAAATAATATTATGATTTCTGTATACTTTATTCTCACTAAATTCATCCATAAAATTTCATGATAATTATTACGATGAATAATATTATGATTCGATGTAAATAAGTTTTTACCGAGTGTGAATATGTTGGGGCAAGAGATAGCGACGTGCTTCCCACAATGCCACCTGCCCACGCGCACACGACCCCACAATTTTGGACTCTATGGACAGAGACTTCAAGAAACCCTAATTTTTATATATTACAAAGAAATACACATTTTTTAAAAAAAATATTTTTTTTATTTTTTTATTTAAAAAAACACCACTACTTGATAAGAAACTTCTATAAAGAAAAAATCCATCAACTCTCGAAAATCATTTCTTACTTACCCCCTTCTCATAATTCTCACCTTTAGACGTTTTCTAATAGTATTTTTTTTTAATAAAACCAAAAAAAAATAAAGACATATGATATAAAATATACTATGTATTATAAACTTTGTTATTAGTTTTTTCAATCTCTTTGTGTGCTTTATTCTCTTTTTTTTTTCTCCCTTTGGGTTTGATTCTGTCCAAAGTTTCTGTTTTTCTTTAATTTGCATTTGTTTCTTAATTTAGATCTTCACCTTTTTTTTTATATATTTTTTTCTCTTTTTTGTTCCTTTTTTTTTATTAAGAAATAAAAATATATTTTGCTAATTCTACCTATCATGTCATCTTTGTTTTTCTCTTTACTTGATTCCATGAACTTCTTGTGCATCTAATTCTCGTTTAAAGGAAATTTATTCCTTATATAACCCTAATTTTATCTTCACAAGAAGTATAGATTAAATAAAAAAAGGGGGTTTATATATCTTCAAGATAGGTCCAACTTTTTTAGGTAAGGAAATAAGTAAAAATCTTGAATTTGAGCTAATTTTTTCTTGTTGAATTTTGGAATTATGGCTAATTGGTGGGGTGGTGGGGTGGGCATGTCCGGGCTTGAGCCAGGATCATGCCCACCTATGCTTCTTACGAAGCAGGTTTCGGTGAATGAGAGTGGGAGTAGTGGTGAAAATCAAGAAGATAATAATGATAGAGAAAATGGTGATGATGAGCCTAAAGAAGGCGCGGTTGAGGTTGGTAATAGAAGACCTAGAGGTCGACCACCAGGATCCAAGAACAAGCCCAAACCCCCAATTTTTGTGACCCGGGATAGCCCTAATGCCCTCCGTAGCCACGTCATGGAGGTGGCAGGAGGGACAGATGTCGCGAATTGTATTGCACAATTCGCGAGGAGGCGCCAACGTGGCGTTTGTGTACTTAGTGGGAATGGCTCCGTAGCCAATGTAACCCTAAGACAACCATCATCTCCGGGTGCTGTGGTTTTACAAGGAAGATTCGAGATTTTATCGTTGACTGGAGCATTTTTACCCGGTCCAGCCCCTCTTGGCTCGACCGGGCTAACTGTTTACTTGGCCGGAGGCCAAGGACAAGTGGTTGGTGGTAGTGTTGTTGGGCCATTAATTGCTGCAGGCCCAGTAATGATTATAGCTGCCACTTTTTCTAATGCAACCTATGAAAGGTTGCCACTAGAAGAAGAGGGAGAGGTTGGAGGCGACCACCCCAGCCAATCACAAGTATTGGCTGGAAATTCGCCTCCGACCTTAGGTTCAAATGAGGGAAGGCCACAACAACATCAACAACAACATGAATTGCATGATTCATCATCATTACCTATTTATAATTTTACACCAAATTTGTTACCAAATGGTGGACAATTGAATCATGATGCATATGCTTGGACAAATCCTAGACCACCTTATTGAGATTGAAAAAAAAAAAAAAAAAAAAGGTGAAATTTGAAGAATAAAAGAGATCATATATGTACTAAGGTAAATTTCTACCAATGTTTGATTTTATACATAGAAGTTTATAATGTTTGTGTTTTGTAGGAAAATGTTTTTTGGAAGAAGTATATATAGTTATAGGAAGGAGAAAAACTATATTACTTTTTCTAAGTAAATAAACATTTTCTCTTGTAGCTTCCATTATGGTTGAAATAAAATATGGTTTATTTCCTTTTTCTCTAATAATTTACTCTATCTTTTAGTTAGTGTTAAACAAAAAAGTGTTTGTTTAATTACTATAGAAGATTTATAGGAGTATGTGTCTTCTTTTTCTTATTAGTTGTGCTTCAAATTTTGTGACTTGAAACAATGAATGTTCATGTTTTTATTTTTTAAAATTAAATATTCAATATTCCCTCTTGCACTTATATTTCTTTTATCTTCATCATTATAGTTGTCAAAGCACTAAAGAAAGACCAATCCATGTGCCTATACTTAATAAAAATTAATGGCTTTTTTATTAGTTTGTTTAATTAGTTGATGTTGTGGATAAGTACTAAACTTTGTTTATTTTCTTTCTGATTTTAATGAAAATATAAACTAGAACCAAAGAATCTATGGTGGTTTGTGAGCAAAATCTAGGAGTGTTAAAAGTTAAATCTAATGTACTTAAACTAATAAATTAATCCTTTTTTATAATTGTTACTATTAAGATACATTTGATCAAAATTGCTACATCATAACAATTAATTTATATTATAGCTATGGATAAGACTCAAATATTCTCTTGGAAATGCTCCTGCTATGCATGCATGTTTTTTTATTTTGTTTTGTTTTTATTTAACTTATAATATAAAAATTTTAATAGTTTATTGGTTACTGTTTGGAGGGGAGTTCTTTAAAACATAAAATGAGCAAATTAAGATTGCTTCCTTACTCAAAAAGAAAAAACTAACACCGGATCAGAATTTGAAGCTTATTGATTCTTCTAATGATTTTAAGATATTATATAATAATAAATTAAATATTTATTTATACTCTATTCGTCGCAATTTATGTCATATATATACATTTCAATTTTGTGAGTCAATAAGGTTTTACTTAACCATATGAATCTTCCTATATGCGTCTTAAGTACTTTTAAATTATCGATTATTATAACTTATAAAACTTTTAAATAATATCTAAAATGTAAATTTCGTCTTCAAATACTTAAAAGTTTCATATTTAATTTCACAGTCAAAATTGTTTTAAGAAAATTGGCTCTCAAACTCTAAATTGTATGACATGAATTGAAACATAGAGAATAGTACTCTCTCTGTCCCAATTTATATAATTCATTTTCCGTTTTAGTTAATCTTAAAATGATATATTTTTATATCAAGTTAATTTTATAAATATCTATTTTATTCTTAATGAAATAATCACATAAATATCTATTACTTATTTTAGATCATAAAATTTAATTTATTTATTTTTCAAATTTTATATTATATATAAGCTACTGAATTTGTACGAAATCGACATGTTACTTGTGCTAGAGCTTCTTCTGTAAGAGACACATTTCTTGGTAGCTTCTATGTACATGTTTTGGGTAAATACATGCACTTACATTCAATGATATGATATAGCTAATAAAAAATAGTTCAATTATTACTTATATGTTAATATATATATATATATTATTCCTTCCCAACAAATAATACTGAATGACAGAGTTGACAATTTGTTCTTTGAATCCCACTTGCAAGGAACACTATAACTGGAATCACTGACTGACTGTCCAATAAAAGCGAAGCTAGGTGAAGTTCGTGAGTTCAGATAAATTTAATAATTTTTTTATATATTTTATATTTATATTTTAGCGGACGTTTAGACATAAAAAAAATAAGAGATTTGTATTAAAAATATACTATTTGAAAATTGGAGTTGTGAATGATTTAGACTTTAGAGTAAAAATTATGGAAATAGATTTTTGAAGGTTTTTAACAGTCGTAAAATTCCCGTTGAATTTTAAAAAATTACGAATATTCTATGTCTAAATTATTCTCAGAATTACTTTTGAAGGAAAAATGAAAATTATCTATAGTCAAATGGTACAACATAAGGGAAGTCCTAGCTAGAATAATAGGGTTCATCCACCTCTGATAATTTTGATTCAAATTTTATATATTTATTTTTTAAAAATCCATGAAATGATTATACTATAGATTTCGAATGTAACAATCAAATAGATATGATAGAATTTGATATTCAAACTCATAACATTAAAATTTTAAATTTGTTGTACAACATATATATTATATCGTCATGAGTGTATAGCGATGAACATAGAAACGATAGTATATCAACATATATTTTTTGAATTAAAGATGTATAGCAATGAACATAGAAGTTATACTATAAATAGGAGATGGTTATTAGGAGGAACTATCATTTTAAGTAATCATCGGTTAACACATGTAAATTCGAAAGACAATTAGAAATATTAAAGACTTGAAAGAAAATAAATTTATATAATTTTGTACATAAATTACCAAGATATATAATCAGCAATGTACAGTCCAAACCCTAAAATATGACACCACTTTGATGATTGTGAAAAAAACAAACTAAATTGTAATAAGATAATATTATGTTTTTCGGGTTTAGGTTTAGTATGAAATACTAGTACCATTTGGTATTTGGTATCTTTCGAATATCGAATTATTTACTTAGTGAAGGTCATATATTAATATGTTCATTGCTCATTAGTATTATTAGTATTAAAAGTCTAAAGAGAAAGTTAAAGAATAAACATAAACAACTCAAACACATATGTCTTTTAGTTGTATCTATTTGTTTTTCTTGATGTCTTCTTACTTATTGATATCCTATTATATCATGTCTCCACATACGAAAATAGAAATAGTACTCTCTTCGTTTAAAAAAAATAATCTCCTTTCATTTTTAGTCTGTTTAAAAAAGAATGACCTCGTTCTTTTTTTAGTAACAACTTTCCACGTGGCATGTTTAAAGCCACAAGATCAAAAGACAATTTTGTATATTAAACCTAACTTTAATTTAGGCCCACAAGATACAAAAGTCTTTTTTATACTCTCAAACTCCGTGTCAAGTTAAACCAATTCATTCTTTGTGCAATGGAGGGAGTATTAACTTTGTAATACAATCGACTACAACTTCAGTACGATATTACAGAATACCGTACCCAATCAAAATTTAATTTACAGATTATCAAAATACAAATTAAAATTTAAAAATTTAATATTAATATCTACTTTTAATTATTTATTACCAAAATGAAATTTTAAAATTCTCAATCAAACACCAAACGTTCACCCCCCCCCCCCCCCCCCCCCGCAAAAAAAATGTAAAGTAGAGAAATATGTATAAATTATCATAAAAATGAGTTTGCGTATCATGTGCACATGTGGTAATAATTATTACACACCATGAGTTGTAAAAGGGTTCCTACCAAAAAACTTGTATGCAATATTTAATTTTCTTCAACTATTTATCTATTGGTGCCATCTTGTCCCATCCACACTCATGTCCAAAATATTTGTTGCTTTATTATTAACTGGTTCAGCGGATGAATTTATCTTTTTTAAAGGAAGAAACACGATTATTTATATGTGAATAAGTTTTTCATAATATCAATAGGTAAAAAGCTAGTGATGTAAATAAATAAGTGTGATAAATATTATGTAAGTTATTTAAAAAAATAATTAATAATTATATGAGTTACAAGAAACTAATGATCATGAAAGTTATAAGAATCAATAGTTATCTTCTAACACAATTTATATCTATTAACATATGCATTTAATATTATAACAAAATTCACTTCATAAATTTGTTATGCCATCAGTGATGTAAACGTGTATGTTGTGCTCAATAAAATTCTATCATTTTTTTTCCTCTCTGTTTTAATATAAATTCACCTAAGATGACATATGTACATTACTAACCTAGAAGTCTATCGGTTCTTCTATTTGACCCGTTCTCATCGGCCCGCCTCCCGTCACGGAAGTCACACAAGGTTATTAGACCTAAACTTCAACTCTTTTACTAAATGCTTTCCATTTCACCATTAACTAGATATTTGGTTATAGTTTGGTGTTCCAAACTTCATACTCAATACAATCCTATGCCTAAATTAAACATATATTATTCAAAATGGAGTGCTACTAACACTCAAAATATTATATCCTAAGTTTTTTTTTTCAACAAAAGATTTGCAAACATGAAGGTCCCCTCTTCACATGAATTCACGTGTCAAGAAGGTTAATTAATTAATCTAATCTTAATAAATATACTTAGCAACTTGGGCACAACATTCCAACACTAATGTCTCTCAATATTAGTGGGGGTCCTATATAAGGTTCAATAATTTCAATTTTTGAACTATTATTCACCCTTCTCTCTACTCTACACTAAAATAGTTAATTAATTCGAAACCAAAGGGACCAATATAGAACAATTTGGTTCTTCCATTTGTTACTATTGGCATAACACCACTAGCAATTTTTTGCTAACTACTTTAATTATATTTCAATTCGACTTACTCGATCGATTGAAAATATCTTGATTTCAAATCTGGATAAAGAAAGAGAATTGCAATAACCTAAAGAATAACAACAATATCTTTAACATAATCTCATATAACTACTATATAATTATGAGTTATTTAACGATAGATTTCAATTTGTTTTATAGTGGATAATCCAATCCGCGTTCACAAAGGATTGAGAATAATATTATGGTCTTGTTGCTACGGAATAAATTTAAATCCTAGATGATTGTGGTTGAAATTGTGTTTTGTTGTGCGACTATCTAAAAATTGTGAATTTGGAAGAAAAGAGATATTCATTCCCTATTATAATTGGTATCAGATTCATATAATTGATCTCGACTAATTAAGAATAAAATGACTAGTTGATTGATTGGAGGGGTGACTTTTACTTTTGGCTACTTTTAAGACCTCTAAGAAGCAAATTTGAAACAATTGCATCACTATGAAAGGGAATCCATTAGCATTAATGAAATGTAGACCATACATTATAATTTATAAGTCCCTTCAAATACATTAATAATTGTGTGCACCAAATTTCATTAATATTATTAGTGGTGGGGGCATAAACATTTGTCCATTTTTCAAGAAAAAAAAACAAGAATTGTCTCTTGGCTTAGCTTTTATATATATGTGATCTTTCAAAATCCAATTTTGATGCACATATCTAAAAGGACTTTTGTATTTGTCGTGGAGTACACGTCATTACTATGGGTCCAAAATGTTTTTAACTTTAACCTAATTATGTTTGTTCTTTTAGGAGACACATTTCGGATTTCTTGTTATTTGGTGGTATGTGAATATGACCCTTCGTGAACGAGTCTGTTTCTAATTTAATCAGAAATTTCGATTTCATACTTTTTATATAGATTTTAGTTCTAGAAAGCATTTTTAAAACAGTCGAATTTCAATATTAATTTTCTTGAATGAAAAATAGAAAAGTGAATATGAATCTTTCACTATTTCACGTCTCATAATAGTAGAATATTTTTTTTTTTTACTAAGATTGAGATTTTTCTATGTGACGATCCGAAATTCAGTCATGAAGTGAGATGTGATTGACAAGCAATCTATATTATCACTCGAATGAATTTTGTTTCAATTGTCTAATTAAATGCTAAGTATTATTGAATTTAGCACAATAATATAGAAAATCAACTCACCCGAGACTTTTTTTTCTTTATGTGAGTTATTATAAAAATGTCACGCAAGAAAATCAGTGATGTTTTAATTTTATTATTATAATTTTATCCCTATTTAAGTAAGAGAAAGTTTTATATAGCTAACCAACTACTTTCCAACATATTTACTAAGAACAATTAAGTTAGTAATAATAGTATTTGATTTTCTCAAAATGAATCGTTTCATAAGAGATGGACCAAGCTAATTAAAAACATCATTTGGGATGGAGAGTTCAGTATTTCAAAAATATTTTTTTTTGTTTACTTGTAACTTTTCATATAAAAATTATTTATTTTTCCATATTTTATCCTTAATATTAATTATTTATTTCCTTATTATTTTTAAGATCTAAGATTATACCTCATCAATTACTTTAAATATTAAGAAATAATATTATATTAATCATTATTGCTTTAAAGCCGTTCAAATTTAAAGTAACAAATAAAATTGGACAGATAAAGTATTTTTTTTATATTAATAGAAAAAAATTATTCGTTTCTCCGTTTAAAAAAGAATGATCTAGTTTGACTTGAAACGAAATTTAAGAAAAAGAAAAGATTATTTAATCTTATGGTTCTAAATTAAAGCTATGTCAAATGTGCAAAAATGCTCTTTAATCTTGTGGTCTTAAACCTGCCACGTGAAAAGTTAAAGTTAAAATATTATCAAAAAATAAATTTTTTTTTTTTTTTTAAACAGACTAAAAAAAAATATAATCATTTCTTTTAAACGGAGGAGGGAGTATTTAATTGGGCATTGATTTGGCTAATAAAACAAGAAGCAAGAACTATAATGGTTGATTCAAATAATGTGGGACCAAACACGTCCTTGTTACTTTTTTGATATTGACCAAAATACCCGTCAAGATTGTACCACGTGGCAGATGTAACACGAAGGGGGTGAAAACGCGTCAGTCTTGTTCTCTAAATATAATAAATATATATTCGAATTCGTGATCGGATTAAATTCAAATTTAATTCGTATAAAATTCATTTAAACGAAAAAATATTTTTATTATGAAGTTTTAATACGGGAGCTCGAATTGATACCTTTCATTAATATGAACTATTTTTTCGATCCTGAATTAATATTTTTTATATATGTTTAGTGAGTTTTGAATTAATTATTTTACTGAAAATTTGTAACCATTATAATAGTTTTGTCCCTTCTTATTCATCTCAGTTCACCCTTGATAATAAGTATACTTTATAAAAAAAAAATATTGAAATGTTCTTAGCAAATACAAGTAACTTTAGCCACAAAGTTAAAATAAGAATATATCACAAATTACCAGAATTAAGTGTTACACTTTGACTAAATTAAAACGCAATCACATATTTTGTGTTTCATAACGAGCAAATTTATTGCGATCGATTGATGTTTATATATCAAAAACTAAGAAGTGCCAATACTAAGGTAATATTTTATCTTTAATTAATCACAAATTAAGTGTTAAAACTTAATTAAAAGACATTTCTAGTAGCTTTGTAGTTTGATACATATATTAAGTGTGATTTTAGGTATTTAACACTTAAAAGAGAAGAAAAATAGTAAGATGTACGATTAAAAGTTTAAAAGAATCCTGAAGAATCAAAAAAATTAGTCTGTGTCAAAAATATGTTGCATCTAATTTATTTTATTCAACGATATTTGTTATGCATATAAGATTTTTTTTGGTATCACATATAAAATGTATCCCTTGATTCTTGAAATTAGAGAGTTTAAGCGTACTGTGTAATATAAAATAAAATTGAAGGAATATAATAGTCATGTCATATAAAACACAAACAGGCATATTTTTAGACACTTTTCTTTTTCAAGAAATAGGATATATATATATATATATATATATATATATATATATAAAGATGCTTGAAATGACAATTTTAACTTCTTGTGCATGAAAGTTGTGCCTCATAAAATAGTTTTTTTTTTTTGGTGAAAAATAAAATAGTTACTTATTGAGTAAAGCTGTCAATATGGGCTAGCCCATCCCATCTGGGCTAACCCATATAGGCTTTGATATTTTACGGGTCAGGCCGGGCTAGCCTATTTTTTGCGTGGACCAGAATACGGTCGGCCCAACCCACAAGTACGTGGGCTACAGGCTTGCTGGGCCAGCCCACTTTTTAAAAAAATATATTTTTTAAAATAATTATTAAATTAAGTTATAAATCATAATTTTAAAATAGGGAAAAGACTTAAAAATGCCCTGAACCTATTAGAAATGGTTCAAAAATGTCCTCCTTCCACCTTTTGGTTTAGAAATGCCCTTAACGTTTTCTTTAGGTTCAAAAATGCCCTTTAGTTAACAAAAATATGACATGGAATTGTACTAAACAAGTGGCCATTTTTCATTGGTCCTCAATTCTTTTATCAAATAAAAAGACTCACCCAACCCAAACCTAACCCGTTTTCATATGAACACTTAATTTTGATACTTGCTTCCTGGCAACAATTAAGAGGTAAATCATCCGCAAAGTAAATCGCTTCAACTTAGACTTCAACGATCTAGGGTTCTTTTCATCCTTAAATTACATTGGAAATACAACTTTGAATCTTGGAGTCATCGAATCCAAAATCCACTTTCTTATTTTCGCTGATTATAACGCAAGTCTCATTTTTACTACATAAATATCGTGTAGATGCATTTAATTTTTGAATTGTAAATAGCATTTGTGATAATGAATAGCAATTATTCGACTGTTTCCAAGGAATCTTTTGTTGAATTACAAGTTAAAGATGGTAACTTTAGCTATATATGCATATGGACACTTAATTTTGGTATTTGCTTTATGGCAAAAAACAGATTAGGTTTGGGTTGGGTGGGTCCTTTTATTTGATAAAAGAATTGTGGACCAATGAAAAGTGGTCACTTATTTAGTACAATTCCATATCATATTTTCTGTTAACTAAAGGGCAATTTTGAACCTAAAGAAAACGTTAAGGGCATTTCTAAACCTAAAGGTGGAAGGAGGGCATTTTTGAACCATTTCTAATAGGTTAAGGAATTTTTGAGCCTTTTCCCTTTAAAATATTATCATAAATATCGACAAAACAATATTACTTGATGCTAATGTTACTACTAGTTAATCAAATCCACAAATAAAATTAGGGATAATTTCAAAGACCTCCCTCCAGGTTTTGCTCTATAACACTCACCTCTCTTGTGGTTTACGATGTTACGTCTATCTCCCTTATTTCCATTTTCTTGTAACCATTCTTTAAATCTATTTAAAATAAATAAAAATTAATTTAGATTTGACAATTTTACCCTTATATATACAAGTTTAGATCTAATTTTCAATGATTTATCTCTATTCATTGGATCATATTTCTTCTTCGCTCGTAAAAATGTTTAACTAGACAAAATTTGATTGTTCTTATCAACTTTCTCTTTTGAGGAGTTCATTTTTATCTTCTATTTGAAGAAATTGTTGATGAAAAATGATGGATTATTGTAGGGGAAAATCTACATGAATTGATAAAGGTGAAATGGATATGAAGATTTAATATTTGGTGAAAATGGGAAATCAACTTGAATGAAAACTTTGATCTTTATTTGATAAAAAAACATGTATTTGTGCTGATTTATTTATAAAATATTTGTTAAATAAGTTGTTTTTTATATAATATTTATTAATATAAAGAAACTAATATAAAAAGGGTAAAATAATCAAATCTAAATTAGTTTATATTTATTTTAAATAGATTTATAGAATGGTTACAAGTAAATGAAAATAAGGGGGTAGAGGTAATATCGTAAAATCACAGGGGAGATCAGTGTTATAGAGCGAAACTTGGAGGAGGTCTCTGAAATTATCCCATAAAATTATCTTTATAGTATTTATTAAGTTTTTTTCCAAGAAAAGATATAAATATCTAAATATAAATATTAACTTAATTGTTTTGAATTTGAACTCTCTCTAATTTAAAATTTTTATATTATATTATATTTTTTAATTAATTTATATTGGCCCACGGACTGGCCCTACCTATATTTCTTAAGCCCCACAAATCAACAGATTTATTCAGGCCGGGCTAAAAAACTCTTTTCTTAAATGGGCTCCAAAAATCTTAGCCCACCCATATTAAATCCCGGGTTAGACCAGGCCGGCCCAACGGGCCTAGCCCATATTGACGGCTCTACTTATGAGAGTCCTTTGAATGATTTTTAAGAAAGAATTATCCATATGCCGAGAGTTATAGTGAAGTGAATAAGATTTTTTTATTTTTAATTTGAATCGTGAATGAAAAAATTATAGTGAAAAATGCTTTTCTTTTTAAATCTTTCTTAACATGAATTTAAAATAGTCAAAACTTTAATATAGGACCACGTTAATGTGTATTCCCTTTTGATAACTCAAATTATAAATCTTTACAAATTAACCAATTTGTAAGTTATAAACCATTTAAATTTCAATTATTAATATATTTTATTAAATATGTGTTGGTACTTCACATTTTGAGGGTGATATAGTTCTCAAAATACTCTTGATATCAAATATTTCGTAAATTAACGGATTGAAAATACATATTTTAATTAATTAAAAACTAAATATATTTAGTTAAATATTACATGGATCAAAACTAGAAAAGTTGAATGAATTTTCAACAAATACTTCTCATATATTTAATAAAAATTTCAATATATTACAAAATCTATACAAAAATTTATTAAAATTTTGAGAACTCGCTTTCACCATTCTGAATTCACCCACTAACTAGTAATTATAATATTTATAGTTATGTAGTGTTCATAGTAGCCAATTACTATCCATACAAATTCAAAGTCAACATCAATTAGGAGACAAATCGTTTTCATAAATCCAACTAGTATATGACATAATAAAATTAAATATAATCCATGCATAGCACGAAAAATATTTTTAATTAATTCATATATTAATATCCTTGTTTTTAATAAGATGAAAACTTCATGCCAACTCATGCTACTATAATTAAACTCTCATCACCTATAAACATTTATACATATCTATTTTGCAAATCCATAAAAGGAAAAATGAAAATCAATGATTTTCAGTTTTTACAAAATAAAGCTATAATCTAAGTTGCAAACATTGAAATATTCACTCAATTAAAAATAGTATATGTATGAATATAAAGTATACACCATTTATACACTTGGTATATGTTTTGTAAATTCTATAGCTGAATGATTTAGTAATATCCCTTTAATTTAGGGTAAACAACATAAATCTCATCAGTTTAGAAGCTAATTGTCTTTATTTATTTATTTTTGTATATTTTCAATATTCATATTTTGATTCCTAAATTCATATATCTAACCCGTGCAGATATATGTATCACGAATTTGGGCCTTTGGGTAAAAAGCATTTTACTGATTGTCACTAAGCTAAAAGCCCATTGACTACAAAAGATTTGGGCCTTTGGGTAATCTATGAGGTGTAATAATTAGGAAAAATTACTTGAATTACTACCTTTTAATAAATAATTACTAATTTTAATGATACTTTATTTATTATCATTTATACCAATACATAGCAAAATGAAAATACCTAATAAAAATGAATTATGTTTGCAAAATATAGGTATTATAATTGGTTTTTTAAAATGTATTATACTTGCTTGGTAAGAAATGGACACATTGTATTATAAGTGTATTAAAATGTGTGAAATGTATTATTCATCAATAAAACTTGTATTATATGTGAATAATAAATTATTTTTGTAATATGTATTAAAACTGTATTATAAGTGTAATTAAAAGTAATTAAGTGAAAAAAAATATTATTGCTATAAATGGTGAATATTTTAAAATATAATATATTTATGTAAGTTTCCCAATATTATAGAGCAACATTGTAGCAAACATAAAAATCATATTTTATTGATTGTCATAAAAATATTCACATTTTTGTATCTTATTGTCTCTGATATCATAGTTTATTTTGATTTTCGGATTAATTTAGGTTGATTAATCCAAAGCCCAATCTAAAGAAGGTGAAAGGAGCCCTAAATTATTTGGGCTTTTTAGACGGGTCAAGGTCCATATTTCAAAGTTAATTTGGTAAATTACACCAAAAACTTACATAAATATACTATAATTTGTTTTTACCATTTATAGCAATAATATTTTTTTTTTCACTTGATCACTTTTAATTCATTTATAATACAAGTTTAATACATATTACAAAGAACAATTTATTGTATTCACATATAATACAAAATTTAATGATAGATAATACATTTATTACACATTTTAATTCACTTATAATACAATGTGTCAAATTCTCACCAAACAAACATTATATATTTCAAAAAAAAAAAAAAGTTCATATACATTGCATACATAATTCACTTTAAATTCATATTGCAGAGTTAACATAGTATTGTTATAAATGGTAATAAATAAAAAGTATTGCTAAAATCAGTAATTATTTATTAAAATATACTAATTCATGTAATTTTTCCTTTTCCGGGACTTGACGAAATCATTACACAAATAATCGTTCAAATTTCCTCTTTATTTTTTTTAATTTCATATACCTAGTTTATATTTATAATCTTGTTAGAAATGATTATACACACAAATTATACATCCGACGACTATTTTTAATTTAATTAGTTTGATGGAGGACTATATAGATTCATTGTGCTTGATCGATACTATTAAAATTTTTAGCACAGATCTTTAATTTTATTTTCTTTTTACTCCATTTGTAAAATAAACGGATAAATGTAATATTAAGTCCTTCAATAACTAGGTAATTTTGATTCTTTTAATATTTAACTAAAAAAAATTAAATTTTAGTTAAAATATGTGTATTTTTATCCATATGGAACTAAATACAAGCAAGTTACTAATGCAAATCGTTAGGATCGATCACTTTAAAAAAAATCTTATTTTCTTTATTATCCTTATTTTATATATTATATATATACTACTTTTAAAATATTAATTTTTGAACTTGTACTTCTGTCTTTCTTTTGGGGAAAAGGGTAATCTGGACGGTTTACCAATTTTATCAAATAAACAAATAAAGAAAGTCATGTTTTTTTTTTTAAATTAGGATCTAGCTAGTACTAACCTATGTCTAGATCTTGATGCAAGTCAACTATAATTATATAAATTGAAGAAAAAAAATATAAGATGAGCAAAGGTCAAGTATTATTATATTAAGTAACTAATATTCTTTATATTCTTTATAGTCATTAGTTCGGTGACTATCATAAACAAAGATTATTTTATCGTGAATCAATAAAAAATTTATATTTTAAAATATAATTTTTTGACTTTACATTTGCTTACTGAAAAATGCAATAATACGTGAAAATAGATTTTCACTATAATACTAAAAATAATTATTGAACATTTTTTCCTCATTAATTCAATAAAAGTATTTGCGAAGAATATTTATTGAATATTTTCAATGGTAGAAATATCAATAGTGATTTTTTTTAGTAGGGAGAGAGCATTGCAAATGGATCGACTTTCAAATTCTAATTTACAAGTCTTATGAATTAAAATAGACATTGTTACTATTTAATCAAACTTATTCTTTTATTTTTTATTTATTTTTGGTTCCTTACTCAATGTTCAAAATTTACATAGTCTCAAACTCTCAATTAAATTCGTTCGAATTGCGCATTGTAAATTTATGAGCAATGCTTTCAATAAAAATTTTTTAATATGATGAGCTCGAACTTGAGACTTCTGATTATAAATAAGATAATTTCACCATTAAACCATGACCCATATCAATCCACGAGACTTATTTAAGTTGTTAGTACACCAATTTGACCTTATTATATTTTATGAACAATTAATTCTATATTTTTTTTATAAAAAAAAGTGGTAGTAGCCTTTTTAACCTTTTGACATAGGTGATTCAATTGTGCGTGGAGAAAAAGCAAAGACAATTGATTTATAATATAATTTTAACTTATTAGTACTAAACAAGTGGGCAACGTAAAATAGGCTCAAGGGTATGAATCTCTTTTTCAACAAGAGCTTTTGTTTCGACTTATCGGGATAAAAATAAAAAAAGAAGTAATTTTTGTTGATTGTAGATCATTCGGATATCTTATGTATAGTTAATTTTAACTTTTTTTCTTAATATTATACTGATGTTCAATATCTATTTTGAAGTTTAACTAATTCATTTTAGTTAGTGTCATAAAATACTATTTTAAGAATAAAATGTCTTTTGTACTCATAAATAATTTCACTATTATTATTATTCGAATTTAGAGACAAAAATTTCTAAATTAAATTTATGTGACTAGACCAAAGCTATTGATATCCGAATTCTAAATTAAAATATTAAAATTTAACTTAAAATCTCTAATTAAAATAAAGATATTTACTACTCAATTATAACCTTTAAATATTCACTCAAAGTAAAATTCTCTCTCTTTCAAGTGGAATTATATTCTATATAATTATTTTTCCATGAAAAGACTGAAATACTTTCTATACTTTTGATCAGTACAGATCCCTTGGCACATAACTTTTGTTCCTAAAATTTCAAGTGACCTCAGTGTACACATAATTCATGATTTATGCCACAAAATAATAATGACTCATCAAGTTTATTTTTTTTCCTTTTTATAATACCAACTTGCAATTCTTAATTTTGAAAATTGAGTAGTACATTAAGATATATATACTCCAGGCTAAGGGTGTGCCGCATCCATAGAGGACGGACTAATGAGGACAGATTAAATAGAATTGATAAATTTTTAAAAATATTATTAAAAAAATTTACACGTAATAAAAAGAGGAAAAATCTCAAGTTCTCATAATATATATTATTTTGAAATTGATATAATGTAGTTTAAAAAAATAAATTTGTATAAGTTTAAATTGGATAATACGAGCTATATGGGATTTGCATCATATATTGAAAGAGTTAAAAATAAGTCACTCATTTCAGTTCCAATGAACCTAGATGATATTTTTATTTATAAAAAAAAAAAAAAAAAAAACAATTCATTCAATACACAATCTGCCAGTTTAGAGTTCATAATATACATCTATCGTTTTTTCTTAGCATGAAATAATTTTCGTAGCGATGAATTCAAGATTTTAATTTTGATAGAATTTAATCATGTAGAGTATTTTCATCATTGAGTATTTTATTATATTTTTGAAATTATATATTTTAAAATGAAACAATTTTAGATACTTTTAGTAAATTAAATTATCAAATATGTGCGTTTATATATACAAAAAAAAAGTCAAAATTTTCATTATGAGAATTTATCTGCTATATATAAAGTTAACTATTTATATATACATACAATACAACATATGTTGAATCGTCTTGATTTCTTTGTATATATTTTTAAAAAAATATTTTTAAAATATAATTCAATACATGATTATATATATAAAAAAGTATTTTTAACTTTATATATAAAAGTTAAATTATGGGTGATGAATTACCTAATTATATGAAATCCATCACTTTAATGTTGACACAAATATGGACAATGTACCTATGTTAATTAATTAATTAACACCTAATTGTTCCAAAATTCACCATCTAATAGCACCATCGAGACATGATTTGATTGACAACAACATTTGTGAAACAAATGTTGACTCTTTGGCCTAATTATTTAGTCCCACATCGGAGTTTTATGTATTGTGAAGGAGAATTTGGGTTATAAAAGAACCCCTCCTCCTTCATTGTAAAATGCACCATTTGTAATCTCTTCTCTCTATCTAATAAAAGTAGGCGGCTTTGAGCGGTGCTTCGAGATTAAGCTTTCGCGGCTGAACTCCATTATTAAAATTGTTTGGTCTCTTTTCTCTTCTTTTCAGTTAATATTCGATATTATTTGTCGGGTATCTTTGTTAGTGTTCTGTCCGGTTCAGTTCATTTGAACTGGTTCATTTCACTAAAGTTGTTCCGTTTTGTAGGGAAATTACCCGAATTTCCCAACAATTGGTATCAGAGCCAAGGTTCTGTCTGAGTATGCTCTGTGGTTGCAGCTGAGTCTGATCTTCCACATCAGAAAAGAATTATTTTGGTCCTTTTGCGTCGAAAGTTTTTTCTAAGTCAGAGTTCTGTCTGAGTATGCTCTGTGGTTGCAGTTTCGCCTGATCTTCCACACCAGAAAGGAATTACTTTGTCTCTGTAGAAGCCTTCGATTATTTGAATTCTGTTGTAATATCCAATATTATTTTTTTGAGTCTGTAATGGCAAATAAAGATCAAGAAATGGAGTCTGTTGCAAATATTCCACGGAAGACATCGGGTGCCTCGTCATCATGGTCAAGATTCCCGATGTCTACTTTGAAGTTGGCGGTTGAAATATTCGATGGTACGGGCCATTTCGGTATGTGGCAAGGGGAGGTTTTGGACTCCCTTTTCCAGCAGGGTCTTGATATTGCTATTGAAGAAGTTAAACTAGAAAGAGTTGAAGATAAAGATTGGAAAATCATTAATCGGTTGGCATGCAGAACAATTCGATCGTGTCTATCCAGGGAGCAAAAGTATGCTTTCAAGAATGAGACTTCTGCATACAAATTGTGGAAGGCATTGGAGGACAAGTTTCTGAAAAAGAGTGGTCAGAACAAGCTCCTAATGAAGAAAAGGTTGTTCCGATTTGATTACAAACAAGGTACTACTATGAATGAACATATCACTATGTTTAATCAATTAGTAGCAGACTTGCTTAATTTAGATGTCATATTCGATGATGAAGATCTGGCTTTGATGTTGTTATCATCTCTTCCCGATGAATTTGAACATTTGGAGACAACGTTACTTCACGGGAAGGAGAATGTGTCGTTAGATGCTGTTTGTTCTGCTTTATATAGTCATGAACTGAGAAAGCAGGATAAGATGAAAACAAAGGCAACAACATCAGAAGAAGTATTGGTGGCAAGAGGTCGTCATCAAAACCAGACAAAAGGGAGAAGAGGAAGGTCCAAATCAAAAGGTCGAGCCATTGCCAAAGATGAGTGTGCTTTCTGTCATGAGAAAGGGCACTGGAGGAAAGACTGTCCAAAGTTGAAGAAGAAAGGGAAGGCTCCGCAAGACGCCAATGTTGCAGAATGCAAAAGCGATGCGGAATCAGATATCTCTTTAGTGGTCGCTCCTACAACATCACATGCAGATGAGTGGATATTGGATTCAGGTTGTACCTATCATATGTGTCCCATTCGGGAGTGGTTCTTTGAATTTCAGGATCTCGATGGCGGAGTTGTTTACATGGGTAATGATAATTCATGTAAAACAACCGGAATAGGTTCAATCAAACTGCAGAATCATGATGGATCCACCAGAATCTTGCGAGATGTGCGGTACGTGCCAAAGTTGAAGAAGAATCTCATCTCATTGGGGGCTTTAGAATCTAAAGGCCTAGTTATAACGATGCGAGATGGAGTTCTTAAAGCAACTTCTGGAGCGTTGGTGATGTTGAAGGGTGTGAGAAAGAACAATCTGTATTACTATCAAGGTAGTACAGTGGTCGGGACAGTAACAACAGTAACTTCTTGCACCAAGAAAGATACTGAGGCAACGAAGCTGTGGCATATGCGGTTGGGACATGCTGGTGAAAAATCTTTGCAAATTCTTGCCAAGCAAGGATTGTTGAAAGGTACGAAGACTTGCAAACTTGAGTTTTGTGAACATTGTGTTCTTGGAAAACAACGAAGAGTGAAGTTTGGCACTGCAATTCATAATACCAAGGGTATTCTGGATTATGTGCATTCAGATGTATGGGGACCTGCCAAGACTCCGTCTCTTGGAGGAAGGCATTATTTTGTCACTTTCGTTGATGATTTTTCCAGGAGAGTTTGGGTGTTTTCTATGAAGAACAAAGATGATGTACTTGGAATTTTCCTTAAGTGGAAAGTTCAAGTTGAAAACCAGATGGGAAGGAAGATCAAGGTTCTCCGAAAAGACAATGGTGGAGAATACAAGAGTGATCCGTTCCTTAAGGTATGCCAAGACTATGGCATAGTTCGGCACTTCACCGTCAGGAAAACACCGCAACAGAATGGGGTGTCAGAGCGTATGAACAGGACACTTGTGGAGAAAGTTCACTGTATGCTGTCTAATGCTAGGTTAGGCAGAAGATTTTGGGCTGAGGCGATAACATATGCTCAACATCTCGTCAATCGTTTGCCATCATCTGCTATTGATGGCAAAACTCCATTAGAGGTATGGTCTGGAAAACCTGCAACTGATTATGATACTTTGCACGTTTTTGGTTTTGTTGCATATTATCATGTGATTGAATCAAAGTTGGATCCACGGGCAAAGAAGGCTTTGTTCATGGGATTCAATGCTGGAGTGAAGGGATACCGTCTGTGGTGTCTCGAGGCAAAGAAAACAATTATAAGCAGAGATGTTACCTTCAATGAATCTGCCATGTTAAAGAAGGTAAATCCAGAAGATGCTGAGAGTACTCCTGAACAGGTGGCGTGTACTCCGAAGCAGGTGGAGTTTGAGGAGACAGTGGTGATCCCAGCACGGAGCACCACGAGTGACTCTCCTACGGCAGAAGAAGAGTCAGATGAGGAAGAAGTTCCTACCCAAGAACCTCTACAGCAATCGGAGCCAATTGCAGTTAGAAGACAGAGACGAGCGATCCAAAAGCCCGCTCGTTTCACTGACATGGTAGCTTATGCACTTCCAGTTTCAGATGAAGATGTTCCATCCACCTACCCAGAGGCCATACGAAGTTCAGAAAGTGGCAATTGGGCAGGTGCAATGGAAGAGGAAATGCAATCCCTCAAGAAGAACATGACGTGAAAGTTGACACAACTACCGATAGGCAAGAAGGCAATTAGATGCAAATGGGTATTTGCAAAGCAAAGAAAGAAGGATTTCCCGATAAAGACGATGTTCGCTACAAGGCAAGGTTGGTAGCTAAAGGCTACGCTCAAAGGGAGGGAATTGATTATAATGAGGTATTTTCTCCAGTTGTTAAACATTCCTCCATTAGAATTATGTTGGCCTTGGTAGCGCAGTTGAATTTGGAGCTAGCTCAACTTGATGTGAAGACCGCGTTCCTACACGGTGATTTGAAGGAGGAAATCTATATGACTCAGCCAGAAGGAAATAAGGTTGCTGATAAAGAGAATTGGGTTTGCAAACTTGTCAAATCATTGTACGGACTGAAACAATCTCCGAGACAGTGGTACAAACGATTTGATAGTTTCTTGAAGGGTCAGAAGTACAAGAGAAGCAAATACGATCATTGTGTGTATTTGCGCAGGCTTCAAGACGGTTCCTACATCTACTTACTCTTATATGTTGATGATATGCTGATTGCAGCAAAGAGCCAAGCTGAGATTGACAAACTGAAGGCTCAGTTGAGTAAAGAGTTCGAGATGAAGGATTTGGGGGAAGCCAAGAAGATTCTCGGCATGGAGATAAACAGGGACAGAGAGAGAGGCAAGCTTTGGCTGTCACAGAAGCAGTATTTGAAGAAGGTACTAAGACATTTTGGTATGCACGAAGATACAAAACACGTGAGTACCCCACTTGCTCCTCATTTGAAACTGAGTAGCCGGTTATCTCCGACGACTGATGAAGAGCGAGAATACATGGCGAAAGTCCCGTATGCAAATGCAGTTGGAAGCTTGATGTATGCAATGGTGTGTACGAGACCAGATATTTCACAGGCTGTTAGTGTTGTTAGCAGGTACATGCATGATCCAGGCCAGGGTCATTGGCAAGCTGTGAAATGGATTCTACGGTATCTGCAAAATACCGTAGATATTGGATTGGCATTCGAGCAGGATAAATCACTTGGTCAATGCATAGTTGGATACTGTGATTCTGACTATGCAGGTGATTTGGATAAGCGACGATCTACAACTGGCTATTTGTTCACTTTAGCAAAAGCGCCAGTTAGTTGGAAGTCTACTTTACAGTCAACGGTGGCTTTGTCTACGACAGAGACAGAGTATATGGCGATTACAGAGGCTGTAAAGGAGGCGATTTGGCTTCATGGGTTGCTTAAAGACTTGGGAGTTGGTCAGAAACAACTTGAGGTTTATTCTGACAGTCAGAGTGCTATTCATTTAGCAAAGAATCAAGTCTTTCATGCACGGACGAAGCACATTGATGTTCGCTATCACTTTGTGAGGGAAATTCTCGAAGAAGAGGAGATACTTCTGTTGAAGATTCATAGTACGGAGAATCTCGCAGATATGCTGACCAAGGTGGTTACAAAGGCCAAGTTTGAACACTGTTTAGACTTGGTCAATGTCCTGCACATTTGAATTTGGCGCCTCACGGCGCAAATTTGGAAGCAACGTGAAAACTGCTTTTATTATTTATTTGTTTGAGAAGATTTGTATTTGGTGGGACTGGATATTAAGCCAAGGTGGAGATTTGTTGACTCTTTGGCCTAATTATTTAGTCCCACATCGGAGTTTTATGTATTGTGAAGGAGAATTTGGGTTATAAAAGAACCCCTCCTCCTTCATTGTAAAATGCACCATTTGTAATCTCTTCTCTCTATCTATTAAAAGTAGGCGGCTTTGAGCGGTGCTTCGAGATTAAGCTTTCGCGGCTGAACTCCATTATTAAAATTGTTCGGTCTCTTTTCTCTTCTTTTCAGTTAATATTCGATATTATTTGTCGGGTATCTTTGTTAGTGTTCTGTCCGGTTCAGTTCATTTGAACCGGTTCATTTCACTAAAGTTGTTCCATTTTGTAGGGAAATTACCCGAATTTCCCACCAACAAATTCATCGAAAAGGAAGAAAATTAATTAAAGACTATGAGAAGAATTAAGAAAATAAATAAATATGCTCCCTTAAATATGTTTGAGCAGATTCAATTTTAAATGAATGTTTGAACATAAAATTGTAAAATTTGCAAAAATTTTTTTAAATGATATCGATCTAGTGATTTGAATTGTGTTTGGACATGAATATTGATTTTTCGTGAGTGTTTAAAGTGAAAATTAAGAAAATATTTTTTGGAGTTCAACTTGGATTCCGAAAAGCTATAACAATTCCATGTCCAAATAGTTTTCCAAAACGATACTTCTCGTGAAAAAAATTAGAAGTCTTTAATTGTCGTAAAAGAATTCCAATCTTGAATAAAAAGATATAAGAATGGGAATATTATTTAATATTTATGTTGTAATTCATATTATATAGTTGAGATAGACAAGAAAAATGGAATAACAAAAGAAAGACGTCCATTTTTCATCTTCATGAATTTCCACAAAAAGAAGTAATCTACATTATCTCATTTTGCTTTGAAAGCACGTTATAGTGACCCTCATCATTTTTAATAACAACAATATATTCAGTACTCTTTATCTTGTGAAAATTGAGACATTAATTTTGATAGATCCTCTTACGAAGCATTTCACATTCATGAATAATATAATAAGATACTACAATTTTTATTATTTAGGTCAATTTCTTAATTTCTTTTTGTTTGTTCTTTGGTCAAAAACTTTTAGAAAATCAGTGTCATTTTTTGTCACTATATATATAGTGGAAGAATGAAAAGGAATAAATAGACCATTTGGTATTTATGGGCCACTGATAGAAACATGAAGAATAAATAAATATACTATAAAGTTTTTTATAGAAAGAGTGCATGTACGTAACTTCTAAAGTTCATGCACGCTTTCCAAAAAAAATGTATGTAAATAGAAAGGGTATAATATGATTGCATCTTTGACCTATTTATTCTCCACATACCCTTCCCACTACTCATGTCTTTCCTATGCGATTTGTCGATTCAGCTGAATTCATTATCTTTCGATTAAATTAATAGCGAAGCTTAAAAAAATAGAAATTAATCTTATATATGCACTATGCATAACTTTCTGATGAAGGAGAATCAGATAAACTCTTTGGAGCAATATCTATCTCCGCCTTCATACATAAAAATGTAAATATATATGAATAATAAGATTATACTAATTCTGAACTGACTAACTTTAGATCGCGAAATGGTTTTGTCTCTATAGTACACACACATTAGGAATGGGAGCACATGCAATGCACGTGCCATTGGTGATGGTGAGTTTGAAAATTGGTTTGGTTTGTCTGAATGAAGAAAATATACCTGGGATATGGTCAATTATTATTGCAGAGAATATTGTAGGATATATATATTATATTATATGATCACTAGGATCAAGCAGAACATTAATTAAATAATATATGAAGCCAGAATAAGAAGGTTATCCAAAATAAACAACACAAAACAAAAATAAAGATAGCTCCATGCACAAAGCATCTCGCCGTAACATGGTCCAGGAAAGGTCGAATTGGATCCATATAAACCGTAGGTAAGTATTAATGACTGTTTTCACGATTCGAACCTCGAGAAAGGCCAGGTTGCATCGGAAGAGGTGTGATGTAGAGTGTAGGCAAGCATTAGTGACTGTTTTCACAACTAGAACCTCGGGAAAGGCCAAGTCGCACCCCAAGGGGGGTGTAGACAAGCATTAGTGATTGTTTTCACGGTTCAAACCTCGGAAAAGGCCAGGTCACACCCCAAGGAGTGTGATGTAGACCTTAGGCAAGCATTAGTGACTGTTTTCACAGCTCGACCCTGTGACTTATAGGTCAAACAGAGACAACTTTACCGCAACTAGTAGTACCAAATTGATGTAAACCTAAGATTTTATATGAACATAAAGAAGATAAAAGTATCTATATACCATTTAACAGTCAAGGTGTGTACTTAACATAAGTAAAGCTGAAACTTTTTTACATTTTTTCTATTTTTACATCTACCATATTTGTACCTTAAAAGACTTCCTGATCACTTACTATAGTCTATCGTAAACGTTACCGTCATGGCATTCCTCTGTTTGCATGAAGCAGAACCTTCTGAAGCTCATCGGCGAGTCCTGATAAGAGCAGTGGTTTACAGATGATACCATTCATTCCGATCTTCAGGCATTTTCTGATATCTTCATCAGTAATTGCAGCTAAACCGATGATCAAAGGCCAGGTCTGTCTTCTATGCTTTCGAAGTCTCATGGTAACTTCAAAGCCATCTAAATCAGGCAGATGAAGATCCAAAAGTATAATTTGTAACGAGGACACAACGAGGCCAACAGCACCGAGGCATTCATATCCAGATGAAACTACAGTAACGATGCATCCCAGTTTCTCGAGCATCTTCTTTGTTACAACTCGATTCGAATCATTATAGTCAGCTAACAGAACTTTCACACCCTGTAAAACAGGAATCGGATATGTGGGATCAGAAGATTCCACATATTCGGACATGCCTATGGGAATTAACGGCTGCCTTTGGAATCCGACAATCACAGCCATGCCTTGATCAAAATCTTCTAAATTTCGGATTATAAAGATGTCCCCTTGCATCAACTGTTTCGACATTTTTCACATAACAGATCAGGACATAAAATTCAAATAGCTAAGATAAGGACATAAAATTCAGAAAGTACTAAAAAACACGAAAATAAAAAGCTTACATGAACCAACTTCCTGCAAACAGCAAAGCTTAAACTCTCCTCAATCTCCTCAGTGTAGTATGTTGGAGTAGCAGGGGTGATCTCTGACTGAGATCGATTAAATTTTGTGCAAATCTCGAACTTGATATAGACAATGTCATTGGATGAGTTTGATCTCGGTGTTTTCCAACTTACATCATTTTCACTTGCTGAGAGAACTTTGAAGGTAAGATGTCCTCCGTGGTTGCCATTAAAAAGATTTCCGATTATATGAAGCAAAACTTGAAAAAATCTTCTTTCGTCTCCCATGACTTTATTAGGAAATGATTTTTCGACCTCAATGGTAATGTTGTAACCCTTGTACAAACACAAAGATTTGGCGATACAAGCAGCTTCTCGTATCAAGGAATGTAGCTGAAAATGCTTCATTTCCAATGGGAATTTTACGTTCTCCTTGGTCGAAGTAACTATCACATCATCCATCAGGGTGGAGACAACATTGCTGGATTTGATTATAGAATGCACAAGAAGCTGTTGTTCATCTCGTAACTTCTGTTCCTGCAACATCGAGAGCAGACCCAAAATTGAGTACATTGGTCTTCTCAATCGATGGCTCATAACCGTCTGAAATGCACTCCTAGCTTGACTTGCTCTAAGAGCTTCCTCTCTTGCTTTCTGCAGTGCTTGATTCTGTTCCGTCAATCTGTCTTTGATATACTCGGATTCTTCAACCACTGCAGCATGGGACAACGCCACAGCAACTTGATCGGCTGCAGCCATGACTATTTCAACTTCCTGGTTAAGCCAAAACCTACCATGTCCACAAGGTTGAACCAAAACAAGGATAGCATAACATTGCGACACAATCTCATGAGTTTCACCTCCGAAATTCGAGACCATCAGCATTGGAATCCTAATAGCAGCCACAGTTTCTGGCTCACAACTCCCTCTACTGCTTGCAGCAGCAAGTCGGGATCCCGCACCAAGTATCTTTACATCATCACTCCCCTCGATCTCTTTTACTTCTCGATCACTGATCGGGATAGGCACATTATACATACTGGAAACATTCTCCCTTGTAGTATCATGAGTCAGTTTCATCTCGGTTCTGTTCTCATTAGGCATCCATATAACACAATTCTGCAAACTCAATAACTTCGACAGCTCAACAAGAGTTGTGTAGAGTATTGTATGACGATCAATTGACTTCCGAATCTCATTGGTAAGCATCCGAACATGCAGTCCAAGTTCCTCTTGTTGTTTTATTATTTTAACTTCTCGATCAAGCTCACGATTCTTTCGTCTCAGCATAAACTCCCTTGCCTTGGCTTTAAGCAGCAAAGGGATGAGATTCATAAGTGTAATAGCAGTGAGCATCGAGACTAATGCAGTGAGTAGTTTGCAAACAATAAGGGCAAGAATAAGGTGAAATGTGTATTTGCCAAAATGAGTCAAGAAGGTGAGAAAATGTGTTAAACCACAGAGTACAATGAATGCTCCGAATTGAAAGAGCACCCATTTGAACGGAAAACTAGAACAGGAAACGAAGTAGATGATCTCGATTGGGATGGAAAAATAGGCCACTGCTATACCGAGATCACCGGCTTTTTGAACAAATAGCATTGTTTCCACGCTAAAAAATGCATCATTATCATCACAAGGACATTCAATATAACCATCAACAACCCATAAGGAAGCAACGATCGATAAAAACAACAACCATGATACTACTTTATTCATCATTGCATCCACTAGAACTACTCTTGTTTACACCAATGCTGCTTAATGTACAATAACACACCTGATCAATCAAACCATATAAGCTCAATAACTGGACCAAGTACACAAGAATCTACAATTTATTAAATCTATTAAAAATTTTATAAATACACAAATGCATGCACCAACATCCACTTGAAATTAACATAAGCTGGTTAAAATCCAAAAGGAAGAACCTACAACAACAAACCTAGTGTAGCCTCACAAGCAGGGTACGATAGAGAGTACACATACTTTATTCTTACCTCGAGTTTTTGAAAGACACACACAATACAAAAGCAGAGAGGACATAGAAACACCTACCAGGAGGAAGTAGAAAGCTTATTTTTTGAAAAACAAACACATCAGAGCAGCTAAAAGAAAAATACAAAACTAAAAAAAGGACATTGAAAACAATAGGGAAAGCATAACATAGAGAAAATGGAATAATAACAATGAACCAACTAATGTGATAACTGTTACAAAATGATGAGTACCAAAAATAGTAAGACATTTTTTCACGATGACTGAATGTCACGTAAAATAGAACGGAAGAAGTACTACTACTAATATGAGCTGGGGAAAGGAAGAAGCTTAAAAAGTGTCATATACCAACTAAGCCCCACAAGGCCACAACTTAAAAGGCATCTATTTATTTCAATATCAAAATTTTGACTTTCACAAGACTTAATATAACCAACCACTAATAAATATAACTTAGTACAAGAGGACTGAGAAATCCACTGTCCACCTCAACCAATTTAACCACAAAACAAAGAAAAACAGAAAAACTTTAAAATTAAAGCTAAATCCCATTAACAAGAGACTTTAACATAAAAAAAGAACTAAAACTCATGTACAACAACATAACCAGTCTAATCTCACAAACAGTAAATGGGGTCGATAGAATATATTTAGACTTTATCTCACCTCAAAAGCTAAAAAGATTATTTCTGATAGAACTCGGACTCAAAAAAGAAAGTTTGAAAAAAGAAAAGTTTTGGTGAGCTAAAATTACCTGAAAGAAGAAAGAAAAAAAAAAGAACTCATCTTTCATTATCTGAGAAACATAAACCAAAAAAAAAAAAAGGCAAATAAACATTTACAAAGTTTTTTTGAGTCATCCTCTTTTCCAGCATTGGTATTATCAAAACAAAAAAAGAAAGAACAAAAAAAAAACAATTTTTTGCCAACAAAACCTCCAAATACTCAACTACTCAAAAAAAGAAAAAAGAATCAAAACCCAATGTACCTAAAGAAGAGGAAAAAGATCCAGTGATCCATATATAACAATCCGGGTACCACATTACAACCCGGGTTTCAATAAACTAATTAAAAAATTTCTTCAAGTAAAAACTGAGTTTTTTTTTCCATTTCAATACACCACCTTCCTTGTATACAAACTAAAACATTTCAAAAAGTGAAAAAGATTAGATTTTTACACTCAAAAAAGAAAAAAAGATAAGATTTTTACACCAAAAAAGGAAAAAAGATGAGATTTTTACACCCAAAACAGAAAAAAAAAGAGAAAGTGAACTTCACTGATTCTTCAAGAATTAAACACCCTTTTCATTTTATTACCTTTTTCTTTCTCTTCTTAGCTCCAATGCAACTTTAATTTCAAGAACAGAAATTTCTCTTATGAAGAAAAAGTAGAACTGTTGAAGCAGTGTTGTTTCATAGAGAAAAAGAGAGTGACTTTATACAGAGAGCAGAAAAATGTAAGCAAAAAAAGAGGTAGAAAAGACAGGAAAATCTAAGTTTGGGGGGTGGGGAGGTGGGGGGTGGGGGTTGAGTGGGTCCTACAAACCTTATATGAAGAGAACTTAGACACAATTCTACTCTTAAATGTCCTCTTCAACCTCCCTATAAAGTATACTTTAAAAAAAATTAGAAGCAAATATTTTAACTACAAATTATTATTTTAAGAAAATTATCATTAATTTACTTAGTTCTATTTAATACTCTTTTTTGGATACACAAATTAAATTATTTCAAATGATAGTGCTAAGATTATAATCTTTAGACTTGAGAAGTGGTGTAAATTAATCACAAGTTAAATAGGATAAGATAAGATATTTAAAGATTAAATTTAATTAAATTTATACTGTATTTAGTTGACTATATAAATTTATCTTGTCAGTCAAATAGAGTATAATTCTAAGCTTAAACTTAATTATGAAATACTTCATATTATCCAGTAAACCAAATGGTCCCTCTAAGTTTCATCATCTTATAGATGCTGAAATTTATATATGTGGTCCCTTAAATTTGACTTTTATTTTAATTTCATACCTTAACTAAAAATGTAATTTATTGTATACTTCAATAACTTTCATAGTGCTACCTATTGAATAGCTAATTGACAATTTCCCACAAAATTAAAGTGTGTGACTCATAAATATAACGATTTTAGCAAAGAAATCGAATCATCATTCAATACGTGAATTTTTTGAAAAAAGAATTTTTTTTTAGCTCTGATACGTAGTCGCTTGGCAAAAAAAGTGTATCAGTATTCGACACGTGAATCTTTTGTATAAGAAAAAAAATTATGAGTATTAAAGATAGCGGCTTGTCTCAAAGAGCGAACCAATATTTGACACGTGAATTTTTTTTTACAAAAAAAAAAATTAAATCTTTGACTCTCAAACATAGTGACTTGGGAAGAAAATGAGTCAACGGTTGACAAGTGAATCTCGATAAGATTTTTTTAGAGCTTAAATACAATGGCTTGCCTAAAAAGCGAACCAATGTTGTACACGTAAAACTTTTTTACAAGAAGAGAAATTATCCGACTTTTAAACATAGTGATCTGGCAAAAAATGAATCAATGTGCGACACGTGAGTATTTGGCTGATCTCTGACGTTGTGGTTGACAAAAGACGTCAATCAACATCCAACACGTGAAATGGCTTGACAAAAGACGTGAATCAACAAACAACACGTGAGATGACTTTGCAAAAGATATGAATCAACACGACTAGTGAAGTGGCTTGGCAAAAGGTATAAATCAAAGTTCGACACGTGAGATAGCTTGACAAAAGATGTGAATCAATATATGTCAGGTGAAGCGCGAATCAACATCCGACATCGACTTATAACACATTTCATTGATGAGCTAAGTCCAAGCGCCATATAAATCATTAGCTAGCTTGAGACCTAAAAAACAAGGTTGAATCGTAGCCGAAAATTTGACTAATATTCCTACTCTATTTTATGTAAGGATATTTAATCCAATTATCAGCTCCGATTCAAATATTTTTTTCCTTCTAGGACACAATGAAAAAAAAGTTTTTATTTGGGAGGTTGTAATTTATAAATTGTCGCAGTTTTCTATTCCAGCTAATAGTTGAGCACATTTTTTATCGTTAGTCTTGTTTTGTAATGAAATTATAAATTTGAATACTGAATTTGTCGAGTTAAAACTTGAATCATAATTACAAGAATCTAAATTTGAGTGAATCTAGATTTGAGTATCGTGTCCTAAGAAAACATCTTTTTAGATCGAATGGGCTTTTAAGACATTTTTTTGCATTGGAACAACACCCAATAAATTTAAGCAATTCAAGTAAAATTTTTGCCTTTTACATTTATTGTAAGAGGAGCAAAACAAGGTCAACCATAACGTGGAGAGCCATCAACATTCCTAATAAAATTTGCACATACCATCTCATTTGTGTATATATTAGATTATTAAATATAGTTGTTAATGTGCTTTATGGATACCTTTCCTTACTTTAATAAGTAAGCTACACACCTTGATCTTCTCTTATAAGCAAGTAACTTTGATTAGGAATAAGTCATTCTATCATTTCATTTTAGAAATATGATCTCATCAAGGTGAATGAAGGAAAAAAAGAAGAGATGGGTGATCCAAGAATAACAATGAGAGATTGAGAGATCGTACCCGATCTTTAGTTCAGTATTGCTTTTCGTTTAAAATCTCTTCAGACTAAGTAGTACTAACGAACATAGATAAAATACAAATATTGTGACTAAATATATGTGAAAGCTTCTAAGTATGACAACATGAAATGAGGCAGGGCTCACCTTCTTCTACTTTTCTTCTCACTAGAGAGAAATAAAAAAGGTCAGTTGAGGAACTTTTTCTCTGAATTGCACGTGCAATGAGGCAACTAGGTCGAATCACTAAAAAAATATAAAAAAAACATAGCGACATAGAAAACAGGAGACCCTACTAGTTAAAGAAATGATTTCATTGCTACACTCAAATCACTTTTTGCTTCCGCTTCTAAATTCATCTGCATATTCTTTTCCAAATAGAGGGACTTAGAAATCAATAAGATCTCTTGGTAGTCAACAATTTTATGAAGGAAGGGTCAAGCAAATAAAATCGAATCTTATTACTAACGAGACCCAACTTATAGGAGTTCATATGATATATTTGTAACATCCCGCCTTAGAAAGAACTAATTTGAATAGAGTTAATTTGAGATTTATTCAAGTTAAGCTTAAGTTGTGAGTTCCGAGTAAATTTCAAACGATTATAACTTTCAATACATGATGAGCTAGGTGGCCATAAGATATCTTATGAAAGGACTTTGAATCCTCTTTCCGAAGCCATTGATTTTTCTAAATTTTGACTTTGAATGAGGGAAATATGCTCGTTTGAAGTTCGCCTGTCCAATTAAGAAAATTTACCTCAATTAATGAGGGATATTTTGATATTTTTCCTTACCCCATCAGCTTTAAACGTTTTTAATAATATTTTAGGGGTCTAAACTGATTCAGGTCAGTTTTCACAATCCTAAATAAGGTTAGGATTTTAAAGAGGAGTTCAAGAAAAGAGAAATAATGGAAAAGATTCAAGCGCTTAAGGATTTCTAGCAATCTTCGAAGAGTTTCCGCCAAGGATTCGATCCATACGAGGCCTGTAAGATTTTATAGTGTTTGATTCTTTCACTCGCACGCCAATCATGAGTTTCACTTTCAAATTCATCGATGAGATTGAGTATATTGAGGTTCTTGATGAAATTCTTGAGGAGTTGTTCTTCCATCTTGAATTACAATGTTTGGTTGGGTTCTTAAGATGAGGATCTTGTTAATGTGTATTGTTCTTGAGCGTTTTCGAGTAGATTTTCATGTAATCAAGATGGGTAAACGAATCTAAGGGTGTTTGAAAGAAACCATACGATTCTAGGCGAATTAGGGTCAGAAAATGAAAAACAAAATTTGCATGCTTTCTAGGCAGGGGGCTGGCGCGCCTGAAAGTTACCTCTAAAGATTATGGGCCCTGCAGCTCAGTGCGCCGGGGTCGCCCACCCCTTTTTTTTGTCGTTTGTCCAGTCTGAGTTATTTTAAAGTGTATCTTCACTCATTTGTGATTCTAATTTCTCTAAACTACATTTAATTATCACGAGATCCTTCATATCATGAGTTCTAACTCTTGAATTCATAATTCAAATTCATAATATAATTAAGAGTAGCGTTCGAGTGAATTCTTTGAGTCAACTGAGAAGTCTTTTACAAACTTTTAAAGCTTATTTTAAGATTTGAGTACTTGAGTATGGAGATGAGAAGAGTTGAGTTTTATTTTTTTTAAATGAATATCCGAACTAAATTCTCAAGAGAAAATGTCTTTACATTTAAAAGAAGAGGAAACATCAATTTCCAAATGAGTTCATGAGGAGTTTTATAGTATAATCTCTTTTAAGAGAACCTTTTGAGTTATCACAAAGCTTGAGGATGAGAAAATGCTTTTAAACATATGAGTTGAGTTATATCATTGTAATTAGTATTGAGCATCGATATGGAGATAAGTTCATACAACTCAAAGTTCTCATATACCATGTGGCCAATGTGGGTAGAAAGGGTCATACTTTTAGACTATTCTTTATAGTTTTTCAAGCATAGCTTAGTGGATCCACTTAGTTGAGGATGTCTTATACTCTGACAAGGTATATGATAATTCTGTCAACGTGAGTTAGACGTTGTATCATCACATAACTCATAGTGATGATTTTCGGTTAGAGAATCTCTCAATTTGAGTTATTTTGTACCTTTACATACAAATAAAAGTTATTATTATAATTTTAAAAATACATTCAGTTATTATCTGTTGTTTAAATGCTTTATATCAACTTCATTTTTATTGTTGTTTTCATATTGTATTGAGTCGAGGTTGAGTTGAGGTGAGTATATTTTCTTGTTTCCAAGTTCAAGCTTTTATGTTATGTTCAGTGTTCCTCTGACATGCTCGTACATTGAATGTACTGATGTCATTGGCCTGCTGATTTTCATGATGCACATATATGATATCAGGGTCATCAACAGACGTTTTGTTGATATTACTTACAGTTTCAGAGTTGTTTGGTGAGCTCCTTGTTTCCGGATGATCCCTAATTTATTTATATTATTTCAACTTTGTTAGGATGATGAGGGTCTTGTCCTGACATCCCTCATTGTATTAGAGGCTTCATAGATAGACAATAGTAGTTCATGAGTCATTTTTATTTCCATTGTTAATGTTTGAGACTCGAGTTGCCTTATTTTGGCCAGTTGAATGTTCTTATACATTTCTGAGTTTATTATTTTGACACATTTGAGTTAAAGTTGATTTTTGAGTTCATCTAATGTTAAGTAAGTCTTCCATTGAGAGTTCAGTCAGCCCAAGGGTTCGCTTGAAACCATCAATATATAGTTCTCGAATGTCGATCACGTCCAGGATATATAATTTTTCTGAGTGTATGATTTTCCCCTTAGAATCAGAAAAGAACAACAAAAATTTGACGCTAACGAAAATCCCAACTTGAACAAAGTACAAAGTTTTTTTTTTTTTTTTTACCATTTTCATTAAATCTAATAACAAAAATTTGTTAAATCTTTAATGGAATTAAGATGATCACTTGTAACAAATTTAAAGGATCAAAATTACCATTTTCATATGCTAAGCCTGATTAACATATACTTGTCAAACAAAATTAGCTCGGATATATTACTTTCTCTATCTCAAAATACTTATTACGTGTCACTTTTAAGAACTAAATAATATGAATATGGAATGATATTTTAATTTATTTATTTATTGCCATTTTTTCCAACCCAGTGAAACACAATAAACGAAGATGGACAAAAAAAATTCTATTTTAAGAAAAACTATTGTGACTATAATTATTTTGGCCCTATCTTTACTTTATATTTTTGTTCCTTAAACGGTTTTGTAGAACATAGATTTGTCAATTAGCTAAAGTTACGTTCCGTCTATAACTCTCTAACTTTTCACATTAATTAGCTAGTTTTAGTTGTGAAGATTCATTTGGTTGGGTGAAACAACAGAAGAAATTTGATTTATTTTTATATATTTTTAAAAATATTTAAAACGTAATAGCAATTAATTGTAGTTCTTTATAAATTTATATTAGAAATTTTAATTTTACACGCATAATATGAGATTCAGAGATGACGTAGAATAATTTTTAGAAAAAGGTCATTTTCTTCTAATTCGAAATCATAAGATAAGCATGGTCGGTGCCTCGCCCCTATCTCATTTATCGTACGTAGATCAAAAATAAAGGAAATCATATTGAGAAAGAAAAGATACTTATGAAGGGGATGTCATTTATTCATAAATTGAAGTGAAGTCTTATTCTTACTTCAATTATAATAGTTCTCGCTAAAACACAATTTCACAATTTAATTATCACTATATTTCATTTGAATTATTTATAGGCATACCACGTATGAACGTATTTTTTAGACAATTAAGTACAAGTGTTTGCGTATTGCTATATGAATTGTATTTTCAAGTGTAAAAGATATGTATCAGTGATTTTTTTAAAATTTATTTTCTTATGTCCGATAGATAAACAAAAAAATAATATTATATTTAAGTTATTTGTATATTATTTTGATAAAAACTACATGAGTTGATCGAGGGTGCGAAAGTAAGGTGTGAGACGGTGAGATTGAGTTTTAAGGAGATGTGAGCAAAGATGAGGTGTGTTGGTCGGAAGGAAATATACTGTTAATGTAGAAATATCACTAATGCAATCCGTTCTCCTTACTTTCAGCAACTTGTTCAGACATCTCTTAATTATTTTTTCAAAATATATAAATAACATTTTTACTTCTTAAAAAAGTAATCAAACAAATTATTATATTTTTATGTGAATTCAATTTTTCCAAGCAATCAACTAATGACCTATGATATATCATGTCTAGGAAAGTTTTCTTTGTCTACAATGGTGCACTCATATTGGCCCCATAAAATAATGATTTTTTTTTTTTAAAATAGCCCCCCCAAAACAAAAACAAATTAAATCAACTAGCAAATGTATATATGGTTGGTTGGAAATAAAATGTTTAAAATGTTTATTAATGTAATCATGGATAGGAGTTTAGGTGTATATATTTAATATTATTATAAGATTAAGTCAAATTTCAGTTGGATACATTGCATGAGAATATAAAATAATACAATTAATTCAGTTAGAAAAAATGGCCAAACCTTGTACCCCAAATTGACATTTTCTAAAATCTTATCATATCAAAATGTCATCATTTAGTATAAGAAGTTGATTAATGAAAAGTATAGTGACTAAACATAGAATTATGTTGGGCCTGGAATATCACTAATCCCTAAAAGTAAGCCACGTGTCAATGGTGAATAAATTTATTTTTTATTTTTATAAGACTGTTATTAATTTAAATTCACGTCACTTGATTCGTATTAAATATGAGAGTGATTATATTAATTTTTTTATTCCCCTATCTTGAATCTGAATAAATCTCATAAATTTCACCACAACGCTTTTGGCGATAAACTAAACTGATTGATGAGACGAATCATAAATTAAATCAGTACATAGAATAGACATATTATTCTTTAATCAACTTATTCAATATGTGGTTTTAAATTTAATTTGGTGGCTTAATGTAGTTTAATTGGATGACTTAATGACATTGAATAAATTGACACCTAGTCATTATTTGAAGATATTTTTTTTGGTGGTAGGGTGGGGTGGGGGCATGTACACAACATTTTTGCCCTAACCAACTTTACATTAATCAAATGTTAAAGAATCTGAAGATTCAATCAATATATATTCTCACCCAATATTATCACTTACAAGTTACGAAATTTGATATAAATATCGAGTGCAAGTAAATATTGTTCACAATTTTGAGTATCAAGCTAATCCCTCAATTATTTTGCGTTGATTTAGATTCATACTTTTTTTTTTTTAATATACCATTTTCAATTGAAAAAAAGAAGCTATATCAAAACACAATTTCATTTTAATTTATTAAACAATTAGACTTTAACATATTACTGTACCAAATGTGGACAGACATCTAGAGATTTCTTTTACTTAAATTAAGGAAGAAAAATAAACGTTAGCTTCCTTTGAATCATCAAATCTCTCAATAGGCCCCATAAAAATAAATATCATATTAATATAAAAATACAATTTACTCAAATTATTTTAGCTTCCCACAATCTATTTATGGAGTCACAAATCACCCTTGGGAATTGGAATAATAATAAAATTTATTTCTTACTTATGATCACAAGTTTGAATTTGTGAAAATAATTACATATTGATATTTATATTAAGATTAATTGTTTACATCATCTTTTTGAGGTACAATATTTTTTAAACTCTAAACAAATATAAAATATTTTGTACATCGAACTGTTTTTCACTTATCAATATATAAGTTTTATGTACCTATTAAAACATTTTTTTTCGCACGTTGGCATTTAGAGTAGGTTAGGGGAGTAGAGTAGGTATCAAATAGATTAAGATAATTCAACACCATTTTAATTATTACTTTTTATGAGTAGTGTAGAATAGATACCACGTGAATCTGTCATGTTGTAGCATTGTAGTATGTTAAATAAATAAATAATACTTATTAGAAGTGTATATAAATATAATTAATACTAAATTCTTTGATATTCAAAGTGATTTACCTTCTATATAAATATATTTCACATTTATTTATTTGCCATGATGTCTTATATAATTGGGGTTCACTAAAATTTCACTAAATTTTATTTAATTTTTTTTGTATCATGACTCAATATTAGGAGGTTGTAAGAGGCGGAACTAAAATTTCAAATTATGAATTCTTAATTTGCCATCGTACTCATATAGCTTGGTATAATATTGAATTTATAAAATTAATTAAATAGGTATATATTTAATATTTTTTAATATGAAAAGAAAAATTATCATTTGTCCCTTATAAGTTTATAATTACAAAAATCCCTCAAAATGATACAATAATATAAGTGTTGATACATTAATTTGATACGTGAAATACATTAATTGTTAAGTAAGATACATTATATTTTATACATGATACACTAGTATGATGTATATTTTATACATGATACACTAATCTGATGGGTGGGATACATTAATCTGATGCACAAAAATGAGGAATTTTAGATATTTATAAAACTAATAGGGGATAATGATAATAAGAGAACTTAAATGTGAGATTTCTGTTATTTCTCCTAAAGAAAGTAAGTAAAGAATAACTGAGTTCATCGAAATCCATGTTCAATATCATAGTAAATTTTAATTGTTAGTTGATTGACTATTTAAACTCCACCTTTTCGTAAAATTTTGATCTCCTTCACCTACCTCCAATTTAATTACTTAATAATATAATTTTGCCTCACCAAACGCTTAGAGTAACACGTATTAAAGTAAGATACTCTAACTATTTTTTTATTTCTGTTCACTTTGGAAGCAATTGAATATTTTCAAGTGAGACTCTTATTATTGAGTTTTTTCTGTTAATTATAAATAACATGATTTGATTAACTTTTTAAGTTTTGTTTTGTACCTAATTTTTGACTCAAAGAGCGTATTTTTAGGGGTTTGTTTAATTTCATTTCCTTTTTAAAAGTACTAATAGCCTAATTAGAGAAAGGTACGGAAAACACATGTCTAATTGTCTTAAAATACTCTAATTACCAACTTAGTACACCTTCCTGTCCATATTATAAAATGTTTTTAAATTGGACACACCCCTTAAAATATCAACTCGCTCTTAATAAGTAATAATTTTACCAACCAATGAGGGTTGTAGCAGAATAGTAAGTAGTAAGTACTTCATCTTTAATTCGATATGTAGGGTTCAAGTCTCTGTGGTAAAGAGTCGTTTTTGTTAGGAAACGTATTAGTTACTACCCTCTAATGTAGAACTTTTGGACGCGAATCCACATTTGATCGGACTGTGATATGAGTATCGAATACCCCGGAAAATACTTTCACTAAATTACCCATTATTGAAAAACAGTACTTATTTAATATGATTTGTTGGTTATATAAAAATTCACTTATCTGAATAAGAATATATTTAAAAGAAAATTTTCTACCTACTTAATTACATAAAGAATAATTTATTTTGAACTAAATGTACAAAAAAAATATATCATATAATATGAATCGAAAAAGAATATTCTTTTTCTTATTCATTAGTTTTATTGGCTGCCCAAGATATACCTTCAATTAATTAAGCAAATATTTTCAAGAAGTCTATATTAATTCATTGAATCTGCCCAATTTAATAAAAATCCAAATTTTAAGCCGTCTTCTAATTTACTTCTTTTTCTATCAATATTGATTTTGCTAATGTGACTTATTAATTGATCTTGTTAATTTCGTTGACAATAAAAGCTTAGTAAGAAAATTAAAATAATCTAATTTTTTTGTCACACTCTTAGTAGACATTTGACCATGCGATATCATATTACGATATAGTATCGTGAGATGGAGTCAGAGTTTGGACATGCGATTTCACGTTGATTCCATCTAATGATTCCATATCATGAGATGTGATTTCATATTCTCCAAAAAGCATGATATGAGATATTTTAATATAAAAATTGATCCACAAATTTGTATTTTGTTAAAACAACCCAACATTTATATCTAGTTATCATCTACTAACCATTTATATCATATGTAAATAAAATTATAATCACATCATTACTTTTAAAAATTTATTATTCTCACTAACATATAGTCACTTTAACTCACACTAACCGATTGTTAAAGTGATGAAATAATTAGTGTGTATAAACTTGAAAGTATAGTTGAGGATCATATTGACCAACGAATGGATCAAAGTAACAATGTTGGTTCGTCTTCTCAGTCACATGGTCGAGAAATGCAAGTTCAACTTGAAGAAATTGTTCGTACGATGTGAGAGGATTATATTAAAAACTAGTACACTACAATTTATGTTCAATTTTTTTTTATTAAATTAAAGCTAGATGAAACAATTACTTAAGTGTAGAACAAATACCTTTGTAATAATTTATTATGCAATTTTGTAATTTTTTATTTGATAAATTGAATAAACATTTGGAGTTATTTTAGTAATTTTACAACTTATTAGATTTTTATATTTATAAGAAAATATACAACACAAAAATTTCATATCGCATGTTCAAACAAAACTGTAATTTTATCTTATAATACCATATCATGATATTATATCACATGACCAAAAAGAATTATATCATGATACTATATCGCATGATCAAACGTGCCTTAGTGTAATATAATACCTAACTTTTTTTTCCCCTCCAACTTATCAGATTAGACTTGATTGCAAGAGCTGCCTATTTTTATTGGACATTAATTTTATTGTACAATAAAAATTGACACGTTGTTAATGCACAAAAGAAGTAATATCATATTTAGTCCCTAAGTTATTGAGTATTTATTAAGTTTTATATCACTAAACATATAGTACCGCCACAAATTTAATCTAACACATGAATAATTAAATGATGAAATGATAAATAATTATAATTAAATGTAAATATTCAAAAGCAAAGGAATATTCAAGAACACACCGTTCAATTAATTAAAATTTTAATATTTTCAACCATATATCATAAGAATTAACCTCAAAATTTAACAATAACGGAGTGATTTAAAATATTATGATATTATATAATCTAAAATATTAATAGTGCTAGAGTTAATAATGATATGATGGATGAAAGAGGGTAAAGATTCATGCATTTGTAGAAAGAAAAAAACATGAACACCTCTTTCGAAAGTCAATTATGTTACGCTATTTACTAGAAAAAAACAAGGACAAACGTTGTTTTTACGTATTATTAAACATTTGGCACATAAAAATCAAAAGTGACGTTTCTATAGTTTGTTTCTTATAATCCAACCAGCTGGTTGAAATATATATAACAAAAACTGTGAACTTTCGGTTAGCTTATGTAGTACGTTAGAGACGAATTTATATAGGAGCTTAGAGGTGTCACGTCACTCAAATAGTAACGTATATCACTAGAAATTGACATCTAGAGATGTCAAACATGAGTTCAAACCTTTCATAAATTTTAACGATTGTCAGTTAATTATTTTTTAACCGAGTTAATTTAGCTTAAGAAGTTTATTTGACCCTCCCTCCTTTAATGTATCTATGTTTGTATTTTGTTGTAATTATTTAATATATAATTATACTTGGTATAGGGTAGGGCCTAAAATTGTTATTGCATAAGTGGAGTAAAGATTTAGTTTTTTTTTTCCTAGCACTGTTATTGGTCAAATTTTAGTTGACATCAAACATGATTACAGTAGAGAAAGTCAATATTCACTTTATTTCCCTTTTTGTTGATTAATTCTTGTTTTATTTGAAAGTTTATATAATTTTTAAATTCCAAAAGAGTTTATTAAAGAATAAATTAGTAAAATTGCCTCTTCTTCTTCATGATTCCTTAAAAGAATATGTAAAAGGGAAATTCAATAACTAATATGGGACAAAAGAGTATATGTGATGCAACATGGAATCATATATATATATGGAGAAATAATTTTTTTTATCAAATACACATTATATATATATATGGAGAATTCTTTTTTTTTATCAAATACACATTCTGAAATCATCTAAGAATTACTTTTGTTAACACTTCACACATGTAGCTAATTATTTATAGTAATTTTTTTTAACATCTATACATATTGATTTATTTTTATCATTAGGTATCAATCTCATTCAAATTCAAATGAATGGAGACTAATGAGTATATGGTACCAAGTTTCAATAAAATGATGTTCTAGATGTGTCCCATAATGTTGCACAATAATATATGCTTTAGGAGCACTCCATGTGTTGAGACATGTACATTAATACAGGACTTTTGTTTAGTCCTAGAATAGCTTTGGCAACAACCATCAAATGTTTTTTAATGTTACTATTTTTTTTGGCCCAACTCAAAGAGCGTATACTAGCTAGGGTTAATTGCTTGATGGCTAGCAAAAAAGAAAAATTGTATCTCAATTTCTAAGAAATATTATAATTTTCTCTCTATCTTTTTCTTTTTCAAATGTTTTCGCTTGTTATTAAACGTGAGTTCTAACCAAATTTCTCATGTTATATGTAAAATCATCACTAATTTTTCAGAAAAAGTATTTTTATTTATAAGTACCATCTAAAAATTGATTTTCCTCATCTCATGCTATACTTTGGCAATTGAACTAAGAAGTTTTAACGAATATTATAATATATCATGTCAAGACGGAATTTCAATTTGTTAATGCATGAAAGTGGCAGGAATAAATTGGGCTGAATACATGAATAGAAGTTCAAGTCCATACACCATTAGGGCCTTGTTTGTGTTTCTTTTTGGGCCTTCTTTGTGTTCACACTTAACATATGACATTAAAGAGAAAAAGTGTATATATGTAAAATAAAAGTCCATTGTAGTCATGATGAGTGTTTTAAAAAGCAGTTTTGGGACTCATCTCGGAGCTCGTTTTAGGGTGGGGCATTGACTAAACACTTCGTGGCACACATGCGGAGGTTAGTTATGTGATACTATATATATGTTACTTGTGAAACTTATTTTCATAAGACATTTTTTAGTTCATGTCATTAGTAGGTTATAAGTTCATATCAATAAGACAAATACTTAGTTTTTCCCATCAAAAATAAATTTAGATCGAATATTCAGTTCATGTATTACTATTTTGTTACTATTATCACTCCTAAATGAGAAAAGGAACAAAAATGAATAATGGTCATAGTCTTGTGTCAAAATGAACAATATTCTAGTTTATATGAAGGATCTTGAGTACAAATTTGTATAATATTATTATATAACTTTCTCATATCTTTAGTAATGATGTGGTAATTGAATAAAGCTAGTACAACATTTGTTTTCTAAAAAATATAATAAAATTAAAGGCACTCATTCTTAGAAATATTTTAGTACTTTAAATTAAACGATTCAAATAACTAAAGTTTTTATATTAAAATCTAAGATAATATATGACAAACAAATGACTAACATCTTATCAATTAAAATTAATCCTCACCTTTATTAATAACAATATTATAAAGTGAAGTTAAACACTTTATATTATTTTACAAAAATACACTAAATTCTATTTTACATGAAAATTTCATCCGTGTTGATCTTAATATATTTGAACGGAGGAAATGACCAACTAACGTATATAGGGGCAACTCTCGATCTAATTACAGATCAAACACAATGAACATTAATTGCTTACTCAATAATTGAAAAGTGGATATATTATCGATTTAATAAGGCTATTATAATTATTTAACAAATAGAATCATGTACTTACTTTCTAGTAATAACTTTCGTAATTAGTTGCATGAACGAGTAGACACATGCACATGCTTTTTTCCCCACATTTAACCATTAAATTCAAAGTGAACAATCTTCCGTTTTATGAATAATTTATATATATATTGATTTGATATGAGATTTAACGGGAAAAAAAGAAAAGATATTAAAAAAAAGAAGATACAATATGAGATTCTATAGTATGAGGGAAGTTAATCAAGAATCAATATTAACTTAACTAATTGACTCTAATATTATGATAAAAAAAAAATTAACTTAATTTAATTAGGTATAATATATACAACACCAAAAACTAATTGACGAAGTATGTATAACTTAGAGACCCTTTGAACTACATATTTGATAATATATTTCGCAAGTCAATTTGGACTACATATTTATTCGCATCGTATTGAATATATAAGTTTCATTTATAAATAAATTAAAATGAGCTGAATTAATAAATAAGAATATTTAATTTTCTTTCATTGGCTAATTTAGCTACCCCACACAAGATCATATAAATAAATTCCTTTTCATCCCTAAGTAGTAGAGATGTGGAAGCTCAACAATGATTATCTAAAAAACATGATCAATAAAATAAACATCCAGGGGAGATGTGCATACAAGAAATGCCAAGTCCTCCTAGCTAGTCAATTAATTACTTCTATACTTATCTTTTTAGGTAAATGAAGCCAATAAATGATGACTAGTTAGTCTTTATCACAAGATTTTTTCATGTTACAAAAGCAAGGGCATCATTTTTGAGCATCACTAAGGAATAGGTTTCTTGACCAATACACACACAAAAGAAAACAAAAACAAATTAGCACTCAAGTGTAGGTCACTTGTACATAGTACTAAGGAAGAAGAATCAAGAAAATTCAAACTACTATAGAGTTAAATAGAAATATATCAATCTCTTAAAAAATTAAAATTACATAGAAAACATCTAGCAATGTTTAGGAAGAAAGTGAAATATCTACTTTTCTCCTAGTCCTAGCTCCTCCTATGCATACATTTTTGTGTGATTGATAATATTCCTATACCACACATTTAGTTTTGGAAGTTGGGTGATTCCAAAAAAAAAAAGGTATCTACTTCCCTATGATGCAAACTATGTTAAAGCTATAGCTTCTTGTTCGTCAATACACTATGGAATACTTTATTTTTTCGTTTGGTATCTGATATTTGCAATAAAGTTTGAAGGGTCCATTTGATTTTTATTTTCAAGGGCTCAAACTGAAGATGTGTAATTAAGAAAGGAGGATTTCCAACCAATCTACCACGACCCACATTAATGTTTGCAATGCTCTTAGACATGCATTAATTGAAGTTCAATTCTTTTGATACGCTTATTAAACATAAATAGGTGGATAAAAGAAGAAACAAATTATTCTAGAAATTAAATTATCTCAATTATAATTCTGTATTGAAATATCATATTTGATGTCATTCAATAATTGGTCATGAGTGGTTGTTCCTAGTCTTGTTTCCTAGGATTCTTAGAGTAACACTTATAGATATATTGATCATTTATGGGGAAAACACTAAGCTAATAACCTTGTTAATTCATAATTTCCTAAGGTGGAATTTAGAAGTTAATTAAAAAAATGAAATTAATCAGCACTTGTAGTATCCTATATGATTTTGCTAGGAATTGGCAATCCATAAAAAAAATTCTTTTTGTCACTTGATTATGACCATTCTGTTTGGATTAAGCATGTATGATACTCATTTTAGAAGCTTCAATAAATCATCAAAGCATATGCCAAAACAATGACATTTGTGATCAAGTTGTGTTTTTAGCTCATGTACTAACATATTAATATATAGTAATAAATTCCATAAGATTAGTTCTTATTTTTACTTTTTTTTTTCTTTAGAAAAAGTTAGCTCATGAGTCTAGAATTGACTAAGATCATATAGGATAACTAAATCCAACAACAACAACAATAACAACAATAACAAAAAAATCAGTGTAATCTCAACAATGAAATTTTGAAAAGCCTGAATAAACGTAGACCTTATCTTTACTACAAAGATAAATAAGTTATTTTCGATAGAACCTTACATAATTGATGGGAAACTCAACTCCCAACCCCCACCCCACACAGACATGTCAATTGGAGCATGGGAGGAGGGGGGGGGGGGAGGGAGGAGCATTCGATTAGCCAAAAATTGAGATGAATATACCATGTCAAAAAATTAGATCTTGGTTCTAATTAAGCCAACTGCAAAATCTAACTTATGAGGTGAGATTTGTCCAAAATCAAATATATAAAAACGTGATAATTAATATAATATACACACCCACACATCAAATAAACAAAGAATTGAGCCGAGTCTAACTTTGATATCATATTAAAAAAATTAATCCTAAATTTGCATCAACCCAAAAAATTAGCTACACTACATCAAAATTGATCTTTAGCGGCAAAATTAGCAATTGCCGCTATATATATACTTTTAGTGGCAATTAGCACTCTTTGTATGTGTCGCTAAAGGCTTTAGCCACATTGGATCTATTGGCACTTAACTGATGCCGGTAAAAGCTTTAACACTCTTTATTCATGTGTCCAATTATTGCCGCTAAAAGTTGTTTTTGTTGTAGTGCTAGTTGATTAGGTATGAGCTTTCCAAAATAATACAAGGAGAACAAGTCTCCCATCAAGAACCAATGAGGGGAATACTCAAATTCATTAATGTCTATGGAGATGATCAAAGAGAAATGAGTACAAATATTGAACACTCAAACTATTTTCATACTATATTTTTACTTCCAAATGTTCAACAAGTAATTAATTCCATGATGGATCTTTTGCTTGGCTTGACTAAACTTATATAGAAGATTGCTCAATTTAGCTATATAAGAATTAAAAGCAATTCTTAAATTTGCATGGTGCTATCAATGGCATAAGCCTAGGAAAATTAATAACTCATTGATGATCACTCAATTTTTAGACATTATTGCACTAGCTGACCATCATCATTTCTTGGCATGTGAAGATTAAATTGAGGGAAAATGACACAAAATTTGTCGATTAGATAAAATAATCTTTCTTGTTTACTTATTTTGAAGTTAATGGCACAAAAACTAGAAGAATAAACCATAGATGTATCAAACACAAAAGTATTGAGGCATAACAACAACAACAACAATAACATAAACCAGTATAATCCACAAGTGAAGGCTGGAGAGAGTAGAGTATTTGCAGACCTTACTTCTATCTCAAGAGGTAGAGATGTTGTTTCTAATAGATCCTCGATTCAAGGAAAAACATATCGAAAAAGTAATAACAAGTGAAGGAATCATGTCAAAACAATATACAACATTTTGAGGCACAAACGTTTCTTTAATAATCCATATAGCAATAGAAGAACAAAGTACAACTTGCAAACAATGTTCATATACCTACACACTAAAAAAGTAAAAAGATTTTCACTTAATGTGTGTAAATATATGCACATATTTCTTGAGATAGATATTGAAGTTTTTCTAAAAAAACATAACTTAAACATTTTACTCACCAATTGGTCCCCTATTTTCCCCTTTTGCCTTCTGAATCAAGCACTTCAATGAGTAACCACTTTTCCACTTGATCTTTGTACACCATGACCATTTCTTCAAACTACTAAGTATAGAAATAAAAATTGATCTCTAACGACAATTAATTAATGATTACTATAACCAAGACGAAGCTCCAAATCGAGTTCACTTTCATCCACATCTTTCTTCCCTCCTTCTTCATCATCATCATCAATAAGTGTAGGTCCAATTCTCAAACTAAGGTTATTACCATCATAATAATTGTCATGCCTCGTACGCGATCCATCGTGGTGTTGATTATAAACATGTTGGTTATAACTAGGGTTTTGAGGTAATTGAAAATGAAATTGATAACTATTCATTTGTGCCCTAGAATAGTTATCATGATGTTGTAATTCATCATGACTTGAAATAGGTGCATAATTATTAGTATTATACCTTGAATTATCATAGACATAATTAGCTTCTTTGGATATTTTTGTTGAAGATTCTTGATTATTTTGCTTGGCTTTCAACTTGTCTTTTCTATGAATATTCATGTGACCTCCTAAAGCTTGAGCATTTGTAAATCCTCTTTTACAAAAATTACACTCATAGGAACGCCCTATACCATCGTTGAATTTCTCCGATTCGCGATCGATCGTTGTGTCTTCACTTGAGCTATCGGAATGGTTGTTGATTTTTTCCGATGCCATTTGATGATGGATGAAATTATGGTAGCTAGAATTTTTTTTTTTCAAGGTCGGAAAAATCAGAAACAGACTTGAAAATGAAACCCTTTCTCTTTGTGCTTTTGAAAATGCACTCTCTTTTTTTAGAGATTGCAAATAGAAGTAGTTTTGGTAATTCTTTAGTTTAGTTGAAATGATCATTTTATAAGGACAATGACAAGGACAATAGAGAAATTATTTTTGTTTAGTTTTTAGGTAAATGTTATTTTTATTTATTTATTGTATTTTAGTTGAAATTTGGACTAGTTTTACTAGCCTGCCGGCTTCCTATATTACTTGCTTTCAATAATTATTCATTTATAAAACAACTTCGGACTGATGTAAGGTAAGACTGTGTATTCTAACAAAATAAATTTAGGGTCGAAATATAGGGCATTAGCACCCTTGCTTTCATCGTAAAATTAGATATTTTTATATATTTTTTCTAAAATATGTATAATATTATACTTTAGCATCCGCACCACAAGAAGTCTAAATGGTCCACATGATTAAATGTAGAGCTTTTAACCTTGAGGATTAAGGATCAATTCCCATTTCAATACATTTTACTTGGTGCAGCCATGTTCTAAAAATCTTAAATTTGCCTCTAACTGTGTAAGTAGACTTTTGTGATCGAACTCTTCTATAGACCCTATATGTATAGTGGGGGATTTAATATACCAAATTATCCTTTATTTTATAAATATAAACACTTAGAATGAATGTATTTTATTATATTATTAGTTATTTCAATTGTCTCAATATGTGACTATATTAATTTGTCCCCAAAAAAAATTTCACACTATCTTATTTATTAAAAATAATGGATCTTGATTTAGCCTAAATGAGATGATTTAAGTTTTAACCTTTTTAAATCACAAATTTCATAAATACTTTTATCTAAAGTTTTATTCCAAGATATAAATTGAGATTGAAAAAAATATTATTTTAACGTGTTATAGTATGTTGCTTGTACATGTTATTAATGTCACTTAATCATACACAATTTAAAATTTTTATTCACTCTATATTGATTTGTTTATTTTAAACTTTTTGTTAAGTCGGTTTAAAAATTAAAATATTTTTATTTATTGTTCATTAATCTGGATTGTATATTTCCATGTAGTCCATGTCCCAATCTTTATACGTGGGAATACAGCCACACGTGCAGCAGTGATTAAATTTAGTAATTTTCTTACGCCATAATTTATTTATTTGTTTTTGTCTTTTTGTTCTCTAAGTTTCAAGAGATTAGACTAATCTGATTAGTGGAGTACTATTATATGTTAAATTAGAATGTTCTAATTTGTTTGCTCTATTTTGTGCTACAAAAATATTTGTTTTTTTTACGTAATTTTTAATTTTTACATGTTATGTTTAAGGTTACAATATTTGAATATTTTTAATTTAATTTTTAATTTTTACATATTATGTTTAAGGTTACAATATTTGAATATTTTTAATTTTAGACTGTAAAATTAATTTTTTTTAATTAACTTCCTAAAGTTCATGTTAAGTGAAAACATGACAAATTAATTGAAATGGCGGCGAACAATATTTACTTTTACAATTACTATGCAAATTTTATTTGTGTACTTTTATGGAGAAATTTTTTTGATGACTAAACATGATCTTAACGAGACTAATTACACTTCCGCAATGCCACGATCAAATTATATTCATTTAATTCATCATTGATATATAAAATATGTTATTATGAATTTAAAATATAGGGAAAATTACTCGGATAAGCAAACTTATACTATTTAATTACTCATCATAGCTATAATTTGCTATAATAACCACTCGCGACTAACATTATACATTAATTACGTGGGCTGACTTCGAGTTTGTATAATTAGTCATATTTGTATATATATAATTCGCCAGGATATACAAATAAATATGTATAATATACAATTTTTTAGCCTATATACTTATACAATTCATCTCTCTCCCACTCTCTGCCCTCTCTCCTCCCTCTCCCAATCTCGCTTGCCATTTATACAAATGTATATGTATAATATACAGTTATATACAATTATATACATATACAATTCATCTCTCTCCCACTCTCTGCCCTCTCTCCTCCCTCTCTTGATCTCGCTCGCCTCTCTCCTCCCTCTCCCAATCTCGCTTGCCATTTATATAAATGTATATGTATAATATACAGTTATATACAATTATATACATATACAATTCATCTCTTTCCCACTCTCTGCCCTCTCTCCTCCCTCTCTTGATCTCGCTCGCCTCTCTCCTCCGTCTCCCAATCTTGCTTGCCATTTATACAAATGTATATGTATAATATATAGTTATATACAATTAAATACATAGACAATTCACCTCTCTCCCACTCTCTGCCCTCTCTATCGACTCTCTCATCCCTCTCTCGATCTCGCTCATCTCTCTCCTCTATCTCCTAGTCTCGCTCGCCTCTCTCCTCCCTCTCCCAATCTCTCTTGCCATATATACAATTACATATGTATAATATATAATTATCTAACCAATATACATATACAATTCACCTTTCTCCCACTCTTTTCCCCTCTCTCTCGCCTCTCTCCTCTCTCTCCCAGTCTCGCTCGCCTCTCTCCTCCAAATAACATGTAGCTACAAATTGTAATTATCAATAGCTATGGAGAGTAATTAATTATTTTTAAGTGGCTATATCTGAAAGTTTCCCAATATATACTAAATATCATATGTATACCATGTGAAAGTGTCTATCAAGATCATTCTCATAGCCCATAATTTGATCAAATAGACAAATTCTTCTTCTAATAATAATAGACTTGAGTTATACATAATAATAATAATAATAATAATAATAATAATAATAATAATAATAATAATAATAATAATAATAATAATAATAATAATATAAACAACTTTTATATTATTAATGCAATTCAAAAGATCATTACTTTGTTTTTTCATGTTACTGCGTCAAATTTCGGTATTGAGAATAAAGTTGTTGTCAACTTAATTTGTATTAAAAATATTAATTTTCATAAAATGAATTTGTTTAATGGTGATCTTCTTCGAATTGTCCTCCGCCAAAGCAGTACATAAAATTCTCAGTGTCTTACAAATCTTGGAATTTCGTCCTTAATTTCTACTACATTTTAATTATAATAAGGGAAAAGGCTTAAAAATGCCCTTAACCTATTAGAAATGGTTCAAAAATGCCCTCCTTCCATCTATTAGTTTAGAAATGCCCTTAACGTTTTTCTTAGGTTCAAAAATGCCCTTTAGTTAACAGAAAATGTGATATGGAATTGTACTAAACAAGTGGCCACTTTTCATTGGTCCACAATTCTTTTATCAAATAAAAAGACCCATCCAACCCAAACCTAACCCATTTTTTGCCAGAAAGCAAGTACCAAAATTAAGTTTCCATATGTATATATAGCTAAAGTTATCATATTTTAACTTGTAATTCAACAAAAGATTCCTTGGAAACAGCCGAATAATTGCTGTCCATCACCACAAATGCTATTTACAATTAAAAAATTAAATGCATCTGCACGACATTTATGTAGCAAAAACGAGGCCTGTGTTAAAATTAGCTAAATTAAGAAAGTGGGTTTTGAATTTGATGACTCCAAGATTCAAAATTGTATTTCCAATGTAATCAAATGATGAAAAGAACCCTAGATCGTCGAAATCAAAGTTGAAGCGATTTATTTGCGGATGATTTACCTCTTAATTTTTGCCAAAAAACAAGTACCAAAATTAAGTGTTCATGTGAAAACGGGTTAGGTTTGGGTTGGGTGGGTTTTTTTATTTGATAAAAGAATTGTAGACCAATGAAAAGTGGTCACTTGTCTAGTACAATTCCATGTCATATTTCTGTTAACTAAAGGGCATTTTTGAACCTAAAGAAAACGTTAACGGCATTTCTAAATCAATAGATGGAAGGAGGGCATTTTTGAACCATTTCTAATAGGTTAAGGGCATTTTTAAGCCTTTTCCCTTATAATAATGAAGTTGTCAGTAGCCGTGGCTGAGCCAGAATTTTTAATAAGAGGTTCAAAATCTTAAAGAAATAGACACATAAAATAGGCGAAGGGGTTCGACATCTACTGTATATATACCTAAAAAGTTATTTTAACAATATAAAAATAATACAATTTTTTTCCGAAGAAAGTTCAGATGAACCCCTTATGATAAGGTGGCCCCGCCACTGGTCATTAGCTCTCATATATATAATTAAAGTTTATATTATTTGACTCTAAAAAAATTAGACAAAAAGAAACATAAGAGTATTTCTTTTGTGATATACATTGTCTTTTTATTTTGGGGCTTTGTTCTTTAAGATATCCTAGCTATGTTGACTACATCAATTAAGAGTTATGCTTACACTTCCCCATTTTGAACTTCAAGAAAAACGAAAACTTAGAAGAAATTAAATAAAAAGATTTAAAATGTGTTTGGGTTTAAGAGCATGTTTCGATGAGTTTATAACTTATGTTATTTATAAGTCGAAAGTCATAAGGTAAGATTTCTAATTTACACCTTTTGAAAATAAGTTAAACCCATTTTCTTATTGATTAAAGGGCATGATATACCCTAATTGAACTTTGCAATTAGGACCTGATATATTCATCGTTACAAAACTGACTCACATAAACCTATACGAGTCCTATCGTTTCATAACGAGGGTTATATCAACTCTAAATCGCAAAGCTGATATGTATATCAAACCTTTTTTTCTAATTTATTTTAACTAAAATACTTTTAAACATAAAAAATAAATCAATTCAAACTGGCTCTGACGAAAAATAATGTTGACTATAACATGTCTTGTTGCGCCTCCATAGCTTTGCTATAAATTAATGATTGATCGGCCAATGACGCGTTTAATTAAGTATTGAAACAATCAAATATTATTATAACGAAATTAGTGTTAGCAGACGGCAAAATTAGTCAAAAATGCAAATCTAGTTAAAATTACAAAGATTTAAATATTTAGAGGACAAATCGAAGTTTAAGAATTAATGAAAGTTACACAAGTGGAGTTTCTAATGCATCTTATTGAATTGACCAAGCCCTTTAGTGTTCTTTTGGAAGTCTGTTCATTTTGAAACAACTTCAGATATGTGCTACGTTAAGACAAATGTCAAAAGGTTTATATTGTCTAAAGTTACAGCGTTTCTATCTTAAGTTCATCGAAACGTTTATTAACTTCTATCATATGTGTATTATGTTAGGTAAATATGTCTTAACTTTTGGCATATTTATTTGGAATTCCACGATTTGTATACTGTAACTTCAGACATCGCATGACTAAAGTTATTCCGAAATAAGTAGACTTGCAAATATTTATCCACCGACTTAAATGGTGATTCCAAAATTGGATATAGTTTGAAGCCCATCTATCAACATTTGGGCCCAAATTGTTTGAAGCCCAATTAATTTTAGTTTGGGCCGATTAACTCCAAATTAAGTGTTGAATTTGGGCTTTCCAAATTTTAACAAGTTTTTTGCAGTCGGAGAGCCCATACATTTTATATAAAATTGCCAATTTAGAAACTAATTTAGCTTTTTCAAATTATCATTTTTAAAAGTTGTATTAGTGTAATTTTTAATTTTTTTTCTCTCTATATTTGAAATGATGAAAAGTATGTAATATTCTTTTTGAATTTTCCACCTAGTGTTTGATACCTACATGTGAGTTCGATTAAATTTAAATTCGCGTATGGAGTCCCACATTGGGGCGGAGATAAAGTATTCTCTAACAAAGACGATTCCATATCTAGAGAGATTCAAACTCGAAACATCTTATTAAGAATGAAGGAGTACTTACGACTCTAGTACAATCCATAATTGGTGAAAAGTATTTGATATCAAATAGGAAAAAATGAGTTCTCTTCACTTTTGGGCAGAGCTTTTTGCTCTTTTTATCACACCAACATTTATTATAATCAATATTTAACAATCAAAAAGTTCACTAAAACACTATTTGCCTTGCCAACATTATAATTAAACTTTAATAAATGATTTGTTTTTTCAAAATTACTTTTCACTCCGACCAAACAATATAAATTATTTTTCCATAAAGTGAATCATTTTTCGAAACATTTTTCTCTTCTCCCAACACCTGTGTATCACTGCAACAAAAAAGACATTTAGTCAAAATAAATTTATCTTCAATAAAAATATTTATTATCGTAAAAATAATTAATAAAAATGGAGTAAGTGTCTGTTTGAATAGGCTTAAAAGCTGATCAAACTGACTTAAAAGTCAGTTTCTAACTTATTAGATTGTTTGACAACTATCAAATTAACTTATTTTAAGTCAAAAATGACTTACTTAAGCCAAAAGCTAAAAGCTATGTGAGGGTGCTTTTCTTTTTCAACTTAAAAGTAATTTTATGTTGACCGGGTATATTACCTTTTTACCCTTAATTCTTTTATTATTATTATTATTATTATTTTTATTTTTATTATTATTATTATTATTATTATTATTATTATTATAATTATTAGTATTATTAATATTTTATTATTTTATTATTATTGTTATTATTATTTATTTTATTATTCTTTATTATTATTATATATTATTATTATTATTATTATTTATTATTATTATTATTATTATTATATATTATTTATTATTATTATATATTATTATATATTATTATTATTATTTATTATTATTATTATATATTATTATATATTATTATTATTATTATTATTTATTATTATTAATATTGTATATATTATTATTATTATTATTTATTTTATTTATTTATTATTATTATTATATATTATCATTATTATTATTATTATTATAATATTATTATTATTATAATTATTATAATAATAAATTATATTATTATTATTATTATTATTTGTTATTATTATTTATATTTAATTATTTTTATTATTATTATTATTTATATTTAATTATTATTATTATTATTATTATTTCATTATTATTATTAATATATTATTATTATTATTATTATTATTATTATTTTATTATTTTATTATTATTATTATTATTATTATTTATTTTATTATTCTTTATTATTATTATATATTATATATTATTATTATTATTAAATTAATCAATTTTGATCATGTTAACAACTTTTAAGGGTATTTCAGACATTTTTATTAAAAAAGGTGTTTACTAGCATTTATTTGCCAAATACATCAACAACTTTTTTTTTAATTTCAGCACATTTATCAAAACACATACCTACTTATTTTAAAAATAAGTTCCAGCACTTTCAAAAGTATTTTTTTAAAGCTACTTTTTTTAAGCCCATCCAAATGGACTCTAAATATCATTACATTTAAAATCGTTAAAGCCCTTAACAACATTTATATAAAATACTGATTATACTTATTAATATTTACTGTTACCGCTAAATATAATATAACGATAGTTATATTATTATATAGTTATATTATTATTGCAAAATTCTTTTACTTATCATAGCATGTTGTTTTGTTAGTGAAAGCTGTGCTTGGTAGGGGTGAATTATTTGGGTGAAGTAAATTAAAGAAGATGTTGATGAATTGCTCTACCTTTTCCCATACCTTTTCATTTTCAGAGTGTCACTATAATATATAGTACCAAATTTAGCATCGATATTCGAGCCTGAATATCCCACCTCGTGATGAAAATGAAAGGGATCGAAAACTACCACATTAAACTACTGGATTAAAAAAAAAAAACTAAAAGTAAACATTATATAATTGTTCTTTTTGTTGTATAAGAAAATGTAATAGTTTATATTCAAAAATAAAAGATTTTTATTTTACCTCATGTATACCAAACTCTTACATTTTAATATATAGTCTTTTTTAAGTACTTTGTTAAACAAAAATAATGTCTAATATATTATTTATATACTCCCTCCGTCTCATTTAATGTGACACTTTTCATATTTCGAGATTCAAACAATTTTATCTTTGATCCTAAGTTTTTCATAAATCTTTTTAACATTTTGAATTATCAATTATTGTGACTTATAGTACTCTTTACGTTGTTTACAAATATATAAATTCATTTCAAAAAATTTGAAGATGACATACGCAAATGTCCGGTCAAAGTTAAATTGTTTGATTCTCAAAAAACGAAAAGTGTCATATAAAATGAGACAGAGGAAGAATAATCTACGCAAATGGTTGCGACTCGCGAAGGAGCCGACAATCAGATTGGAGTGTCACTTATGGAACTTGTCTTGTTGAGATCGCTATTTTGGTCTGAGAAAATCATATTCAATTTTCAAAAAACTTGTTTATATAAGTCTAAATAAATAAACGGATCGAAACATTTTGACCAACCCTAAATGACCTCTGAGATAAGCGGGCTCGTACCACTAGCATTCGAAATATTTTGACTAACCCTAGATGGCCTTCATATGAGTGGGTGTCTTTTGTCTCTCTTTCTATTTCTTATATATATAAAAATAAATTATTTGAGCTCATAACAATAAAATAAAATAATTCCAAAAGAGAATTTTTAAAATTTTGTTGTTGGACTTTTTGTTTAGAATAGCAAGACATGGTATGATGAAAGAACACAAGAGACATGACGTTTAAAGGGTCAGAATAATTCAAGTGATGTACTGTCTTCAGAGATCATTGTCAAGGCTATTAACTCACATATTTGAATGTGTCATTTTGCATTCAATTTGTTTTGGACTCATCATTCATCACTTCCATTCAATACCTATACCTAGACTTTTCTTTGACCATCACTTGCTTTTCTTGTCTTGCACCACATCAAAGAATCTCCGGATCATACTTACGGAATTATACTGAATAATTATTGTTAGTATAGTTAGTAAAACATTCAATCGGGAAATTAAGATTGCTTGAGTTATAAGAACGTAAAGCCTCCAATTGACCGGTTGAACTGGTTCGATCTTAACTCCTTATTTGATAAGATTAGGCTAAGTCTTTCATGTCTATTTAAAATTAAAAATTTTTAGCCTGACATAAATAAGTTTGTTCGACCTTTGAAGCTTTGACTAAAGTTGGACTAGGCCAAGCTAGTGAAAAAAAATGTTTAATATTTGAAATATAAAAAATATATTTAAAGTAAATAAGGAACTAAAACTAATATGTATATATATTATTACTATATGAATATTTGATATAATGTATATATCAACTATACACTTACTTTACACAAATATATATTTTATAATCTAGATGGTTGAATGATGCATACACATAATTATAACTTAATTAATTTAATTTAACTTGAGCATCATGTTAATTACTAACCGCCCATCTTTAATGAACCAACTTTCGATCCATAATTTTTAATTTTGTCCATTGCTTGGCCTATATATAGCATCTTTTTCTATTTTGGTTGAAATTAGATTTTTGTATTAATTTCCTTAGCAACTCCATATTATGGTAAATTTTCTTAGTCAATTGATACTCTTTTAGATCTAGCAAAGACACATAATTAGTTTTTATCAACACTTTTGATAACTTGTTATTGAATATTATCTCTATTGTACACATTTTTCTTTTGATAAACAAGGTTATAATAATTAATGTGTCATTACAAGATAATGATGATAGAGCGCTCTGATTAACTATTATACACATTATTCATAGATGTTCCCTTTATCTGTCCTTTTTTTTTTTTTGCTTAAAAGAAAATATTAACAACTTAGTTAATAAACAGAATACATGCATCTTCGTTTACGTCCTTAACCAAGGCGACTCTCATCTATCGCATCAACAGATCACTATGATAAAAATAACTTTAACAACAACAAATATACATATTAATAAAGAGTCCTGAAGTTTTTGCTGGAATTAGTTAATCGTCATTAGATTTAATATCGCTAAGGGCTTCAAAGACATATACAAAGAGTACTAAGTTAATTACCGTTAAAAATATATATATTTAGTAATAAATAAGCTATTATCGTTAATTAATTGTCGCTAAATATGTAGTAAATGACGTAACAAAATATGATATTTAGTATAAATTATAGAATTTCAAAATAAATGAACTCATCGAGTCTTCGAACGCGAGTCATGTCCAAAATTATTAAGCTGAGGGTACGCCATAAAAAAAAAGTCCTCTAATGGAATATTATCAAGCCAAGAAAAAAACATATATTCAAATAAAACTTTAATATCATGTCAAACTAATTTCATATCGCATATCTAAACGAACACCTAGATGTGGTATTGTCAATGATTTATAGTTTTGTCATTAGACACTTTTTCCCAAAATCTGATAGTTTGCATGTTCCCGACAACCTCTGGGTGTGAAAGGGCATCATGACATTACTTAAAATAGAGAATGAGAGCTGTTTTGGTCAGTAACATTATAAACAAGTAAACAACTTTCCTTAATTACTACACTTGTAGACTTTCCCCTATTCTTTTTATTCTCTTATATACATATACTAGTATATATTTATATATGATTTAATATACACTACCTACCAAGTACCACTTCTTATTCAATGGCAATACTAATTAATGACGAAGGTAGAATTTTCATTAAAATCGATAAATTATATAGACGTAATTGATATATATTATAGGATATAATTTTTTTGTAGGATATATGTGTCTGTTTGTTCAATTTTTATATAAATTTAAGTGTTAATATATATGCATACAACGTTATAGAGGGCATAGATGTCCGTTAAGACTAAATTAAAAGACATATTTAGGTATTATACCAAATATATATATAGGCCGAATATAATATGAGAACAAATTATTGATGACAAGAATATATTTAGACTAAACAATTAACTGGAGGTATTTTTGTTCAATTTCGCATAATTGAAGGATATTTTAACTTTTTTTTTTATCAAGAAATTTATCTGATACACCTAAGACTCTTTAATTTAGTAAATATCTTTTAGGCATCATAGAATTTAGCTCGTGTTTGACTATAGATATTGAAGTTGAAGTTTAAAATATGAGATTTTATAATTGTAAATTATGAAAGTTGAAGTTTTGTGTATCAAAGAGAAATTCTCTCAAAAATGGGCTCAATTTTTGAGAACTTAGGAATTATTTGAAATATAAAATGTAAAATATATTTAAAAACAAATTTTAAAATCTTATTTAAATATTATAATCAAACGCTACTTGAAACTCTTTTTTAAAAAATATAAAAAAAAGACAAGAGGCAATAATGCATGACACATACTAACTTCTATTCTAGTACTTCATCAGATAGAATTGTCAATTCTTGAAAATTTAAGTTTTCACAATGGTTAAGGAAATATCAAAAGTACAACATATTCATTCAGTTGGTCCTTATATAAGCTACATGATTTTTTGTAAAGCTCAGAGACTTTTTTTTTTTTTTTTATCTGGAGTCCGGAGTATATATTAAAGTCTCAATTAAATTCGGATCGCACACTGCAGAACCTATTTAGGAGTGACCTCCCAACATGATTTTCTCCATACCTAAGCTCGAATTCGAAATCTTTTATTAAAAATGGAATAATCGCGCTACTGCACCACAACCCATGTTGATATTTCAGAAACTTCATTAAATGTTGGAAGCTATATAGTATATTTATATTTATCTGGCATAAAAACATTTTAGCTTTACAGTCTCCAATATGATAAAAAGGCAATAAGACTTTATATGCAAAAACTTGTTAGTACCTTTTTATGTGTTTATTGTCTTTATTTTTCAGTCAACTATACTCATTGCCTAGAGGAAGTTACTTAGACAGTAGATATGATATGTACTGTTGGTATATAATGCTTAACTCTAAAGTACAATAAAAACTTTTTTAAGTGACATAACAACACCCTTAGTTTGAACTTGTTACAAAATTGAAAAATTACTTGAACTAGTGATCTCGATCAACATATTACAACGAAATTATGTAATTTTATTACATATATATGTATACGTATAACATGTATTTGTGTATCAAAAAACCTTGGCAATTACTATCCACACATGCAGTTGGTCGTACATACATCCAACTTAATACTTTGAAATAACATACATACATATGTATATATTTACACTCATATATTGTATAATGTTTTGATATTTTCTAATGGCTTCCTTGATTTTCTCAAATATTAAAGTTTATAAATTATAGTACATAAACGTGCTTTTATTATTGAGATTATAAAATCTCATATTTTGAAGTGATTCACCTATAAGTATATAATTTAAATCTTAAGGTGGAGGTAGGTATATGAACCCCTTTGTCATAAAATTATATTAGTTATAAATGGTTAAATTTTTTGTGTGTATTTATTAGATATTGAACTTTTTTTTAACTTCTTCGTGTATTTACTTTTTATATTTCAAATTTTTTAACAAAAATTCTGTCTCCACCGCTGATTCAATCACGGAAGACTTTAAAAGTTAACATGAACTTTTCTTTTAATTTAATTTAAAGAAAGGGTGGTACTTCATGTCGATTCACTTTCCTGATAAATGCAACATTTTTCCATGTGCACCAATGCATTTTTACATGCTTGCAAGGCCATAAAAATGAAAATGATTGTCCTTTCTCAAAGTTTATACTTAGTGTAGATCTAGGAGTTCATTTACTTGCTTTGTCTAATATAAATTTTATTAATTCCAAAATACTAGAAAGTAAAGCAATGTATCAACCATCTTTGTTAAAAGGTTTGATGAAAGATGACATAAATAAGTCATGTTTAAGCATGTTCAAATGTACAAAGTATCTCGTTCACGTTATAAGGTCCGGACTTCAAGGGGGCCTAGCGTATCCTAATACAAGCAGAAGTAATTGATTCCACGACTTGAACTAATAATAATCTTTAGACGTCAAATAAGAACAACTTTATTGTTGCTCCAATAAGCTTCCTCTTATGTGTCTAAGTAGGCTATGAACACTATATCTTACCCTAATTTTTGGTATTAGATCATATATGCACTTCACAAATAACCACTTAAACCCATTAAGTAACACATAAAATAATATAGCAATAACATACATGGACTAATTATTAACATATTAATAAAACTCACTCAACTAATCATGATATCAAAACTACAAGAAATTGGAAAAATAAATAGATGAGAGAAAAAGAAACGCGAAGAGAAGAACCTATGATTAGCTTTTCGAGAAATTTCAATCTTTAGATTCAAAAGCTTAAATTATACTCCATATTTACATTCTAAAAAGATAAAAGTAAAAGAAACAAACTAAAGAACTTCAATAACAATATTATACTTAGAAGACATGATTAATTTTAGAAGATTTACTAAGAGTTACAATACATACATAACATAGAAATTATATATTGAAGGAGACAATAGTAATTAATAAGAAATTAATCTAAAATAAAACAACAATATTATCTTAGCTGTCTTCATGGCAATCACATCTTTTAATTTCCATCTTCAATCTCAACTAAAATAGTGCACTTTTTGTTAGACTTTCTTTTATTTCCTTCTTCTTGAACTAGAAATTAAAAAGTCTAAATGTAACCAAGTCTAAGCTCCAAATCCAAATCATCTTTTGATTCACTAATCAAACCAATTCCCAAATCCAATCTCAAAAATTCACTCCTCTTCACCACTTCACTACATTCTTTTCCAGTTTCCTCAAATTTTGCACTTCCCATTTTTGTCAAATCTCCATTTTTCATCTCATGAGAGCCACCGCCCGCCGCGGTTGAAGAAGAAAATGAATTAGGAGATAATAATGGAGGTAATGTTGAAACAAAAGGAGGGAATAATTTTGTTGAAGGAGAAGATGGTGATGAAACAAAACTAGGGTTAGGGTTAGGGTTAGGGTTTGAATTAGGGTTAGGGTTTGATTCAAGAATTGTTGGTGATTGAAGTCTAAGCCTTGCTCTATCTCTTCTATGAACATTCATATGACCACCAAGAGCTTGAGCTGATTTAAATTCTCTTTTACAAAAGCTACATGTGTAAGATCTTGGTGGCCATAAAAACCCTCCAACTAAATCACCACCTTGATGATCTACATAATTACTATCCCATGAATATTCTTTAACATTCTTCATGGTTTGGTGTTTGTTGAAGTACTTGCTACTACCTTTTTCCATGGCCTATAAAGACAACTAGGAACAAAATTAATTTTTCTCTTATATTTTAGTGTTTTTTTTTTCTTTGTTTGGAGGGAAGTGATAAGGGAAGATATATAGGGTTAAATGAGAGAGTTACTAGCAGGGCATAGGTGATGATGATATGGAGCTTACATTTGGGATATTGTGCTTGTATTTGTGAGAGACAAAAAGGTAGTGGGGTTGGGGGGTAGGGGTGGGGGTGAAGGGGTGGAGGGTGTAGAATTGAACCATTGGTGATATTATTTAGGATTAAGCGTTTAACTTTTATATATCGACATTGTAAAAATATTAACATATGAATAGCGAGATGTTGTGATTTTTATTATATAATTTTTGAATTTATTCAGGGTTAATTCGCTAGATTTGAATATGCTTTTTTTCTTAGTTACGATCCTTCGATATCTCAATTTATTTACGTGGTTCTTTAGTCAGTTAAAAAAAGAAGATATGTTTCTTAATTTAGTAATAATTTAACTTAACACTTCTCATTTTATCTTTATAATGATATGATTTGGTCACAAAAATGTTTATTACTTGTTTTAGACTGGGAGAATATACAGGTTAAGTTTTTCGAAAAAATTGAACGCAAACAATGGAAAAACTCTTTTTGTTAAGTCAAAAAGGCCATCTCCCACTTCTACTAATTGTAATAGCTAGAAATGCATATTAATCATTAATATAAGTATCCTTTGTAACCGGAAAAGGGAAAATCATCAAAAATATCCTCGAACTATTTAAAATAGGTCAAAAACACTCCTGTCATTATATTGCTGGCTCAAAAATATTCTCCAATGCTCCAATTAGTCAAATAGCTAAAAAATACTCTGTCCACAAATGCTTGTTCCAAAACAACGGAAAATACACCAATTTTACTCTTAAATTATTAAAAATAGGTCAATTTTACTTTTAAACTATATACGTTTAGATTAATTGGACTTAGGTAATATTTATACGTAAGTTTTATGTAACGAATACTTGTTGTAATATATTATAAAAATGCCAACTAAGTTCCTAGCTATCATGTGCTAAAATTTATTATAATGTGATAAATTTTTGCCCTATATATGCATAGCTTAATTCTTGAGAAGAAATATATCCTATCTGGCTTTATACTGCCAATTTTAGCCTTTTGCTTATTCTAGGAAATAGAATCAGAGGATGTTCCTCTGATTTACAATAAATACAGTTTAAACCTTATGTCATCTTTTTTTCATTTACATTTCCAATGCTCAATTCAACAATTCAACAATTCAAAACAATTATTTTGAATATTTTTATGGATTTTAGTTTGTTTTTTTTATTTTAAAAAACTCAATAAGTGAGGTTGTAAATTGAACTTGTATGATATTAAGGTTCGATTAAATCTGGGTTCAAATATCATAGAGCTCATTTTTAGAGGTGACACTTTCAACATGTTTTTTTCATTTCTAGGGACTTGAACTAGCGACCTCTGATAAACAATGATGGAATCGGAATTATCATTAATTAAGGGGTTCAAAATTAAAAGCATAGAATCTACCTAAAAGTCGAAGAGGACTTAAAATGAGTTCGGAAGGATATCCTTAATCCTACCTGGCTCCGCCCCTGTCAATTACAAGTGAAAAAATCAACCATTTTACCACAATCCAGGTATTATGCAACTAAATTATTTGAAAATAGGAATTTTAACATATAGTTCACGTCCATCTATTATAGGATTCCATCTATTATATTGAAGTTTTCTTTTCTAACACATTACACAAACAAAGTCAAAACATTTTGTTAAATTTGAAAACCTAAGAATTGATGCATGTCAATATATGTCATTTTTCTCATTCTAATTTTCCTTTACGAAATCATTATTTTTGACAGTTGGATTCTTATTATTATTGTTATTTATTTATTTTCAAAAAGTAGATTTCATATATTCTTAAAATAGAAACCACAAAAGACTGATTTTAAATCTAAAAAAGATAGTATATGCTTAACAACTGATAGAGAAAGACGATAACTCAAAGTAAAAGGCTTTTATTTGTTTAAAGGGATATGTAATAAACCTTGGTTCTAATACATAAAAGCTACTTGTCAATATTTTTCATCTTAATAATCATGACTAGTACTCTTTATATTCTAATTCATAGTCTGTATCAAATTTATGTGATAATATTTGATAAGAGACGAAATTTATTTATTTCTTAAAAATATTGTAAGAATTTGGGGTAAAAATAAAATATAGATATTTGTATCAGCATAAATTATCTTATTAAAACAAAAATGAGGAACTTAAAATTAAATTATTACTAATTTTTTTTTTTGGAGTTGAGGGTCTTTAGAAAACAACATATTTATTCTATAAAGACAGAGGTAAAATTTGTGTATACGGTACATCTTGACCTTCCAGACCTTATGACTCGTGAAATTACACCAAATATTGTTATTATTATCACTAAATATAAAAAGAATCAGTCTTTTTGTTAAAAGAATGACTAAAAAATTGTGTTAGATTAACTGGGCTAGAAACTAGAGGATTGGAGCATTTTAACTTTTCATTTTACTCTTACTCTTGATGAAATCAATTAATTATATAAATAATCCAAGAAAAAATAAAATTAGCTATGAACTTTGTCAGAAATCTCTAGTTGATATATTGCTAAAATACTCCTAAGTTATTGAATTTTCTTATAATTCATAAAGAAATCTCTAGTTGATATATTGCTAAAATACTCCTAAGTTATTGAATTTTCTTATAATTCATAACTAAATAAGATCAATATGAAATTTTTTGTTGTTTAGAATACAAAATTATGTTCATCGTGACTTATTTTATATCAAAGTTAATATTTATTCTTCCCTTTTTTAATTTTTCGTATCCCGTCAAACTAAATCATATGAATTAAATAGAAAGTAATTGGTCATATAATTGTTAGTATTTTCTTTGTTTCAATTTATATAACTCATATTTTTTTTAGTCCGACCTAAAAAATGACATATTTATAGATTAAGTAACAATTTAACTTTAAATTGTCTATTTTATCCTTAATATAGTTACACAACTCTCTATCACTCATTTTAAATCATAAATTTTAAAGGTCTTTTTTTAGATATTTCGAGCTAAGTCAAACTAACATACATAATATTGAAACAGGAGAAATACTAATTAGGAATTAGTGCATGCATGTAATGATGAGTAATAAGACTATTAGTTTGTCATGTCCCCTTTGATTTAAAGAAAATATGTATGTAGAAATATAATATAATGTGAGTAAATTAAATTTTATTCCAAAGATTTGGTTTCCATTTAAAACAAAGAAAAAGGACTTCTTTTTCAGAGTCACTCAAACTATACAAAAGATCGTACTATGTTTACCTCTAGATTTATTTGAATGACTGGTGGCCAATTAGAGCCACCCAACTATAATTATTATTCAAAACTATAATTCATAGCCGTAATTGCAGAGTTATTTAATTAATTTTGTTTTTTTTTGTTTTTTTTTGCTTTTGCAGTCTCTTCTATTAAAAGGGTTTTAGTATGTTAATAAATACTTACTATGTTTATGTGTGACAAAAAAGATGGTCAAGAAAGATATCCTTACTGAACACTGATTCCAACTCTCACAATACTTATGGTTTCATGCACATACCAAAACAAGTTAAAAGTCTGTGTTGTTCGATCAATTAATTTATTAATATAAATAAAATTTATTGTATTTAAGTGTAATTTGTATATAGATATATTAATTTAGCTATTTCACTTGTTTTTCTTTTTATGTATATTATTTTAGAGTGTATCTGGAATGTATTAGATATTTTTGATACAATATGCATTTAGTATAATTCACATGTATCTGAAATATTATGACTCTTTCGCTTGTCTCTCTCCTATCTTGCTCGCCGTTTTTTCCTTTTTCGCTCATCACCTTGTTAGCTTGCTCACGTCTTTTCCTATGCATATGTATTTTAGAATGTATCTAGAATATATGTGATATCTCAGATGATTCACATGTATCTGAGATATGCTGACTCTCTCCCCCGCCTCTCCTATCTCAATCGTCTCTTTTCCTCTCTTGCTCATCACTTCCTTTATCTTGCTCAACTTCATTCCTACGTATCTAACATAAAAAAAAAAAATAATACATGTATCTGATGTGAAATATGAGAAAGTAATGAATCTAATATGAAATTATTAATTAGTAATATCATTTACTAATAATATTTATGATAGAAACACTTGATAACTTTTTCAAAATATCCTTCCAAAAGGCTTTAAACTATTCTCTCTTTTAGGTATTGGTTGCTGATGAAACATCAATCTCTGTTAGGAGTAATGGATTGAATAGAATTTAAGGAAACATTGAAAGACATGGGAACTATCAAAAAGCCCACTCATTCCCTTCATTTTCTCCTTTGTATTTTGTAAGTATTTATTTGTTTGTTTCCTAGTAATGATGACACTTCTGTTTTTAGTACAATTCACCACTTCTTTTTTTTTTTTTAATGTTAAAAGCATAATCTTGTGTACGTTGACCAATCCAGGAATTTAAGATTATGGGTGCTCCAAGAAAAGTTAATCAGTAAAAGGAAATCGAACCTAGCCACAACTGATGCAATGTACAACTTTGAACACCCACAATCGACCACTATATAAAGCAATTGCTTGTTGCTCGGGTGTCTCCTATTTAATTTTATACCATTAGTTCAAATTTATATATAAATTTATATACTTCAATGCGATATTGATGGGTGCTCGAACGTTCGGAACCTTCAATGTGGATCCGCCCCTACTTACATAGTTACTAGTAGTACTTTTTTAGGATTAGAATAAAAAGCTCCTTTATAAATCAAATAAGATATTAATAGGAGGGCTTGAACGAAAGATATCTGATTAAAAATGAAATAATATTTAGTGTTCCATCCCAATCTTTACTAGTATTTGTGTTGTAGTTCTGTGGATTGATCCCTTTAGGCAGCTACATATGATTTGATTTGAAATGGGCTTGGTAAATGGAGCAATGAGTTTTGTTGGGCCAAGTAAGCCCAATCAATATTGTTAATGTTAAAGCCCAGGGGAAAATTGGCCTTAAAATAGGAAAAACTATTAATTACACAAAAAATTTCATTATATTTAATTATTTATTAATTTTATCTATAATTTGAATATTTATATTTTATCTAATTAATTAATAATTCTACTACTAGCTTTCAAGTTAGATACACTTAGATAAATGATTTTGCTACTAGATACACTGAAATAGGGAGAGAGACGAGTGAAACAGGAGGGAGACAAGCAAGGTTTGTCTATATATTTCAGGTACATGCGAAACATATACTAATTTCATACAAGATACATGTATTTTGTGTGATTCACATGTATCTAGGATGCCATATATGCAAGTGAGATTTGAGAGTGACAAGTGAGATGAGAAGGGGACGAGTGAGATCTGTCTATGTATACATGTGAATAAACAGTGTAACTAGAAAAAATTATACCTAATCTTAATTTAATTTCTTGTCTCTTAAGATACATGTACTCCTTAAATTCTATTTTATAAAAATAGTTGGTCAATAATACATGTCATTTCATAAAATCAATGCATAAATTATCATATTCTTCCTTTTTTATCCTTGTGAGTTATTAGTCTTGAAAATATACATTTGACCAACTTAGAAAAGTTAAGTAAATGATTCATGTTCATTGGTTAAATTAATTAATCAAAATAAATTAATTCATGTTCATTGATTGGAAATTTGAGTTTCAAAAAAAATTAAATAAGGATAGAAGGATAAAGTTACATAATTTCTTAATGCAAGTGCAGAATAAAAAGGTGGCATATAAAATGGGACGGAGGGAGTATCTAGATGTATCTGAACGCACCACAATCTTATAAGAATTGTAATTTCGCAAACTAACATATATCTAAGTAATGTTTCTAACTAATGAGATTTTTGTAAGTTAACCCTTAAAATGCAGAGAATTATTTTTTAATGGAATTCGAATGTAAATATTACAAATATTATGTAAACAAATTAAATTACAAATGTAGAAAATTCTATAGCACAATAGGTGTGTCCACCAGGTTAAACATCATGTACCACGTTTTAGAAAATATAATAATAATAAAAATACTATCATCTATAATTTATAATATATAATTTTCATGTACGATGTTAACTATTCCTAATATAAATTTATCATTTTAAACACTAAAAGTAAAAGTCATCTCTATTATTGAACCCAGTATTTGACTATATAAAAAAGCAATCACTTTTTTTATTGTATAGCTAGATACTATATTTAATACTAAGTAACTATAAATATTTTTTGATAACGACAAATTTAATTTTTTTTTACGTAGAATGTCATATACAGTGATAAAATCAAATTTTTTTGTTAATAATATTTAAGATTTAATATATATATGTATGAGAAGTAATTATAATATTTATACCTCATACAATTTTTTATATACAATATAAATTTACGACGAAAATGTTTAGCTATTCACAAAATATTATACGACTTTTTATCGTACTGTAGCTGTTGTGTTTTTAGTCTCTGATTTGCTACCTGATGATGATATCTTCATTTAATTAGTGAAATCACATCAATATAATTATATTATATTTTTTTAAATATTTATTTTAATAATTATACCATGTTTTTAAAATTTTATTTTAGTACGTTAAATCTGTCAAAATCCAAAAGATCCGCCATATCTAATAATTTCAATTTAATTTGCCTGTTGGTTACCATACATAATTACTTTAATCATTTTTTGTTCTACTTTAATTAAACTGAAAAAAATCCTCTAAGTGAATATTCAAAACTACCCGTTTTTATTTTTTTTATTTTTAAATTTCAACTTTTATTACGCTAACATTATAAGAATATGAAGATGAGTTAAACGATTACTATAGTTTCATTATAATAAAAATAATATTTATCAGTAATAAATATGTACATTAATAAAAAATGTTAAAATCATTCCTGACTTTAGTTTAATGCAATTAGATCCAATAATGTTACTATACACTTTGTGGACATTTATAAAAGAGTTCTAAAATGTAAGTATCGTTGATAATTTTTATAATTAAATTATCATTGTGAATTGATGGTTGCTAAAGTAACGTACGTCCATTTAAAAACGTGATTAATTCGTGCACGTAAATGCCAATCGACTATTAAAAATCATCAAAAAAAACTAAATGAAAAGTCCATATAGCTAACTTTTTCTACCCTATAAAACTATAATATATGCTTTATAAAATTTTCCATAATTATTTCATTCATGGAGAGAACTAAGGGAAATAGTCCTAGTATCCTACTATTTCCATGGTTAGGTTTTGGCCATGTAAATCCCTTTTTGGCACTTGCCAAGAAATTATCAAAAATGAATTTTCACATATATTTTCTTTCTACACCAATTATTCTCAAATCTATCAAGGAAAACCTAGATAAAAAAAGCTCATCTATACAACTTGTTGAATTTCACTTACCTTATTTGCATGATTTACCTCCTCATTACCATACAACTAAAGACCTCCCTCCCCATCTTAACTCCACTCTTATTCAAGCCTTTCAAATGGCTTCTTTCAAATTTCCAAGCATAATTGAAACCCTAAAACCTAACTTGATTATATATGATGGGTTCCAACCATGGGTAGCAACTATGGCTTCATCATACAATATTCATGCTATTATGTTTTATGTTTCTTCAACTTCTAATCTTGCTTATTTCTACCACCAATTTCTTTATGGGAGTTCAAGCCTTACATCTTTTCCATTTTCTTCCATATACCTTCATGACTATGAGATCAAGAAATTAGACATACAACCAACAAAACCACGCGACGAGAAAATCTTTGGATATGTGGTAATTAAGTCTTTTGAACAATCTCACAACATTGTTTTGTTGAACACTTGTAGGGAGATTGAGGGAAAGTATATAGATTATGTTTCTACCATAGGAAAGAAGGAGTTGATACCAATTGGACCACTTATTCTCGAGGCGACCATAGATGAGGAGGAGGATTGGTGGACAATTCAATCATGGCTAGATAAGAAGGATCAATCATCATGTGTTTATGTATCATTTGGAAGTGAAAGCTTCTTGTCAAAGCAAGAAATTGAAGAGATAGCAAAAGGGCTTGAGCTAAGCAAAGTTAATTTTATTTGGACAATCAAATTTCCTAAAGGGGTGAACACAACAATAGAAGAAATGGTTCCACAAGGTTTTCTTGAAAGTACAAAGGGAAAAGGGATGGTAATTGAAGGATGGGCACCACAAAATCTAATTTTGAACCATTCAAGCATTGGAGGTTTTATAACTCATTGTGGATGGAACTCGATTTTAGAAAGCATGTATTTTGGCATACCAATAATAGCCATGCCTATTAATCATGATCAACCATTGAATTCAAGATTAGTGGAGGAACTTGGCATAGGGGTGGAGATTTTGAGAGGTGAAAATGGGAAAATAATGAAAGAAGAGGTGGCAAAAGGAATAAGGAAGGTGGTAGAGGAGAAGCCTAGGAAACAAATTCATTTGAAGGCAATGCAATTGAGTGAGAAGATAAAATTGAAAGGGGAGAAAGCTATTGATGAAGGGGTTAAAAAGTTGTTGAAGCTATTATATTGATTTATAAGAGAATGATGATGATGAATTGGATTGAATTTGGACACCATAAGTACTTAGATATTAATAAAGATTGAAATAAGAGAATTTAATATACTAATTGTATTGAATGTTGTAATCTAGAGATAGGTTTCTTAAGATCATATTGTCTTGTTGCATTGTGTAAATGAGAGGATTATACCTCTTAATCGAAATACTGAAAACTATATACAATGCTTAAATTATTTCGGATGTAAACTAGACATTTCAAAGCTAAAATTTACCAACACAGGAGTGTAATGAGATGAATGAAATTATATTCCTTCACCTTTTTCAAAGGTCTCGAGTTTGACTCCTGGAAATGGAGAAACTCTGACATTTTCTCTTTCACGACCCCTACTTAACACAAATATATATTTAGTTGGAATACTGAACATTGGCCACGTGATGATTAGTTATACATATATATTGTTGAGATTTATGTAATTTTGATAATTAACAAAGAAAAATGGAACATGTCAGTCAAGTCGGTCAAAGGCACGCTGTTTCAATTAGTAGAAGTAAGAATTATAGTTTTTAAGTTGGGGGCAACTCAAAGACTTGCTGAAAAATTAGAATTTATAATTTCTTAAATTATAAAGGTTTATAATCTTTTGTTGCAAGGCTCATTGAATTTAGTAAGTTTGAGAATAAATCTTGTAGAGGTACATATCATGATTTTATAATTACATTTTTTTGAGTTGATTATTTTCACGTAAAAATAATATGTTCTTAATTAACTGTTTTATTAAAACATGTCAGATAATTCATTTTATTTACGCAAAGAGTTAAATCAAGTAACGAAATTATAGATCCCATAGAATATTGTGTATATACTTGCCGCATGATGATTGTGACATGCTTAATTATTATTAATCCACCGAACCCATTATTTCTTCATTTCGTTACATGATTTAACTTTTGCGTATATTAATTCTTCGGTTATTGGTTTAAGTTTATTTTACAACTAAGTGAAATGAATTTGTCCTCCATTAATAACTGGGTCAACTACATTTTTACCATTAATATTTATTGGGTAAAAAAAATTGCTCTTATTTTAAAAAAGATTTAGACTTTTAAAATATTATGTTTTCTGACTCTTTTCTTTTCAAAATTGGACTCTCTTACTTCCACAAAGCTTAATATTTACTCTCTTTTCATATTAAAATAAACAATATCACCACGTGTCATATTATCACCATGTGACATTTACTACTTCTATCAAATTATAGGAATATGTCACATCATCACTTCAATAATTTTCAAGTAATTTGAACTTAAAAAAATAATAAGTGAAATTATGTGGACAAGTAAACCTATGTTATTTAATTAGCTAACATTGCTATTGTTTAAATTAATTATCACTATTAACCTCCTTTTAGCTATTCTATCACCTCTCTCCTTTCTTATACATATACAAATACAAATATAAATTATACATATACAATTATATGGCAAATATAGAAATACAATCCGCTTCTCTCCCCCACTCTCTGAATCTTGCTCGCTTCTCTCCTTCCTAATCAAATCTAGCTCGCCACATCTACAAATGCATATGTATACCAGTTACATATATACAATTATCTAACATATATACATATAGAATTCGATAGATATACAAATACAATTCATCCCTCTCCATTCTATGCCCTCTCTGGCTTGCCTCTCTCCTCCCTTTAACATGTAGCTACGAATCGTAATTAACAAACTATAACTATGGAGCCTAATTAAGTCATTTTTAGTGTATGTTTGCGAAATTTCCCATTTTAAAATTGTATTTTTTTTTCATGAACATAATAATTTCGCAATTTATGAAAAACTATCAAAACTTGTTCAACTCTTATACAATCTTATCAAATGAGTAAATTATTATTAAATTTTGAACGAGCAAAATATTAGAATATCATAACTTCGGATTAATAATCATATATTTTTCAAGTTTATTAGGTCGAGGATCTATTAAAAACAATCTTTCTTTAAGGAGGTAAGATAAAATTAGTATACATCTTCTTTTTCAGACTTCACTTATCAATTTTATGAGGTATATGTATTATTATACTGTGTGTTCTTTGCATGTTCCTTTTATAAATAAATGACATGTTATGACAAAAGAGTTCTAGTAGTTACGAAGACTCTAGTGTATCATCAACTACCCAAAAATAATGTTTATCTTGAACCTCTGAAAAATGGGCATAACACATAAATATGTCCTTTAACTTAGATTTGACATCTATTGGTCTCCAATATTGAGTGTGAACACCCTGGGCATGGCTGGCTCGAAGACCATAGCTGGCCTCAAGCGGACCCTTAGCCTGGCTTACTTACGCAGCGGAAGACATAAACACAAGAGATATAACCCATAAAATAACTTAAAAGATAATAACTTAGCCAAAACGGTAATTCAAGTCTTAAACGTATACAACTGAAATGAATAAGATAAAGAACTAATGATATATGTCTATGAAGCCTCTAAAACAAAGAGGGATGTTGGGACAGGACCCCCAATATCCTAACAACTGAAAACTAGAAAATAAGAGATAAAATATGTCCTTCGGAATGTAAGGAGGCTCATCAACTGACTCTGAGCTGCTCACTGGATCAACGGTGCACCGAATGCTGATCCTAGTTACATGCATCTGCATCAGATGATGCAAGCCAACTGACATCATCACATTGAATGTACGAGTATGCGAGTTGAAATGCTAAACACAACTTAAGCTATAAAAGGATATGAAGGAAACACTTACCCCGACTCTTATCAACTCAGGAATAACTTAACTCAATAAGACATATTCAATATACATAAAGCTTATAAAACAGTTGAAACAACTTAGTTCATTAAATAAAATGACTCAACTTTACTTATATAATGAAGTAACATACTTTCTGTGGGAGATTCTCTAACTGACAGCCATCACTATGAGCCTAGTGGTGATACATCGTCTTGTCCACGCTGTCAGAACTGTCCTATACTTTATCGTCGAATAAAATTACTTAACTAGTGGATCCACTAGCTTAACTTTAGTGATCATCAAAAAAGTATGATTCATTAATATCCATGATGGCTACATGGTTTATACAGACTTGAGTTGTTATGAACTCGCATCCTCATATCGTTGCTCAATACTACTACAAAAAATATACTTAGCTCATGTGTTATTAAAACAACTTCTTTCTTAAGGTTGAGATAATTACTCAACACTTAGCTTAAAAGCTCTCTTGAAATCGATGTTTCCTTTTCTTGCTAAAAAATCTTTTGATAATTTCAGTTTTCTCTTATTTTAAATGTGAAAACATTTATAAATTCTTTGGGAATACTTAGTTCCCTATAGCTTTTTGAGAATGAACTCAACTCTTTACTCTTTACTTATCTTGAAATATGAGTCTTAAAAACAAGGTTAAAACATTGCTAAAGACTCTTGAAAACTTTTAAGAACTTTGCTTTGACTTGCTTCTTAACTTTAGACTTGACTTTTTACTTCTTTGACTTTTATCTTAACATTTCTTGAATTGGATTATCGATTCAAGGTTCATGGTCTCATGTTTATAGATGATTTCATGATGTTTAGATGAACCTTAGAGTGTTGGAATCAACTAAGAAACATAGGTTCATCACTAAGAAACTAGTACGGAAAGATGGGGGAAGAATCGGGAGAACTGGCATCGTTGGCTCTCTGAGAGGTGTGGTGCGCCAATCCTCAAACTTTAGAGAGCTGGGTGGGGAGCTCTGGCTGGCGCCACATCCCAGAGGCCAAACTTCAGAGAGCCTCTTTTGGGGCTCTGAGAGGCACGATGTACTATCAATTTACAATAGATTAAATCTAAAATTACACCCGGAAACATGATTCAAACCATCAAGAAACTTCAACAACACAACCATTAAGAACTCAATGAAACTTTCAACAATGTTCTTCAAGAACTCAATTTCTTAACATTCAAAACTCAAATTCGCCTAATTGAAACATGGTTGGTGCGTGGGTGAATTAACCCAATGCTATGTGATCTCACATACCTTTTTAGGGATCACTCCCGACAAATTCCACAGGAAAAGCTTGAATGTTCTTGGAATTTTCTTGATTTCTCCTCTTTTCTCTCTTCACCAAGCCCTAGAATTAATTCTAAATCTTTCTAAAATGAACAAAGTCTTATTTAACCCCAATTAATCCCTAAAAAAGAATTAATATAATTAGATAAGAAAAAGACAAATTTTTCCTTCCCAAATCTGGATTGGATTTTCCTTAATCCAACAACCAAACTTTCAAAATACATAACTCATTCATACGAACTCGGAATTATTCAAACTTGGCAGCGTTTGAAAGATCATTCCAGGAGATTTCCAACCATATATGGAACTAGACCTACTCATCCTAAGTTAGGAGTTATTGTCGTTTGAAGTTGACCAAAAACTCACTTTTAACTTACTTAAAATTTTCCAATTTCCTTGTACTTTCCAGAAGTAATTATTTTGAGAATTTAATTTTTTTTCTAGTTCTTTCTAGTTGTGAGATGTTACAATGACCTAATATGCGTCCTACATAACATAATACAAATCATTTCGAGAATCAAGTGTATTTCATGAGAATTGTAATGTAGGACGAGTATGTCTACTCATTCAATTTTATACAATAGTTTAACTGTGTACATATGCATACATAAAATTAAAGAACATAAATATCAATGAAAATTGAGTTGAAAGCACATTTATGTGACACAGAGAAATACTAATATGACTTATTAATCCTTCATTTTCCCTCAATGCTAAACATTATTATACTATGGTATTTATATTTATGTAATATTATTTAATGTTTTAAACAACAATATATAGCAAGCGCATATTTTATAAATTATATTTATATATTATTACATAGAAACGTGAAAGTATTTAACTCAAATATTTGCTTCAAATTCAAAGGTACAATCTGCAGAAGTATAAATAGTAATAATAAATAACATTATTATTATCATTATTATTATTATTATTATTATTAGATCTTGTAACGGGACAATGCAGAAGTTCCATCTAGGCCTCTGTTATGGAGGTATTTAGTGTGATCTTTCACTGTGGTTGAGCGATATTTTGGAGGATTATCCTCTGATAACAATTCAGTTATCGGTCCATAAAGCTTGGAAGATTGATATGGACTTTCACCGAAGAAGCACGCAATTGACATTCTTGATCCAACATTGTTTGAAATTGCTCTGTGCTCAACACTTAAGTACTTGTCATTTGACAAGAGCTGCAAAAAATAAGCAAATGTTATATAATTTTCAAATGGTTTCCGCGATTTAACTTTGTATATAATATCGATAACTAACCTGCAGAAAATCTCCAATATTCACTACTAGAGAACCAGGTGTAGGAGGAACATCAACCCAATGCTTCTGGTGAAGAACTTGGAGCCCTCCGATATCATCTTGTAGAAGGACCGTTACAAAACCAATATCGGTATGTTGAATGGTGCCCATGGTGAGTTCTGGCTCAGGGCATGGTGGATAGTAGTTGCACGAATAAAAAAGATGAAAACAATCCATATAATCTTTGAGATAACTACGATTGAGACCGAGACCTTCAGACAATAATTCTAGCAATGTGAATCCCAATTTCGTCACATCCTTTGAAAATTCTATTAGTACCTCCCTGCATTGAAACATGACATATTTTTATAAAAGATCATTCTTAATTGGCTCCCATGGACCTGTTCTCGTCTTTAGATAGTCAATCAACTGAGCTACTAAGAATCTCCTTTCTAACAGTATACTCCAAAATTCAGATTAAGCCTAAATAAATCAGGTGAGACAATAAGTTTAATTTAATTTGGATTAAGAAATAAAAATATTTACCCGCATGGAGTTGGAAATTCTTGTAGACTGGGAGGATTCGGAGCCATGTAACAGAAAATTGTGTCTCTCCAACTTGCAGCTGGAACACAAGGTTTATACAAATCAAGATTGCTAGTATAAACCACTTTTTTCCCAGTATCTCGAGTGTAATACTGTTTCTTAACCTCAGAATCTTGCTCAAAAAACTGTCGTGTTCCTTGCAACGTTCTGTCCAAAATGGATGTTGGGATTCCATGATTAACCACTTGGAAAAAACCCCATTTCTCTGATGCATCTCGAACTTTGTCCACAATCTCCTTATGCTTAATCGGATCCTCATTGATACCTTGAAGGTCTATCACTGGAAAAACAAAGTTTGTTTCACCTTTTTTCGCCCTGTCTTTTTGTGGTAGAATGAATATTTGAGGTACTTTGGTAATTCCAGAATCAACAAGTCCTTTGACACCAGCCTTAGTATCATCAAACGCTTTTAAATCACTCATTCTATCATAAATTTCCTCAGCTCTAGAGCTTTCCATCTTTTTTGCACTGTGAATGATTTTTTTTTACAAGAATAATTTGTAAAATCTCAAAACGAGGATGACATATTTATTATAGAATAAAATAAATGTGAACAAAGAAAGAGACAAAGTAGTTCACTTTTGAAATCTAAGAGAGACGCGGTTAAGAAATGTGAACAAGAAAGAGACAAAGTAGTTTCAAGCAAACTTCTCTTCTTAAGTTTTGTCCTCTTTTTAAAATGTCAAATGCGATACGTCTGATTAAGGATGGAGAGATACCAAGTTTCCAACATAATCTATACTAGTCATTTTGAATTTTTCATATTAATGTAGTGTACGTTTCGCCATAACAACTAAAAAGTTATCGAGACCAATGAAAATTTCACAATAATAATATAGTAGTAGTCAATTTATTATTTCGTAATAAATAGTCCTAGGTACTATAGAAATATTTGAATCAATGCGCTCGACACTATCCTAAAAAATTATTTTAATAGTGTAAAATATTTTCCGAAAATTAAACAAGTATTCCCTGTTTAAATGAGAGGATACATAAGCCAACTGCTTTATTGTTGCCATTTTTGTCAAAAAAAAAAAAAAAGACAACTTCACAACTGCACTTCTTTTATGGCTTTATAAATACATTTTAAAACAGTCTTTTGAAATAAACTTTTATTGCTTACGAAAGCAAACCATACGATAAATGAAAAATGAATTGCGTTATATAAGAAAAATAATATAACACAAGGACTTGTAACAAATAAATAATACCGTGAAGATTTATGAAAAAAAATTAAAAATTATTTACCAAAAGGTTAACAACACCATAGATGTACCACTAAATCATGAAATAGTAACATTTTCTATAAAAAGTGATTGTCTTTTATAATTTAGGGATTTTTTTTTGAGTTACACAAATAAATAATTTTTTAAGAGTACAGAAAAAAATTTAAAGTGGTCCAAATTTGAGAGAAAATGCAATTATACGTCAATATGCAACTTCACGTTTGAAGTAACTCAGAACTATTTATAATTATGTTGAATAGAGAAAATTTGACAACTCTTACTATATATTTTGCTCTTACCATATATAATAACAATGCTTCATTTTTAAAATATATTTATTAACATATATTTAGGACTCTTAATTATTAATTTTCCTAATATCTCTCACCATCATTTTCAACTTACCTTATATTTTAGAATTTTTTTAATAATTAATTTTTCTAATATATCTTACCATATATTTTAGGGCTCTTAATTATTAATTCTCTTAATATCTTTCACCATACATTTTTCTCTTTGCCATAAATTTTAGAACTCTTTAATTTTTAAAATATATTTTGCTCATAACATATATTTTAGAACTTTTAATTATATTAATTTTCCTAATATCTTTTAAGCAAAAGTATTCATTACCCCCTAAATTTGAAGTTTTTTATTCGGTGTATACCTAAATTATATTTCGTTTTAATTACCCCTAAATTTGTTTATCCCTCATCGCATATACCTTTTTGTAAATCTGCTTCTATTGTGACTACACGCACGCGACATCTGGCAAAAGTGATGATGTGAATTTTCACTTGGATAAATAATAGCCACCTAGATAAATTAATATGGCAAAAAATAAATACCAAAACCTTCTCACCTAAACTTCTCACCTAGAACATTCGGACAAAACTTCTCATTAAAACTTCTAGACTAAACTCAAAAATCTTCAAAAAATTAATATTTAGTACTGAAAAACTCAGATTAAATGTCTGCACAAGACTTCTATTGTTGGGAATAAAACAAATTAATTTTGGATTAAAAAATTATGGGGATTTGGGTTATTCTTGCCAAAGTATCTTGAAGAACATGGGTTGTAGGGGAGGGGATAGGGTGCTGCAAATAGTTAAAATATTTTGGTTAAATGTTACATGTCATTTATTCATTGGATAGTTTTTCTTAAATTTAAATTTTATTGTTTAAAAGTTATTTTTGAATAAGGGTTGATTTTGTGGAATTCCTTCTGGATATGGGTCTTCCTAGACGTGATTGGTCTATTAAATTTTAAATTTGTGTTAAATTCTTACCAAGTAAGTGTTAATCTCTGTTTCCTTTACTTTTCATTTATATTTTGCCCTATTTTTCGTTTAAAATATGCCAAATATTAAAGAAAAATGAAGATTTACATATTTCTTTTTATGGTTATAACTTTATGATGTGGCAAAAAATCACTTTCTCACGCGCCTAATAAGCTTCAAGTTAAGGGGGATAATGAGTACTTTTGCCTATCTTTTACCATATATTTTAGAAATCCTTGATTATTAATTTTTCCAATATCTCTCACTATTCATTTTCTCTTACCATATATTTTAGGAGTCCTTAATAATTAATTTTTCTAATACATTTTACATCATATTTTAGGACTCCTCAATTATTAGTTCTCCTGATGTCTCTCATCGTACATTTTCCTCTTGCTATATTTGTTAGGATACTTGAATTTTTAAAATATATTTTGCTCTTTAACATATATGAAGTTGTGTTTGATTAGTTTTTGTAAATAATATTTTTTTTTGAATCTTCGTTTACTAAAAAATCATAAAATCTAAAAGATTCAAAAGTACCATTGAACTATTAGAAATAACTTATCTATGTCATTTGTAAAAAATAATTTATACTTAATTAACTGTGTTATTAAAACACGTCAAATAATTCATTTTATTAGCACAAAAAATTAAGTGAAGTAACGAAATTATAGATCTCATAGAGTATTGTGTATATTCATGCCACATGATGATTGTGACATGCTTAATTATTATTAATCCATCGAACCCATTATTTCTTCATTGTCTATGTACATTTATCCTTAATAATTCCCCTTCAGAGTATATTAGTTCTTTGGTTATTGGTTAAGTTTATTTTACAACTAAGTGAAATGAATTTGTCCTCCATTAATAACTAGGCTCAACCATATTTTTACCATTAATATTTATTGGATAAAAAAAAAAATTGCTCTTATTTTTAGAAAGATTTAGACTTTTAAAATATTATGTTTTCAGACTCTTTTCTTATCAAAATTGGACTCTCTCACCTCCACAAAGCTTAATTACGTGAAAATATCACCATGTGTCACATTATCACCTTGTGACATTCATTCACTACTACTATCGGATTATAGGCATCATTACTTCACTATTTTTCAAGTAATTTGAACTTAATAAAAAAGTGAAATTATGCGGACAAACAAACACATGTTATTTAATTAGCTAACATGGCTATTGTTTGAATTAATTATCAATATTAGCCTCTTTTTAGCTATAATTACATGTGCATCTTTCCTCTCTTCCTCTCTCCCGCCTCTCTCCTTTCTTATACATATATAAATACAAATTATACATATACAATTATATGAAATATAAAAATACAATTTGCCTCTTTCCTCTGCTCTCCGAATCTTGCTCGCTTCTCTCCTCCCTCTTCAAATTTGGCTCGCCAGATCTACAAATGCATATGTAGTCTTGTTACTTATATACAATTATCTAATCGATATACATATAGAATTCGACAGATATACAAATACAATTCATCCCTCTCCATTCTATGACCTCTCTCACTAGCCTCTCTCCTCCCTCTCCCATCTCATCCACCTCTCTCCTCCCTCTAACATGTAGCTACAAATTGTAATTAACAAATTATAACTATGGAACCTAATTATGTTACTTTTGGTGTATGTTTGCGAAATTTCCCCTTTTAAAATTGTATTTATTTTTCATGAACATAATAATTTCACAATTTATAAGTAACTATTAAAACTTGTTTAATTCTTATACGATCTTATCAAATTAGTAAATTTTTATTAAATTTTGAACGAGCAAGGTATTTGAATATCCTAAACTTCGTATTAATAATCATATTTTTTTCAAGTTTATTATGTCAAGACTCTATTAAAAATAATCTTTCTACCTTCAAAAGATCTATTAAAAATAATCAAAAGGTAAGATAAAAATTTTACACATCATCTTTTTAAAACTTCTATCAATTTTATGAGGTATATATATTAATATACTGTATGTTCTTTGCATGTTCCTTTTATAAATAAAGGAAAAAGACATAAATTTATCCCTAAAGTTATACCGAAAAGTCAGTTACACGCCTAAATTATTGAGGCGACTTATTACACACGTATACTACTCAAAAGTGAATTTAATACCACCCTCGAAGCTGACATGAAAATAAAATTAAATAAAAAATAAAAAAGACGCGTTTGAGTAAAAAAAATGACAAATTTTTCCCACCCCACCCTTCTCCTTCACCTTACCCTACCTTTCTTCTTCCTCTATTTTTTTTAATCACAAACACTATTTTCATATCAAATTCGTCAAGTCAAGAACGGATTATTCAATTTATTTTTGTGTCTTTTTGTTGATTGTGTGCATTTGAAATAAAATAAAAAATTAGATCTGACTTTTTTTGTGTAAAAAGTTTTTAGGTTTATGCACGAAATTTAATTTTTTAATCAATGTTCATTAATCCTTCTTCTCTCGTATAAAAATTTTCTCTAGATTTATTTCAAAATTAGTAATAGTAAATCAAGCACTAATTTTTCAATTGTCTGACTAAAATCTTTACAATTAAAATATTGCAACTTTTCACAATTCTCCTCTTTGAGCTTAATTGAAATTTGTATATTGTGATAATTTTTTGTGGTGGGTTTGGTGATGGGTGAAAGATTCGTGGTGGTATGACTTTTAATTTCGATAATGACAATGAAACTCATGATTTTGATGTGGATGGTGAATTTATGATTATGATTGTGATGAATTTCAATGATTGTGATATGGTTTAATAGTTAATTAGTTAAATTTATGATGTTTGTTATCGATTTCTTATGATGACAATGATTGTGAGAAGATTTCGGCGGTGAATTTGATTATGGATGGTGAAATCTATGGTGGTGGAGAAGTGAATTTGATGATAATAGCAACAATGATAGTAATTTAATGGTGGGTTTGATGAGGTATAGGGAAGAAGAAGAAATTGGGTGACATGAATTTTTTTTAATAAAAAATCTGATGTAATTATTGATGTGGCAGTGACATATGGTGATGACGTGACGCGAGTGTGAAACACTTTCTCATCATGTGACTGGTCATATGTGCGTCAAGGTTGAAATAAATTCACTTTTAAGTAATTTAGGTGTGTTTATCACAATAGTATAAGTGTGTAACTGACTTTTGGTGATAAATTTAGGGGGTAATATATGTCTTTTGTCTATAAACACATGTTATGACAAAAGAGTTATAGTAGTTACTAAGGATCTAGTGTATCATCACCTACCCCAAAAATAATGTTTATCTTGAGCCTCTGAAAAATGGGCATAACACATAAATATTTCTTTGAATTTGATTTTAATTGATATTCATTGGTCTCCAATATTGAGTGTGAACAGATAATCACACATATCCTACATGACATTATATGTGTCATACATACCATAATACAAATCATTTCGAGAATCGAGTGTATTGACTCAAGGCACATTTATGTGAATAGAGAAATACTAATAGGACTTATTAATCATTCATTTTCCCTCAATGCTAAACCTCCTTATATGATGGTATTTATATTTATGTAATATTGTTTAGAGTTTTAAACAACAGAAAAGAGTAAGCACAAACTTCATAAATTATATTATATTGCTTAGAAACGTGAAAGTATTTAACTTAAACATTTGCTTCAAATTCAAAGGTACAATCTGCAGAAGTATAAATAGTAATAAGTGTGGAAATAAAATTTTGGCAGCAATTAATTTTGCAGCCATACTTGTTGAAATTACTAGCCATAAATGTGAAAATTGGTAGCCACCAATGTGAAAGTTGGTAGCCACATTTGTGGAAGTAGGTAGTCAAAGTTTGGTATAAGTTTGGTATTAGTTTGGTAGAGTTAGGCAGCCAATTTTTTTGTTGAAATTGGCTATCACATTATGTCATTAATGATGTAAACAAGTGTTCAAAAAACTCTATAAATAGAGTAGTAATTGAACACTTGAAGACACACCAAAAAATAGAGAAGCAATAGAGAGTAGAGAGAGTAATCCACAAACTACTTCTTAGTTTGTGAGAAAATAGTGTGCAAATAATATTATTGTGAGTTGTAAGAAATAAAAGAGTGTTGAGTAGTAGTCTTTTGACACTACCAAGTTTTTCATCAATATTATTGTATTACTTATTCGGGTATCATATTTACCCATTTTAATATTTGGTGTCGTTGTTACTCTCTTCCTATTGCTATTTAGTTTGGACATTATCCTGGGTGTGATTATCATTTTGTCCAACAACGTGGTATCAGAGCCATGACAAATAATAGTCCGTTGTCCTTTCAATACCCCCGTCTCACAAGAGAAAATTATGAAAAATGGTGTCTACGAATGAAAGCTATTCTTGGCTCTCAAGATGTTTGGGATATTGTAGACAAAGGGTATACAAAACCCGCAAATGAGGAAACTTTGCCCTCAAATGAAAAGGAGGTCTTGTTAAAGACAAGAAAGAAAGATCAACAGGCCCTCACTCTTATCCATCAATGTTTGGATGATGGCATGTTTGAGAAGGTGGCTGATGCAACCACCTCAAAAGAGGCGTGGGAGATTTTACAAAATTCTCTTCAAGGAGTTGATAAAGTAAAGAAGATAAAACTTCAAACTCTAAGGGCTAAGTTTGAAGTTTTAAAAATGAAAGAATCCGAATCCATTTCGGATTTCTGCTCAAGATTGATTACTGTTGTAAATCAACTAAGAAGATACGGAGAGAAAGTAGATGATGTGCGTGTGGTAGAAAAGATCCTTCGTTCTTTAACACCTAAATTTGATTATGTGGTGTGTGCTATTGAGGAGTCTAAAGATCTAGACTCTATGACGGTAGAACAATTGGAAGGTTCTTTACTAGCCCATGAAGAGAAAATGAAAAGGAGAAAAGAAGAGCCACTAGAGCAACTTCTTAAAACTCATGCAACCTTCAAAGGATTTGAAGGTGAGAAAAGTTACAAAGGAAATGGACAATGGAGAGGCCGTGGAGGTCGTGGAAGAGGAAGAAGTTACACCAATTATTTCAACAATGAAGATAAAGGTCACCAGTCAATTAGAGGTCGTGGTCGTGGTCAACGAGGAGGCAGAGGACGTGGAGCCTATCAAGGTACAAATGAAATCAGGTATGACAAATCTAAAATTGAGTGTTATAACTGTCATAAAATGGGACATTACTCTTGGGAATGTCGTAGTAATGTTGAAGAGAAAGTTAATCTTGTTGACAACAACAAAGATGAAGATGAGTCAACACTGTTATTAGCACTCAAAGAAGAAGATAAAGATGATTGCAGCTCATGGTATCTTGACAATGGAGCAAGCAATCATATGTGTGGCCAGAAAGATAAATTTGTGGAGATAAAGAAGACCGTGAAAGGTAATGTGTCTTTTGGCGATACCTCAAAGATCCAAATTGAAGGGATAGGTACGATTCTGATATCCTGTAAAGATGGTGGTCATAAATTGATTACCAATGTTTATTATGTGCCAAAATTGAAAAGTAATATTTTGAGTTTGGGTCAACTTCTTGAAAAAGGATATGATATTCATATGAAAAATATGCATCTTTGGCTAAGAGATTCAAGTAACAACTTAATTGCTAAAGTTCATATGGCAAAGAATAGGTTGTTTCCTTTGAATCTTCAAACTATCTATGCAAAGTGTTTGAAGGCTAATGTGCAAGATGACTCATGGTGTTGGCATATGAGATTTGGGCACTTGAACTTTGAAGCGCTCAAATCAATGGGAGACAAGAACATGGTTGATGGGATACCGCCAATCAACCATCCAAATCAATTATGTGAAGCTTGTCTTCTTGGAAAACATGCAAGGAGGAGTTTCCCAAAGGAGACTACATCAGGAACAAGTAAGCCACTCCAACTTGTTCACACCGATGTTTGTGGTCCAATCGATTCACCTTCTTTTGGTAAAAGAAAATATTTCTTGCTCTTTATTGATGATTTCAGTAGAAAGACTTGGGTATACTTCTTGAAGCAAAAATCTGAAGTTTTTGTTGCCTTTAAAAATTTCAAAGCACTTGTAGAAAAAGAAAGTGGCTATGAAATAAAAGCATTAAGGTCTGATAGAGGAGGCGAATTCACTTCAAAAGAATTTAATGACTTTTGTCAATCTCATGGAATTCGTCGCCCTCTAACGGTACCTTACTCGCCACAACAAAATGGAGTTGCAGAAAGAAAGAATAGAACAATTCTTAATATGGCTAGATGTATGTTGAAAGCTAAACATCTACCAAAAGAATTTTGGGCCGAGGCTGTTTCTTGTGCAGTTTATTTGAGCAACAGGTCTCCAACAAAAAAATGTACGAGATCAAACACCTCAAGAAGCATGGAGCGGAAGAAAGCCAAGTGTTAAGCACTTGAGAATCTTTGGGAGCATAGCATATGCTCATGTTCCACATCAAGGGAGAGCTAAACTTGACAATCGGAGTGTCAAGTATGTGTTTGTTGGCTATGACGCAAGTTCAAAAGGCTACAAATTGTACAATCCAAGAAATAACAAGGTGGTGGTGAGTCGTGATGTTGAATTTGATGAAGAAGCATCATAGAATTGGGAGGCTCCAGAAGAAAAAACATATGATTTTCTTCCATACTTCGGAGATGAAGAAGAACAGGAGACCATGGCACAGGATGCAACCCCGCCTCCTTCACCAATAAATATTGCATCTCCATCTTCTCAAGAGAGTTCAAGTGAAAGACCACATAGGATGAGGAACATTCAAGAACTCTATGATGACACAGAAGAAATTACTAATTTTGATTTTTTGTGTTGTCTTTTTGCTGATAGTGAACCAATGAATTTTGATGAAGCTGTTACTGACAAAAGGTGGAGAAAAGCCATGGAGGAAGAGATCCAATCAATAGAGAAGAACAACACTTGGGAGTTGACAACTCTTCCAAAGGACCATCGAGCAATTGGAGTCAAATGGGTATACAAGATGAAGAAAAATGCCCATGGAGAAGTAGAAAGATACAAGGCAAGACTTGTGGCTAAAGGCTACAAACAAAGGCATGGCATCGACTATGAAGAAGTTTATGCGCCTGTTGCCCGCATGGAGACAATCCGTCTATTGATCTCTTTAGCGGCGCAAATGAAGTGGAAGATCCATCAACTAGATGTCAAATCGGCATTCTTGAATGGATATCTTGAAGAAGAAGTCTATGTTGAGCAACCATTGGGTTTTGTGGTTAAAAATCATGAAGATAAGGTGTTGAGGTTGAAGAAAGCCTTATATGGGTTGAAGCAAGCTCCACGAGCTTGGAATAGTCGCATTGACAAATACTTTCAAGACAATGGGTTTACTCGTTGTCTCCATGAATATGCTCTTTATATTAAAGTTCATACTAATGGAGATATTCTGCTTGTTTGTCTTTATGTTGATGATCTCATTCTACCGGGTAACAACCCAGTTTTATTTGAAGCTTTCAAGAAAGCTATGTCCCTCTCATGTCATATTACTTGGGCCTAGAAGTCAAGCAAATGGAGGAAGGCATCTTCATATCTCAAGAAAGCTATACAAAGGAGATTTTGAAGAAGTTCAACATGTTTGATTGCAACCCCGTGAACACCCCAATGGAAAGTGGAACAAAATTGTCAAAATTTGATGATGGAGAAGAAGTGGATTCCACTTTGTTCAAAAGTCTCGTAGGAAGTCTGAGGTACTTGACATGTACGAGACCAGATATAGTCTTTGCAGTTGGAGTAGTAAGTCGATTCATGGAAGCTCCTACCTCCACTCACTTGAAGGTCGCTAAAAGAATTATTCGCTACCTAAAAGGTACAATCGACCTTGGGCTATTTTATTCTTCTTCCGATAATTTTAATCTTGTGGGATATTGTGATAGTGATTATGCGGGAGATGTTGATGATAGAAAAAGCACATCTGGTTTTGTGTTTTTCTTGGGTGATTGTGTTATTTCTTGGAGTTCAAAGAAACAATCAATTGTTACTCTCTCGACTTGTGAAGCTGAATATGTGGCAGCGACATCATGTACATGTCATGCTATTTGGTTGAGACGGTTATTGAAGGAACTCAATTTGTCACAAATTGAAGCCACAATGATTTGTGTTGATAACAAATCTGCGCAAGCACTAACAAAGAATCCAGTGTATCATGATCGAAGCAAGCACATAGACACAAGGTATCACTTTATCCGAGAATGCATTACCAAGAAAGAGGTAGAGCTCAAGTATGTGAAATCTCATGATCAAGTTGCGGATATTTTTACAAAGCCTCTCAAGTTTGAAGATTTTCAGAGATTGAGATCAAGCCTTGGAGTAAAGAAGAAAAATCAAAATTAAGGGAGAGATTTGTGGAAATAAAATCTTGGCAGCAATTAATTTTGCAGCCATACTTGTTGAAATTACTAGCCACAAATGTGAAAATTGGTAGCCACCAATGTGAAAGTTGGTAGCCACATTTGTGGAAGTAGGTAGTCAAAGTTTGGTATAAGTTTGGTATTAGTTTGGTAGAGTTAGGCAGCCAATTTTTTTGTTGAAATTGGCTATCACATTATGTCATTAATGATGTAAACAAGTGTTCAAAAAACTCTATAAATAGAGTAGTAATTGAACACTTGAAGACACACCAAAAAATAGAGAAGCAATAGAGAGTAGAGAGAGTAATCCACAAACTACTTCTTAGTTTGTGAGAAAATAGTGTGCAAATAATATTATTGTGAGTTGTAAGAAATAAAAGAGTGTTGAGTAGTAGTCTTTTGACACTACCAAGTTTTTCATCAATATTATTGTATTACTTATTCGGGTATCATATTTACCCATTTTAATATTTGGTGTCGTTGTTACTCTCTTCCTATTGCTATTTAGTTTGGACATTATCCTGGGTGTGATTATCATTTTGTCCAACAATAAGAGATAACATTAATTATTATTATTATTATTATTATTATTATTATTATTATTATTAGATCTTGTAACGGGACAATGCAGAAATTCCATCTAGGCATCTGTTATGAAGATAATTAGTGTGATCTTTCACTGTGGTTGAACGATATTTTGGAGGATTATCCTCTGATAGCATTTCAGTTATCAGTCGATAAAGCTTGGAAGATTGATATGGACTTTCACCGAAGAAGCACGCAATTGACATTCTTGATCCAACATTGTTTGAAATTGCTCTGTGCTCAACACTTAAGTACTTGTCATTTGACAAGAGCTGCAAAAAATAGGCAAATGTTATATGATTTTTAAATGTCTTTCGCAATTAACTTTGTATATAACCTTGGAGAAGTCTATTAGTACCTCCCTGCATTGAAACATGACATATTTTTATAAACACAGAGTAATAAAAGATCATGCTTAATTGGATCCCATGGACCTGTTCTCGTATTTAGATAGTCAATTAAGTGAGTTACTAAGAATTTCCTTCCTAACAGTATACTCCAAAATTCAGATTAAGCATAAATAGATCATGTGAGACAATACATTTAATTTGATTCGGATTAAGAAATTAAAATATTTACTCGCATGGAGTTGGAAATCTTGTAAACTGGGAGGATTCGGAGCCATGTAACAGAAAATTGTGTCTCTCCAAATCAAGATTGCTAGTATAAACCACTTTTTTCCCAGTATCTCGAGTGTAATACTATTTCTTAACCTCAGAATCTTGCTCAAAAAACTGTCGTGTACCTTGCAACGTTCTGTCCAAGACGGATATTGGGATTCCATGATTAACCACTTGGAAAAAACCCTATTTCTCTGATGCATCTCGAACTTTGTCCACAATCTCCTTATGCTTAATCGGATCCTCATTGATACCTTGAAGGTCTATCACTGGAAAAACAATATTTGTTTCCTATTTTTTCGCCCTGTCTTTTTGTGGTAGAATGAATATTTAAGGTACTTTAGTAATTCCAGAATCAACAAGTCCTTTGACACCAAGTTTCCAACATAATCTATACTAGTCATTTTAAATTTTTCATATTGATGTAGTATATGTTTCACCATAACAACCATAAAGTTGTTGAGAGCAATTAAAATTTCACAACAATATTATAATTATACTCAAATTATTATTTAGTAATAAGTAGTCCTAAAAATTAAATAAATAGTACTTTGGCAATATATAAATATTAGTGTTAAAAATAAATACTTGAATCATGTGCTGGACATTGTCCTAAAAAATTATTTTATATGTGTAAAATATTTTCACAAAATTAAACAGATATTCCCTGTTTAAATAGAGGATGCATGAATCAACTACTTAGTTATTATAAAACAAGTGTCGAAAATTGGAAAAGTGGCAAGGAGCGTGTAAAAGAAAGACATACGTCGACTACTTCATTGTGTCTAGGGGCGGACCCACATTGGATCCAGGGTGTTCACCCGAACACCCTCGGTAAAAAAATACACGATATATATAAGGTAAATTTCTAAAATTTTATAGATGTATATATTTTGAACCCCTCAATAACAATTAAGAATAGATGATTCAATGGTAAGACTCTTGAATATTAAGTTGCATGCCCTAGGTTCAAATCGCAACAATAACATTTTTATTTTTCGAATCTCTTGAACGGAAATCCTGGATCCGCCACTGATTGTGTCCATTTTTGTCCAAAAAAAAAGACAACTTGACAACTACATTTCTTTTATGGAAAACTGTTTATAATATTTCCCCAAAATTAAACAGGTATTTCCTGTTTAAATAGAGGATACATTAATCAACTACTTAGATATAATAAAACAATTGTCAAGAATTGGACAAGTGGCAAGGAGGGTGTAAAAGAATGACATACATCAACTGCTTCATTGTGTCCATTTTTGTCAAAAAAAAAAAAAAAAAGACAACTTGACAATTAGATTTCTTAAAACAGTCTTTTGAAATAAACCTTTATGCTACGAAAGCAAACCATAAGATAAATGAAAAATGAATTGCATTATATATAAGAACAATAATATAACACAAGGACTTATAACAAATAAATAATACCATGAAGATTTATGAAAGAAATTTGAAAAATATTTACCAAGAGGTTAACAACACAATAGATGTACCACTAAATCATGAAACAGTAATAATTTTTTTAATAAAAAGTGGTTGTCTTTTATAATTTAGAGATTTTTTTTCTTTGAATTATACAAAGAACTAACTTTTTAGGAATACATAAAAAAAATTAAATTGGTCAAAAGTTGAGAGAAAATGAAATTACACATCAATACGCAACTTCACATTTGAAGTAATTCAGAACTATTTATAATTATGTTGAAGAGAGAAAATCTTACAACTCTTACCATATATTTTGCTCTTACCATATATAATAACAATGCTTAATTTTTAAAATATATTTTGTTTTACTGACATATATTTTAGGACTACTAATTATTAATTTTCCTAATATCTCTCACTACACATTTTCCTCCTATCTTATATTTTAGAATATTTTTAATAATTAATTTTTCTAATATATCTTACCATATATTTTAGGGCTCTTAATTATTAATTTTCCCTATGCCTCTTACCGTCTAATTTTTTTGTTATCATCTATTTTAGGACTTCTTAATTATTAATTTTCACCATACATTTTTCTCTTACCATAAATTTTAGAACTCTTTAATTTTTCCATATGTTTTGCTCTTAACGTATATTTTAGGACTTTTAATTATTAATTTTCCTAATATCTTTTAGGCAAAAATATTTATTACTCCTGAACTTGAAGCTTTTTATTCGGTGTACATCTAAATTATATTCCGTTTTAATTACACCTGAACTTGTTTATTCCTCCATCACGTACACCTTTTTTGGTCAACAAAGCTCCTATTGTGACTACACGCGCGCGCGACGGCTGACAAAAGTGATGATGTGGATTTCCACCTGGATAAATAATAGGGAAACTTTCACATATAGCCACTAAAAATAGCCTAATTACTCTCTATAGCTATAGTTTGATAATTACAATTCGTAGCTACATGTTATAGGGAGGATCAAGGCGAACGAGATTGGGAGAGTGAGGAGAGAGGAGAGAGAAAAAGGGAAAAAGATGGGAGAGGTGAATTGTATATGTATATTGGTTAGATAATGTATATTAAACATATGTATTTGTATATATGGCAAGCGAGATTGAGAGAGAGAGAGGAGAGAGGTGAGCGAGATCAAGAGAGGGAGGAGAGAAGCGAGCGAGAGAAGTGAATTGTATATTTATATTGGTTAGATTATTGTATATTATACATACACATTTGTATAAAAAGCAAGCAAGATTGGGAGAGAGATGAGAGAGGCGAGCGAGATTGAGAGAAGGGGGAGAGAGGCGAGTGAGAGAGGTCAGAGAGTGGGAGAGAGGTGAATTGTATATGTATATTGATTAAATAATTGTATATTATACATATGTAGTTGTATATTCTGGCGACTTATACATAAACAAATGTGACCAATTGTACAAACTCAAAATCAGCCCTCATAATTATTTTATAATGTTAGTCGTGAATGGTAATTATAGAAAACTATAGGTATGATGAGTAATTAAGTACTATAATTTTCCCTAAATAATAGCCACCTAGATAAATTAATAAGGCAAAAAATTAATATCAAACCTTCTCACGTAGGTTTCTCACCTATAACTTTCGGACTAAGCTTCTCACTAAATGTTCTGGACTTAACCCTAAAATCTTATAAAAATTAATATTTAGTACCGGAGAGATCAGATTAAATGTCAGCACAAGACTTTTATTGTTGGTAATAAAACAAATTAATTTTTGATTTAAAAAATCGGTGGGAATTGGGGTTGCAGGGGAGGGGGTAGGGTGTTGCAAAATAGATTTTGAAATAGTTAAAGTATTCAGGTTAAATGCTACATGTCATTTATTCATTGGATAGTTTTTCCTAAGTTTAAAATTCATTTTTTAAAAGTTATTTTTGAATAAGGGCTGATTTCGCGGAACTACTTCTGGATTTGGGTCTTCCTAGAAGTGAAGTTGGTCGATTAAATTTTAAATTTGTCTTAAATTTTTACCAAATAAGTGTTAATCTTTGTTTCTTCTACTTTTCATTTACATTTTGCCATATTTTTCGTTTAAAATATGCCAAATATTAAAGAAAAATGAAGATTTATGGGGTTTTTTTGTACCGTTATAGCTTTATGATGTGGCAAAAAATAACTTTCTCACATGCCTAGTAGAGTATGTTGTCAATTTTTATGTCAGATGGACAATAATGTACGTGATGGAGGAATAAACAAGTTGGGGGAGAGGGGTAATTAATATAGAATATAGTTTAGGTGTACACCGAATAAAAAGTTTCAAGTTCAGGGGGTAATGAATACTTTTGCCTATCTTTTACCATATATTTTAGGAACCCTTAATTATTAATTTTTCCAATATCTCTCACCAATCAATTTCTCTTACCATATATTTTAGGAGTCCTTAATAATTAATCTTTCTAATACATTTTATCATATATTTTAAGACTTCTCAATTATTAGTTCTCCTTATGTCTCTCACCTTACATTTTCCTCTTACCATATACTCCCTCTTTCTCTATTTAATTGTCCATATTTTCTGTTGTAGCTATCCCTATTTCCTTGTCCATTTTGACAAATCAAGAAAGGACAAAAAAAAATTCTATTATATCCTTATTTAAACTTCTTGAAAATTTCTATGTTTTAATCATCCTTTTTAAACCATAATTAATATGGGTAAAATGATAACTTCACCATGTTAATTATTGTTATCTTAATATGTGTATCATTTCTAAAGTAGACAACTAATAGGGACAGAGAGGGTATATTTTAGTATTTCTTAATTATTAATTTCCTAATATCTCGCACCATACATTTTCCTCCTACCATATTTGTTATGACACCTGAATTTTTAAAATATATTTTGCTCTTAACATATATGAAGTTGTGTTTGATTGTAGTTTTTGTAAATAATATTTAATTTTTTGAATGTTCGTTTTCTTAAAAAAACCTGAAATCTAAAATATTCAGAAGTACCATTAAACTAATGGAAATGACTTATCTATATCCTCTGTTAAAAAATTGATAATTTTATGTCACTGTTATAAAACAAGGCTTAATTCACAGACTCCTAGTCAAGTCTATGTTTTATGTTTTCACATCCACTTTTGAAATCTTCAATTTCTATACGTAATCTATACGTTCTAGTTTCAAACAACTTCTATCCTAAGTTTTGATCTCATAAACCATAACAAATTCACTAGCTATTCCAACTAAAAAGGTTGACATTTCCAAGTTCAATTCCACTTTTGGACTTCTTTTTGTTTGATTTTTCGCTTAGTGTTTGGTATCTATATTAGAATATGACAGCAGCGGAGTTATCCTAGCTTAGGGTGAGCAACCTTCCTTGAAAAAAATTTGCGAGTATATATTTTACATATCGATATATTTGAATGTATACTAATCTAGGTTTTTTATTAAATTCTTTTAGTTCCACTTTTTAAGTTAAAAAAGAGAACATAAGTAACTTTTGTTCCATTTTTTAAGTTAAAAAAAAGGGAACAAAATTCATACTTTTGTTTTGATAATCTAACCAACAAAGTATATTCTTTTACTTGTCCAAAAGTATGAATACCCTAGCGGAAATCATGATTTTGTCGCTGGAGTATGATCAAATATGAATTTCTATTTTAACTATAAAGTCTATTTCTGGGAAAGACGCTCCCAATAATTATTATTTTTTCATTTCCAAAGGCTTGAATGAAGACCTCTGGTTAAGTATCGAAGGATCCCAACCATTTTAACAATACTGATATTAGTGACTTTGAATTTTCAGATTGCTATAGTGGACGTATGGCCATGATAACCATAAAATATTCACTTTATTTGAAATTTTCAAAGTTGAAGTTGGAGTTGTTTTTATTCGTTCTTTTTGTAATAATAAAAAAAAAACTTAGATCTAGGGGTGACAAATTGGGTAACTATTAGGATAAATTGTATAAAATAACAAACTATTAATTCAAATTAAATGATATGACCTATGTTTGATTTAATTGTAACCCGTAGCAAATAATTTTCATTCGTCTCTCTCCCCGATGATCTCACTCGCCAGTCTCGAAGGTCTATCACTGGAAAAACAAAGCGTGTTTCACCTATTTTCGCCCTGTTTTTTGGTGGTAGAATGAATATTTGAGGTACTTTAGTGATTCCTAAATCAACAAGACCTTTGACACCAACCTTAATATCATCAAACGCTTTTAATTCACTCATTCTGTCATAACTTTCCTCAACTCTAGAGCTTCCCAGCTTTTCTGTACTATGAATGATTAATTTTTACAATCTTTTTTAAGAACTCCAGCTTTTAACAACCTCATGAAACCTGATAGAGTTATCGAGCATGCCTGCTAAGATTTGTGTGAACTTGTGAGACCCGTTTCTAATCTATAAAGGAACACATCAAGTCCTTTGTTGTAATAACTGTAACGTCCCTAATAATGAGCTAGATGAAACTAGAGCCTAACACTTGTGTCATGATGTTTTAAAGTCGTAAAATGGTTAATAATAATATTTATAGGTAGTATATAATGTTTGGAAGTGTTTGGAGGTCAAATATCCAAGAACGTCCAAGACGTCCGGAAACTAGTCGAAATTGAACTAGTGTGTCATAGTGTTTTGTAGTGAAGTTTTGGGGGGATGTTTTGAAGGTGGAATTGAGTATCGATCGACATGTAAAAGGTCGAAACGTCCGAGAACGATGCCCCGGGGACTAGCCTAAGGGTCCCCGAGGAGGACCCAAAGTTGGCCAAGCAAGCTGCCGCGCCAGCCAAGATCTGGCAGTGGCTGCGTGTCACGCAGCTGGCTCAAAAATGGGCAAAAATCTTGCCCTGTGATGCGAGGCTTTAACGAACCATTCTGTCTCGAAATTTTCCAGAACCAAGATTTGATAATGCCTCCGCGACGCGCAGTAAACTCCTAGATTTGATCGCTTCATTTTTAAGTCAAATATGAGTTGGATAAAATTTCTAATAAGTGCAGGGGTCTTTTGGATAATTTGGGATGACTTATTGACGATTATTGAGTCTTTTTAAACCCCTAAACGCACTAATCAAAGCTAAACCCTCAACTCAAAATAAAATCTCTCCATTCTTCTCTCCAAAACATCCATTGTTGAAGCTTGGGAGCTCCAAGGAAGAAGACTATTTTTCTCAAGTTTTTCTCCCTCAGTCTTGTGGGTTTTTCATCACAGTTAAGGTAAGGTTTTTCATCCTTGAAATCTCTTTCTTCAAGGAGTCAATTCCAATGATTTTTCAAAGATGATCAAAACATGAAATCTTCTATTTCAACTTCTAGCCATGGGTTCTTGGATGAAACAATTTCAAAAAAAGTTTTACGATATAATTGATGTTAATTGAATAATTTTAGATCAACTCCTTATGAACCCATGCAAATCATTCAATCCTTGTTTTGACTATATTATGGGTGAATTGATCATGTCTCTATACTATTGAATTCACAAGTAGTTTACTTTGGCTTATTGAATTATGGAAGAATTATGTTAGAATTATGTGTAGGCTATATTAGATTGATAAATTCATATTGTTTTACTTTGGATTCATTGTATATTGAGATTATTTAATTGAATTGGAGATCAAGCCTATGGGTAAGAGCCTTTGAGTAATGAGTTGGTTGAATTGACTATGGATTGAAGTTGTGAGAGTGGATTGGTGGTATGCTACCCTAACTCTCTTTATATTATGCAATATAGGTCTTTAATTGTGATTATGATTGGTATGGTCCACCTATGGTGGCGGTGCTTATGTGTTATACTTGAGATGATATGGCTTCGTCGGCATTACTTTATGAATAGTGATATTATCATGTTAAGACTTGATTATGATCAATGTGAAGGACTATGTGATATATGTTTATGTGTGAGATTGAACTCTCCTAATTGACTATATATATGTGATCTTGATAGACTAGGGTGATGTCTCTAGTTGTGTTACTAGTGTGTCTTGATACGTTAGCTTTTATTTCTATATGATACTTGAACACTATTGTATATGTGCTATGGAGATGATGTGTGTGTCTCGATAGGTAGACAATGTCCCTCTTCTTGATACATGAAAGATATGTGAATATGAACATCTTGACTTAGTAGGCTTGTGCACCTTTGTCTTATATGTGTATGGATGGATGTTGAATGAAAGTCTAGGATCGGTAGAACGAAGAAATGGTACCTTTCTAAGTATATGTGTAACCTTCTATATAGAAAGAAGGTTAAGAATGAGCTATCTTTATATGTCATTGAGTGACAGCCCTAGTGGACCCATCTTTGGTAGGTGCATTATGACTAGGTAATGACTAAGCGATGGTACCTTTTCATATTCCCCTGTTTATTGAATTTACTCTAGAGAACAAAAGCTAGCACCGAGTGAATATGTTATGAGTTGTAGCTCTACTTGAGAAGGAGTGTCACATCCCGAAACCACACCCTAGAAGTTAGGGTGCAACATTGGATTACGACAAACCACACCATAGAAGTTAGGGTGCAATATTGGATTGCGACCGGCGTATTCGACCTCTCGGAGGTCTCATACAAGTCTCTCGTATCATTCATCACATATACAAAATGAAAAGTAGTGCGGAATTAAAACTTTTCATAAAACAATATAAAAGTCTTTAAACCCTTTCATATAAGTAGAAATAGGAAAACACTAAGTCTCGATTCATCATCTTAAGACACGATAATACTTGGGACACGGCTCATACGAATTTAAAACATACTACTATATAGTCTATTACAAAACTTCATTAAAGAAACATAAAAATGACATATATGCCCTCGAGTCAAATGAGGACATACTTCAACTTCTCTTGAACGATCTTCTAAGTCCAAGTCTTCACTTCTCAAAAGCTCTTCACCTACCAAGAACTATTTGATAAAATATAAAGCATGGAATTAGTACAATCACATGTACTAAGTATGCCATTATGCATAAAATCATGAAAACGGACTTTATTGGAAATATGCATCTTTTCATTTTATAAATCATGTTTTAATCATAATAACAATATTTAGCAACTTAGAAACACATAAGGAAACATTTAGACAAATTAATGCATTTTTAGGACCACTTAACAGTGAGCCAATTCAGTGTTACAGTGAAGTCTCTTCACTGTACAGTGAAGTACTTAATCTTCACTTTAGACACCCTTTAGCATGTAATTATCCCATTCAAAACTATCCTAAGATTTACTTAAGTCACACAAAGAGAGGGACCGCCCATACACCCTCTATAGATGTGCCTAAACGACCCTTAAGATTACTTATAATGAGCCACATACACACTTACAAAGCATCTTAAACATCAAGGTAAGATTGTTCTATCAAAGGTGACTCTAAGTCTCACTTGAGTGAGTTGTGAAGCGACCGCCCATACAATCCCTTAAACACACACTCAAGAGATCCTATAGACTCCCCAGGATAGAATCTTTCTCACTAAACACACCAGCACATAGATGATATGACATTCTCCTTCCAAAGGCTATTAAAAGACCTACTTAAGTAAATCAAGAAGATAACGTCCATGATTGACCTCCTCAAGATTACTTAAATAGTCCTTAAGACTACCTAAGGCTTAGATCATGTCAACAACACCAAACATCTTCCCTAACTAGAGTCATCCTCAAGACTTCCAAATATAAGACATGAAGAGATCATCCCATATGCTCTTTTCACACTTTTAGCTAAGGAGTCCTTAAGTTACTTTAGATTAGGTACTTATTCATTTACATACTTTCTAACACGAGTCATTAGTTCATTAGTTCATTTAGAAGACATACATCACATAAAGGACATCCAAGTAATGGTCGTAGACAAGACATATGGACTCTCATTAACATCTTCAAAGCCTATTGTGCAATGTCTAAGTAGCGTCTCATACCACCACCTAAACTTCATAGAACTTCTCTAATGCTAATAGGTATCCCATATGATGAGAATAGACAATAACCGACATAGACCATGGTCGTAAATCATGGAATCTGAAGTTCTATCCTACTTTGATGAGGTGTTCTACTTGCCAATGGTAGAACATAAAGATCCCACGTAGGCACATGGTTATGTAATATGAAGGGCATACTAAGCATTCTAGTCTCTTTCTTAACTAGAACTACTTCCCCCTTGCTCATACTCACTCGGTGCTAGCCTTAGTTCTCATAGATCAATTCACATTAAGGTTCATATAAATGAGTCCCATATCTAGTTCATGACCCAATTACATTCACCCTACCAAAGCAAGGTCCACTAGGACATATCTCACTATGGCGACAAGAAGGTCATCGCGACTTTCCTAAGGTATGATATGATGCCTTTCCAGCCAATCATCCTTAAGTCTATCACTCATTACATGAAGGATACCATTACGGCTTACTACTTCATAATTCATAACCTTACCACTTGGTTCAAGGTTTCACGTAAATGACCATTTTATCATCATTCAAGGTCTCACCTATATTCATTTATTCAAGACTAAGACCCTTTAGGTTCCTAAGTCAAGACATCACATATTCACATAAGCATCAAGTAAGGGACACAAGTCTACCTAAACAAGACACAACATACTTCCATTTATCACATATAGCCTATCTTCCTTTAGACTCTTAGGAATGACCCTTAACCTTATTAAGTCAACCTATTCATTACCTTAACATTATTAACTTAACCATTTTAGACTCATATAGCCAAATTAGGAATAATCATGTGTCAACTCTAAGACTACACAAATATTACATAGTCAAAGCACAACATGATTACCTAGTTAGTACCAATAGTCTAGCACATACTTGCACCTATAGATAGATATGATTATACATCATCAAATCAACTAATCAAATAGTCATATAAATTCAAGTAGTACCCACAAGGCCATGATCATCAATATACTAGAAAGTAATGCCGACAAGGCCACATCAATTCACATAGCACCGCCACCAAAGGTGGACCAAACCAATCATAACATATTGAAGTATAATTAACATTGAATAAAAAGAAATAGGGAAGCGTACCACCACTTCATCATCAACACTTCAAGCCAATACCAAATCACCCAATTCAACATCATAAGGCCCTTACCCATGGCCATGAACACCAATTCAATACACAATTATAGAAATCAATGAAATCTAAACCAATTCAATATAGATTCAACAATCTAAGATCAATTCTACAAAAATTGAATACAATTCTTACATTAATAGAAAGCCCATAAGAAACTACACATGAATTCATCAACATTAAGCCAATATCAAGTAACCCATAATTTAGTCAAAATCTTAGATTCATCGATTTCATGGATTCATAGGTAATTTAGGTTAAAATAATCAATACAACATCAATCTAATCCATAATAGACGTTTGAAAACCATTAATGCAAGAACCCATGGAAGAATCATGAAATTAGACAATTCCTCTTTGAAAACTTTGAAAACATCTTTGAAAGTTGGGATCCTTGATGAAATGAGTTTCAAGGATCAATAGTCATACCTCAATGAAGCTAATTCTTCACTTAGATGAAGAATTTCCACTCAAAACGTCACACCAAGTTCTTCCTTGATTTTGACTTCAATGGAGTCTTTGGGATTTTCTAAGGAAATTTATGGTTTTGATTTAGAAGAATAGAATATTCTAAGTGTTAAACACTTATATACTTGTTTAAAATACCCAAAAGACCCTTAACAAACCGCCAATACTCTTATTTGGAAGTGGGGTGAATTTACAAATTCACCCCTATCTTGGCAGTGGACTGCGCAGAAAAATAGACCTCACCAATGATTGGCAGTCAACGAACCGTTTGTCCACAAACGGACCGTCCTGCTCCTCCGTTGGTTGGGTCAGAGACTGTCCAAGGTTCCCATCTCACCCAAGTTCAAGTCCCCATCGACGACACCCATCGACGGGGTGTCGATTGGCCCACGAGTCGTCGATGCCTCCGTCGTTTGGGGTCTGCTTGGGACTGCCTTGTCAACCAACTTGGGTCCTTCCTCAAGGACCCTTAGGTGGTCCTTGGGGATAATTTTCCCGGACGTTTCCAACTCAAATACGATTGTCTATGAGTTTAACACCTCTCACATGAATTTCATCCAAAACGAACAAACTCGACGAAACATACATAGACACACAAGGTCGATTCAAGGAATATCTTTCGAACTTCATGTACGTTCTTGGACGTTTGACCTCCAAACTCCACGAAACTTAACACACTGACTTTACATGCTATAATAACTCATTTAAGGACCTTACAACCTCATGAATCATACATAAACATATAAAACAATATATGAGGCATTTAGGTGACTTAGTCGTCGAACGTCTTAGTCATCCCTTGACGTTTGACTTCCAATGCACCTAATACTTTAGCTACTGCCTCTATACCATATTATAGACCACATTAGGACCTTATACCACCATTACCAATATGTTAGGCTCTAATTAACCTAAGTCATTTTCGGGGTCTTACAATTCCCTTTCTCAGCTTTTCAAATAAGCCCAATCCAATTCCCCAATTATAACAATTTAGGTGTTTTCCTCCAACTATAGCAGTAGCTATTTTCTCACATATAATATGGCACTTCAATTTAGTGCTCACCTGGAAAAATATACCTATATATAATAATGTACTCAAATGTTGTCAACCTTTAGAATAATTTCAAAACCTTGGGTCAATAATGTTATCTTCATAACTTAAAATTACTATTTTTTTTATTTTTTTCTTTATATTCATGACGAGTCTACTCCAAGCTTTTTAATCTCCAACTTTCTTAAAATTAGGTTATGAATCTATATGGTTAAGTAAAAAAAAATGATTTTATTTTATTATCTTTTGTTTCAAACTTTCAAGTTTTCTTGGTAATAACTTTATTTCCATGGATTTGACAAAATAAGTATTGATTTATTTCAAATTTATAAAAGTGATTGAGATGAGATACTTAATATGTTACAACAAATTGATTAAAGTTACCATGTAGTAGACTTGTTAACTTGACAAGAATATAGTTAAAAGAGTAGGCAACTTTACTTGGTAGTATTAGTATAAAATAATGAATTTAGATTTATAGAATGTAAGTCTGCCTGCAATATGGTATATTAATCCAATAACGTAAAAATTATTTATATCAATTTTAATACTTTTAGTGCAACGTAAAAAAAAAATGTTATGAAAAAAAAAGTGAAATCCTATAGGGAAATGTAGAAAACAATTATATGCTTATGAATTGTTTTTTTTTGTGGGGATCGTTTCATTTCCCTCTTTGGGAATTATAGAAAAATTCAAATGTTCAATTGACCTTTGTTTTCTCATTTGTCACAAACTTAGAGGAATGAATTTTGTTATAATGACAAATTAAAAAGCTATTTGTCCATGTAAGCCATTTTGGACAAAACTTTAATTTTCTTTAGAACTGTTTTTATCTAAAATATCCAATCTTGATGTTAGCATCTTTCTTACATTTAGCCTAATTAATTAATTAAGTTCGGTCGATTAACTATTTTTAATGGATTTTAAACGATGCCTAACCCCTTCCCTTTAGATATGTTGAATCTCATATTTAATAGACCTTAAAATGAAGTTTAACTTAGGTGCCCTAATTCACCGTAATAATTAGGTGGCGACTTCTTGACTAAGTTATTACCTTTGAAATATTTAAGTTGTTAATTATTGTGATACTTGTTACTCCTATTCCAAATCTTATTCTTAATTATTGTGATTTATATTATTTTATGATATTTTCTTTATTCTAATTTATGTAGTACTAAATAATATATGTTATTTTCTTTATTCTAATTTATGTAGTACTAACAAAACTTTTACAGTGCACTAAATTTTTTAGACCTTTTAAATATTTTAAGTTGCTAATTATTATTATAAGTAATATTTTTCATGTAATAATGCAAGAAAAATCTAATTTGCCTTTTCAAAATAACGGTTAATTAAGGGCAAAAAAAATTATAGATAGAGGTGAGCAAAAGCTACATGAGATGTGATGGGCAATTTTCTATAAATAAGTTAGAAATATATTTGCAGCATGTTTATAAGGTTTTTTTACTACGTTATATACCTATCAAAATCCAAAAGATCCACCATATCTTATTATCTTTAAATTTGCCTGTGGTTTAGCACACACAAGTACTTCAATCATTTTTTGTCTGGACGATTAGGTTAAAAAAGAGAAAAAAAATACATTTGGTTAACCTTTTTTTTTTTCGAGATACACTTTCTATTGAAGATAGCGACGAAATCAAGAATTTCATGAAGGGTGTCTAATATTTGTTTTTTGGGCAAATGACAAAAATCACAAACTTTTAAAACAAAATTATTATTTGTCCCTTAAAAGTTTATAATTACAGAAATCCCTCAAACTGATACAATAATATAAGCGTTATACATTAATCTGATGTGCGTGATACATTAATAGTTAAATAAAATACATTATATTTTACATATGATACACTAATCTGATGTATATTTTATACATGATACACTAATCTGATGCGCGAGATATACTAATATGATGCGCGAGATACATTGATTGTATGCGCGAGATACATTAATCTAATGCATTGATACATTATTTTGATGCATGAAAATAAGGGATTTTGAAGATTTATAAAACTAATAGGGAACAATGATAATGAGAGTACTTAAAGGTGGAATTTTTGTCATTTTTCCTTAATTAACCCCACCCTAATACTAAAATATCAGTTTCACATTGTAAAGTGCATTACACACGTGTCTAGCCAGTTTCAGGTTAGTTTCACTTAGAGCCACATAAAAAATTGTATTTATTTATTTTTAATTATCGAAAGATACATCTTTTTGCACCACAATAAAAAACCTCATTTTTTTTAGTTCTAATCTAAGCACTAATCTTATTGATGAAAAGTGAGGAGCTTAAGGGTATAATTGAAGATGTCATTATTAAAAGAGGTGAGGTTTCGAAGAAGAAGGGGAAAGAGCTGGGGTAGGGTGGATATATATATATATATATATATATATATATTTGGTACGACGAATTCACTTGAAAATTATTGAGAGAATAATTAAAATATCTAAGAATTAAATAGTTAAAGTAAATTTTACTGCCAAATTCAGAGCTGGTATTTTCAATACCACATAGGTAAACTTTTCCTACCCTATAAAACTATGAATAATTTCAATAATTATTTCATTCATGGAGAGAACTAAGGGAAATAGTCCTAGTATCCTACTATTTCCATGGTTAGGTTTTGGCCATGTAAATCCCTTTTTGGCACTTGCCAAGAAATTATCAAAAATGAATTTTCACATATATTTTCTTTCTACACCAATTATTCTCAAATCTATCAAGGAAACCCTAGATGAAAAAAACTCATCTATACAACTTGTTGAATTTCACTTGCCTTATTTGCATGATTTACCTCCTCATTACCATACAACTAAAGACCTCCCTTCTCATCTTAACTCCACTCTTATTCAAGCCTTTCAAATGGCTTCTTCCATATTTCCAAGCATAATTGAAACCCTAAAACCTAACTTGATTATATATGATGGGTTCCAACCATGGGTAGCAACTATGGCTTCATCATACAATATTCATGCTATTATGTTTTATGTTTCTTCAACTTCTGGTCTTGCCTATCTTTACCACCAATTTCTTCATGGGACTTCAAACCTTACATCTTTTCCTTTTTCTTCATTGTATCTTCATGACTATGAGATCAAGAAACTAGATATGAAACCAATAAAATCACGCGATGAGAAAGCCTTTGGATATGTGGTACTTAAATCCTTTGAACAATCTCATAATATTGTTTTGTTGAACACTTTTAGGGAGATTGAGGGAAAGTATATAGATTATGTTTCTACCATAGGAAAGAAGGAGTTGATACCAATTGGACCACTTATTCGTGAGGCGGCCCTAGGTGAGGAGGAGAATTGGGGGACAATTCAATCATGGCTAGATAAGAAGGATCATTTATCATGTGTTTATGTATCATTTGGAAGTGAAAACTTCTTGTCAAAGCAAGAAATTGAAGCAATAGCAAAAGGGCTTGAGCTAAGCAAAGTTAATTTTATTTGGACAATCAAATTTCCAAAAGGGGTGAACACAACAATAGAAGAAATGGTTCCAAAAGGTTTTCTTGAAAGTACAAAGGGAAAAGCGATGGTAATTGAAGGATGGGTACCACAAAGTCAAATTTTGAACCATTCAAGTATTGGAGGTTTCGTAACTCATTGTGGATGGAATTCGATGTTAGAAAGCATGAGTTTTGGCATACCATTAATAGCCATGCCTATGAATCATGATCAACCATTGAATTCAAGATTAATGGAGGAACTTGGCATAGGGGTGGAGATTTTGAGAGGTGAAAATGGGGAAATAATGAAAGAAGAGGTGGCAAAAGGAATAAGGAAGGTGGTAGAGGATAAGACAAGGAAACAAGTTAATTTGAAGGCAATGCAATTGAGTGAAAAGATAAAATTCAAAGGGGAGAAAGCTATTGATGAAGGGGTTATAAAGTTGTTGAAGCTTTTATGTTGATTTAGAAGGGAATGATGGATTGAATTGAATTTGGACACTAATAAGTTGAAGCTTATGTATTATTTCATAATGTATTATATTGTATTCTTTCGTACTGTAGTGTTTTAATAAATATAAAATTTGGATAGATTTACATAATATCACATCTTCATAATTTAGGCGACCAGTACCATATGTCCATACAAAAGAATTTAAGTAACAGTCATAACAAACTTTGTAGTTAGACTAACATTACAATACAACAGGTAATAACCATTCAAACAAGGTGTATAAGTATTTATTTAGATAATAAAGATTCAAATAAAAGAATTTAATATACAAATAATATCGAATGTTGTATTTAGCTAGAAATAATTAGCTTCTTATGATCATATTGTCTAGTATGAATTCAAACTCTAGAGAGGATTAATACCTATTATAAGTTTGAAATGCTTAAAGGAAATACATATAATGCTTAAATTATTGGGCAAAGCATAGAAATCACATACTTTTAAGGTAAAATTACCATTTGTCCCTTATAAGTTTATAATTACAGAAATCCCTCAAACTGATACAATAATATAAGCACTGATACATTAAAATGATGCACGAGCTACATTAATCGTTAAGTAAGATACATTACATTTTATACATGATACACTCCTGATGTACATTTCATACATGATACATTAATTTGATGCGCGAGATACATTAATATGATGCGCAAAACTAAGAGAGATTTTGGAATTTGTAAAACTAATAGGGGACAAAGGTAATAAGAGAACTTAAAAGTGAGATTTATGTCATTTATCCTAAATTATTGCAGACATGAACAAGATACTTCAAAGTTAAAATTCACCATCAAAGAGTATTTTGAGATGAATGAGATTATATTCCTTTTTCTTTTCCGAAGATTTCGAACTCGATTCGTGAAAATAGAAAAACTTAATCTTTTCCCTATATAAGTCCTACTCAACACAAATCCATATTAATCGAAGCAATATTGAAATTTGGCCAAATAATAACATGTCACATGATGATTGATCTATTATTTCCCGAATTGAAAGATATTATTAGTGGCCTAAGACAAGACATATTAATCAATAGAGCCCATCAACTTTGACTTAAATAAATAAACAGTGTAAAAAAAATTTACAGACAATCAGATCACCACTCCGACAATATTTAAAGGTAAATCTTTTAATAGTAGATTTGTAATTTTGAAAAAGAAAAAATAAAGACAAGTTACCTTTCGAAAGAAAAAAAACACAGTTATCTCGAAAAGAAAAAAGGGGACAGTTTTTGGCTAGAGCTGTCAATATGGGCTAGACCATCCCATTCGGGCTAATCAATACAGGCTTTGGCATTTTACGGGTCAGGCCGGGCTAGCCTATTTTGGATGTGGGCCAGAAAACGGCCGGCCCAACCCACAAGTACGTGGGCTACAGGCTTGCCGGGTCAGCCCAATTTTTTAAAATTTATATTATTTTTAGAATGATTAAATTAAATTATAATTATAATTTAAAAATATTATCATAAGTATCGCAAAATAATATTACATGAGGTTAATGTTACTACTTTTTAATCAAATCTACAAATAAAATTATCTTTATAATATTTATTATGTTTTTTTTTTCAAGTAAAAGTATAAATATCTAAATAAAAATATTAACCTAATTGTTTTGAGTTTGGACTCTCTTTAATCTTAAATTTTAATATTATATTATATTTTTTAATTAATTTTTATTGGCCCAGGGGCCAGTCCTATCGATATTTATCAAGCCTCATAAATCAGCAGGCTTATTCAGGCCGGGCTAAAAAACCCTTTTCTCAAATAGGCTCCAAAAATCGTAGCTTAGCCCTATTAAATCCCGGGCTAGGCCAGGCCGGCCCAACAGGCCTAACCCATATTGAAGGCTCTATTTTTGGCACAGCTAAAATAAACTATGACCTCCCCTTCTATTCAAAGTGGGCTATATTTTCTCTCTTCATGGAGATTTAAAAAAGAAAAAATAGTATATAATAGCAAATTATTAATTCAAATTAAATATTATAATTATTGTTTGATTTAATTGTATCCAATAGCAAATAGTTGTTATTTCGCCTCTCTCCTAGTGAATCTTGCTCGTCACTCTTGTTCTGTCCCTCGCCTCTCTCGCTTTTTATACAAACACAAACGTATAAAATGTGTTTGTATTTGTATAAAACGAGAGAAAATTGTATATATACATATATTTTCGTTTCTCTCTCTCCTCTCCCAGATCTCACTCGCCACTCTCTCAGATCTCGCTCGCTGCCCTCGCCTCTCTCGCTTATACAAACAGAAAGAAATGTATAAATTGTGTTTATGTTTGTATAAAAGCGAGAGAAATTGTATATACACATGCAAATACATATATCTTACTCCTATACACTTATAATTATACAATACAATATTCCCCTGCCCAATTTTCTTTTGTCCTTCTCTCTTTCTCGTTTTATACAAACACAGATTATACAATTGATCTTTTGTATATGTATACCCAAATAGAAACAATTTATATACAGCTGCTTTCTATTGTAAATGTATAACAAATTATACATATTTAAATTTATGTTTGCTATGAAGCGCAATTATGCAAACTATAGTCATAGCATACAAATATGATTTTTGTGTTTGCTATATGTGAAAGTTGCTAAAAAAAGAGTTATCCTTCTACAAAACGAAATACTGGTGTCTTTCAAAATTCAAAAAAATCAAGGATTATAAATCAAGATGAAAGGTGGGATATATGTGAGCTAATAATGCAATAAATTGAAGGCATAAAACATTTATATTGATGTCACAACATTATTTATACATGATATACACAAATTTGCTTTCTTGTATATAACCAAGAAAACATTTTTTTTTACTTTTCTTTCTTTGATACTACTAAACCCTCTAATATAGGATAACTAAGAACTAAAACATAAAAAGAAAGGAAACCTTGTCCAAACATCTCCTCAAAGTTCCTCTCTAAGACCAATCTTTTCATTCCAAATATGAAACATATCACATTAAACACCACTAAAAATGTCAAAGGAACCATAAATAACTTAGCACCTTGGAAATCAAATTTACCCTTTTCATATTTCCTTAATTTCTCTTCATCTATAGCTTTGTTTGTTAACCTGAAATTTGCCTTTGCAACACCAAACCACTTCATTAAAACATCTAAGCATCCAAATAAGCAAGCTGTGACTGTTTTTATTATCCAAATTCTTTGTTCATTCCACCATGTTCTTAAGTTGCCACCACTAGACATGACTTCATATAAATGTTGAGCTAGAGATGATAAGAATATGGTTGTGAATAGTGCAAACCATGGGCTTGTCACCTGTAAATAATAAATAAAGACAATTGAATAAGTCATGTAAATGAATTTTTCAAAAAAATCATTATTTTATGTCTCACACGTCTGACACTAATTCTGATTTAATTTTTTAAGTAGTATATCATCACCAAGGATGTAGTGGGATAGATAAAATTCATTTTAATCAAAGGTCTTAAATTTGAATCTTGAGAATGTAAAAATTTCTTATAGTAGGGGATGTTTCCTCTTTAATGGGCCCTATGTAACATAATCTGACTTAAACCACACCGTTGAGTTTCGGATACCAGATGGTTAAACAAAAAATAAACTAGTACTTTCATTAATCACCACTATAGTGTAAGGAAATTCCCATCAAGCCTTTTGAAGATGGACTTTCTTTCTCTCGTAATCAATCACTCATATGTCCATCTCGACTTGCAAAACCGGAATTTTTAAACATATTATACTTGAAAAGATTTTATATATAAGTGATAAAATTAAGTTTTTACCTTAGGAAACAATGGAGTGCCACTCAAGAAGCACAAAGGTGGAACAATGCCATAAAGGAAGCAAGGAATGGAGAGAAAATGTGAGAACATGAAGTATCCATAACACATATTTTGGACTAAAGGCATTTGTGACATAAGCCCATAAGTGAATGGGCTGTATTTTGAAAGCCCAACTTGTACTAGCCCAGAAGCCCATTTCATGAGTTGGACCAAAGCGTCTTTCATATCAATGGTGCTACAACCAAGAAAACATGGCCTCTTTGGGTAAAGATATACTGATTTCCACCCCTTAGAATGCAAAAGATAGCCTGTGTATGAGCTCTCTAGTAAACTGTTGTATGAGTACCCTATCTGAAACAAACCGTTTAAGCTTTTAGATGAAATAATCACATAATTTAACAGACGCAAATACAAAAGTATTAATAGAAGTGTCAAAATAAGGTCATGAATATATGACACATCTAATTTAGCTCTTTTGACTCACTCAATTTAGTATATCCAAAAATTGGGCTAAGCAACTTTTTTTATTATTATTTGATGTGTTATATACCACCATAATAAAGAAAAAATATAATTAAACATAAAAAGAGTTATCGAGTTTGAGTTTGAGTTCGATTATATGATTCATTATTTACTCCATCTTGACTCGACTCATTTTAATCTTGAATGAGTTAATGACTCGTTTATTTAACTTAACTCATTTTAACCGTTTTAATTCAGTTCAACCCGTTTATTTAACCTCCGTAAAAATATATATGGACTAGTATAGTAATAGGATGATACTTACTTCTTTACCCCATCTTGTATTTTCTTCAAAAGTGCAAGAAGCAAGAGTTTTAGCTTCATCAATCATCTCATCACATAGAACATTCTCCCTTCCATTTCTTTGATCATTCAAAGAGTTAATGAACTTTCTAGAAGCACCAAACTTTTCTTCTGCCTCTTGAAGTGACTCCTCTATAAACCAAATATATATTTTTTAATTAATAAATACTCATAGAATTATATGCTTAAAAAAATAAACACAATTATGTGTAAATTAATAAGATGAAAACCTGATTGATACAATTGAGATTCCCACTTGTATTCTAATTGAGCTTTTTGAAAAAGTGTAGTCATATTATCTTGGTTAATTGGAGTAGTATATAATGCTTCTTTCTTCAAATAATAGCCTGTGCCTGCACAAACTGTCCCTCCTACTCCATCCATCCCTTGATACTTGTTCTATAAAAAAATAAAAAAGAGAGAGAAATGAGATTTTAAGGAGTATATACTAATGATTTCAAAAATATTTATACAATCAGATCATTTATTATACGGATGAGCAAACATATACTACTTAATTAGCTAACATAGCTATAGTTTGAGTTAATTACGTCTCACAACTTAATTTTAGTTGTAATTACGTCGACTCTCTTCTCTCTTCCTATCTCTCGTCTCTCTCCTCTTTTATACAAATACAAATTATACATATACATATACAGTTATATGACAGATGTACAAATACAATTAGTCTCTCTCGCTCGCCTCTCTCCTCCCTCTTCAATATCACTCGCCAGATATACAAATACATATGCATACCAGTTACATCTATACAATTTTATGATAGATATACATACATATACAGTTCGCCTCTCTCCACTTTGTGCCCTCTCTCCTTCCTCTCCCAATCTCGCTCACCCCCATCTCTCAATCTCGCTCTCCAGATATACAAATACATATGTATATCACGTTTGACCCGACCCGACCAGGTAGACGCCCAAAAATTGTACATATGTTATGAAGTTGAAGAACATAGAAATGTATAGAATACAATTATTGAAACATATATTAAGAGGATGTGTAGGTACCTTGTATGCTGATCTTGATTGAGCATCATAGATGTCATTTTTACTAACATTATAAAAGGTTTGAGGGAATTGTACATAGGAAAGAGTAGTAGAAATGTTATGATCAAGATGAAAACACATTGCTTGCTTGGCTGAAGAAGGGTCATTGCAATACATGTCACAATCCAAAACAAGCATATATGGTGCATTGCTCATTACCCCTGAAACCCTAAGCTGCATGTCATGTCACCACAAACCAATAATAACAATAAGTGATTGTTCAAAAAATGATCGATTTCTAGTAGTGATTGATAATGATTTTTAAATATAGGAAAGTAGCTAGGTTAGTAAATATTTTTTATGTGTTATCCGAAACGTACATACTGACCAAAATAATTTGAATTCATGTTATATATGTCTCATTTAGCGAGAAAGGTGCCCCTACTAGGGCTGATTCAAAATCAAAACTTCTGACTAAATGATCTCGTCATTACATTGTTAGTATGTTTTGTAGCTTACTATTCTTTATATATCTCTACCATAAAATTTTACATGTAATTGACTTTTTTAGATGGGAATAAACAATATATTCCCATTTAATTTCCTAGACTCTTTTTTTTATATAACTATTTGTGATTAATCTTGATACTAGAAAACTAGTGTTAAAGTTGATGACATATAAACTCGACCCCTTTATGCTATTAAAAGTTTTCTTTCAAATTATAATTTTAATAATTGAATATTAAATGAACGTGACATACTTTGTGCAGAACAATATTACTTAATATTACTTACTAGGGCATTTAAGGCTCCAGCCTTGAAACGATGAGGGCTCGATGGTCTCCTCTCACGTGACATATAAACTAATTGTGGCAATTTGCTTTCCTTATTATCATGTATCACCTGCACCTCATAAATATTTGATTATTATCGTATTAATATGATGAAAAAAAATTATTTTAAAATATTAGTTAAAGTCTATACAGTTTGACTCTCGCACTACGTACGTCTAAAAATTACTATTGTTTCATTTTATCTTTTCTACTAAAAAATATCCAGTGACTATTTCCGTGTATATTTTAATTGAATCAATAAGAAAAAAATATATATATATCTAGCGACTATTTATAGTCTTTTAAGAATCTATTTCTCCTTGTGCATTTTTTCAGTAAATTGAGACTGAAAAATCGTATTTCGTAAAACCTCTATTTTTAATAATATCGTAAAACGAGATAAATAAAAGTGAACGGAGAGACCTCAATATAGGGAGGTCGATCCATTCTGACGGACCCTTCAACACTACTGGCTTTCTCTATATTTTTCTTGAATACTTCATATGCCGCCTGCACAATTAAATTATATTTCACTATCTTATATATGTATAATAAATAAAAGTCCATATTATAAAACAATAATAATAAAAAGGTTCAACCATGGACGAAATTTTTGTTGAAATCACAATTATAAACATATATTATTTAACTATATTGAGTTTTGGGTCGATAAGTTAAAGAATAATAAAAATCTCGATGGTTAATGAGATGGATCGGCTCCTTAAAAGGCTTGCGTAATCCTTCTATGTATAACCGATTTTTAGAGTTTGAGTTAGATCCAAAATCTTAATTTAATATGATATCACATCTTTTTAATGATAATTTTACTACTTAATAGTAAAAAAATAGGGAAAAGGGTTCGAAATATATCCGAACTTTGATCGAAATTGTTGTAACAATCTCAAACTTTGAGCATGACTTATTATCCACCTGCACTATTTAATAGTGTATTTTAAAGAAATATATGTGCCCACATGGACACGTTACTATTTATAATGATGCAATATTTGTGATGTCCACGTGGGCATATGTATACCTTTAGAATACACTATTAAATAATGCAGGGGGTAACAGATCCTTTTCAAAGTTCGGAATTGTTACAATAATTTCGATTAATATTTAGATACATTTCAGACTTTTTTTTCCAAAAATATGATAGGAATCTATGTCACCACAAAAATAGTAAGAATAAAATAATTATTGATAATGTCATTAAATTTGAAAGAGAAAAAAAAAGGTTTTAAATAACTTTGGAGGTAGTTGTTAAAGATGACGGTTGGTACCATATTATTGTTCTTAAATTAGTCCGCTAAGATTTTGTTGAACAAGGAAGAATTCAAGGTGACTATTGTAAGAATATTTCTTTTTTATATATAGTGTGTGTTAATTAATGTTGCTCAATTTAAATAATTAATTAATATACTCAAATTAAAATGTTTTATGTCTAAATCACTTCAGGAGTAGAGAGAAAGATTGTGATGGAGCGTTGGGTACGGATTAGTCGGACGTCAATGCGATGAAGTTCTGCATCGATGGTTGGAGGAATAATATTACTCTTAATTCTCCCGTGCTTTAGTAATTGCGCTCCCTAGAGCACTATCATGTAGTTAGGTAGTGACAATAAGTCCGTAGTGACGGGAATCTAATTAGCTCTTACATTTATTTTTCCTCATGATATCAAAGTCAAGTCTATCTTAATTCTTGGTTTACTTGATATTGTACTTTCGTGTTATATTATTCACGCTCTAGATATCTCGTCCTCAGAATGCGAGGGTGTTAAAATCCCTCATAAATTATGGAAATTGATTTATTTATCGTCAGTCTCTGTAATAACATATTAATTCACCATAACAACAATATATTTTCTGTAAAATTGAGTTTTCATGTTTTGATATATATTATATATTCTCTATAATAACATTCCATTATAGCAACCAAAAGATAATCATGACAAACGGTGTTATTATATACAAAAAAGTTTTGATTGTATGTGACTTTGACCAATCTTACCTCGTATATTAACTTTTCGGATTGATTCAGACTCAACGTCCATTTCTTTACGGTAATAATGAAACATTTTATCGTCCAAATTAAAAGGGTTAAAAAAATTACCTTAATATTTTCCTCTTCATTCTTGAATTCATTTCCTCTAAGGATCAAACATTCATCATCACCAAAAGAAGAGAAAAATGCATCGGGGCAAATAGTCTTCACTCCATACTTTCTACAAAAAGGCACTTAAACCCTAGCAAATCCACATGCCTCCTTAATAGCATACAACGTAACGGTGGCGCCACCATCATCGGAGAGATAAACGGAGAGTTTTTCCGATGGATAATCGAGTGACATAGCCGATAAAACCGTGTTCATAACCTCAAGAACCGGTTCCTTAGTAGGATCAGCCGTGCATATAAACACGTCGATGCCCGGTAACTCGGAATCAGCCGGAATATTTTCCTAGCATGACGGACCGAGCTACCGGGCGCCAACGGAAGGATTGTGTAACTAACCATATTATAGTGAAAATAACCTCAGAAATTGTAATAAGTCCCCATGAAATAATTGATACATTATCTCCTTGGAATAAATTTTTTATTCTATAGTATAGTAACCCTAATATGGCTGAAAAATGTAACAAAATATGGATTCTACTAAATATTGCACGTGGTTGTTGTAATGTGCATGTATTTAGATAAGGTGCACCCATGACCAAATTTTTTTTTTTTTGCACTTTGTTTTTGAGTTTGTGTTTAATATATGGTGATGGTATATATTGCTCCTTCTATATATTGGAATTTAAGAAAGAGGGTCTAGGCTAAAAACAAGAATTATATACTATAAAATTATATATAAAAAAAGGGGTCGAAATCGACCGATAGAGTTGGTTGTTAAGGAAAATTGATATTAAATCAACGGATTATATTGTACATCATCAATTTTTCCTAAGTGTGTTTTGTGAAATCGATAAATATAGGATCGGTTAAAATTGAGGGACAGTCGATCCTAAAATCGATGGATAAGGTCTAATTTTCAAAAATATACACAAAAAATATAGCTACTTGAAATCAAACCTAGATATTTTTTATGACTTTATTTGGACAATCCTACAACTCGATCACACGTGCTCCTTGATAAAATATTTCCATAGTTTTTATTTATACTCTTTAAATTTGCAATCTTTTCACTTCAAAAATTGATCATGTCTGTCAATTTTTTAATAATAATAATTAAAAACCTAGGCACTGCGGTTATTTTCTTTTTTAACCTTTTTTTTTTCTAAAAAAAAAGCCAATGGACATTATTTTTAGTAGTGAAGTTGAGGGTTTAATTTTTATGAATTCTGAATTTTACACTTAAGTATTTATAACTGGATTCGAAATTACAATTTATACATACATCAATTAAATTTCCTAATATATCATATAAAACATGGATTAAATTACTCAAATCTATCGAATTCATATTTGACCACCTAAAAACAAGTGACAAGTATTTTGTTTTATTGGTAGTGATAATAAATAATGTTACATGTTGGTGAAACGGCATCCTGGTGAAAAATAACAAAATAAGATTACTTATAAAATGTATAAACGAGCTGTTTTGTGATACTTCTTTTTGTTTCATTTTATCAATAATATTCCATATTTACTATGTTTAGATTTATTGAGCACCAATTTCATAAAAATGTTATAAGAGAATATATATGTACTTAATTATATCATGTCTTAACACACTCCATATCATATGTAGCTAATATTTCTTTTCAAATGAAATAAGTAATTTTTGAAATTTGAATGACGATAAACTATGTGTTGATGTTGTTAACATGTTATCTTTTTATTTTTTTAAAAGATAACAACAAAAGAACGGCAAAAACATATGTATGTGTCAATTTTAAATTTAATTGAGAGTCTATGAAAAACAGTCTTTATTAAGATTGAATTATTAATTAATTTGTGTACACATTATCATCCTCAGATTTCACTGTAAAATTATATGGGGTATATTATCATAATTCTAAAATTGAATTATATATGTAGTAGGGTGCTTTTATTATAGTATTCATATGTGATTAACTAATTGTTGCGTATCGTGAATGTTAATTTGTTCGAATATATATATGAAAATGATATTTTGACCTTATATCAACGAAAATGACTAAAATATTATTATTATTTATTATTTTCCATCCCAAATTGAAAGCCATGTAATCCTAAGATTCTTAATTATGTCGTCTATGAGTATTTAATTATTAATACCATTGAAGATAATGACTACAATGTTAATTAATCCCGTTATTTGTCTAAACGCAAGCATGGGATAAGTTTTACTACTATTATTAATTAAATATAGTTTATTTTTAATTAAAAAGTTAAAAAATACCAACTAGTATATTCCATTAGTCCCTTGAACCAGCTGATTTTAAATAACGAAATGAAAAAAAGAAAAGAAAAGAAAAGGAAAAAAAACATAATATATGCTATCGAATTTTCATGTTATGTTATATCATTTCTTCCATAAATATTACAATAGTTTTGTTGATTGATTAATTCTTCCTTGTATCATCTTATTTAAAAAGATGAAATTTTATGTTTTTCTTTTATACATGTAAGTCTATATTATTATCGAAAAAGTACTAACTATCAATATATTTTAATTTCTGGCCTTACTCCGATCATATAATAGAATGGCATTGAAACGTTGAGCTCAAGAGTTAGTAGTGCATGCTATCGATAAAATCAAGATGTATGAATTAACAACATATTTAACAATAAATACAAAATTAACAAATACAGAACTAGAAAAATGCTCTTATTAATGGAATTTACACCACTTCTACTTCATTTGGAAGAAAAAGTGATTTCATTTCCTTTATGCATTTTAAATTAAGCAATTTTTCTTTTACTATAATTTTATGGATAAACTATCTAATTATACGAACATTCAAGTCAGATACATCTAAATATATATATTTTGTGCTACCGAATTCAATCAAAGTAAGGAGAGGGAGACGAGCAACAACAGAAGGGAGACAAACAAGATTTATCTATGTATTTCAAATACATTCGGGTCACACTTGACACACACAAAAATTTAGATATATGTATCTACTATCTAGTGTGATTACATTTATAGAATACAAGACATAGGAGAGTGACGAACGAGATTTGTATATGTATCCTTGATAAATGCAAATCCACTTGAATATAGTTTATCAAGAACAAATTACACCTAATTTTGACCCACGTATCCCGAAATACGCACCATAAGATTTGTAATATTGCTGAAAATAGGAAATTTTTGAAGTTTCATCCTTACTCAAACAATGGAATTGGGGCAAATATCCAACATAGCAAGTACTAAAAATACATCTAGTACATAACATCAATTTTATCAGTCACAGACATTATCTTTGATGAAATATAAGTTGGAAATTTCAACCACGGTTCACACAGCTTTGATGTTAACCAAAAAGTTTCAGGAAAGAAGTCTGCATGAATCTCGAACGAGGACAGTATATAACCTCTATCATTCAATGAGTAATCGGAAAAGTTTCATGTAATGTAGATGCAAAAAGTAAAGGAGTAGAGCAAGTGACTCGCCATGGCTCCTCAAAAGGCATTCTCCAGCTGAACGTAGAACGGAGAATTGTTGTGTAGAAAAGAAATACTAACTTGTAGTGATCGTTCACTACAAGCGAGTATTTCTAAGCAAGTTCTTCAGGATGTGTCTCTCAATCGTATCCTAGCTGGAATCCATAAATAAATGAAGTTTAAACACAGCATATGAAGGGAAAAAACGAGCAGATGCTAAGCATGATCAAAGTGGATTTGAATTAAAACAGCAGCTAAAATTTCGATAGGGGTAAGGAATAACCTCAAAGACAGGAAGGATCAAGCCAAACTTCCAAAGACATCAATTCTTTCTCGATGTTCCATTGTGTTTTCCAAACTTCCGTGAAGGTGTAACACCATCAGACAGAGGTCTTTTAGATTCCATAAACCGTTTGACCCGACTGATTTTGTTTTCATATTCCTCCAAATCAAGAATTGCTTCCTCCAATTCATCGGACTCCAACGAAATTTCACCACTGGTTTCAAACTTGTCGAGTAGGCCCAACACTTTTTGAACCTCATCGGTAGGCCCAACACTTTTTGATGCATCATCTCTAATAGGTGAAATGTTTGCAGCTTCTTTTAGTTCAGCTATGTTTGAAAATTGATCAAGTAACTTTTCAGATTCAGAGCCCCTTTTATCATCCAAGGCAGGTAAAGATTTTGCAGAGCTATGAGCAAAGGAAGATGCATAGGATGCGGTTTCTTTTAACATGTCGTTTGATCTGTTTGCAGCATCTTTTGAGCTTTTGACGTCCCTCGGTAGGTAACCAGACAAACGAGTATAGCGAGATGAGTTTGACGACGATCCAGTTCTTGCCGGTCTGCCCCTTTTCCCTTTAACTATAGCATGTCCTACAATTACAAGCCGAAATCAATTGGACTTTATCAGGTAGATAATTCTTATTTGACAGAAAACAAAGATGTGATAATTTTAGTTGGAATGCATTAAAACTGTGATTCTAGGAGACACTCCTAACAATGGTACGACAAGATCCAGCGATCACGAACTGTATAAACTAAATGAGTGCAGAATGAGATTCAATTAATCGGTTTCTTCTGGGAGAAGTGCACAGAACTGATCAAGATAAACTTACTCGCACCTAGTGTTCCACACCAAATAACATCAACTTACCCTGGTTAAGTTATTTAACTAGGTGCAAATGTATCTTTATTTAACGAGTGGGGGTTAATGTTAACTGCCGATTAATGTGCAATACCACTTGCTTTTACCAGCGCAACCAGGTAGCCTAGGAGATCAAAATTCATATATTGGTTTAAACGTAAATCCATCTTTAATCTTTTAAAACTATATATTTGCCTCGAAATACAAAGGTAAAGAAGCATGTTCCAAATTAAGCAATATGAATGCACATAATAACATTATTTAAATCATATTTACGACCCCTATGCCAGAGAAAGAAAAGTAATTATTCCAAAAACTACACATTGAACCATGACTGAGAGAAATCTAGTGATGCAATCCTTCTAGTCAAAGAAAGACAAATTCAAATAACAGTCATTTGAGGAATAGCTGCAGCATCACATGCTTATTGGTAAAGCACTAAAGGGGCCATTTTGGTTTAGAGACGAGTTGTGCAGAGATGAGTAATGTAGGGATTATTTCTTTTTGGATGTTTAGACTGATATATAGCAATTAGTGCACAAAATATAAACAAAATAAAGTTTGTCTACTAACATGAGGGCTAGTTTTGGATTTTAGTGTTATTAATTCATGTATTACTAAGACCTACATTCTTATTCAACACTAATTCCAACATAACGTGGGCATGTACTAAAGAATGGTAGATTTTATGTGGAGATTAAAAATCCTACCTAGACCAACCAACCCCTAAAGTTACAAAATGTTTAGGAGCAAGATCATATTTTCATTGGACCAACAGAACTTATTCATTGACATTACAAAATAAAAAACATCACTTCCCGTTACGATCTCTTATGTAATTTTACCCCTATGGATACAGAAATAAGTTCTTTAACAGTCAATTAAGAAGTTTGTATCACATAATTGTTACCTTGACTAACAAGTTTAAGCAGCTGAGGATACTGACGAGAACTTTCACCAACCTGCAGTGATTAAAAGACAAGTATACAAAAGAAAAATAAGCACCAGAGGAAGGAGTATACAGCAGAATATATGTCAAGTAACGAATTCTAACATAAGAGTAAATGGTTAAAATGATTGAATGCTTTTCTTGAAAAAATTCCCTGACCAAAAAGAAGCAACCGTGCACAGAAAAGCGCCCATTCTTCAATAAACAATCATTACTCAACTATGCCTCAACGTCATATCAATTTGAGTCAGCCATAGAAATCCCCTATATCCATTCTGCTCTACTTAGGTCCATTTCATATAAATACGAAATCATTTTCCTTTCCAGTCAAATTAGTTATTCTTTAATCCCGCAATATATTTCCCTTATCCTTGCATAGATAACATTTTCTAATACTACTGACTAATTGAGATATTAAAAGTTTAAGGACAGAACCTGTGATGCAGGCATAACCCAACCACTCTCTGGAGACCAATCCAAGGATGGACGCAAATCCTCGACAAAGGCATCATAAGTTTTACCTTCACCCAATGGAGGTGGCAACAACTCAATCTAACAAGAAAAAAACACGAAGTATTATCAAACAAATCATTAGCAAAAACACGAAGTATTATCAAACAAATCATTAGCAAAGATATATGGTGAGTAGAGGATGGATCTTCAAGGAAAAAAATTTAAGTGCACAACTAAAGTTCCTTTTAATTATCACATTGATTTGAAGAAATAAATCTCAAGTAAAGGCATCATGACAGTCCCCAGAAAGTAGTTATTTTGCCTAAGGATCTCAAATAATCAACCAATCGACCAACTTTCAAATTTCAATCCCAAATAAAGTTGTAGAATCATATGTAATCATAGCTCTGTCCAAGTTCAATTCATTCCAATACAATGTTAACGGTATTATAAATACACCATAACAGTAAATACCTGTATACCTACAATATCCTTAACAACTTTTTACAGTAATTTATTTCTAAAGGACAACTAGGGGATTCCTAATGCAGATAACTGGATATCAGCAGTAAAAACACCAACAAATTAATCAGCACGTGTGAAACTTAAACAATACTATTACCTTAGCTTTACCATTGTCAAGTAACTTCGTCACTTGTCCGGACCAATAACAGTCATCGTACAACCAGTCAACCAAATCGCCCTCCCTCAAAGTACCATCAAAAACAAGAGTTGCATCCGAATTTGAGCTGACATCACACACACTGTTTTTCAAGTGGACTGGAGGATACTCAGGCCGCAGCATCAGTTGCCCCATCTGATATAGCTCTGTCCATGCCCATTCTATAATGACAATCACAACGAGTAACAATTACTAGGATATAGTGTGAAAGCAACAGTGTATCCAAATACACAAGTTTCTCAATTCACAAATCAAGAAAACTCTGAAGAGTAACTTGTCATGACATATGAGGTTAACCGATACTAAATGCTCAGCATTTAACACTGAACTCAATAGAGCAGAAATGACCAGTGAATTTTATGGCACCCTGGACCATTTTCGAGGATTGAAAGAGGGAGAAGACACTCTTAGGTGGATTCATCATAGCAAAGGTGTCTTCACAGTTAGCTCTGCCTACAAGAACCTGAATCAAATGGGGACTCAACTCAGATTTTTGCCTTGGAAGCTTATCTGGAAAGTCAAAATTCCATATAAGGTGGTAGTTTTTACTTGGTTGGTAGTTAAAGAGGCGGTACTAACACAGGAAAATCTAATGAAGAGGGGAATGCATATGTGCTCTAGATGTTTTTTTTGTGAGCAACAGGCAGAGACAATCAACCATCTGTTTCTTCATTGCAAGGTAGTTAGGCAACTGTGGCACTTATTTACCATATTCAGGGGCACAAACTGGACCATGCCACAAAGGGCAAGTCAGGCTATAGAAAGCTGGAACAATGAAGGCAGTGGTAGTACAGACCAAAGCAGATGGAGAATTGTCCCAGCAGTGATTTGGTGGACCATATGGAAGGAGAGAAATATGAGATGTTTTGAGAGTGTTAGTAGTCCTTTACACAGGATTAAAATGAACTGCACAATCACTTTTTGCTATTGGTACAGTTTGGAGTATGTAGATGATCCTATAGCGGTTAGAGATATCCTAGGTCCTTTGTAAGATTAAGTAGGATCTAGTTTAGTTTTTGTTTTAAGTACACGCAACTGTATGTACCTCCATGATGTAAATTTGGGACCCCAGCCTTTAGTGCTGAAGATTAATACACGAAACTGTTACCTTTGTCAAAAAAAAAAAAGAAATGACAAGTTACAGCTAACTTTCTCCATTTGGTATATCATAGTGGTAGTTATTCAAAACTAGCTGAGTTTTCGAGTTGCAAGCTAATGTAACCACAACTAGGGAAAATGTAAGAAAAAATGCTGGAACTGGAGATAATTATGAGAATATAATATAACATAACAAAATTTGTGAAAGCTTCAAGTAGGAGGCAATGAAGATGAGAATTAGGATTTGTAATTCAGTATTTCTGGGTAAGTGAAACACACCAGTGTACATGCTCATTGACATAAACATCAGCATATATTGACCAAGAACGGAAGCATTAAAGAACAGGTTGTAAAGAGCAAAACTCCATTGATTCCAATGACATTAATAGAAAAGAAGGTAATTAGCTGAAGTTGTTCAATGACAGAAGGCAATAGTGCTAGCAGCACAGTGACATTCTCCCTGACAAACACTAAAAGGTACCTAAAAGATAGATCCAGCAAACTAGGAGGTAGTGTTTCGGCTCACTTACTCTAGATCAATAAAACAGCTCTCAAGAATCAAAAACGTGAATAAAAGAACCAATACTACTACATTAAACAATTTCTCTGTGATCGCATATTTATCAACTTTATTTAGCCTCGGTTGGAACGAACATCAAGAGGATGTGTGTCCAGCTCCAACTCCCAAATTCTGCCAAGGGAAAGAGTCAAGACAACTTAGACATATAAAATGTTTTTATGTCTACTTCTGATACTGCCAAATATGCCAGATTTTCAAATGAGTGATAAGAATTTACAACTGCTACAGCCTTGAGATGGAAGTATCTTAGGTAACTTTTCACAACAACATTTTGTACATGTATTTAGCAACTACAACTGCAGAACCCGCTTGTGGGATTTGACTAAGTAGGTTGTTGTATTTAGTACGAAGATATGCCATTAGATGGTAGTCTCTGCATATAATCTCCATGCATTGTCATATAAAATTCAGATATCAAGAAAGTAAATTATCCTCTGAATTAAACAGAAAAAATGCACCCATGAATTTAAGCATCAAAATTGCAAGGCATGAGGCATTCTGTCAATTAGCAAGAACAATAAATTAACCAGAACATATCAGAGAACATACTTATTTTTGATAAAGTTAAAGTTAACATATCAGAGAACATACTTTCATCTGGATAGTCGAAGTATTGCAATAAGGCACTCAAATGTCCTCCTCTGCGGCTTATCTCCTGAATCTGATATTATATATATACAAGAAAAAAGTAACTGCATCATAGTCTACTTTTTTAATCAATAAAAAGTCTTTTGTCTGGCAAAAAGCAATTTATTTTTATTGATAACCAGCAAAAAACAATTATTTAAATGCAAAATATGGAAAAGAGTTGAAATCTCTAAAATGAAATGAAAAAGAAAAACTAAAATCCTATATTACTGCTAACCCCAATCAGCCCAACAAGTAACAGCAGGCTGATGAAACATTGATTACAAATAACAAACTGTCTTCGTCCAAAAGGGTAAGTTCTGATTCAATGACTTTAATTTGAGGAGAACTACCAAATGGTTCAACATAGTAGTTATGGCAGAAGTTTTACAAACTGAAAACTTAAGCAGTTAGGATTGAAGCAGTCAATGCTCTAAGAACTTGCGAATCTCATACAAATTCAGGATATTACTGAGCAACCATAAGCGTACGTTTACAACTTTTTTCTATTCTTACTGACAGAAATAAGAAACAATAGCAGTACCCTCAACAAATAGAAGCCAAGCATATGCAGTTCACAGCAAAGCTCACACAAAGACATATAAGAGTTCTTCCTTTGGTTTCTTTTTTCTGAAACGGCGAGAGGACATAAAATAAGTAAAGAAAATAATTAAACTAGAACAAATGGATGAATAACTCGAGACAAACGGATCGTGACCAAGCTATCCAGGCAACCACCCCCACCCCCCTAGAATCCACTAAAATATCCCACTAATTAAAGTTTGTACCTTATATTGTACTTCCCACAACCACCTACTGCCTCCGAACTATTGACTAACACCAAACTAAAGCATTATGCATGATAGAAAGCACAGAGAAAGTCCAGAAGATGAAACACTTTGGTACCACAACTGTTTTTTTAATGAAGATGTTATATTAGCATGGCGTCAAGTAGATGCAGAGTAGTTACTGTTGGTACCAAAAGTGTTTGTCATGTTTGTAATTGATATGTCATCAACAACAACAACAACAACGGCATTATAGCCCTAAAATAGAAACCCCTCCGGATAGTTGAGATGACATAAGCTGTATATGACTTACTAAATAATGATAAAAAATAAGGCTATATATAATTTTGCATCCATAGAACAGTAAATAGTGGTAATGTTCATAGGACGTGTGGTATCCTGATGAGAAATATATCCTGTCTATGCAGTCCAACGTCAAATATTTATCTTGCTACTATACCCTGTGGCGTATTTTTGTCTTATCATATTCACAAAACTTATACAATGCAATTCTTGTAGATAACTGGTCATCATATTTTCTTCAAGAAAATCTTTATAGGTCATTGAAGTAGAGAAAAAATAATTCTGCACAAAGCAGAGCATCAAAAGTAACAAAAACAACAACATACCCAGTATAATAACATAGGCGGGGTCTAGGGAAGGTGAGGTGTACACAGACCTTACCACTATCGTTGAGGAGGTAGAGAGACTATTTACAAAAGACCCTCGACTGGAGAACAGGTTTGAAAGAAGAACAAGAATAAAAGGCATTAAAAGTAAGCTCTCAATAAAGCAAAGTTCAGACAAGTGGACGACTTTGAATATGCTTTTACTTTAGGGAAGGCATGAGCATTTCAGTACAAGTTTAAGAACACTCACTGCACCTCTATTCAAGTCATAAGGATAGCATATTCTGTAACAATTCAAACAGAATGTGTCTATCTACTAAAAGAGTAGTTAAGAGCATTATTAGAGAACCATGTGAGTATTAAGCTCAAAGTTGGCCAAGAAATAAATATACTCTTAGTGCAAATTAATTTGGTAAAGAGAGCAAGAAAACTACATCAAAGTGACCATGAACTTGTTCAAAAAGGACTAGATACAACTAATAAATATTTTTCAACATTTAAAATGAACCTGGTCTATATACTTACAATCCAAATAATATAATGTGCAAGACTCAAGCTCATGCTATACTCCTCACGTATTTTTGTACCTTACACCGAAACCACGCTCCACGATATCCACCCTCCAAACAACTTGCTTCAGCTGTTTGCCCTGCCTTGAAAGGTAATTGATACTTCTGGTCCATGATATCTTTACTAAACAAGCAGCTCTATCAAAAACTGATTCTGCAAAATTGTATGTAAATTTAGACAATCATAGTTGTATTATCGATATACAAATTTTGATAATATGAACCACACAACGTCAATGTTGTTTAGGAATGAGCACGGGATTATAATTCATGAATCAGGATCTCAATCATTAACGTGTGTATTGAATAAGTTGTATTAGTAATGTTTTTTTTTTTTAAACTGAAGGTGTATTATAATGTTGAGATTAGTTATACTGGAATTATTTCCTATTCACTGATTGGTTTTGGTGTATTAAGGAGAGTTTTGCCTTTAACCATGCTTATTCATGTATTAATTGCTCTTGTATTGCTAATACCCTGATTTGCTATGTATTAGTTATACACCCTATAATGTTGAATAGGAGGTATCTGAAAATCTTACCAAGCAAAGGACTTAGCATACCATGACTAATAGTTTTATTAGATTCTCTAATACATCCTATCAAACAACCCCCAAGTGTCTTTGATTTTAGATATGAATCTTAATCAATCAAATTTTGATCGATAAGTATGCTTTTTATTTCAATCATTTGATAGGTCTAAATGAATTTGAATGATTAATGTAAATAGTGCATTTCACCAATATTCTACTCCACATCTAACCACCCTCATGGACGCCTTTGCTACCCCATTATTATCAACCACCATCCTCTGCCATCAACCACTTCTGTCCATAACCCCATATTCGACAATCACCGCAATCAATTGTCACCACCATTAGCCGCCATTACAATCATCACCAACAATTGCCTATACCACAACAACCACCATTCGCTACCAATAATCACCACCATCAATCATCATTATATATCGCTAACTATGGTTATCAATCGTCGCCAACCATAAGTTATCACTATCATCCATCACAATTATTAATTGTCACCACCATTGACAACCATCATCACCATTACATACCGCAAGTTCAAATTCTCACATTTCATCTTATTTTTAACAATTCATTCCAAGTTATATTTGCCAACATAAACGTGCCCTTTAACTTGGCTTCAACTAGCATCATTGCCCTCCAACTATGGGTGTGCACAAGTAGATATGCATCCTACGTGGCAATTTGTGTCCAACGTGCATTATGGCATGTAAAATACGTGTGCCAAGTTTAAGTGTATTTATGCACACCCAAAGTTGGAGAGAACAATTATCAATTGAGGCCAAGTTAAAGGGTACATTCATGTATTATGTCTTTCTAAAATTTGCCTATCTTGCCCTGGTTTTTGCTTCAAGATCTTGATCTTGGTCATTTGGTTCTAGGTTAACTCAGAGAAATCACTGATGCACCTCAATTCAGTCTTTTGTCAAATAAAATGACAATTTACTTCAATGTGCTTCAATTAATTCATGAAAAATCAGTCTCAAAGTAATATGTATTGAAGCTTGATTGTCACATATCAATTTTATCGTGCATCTTTTCCATACCTAATCTTTTGGAGAAATTGTTTTTTCATACAAGCTCTATTCTTCCAATTTGTCCAATATATACTTCCTCTGTGAAATGAAAATTCCATTGCTAGATTGTGTTACCTTTATACCTAGAATGTAATCCAACTTACCAAGGTCTTTAGTTTGAAAGTGACTAAGATTCAGCTTAAAATGAATATTGTTTTCATTCACTTCGAATCAAACCATGCCCTTTGGTGATTACTTGAAAGCATAAGGAGATCGAAAGCCTACATACTAATCCAAAATCCTACTGAGAAACAATCCTTGACGAATAATCCATGTCGACCTCGTCAACAAGTTCATTGTTCTAAAACTGTGGCATCCAAGTCAGCTTGCGCACACCTCAACTAATTCTATGGGATCCCTATTACCTCCCACTGACAACATGTACCATGTACCATGTAACTTTGTTCACCAAAGCTCGGATAGACGTGAAGAAATCACCTAGTGTTTTTGTCTCAATTGGGAGATGAACTCGAAACATCATGATTCTTAACCACTTCATTAATCACTAGGTCACACACTTGGATGCCTTTCTGCTCAACAAGTTCATTCTAAAGACATTTTATATATCTAAGGGGTAGAAGTGACCAATGAAACATGGTTGCTATTTAATAAGTACACATGTCTACATTTGTCACATTTAGATTCATTGCAACCCAACAAGGAAAATTACACAGAATATTATATGGGATACCTTAGATATTCTACATTTATAGAAAATTTACTTACCTTGTTAGCTATGGATTGATTGTCTACCATAACATACATACATACATAGTCAATGAGAAGTTTTTTCTATTAAACATACCTCCTTGTTTGGACCATTAAATAAAAAAGAGTTAAATAACATAAAGAAGATTAAAAAGCAAAACTTTGGCATCATAACCAAATGGATGCACAATATACTTGGAATAGAATCACCACAACTTTTAGTCTAGTAGTATCAATAGAGCATAAGTGTAAGTTCGATCTTTAAGAGAAATTTGGTTTTGTAGTTTATTACAAATGTTATTCAGTCATGCGACATTTTTCATATCACCAAAAGTAAACTGGGAGATCTTTACAATAGCATTTTTTTTCAAATTATAAGTAGGCATAGAAGATTATTTCATCAATTTCACTATCCCTTTATCTCACTTCCCCACACAATAATAACAACATTCCTAATATTAGTCCACATGTGGGATTTGGAGAAGCATGGTGTGGCAAGTCTTACTCCTACCTTGTAGATTGTTTCCAATAGACCATGGGCTTGAGTAAAACATAATAAAATCTTACTATCTAGGGTTATGTCCTTAATAATGGAGACCACAATGTTTGACTACCTACCAATCTTCTACCCTAATTCTCAACCTATATATCTTACCATCTAGAGTAATGTCCTTAATAAGTTGCAAAATGTGTCATATCCATACCTAATATAATCAACTCTCGCACTACCTCATTGAAGCATTTGTTCTTCACATGTCTGAACCATCTCAGTCTATATACTCATAGATGTCTACCACAAAAATCACTCTTCTTCTAAATATCTTTAATCTAATTTTATCCATTCTTGTGTGACTCATACATCCATCTCAAAGGTGTATGTTGGTATAAATTTACACATGTTTAGTTGGTGGAAACATTTTTTCTAAGAAATAATTTCCAAAAAACGAGGAAAATTATTTTCTTAATAGAAATAAAAGAAACAAAAACAAAATCCATAAGTAAGCATTTCAAGTTCAGCATCTCCTACTTCAGCTAACCAATGCCTCCAACCCTCACACCCAACAAGCAATGTTGGTCAATCCAAAATGGCCATAGCCAAAAAAGAGATTACAAAAAGATAAATGGATGAAAAAAAAATGAACAAATTAAATTACATACCTTAGAATATGCAATCAATTTAAGGATCCCAATAGAACTCCACTTGTATATATTCGGCGCAGGTATGTATACTTAGTTAAATCTAATATAAGTAAACAAAAGGTTAACCATTCAGATGAAACCCTAAAACAGAAGTTCTAATTACCATATTGTCTGTGTTATACATACAGGCCCAAGCCCAATATATCTATTAAAGGAGTTGAAAATAATCACTAATGACCCAACAAATGAGGTTGTCACGTGTTATTAAATGCCTAATAGATAGGCTTATCTATTTGGTAAACCACCAATCTATAGTATTTCAACATCAACCTTCAAGGGTCGTTTGATTGGAACAACTTATCCTAGGAATAAATTAAACTACATATCTTAGGATATGTAACCAATTTAGGAATCCCAATAAAGTTTCATTTGTATATACTCGGTGCAGGTACTTATATTAGTTGAATCTAATATAAGTTGCCAAAAGGTTAACCATTGAGAAAAAACCCTAAAATAAAAACAAAAGTTATACTTATCATATAGTCCTTTTAATACATAGAGACTCAAGTCCAATAAATTTATTGGGGAATTTGAGAATAATCGTTCATGACCCAATAAATTGAGATTGTCCCGTGTTATTAAGCGCTTAATAAATATGCATACATATTAGGCGTTTAATGACACGTGACAACCTCAATTTATTGGGTCAGGAGTGACTATTCTCAATTTCTCTAATAGATACATTGGGCTAGGGCCTACACGTATAAAAAGGACAATATGAGAATTATAACTTTTGTTTTAGGGTTTCTTCTTAATGGTTAACTTTTTGGCTATTTATATTAGATTCAAGTAGTATATTTATCCGCATCGAACATATATGAATGAAACTTTATTGGAATCTCTAAATTGATGCATATTCTATATTCCAAGGTATGTAATTCAATTTAATGTTTAATTTAATCATGAGATAAATTGTTCCTGACCAAATGACTCCATAAAGTTGAAGTCAAAATACTATACATTAGTGGGTTTACCAAATAGATAAGTATATTATACCTTTAATAACATGTGACAACTTCAATTCATCAGGTCATTAGTGATTATCATCAATTTCTCTAATAAATATATTGAGTTTTGGCCTCTATATATAAAAATGACAATATGAGAATTATAATTTTTGCTTTAGGATTTCTTCTCAATGACTAACCTTTTGACTACTTATATTAGATTCAATAAGTATATGTACCCGCATTGAATATATATAAGTGAAGTTTTATTTGGATTCCTAAATTGATTGCATATTCCAATGTATATAGTTTAATTTGTTCATGGTTTTTCATCCTCTATCCACTTTGTACTTTTTAATTTCTTTGATTTTGGTTATAACCATTTTGGATTGGCCAAAATTGCTTGTTCGGTGAGATGGCCAAGGGTTGATTGGTTGAGTAGAAGATACTGAACTTGAAATGTTTACTTATGAAACTTGTTTTTGCTATATTTCTATTAAGAAAATCATTTTCCTAGTTTTAAGAAAGTTGTTTCTTAGAAAAAAAAAATTTACACCAATTAATATTAATATATGAAATGAAAATTCATTGTTGCATATTCCAAATATATACCTAATACCACCTCCAATCAAGCATACAATAAAATAATACTAGTTTTTATATTGAGAATCATACATTATACCTCACACCAAATGATTTTTCGATGTTTTGCATCATTCCACCTCGAATGCAAATTGCAGCCATAACTTTCCAGTTCCGGCGAGTTGTTCCGGCGAGAGAAACATGAATCTGAACCTTCTCTTCTTGGAGTGAAGTCATATTTTTGCAGAGAATTGGTGACGGAATCAGAATTTTCATTATCAAATTATTGGACAGAGTGCACAGTAGTACCGTCGATTTGCCGCCGCCGCCGCCCAATTAAGAATAGTCTGAAGGTGAATTAGGGCTAATTAAAAATTCGGTTTAAGGGGGTAATGTTTGGAATTTCTCAAAATATTATGTATTAACTGTCGAGTACATTTTTATTTCTGATGTATAAAAATGACAAAAGATTTTTTTTTTTTCATTAAAGAAGTCAATTTTTACTTCTTCTTTTTTTTAAAAAAAAAAAAATCCTTAAATGTTCTTACTGCTACTATTCTCCAAATATAAACATTCTTATAAGATTATTTAAAAGTTTGAGATTTTTGCTTTAGGTAGAAGTTAACTTGAATTTCATATTAATTAGGCGTTATTTGTTGAGCTTTTCTTTTTAAGTTGTTATTATGAGTTATTTTATAGAAGTTTTAAATGCATATATTTAGAAGATTATTATGTTTTTTATTAATAATTTTTTGACTTATTAATAATGTCAAGTATATGTGTGTATATTTACATACATAAACACAAAACACACGCAGGACTATAACATCTATAGCTTTATGCATATTTCATAACTTAATTTGGAGAGAAATGAATTATTTGTTGTAATAAAATGTCCAAAAGTTTAGACATGTATTATTATGAAATATTAAAAGTAAAATATATGAGTTGTAAAATAGATTTCGAGGATTTGGCAACTTTACACCTTCTTTCAATAGTTTGGCAACTTAACACCCTTCCTAAGATAAAGTTCTTCTTTTGGTTGTGTTATCATGACCGCATACCTACAGGCAAACTCCGAATCCTGCCCACTAACGTCTGTAAAATCTGTGAAACAACTTTGGAAATCACCCACCACATTTTCGTTGAATGCACCATTGCCCAAACTTCTGGAACCAGATGAATATACAACTTCCGTTTTCTGTCCAGTCTTCCAGCAATGCCAACTAGCTGCTTGCCTTAAGAAATCTCAATTATGCTCTTACTAACCCCCACATAAACTGGGCTACCTTCTTCCCCTTTACCATTTGTCACATTTGGCTATATTGAAATAATAATATTTTCCACAATATCAAAAACTCGATCTTTATCTCCATGGTTAGTGTTTGCACCTTGGAATATGAGTATACCGGCAAATAACCCTCCATTAACCCTTCCGATAAGCTCACCATCCATGTTCGGTGCAAGCCACCTCCTCAAGGTTTCCTTAAACTTAATTTTGATGGCTCCTTCTTGTCTTCTTCACTGGTGGGTGGTTTAGGTGGTGTTTTTCGTGATGCATCTGGTAACTGGATAATGGGATTTAGCCAATATCAAAATGGTTTCAACGCCAAATCTATGGAACTAATGGCTCTACTTGCAGGCATTCTGTTAGCCTATCATTACAACCTTGCTCCACTTGAAATCGAAACTAACTCTTCTGAGGTAATCACCATTCTATCAGATAACTCTAATTCACTATATGGCTCTCTTCTCTCCTCTTGCAGGTACTGATTGAGGAAATTGCAGAATCCCACTATCATCTATAACTTTTGAGATGGTAACAAGGTGGCACATCACTTAGCCAAAGAAGCTTGAAATAGCAATACTAGTAATAGTCTTGTTATATTTGGTAATCCACCTACTGGACTAATTCTTACGCTAGAAGCAGATATAGCAGGACATATAAGTACTAAAAAGTGTCCTTAGGAGCTTGTATTACTAAGTTGGAAATAATAATTGGGCAAATGACATAAATAACATACTTTTAGGGTTAAATGATCATTTGTCCCTTATAAGTTTCTAATGACCCAAATCCCTCAAAAATATACAAAAACACGGATACATAATAGGGCTGATACAATAAAAAGGTGGCGGATACATTATATATTTTGTCACATTTTTGTATCCGCCTCATTTTTCATCACATTTTTGTATCCGCATCATTTTTTGTCACATTTTTGTATCCGCTTCATTTGACTTAAAAATGAGGAATTTTAGATATTTTTAAAACTAATAGGGGATAAAGGTAATAAGTGAACTTAAAGGAGGAATTTTTGTCATTTTTCCATAATAATATCCCGTATGTAACCGCTACTTTAAGTTTCTTTTATATATATATGAATTAACAACATTTTTAACAATAAATACAAAATTAACAAATACAGAACTAGAAAAATGCTATACTTTTACTATACTTTTATGGATAATTATCTAATCATACGAACATTCAAATCAGATACATCTAGATATATATTTTTTATCAAATACAATCAAAATGAGAGGGGCGAGCAACAATAAAAGGGAGGCAAGCAAGATTTATCTATGTATCTCAAATACATTCGAATCACTTGATACACACTAAAATCTAGATACATGTATTTGCCTATATCTAGTGCGATTACATATAATATGATACAAGACACATAGAAGGGTGACGAGCGAGATTTGTCTATGTATCCTTGATACATGCAAATCCACTTGAATATAATGTAACTAGAACAAATTACACTTAATTTTGACCACGTATCCCGAAATACGCACCAAAATCTAATAAGATTTATAATATTGCAGAAAATAGGAAATTTTAGAAGTTCCATCTTTTACTCAAACAATGCAATTGGGGCAAATATCCAACATAGCAAGTACTAAAAAATACATCTAGTACATAACATCAATTTTATCAGTCACAGACATTATCTTTGATGAAATATAAGTTGGAAATTTCATCCACAGTTCACACAGCTTTGATGTTGACCGAAAAGATTCAGGAAAGAAGTCTGCATGAATCTCGAACGAGAAGGACAGTATATCACCTCTATCATTCAATGAGTAATCGGAAAAGTTTCATGTAATGGAGATGCAAAAAGTAAAGGAGTAGAGCAAGTGACTCGCCATGGCTCCTCAAAAGGCATTCTCCAGCTGAACGTAGAACGGAGAATTGTTGTGCAGAAAAGAAATTCTAACTTGTAGTGATCGTTCACTACAAGCGAGTATTTCTAAGGAAGTTCTTCAGGATGTGTTTCTCTCAATCATATCCTAGCTGGGATCCATAAATAAATGAAGTTTAAACACAGCATATGAAGGGAAAAAACGAGCAGATGCTAAGCATGATCAAAGTGGATTTGAATTAAAACAGCAGCTAAAATTTCGATAGGGGTAAGGAATAACCTCAAGACAGGAAGGATCAAGCCAAACTTCCGAAGACATCAATTCTTTCTCGATGTTCCATTGTGTTTTCCAAACTTCCGTGAAGGTGTAACACCATCAGACAGAGGTCTTTTAGATTCCATAAACCGTTTGACCCGACTGATTTTGTTTTCATATTCCTCCAAATCAAGAATTGCTTCCTCCAATTCATCGGACTCCAACGAAATTTCACAACTGGTTTCAAACTTGTCGAGTAGGCCCAACACTTTTTGATCCTTATCAGTAGGCCCAACACTTTTTGATGCATCATCTCTAATAGGTGAAATGTTAGCAGCTTCTTTTAGTTCAGCAATATTTGAAAATTGATCAAGTAACTTTTCAGATTCAGAGCCCCTTTTATCATCCAAGGCAGGTAAAGATTTTGCAGAGCTATGAGCAAAGGAAGATGCATATGATGCGGTTTCTTTTAACGTGTCGTTTGACCTGTTTGCAGCATCTTTTGAACTTTTGACGTCCCTCGGTAGGTAACCAGACAAACGAGTATAGCAAGATGAGTTTGACGACGATCCAGTTCTTGCCGGTCTGCCCCTTTTCCCTTTGACTATAGCATGTCCTACAATTACAAGCCGAAATCAATTGGACTTTTTCAGGTAGATAATTCTTATTTGACAGAAAACAAAGATGTGATAATTTTAGTTGGAATGCATTAAACTGTGATTCTAGGAGACACTCCTAACAATGATACGACAAGATCCAGCGATCACCAACTGTATAAGCTAAATGAGTGCAGTATGAGATTTAATTAATTGGTTTCTTATGGGAGAAGTGCACAGAACTTATTAAGACAAACTTACTCGCACCTAGTGCTCCACACCAAACAACATCAACTTACCCTGGTTAAGTTATTTAACGAGGTGCAAATGTATCTTTATTTAACGAGTGGGGTTAATGTTAACTGCCGATTAATGTGCAATAACACTTGCTTTTACCGGCGCAACCAGGTAGCCTAGGAGATTGAAGAGAGAGCTTTAAAGAGGAATGATAAGCATAGTTCAAAATATATATTTACGTCAAAATTAATATATTGGTTTAAACGTAAATACATCTTTAATCGATTAAAAATATATATTTGCCTCGAAATACAAAGGTAAAGAAGCATGTTCCAAATTAAGTAATATGAATGCACATAATAACATTATTTAAATCATATTTACCACCTATGTCAGAAAGAAATAGAACTACTCCAAAAACTACACATTGAACCATGACTCTGTGAGAAATCTAGTGATGCAATCCTTCTAGTCAAAGAAAGACAAATTCAAATAACAGCCATTTGAGGAATAGCTGCAGCATCACATGCTTATTGGTAAAGCTCTAAAGGGGCCCTTTTGGTATAGCGACGAGTTGTGCAGAGAAGAGTAATGTAAGGATTATTTTATATAGCAATTAGTGCACAAAATATAAACAAAATAAAGTTTGTCTACTAATATGAGGATTAGTTTTGGATTTTAGTGTTATTAATCCATGTATTACAAGACCTGCATTCTTATTCCACACTAATTCCTACATAAAATAACACAAATTCCTACATAACGAGGGCATGTACTCTAAAGAATGGTAGATTTTATGTGGAGATTAAAACTCCTCCCTAGACCAACCAACCACATAAGTTTCAAAAAGTTTAGGAGCAAGAAATATTTTCATTGGACCAACAGAATCTATTCATTTACATTACAAAATTTAAAAAAAAAAAATATCACTTCCCATTTTGATCTCTTATGTAATTTTACCCCTATGGGTACAGCAACAAGTTCTTTAACAATCAATTAAGAGGTTTGCATCACATTATTGTTACCTTGACTAACAAGTTTAAGAAGCTGAGGATACTGACGAGAACTTTCACCAACCTGCAGTGGTTAAAAGACAAGTATACAAAAGAAAAATAAGCACCAGAGGAAGGAGTATACAGCAGAATATATGTCAAGTAACGTAATTCTAACATAAGAGTAAATGGTTAAAATGATTGAATGCTTTTCTTGAAAAAATTCCCTGACCAAAAAGAAGCAACCGTGCACAGAAAAGCGCCCATTCTTCAATAAACAATCATCACTCAAGTCATATCAATTTGAGTCAGCCATAGAAATCCCCTATATCCATTCTGCTCTGCTTAGGTCCATTTCATATAAATACTAAATCATTTTCCTTTCCAGTCAAATTAGTTATTCTTTAATCCCGCAATATATCTCCCTTATCCTTGCATAGATAACATTTTCTAATACTACTAACTAATTGAGATAATAAAAGTTTAAGGACAGAACCTGTGATGCAGGCATAACCCAACCACACTCTGGAGACCAATCCAAGGATGGACGCAAATCCTTGACAAAGGCGTCATAAGTTTTACCTTCACCCAATGGAGGTGGCAACAACTCAATCTAAAAAGAAAAAAACATGTAGTATTATCAAACAAATCATTAGCAAAGATACAAAGCTGTCATGTATGGTGAGTAGAGGATGGATCTTCAAGGAAAAAAATTTAAGTGCACAACTAAAGTTCCTTTTAATTATCACATCGATTTGAAGAAACAAATCTCAAGTAAAAGGCATCATGACAGTCCCCAGAAAGTAGTTATTTAGCCTAAGGATCTCAAATAATCAATCAATCGACCAACTTTCAAATTTCAATCCCAAATAAAGTTGTAGAATCATATGTAATCATTCAGCTCTGTCCAAGTTCAATTCATTCCAATACAATGTTAACGGTGTTGTAAATACACCATAACAGTAAATACCTATATACCTACAATATCCTTAACAACTTTTTACAGTAATTTATTTCTAAAGGACAACTAGGGGATTCCTAATGCAGATAACTGGATATCAGCAGTAAAAACACCAACAAATTAATCAGCACATGTCAAACTTAAACAATACTATTACCTTAGCTTTACCATTGTCAAGTAACTTCGTCACTTGTCCGGACCAATAACAGTCATCGTACAACCAGTCAACCAAATCGCCCTCCCTCAAAGTACCATCAAAAACAAGAGTTGCATCCGAATTTGAGCTGACATCACACACACTGTTTTTCAAGTGGACTGGAGGATACTCAGGCCGCAGCATCAGTTGCCCCATCTGATATAGCTCTGTCCATGCCCATTCTATAATGACAATCACAACGAGTAACAATTACTAGGATATAGTGTGAAAGCAACAGTGTATCCAAATACACAAGTTTCTCAATTCACAAATCAAGAAAACTCTGAAGAGTAACTTGTCATGACATATGAGGTTAACCGATACTAAATGCTCAGCATTTAACACTGAACTCAATAGAGCAGAAATGACCAGTTACAGCTAACTTTCTCCATTTGGTATATCATAGTGGTAGTTATTCAAAACTAGCTGAGTTTTCGAGTTGCAAGCTAATGTAACCACAGCTAGGGAAAAGGTAAGAAAAAATGCTGGAACTGGAGATAATTATGAGAATATAATATAATATAACAAAATTTGTGAAAGCTTCAAGTAGGAGGCAATGAAGATGAGAATTAGGATTTGTAATTCAGTATTTCTGGGTAAGTGAAACACACCAGTGTACATGCTCATTGACATAAACATCAGCATATATTGACCAAGAACGGAAGCATTAAAGAACAGGTTGTAAAGAGCAAAACTCCATTGATTCCAATGACATTAATAGAAAAGAAGGTAACTAGCTGAAGTTGTTCAATGACAGAAGGCAATAGTGCTAGCAGCACAGTGACATTCTCCCTGACAAACACTAAAAGGTACCTAAAAGATAGATCCAGCAAACTAGGAGGTAGTGTTTCGGCTCACTTACTCTAGATCAATAAAACAGCTCTCAAGAATCAAAAACGTGAATAAAAGAACCAATACTACTACATTAAACAATTCCTCTGTGATCGCATATTTATCAACTTTATTTAGCCTCGATTGGAACGAACATCAAGAGGATGTGTGTCCAGCTCCAACTCCCAAATTCTGCCAAGGGAAAGAGTCAAGACAACTTAGACATATAAAATGTTTTTATGTCTACTTCTGATACTGCCAAATATGCCAGATTTTCAAATGAGTGATAAGAATTTACAACTGCTACAGCCTTGAGATGGAAGTATCTTAGATAACTTTTCACAACAACATTTTGTACATGTATTTAGCAACTACAACTGCAGAACCCGCTTGTGGGATTTGACTAAGTAGGTTGTTGTATTTAGTACGAAGATATGGCATTAGATGGTAGTCTCTGCATATAATCTCCATGCATTGTCATATAAAATTCAGATATCAAGAAAGTAAATTATCCTCTGAATTAAACAGAAAAAATGCACCCATGAATTTAAGCATCAAAATTGCAAGGCATGAGGCATTCTGTCAATTAGCAAGAACAATAAATTAACCAGAACATATCAGAGAACATACTTATTTTTGATAAAGTTAAAGTTAACATATCAGAGAACATACTTTCATCTGGATAGTCGAAGTATTGCAATAAGGCACTCAAATGTCCTCCTCTGCGGCTTATCTCCTGAATCTGATATTATATATATACAAGAAAAAAGTAACTGCATCATAGTCTACTTTTTTAATCAATAAAAAGTCTTTTGTCTGGCAAAAAGCAATTTATTTTTATTGATAACCAGCAAAAAACAATTATTTAAATGCAAAATATGGAAAAGAGTTGAAATCTCTAAAATGAAATGAAAAAAAAAACTAAAATCCTATATTACTGCTAACCCAGCCCAACAAGTAACAGCAGGCTGATGAAACATTGATTACAAATGTAACAAACTGTCTTAGTCCAAAAGGGTAAGTTCTGATACAATGACTTTAATTTAAGGAGAACTACCAAATGGTTCAACATAGTAGTTATGGCAGAAGTTTTACAAACTGAAAACTTAAGCAGTTAGGATTGAAGCAGTCAATGCTCTAAGAACTTGCGAATCTCATACAAATTCAGGATATTACTGAGCAACCATAAGCGTACGTTTACAACTTTTTTCTATTCTTACTGACAGAAATAAGAAACAATAGCAGTACCCTCAACAAATAGAAGCCAAGCATATGCAGTTCACAGCAAAGCTCACACAAAGACATATAAGAGTTCTTCCTTTGGTTTCTTTTTTCTGAAACGGCGAGAGGACATAAAATAAGTAAAGAAAACAATTAAACTAGAACAAATGGATGAATAACTCGAGACAAACGGATCGTGACCAAGCTATCCAGGCAACCACCCCCACCCCCCTAGAATCCACTAAAATATCCCACTAATTAAAGTTTGTACCTTATATTGTACTTCCCACAACCACCTACTGCCTCCGAACTATTGACTAACACCAAACTAAAGCATTATGCATGATAGAAAGCACAGAGAAAGTCCAGAAGATGAAACACTTTGGTACCACAACTGTTTTTTTAATGAAGATGTTATATTAGCATGGCGTCAAGTAGATGCAGAGTAGTTACTGTTGGTACCAAAAGTGTTTGTCATGTTTGTAATTGATATGTCATCAACAACAACGGCATTATAGCCCTAAAATAGAAACCCCTCCGGATAGTTGAGATGACATAAGCTGTATATGACTTACTAAATAATGATAAAAAATAAGGCTATATATAATTTTGCATCCATAGAACAGTAAATAGTGGTAATGTTCATAGGACGTGTGGTATCCTGATGAGAAATATATCCTGTCTATGCAGTCCAACGTCAAATATTTATCTTGCTACTATACCCTGTGGCGTATTTTTGTCTTATCATATTCACAAAACTTATACAATGCAATTCTTATAGATAACTGGTCATCATATTTTCTTCAAGAAAATCTTTATAGGTCATTGAAATTTGAAGTAGAGAAGAAATAATTCTGCACAAAGCAGAGCATCAAAAGTAACAAAAACAACAACATACCCAGTATAATAACACAGGCGGGGTCTAGGAAGGTGAGGTGTACGCAGACCTTACCACTATCGTTGAGGAGGTAGAGAGACTATTTACAAAAGACCCTCGACTCGAGAACAGGTTTGAAAGAAGAACAAGAATAAAAGGCATTAAAAGTAAGCTCTCAATAAAGCAAAGTTCTGACAAGTGGACGACTTTGAATATGCTTTTACTTTAGGGAAGGCATGAGCATTTCAGTACAAGTTTAAGAACACTCACTGCTTCAAGTCATAAGGATAGCATATTCTGTAACAATTCAAACAGAATGTGTCTATCTACTAAAAGAGTAGTTAAGAGCATTGTTAGAGAACCATGTGAGTATTAAGCTCAAAGTTGGCCAAGAAATAAATATACTCTTAGTGCAACTTAATTTGATAAAGAGAGCAAGAAAACTACATCAAAGTGACCATGAACTTGTTCAAAAAGTACTAGATACAACTAATAATATTTTTAAACATTTAAAATGAACCTGTTCTATATGCTTATAATCCAAATAATATAATTTGCAAGACTCAAGCTCATGCTATGCTCCTCACGTATTTTTGTACCTTACACCGAAACCACGCTCCACGATATCCACCCTCCAAACAACTTGCTTCAGCTGTTTGCCCTGCCTTGAAAGGTAATTGATACTTCTGGTCCATGATATCTTTACAAAACAAACAGCTCTATCAAAAACTGATTCTGCAAAATTGTATGTAAATTTAGACAATCATAATTGTATTTCGATATACAAATATTGATAATAAGAACCACACAACGTCAATGTTGTTTAGGAATGAGCACGGGATTATAATTCATGAATCAAGATCTCAATCATTAACGTGTGTATTGAATAAGGTGTATTAGTAATGTTTTTTTTTTTTAAACTGACGGTGTATTATAATGTTGAGATTAGTTATACTGGAATTATTTCCTATTCACTGTGTGGTTTTGGTGTATTAAGGAGAGTTTTGCCTTTAACCATGCTTATTCATGTATTAATTGCTCTTGTATTGCTAATACCCTGATTTGCTATGTATTAGTTATACACCCTATAATGTTAAATAGGAGGTATCTGAAAATCTTACCAAGCAAAGGACTTAACATACCATGACTAATAGTTTTATTAGCTTCTCTTATACATCCAATCAAACAACCCCCAAGTGTCTTTGATTTCAGGTATGAATCTTAATCAATCAAATTTTGATCGATAAGTATGCTTTTTATTTCGATCATTTGATAGGTCTAAATAAATTTGAATGATTAATGTAAATAGGGCATTTCACCAATATTCTACTCCACATCTAACCACCCTCATGGACGCCTTTGCTACCCCATTATTATCAACCACCATCCTCTGCCATCAACCACTTCTGTCCATAACCCCATATTCGACAATCACCGCAATCAATTGTCACCACCATTAGCCGCCATTACAATCATCACCAACAATTGCCTATACCACAACAACCACCATTCGCTACCAATAATCACCACCATCAATCATCATTATATATCGCCAACTATGGTTATCAATCGTCGCCAACCATAAGTTAGCACTATCATCCATCACAATTATTAATTGTCACCACCATTGACAACCATCATCACCATTACATACCGCAAGTTCAAATTTTCACATTTCATCTTATTTTTAACAATTCATTCCAAGTTATATTTGCCAACATAAACGTGCCCTTTAACTTGGCTTCAACTAGCATCATTGCCCTCCAACTATGGGTGTGCACAAGTAGATATGCATCCTACGTGGCAATTTGTGTCCAACGTGCATTATGGCATGTAAAATACGTGTGCCAAGTTTAAGTGTATTTATGCACACCCAAAGTTGGAGAGAACAAATATCAATTGAGGCCAAGTTAAAGGGCACATTCATGTATTATGTCTTTCTAAAATTTGCCTATCTTGCCCTGGTTTCTGCTTCAAGATCTTGATCTTGGTCATTTGGTTCTAGGTTAACTCAGAAAAATCACTGATGCACCTCAATTCAGTCTTTTGTCAAATAAAATGACAATTTACTTCAATGTGCTTCAATTTATTCATGAAAAATTAGGCTCAAAGTAATATGTATTGAAGCTTGATTGTCACATATCAATTTTATCGTGCATCTTTTCCATACCTAATCTTTTGGAGAAATTGTTTTTTCATACAAGCTCTATTCTTCCAATTTGTCCAATATATACTTCCTCTGTGAAATGAAAATTCCATTGCTAGATTGTGTTACCTTTATACCTAGAATGTAATCCAACTTACCAAGGTCTTTAGTTTGAAAGTGACTAAGATTCAGCTTAAAATGAATATTGTTTTCATTCACTTCGAATCAAACCATGCCCTTTGGTGATTACTTGAAAGCATAAGGAGATCGAAAGCCTACATACTAATCCAAAATCCTACTGAGAAACAATCCTTGACGAATAATCCATGTCGACCTCGTCAACAAGTTCATTGTTCTAAAACTGTGGCATCCAAGTCAACTTGCGCACACCTCAACTAATTCTATGGGATCCCTATTACCTCCCATTGACAACATGTACCGTGTTCACCAAAGCTCGAATAGACGTGAAGAAATCACCTAGTGTTTTTTTCTCAACTGGGAGATGAACCCGAAACATCATGATTATCAACCACTTCATTAATCACTAGGTCACACACTTAGATGCATCCCTGCTCAACAAGTTCATTCTAAAGACATTTTATATATCTAAGGGGTAGAAGTGACCAATGAAACATGGTTGCTATTTAATAAGTACACATGTCTACATTCGTCACATTTAGATTCATTGCAACCCAACAAGGAAAATTACACAGAATATTATATAGGATACCTTAGATATTCTACATTTATAGAAAATTACTTACCTTGTTAGCTATGGATTGATTGTCTACCATAACATACATAGTCTATGAGAAGTTTTTTCTATTAAACATACCTCCTTGTTTGGAGTTTGGACCATTAAATAAAAAAGAGTTAAATAACATAAAGAAGATTAAAAAGCAAAACGTTGGCATCATAACCAAATGGATGCACAATATGCTGGAATAGAATCACCACAACTTTTAGTCTAGTAGTATCAATAGAGCATTCGACAAATAAGTGTAAGTTCGATCTTGAAGAGAAATTTGATTTTGTAGTTTATTACAAATGTTATTTAGTCATGCGACATTTTTCATATCACCAAAAGTAACCTGGGAGATCCTTACGATAGCATTTTTTTTCAAATTATAAGTAGGCATAGAAGATTATTTCATCAATTTCACTATCTCTTTATCTCACTTTCCCACACAAGAATAACATACCTAATATAGTCTACATGTGGGATTTGGAGAAGCATGGTGTGGCAAGTCTTACTCCTACCTTGTAGATTGTTTCTAATAGACCATGGGCTTGAGTAAAACATAATAAAATCTTACTATCTAGGGTTATGTCCTTAATAATGGAGACCACAATGTTTGACTACCTACCAATCTTCTACCCTAATTCTCAACCTATATATCTTACCATCTAGAGTAATGTCCTTAATAAGTTGCAAAATGTGTCATATCCATACCTAATATAATCAACTCTCGCATTACCTCATTCAAGCATTTGTTCTTCACATGTCTGAACCATCTCAGTCAATATACTCATAGATGTCTAGCACAAAAATCACTCTCATTCTAAATATCTTTATTTCTAATTTTATCCATTCTTGTATGACTCATACATCCATCTCAAAGGTGTATGTTGGTATAAATTTACACATGTTTAGTTGGTGGAAACATTTTTTCTAAGAAATAAGTTCCAAAAAAACGAGGAAAATTATTTTCTTAATAGAAATAAAAGAAGCAAAAACAAAATCCATAAGTAAGCATTTCAAGTTCAGTATCTCCTACTTCAGCTAACCAACGCCTCCAACCCTCGCACCCACAAGCAATGTTGGTCAATCCAAAATGGTCATAGCCAAAATTAAAGAGATCACAAAAAGATAAGGGGATGAAAAAAAATGAACAAATTAAATTACATACCTTAGAATATGCAATCAATTTAAGAATCCCAATAAAACTCCACTTATATATATTCGGCGCAGGTTTGTATACTTAGTTGAATCTAATATAAGTAGCCAAAAGGTTAATCATTCAGATGAAACCCTAAAACAGAAGTTCTAATTACCATATTGTCTGTGTTATACATAGAGGCCCAAGCCCAATATATCTATTAGAGGAGTTGAAAATAATACTAATGACCCAACAAATTAAGGTTGTCACGTGTTATTAAATGCCTAATAGGTAGGCTTATCTATTTGGTAAACCACCAATCTATAGTATTTCAACATCAACCTTCAAGGGTCGTTTGATTGGAACAACTTATCCTAGGATTAAATTAAACTACATATCTTAGAATATGTAACCAATTTAGAAATCCCAATAAAGTTTCATTTGTATATACTCGGTGCAGGTACATATATTAGTTGAATCTAATATAAGTTGTCAAAAGGTTAACCATTGAGAAAAAACCCTTATAATTATCATATTGTCCTTTTAATACATAGAGACACAAGTCCAATAAATCTATTGGGGAATTTGAGAATAATCGCTCATGACCCAATAAATTGAGATCGTCCCGTGTTATTAAACGTTTAATAAATATGCATACATATTAGGCGTTTAATGACACATAACAACCTCAATTTATTGTGTCAGAAGTGATTATTCTCAATTTCTCTAATAGATACATTGGGCTTGGGCCTATGCGTATAAAAAGGACAATATGAGAATTATAACTTTTGTTTTAGGGTTTCTTCCTAATGGTTAACTTTTTGGATATTTATATTAGATTCAACTAGTATATTCATCCACATCGAACATATATGAATGAAAATTTATTGGGATCCCTAAATTGATGCATATTCCAAGGTATGTAGTTTAATTTAATAATGAGATAAATTATTCCTGACCAAATGACTCCATAAAGTTGAAGTCAAAATACTATACATTAGTGGTTTACAAAATAAACAAGTATATTATACCTTTAATAACATGTGACAACCTCAATTCATCAGGTCATTAGTGATTATCATCAATTTCACTAATAAATATATTGAGTTTTGGCTTCTATATATAAAAAGGACAATATGAGAATTATAATTTTTGTTTTAGGATTTCTTCTCAATGACTAACCTTTTGACTAATTATATTAGATTCAATTAGTATACGTACCTGCATTGAATATATATAAGTGAAGTTCTATTTGGATTCCTAAATTAGTTGCATATTCCAATGTATTATAGATTAAGTTGTTCATGTTTTTTCATCCTCTATCCCCTTTGTACTTTTTAATTTCTTTGATTTTGGTTATAACCATTTTGGATTGGCCAAAATTGTTTGTTGGGTGAGATAGTCGAGGTTGGTTGGTTGAGTAAAAGATAATTTATCTATGAAACTTGTTTTGCTATATTTCTATTAAGAAAGTCATTTTTCACATTTTAAAAATGTTGTTTCTAAAAAAAATTTGTATATACCAACTAATATATACGAGTGAAACTCTATTATTGCATATTCCAAATATATACCTAATACCAATCAAACATAGAATAAAATAATACTACATTTTATATTGAGAATCATACATTATACCTCACATCAAACGATTTTTCGATGTTTTGCATCATTCCACCTCGAATGCAAATTGCAGCCATAACTTTCCAGTTCCGGCGAGTTGTTCCGGCGAGAGAAACATGAATCTGAACCTTCTCTTCTTGGAGTGAAGTCATATTTTTGCAGAGAATTGCGTGATGGAATCAGAATTTTCATTATGAAATTGTTCAAACAGAGTGCACAGTAGTACCGTCGATTTGCCGCCGCCGCCCAATTAATAATAGTCGAAAGGTAATTAGGGCTAATTAAAAATTCGGCTTAAGGTTTAAGGGGGTAATGTTTGGATTTTCTCAAACTATTATGTATTCTGATGTATATGTATAAAAATGACAAAAAAAGTTCAATTAAATGGTATTTTTTTCAATTGAAGAAGTCAATTTAGAGAAATAAAATGTCAAAGACATATTTACTTCTTTTTTAAAAAAAATAAATAAAAAATTCCTGCAGTGTTGTTACTGTTACTATTCTCCAAATATAAACATTCTTTAAAGATTATTTAAAGAGTTTGTGATTTTTGTTTTAGGTAGAAATTAACTTAAATTTCATGTTAATTAGGCGTTATTTGTTGAGCTTTTCTTTTTAAGGTATTATGAGTTATTTTATAGAAGTTTTAAAAGCATATATTTAGAAGATTATTGTGTTTTTATTAATAATTATTGATTTATTAATAATGTAAATATATGTGTGTATATTTACATACATAAACACAAAACAGACGCAGGACTATAACTTTATGCATAATTCATAACTTAATTTGGATAGAAATGAATTATTTGTTGTAATAAAATGTCCAAAAGTTTAGATATGTATTATTATGAGTTGGGAAATAGATCTCGAGGATTTGACAACTTAACACCCTTCTTCCAATGGTTTGGCAACTTAACACCCTTCCTAAGATAAAGTTCTTCTTTTAGTTTTGTTATCATGACCGCATATCTACAGGTTTCTATCTCCACAAATTCTGAATCCTGCCTATTAACGGCTGTAAAATATGTGAAATAACTCCGGAATGCATCATTGCCCAAAACTTCTGGAACCAGATGAATATATACCTTCCGTTTTCTGTCCAGTCTTCCAGCAATGCAACTGGCTGCTTGCCTTAAGAAATCTCAATCATGCCCTTACTAACCCCCACCTAAACTGGGCTACCTTCTTCCCCTTTTGCCATTTGTCACATTTGGCTCAACCGAAATAATAATATTTTCCATAATATCAAAAATCCGATCTTTATCCCCATGGATAGCGTTCACACCTTGGAATATGAGTATACCGACAAATATTTCTCCATTAACCCTTCCGATAAGCTCACCATCCATGTTCAGTGGAAGCCACCTCCTCAAGGTTTCCTTAAACTTAATTTCGATGGCTCCTTCTTGGCTTCTTCACTGGTGGGTGGTTTAGGTGGTGTTTTCCGTGATGCATCTTGTAACTGGATAATGGGATTTAGCCAATATCAAAATGGTTTCAACGCCTAATCTATGGAACTAATGGCTCTACTTGCAGGCATTCTGTTAGCCTATCATCACAACCTTGCTCCACTTGAAATCGAAACTAACTCTTCTAAGGTAATCACCATTCTATCAGATAATTCTAAATGACTCTCTTCTCTCCTCTTGCAGGTACTGGTTGAGAAAATTGCAGAATCCTCCTATCATTTATAACTTTCGAGATGGTAACAAGGTAGCACATCACTTAGCCAATGAAGCTTGAAATAGCAGTACTAGTAATAGCCTTGTTATATTTTGTAATCCACCTACTGGACTAACCCCTACGCTAGAAGCAGATATAGCAGGACATATAAGTACTAAAAAAGTGTCCTTAGGAGCTTGTATTAACTTAACTAAGTTGGAAAATTATAATATCCCGTATGTAACCGCTACTTAAGTTTCTTATATATATCTCCTTTCCTACAAAAAAAGAAAAAAAAGACATGGATCTCGAGGGGTTAATAATGATTGTGATGGAATTGATAATATATCTACACCCTTATTTAGTTAAAAATGTCAAAGCATTGAGTATGAAATTTCTTATGATATATTAGAGAAAAACTATATTTCGACATGATTATTTATCATTATTTATTAAAATTCAATACACATGTTATTTCACTTCATATTGATTTCTCACTTTATGTTTTCCCCACATTTCTTTTCCCTTTCCATAATTATTTTTCTTTGTTGAGTTTGATTTAAAAAAAACAAAACATTCCAAGTACATCATAGAGAAATAACAAATATATGATAATAGTCGATCGAGAGATAATTCTGTATCCAAAGAATTTATCAACACAATCTTTTTTGTCTTCGATGATTGTAGATATCTTTCGGCGCCTATTAATTATGTAATCGAACATCAAGTGTACCAGGAATAACATACTATTGCAGATTGATTAATTTGCACGTTTTCGTTAGATCCTACATAAAACAATATCATTATGTTATATCCTTTTTCCGTTATCATTCTCCCACAGGTGGTTCAAAGAGACACCATACTCCAAGAAGAATCTTCAAAGCTTCAACGCATAGCCACACCACAATGGCAATCGTTTTTTTTTATAACAATGTAACAACATATGGTGATATCATTTATTCATCTACTTTTTTCACGTCTAACAACAGTATAACCCACGATAAAAATATGTATTTTAATAGTCACTCACTATTCCATTATATGCCAAGTTAAATTAATGTAATTATTTTTTCTCGACAAAAAAATATAAAAATATATACAGACAATAAATGGACAAAGGCTAAAAATATCAGTAAAAAAGGAAAAAATAATTGTAAAAGGAATGGATTATTGTAAAGAAAACCCCTAAAATTTGTCATGGACAAAAAAGGAGAAAAAAATGGAATTGTTATAAAAGGAAAACTCTTGAAAATAACAAAAAAGAGAAGAAAAGGAAATGAAAACCTAAATATGCTAAGAATGAGCTGAAAAACGAAAGAAATATTTATTTATTTATTAATTTATTTTATTTTATATATATAAGAAATATAGAAATACACAGATGTCACTCTATGAATTATAAAAGAATTTAATATATATGTATTTATATAAATATTTTTTTTTCTGCATTTGTTCAGCTGGTTTGGTTTCTTCCATTTCTCAAATCTCTCTCTACACAGCTTCCATTTTTCACCATTGACAAAAGCTTTGTTCTTTGCTACAGGTTTGCTTCTGTTCTTCGATCTACTCTTGTTGTTTTCATTTTATTTATCTTGTTATTATGCTTAACCAATTCATTTTCTTAATTCTAGCTCCCCTTTACTTTTTCTTGTGTTTTAGGGTCTATTTTGTGCAATTCGTGTTTTCTGATCCTTCTTGATATCTGGGTTGTTGATTTTTGTACTTGACTTGATGGGTTTTGGTCCAATTGGGTTTTGGTAAATTAGTAAAAAATGAATCTTTTTTGTGTTTTGATGAATTTGCTGATTGAGTTTGGAGTATAATTCTATTTTTGGTTTTCGGGTTCTTTTTGATTTAGTGAAGTTGGTTTGAATTAGGGTTTATTGGGAGTTATCCTAATGTGGGTTTTCAGGAATTGTAATAATGGTGAATTGGAATTGTCATTTTATTTGGAATATGTACCAATTTGTGTTTTTGCATTGTTTTCTATGAAAGAAATCCTTGTCGTTTCTTTGAATTATTAATTTATTATCTATGCATATGGATAAACTGGAGTATACAATCCAAGGATATTGGTTCAGTGTTTTGTGTTGGGTTTACCTTTTGTGTTTAAGTCTGTGAAAGTGGGAAAATGAAGATTTTTGTGTTTATGTTAAATGTGGTTTAATCTTTTTTGGATGGAAAAGGCGAAGCTTTTAATAGTTTGGTGGGAGTTGTGGGGTGAGAATGGCTGCAAGTGCATCTGAGGAAGCAGGTAGTGCAAGGTCTTTGGAGGGACTGTCAAATGGGCAGCAGAGATGCCAATCTAGTGAAGTGTTGGCTGAATGGAGGTCTTCGGAGCAGGTGGAAAATGGGATTCCATCAACTTCGCCTCCTTACTGGGATAGTGATGACGATGGAGATGCGGGTATGCTGCTTGCCATTTTCTATGCTTTATTTTTTATTTCTTTTGAAGTCTTCTTTTGATTCTTGAAAGACACTGATTGCCAGTTTTGATGTTTGCTCCATACTTTTTATTCTTTTAAGATCTTTTGAAATTCTGGTGGTTTCTTGAAGTTGCAGAGTTGAGGAATGAGTTTCAGGATACTAGTACTTAGTTGAGGGAACTTGCATCATTCGTAAGATAGATTGGCAGTTGCTTGCAGTTTTTTAATTTTGGACTTACCTGCGTTTTTCTTTTCTACAAAAGATTGAGTGGAATCATTGTATACATATTTTTGGATTAATATCTCCTTTCATTTTTGGTGTCAGAGCTCTGAATATGAACACTTAGAGTTTGAGTCTTGTTAATAGTGCTTTAATTATTTTAATTTTTCGTTCAGATTTACTATACTGCTCACTTTGAAGATGAACTCTTTAGAATATCAATTAAATTGATTGCTTATGAACTATATCTGTCATTGGTGGGTGGACTTTCTCTTGGTTTGCATGCTAGACTATATCAGCTTTCTACAGGAATAGGATTTTACATAGGGGATCCTCTCTTTTTGTTTTTTGTATTGAGGGATCCCAGATAATGTAATCTACAACACTATCTCAGTGCTTGCTCTGTTTCAAAGCTATACTTATCATTGGTGGTCCTTAAGGGAATTTCCGGTGATGTGAATTAACTGTCTGGTTCTATGTTTGACAGGGTGTTCAGTAATCTGTTGTTTGATGGAAAACTTGATTGGTTTTTGGTTGTAAAAATCCTTCATTTATGGGAGATTTTAAATCTTATTACAGGATTGAGGTGGTGGTTGTTTTGTTTTTAAATCAATATCGAAATTTTTTTCTTGAAGAAATTAGAAAGTAGCTTGTTGATTGATGTCTATAGCTCTATATTGTTTCGAAATATGCTACTGACAGGCTTTTATAATTTATAATGAGTCCTCATCTCAAATTGTGTTCTTCGGATTCATGTTGTATCAGCAAGAATAGTTTTTGGGACAGACTTCACCATCTCATTTCAAAACTTGTCTAAAACTGCCTGCTATTTGATAGTAGACCAAACTCACGTACATGCTTCCTTCTCCTATATCAGTTCCATAATTCTTTATCAACCCCAGTCTACATCTATACGCTTTTATATTGTCACCACGTCTGCTGATAATGCATTCCAACCTCTTTTTGATGTGCTCTTTCAAGTTTGTAAATGTGAAGTGAACAAGACTAGTGTCTCAATGTATAAGTTGTAGGAGGTTTCAATGATCAAAATATAATCTAGGAGGTTCATGACCATTGGTACTGCTACTGCTATCTCAGAAGTCAGACCTAAGCAATAGTGTGAAGTAGATACTACCTGAAGTAACTTCTTCTCCGTGGTGGAATATGGTGTTTCACAATTGTGATCTCATGAGATCCAATTACACTATAGTTGAAGAGTAGTTTCCTAGTACAGCTCCTTTATTCCGTCTTATATTTGATTTCTTCATTTTGGGGTGGGGGCTGATGCTGTACTTTTGATAAAAAGAAGTAGAAGTAACTATCCATAACTGTTTATCAACCTGATTTCGGTTATGCATGTGTTCCTTAATTGGCATAACTGAGACTGTGGGTTGCGTCTGCTTCTAGGCTGTGAGACTATACTGATATTTCTTCAGAAGTTTCTTCCTTACACTTCACCATCTCTGTCCTTCTTTATCCTTTTATGTGCTTATTGTGGAAGCCCCTTTGTATTATTTATTCAGTTATCCTCGTTTATTGTTCTTAGGATCTAAACCTTCCGAGCTTTATGGGAAATATACCTGGAAGATTGATAAGTTTTCACAAATAAACAAGAGAGAACTTCGGAGTAATGCATTTGAGGTTGGAGGCTACAAATGGTATGATATCCTTGGGAAGAATTATTTTGACACATACTTGTTTGGTGGCCCTTTCACGTGTTCTCATCCTTCTTTTTGACTGGAAAGGGTTTTATGCATTCTCATCTTTTTGTAGAACGAGATATGTATTGTCCAATGAGGAAAATTCTGCATGCCCAGTGTGTGTCAATTTGAAAAACTATCTGCTGATGCTTTAGATATGTCTATGGTTTCCTACCTGGATAAAGGTAATTATAGTGGGAGGAATTGGACTTCTCTATTTGCTACCGATAGAGTTAGGAAATAAGAAGTTTGCGGGGAGTTACTTATTTGCGTACTTTTAAGTAGATCGGATCATGTTACGTTGGCTTAGATGAAAAGCCAGGACACAAGAAAGAGAAGAGAATAGGGTTCTTCCCAGTGCTCTCTTTGAAAATAAAATCAAATGAGCACATAACTCATCTATGTAATAGAAAATTGAGGAGCATGTTGTTTCTATGTGCATATTTTGTTTTTGGTTTGGACCATGTTAGGTTTGGCTAGATAAGGGACCAGGAGTAGGATGTAACAAAAGAGAAGAGGAAAGGGTTTTGCGGTGCTCTTGTTTGGAAGTAAAAGCAGAGGAACGCGCACCTTGTGCAGTCATCTTTACAATCCTATTTGAAATGGGATGAACGTAAGGAACTAAATCTATTTTTACTTCCTGGTGCATACTTAATAGGTGACGTGAGAAAAGTTAGGGGCCTTATGCCTGCATCCCTGCACTACCTGTATTTAAAGAGAGATTGCATGACTCCTAACATTGTTAGTTTACTCTTAGAAAATAGGCCGACTACTGCTGGAGTTTGATCATTAGGTTATCCATTTCATTGATGTAGAGGTAATCGTAGACACTGTTATCTTGCTTTCTATGAAGTTTTGTAGTTTGGGTTGTACCAAGTTTGATATTTTTACACCTTTAATGCACGCTTACTATAATCTTGTATGCCTGTTTATTCCTCTATTTATTGAATGATAATTACCAGTTCAGGAACTATAAAATTACTGACAAATGTTTGATGTGATTAAACTGATTGTGGCAGGTATATATTAATTTACCCTCAAGGATGTGATGTCTGCAATCATCTCTCTTTGTTTCTGTGTGTGGCTAATCATGACAAGCTCCTTCCAGGTGTGATAATGTTGGTAATTCACTTCAAACTGTCTTCAAAGTGTTATTGTAGAGGTGATGTTGATATTTTCTTGTCTTTTGATAAGAACAGGTTGGAGTCATTTTGCCCAATTCACTATTGCTGTGGTGAACAAAGATCCTAAGAAGTCCAAGTATTCGGGTGGGTAAACTACATTTGGTCTTTTGCAATGGATCTTGAAAAATCTTTGCATGTTCTTGTTAACACAATTGCAGATTTCTGCAGATACACTACATCGATTCTGGAAGAAAGAGCATGATTGGGGTTGGAAAAAGTTTATGGAGCTTTCAAAAGTTTTAGAAGGGTTTATTGATGCTGATACCCTCATAATTAAAGCTCAAGTTCAAGTTATTAGGTATTTTATCATTTTAATTTGTCTATATTTCATTTTTATATCAATTTATGCATCTTACATTACCTATGGCATGGTTAGCTATAGCCTAACAGCATGAATTTCCACCACCATTTGCTGGTCTATTTGTGAACACCAAAGTCCAAAAGTGCTCATATGCCCAAATTAGTCAAAAGCCATAAGTTGGTCAACCCCAACTTGACTTTTCAACTTATAGGCACTTTTGGTTTGCCTAAGCTTTTAATTATTTTCTCTCTCTATTTTATTTCTTCCATTCATCCTTTTCCAAATAAAAGTATGTTCAAATAAATTCATTGGAAATCGCTTTAATGACATTTTAGTTATTTTAATAGAGAAGTGTGTATCAACACTTGTTTCACCAAACACATCAATCGATTTCACAACTTTAAAGTGTTTTTCTGCACTTGATATTTATTTTTAATCAGCTAACCTACATGGAATCTTAAGTTAATGTGATTCCTCTTCGTGCTTGGAAGCTCTAAAAGGACTAGTTGGTTCAACTTTTCATTCTACATAGGTTTTCACATATAAAAATTGTATCAGACGGAAAGAGGTCAACATGGATCTTAACATGCCATAGATGTTTGACATGGACACACTGACAGAGATTTTCTATCAGGTGTTTGACACAACACAATGGATTTTTGGTTTTCAATATCTTCCTCTTATAGCATGTATGGTTCGAATGGAACTGAAACACATTCTTGTATAAAAATTTATGATTATAGCCCATTAACTTTACAGCTCATTATCTTTTCCTCACATAGATAGTTTCATTGGTGTTACTAGGATTTGTATATGTCAGGAAGAATGAGACTCAGAATAGGAGTTTTAAACATGCTGATTTCATAGCTATTTGTTGGTCAACCATAAAATGAAAAGAAAAGTTGGGAGATCAATGATTTTTGGAACCTGTTTGTTGTATGTCTGGATTGTTAAACATTGTTCTTATTTCTTAATATGGACATGATGATGTGTAGAAATGTCGCTACTTTGTATATATTAGATTTTGAACCCCGTAGCCACTTGCACCTAGGTAGATCTGGAGACATGTTGGTCTTTTTATACGAAGAGTCAAAGACAACATTATTTTGTAAGGTTTTGTCTATCTTTTAAGTTTTCAGATTAACTTTTTATTCAGTTTATCCATCATTCCCCCATTATTCTTGAGCATAAAGTGCTCCTTTCTTTAGAATAATCTGTCTTCTATAGTATTGACTATTGAGTATACTGAGCTATTCCGTGGATGTCGTGATGGATCTCTAATGGTGATCCTGACCCCATTCTGACTATGCTCTTTGTTTGTAGGGAGAGAGCTGATCGGCCCTTCCGTTGTCTTGACTGTCAATATAGGAGGGAGCTTGTTAGAGTATATTTAACCAATGTTGAACAGATCTGCCGCCGTTTCATGGAAGAGCGTCGAGGAAAACTTGGAAAGTTGACAGAGGATAAAGCTAGATGGTCGAGGTAAGGTGTAAAGTTTCTCAATTGTTATCTGGTTCTTGATGTGATTCTAGATGCAAGAACAATAAGTTGAGCCACAATCAAACAAGCAATACACGATAACAAGTATATAATTAAGAAATAGGAAGAGAGGGGGAAGAGATTTAGAAGAAAGAAAAGATAATCTAGCAAATAAAATACATTACTAGAACAAATCCTCCCATAAATTCACACAAAGATTATTTCTCTATCTTCAAACTTAGCCCACCCTAATATGAGGAGTTAAAGACTATTTATACTAGTCTTGTAAAAAGAGGTAAATTAGAAGACTGATCCAACATCCTTGATGACCTATGTGGTTGTCATCACTTCCTCGATTTGAATCTTGTTTTAGAGACTGTTAGCTTAGATAGCTATCTAGCTACTAATATCTTTGTTTTGTCGTGTCTTATTTAGATACTTCAGTTGTGGTTATGAATATGGGTAATATTTATATTGAATGACATATTTGTTCCCCTTAATCCTCATATAGGTAATGCAATATGTGTTTGTTTTGGATTTGTGATTTTTTAGCATTTTGACATAACATTCTGACTTCTCACTTGACATGGAAATTCAGTTTCTGTGCTTTTTGGCTGGGAATGGACCAAAATTCTAGGCATCGAATGACCCAGGAGAAATCACATTCGATTTTGAAAGTGGTGGTCAAACACTTCTTCATTGAAAAAGAGGTTACATCTACTGTAGTGATGGACTCTTTGTACAGTGGGCTTAAGGCAATTGAAGGCCAGACTAAAGGAAAGAAAGGGAAGGGGAAATATTTGGATGCAGAAGAACAACTGGTTCCTATTGTTCGTTTGGACAACGACATGTTTGTCTTGGTGGATGACGTCTTGCTATTGCTTGAGAGGGCTGCCTTGGAACCGCTGCCTCCAAAGGATGAAAAAGGTCCCCAAAACCGTACAAAGGTAACTCACAGAATTCCATGGTTGAAGCCATATTAAGAAATGCTACAAAATTATGGCTTCAATTGCACCACCTACTGCAGTTGTGTTTTCGTTCATTGCTGAAACTATGGGGCTCACGATTGATACTGTTGCTAGCGAGCTTCTATTTGTCTTCTCTATTATTGGACTAGGGTGTCTTGTTGTTGCCACCCACAGATTTGTTTCCTTGTTTTAGCAAAATCTAGATTAGTCCTTCTCTCAAGTTTTTATAATAGACAAATATGCTTCAGTAATATTCCCTATATGTGGACAAACATTTCTTATGATTCATTGGCATGTTCCGTTACATCTGAAGCTGCTTTTGTGGATAAGTTACTGAATGTGAGTAAGAATGAGATTGAGCTTTTGGCTAGTGGTAGAAGGAATTATCAAGTGATCATGAACCAAGGCTAATAATTGTGTGTGTACTTTGGTTGTTATGGATGATATTTGAACTATTTCAATGCCTATGATAACTCAAAGAATCATGTTATGACTAACAATTAGTCTAGTCAGATCACTTCTCTTACTGCCATTTCTTTTTCGTATCACGTACTCCTCGTTCCCTCTCTCTTGAAGAAAATAAGGGAAAGAAAGACAAGCACTTGTTCTTTTCTTCGTAGTGTATATTTATCCATTCTTATTTACTTATTATACTATTCTTCATTTTAGGATGGTGCTTCTGGAGAGGACTTTAACAAAGATTCCATTGAGCGTGATGAGAGGCGCCTAACTGAACTAGGTCGTCGAACCATTGAAATATTTGTCCTTACACATATTTTCAGGTAACCATCATCACTGTTGCTATTGAAATGGCTATCCACGGCTTATCTAGTTGATCTATTCTCGTCATTTAAAGTTAGAAGGTCTAAATAGATTCTCTAACCTCAAATTCGGAAGCAGCTGCATTTGCTGCATTTATGTGGAATGATGTTGTACCTTATCTCAAGATTTGTGTTAGTTTTTGATGGTTAACAATGACCTGATTATACTGATAAAACACAATTACCTTCTGTAGTAAAATAGAGGTTTCGTATCAGGAAGCTGTTGCTTTAAAGAGGCAAGAGGAGCTCATCCTTGAAGAGGAGGCTGCTTGGCTTGCTGAAACTGAGCAGAAAGCTAAAAAAACATCCGACAAGGAAAAGAAGTCGAAGAAAAAGCAGGTACATGTCCTTTTGCATATGTTTATAGTATTTGATTACACAGGTAAGATATCGGAACTATACTTTATTTTTAATATGCCGGAACATCTGTTTAAGTGAGGCTACCAGATCAGTGTTAAAAAGACTCCTATATCTTTTACATTGTCTTTGTTACCTGGTACACATTGCTGAGTCCTTGCATGGTATGGAAAATTAAAAATTACTTTGCCAGCTAAGACACGCTGGGCTTTGGGTATTAAAGTTTGAGTTTCTGTTATCAGCTATTTAACTTTAGGGGACGAGAAGCAATGTTATCCTTTGCTTGGAGTTCTTTTTATGCACAAATTGTGGTTATAGGTAAAACTGAAGCAAGGACCTCTTTTGTGTTAGCTCAAGTATTTATCTTTAGTTTGAAAGAAAAGTCTTGGCTTTCAATTATTGACATCATTAATGTAGTTGCATATTCTTCCCTTATACCACCTAAATTTTGTTTTCTTTAGAGATATCATCATCGAGCTTGTCTGATTAAAGCTGCTTATGAAGAAAGACGATATTCTCCATGAAAATGAGAAGAAAACATGTGTATAAATTATAATAGCAGGAAAAAGAAATGAAAGGAATAACAGAAACTAAACAAAATGAAAAAGGATTAAGGAGAAACTAACAAGAATGTGCTGAGACGGATTAAAAGTTGTAGATTTTGCCAACTAGTTTGTGCGCAACTCTTAACTGTCCATTGAGGTTTAGTGAACATATTTATCCTTTTCACCACTTGAAGAAAGTGCTTTGTGTAGAATATTGTGATACACTTTATCATTCTTACCTTGTATTTCAGGGTAAACAAAAAAAGAATAATCGCAAAACGAAGGATAAGGGAAGGGATGAAAAAACTTGTATTATTGAGCAAGAGAAGGCTGAACGAGATGGGTGTATTCTAGATGGAAATGATTACGAGACTGAGGAGCCAGAGGCAGCGGTGGAGAAACCAGATATGCTGGAAAATGGTTCGTATGTTTCTGATTCAGTTGATTGTGTCCCAGAAGTAAATCACCCTGATTTTGAAGACAGAGGTGCATGTCCTGTCAACTGGGATACTGACACCTTTGAAATGCATCCTTCCACAGAAATTAGCTGCTGTGGGTTAAGTGGCCTTTCAGCTGCACAGAATGGTATTTCAGGGAGAAGTCCTTCTGTTATCGATGATAGTTCGTCAACGTGTTCTACAGACTCAGTTCCTTCAGTGGCTATGAATGCGCCTTACAGAGGGACTTCTTTGAACCATAAAAACCAGAAATCACCTAGCAGGTAACCTTCTTAAAAAATTTGGGCATCGATAAATATCTTTTATGATGTCTCTGGTTTAACTAATTGTTGGTGACTCAACTTTTTAGAGTGGTTAACCACAGAAGCAAGTCAACCAGTAGTACGACTAACTGGGCTAGTGATATACATAAGCAGCCATTAGATGCTCTTCCAGATACAAGGAAGCTAACTAATACAACTGCAAGTCATAGGGCAACTAGATCTGAGTCCCAGGCTATAGCGCATTCACACGATCGGGAAGTGCTGAAGAAGGTTTGTCATTTTCTCCCATTATGCATTCATCTCTTACTCCACGGAATTGACTGGATTTCATCCTAGTAAAAAAGCTTTACTAAGGAATGCAAGTTGTAACACTTAAGAACATATTCATGGATCTTTTTCTTCTTTATTTTTTTGGATGGGTGGGGTGGGGATGGGGTGGTCTGTCCCTCTCTTTCAGCGTTCCTTCATGTTTGTTTATATAGTTAACAGAAAGAGGATGAAAGATACTGAATAATCTTGGAAGCTGAGTGTCCGGTTCTTCTTCCTATTTTTGGAATAAAACCCCATGTATTCCTGAAATATTGATGAACTGACTAGTTCTTTTGCTCTAAGCTGTTTACCTTGTAAACGGAGGAGATATAGAAAGTGTGCCATGCTTGATTTATTAGATTCTATAATCCATATGCTCAATTATTCTCTGTTAATTGTCATTTTTGGATTTTAGAGGCAACTTCTTTGCAGTGGATGCCATGATTCTGCTTATGTTGTTTTTCAGTGAATTCCAACTTTCATGCCACGCTTTCTTGTATGCAGGAAGTAATAGTTTCACAGCAGAGAAAACTGAGTGAGCCTGATTCAGAGAGGCCTCCCTTGGAGAAGCTACATGTCATATCTCATCCTAGAAGCCCTTTAAAAGGTGCAGCATCTGCCATTCGGTCAAAATCAGAGCTGAAGGACTTGGCCACAAGTGATTCAAACTCTGTTAAAAGATCGTCTTTGGACAGTTCTAAGTTGACTCATAAATCAACTACTTCGGCTAATTTAGCCGAAACTGCTGTGTTGTTGAAGGCTGATCCTGATAGAGGTATAGAACGACAAGTGGCGGAGAAGCCCTCAGTGTATTCAGTATCCATTACACCTCAGAACATCCAATCTCATCAAGTGACTGCCTCTGCGACAATGGAGAAGCCCAAATCACAAGTTCCTGCCCTGTCCAGACCCTTGAATGGTCCTGTAGTACATGGGCCTAGGCCTGCTGCCAATGTTGTTTCCATCGTTCCAACATCACCAGTACTGGCCCGTTCAGTGAGTGCAGCAGGTCAATTGGGCTCTGACCCTTCACCAGCAACCCACAGTTATGTTCCTCAGTCCTATCGAAATGCAATTGTGGGTAATCCTGTTTCTGGAAATGCGACTGGTTTTAGTCAATCATATTCTCCAAGTTCAATGGTTAACTGTTCGCAGCCATACCCTCAATCACCTTCGCGGATTTCTGGGCCGTTATTCTTACCACAGGGATCAGAAAGAACAGAACCTAGTCGTATTAGACCAAGTTATTCGTATGGACTAAGTCACGATACCGTGCAGAATGGAGTTCAATGGCAGAGTTCCCAGAGGGATAGCAGGAGTATATCTCAGGATCATCCTTCTATACTAAACGAGTTTCAAAACTTTGATGTGTTCCAGCCTGTAAGTAGAACCCATGATCCCATTCCATCCGAGTTTACAGCCTGCACGTCTGGACGCCAGTCCCAGAGTTCACTGGCTGATGAATTTCCACATCTTGATATCATTAACGACTTGCTGGATGATGAGCAAGGAATTGGAAGGACTTCGATGCCCACCACAGGCTTTCAAAGTTATAGCAACGGGTCACATCATCTGAATCGGCGTTCCTCTTTTCCTGGTGATATTGGAATGCCCACTGACTTAAGTCCTTCAACAAGTTCCAATAGGTTTGAGCGAACACGGAGTTATCATGATGACATCCAGCATAATTTTTATGAAGGCCCTTTAGACAGTGCAAGGGATATGCTTCGTCAGCCTAATCCACGATTTATAAGTGGGCAGATTGATGGCTCAGTACCAAACCAGTGGCAAATGATGGGTTCTGATCCATCTTTTCGTGGAATGAGGACTGCAGAAAACGATCCCAGTAGCCGGTATAACGTCCCCGACTACTCAAACATGTCTTCTGGTGGTGTAAATGGCTATAGAGTATATAGGCCTCCAAATGGTCTTTGACAACAAGCCATAGTTGGCTGTTATAATAATGTACTAGAGGAAAACATTTGGTATTGGGATAGTGGAGTGTGAGGTTGTAAGTTGTAACCCTTTGGCAAGTTAAATATTTTGTAAAGAGTGATTCTGCCCTTATTGGTTTTTTCTATATTAATTAGCTTTCAAAAATGTGGCTTTTCCTATCACTCCAATCGGGGATTTGATGTTTTAAAAGTTTGGCCTTTCTCTTTCTTTTTAATTTTCCATTTGATGTCTGCTATCCGCATTAGAGCCCGATTATTTTAAATTCGAGCTGCGTAGGGCTAATTTGGGGGATTTGCTCTTTACTAAAGATTTTTTCATATAGCAGGGCTCAAATCCGAAATTTTTGGTTAGGGGAGGATTAACCACATCCGTTGCATCACATCATGACCTTCTAATCTTGATTGGAAACTGTCAAGGGGGTAATGTGGTAGCACAGTTTAATGACTAGGCCTATCGGACCTTTCTGAGCATACCTAGGTGAAATTTCACGAGATATATAACAATAATATAATATACTTAGAACTTGTTGTCTTAAACATTTTGTAATGATGCTATATTAAAGTACAAAACATAGGTTTATTAAGAATTTTCTTCTAAAAGTTTAAGCTATTAAAAGCGTTATATTTTTTTACTTAATTATACTTTCAATGTGTCTCCTTAATTACATTACATCTTAATTCTTTTTTCACGAGCCACATACGTGTAGAAATCCTCTTTAATAATGGGGTGCTGCTAATGTGGTGGTGAGACTCGAACCTTGTGAGTTGTGACCTATTTTAATATCATATTGAATTACATGACTAACTTATCTAAATTTTTATTTAATTAATACATATTTATTTAAAGTCGATACCTAATAATGTATATAACTTAAACTCTATTTTAATTCGTACATTTTTCAACCTAGCCTTCTTTAAAGTGTCCATGTATTTGGATTTGTAACAAATTTAAGGAATACCAACCTTCTAATTACTTAAAGTGGAACTTTGTCCTTTTATCAACATAAATTCTACTGGAATTAAAAGACATAATTTGCATTACCTTTTTATTATTTAGTGAACAAAAATAAAAAAAATTGACCACAAAACTTAAAAGACCAACTCAAATTACTACTTCATTCGTCCTAATTTACGTGAAATTATTTGTCGATTGCAAAGAACTTTATTATATTTACTTAGTTACCCTTCATAAAATCACACTTCATTTATAGAGATATCGTTGGTTTAATAATAATTGTTCATTATTAACTTGACACAATAATAAATAATATTACTGTATTATTTTTTGAATGTATTAAATTTAATTTTTTTAAAAATATATTAAATATTGAACAATATTTAATATTAAGAATAACATTAATATAAAAGGTAAACTATATTTTTAATATAATTTACAAGTAAAAATGAAAGAAACGACAAAACGCAATATTGACTTGTATATATATAGCTGTACGTTTTATCTTCCCTGCAAACTCAATTCTGCACAGTAGAGCCCCAAATGGCGGCACCCCAAAGCGATTTCAACAGTGAGAATCAAGAAGAACCAAAATCAAAGATTGTGTATTTAAACTACAGGCGAATGCCAGCAGTAATCTTTCGGAAGAAGTATTGGGATTGGAATAGCATGGTGGCGGTATGTAAACTTACAATGGTTGGAAAATTCTTTATACCTAAACCAAAGATGACTAAAATTCGTGCTAGTTTCCAGGCGAAATTCTCTCTTAAAGGGGTAGTGAAAATTAGGTCTTGTGATTCTTACCATGTATTTATTGATTTCACTGCTGAAGAGGATTATCAATCTGTTTTGTTGAAAAAGAGGGTTGTTGTTGCTGGTGCAATCATGGAGGTTTTTCGGTGGACTCCGGAGTTTCATGATCAATTTGTGAGTTTTGTTGCTCCTGCTGCTTTAATTTTGTTGATGGTGTTTGTTTGATTACTCAGTTGTGAATTGTGATATTAAAAATAGTTTTTTTTCCTATTTGGTATGAAGTAAAACATTTATTTCCTGGTATTTGATGATTCGACGGGGTATAAATTGAAAATATTTATATGTAATCTGGAGAAACACTATAGGGTAGGTGGCTTTCGTGGGAGAAAGGGCGATGAAGTGGGGCATGGGAATGGCGAGTAGGGGGTGGGGTGAGTGGGTAAGGTGGATGGGGGTGGAGGCACTATGGCCTGGGGGAGTGAGAGGTGGTGTTAGGGGTAGGCATAGGGAATGAGTGCAATGTCGTAGTCAGAATTTCCACTAAGGGGTTCAAAATATGAGCTGGTAAACACACGAAGAAGTCGAATGCGGTTCAACATCTACTCCATATCTATAAAAATGATTTTCGTTATGTATAAACAATATAATTTTCGAGGGTTCAGATGAATCCCTCGACCTTACTTGGCTCTGCCCCAGAATGGGTGGGAGGTGTTGGTGGTGGGTGGGTGGTGGGTGGTGGTGAGAGGTTGGGTTTGGAAGAGAGGTAGGGATAATGGGGGTGAGAACTGAGGAAGGAGAGATTTTCAAGAACTTGTTTTCTTAACAATAATATGTATCAAAGACCAACCAAACATGAGAAAGTTGTAACTCCTCCCCCATACCAAATACACCTTCCATTGAACCTATTTGATTGGACGAGATGTTAGACATGTCACTATATTTGTGTGGTTATGTTACAAGACTTCTGAAACTTGTTGTGTTACATATGACAACATAACACATGTGTTGCTATAGAAAAATGTCATTCAACGTAAAATGAGAAGCTTAAGTTCAATTCTTTTCATATTTAGAAAGGTTATTCTTTGTTGAACAAACTAAAAAGGAAATATGATTACATAAACTTGAAAGGACAGAGTAAGATATTTGTTTTAAGCAAGGAAGGGTAGAAGTATTGTGGTCCCAGGTAAAGTAAAGTAAAGTAAAGGAGGTGGGATGTGTAATTCGGCACTGGTCAAATGTATATATATGCGTGTATATATATATATATATATATATATTGATGACCGTGGTGTTTGGGCTAGCTTTTGCGCACCTCTACTAATTCCAAGGAAACCTGTCACCTGCCACCAACAACAGGTAGCAACAAGTACCAGATAATTTTATCCACCGAGGCTAGGACAGATGGGAAGAATCACCTAGTGCATTTTGTCTCCGCTGAGTTTTTAACCTGTGACCTCAGGCTTCTCAATCACTTCATTAACCACTAGGCCACACCCTTGTGTGCTTGAAAATAATTAAATTTTGATGAAACAGTTTGATTGCCTTAGTGATTTTTATTTCAAGTAAGGAACTCTACCTGGATGAGTTTGATTTCACTAAAGTATAGTCCGTCTCTAGCTGTGGCGGAACCAGGTATTTTATAGAAGCAAATTCCTAAAAAATATGTCACACGTGAGATAAGAACCTATGACCTAAAGTAATGTTTGAACCCTCTTTGCTGCTTTTTCCTTATTTGAAGAGCAATTATACCTTTGCATGGAAGTGTTATATTGTAATTATAGGAGATGATGGACCAAAGAACTTTTTATGTGTGAGCTTTAGTATTTACAATTGTTCCACTATGTTTGGAGTGAAAACTGAAGTTTTGGTTTTTGGTTATTGGCACCATTAGTGTAGTTTCTATTATGTATTAGACAATAGCATATATTGCTATTGTACTACCTAGCTTTTACTTTCTTTGGAGGTTTCATCATTGAGCTTGACTGTAAAAGGTTTGTTTATGCAGAAATGTGCTGATCATTGGGAAAATATGTTGTAGTAATGCAATATAGAAATCTATCAACAAAATAAGTTAATGCAATATAAAAGTAGTAAATGTTGTTTTATCATCTGTCATTCTTGGGTACCTGCCTAAAAACAAAGATTTAGGTAAAGAGAAAAATGACTGTTCTGGGATAAATTTTAACGTTGTAGCCTTTTGTCAGCTAGTTTGTGCTGAAGCTCTCAGTTGACAGTTTTTGTTTGAGTTCCAAGAAGGTTAGTGAAAATTCTTAATTCTTTTTGCCTCCTGAAGAAAGTAAATAGTATATTGTGTAATTTTTAATGGTTACCTCGCAATGCAGAGAGAAACATTTGGTGTTGTGGAGCTAGATAATACCAAAAGAGATGAACATATTGGTGGTGGAAATGAGTACGGGACAGAGGAGTTTGATTCAGTAGATTGTGTCCCAGAAGTAACTCATTCCGATTCCGAGGACAGAGTTGCAAGTCCTATCAAGTGTGAAACCTCTAAATTACCTTCTTCCGTCGGAATTCGTTGCAGTGGGTTTAGTGGCCTTTCATCTGCTCCATACAGAATTACTGGAAGAATTCCTTCTGTTACATATGAAAGTTCATCGATGTGTTCCACAGAGTTAGTTCCTTTCAGGGGGACTTATTTAAACCACAATAATTTAAAGTCATATAGCAGGTAACCTTTTCTGCCATTCATTTTGGCATCCGGATTTGCATATCTGTTGTGTGTATGATGGTTCTAACTCCTGGTGTTTTGACTTTTCAGAGAGTGGAATTATGGAAGTAAGCCAACTAGTGAAGCAGCTGATTTGGCTTGTGAAACACTTAGTCAGCCATTATATGCTCTTTCAATTGTCGAGCGCCATGAGAATCAGAAATCAAGACCTCCAATCAAAGTGCAACATTCGACCTATATGGGATACCCAACAATAACCTTTCCAAGGAGCTATGGTGAAAGCTTAGTATCCAATTATAAGCTCACTTTGCTAGGGAATTTCTCCTATAAGAGGCCAAAAATGAAAGAAATTCGGGCTGATTTCAAAGCACAGAACCCTCTGAATGGCCAAGTAAAGATTAGGAATTGTTCTTCTCGGCAAGTATTGATTTTATTCACCAATGAAGAGGATTACTACACTGTTTTGTACAAGAAAGCGATCATTGTTGCTGGTGCCCTCATGCAGATTTCCTGGTCGTCTCCAGATTTCCACCATGAAGTAGTGAGTACTTTAAATCCCTGTTTGAGTACATCTATCGTTTTTAGCATGGCACCTCTTCTAATGGGAAGCTCTGTCATAACCGGTGGCTCCCATCGGAAAAGCTTTAGCCTTAGAGCCCGTTTGTATTGGCTTAAGAAAATAGTTTTAAGTCAAAAGTAAAAAGTCAAACTGAAATGACTTTAAGTCAAAAATAAAAAAGCAGGGAAGACCTACTTTTGGTTTTTGACTTATTTTCGTTGTTGGCATCATAGTGTAATTTCTGTGAGGTTTTCGAAAATTGCATAGGTTGCTGCTGTACTTCCTAGCTATTGCTTTTTTATAATTTTTTTTTATCATTGAGCTTGGCTGATAAAAAGAACTGCTTATGCAGAAACAGAATATTCATCCTGATTTCAGATTAAGTGATGCAGAATCTGTTAATTGGAATACAGACACCTCTAAGCTGCATCCTTCTATAAATGGCCTTTCAGCCTCTGCTACAGATGAAAAGTCCATGTCACTACAAGTGCCTGCCGTGTCCCAATGCTTGAGTGTTCCTTCAATACGTCCACCATTACCATTATTGGCTCATTCAGTAAGTGTAGCTGGTCGATTTTGTGCTGATCATTTAACAACTCCAGGTATTTATGTTCCTCAGTCTTATCCGAAAGGAATTGTGGGCAGTCCTATTTTTGGAAGAAACGAACAAGTTGGCCGTGGAAGCATCTTTCCCAGGCCTCAAGCCCTGAATCAGCAGTCTTTTGCTCAGCAGCATAACCAACTCAATTCATATAAACCAAAAATGACTGTCAGGATAGCACAATTACAACCACCATCAACAACCTCAGTAAGTGACATTACCAGCTCAATCCGATACCGAGAATGTCTCAAGAATCATGCTGCAAGCATGGGAGGACATGCTCTCGATGGATGTGGAGAATTCATGCCTAGTGGAGAAGAAGGGACCCCAGGAGCCCTGAAATGTGCAGCTTGTAATTGCCACCAAAATTTTCACAGGAAAGAGATTGACGATTACCAACCGATGGATGATGTTGGGTCACATTCTAGATTCAGTCAACCGAGAAATAATAGCAGTAGTGGCAGTATACAAAACCAAGTCCCGATTTCTCTTCCTACACAGCAGTATCATCATGATTACAGTGATAGCTGTTCACCTAGATCATTGGTTGACTCTTTGCAGCCTTATACTCAACCACCCTCGCCTACATCTGGTTCCGTATTTTCACAACAGGCCTTGGAAAGAACAGAACCTAGTTCTATTCGACCAAGCTATTCATATGAAATGGTGAATCACAATACGATGCAGAATGGAAAGCAACGGGAATATTCCTGGAGTGACAGCAGTAGGAATACATCACGAGATCATCCTTCCATACGAAATGAAAATTGGAATTTTGACATGGACAAGCCTTTAAACAACAGAACCCCTGATCACATTCCATTGGAGTTTCCAGCCTACCCGTCTAGGTGCCAGCCCCAGACCGTATTCACTGATGCATTTCCACATCTTGACATCATTAACAACTTGCTACACGAAGAGCATGGAACTGGACGGACTTTGATGCCCAACTCAGGCTCTCAGAGGTTCAACAATGGATCATAACACCATCAGAATGCACATTTCACTTATCCGAGTGATATTGGTATGTTTACTTATCTAGGTCCCTCATTAAGTTCTTGTAGGCATCGCTCTGGTCTTTAGATTTGCAGTGATTTTGCACTTCTTTGTTACCTCTGCCATCATCCCTGATATGGGTTGGCATTTCATTAGAGCTGAAGTATGTTAATAACTCCTTTTTGTGCAGATATTATTTAGATGTCAATACTATTTTGTCATTTTGATTGGGGATGGTAATGGTAATACTAGTTTTTATGCATTTTATTTAAAGTGAATATTTGCATACAGCTTAATATGGTAAAACAATCTGTGAAATTAATAACCTGGGCAAAAGTTGCCTTCATTTTCCATTGGAAGTTTCAGTACTTCTATGCCATCACTGATCAAATCTCTTGCCATCAGTGATTGAAAAACTGTAATCATAATAAATTATTTACTTATATTTGAGAGATAATATATACTAATAAGATATATATACACGAGCATTGGTGGAGTCATTAGTTAGGGTTCAAAATCTGAAGAAGTAAGCAAAATGAACTAGTCGAAGGGAGTTTAAAATCTACTATACAACAGTAACATTCATATGATAAGATTTCTCCATTATTAAATAGTAATCTCGAATTCCCCGTTAGGGAGGCTTGCCGGTTAAATAAGCCTTATTAATGAGTATAAATTTGAATTAGTCGGATGAAAAGAGAATTAAGGGGCTAATTACATACGAGGGGACACTCATTGATACCAAGGCTCGCTACATAATTCAATTTTATAACAAGGCTAGCTAGAAAATATTCTTCTCAATTGTGTATCGTTATTTTTGTTTACTTTTTTTAGTTTTTCATTCGATATTTGATATCTGCTTTGGAGTTTAATTAATAGAAATTTATATTGAGAAGGTTTTTTTAAATTTATATTAAATGCTCAAATTTGAAACCTCTAATTAAAGATGAATACATATTTATCTTTCCATACCTATTAACGGAGAAGGGCCTAAAATACCCTTCAAGTATAGGAAATAGACCAAAAATGCCCTCTTTCCATCTTTAGGCTCCAAAATACCCTTCCATCTACCTATATGGACCTATATTACCCTTTCACTTAACAAATTCTTTAAGAATAATAATCTATCCTTTCATTATTGACGTGACAACATTTAATTGGCTGAAACTTAAATTAACCAAAAATAATAATTTCTCCTAATTAAACTAGGATACAAACTCTACCGACTCACTTACAATTCTCCATTCTGCAATTTGACTTTCTCTCCATCATTAAAGCTGGAGTCAAGATATAATCTTTGGGATATTTTCTAGAGTAGATATCGTTCAAATGATATGTATTATAATATGTAGATCCTTGTTTATTTGTTTATATTTTTTTTTACTGTTACTTCTTTTCTGTCTCCTCCTCAACATAACATACCTTCTTCTCCTCTTAATTTCTCAAAATTTCCTTTTAACCCCTTTTACATATTTAGCTCTAACAAACAAATTATTCATTAAAAAAGAAGAAACTCTAGGTGGGTCTTGAATAAGCACCCTATTATTGGATTCTTTTTGCAAAATCTGTGAATACCCATTTGGAAATTTTTGCAAATTGACCAATTCTTCAAGATTTTCGTCAGTGGATACACATATTATTTCAGAATGAACGGTAATTGGCAATTGAATTGCAGGTAATTTCAAAGTTTTAGGAAATGAAGAAGTTTGGGATAATTTGAGAAATTTTTAATCGGAATGCCATGAAAATGCATTTTTTTTTTGTTTTGAGCTTTTCTCCATTGGGAAAAGCTGGGATTGGAGAGTATGAAACCACCTCTTTAATGGTGGAAAGTATTTTTGGTTAATTAAAATTCAGCCAATTAAACGTTACCACGCCAATAATGAAATGATAAATTATTATTCTTAAAGAATCTGTTAAGTGGAAGGGTAATATAGGTCTATAGATAGATAGAAAGGTATTTTGGAACCTAAAGATGGAAGGAGGACATTTTTATTCCATTTTCTATATTTGAAGGGTATTTTAGGTCTCCGTACCTATAATGATATTTTTGTTTATTACTGTCCCTCAACCTTCTTATTTGTTCCATAAAAAATACTAACGCATTGTCACGTTCTTTTTTGGTTAGGGTGTAATGGGGGGATTAATTGGAAAATGTGAATCTAATATTTTAAAGATAGATCTTATCCAAATAATATACACTTCATCAATAAGAAAGGACAAATAAAAGAAACAAAAAAAAAAGGTATTTTAAAAAGAAAAACTATGGTCCCCAATAAAAATGTTTTTATTCATGAGTTATCTTGTTAGTATATAAAACACACAAAAAAAATGTGATTTATAATTATAGGTACTTGACATTGATATATATATTTATTGTTCCTAGTTATTACTTCTTTCAACCAACCATGCATTTGCGTACTCTTTATGTTATGATTTTCACTCATTGAGATTCAATTATATTATTTTCTTCACTCCAAAATAAACACTATTTAAGTAAATATCATGTTGTGTAGTTCTTCACTCCAAAATAAACGTTATTTAAGTAAAAATCACGTTGTTTAGTTTACTACTCTTGGCCTGTGGCCTTTTTTCAATGTTCAAAAAATATTATATAATACAATTCTTCTCATTTCAATATAACAAAACAAATATTCTTTAAAATGTAAATTGAAATTTGTATAAATTGCATCTTGAATAACTAAAATACCATCTAAAACAGAGAGTGTGTTGATTTATGTCTTACACAACTACATGAGTATATATATTTGTATATGAAAGTGGTAACGGCTCAGCTTGCTAGCGATGTTATTCGCTTTTGGCTTATGCCCGCACTACTTTAAAACACGTCTTAAATTGATAAGAAATTTATATGTTATATACACACCATGCACCTTTCCTGTATTTTTATAACGGATTATCATACAAAATATTTACTATGAATTATTTGATGAAATATTAATAATAATTTCATAAGTGTATTTTTGAATTTTTATAGTGATTGATGGAAGGAAATATAGAAAGCAAAAAAAAAAAAAATTTTTTTTTTACCAAAAGTAAAAAAGCTATGGTCCCCTAATGTAATGTCCTTATATTTATGAGTCATTTTGTCATATACAGAACACATAAAAAATGTGTTATAATTTGAAGTATTTTTTATATTGATATATTGCTCCCAAATATTATGCTTTTCAATTTATTAAGTTGCGTGTGAATCCAATATTTCTATCAACCATGTATTTACTCTTTAGATATCTCTATATTTTTATAAGTCATTGACAAAATTATTTCTTTATTTTTTGTATTCTTATAAGAAATTAATAAGAGGAATTTGGGTAAAAAAACCATTTTTATATATAGAAGGATTAAAATAGAGCAAACGTCAAACTTAATGGTCATCATTGGGTGAAAAAACATATACTCCCTCGGTTTCATAAAGAACGGTCTAGTTTGACTTGATACGAAGTTTAAGAAAATAAATAAGATTTTTGATCATGTGGTCTTAAATTAAAGTTATGTCAAATGTACAAAATTGCCCTTTAATCTTGTGGCCTTTAACATACCACGTCGAAAGTTGTTAACAAAAAAGAAAGAGGTCATTCTTTTTTAAACAGACTAACAAGGAAAGGAGGACATTCTTTTTGAAACGGAGAGTACTAGTATGTAAATTTTATAAATTATATTTTGGGGTTTTTTGGTATTGATGGAAAGTGAACCTATTTTGTAAACTGTGTGGATAACGAAAAAGGATCAAACATATCTCTATTATATATAGAATAATTTTATCCTTCATTTGAGAAGTTTTCGACTCATAACTCTATCGTTAGTCAAATGATTCAATTATGCAATTATTGGTTAACGACCACCAATTTCCTTTTGGAATTTTTGTTCTCCTTTTCGAAAAAGCACAACCTATTCAACTACTATTTAATTCCTCTCTTTATTTTTATTTTTCCATCTCTTTATTTTTATTTGTCCATCCATGTTCGTCATAGATCTACAAATTAGAAGTGTGTGTTGAATTTTATTTTCAGCTGTTTAAAATACCAATCTCGCAAATTGTACACATTTTTGTATTTGTTGATACATGTTGTATTTTAAATATAAATACGGTCGATGACAAATGTAACATTCCAAATTTTTTTAAGCGAAGGCCTAAATCATTCTTTATTTACATGTAAAATCATATCGGGTGATTCTTAAATTGCTCATATGTGTAAAGGTCAATTCTTTTGTGTCGGAATGAATTTGGATATGAATTAAGGTGACAAAAACTCCCTAGCACAAAATTGAGTGTCAAGCTTCCTTACCAATTAAGTTTCGACATAAGATTCTACTTAGGTCAACTTCAAATGATCATTCCTCTCGGAACAAAATGAATTAGGTGACCCATGACCTATAAAATTGAAGGCTTATGAGTCATATTTTCAATATCACCAAATTTGCCTCATTTCGAGTTCAGCGTAAAAAATTATGGTCATTTTACTAGAGACTATCACATCAGAGTATCCTGAAGTCAATTCCTTCGAGTTACTTCTACGGGTCATAGAAATTTCGACGACCCGTGTTGTCAACTCGTTAAAACTTTCAAATAAGTCAGATTTTGTGGTCCAATTCCTATGGATTTATTCTACGGGCTGTAGGAACTTCTACAGGTCATAGATTGGACCCGTAAAATGAAGTTTTGAGCCGTCAAAATTCAATATAAATTCCAAATATGATATCTATGGTCCGTAGAATAAAACACGAATTGTAGTTGTACCCGTAAAAGGTTTTCACCAACTTTCAAGAGGGATATATTAGTCCTTTATCACCCCCTTCCAAGTCTAAATTACGATATTTTTACACGTAGTAAAGAGTTTAAATAGTGTTACTCAATTCTTTTATGTCCAATAACTCTTCCAAGTCTTAGAGCAAGGATCTAAGAGGAGAAGGCTAGGGTTTTGAAGAGTTATTCCAGCTGTTTCGCCAAGAAATTTGTTCGTCCATGTATGTAAGGCTATATCATAGTGATGGATTGAGTTCATCCTCATGGCCTACATCTAACTATAAAATGTTTTTATTTCTAAGTCATATTGTCAGTACATAGAGCACACAAAAAATGTGGTTCATAATTATAGGTACTTGATATTTGATATATTGTTCTTAATTATTATGTCTTTCAGCGATGCATGCATTTACGTACTGTACTCTTTATGTTACTTCCTTCGTTTTTATTTATGTGTTATCGTGTTAGATTTTATGTTCCTTAAAAAACTAGGTAAGTTTACTATTGTACCCTTATTTAGCATGCTCTTGAAGTCTAGTTTTCAATAAATGAACATAAATTAATTTATTTTAATTAATATTTGACCAATAAACATGAATTAGTCATTAATTAGTTTTCCTATGTTGGTCAAATTCATACTTTCAAGACTAATAACTCTCAAAGGGTATAGAAAAATAGTGTTATTTATGTATTAATTTTATAAAATGACAAATATAAAGAACATATATTTTTAGCAAGAACGATAAATAAAGAGAAACAAAGGGAGTATAATTTTCACTCAGGAGAATCAATTGTATTATAATCTTCGCTCCAAAATGAGTTTTATTTAAGTTGAAATCACATTTATTAACTAATTAATAAATAGAATATGTAGTTTACTACTCCTGGCCTCTAACCTGTTTTCAATGTTCAAAAAATATTCTATAATGTGATTCTTCCATGTCAATATAATAGAAAAATATTCTTTAAAATGTAAATTAATTAATGTTTATAAGAAACTATAATAAGAGGAATTTGGGTAATTTTTTTAAAATATATATTTACAAGGACTAAGATTGACTATTTGGGTAAAAAAAAGACATAATATATAGTATTTATATTTTATGAATTATATTTGGGATTTTAAAGTTGACCTATTTTATAAGGAAATGAAAAAACTAATCAAATATATCTCTATTTTATGTGATAATTTTATCCTTTAATTTGAAATTTTATTCTCCTCCTTGAGAAAAACACAGCCAACTCAACTACTATTTAATTTCTTTATTTAGTTTTATTTATCCATCTGTAGTCGTTGATAAATCTACAAATTAGAATATTTTATAATATATAATAAAAAATAGATTTTTTAAATTCATCCCAATCAGATCGATATCTCTTTGGTATCGGTATGATTTGGTGAATATTTTGGTTTATTTTACTTTTAAAATATCGCCTTAAAATATACTATTATTAATATACTTCTTTCACAAATATGTTTTTAAAGAAGCACTTTAATACTTCACAAAAAACAAGAATGTAAAATCTTATTGTCTTATTGTTTGATCTTAAATATTTAATAGGAGTGTTTGGATAGGTTTTGTTGTATTGTTTGATGGAGTATCCATTACATGAATATCTTTTAATTTTCAACCTAATTAAGTAAAGACTAATTAAAAAGCAAAGACCCAAAGTCTTCTAGTCATCAGAGGTCGAGGACCTAAATAACATATAAGATTATTCTGTTAGTTTCGGAATCCCAATTGTTCGAGACAGTTATATGCTTGAATAAAAGTGTACAATTTATTAGAAAAATAACATAAATCAAATCGGTTCGATTTGATCGATATATCATATTCTTTTGATGTCCCTAATTAGGACAAAACTATTTATTTTTAAGTTACACGATAAATAATATCCAAATTTATGAAATTTGCCTCTATAAGCTTTACTTACCATCTATATTTAGCCCTACTTAAACAAATTTAAAAAGATAACCGTTTAAATATATTCTTTTAAAAAAAAATAGCCAAAGGCAACCTATCTCTTTTCATCTTGTTAGTCCCCACCTCCTTCTTGTCTTCTTCTTTCTCTTTTTGGTTGAATTATATATTAAAAAACTCGAAATAATTTCATATTTAAAATTTGAGATTATTTATAATTAATATTTGCATATAATTTAATATAGTAAAACAAGAGCAGAGACAGATCCAGAATATCAAGTGAGTCCTCATCAATTTAGTAACTTTTGCCCAAATCTTGAATTTACACTGTAAAACTCGTTGATGTCATTTTTTTTTTTGGATTTTTCACTTGGTATTTGGTATTTGCATTGGAGTTTAATTAATCCAGATTTGTGCTGGATAAGGCCATATTTGAGGGTTAGCACTTCCTACAAATTTTTTTATCATACCCAAGACTCATTTAAATATTAAAGATGAGATTGATATGATTATTTACTATAATATATCATGTTTAATCATGTATGATCATCTCATTTATAAACTTTAACAATTCGTCAATCCATAAGAAAAGAAAATCAAAATTGGAAAAAAACTACAATTACATATACCATTACATTACAATAATAAAAATAAGGAACATTAGTTTTATTTATGTTGAAATAATAGAGTACATGAAGAGTCTACATTTAATATCTCCACTTCATTTATTTTTCATAACATAATGTTCCCAACCCATAGAATAATTAATTAACCCATTGTGGGAGTAATTTTAACAATGGCCTCCCAATCAACAACCAGAAAAACTCTACCACAAACATAATTACCTAGCTTAGGCATACCAGGAAATAAAACCCTAATATCATGAGCTATGGGATTTTCCTTCTCAATTATTTTCTTAGCATATTCTGCCGGCTTCCCAACAAGTTCAGGCCATGATTGCTTACCTAAAATAATTACAAATATAATGACATAGTTAAAAAAAAATGAAAAATATTATAACGGACATCATGATAAAATTTTTATAATAGTGATTAATTCTTAAGGAGCGTGCAGAGTCCAAAGAAGAGAAATAGAGGGAGTATAATATAACTCGAATCGCCATGCTCTTCAGTACTTATCAATTTAGAAAAATGTAAATTTGATTTTAAGAAATCTTAATTTTTAGGAATAAGTAATTTTTTTTTACTATGTTAGTAAGGTGAAAATATTGTTAGAAATTATAATTATGTGATCATATGTGAAATTTACCTGTCTTCAAAACTATAAGTAGAAGAAATTAAAAAGTATAAGAGGAAATTACCTGAGCAAAATGCATCTTGGATTTCATTTTCCAGAATTTCCAGTACTTCTATTCCATCACTCAAATCTCTTGCCATCAGTGATTGAAAAACTGTAATTGAAATAAATAATTTACTAAATTAATTACTTATTTATTTATTTATTTATTTGAGAGATATACTAGTGAAATAAATATGCATGCAAGAGCATTGATGGAGTCAGTAAGTTTCACCAAGAAGTAAACACATGAACTAGTCGAAGGGGGTTCGTCATATACTATGCAATAATAATATATCCAGTGAGATCCCACTAAGTGGGATAACCTTATCACTACCTCGTGGAGGTAGAGAAACTGTTTTGAAAGCTCGGCTAGCTCAAGTCCATCAAACGCAAGTAAAAAAAAGAAAGAAAACAACGAAGAATGCATAACCATTAATAAGTAAAACAATGTAAAACTTAACAGATACTATGTATACATAAAAAATAATTTTAATCTAGGGGCGGCTCTATGCTTTAGGAAATAAGGCATTTGCCTTAGGCCCCCAAATGCCTCAAATTTTTGTCGAGATTAAATTACGTGTTACAATTTTTATAGAAAAATTATTTATTTATGATCAAATATATAATTTCTCTAAAAATAAATTATTTTATCCACTTTAACATCTTTTTTACTTTGTTAAAAATAAGAATTAATAGTGAAAAGTGTTGAACAAAATGAATTATAAATTCTTTTTTATTTCTTTTTAAATTTTAGTTTCAAACATTACTATATGTATATTAAAATGAGGTATACCAAGTCATCAACTTTTTGAGTCAAATTCTATGGTTCTAATTCTTATCTTTATTTAATATTTATCGATTTATTACTTGTAGCATTATGTCAACTATACATATAATAATTGTCTCACTTGAAGGATGTTTTTCAGTGTTGAGTTGATAAAATCTTATCAAAAAGTAGTAACTGAAAAAACAATATTAAGTACTAATAATTTCCATCTAAATAGTGTAAAGAAAATAAATTTTGAATAAATACGTATATAGAGTGTATTTATATTTTAGGCCGCGAATTGAAATTTCGCTTTAGGCCCCCAATTACGTTGAGCCGCCCCTGTTTTAATCATATATAAATAATAGTATAATTATCCGTCGAAGCCCCAAACTAGTTCCGCCACTGTACATGAGAACTAATAAAGATTGTGATGAAATGATTAAGATCTCTCACTCTTAACTGAAAGTTTTAAATACGAACCATCGGAATAGAAAAAAAAATTATGTAAGGAGGCTTGCCCGTTAAATAAGCCTTACTAATCAGTATAAATTTGAATTAATCAGACTAAAAGAGAATTACATACGTGATGCAAGAAGCAAGAAAGCAAGCACATGAGATAACTTGAACATACTCTTTCCCTCCATTTTGCTTTTATTTAATTTTCTTTCAAATAATTGTGTGGTGTATAAAACTCATTGGTTACACATCCATATTTATAGGGACTTAGTAACGGGTCGGGTCGATTTATTTGTAAACGTTATAGTTGGTATCAAATAACTCATTCATCAATAATTGATAGAATATTCATTGATGTGTGTTTGACAATTTGAAGATAAGGGACACTATGGTCTTTTCCTTCAATATAATTAGGACAAAATTATTGTTTTTTTAAAAAGAAATTACTCATGGATATGAAGGGAGATACTGAAAAATGAATTCACACGTAATATGTGGGAACACTCATTGATACCACTATTTTGTAAATTATGGATTATACAAGAATGAAATGGAAGATTTTATGTTATAGTCGTTAACAAATATTTTCTAGTTATATGATTATTTTTTTAATGGGAGACTATTAAAGAAGATCTGAATTATGCTTAATGAATAAATAGAACTATAAAGGTTGGAGCATCATACCGAATTTTTATTATTTTCTTTTAAATGGGGAATAATTTATTTCAATAAACTTTTGGTTTTGGATTTAAATAAAGTAAATCCATTTAAAGTAGTCCAAAATTCTAAAAGAGAAACTTCTTTCTTTTCTACCAAATCAATAAAATTGCCTCAAATTAGGGGGAAAAAAGAAAATTAATTAATTTAATTGTAATTTGACTTCTTTATTTTATAGTAACAAGGCTAGCTAGATTTTGTATTCATCTCAATTGTGTATCACTATTTTTGCTTACCTTTTTTAATTTTTCATTTGACATTTGATATCTACTTAGAAGTTTAATGAATATAAATTTATACTGAGATAATATGATATGAATACATATTTATCTTTCCACACCTATAATGATATTTTTGTTATTACTATAGTACTAGTCCCTTTAATTTGACAATTGCAATTCAAACCCTACCCCCAAAGATTTTAAAGTCTTAAATAAAATATAAAATGCAATTTTTTTCTGAATTCACGTGAAGTCAATATTTTAAGGATATATCTTATCCAAATAATATACACTTCACCAATAAAAAAACACAAATAAAATAAACAAAAAAAGATATTGAAAAAAACTATGGTCCCTATAAAATACTTTATTCGTGAATCATTTTGTGGTATATAGAACACACAAAAAATGTGATTTATAATTATAGGTACTTGATATTGATAAATTGTTCCTAGTTATTATGTCTTTCAACCATCCATGCATTTCCGTACTCTCTATGTTATGATTTTCGCTCATTGAGATTCAATTGTATTATGTTCTTCACTCTAAAATAAACGTCATTCGAGTAAAAATCATGTTTTGTAGTTTACTACTCTTGGCCTGTGGCCTCTTTTTAATGTTCAAAAAATATTATATAATGCAATTCTTCTCATGTCCATATAATGAAAAAAATATTCATTAAAATGTAAATAGAAGTTTGTATAATTTGGATCTGGAATAGCTAAATATCATCTAAGACATCGAGCGTATTTGATGTCTTACACAACTACATGAGTGTATATATTTTTATATGAAAGTCGTAACGGTCTAGTTCGCTAGTGATATTATTCGCTTTTGGCTTATGCCTGCACGACTTTAAAACACATCTTTAATTGATAAGAACGGCTTCCTTATAAGTTATATACCCAACATTTTCTATGTTTTCATCGATATGAGACTTTTTATTTTCAAGCCCTTACACTAACAACAAGTCGATTTGACCTCGAATTTTTTTTATTTTTTTAATCAAATCTGCTTTAACGCTTTAATCTTTGTTCCTTAATAGATCGCATTTTCAACCTTTTTAACAAAGAAAATCAATTTGCGTTCATACTTTTTAATTCAATTGCGAATCCACTTTTAAGATTGAAGTTTTATCTGTCAGTGTTGATACTATTTTCAATCCTTGTCAACAACAACAAATTGAATATAAAAATTTTAAACTTTTTGAAATAAAACTTACATATTTTTAAAATTTACTAAAGTATTATGAATTATAATAGTCTCAAACGATTTATAATAATCTCATCAATAATTGTTTGTATTTTCTCAAAAGATTTAATTAAAAAAAATTCAAAATGTAATTTTTATCTAGTAAAAAGTGGAGAAATTTCAGAAAATGACATGACACGTTTTATTTATGTTTCGAAAGTCTTTCTCAATGCATTAACTATAATGAGACAAGGAAAAAATAATATAAAATGAAATTCAAAAAGACTTACTAGCAAAAGTAGAGATACTATGGTCCCTAGTTGTGAAATATTTTTATTGATGAGTCATTTGGTAAGTAATGGAGACGGATTTAGGTGTTGAATGTTATAATTTTAAATTTTACGATAACGAATTCAAGTAATAATACATGAGTTCTAAATTCAAATATATATATTTAATGAATTTCAAATCAAATATAAAAAATTATGATAAATGTATTAAATTTGGTTTTGGGTAAAAATATTAAAAATCAGGTAAATTATTGAGATAAAGCAACATGTATATTCGTTAATTTTATGGGTATACATAATCTGAAAATAATGATAAGATTATATACAATCTTAAAGTATAACAGATGGTACTAATAGTACATTTGTGATAGTTCGGAGATATATTTATTATTTCTTTTGTTAAAATATAATAAGCAAAATCATTCTAATTCTTTTTATATACATCACTAATAATCCTCATTATCTATCAAGTTGGAGCACTTTTTGTTTTTCAGGCTGTTGTTATTTTACTCACAGAAAATTTAATGGGAGAATATCTTGAGAAAAAGAAGAAGAAGAAGGATACGAAAGGGATATTAACAACGGAAAATGACCTAAAATACTTTTTAAATATTAAAATTGGTATAAAAATATTTTTTATTAATTTATTGACTCCATAATATCATTAACGTAACCTTTATGGCTTTATGATGCCCTTTTTACAAACGGTCCCATTAGCAATATACTTAAAATTCTGATTTAATCTGTGAAACTCTATAATTCGTTGAAAATTTAATCAACCTATACAAATCAAATATCAACCCGATCCCGAATTAACGTATTTAGCCCTATCCGCCCCTATTAAAACCCGCATTATCTAAATGAAAAAATCAATAAACCATAGTTATTTTCTCGGTTCCATTCTGCAAAGGAGAATTCTTCTCATTCTTAATGACAGTAACCATTATCTTGAGAAAATTAATTTTTTTTATAAGATATTAGTCAGAGGAATTTAGGTAAAAAAAATTATATATATATATATATATATACGAGGACTAAAAAGGGTCATATTTACTCGTCTATTCTTAAAAAATTATTATATTTATTTTTAGTCATACTTTTTTTTATCTATTTGTCCTTAAACATTCTTTTTTTATGAGAAAAAGTACAATTATCTTCATTTTTTTCAATTTTATCTTCCTATATATTTTTCTTAAGCTCAACCCATTATTTCAGTAGCCGCTTCGCAAAAACTAAAGTTCTGACAAAAATTATACAAGTTTTGCACAAATTTACGAGATTAGTTCTATACAAAATAATTCTTCCTTTGCTTATGCCTTAGGGAATCCATTTGTATGAGATCAAATTTGTAAGGTCCGATGACTATCGATGGTAGGTGAGCTTGTGCAGAAATAAACAACTCCCCAACTTTGGGAACATATTTTCCCTCAAAATAAAGTGGAGATATTAATTAAAAAAAAATCAAACCAAAAGTAAAAAAGCTATGGTCCCTTAATGAGAAGTTCTTATTTATGAGTTATTTTGTCGGTATATATAACACATAAAAAAATGTATTATTATTGTAAGTGTTTTTATATTGATAAATTACTCCTAATTATTATGCCAATATTTTCTACCAGCTTTAGATATATCTGATATTTTATTAAGTAATTGAGAATTAATTATTATTATTATTGTATTCTTATTTTATATAATTGAGGACTAAAATAAAGAAACCCTCAAACTTAATGGTGACCAATTGGGTAAAAAAACATATAGTAATTAGATTTGGAAAGTGATCATATTTATTCATGTATTCTTGAAAAAATATTATATTTATTCTTCGTCATAAATTTTTGATATAATTATTTTTGATATTTAATTTTAAACACATATTTAATTTACGCTTGAACCATACAGTTTCATGTACTCTAATTTTCAACTCACAACTCTATCATTAGTCAAATGGTCCAAATATGCGATTATTGGCAAACCACCCTCAATTTTCTTTTGGAATATTTATTTTACTTTTTGAAAAAACACAAACAAATCAACTACTATTTAATTCTCTCTTTATTTTTATTTGTCCATAAATATTCTTTGATACATTTACCAATTAGAAGGGTTTTTTTGAATTGTATTCTCAACTGTTTTAATAATAAATACATTAGGAGATTTTTTTATTCAAAATACATCGATGACATTATATCATTCAAAATTCGGCAAATTTATTATTGAAAAATTCGACAAATTTTGCCAAATTTTCTCACTCTTTTATCCGTTGGTACATTACAAATTAGTACTCACAAAATATGGAAAAATGCGTAACTATCCTCTCAATCTATGCCCAAAATCTGAGAGATGCATTTATATATACTATACTAAGGTTCTATTACCTCCCTGAACTTATTTTATAAATAATTTTCTTTTTCTTTTCGGCCTATGTGGCACTAGCTTGAAAACAATGTCACCGGGCCCATAAGATAGTGTCACGTAAACCGTAAAATGGTAGAAAATTATTGATAAAATAAGTTTAGGGAGGTAATAAGACCTTTAGTATAGTATAAGTGTGTCTCTGAGATTTCGGGTATAGCTTGGGGGTACTTGTACATTTTTCCTACAAAATACTGTTTTGTAAGTACTTGTTGATATTCGCATTGAACCTCGATTAATTCATATTTGTGCTGGATAAGGCCTCATTCGATGGTTAGCGCTTCTTACCAAGAATTTTTCCATATCCAAGTTTCATTTAAATATTAAACATGAGATCGATATTATCATTTACTTAATAATTATATTTTCGGACACGCTTCGTCATAAACTTTTTTTTTTTAGTATTTCGCGGATGGGTGATATGACATCTACCCATTATAATTTATATGATCATCTTATTTATATAAGCTTTAACTATTCATCAATCCATAATAAATGAAAATCAAAATTGGAAAAAACTACAACATAAAAGAAAAAAATACATTAGTTTTATTTATGTTTGAAATAGTAGAGTACATGAAGACATTATATTTAATATCTCCACTTTATTTAATTTTCATAACATGATAATAATGTTACTAACCCATAGTGGGAGTAACTCGAACAATGCGTCTAAAGGTAACAGCCAGAAAAACTCTGCCACAAACATAATTAAGTGGCTTAACCATACCAGGATATAGAAGCCTAACATCATGAACTATGGGATTTTCCCTTTGAATTACTTGTTTTGCATATCTTGCTGATTTTCCAACAAGTTCAGGCCATGATAGCTTACCTAAAATAATTAATAATTATGTCATAATAGTGGGGAAAAAAATCATAATTATGTAACCATATGTGAAATTAATTACCTGGGCAAAATACAAAATCACCATCATCTTCCACTGGAAGTTGTAGTACTTCTATGCCATCACTGATCAAATCTCTTGCCATCAGTGATTGAAAAACTGTAATTATAATTAATTAATTACATATTTCAAAGATAATAAAATATATATGCATGAGCATTGGCGGAATCAGTACTTTTACTAAGAGGGTTCAAAATATGAAAGAAGTAAACAAATGAACTAGCTAACTAGTCGAAGGGGGTTCAAAATCTGCTATACAACCAGGGACAGACAACCCCCCTCGGCAAAAAATTATGTTTTATATTTGAGGTACTTTTGAGAATTTTCATGTTTATATATTAATTTTGAACCTCTTGAATATAAGATTAGAGGTCGACTTAGTGGTTGCGGGGTTCAAACTGTTGCGGAAGCCAAATATATAGAGAGTGATAGAATCACAACTGCTATATCTAAATGTAGCTAATAAATAGTAAATGAGACAACAACAAAAGGAACACCAAGAATTAACGAGGTTCGGCAAACTTTTGTTTTCTTTTGCCTAGTCCTCAGACACAACCAACCAATATTTATTTCACTCCAAAAGAGTACAAGTGAAATACTACAAGAGAGAAAGAAGAACAAACGCCTAAGGAGATGAAAAGGCAAGTGAGAGGTGTGTTACAAATGAATTAGGAGCTACCTATTTATAGGAGTAAATTCTTCCTATTGATGTCATCCATGACATCACAATATGTCAAAATGTCAAGATTTACCTTGTGAAACCAATTTGTTGTTCACCTAAATTTCACCTACAAAAGGTGCTATCTTTGACTTTCCTACCAATGAAGAATTATCCTCCTAATTACCATATCTTCTCATTAATCCATTTTTGAATCTTGTCAAATTTAACAAATCTCCACCTTGGCAAGATTCTCCATTTTCAACTTTTTCTCAACAACAATTTTGATTGTGTCTTCAACCTCAATCTTCAATGTTCAACAATGTTAATCAAGTTCAAACAATGTTGAAACTTGACCGCAGTCACCACTTTTGTCAACATATCGGCAGGATTATCCGTAGTATGAATTTTCTGCATTATGACTCCACCATCTTCTATGATGTCTCGTATGAAATGATATCGGACGTCAATGTGCTTCGTCCTTGCATGATAAACTTGGTTCTTTGCTAATTGAATAGCACTCTGACTATCACAAAATATTGTGATTCCTTCCTGTCCAATACCAAGTTCTCTAAGCAATCCTTGAAGCCAAATTGCTTCCTTCGCAGCCTCTGTAATTGCCATGTACTCTGCCTCAGTGGTAGACAAAGCAACTGTTGACTGCAAAGTAGACTTCCAACTAACTGGTGCATTTGCAATAGTGAAAACATAACCAGTAGTCGATCTTCGTTTGTCCAAATCACCTGCATAATCTGAGTCACAATATCCAACAAGATATTGACTATCTTTCTGCTCGAAAACCAAACCAACATCTACAGTATTATGAATATACCGTAGAATCCATTTTACAGCCTGCCAATGATCCTTTCCAGGATTGTGCATGTACCTGCTTACAACTCCAACAGCGTGTGAAATATCTGGCCTTGTGCAAATCATTGCATACATCAAGCTACCAATAGCATTAGCGTATGGTACTCTTGACATATATTCTCGTTCAACTTCATTCTTAGGTGACATAGCATCACTAAGCTTAAAATGAGGAGCAAGCGGAGTGCTAACCGACTTCGTTTTTTCATTCATACCGAATCGGTTTAGTACTCTCTTCAAATATTCTTTCTGAGATAAATAAAGTTTCTTTAAATGTCTATCTCTTTTTATCTCCATGCCAAGAATCTTCTTTGCCTCACCCAAATCCTTCATCTCAAACTCCTTTCTCAGTTGAATCTTTAGCTTCTCAATTTCCTCTTGACTTTTAGAAGCTATCAACATATCATCAACATATAGGAGAAGATATATAAAGGAATTATCTTCAAGCTTGCGCAAATACACACAATGATCGTATTTGCTTCTTATGTACCTTTGCTGCAACATAAACTTGTCAAATCGTTTGTACCATTGTCTAGAAGATTGTTTCAATCCATACAACGATTTTTCAAGTTTGCACACCATATTTTCTTTTCCATCAACTTTGAATCCTTCTGGCTGAGTCATATAGATTTCCTCTTCCAAGTCTCCATGTAAAAAAGCAGTTTTTACATCCAACTGAACTAGTTCCAAATTCAACTGTGCTACCAAAGCCAACAAAACTCTAATGGAGGAGTGTTTCACAACTGGAGAAAATACCTCATTATAATCAATTCCCTCCTTTTGAGCATATCCTTTGGCCACCAATCTTGCTTTGTAGCGAACATTTTCTTGGTTAGGAAATCCCTCTTTCTTTGCAAATACCCATTTGCACCCAATTGCTTTCTTGCCCTCTAGGAGATTGGCCAATCTCCATGTATGATTCTGATGAAGAGATTGCATTTCTTCATCCATGGCATTCCTCCACTTATCTTTTTGTGAACTTTGGACTGCGTCTTTATAAGTGGTAGGAATGTCATCGGCTGCAATTGAGTTAGCACAAGCCACCATATCTGTGAGTCGAGCAGGTTTTATTATTGTCCTTTTTGGCTTGCTCGTTGCTATTGATTCAAGTTGTGGTTGAGGTTCTTGAGATGGAACCTCCTCTTCGACTGGCTCTCCTTCAAGAGGAAAATCTTTTGTTGTTTCCTCAAACTCCACATGCTTTGAAGCACCATCAATTTGTTTGGCTTCTTCAAGTGTTACCTTATTTGTCAAGGCAGATTCATCAAAGGTAACATCCCTGCTGAAAATAACTTTTCTTGTCTCTGGACACCATAAACGGTATCCTTTGACTCCAGAAATAATTCCCATAAATAAAGCTTTCTTTGCTCTTGGGTTCAATTTTGACTCTCTTACATGATAATATGCAATTGAGCCAAATACATATAAAGTACCATAATCTTCAGCAGGTTTTCCATACCATTTTTCAAATGGTGTCTTCTCACCAATAGCAGCAGATGGTAGACGATTAATGAGATGGCACGCATATGTTATTGCCTCAGCCCAAAATTCTTTGCCCAAGCCAGCATTGGACAACATACACCGAACTTTCTCCAGCAAAGTTCGGTTCATGCGTTCTGCCACTCCATTCTGTTGTGGTGTATTTCTGACGGTGAAATGTCTGACGATGCCATTTTCCTCACAAATTTTCTGAAAAAGATCATTTTTGTATTCGCCACCATTGTCTGTGCGAAGACACTTGATCTTTCTGCCACTTTGAGTTTCTATCATCGCCTTCCATTTGAGAAAAATTCCCAATACTTCATCTTTTGTTTTCATCGTATACACCCACAATCTTCGAGAAAAGTCATCAACAAAGGTTACAAAATAGTGTTTCCCACCTAATGAAGGTGTTTTGGAAGCACCCCAAACATCTGAATGAACATAATCCAAAATACCTTTAGTATTATGGATAGCTGTTCCAAATTTAACCCTTGTTTGTTTTCCCTTGATACAATGCTCACAAAACTCCAAGTTGCAAGTTTTTACTCCTTTTAGCAATCCTTGATCTGATAAAGTTTTCAAGGATTTCCCTCCAGCATGTCCCAAGCGCATATGCCACAGCTTGGTCATTTCTGCCTCCTTCTCGTCATTGGATGTTGTTGCCGCTGTCCCAATAACTGTACTACCTTGATAGTGGTACATGTTATTATTTCTTCGAATTGCCTTCATTACCACCAGTGCACCAGAGCATATTCTCATCACGCCATTATCTGCAATGACTTTGAACCCCTTTGATTCTAGGGCTCCTACAGAAATGAGATTTTTCTTCAAATCTGGTACATATCGAACATCTGTTAATGTTCTACTTAATCCATCATGGTTCCTTAATCGGATTGAACCAACACCATATGCGGTAAGAGGATTATTGTTTGCAGTGTGAATAACTCCACATTCTCCTTCTTGTAAATCAATAAACCAGTCCCGATTGGGACACATATGATAACTACAAGCTGAGTCCATCAACCATACATCAGATGATTTGAATGGATCTGTTGTAACTAGTGAGTAATCGGAGTCATCACAATCAGCCACATTTGAATCCATGACAGCCTTCCCATTATTTGGTTTGGCTTTGCTATTCAACTTTGGGCAGTCTTTCTTCCAATGCCCTTTTTCTCGGCAAAAGGCACATTCATCTTTGCTGAGTCTCGATCTTGACTTGGATCTCCCTTTCTTCGTTCTCATATGATTTTGAGAACGACCTCTCGCAACCAGTGCTTCTGCTTCTCCGCCTTTTTGTTTTTCTCTCTTTCTTTGTTCATAACTGTATAAGGCAGAACAAACTTCTTTGAGAGATACTTCATCATTCCCATGCAGTAGAGTCGTTTCAAGATGCTCGAACTCATCGGGAAGTGAACTTAACAACATTAAGGCCATATCTCCATCCGTAAAAGTCACATCCATATTCCGCAAATCTGTCGCCAACTTATTAAAGCTGGTGATATGATCATTCATTGTGCTACCAGGAATATAAGTGAAGCGTAACAGTCTTCTTTTCATGTAAAGTTTATTTTGACTGTTTTTCTTCAAGAATTTCTCCTCCAATGAATTCCATAATTTATTTGCAGATGTTTCCTTCGTGTATGGATACTTTTGTTCTCTTGCAAGGTAAGATCGAATGGTACCGCAAGCAACACGGTTGATAATCTTCTAATCTTCTTCTCCTACACCGTCTGGTTTCTTTTCTTCAATGGCAATATCTAGTCCTTGTTGAAAAAAAACATCAAGGACCTCGCCTTGCCACATTCCGAAATGTCCTGACCCGTCAAAAATTTCAACTGCAAATTTCGCATTTGACATAATTCTTGTCTAAGCGAAGATGCCAATGATGACATATTGGACTCATCATTTTTCTTGTCTCCCATTTTACTACAAATACTATTTACTAGCTAACAATGCAAAGACCAAAGTAAATCTTTTTCTGATGTGGAAGTTCAGACTATGCTGCAACCACAGAGCATACTCAGATAATACCTTGGCTCTGATACCAATTGTTTAGGAAGCCAAATATATAGAGAGTGATAGAATCACAACTGCTATATCTAAATGTAGCTAATAAATAGTAAATGAGACAACAACAAAAGGAACACCAAGAATTAACGAGGTTCGGCAAACTTTTGTTTTCTTTTGCCTAGTCCTCAGACACAACCAACCAATATTTATTTCACTCCAAAAGAGTACAAGTGAAATACTACAAGAGAGAAAGAAGAACAAACGCCTTAGGAGATGAAAAGGCAAGTGAGAGGTGTGTTACAAATGAATTAGGAGCTACCTATTTATAGGAGTGAATTCTTCCTATTGATGTCATCCATGACATCACAATATGTCAAAATGTCAAGATTTACCTTGTGAAACCAATTTGTTGTTCACCTAAATTTCACCTACAAAAGGTGCTATCTTTGACTTTCCTACCAATGAAGAATTATCCTCCTAATTACCATATCTTCTCATTAATCCATTTTTGAATCTTGTCAAATTTAACACAAACCTCAAATTTTAAGCACTACTCTTTTTTTCCCGAACTCCTTAATGGAAATCCCGGATCCACCATTGTTAATACAAAAACATACTAGTAGTCTTGAATTCGAGCTCTAAAAATAAAAATAAAAATCCAATTGCTTATTATACAAGTATAAATTTAAATTAATCGGACCACAAAAGAGAATTAAGGGACTAATTACATTCGTGATGCAAGAAGCAAGAAAGCAAGAACATGAGATAAGTTGAGCATACTCTTCCCCTCCATTTTGCTTTTATTTAATTTAATTGTGTGATGTGTAAAACTCATTGGTTACACATCCATATTTATAGGGACTTACTAACGGGTCGGGTCAATTTAGTTATAAACATTATGGTTGGTATCGAATAACTTAGTCATCAAAAATTGATTACAGAAAAAAAATATTCAAACCCTACCTACTACACATTAATTAAATCTATGGCTCCAAATATTTTAAAGTCTTAAATAAATATAAAATGTGATTGTTTTCTGAATTCACGTGAATTCAATTTTTTGAGAATAGATCTTATCCAAATTATATACGGTTCACCAATAAAAAAGCACAAATAAACAAAACAAAAAGAACAAGAAAAAGAAAGGGATATTTAAAAAAAACTACGGTCCCATAGAAAATGTTTTTATTCATGGGTTATGTTGTCAGTATATAGAACATATAAAAAAATGTGATTTGTAATTATAGGTATTTAATATTGATGATATATTGTTCCTAGTTATTATTTCTTTCAACCATCCATGCATTTACGTACTTCTTTATGTTATGATTTTCATTGTGATTCAATTGTATTATTTTCTTTCACTTCAAAATAAACGCTATTTAAGCAAAAAGAAGTGCTAAATGGCCAGAAAAATGTGATCAGAATTTAGCTAGAATAGGAAAAAAGACTATTATAGCCTTTTTCTCTAAAATAAAATTAACTTTTTGATATTTCCAAAATAGTATGAGCATTAATTATTTTGATAAGATTAATTTTCTGGGTCCCATGCTTTATTACTTCTTCAATTCTTTTTCTTTTTTGTCATTTCATTTCTCCTTCTTGACTTTTTTTTTTACTCTTCTTATAAAAAAGTTGGTGAAAATAAATAATTATATTTAAACACTTAAATTGGTTAAATTCATCCTATGAATGAAACAATAAAAGTATTTATTTTACTTCATCAATGTAAAATATTTTTTTAAGAGCACAAAGAAAATCATAATTTTTTGAAAAAAAAAATATAATTTATTTGCTTTAATGTCAGATTCTCTATGTATATATAATTAATACATTAATTATTTTTTTGTAATATGACTCAGTTTTAAATATACTCTCTATATTTCAAATTTAAACATTTACATTTTATGTACTATAAGAAATATACACTTACACCTTCAACTAAGTTTATCTATAACTAATTATATTAAAATATAATTATTAAATAATAAACTAAAAATATATTAAAAAAAATGTTTTTGTTACGTTATTCTTACAAAATTAATTAGGGTCGATACTTATAAGTAATAAAAATTTTATGATTTATGTATGTTTTGATGTTTATCATATATAAAGTGTTATGAGTTTTGCCGGACTTTTATTGAAATATTTTTAAATTATACTTACAAAATTATTTAAATATGTATTTTAAATTTATTTGAACGCAACTTGATAAACTTATTTAGTTAGCACTCATATTAATAAATAATAAATAAGTAATAGTTCACATATTATCAAGTCAACATAATATAAGGGTGCAAAACTATCACATATTCAATATGATTGTAGTTAAATAGGATCGACACTGATAAAATCTATGATTTTTATAATATTGTGATATTTGCATCTCTAAAGTGTTTCGAGTTTTGATTGTCGTTATTAATATAGTTTTAGATTATATGTTAAAATATTTAAATAAATAGCCTAAATTTATTTAAACATAATAATTTATAAAATTATATACTTTTCATATTAATAACAAATATGAGTAATGATCTATAAGTTATCAAATTGACGTAATATAGTGCTGATACAAAACTATAATTAACATTAACACGTTACTCTCAGGGATTCTCAGCAATATGCAATATAAGTAAAATAAATATGGATTCTGAAATTTACAATTGAATGAAAATGATTAATATAATTTTTCACTAATTAATTAACTGTTTATACATCGTGTGTGTTTTTCTTTTAGAAAGATAATAATATAATCTTACTAAGATATTTTAAATAACTATTAATAATAATGGAATTTTCGTAGTGATGTCTTAAATTAAGAAAGTATTTCTTATTATATAATTGTCTTAATATGAAGATTGTCTATTCTCTTTTTAATATAATACTAACATTGATATATATAGAATAATCAAATAAGATATAGAATAATTTTTACATTTCATTACTATACCACATTGTTTATTTGATCTTCGTAATAATAATATTGCGCAGATTATGTTGAATTATTATTAGGAGAAAAAGATTTGATATACTCCTTAATTTTGTGATATAGAGATAATATATATTCTGTAAAGAAAAGGTCACATATACATTTATTGTTACATGAGCAAATTGAATAACTTATATATCCTCTTTTGACTAACGAAAGTTATACTTTAGATTTTTAATTTATTTATTTTAGTTATTTAACCAAATAATATTCACATAGAGGAAAATCAAATATTTGTTTCACGTGATTTTATTTTTGAGTTTTTTAATTCAACGGTTAATTTGGGTCTTAATTATCTCCCTTATGAATATATTTGTTTATCATTATTTGAGTTTGTTGTTCATGTTTAATTTTTCGCTTTCATTCTTTAGTGTAGAAAATATGATAATTAAAAAGAAATAGAAAGAAGTAATGAACGAAATAAAAACAATTTTTTTTTAAAAAAAGCAAACTAAAATTAATCATTTTTTGCGGTTATATTGAATTTTATTTTGTAGTTGTAAAATGTTGATGCATCTATAATAGACTTTGCAAGAAGATAAGTGAAAAAATTAATTTGATCATCAACATAGTATATCAAAACTAGTCATGGAATCAAAGAAGATAAAAAATAAATAAAAAAGACAAAGATTCATGTATGAAGAAGATCAAATATAACTCAAAATATTTCGAGAAGGGTCAAATATACCTTTTATATTTTTATTTTGTTAAAAAAAAATTAATAAGTTTTTTACTTTCATCAGCGAAAAATGGTCTTGGCTCTTCAAACATACTCAAAATACTACGAGAAGAGTCAAACATACCTTGTATAATTTTTATTTTATCAAAAAATAATTTTGAATCAATTTTTTGACTTCCTTCAGCTAAAAAAGATTTAGCTATATCAAAGTTATATATATAACAATTGAAATAGGTGTGAGCCACTTTCTTATACAAAAAATATATTATCTCTAAATCACAAAGTTGAGAAATATAATTTATTATTTTTATTTTTATTATTATTATTATTATTATTATTATTATTATTAGAAGTAGTAGTAGTATTATATAAATGACCAATATATATGACACTTTTGATAATAATTTTACTTGTTAAGTTATTTTATGAATTTTTAATTTGAATTGCTTGTGAGATAAAGTTATTTTAAATTAATCTTATTAGTGTTTATCTTGTCATTTAAATTTTAAATTTTATTTCTTAATTATAAATTTCAAATTTGTGTTCTTTAAAATTTATATTGGAAAGTAGAGGGAAGAAATATCATTTTGTAGTTTTTTAAAAAGAAATTGAAATTAACATGTAATTATGAAATTATGAGAATGTGGAAACAAGTCTAATCCCCATGCATTGGGAAACTTTTTATGTATTAAAAAATAATTAATAAATTTAAATTATAAATAAGGGTAAAAATATCAAAAAGGTAAACCTGTTTATAGTGTGAATGCACCATTCTGGTCATTCTGGCCAAAAGGTTTTTTCCTTAAGTAAAATCACGTTGTGTAGTTCTTCACTGCAAAATAAATGTTATTTAAGTAAAAATCACGTCGTGTAGTAAAATATACATGCACGAGCATTGGAGGAGTCACTAATTTCAAAATCTGAATAAGTAAACACATGAACTAGTAGAAGATATTTGAAGATAAGACAAAATGGTCTTTTCTTTTGAAGCCACTAATTAGGATAAAACTATTATTTTTAATTTACATACGAAATGTAATGAACAGTGAAAATTGAATTTACACGTAGTAGGTGAGGGTCATCCTCTTATACCACTATTTTATAATTTATGAATTTGACAAGAACGAAACCGAATATTTGATTTTATAGTCGATAATAAATATTTTTCTCTCCCCTTAATTTCTCTTTTCTGTTTTTAACAATTGTTTCTTTTTTGACATTTTTACTAAATATTAAAAGTATTGACAATGAATCTTATTAAATGTTAAAATATTGACATTTTGAAATTTTTTTCTACATTTAATATCCTTACCACTAAGCCCATGTATTAAAAATAAGTTAGTGAATTGTCAGTTTAAACAAACAATTAAAATTAGAAAAGAATATATTTATATTTGGTTATATATAGAATGATAATTAATGGAAGTCATATTGTATTCACTAATGATAATTATTATATAATGGATAAATTGGAAAGAATGGATGTAATATTAGATAAGTTGAGGTTATATATTGTTGGTGCTACGTGAATGTGGGGGGAGCAAACCTTGACTTCAATCATTGGTAATAATTACCAAGTGATTGAGGTAGTAATTGAGATTATAAAGTGATAGTACAATGACTAAAGGGTAGGATGAATTAAATATTATATAAAAGATATTAAGGTTGTAGTCTTAACCTTAGACTTGAATTTGAGAAATACGAGAGTTATATAGGTGTTGCAGGTTTTGAAATCTTATTGTGGTTATTTGTTTGAGTAGATTGCTTGAGTTGGAAGTTTAAACGAATTGGGATGACTGAAGTCCCGGATGATCATTCGATTATTTGAGGTAAGTGAATTTCGAACTCTTGTTAAGTTTATGAAATTCGGGTATTTCTTTGTGGTATGTGTTTGGAAGTAACGAGATTTGGTGAAGGGTTGACTTGTCTACCTTGATTAATTCTAATGATGAAAAAGAAAGTAATAAAAGATAATGTGATTAATTGTTTGTGTGTTTTTCCTCCTTCTATGTTTCTAAGATATTACATGAAAAGATCCAAAAAGTTATAATAATGTTTTTGTCTAAATTAGAAGAAATTTTGATAAATTAATACCCTAGTCAGAAAATTTTCATTTTAGAAAAAAAGAATTACGTAATAAACATGTTCTTTGAATTCGGTCGGGATGGATTGGGAAAATTCAATAGGAAGACGCCACCTAATAATAATAATAATAATAATAATAATAATAATAATAATAATAATAATAATAATAATAATAATAATAATTAAAAAAGAGGATGTTAATATACATAAAATAACTTAAAAAGGACATTATTTGAATGAAATTTATTACTATTGGTCTTTTTGTGAATCACAAATATAACTTGATAAGTAATTTAATTTATTTCTAAAAATATCAATAAAATTACCTCAACATAAAGGGGGAAACAAAACAAACTTAATTAATTTATTGGTAATTTGTCTTCTTTATTTTACATCTAAGATTCAAACTCAATATTTTTGCATATTATCATTTTGTTCACGTTTTTAATTTCTTATTAAATATCTGATCTCCTTTTTAAAATTCAATTTAATATATATAAAAAGAGAAAGACTTTTTTATATTCGAGACTTAAACTTGATATTTTTTTAATATTTTTAAAATTTATATATTTGTTTCTCAACACCTTTGGTAAGTACCGAGTTATTAAGTCATCTATTATTTTATATGTGATAGGTATCGAGTTGCTAAGTCATTATTATATTCTCAACAAATCTAACTAATAAAAATTGAAAGTGGGGGAAATTCAGAAAATGACATGGCACGTTTTATTTATGTTTTCAAATTAAAGTCTTTCTCAATGCATTAGATATACACTGAATTAGCTATAATGACAAGGAAAAAACAATATAAAATGAAATTTTAAAAACATTACTAGAAAAAGTAGAGATGATGTGGTCCCTAGCTATATATGAAATGTTTTTATTGATGAATGATTTTGTAAGTAATAGAGACGGATTTAAGAGTTAAATGTTATAATTTTAAATTTATGACAATAGATTTAAATAATAATATATGAGTTTAAAATTTTAATTTAAATATATATATTTAATGAATTTTAAAATAAATATAAAATTTATGATAAATCTATTGAATTTGATTTTAGGTAAAAAATTAAATAAATCAGGTAAACTATTGAGACGAAATCACACATCCATCTATTCGTTTTAAAAAACGATAAGATATATACAAACCTTAGAGTATACCATAGGGCATTAGTATATCATTTATAATAGTTTGCGAATATATTTGTCATTTTTTTTATTAAATATATAATAAACAAAATCATTCTTATTCTTTTTACAACACTGATAATTCTCATTGTTTATCAAGTTGGTGCTCGAAAAAAGAAAAACAAAAGGAGAAAAAGAAAGAGATGTGTTTTTATATTAAAAAAAAAACAATGGTCCCCTATAAAATGTTTTATTTACCAGTTATTTTGTCAGTATATATAGAACATACAAAAATGATGTTTATAATTATAGGTACTTGATATTGATATATTATGAGTGTGTTTGGTATGAAGGAAAACTTTTTCTGGAAAATGTTTTCCAATTTTTTCATGTTTGGTTGGGACAAAAGTTTTGAAAAATGTTTTCCAAATCAATTTATTTTCCTCAAAATTAAGGAAAATGACTTTCCTTCAAAAGTTAAGGAAAACATTTTCCAAAACTCTCCAATTTCAAATTACATTTTTTTTGGGTAAAAACATCAATTTTAAAAATATATTTTCAATTTCAAAATTTTATTTTTCCACCCAATCCCTGAACCCCCCCGCCGTCCAGCCCCCCACCCTCTCCCTCCCCAAAAAATTAATTTTGGTTTATTAAAATATTTTTAACTTCAAATTTTTATTTTTAAACCCCTACCCCACCCCACCCCGCCCACCCCCAACCCCCAAAAAAATTAATTTTATTTTTTAAAAATACTATCAACTTCAAATTTTTATTTTTCACTCCTCCCTCCTCCCCCACCCACTAGCCCCCCACCCCCACCCCTACCCCCACCCAAAAAAATAATAATTTATTTTTAAAAAAATATTTTCAATTTCATAAATTATTTTTACTCTATTAAAAATAAAGATGTCTCTCAAAAATATTTTTCATTCATAAATTAAACACTAAAAATCATTTTTGGAAAATATTTTCTACTCACCAACCAAACATGAGAAAATAAGTCCAAAATCTACTTGTTTTCCAAGGAAAACATTTTCTAGGAAAATATTTTCCATGAAAAACATTTTCCTCCATACCAAACACACCGTATATCTAATTATTAGACCTTTCAACCATGCATGTATTTACACTTATTCTTTATGTTTTCAATTTTCGCTCGTCGATATTGATTGTATTATTTTCTTTGCTTCAGAATAATAGTACTTATTTAAGTAAAAATTATGTTTATTAAAAAAATAATAAATACAATGTGTAGTTTATTATTACTTCCTCTAGCCTTTTATGAATGTTAAAAAAGTATTATATAATGCAATTTTTCTCATGTCAATATAAGTAAAGTTTTCAGGATTTGCATTTTAAATAGCTAAATTTCACTTGAGATGGAGCGCGTATTTGATATCTTATAATAATTATTTTATCTAATGACAAATTATCATAAGAAATATTTATTATGAGCTATTTCATGACAAACTAATTACAATTTCATAGCTATTTTTTTATATTTTTATTGAGATGAACCAAACGTGAAATTGCTATGGTCCCCTAATGACTTGTTCTTATTTATGAGTTATTTTGTCAGTATATAAAACACATAAAGAATATTTTATAATTATTTGTATTTTATATATTGATATATCCTCTTAATTATTCTGCCTTTCATTTTATTTAGTTGCGTGTAAATCCAATATACCAATCATGCTTTTACTCTTTAGATATCTCTGATATTTTATTATGTAATTGACAAAATTATTTCTTTTTCGTATTTTTATAATAAATTAGTAAGAGGAATTTCTTTTAAACCAAAACAAAAAAAGAAAAAAAAAAGAAAGAGGAATTTAGGTTAAAAAAAGTTAATGATCACCATTTGAGTGAAAAATATTTTGATTTTATGAATTATATTCGGATCTTTTGATACCGATCGAAAGTGAATTTATTTGTTATTTTTGTAAAGAAATGAAAAAAGAATCAAATATATATATATTTATATAGAGTAATTTTATCTTTTACTTAGAAAGTTTTAGACTCATAATTCTACTGCTACTCAAATGATTCAAATATGCAAGTATTGGCTAACGACCCCAATTACCTTTTGGACATTTTATTTTCCTTCTCGAAAAAACACAATCAAATCAACTAGAATTTTTTAATTTCTCAATTTATTTTATTTGTTCATCCAAATTCTTTGATACATTGGAATAATTTTTTGTCACGATTCAAAAATAAACGTGATGTAATTTCTCTTTTTCCACCAAAACGAGTCAGCCTAAACCTCAACCATCCCAATAAAGTGCAGAAAATAAACTATAATTAAGAGTCTCATACTTTATATTAATGCGGAAATTCATAATCACTTAAATATACCCCAAGACCTGGTTGTCACGCGTACAAAGCCTCTAAAGTATTACAACTGAATCAAAAGAAAATGACAAGTCTAATATGACATTGTTTCTAGAGTAGAACAAGATCATAAACAGAATTAAGAAGGTCTGCTAAGATGACAAACAACTACCTCACAGATCTCCAAGAAACCTCAGAAAAGAAGAGAATATATCACAAAGTTCCAGGCTAGTAACCTACAAAAAATTGTAGAAGCAAGGGGTGAGCACCAAACCACACGATACTCAGCAAGTAAACTCCTAAACACAAGCTAAGGGAATACAATACTGATACTTCTTACTACCCTAACCAAACCTTTACAACTACAACCTGCATAAAAATCAACCCAACCTAACAATTCACAATTTACAAAGTATATAGCTCAACAACAACACTCTAACAATTTCATATCCTTAACAACAACACTCTTACAATTGTATATCTTCAACAACAAAACTCAAACAGTTTCATATCCTCCATAACAACACTCTAACAATTGCATATCTTCAACAACATGCTCAATATTCATCAGTCACAAGTTTCACAGAAAAACACTCACAAGATCAACAACACACAAGATCAAGTTCACCAATAATAAGAAGTGCAATGCAATGAAATGCAATGTCAAGTATAGTGATGCATGTTTGACCTAATAATACACACCCGCTGCCTCTCAGCCCGGGACCCATGGGGAACATATCTGTCCATGCATGTATCGTGGTGTGTGATACAATCCTCGATAATAGTAACCATCGCGACGCGCCATACGTACCTCGAAATATATAGTATCCATCGCGGCATGAAATATGACCTTCAAAATGGTACATCCTGTTTAATTTCTTATTCTTTTTCATCTACATAACACTTGTCACAACTATGTCTCAGAACAATGCAAATGACATGCTCACACGAATGAGGAGAGTGGCCATTTTCATAACATTGCACAATTCACAACAACACAAATATGATATCAAATCAACAATGATTCAACAAGCCTTCAAACCTTTTCTCAACACATCACACATAAACAATTAATCATATTGCCTTTTATTACCCCTTTTTCATCATAGAATTAATCAATGTGGACAAGTTAACCCATCACCAAGTCTAATTAGTCCCAAACACATACCACAAGGAAACACACACATTCCATACACTTAACGAGGGTTTAGAAATCCACTTGCCTCAAATAAACGAATAATCACTCCGGGACTTGAGTTTTCCCCTTTCGTTGAGCTTCCAAACCAATGCAATCTATTCAAGTACATAGTCACAATAAGATTCCGAAACTAACAACACTCATGTCATATAGGTTTAGCTTAGACCCAAAAGCTTGCCCAAATTTATAATTAAGTTCCTAAGTCTTGATGACCATTAACTTATCAATTGTCATATTTTTCAAGTTTCAAGCCTACGATTAAATCATAATTTCTCCAAACACTACAATCCTAATAACTTTGTTATAATATATACACTCAATATTGAATTTACATATCTTAGTATATCAAACTTGAATCTTCATATGAAAACTATAAAAAAAATTCAAAAATCAATTATATAGAGATTTCCAGAACCCTCGAACTAAGCCAAAACCATTTGCACCCATAATCTCCCTTTGAATTCACTTATTATCATATTATATTCTTGATGAGGCAATCATTAGTCATCATGGCATCATCATTGACCACATACAATTTGATTGCTTCAACCTTCAGCCATTAATCACAATCCACCTAATTTAATTTACACAATAATTTTTTCAATATTCTTTCTATCTATTCATATAATATTAACGCTAATGGTATCACCAATCAATAACAAATTTGGGTAAACAACATTAAAAAAATTAATATAACCTATATTGTCGTGGTTAACTTAGTGATGCCGCACAACCATCTTTGTCCACTAACCTTCTTTTGACACATGGGCCTTAGAGTATTAACTTAATATTTGGACTTGACCTATTAAGTTCCAACTAAATAAATAATGTTTTAAATATATATACTCATCAATCAAATAACTGTAGTTATTAAATAGTTTAAAATTCTCAAATCAACTTTATCGATTAATCATAAAATTACTCGGGGCAAATATCGAGAGGGTAAAACAATAACTTTATGATAATGATCAAAATTAACGTTACGAATCATTACATTTTTGAATGATAAATACATCAATGACATTGATTTTCTTCATGGATACACGTTTGACAATTTGTAGATAAGGGACAAAATGTTCTTTACCTTCACGTCACTAATTAGGACAAAACTATATATTTTTTTTTATTTTATACAAATAATGTGAAGAAGGACAGGAAAAGTTGAATTCAAATTAATATGTGGGGACATCCACTATCCATTGATACTACTATTTTGTAAATTATGAATTCGAAAATGAAATGGGAGAACTAATTTTATAGTCATTTATAATTATTTTTTTAGTTTAATTTATGGTTTTTGTAATGGAGACTGCTAAAAAGATAACATAGAAGATCTTGATTATGCTTAATGAAAAAATTTCTTCTTTACCCAATAAAAAAAGGCTTAGGAAATTATTATGCTGTTTTTTTATTGTCTTTTAAATAAACTTTTGGATTGAAATGAAGTAAAATCCGTTTAAAGTATTTCTTCTGTTCATTTTTAATTGTCATATTTTAACTTGTCACACTCATTAAGAAAATAATAATTGATAAAGATATTTAATCAAACTTTAAAATGATGTCTTGAAAAATTATTTGAAAAAAAAAATATTTAACGCTGAAGGTAAAATATAGTAAAAGTTATTATCTTTTTTTCATATGTCAAAAATAACAAATAAAAAGGAAAAATTATTTTAAAATAAGTGGCTATTAAAATGAACTAATGGAGTAGTTGAAAATTCTAAAATTGAAACTTCTTTCATTTAAAAGAAAACTCAATAAAATTGCCTCAAAATAGGGGGAAACCAAAAAAACTTCTTTGATATCACTACAATAAAATAACTTTTAGCGACATTAAATATTGACATTAATAAAAAGTGTTAAAGCCTTTACCGACATTAGTTAAGTGTCATTAGAAGCAATGTTGCTAAAGGCTTTAGGGACATATACAAAGAGTGACAATTGCCGCTAAAAATACATATTTAGCAGCAATTAAGAATTAATTGCCACTAATGATCATTTTTATTGTAGTGTTTATTGGTAATTTGACTTCTTTATTTTCTAAAAACAAGGCTAGCTATATTTCATATTTTTCTCGATTGTATATGATTATTTTTGTTTATTTTTATTTCAATTTTTTATTTGGTATTTGATATCGCTTTGGAGTTGAATCAATAGGAGTTTATGCTGGGGAATTTTTTTTTAAAATCAATGCTCAAATTCAAAACTTTTAATTAAAAATGAATACATATTTATCTTTCCACACATATAATGATATTTTTGTTTGCTTTTGGTCTCTCAACCTTCTTAATTTGTTTCAAAGAAAGTATAACATACTGTCACGTTTTATTTTTAATTTTTGGGGTGGGGGTGGGGAGGGAGAGGGGGGACTAGTTTGATAATTATAATTCAAATCCTAGCTACCACACATTAATTAGAGATATAGAGCGATTGATTTTAGAAATTATGAGAACTCAATATTTTAAGAATAAATCTTATCTAAAAATATACACGTTATCAACAAGAAAAAGCAAATACAAACTGACAAAATAACAAGAAGAAAAAAAAAGAAGTAGTGAAGGAATAACGCCTAACAAATACTCTTAATTGAAAAATTATAATTTATATACACGATAAAATATTAATTGTTGTGGATAAATAATAAACTTCCAATGTCTCTGAAGAAAGACTCATGAAATTATTCAATTAAGACAAACAACTAACATATGTGTCAAATCAAAATCATACGAACAAAGTAATGCACAATATGTAAAAGAATTTAATTAAGGAAAGTACATTTAATTAAGCCACACTTATTTATTCCATTATGTATAGTAAGAGTACATGGGTAAATTATAATGAAAATACATGAACCCTAATTATTTTTTCACATGTGGCTGCTTAATTACTTCAACAATAATCCATTAATTAACCAACCACAGGAATTGATAAAGCAACATCCAAGATGTTTACAGCAATACGAACTCGATAACACCTAAAATCAGCTGTGACTGGAGAACCATTCAATACTATCTGAACATCAGTTATGAATGGATTTTCCTTAACAATTATTCCCTTAGCATAATGTGCTGGTACACCAATAAGTTCTGGCCAACGTAGTTTTCCTACATATACACATAATTAATTAATTATAATAAGAGAAAGAAATTAAGAACAAGAATAATATAGTATTATAGTTTATATGTGTTATTGAATATTGATATTTACTTTTTAAAAAACATGGGAATAGCGAAAGAGATTTTAAGGTGGAGAATCGAATCGTTATCAATAATGTAATATTTTAGGTAATTAACCAATTGAATTAATAAATTTTCAAGAATTAAATAATATACATCTTGTTTGGCCAAATCTTTGAAAAGTCAATAATGAGTTCTTGTTTTTTTTAAAAGTATATTTTAGAGAATTGAAGTGTTTTTAATAGTAGAAAAAAAAAACTGTTTTTGAGAAGTTAAAAAAAGAAAATTTCTTTAAAAGAACTTTACCTTTGCACATCAAGTTGGATTCAACTTCCTTTAGAAGTTCTATGACTTCTGGTCCATCAATTTCTTTTCGTGCCATGAGAGTTTTAAAGGCTGTCAAAAAAGATATTTCAATAGCAATTAGTGTATTTCTCATTTCAAGTTAGATTATCAGAAAATTATGGCACAAGCAAAGGGTATAAAGAAAAGATAATTTGATCAAACTATTTTTCATATAATTCCGGTTAGTCACGTTATATTTACAAGATCAAACTAGTTTATATATATAGTATAAAGTAAATCCTTTGTGAAAGTCCCCTCCCCCTCCTCCCACACTCAAGCCCCAATCGCAAAAGAAAATATAAATTCTTTACAACTCTAATAATATTATTGCTATATATATATATAGAGAGAGAGAGGAACTAACAAGTTGCAAGAAGAAAGAAAACAATAATGTGAGCAAACTTTGACTCCATTTTCTTTTAGTTGTAAAGAGTAGAAGGAATTGAGTGAATTTGTATGAGTGTATCACATTAATTTATAGGCAGAGCTTTTTCTTCATTGAAGTGAGGTACTACATACTAGTGATGTCTAACAACGACACGTTTAATAATTTAAAGATAAAAGAAAAAATTATTATGTTTTGATATTTTTATTAGATTACATATAAGAAGTGAAAGAGGACAGTAAAAATTGAATTTACGTATAGAATGTGGGGTACATATCATACACACTGATACCAGTAATCGATATATTATGTATTGAATAAGGGTGAAACGGGAGATTTGATATTAAAATCGTTTATAAATTTTTTAATTATATTTGTTTTTTTAAATTTAATTTAGAAGAGATTGTTATGAAATTAAATAACATAGAAGATCTATAAATATATAAAGTGCATGTTGGATTCAATTTTTTAAGAAAATTTAAATTGTAAGTGAATTTAGGAGATCATTTTCCTCCACAGAAATTGAAAATATAATTCTTTTAATTATTATGTTTTAAAAGGGGAATAATTTTATGAACTTTTGGATTTAAATGAAGGATTATCCATTTAGAGTAGTTGAAAGTTTTAAAAGAGATACTTCATTCATTAAAAATATCAATAAAATTACCTCAAGATAAAGAGGAAAACAAAACAAACTTAATTAATTTATTGGTAATTTGGCTTCTTTATTTTATCACAAGGCTAGCATAACTATGTATATGTTGGGTTATCAGGTGATTAGGGTGTCATGCTAAAATTTATAATTGTAAATCGTATGGTCGATAAATCAGACAAGAAAAAACTTATACGAAAAATTTGATATATATTATATAAAAACTAATATAAAAGAAAAATATTATAAATTATTGAGAAAATACATCTCCCCATAAATAAAACTTTTAAACGTCTACATTGTGGAAGTTATTGTGTTTTGCTATGAGAATAGAGATATTCAATTTATAGATCTCTAAACTTTTCCTTTAAGGAAAGAATAAACCAAATATGGAAAAATATGATATTTTTCTTTCAAGAAAAGTATAAAATATTTATGATAATATTTTAATTTTTCTTTTTGGAAAAAACACTTCAAATAAGATTAAAAAAATCAGAGCAAAACTTTAACAGTATTCTTCTCAATTGCGTATAATTATTTTTGTTTATGTTTTTTAGTTTCTTATTTATTATTTGATCTCCTCTTTGGAATTCAATGACTTAAATTCAATATTTTTGTCGATATTTTAAAATTTTATATACTTCTTTCTCAATGCCTTTGGCATATATACACACTGCATTAGCCAAGAAATAAAGGAATAAAATGTTATATGGGGAAGGTATCGACTAACTAAGTCATCAATAATTGATGATATATTCTCAACAAATCTAAAAAAAAAAATTAAAAACAAAAAAAATAAAGGGAAAATTACGCGGCTAAGCAAAGTTATACTATTTAATTACTCATCATAGCTATAATTTGCTATAATTACCACTCGTGACTAACATTATACATTAATTACGTGGGCTGACTTCGAGTTTGTACAATTAGTCATGTTTGTATATGTGTAATTCACCAAGATATACAAATACATATGTATAATATACAATTTTTAACCTATATACATATATAATTCACCTCTCTCCCACTCTCTGCCCTCTCTAGCTTGCCTCTCTCCCCCCTCTCTCAATCTCGCTCGCCTCTCTCCTCCCTCTCCCAATCTCGCTTGCCATTTATACAAATGTATATCTATAATATACAGTTATATACAATTATATACATATACAATTCACCTCTCTCCCACTCTATGCCCTCTCTCTCTCGCCTCTCTCGATCTCGCTCACCTCTCTCCTCTCTCTCTCAGTCTCGCTCGCCTCTCTCCTCACCTCCCAATCTCTCTTGCCATATATACAAATATATATGTATAATATACAATTATCTAAGCAATATACAGATATATTCACCTTTCTCCCACTCTTTTCCCCCTCTCTCTCGCCTCTCTCCTCTCTCTCCCAGTCTCGCTCGCCTCTCTCCTCCATATAACATGTAGCTACAAATTGTAATTATCAAACTATAGCTATAGAGAGTAATTAATTATTTTTAAGTGGCTATATGTGAAAGTTAAAGGTAATTTTTGTCTAGTAAAAAGTGGGGGAAATTCAGAAAATGACATGGCACGTTTTATTTATGTTTTCAGTCTTTATCAATGCATTAGATCGATATACACTGAATTAGCTATGAAATGTTTTTATTGGTGAATTGTTTTGTAAGTAATAGAGACGAATTTAGGAGTTAAATGTTATGATTTTAAATTTACGGTAATGGATTCAAATAATAGTATATGAGTTTAAAATTTTAATTTAAACATATATGAATTTCAAAACAAATATAAAATTTATGATAAATCTATTAAATTTCATTTTAGGTAAGTTTTTTTGAATAAACCAAGTAAACTATTAACACAAAATCACGTGTCCATCTATTAATTTTATTAGACGATAAGGTATATATAAACCTTAAAGGCTTAAAGTATACCATAGGACATTGGTATATCATTTATGATAGTTTGAGAATATTATTTTTCATTAAAAATATAATAAACAAAATCATTCTTATTCTTGTTACAACACTGATAATTCTCATCCTTTATCAAGTGGTGCTTGAAAAAAGAAAAACAAAAGGAGAAAAGAAAGGGATATTTTTTATATAAAAAAAGACTATGGTCCCTATAAAATATTTTTATTCACTAGTCATTTTGTCAGTATATATATAGAACATACAAATAATTATTAGTACTTGATATTGATATATTATTTCTAATTATTAGATCTTTCAACCATGCATGTATCTACACATACTGACCGTTTATGTTTACAATTTTCGCTCGTTGATATTCAATTGTACAATTTCTTTTTGCTTCAAAATAAGTGTACTTATTTAAGTAAAAATCATGTCTATTAAAAATATTGTTGACTTATTATGTTTATGTGATAATGTTAGATTATAAATTTGTTTTGGTGAGAGTCTTGTTGGAAAAATAAAGAATATAAATAAAATTTAAGGAACTAAAGTATAGTAATTCTGGAAGTTTAGAGTTTTGTTAATTTTCGTTTGGTTTTTGTTGAAATTCTTGTCACTTACTATTAATTATTAAGCCTAATTTATATGAACACTATTGGGGTATGATATTTAGTGGAATTGAGATTCAATTTTAAGCATAAAATTAGGAATACGAGACTTGACATACTAGAGGACACTAAAATTTATGAATTCAATTATTTATCATGGATGTAGTTTTGGTATCATTAGGTTGTATGAGTTGTGGGGTTCGGAGTAGAGGTATAGCTCTATGGATCTCTATAGATTTATTTGCTTACGGATATTGAATAATTGGTAGATTGGGAATGTTTGGAAACTTTGCGAAAAGGGAAGGAAAAATCGTGAGGATTAGTGGCACGTGTTCGGCATTCAAGGTATGTTAAGACTTTCAGACTTGTTGAAGGGCGTTTTCCTAATTAAAGATTAAAGATGGATTAAATAATGGATAAGGCTAAAGATAGGGGTATCGTACCAATGGTGTGACGGACATTGGTACGAGTACCGGTGATATAAAGGAAAAGTTTATTACTATAGAATGCGGGTTGAAACCCGAGAATGCCAAAGCATATGGGCATTAGCTGATTTAATATCGACTTGAATTCTTTGTGTGATTGTGTTTTTCATTATTGCACCCGTATCATCATCCCTTTTGTTGAATTAATAGTGTGTACATGCATTGACATGAGATTGAGTATAAGTTGGGCACGTGGAGATCGTCCGTGCTGGGGATGGTGAGATGTTAAGATTATAATTTGGGCACGTGGAGACCGTCCATGCGGAAATTGTTTGATTTTATGATAGTTCGTTGAGATTGTCCGCACAGACACGTGAAGATCGTCCGTGTCGGTATATGGACCTCGCGAGTCCCCCATGGGTCCTGAACTCTCGATGTTTTTCCGAGGACTGTCATGTATATATGATTGAGAGAGTACTGGGTATTTTGAGGCATATCATTTCATGGTGTCATATTGCATTGCATCTCATAACATCCTTCATTCTCGATGATTATGTGTTTTATTTGGTGGTTGGAAGTTACTTGATGTTTGATTACCTCTATTTGATGAAACTTAACTGGTAAGTGTAATATAGACTTGTATAATTAAAAAATTGATTTTATATAAACTCCCGTCACTACTTCTTCGTTGTCGGTCAATGAGATATACTGGGTACACGTGGTTTCGTACTCATACTACATTTGTTACACTATTTTATGGTGCAGATTAGATTTCAAATTTGGGCACGTTCTTGGAGCTTGAATATGAGTTTGGATTATCTTGGAGTTGTGGTGCACAGCTTGGGATATTCTGCGGCCCACACATTCAATCTACCTCTATTTATTAGGTTATTTTGTTATTCTGATAGGATATTTCTTATGTTTAGATCTTTATATTAGTTTGGAATTATATCCTATTGTAGAAGCTCTTGTACTTATGACACTAAATCTTAGGGGTAGAAATTTAGATTTCCGCATTTCATACTTGTAAATGACTTAGTGATTCAATATTATGTTTTCGCTTATTTTCTACTTAAAATATTGAATTAAATCGATAAAAATATTGGGTTTGCTTACCTATCGATTGGAAATATAGGTGTTATCACGACTTGTGATTTTGGATCGTGACACATACTCTCAAACTTACCCCAATATTTATCCGTCTTGGATTTCATTCTTGTTACCATATCAACCAAAATGAGATCATCATGTTTAGTATACTTGATAATGTCATTTAGGAGATTGAAAAAATCATGAAAGAAAGAGTGGGAAGTAGAATACAAGTTGCCCGAAAATTTTAAAGTTGCCTGATAGAAAATATTAAGAAACTTCACAAAAGCTTTCACATTCTTCCAATCATCTGTTGATGGATTTTTGTTGGTGTAGTTATTTCTCGATATTGCTTTTGATAATTCCGGTCATCCACATACATTTTTGTAAAAGCCTTTTCAAATTTCAAAGCTTTATCCAACATTGTGTATGTCGAGTTCCATCTAGTCTCAACGTCCAGACTTACAAGATCACGAGTGTCAATCTTAACTTTCTCAACAAAAGACTTAAAAGTAGCAAATCTCGAAGAAGAAGACCTGACATATTTTATAGCACTTCTTATATGAGAAATAGGATCAATTTGTTCATCCAGCCCCTCTTTTACAATCAAGTTTAAAATATGAGCATTACATCTAACATGTAAATACTTATTTTCAAACATTACCCCATTCTAATCTTCAATACGCTCCTTTAAACTCTTAATGGTAGCATCATTTGCAGTTCCATTATCCAAGGTCACTGTAAACAAGTTCTCAATTCCCCAACCTAATAAGTACTCCTCAATCCCCTTGGCAATGGTCTCACCTTTGTGATCTGGTGTTTGAAACAAATTAAGAATTCTCTTTTGTAGATTCCATTGATCATCAATCCAATGTGCAGTGACGATCATATAAGTATAATTTTGAATTGACGTCCATGTATCACTGGTAAGACAAACACGTTGGTTTTTTATAATCTCCTTGAGCTTTTCTTTCTCTTCTTGATAAATCCTTGGACAATGTCGAGCAACAGTTACACGAGAAGGTACTTCAAAATTTGGAAAGGCTTTAGCCATTAATATTTTGAATCCTTCTCCCTCAACAGCTCTAAACGGCTGCTCATCAATAATTACAAATTCAACAATTGCCCTCTTAATTTCATCCATATTAAACACCCCTCTTTCAGTCGAAACACCTTCTAGCCAACCTCTTTTGATAGGTTTTAATGTTGTTTGCCTCTTGACGGACTTAAATGGAGACTTGAGAAATTTCACAGTCAAATGATTCTATAATATAGTCGTTCCATTGACACTATCAGCAGCAAATATTTTAGTATAATAGTTACATTTTGTCCTACGTTTACTTCCTTTAGCAATAAACTTAGAGAAATGATCCCAAATTTGAGATGTTTCTCTACCTGTATTTTCAGAGTTTAAAGCGATCAGAGGAGCTGCTCTTTTTTGCTTCTTAGGAGGTGTGCGTCGACGTGAAGTTACTTTACCTTGTTGTTGAGATATTGTCGACATAGTTGAAGGAATATTAATAATCTCCTCCACATCCATCACAGAAGATGTAGTTTCAATCCAAAAAGAAAGTTGTTGCACATACATAACAATAGTTATTAGTAATCTGATACAAGATTATGTTTCAACAAGACTTCCATTCAAATATAGTGCACAAGTCTTAAAAGTACATTTCACTTTAAAACCAAAATAGATACACATATAGTATAAAATATTTGGTTAGAAAAGTTTGGTGGAAATTACTGCAACTGCTATTAAATCTAATAGTCTCTTAAATTTTTATTTCTATCACTTGTTTTTCATTATCTGTGCGAAACATCACGATGTTTACAGTACAAAAACCTCTAACAGTGACTAATCTTTCGAAGATGAAGAGCTCAATATATGCCCTGATAGCTAAGGAGTAAAACCTAGCAGTGACTAAGCTTTTGAAGGTGACGAGCTGCTATTGAGCTGTTGACCTAATGACCTTTGTTAAAATGAGATAAAAACACTAGGCTAGTTGGTTATTCCTTTTGCCATTATATAATGTATTTGGGCTTTTGTTTATTCTATAAAATAAGAAGTGGGCTCAAGTCAACTATGTAGCCCAAAGTCCACTAATATTAAACATAAAATTTTCAGAAAGATAAAGAAAAATATATAAATTATATATTAATAAACATTTTTTTGTATAAAATAAAACTAAATATATATATATATATATATATATATATATATATATATATATATATATATATATATATATATATATACATATATATATATATCGGGTTGGTTTTTTTTAGTTAAACCAAACCAAACCAATTATAGTCAGTTTTTTTTTTTAAATACCAAACCAAGTCAAACCAAATCACTAGTCGGGTTTTTTTTCGGTTTGGTTCGATTTGCGGTTCGATCGGTTTTCGGTTCGATTTTGTACACCCTAGTTCAATGACATTGATTTTTTTCACGGGTACACGTTTGAAAATGATAAATACTTTTGTATTCATTGACACATCTGCAAATTAGAAGTACTTGATGATTTGTATTTTATACGTACTTGCTAATTTATCTTTTTACTTTTTAAAATTTGTGTCAAATCAAAATAACATAAACAAATTGAAACAGACCAATTAAAGCACAATATGTAAAAAGATTTAATTAAGGAGATTACATTTAATATTTAATTAAGCCACACTTATTTATTCCATTATGTATTGTAAGAGTACATGGGTACATTATAATTAATGAGCATACATGAACCCTAATTATTTTTTGACATGTGGCTACTTAATTACTTCAATTATAATCCATTAATTAAGTAACCACAGGCATTGATACAGTAACATCCAAGATGTTTACAACAATACGAACTCGAAAACACTTAAAATCAGTTGTGACTGGAGAACCATTCAATACTATCTGAACATCAGTTATGAATGGATTTTCCTTCTCAATTATTCCCTTGGCATATTGTGCTGGTACACCAATAAGTTCTGGCCACCTTAGTTTTCCTACATAAACACATAATTAATTAATTATAATGAGACAGAATAATATACTTTATATGTGTTTTAATAATAGCAGACATCGAGTTAAATCATGATATTTACTTTTTAAAAAATGGGAATAGCGGAAGAGATTTTAAGATGGAGAATAGAATCGTTATCAATAATGTAATATTTTAGGTAATTAACCAATTGAATTGATAAAATTTTCAAGAATTAAATAATTTACATCTTGTTTTGCCAAATCTTTAAAAAGTCAATAATGAGTTCTTATTTAGAGAAGTATATTCTAGAGAATTGAAGTGTTTGATCAAGCATGTAAGAAAAAAACTAGTGTTTTTAATAGTACAAAAAAAACTGTTTTTTGAGAAGTTAAAAAAAGAAAATTCCTATAAAAGAACTTTACCTTTGCACATCAAGTCGGATTCAAATTCCTTTACAAGTTCTATGACTTCTGGTCCATCGATTTCTTTTCGTGCCATGAGAGTTTCAAAGGCTGTCAAAAAAAATATTTCAATAGCAATTAGTGTATTTCTCATTTCAAGTTAGATTATCAGAAAATTATGATGCCTAAAAATCTCTGGCACAAGAAAAGGGTAGAAGGAGATTCATCTGAACTGTGGCAGAGCCAACATTTTCACTAAAATTAAAAGTCAATATATATTTCATTAAAAGAGTAAACATTTTCACAAAATGTAATTTTTCAGTAAAAGAATGTCAATCTACAATTCACTCTTTGAAACCTGCTTTGCCGGTTAGTCACATTACATTTACAAGATCAAACTATTTTTTTTTATGTATATATAGTATAAAGTAAATCCTTTGTGAAATTCCCCACCCCTCCTCCCACACTCGAGCCCCATATCGCAAAAGCAATATAAATTCTTTACAACTCTAATAATATTCTTGCTATATATAGATATATAGAGAGAGGGGAACTAACAAGTTGCAAGAAGAAAGAAAACAATAATGTGAGCAAACTTTGACTCCATTTTCTTTTAGTTGTAAAGAGAAGAAGGAATTGAGTGAATTTGTATGAGTGTATCACATTAATTTATAGGCAGAGGTTGCCTTCATTGTAGTGAGGTACTACATACTAGTAATGTCTAACAACCACACGTTTAACAATTTGAAGATAAAGAAAAAATTATTATATTTTCATTTTTTTAAAAAAAGATTTAAAATGAAAAGTGAGGGAGGACAGTAAAAATTGAATTTACGTATAGTGTGTAGGGAACACATCATACACATTGATGCCAGTAATTGGTATATTATGAATTGGATAAGGATGAAACGGGAGATTTGATATTGTAGTCGTTTATAAATTCCCTACTTATAAAAGTTTTTTTTAATTTAATTTAGAGGAAATTTTAAAAAATAACATAGAAGATCTATAAATATATAAAATGCATGTTGGATTTGTAAGCTCATTTTTTTAAGAAAATTTAAATTGAAAGTGGATTTAGAAGATCTTTTTCCTCCATAAAAATTGAAAATATAATTGTTTTAAAAGGAGAATAATTTTATAAACTTTTGGATTTAAATGAAGGATTATCCATTTAGAGTAGTTCGAAATTTTAAAAGAGATACTTCTTTCATCAAAATATCAATAAAATTACCTCAAAATAAAGGGGGAAACAAAACAAACTTAATTAATTTATTGGTAATTTGGCTTCTTTATTTTATCACAAGGCTAGCATAACTATGTATATGTTGCGTTATCAGGTGATTAGAGTGTCATGCGGAAGTTTATAATTGTAAATTGTATGATCGATAAATCAGACGAGAAAAATTTATACGAAAAATCTAATATATATTATATAAAAACTAACATAAAAGAAAAATATTAAATTGTTGAGAAAATACATTTCCTCATTAACTAAATTTTTAAACGTCTACGTTGTGAAAGTTATTGTGTTCTGCTATGAGAATAGGGATTTTCAATTTATAGATATTCAAACTTTTTCTCTAAGGAAAGTATAAATCAAATATGAAAAAATATGATATTTTTCTTTTAGGAAAAGTAAAAACATTTATTATTTGATCTCCTCTTTGGAATTCAATTTAATATATATATATATATATATATATATATATATATATATATATATATATGGAGAGGAAAAATATTTTAAATTCAATACTTTTTTATATATATATATATATGGAGAGGAAAAATATTTTAAATTCAATACTTTTGTCAATGCCTTTGGCATATATATAAACACTGTCTTAGCCAAGAAATGAAGGAATAAAATGTTATACAATAATATACGTGGTACGTATTGTGTAACTAAGTCATCAATAATTGATGATATATTCTCAATAAATCTGACAAAAAAAAAATTAAAAGGTACTTTTCATCTAGTAAAAAGTGGGGGAAATTCAGAAAATGACATGGCACGTTTTATTTATGTTTTCAAAGTCTTTTACAATGACAAGGAAAAAACAATATAAAATGAAATTTAAATAGATTTACTAGAAAAAATAGAGATGTTGTGGTCCCTAGCTATGAAATATTTTTATTGATGTATTATTTTGAAGTAATAAAGATGGATTTAGGAGTTAAATATTATAAATTTTAAATTTATGATAAACGGATTTAAATAATAATACATGAGTTTCAAATTTTAATTTAAACATATATTCTTAATGAATTTTAAAATAAATATAACATTTATGATAAATCAAATGAATTTAATTTTGGGTAAAAAAATGGATAAATCAGGTAAATTATTGAGATGAAACCACGTGTCCATCTGTTAGTTTTAAAAAATAATAAGGTATATACAAACCTTAAAATATACCGTAGGGTATTAGTATATCATTTATGATAGTTTGAGAATATATTTACCATTTTTTCATCAAAAATATAATAAACAAAATCATTCTTATTCTTTTTACAACACTGATAATTCTCATTGTTTATCAAGTTGGTGCTCGAAAAAAGAAAAACAAAAGGAGAAAAAGAAAGAGATGTGTTTTTATATTAAAAAAAAAACTACGGTCCCCTATAAAATGTTTTTATTCACTAGTCATCTTGTTACTATATACAGAACATACAAAAACGTGGTTTATAATTATAAGTAGTTGATATTGATATATTGTTTTTAATTATTAGACCTTTCAACCATGCATGTATTTATACATACTCTTTATGTTAACAATTTTTGCTCCTTGAGATTCAATTGTACTATTTTTTGCTTCAAAATATATAAGTGTATTTATTTAAGTAAAAATCATGTTTTAAAAGAATTAATAAATACAATGTGTAGTTTATTACTTCCTCTAGCCTTATTTTAATGTTAAAAAATATATTATATAATGCAATTTTTTCTCATGTCAAGTTTTCATAATTTGTATCTCAATAGCTAAATTTCACTTGAGACGGAGAGCGTATGTAATATCTTTATAACAATTATTTTATCTATTGACAAATTATCATAAGAAATAATTATAATAATAATTTCATTGCTAATTTTTTATATTTTTATTAAGGAAGGAAACATAAAGAAAAAACTAAAGAAAGAGATGATACCAAACGTAAAATTGCTATGGTCCCCTAATGTCATGTTCTTATTTATGAGTTATTTTGTCACTATATAAAACACATAAAAGAATGTGTTATAATTATATGTATTTTTTATATTGATATATTGCTCCTAATTATTCTGCCTTTCAATTTATTTAGTTGCGTGTGAATTCAATATACCAACAATACATTTGCTCTTTAGATATATCTGATATTTTAATATATAATTGACAAAATTATTTCTTCTTTCGTATTTTTATAATAAATTAGTAAGAGGAATTTCTTTTAAACCAAAAAAAAGAAGAGGAATTTGGGTAAAAAAAAGTTATACTTTTATATATACAAATACAAGGACTAGAATAGATTACCATTTGAGTGAAAAATATATTGATTTTATGAATTATATTCGAGATTTTTTGGTATCGATAGAAAGAGGAGTTATTTTGTTAACTTTGTAGGGAAATGGAAAAAGGATCAAGTATATCTCTATTTTATATAGAGTAATTTTATCCTTCATATAAAAAGTTTCGACTTATAACTCTATCGTTAGTCAAATAATTCAAAAATATAATTATTGGCTAACGCTCCCAATTCCCTTTTGGAGATTTTATTCTCCTTTTCGAAAAAACACAACTAAATCAACTAGTATTATTTAATTTCTCTATTTATTTATTTTTTGTTCATCCATATTCGTTGATAAATTGGAATAATTTTTGAAAATGATAAAAATACTTCAATGACATTGATTTTCTTCAGGGGTACACGTTTGAAAATGATAAATACTCTTGTATTCGTTGACACATCTGCAAATTAGAAGTACTTGATGATTTGTATTTTATAGGTACTTGCTAATTTATTTTTTAAAATTTGTGTCAAGTCAAAATAAAATAAACAAATTGAAACAGACCATAAAGCACAATATGTACAATGATTTAATTAAGGAGATTACATTTAATATTTAATTAAGCCACACTTATTTATTCCATTATGTATTGTAAGAGTACATGGGTACATTATAATTAATGAACATACATGAACCCTAATTATTTTTTGACATTTGGCTACTTAATTACTTCATTAATTAACGAACCACAGGCATTGATACAGCAACATCCAAGATGTTTACAGCAATACGAACTCGAAAACACTTAAAATCACTTGTGGCTGGAGAACCACTCAATACTATCTGAACATCAGTTATGAATGGATTTTCCTTCTCAATTATTCCCTTAGCATATTGTGCTGGTACACCAATAAGTTCTGGCCACCTTAGTTTTCCTACATATACACATAACTAATTAATTATAATAAGAGAGAAATATATAGTTTATATGTATTATTGAATCATGATATTTACTTTTTTTTAAAAATGGGAGTAGCGGAAGAGATTTTAAGGTGGAGAATAGAATCGTTATCAATAATATAATATTTTAGGTAATTAACCAATTGAATTAATAAAATTTTCAAGAATTAAATTATTTACATCTTGTTTTGCCAAATCTTTAAAAAGTCAATAATGAGTTCTTATTTAGAGAAGTATATTCTAGAGAATTGAAGTGTTTGATCAAGGATGTAAGAATAAAACTAGTGGTTTTAATAGTAGAAAAAAAACTGTTTTTTGAGAAGTTAAAAAAAGAAAATTCCTATAAAAGAACTTTACCTTTGCACATCAAGTCGGATTCAGATTCCTTTACAAGTTCTATGACTTCTGGTCCATCAATTTCTTTTCGTGCCATGAGAGTTTCAAAGGCTGTCAAAAAAAATATTTCAATAGCAATTAGTGTATTTCTCATTTCAAGTTAGATTATCAGAAAATTATGATGCCTAAAAATCTCTGGCACAAGAAAAGGGTAGAAGGAGATTCATCTGAACTGTGGCAGAGCCAACATTTTCACTAAAAATTAAAAGTCAATATATACATTTTCATTAACAGAGTCAACATTTTCACAAAATGTAATTTTTCAGTAAAAGAATGTCAATCTACAATTCACTCTTTGAAACCTGCTTTGCCAGTTAGTCACATTATATTTACAAGATCAAACTATTTTTTTTTATGTATATATAGTATAAAGTAAATCCTTTGTGAAATTCCCCACCCCCTCCTCCCACACTCAAGCCCCATATCGCAAAAACAATATAAATTCTTTACAACTCTAATAATATTCTTGCTATATATAGATATAGAGAGAGAGAGAGAGAAAGAGAGGTACTAACAAGTTGCAAGAAGAAAGAAAAAAACGATGTGAGCAAACTTTGACTCCATTTTGTTTAAGTTGTAATGTAAAGAGTAGAAGGAATTGAGTGAATTTGTATAAGTTGTATCACATAAATTTATAGGCAGAGGTTGCCTTCATTGTAGTGAGGTACTACATACTAGTAATGTCTAACAACCACACGTTTAACAATTTGAAGATAAAGAAAAAATTATTATGTTTTGATTTTTTTAAAAAAAGATTTAAAATGAAAAGTGAGGGAGGACAGTGAAAATTGAATTTACGTATAGTGTGTAGGGAACACATCATACACATTGATGCCAATAATTGGTATATTATGAATTGGATAAGGATGAAACGGGAGATTTGATATTGTAGTCGTTTATAAATTCCCTACTTATAAAAGTTTTTTTTAATTTAATTTAGAGGAAATTGTTAAAAAATAACATAGAAGATCTATAAATATATAAAATGCATGTTGGATTTGTAAGCTCATTTTTTAAAGAAAATTTAAATTGAAAGTGGATTTAGAAGATCTTTTTCCTCCATAAAAATTGAAAATGTAATTGTTTTAAAAGGAGAATAATTTTATAAACTTTTGGATTTAAATGAAGGATTATCCATTTAGAGTAGTTCGAAATTTTAAAAGAGATACTTCTTTCATCAAAATGTCACGACTGGAATCTAGACCCCAGACGAGATCGGCGTCGTTGACCTCTCAGAGGTCGCAAACAAGCCTACTTACGTCATACTTACTTTACATAGGTTAAGACCCCAGACGAGACCGGCGTCGTTGACCTCTCAGAGGTCGCAAACAATCCTACTTACGTCATACTTACTTTACATAGGTTAATTTTAGCGGAAAATTTGAAACTTTTTGTTCTTTAAACATGCTTGCCAAACATTCTTAAAATTTTATAATCGTTCATCATCAACCATCTAACATTAAAGAGATAAACAACTGAAAGAAATAGTTCATAAGTCTTAATTATATAATTGCCAAAATGGCCCAAATACAAAATCTGAATAAAGAGCAGGAAAGAAACGCTAGTGGAACATGTTCCACTAGCTCAACTCTAAAGCTACGCTAGAATATAGAACAGTAGTATCCTCGAAGCATGAGGACCTACCCAACTCCGGATGAATGCTGACGTCCGGAAAGCTACAACGATGATCCTGCAACTCTATCGACCACCTGTACCTGCACCTAAAATAGTATAGATGTATAGGGTTAGTACACACTTGTACTAAGTACGGGTATATGCAAGCACACACCACGGACATGCATGAGAAAGAATAGCTCTTTCCTAACAACATGATTTTTGGAAGTCAAGTCAGTGGACTTGCCAATTTGAGATTAGGAAGGTCATGCCATGAGGGTAACATGCATCATATTCAATATCGTATTGCACACAACACATATCATAGCACATAACACATAACACATAGCTTCGTTCGTATCATTCATTCATATGCCATGATACCTTGGAATCATAGACTTAACATTAAGACTTTCCAAAATGAGGGCTCAACATATGGGACCTCAACTAGGGAGTCTTCATTAGCAAACACAGAGTCTGCTTCATTCATTCATACGTACTTCACTGCATTTCATTCATAGGCCAGTGAGAACACCAGCTTTACCTAGGGTGTAGTTTAAGACTTTCATCGGGTTTGCTGTGCAATGATCAGGAATAACCTAATGTTATTACCTGAGTCTAGCTCACCTCTTGATTATCTTACCCTAACACCTTCGGTATCATTCAATTCTTTATGTGCTTCATTTGAGGCTGGCCTCATTCATTCATTGGGAACTTTAACTTTAACCGACATAGATCATGTGAGCATCATGAAATCCAGTGTCTCCCCCACACCGAAAAGAGGTGGAATCACCGGCCAAAGTGACCCAATAACATGCTAGCGTACATGGGAATTTAACCCCGCCAGATCCCTATATTGGCTGTATAGGTTCGAAGACTAGGAGATATAAGGAGACCCATACCCGGCAGGCCGGACAGTCTCATCTCATGAGAGTTACGTGAACCTCCGTCCTTCCTAAAAGAAGGCATCACCGCTCATAGCTAGTCTATCGGTACTCAGTATAAAGTTCCATTGCATTCATCTCATACGTCATGGAAGCTGGCTTCTAGTATGAGGACATCATAGCTCATTAGATGATTTCTCATCTCATCATTCTTATTGAGTGTGTTAAGCTCAATACTCTCATCAAAATGTTCATAGAGATTGGTCTCTTCATTATCTTACACTCTCTTTTTTTTTGTACGTATTGGTAACATTTACTTAGGCTCATTTGAGATTGCTCTCATCATCTAAATTAGTCTCAGATCATGTTGTCACCACATTTTTCATCATTAGCACCTTTCTTTTCATAGTTACTCACCTCGTATTCTGTGAATGTTCATTTCATCATTTCATAGTTCATCTCATCATATTCCAATGCACTTGGACACTTAGTGTATCTTATTTTCCTAAGATTATGTAGTACAAGACTTATGTATCTTGTATATATATATGCCAAGATTTTGATTTTTTTTTGATCTAATTAGATGGCATTATTCTTGGATATTTTTCTCACGTATGACTTATGTATCAATACGGAAATTCGGGCAAGGAAACCCCAAATCTTGAATCACTTGGATATCATTTGTATTTTTCATAAATTTTATCTTCTAATATTCATAACGTTAGACTTTAAATTAAATCTCGCGCTTATATTGAAAGATAAATTTTTTTCTATTTTAATTTCCCTCTTAATTAATCAAAGTGTTGAGGGTTCAAGCCCCCACACCTCTTTAATTTTTAAATTAATAAGAGTTCACTTCAAAGGGGGAGGTTGTGGGTTCGAACCCCCACAACCCCCTTTATTTTAAATGAATTTCGCTGGAGGGGGAGCTGGTCGCGAGTTCGAGCCCCCCCAGCCCCCTCTTAATTATTTTTTTTTCTTTTCTTCCTTCTCCTCGCGCGCACTGGGAGGTCGTGGGTTCGAATCCCACGCCTCCCTTTTAATTTTTTGTCCCTTTTTCGCGAAACTTAGGGACCCAAGGGTCACGAGTTCGATCCCCCGCTCCCTCCCTTATTTTCTTTTATTTTTTTTGCGAACTCCAGTGACCAAGAGGTCACGAGTTCGATTCCTGCCCCCTCCCTTATTTTCCCTCTTCCTTTTTCTTTCGCGAACTCAGTGACCAGATGGTCACGGGTTCGATCCCTATCCCCCTCCCTTATTTTTCTTCTTTTTTCTTGAACTCCAGTGACCAGATGGTCACTGGTTCGATTTCTGCCAGCCCTTTTTTTTTTTTTTCTTTTGACGTCCAAAATTTCCAGATTCTTTCTAAAGCCTATTTCCAGGTTCTAGAAATTTACTCTATGATTTTTCTACACCTTTTTCATCAAATTACACATTAGTTCTTGGGGAAATTTCATAGTTCCTTTATAACGTTTTAGGTGCACTTTCATGGAGTCGTTTAGTCAAGAATTCCTCTCTCAATCCAGCCACATAACTGTTCATATGAACACCACATTATACACAACGTTAACACATGAAATACAAGAAGAAAAACATGCTTTAAACGTCTCCAAACAGTGGCAAAAGTCCACTGCCGAAGCCCACCCACATGCACACTTTCTTCGACTATTTCGTGATTTCACGCACGTAACCTTATTCACATTCAATATAAACACGTCAATCATGCCTAAACCTAGCAGCACAACATACCCATCCTATGAATTCGTTTGGGAGCTAAGGACAAGGACATACAAAGAGGAACAACCTTAGTTTTAAGAGTTTAAGAAACGTTCGCAAGAAAGTACTCTTGGAGAAAGAATTCCATGAGAGAAACCCATACCTTTTGACGTTATTCAAGCTTGAAGCTGCTGCCCGGAACTCCAAACCACGCCAAATTTACTTCAACGCACACCCTACTCGATGAACCTCTCTTAGCCTTGTCGTTTTGATTCCTTTGTCTTTACTTAAAAAAATTCTAGTGAGTTCTTCAAGTGTGAAGAACTCTTGATGTATTTTTTTCTGCTTTTCTAGTTGTTCTTGGCAGAACTAACGTGAGAAAGAGGTTGAGAACGTGAGAGAGTTGAGAAACGTGAGGAAGAGAGTTGTCTTAGGATTAGGAGACTAAATTTAAGACTTAGTCAAAAGTTAGGATTTTAATTAACTAAAAATAAATAAAGAAAATCTGATTTTCCTTTTTATTAATCAAATTAATAATTATCAATTAATTAAGTTAATTTATCAACCTTAGATCTTGACACCCCTAAGTCTTGATCCTATTCATTTTTTTTTAATTTTTTTTTGGATTGTTACATTACCCCCCCCTTAGGAACATTCGTCCCCGAATGACACTACCACTTCACATTGTAATTCCCGTCAGATCATGACACAATCACTATACATAGTCAATCAATAGCAGCAAAATACGGAGAGATAAGGAAACATTGGTTTAAGAGTAGGAAGTCTAACCTCAAGAGCTGAACAGGTGAGGGTAGCGGGCTCTCATGTCGGCCTCAGCCTCCCACGTAGCACCCTCAACAAGATGATTTCTCCACAATACTTTCACTGTGGCAATCTCCTTGTTCCTCAGCCGCTTGACCTGTCTGTCTAAGATCTCAACAGGTACCTCCTCATAAGACAAGTCCTCACCAACTCCCAAACCTTCAACAGGTAAAATTGATGCTGGATCACCTAAGCACTTCTTCAACATAGAGACATGAAAGACTGGATGAACAGAAGCTAGCTCTGCAGGCAATGCTAACTCATAGGCCACCTCACCCACACGCTGTAGGATCTCATATGGCCCAACATACCTCGGACTCAGCTTCCCTTTTCTACCAAATCTCATTACCCCTTTCATAGGCGATATTTTCAAGTAAACCTGGTCACCAACATCAAACTCTAAGGGCCATTTTCTGTTATCAGCATAGGATTTATGCCGACTGTAAGCAGTAGTCAACCTGTCCCTAATTATTCTGACCTTCTTTAAGGCCTCCTGAATGATCTCCGGACCCAAAATGGATGACTCTCCAACCTCGAACCACCCAACTGGAGATCTACACCTCCTACCATACAGTGCCTCAAACGGTGCCATCCCAATGCTGGAGTGATAGCTATTATTATACGAGAACTCTATCAAAGGCAGATGGTCATCCCAGTTACCTCTGAAGTCAATCACACACGCTCTCAACATATCCTCCAATGTCTGTATGGTGCGCTCGGCCTGCCCATCTGTCTGAGGGTGAAAGGCAGTGCTAAGCTTCACCTGCGTGCCCAAGCTCTTCTGGAAAGATCTCCAGAAATGAGAAGTAAACTGAGCTCCTCTGTCTGAAATAATAGACAAGGGAATCCCATGCCATCTCACAATCTCATCAATGTAGAGTCTCGCATAATCCTCGGCTCTGTAAGTAGACTTCACAGGGATAAAGTGGGCAGACTTAGTCAATCTGTCCACAATAACCCATATAGAGTCATGCTGCCTCCTAGTCCTCGGAAGCCCAACTACGAAGTCCATATTAATGGCCTCCCATTTCCAAGTCGGAACCTCAATAATCTGAGTCAGACCACCAGGTTTAAGATGATCTGCCTTAACCTGCTGACAATTAGGACACTTGGCCACATATTCTGCAATGTCCTTCTTCATGCCATCCCACCAATAAATCTGCTTAAGATCATGGTACATCTTGGTGGAACCTGGATGTATAGAATATCTGGAACCATGGGCCTCTGCAACTATTCTGGTCCGCAAATCATCCACATCTGGCACACACAGCCTGTCCTGATATCTAAGTATGCCATCACCTCCCAAAGCGAAAGACTCATTCATCTTCATCAGCACTGAGTCCTTCAGCTCCATCAACACAGGATCTAGATGCTGACCCTGCTTGACTTCAACTACCAAGGATGATTCAGAACTAGGATGAACTGAAATATCCCCACTAGTGGAGTCAACCAAACGCACGCCCAATCTGGCCAGTCTGTGTACATCTTTCACCAGCTCCTTCTTCTCATCCTCAACGTGAGCTGTACTTCCCATGCTCATCCTGCTCAAAGCATCAGCTGCAACATTAGCCTTACCTGGATGGTAATGCACATTCATGTCATAATCCTTCAACAGCTCCAACCATCTCCGCTGACGTAGATTCAACTCTCTCTGTGTGAACACGTACTGGAGGCTCTTATGGTCTGTGAACACATCTACATGCACTCCATACAGATAATCCCTCCACAGCTTCAGTGCAAACACCACAGCTGCCAACTCCAGGTCATGTGTGGGATAATTCTTCTCATGAACCTTGAGCTGTCTGGATGCATAGGCTATCACCTTACCAACCTGCATAAGAACACAACCCAAACCAACCCTAGATGCATCACAATAAACAGTGTAATTCTCACCACACTTAGGCAAAGTAAGCACCGGGGCTGACGTGAGTCTGTCCTTGAGCTCCTGGAAACTCTTCTCACAAGTCTCCGTCCATTCAAACTTGGCTTTCTTCTTAGTCAAAGCTGTCAATGGGGCAGCAATGGAAGAAAAGCCCTCCACAAACCTGCGGTAGTAACCAGCCAATCCCAAAAAGCTACGGATGTCAGTAGGAGTAAGAGGCTTTGGCCAGTTCTTCACAGCCTCAGTCTTCCTGGGATCCACCTCCACGCCCTGATCGGACACAACATGACCCAGGAAGGTCACTGATCTCAGCCAGAATTCACATTTGCTGAATTTGGCATACAACTGATGCTGTCTAAGTACCTGCAAGGTTAGTCTCAAATGCTGTTCATGCTCTTCCTTGGTCTTAGAGTAGATGAGAATGTCATCAATGAATACTATGACGAAAGAGTCAAGGTATTCACGGAAGACCCTGTTCATGAGATCCATAAATGCAGCAGGTGCATTCGTGAGACCAAATGACATGACTAAAAACTCATAGTGACCATAGCGGGTACGAAAGGCTGTCTTTGGGATATCTCCATCCCTAACCCTAAGTTGATGATACCCTGAACGAAGATCAATCTTAGATAAGAAACTAGACCCTTGGAGTTGATCGAACAAATCATCTATTCTGGGGAGTGGATACTTATTCTTTATAGTGACTTTGTTGAGCTGCCGATAATCGATACACATTCTAAGGGTTCCATCTTTCTTCTTTACAAACAACACTGGAGCGCCCCAAGGGGATATGCTCGGCTGAATAAAACCCTTGTCAGTGAGATCTTTTAACTGCAGTTTCAACTCTTTGAGTTCAGCTGGAGCCATTCTGTAAGGAGAAATTGAGATTGGTTTAGTATCGGGTTCTAAATCGATACCAAAGTCAATCTCTCGAAGGGGAGGGACTCCAGGTAAATCATCAGGAAACACATCTAAGAACTCATTCACTACAGGTACTGAGTCTATGGAAGGAATGTCATGTTCTAAATCATTAACACTCACAAGATGACACAATAACCCCTTGGACATCATTTTATTGGCCTTAAGGTTAGAAATCAAGGGGTTAGGACGACTCGAATTGTACCCCTCCCAGACTAGCTCTTCTTCATTAGGGAAGCAAAATCTCACCACTCTACTATGACAGTCCGAGCAAGCATAACAACTGTGAAGCCAATCCATGCCAAGAATAACATCAAAATCATGCATGGGTAACTCAATCAAGTTTGCACACATAGTTTTACCACTCACAACTATTGGGCAATCCTTGTATACTCTATCAGTTCTTACATTCTCTCCTAAAGGTGTACTAACCACTATAGGATTATGCAGAACTTCAGGCAATATCTCAAAAGTAAGAGCAAGCAGAGGAGTTACAAAGGAAAGTGTAGACCCTGGATCAAGTAAAGCATAAACAGAAGTTGAGAACACTTGCAGCATACCTGTGACCACATCAGCGGACTTCTCCTGCTCCTCCCTGCCCTTCAGGGCATAGAACCGGTTCCTCTTAGGAGGCTCGGCTGCTGCTGCACCCTGTGGATTAGGCCTAGGCTGAGCATTACCTCCAGCCTGACCTCTGTTCTGTGGACAGTCTCTGACCATGTGCCCACTCTTACCACAACCGAAGCAGGCATTAGTGCCCTGTCTGCACTCTCCACTGTGAGCTCGGCCACACTTAGCACAATTCTTATTAGGACGCTGCATCTCACCTCCATTGCCCCTCTTGGGCTCAGGTCTGCCTCCTGTAGTTGTAGCACCTCTCTGAGGATTAAAATTCCCAGAACTCTGCTGCCCCCTTTTGAACCTTGGCTGCTCACGGACTCCAAAGTTGTTCCTGTGGCCTCCATGACTGGGTCCTGCCTGATCTTGAGGCCTAGGCCTCCTAGCATCACGAACACCTCTCTTTCTGCGGCTGTCCTCTACCTGCTGGACATGCACCATCAACCTGGAAAGATCCATATTATCATGGAGCATCGCAGATCGACACTCCTCCTCCAGGTCCCCATTGATTCCTGTGAGAAACCTGTTCATCTCATCCCTGTTGTTAGCAATCAGGGAAGTAGCATACCTGGATGATTTTAACAAAGTTCAGTATTCTCCTCATTCTTGCTATGTAATGCTAGGGAAGATAACATACCTTGACAGCTTAACAAACTTCAGGGAATACTCCCTGACTGTCATAGAGCCTTGTTTAAGGTTGATGAATTCCTCAACCTTGGCCTCCCTCATCTCCCTGGGGAAGAATCTCTCCAGAAATGCTGTCTTGAACAGCTCCCATGTGACTGGCACTCCACCTAAGACACGACTATCTTGCCACATCTTGCACCAAGTCTGTGCAACATCCTTGAGCTGATAGGAAGCCAGCTCAGCCTTCTCAATGTCAGTGGCCCCCATAGCCACCAGGATCTTATGCACCTCATCCACAAACTCCTGGGGATCCTCTGCAGTCCTAGACCCTGTGAAAATAGGAGGATTCATCCTCGTGAAATCCCTCAGCCTGTCAGCCATGCTATGAACCGGTGGGTTCTCCCTCTGAACATTCTGCCGGTTGACCTGGGCAGTCATGGCCTGTGCCTGCATAGCAATGGCCTGTGCCATCTGGGCCAGAGATGCCCTCACCTCAGCATCAGTCAACCCAGCTGGATTAACTGGCACAGCCCCTCCTGCAGCTAGAGCCTGGGGTGGAACTCGGTTGCCCCTAGTAGCTGCTCTTCCTCTCCTCTGATCAATAGCCCTTCTAGGGTCCATTCTCTGAAACAACAAAGATTGATGTTAGATACGCTCATAACACCAAGAAATCAGACATTCAGAAAAGCACGATAAGATCAGAAGAAGGGAAATTTCCTACGCATCATGCAGTCTCTAATTCAGGATAGTGGTGCACTTCACTACCATGACTTAGAAACTACTCAATGTGGTTGATGTGAACTCATTATTCTTGGAATTTTAACCTAGTGCTCTGATACCAACTTTGTCACGACTGGAATCTAGACCCCAGACGAGACCGGCGTCGTTGACCTCTCAGAGGTCGCAAACAAGCCTACTTACGTCATACTTACTTTACATAGGTTAAGACCCCAGACGAGACCGGCGTCGTTGACCTCTCAGAGGTCGCAAACAAGCCTACTTACGTCATACTTACTTTACATAGGTTAATTTTAGCGGAAAATTTGAAACTTTTTGTTCTTTAAACATGCTTGCCAAACATTCTTAAAATTTTATAATCGTTCATCATCAACCATCTAACATTAAAGAGATAAACAACTGAAAGAAATAGTTCATAAGTCTTAATTATATAATTACCAAAATGGCCCAAATACAAAATCTGAATAAAGAGCAGGAAAGAAACGCTAGTGGAACATGTTCCACTAGCTCAACTCTAAAGCTACGCTAGAATATAGAACAGTAGTATCCTCGAAGCATGAGGACCTACCCAACTCCGGATGAATGCTGACGTCCGGAAAGCTGCAACGATGATCCTGCAACTCTATCGACCACCTGTACCTGCACCTAAAATAGTATAGATGTATAGGGTTAGTACACACTTGTACTAAGTACGGGTATATGCAAGCACACACCACGGACATGCATGAGAAAGAATAGCTCTTTCCTAACAACATGATTTTTGGAAGTCAAGTCAGTGGACTTGCCAATTTGAGATTAGGAAGGTCATGCCATGAGGGTAACATGCATCATATTCAATATCGTATTGCACACAACACATATCATAGCACATAGCACATAACACATAGCTTCGTTCGTATCATTCATTCATATGCCATGATACCTTGGAATCATAGACTTAACATTAAGACTTTCCAAAATGAGGGCTCAACATATGGGACCTCAACTAGGGAGTCTTCATTAGCAAACACAGAGTCTGCTTCATTCATTCATACGTACTTCACTGCATTTCATTCATAGGCCAGTGAGAACACCAGCTTTACCTAGGGTGTAGTTTAAGACTTTCATCGGGTTTGCTGTGCAATGATCAGGAATAACCTAATGTTATTACCTGAGTCTAGCTCACCTCTTGATTATCTTACCCTAACACCTTCGGTATCATTCAATTCTTTATGTGCTTCATTTGAGGTTGGCCTCATTCATTCATTGGGAACTTTAACTTTAACCGACATAGATCATGTGAGCATCATGAAATCCAGTGTCTCCCCCACACCGAAAAGAGGTGGAATCACCGGCCAAAGTGACCCAATAACATGCTAGCGTACATGGGAATTTAACCCCGCCAGATCCCTATATTGGCTGTATAGGTTCGAAGACAAGGAGATATAAGGAGACCCATACCCGGCAGGCCGGACAGTCTCATCTCATGAGAGTTACGTGAACCTCCGTCCTTCCTGAAAGAAGGCATCACCGCTCATAGCTAGTCTATCAGTACTCAGTATAAAGTTCCATTGCATTCATTTCATACGTCATGGAAGCTGGCTTCTAGTATGAGGACATCATAGCTCATTAGATGATTTCTCATCTCATCATTCTTATTGAGTGTGTTAAGCTCAATACTCTCATCAAAATGTTCATAGAGATTGGTCTCTTCATTATCTTACACTCTCATTTTTTTTTGTACGTATTGGTAACATTTACTTAGGCTCATTTGAGATTGCTCTCATCATCTAAATTAGTCTCAGATCATGTTGTCACCACATTTTTCATCATTAGCACCTTTCTTTTCATAGTTACTCAACTCGTATTCCGTGAATGTTCATTTCATCATTTCATAGTTCATCTCATCATATTCCAATGCACTTGGACACTTAGTGTATCTTATTTTCCTAAGATTATGTAGTACAAGACTTATGTATCTTGTATATATATATGCCAAGATTTTAATTTTTTTTTGATCTAATTAGATGGCATTATTCTTGGATATTTTTCTCACGTATGACTTATGTATCAATACGGAAATTCGGGCAAGGAAACCCCAAATCTTGAATCACTTGGATATCATTTGTATTTTTCATAAATTTTATCTTCTAATATTCATAACGTTAGACTTTAAATTAAATCTCGCGCTTATATTGAAAGATAAATTTTTTTCTATTTTAATTTCCCTCTTAATTAATCAAAGTGTTGAGGGTTCAAGCCCCCACACCTCTTTAATTTTTAAATTAATAAGAGTTCACTTCAAAGGGGGAGGTTGTGGGTTCGAACCCCCACAACCCCCTTTATTTTAAATGAATTTCGCTGGAGGGGGAGCTGGTCGCGAGTTCGAGCCCCCCCAGCCCCCTCTTAATTTTTTTTTTTTTTTGGATTGTTACACAAAATATCAATAAAATTACCTCAAAATAAAGGGGGAAACAAAACAAACTTAATTAATTTATTGGTAATTTGGCTTCTTTATTTTATCACAAGGCTAGCATAACTATGTATATGTTGGGTTATCAGGTGATTAGAGTGTCATGCAGAAGTTTATAATTGTAAATCGTATGATCGATAAATCAGACGAGAAAATTTATACGAAAAATCTAATATATATTATATAAAAACTAACATAAAAGAAAAATATTATAAATTGTTGAGAAAATACATTTCCTCATTAACTAAACTTTTAAACGTCTACGTTGTGAAAGTTATTGTGTTCTGCTATGAGAATAGGGATCTTCAATTTATAGATATTCAAACTTTTTCTCTAAGGAAAGTATAAATCAAATATGAAAAAATGTGATATTTTTCTTTTAGGAAAAGTAAAAACATTTATTATTTGATCTCCTCTTTGGAATTCAATTTAATATATATATATATATATATATATATATGGAGAGGAAAAATATTTTAAATTCAATACTTTTGTCAATGCCTTTGGCATATATATAAACACTGCCTTAGCCAAGAAATGAAGGAATAAAATGTTATACAATAATATACGTGGTACATATTGTGTAACTAAGTCATCAATAATTGATGATATATTCTCAATAAATCTAACCAAAAAAAAAATTAAAAGGTACTTTTCATCTAGTAAAAAGTGGGGAAAATTCAGAAAATGACATGGCACGTTTTATTTATGTTTTCAAAGTCTTTCTCAATGCATTAGATATACACTGAATTAGCTAGAATGACAAGGGAAAAAAACAATATAAAATGAAATTAAAAAGTAGAGATGTTGTGGTCCCTAGCTATGAAATGTTTTCATCGATGAATTATTTTATAAGTAATAGAGACGAATTTAGGAGTTAAATATTATGATTTTAAATTTATGACAATAGACTCAAATAATAATATATGAGTTTCAAATTTTAATTTGAATATATATATTTAATGATAAATAATTAATAATAATTCATAGCTAATTTTTTATATTTTTATTGTGATGGAAGGTAGGAAACATAAAGAAAAAACTAAAAAAAGCGATGATGCCAAAACGTAAATTTGTTATGTCCCCTAATGACATGTTCTTATTTATGAGTTATTTTGTCAGTATATAAAACACATAAAAAATGTGTTATAATTATATATATTGATATATTGCTCTTAATTATTCTGCCTTTTATTATGTTGTGTGTGAATCTAATATAATATACCAACCATGCATTTACTCTTTAGATATCTCTGATATTTTATTATGTAATTGACAAAATTATTTCTTTTTTCGTATTTTTTATAATAAATTAGTAAGAGAAATTTCTTTTAAACCAAAAAAAAAAGAGGGGGAATTGGGTTTAAAAAAAGTTATATTTTTATATAAACAAGAACTACAATAAAGCAACCCTCAAAATTAATGATCACCATTTGAGTGAAAAATATTTTGATTTTATGAATTATATTCGGGATCTTTTGGTATCGATCGAAAGTGAAGTTATTTTGTTAACTTTGTAAGGAAATGGAAAAAAGATCATATATATCTCTATTTTATAGAGAGTAATTTTATCCTTTATTTAAAAAGTTTCGACTCATAACTCTATTCATGGATACATGTTTGACAATTTGTAGATAAGGGACAAAATGTTCTTTCCCTTAAAGTCACAAATTAGGAAAAAAATATATTTTAAAATTTACACACGGAATATGAAGAAAGACAGGGAAAATTGAATTCAAACTTAATATGTGGGGGATATCTACTATCCATTGATACTACTATATATTTTGTAAATTATGAATTCGAAAAGAATGAAATGGGAGAATTAATTCTATAGTCATTTACAAATATTTTCTAGTTTAATTTTAAGTATTTGTAATGGGAGACTAATAAAATAATAACATAGAAAATTTCATCTTTACCAAAAAAAACAGGCTTAGGAAATTATTATGCTGAGTTTTTATTATTGTCTTTTAGATAAACTATTGGATTTAAATGAAGTGAAATTCATTTAAAGTACTTTCTCTGTTCATTTTTAATTGTCACACTCATTAAGAAAATAATTATTGATATAGATATTTCATCAAACTAATCCTATTAAATGATGTCTTGAAAAAATTTTAAAAAAATAAGTATTTAATGTTGAAGGTAAAATATGGTAAAAATTATTGTCTTTTTTTCATATGTCAAAGGTAACAAGTAAAATTGAAAATCTATGTTAAAAATAAGTGACAAGTAAAAGTGAACGGAAGGAGTAATTCAAAATTCTAAAAGAGAAACATCTTTCAATATTATTTTTTTTAAAAAAAAAACTCAATAAAATTGCCTCAAAATAGGGGGAAACCAAAAACACTTAATTAATTTATTGGTAATTTGACTTCTTTATTTTCTTAAAACAAGGCTAGCTATATTTCGTATTTTTCTCGAGTGTGTATGATCATTTTTCTTTTACTTTTTTTTTAAAAATTTTTTATTCGATATCTGATATTCGCCTTGAAATTTAATTAATAGAAATTCATATTGAGGAGTTTTTAAATAAAAATCAATGCTCAAATTCAAAGCTTTTAATTAAAGATGAATATATATTTATCTTTTCATACCTATAATGATATTTTTATTTACTATTGTCCCTCAACCTTCTTAATTTGTTCCAAAGAAATTATAACATACCGTCACATTTTATTTTTAATTTTTGGGGTGGGGTGGGGAGGGAGTTGGGGGACTAGTTTGACAATTATAATTCAAATCTTAGCTACCGCACATTAATTAGAGATATAGAGCAATTGATTTTTGGAATTATGAGAACACAATATTTTAAGAATAAATCTTATTTGAAAATATATACACTTTACCAACAAGAAAACACAAGTACAAACTGAAAAAATAACAAGAAAAAAAAAGAAAAACTGTGAAGGAGTAACGCCTAACAAATACTCTTAATTGAAAACTTAAAGTTTATATACAATAAAATATTAGTTGTTATTGATAAATAATAATCTTCGAATATCTTTGAAGAAAAGACTCATGAGATTTCGTTGTTTGGTCATGAGATTATTCAATTGAGACAAACAACTAAAATACGTGTTAAATCAAAATTATACGAATAAATTGAAACAGAAAAAGTAATGCACAATAAGTAGAAGGATTTAATTAAAAAGATTACATTTAATTAAGCCACACTTATTTATTTCATTATATATAGTAAGAGTACATGAAGACATTATAATTAATGAACATACATGTACCCTAATTATTTTTTCACATGTGGCTGCTTAATTATTTAATTAAAAATCCATTAATTAAGTCACCCTTGGCATTGGTACAACATAACCCAAGATGTTATCAAAAAGACGAACTCGATCACATCGAAAATCCAATGTGATTGGAGAACCATTCAATAATATGTGAACATATACGAGTGAATTTTCCTTCTCAATTATTTCCTTAGCAAGCTTGTTGGTACACCAATAAGTTCTGGCCACATTTGTTTTCCTACATATATACACATAATAATTGATTATAATCAGAGAGAATAATATATTCTATATGTGTTATAATAATAACAGACATCGAGTTAAATCATGATATTTATTTATTTTTAAAATGGGAGTAGCGAAAGAAATTTTAAGGTGGAGAATCAAATCATTATCAATATAATATAATATTTTAGGGAATTAACCAACTGAATTAATAAAAAATTTCAGAATTGAATAATTTACATCTTGTTTGGCCAAAACTAAGAAAAGTCAATAATGAGTTCTTATTTTAAAAAGTATATTTTAGAGAATTGAAGTGTTTGATCAAGCATTCAAGAGAAAAAAAAAAAACGAGTGTTTTTAATTGTAGAATAAAAAAAGAAAATTCCTTCAAAAGAACTTTACCGTTGCACATCAAGTTAGATTCAAATTCCTTTAGAAGTTCTATGACTTCTGGTCCATCAATTTCTTTTCGTGCAATGAGAGTTTCAAAGGCTGTTAAAAAAAACCATTTCATTAGCAATTAGTGTATTTCTCATTTCAAGTTAGATTATCAGAAAATTATGATGCCTAAAAATCTCTGACACTAAGCAAGGTGTAATCTGAACTATGGCAGAGCCAATATTTTCGCTAAGAGAGTCAATATATATGTTTTCACTAAGATAGTCAATATTTTCACTAAATAATGTAATTTTCAGCAAAGGTATGTCAATCAACAAGTCGCTCTTTCAAACCTGCTTTGCCAGTTAGTCACATTATATTTACAAAATCAAACTTTTTTTTAATGTATATATAATATAAGGTAAATCCTTTGTGAAAGCCCCCCCCCCCCAACCAAACCCACCCACCCACCCTCAACCCCCATATCGCAAAAGAAATATAAATCATTTACAACTCTAATAATATTCTTGCATATATATATATATTATATATATATATATATATATATATATATATATATATATATGAGAGAGAGGGGGGGGGGGGGTTACTAACAAGTTGCAAGAAGAAAGAAAACAATGATGTGAGCAGACTTTGACTCCATTTTGTTTTAGTTGTAATGAGTAGAAGGAATTGTGTGAATTTGTAAGTGTGCATCACATAAATTCATAGGCAGAGGTTGCCTTCATTGAAGTGAGGTACTACATACTAGTGGTGTCTAACAACCACATGTCGAACAATTTGAAGATAAAGGAAAAAAAATATTATGTTTTGATATACGAGAAGTGAGGAGGGACAATAAAAATTGAATGCACGTTTTAATGTGTGTGTTTGGGGGGGGGGGACACATATTTTTTTTTTTAATTCAATTTCCCAGTAGAGCCTGGGTGTTGTATTAATCTCAAATTTAGCACCAAAATTTACAAGGAGGTGGATAGTCTTATCTTTGCGTCCAAAACATAGCTGCAAAATAAACTACAAGGAATTTAGTTACCAAAAAGTAAGCTTCTTGTGCTTGAATCTTAGCGAGGGCATTCGTGCTTGATCCATTTTGTAAGGGCCTCTCGCAGTTTGGGGTAAATCCTCCGAGGTAAAGAAATTGTGGTCTTGATGGTGGATGCTCCATTTGGCCAATGCATCTGCAACTTGATTAGACTCTCGATAGCAATGTTGGAACTGACAATTGATCTTTTGCGCCAGCTTTTGAGCTTCGGTGATAATATCTTTCAAGTGCCAAGGTGGAAGAACTTTACCTTTTATCTTGTCGATAATTAACATAGAATCTCCTTCCACGATAAGGTTATTAATACCATTTTCAACACACCATTTCAGACCATAAAGAGCAGCCTTGGCTTCAGCTGTATTACTACTGTCATTACCCAAGGAAGATGAGAAAGCCATGACAATATTTCCATGATAATCTCTACAAATACCTCCTGCCCCTGCTGGATTATTTTTGCCTCTTGCTGCCATCCGTATTTAGCTTAAAGCATGGCCATTTAGGCTTATCCCACTTAACCACCGTATAGTCAATTCTTGGTACTAGAAGCATTATTTGATTGTAAATGTAAAACCAATCCGACCCCCAAGTCTTATCAGGCATAACCTTGTACAAAATCCATTTCATATGAGATAAGATTTGATACTTAATCCTTTTAATCGAGCATTTGGTGTTGCCATACCTTTTTGCACATCTAGCTTTCCAAATTTCCCAACAAACTACAATAGGTGTGGTTTGTAAGAAAATTTGGTGCATGGAATTATGAGGTTTGAGGCTCCACCATTTTTTTAGAAATACCTGGATAGGAATATTTTCCCAAACGATACCAAGGGGGCTGCCGAAGTGCTTCCACAAAATGTTAGCAATTTTCCCTCCCATGAAAGTATGGTGGATTGTTTCACTTTGAGGCATTCTACAACAAAAGCATTTGGATACTAAATTCTGCTTGAATTTCGGAAGGATGTCGTCAAATGACAATTTATTTTTTAGGAGCTTCCACAAAAGAAAAGACATCTTAAATGGTATAAACTTATTCCAGATTCTCATAAGTAAAGGGGACTTTTCTTTTCTCTGTCTTGCTAAGTTCCATGCGGTAGAAATTGAAAAAGTTCCTTTGCTGTTGGGAGTCCACAATATTCCATACCCCATTATTTATAATATCGATAACTTTAGAATTCAGAGGAGGATCCTGGAGGTGAATAATATGAGCCATCGCTCCCATGTTAGTCCAATTATACCACCAAAGATTAGTATTTCCACAATTAATCTTTCACAAGATCCTTTCCTCCATCTTATCTCTACTTCTAAGCATTTTCTTTCAGATGAGAGATTGAGTCGGCATAATCGGCTTAGCAATAGGAGATATGAACCTACAATATTTGGCATTGAGAAACTTGGACCATAGAGAATGTGTGGTTCTGAACTTCCACCATCTTTTCATATTCATGCTTTCACTAACATCCTGAAGTCTCCTAATTCCCAAGCCTCCTTCATCAGTTGGATAAGTCATCTTGTCCCAAGCACTCCAGTGATATTTTTACTTACCCTCTAAAGAACCCCAAAAGATCTAGCAATATGTCTTTCAACTTCGTCAAATATTTCTTTTGGGGGTTATATAGCAGACAATAAGTGAATATGAAGAGATTGTAGCACATTTTTAATAAGAACAAATTTTCCTCCATGCGATAAAAGTTTTCCATGCCAACATGTAATTCTTTTAATGATTTTATCAACCATGTCCCCGTAATAGGTAGTTCGTTGTCTACCAATGTATAGGGGGCATCCTAAATAAGTAATAGGAAACTTTTCTTGCCTATACCTTGTAATATCTTTGATTCTCAAAATTTAATTTGTAGTGGCATTTTTACCAACCAGGAAACAACTTTTATCAATGTTAATCAGTTGACCAGAACATTTTTGATAAGCTTGTAGTTGCCCAATAATAGCTTCTAACGATTTCTTGTTAGCAGAAGAGAAAAGCTTCTAATGCATCAAAATTTAAGCGATTTCATTTCCTTTGCCAACCAAAGATTCATTTACTCTCTCGTCTCGCCTCAATTTATGTGATGATTTCCGAAACTCTTGTTATGTTTTTATCCACAAAAAATCACATTCAAATTGTATTTATGTATATACCATCTATGCATCCGGGTGATACAATATGTACAATTACTAAGATAAGATATGACTCGTAATTTAAAAAACTGTATTTTAGAGAATTATTAAACCAATATAAGATTATTGTGAGTACGCTTTTTATTTAATTAATTACAATGAAATATATAACTTGAAATTTGCCTATTGATACCAAATTCTTTTTATTTCTGCTTAGCGTTTGGTATTTACATTCTGGGTTCGATTAATCCGGTGCTGGATAGGACCTTATTCGACGGTTTACTGCTTCCTATTAAAGATTTTTTCTTATATCCAAGACTCATTTAAATATTAAAGACAAGATCGATATGATTACTTACTTAATTATATTTTCATATACGTTTCGTCATAACTTTTTTTATATATATATAATCAAACACATTACTCTATATTTCGTCAATGGGTGGTATGATATCTACCCACTATAATATACCACATTCATCTCATTTATAAGCTTTAACGATTCGTCAATCCATAAAAAAAGAAAATCAAAATTGGAAAAGACTACAACATAAAAGAATAAGGGTAGATCATTACAATACAAATAAGGAACATTAGTTTTATTTATATTGATGAAAATAGTAGAGTACATGAAGAGACTATATTTAATATCTCCACTTTATTTATTTTTCATAACATAATGTTCCTAACCCATATAATAACTAATATAATTAACCCATTGTGGGAGTAATTTTAACAATGGCCTTCCAGTTAACAACCAGCAAAACTCTACCACAAACATAATTAAATGGCCCAGTCATACCAGGATATAAAACCCTAACATCTTTAACTATGGGATTTTCCTTCTGAATTACTTCTTTTGCATATCCTGCTGACTTTCCAACAAGTTCAGGCCATGATTGCTTACCTAAAATAATTAAAAATATATATATAAAAAACTTAGAAATTATAATTATGTAATATTAGTGGGAAAAAATAATCATAATTATGTATCCATCTGTGAAATTAAATTAATAACCTGGGCATATAGATTCACCATCATTTTCCACTGGAAGTTGTAGTACTTCTATGCCATCACTAATCAAATCTCTTGCCATCAGTGATTGAAAAACTGTAATTAAAATTAATTAATGTCTTATTTCAGAGATAATATATACTAGTAAAATATACATGCACGAGTAATGTCAGAGTCACTAGTTTCACTAAGAGAATTTAAAATCTGAAGAAATAATAAACAAATGAACTAGTCGAAAGGATTCAAAATTTACTACACAACGTGTACATACATATGATATGATTTCTCCATTCTTCTTTCCCGCACACCCACCCACACCGCAAAGGAAATATAAATCATTTTACAACTCTAAGGGTGTTTGGTATGAAGGAAAATGTTTTCCATGGAAAATGTTTTCCTAGAAAATGTTTTCCTGGAAAACAAGTAGATTTTGGACTTATTTTCTCATGTTTGGTTGGTGAGTAGAAAATATTTTCAAGAAATGATTTTTAGTGTTTGATTTATGAATGAAAAATGTTTTTTGAGAAACATCTTTATTTTTAGTATTCTATAAAATAATTTATGAAATTGTAAATATTTTTTAAAAACAATTTTTTTTGGGGGAGGGGGTGGGGCTATCGGGGGGGGGGTGGGGCTTGTAGGGTTGTGGGTAGGGGGGCTTGCCGGGGGGAGGGAGGGAGGTAGGAGTTTTAAAATAAAATTATTTTTAAAAACGAACTCAAATTTTTTTGGGAGGGGGAGGGGGTAGGGGTGGGGGGCTGGCCGGTGGTGGGTGGGTGGGGGTGGGGCTCAGAGATCGGGTGGAAAATAAAATTTTGAAATTGAAAATATTTTAAAAATTGATGTTTCTGCCAAAAAAAATGTAATTTGAAGTTGGAGGAGAGTTTTGGAAAATGTTTTCCTTAATTTTTGAAGGGAAGTCATTTTCCTTAATTTTGAGGAAAATGAGTTGATTTGAAAAACATTTTCCAAGATTTTTGTTCCAACCAAACATGAGAAAATTGGAAAATATTTTCCAAAAAATGTTTTCCTTCATATCAAACACACCCTAAATCATAATAATCATGCATAAAAACTATATATATACAAAGTGTTAAATGGCCAGAAAATTTGGCAAGAATTTGGTCAGACAATTAAAAAAAACTATGATATTTTTTTATTTAAAAATAAACTGATCTTTTTACTATTTTTAATTAAAATGTATTAAAGTTAAAAGAGCAAAGTTTAAAAAGGTAAAATAACATAAAAATATCTTATTGTGGCCATTTTTATATATATATATATATAGAGAGAGAGAGGGGGGTACTAACAAGTTGCAAGAAGAAAGAAAACAATGATGTGAGCAAACTTTGACTCCATTTTGTTTTAGTTGTAATGTAAAGAGTAGAAGGAATTGAGTGAATTTGTATAAGTTGTATCACATAAATTTATAGGCAGAGTTTGCCTTCATACTAGTGAGGTACTACATACTAGTGGTGTCTAACAACCACATGTTACAATTTGAAGATAAGAGACAAAATGGTCTTTTCCTGTAAAGCCACTAATTAGGATAAAATTGTTATTTTTAATTTACATACGAAATGTAATAGGACAGTGAAAATTGAATTTACATATAGTAGATGAGGGAAATCCGTTGATACCACTATTTTGTAATTTATGAATTCGTAAAGAATGAAATAAGAACTTTAATTTTATAGTCGGTTATAAATATTTTCTAATTATATGATTCTTTTTAGGAGAGTATTTTTTATGGGTCAAATACTTAATGAAATGTCATAGTGAGTAGCAAATTATAATTATAAATTTTCACAAGCTAAATAATAAACATAGAGTGCTAAAAATTATTAAGTAAAATGGTGCACTTAAACTGTTTGATAAATTCACTTCTTTTGCCAACAAAAGATTCTTTTACTCTCTCGTCTCAATTTATGTGATGATTTTTCGAGACTTTTGTTATTGTTTGTATCCACATATTACATTCAGATTGCATTTATGTATACAACATCCATGCGTGAATGCATCCGGGTGATACAATGTGTACAATTTACCAAGATAAGGTAGATTCATAATTTTGAAAAATATTGTTACACACGGTAAATAACATCTAAATTATAGTGCTTATTGAAAAATGTTATTATTGTTATAAAATAAAGACTAAGTGCTAAAATTAAACTTAATAGCAACTAAGGAGAGAAGAATGTATTAGAGAGATAAAATAGGAAACTTGAATCTTCCTTATTTTGGTGTATTTTCCATAGAGATTACAATACCTTTTATAGGCATAAGAGGGGTATAATGGACATTCACAAATTATTATTATTTACAACACTCCCCCTTGAAGGTTCATTTAAAATAAATTCTTAGTAAAGTAACAAATGTAAATAGTTGATCCTAATACGCATTACTTGCTGCCTCATTAAAAACCTTATCAGGAAAACCCAGTGGGATAAAACCTTGATTAAGAAAAAAAGAGTACAACGCGTATTTCCCCCTGATGAAAACCATGATTTAGCTGCCCAAGTTTTCTCATTCCAATCTTGTATAGCATCTTCTCGAAAGTTGCGGTTGGCAAAGACTTGGTGAATAAATCAGCCACATTATCACTCGAACGAATCTGATGTACGTTGATATCACCATTCTTCTTAAGCTCATGTGTGTAGAAAAACTTTGGTGAAATGTGTTTCGTTCTATCGCCTTTTATGAATCCTCCCCTGAGTTGTGCTATGCATGCTGCATTATCTTCATATAAGGTTGTGGGTACTTTGTCGCATTTCAAACCATATTTTTCTCGAATAAGGTGTATAATGGACCTTAACCACACACATTCTCGGCTTGCCTCATGAATAGCTATTATCTCAGCATGATTTGATGAAGTGGCCACGATGGACTGTTTCGTAGATCTCCAAGATATAGCAGTACCCCCACATGTGAATACATAACCTGTTTGAGATCTAGCTTTGTGTGGGTCAGATAAATATCCTGCATCTGCATAGCTAACAAGATTTGGACTACAATCGTCAGAGTAGAATAAACCCATATCAATAGTCCCTTTTAAATACCGCAATATGTGTTTGATTCCATTCCAATGTCTCTTAGTAGGAGCAGAACTATATCTTGCCAACAAATTAACCGAAAAGGTTATATCAGGCCTTGTAGTGTTAGCAAGGTACATTAGTGCACCAATTGCACTGAGATATGGTACTTCAGGACAGAGAATTTTCTCTTCCTTTTCTTGAGGTCGAAATGGATCTTTATTTACAGCAAGTGATCGGACAACCATTTGAGTACTTAATGGATGTGCTTCATCCATATAAAATCTTTTCAACACCTTTTTTGTGTATGTAGATTGATGAACAAAAATACCATTTGTCAAATGCTCTATTTGCAAACCAAGACACAATTTTGTCTTTCCAAGATCTTTCATCTCAAATTCATTCTTTAAATAATTGATTGCCTTGTGAAGTTCCATTGGAGTTCCAATAAGGTTTATGTCATCAACATAAATAGCAAGTATAACAAACCCTGATATTGTTTTCTTTATAAACACACATGGGCAAATCGCATCATTTATATAACCTTCCTTAGGTAAATACTCACTAAGACGGTTATACCACATACGTCCAGATTGCTTCAATCCATACAATGATCTTTGCAATCTAATTGAGTACATTTTCCGAGGCTTTGAACTGTATGCTTTGGGCATTTTGAATCCTTCAGGAATTTTCATGTATCTCTCATTATCGAGTGATCCATAAAGGTAGTCTGTAACCACATCCATCAAATACATTTCAAGTTTCTCATGGATCGTCAAACTAATGAGATAACGCAATGTTATTGCATCCATAACGAGTGAGTATGTCTCTTCATAATCGACGCCGGGCCTTTTAGAAAATCCTTGTGCAACAAGACGTGCTTTGTACCTTTGTATTTCATTTTTCTCATTTCTTTTCCGAATAAAAACCCATTTATAGCCAACAGGTTTAACACCATTAGGTGTTTGTACTATAGACCCCAAAACTTCGCGCTTGACAAGTGAATCCAATTCTGATTTAATTGCTTCTTGCCATTTTTGCCAGTCATTTCTCTGTCGACATTCTTCAACAGATTGAGGTTCAAGATCCTCACAATTTTGCATAATTTTTTATGCAACATTGTATGCAAAAACATAATCCACCGCTATTTATGAGCGATTTAGATTTGTTTCATGATCACTTGATTTTATGGATAGTTCATTATTTCCTTGAGTCTCAAGCTCATTAATTCCTCCAAGGATATCAGAATTACTCACATCTTGACTTTCTATGTGAGGTTTTTTCATAGTGTCATTTTGATCTTTTAATTTTCTTTTTCTAGGATTTTGATCCTTTGATTCTAATGGTCTACCACGCTTCAGGCGTGCTTTTGACTCATTAGCTATGACTCTAGTTGATGGTCCTACGGGGACATCAATTCGAATTGGGACATTCTTTGCAGGAACATGTGATTTAGTAAGCCTTTTCAAATCTGTAAATACATCTGGCATTTGATTTGCGATTTTCTGCAAATGAATGATCTTTTGTTCTTCTAGCTCACAAATGGAAGTACGAGGATCAAGATGAGACAATGATGGATTTTTCCACAAAATTTCTCCTTTAATTTCACTATTTTCTCCCCCTAATTTTGGAAAAAGTGTCTCATCAAACCGACAATCAGCGAATCGAGCTCTGAACATATCTCCAGTTAATGGCTCAAGGTAGCGAATAATAGAGGGCGATTCAAACCCAATATATATTCCTAACCTTCTTTGGGGACCCATCTTAGTGCGCTGTGGTGGTGCTACCGGCACATAAACAGCGCATCCAAAAATTCTCAGATGAGATATATTGGGTTGTTGACCCAAAGCCAATTGTAATGGAGAAAAATTATGATAATTTGTCGGCCTGAGACGAATAAATGTTGCAGCATGCAAAATTGCATGACCCCAACACAGAAGTGGGCAAATTAGTTTTCATAAGTAATGGTCTTGCAATCAACTGCAGTCGTTTAATTAATGACTCAGCCAGACTATTTTGAGTGTGAACATGAGCTACAGGATGTTCAACTCTTATCCCAATCGATAGACAATAATTATTGAATATTTGGGATGAAAACTCTGCAACGTTATCAAGGCGAATAGACTTAATCTGATTATTAGGGAACTGTGCCCGTAATCGTATTATTTGTGCCAACAATTTTGTAAATGCCAAATTGTGAGATGACAATAGGCATACGTGAGACCATTTAGAGGAAGCATCTATCAAGATCATAAAATATCTAAATGGCCCACTCGGTGGGTGAATTGGCCCACAAATATCCCCATGTATACGTTCCAAAAACGCAGGGGACTCAATTTTGACCTTTATTGGTGATGGTCTCACAATTAACTTGCCTTGATAACACGCATCACAAGAAAATTCACCATTTAAAAGAATTTTCAACTTCTTTAATGGATGCCCATTTGAATTTTCTAAAATTCGTCTCATCATTATAGATCCTGGATGTCCCAGACGATCATGCCAAAGTACGAAAGTATTGGAATCAGTAAATTCCCGAATTACTATAGAATGTGCCTCAATTGCACTAATTTTTGTCCAATACAATCCAGAAGATAAGGCCGTGAATTTTTCTACAACATATGTCTGCTCGGAGACATTTTTTGGTTATACCAAGATATTCAAGATTCATTTCGTCAATTGTCTTGATATGATAACCATTTTCACGGATATCTTTGAAACTCAATAAGTTTCTCCGAGATTGAGGAGAAAATATGGCATTATTTATTATGAGTTTAGTTCCCTTGGGCAAAATTATAATGGCTCTTCCGGAACCCTTAATCAAATTAGTACTACCAGATATTGTAGTAACATTCATATTGCCCTATTGCCCATACTCAAATGAGAAAAATATTTCTCATTTTTAAATATCGTGTGTGTTGTACCAGAATCAATCAAGCAAATGTCTTCATAATTTAATAATTTGCTTGGAGAATTATCCATATCTTCAAAAGTAATAAAATAAATTTATATTAACTGATTAATTATCTTTTTTTAAATATTTAAGAAATAATGTAAATGTTAAAATGATATTTGAATCATTAATAATGCATAAGATTTTTATCATTCAAATCTTTAACACTAAATTTCATTTAGTTTAGTATGTTTAAAATAAGTATTAATATAATTTATTGTCTTGAAATGACATTTGAGTGACAAAAAGGAAAAGGTGTTTTTCACTAACCAATTTAGGTAGTGGTCTTACTTATACATTTTTCTTTTATGACCACAAAAGTTAAAGGGAAGTATAATGTTAATATTTTTCAATTCCTTTACAAATCATAACATTCCAACTCACTTTCCATTGGTGTTTCTAAAAGAATGGACTCAATTATGATCAATACAAAACAACAAATATTAATAACATTAGTAAATATCAACCATTATTATTCTTCCATATTCACAGAACCGTCACAAATTAAGTGATCTATTTTTCCTTCAGGGTGTGTGAAGAAATCCGCCACATCCAAGTGTGTGATGTCAACATGATCAGTGATAAAATTAGTTTCGGGATTTTTATCCTTTCTTTTTAGTGATGCTTGATAAAGCTCAACCAAGTGTTTAGGAGTACGGCAATCACGTGCATAATGACCCTTTCCACCACATCGGAAATAATTTATTTTAATTGTTTCACGTTTCTCATCTTTTCCTTTTCCCCTTTGATGACTATTTTTCTTTGGTGAATGATTAACACCGGGAAAAGGATTTCGCTCTTGGTCGTAATTATGACCACGTCCACGTCCACGGCCACGGCCTTTTCCACGCCTAGCGTGGTGGGCGTACACCTCATTCACTTCAGGAAGTGGTGTAGATCCAGTGGGACGATTCTCGTGATTTTTCATTAACAAATCATTATTTTGTTCAGCCACGAGAAGATGAGAAATCAGTAGAATACTTCTTGAAACCCTTTTCTCGATATTGTTGCTGTAAAAGCACATTCGAGGCATGAAATGTGGAGAACGTTTTTTCCAGCATATCAACATCATTAATTGTATCTCCACATAGTTTCAATTGAGAAGTAATTCTGAACATGGCAGAATTGTACTCATGAATAGACTTAATGTCTTGTAGTCTTAAATTCATCCAATCATATCGTGCCTTTGGATGAATGACCATCTTCAAATGGTCATACCTTTCTTTTAGGTTATTCCACAAAACGAGTGGATCTTTGACTGTGAGATATTCAATTTTCAAAATTTCGTCAATATGATGACGTAAGAATATTATTGCTTTAGCACAGTCTTGTTTTGATGCTTTATTTTCAATTTTAATGGTGTCTCCAAGACCCATAGCATCCAAATGGATTTCAGCATCCAATACCCATGAAAGGTAGTTCTTGCCCGAACTTTGAAGGGCAACGAACTCAAGTTTAGTAAGATTAGCCATAATAAAAAGAAGAAAAATAATAATACCTTAGCCTTCAAATTTAGTCTTCAAACTTTGATATGACAGAGTCTCGTGCTGATAACGTGTTATAAAATAAAGACTAAGTGCTAAAATTAAACTTAATAGCAACTAAGGAGAGAAGAATGTATTAGAGAGATAAAATAGGAAACTTGAATCTTCCTTATTTTGGTGTATTTTCCATAGAGATTATAATGCCTTTTATAGGCATAAGAGGGATATAATGGACATTCACAAATTGTTATTATTTACAACAATTATGTCTTTCAACCATACATGCATTTATGTACTCTTTATTTTATGATTTACGAGATTCAATTGTATTATTTTCTTCCCTCCAAAATAAATACTATTTAAGTAAAAATCATGTTGTATAGTTTACTACTCTTGGCCTCTAGCCTTTTTCAATGTAAAATAAGGATTATATAATGCTCATGTCAATATAATGAAAAATAATATATAGTTTAAAATATAAATTGAAGTTTATATAATTTGAATCTCGAATAGCTAAAATATCATCTGAGACAGAGAGTGTATTTGATGTCTTACATGCATGAGTATATATATTTATATATGAAAGTCTTAACAACTTTGCTCGCTGGTGATGTTATTCATTTTTGGCTTATGCCCCGTGACTTTAAAACACGTCTTTAATTGATAAGAATTAATTATTCACTTATAAGTTATATATCCAACATCTTTCTCGTATTTTTATCGATGTGAGACTTTTTGTCTTAAGTTGTATCTCACAAGAAATGGTGTGTGGATATATATATATATAAATGATGGATTATCATAAAAAATTATTTACTATGAACTATTTAATGAAAAATTAATAACAATTTCATAGCTGAATTTTTGAATCTTATAGTGATATTTTTTTTATTTCTCATTCGGTGTTTGATATCCACATTGGAGTTCGACTAAATCTGAATTCGCATCAGAAAATTTCACATCATGGAGTAAAAGGAAATAAAGAAAAAAAAAGTAAAAAAAAGTAAAAAAGCTATGGTCCCCTAATGAGAAGTTCTTATTTATGAGTCATTTTATCAGTATATCAAACACATAAAAAATATGGTATAATTGTAAGTATTTTTCATATTGATATATTGCTCCTAATTATTATGCCAATATTTTCTACCAGCCACGCATTTACTCTTTAAATATCCCTGATATTTTATTAATTAAGAATTAACTATTATTATTAATTTTTTATTCTTATAAAATATTAGTAAGAGGAATTTGGGTAAAAAAATAATTTTAATGGTCATATTCATCCATGTAATCTTAGAAAAATGCAATATTTATCCTTCGTCATAAATTTTTGATATAATTATCTTTGACATTTAACATTTATTCTTGGATTGTCAAATCTCATATCCTCAAATTTTCGACTCATAACTCTACCATTAGTCAAATGGTCCAAATATTTGGATTTATTGGCAAACAGCCCTCAATTCTCTTTTGGAAATTTTATTTTACTTTTTGAAAAAACACAAACAAATCAATTTAATTAAGCACACCTATTTATTCCGTTATATATAGTAAGAGTATATGCACTATAACAAAAATAATTATTAGCGGCATTTAATTTTTAATTACAATTAAATATGTATTTTTAGTAGCAATTTTTCACTCTTTGTATATGTCCCTAAAGCTTTTAGCGACATTGGTTCTAATGGCATTTAACTAATGCCGGTAAAAACTTTGACACTATTTATTAGTGTCAATATTTAATGTCGCTAAAAGTTGTTTTTATTGTAGTGATGGATACATCATAATGAACATACATGAAATCCTAATTATTTTTTTCACATGTGGCTTCTTAATTACTTCAATAATCCATTAATTAACTAACCACAGGTATTGATTTCCAGTACCAATTTTTTTTTAGTTGAAGTATGGTTTTATTTATCTAAAATATATTGCAGTAATTGAAGCAATATATATAATTATGGGAAAACGGCACTTTTAGTCCCTGTGATAAGGCTAATTTCTTATTTTTGTCCTTGTGTTATCTAACTTAGCACTATTAACCTTCAATTATATCAGGAGAAAAACAAATGAAAATGACTCTCTCCAGCGGCACCACACAAAGGGTTGCGAGTACATGAAGTAACTGAGGAGGGTAGGGAAGCCGATCTAAAGAAAGGGAAGCAACCTGCTCAGGTTGCATTGGATGAAGCTACTTTCTTGTTGGATCTAGAAAGCATTGACGGTTCATGGGACGATTGCGCAGAAAGGATTGTTGAATGCTACAAGGAAGCGGGCCTGCATGAAGTAGCAAACTTGGTGGTTTACAGACACTGAAATACCAACAACTTTGCTGAATATCAAACGTCTTACACTACCCCCTATGAGTCCTAATTAGTGGCCTATTCAGTTTTGCCTCTAGCAAACTGTACTCTAATTGTTTCCAGAAAAACAAGAAAAGACTTCACAACAGTCCTTTAAATATGCACCCCCATTTTGATCTCCTCTCACACCGGGGTGAATTGTAAAAGACCAAAAGTAAAAATATGTAATAAGTAACTTGCATTGAAGTTGAAGCAGGTGCAAAAAAAAAAAAAAAGAATACGATGTGTTACCATACTGAACTTTGAGGGTTTGATATTGAGTTCTTCTAGTGGCTTGAAGTTTACAACTAGTATATTTTGGAATCATATTTTCACATATACAAATAATTATTTGCATAACATTATGGGAAAAACAATTCAAAGTATTCTGGGTATATTTGTGGAGCTATTTTTCTTGTCTATAACATGAAATTTTGAACTATTCAACTTAAAATAATACTCACATGATGGAGTGGATTGCAATCCACTTTTAGAACGCAATTCCATTGCACATCCACACCAAATAGATTGAGACTTCTTCGTTGTGCAGAAATAGGGTTGAACTAGGTTATGCAACGAATAATTTTAAAAGTTTTCTATTTGTCAAGCAATAACTTTTAAATACTCGAATTACCCCTTTTAGCAGTGATGTCTCTGTTAATTTTTTTTGGATCTGTTAGTTGAGGGATTAAAATCACTCACCTGATAAAATTGAAGGTTAATAGTGCTAAGTTAGATAACACAAGGATAAAAATAAGAATATAGCCTTATCAAAGGGACTAAAAGTGCCGTTTTCCCTATAATTATTGTCAGTAACTAAATTATGTTTAATTTTGTGCTCAGTTTATACGAGGACTTAAGTGATTATGATGTGATTTTTTTAAAAAAAAAATTCACTCGATGTTTGATATCTGTATTGGAGCTCGATTAATTCAAATTTGTATTGGATAAGGCCTAATTCGAGGGTTAGCGCTCCCTACCAAGGATTTTTTTCATATCCAAGTTTCATTTAAATATTAAACATGAGATCGAGATTATCATTTACTTAAAAATTATATTTTCAACACGCTTTGTCATAATAGTATTTCGCGGATGGGTAATATGATATCTACCCACTATAATACATCACGTTTAATTAAATGATCATCTTATTTATATAAGCTTTAACGATTCATCAATCCATAACAAATGAAAATCAAAATTGGAAAAGACTACAACATAAAAGAAAATAAATACATTAGTTTTATTTATGTTGAAATAGTAGAGTATATGAAGACATTATATTTAATATCTCCACTTTATTTAATTTTCATAACATAATGTTCCTAACCCATTGTGGGAGTAATTTTAACAATGGCCTTCCAGTCAACATACAGCAAAACTCTACCACAAAAATAATTAAATGGCCCAATCATACCAGGATCTAAAACCCTAACATCTTTAACTATGGGATTTTCCTTCTGAATTACTTCTTTTGCATATCCTGCTGACTTTCCAACAAGTTCAGGCCATGATAGCTTACCTAAAATAATTATAATTATGTGATAATTATAGTGAGAAAAATAATAATCATAATTATGTAACCATATGTGAAATTAAATTAATTACCTGGGCAAAATACAAATTCACCATCATCTTCCACTGGAAGTTTCACTACTTCTATGCCATCACTGATCAAATCTCTTGCCATTAGTGATTGAAAAACTATAATTAAAATTAATTACATATTTCAGAGATAATAAAATATATATATGCATGAGCATTGGCGGAATCAGTAGTTTCACTAAGAGGGTTCAAAATATGAAGAAGTAAACAAATGAACTAGCTAGTCGAAGGGGGTTCAAAATCTGCAATACAACCCCCTTGGCAAAAAATCATGTTGTATATTTAAGGTACTTTTAAGAATTTTTATGTTTATATATTAATTTTGAACCTCCTGAGTATAAGATTAGAGGTTGACTTAGTAGTTGAGGAATTCAAACCTCAAATTTTAAGAACTACTCTTTTTTTTTTTTCAAACCCCCTTAATGGAACTCCTGGATCCGCCGCTATATACAACAACATGAAAAAAATTCTACATTTTTAACTAGTAGTCTTGAATTCGAGCTTTAGAAATAGAAAAAAATCCTATTGCCGGTAAAATAAGTATAAATTTGAATTAATCGAACCACAAAAGAATTAAGAGGCTAATAACATACGTGATGCAAGAAGCAAGAAAGCAAGAACATGAGATAATTTGAGCATACTCTTTCCCTCCATTTTGCTTTTATTTAATTTAATTGTGTGACGTGTAAAACTCATTGGTTACACACATCCATATTTATAGGGACTTAGTAACGGGTCGGGTCGATTTAGTTATAAACGTTATGGTTGGTATCGAATAACTCAGTCATCAATAATCGATAGTATATTCTCAAAAGATTTAAAAAAAAATTCAAACCCTACCTATCACACATTAATTAAATTTATGGTCCCAAAGATTTTAAAGTCTTAAATAAATATAAAATGCGAGTGTTTTCTGAAAATTCACGTGAATTTAATATTTTAAAAATAGATCTTATCCAAATAATATACAGTTCATCAATAAAAAAGTATAAATAAAAGAAACAAAAATAAAAATAAAAATAAAGGGATATTTTAAAAAAACTACGGTCCCATATAAAATGTTTGTATTCTTGGGTCATGTTGTCAGTATATAGAACATATAAAAAATGTGGTTTATAACAATAGGTACTTGATATTGATGATATATTGTTCCTAGTTATTATTTCTTTCAACCATATCCATGCATTTACGTATTTCTTTATGTTATGATTTTCATTGTGATTCAATTATATTATTTTCTTCACTTCAAAATAAATGTAATTTAAGTAAAATTACGTTGTGTAGTTCTTCACTCCAAAATAAATACCATTTAAATAAAAATCATGTCGTGTAGTAAAATTACATACACGAGCATTGGAGGAATTACAAGTTTCAATATCTGAATAAGTAAACAAATGAATTAGTCGAAGGAATATAAAGATAAGACAAAATGGTCTTTTCTTTTGAAGCCACTAATTAGGATAAAACTATTATTTTTAATTTACACACGAAATGTAATGGAAAGTGAAAATTGAATTTACACATAGTAGATGAGGGACATCCACTTATACCACTATTTTATAATTTATGAATTTGACGATAACGAAACAGAAAATTTAATTTTATAGTCGGTTATAAATATTTTCTAGTTATATGATTTGTTTTTACCAGAGAACTTTCTTTAAAAAAAAACACAGAAGATCAATAAATTCATAAAATACATGTTGGAGATCTTTGTAAGCCCAATCTTTTAATTCAAATTGTAAGTGCACTTAGGGAGATCATTTTCCTCATTAGAAATTATTTATATAAAGGTTGGAGCATCATGTCTGAGTTTTTTTTTTAAGGAGGAAAATCCATTGAAGTAGTTTGAAATTCTAAGAGAAAATATGTTCAAAAAGTTTTTTATATTCAAGACTGAAACTCAAAAATTGGAGTAAATTTCTTAGATTATCATTTGTGTTTGGAAATTTGCCCTATAACATCACTTTTGTTTCTTTAAGATTAGGGGTGTGCATTCGGTTTTTCAGTTCGGTTTTAGACTATATTCGGTTTGATTTTGGTTCTTGGTTTTGAAGAACTACTGTAACCCAATCTGAACCGAAATAAATTTGGTATGGTTCATTTTTCTCTTTTTAGTTTAAATTTTTTCGATTTGATCAATTGGTTGTGCCAATAATTAAAAGCATAACAAAGTTATATGGGATAATTATCAGTCCATAAACCTTACTTACCATCTATATTCAGCCAAACTCATACAAATTAGAGAAAATAATTTTTTTAATATATCCCCTCCTCCTCCTCCTTTTCAAGTAGGTTCTCGAGAATCCGATAATTTTGTCTAGATCTTGAATTTACACTATAAAATCCATCAAAGTCTGAAGAAGTAAACAAATGAACTAGTCGAAGGGGTTCAAAATTTACTATACAACAACATATACACACTATAACAAAAATGATCATTAGCGGCAATTAATTCTTAATTGCCGCTAAATATGTATTTTTAGCGGCAATTGTCACTCTTTGTATATGTCCCTAAAGCCTTTAGCGACATTGGTTCTAATGACACTTAACTAATGCCGATAAAGGCTTTAGCACTCTTTATTAATGTCAATATTTAATGCCGTTAAAAGTCATTTTTATTGTAGCGACATATGGTAAGATTCCTCCATTCTTAATTAGCAATCTCGAATTTGAGCCTTAAAAATAGAAAAAATCCTGCTAGGGAGGCTTGCCGGTTAAATAAGCCTTACTAATCAATATAAATTTAAAGTAATCGAATCAAAAGAGAATTAAGGGGCTAATTACATACGTGATGCAAGAAGGGGTATGTGAATTTAATAGTAAATATTATGGTAGGTATCGAGTAACTCAGACATCAATAATTGATGGTGAAAAGTGGGGAAATTTCAGAAAATGAAATGACACATTTTATTTATGTTTTCAAAGTCTTTCTCAATGCATTAGATATACACTGCATTAGCTATAGTGACAATACAAAATGAAATTTAAAAGATTTACTAGCAAAAGTAGAGATGCTATGGTCCCTAATTATGATATGTTCCTATTGATGAATCATTTGGTCACGGGCAAATTTAGGATTTAAATGTAATAATTTTAAATTTTACGATAGATAATGAATTTAAGTAATAATATATGAATTTCAAATTAAAATTTAAATATATATATTTTCAAAATAAATATAAAATTTATGATAAATCTATTGAATTTTATTTCGGGTAAAACGAAATAAAAATTGGATAAATTATTGAGATGAAGCCACATGTACATTAATTAGTTTTAAGGGTATCCAGAATCCGAAAATTAACGATAAGAGTATATGCAAATTTTAAAGTATAACAAGAGTATTAACATATCATTTGTAATAGTTTAGAAATATATTTATTATTTTTTCGTTAAAAATATAATATGAAAAATTGTTCTTATTCTTTTTACATGCAAGACTAATAATCCTCATTTTTTTAAAGTTGGTCACTTCTATCCTCCAGGCTGTTGCTAGTTTACTCACGGAAAGATTAACTGGAGAGTAGCTTGAAAAAAGAAAAAGAAAAAAAGAAAAAGTAAGGGATTAATATTAATTTACTTTTTTATACAAAGCAATTGATTTCTGAATTCACGTGAATTTAATATTTTAAGGATAGATCTTATCGAGATCATATACACTTCATCAATAAGAAAGAGTAAATAGAAACACAAAAGAACAAAAAGAAAGGGATATTATAAAAAACAAAAACTATATATGGTCCCCCTATAAAATGTTTTTACTCATGAGTCATTTCGTCAATACATAGAACACACAAAAATATGGTTTATAATTATAGGTACTTGATATTGAAATATTGTTCCTAATTATTATGTCTTTCAATCGTGCATGCATTGACATATTGTTACTCTTTTTATTCCGATTTATATGTTACTATTTTAGATTATTGGCTAACGACTCCAATTCCCTTTTGAATTTTTTTCTCCTACTTGAAAACAATGAGAATTCTCATTCTACGGGTTGTAGGGACTTTTAAGCCTGAAATTTATTATTAAGTCTACGGATTGATCTATAGTCCGTAGAAACTTCTACGTGTCGTAGATTGGACCCGTATAATTAAATTTTGAGCCTTAAAGTTCAATATAAATTTCATTGATGGGATCTCTTGTTATTGCTTGTATTGAGTAAAGTTGAGGTAAGTATTCTTTCAGCTAGGGGTGTACATGATCGGATTGGTTCGGGTTTTTCAAATATCAAATCAAACCATTTGTGTCGGGTTTTTGAATTTATAAACCAAACCAAACCAATAAAACTCGGGTTTTTTCGGGTTTTTTCGGATTTTCGGGTTTTTCGATAAAGTATTCATATAAACATATAATTTACTTGTACATCAAATATTTCTTTAGTCCTACCAAAATGCAACTATCTAAGTTATTTCTCAAGAAAATAACAAAAAATTATGATATGATTAATGACATTAAAGTATCCAAAAAAAAATAAAAATAAAATTGCGTAAAAAAAAGTGCAAATTAATAAGTCATAATGAAATTGATCATAATTTAAAGTACTAAATCATGCTTAAAAAAAGTTTAGTAAGTATTAGTTACATTACTAAATATTAAAAGAAAGTAAAATTAGATCATGTATTTTAATTGTGTAAATTTAAGTAAAACTAAAAAACAAATATTCAATATTATTGTCATTCTTAGTGTTGAATTGATTTTCTTTTTGCATTAGTATTAATTTGATTTTTATTTAAACTTATTATAATTACCAACATGTATGAACTATAATCTTTATTAGATCATTAAGAATTCTAACTTCCAAATATGAAATAAATATATTAAAAGATAAAAACTATGAAAAATTATAAGAGATATTTAAAAATTATATCAAAATAGGTATTTTTACGTATAAAATAAAATTTTAAAATTATATATATAATGTCGGGTTGGTTTGGTCTCGGGTTGATTTTTTTTAGTTGAAACCAAATCAACCAAAATATAGTCGAGATTTTTTTTCCAACACCAAACCAAGTCAAACCAAAACACTAGTCGGGTTTTTTTTCGGTTTGACTCGGTTTGCGGTTTGGTTTTGTTTTCAGTTGGGTTTGGTACACCCCTACTTTCAGCCTTCTAAGTTCAGTTATTTCTCCATTCAGATTTATTACATACTCGTACATTCAATGTATTGATGTCATTCGACCTGCATCTTTTATGATGCAAATATAGGTGTTCAGGATCATCAACATGTGCTTCGTAGAGATCGTTTTTTACTTCAGATAGCTTGAGTGAGCCTCCTTGGATTTCAGAGGACTTCACTTTTATTTTCTAGTCAGTGGTCTTAAGATGTCGTGGGTCTTGTCATGACATCCATCTTGAATAATAGAGGCTTCATAGATAGATAGAGTTGAGAAGTCTCTCAGGATTTACTTTTCCTGGAGATGTTTTGCAAATTATTATACCTATATTATTAAGTATTTTACAGCCAATTTGAGTTGAGTAATTACTTTGAGTTCAAATGTTCTAAATTTTGTTTTTGAGTTTATTATAACTTGAATAAGTCTTCCGTTAAGTAGTCAGTCAGACCAATGATTCGCTTGGCGACCAACAATGGTTATTGAGTGTCGATCATGTTGAGGTTGTAAGCTTGGGGTGTGACAGTCTTATTGTGGACTTTAATTTCTTATGTTGTTTTCTCTTTCTTATAGTGTAAAATTGTTTGTTTACATTGATTATTGTGCATTGTGATGAGACATGTGATATTATGTCGAATGAAAATGATTCCAACAAGTGATGTGATATAAAGTCGAATGGAAATGGTCTTACTAATGATATAATATAAAGTTAAAAGAAAATGGTTCTAGGTAGTGATGTGATATAAATCTGAAGGAAAATGATTCTGACTAGTGACATTGTGCCGAAGAAAAATGGTTTTGACAAATGATACTATATAAAGCTGATCGATGCGAAATAGTTTCGGCTATAGTGACATTGTACCGAATGAAAAATGGTTCCAACAAGTGTTTGACTATTGTGATTTGATAGCTTGATACTTGACATTGATATATTTTATGCTTGTGATTGATCGACTTGTTACATGTGATTGATCCCGTCGATACTTGTGATTGATGTTATTGATACTTGTTGGTTGTTGAAATGTGATCATTGGACTGTGATTGTTAAGCCTTGTGAACTGTGTATTGTAAAACTGTTAGGTTGGATTGATATCTATGCAGGTTTTAAATTGAGGAGGTTCAAGTTGGATCAAAGGAGTATTTTTATTCTAGCTTGTTTTGCCTTGTTTATTAGGTTGCTTGCTGAGATCAGGGTTGGTTGGTACTCACTCCTTGGTTCTACACTTGTTTATTGAGTTTTGAGGCTAACTTGTCTTGATGGGAATAGACAAGTTCATCAAGTCTACTTTTGGATCGTGACAACGTAAGTACTCTTTATGTTATATTTTTTGCTCATCAAAATTCAATTGTATTATTTTCTTCGCTCCAAAATAAATTTTATTTAATAAAAATCTCGTTTATTGAAAAATTAATAAATACAATGTATAGTTTACTACTTTTGGCATCTAGCCTTTTTTTCAATATTCAAAAAGTATTATATAATGCAATTCTTGTCATGTCAATATAATAATGAAAAATTATTCTTTAAAATATAAATTAAACTTCACATAATTTAAATCTTGAATAGTTAAAATATCAGTTGAGGCAAAAAGCGTATTTGATATCTTTATATAGAGAGAGAGACTTATCATCAGAAATATTTACTATAAGCTATATAACGACAGTAATAATAATTTCATAGAATTTTTTTGGAATTTTTATAGTGATGGAAGAAAAGAAACATAAAGAGTAAGTTTTTTTTATATTAATAAATTGCTCTTAATTATTATGTCTATAAATTTATTAATTGCATGTGGATCTGATATTATCTATTAACCATGCATTTACTCTTTAGATATCTATGATATTTTGTTATGTAATTGACAAAATTGTTTCTTCTTTTTGTATTTTTATAAGAAATTAATAAGAGAATTTGCTTTAGAAAAACCTTTATATATTTATATATATATAAGGACTAAAATAGAACAACCTTTAAACTTAATGACCAGTTGGACAAAACACATGGTATTTAGATTTTGTGGATTATTTTTGGGAATTTTAAATATCGATCGAAAGTGAACCTATTTTGTGAACTTATTTGGTAAACCTTATAAGGAAAAAGAAAAATGATCAAATATATCTCTATTTTACATAATTATTTTATCCTTTCATTTAAAAAATTTTCGATTCATAACTCTGTTGTTAATTAAATGGTCCAAATATGTAATTATTGGCTAACAAACTCAAATTCCCTTTTCAAATTTTATTCTCCTTCTTGAAAAAACAGTCAAATCAACTACTATTTAATTTCTTTATTTAGTTTTATTTATCCATATGTATTCGTTGATACATCTACAAATTAGAAGTGTTTGTTGAATTAAATATTAAATTCCTTGATTTTCTCATCATAATAAAATGTATACATATTGTTTCACAATTTGAAGATAAGGGACAGAATGGTCTTTTTTATTTTTTCTTCTTTAGCAAAAAAAAAAAGACTTTTGGAAATTATTTTCTCCTTAGAAATTGAAAATATAAAGGTTGGAGCATCATGCCGAGTTTTATTATAATTTTTAAATGGGCTATAATTCTGTTTATTATAAATTTTGGATTTAAATGAAAGGAAAATCCATTTAAAGTAGATCGAAATTCTAAAAATAGAAACATCTTTCATTTTTAAAAAATCAATAAAATAGGGGAAAACAAGAGAAACTTTATTAATTTATGAGATAAGCATAAAAAACACACTTAAATTATTTCTTTTTTTGAGTTTCACACCTAAATTATTACTTGTTAGTTTGAGAAGCACACCTCAGTGGTATGATTAAGACATTATCTTTTATTTGAAAAACCATGTCACATGACATTCCACCTGAATAAAATATTTCACCTTGACAAAATCAAACAATAAACTATTGGTAATTTGACTACTTTATATTATAACAAGGCTAGCTAGATTTCGTATTCTTCTCAATTGCGAGTCATTGTTTTTGCTTACTTTTTTTAGTTTTTGTTTTGGTGTTTGATATCCTCTTTGGAATTCAATTAAAATAAATTTATACTAAGAAGTTCTTTGTGTTCAAACTCAAAACCTCTAACTAAAAATAGTTTGTATGCTTATTTTTCCACACCTATGGTGATATTTTTTCTTACTACTGGCCCCTCAAACACATTGTCACATTTTATTTTTACTTTTGAGGTGTGGCGGGCGGGGGACAGTTTGACAATTTCGATTCAAATTGTAGCTACCACATATTAATTAAATCTATGGTCCCAAAGATGTTTAAGTCTAAAGGGAGACATGGAGCGATTGATTTTTGAATTCACGTGAACCCAATGTTTTAAGGATAGATCTTTTCTTGATATTTATACATTTCACCAACAAGAAAGCACAAATACAAACTGACAAAATAACAAGGGAAAAAAAAGAAACTGAAAAGGAGTAATAACAACTAGTTCCCAATACTCTTTATTTAGAAAATTATAGTTTATATACGATAAAATATTACTAGTTATTGATAAATAATAGACTTTGAAAATGATTAAACATCCTTTTAAATTTTCTGACTTTGTCATCGAAAGACTCTAAGGAGAGTTAATCATTTGATCATGAGATTATTCAATTAAGACAAACGGTTAACAAATACTCTTTCCAATTTAATTTGTCTATGTTACTTTACTTCTAAGTTTGTTTTAAAATACCTTTGACAACTCTTTGGTTCTAATTTTCCACATGACATGTTTGAAATACAAGATTAAATTTCATTTTGGATAGATTCCACATATTTTTATTTAAGTTTATTCATTGCGAGCCACTAACTCTCAAGATCACAAAGGACACAAAGGCTACACATCGCGATCACGAGGCACCTGTCCGCGATCGTGAAGGCTAAGGGATGGGGCTTATCGCAAACGCGAGCCTGTGGGCCACGATCGAGAAGACCACGGAGAAAACACATCGCGATCGCAAGCCTACGGGCCATGATTGCGAAGGACAAAGTGCCCTGCACCAGAAACCAAAAAAACAGTTGTTCAAACTCAAGAAAAAGTCTCTGAATGGATCCTCGGGAATCGTTCAGGATTCGATACTTGACATGTTACCTACTAAATTCGATATTTTGGACTCAATAAAATCGTCAAATTTCTGAGAAAGGTCAAATGAAGGTTTTATCCTCCGGGACCACACTGTAGACTTAAAACTCAACTTCTCATCCAAATATCCGAAAATCAAATGAAACCTCAGAAACATGAACAACCATCCTACTAGCTCAAAACTCGACATTCCAGACGCATTGAAACTGATGGAATCTCCATCCGACACTCAGATCTCTAAATGTTGACCAAAATCAATTGTATCAACATAATTCAACTCAAAATCACTCTCGCGTTGGGACCATGCTAACCATTCTCGAAACACAAACAAAATATGGAAACGCTAAAAGAAGGGGCAAAATGCTTATTTCACACTTAAAAGCAGTTTCATAAGAAATGAGATATTACATCGGTATATAAACCCTTTATCATTTATATCACATGTGAGGGTAGGCTCAAAAATCATATCTTAAAATGACATGTATTTAGGTTGTAAATCATATCACGCTTTCTTTCATGTTTTAAAGTCATAAATGCATAAGAAATCATACAAATCATGCTAAATCAGTACAATAAGGTTCTTAAAATCAAAGTGAAATAATGAAAATAGGAATTTATGAAGAAAGACCACAATTTCATAAAAATCCCTAACTTTACTTCTAACAATATTGTGAAATTCTTGAGAATCAATTACTTTTGGTATGAGAGTCGCGAGATACTCTCATTGAAGTCTTACATACTTTGAATCAGTCTAATTGAAACTCTAACTTTGAAAAGGAATCCGAAAGTCCCTTCTTAAACTTTAGAATGCGTTCTTATTTTCACTAGACATGGGAGAGATATTTGATGTTAGAATCTTGTTAAGAATTCGTCATTAGAGATTGAGATTATTTAGAAATACTATAGATACATGAGATGAACATATCTTGGTGTCGAAGATGAATGATAAGAGAGAACTTGGGAGAAAAATAGCCCTAGGTCATCTCGAATCTTTGCTTACATGCGGAACATTACAAAATCAGACAAACAAATTAAAACAAAAGAAGTAATACACAATATATAAAAGGAATCAATAAGGAGAGTACACTTAATTAAGCCACACTTATGTATTCCATTCTATATAGTAAGAGTACATGGAGGCATTATAATGAACATACATGAACCCTAATTATTTTTCACATGTGGCTGCTTAATTACTTCAATAATCCATTAATTAACCAACCACAGGAATTACTCAACATCACCCAAAATGTTATCAACAAGACGAACTCGATTACAACGATAATCTAATGGGATTGGAGTTCCACTCAATACTATTGGAACATCATTTATGGATGGATTTTCCTTCTCAATTATTTCCTTAGCAAGCTTTGTTGGTACACCAAGAAGTTCTGGCCAGAAAAATTTTCCTGCATATGCAAATAATTGATTTTAATTTGAGAAGGCTAGCCATTAGAGAAAAGAAGAAGAAGAAGAATATACTTTTATATGTGTTATAATAATAGCAAATATGGAGTTGATATTAAAGTGTATAAACAGGAAGTCTGCTTGCTCTGATACCATATTATAGTGTATAATCATTTCATCTAAAATCTTAAGTTGTTAGAGAGAACACACTTTATATTACTTAATTATATTTACTTTTAGAAAAAGTTGAGAGTTGAGGAAGGAAAAAAACTGGGAGAAGAGATTTCGAGGTGGAGAATCGAATACTTCTGACCAATAATGTAAAAATTTAAGTGATTAGCAACTGAAGTACTGAAATTTCTGAAGAATTGAATGATTTACATCTTGTCTAGCCAAGTTTGAGAAAAGTCAACAATGACTTCCTATTTTTTTTAAGAAAAAAACAATCATTTTTAGTAGTAGCAAAAACTGGTATTTGAGAAGCTAAAAAAAAGTAATCGTTTAAAAGAATTTTACCTTTGCACCAAGGTTCAGATTCCAATTTCTTAAGATTTATGACTTCTGGCCCATCATTTTCTCTTCGTGCCATTAGAGTTTCAAAAGCTGTAAAAAAATATTTAAATAGCAATTAATAATAAGAATATTATCTTTATACATTCAACTAAATATTATCCTTTATATTTCAACATGTTATTATTATAATGAACCCCTTAATGATAATATTTTAGCTTATTAATCTATATTTATAAATATATGAGTGATTGATTATACTTGTCTTTCAAGTATCATGCTAATAGTGTAACAATTCTTCTACATTGTTATTTACAATGTATTTTTCATTTCAAGTTAGATCGTCAAAAAATTATGATATTCTTAAAAATCTCTGGATATATATATATATATATATATATGGTTACAGACAAAGTAAAATGTAATAGACAAAGTAAAATGTAATTTTTTAGCAAAGGGGTGTCAATAGACAAGTCATTTAACAAGTCACTCATTCGAACCTCCTACTGGTTAGTCACATTAAATTTACAAGATCATAACTCTTCTTTAATGTATATATAATATATGGTGAACTTTCTATAAAAGTTCTTCTTCCCCACCCACCCATACGGCAAAAGTAATATAAATCATTTACAACTCTAATAATATTCTTTCATGTGTGTATATAATATATATAGAGAGAGAATGAGAGGTACTAACAAGTTGCAAGAAGAAAGAAAACAATGATGTGAGCAAACTTTGACTCCATTTTGTTTTAGTTGTAATGTAAAGAGTAGAAGGAATTGAGTGAATTTGTATAACTTGTATCACATAAATTTATAGGCAGAGGTTGCCTTCATTGTATTGAGGTACTACATACTAGTGGTGTCTAACAACCACATGTTGTACAATTTGAAGATAAGGAAAAAATTATTATGTTTTGATATATTTTTTAATTATATACGAGAAGTGAGGGGAGATCGATAGTAAAAATTGAATTCACGTGTAATATAGTTTATTGTAGGTACTTGATATTGATATATTGTATCTAATTATTATGCATTTCAACCATGCATTTACATACTCTTTATATGTGGTTATAATTTTTGCTCAACTATTTTCTTCACTCCAAAAAAAGTATTATCTAAGTAAATATCATGTTTATTCTTCGAAAATGTGAGTTAAAGTTCACATAATTTGAATGTCAAATAGCTAAATATCACTTGAGACGGAAAGCGTATTGATATCTTGCGACAATTAGCTCTTATTTTATCTAATGATGAATTATCATAAGAAATATTTATTATGAGCTATTTAATGACAAATTTATAATAATTTCATAGCTATTTTTTTTTAATTGTAATGAAAGGAAGGAAACATAAAGAAAAAACTAAAAAAGAAATGATACTAAAAGTAAAATTGTTATGGTCCCCTAATGTCGTGTTCTAATTTATGAGTTATTTTGTCAGTATATAAAACACATAAAAAATGTGTTACAATTGTAAGTATTTTTTATATTGATTTATTGCTCCTAATTATTCTGCCTTTCAATTTATTTAGTTGCATGTGAATCCAATATACCAATCATGCATTTACTCTTTAGATATCTCTGAAATTTTATTATGTAACTGACAAAATTGTTTCTTCTTTTGTATTTTTATAATAATTAATAAGAGGAATTTTTTTAACCAAAAAAAAGGAATTTGGGTAAAAAAAATATTATATATATGTTTTTTTATATATATACAAGGACTAGAATAGAACAACCCTCAAACTTAATGTCACCATCTGAGTTAAAAAAATAATTAGATTTTATAAATTATATTCGATATTTTTTTTGTATCGACCAAAAGTGGGCCTGTTTTGTAAAATTTGTAAGGAAATGGAAGAAGTATCAAATATATCTTTATTTTATATAGAATAATTTTATTCTCATTTAAAAAGTTTTCGATCCCTAACTGTATCATTAGTCAAATGATTCAAATATGTAATTATTGGCTAACAACTCCAATTCCTATTTAGAGATTTTATTCTCCTTTTTGAAAAAACACAACCAAATCAAATAATATTACTTAATTTCCCTATTTATTTTTATTTGTTCATCCATATTCGTTGACACATTGGAATAATTTTTGAATGATATATACATCGATGAAATCGATTTTTTCAATATTGTATTCATTGATACATGTTTGACAATTTGCAGATAAGGGACAAAATGTTTTTTTTCCCTTAAAGCCACTAATTAGGAAAAAATTCTTATTTAGTTTATTATTCGATATTTAATATATGTTTTGAAGTTCAATTAATAGAGAAGTTTTTTTATATTTATGTTCAAATCTTAAACCTCTAATTAAAGATGGATACCTACTTATCTTTCCTCACCTCTAATGATATTTTTCTTTATTTGTTCCAAAGAAATTATAACACATCCTACCTACCACACATTAATTGAATATATGGTCCCAAAGATGTTAAAGTCTTAAAAAGAGAGATAAAGATCGATCACTTTTTAATTTGAAATGATGAAAACTCTATATTTTAAGGATGTTTTATGAGAATTCGATAATTTGATTTTATGATATTAAGTTAAAATCAAGTAAACAAACTGAAACAGAAGAAGTAATAAACAATATGTAAAAAGGAATTAATTAAGGAGAGTACATATAATTAAGCCAAACTTATTTATTCCATTATATATATAGTAAGAGTACATGGAGACATTATAATCAACATGAACCCTAATTATTTTTAACATGTGGCTGCTTAATTAATTACTTCAATAATCTATTAATTAAGCCACACTAGGAATTTGTACAACAACACCCAAAATGTTATCAATAAGACGAACTCGATCACATCTAAAATCAGCTGGGACTGGAGAGCCATTCAATGATATTGGAAATTCATTTATGGATGAATTTTCCTTCTCAATTATTTCCTTAGCAAGCTTTGTTGGTACACCAATAAGTTCTGGCCACATTTGTTTTCCTACATATATACACATAATAATTTATTATAATGAGAAAAAGAATAGTATACTCTATATGTGTTATAATAATAGCAAACATGGAGTTGATATTAAAGTTCGTAACCAAGAGGTCTGCCTGCTCCGATATCATATTGAAGTGTATAAACATTTCATCTAAAAGCTTAAGTTGTTAGAGAGAGCACATTTTTTATTAATTAATTATATTTACTTTTAAAAAAAGTTGGGAGTAGGGGAAGGAAAAAATTTGGGGGAAAGAGATTTCAAGGTGGAAAATCGCATCATTATTATCAATAACATAAAGTTTAGGTAATCAACCAACTGAACTACTAAAATTTCGGAAGAATTTAATGATCTACATTTTTTTTGCCAAGTTTCAGAAAAGTCTAGAATAACTTCTTATTTTTTAAAAAAAAAATAAAAAAATTTAAAGCATTGAATCATTTGGTCAAGCATTTCAGCAAAAAACAAGCATTTTTAATAGTAGAAAAAACTGATTTTTGAGAAGCTAAAAAAAAAAAGCAATCTTTTAAAAGAAAGTTTACCTTTGCACCAAGATTCGGATTCAAACTCCTTTAGAAGTTTTATGACTTCGAACCCATCACTTTCTTTTCGTGCCATAAGAGTTTCAAAAGCTGTAAAAAAAATAAAAATTGAATAGCAATTAGTGAGGATGATTTTTTAGTTGTCTTTTATGTATCATGCTAATAGTGTAACAATTTTAGCTTATTAATTTATTTTTACGAATGATTGTTTTTAATTGTCTTTTAAGTATCATGTTAATAGTGTAAAAAAAAATTACCTTATTATTTATAGTGCATTTCTCATTTCAAATTAGATCGTCAAAAAATTATGATACGCTTAAAAATATCTGGCACAAGCAAAGGTAAAAAGAGATTCATCTGAACTGAGGAGGATCTGACATTTTCTCTAAAAGAGTCAATATATATATATATATATATATATATATATATATAAAATAAATTTTTCCATCAAAGGAATGTCAATAGACAAGTCATTGAACAAGTCGCTCATGTGAATCTCCTTTTCCACTTAGTTACATTATATTACATGATCATAACTTTTTTATATAATGTATATATAGTATAGGGTGAATCCTCTGTAAAAGTTCTTCTCCCTCATTGACCCACCCACTCATACCGCAAAAGAAATATAAATCATTTACAACTCTAATAATATTCTTGAATGTGTATATAATATGTAGAGAGAGAAAGAGAGAGCTACTAACAAAATGCAAGAAGAAAGAATACAATGATGTGAGCAAACTTTGCCTCCATTTTGTTTTAGTTGTAAAGAGTAGAAGGAATTGAGTGAATTTGTATGAGTGCATCACATAAATTTATAGGCAGAGGTAGCCTTCTATAAAGGTGAAGCCAGAATTTTCAATAAGGGTGTTCAAAATATGTAGAAATAATCACATAAAGTAGCTGAAGGAGGTTCGACATCTATTATATATACATATAAAATTATTTTAACCATATATAAATAATATAATTTTCCGTCAAAAAGAGTTCGAATAAACCCCCTTCATACAAGGTAGTTCCGACCTTGGCCTTCATTGTAGTGAAGTACTGCATACTAGTGGTGTCTAACAACCACATGTTGAACAGTTTGAAGATAAGGAAAAAATTATTATGTTTTAATATATTTTTAATTACATACATACGAAAAGTGAAGAGGGACAGTGAAAATTGAATTTACGTGTAGAGTGTGGGAGATATTGATACCACTAATTATGAATTGAATAAGAGTGAAATGGGAGATTTGATTTTATTGTCGTTTATATATATTTTTTAGTTATATAGGTTTTCTAATTTTATTTTATAGGAGATTGTTAAAAAATAACGTAGAAGATCTATAAAGTTATATAAATACATGTTGGATATGTAAGCTCATTTTTAAAGAATATTAAAATTTTAAGTGGATTTAGGAGATCATTTTCCTCCATAGAAATGGCATACATAAAGATCGTTTTAATTATTTTTTTTAAAGGGGGACTAATTTTCTTTTATTATGAACTTTTGGATTTAAATGAAGGATTAATTAATTTTTAGAAGAGATACTTCTTTCATTAAAATATCAATAAAATTGTCTCAAAAATATAGGGGAAACAGAAGAAAGTTAATTAATTTATTGATAATTTGGCTTCTTTATTTTATATATTAATAGGCTAGCTAGACTTCGTATTCTTTTCAAATGTGTATCATTATTTTTGTTTACGTTATCTTTAGTTTCTTTTCAAAAGAAGGGGATATTTTTTTATATAAAAAAAACTATAGTCTCCGATCAAATAATTTTATTCAATAGTCATTTTGTCAGTATATAGAATATAAAAAAAATGTGGTTTATAATTGTAGGTACTTGATATTGATATATTATTTCTAATTATTATTCCTTTCAACCATGCATTATGTATTTACGCCTCTTTATGTTTACAATTTTCGCTCATCGAGATTCAATTTTACTCCAAAATAGGGGTTATTTAAGTAAAAATCACGTTTATTAAGAAATTAATAAATCCAATACATAGTTTACTACTTCCTCTAGCTTTTGTTTTAATGTGAAAAAGGTATTATACAATACAATTTTTTTCATATCAACATAATGAAAACATATTCTTTAAAGTAAGTTAAAGTATGCATAATTTAAATCTCGTATAGCTAAATTTCACTTGAGACGGGGAGCGTATGTGATATCTTACAACAATTATTTTATCTAATTACAAATTATCATAAGAAATATTTATTATGAGCTATTTAATGACAAAATAATAATAATTTCATTGCTAAATTTTTATTTTTTATGTGATGGAAAGAAGGAAACATAAAGAAAAAAAGATTATACCAAAAGTAAAAATTGATATGGTCCCCTCATGACATGTTCTTATTTAATAGTTATTTTGTCATATATAAAACACATCAAAAATGTGTTATAATTGTAAGTATTTTTTTATATTGACATATTGCTCCTAATTATTCTGCCTTTCAATTTATTTAGTTGCGTGTGAATCCAATATACTAATTATGCAATTAATTTTTAGATATCTCTGATATTTTATCATGTATTGACAAAATTGTTTCTTCTTTTGTATTTCTAAAATAAATTAATTCGAGGATTTTTTTTAAAACCAAGAGGAATTTGGGTTAAATTTTTTAAATATTTTTATATATACAATGCCTAGAATATGGCAACCCTCAAACTTAGTGATCACCATTTGAGTGAAAATATTTTGATTTTATGAATTATATTCTAGATTTTTTGTAATCGATCGAAAGTGGAGTTATTTTGTTAACTTTGTAAGAAAACGGAAAAAGGATCAAATATATCTCTATTTTATGTATAATAATTTTATTCTTCATTTAAAAGTTTCGACTCATAACTCTATCGTTAGTCAAATGATTCAAATATACAATTATTGGCTAACGCTCCCAATTCTCTTTTGGAGATTTTATTCTCCTTTTCGAAAAAACACAACCAAATCAACTAGCATTTTTAATTTCTCTATTTATTTCATTTGTTCATCCATATTCGTTGATACATTGGAACAATTTTTGAATGATAAATACATCAATGACATTGATTTTCTTCATGGATACACGTTTGAAGATAAGGGACAAAATGTTCTTTCCCTTAAAGTCACTAATTAGGACAAACTATTTTTTTAATTTACACACGTAATGAGAAGGAGGACATGAAAAATTGAATTTAAACTTAACATCTCGCAACTAGAAACACTAGAAAAGAGGTTAAAATTTGAAAATATTTATTTTTGGAAAGAATAAGAAAAAATCTGGAAAATTGACCAAGTTGAAAAAGTGAGTTTTGGCCATTTTTAAACGGCCATAACTTCTACCTCAGGATGAGTTAGAGGTAGCTCTTGTTATAGTTGGAATTTGCACGATTTCGATATCGTATGAGTGAGTTATACCTTTCGAAAATTGGGCTATTAGAATAAGGAAAGTTCAATCCGGATTTTTAAATGGTATTTTGATCTTTTCCTTACCCTTTTATTTTATTTCGTTAGGAAATATTCTTAGGGTCTAAACTGATAGAATTCACTTTATACTTTTACCAAAAGAGTTAGGATTTTGAGAGAAGAGAAAATAAGAGGAGAAAAGAGAAGAGGAAGCAAGAACGTTCCAGATCGTCGAAATTCGGCTTGTGGAATTCGTCGGGGGTGATCCCTATCAAGGTATGTGAGATCTTTCCGTGTTGGGTTGGTTCACCCACACACCAACTTGTTTAATTCAACGATTTTGAGTAGATTGATTGATGAAAAGTGAAGTTCTTAAAAAAATATTGTTGAATTCTTGTTGGTTGAGTTGTTGCATGCCTAGAGTTGATTTGATTCGTGTTTTCGAGTTGTTTTTCGAGTCGAATCTATTGGGTATTGAGGTATTAGTGATTCCAAGTGTTTAGGGAAAAATCTATGGAAGTTTAGAGGGTTTATGGATGAAAACGGAGAAGAAAAGTCGAAACACACATCCGTAGAGCCCAGGGGCGCCGCGCCTCCCATAGCCCCATAGGAAAGTCTCTGTCCGTGGGGACTTGGGGCGGCGCGAAAGCCAGAGCGGCCCAACTTGGCCTCTGAAGTTTGGGACCTGGTGCCCCACGCCTCTCAGAAAGTCAAGGACGTCAATTCATCCCATTCATTTCCCATCTTTTCGTACTAGTTCCTAAGTGATGTACCCACGTTTTATAGTTGATTCCAACACTCTAAGGTACATCTAAGCATCATGAAATCATCCATAAACATGAGATCATGAACCTTGAATCCATAACCCAATTCAATGAAAAGATCATAGTCAAAGAAGTTAAGATTCAAAGTCTAAAAGTTAAGAAGCAAGTTAAGGTGAGGTTCTCAAGGGTCTTTAACAACGATTTAACTCTGTTTCAAGACTCAAGTTTCAATTTAAGTAAAGAGTTGAAGTTCTTCCTTCAAAGAAATATAAGGGAACTAAGTATTTCCCGAAGAAAAGTTTGAAGACTCAAGTTTCAAGCTAAGTAAAGAGTAAAGAGTAAAGAGTTAAATTGAAGTTCTTTTCTTCAAAAGTATAGGGGTACTAAGTATCCCCAAAGAGATTTAAAAAAAATTCACATTTAAACAAGTAAGGATACTAAGTTTTCCAAAGAGCCTTCGGGCTAGTTTTCAGAAAAGAGTTATAGCTTTATCAAATGAAGTAAGCAGGAAAATTGAGATTTCCAAGATAGCCTTTGAGCTAAGTTTTTTAGCACTAATCTCAAATCACAGGAAAAGTTGTTTTTACAACATATAAGATAAGTACATTTTTTGGAGTAGTATTGAGCACCGATGTGGGGATGCGAGTTTCATAGTAACTCAATTATCCATGAAAACCATGTAGTCATCATGGTAGAAAAGGGTCACACTTTTTAGATGAATCCATTTCACAGTTTACTAGTGGATCCATTAGGCAGTTTAGATCCTATACTCCGGCAAGGTTAGGATGGTCCTTGGCAGCGTGAGGTAAAACGATGTATCATCACTATAACTATTAAGTGATGGTTGTCAGTTAGAAACTCCCACAACAGTAGTTGCATGGTTCCTCAAGAGGTTCTGCTTAATATGAATGGGGGTATGAGATTTCATTCATGAATTGCACGAGTAGACTTTGAGAGAAAGCATGATGTCTTTTATTAAGATTATGAGTTTACATCAAATTATTTTGTATTTTTACATACATCTCAGAGTCAATTGTATCCTTGCATACACAGAGTTGAAAACCATGTTTTAACCAACTTTTTTTTATATTGAACATGTCTTTAAACTGCTATATAATGAAATGAGTTAGTTATATTTAGTTATGTTATTCATGAGTTGAGCAGAGCCAAGGTAAGTGTTCCTTCTTACTCCTTTTCAAGCTTAAGTTGTTATTTAGCATTCCAACTCACATACTCGTACATTCATTGTACTGATGTCAGTTGTTCTGCATCGTATAATGTTACAGACGCATGTAACTAGGATTAGCATTTGGCGCACCGTTGATCCTCTGAGCAACTTAGAGTCAGTTGGTGAGTGTCTATTCATTCTGGAGGACATCTTTACCATTCAATTATTTTCTTTCAGTTTTCAGTTGTTAGGATGATTGGGATTCCTGTCACAACATCCATCTTTACTTTAGAGTCTTCATAGACAGATCACATTAGTATTTTGTCTTATCCATTACAGTTATGTACGCTTAAAACTTAAGTTGTCGTTTTGGCTAAGTTAATACTTTAGAGTTATTCTCTTTGAGTTATTTTTCTTTTATGTTTAAGTCTTCCGCTGAGTTAAGAAAGCCAGACCAAGGGTTTGCTTGGGGTCAACAATGATCTTCGAATGTCGGCCACGTTCAGGGTATAGGCTCGGGGCGTGACAGAAAGGAGTAGTTGAAAATTCTAAAATTGAAACTTCTTCATTTTAAAAAAAAAAAAAAAAACTCAACAAAATTGCCTCAAAATAGGGAAAACCAAAAAAACTTAATTAATTTATTGGTAATGTGACTTCTTTATTTTATAAAAACAAGGCTAGCTATATTTCGTATTTTTCTCGAGTGTGTATGATTATTTTTGTTTACTTTTTTTTTTAGTTTATCTGATATTCGCTTTGGAGTTCAATTAATAGGAATTTATACTGAGGAGCTTTTTTTAAAAAAAAACAATGCTCAAATTTAAACTTTTAATTAAAGATGAATACATATTTATCTTTCCACACATATAATGATATTTTTGTTTACTATTGGTCCCTCAATCTTCTTGATTTGTTCCAAAGAAAGTATAACATGTTGTCGCGTTTTATTTTTATTTTTGGGGTGGGGAGAGAGTGGGGGGACTAGTTTGATAATTACAATTCAAATCCTAGCTACCACACATTAATTAAATACATGGTCTCAAAAATGTTAAAATCTTAAATAAATATACAAAGCGATTGATTTTTGGAATTATGAGAACGCAATATTTTAAGAATAAATCTTATCTGAAAATATATGCACTTTATCAACAAGAAAACACAAATACAAACTGACAGAATAACATGAAAAAAATAATAATGAAGGAGTAACGTCTAACAAATACTCTTAATCGAAAAAATTATAGTCTATATACGATAAAATATTAGTACTGATAAATAATAAACTCCGGATTTAGTTGTTTGGTGATGAAATTATTTAATTAAGACAAACAAGTAATATATGTGTCAAATCAAAATCATACAAACAAACTGAAACAGAAGAAGTAATGCAATATGTAAAAGGATTTAATTAAGAAGATTACATTTAATTAAGCCACACTTATTTATTTCATAGTAGGAGTACATGGAGGCATTATAATGAACATACATGAACCCTAATTATTTTTTGACATGTGGCTGCTTAATTACTTCTATAATTAACCAACCACATACATGAACTCTAATTATTTTTTGACATATTGTGGCTGCTTAATTACTTCAATAATTAACCAACCATAGGCTCTGATACAGCAAAACCCAAGATGTTTACAGCAATACGAACTCGATTACAATGAAAATCAGTTGAGCCTGGAGAAGCAATCAATCTTATCTGAACATTAGTTATGAGTGGATTTTCCTTCTCAATTATTCTCTTAGCATATTCTGCTGGTACACCAATAAGTTCTGGCCACCTTACTTTTCCTACATATACAAATAATTAATTAATTTATTATAAACTCTATATGTGTTTTAATAATAGCAGACATCGAGTTAAATCATGATATTTAGTTGTTTTTTAAAAAAATGTTTATAGCGGATGAGATTTTAAGATGGAGAATCGAATCGTTATCAATATAATTAACCAACTGAATTAATAACATTTTCCAGAATTAAATTAAGTTACATCTTGTTTGGTCAAATATTTAAAAAGTCAATAAAGAGTTCTTATTTTTTTTTATTTTTAAAAAAAGAGTATATTCTAGAGAATTGAAGCGTTTGATTAAGTATTTAAGAAAAAAACATCTGTTTTTAATAGTAAAAAAAATGTTTTCTGCGAAGCTAAAAAAAGAAAATTCCTTTAAAAGAACTTTAACTTTTCACATCAAGTTAGATTCAAATTCCTTTTGAATTTCTATGATTTCTGGTCCATCAATTTCTTTTTGTGACATGAGAGTTTCAAAGGCTGTCAAAAGAAATATTTCAATAGCAATTAGTGTATTTCTCATTTCAAGTTAGATTATCAGAAAATTATGATGCCTAATAATCTCTGGCACAAGCAAAGGGTAGAAGGTGATTCATCTGAACTGTGGCAGAGCCAACATATTCACTATAAAAGTCAATATATACATTTTCATTAAGAGAGTCAACATTTTCACTAAATAATGTAATTTTTCAGTAGAAGGATGTCAATCAACAATCCACTCTTTCAAACCTGCTTTACCGGTTAGTCACATTATATTTACAAGATCAAACTATTTTTTTTTATGTATATATATTATAAAGTAAATCCTTTGTGAAACTCCCCATCCCCTCCTCCCACACTCAAGCCCCATATCGCAAAAGCAATATAAATTTTTTACGACTCTAATAATATTCTTGCTGTAGATATATATAGAGAGAGGAACTAACAAGTTGCAAGAAGAAAGAAAACAATGATGTGAGCAAACTTTGACTCCATTTTGTATTAGTTGTAAAGAGTAGAAGGAATTGAGTGAATTTGTATAACTTGTATCACATTAATTTATAGGCAGAGTTTGCCTTCATTTTAGTGAGGTACTACATACTAGTGATGTCTAACAACCACACGTTTAACAATTTATTGATAAAAGAAAAAATTATTAGGTTTTGATACTTTTATAAAATTACATATGAGAAGTTAATATAAAATTACATATGAGAAGTGAGGGAGGACAGTGAAAATTAAATTTATATATAGTGTGTGTGGGACACATCATACACACTGATTCCACTAATCGATATATTATGAATTGGATTAGGGTGAAGCGAGAGATTTGATATTATAATTGTTTACAAATTTTCAAGTTATATAGGTTTTTTTAATTTAGTTTAGAAGAGATTGTTACGAAATAACATAGAAGATATATAAATATATAAAATGCATGTTGGATTTGTAAGATCATTTTTTTAAGAAAATTAAAATTATAAGTGTTTTTAGGAGATCATTTTCCTCCACAGAAATTGAAAATATAATTGTTTTTTAATTATTTTGTTTTAAAAGGGAAATAATTTTATGAACTTTTGTATTTAAATGAAGGATTATCCATTTAGAGTAGTTCAAAATTTTAAAAGAGATACTTCTTTCATTAAAATATCAATAAAATTACCTCAAAATAAAGGGAGAAACAAAACAAAATTAATTTATTGGTAATTTGGCTACTTTATTTTATCGTAAGGCTAGCTTGACTATTTATTCTTCTCAATTGCGTATCATTATTTTTGTTCACGTTTTTTAGTTTCTTATTTATTATTTAATCTCCTCTTTAAAATTCAGTTTAATATATAGAGAGGAAAAAACCATTTTTATATCTAAGATTCAAACTCAATATTTTTATCAATAATTTTAAAATTTTATATACACTGCGTTAGCCAAGAAATAAAGGAATAAAATGTTATACATGGTAGGTATTGAATAACTAAGTCCTCAAATTATTGATATATTCTCAATAAATCTAACTAAAAAATTAAAAGGTAATTTTTATCTAATAAAAAGAGGGGGGAATTCAGAAAATGACATGGCACGTTTTATTATGTTTTCAAAGTTTTTCTCAATGCATTGTATATACACTGAATTAGCTAGAATGACAAGGAAAAAACAATATAAAATGAAATTTAAATAGATTTTCTAGCAAAAGTAGAGATGCTATGGTCCCTAGCTATGAAATGTTTTTATTGATGAATCATTTTGTAAATAATAGAGATAGATTGAGGAGTTAAATGTTATAATTCTAAATTTATGATAATGGACGCAAATAATAATACATGAGTTTTAAATTTTAATTTAAATATATATATTTAATGAATTTCAAAACAAATATAAAATTTATGATAAATCTATTGAATTTGATATTTAAATAAACCAGGTAAATTATTGAGACGAAGTCATGAGTCTATTCGTTAGTTTTAAGGGTATGCGCAACTCGAAAAATTAAAGATAATAATATATACAAATCTTAAAGTATAACATAAGGTATAAGCATATTATTTATAATAATTTGGAGGATATTTTATCATTTTGTTCATTAAAAATATAATAAACAAAATCATTCTTACTCTTTTTACAACACTAATATTCTCATTGTTTATTAAGTTGGTGCTTGAAAAAAGAAAAACAAAAGGAGAAAAAGAAAGGGATATTTTCTTATATAAAAAAAAAATTATAGTCCCCTATAAAATGTTTTTATTCACTAGTCGTTTTGTCAGTATATATAGAATATACAAAAACTTATAGGTACTTGATATTGATATATTGTTTCTAATTATTATACCTTTCAACCATGCATGTATTTACATGTACTCGTTATGTTTACCATTTTCACTCGTCGATATTCAATTGCACAATTTTTTTTGCTTCAAAATAAGTGTACTTATTTAAGTAAAAATCATGTCTATTAAAAAATCAATAAATATAATGTGTAGTTTATTACTTCCTCTAGCCTTTTTTTAATGTTAAAAAAGGTATTATATAATGCAATTCTTCTCATGTCAATATAATTAAAGTTTCCATAATTTGCATTTCAACAGCTAAATTTCAGTTGAGACAGAGGGCGTATCTGATATCTTATAACAATTATTTTATCTATGACAAATTATCATAAGAAATATTTATTATGAGCTATTTAATGACAAATTAATTACAATTTCATAGCTAATTTTTTTATATTTTTATTGTGATGGAAGGAAGGAACACAAAAGAAAAAACTAAAAAAAAAAGAGATGATACCAAACGTAAAATTGCTATGGTCCCCAAATGACATGTTCTTATTTATGAGTTATTTTGTCAGTATATAAAACACATAAAAAATGTTTTATAATTATATGTGTTTTATATATTGATATATTGCTCTTAATTATTTTGCCTTTCAGTTTATTTAGTTGCGTGTGAATCCAATATACCAATAATGATTTTACTCTTTAGATATCTCTGATATTTTATTATGTATGATAAAATTATTTCTTCTTTCGTATTTTTATAATAAATTAGTAAGAGGAATTCTTTTAAACCAAAAAAAGAAGAAGAAGAGGAATTTGGGTTTTTAAAAAAAAGGTTATATTTTTATATATACAAGGACTAGAATAGAGGAACCTTCAAACTTAAATGATCACCATTCGAGTGAAAATATTTTGATTTTATAAATTATATTTGAGATTTTTTGGTATCGATCGAAAGTTGAATTATTTTGTTAACATTGTAAGGAAATGGAAAAAGGTTCAAATATATCTTTATTTTATATATAGTAATTTTATCCTTCATTTAAAAAGTTTCGAGTCATAACTCTGTCGTTAGTCAAATAATTCAAGTATATAATTATTGGCTAACGCTCCCAATTCCCTTTTGGAGATTTTATTCTCCTTTTTCAAAAAAAACATAACCAAATCAATTAGTATTTTTAATTTCTCTATTTATTTTATTTGTTTATCCATATTCGTTGATACACTGGAATAATTATGGAATGATAAATACATCAATGACATTGATTTCCTATACACATTTGACAATTTGTATATAAGGGACAAAATGTTCTTTACCTTAAAGTCATTAATTAGGACAAAACTATTTTTCTTTTAATTTATACTCATAATCGGAAGGAGGACAGTGAAAAATGAATTCAAACTTAATATGTGGGGACATCCACTATCCATTGATATTACTATTTTGTAAATAATGAATTCGAAAAGAATAAAAAAAGGGAGAATTAATTCTATAGTCATTTGTAAATATTTTCTAGTTTAATTTATGATTTGTGTAATGGGAGACTACTAAAAAAATGTCATAGAAGATCTTGATTATGCTTAATGAAAAAATTTCTCCTTTACCAAAAACAATAAAAGGCTTAGGAAATTATTATGCTGAGTTTTAACTATTGTCTTTTAAATAAAATTTTGGATTTAAATAAAGTAAAATTCATTTAAAGTACTCTCTGTTCATTTTTAATTGTCACATTTTTTACTTGTATTAAGAAAATAATTATTAATATAGATATTTTATCAAACTAACTCTATTAAATGCTGTCTTGAAAAATAAGTATTTAATGCCGAAGGTAAAATTTGGAAAAAATTATTATCTTTTTTTTCATATGTCAAAAGTAACAAGTAAAATGAAAATCTATTTTAAAAATAAGTGACAAGTAAAAGTGAACGAAAAGAGTAGTACAAAATTCTAAAATACAAACTTCTTTCATTTAAAAAAAAACTCAATAAAATATTGCTTCAAATTAGGGGAAATCCAAAAAAACTTAATTAATTTATTGGTGATTTGACTTCTTTATTTTATAAAACAAGGCTTGCTATATTTCGTATTTTTCTCGAGTGTATATGATTAATTTTTTTATTTATTTTAGTTTTTATTTGGTATTTGATATTTTCTTTGAAGTTCAATTAATAGAAATTTATTGTGAGGAGTTTTTTAAAAAAAAGTCAATGCTCAAATTTAAAACTTTTAATTAAAGATTAATACATATTTATCTTTCCACAATATTTTTTTTACTATTTGTCGCTCAACCTTCTTAATTTGCTCCAAAGAAAGTAGTACTCTAACATACTGTCACGTTTTATTTTTAATTTTTGGGGTGGGGTGGGGGGATTAGTTTGACAATTACAATTCCAATCCAAGCTACCACACATTAATTAAATATACGGTCCCAAAAATGTTTTAATCTGAAATAAAGATATAGAGCAATTGATTTTTGAAATTATGAGAACGCAATATTTTAAGAATAAATTTGAAAATATATACACTTTATCAACAAGAAAACACAAGTGACAAATTAACATGAAAAAATAATAATGAAGGAGTAACGTCTAACAAATACTGTTAATTGAAAAAAATTATAGTTTATATACTATAAAATATCAGTTGTTGTTGATAAATAATAATCTTCAAATATCTTTGAAGAAAAGACTCGTGAAATTTAGTTGTTTTGTCATGAGATTATTCAATTAAGACAAACTATTGATATATCTATCAAATCAAAATCATACAAACAAAAAGTAAAACACAAATATGTAAAAGAAATTAATTAAGGAGAAGAGTACATTTAATTAAGCCACACTTATTTATTCCATTATATATAGTAAGCGTACATGGAGACATTATACACATGAACCCTAATTATTTTTTTTGACATATTGTGGTTGCTTAATTACTTCAATAATTAACCAACCATAGGCTCTGATACAGCAATACCCAAGATGTTTACAGCAATACGAACTCGATCACAATGAAAATCAGCTGAGCCTGGAGAAGCAATCAATCTTATCTGAATATCAGTTATGAGTGGATTTTCCTTCTCAATTATTCCCTTAACATATTGTTCTGGTACACCAATAAGTTCTGGCCACCTTACTTTTCCTACATATACACATAAATAATTAATTTATTATAAACTCTATATGTGTTTTAATAATAGCAAACATCGAATTAAATCATGATATTTAGTTGTTTTTAAAAAAAATGAGAGTAGCGGAAGAGATATTAAGATGGAGAATCGAATCGTTATCAATATAATTAACCAACTGAATTAATAAAAAATTTCAGAATTAAATTAAGTTACATCTTGTTTGGCCAAATATCTAAAAAGTCAATAAAGAGTTCTTATTTTTATTTATTTTTTTAAAAGTATATTCTAGAGAATTGAAGAGTTTGATTAAGTATTTAAGAAAAAAACAATTGTTTTTAATAGTTAAAAAAATTGATTTTTTGAGAAGCTAAAAAAAGAGAATTCCTTTAAAAGAACTTTACCTTCGCACCTCAAGTCGGATTCAAATTCCTTTAGAAGTTCTATGACTTCTGGTCCATCAATTTCTTTTCGTGCCATGAGAGTTTCAAAGGCTGTTAAAAAAATATTTCAATAGCAATTAGTGCATTTCTCATTTCAAGTTAGATTATCAGAAAATTATGATGCCTAATAATCTCTGGCACAAGCAAAGGGTAGAAGAAGATTCATCTGAACTGTGGCAAAGCCAACATTTTCACTAAAAAAGTCAATATATACATTTTCATTAAGAGAGTCAACATTTTCACTAAATAATGTAATTTTTCAGTAGAAGGATGTCAATCAACAATCCACTCTTTCAAACCTGCTTTGCCGGTTAGTCACATTATATTTAGAAGATCAAACTATTTTTTTTATGTATATATATATTATAAAGTAAATCCTTTGTGAAAGTCCCCACCCCCTCCTCCCACACTCATTCCCTATATCGCAAAAGCGATATAAATTCTTTACAACTCTAATAATATTCTTGCTATAGATATATATAGAGAGAGAGGAACTAACAAGTTGCAAGAAGAAAGAAAACAATGATGTGAGCAAACTTTGACTCCATTTTGTATTAGTTGTAAAGAGTAGAAGGAACTGAGCGAATTTGTATAACTTGTATCACATTAATTTATAGGCAGACTTTGCCTTCATTGAGGTGAGGTACTACATACTAGTGATGTCTAACAACCACACGTTTAACAATTTGAAGATAAAAGAGAAAATTATTATGTTTTGATATTTTTTAAAAAATTACATATGAGAAGTGAGGGAGGATAGTAAAATTTGAGTTTACGTATAGTGTGTAGGGGATTCATCATACTCACTGATACCACTAATCGATATATTATGAATCGAATAAGGGTGAAGCGGGAGATTTGATATTATAGTTGTTTATAAATTTTCTAATTATGTAGGTTTTTTAAAATTTAATTTAGTGGAGATTGTTACAAATAACATAGAAAATCTATACATATATAAAATGCATGTTGGATTTGTAAGCTCATTTTTTTAAGAAAATTTAAATTTTAAGTGGATTTAGAAGATTTTTTTTCCTCCATAAAAATTGAAAATATAATTGTTTTAATTATTTTGTTTTAAAAGGGGAATAATTTTATAAACTTCTGAATTTAAATGAAGGATTATCCATTTAGAGTAGTTCGAAATTCTAAAAGAGATACTTTTTTTTATTAAAATATCAATAAAATTACCTCAAAATAAAGGGGGAAACAAAACAAACTTAATTAATTTATTGGTAATTTGGCTTCTTTATTTATATCTAAGACTCAAACTCAATATTTTTGCATCCCATTAATTTTGTTCAATTTTTTTAATTTCTTATTAAATATTTGATCTCCTCTTTGAAATTCAATTTAATATATGTAGAGAGAAACATATTTTATATCCAAGACTCAATCTCAATATTTTTGTCAATATTTTTAATATTTTATATACTTCTTTCTCAATGCCTTTGGCGTGTATATATATATATTATATACACTGCATTAGCCAAGAAATAAAGGAATAAAATATTATATATGGTAACTAAGTCTCAATAATTGATGGTACATTCTCAATAAATCTAACTAAAAGAAAGGCAATTTTTATCTAGTAAAAAGTGGGGTAATTTTTATCTACTAAGAAAAAGGTACGTTTTATTTATGTTTTCAAAGTCGTTCTCAATGCATTAGATATACACTGAATTAGCTATAATGACAAGGAAAATACAATATAAAATGAAATTTAAAAAGATTAACTAGAAAAAGTAGAGATGTTGTGGTCCATAGCTATGAAATGTTCTTATTGATGACTCATTTTGCAAGTAATAGAGACGGATTCAGGAGTTAAATGTTATAATTTTAAATTTATAATAGGAGATTCAAATAATAATATATGAGTTCCAAATTATAATTTAAACATCTATATTTAATGACAAATAATTAATAATAATTCATAGCCAATTTTTTATATTTTTATTGTGATGGAAGGTAGGAAACATGAAGAAAAAACTAAAAAAAGAGATGATGCCAAACGTAAATTTGTTATGGTCCCCTAATGACATGTTCTTATTTATGAGTTATTTTGTCAGTATATAAAACACATAAAAAATGTGTTATAATTATATATATTGATATATATGCTCTTAATTAATCTGCCTTTTGTTATGTTGTGTGTGAATCTAATATAATATACCAACCATGCATTTACTCTTTAGATATTTCTGATGTTTTATTATGTAATTGACAAAATTATTTCTTCTTTCGTTTTTTTATAATAAATTAGTAAGAGAAATTTCCTTTAAACCAAAAAAAAAAAAAAGAGGAGGAATTGGGTTTAAAAAAAGTTATATTTTTATATAAACAAGAACTACAATAAAGCAACCCTCAAAATTAATGATCACCATTTGAGTGAAAAATATTTTGATTTTTTGAATTATATTCGAAATCTTTTGGTATCGATCAAAAGTGAAGTTATTTTGTTAACTTTGTAAGGAAATGGAAAAAGGATCATATATATCTCTATTTTATAGAGAGTAATTTTATCCTTTATTTAAAAAGTTTCGACTTATAACTCTATTTATGGATACACGTTTGACAATTTGTAGATAAGGGACAAAATGTTCTTTCCCTTAAAGCCACAAATTAGGAAAAAAATATATTTTAAAAATTTACACACGGAATATGATGAAAGACAGGGAAAATTAAATTCAAACTTAATATGTGGGGGATATCTACTATCCATTGATACTACTATATATTTTGTAAATTATGAATTCGAAAAGAATGAAATGGGAGAATTAATTCTATAGTCATTTATAAATATTTTCTAGTTTAATTTTATGTAATTGTAATAGGAGACTACTAATATAATAACATAGAAAATTTCATCTTTACCAAAAAAAAAGGCTTAGGAAATTATTATGCTGAGTTTTTATTATTGTCTTAGAAAATTTGGTCATGAAATTATTCAATTGAGACAAACAACTAAAATACGTTTTAAATCAAAATTATACGAATAAATTGAAACAGAAAAAAGTAATGCACAACAAGTAAAAGGATTTAATTAAGGGGAGTAATTTAATTAAGCCACACTTATTTATTTCATTATATATAGTAAGAGTACATGAAGACATTATAATTAATGAACATACATGAACACTAATTATTTTTTTTCACATGTGTCTGCTTAATTATTTCAATAATAATCCATTAATTAAGTCATCCTAGGCATTTGTACAACATAACCCAAGATGTTATCAAAAAGACGAACTCAATCACATCGAAAATCCAATGTAATTGGAGAACCATTAAATAATATGTGAACATTTATGAGTGAATTTTCCTTCTCAATTATTTCCTTAGCAAGGTTTGTTGGTAATGAAAGAGGGTCGATTTATTTTTACCGAACACCACCGTAGGCAGTCCTGCAAACGTCTGCAACACTCAGCCTATCTCACTCACGTAGTTTTGACTAAAGTATAGAAATATTTAAGCAGCAGAATTAAACAACACACAGAATGTAATTGAACTATTCCCAACTTTTTATTAATCTCGAATTAATACAAAAAGAAGGCTTCACGAATTTGTCTAAGGCCAGAATTATTCTCTCTGCAGCCTAAAACGAATTTCCACCTTTTATAATTTTCTGCACATGGCAGTTACATGCGGCAGTTATAATGGACACCTGTCAGACACTTGTCACCACAGTATTCAAACTAATGTTCCAACAGCTATAATTCTAACAGATAGAATTTAATTCAAATCTAATCCTTATTCACACGAATTACAAATATTCTAACACTTAGAATATTTCTGACTACGTTCCAACACTTAGAATATTTCAGCCAGCTTCCAACACTTAGAATATTTTAGCTGTCCTTCAACACTTAGTTTATTTCAGCAATCCATGTGAATGCCTTTGCCTTTGCCATCGTCAAGTCTTCACAGCCTTGCCTTGTCAAGACAACACACTGCCTTGCCAATGACTCTAGCCGCACGTCAGTCTTGCACGTTCAGGTTGTCTTGCCAACACCCAAGCACCTTGAACCTACGCTGCACTGTTTTGCCACAGTTCATGTCAAGACCAATGCCCAAGTCCTTGACATGCCTGCACGTGGTTAGATCAATTAGTTCACGGGTCTAACAGACCACCCACACCACTTGAACTCGATGTCCTCATCGAGACTGTTTTAAGATAGTCGTCGATTTGAGCATCAAATTGCCAAAGGTCTTTCGCCTTCTCCCAGACTGCATCAGTCACACTCTTGCCTTTCCAGTGAACTAAGAATACTGTCTTAGTATTCTTCTTACTTGTGCCCAAAACCCGGTTGTTTACATCCCACTCTATTCAAATAGGGCAAAACGTCGCGATAACTCAAAAAATAATTAATTGATTCAATTTTAATGAATTTTAAGAATAAACGAGTTTTTTTAAAAAAAGAGTCGCCACCTAATTTTGGGAAAACTAGGAAACAAAGTAATAACTTAATTTAAAAGATAGTCTACGAAACCAAATTGATTCTAGGTAAGGGGTTCAAATTATTTCGAAGGGAAGGGGTTAGGCACCCTTCGAAATCCACAGGTGTGGGTCCCGACTGAATTCATTTTTTTCAAATTGAGGAGGAAAATAAAATAATGTACAAAAATAATAAACATGTAATATACACAAATAATAAAATAAGAAAATATAAGAAACGTCCTAAAGTTTGCCTAACGTAATATATACAAAATATCGAATAAAGAGTATAATTCGAACTTAATTCGAATAACTTCAAGGAAGCAAGTCTTGGGTACCTGTAAACACACTTAGTAAAAGTGTTAGTAATAAATAAATATGAATAAAATTAAATATATAAAATAATAACTTAAAAATAAAAATCCGTCTTATTAACATTGGAGGCCTTGGAAATCGACGGTAATTTCTTCATCGGCCAATTTCAACATATAAATATATAAACTTAAAATTCCGTCTTTTTTAAAATGGAGAGGCCTCCAAAACCGACGGAGAGATTTTTTCATTGGCCATTTAACATTCACAATAAATGTAACCAGCATAATTGAGAATGGCAATTCGAATACAGCGAAAACTCAACTGTAATTCACCAAAATATTACTACGGGATAACAATAAAAATAATTAAAAAATATGTAATAATTGAACCAATCAACCAAAAGGATGTGATGCAAATATTCATGAAAATAGAAAAAGAAAAAAAATATAAATGTAACATATCAATCAAAGAAAGAAGTGAACAAGGTTTATCTTAATAGTACTAGTAACCACAATAATAATATAATAAAGAAACAAAAGATAATGAGTTGTGTATAACTATAACAAATCATGATAAACAATATTATCAAAAGTAATAAAACTAAATAAACAATAAATCTAACTTTAAAAGGGAAACATAATAACAACAAAAATTATTTTAATATAGAACCTAACATAGCCATTAATGTTAGAGGTGATAATTCCACCTAAATATATATATGAATTTCTAAAATACCGAATCAATGAATCCCCATCAATATAAACATCATCAGAAAATAAAGATTAACAGACACAACTAACACTAACCATAATCACAATAAACAAAATAGATCTACAAACAAAAAGCTACAATTAATTTAAATAATAAAAATATATATATATATATATATATATCTTAAAATAGATCTAAATTGGTAACCACTTCTAGATAATTAAAAATAGAAGATAAAATAAGGCAAACATGTCAACAATTATTATTAATATAAGAATCACTGGAAATGTTAAACTTTTTTTTAAAAATAATAATAATAATAATAATGGCCAAAGTAAGCCAAATTAAAATGACAATTAAACAATAATATATATTTAAAACAAAATACAAATCATTCTAAATGTAATTACTAAATAAGGCATGATCAGTAAATGAACAAGAAGATAATAACAAAAATAAATAAAGCAAGAACGGTCCAATAATACAAAATAATACTAATAGATATTATGAAAGCAAAAACAAAACAATGATAAACTAAGAGTTGTCGACTAACACAATCACTTAACAGATAAAGTCATAAAGTTTAATACAAATGTTTGATTTATTGAAGAGAGCTATGGTAAAACTTTCACAGCATAAACAAGAGAGCAACACCAAAAAATATTAAATCCGACCAGATCTATACCAAATACATATAAAATCCAACAAATACAGCTGACCGGAGATAAGAAATATAAAATAAACAAAGAAAAATATATGATGAAACATAGGAATAGAAGAGATTAAGAAAAATGAAAAATGAAGCTAGAAGAGAAGAAAACATAGCTGATCATGACTGGGTTTCCAGCTTTGTCGGAGTTGGAGCGATTGTGAGCTCGCTGGTGGAGAAAGAATGGGTGATGTTTGGTGGTTGTTTGGTGGAGGTTGGTTTCTGGTCGTCTGGGCGGCTATTCCACCTGGTAGTGAGGGGAGAATAGAGGGGTTTTGTGGTGGCGTTGCTGAGAAAATGGTTGGAGATAGGAGAAGAGGCGAGGGGAGGAGAGAAAGGAGAAGAGAGAGAGGGTGGTGGAGTCGGTTTTGGTTGGCTCGAGGAGAAGGAAAATGGAGAGTGATTTGAGGTTGGTTGGGTGGCTGCCAAGGAGAGGGAAGGGAGAAGAGAAGAGGGAGGCAGAGAGAAGAGAAAAAGAGAGGGGGCTGCCAAGTGTTTACATCCCCACTCTATTCAAATAGGGCGAAACATCGCGGAGACTCAAAAAATAATGAATTGATTCAATTTTAACAGAGTTTTAAAAAATAAATGAGTTTTAAAAGAGTCGCCACCTAATTTTAGGAAAAAACTAGGAAACTAATTAATAAATTAATTTAAAATATAGTCTACGAAACCAAATTGATTCTAGGTAAGGGGTTCAAATTATTCCGAAGGGAAGGGATTAGGCATCCTTCGGAATCCACAAATGTGGTTCCCGACTGAGTTCATTTTCTTTCAAATTGAGGAGAAAATAAAATAATGTACAAATATAATAAACATGCAATATACACCAATAATAAAGTAAGAAAATAAAAGAAACGGCCTAGAGTTTGCCAACGTAATATATATAAAAAGAGTATAATTCGAACTTAATTCGAATAACTTCAATGGAAAGCAACTCTGGGGTACCTGTAAACACACTTAGTAAAAGTATTAGTGATAAATAAATATGAATAAAATTGAATAACTCAAATAATAACTTAAAAATAAAAACCCGTCTTATTAACATTGGAGGCCTTGGAAATCGACGATAATTTCTTCATCGGCCACTTTTAACATGCAAATATAATAGGACATTAAAAAGATAAAAATAGTGAAATGCTCATAATAGTATCAAGAATAAAGCAAACTACCACACCTAAATAAAAATGATCGATAATAAAAGAATAGTCATGCGTAATAATATTATAATAAGATAAAGATAACAATCCAAATGCAAAAAGTGCATAAAGTAGACATGCATTATAAATATTAAATAATTAATTAATTAACAACAAGAGAGAGTACTACAAACCAATCATACTAAGGCCATTAACAAAATAAAATTACTGCACAATTAACAAATAAAACAATAGTAATAATAATAAATAAACAAACAAACAAATCAATCCAAAATAATACTAACTAAAAAAAATCACAAAATAAAAATAGGTCAATATATTACCAAAATAACCAGGCACAATTAAAATATAAACAAAAAAGAATAAAATAAAATAGTAGCCAAATACATAAGAAAACAGGGGGGGAAAAACCACCCTTTGTTGGGTTCTCTGTGCAGATCTGCAAGATAAGTAACCAAATGTCTCTAAAACAATCCAAGATAAAAACTACAAAGAAATAATAACAATTATTGAAGGAAATAACCTTATAATGTGTCATTTCATGTTAAACCCCTCAAAAGAATTCAAATAGTTGGTCAAATTAACATGAACAGTAAAGACAACTAACATTATTGACAATGACAAATTGAATATATAAAACCGCTAGAAGAAACAAATAAAATAAGCAAATATATTTTGACCATCAAACTAATCAACAAAGGAATATAATGTCATTAAATTTATAGCTCAGTAATAATAATGATAATATATTAAAATAATAAAAGTGAATCGATCTTGTAACAACAAAAATAGATGGGCATCATTATTAACTAAAATCACTTTAAAATGAACAACATTATTATTCAATGCAAGGAATAAATAATAAAATAAATAATTAATAAAAATAACTAAGCATATTCGCCAACTAAATATATCCGGATCAATTGAAGACAATAACAATAAATGAGAAAAAATGGAATAATTCTAAACAATAACAAGCATTAAAACTTGAACTAAAAAAATTCCGTCTTTTAATATTGCGTAGGCCTCCAAAACCGACGGAGAGTTTTTTCATTGGCCAGTTTCAATCAAATAAATTTTAACGATTAAAAATAAAATAACAAAATTAAATACAACAAAAAGAGGCATGATATTAAAGCAATATGAAACATAATCATAAACCAAAGAAACATAATCATAACTAGTGAAAGTAACATTAAGCAAGAAAATTCTAGCAAAGAAAAGGATAAAAATAAATAAATGATAAAATATATATACATAACTACAGCAATACAAAGCATCATCCAGATAAATTTTTAATATTATAATAATTAAAAAAACTCAAACGGGACAATGTACAAATGCATAATAATATTTAATAATAATAATAATAATAATAACAAGACTAGTACTGCTACTACTAATAATAAAATAATAATAAAATAATAATAATAATAATAATAATAATAATAATAATAATAATACTCAACTATAGAATGACAAAATAGTACAAGCAAGCTATTACAATCCTAATCAATTCAAGATATTTAGAAATGTTGCACAAGTAATGAAATTTAATGGTAAAAATATAACAACTTAACTAATAAACAAAGTAGAACATCTAAATAATACAGGAATATCAAAATAATATTATAGTATCATTGGAAAGCAAAGAAACTTACTGGAAAGTGTGGAAACAGAAATTAATACACTCAACTCAATATTCTAAAATAAGAAGACAGAGAGTACCAGATTTGCCTGAAAAGGAGGAAATAGGTTGGGATCTGGTTCAATGTTTGTTCGTCGAAGCTTGAAGTTCATCGGAGATGGAGGTCGGAATTCTGGAACTGGTTGCTCATCTGACCTTGTTGTGTTGCTCCGGTTCCCGAGCTCACCGGAGTTGGAGGTGAGGTGATTCCATGGTTATTCGTCGGGGCTCGTTAGAGTTGGCCGGAATGTCTGCAAAACAAATAAAAATTTGTAGAGGGAAGGGGGAAGGGACTGGTAGGAGATGCTCGTGGGTTTGGGGTTGTTTTGAGGAAGAAATAAGGGTTGTTTGGTTGTTGTTCACCGGAGACGAGAGGGAAAAGGAGGCGATTTTGGGTTGTTGTTTGGATGCTATTGGAGTGGGTTTTTGGGGGGTGGCGGCTCCATTTGAAAATTTACACTAACCCTAATTTTTCTCTTCCCCCTTTAACCTAATGGGCAAAATGTTTTATATATAGGGAATTATTAAAAATGGGCCTAGATTATGGGCTTGAAATAGTGGCCCAAAATTATTTGTTGATAAAATATCCGAATATAAAATTATCTTCGTATTTGAATGAATTTCTTAGACTGCACAGAATATCAAAAATGAATATTAACAATGTAAAGATGCAATTTTAAAATTAACTAATAAGAAATTCTGAATTCTAATAAATAAAGATAGTTATCGATAAACTTATTAAAAAATTATAAAAATAATACATTTTTGAACTCTTAAATAAATAAACTTAAAAATCATGAATTTTTAAAATGTTATGCCAAAATTGGGTGTCAACACCAAGAAGAAGGAAGGTGAAAGAGATTATGGTTGTTTTCCCCCTCCTCCTCAAATTAATTCCCCAATTTTTCATTTATCCACCACCAATTTTAACCTAAACAAATAAAATGCAATGGACCCAAATGTGTGGGCTTGAAATTGTAGGCCCAAAATTGTTAATAGAATTCCTAAAATTTAATTTTTTTTTCCGTATTTGGCTAAATTTTAGAATGTGCTAAATTCAACATACATATTAACAAATGTAACAAATAAAATGAATTTTAAAATAATATAATGAACGTAACTAATGACATGTGAAATGCAATTTTAAAAAGTAACTAACAAAAAATCCTAAATTTTAATAAATAAAGATAGTTATCGATAAACTTATTAAAAATTATATAAAAAAATTATTCTAAGCTATTAAATAAATAAAACTTTAAAATTACGAATTTTTAAAATGTTAGGCCAAAATTGGGTGTCAACAGCTGTCTCTTTCGTTGTGTATGATTGATGAAAGAAATCGTGGACAACGAAAATTGACAAACCCAATTTTGACCGAACACATGACCTTTCTAGAGAAGTGCGGTGAAAATATAGTGGAAGTCAATCCCGAACTCGCATCTAGAAGGTTCCACGCTTTGTTGCGTCTTTGTTGAAGTAATTCGCACATGTGGCTCCTCTGAGAGTGCATCCTCTAGAATGTTCTAAAAAAAACAAAGAGTAAAACTCATTATTATAGGCAAAACTAAAAGAAAAAGGGTAGCATCTCTTATGATACGATAAATGGAGATAAATACAGGTCCCTTGGTAGGACGAATGAAGATGATGATCAATCTGTAGTATTTGGAATATATGTTCATCGGTAAGACAAATGAAAAGATTATCTAGCGGTAGGATTTTGAATGCATGTCCATCGGTAGGACAAATGAAAAGATTATCCATCGGTAGGATTTTGAATGTATGTCCATCGGTAGGACAAAATGTAAACATCTTTCAACGCAAGTTTTCACCGACTTGAACGTTGAATAGATAGGGTGCACAACCTTCACCTCCAAATAGATGCGTCTTAAATGCAAATATATTCTTGGCAATGTATAAACTTTTGCGAGGGATGGAATCTTCTCGCGATGCATAAAATTTTGCGAGGGATGAAATCTTCTCGCGATGCATAAATTCCGCAAGGTATGAAATCTTCTCGCGATGCGTGAACAATAACTTGCGATGCATGAATATTAACTTGCGATGCATGCTCTTTTGCAATGCATGAATATTGACTCGCGATGCCTGATTTTTTTATTTTTTTTTGCGATGCATGAATATTGACTCGCGATACATGATTTTTTTGCAATGCATGAATATTGACTCGCGATGCATTATCTTCGGCGATGCATGATTTTCCGCTATGCATGAATATTGACTCGCGATGCATGATTTTCCGCTATGCATGAATATTAACTCTCAATGCATGATCTTCTGCGGGGCATGAATATCTTCCCTCAATGCATGAATTTTGCGAGGGATGGAATCTTCTCGCGATGCATAAATTCTGCAAGGTATGAAATCTTCTTGCGATGCATAAATTCCGCAAGGTATGAAATCTTCTTGCGATGCATTAATTTCTGTGAGGTATTAAATCTTCTCGCGATGCGTGAATAATAACTCGCGATGCATGAATATTAACTTGTGATGCATGAACTTTTGCAATGCATGAATATTGACTCGCGATCCATGATGATTTTTTTTTGCAATGCATGAATATTGACTCGCGATGCATGATAGTTTTGCAATGCATGAATATTGACTCGCGATGCATGATTTTCCACTATATATGAATATTGACTCGCGATACATGATTTTTTTTTGCGATGCATGAATATTGACTCGCAATGCATGATTTTTTGCAATGCATGGATATTGACTCGCGATGCATGATTTTCCGCTATGCATGAATATTGACTCTCAATGCATGATCTTTGTAGTTGCTATCAAGCTTCTCGCAGTACTTATTAGAATTTTGAGGTCTTCCTCAAAAATTCTGTCCCAGTTAGAATTTTGGCAAATCTCAAAATGATCTTCAATCTTGACTTGTTGGCGATAACACCTCTATTGAGAATTTTTGAGATATTTTCAAAAATTCTGTCCTAGTTTTTATTGTAAGGAGAAATAATAATCACACTGGGTATATGACCGAGCCGTCCTGGCGCCTACATATCCTGTTGATCCAGGAATCAGGTCAAATGTAGTTCCAAACTTGTAGATGATTAATACTGCAAAGAATCTGAAAGAAGATCATCAGTAGAAAATGTACAATATGAACATGATGAAATAGGAAAATAATATTCCATGTGATATCCAAAGCCTAGAGAAAAAAAAACATGTCACATTTTGGGACGGACAATCAATGTAGTAAAATAGGATTCTCACACATACAAGATTAATCCGATGACACTTTTTACAATGAAAAACTCAAAAGGCAATTTTTTTTTAATAATTGAAAGATTCTTAAAACAGGTTTTAAAATATTAAAGAATGAGTGTTTGCTCACTTTTTTTTCTTTTTTTTTTTGAAAAATAAAGAATGTGATGAGATAGTCAAACCTTCATTACAATTGGTACCAACAGTTAAGATTGCAGGTAAATCTCTCATTTTTTTTTTATTTTTTTTTTTAAAGATTGAATTTAAGGTAATTCCTACAGCTTCAAGTGGTACCTCCAATATACTTGAGGATCAACATGATCTGTTCATCTTGCTTCAAACAAAGGTTTTGAATTATATCAATCCTCATATTTCAAGTGCCCTCACGACAAAGGCTAGTCCTATTTCACACATATTTGAAACATTTGATTCTATGACATTTTTCAAAGTGCACTCACACTCACAAAATGTTCAATGCACACAACTGTGATACCATATGCTTAACCCTTATGTAAATCTCCACTAATGTGAGAATATTTAGAATGAGATCATGTAGGGCTTGTCGTTGGCTTGTAACATAGGCTTAGGGGTGGGTAGGATATTTATTTGAGATAAAAGTGACTGAATTCCTTCTTGAGCTTCACACAGAATTTGTGCTCTTAATGATTGGTACGCCTTTGGCGTTAGATCCTCTTCATTGTTCTCCCCCCTTTCAACTTCTTTTGAATTCTCATTTCTGACTCTTTTCCCTTCTTCTTCTTTTTTCCTTCCTTTGTTTCGACTTCTTTTGAGTTCTCATTTTTTTTTAGTCCTTATTTCTTGGAGCTTTTCTTTTATTTCACTCATTTCTTATAAATTTTTCTCCTTTTTGTTGGAGAATTTTCCTTCTCACCTTTCATTGACTCTGTAAGGGTATTTTTACCTTTTTTATTTCTTCCACCTTTTTTTTCTTTTCTTCCTTTCTCTCTTTTTCTCTAGAGTCTTTGCTTCCTTGATTTTGGGAGACTCAATATCTTTGCTTTAGGAAATTTCAAACATGGATCTCCTCTTATAATTTGCACATTCTTGGTGCACTCAAGAAGGTTGGGCCAAGAGAGGATAGTGCTTGTAAGCACTTAAAAGGGTAGTGGTTAAGATGTGGTTGTCCAAAGAAAGGTTTCAGTCTCAAAGTGGGAAAATTAGGGATTAATGTAATTTGGTAGGCTTTGAAAGGCACAATCGAGTCAAAAAAGGCCTACAATCCTTTCCCAAACCAAACATTACTCAGGATTTTGCCTCGAAAAACATTCAGGTCAAGTTCTAGATCAACAGTGTAACACAATTGAACTTTGATCAAAAGCTCACCACACAATGCACATGGAACATAAGGTTAGTTTTATTCTTATCTTGATTGAGTGCAAGAGAATTTTCAAGCATCACAAAAGTACAGATAAGAGATACCACGAGAATCTATAGTTTATCGTAAAGTCAGTCTTTTCTATCATATCAAATATATTTACATGCTATTAACTACATCGGTACCAATCGAGCTGAAGACATGACTTTTACATTATGCACAAGCTACTTTATTTTTTGAAAGAATGATTACCGAACCCGAGAAGGTCTGCCTACGTATCTCATTAAGATGAGAATCAGGTATGCGTAGTTCATGTAGATATAACTTTGAAAATATTAACAAACTATTTTTTTTTATTTACTTTTGGAAAAATAATACCGAACCCAAGAAGGGTTACCTACGTATCTCACCGAAATGAGAATCAGGTATGCGTAGTTCGTGCAGATATGACTTGGAAAATATGCACAAACTATTTTATTTTATTTTTTTACTTTTGGAGAAGATAATACCGAACCCGAGAAGGGTTACCTGCGTATCTCATTAAAATGAGAATCAGGTACGCGTAGTTCGTTCAGATATGACTTGGAAAATATGCACAAACTATTTTATTTTATTTTTTTACTTTTGGAGAAGATAATACCGAACCCGAGAAGGGTTGTCTACGTATCTCATTAAAATGAGAATCAGGTACGCGTAGTTCATTCAGATGTGGCATATAATAATTTAAAGATTTAAACAACTCAAAGAAATTTCTAGGTCTAGCGCCACTAAAATTTGTAGTCATGAAGTGTTTTTGATCCCCATTTTTTCCGCACCAATATGTTTTATAGTCTCTTAATCGTCAATTTTTATACTGTCTTTTGAATGTAACCTGCGAATTTTTACAGTAATTTCTACGTATACTCTTTTTGGATGTTTTCTTGGAACTGTCTCCTCCCAATTTTCACGAGATCCAAACATTGTTATGACCATCCCCGACTGATGTCGGAGACGGTATTCCTACAAAAATATGAGAAATATGTGAGAGCAGGACCATCATGCAAAATAATAATAAAAATAAGTGGGTGTCACCTCATAGTCAAATACTCCCCTGATTTATCGTTTTGACTTAATATTAATGTCTTGTGAAATACAAGGACTCGCATTTCGCTAATCCTCTTGTCTCTTGCGACTTCGGACAATTCCCAACTTTTTATTAATCTCGAATTAATACAAAACGAAGGCTTCACGAATTTGTCTAAGGCCAGAATTATTCTCTCTGCAGCCTAAAACGAATTTCCACCTTTTATAATTTTCTGCACATGGCAGTTACATGCGGCAGTTATAATTGACACCTGTCAGACACTTGTCACCACAGTATTCAAACTAATGTTCCAACAGCTATAATTCTAACAGATAGAATTTAATTCAAATCTAATCCTTATCCACACGAATTACAAATATTCTAACACTTAGAATATTTCTGACTACGTTCCAACACTTAGAATATTTCAGCCAGCTTCCAACACTTAGAATATTTTAGCTGTCCTTCAACACTTAGTTTATTTCAGCAATCCATGTGAATGCCTTTGTCTTTGCCATCGTCAAGTCTTCACAGCCTTGCCTTGTCAAGACAACACACTGCCTTGCCAATGACTCTAGCCGCACGTCAGTCTTGCACGTTCAGGTTGTCTTGCCAACACCCAAGCACCTTGAACCTACGCTGCACTGTTTTGCCACAGTTCATGTCAAGACCAATGCCCAAGTCCTTGACATGCCTGCACGTGGTTAGATCAATTAGTTCACGGGTCTAACAGACCACCCACACCACTTGAACTCGATGTCCTCATCGAGACTGTTTTAAGATAGTCGTCGATTTGAGCATCAAATTGCCAAAGGTCTTTCGCCTTCTCCCAGACTGCATCAGTCACACTCTTGCCTTTCCAGTGAACTAAGAATACTGTCTTAGTATTCTTCTTACTTGTGCCCAAAACCCGGTTGTTTACATCCCACTCTATTCAAATAGGGCAAAACGTCGCGATAACTCAAAAAATAATTAATTGATTCAATTTTAATGAATTTTAAGAATAAACGAGTTTTTTTAAAAAAAGAGTCGCCACCTAATTTTGGGAAAACTAGGAAACAAAGTAATAACTTAATTTAAAAGATAGTGTACGAAACCAAATTGATTCTAGGTAAGGGGTTCAAATTATTTCGAAGGGAAGGGGTTAGGCACCCTTCGAAATCCACAGGTGTGGGTCCCGACTGAATTCATTTTTTTCAAATTGAGCAGGAAAATAAAATAATGTACAAAAATAATAAACATGTAATATACACAAATAATAAAATAAGAAAATATAAGAAACGTCCTAAAGTTTGCCTAACGTAATATATACAAAATATCGAATAAAGAGTATAATTCGAACTTAATTCGAATAACTTCAAGGAAGCAAGTCTTGGGTACCTGTAAACACACTTAGTAAAAGTGTTAGTAATAAATAAATATGAATAAAATTAAATATATGAAATAATAACTTAAAAATAAAAATCCGTCTTATTAACATTGGAGGCCTTGGAAATCGACGGTAATTTCTTCATCGGCCAATTTCAACATATAAATATATAAACTTAAAATTCCGTCTTTTTTAAAATGGAGAGGCCTCCAAAACCGACGGAGAGATTTTTTCATTGGCCATTTAACATTCACAATAAATGTAACCAGCATAATTGAGAATGGCAATTCGAATACAGCGAAAACTCAACTGTAATTCACCAAAATATTACTACGGGATAACAATAAAAACAATTAAAAAATATGTAATAATTGAACCAATCAACCAAAAGGATGTGATGCAAATATTCATGAAAATAGAAAAAGAAAAAAAATATAAATGTAACATATCAATCAAAGAAAGAAGTGAACAAGGTTTATCTTAATAGTACTAGTAACCACAATAATAATATAATAAAGAAACAAAAGATAATGAGTTGTGTATAACTATAACAAATCATGATAAACAATATTATCAAAAGTAATAAAACTAAATAAACAATAAATCTAACTTTAAAAGGGAAACATAATAACAACAAAAATTATTTTAATATAGAACCTAACATAGCCATTAATGTTAGAGGTGATAATTCCACCTAAATATATATATGAATTTCTAAAATACCGAATCAATGAATCCCCATCAATATAAACATCATCAGAAAATAAAGATTAACAGACACAACTAACACTAACCATAATCACAATAAACAAAATAGATCTACAAACAAAAAGCTACAATTAATTTAAATAATAAAAATATATATATATATATATATATATCTTAAAATAGATCTAAATTGGTAACCACTTCTAGATAATTAAAAATAGAAGATAAAATAAGGCAAACATGTCAACAATTATTATTAATATAAGAATCACTGGAAATGTTAAACTTTTTTTTAAAAATAATAATAATAATAATAATGGCCAAAGTAAGCCAAATTAAAATGACAATTAAACAATAATATATATTTAAAACAAAATACAAATCATTCTAAATGTAATTACTAAATAAGGCATGATCAGTAAATGAACAAGAAGATAATAACAAAAATAAATAAAGCAAGAACGGTCCAATAATACAAAATAATACTAATAGATATTATGAAAGCAAAAACAAAACAATGATAAACTAAGAGTTGTCGACTAACACAATCACTTAACAGATAAAGTCATAAAGTTTAATACAAATGTTTGATTTATTGAAGAGAGCTATGGTAAAACTTTCACAGCATAAACAAGAGAGCAACACCAAAAAATATTAAATCCGACCAGATCTATACCAAATACATATAAAATCCAACAAATACAGCTGACCGGAGATAAGAAATATAAAATAAACAAAGAAAAATATATGATGAAACATAGGAATAGAAGAGATTAAGAAAAATGAAAAATGAAGCTAGAAGAGAAGAAAACATAGCTGATCATGACTGGGTTTCCAGCTTTGTCGGAGTTGGAGCGATTGTGAGCTCGCTGGTGGAGAAAGAATGGGTGATGTTTGGTGGTTGTTTAGTGGAGGTTGGTTTCTGGTCGTCTGGGCGGCTATTCCACCTGGTAGTGAGGGGAGAATAGAGGGGTTTTGTGGTGGCGTTGCTGAGAAAATGGTTGGAGATAGGAGAGGAGGCGAGGGGAGGAGAGAAAGGAGAAGAGAGAGAGGGTGGTGGAGTCGGTTTTGGTTGGCTCGAGGAGAAGGAAAATGGAGAGTGATTTGAGGTTGGTTGGGTGGCTGCCAAGGAGAGGGAAGGGTGAAGAGAAGAGGGAGGCAGAGAGAAGAGAAAAAGAGAGGGGGCTGCCAAGAAGAAGGAAGGTGAAGAGATTAGGGTTGTTTTCCCCCTCCTTCTCAAATTAATTCCCCAATTTTTTATTTATCCACCACCAATTTTAACATAAACAAATAAAATGCAATGGACCCAAATGTGTGGGCTTGAAATTGTAGGCCCAAAATTATTAATAGAATTCCTAAATTTTAATTTTTTTTCGTATTTGGCTAAATTTTAGATTGTGCTAAATTTAACATGAATATTAACAAATGTAACAAATAAAATAAATTTTAAAATAATATAATGAACGTAACTAATGACATGTGAAATGCAATTTTAAAAATTAACTAACAAAAAATCCTAAATTTTGATAAATAAACATAGTTATCGATAAACTTATTAAAAATTATATAAAAAAATTATTCTAAGCTATTAAATAAATAAACTTTAAAATTATGAATTTTTAAAATGTTAGGCCAAAATTGGGTGTCAACACCGGTGATCAAGGATCTTCTCAATTTTAGCATCAAATTGTGTAGGTACTGATGGAGGAGCCCTTTTTAATCTGTTTCTGTCCGGATCATCGGCACCTACAAAGTAAGGTTTCAAGAAACTCACATGGAAAGTGGGATGAATCTTCAACCTTTCTGGCAGCTTCAATTTATAGGCAACTTCGCCCACTCGTTTTACCACTTCGGATGGACCATCATATTTGGGAATCAAGCCCCGATGCCTAGTCTTACTTACAATCTGTTTCCAGATTTGTGGAGTAAGTTTCAACAAAACTTTGTCTCCCACGTTGAACTCAACTGAGCGACGATGTTGGTCAGCATATTTCCTCATGCGCCGCTGAGCCTTGCGCAAGCTATCTTGTGCTTCAGAGAACATTTTAAGTCTGTCCCTTGCAACCCTGTATGCTGCTGGACACTTTCCCTGATTTTTGGATTTGACAACATCTAGTGGCGTCATAGGCTGTCTGCCTAAAACAATTTCGAAAGGGCTCATTTCTGTTGCAGACGACTTATGCAGATTATAGCAAAACTGCGCACTGTCTAACAACGCAACCCAATTCCGTTGACTTGCTGTAACATAGTGCCTCGAATATTCTTCTAATAAGTGGTTGATTCTTTCCGTCTGTCCATCTGTTTGTGGGTGATTTGCAGTAGAAAATTTTAACTCGGTTCCCATCATATTGAACAACGCTGTCCAAACCCTGCCAGTGAACCTTGTATCCCTATCACTCACAATATCAGCCGGAATCCCAAAATACTTAACCACATACTTGTAGAATAAATCAGCAGTAACTTCAGATGAGCATAACTCAGGTGCAGCAATAAAAATGGAGTACTTCGAAAATCTGTCAACTACCACGATGATAGATGCTTTGCCATTTACCTTATGGAATCCAGAAATGAAATCCATACTTATCGATAGCCATGGCCTTTCAGGAATAGGCAGAGGTTGCAGCAAACATGCTTCCTTCTTACGTTCAGTCTTGTCAACTTGACACACATGACAAGTCCTAACGTATGCCTCAATATCGTCTTCCATCTTTGGCCAAAATTAAACGCGAGACAGTAAGGCTAACATCCTTTCAACACCTGGATGTCCAGCCCAAGTAGAATAATGCGCCTCTTTCATTAAATCTCTGCGCAGTCCTCCTTGGTTTGGTACAACGATTCTCCCCCCTTTGAAATAGAGCAGATCGTCCTCGATCCAATACCGTCTCATTGTGCCATCTCGCACTTGACCCATCCATTTGATATACAATGAATCATTTGTAGCACACATTCTGATTCTATCATAGAAATCAGTTTCAAGTTTAGAAATAGAATATACTGCAACGAATACCTCTTTTCTACTCAGCGCGTCAGCAACTTGGTTATGTTTTCCTGGCTTATGTTTCCACAAGAAATCATACTCCGCCAGAAATTCTTGCCACCGTGCCTGTTTAGGACTTAACTTCTTCTGTGTCTTGAAAAATGTATTAGCTACATTATCAGTTCTCACGACAAATCGAGTACCTAGGAGATAAACTCTCCAAACCTGTAGGCAGTGAATAACAACAACCATTTCTTTTTCATGAGTAGAGTATCTCTGTTTAGCATCATTCAGTTTCCTACTTTCAAAGGCCACAAGATGACCTTCCTGCACTAATACGCCACCAATAGCTTTATCCGACGCATTAGTGTGTACTTCAAATGGTAACTCAAAATCAGGCAATTTGAGTATTGGTTCATTTGCAATAGCTTTCTTCATATTCTGAAATGCTTCACCACATCGTTCAGACCAAACCCATTTATGATCTTTCTTCAACAAGTCTGTCAAAGCCGCTACCCTTTTTGAATAACCAGCAATGAATTTTTTATAATAGTTAGCCAACCCAAGAAACGACCTCAAATCCTTCACATGACGAGGTGCTTGCCAATCAACAATGGCTTGCACTTTCTTAGGATCCATTCGAACTTGGTTTTTACTAACAAGATGTCCCAAAAATTTTATCTCCTGTTGAGCAAACTCACACTTTTCCATCTTAACATAAAGTGTGTATTTTCTCAATTGAGACAAAACCAAACTTAAGTGATTAACATGTTCTTCCAATGTTCGACTATAAATGACAATATCATCCAAATAGACAACAACAAAATCATCAAGATAGTCAAACAGTACATTATTCATTAAGTTGCAAAAAGTTGCCGGAGTATTGGTTAGCCCAAACGGCATTACAAGGAACTCATATGAACCATATCTAGTTACGCATGTTGTTTTTTGTTCATCACCTTCTGCTATCCTAACCTGCCAATAACCTGCCCTGAGATCAAGTTTTGTGAACCAGCATGCTTTACTCAACCTGTCCATCAAATCCTGCACCACTGGAATCGGATACTTATTCTTCACAGTTGCCTTGTTCAGCGCCCTATAGTCTACACACATTTGCATCGTCCCATCCTGTTTCTTTTGAAATAAAACGGGAGCACCATATGGAGCCTTAGATGGTTGAATCAACCCAGCATCCAACAACTCATTCAATTGTTTACGCAATTCAGCCAATTCTTTAGGAGCCATACAATAAGGAGCCTGCGCAGGAGCAACCGTACCAGGCAGCAACTCAATTTATGATCAATGTCCCTCCTTGGTGGTAATTTCTTTGGTAACTCAGGTGGCATAACATCAGCATACTGTCTTAATAGTTCAGCAACACAATCAGGCACTTCTATTTTAACATCAGGTTTCACCTCGACCAAGGCAACAAGTATAGTCTCATCACCCCTCTTCAACCCTTTGTCGATTGACATAGCAGACAACAAAATTCCCTTGTCTTTCTTCTTTGCAACTTTATTAACCTTCCCAAATGGATGAAATCCTTTAAGAAATCCAGCATTGCTTTCATTTATGACCATCACTCCATCTAGATGAGAAAATGGTACAAACTGGAATTTACTTAGAAAATCAATCCCAAGTATGATCTCGAATTCACCAAGCGGCATCACCATCAAATTATGTTTTCCTACCCAACTTCCAGCCGACATAGACACATCATAGGCCATGCCCACAATGGCTTGTCCCTTAGCATTGACTGTTTTGACGTAGGAAGGGCTTTTAGTCAACTTCAGCCCCAATTTTTTAGCAATCTTCACATCTACAAACGTATGAGTGGCCCCTGAATCAACCATTGCCATCACACGTTGCTATTTAACTTTCATTTCTATGTGAATTAGGGAAGCATGAGGATTCGAAGTACCAGATGTTTCTCCAACAGTATTAACTAACGTAATGTGGTTGAAGGAAAGTCTTAATGGGTTTGCCATCGCAGCCACAATTTCTTCATCCTCCTCCCTTTGATTCACATTTCCAGCAAGCAAAGCATTCACCTTTTCCCGGTTTGGACAAGACTTGGCCAAATGAGGACCACCACAAGTCCAACAGCCCTTAGAATTACCATCTTTGTTCTTTGGTTTGTCTTTATTATCCCTCATTGGTGCCTTTCCTTTGTCATTTGTATTGTACTTACGACTATCCTTTTTCCATTCCCCTTTCTTGTCACCCTTTTTCTTAGTTTTTGAAGTAGAAGGAACATCTGTCAAAGGACGAGTCATCCGGAAATCAACCAGCGAATCTGCAGCAGCAATTGCTCCAGGCAGATCTTTGACACCCTGCCTGCGAAGTTCATTTTGAGCCCAGCCTTGCATACCCGAAATGAAGTTATGTAACTTATCCTCATCAGACATATTTTGAATGTCTAACATCACAAAGGTAAATTTTTTTATGTATTCCCTCACCGAACCTGTCTGCCTTAGCCTTTTCAACTTGTCCCTTGCAAGCCAAGAGGCGTTGCTAGGAAGAAATTGGTTGCGCATTTCTTTCATTAACTTATCCCACGTATCAATTCTAGGACGACCAGCACTCACATCATCTGCATTTCGAGTCCTCCACCAAAGTTTAGCATCACCCGTCAAGTACATTGTGGTAATGTTTAACTTATCAGTGTCAGGCACCCTGGCCGCAGTAAAGTACTGTTCCATGTCCCAAATGATATTCTCCAGTTCTTTAGCACTTCTTGCACCACTAAAGGCTTTAGGTTCTGGGATTTTAACCTTAGATGATTCAACACGATTTGAACTCAATGTTGCCACAGCCCGACACAATACAACGATCTCTGCACGAAGGTTTTTATTTTCCTTCTGCAGTCCCTCAAGTTGATATGTAGTTGCGTCACGAAAGTTCATGATTTCAGTGATATATTCGTCAACAGTGTTCCGATACAAACCAATTTCACCCTAAACTTTCTCAGCGTTCAGTCTTAAATCAATGATTTGTGTCAACAGATCCACAAACGAAGGGTCTCCCAGAGTATCATCTGTAATCCCAACGAATGCTTCAATTCTTCGTGCCAGTTCCCACAATTCTGCGTTTTTCACCATCGTTTAATCGTGCTCTGATACCAATTGAAAGAGGGTCGATTTATTTTTACCGAACACCACCCTAGGCAGTCCTGCAAACGTCTGCAGCACTCAGCCTATCTCACTCACGTAGTTTTGACTAAGTATAGAAATATTTAAGCAGCAGAATTAAACAACACACAGAATGTACAGGAACTCTTCCCAACTTTTTATTAATCTCAAATTAATACAAAAATAAGGCTTCACAAATTTGTCTAAGGCCAGAATTATTCTCTCTGCAGCCTAAAACGAATTTCGGCGACCTTTTATAATTTTCTGCACATGGCAGTTACATGCGGCAGTTACAATTGACCCCTGTCAGACACTTGTCACCACAGTATTCAAACTAATGTTCCAACAGCTATAATTCTAACAGATAGAATTTAATTCAAATCTAATCCTTATCCACACGAATTACAAATATTCTAACACTTAGAATATTTCTGACTACATTCCAACACTTAGAATATTTCAGCCAGCTTCCAACACTTAGAATATTTTAGCTTCCCTTCAACACTTAGTTTATTTCAGCAATCCATGTGAATGCCTTTGTCTTTGCCATCGTCAAGTCTTCACAGCCTTGCCTTGTCAAGACAACATGCTGCCTTGCCAATGACTCTAGCCGCACGTCAGTCTTGCACGTTCAGGTTGTCTTGCCAACACCCAAGCACCTTGAACCTGCGCTGCACTGTTTTGCCACTATTCATGTCAAGACCAATGCCCAAGTCCTTGACATGCCTGCACGTGGTTAGATAAAGTAGTTCACGGGTGTAACAATCCTAAAAAAAATGAATAGGATCAAGACTTAGGATGTCAAGATTTAAGGTTAATAAATTAATTTAATTAATTGATAATTATTAATTTGATTAATAAAAAGGAAAATCAGATTTTCTTTATTTATTTTTAGTTAATTAAAATCCTAACTTTTGACTAAGTCTTAAATTTAGTCTCCTAATCCTAAGACAACTCTCTCCCTCACGTTTCTCAACTCTCTCACGTTCTCAATATCTTTCACGTTGGTTCTTCCAAAATAGCAACAAAAAAAATCAGAAATACATCAAGAGTTCTTCACACTTGAAGAACTCACAAGAATTTTTAAGTTAAAGACAAAGTAATCAAAACGACAAGGCTAGGAGAGGTTCATCGAGTAGGGGTAATTTGAAGTGAATTGATCGTGGTTTGAAGGAGTTTCCAGGCAGCCGCTTCAAGCTTGAACAACATAAAAAGGTATGGGTTTTCTCTCATGGAATTCTTTCTCCAAGAGTACTTTCTTTCGAACGTTTCTTAAACTCTTGAAAATAAGGTTGTTCCCCTTCGTATGTCCTTGTCCTTAGCTCCCAAACGATTTCATAGGATGGGCATGTTGTGCTGCTAGATTTAGGCATGATTTACGTGTTTATATTAAAAGCGAACATGTTTTATGTGAGGGAAATTACGAAACGATATTCGAAGTGCGAAAAAAAAATTGTGTGTGTGTGTGCATCGCGGCAGTGGCTTTATCCACTGTTTTGGGTCGATTTTACATAAGTTTATTTGGTGTGTTTTATGTATGTAATGTGTGTGTAATGTAATGTGTATTATGATGGAAAGTGTTGGATTGAATAACACTCTTTTAGCTATGTAAACTCATGAAAGAGATGACTAGATATAAGTGAAGAATGATAAGAAAATTTCCAGATTTCATACTCTTCCTAAATGTTAATTTCTGAGTTTTTAAAAAGGGAAATAAATAAGTGAGGTCAATGGGAATTGAACCCAAGACCTCACATGTAAATGAGGCTGAAAAATAAGAGAAAAACGTGAAGTAGCTAAGGGGAAAACGTGGCTGGGGGGATTCGATCCTGGCCCCTAACCAACGCAAAAAAAGAAAAAAATGAGAGGGGTGCTGGGGGATCGAAATCGCGACCCAGCAGCCCCCTCGCGAAAGATAAAAGAAAAAAAAAAGAGGGGTGCTGGGGGTTCGAAATCACGACCCAGCAGACCCCTCGCGAGAAACAAAAGAAGCAAGAAAATAAAGGGGGGCTGGGGGGTTCGAACTCGCGACCAGCCCCCTGCCCTCGCGAAAAAAAGGAGAAGAAAAATTAAGGGGAGGCGTGGGATTCGAACCCACGACCTCCCTGTAGGCGCGAAAGGAGGCTTCATTAAAAGAAAAAAAATAGAGGGGCTGTGGGGGTTCGAACCCGCCACCTCACAGCCCCCTCCAGCGAAATTCAACTAAAATAAAGGGGGTTGTGGGGGTTCGAACCCACAACCTCCCCTTTTGAAGTGAACTCTTATTAATTTAAAAATTAAAGAGGTGTGGGGGCTTGAACCCTCAACACTTTGATTAATTAAGAGGGAAATTAAAATAGAAAAATTTATCTTTCAATATAAGCGTGAGATTTAATTTAAAGTCTAATGTTATGAATGTTAGAAAATAAAATTTATGAAAAATACAAATGATATCCAAGTGATTCAAGATTTGGGGTTTCCTTGCCCAAACTTCCGTATTGATACATAAGTCATACGTTAACAAAATATCCAAGAATAATGCCACCTACTTAGATAAAAAAATCAAGATCTTGGTATATATACAAGATACATAAGTCTTGTACTACAAAATCTTAGGAATGTAAGAATCACTTAACGAACTATGAATGAAGCCCCATGGATTGTATGTATAGACACATAAGTCTAACATACGTTCAAAAGTAAGTGAACCTAAGATGTACGAAATGAAATGATGAACCCCAAAAGGGTTAAGTATGAGGGTAAGATACACCAAATGGCCAAGTGCATTGGCATATGATGAAATGAACATTCACGTAATAAGAGGTGATTAACTATGAAAAGTAAAGGTGCTAATGATGATGAAGGTAGTGACAACATGATATAAGGCTAATGTAAATGATGAGAACAATCTCAAATGAGCCTAAGAAAAGGTTACCAATACGTACTCATCTACGAGAGTGTAAGATAATGAAGAGACCAGTTTCTATGGACACTCTAATGAGAGTATTGAGCTTAACACACTCAATCAGAATGATGAGATAAGAAATCATCTAATGAGCTGTGATGTCCTCATAATAGAAGCCAGCTTCCATGACATATGAGATGAATGTAATGGAACTTTATACTGAGCACCGATAGACTAGCTATGAGCGGTGATGACTTCTTTCGGGAAGGGCGTAGGTTCACGTAACTCTCATGAGATGAGACTGTCCGGCCTGCCGGGTATGTGTCTCCTTATATCTCCTAGTCTTCGAACCAATACTGCTAATATAGGGATCTGGCGGGGTTAAATTCCCATGTACGCTGGCATGTTTTTGGGTCACCTTGGCCGGTGATTTCACCTCTTTTCGGTGTGGGGGAGACACTGGATTTCATGATGCTCACATGGTCTATGTCGGTTAAAGTTAAAGTTCCCAATGAATGAATGAGGCCAGCCTCAAATGAAGCACATAAAGAATTGAATGATACCGAAGGTGTTAGGGTAGGATAATCAAGAGGTGAGCTAGACTCAGGTAATAACATTAGGTTATTCCTGATCATTGCACAGCAAACCCGATGAAAGTCTTAAACTACACCCTAGGTATAGCTGGTGTTCACACTGGCCTATGAATGAAATGCAATGAAGTACGTATGAATGAATGAAGCAGACTCTGTGTTTGCTAATGAAGACTCCCTAGTTGAGGTCCCATATGTTGAGCCCTCATTTTGGAAAGTCTTAATGTTAAGTCCATGATTCCAAGGTATCATGGCATATGAATGAATGATACGAACGAAACTATGTGTTATGTGTTATGTGCTATGATATGTGCTATGTGAAGATGTTATGTGTTGTGTGCAATACGATATTTAATATGATGCATGTTACCCTCATGGCATGACCTTCCAAATCTCAAATTGGCAAGTCCACTGACTTGACTTCCAAAAATCATGTTGTTAGGAAAGAGCTATTCTTTCTCATGCATGTCCATGGTGTGTGCTTGCATATACCCGTACTTAGTACAAGTGTGTACTAACCCTATACATCTATACTATTTTAGGTGCAGGCACAGGTGGTTGATAGAGTTGCAGGATCATCGTTGCAGTTATCCGGACGTCAATATTCATCCGGAGTTTGGTAGGTCCTCATGCTTCGAGGATACTACTGTTTTATATTCTAGCGTAGTTTTAGAGTTGAGCTAGTGGAATATATTCCACTAGCGTTTCTTTCCTGCTTTTTGTTCAGACTTTGTATTTGGGCCATTTTGGCAATTATACAATTAAGACTTATGAACTATTTCTTTCAGTTGTTTATCTCTTTTATGTCAGATGGTTGACGATGAACGTTTATAAAAATTTAAGAATGTTTGGCAAGCATGTTTGAAGAACAAAAAGTTTCAAATTTTCTGCTAAAATTAACCTATGTAAAGCAAGTATGACGTAGGTAGGCTTGTCTGCGACCTCTGAGAGGTCAAGGAAGCCGGTCTCGTCTGGGGTCTAGATTCCGGACAACGGGTCTAACAATACACCAATAAGTTCTGGCCACATTTGTTTTCCTACATATATACACATAATAATTGATTATAATGAGAGAGAATAATATATTCTATATGTGTTATAATAATAACAGACATCGAGTTGAATTATGATATTTTTTTTTAAAAAAAAAATGAGAGTAGCGAAAGAGATTTTAAGGTGGAGAATAAAATCATTATCAATATAATATAATAGTTTAGGTAATTAACCAACTGAATTAATAAAAAAATTCAGAATTGAATAATTTACATCTTATTTGGCCAAATCTAAGAAAAGTCAATAATGAGTTCTTATTTTAAAAAGTATATTTTAGAGAATTGAAGTGTTTGATCATCAAGCATTCAAGAATAAAACGAGTGTTTTTAATTGTAGAAAAAAATTGTTTTTCTAGAAGCTAAAAAAAGAAAATTCCTTCAAAAGAACTTTATCTTCGCACATCAAGTTTGATTCAAATTCCTTTAGAAGTTCTATGACTTATGGTCCATCAATTTCTTTTCGTGCCATGAGAGTTTCAAAGGCTGTAAAAAAAAATCAACAGCAATTAGTGTATGTCTCATTTCAAGTTAGATTATCAGAAAATTGTGATGCCTAAAAATCTCTGTGACAGAGCCAATATTTTCACTAAGAGAGTCAATATATACATTTTCACTAAGATAGTCAATGTTTTCACTAAATAATGTAATTTTTCAACAAAGGAATGTCAATCTACAAGTCATTGAACAAGTCGCTCTTTCAAACCTGCTTTGCCGGTTAGTCACATTATATTTACAAGATCAAACTTTTTTTTTTTTATATATAGTATAAGCTAAATCCTTTTATGATAGCCCCACCACCACCACCACCACCACCACCCCACCACCACCCCTCCCCACACCCTCAACCCCCATATTGCAAAAATATATATATAAATCATTTACAACTCTAATAATATTCTTTCATGCGTGTATATAATATATAGAGAGAGAGAGAAAGAGAGGTACTAACAAGTTGCAAGAAGAAAGAAAACAATGATGTGAGCAAACTTTGACTCCATTTTGTTTTAGTTGTAAAGAGTAGAAGAAATTGAGTGAATTTGTAAGAGTGCACCTCACAAATTTATTTCAGAGGCTGCCTTCATTGTAGTGAGGTACTACATACTAGTAATGTCTAACAACCACATGTTAGAACAATTTGAAGATAAAGGAAAAAATTATTATATTTTGATATACGATACATGGGGAGGGACAGTGAAAATTGAAAACACGTTTAATGTGTGTGTGTTTGGGAAGGGGGGGGGGGGCACATATGGTTACTGTTATTATGTATATTATGAATTGGATAGGGTGAAGCGGGAGATTTGATTTTATAGTCGTTTATAAATATTTTCTAGTTTATGGGTTCTTTTAATTTTATTTTATAGGATATTGTTAGAAAATAACATAGAAGATTTATAAATATATAAAATACTTGTTGGATTGTAAGCTCATTTTTTTTAAGAAAATTAAAAATGTAAGTAAATTTAGGTAGGGGTATGTATCAGTCGGTTCAGTTTGATTTTATCTATTATCGATTCAGCTAATCGATTTTTTATTTTTAAATATGCTAAACCAATAACCAAATCAATAAGACTTTTATTGGCTTTTGATTTATCGATTTTGATCCTTAATGATTCAGTTTTGGTCCTTTCATTGTAGTGAGGTACTACATACTACTGGTGTCTAACAACCAAATGTTGAACAATTTGAAGATAAGGAAAAACAATTATGTTTTGAAGGGAGACAGTGAAAAGTGATTCACGTGCAGCTTCAAAGAAAGTACAAAAATTGTTCGTGTTATATGGTCTCGAAGATGTAAAAGTCTCAAAGAGGAAGATACAGAGCGATTGATTTCTGAATTCATATGAATCCACTACTTTAAGGATAGATCTCATCCAAACATATATACATTTTACCAGTAAGAAAGAACAAATACAGATTTGGTAAAATAACAAGAAGAAGAAAAAAAAAGATATAGAGAAGTAGTAATTATACAAACTAGTTTTCAAATCGTAATCGATTATATAGATTCTTGATATTCTTGTGCAAAGGAATATATTTATATATATATATATACTTTGTTTTACTTGATTTTCAATGTTTTATAATTTTTGTATGCTAATTTAAAGGTAAATAGTATTTCATTTATCTCAATGTGTTTATGTGGCAACATTGGATATAAACTTTTAATTTTTTAAAATGATATTTATATACTTTGAAAACTACAACAACAAAAAAGTAGTATGATTCATAAGAAATTCATTTCCTCACAAGACAATACGAAATCTAATGCCGCAAAATTTATTTGCCAAATGCCAACCAAAGATTATTTTACTCTCCCATCCCTCAATTTATCGTTAGTCAAATAATTCAAATATGCAATTATTGGCTAACGACTCCAATTCCTATTTGGAGATTTTATTCTCCTTTTTTTTAAAAACACAACCAAATTAAATTGTATCATTTAATTTCTCTATTTATTTTTATTTGTCTATCCATATTCGTTGATATATTGGAATAATTTTTGAATAATATGTACATAGATGAAATCGATTTTCTCAATATTGTATTCATTGATACATGTTTGACAACATGCAGATAAGGGACAAAATGTTTTTTTTTTTTCTTTAAAGAAACTAATTAGGAAAAGACTTTTTTTTTTAGTTTATTATTCGATATTTAATATATGTCTTGAAGTTCAATTAATAATGAATTTTTTTTTATATTTTTGTCCAAATCTTAAAGCTATAATTAAAGATGGATACATACTTATCTTTTCTCACCTATAATGATATCTTTGTTTACTATTAATTCCCCAAGACCCTAACCTTAATTTGTTCCAAAGAGATTATAACACATTGTCACGTTTCATGTTTATGAGAATCTGATAATTTGATTTTATGATATCAAGTTAAAATCAAATAAACAGACGTTAGATCCGCCTCAGTTATTAAGCCACGTTTATTTATTCCATTATATATATAGAAAGAGTACATGGAGACATTATAATCAACATGAACCCTAATTATTTTTAACATGTGGCTGCTTAATTACTTCAATAATCCATTAATTAAGCCACTCTAGGAATTTGTACAACATCACCCAAAATGTTATCAAAAAGACGAACTCGATCACATCGATAATCCTTTGTAACTGGAGAACCATTCAATAATATTTGAACATTTACGAGTGAATTTTCCTTCTCAATTATTTCCTTAGCAAGCTTTGTTGGTACACCAATAAGTTCTGGCCAGAATTGTTTTCCTACACATACACATAATAATTGATTATAATGAGAAAAAGAATAATATAATATGTGTTATAATAATAGCAAATATGGAGATGATATTAAAGTGCGTAACCAAGAAGTCTACATGCTCTGATACCATATTGAAGAGTATAAATATTTCATCTAAAAGTTTAAGTTGTTAGAGAGAGATTTCAAGATAGAGAATCGAATCTTTATTACCAATAACATAAAATTTAGGTAATCAACCAACTGAACTATTAAAATTTCTCAAGAATTGAATGATCTATATCTTGTTTTGCCATTCTTATTTTTTTTAAAATAAATTATTTTATAGCATTGAATCATCTGATCAAGCATTTAAGCAAAAAACAAGCATTAGTAGAAAAAATTGATTATTTTTTAGAAGCTAAAAAAAAGTAATCCTTTAAAGGAATTTTACCTTTGCACCAAGATTCGGATTCAAATTCTTTTAGAAGTTTTATGACTTCTGGCCCATCACTTTCTTTTCGTGCCATAAGAGTTTCAAAAGCTGTCAGAAAAAATCATTTCAATAGCAATTAGTGAAAATATTATCTTTATAAATTCAACTAAATATTATTCGTTATATTTTAACATGTTATAATTATAGTGAACTCCTTAATAATTTTAGCTTATTAATCTATCTTTCACGAATGATTGTTTTTAGTTGCTCTTTTAAGTATCATGCTAATAGTGTAACATTTTTTTACCTTATTATTTATAGTGCATTTTCTCATTTCAAGGTAGATCGTCAAAATATTATGATACACTTAGAAATATATGGGCACAAGCAAAGATAAAAGGAAATTCATCAGAACTCAGGAGGATCTAACATTTTCTCTAAGAGAGTCAATATATATATAATGAATTTTTTCCAGCAAAGGAGTGTCAATAGACAAGTCATTGAACAAGTCGCTCATTTGAACCTCCTTTTCCGCTCAGTTACATTATATTTACAGGATCATAACTTTTTTTTTATAATGTGTATCTAGTATATGGTCAACCCTTTATAAAAGTTCTTCTCCATCACCGGCCCACCCACTCATACCGCAAAAGAAATATAAATCATTTACAACTCTAATAATATTCTTGTATGTGTATGTGTATATAATATGTAGAGAGAGAAAGAGAGAGCTACTAACATGTTGCAAGAAGAAAGAAAAGAATGATGTGAGCAAACTTTGCCTCCATTTTGTTTTAGTTATAAAGAGTAGAAGGAAGTGAGTGAATTAGTATGAGTTCATCACATAAATTTATAGGCAGAGGTTGCCTTCAGTGTAGTGAGGTGCTAGTGTATAACAACCACATGTTGAACAATTTGAAGATAAAAGAAAAAATTGTTGTGTTTTGATTTTTTAATTATATACTAGAAGTGAGGGGAGACAGTGAAATGTGAACTTCATGTAATGTAGTTTATAATTATAGGTACTTGATATTGATATATTGTGTACCTAATTATTATGCCTTTCAACCATGCATACATTTACATGCTCTTTATATATGTTTACAATTTTCAGTCAATTATTTTCTTCTCTCCAAAATAAGTATTATTTAAATAAAATCATGTTTATTCTTCAAAATGCAAGTTAAAATTTGCATAATTTGAATCTCGAATAGCTAAATATCATTTGAGATGGAAAGCATATTTAATATCTTACGATAATTAGCTCTTATTTCATCTAATGATGAATTATAATAAGAAATATTTATTAAGAGTTATTTAATGAAAACTTTTTAATAATTTCACAGCTAATTTTTTTTATTATTGTGATGGAAGGAAGGAAATATAAAGAAAAAACTAAAAAAGAAATGATACCAAAAGTAAAATTGTTATGCTCCCCTAATGACATGTTCTAATTTATAAGTTATATTGTCAGCATATAAAACACATAAAAAAAAATGTGTTACAATTGTAAGATTTTTTTTTAATTGATTTATTGCTCCCAAGTATTCTGCCTTTCAATTTATTTAGTTTCATGTGAATCCAATTACCAACCATGCATTTATTCTGTGGATATCTACAAAATTTTATTATGCAACTGAAAAATTGTTTCTTTCTTTTGTATTTTTATAATAAATTAATACGAGGAATTTTATAATGAGCAATTTTTACGTATAGCAAATACAAAAATTATATTTATACATTTTAGTTATAGTTTACACAATTGTACTTTATAGCAAATTTTGCTATGATATTTTCGTGTAATGATCCGAATTGTAATTTTTAAAAATTCGAATTATTCTATAATTACGGTTATTTAGTTAGTGGGTATTTATTTATTAAATAATTATTTTTATTATTATTTGATGGTTAATGGATCAAGTTCATATTACATTTAGGGGTCGTTTGGTACAAATATCAATAATGTAGAGATTAATAATGCAGGGATTAGTAATGCAGGGATTGATAATGCAGGGATTAGTAATGCAGGGATTATTTTTATCAAGTGTTTGGTTCATTGTTTTTTACCTAATTTTGTGTGTGGTTTAAAAGTTTACAAAAAATTTCTTTCCAATTATACCCTAGAGTTATTATGATATTTTATATTTCATGTAATTAGTCAATGTAGATAATTAACCGACGATATTATTTTTATAACATTTTTAACTAGCTATGAGAATAAAAATTTTATTGTCATGTTCACTATTTCCTCACTTAAATTATTTGAGAGTAAATAATTGTCATCTTAATAAGTTAAAGTTAATATCTCAAAAGATCACACAACTATAATGATTTATAAAGAAAATTTATTGAACTTTGATTTGTATCAATAAATTTTAAAAAACTCTTTATCATAAAATTAAAAAAAATAAAATATAGCAAAATAAATAAAACTATTTTTATACTAGAGAAGAGTGTGTATATATACATATACATGCTCTTGTTTTAGACTACTTGTGTAATGTTTAATGAACTTTTGTTAAAAGACAATATTTTACTTATGAATTGTTCTTAAATTCATACATCAACATAATTAGCATATTAGTCGGATTATAATATTTTATATTAATCATAAATAGATTAGATAACTCATATTTTAGAAACAATTATATCTAAATGATAAAATTTGTAAGCTAATTTATTTAAATAAATTTATTAGTATAAATATAAAATATAAAATATAAAAATAAAATATAAAATAAACAAAATGATTAAAAGGATTTGAGGGATATTTTTTACTTTACCTAGATTAGTACCATGGTATTAGAGCTAATACCACCAAATGGAAGGTATTAGTTATACACCCTCTAATACCATGTAGGGTGCATAACTAATCCCTGGATTGATAATACATAGACCAAAATTCCTACCAAACATAGTATTAAATAATACAATAAATAATACTTAAATTATTTCTCCTAATACTCCCTACCAAATGACCCCTTAATACCCTTACCACTAAGCCCATGTATTAAAAATAAATTAGTGAATTGTCAGTTAAAACAAACAATTAAAATTAGAAAAGAATATATTTATATTTGGTTATATATAGAATGATAATTAATGGAAGTCATATTGTATTCACTAATGATAATTATTATATAATGGATAAATTGGGAAGAATGGATGTAATATTAGATAAGTTGAGGTTATATATTGTTGGTGCTACATGAATGTGGGGGGAGCAAACCTTGACTTCAATCATTGGTAATAATTGAGATTATAAAGTGATAGTACAATGACTAAAGGGTAAGATGAATTAAATATTATATAAAAGATATTAAGGTTGTAGTCTTAATCTTAGACTTGAGTTTGAGAAATACGAGTGTGAAATATTATTGGCATCAAGATTAGGAACATGATTATAGATTTGAGTGAGTTTTTTGTGTATAGACTAGATGACTAGTAATATAGGTGTTGCAGGTTTTGAAATCTTATTGTGGTTATTTGTTTGAGTAGATTGCTTGAGTTGGAAGTTAAACGAATTGGGATGGCTCAAGTCGCGGATGGTCATTCGATTATTTGAGGTATGTGGATTTCTAAACTCTTGTTAAGTTTATGAAATTCGGGTATTTCTTTGTGGTATTTGTTTGGAGTAATGAGATTTGGTGAAGGGTTAACTTGTCTACCTTGATTAATTCTAATGATAAAAAATGAAATAATAAAAGACAAAGTGATTAATTATTTTTGTATTTTTCCTCCTGTGTTTCTAAGACATTTCATGAAAAGATCCAAAAAGTTATAATAATGTTTTTGTCTAAATTAGAATAAATTTTGATAAATTAATATCCTAGTCAGAAAATTTTCATTTTAGGAAAAAGAAATTACGTAATAGGAAGACGCCACCTAATAAATAATAATAATAATAATAATAATAATAATAATAATAATAATAATAATAATTAAGATTAAAAAAGAGGATGTTAGTATACATAAAATAACTTTAAAAGGACATTATTTGAATGAGATTTTTTACTATTGGTCTTTTTGTGAATCACAAATATAACTGGATAAGTAATTTAATTTATTTCTAAAAATATCAATAAAATTACCTCAACGTAAACGGGGAAACAAAACAAACTTAATTAATTTATTGGTAATTTGTCTTCTTTGTTTTACATCTAAAATTCAAACTCAATATTTTTGCATATTATCATTTTGTTTACGTTTTTAATTTCTTATTAAATATCTGATCTCATTTTTAAAATTCAATTTAATATATATAAAAAGAGAAAAACTTTTTTATATTCGAGACTCAAATTTGATATTTTTTTAATATTTTTAAAATTTATATATTTGTTTCTCAACGCTTTTGGTAAGTACCGAGTTATTAAGTCATCTATTATTTTATACATGATAGGTATCGAATTGCTAAGTCATTATTCTATTCTCAACAAATCTAACTAATAAAAATTGAAAGTGGGGGAATTTCAGAAAATGACATGGCACGTTTTATTTATGTTTTCAAAGTCTTTCTCAATGCATTAGATATACACTGAATTAGCTATAATGACAAGGAAAAAACAATATAAAATGAAATTTTAAAAAAATTACTAGAAAAAATAGAGATGATGTAGTCCCTAGCTATATATGAAATGTTTTTATTGATGAATGATTTTGTAAGCAATAGAGACGGATTTAAGAGTTAAATGTTATAATTTTAAATTTATGATAACAGATTTTAAATAATAATACATGAGTTTAAAATTTTAATTTAAATATATATATTTAATGAATTTTAAAATAAATATAAAATTTATGATAAATCTATTGAATTTGATTTTAGGTAAAAAAAATCGAATAAATCAGGTAAACTATTGAGACGAAACAACACATCCATCTATTAGTTTTAAAAAACGATAAGATATATACAAACCTTAGAGTATACCATAGGGCATTAGTATATCATTTATAATAGTTTGCGAATATATTTTTTATTTTTTAATTAAATATATAATAAACAAAATCATTCTTATTCTTTTTACAACACTGATAATTCTCATTGTTTATCAAGTTGGTGGTTGAAAAAAGAAAAACAAAAGGAGAAAAAGAAAGAGATAGTGTTTTTATATAAAAAAACTATGGTCCCCTATAAAATGTTTTTATTTACTAGTTATTTTGTCAGTATATATAGAACATACAAAAATGTTATTTATAAATATAGGTACTTGACATTGATATAATGTATCGAATTATTAGACCTTTCAACCATGCATGTATTTACACTTATTCTTTATGTTTTCAATTTTCGCTCGTCGATATTCATTGTATTATTTTCTTTGCTTCAGAATAATAGTACTTATTTAAGTAAAAATCATGTTTATTAAAAAATAATAAATACAATGTGTAGTTTATTATTACTTCCTCTAGCCTTTTATGAATGTTAAAAAAGTATTATATAATGCAATTCTTCTCATGTCAATATAAGTAAAGTTTTCAGGATTTGCATTTTAAATAACTAAATTTCACTTGAGATAGAGCGCGTATTTGATATCTTATAATAATTATTTTATCTAATGACAAATTATCATAAGAAATATTTATTATGAGCTATTTCATGACAAACTAATTACAATTTCATAGCTAACTTTTTATATTTTTATTGAGATGGAAGGAAGGAACATAAAAGAAAAAACTAAAAAAAAGAGATGAACCAAACGTGAAATTGCTATGGTCCCCTAATGACTTGTTCTTATTTATGAGTTATTTTGTCAGTATATAAAACACATAAAGAATATGTTATAATTATTTGTATTTTATATATTGATATATCCTCTTAATTATTCTGCCTTTCAATTTATTTAGTTGCGTGTAAATCCAATATACCAATCATGCTTTTACTCTTTAGATATCTCTGATATTTTATTATGTAATTGACAAAATTATTTCTTCTTTCGTATTTTTATAATAAATTAGTAAGAGGAATTTCTTTTAAACCAAAACAAAAAAAGAAAAAAAAAAGAAAGAGGAATTTAGGTTAAAAAAAAGTTAATGATCACCATTTGAGTGAAAAATATTTTGATTTTATGAATTATATTCGGATCTTTTGATACCGATCGAAAGTGGATTTATTTTGTTATCTTTGTAAAGAAATGAAAAAAGAATCAAATATATATATATTTATATAGAGTAATTTTATCTTTTACTTAGAAAGTTTTAGACTCATAATTCTACTGCTACTCAAATGATTCAAATATGCAAATATTGGCTAACGACCCCAATTACCTTTTGGACATTTTATTCTCCTTCTCGAAAAAACACAATCAAATCAACTAGATTTTTTAATTTCTCAATTTATTTTATTTGTTCATCCAAATTCTTTGATACATTGGAATAATTTTTTGTCACGATTCAAAAATGGACGTGATGGAACTCCTCTTTTTTCACCAAAACGAGTCAGCCTAAACCTCAACCATCCCAATAAAGTGCAGAAAATAAACTATAATTAAGAGTCTCATACTTTATATTAATGCGGAAATTCATAATCACTTAAATATACCCCAAGACCTGGTTGTCACGCGTACAAGCCTATAAAGTATTACAATTAAATCAAAAGAAAATGACAAGTCTCATATGATATTGTTTCTAGAGTAGAACAAGATCATAAACATGATTAAGAAGGTCTGCTAAGATGACAAACAACTACCTCACAGATCTCCAAGAAACCTCAGAAAAGAAGAGAATATATCACAAAGTTCCAGGCTAGTAACCTACAAAAAATTGTTGAAGCAAGGGGTGAGCACCAAACCACACGATACTCAGCAAGTAAACTCCTAAACACAAGCTAAAGGAATACAATACTGGTACTTCTTACTACCCTAACCAAACCTTTACAACTACAACCTGCATAAAAATCAACCCAACCTAACAATTCACAATTTACAAAGTATATAGCTCAACAACAACACTCTAACAATTTCATATCCTGAACAACAACACTCTAACAATTTCATATCCTTAACAACAACACTCTTACAATTGTATATCTTCAACAACAAAACTCAAACAGTTTCATATCCTCCATAACAACACTCTAACAATTGCATATCTTCAACAACATGCTCAATATTCATCAGTCACAAGCTCCACAGAAAGGCACTCACAAGATCAACAACACACAAGATCAAGTTCATCAATAATAAGAAGTGCAATGCAATGAAATGCAATATCAAGTATAGTGATGCATGTTTGACCTAATGATACACACCCGTTGTCTCTCAGCCCGAGACCCATGGGGAACATATCTGTCCATGCATATATCGCGGTGTGTGATACAATCCTCGATAATAGTAACCATCGTGGCGCACCATACGTACCTCGAAATATATAGTATCCATCGCGGTGCGAAATATGACCTTCAAAATGGTACATCCTCTTTAATTTCTTATTATTTTTCATCTCACATAACACTTGTCACAACTATGTCTCAGAACAATGCAAATGACATGTTCACACGAATGAGGAGAGTGACCATTTTCATAACATTGCAAAATTCACAACAACACAAATATGATATCAAATCAACAATGATTCAACAAGCCTTCAAACCTTTTCTCAACACATCACACATAAAATCACATTGTCTTTTATTACCCCTTTTTCATTATAGAATTAATCAATTGGACAAGTCAACCCATCACCAAGTCTAATTAGTCCCAAACACATACCACAAGGAAACACACACATTCCATACACTTAACAAGGGTTTAGAAATCCACTTGCCTCAAATAAACGAATAATTACTCCGGGACTTGAGTTTTCTCCTTTCGTTGAGCTTCCAAACCAATGCAATCTATTCAAGTACATAGTCACAATAAGTTTCCGACACTAACAACACTCATGTCATATAGGTTTATCTTAGACCCAAAAGCTTGCCCAAATTTATAATTAAGTTCCTAAGTCTTGATGACCATTAACTTATCAATTGTCATATTTTTCAAGTTTCAAGCCTACGATTAAATCATAATTTCTCCAAACACTACAATCCTAATAACTTTGTTATAATATATACACTCAATATTGAATTTACATATCTTAGTATATCAAACTTGAATCTTCATATGAAAACTATAAGAAAAATTCAAAAATCAATTATATAGAGATTTCCAGAACCCTCGAACTAAGCCAAAACCATTTGCACCCATAATCTCCCTTTGAATTCACTTATTATCATATTATATTCTTGATGAGGCAATCATTAGTCATCATGGCATCATCATTGACCACATACAATTTGATTGCTTCAACCTTCAGCCATTAATCACAATTCACCTAATTTAATTTACACGATAATTTTTTCAATATCCTTTCTATCTATTCATATAATATTAGTGCTAATGGTATCACCAATCAATAACAAATTTGGGTAAACAACATTAAAAAATTTAATATGACCTATATTGTCGTGGTTAACTTAGTGATGCCGCACAACCATCTTTGTCCACTAACCTTCTTTTGACACATGGGCCTTAGAGTATTAACTTAATATTTGGACTTTGACCTATTAAGTTCCAACTAAATAAATAATGTTTTAAATATATATACTTATCAATCAAATAACTGTAGTTATTAAATAGTTTAAAATTCTCAAATCAACTTCACCGATTGATCATAAAATTACTCGGGGCAAATATCGAGAGGGTAAAACTATAACTTTATGATAATGATCAAAATTAACGTTACGAGTCATTATATTTTTGAATGATAAATACATCAATGACATTGATTTTCTTCATGGATACACGTTTGACAATTTGTAGATAAGGGACAAAATGTTCTTTACCTTAACGTCACTAATTAGGACAAAACTATATATTATTTTTTATTTTATACACATAATGTGAAGAAGGACAGGAAAAGTTGAATTCAAATTAATATGTGGGGACATCCACTATCCATTGATACTACTATTTTGTAAATTATGAATTCGAAAAAAATGAAATGGGAGAACTAATTTTATAGTCATTTATAAATATTTTTTTAGTTTAATTTATGGTTTTTGTAATGGAGACTGCTAAAAAGATAACATAGAAGATCTTGATTATGCTTAATGAAAAAATTTCTTCTTTACCCAATAAAAAGAGGCTTAGGAAATTATTATGCTGTTTTTTTATTGTCTTTTAAATAAACTTTTGGATTGAAATGAAGTAAAATCCGTTTAAAGTGTTTCTTCTGCTCATTTTTAATTATCATATTTTGACTTGTCACACTCATTAAGAAAATAATACTTGATAAAGATATTTAATCAAACTTTAAAATGATGTCTTGAAAATTTATTTGAAAAAAAAAGATATTTAACGCTGAAGGTAAAATATAGTAAAAGTTATTATCTTTTTTTCATATGTCAAAAATAACAAATAAAAAGGAAAAATTATTTTAAAAATAAGTGGCTATTAAAAATGAACTAATGGAGTAGTTGAAAATTCTAAAATTGAAACTTCTTTCATTTAAAAGAAAACTCAATAAAATTGCCTCAAAATAGGGGGAAACCAAAAAAACTTCTTTGATATCACTACAATAAAATAACTTTTAGTGACATTAAATATTGACATTAATAATAAGTGTTAAAGCCTTTACCGACATTAGTTAAGTGTCATTATAAGCAATTGCTAAAGGCTTTAGGGACATATACAAAGAGTGACAATTGCCGATAAAAATACATATTTAGCAGCAATTAAGAATTAATTGCCGCTAATGATCATTTTTATTGTAGTGTTTATTGGTAATTTGACTTCTTTATTTTCTAAAAACAAGGCTAGCTATATTTCATATTTTTCTCGATTGTATATGATTATTTTTGTTTATTTTTATTTCAATTTTTTATTTGGTATTTGATATCGCTTTGGAGTTGAATCAATAGGAGTTTATGTTGGGGAGGTTTTTTTTTAAAATCAATGCTCAAATTCAAAACTTTTAATTGAAAATGAATACATATTTATCTTTCCACACATATAATGATATTTTTGTTTGCTATTGGTCTCTCAACCTTCTTAATTTGTTTCAAAGAAAGTATAACATACTGTCACGTTTTATTTTTAATTTTTGGGGTGGGGGTGGGGAGGGAGAGGGGGGACTAGTTTGATAATTATAATTCAAATCCTAGCTACCACACATTAATTAGAGATATAGAGCGATTGATTTTTGAAATTATGAGAACTCAATATTTTAAGAATAAATCTTATCTAAAAATATACACGTTATCAACAAGAAAAAGCAAATACAAACTGACAAAATAACAAGAAGAAAAAAAAGAAGTAGTGAAGGAATAACACCTAACAAATACTCTTAATTGAAAAATTATAATTTATATACACGATAAAATATTAATTGTTGTGGATAAATAATAAACTTCCAATGTCTCTGAAGAAAGACTCATGAAATTATTCAATTAAGACAAACAACTAACATATGTGTCAAATCAAAATCATACGAACAAAGTAATGCACAATATGTAGAAGAATTTAATTAAGGAAAGTACATTTAATTAAGCCACACTTATTTATTCCATTATGTATAGTAAGAGTACATGGGTAAATTATAATGAAAATACATGAACCCTAATTATTTTTTCACATGTGGCTGCTTAATTACTTCAACAATAATCCATTAATTAACCAACCACAGGAATTGATAAAGCAACATCCAAGATGTTTACAGCAATACGAACTCGATAACACCTAAAATCTGCTGTGACTGGAGAACCATTCAATACTATCTGAACATCAGTTATGAATGGATTTTCCTTAACAATTATTCCCTTAGCATAATGTGCTGGTACACCAATAAGTTCTGGCCAACGTAATTTTCCTACATATACACATAATTAATTAATTATAATAAGAGAAAGAAATTAAGAACAAGAATAATATAGTATTATAGTTTATATGTGTTATTGAATCTTGATATTTACTTTTTAAAAAACATGGGAATAGCGAAAGAGATTTTAAGGTGGAGAATCGAATCGTTATCAATAATGTAATATTTTAGGTAATTAACCAATTGAATTAATAAATTTTCAAGAATTAAATAATATACATCTTGTTTGGCCAAATCTTTGAAAAGTCAATAATGAGTTCTTGTTTTTTTTTTAAAGTATATTTTAGAGAATTGAAGTGTTTTTAATAGTAGAAAAAAAAAATTATTTTTGAGAAGTTAAAAAAAGAAAATTCCTTTAAAAGAACTTTACCTTTGCACATCAAGTTGGATTCAACTTCCTTTAGAAATTCTATGACTTCTGGTCCATCAATTTCTTTTCGTGCCATGAGAGTTTTAAAGGCTGTCAAAAAAGATATTTCAATAGCAATTAGTGTATTTCTCATTTCAAGTTAGATTATCAGAAAATTATGGCACAAGCAAAGGTTATAAATTAAGAAAAGATAATTTGATCAAACTATTTTTCATATAATTCCGGTTAGTCACGTTATATTTACAAGATCAAACTATTTTTTATGTATATATAGTATAAAGTAAATCCTTTGTGAAAGTCCCCTCTCCCTCCTCCCACACTCAAGCCCCATATCGCAAAAGAAAATATAAATTCTTTACAACTCTAATAATATTATTGCTATATATATATATATAGAGAGAGAGAGAGGAACTAACAAGTTGCAAGAAGAAAGAAAACAATAATGTGAGCAAACTTTGACTCCATTTTCTTTTAGTTGTAAAGAGTAGAAGGAATTGAGTGAATTTGTATGAGTGTATCACATTAATTTATAGGCAGAGGTTTTTCTTCATTGAAGTGAGGTACTACATACTAGTGATGTCTAACAACGACACGTTTAATAATTTGAAGATAAAAGAAAAAATTATTATGTTTTGATATTTTTATTAGATTACATATAAGAAGTGAAAGAGGACAGTAAAAATTGAATTTACGTATAGAATGTGGGGTACATATCATACACACTGATACCAGTAATCGATATTATGTATTGAATAAGGGTGAAACGGGAGATTTGATATTAAAATCGTTTATAAATTTTTTAATTATATTTGTTTTTTTAAATTTAATTTAGAAGAGATTGTTATGAAATTAAATAACGTAGAAGATCTATAAATATATAAAGTGCATGTTGGATTCAATTTTTTAAGAAAATTTAAATTGTAAGTGAATTTAGGAGATCATTTTCCTCCACAGAAATTGAAAATATAATTCTTTTAATTATTATGTTTTAAAAGGGGAATAATTTTATGAACTTTTGGATTTAAATGAAGGATTATCCATTTAGAGTAGTTGAAAGTTTTAAAAGAGATACTTCTTTCATTAAAAATATCAATAAAATTACCTCAAGATAAAGAGGGAAACAAAACAAACTTAATTAATTTATTGGTAATTTGGCTTCTTTATTTTATCACAAGGCTAGCATAACTATGTATATGTTGGGTTATCAGGTGATTAGGGTGTCATGCTAAAATTTATAATTGTAAATCGTATGGTCGATAAATCAGACGAGAAAAACTTATACGAAAAATTTAATATATATTATATAAAAACTAATATAAAAGAAAATATTATAAATTATTGAGAAAATACATATCCCCATAAATAAAACTTTTAAACGTCTACATTGTGGAAGTTATTGTGTTTTGCTATGAGAATAGAGATATTCAATTTATAGATCTCCAAACTTTTCCTTTAAGGAAAGAATAAACCAAATATGAAAAAATATGATATTTTTCTTTCAAGAAAAGTATAAAATATTTATGATAATATTTTAATTTTTCTTTTTGGAAAAAACACTTCAAATAAGATTAAAAAAATCAGAGCAAAACTTTAACAGTATTCTTCTCAATTGCGTATAATTATTTTTGTTTATGTTTTTTAGTTTCTTATTTATTATTTGATCTCCTCTTTGGAATTCAATGACTTAAATTCAATATTTTTGTCGATATTTTAAAATTTTATATACTTCTTTCTCAATGCCTTTGGCATATATACACACTGCATTAGCCAAGAAATAAAGGAATAAAATGTTATATGGGGAAGGTATCGACTAACTAAGTCATCAATAATTGATGATATATTCTCAACAAATCTAAAAAAAAAAAATTAAAAACAAAAAAAATAAAGAGAAAATTACGCGGCTAAACAAACTTATACTATTTAATTACTCATCATAGCTATAATTTGCTATAATTACCACTCGTGACTAACATTATATATTAATTACGTGGGCTGACTTCGAGTTTGTACAATTAGTCATGTTTGTATATGTGTAATTCACCAAGATATACAAATACATATGTATAATATACAATTTTTAACCTATATACATATATAATTCACCTCTCTCCCACTCTCTGCCCTCTCTAGCTTGCCTCTCTCCTCTCTCTCTCTCAATCTCGCTCGCCTCTCTCCTCCCTCTCCCAATCTCGCTTGCCATTTATACAAATGTATATCTATAATATATAGTTATATACAATTATATACATATACAATTCACCTCTCTCCCACTCTATGCCCTCTCTCTCTCGCCTCTCTCGATCTCGCTCACCTCTCTCCTCTCTCTCTCAGTCTCGCTCGCCTCTCTCCTCACCTCCCAATCTCTCTTGCCATATATACAAATATATATGTATAATATACAATTATCTAAGCAATATACAGATACATTCACCTTTCTCCCACTCTTTTCCCCCTCTCTCTCGCCTCTCTCCTCTCTCTCCCAGTCTCGCTCGCCTCTCTCCACCGTATAACATGTAGCTACAAATTATAATTATCAAACTATAGCTATAGAGAGTAATTAATTATTTTTAAGTGGCTATATGTGAAAGTTAAAGGTAATTTTTGTCTAGTAAAAAGTGGGGGAAATTCAGAAAATGACATGGCACGTTTTATTTATGTTTTCAGTCTTTCTCAATGCATTAGATCGATATACACTGAATTAGCTATGAAATGTTTTTATTGGTGAATTGTTTTGTAAGTAATAGAGACGAATTTAGGAGTTAAATGTTATGATTTTAAATCTACGGTAATGGATTCAAATAATAGTATATGAGTTTAAAATTTTAATTTAAACATATATGAATTTCAAAACAACTATAAAATTTATGATAAATCTATTAAATTTCATTTTAGGTAAAAAAAATTGAATAAATCAAGTAAACTATTAACACAAAATCACGTGTCCATCTATTAATTTTATTAGACGATAAGGTATATATAAACCTTAAAGGCTTAAAGTATACCATAGGACATTGGTATATCATTTATAATAGTTTAAGAATATTATTTTTCATTAAAAATATAATAAACAAAATCATTCTTATTCTTGTTACAACACTGATAATTCTCATCCTTTATCAAGTTGGTGCTTGAAAAAAGAAAAACAAAAGGAGAAAAGAAAGGGATATTTTTTATATAAAAAAAGACTATGGTCCCTATAAAATATTTTTATTCACTAGTCATTTTGTCAGTATATATATAGAACATACAAATAATTATTGGTACTTGATATTGATATATTATTTCTAATTATTAGATCTTTCAACCATGCATGTATCTACACATACTGACCGTTTATGTTTACAATTTTCGCTCGTTGATATTCAATTGTACAATTTCTTTTTGCTTCAAAATAAGTATACTTATTTAAGTAAAAATCATGTCTATTAAAAAACTAACAAATATAATGTGTAGTTTATTACTTCCCCTAGCCTTTTTTTAATGTTAAAAAAATTATTGTATAATGCAATTCTTCTCATGTCAATATAACTAAAATTTCCATAATTTGCGTCTTAAATAGCTAAATTACACTTAAAACAGCAAGCGTATTTGATATCTTATAACAATTATTTTATCTAATGACAAATTATCATAAGAAATATTTATAATAATAATTTCACTGCTAATTTTTTTATATTTTTAATGTGATGGAATGAAGGAAACATAAAGAAAAAAACTAAAACAAAGATGATACCAAACGTAAAATTGCTATGGTCCCCTAATGACATGTTCTTATTTTGTCACTATATAAAACACATAAAAGAATGTGTTATAATTATATGTATTTTTTATATTGATATATTGCTCCTAATTATTCTGCCTTTTAATTTATTTAGTTGCGAGTGAATTCAACATACCAACAATACATTTACTTTTTAGATATCTCTGATATTTTATTATGTAACTGACAAAATTATTTCTTCTTTCTTATTTTTATAATAAATTAGTTAGAGGAATTTCTTTTAAACCAAAAAAAGAAGAAGAGGAATTTGGGTAAAAAAAAAGTGATATTTTTATATATACAAATACAAGGACTAGAATAGAGCAGCCCTCAAATTTAATGATTACCATTTGAGTGAAAAATATTTTGATTTTATGAATTATATTTTAGATTTTTTGGTATCGATTGAAAGTGGAGTTATTTTGTTAACTTTGTAAGGAAATGGAAAAAAGATCAAATATATCTCTATTTTATATGAGTAATTTTATTTCATATAAAAAGTTTCGACTCATAACTCTATCGTTAGTCAAATAATTCAAATATATAATTATTGGCTAACACTCCCAATTCCCTTTTGGAGATTTTATTCTCATTTTCGAAAAAACACAACTAAATCAACTAGTATTATTTAATTTCTCTATTTATTTATTTATTTATTTCATCCATATTAGTTGATAAATTGGAATAATTTTTGAAAATGATAAATGGGTGTACACCACCGGGATGGTTCGGTTTTTTTAAAAATCAAACCAAACCATTTGTATCGGGTTAAAAAATATATAAATCAAACCAAACCAATAATAGTCAGATTTTTTTAATTTCGAGTTTTTTCGGGTTATTCAATTTTCTCGGGTTATTCGGGTTTTCTCGGTTTATTTTTTATAAAGACTAAAGAGCTTGTGTTCTTTCAGTGATTTAAAGAAATCAAGAGTGATTCATTATACAACTATCTAGTAGACTAGTACATTAGAGAAATTCACGAAAGTAACATAGAGGCATAAATAATTTGCACAGTCAAAATATTATCGTCAAAAGTTAGTACGAGTTGTTTACATTCACATCGTTAAATTCTACACCATCATTGCTTACGAAAAACAAAAATCATAGCCTGCATCTGCAAAGTAGACAATACAATTCAATAAGTTGATTAGTAATGGATTAACTAAGTTGACGTTTAGTCCTTAGTTCTATTACTATTTAGAGCAAACAGTAATTTGATATTTAACAATCACAAAAGAATGAACTAATACTTTGTTCCATGTAGTGAAACTAAAGTACATCAACTGGCTAGTCAATCTTCAAAGGTGAGTCGGGATATTCTGAAAGAATTGAAACAATTTGAATACTAAATAAAATTCAAAAGCAGAATCATTTATAATAACAATTTGAATATATGAAGTTACCTTCTTCAATTTCCTCAATTTTCTGGACTTCCTCTAAAATATCTTCAAGTTTGCACTCTTTAGAAGGCGATCGTAGCCATTGTTGAGTGCAAATAAGCGCTTCTATCATTTTTGGAGATAAAGAACTTCGATAACTATCAAGAATTCGACCACCTGTACTAAAAGTTGACTCAGATGCAACATTAGAAATAGGAATAGAAAGGATATCCCTAGCAACTTTGGCAATAATTGGGTATCTACTGGACGAAACTTTCCACCAACTCAAAATATTAAAATCATTGATCTTCACTACATCATCTTTCAAGTATATGACAAGATCAGATTTTTTTTACAACAAATCCCTCTTTTTTCATGTGCTTCTCTCACTGAGATTGCAACAAATCACTAGATTCACGCATCACACATTTATCATTTTCAATATTTTCGTTAGAATCTTCAGAGCAAGAACAATTGTAGTGATTATATAAGAGTTTCAAAACACCTAACATCTTCAGACATTATTATTCCCATCAAAGAGCCATATGAGATAGAAAGAATATACTCTACATATTGCATCTTGTATCTAGGATCCAACACAACAACAACTATCAGTAGCATATTCATACTGTAACGATCCGCTAGGTCGTTTAGAGAACTAGAACCATTTCGACTCTTTCCGTTAAATTTAAATGGAATCTTTAAATAATTCGTAACTACACTTAGTTATCAAAAAAAATTTACAATTAATTTAATTAGAAAATAATGGGCCAAACCTGAGATCCATTCCATACCCTTGGCCAATATAAGTAAAAGAAGTTAGTGGGATTTACTCATTTGAGATCAAAATTATATTTATTGTTTGACTAAGAAGGTACAGTTCGTATACCCAATTTGTACTTGTGTAATAGCGGATATCATTTAATTAATATGTATGGACTATATATAATGTTGAGGCAAGCATTATTTTAATTATGTTAGGGAGAAAACGGAGTGGAATATTTCATTATGAGAGTAATATTTAATTAGAGTGGATGATGGATGTACATTGGGGCAGTAGGGTGTTGGTGTTGTTGGCCAATGATAATTAGATTGTGACTTAAAGGGTTTTAAATAAAAAAGAAGGAAAAATAGAAAGGATATCAAAGTTTTGGGATTTTCACTTGTTGTTGCACTGGTAAGTTTTCTCTTGGGATAGGAGACAATATTGTTGACTTATTATGTTTATGTGATAATGTTAGATTATAAATTTGTTTTGGTGAGAGTCTTGTTGGAAAAATAAAGAATATAAATAAAATTTAAGGAACTAAAGTATAGTAATTCTGGAAGTTTAGAGTTTTGTTAATTTTCGTTTGGTTTTTGTTGAAATTCTTGTCACTTACTATTAATTATTAAGCCTAATTTATATGAACACTATTGGGGTATGATATTTAGTGGAATTGAGATTCAATTTTAAGCTTAAAATTAGGAATACGAGACTTGACATACTAGAGGACACTAAAATTTATGAATTTAATTATTTATCATGGATGTTAGTTTTGGTATCATTAGGTTGTATGAGTTGTGGGGTTCGGAGTAGAGGTATAGCTCTATGGATCTCTATAGATTTATTTGCTTACGGATATTGCATAATTGGTAGATTGGGAATGTTTGGAAACTTTGCGAAAAGGGAAGGAAAAATTGTGAGGATTGGTGGCACGTGTTCGGCATTCAAGGTATGTTAAGACTTTCAGACTTGTTGAAGGGCGTTTTCCTAATTAAAGATTAAAGATGGATTAAATAACGGATAAGGCTAAAGATAGGGGTATCGTACCAATGGTGTGACGGGCATTGGTACGAGTACCGGTGATATAAAGGAAACGTTTATTACTATAGAATGCGGGTTGAAACCCGAGAATGCCAAAGCATATGGGCATTAGCTGATTTAATATCGACTTGAATTCTTTGTGTGATTGTGTTTTTCATTATTGCACCCGTATAGTTGTGATAATTGAGGTGGTTATGTATTGTGTTGGTATTGATTGATTGAGATGCATCATCATCCCCTTTGTTGAATTAATAGTGTGTACATTCATTGACATGAGATTGAGTACAAGTTGGGCACGTGGAGATCGTCTGTGCTAGGGATGGTGAGATGTTAAGATTATATTTGGGCACGTGGAGACCGTCCATGCGGAAATTGTTTGATTTTATGATAGTTCGTTGAGATCGTCCGCACAGACACGTGTAGATCGTCTGTGTCAGTATATGGACCTCGCGAGTCTCCCATGGGTCTTGAACTCTCGATGTTTTTCCGAGGACTGTCATGTATATACGGTTGAGAAAGTACTGGATATTCTGAGGCATATCATTTCATGGTATCATATTGCATTGCATCTCATGACATCCTTCATTCTTGATGATTATGTGTTTTATTTGGTGGTTGGAAGTTACTTGATGTTTGATTACCTCTATTTGATGAAACTTAACTGGTAAGTGTAATATAGACTTGTATAATTAAAAAATTGATTTTTCTTATATAAACTCCCGTCACTACTTCTTCGTTGTCGGTCAATGAGATATACTGGGTACACGTGGTTTCGTACTCATACTACATTTGTTACACTATTTTATGGTGCAGATTAGATTTCAATGGGCACGTTCTTGGAGCTTGAATATGAGTTTGGATTATCTTGGAGTTGTGGTGCACAGCTTGGGATATTCTGCGGCCCACACATTCAATCTACCTCTATTTATTAGGTTATTTTGTTATTCTGATAGGATATTTCTTATGTTTAGATCTTTATATTAGTTTGGAATTATATCCTATTGTAGAAGCTCTTGTACTTATGACACTAAATCTTAGGGGTAGAAATTTAGGTTTCCGCATTTCATACTTGTAAATGACTTAGTGATTCAATATTATGTTTTCGCTTATTTTCTACTTAAATTATTGAATTAAATCGATAAAAATATTGGGTTTGCTTACCTATCGATTGGAAACATAGGTGTCATCACGACTTGTGATTTTGGGTCGTGACACTTACTCTCAAACTTACCCCAATATTTATCCATCTTGGATTTCATTCTTGTTGCCATATCAACCAAAATGAGATCATCATGTTTAGTATACTTGATAATGTCATTTAGGAGATTGAAAAAATCATGAAAGAAAGAGTGGGAAGTAGAATACAAGTTGCCCGAAAATTTTAAAGTTGCCTGATAGAAAATATTAAGAAACTTCACAAAAGCTTTCACATTCTTCCAATCATCTGTTGATGGATTTTTGTTGGTGTAGTTATTTCTCGACATTGCTTTTGATAATTTCGGTCATCCACATACATTCTTGTAAAAGCTTTTTCAAATTTCAAAGCTTTATCCAACATTGTGTATGTCGAGTTCCATCTAGTCTCAAGTCCAGACTTACAAGATCACGAGTGTCAATCTTAACTTTCTCAACAAAAGACTTAAAAGTAGCAAATCTCAAAGAAGAAGACCTGACATATTTTATAGCACTTCTTATATGAGAAATATGATTAATTTGTTCATCCAGCCCCTCTTTTACAATCAAGTTTAAAATATGAGCATTACATCTAACATGTAAATACTTATTTTCAAACATTACCCCATTCTAATCTTCAGTACGCTCCTTTAAACTCTTAATGGTAGCATCATTTGCAGTTGCATTATCCAAGGTCACTGTAAACAAGTTCTCAATTCCCCAACCTAATAAGTACTCCTCAATCCCCTTGGCAATGGTCTCACCTTTGTGATCTGGTGTTTGAAACAAATTAAGAATTCTCTTTTGTAGATTTCATTGATCATCAATCCAATGTGCAGTGTCACGACCCAAAAATGGGCGTGATGGCACTTGTCTTATCCCACCAAGACAAGTCAGCCTAAAACACAACTAATACAATAAAAATGCGGAAAATCTACTGCAACTTGAATTTATAACCCCCAAAACCTGGTTATCACGTGTACAAGCCTCTATAGTATTACAATTGATTCAAAAGAAATTATAAGTCTCATATGATATTGTTTCTAGAGTAGAACAAGATCATAAATAGGAGTAAGAAGGTTTGCTGAGATGACAAACAACTACCTCACAAACCTCCAAGAAGCCTCGGAAAAGAAGACAATATATCACTAAGGTCCGGGCTAGTAACCTACAAAAAAATTTGTAGAAGCAAGGGGTGAGTACCAAACCACACGGTACTCAGCAAGTAAACCTCTAAACACAAGCTAAGGGGATGAAATACGGGTACTCCTACCACCCCCGACCGAACCTCCACAACTACAACCTGCATAAACATCAGCCCAACCTAACAACTCACAGTTTACATAGCATGTAACTCAACAACAACACTTATACAAATTACATATCCTCCACAACAACACTTTAACAAATTATTTATCCTCAATAACAAGCTCATTATTCAACAATCATAAGTTCCGCAAAAAGACAATCACAAGATCAGCAAAACACAATATCAAGTTCACTAATGATAAGTATATGCAATGCAATGGAATGCAATGTCAAGTATAATGATGCATGTCTGACCTAGTGATACACACCCGCTGTCTCTCAGTCCGGGACCCATGGGGGACATATCTGTCCATGCATCTGTCGCGGCGCACGACACGACCCTCGATAATAGTAACCATCGCGGCGCGCGATACGTCCCTCGAAATATAATATCCATCGCGGCGCGCGATACGTCCCTCGAAATATAGTATCCATCGCGGCGCGCGATACGTCCCTCGAAATGGTACATCCTCTTTAAGTTTTCATTCTTTCTCAATGCACATAACACTTGTCACGACCATGTCTTAAAATAATGCAAATGACATGTTCACACACAAAAAAAGAGGATACAACCATTTTCATAACACTGCACAATAACAACAACATCAACAATGATTCAACAAGCCTTTCAAACCATTCTTTTTTTATCAACACATCACAAACAAACAATTATTCACATTGCCTTTTATTACCCTTTTGTTTTCATCATTAGAATTAATCAATGTTGACAAGTCAACCCATCACCAAGTCCCATTACTCCCACACATACACCACAAGGAAGTACACGCATTTCATACACTTAACAAGAGTTTAGAAATCCACTTGCCTGAATCAAATAAGAATTTACACCGAAACTTGAGTCTTCCCCATTCGTTGAACTTCCAACTCAAAGAAATCTATTCAAATAAGTAATCACAATAAGATTTTAAAACTAGCAACACTCATATTGTTATATGTCTAGCCTAGACCCAAGAATGCACCCAATATAATCAAGTTATCATAATCTTGATACTAATTTATATGTCAATCCATGCAAATATATTTTTTTCCCCAAAATTTCAAGCTTAGGGTTTAGTCTCAATATCTCTATATAATGCATATTTATTGATCTTCATATACTATAATAGACCCATTATTTAATTACATATTTTTATATAGCAAAATTTGAATCGTAATGTGATAATTATATAATTAACTAATGTAAAATATTAATGACGAACGTCAAAATAATTTGCAGACTAACAAACTATAACATTAATTCACTAAGCTATTAACTGCATCCAATGATTAGGCCATCATTGTCCAATGATTAGGCATTAAAATCAAGCACATATTTACCCCAACTTCAACATATACATTACTAACTTTTCTGCCAACTTTTCCTATTCAATTTCCTTTCCATACTTTCTTCAAAATCAACAACGTAAATTATAATTAAAATATGGCATAAGCCAACATATGAGTTAGACGTATTAGTAGTTTACCTGATGAAGATTTTAGCGGCTGCTTTTGTCGTCTACAGGTAAGTTTCTCCGTCCCTTTTCCCTTTTTCTCGTCTGTAGTTTTGACCTATTCCCTTTGTGTGTGTGTTTTTTTCTTTTAATTTTTCTGACTATAACCGTTTAGGGATTTTGCCCTTTATTATTTATTTAAATTATTTTCTGTTATTATCAAAAAAATAATTTTTTATTAAATCTAAAAATCACGTCATCATTCTTATAAGTCATAAGTTATTCATTAAAGTTACTAAAAGGATTAATATAAATATATTGGTTAAAATTCATAAAACGACTAAGAGGGTCGTTACATTATCCACCACTAAAAATCATGTTCGTCCTCGAACATAAAGAAGAACTAAGAACAACTGACATCATAAAGAAAAACTGAGGTATAATTTTTCTAGAGTCAATATTTACCACTCAAAGTGAGCTCTTTCCTAAGACAATTTTATCAAGATCGACTACTAAGATCTAAACTTCCGAATTTAATCTTGAAAGATCTATAAATCAAGAGTGATTATCTCGCCACAAATTACCTCATGAACTCAATCTAAACTGAAACTCATTGGACCATAACACAACCATCATGACAAATCTTTCCTCACATAACCAAGATAATATTCTTAATTGGTACCGGCTAGAATCAGAGGTGAACTTAAACTAACCACCACATACTCATATTGCACACACCGTCCTAGATCTTACCAAGATTTCCTGTGACAATATAATTTTTTCATGAGCTTAACTATAAAAATATGATCTTTAGACATCAAGTACTAATCAAGGGAGATTAAAACTTATCTAACCCAAGAACAACACGATCAAGTAACCACATAACTAGCGATACACCTAAGCTAACAGAACCTCCATCAACGCTCTTAGACAATTGTAAATCTTCATACCTCTTATATAGGTTCTCATAAGCAAGGTTGTACCTGTAAAACTACTTATATACTTCAAATTCCAAACAAAACCCAACCGAAATGCAATTCTGCCCAAGGATCTCATCATATCAAGGAACATAAGAGGATCGGTTCATCCAATCCACCACTAAGAATTCACCCATAGATGTGGAAAAACGCGTAATATAAGTAGGGAATCATACCCCAAATAGTTTTCAATACGAAGAAGGTGGTTACATAAGAATATACCGAAGCAAGTCGAATAAAACAAGATATTCCTTCCATAGGGCCCATATAAATAGAATTCCACTCATCTGACTCCATCTCTCGATGTTTAACCACCCACAATCAACCAGTTTGATCCCCCATCACAACATAACAAATACTCGATTCATCAAACTCCACATACTTCTTCCCATACTCCATTGAAGCTAACACTTTTAATACAAAAAAAAAAAAAAATCATAACTACATCAACCATTTACCTTACACTCAAATTGTCACTAGTATCAAAGTCTTTTTAGCAAACACATTGTATACTCTAAAAATTTCAAAATATGGCTCCTTTTTTTTTTCTTCCTATATAAGCATCATATGACAGATATGAGTCACAACTAAGATTGATAGCACTAATTTTATATCTAAGTACTTTTCCATCTAGGTACACTAACTTAATCACACTCAATGTCAACGTCACACAAACTTTCACATGTCATTTTTCAACCATCATGCACCTCATGACAAAACTCAAAGAAATATTCTTGATCACTCGAATAATTCGGTATACTATAAGCTAGCTCGTCATCTCTACTCACTATCAATTGCCTATGTAGCATATCATAACAATTTGTATCGTCCTATCAACAAGGTAGTTTCAATCTCCTCAAATCCTCATTTATCATGTAAAATTGTAGGTCCACACCGCTGAACATCAATAAGTTACATATTATATTTAAACAATTTAGCTCCACATAGAACACATAATCTTATACAGCATTGCTATTTTTCACCCAAATCAAAACCCAATCCTTATAGAAATTGTTGATAAATCTCTAGTAACTCTATATATCAATCCAATTAACAACAATAGTCATATTAGAACTTATATGAAAATTCTTACATCCTTCAACTTCGAACCAAGAGTCTATATGAGAGGTCTTATTCCTTCACATCTCTTAAATTCTTCCCATGATAAAAATATCAAGTAGCTTAAACTTTTCATTATATCAACCTTTGTTCTTTTCACTAACTCATTTATCCATCTTATTCTTTAGCCAAAGGCCCTTATCATTTTTACCTTATCCTCTAAATAAAAACTTTATATGAAACCCTTCCTTAGGTCCCTTGAAAATCAAAATAATACACTTTATGACTCACAACATATACAAGTCCTTCCAATTACTTTATACTCAATGTGATCGATCACTCTTACCTTACTAATCCATACCTTGACAAAACACACTACAATAAATCTAAACTCACCGTGAAAAAATTGAATTTTGAATCCAACTATGTAACCCAATTCCTTTATGTATCAACATTATCTCATACCTTGAAGATTTTCATGAATTCGCGTATCTTAGCTTATCATTGACCACCTCTCCATCGACCTTATCATATATTTCAAAATAAAAATTCTACCATACTCATCAAAACCACAAAATATCTGATAATCATATTCAAGCTTAACGTCTGTACACTCATTTCTCAAGTTTTATCCAATAGCTTTAACCAATCTGATGATCCTATGACACTATATATTACCATACTAGAGCAAAATGGGTGAGATCACGTATCCCTAAACTCAATTCTCAATCTTCTGAAGATATATCTTTGTCTCTTACAATTTGAATAACTATCCGTGTGGTCATCGCCTCTTTTCGAAGGCTAAACTATCTCCCACTAACTCTTTTCATTTATGATTTTAGTTCATTTCAACTCTATTCTCGTGGTGTCTTAGCACCCCCTATAACTTTTCATGCAACCAAGCTACTCACCAATTAGTATTGAATCACAACCTTAAATACTTGCAAGTTGTCATTACAATACAGAATTCGTTTAACGAGAAATCCTTATCATATAGTTGCATCTCATTCACGATCGATCACAAAATTTTAGTATCGTTATGTTTTGTTAGCCCTTGCCATCATCATAAAGTCAACATTTTCATCCATGTGACACTTTAAACCAGTTATACCAATCATATTAAAAGGATTAAACTAATTCCATACATACGTTCATACAAAAATTCTCAATTGCCTTCACATAAGTATACTCTTTAGGACTGTCTTTACCCATAAGATGATCATTCAATATTGATCAACTTTCTTGAACCTTACGATGAAATCACCAGTCCTCATTTAAAACCTTCGAAATACACTTCACAACCTATATATATGTATACTATACCAAAGATCCACCACTAAGATTCCCCTTACAAACAATGCTTAACTTATTTGTCTGTGGTAACAAGCTAGGTATTTTCTCAAATTGAGTATGAATGCAATATTGAATCTCATTATACGATCATGTTGTACAATTGATAATTCCTTAAGTAGTTTATATTCACGCTTAACAATCATGTATCCGTTTTCATATACCACTAGTATCACATCATGAAAGTTCGTTAGATCCACCACTAGAACACATCTTACCTACCGAGAAGATTGAACCCAACTAGCTTACACATTTCTGCCCATTAAGTAACTAACATACACTACCAAATTTGCTTGGTCTCTCGTCTAAAGCGATATGCATCCCTTCGTAGATCAGGTCAATAACATGATAAGACACTCTATAACTCTACACAAGTAAGCATCAACACTATTGTAGTAGTCGTTCTATGATCCTTCTTAACATTCACCCGATTTATGAAACTGCAATAGTGATTCTTAACTAAATTGGTCCAACATCATTCTCCTCATTCGCTACGAAATTCATACATGTTATCACAACTTTACAAACTTTGTTTTCTCAAGTTGCATTGTTCATTATCTTGCCATCAATTTAATTCGCCCACTTTCAATTATCAAACCACACAAGTACTATTTATTTTACTAGGGTAAGTAACCTAACACAACCCCTTCAAATTTTTGAACATTCTAAATCTAACAACACATCATTTCCATAAGTATATCACTCCAACCCTAGTACCATATCTAACATCCAAGTCATACGAAACACCAATTACTAACATTAGGCATTATGCACTAGTCATCACATAATAGAGTGAATGGAATGAAGTGATAAGAATCAAAATGCCCAAGTACGCACGATAGAGATCCAAGAAGTGAAGATATTTCCTAAAAGTCACTATAGCCTCTCGAAGATAAGTACAGACGTCTCCGTACCGATCCTCGAGACTCTATTTAGACTCGACTTGTACGCACGTGAGACCTATGAACCTGGGGCTCTGATACCATTTTGTCACGACCCAAAAATGGGCGTGATGGCACTTGTCTTATCCCACCAAGACAAGTCAGCCTAAAACACAACTAATACAATAAAAATGCGGAAAATCTACTGCAACTTGAATTTATAACCCCCAAAACCTGGTTATCACGTGTACAAGCCTCTATAGTATTACAATTGATTCAAAAGAAATTATAAGTCTCATATGATATTGTTTCTAGAGTAGAACAAGATCATAAATAGGAGTAAGAAGGTTTGCTGAGATGACAAACAGCTACCTCACAAATCTCCAAGAAGCCTCGGAAAAGAAGACAATATATCACAAAGGTCCGGGCTAGTAACCTACAAAAAAATTTGTAGAAGCAAGGGGTGAGTACCAAACCACACGGTACTCAGCAAGTAAACCTCTAAACACAAGCTAAGGGGATGAAATACGGGTACTCCTACCACCCCCGACCGAACCTCCACAACTACAACCTGCATAAACATCAGCCCAACCTAACAACTCACAGTTTACATAGCATGTAACTCAACAACAACACTTATACAAATTACATATCCTCCACAACAACACTTTAACAAATTATTTATCCTCAATAACAAGCTCATTATTCAACAATCATAAGTTCCGCAAAAAGACAATCACAAGATCAGCAAAACACAATATCAAGTTCACTAATGATAAGTATATGCAATGCAATGGAATGCAATGTCAAGTATAATGATGCATGTCTGACCTAGTGATACACACCCGCTGTCTCTCAGTCCGGGACCCATGGGGGACATATCTGTCCATGCATCTGTCGCGGCGCACGACACGACCCTCGATAATAGTAACCATCGCGGCGCGCGATACGTCCCTCGAAATATAATATCCATCGCGGCGCGCGATACGTCCCTCGAAATATAGTATCCATCGCGGCGCGCGATACGTCCCTCGAAATGGTACATCCTCTTTAAGTTTTCATTCTTTCTCAATGCACATAACACTTGTCACGACCATGTCTTAAAATAATGCAAATGACATGTTCACACACAAAAAAAGAGGATACAACCATTTTCATAACACTGCACAATAACAACAACATCAACAATGATTCAACAAGCCTTTCAAACCATTCTTTTTTTATCAACACATCACAAACAAACAATTATTCACATTGCCTTTTATTACCCTTTTGTTTTCATCATTAGAATTAATCAATGTTGACAAGTCAACCCATCACCAAGTCCCATTACTCCCACACATACACCACAAGGAAGTACACGCATTTCATACACTTAACAAGAGTTTAGAAATCCACTTGCCTGAATCAAATAAGAATTTACACCGAAACTTGAGTCTTCCCCATTCGTTGAACTTCCAACTCAAAGAAATCTATTCAAATAAGTAATCACAATAAGATTTTAAAACTAGCAACACTCATATTGTTATATGTCTAGCCTAGACCCAAGAATGCACCCAATATAATCAAGTTATCATAATCTTGATACTAATTTATATGTCAATCCATGCAAATATATTTTTTTCCCCAAAATTTCAAGCTTAGGGTTTAGTCTCAATATCTCTATATAATGCATATTTATTGATCTTCATATACTATAATAGACCCATTATTTAATTACATATTTTTATATAGCAAAATTTGAATCGTAATGTGATAATTATATAATTAACTAATGTAAAATATTAATGACGAACGTCAAAATAATTTGCAGACTAACAAACTATAACATTAATTCACTAAGCTATTAACTGCATCCAATGATTAGGCCATCATTGTCCAATGATTAGGCATTAAAATCAAGCACATATTTACCCCAACTTCAACATATACATTACTAACTTTTCTGCCAACTTTTCCTATTCAATTTCCTTTCCATACTTTCTTCAAAATCAACAACGTAAATTATAATTAAAATATGGCATAAGCCAACATATGAGTTAGACGTATTAGTAGTTTACCTGATGAAGATTTTAGCGGCTGCTTTTGTCGTCTACAGGTAAGTTTCTCCGTCCCTTTTCCCTTTTTCTCGTCTGTAGTTTTGACCTATTCCCTTTGTGTGTGTGTTTTTTCTTTTAATTTTTCTGACTTTAACCGTTTAGGGATTTTGCCCTTTATTATTTATTTAAATTATTTTCTGTTATTATCAAAAAAATAATTTTTTATTAAATCTAAAAATCACGTCATCATTCTTATAAGTCATAAGTTATTCATTAAAGTTACTAAAAGGATTAATATAAATATATTGGTTAAAATTCATAAAACGACTAAGAGGGTCGTTACATTATCCACCACTAAAAATCATGTTCGTCCTCGAACATAAAGAAGAACTAAGAACAACTGACATCATAAAGAAAAACTGAGGTATAATTTTTCTAGAGTCAATATTTACCACTCAAAGTGAGCTCTTTCCTAAGACCATTTTATCAAGATCGACTACTAAGATCTAAACTTCCGAATTTAATCTTGAAAGATCTATAAATCAAGAGTGATTATCTCGCCACAAATTACCTCATGAACTCAATCTAAACTGAAACTCATTGGACCATAACACAACCATCATGACAAATCTTTCCTCACATAACCAAGATAATATTCTTAATTGGTACCGGCTAGAATCAGAGGTGAACTTAAACTAACCACCACATACTCATATTGCACACACCGTCCTAGATCTTACCAAGATTTCCTGTGACAATATAATTTTTTCATGAGCTTAACTATAAAAATATGATCTTTAGACATCAAGTACTAATCAAGGGAGATTAAAACTTATCTAACCCAAGAACAACACGATCAAGTAACCACATAACTAGCGATACACCTAAGCTAACAGAACCTCCATCAACGCTCTTAGACAATTGTAAATCTTCATACCTCTTATATAGGTTCTCATAAGCAAGGTTGTACCTGTAAAACTACTTATATACTTCAAATTCCAAACAAAACCCAACCAAAATGCAATTCTGCCCAAGGATCTCATCATATCAAGGAACATAAGAGGATCGGTTCATCCAATCCACCACTAAGAATTCACCCATAGATGTGGAAAAACGCGTAATATAAGTAGGGAATCATACCCCAAATAGTTTTCAATACGAAGAAGGTGGTTACATAAGAATATACCGAAGCAAGTCGAATAAAACAAGATATTCCTTCCATAGGGCCCATATAAATAGAATTCCACTCATCTGACTCCATCTCTCGATGTTTAACCACCCACAATCAACCAGTTTGATCCCCCATCACAACATAACAAATACTCGATTCATCAAACTCCACATACTTCTTCCCATACTCCATTGAAGCTAACACTTTTAATACAAAAAAAAAATCATAACTACATCAACCATTTACCTTACACTCAAATTGTCACTAGTATCAAAGTCTTTTTAGCAAACACATTGTATACTCTAAAAATTTCAAAATATGGCTCCTTTTTTTTTTCTTCCTATATAAGCATCATATGACAGATATGAGTCACAACTAAGATTGATAGCACTAATTTTATATCTAAGTACTTTTCCATCTAGGTACACTAACTTAATCACACTCAATGTCAACGTCACACAAACTTTCACATGTCATTTTTCAACCATCATGCACCTCATGACAAAACTCAAAGAAATATTCTTGATCACTCGAATAATTCGGTATACTATAAGCTAGCTCGTCATCTCTACTCACTATCAATTGCCTATGTAGCATATCATAACAATTTGTATCGTCCTATCAACAAGGTAGTTTCAATCTCCTCAAATCCTCATTTATCATGTAAAATTGTAGGTCCACACCGCTGAACATCAATAAGTTACATATTATATTTAAACAATTTAGCTCCACATAGAACACATAATCTTATACAGCATTGCTATTTTTCACCCAAATCAAAACCCAATCCTTATAGAAATTGTTGATAAATCTCTAGTAACTCTATATATCAATCCAATTAACAACAATAGTCATATTAGAACTTATATGAAAATTCTTACATCCTTCAACTTCGAACCAAGAGTCTATATGAGAGGTCTTATTCCTTCACATCTCTTAAATTCTTCCCATGATAAAAATATCAAGTAGCTTAAACTTTTCATTATATCAACCTTTGTTCTTTTCACTAACTCATTTATCCATCTTATTCTTTAGCCAAAGGCCCTTATCATTTTTACCTTATCCTCTAAATAAAAACTTTATATGAAACCCTTCCTTAGGTCCCTTGAAAATCAAAATAATACACTTTATGACTCACAACATATACAAGTCCTTCCAATTACTTTATACTCAATGTGATCGATCACTCTTACCTTACTAATCCATACCTTGACAAAACACACTACAATAAATCTAAACTCACCGTGAAAAAATTGAATTTTGAATCCAACTATGTAACCCAATTCCTTTATGTATCAACATTATCTCATACCTTGAAGATTTTCATGAATTCGCGTATCTTAGCTTATCATTGACCACCTCTCCATCGACCTTATCATATATTTCAAAATAAAAATTCTACCATACTCATCAAAACCACAAAATATCTGATAATCATATTCAAGCTTAACGTCTGTACACTCATTTCTCAAGTTTTATCCAATAGCTTTAACCAATCTGATGATCCTATGACACTATATATTACCATACTAGAGCAAAATGGGTGAGATCACGTATCCCTAAACTCAATTCTCAATCTTCTGAAGATATATCTTTGTCTCTTACAATTTGAATAACTATCCGTGTGGTCATCGCCTCTTTTCGAAGGCTAAACTATCTCCCACTAACTCTTTTCATTTATGATTTTAGTTCATTTCAACTCTATTCTCGTGGTGTCTTAGCACCCCCTATAACTTTTCATGCAACCAAGCTACTCACCAATTAGTATTGAATCACAACCTTAAATACTTGCAAGTTGTCATTACAATACAGAATTCGTTTAACGAGAAATCCTTATCATATAGTTGCATCTCATTCACGATCGATCACAAAATTTTAGTATCGTTATGTTTTGTTAGCCCTTGCCATCATCATAAAGTCAACATTTTCATCCATGTGACACTTTAAACCAGTTATACCAATCATATTAAAAGGATTAAACTAATTCCATACATACGTTCATACAAAAATTCTCAATTGCCTTCACATAAGTATACTCTTTAGGACTGTCTTTACCCATAAGATGATCATTCAATATTGATCAACTTTCTTGAACCTTACGATGAAATCACCAGTCCTCATTTAAAACCTTCGAAATACACTTCACAACCTATATATATGTATACTATACCAAAGATCCACCACTAAGATTCCCCTTACAAACAATGCTTAACTTATTTGTCTGTGGTAACAAGCTAGGTATTTTCTCAAATTGAGTATGAATGCAATATTGAATCTCATTATACGATCATGTTGTACAATTGATAATTCCTTAAGTAGTTTATATTCACGCTTAACAATCATGTATCCGTTTTCATATACCACTAGTATCACATCATGAAAGTTCGTTAGATCCACCACTAGAACACATCTTACCTACCGAGAAGATTGAACCCAACTAGCTTACACATTTCTGCCCATTAAGTAACTAACATACACTACCAAATTTGCTTGGTCTCTCGTCTAAAGCGATATGCATCCCTTCGTAGATCAGGTCAATAACATGATAAGACACTCTATAACTCTACACAAGTAAGCATCAACACTATTGTAGTAGTCGTTCTATGATCCTTCTTAACATTCACCCGATTTATGAAACTGCAATAGTGATTCTTAACTAAATTGGTCCAACATCATTCTCCTCATTCGCTACGAAATTCATACATGTTATCACAACTTTACAAACTTTGTTTTCTCAAGTTGCATTGTTCATTATCTTGCCATCAATTTAATTCGCCCACTTTCAATTATCAAACCACACAAGTACTATTTATTTTACTAGGGTAAGTAACCTAACACAACCCCTTCAAATTTTTGAACATTCTAAATCTAACAACACATCATTTCCATAAGTATATCACTCCAACCCTAGTACCATATCTAACATCCAAGTCATACGAAACACCAATTACTAACATTAGGCATTATGCACTAGTCATCACATAATAGAGTGAATGGAATGAAGTGATAAGAATCAAAATGCCCAAGTACGCACGATAGAGATCCAAGAAGTGAAGATATTTCCTAAAAGTCACTATAGCCTCTCGAAGATAAGTACAGACGTCTCCGTACCGATCCTCGAGACTCTATTTAGACTCGACTTGTACGCACGTGAGACCTATGAACCTGGGGCTCTGATACCATTTTGTCACGACCCAAAAATGGGCGTGATGGCACTTGTCTTATCCCACCAAGACAAGTCAGCCTAAAACACAACTAATACAATAAAAATGCGGAAAATCTACTGCAACTTGAATTTATAACCCCCAAAACCTGGTTATCACGTGTACAAGCCTCTATAGTATTACAATTGATTCAAAAGAAATTATAAGTCTCATATGATATTGTTTCTAGAGTAGAACAAGATCATAAATAGGAGTAAGAAGGTTTGCTGAGATGACAAACAGCTACCTCACAAATCTCCAAGAAGCCTCGGAAAAGAAGACAATATATCACAAAGGTCCGGGCTAGTAACCTACAAAAAAATTTGTAGAAGCAAGGGGTGAGTACCAAACCACACGGTACTCAGCAAGTAAACCTCTAAACACAAGCTAAGGGGATGAAATACGGGTACTCCTACCACCCCCGACCGAACCTCCACAACTACAACCTGCATAAACATCAGCCCAACCTAACAACTCACAGTTTACATAGCATGTAACTCAACAACAACACTTATACAAATTACATATCCTCCACAACAACACTTTAACAAATTATTTATCCTCAATAACAAGCTCATTATTCAACAATCATAAGTTCCGCAAAAAGACAATCACAAGATCAGCAAAACACAATATCAAGTTCACTAATGATAAGTATATGCAATGCAATGGAATGCAATGTCAAGTATAATGATGCATGTCTGACCTAGTGATACACACCCGCTGTCTCTCAGTCCGGGACCCATGGGGGACATATCTGTCCATGCATCTGTCGCGGCGCACGACACGACCCTCGATAATAGTAACCATCGCGGCGCGCGATACGTCCCTCGAAATATAATATCCATCGCGGCGCGCGATACGTCCCTCGAAATATAGTATCCATCGCGGCGCGCGATACGTCCCTCGAAATGGTACATCCTCTTTAAGTTTTCATTCTTTCTCAATGCACATAACACTTGTCACGACCATGTCTTAAAATAATGCAAATGACATGTTCACACACAAAAAAAGAGGATACAACCATTTTCATAACACTGCACAATAACAACAACATCAACAATGATTCAACAAGCCTTTCAAACCATTCTTTTTTTATCAACACATCACAAACAAACAATTATTCACATTGCCTTTTATTACCCTTTTGTTTTCATCATTAGAATTAATCAATGTTGACAAGTCAACCCATCACCAAGTCCCATTACTCCCACACATACACCACAAGGAAGTACACGCATTTCATACACTTAACAAGAGTTTAGAAATCCACTTGCCTGAATCAAATAAGAATTTACACCGAAACTTGAGTCTTCCCCATTCGTTGAACTTCCAACTCAAAGAAATCTATTCAAATAAGTAATCACAATAAGATTTTAAAACTAGCAACACTCATATTGTTATATGTCTAGCCTAGACCCAAGAATGCACCCAATATAATCAAGTTATCATAATCTTGATACTAATTTATATGTCAATCCATGCAAATATATTTTTTTCCCCAAAATTTCAAGCTTAGGGTTTAGTCTCAATATCTCTATATAATGCATATTTATTGATCTTCATATACTATAATAGACCCATTATTTAATTACATATTTTTATATAGCAAAATTTGAATCGTAATGTGATAATTATATAATTAACTAATGTAAAATATTAATGACGAACGTCAAAATAATTTGCAGACTAACAAACTATAACATTAATTCACTAAGCTATTAACTGCATCCAATGATTAGGCCATCATTGTCCAATGATTAGGCATTAAAATCAAGCACATATTTACCCCAACTTCAACATATACATTACTAACTTTTCTGCCAACTTTTCCTATTCAATTTCCTTTCCATACTTTCTTCAAAATCAACAACGTAAATTATAATTAAAATATGGCATAAGCCAACATATGAGTTAGACGTATTAGTAGTTTACCTGATGAAGATTTTAGCGGCTGCTTTTGTCGTCTACAGGTAAGTTTCTCCGTCCCTTTTCCCTTTTTCTCGTCTGTAGTTTTGACCTATTCCCTTTGTGTGTGTGTTTTTTTCTTTTAATTTTTCTGACTTTAACCGTTTAGGGATTTTGCCCTTTATTATTTATTTAAATTATTTTCTGTTATTATCAAAAAAATAATTTTTTATTAAATCTAAAAATCACGTCATCATTCTTATAAGTCATAAGTTATTCATTAAAGTTACTAAAAGGATTAATATAAATATATTGGTTAAAATTCATAAAACGACTAAGAGGGTCGTTACATGCAGTGACGATCATATAAGTATAATTTTGAATTGACGTCCATGTATCACTGGTAAGACAAACACGTTGGTTTTTTATAATCTCCTTGAGCTTTTCTTTCTCTTCTTGATAAATCCTTGGACAATGTCGAACAACAGTTACACGAGAAGGTACTTCAAAATTTGGAAAGGCTTTAGCCATTAATATTTTGAATCCTTCTCCCTCAACAGCTCTAAACGGCTGCTCATCAATAATTACAAATTCAACAATTGCCCTCTTAATTTCATCCATATTAAACACCCTTCTTTCAGTCGAAACACCTTCTAGCCAACCTCTTTTGATAGGTTTTAATGTTGTTTGCCTCTTGACGGACTTAAATGGAGACTTGAGAAATTTCACAGTCAAATGATTCTATAATATAGTCGTTCCATTGACACTATCAGCAGCAAATATTTTAGTACAATAGTTACATTTTGTCCTACATTTACTTCCTTTAGCAATAAACTTAGAGAAATGATCCCAAATTTGAGATGTTTCTCTACCTGTAATTTCAGAGTTTAAAGCGATCAGAGGAGTTGCTCTTTTTTGCTTCTTAGGAGGTGTGCGTCGACGTGAAGTTACTTTACCTTGTTGTTGAGATATTGTCGACATAGTTGAAGGAATATTAATAATCTCCTCCACATCCATCACAGAAGATGTAGTTTCAATCCAAAAAGAAAGGTGTTGCACATACATAACAATAGTTATTAGTAATATGATACAAGATTATGTTTCAACAAGACTTCCATTCAAATATTGTGCACAAGTCTTAAAAGTATATTTCACTTTAAAACCAAAATAGATACACATATAGTATAAAATATTTGGTTAGAAAAGTTTGGTGGAAATTACTGCAACTGCTATTAAATCTAATAGTCTCTTAAATTTTTATTTCTATCACTTGTTTTTCATTATCTGTGCGAAACATCACGATGTTTACAGTACAAAAACCTCTAACAGTGACTAAGCTTTCGAAGATGAAGAGCTCAATATATGCCCTGATAGCTAAGGAGTAAAACCTAGCAGTGACTAAGCTTTTGAAGGTGACGAGCTGCTATTGAGTTGTTGACCTAATGACCTTTGTTAAAATGAGATAAAAACACTAGGCTAGTTGGTTATTCCTTTTGCCATTATATAATGTATTTGGGCTTTTGTTTATTCTTTAAAATAAGAAGTGGGCTCAAGTCAACTATGTAGCCCAAAGTCCACTAATATTAAACATAAAATTTTCAGAAAGATAAAGAAAAATATATAAATTATATATTAATAAACATTTTTTGTATAAAATAAAACTAAATATATATATATATACATATATATATATATCGGGTTGGTTTTTTTTAGTTAAACCAAATCAAACCAATTATAGTCAGTTTTTTTTTTAAATACCAAACCAAGTCAAACCAAATCACTAGTCGGGTTTTTTTTCGGTTTGGTTCGATTTGCGGTTCGATCGGTTTTCGGTTCGATTTTGTACACCCTAGTTCAATGACATTGATTTTTTTCACGGGTACACGTTTGAAAATGATAAATACTCTTGTATTCATTGACACATCTGCAAATTAGAAGTACTTGATGATTTGTATTTTATACGTACTTGCTAATTTATCTTTTTACTTTTTAAAATTTGTGTCAAATCAAAATAACATAAACAAATTGAAACAGACCAATTAAAGCACAATATGTAAAAAGATTTAATTAAGGAGATTACATTTAATATTTAATTAAGCCACACTTATTTATTCCATTATGTATTGTAAGAGTACATGGGTACATTATAATTAATGAGCATACATGAACCCTAATTATTTTTTGACATGTGGCTACTTAATTACTTCAATAATAATCCATTAATTAAGTAACCACAGGCATTGATACAGCAACATCCAAGATGTTTACAACAATACGAACTCGAAAACACTTAAAATCAGTTGTGACTGGAGAACCATTCAATACTATCTGAACATCAGTTATGAATGGATTTTCCTTCTCAATTATTCCCTTGGCATATTGTGCTGGTACACCAATAAGTTCTGGCCACCTTAGTTTTCCTACATAAACACATAATTAATTAATTATAATGAGACAGAATAATATACTTTATATGTGTTTTAATAATAGCAGACATCGAGTTAAATCATGATATTTACTTTTTTAAAAATGGGAATAGCGGAAGAGATTTTAAGATGGAGAATAGAATCGTTATCAATAATGTAATATTTTAGGTAATTAACCAATTGAATTGATAAAATTTTCAAGAATTAAATAATTTACATCTTGTTTTGCCAAATCTTTAAAAAGTCAATAATGAGTTCTTATTTAGAGAAGTATATTCTAGAGAATTGAAGTGTTTGATCAAGCATGTAAGAAAAAAACTAGTGTTTATAATAGTAGAAAAAAAACTGTTTTTTGAGAAGTTAAAAAAAGAAAATTCCTTTAAAAGAACTTTACCTTTGCACATCAAGTCGGATTCAAATTCCTTTACAAGTTCTATGACTTCTAGTCCATCAATTTCTTTTCGTGCCATGAGAGTTTCAAAGGCTGTCAAAAAAAATATTTCAATAGCAATTAGTGTATTTCTCATTTAAAGTTAGATTATCAGAAAATTATGATGCCTAAAAATCTCTGGCACAAGCAAAGGGTAGAAGGAGATTCATCTGAACTGTGGCAGAGCCAACATTTTCACTAAAATTAAAAGTCAATATATATTTCATTAAAAGAGTCAACATTTTCACAAAATGTAATTTTTCAGTAAAAGAATGTCAATCTACAATTCACTCTTTGAAACCTGCTTTGCCGGTTAGTCACATTACATTTACAAGATCAAACTATTTTTTTTTTTATGTATATATAGTATAAAGTAAATCCTTTGTGAAATTCCCCACCCCCTCCTCCCACACTCGAGCCCCATATCGCAAAAGCAATATAAATTCTTTACAACTCTAATAATATTTTTGCTATATATAGATATAGAGAGAGAGGGGAACTAACAAGTTGCAAGAACAAAGAAAACAATAATGTGAGCAAACTTTGACTCCATTTTGTTTTAGTTGTAAAGAGAAGAAGGAATTGAGTGAATTTGTATGAGTGTATCACATTAATTTATAGGCAGAGGTTGCCTTCATTGTAGTGAGGTACTACATACTAGTAATGTCTAACAACCACACGTTTAACAATTTGAAGATAAAGAAAAAATTATTATGTTTTGATTTTTTAAAAAAAAGATTTAAAATGAAAAGTGAGGGAGGATAGTGAAAATTAATTTACGTATAGTGTGTAGGGAACACATCATACACATTGATGCCAGTAATTGGTATATTATGAATTGGATAAGGATGAAACGGGAGATTTGATATTGTAGTCGTTTATAAATTCCCTACTTATAAAAGTTTTTTTAAATTTAATTTAGAGGAAATTGTTAAAAAATAACATAGAAGATCTATAAATATATAAAATGCATGTTGGATTTGTAAGCTCATTTTTTTAAGAAAATTTAAATTGAAAGTGGATTTCGAAGATCTTTTTCCTCCATAAAAATTGAAAATATAATTGTTTTAAAAGGAGAATAATTTTATAAACTTTTGGATTTAAATGAAGGATTATCCATTTAGAGTAGTTCGAAATTTTAAAAGAGATACTTCTTTCATCAAAATATCAATAAAATTACCTCAAAATAAAGGGGGAAACAAAACAAACTTAATTAATTTATTGGTAATTTGGCTTCGTTATTTTATCACAAGGCTAGCATAACTATGTATATGTTGGGTTATCAGGTGATTAGAGTGTCATGCGGAAGTTTATAATTGTAAATTGTATGATCGATAAATTTACGAGAAAAATTTATACGAAAAATCTAATATATATTATATAAAAACTAACATAAAAGAAAAATATTATAAATTGTTGAGAAAATACATTTCCTCATTAACTAAATTTTTAAACGTCTACGTTGTGAAAGTTATTGTGTTCTGCTATGAGAATAAGGATTTTCAATTTATAGATATTCAAACTTTTTCTCTAAGGAAAGTATAAATCAAATATGAAAAAATATGATATTTTTCTTTTAGGAAAAGTAAAAACATTTATTATTTGATCTCCTCTTTGGAATTCAATTTAATATATATATATATATATATATATATATATATATATATATATATATATGGAGAGGAAAAATATTTTAAATTCAATACTTTTTTATATATATATATATATGGAGAGGAAAAATATTTTAAATTCAATACTTTTGTCAATGCCTTTGGCATATATATAAACGCTGCCTTAGCCAAGAAATGAAGGAATAAAATGTTATACAATAATATACGTGGTAGGTATTGTGTAACTAAGTCATCAATAATTGATGATATATTCTCAATAAATCTAACCAAAAAAAAAAATTAAAAGGTACTTTTCATCTAGTAAAAAGTGGGGGAAATTCAGAAAATGACATGGCACGTTTTATTTATGTTTTCAAAGTCTTTTACAATGACAAGGAAAAAACAATATAAAATGAAATTTAAATAGATTTACTAGAAAAAATAGAGATGTTGTGGTCCCTAGCTATGAAATATTTTTATTGATGTATTATTTTAAAGTAATAAAGATGGATTTAGGAGTTAAATATTATAAATTTTAAATTTACGATAAACGGATTTAAATAATAATACATGAGTTTCAAATTTTAATTTAAACATATATACTTAATGAATTTTGAAATAAATATAACATTTATGATAAATCAAATGAATTTAATTTTGGGGAAAAAATGGATAAATCAGGTAAATTATTGAGATGAAACCACGTGTCCATCTGTTAGTTTTAAAAAATGATAAGGTATATACAAACCTTAAAATATACCGTAGGGCATTAGTATATCATTTATGATAGTTTGAGGATATATTTACCATTTTTTCATCAAAAATATAATAAACAAAAGCATTCTTATTCTTTTTAAAACACTAATAATTTTCATTGTTCATAAAGGTGGTGCTTGAAAAAAGAAAAACAAAAGGAGAAAAAGAAAAGGATATTTTCTTATATAAAGAAAAACTACGGTCCCCTATAAAATGTATTTATTCACTAGTCATCTTGTTACTATATACAGAACATACAAAAACGTGGTTTATAATTATAAGTAGTTGATATTGATATATTGTTTTTAATTATTAGACCTTTCAACCATGCATGTATTTATACATACTCTTTATGTTAACAATTTTTGCTCCTTGAGATTCAATTGTACTATTTTTTGCTTCAAAATATATAAGTGTATTTATTTAAGTAAAAATCATGTTTATTAAAAAAATTAATAAATACAATGTGTAGTTTATTACTTCCTCTAGCCTTATTTTAATGTTAAAAAAAATATTATATAATGCAATTTTTTCTCATGTCAAGTTTTCATAATTTGTATCTCAATAGCTAAATTTCACTTGAGACGGAGAGCGTATGTAATATCTTTATAACAATTATTTTATCTATTGACAAATTATCATAAGAAATATTTATAATAATAATTTCATTGCTAATTTTTTATATTTTTATTAAGGAAGGAAACATAAAGAAAAAACTAAAGAAAGAGATGATACCAAACGTAAAATTGCTATGGTCCCCTAATGTCATGTTCTTATTTATGAGTTATTTTGTCACTATATAAAACACATAAAAGAATGTGTTATAATTATATGTATTTTTTATATTGATATATTGCTCCTAATTATTCTGCCTTTCAATTTATTTAGTTGCATGTGAATTCAATATACCAACAATACATTTACTCTTTAGATATATCTGATATTTTAATATATAATTGACAAAATTATTTCTTCTTTCGTATTTTTATAATAAATTAGTAAGAGGAATTTCTTTTAAACCAAAAAAAAGAAGAGGAATTTGGGTAAAAAAAAGTTATACTTTTATATATACAAATACAAGGACTAGAATAGATTACCATTTGAGTGAAAAATATATTGATTTTATGAATTATATTCGAGATTTTTTGGTATCGATCGAAAGAGGAGTTATTTTGTTAACTTTGTAGGGAAATGGAAAAAGGATCAAGTATATCTCTATTTTATATAGAGTAATTTTATCCTTCATATAAAAAGTTTCGACTTATAACTCTATCGTTAGTCAAATAATTCAAAAATATAATTATTGGCTAACGCTCCCAATTCCCTTTTGGAGATTTTATTCTCCTTTTCGAAAAAACACAACTAAATCAACTAGTATTATTTAATTTCTCTATTTATTTATTTTTTGTTCATCCATATTCGTTGATAAATTGGAATAATTTTTGAAAATGATAAAAATACTTCAATGACATTGATTTTCTTCAGGGGTACACGTTTGAAAATGATAAATACTCTTGTATTCGTTGACACATCTGCAAATTAGAAGTACTTGATGATTTGTATTTTATAGGTACTTGCTAATTTATTTTTTAAAATTTGTGTCAAGTCAAAATAAAATAAACAAATTGAAACAGACCATAAAGCACAATATGTACAATGATTTAATTAAGGAGATTACATTTAATATTTAATTAAGCCACACTTATTTATTCCATTATGTATTGTAAGAGTACATGGGTACATTATAATTAATGAACATACATGAACCCTAATTATTTTTTGACATGTGGCTACTTAATTACTTCATTAATTAACGAACCACAGGCATTGATACAGCAACATCCAAGATGTTTACAGCAATACGAACTCGAAAACACTTAAAATCACTTGTGGCTGGAGAACCACTCAATACTATCTGAACATCAGTTATGAATGGATTTTCCTTCTCAATTATTCCCTTAGCATATTGTGCTGGTACACCAATAAGTTCTGGCCACCTTAGTTTTCCTACATATACACATAACTAATTAATTATAATAAGAGAGAAATATATAGTTTATATGTATTATTGAATCATGATATTTACCTTTTTTTTAAAAATAGGAGTAGCGGAAGAGATTTTAAGGTGGAGAATAGAATCGTTATCAATAATATAATATTTTAGGTAATTAACCAATTGAATTAATAAAATTTTCAAGAATTAAATTATTTACATCTTGTTTTGGCAAATCTTTAAAAAGTCAATAATGAGTTCTTATTTAGAGAAGTATATTCTAGAGAATTGAAGTGTTTGATCAAGGATGTAAGAATAAAACTAGTGGTTTTAATAGTAGAAAAAAAACTGTTTTTTGAGAAGTTAAAAAAAGAAAATTCCTATAAAAGAACTTTACCTTTGCACATCAAGTCGGATTCAGATTCCTTTACAAGTTCTATGACTTCTGGTCCATCAATTTCTTTTCGTGCCATGAGAGTTTCAAAGGCTGTCAAAAAAAATATTTCAATAGCAATTATTGTATTTCTCATTTCAAGTTAGATTATCAGAAAACTATGATGCCTAAAAATCTCTGGCACAAGAAAAGGGTAGAAGGAGATTCATCTGAACTGTGGCAGAGCCAACATTTTCACTAAAAATTAAAAGTCAATATATACATTTTCATTAAGAGAGTCAACATTTTCACAAAATGTAATTTTTCAGTAAAAGAATGTCAATCTACAATTCACTCTTTGAAACCTGCTTTGCCAGTTAGTCACATTATATTTACAAGATCAAACTATTTTTTTTTTATGTATATATAGTATAAAGTAAATCCTTTGTGAAATTCCCCACCCCCTCCTCCCACACTCAAGCCCCATATCGCAAAAACAATATAAATTCTTTACAACTCTAATAATATTCTTGCTATATATAGATATAGAGTGAGAGAGAGAGAAAGAGAGGTACTAACAAGTTGCAAGAAGAAAGAAAACAATGATGTGAGCAAACTTTGACTCCATTTTGTTTAAGTTGTAATGTAAAGAGTAGAAGGAATTGAGTGAATTTGTATAAGTTGTATCACATAAATTTATAGGCAGAGGTTGCCTTCATTGTAGTGAGGTACTACATACTAGTAATGTCTAACAACCACACGTTTAATAATTTGAAGATAAAGAAAAAATTATTATGTTTTGATTTTTTTAAAAAAAGATTTAAAATGAAAAGTGAGGGAGGACAGTGAAAATTGAATTTACGTATAGTGTGTAGGGAACACATCATACACATTGATGCCAATAATTGGTATATTATGAATTGGATAAGGATGAAACGGGAGATTTGATATTGTAGTCGTTTATAAATTCCCTACTTATAAAAGTTTTTTTTAATTTAATTTAGAGGAAATTGTTAAAAAATAACATAGAAGATCTATAAATATATAAAATGCATGTTGGATTTGTAAGCTCATTTTTTTAAGAAAATTTAAATTGAAAGTGGATTTAGAAGATCTTTTTCCTCCATATAAATTGAAAATGTAATTGTTTTAAAAGGAGAATAATTTTATAAACTTTTGGATTTAAATGAAGGATTATCCATTTAGAGTAGTTCGAAATTTTAAAAGAGATACTTCTTTCATCAAAATGTCACGACTGGAATCTAGACCCCAGACGAGACCGGCGTCGTTGACCTCTCAGAGGTCGCAAACAAGCCTACTTACGTCATACTTACTTTACATAGGTTAAGACCCCAGACGAGACCGGCGTCGTTGACCTCTCAGAGGTCGCAAACAAGCCTACTTACGTCATACTTACTTTACATAGGTTAATTTTAGCGGAAAATTTGAAACTTTTTGTTCTTTAAACATGCTTGCCAAACATTCTTAAAATTTTATAATCGTTCATCATCAACCATCTAACATTAAAGAGATAAACAACTGAAAGAAATAGTTCATAAGTCTTAATTGTATAATTGCCAAAATGGCCCAAATACAAAATCTGAATAAAGAGCAGGAAAGAAACGCTAGTGGAACATGTTCCACTAGCTCAACTCTAAAGCTACGCTAGAATATAGAACAGTAGTATCCTCGAAGCATGAGGACCTACCCAACTCCGGATGAATGCTGACGTCCGGAAAGCTGCAACGATGATCCTGCAACTCTATCGACCACCTGTACCTGCACCTAAAATAGTATAGATGTATAGGGTTAGTACACACTTGTACTAAGTACGGGTATATGCAAGCACACACCACGGACATGCATGAGAAAGAATAGCTCTTTCCTAACAACATGATTTTTGGAAGTCAAGTCAGTGGACTTGCCAATTTGAGATTAGGAAGGTCATGCCATGAGGGTAACATGCATCATATTCAATATCGTATTGCACACAACACATATCATAGCACATAACACATAACACATAGCTTCGTTCGTATCATTCATTCATATGCCATGATACCTTGGAATCATGGACTTAACATTAAGACTTTCCAAAATGAGGGCTCAACATATGGGACCTCAACTAGGGAGTCTTCATTAGCAAACACGAGTCTGCTTCATTCATTCATACGTACTTCACTGCATTTCATTCATAGGCCAGTGAGAACACCAGCTTTACCTAGGGTGTAGTTTAAGACTTTCATCGGGTTTGCTGTGCAATGATCAGGAATAACCTAATGTTATTACCTGAGTCTAGCTCACCTCTTGATTATCTTACCCTAACACCTTCGGTATCATTCAATTCTTTATGTGCTTCATTTGAGGCTGGCCTCATTCATTCATTGGGAACTTTAACTTTAACCGACATAGATCATGTGAGCATCATGAAATCCAGTGTCTCCCCCACACCGAAAAGAGGTGGAATCACCGGCCAAAGTGACCCAATAACATGCTAGCGTACATGGGAATTTAACCCCGCCAGATCCCTATATTGGCTGTATAGGTTCGAAGACTAGGAGATATAAGGAGACCCATACCCGGCAGGCCGGACAGTCTCATCTCATGAGAGTTACGTGAACCTCCGTCCTTCCTGAAAGAAGGCATCACCGCTCATAGCTAGTCTATCGGTACTCAGTATAAAGTTCCATTGCATTCATCTCATACGTCATGGAAGCTGGCTTCTAGTATGAGGACATCATAGCTCATTAGATGATTTCTCATCTCATCATTCTTATTGAGTGTGTTAAGCTCAATACTCTCATCAAAATGTTCATAGAGATTGGTCTCTTCATTATCTTACACTCTCATTTTTTTTTGTACGTATTGGTAACATTTACTTAGGCTCATTTGAGATTGCTCTCATCATCTAAATTAGTCTCAGATCATGTTGTCACCACATTTTTCATCATTAGCACCTTTCTTTTCATAGTTACTCACCTCGTATTCCGTGAATGTTCATTTCATCATTTCATAGTTCATCTCATCATATTCCAATGCACTTGGACACTTAGTGTATCTTATTTTCCTAAGATTATGTAGTACAAGACTTATGTATCTTGTATATATATATGCCAAGATTTTGATTTTTTTTTGATCTAATTAGATGGCATTATTCTTGGATATTTTTCTCACGTATGACTTATGTATCAATACGAAAATTCGGGCAAGGAAACCCCAAATCTTGAATCACTTGGATATCATTTGTATTTTTCATAAATTTTATCTTCTAATATTCATAACGTTAGACTTTAAATTAAATCTCGCGCTTATATTGAAAGATAAATTTTTTTCTATTTTAATTTCCCTCTTAATTAATCAAAGTGTTGAGGGTTCAAGCCCCCACACCTCTTTAATTTTTAAATTAATAAGAGTTCACTTCAAAGGGGGAGGTTGTGGGTTCGAACCCCCACAACCCCCTTTATTTTAAATGAATTTCGCTGGAGGGGGAGCTGGTCGCGAGTTCGAGCCCCCCCAGCCCCCTCTTAATTATTTTTTTTTCTTTTCTTCCTTCTCCTCGCGCGCACTGGGAGGTCGTGGGTTCGAATCCCACGCCTCCCTTTTAATTTTCTGTCCCTTTTTCGCGAAACTCAGGGACCCAAGGGTCACGAGTTCGATCCCCCGCTCCCTCCCTTATTTTCTTTTATTTTTTTCGCGAACTCCAGTGACCAAGAGGTCACGAGTTCGATTCCTGCCCCCTCCCTTATTTTCCCTCTTCCTTTTTCTTTCGCGAACCCAGTGACCAGATGGTCACGGGTTCGATCCCTATCCCCCTCCCTTATTTTTCTTCTTTTTTCTTGAACTCCAGTGACCAGATGGTCACTGGTTCGATTCCTACCAGCCCTTTTTTTTTTTTTTCTTTTGACGTCCAAAATTTCCAGATTCTTTCTAAAGCCTATTTCCAGGTTCTAGAAATTTACTCTATGATTTTTCTACACCTTTTTCATCAAATTACACATTAGTTCTTGGGGAAATTTCATAGTTCCTTTATAACGTTTTAGGTGCACTTTCATGGAGTCGTTTAGTCAAGAATTCCTCTCTCAATCCAGCCACATAACTGTTCATATGAACACCACATTATACACAACGTTAACACATGAAATACAAGAAGAAAAACATGCTTTAAACGTCTCCAAACAGTGGCAAAAGTCCACTGCCGAAGCCCACCCACATGCACACTTTCTTCGACTATTTCGTGATTTCACGCACGTAACCTTATTCACATTCAATATAAACACGTCAATCATGCCTAAACCTAGCAGCACAACATACCCATCCTACGAATTCGTTTGGGAGCTAAGGACAAGGACATACAAAGGGGAACAACCTTAGTTTTAAGAGTTTAAGAAACGTTCGCAAGAAAGTACTCTTGGAGAAAGAATTCCATGAGAGAAACCCATACCTTTTGACGTTATTCAAGCTTGAAGCTGCTGCCCGGAACTCCAAACCACGCCAAATTTACTTCAACGCACACCCTACTCGATGAACCTCTCTTAGCCTTGTCGTTTTGATTCCTTTGTCTTTACTTAAAAAAATTCTAGTGAGTTCTTCAAGTGTGAAGAACTCTTGATGTATTTTTTTCTGCTTTTCTAGTTGTTCTTGGCAGAACTAACGTGAGAAAGAGGTTGAGAACGTGAGAGAGTTGAGAAACGTGAGGGAGAGAGTTGTCTTAGGATTAGGAGACTAAATTTAAGACTTAGTCAAAAGTTAGGATTTTAATTAACTAAAAATAAATAAAGAAAATCTGATTTTCCTTTTTATTAATCAAATTAATAATTATCAATTAATTAAGTTAATTTATCAACCTTAGATCTTGACACCCCTAAGTCTTGATCCTATTCATTTTTTTTTAATTTTTTTTTGGATTGTTACATTACCCCCCCCTTAGGAACATTCGTCCCCGAATGACACTACCACTTCACATTGTAATTCCCGTCAGATCATGACACAATCACTATACATAGTCAATCAATAGCAGCAAAATACGGAGAGATAAGGAAACATTGGTTTAAGAGTAGGAAGTCTAACCTCAAGAGCTGAACAGGTGAGGGTAGCGGGCTCTCATGTCGGCCTCAGCCTCCCACGTAGCACCCTCAACAAGATGATTTCTCCACAATACTTTCACTGTGGCAATCTCCTTGTTCCTCAGCCGCTTGACCTGTCTGTCTAAGATCTCAACAGGTACCTCCTCATAAGACAAGTCCTCACCAACTCCCAAACCTTCAACAGGTAAAATTGATGCTGGATCACCTAAGCACTTCTTCAACATAGAGACATGAAAGACTGGATGAACAGAAGCTAGCTCTGCAGGCAATGCTAACTCATAGGCCACCTCACCCACACGCTGTAGGATCTCATATGGCCCAACATACCTCGGACTCAGCTTCCCTTTTCTACCAAATCTCATTACCCCTTTCATAGGCGATATTTTCAAGTAAACCTGGTCACCAACCTCAAACTCTAAGGGCCATTTTCTGTTATCAGCATAGGATTTATGCCGACTGTAAGCAGTAGTCAACCTGTCCCTAATTATTCTGACCTTCTTTAAGGCCTCCTGAATGATCTCCGGACCCAAAATGGATGACTCTCCAACCTCGAACCACCCAACTGGAGATCTACACCTCCTACCATACAGTGCCTCAAACGGTGCCATCCCAATGCTGGAGTGATAGCTATTATTATACGAGAACTCTATCAAAGGCAGATGGTCATCCTAGTTACCTCTGAAGTCAATCACACACGCTCTCAACATATCCTCCAATGTCTGTATGGTGCGCTCGGCCTGCCCATCTGTCTGAGGGTGAAAGGCAGTGCTAAGCTTCACCTGCGTGCCCAAGCTCTTCTGGAAAGATCTCCAGAAATGAGAAGTAAACTGAGCTCCTCTGTCTGAAATAATAGACAAGGGAATCCCATGCCGTCTCACAATCTCATCAATGTAGAGTCTCGCATAATCCTCGGCTCTGTAAGTAGACTTCACAGGGATAAAGTGGGCAGACTTAGTCAATCTGTCCACAATAACCCATATAGAGTCATGCTGCCTCCTAGTCCTCGGAAGCCCAACTACGAAGTCCATATTAATGGCCTCACATTTCCAAGTCGGAACCTCAATAATCTAAGTCAGACCACCAGGTTTAAGATGCTCTGCCTTAACCTGCTGACAATTAGGACACTTGGCCACATATTCTGCAATGTCCTTCTTCATGCCATCCCACCAATAAATCTACTTAAGATCATGGTACATCTTGGTGGAACCTGGATGTATAGAATATCTGGAACCATGGGCCTCTGCAACGATTCTGGTCCGCAAATCATCCACATCTGGCACACACAGCCTGTCCTGATATCTAAGTATGCCATCACCTCCCAAAGCGAAAGACTCATTCATCTTCATCAGCACTGAGTCCTTCAGCTCTATCAACACAGGATCTAGATGCTGACCCTGCTTGACTTCAACTACCAAGGATGATTCAGAACTAGGATGAACTGAAACATCCCCACTAGTGGAGTCAACCAAACGCACGCCCAATCTGGCCAGTCTGTGTACATCTTTCACCAGCTCCTTTTTCTCATCCTCAACGTGAGCTGTACTTCCCATGCTCATCCTGCTCAAAGCATCAGCTACAACATTAGCCTTACCTGGATGGTAATGCACATTCATGTCATAATCCTTCAACAGCTCCAACCATCTCCGCTGACATAGATTCAACTCTCTCTGTGTGAACACGTACTGGAGGCTCTTATGGTCTGTGAACACATCTACATGCACTCCATACAGATAATCCCTCCACAGCTTCAGTGCAAACACCACAGCTGCCAACTCCAGGTCATGTGTGGGATAATTCTTCTCATGAACCTTGAGCTGTCTGGATGCATAGGCTATCACCTTACCAACCTGCATAAGAACACAACCCAAACCAACCCTAGATGCATCACAATAAACAGTGTAATTCTCACCACACTTAGGCAAAGTAAGCACCGGGGCTGACGTGAGTCTGTCCTTGAGCTCCTGGAAACTCTTCTCACAAGTCTCCGTCCATTCAAACTTGGCTTTCTTCTTAGTCAAAGCTGTCAATGGGGCAGCAATGGAAGAAAAGCCCTCCACAAACCTGCGGTAGTAACCAGCCAATCCCAAAAAGCTACGGATGTCAGTGGGAGTAAGAGGCTTTGGCCAGTTCTTTACAGCCTCAGTCTTCCTGGGATCCACCTCCACGCCCTGATCGGACACACAATGACCCAGGAAGGTCACTGATCTCAGCCAGAATTCACATTTGCTGAATTTGGCATATAACTGATGCTGTCTAAGTACCTGTAAGGTTAGTCTCAAATGTTGTTCATGTTATTCCTTGGTCTTAGAGTAGATGAGAATGTCATCAATGAATACTATGACGAAAGAGTCAAGGTATTCACGGAAGACCCTGTTCATGAGATCCATAAATACAGCAGGTGCATTCGTGAGACCAAATGACATGACTAAAAACTCATAGTGACCATAGCGGGTACGAAAGGCTGTCTTTGGGATATCTCCATCCCTAACCCTAAGTTGATGATACCCTGAACGAAGATCAATCTTAGAGAAGAAACTAGACCCTTGGAGTTGATCGAACAAATCATCTATTCTGGGGAGTGGATACTTATTCTTTATAGTGACTTTGTTGAGCTGCCGATAATCGATACACATTCTAAGGGTTCCATCTTTCTTCTTTACAAACAACACTGGAGCGCCCCAAGGGGATATGCTCGGCTGAATGAAACCCTTGTCAGTGAGATCTTTTAACTGCAGTTTCAACTCTTTGAGTTCAGCTGGAGCCATTCTGTAAGGAGGAATTGAGATTGGTTTAGTATCGGGTTCTAAATCGATACCAAAGTCAATCTCTCGAAGGGGAGGGACTCCAGGTAAATCATCAGGAAACACATCTAAGAACTCATTCACTACAGGTACTGAGTCTATGGAAGGAATGTCATGTTCTAAATCATTAACACTCACAAGATGACACAATAACCCCTTGGACATCATTTTATTGGCCTTAAGGTTAGAAATCAAGGGGTTAGGACGACTCGAATTGTACCCCTCCCAGACTAGCTCTTCTTCATTAGGGAAGCAAAATCTCACCACTCTACTATGACAGTCCAAGCAAGCATAACAACTGTGAAGCCAATCCATGCCAAGAATAACATCAAAATCATGCATGGGTAACTCAATCAAGTTTGCACACATAGTTTTACCACTCACAACTATTGGGCAATCCTTGTATACTCTATCAGTTCTTACATTCTCTCCTAAAGGTGTACTAACCACTATAGGATTATGCAGAACTTCAGGCAATATCTCAAAAGTAAGAGCAAGCAGAGGAGTTACAAAGGAAAGTGTAGACCCTGGATCAAGTAAAGCATAAACAGAAGTTGAGAACACTTGCAGCATACCTGTGACCACATCAGCGGACTTCTCCTGCTCCTCCCTGCCCTTCAGGGCATAGAACCGGTTCCTCTTAGGAGGCTCGGCTGCTGCTGCACCCTGTGGATTAGGCCTAGGCTGAGCATTACCTCCAGCCTGACCTCTGTTCTGTGGACAGTCTCTGACCATGTGCCCACTCTTACCACAACCGAAGCAGGCATTAGTGCCCTGTCTGCACTCTCCACTGTGAGCTCGGCCACACTTAGCACAATTCTTCTTAGGACGCTGCATCTCACCTCCATTGCCCCTCTTGGGCTCAGGTCTGCCTCCTGTAGTTGTAGCACCTCTCTGAGGATTAAAATTCCCAGAACTCTGCTGCCCCCTTTTGAACCTTGGCTGCTCACGGACTCCAAAGTTGTTCCTGTGGCCTCCATGACTGGGTCCTGCCTGATCTTGAGGCCTAGGCCTCCTAGCATCACGAACACCTCTCTTTCTGCGGCTGTCCTCTACCTGCTGGACATGCACCATCAACCTGGAAAGATCCATATTATCATGGAGCATCGCAGATCGACACTCCTCCTCCAGGTCCCCATTGATTCCTGTGAGAAACCTGCTCATCTCATCCCTGTTGTTAGCAATCAGGGAAGTAGCATACCTGGATGATTTCAACAAAGTTCAGTATTCTCCTCATTCTTGCTATGTAATGCTAGGGAAGATAACATACCTTGACAGCTTAACAAACTTCAGGGAATACTCCCTGACTGTCATAGAGCCTTGTTTAAGGTTGATGAATTCCTCAACCTTGGCCTCCCTCATCTCCCTGGGGAAGAATCTCTCCAGAAATGCTGTCTTGAACAGCTCCCATGTGACTGGCACTCCACCTAAGACACGACTATCTTGCCACATCTTGCACCAAGTCTGTGCAACATCCTTGAGCTGATAGGAAGCCAGCTCAGCCTTCTCAATGTCAGTGGCCCCCATAGCCACTAGGATCTTATGCACCTCATCCACAAACTCCTGGGGATCCTCTGCAGTCCTAGACCCTGTGAAAATAGGAGGATTCATCCTCGTGAAATCCCTCAGCCTGTCAGCCATGCTATGAACCGGTGGGTTCTCCCTCTGAACATTCTGCCGGTTGACCTGGGCAGTCATGGCCTGGGCCTGCATAGCAATGGCCTGTGCCATCTGGGCCAGAGATGCCCTCACCTCAGCATCAGTCAACCCAGCTGGATTAACTGGCACAGCCCCTCCTGCAGCTGGAGCCTGGGGTGGAACTCGGTTGCCCCTAGTAGCTGCTCTTCCTCTCCTCTGATCAATAGCCCTTCTAGGGTCCATTCTCTGAAACAACAAAGATTGATGTTAGATACGCTCATAACACCAAGAAATCAGACATTCAGAAAAGTACGATAAGATCAGAAGAAGGGAAATTTCCTACGCATCATGCAGTCTCTAATTCAGGATAGTGGTGCACTTCACTACCATGACTTAGAAACTACTCAATGTGGTTGATGTGAACTCATTATTCTCAGAATTTTAACCTAGTGCTCTGATACCAACTTTGTCACGACTGGAATCTAGACCCCAGACGAGACCGGCGTCGTTGACCTCTCAGAGGTCGCAAACAAGCCTACTTACGTCATACTTACTTTACATAGGTTAAGACCCCAGACGAGACCGGCGTCGTTGACCTCTCAGAGGTCGCAAACAAGCCTACTTACGTCATACTTACTTTACATAGGTTAATTTTAGCAGAAAATTTGAAACTTTTTATTCTTTAAACATGCTTGCCAAACATTCTTAAAATTTTATAATCGTTCATCATCAACCATCTAACATTAAAGAGATAAACAACTGAAAGAAATAGTTCATAAGTCTTAATTGTATAATTGCCAAAATGGCCCAAATACAAAATCTGAATAAAGAGCAGGAAAGAAACGCTAGTGGAACATGTTCCACTAGCTCAACTCTAAAGCTACGCTAGAATATAGAACAGTAGTATCCTCGAAGCATGAGGACCTACCCAACTCCGGATGAATGCTGACGTCCGAAAAGCTGCAACGATGATCCTGCAACTCTATCGACCACCTGTACCTGCACCTAAAATAGTATAGATGTATAGGGTTAGTACACACTTGTACTAAGTACGGGTATATGCAAGCACACACCACGGACATGCATGAGAAAGAATAGCTCTTTCCTAACAACATGATTTTTGGAAGTCAAGTCAGTGGACTTGCCAATTTGAGATTAGGAAGGTCATGCCATGAGGGTAACATGCATCATATTCAATATCGTATTGCACACAACACATATCATAGCACATAACACATAACACATAGCTTCGTTCGTATCATTCATTCATATGCCATGATACCTTGGAATCATAGACTTAACATTAAGACTTTCCAAAATGAGGGCTCAACATATGGGACCTCAACTAGGGAGTCTTCATTAGCAAACACAGAGTCTGCTTCATTCATTCATACGTACTTCACTGCATTTCATTCATAGGCCAGTGAGAACACCAGCTTTACCTAGGGTGTAGTTTAAGACTTTCATCGGGTTTGCTGTGCAATGATCAGGAATAACCTAATGTTATTACCTGAGTCTAGCTCACCTCTTGATTATCCTACCCTAACACCTTCGGTATCATTCAATTCTTTATGTGCTTCATTTGAGGCTGGCCTCATTCATTCATTGGGAACTTTAACTTTAACCGACATAGATCATGTGAGCATCATGAAATCCAGTGTCTCCCCCACACCGAAAAGAGGTGGAATCACCGGCCAAAGTGACCCAATAACATGCTAGCGTACATGGGAATTTAACCCCGCCAGATCCCTATATTGGCTGTATAGGTTCGAAGACTAGGAGATATAAGGAGACCCATACCCGGCAGGCCGGACAGTCTCATCTCATGAGAGTTACGTGAACCTCCGTCCTTCCTGAAAGAAGGCATCACCGCTCATAGCTAGTCTATCGGTACTCAGTATAAAGTTCCATTGCATTCATCTCATACGTCATGGAAGCTGGCTTCTAGTATGAGGACATCATAGCTCATTAGATGATTTCTCATCTCATCATTCTTATTGAGTGTGTTAAGCTCAATACTCTCATCAAAATGTTCATAGAGATTGGTCTCTTCATTATCTTACACTCTCTTTTTTTTTTTGTACGTATTGGTAACATTTACTTAGGCTCATTTGAGATTGCTCTCATCATCTAAATTAGTCTCAGATCATGTTGTCACCACATTTTTCATCATTAGCACCTTTCTTTTCATAGTTACTCACCTCGTATTCCGTGAATGTTCATTTCATCATTTCATAGTTCATCTCATCATATTCCAATGCACTTGGACACTTAGTGTATCTTATTTTCCTAAGATTATGTAGTACAAGACTTATGTATCTTGTATATATATATGCCAAGATTTTAATTTTTTTTTGATCTAATTAGATGGCATTATTCTTGGATATTTTTCTCACGTATGACTTATGTATCAATACGGAAATTCGGGCAAGGAAACCCCAAATCTTGAATCACTTGGATATCATTTGTATTTTTCATAAATTTTATCTTCTAATATTCATAACGTTAGACTTTAAATTAAATCTCGCGCTTATATTGAAAGATAAATTTTTTTCTATTTTAATTTCCCTCTTAATTAATCAAAGTGCCCCCACACCTTTTAATTTTTTAAAATAAAGTTCACTTTTCAAGGGGGAGGTTGTGGGTTCGAAAACCCCCACAACCCCCTTTTTTAAATGAATTTTTGGAGGGGGAGCTGGTCGCGTTCGAGCCCCCCCCCAGCCCCCTTTAATTTTTTTTTTTTTTTGGATTGTTACACAAAATATCAATAAAATTACCTCAAAATAAAGGGGGAAACAAAACAAACTTAATTAATTTATTGGTAATTTGGCTTCTTTATTTTATCACAAGGCTAGCATAACTATGTATATGTTGGGTTATCAGGTGATTAGAGTGTCATGCGGAAGTTTATAATTGTAAATCGTATGATCGATAAATCAGACGAGAAAAATTTATACGAAAAATCTAATATATATTATATAAAAACTAACATAAAAGAAAAATATTATAAATTGTTGAGAAAATACATTTCCTCATTAACTAAACTTTTAAACGTCTACGTTGTGAAAGTTATTGTGTTCTGCTATGAGAATAGGAATCTTCAATTTATAGATATTCAAACTTTTTCTCTAAGGAAAGTATAAATCAAATATGAAAAAATATGATATTTTTCTTTTAGGAAAAGTAAAAACATTTATTATTTGATCTCCTCTTTGTAATTCAATTTAATATATATATATATATATATATGGAGAGGAAAAATATTTTAAATTCAATACTTTTGTCAATGCCTTTGGCATATATATAAACACTGCCTTAGCCAAGAAATGAAGGAATAAAATGTTATACAATAATATACGTGGTAGGTATTGTGTAACTAAGTCATCAATAATTGATGATATATTCTCAATAAATCTAACCAAAAAAAAAATTAAAAGGTACTTTTCATCTAGTAAAAAGTGGGGGAAATTCAGAAAATGACATGTCACGTTTTATTTATGTTTTCAAAGTCTTTCTCAATGCATTAGATATACACTGAATTAGCTAGAATGACAAGGGGAAAAAACAATATAAAATGAAATCTTAAAAAATTAACTACAAAAAGTAGAGATGTTCTGGTCCCTAGCTATGAAATGTTTTCATCGATGAATTATTTTGTAAGTAATAGAGACGGATTTAGGAGTTAAATGTTATAATTTTAAATTCATAGCCAATTTTTTATATTTTTATTGTGATGGAAGGTAGGAAACATAAAGAAAAAACTAAAAAAAGCGATGATGCCAAAACGTAAATTTGTTATGGTCCCCTAATGACATGTTCTTATTTATGAGTTATTTTGTCAGTATATAAAACACATAAAAAATGTGTTATAATTATATATATTGATATATTGCTCTTAATTATTCTGCCTTTTATTATGTTGTGTGTGAATCTAATATAATATACCAACCATGCATTTACTCTTTAGATATCTCTGATATTTTATTATGTAATTGATAAAATTATTTCTTCTTTCGTATTTTTATAATAAATTAGTAAGACGAATTTTCTTTAAACAAACAAAAAAAAAAGATGGGGAATTGGATTTAAAAAAAAAAGTTATATTTTTACATATACAAGAACTACAATAGAAGCAACCCTCAAACTTAATGATCACCATTTGAGTGAAAATTATTTTGATTTTATGAATTATATTCGAGATCTTTTGGTATCGATCGAAAGTGAAAGTTATTTTGTTAACTTTGTAAGGAAATGGAAAAAGGATCAAATATATCTCTATTTTATAGAGAGTAATTTTATTCTTTATTTAAAAAGTTTGGACTCATAACTCTATCGTTAGTTAAATGATTTTAAATATACAATTACTGGCTGACGCTCCCAATTCCCTTTTGGAGATTTTATTCTCTTTTTTGAAAAAAAACACAGTCAAATCAATTAATATTGTTCAATTTCTCTATTTATTTTTACTTGTTCATCCATATTCATTGATACATTCGAATAATTTTTAAATGATAAATACATCAATGACATTGATTTTCTCGATATTGTATTCATGGATATACGTTTGACAATTTGTAGATAAGGGACAAAATGTTCTTTCCCTTAAAGCCACAAATTAGGAAAAAATGATATTTAAAAATTTACACACGGAATATGAGGAAGGACAGGGAAAATTGAATTCAAAATTTATCATTTTCATTGATACTACTATATATTTTGTAAATTATGAATTCGAAAAGAATGAAATGGGAGAATTAATTTAATTCTATAGTCATTTATAAATATATTCTAGTTTAATTTTATGTTTTTGTAATGGGAGACTATTAAAATAATAACATAGAAGATCTTGATTATGCTTAATGAAAAATTTTCATCTTTACCAAAAAAAAAAAGGCTTAGGAAATTATTATGCTGAGTTTTTATTATTGTCTTTTGAATAAACTTTTGAATTTAAATGAAGTGAAATTCATTTAAAGTACTCTCTTTGTTCATTTTTAATTGTCACAAATTAAGAAAATAATTATTAATATAGATATTTCACCAAACTAACCCTATTAAATGATGTCTTGAAAAATTATTTAAAAAATAAGTATTTAATGTTGAAGGTAAAATATGGTAAAAATTATTATCTTTTTTTCATATGTCAAAAGTAACAAGTAAAAATGAAAATCTATGTCTAAAATAAGTGACAAGTAAAAATGAACGAAAGGAGTAGTTCAAAATTCTAAAAGAGAAACTTCTTTCATTTTATTTTTTAAAAAACTCAATAAAATTGCCTCAAAATAGGGGGAAACCATAAAAACTTAATTAATTTATTGGTAATTTGACTTTTTATTTTCTTAAAACAAGATTAGCTATATTTCGTATTTTTCTCGAGTGTGTATTATCATTTTTCTTTACTTTTTTTTTAAATTTTTTATTCGATATTTGATATTCGCCTTGAAATTTATTTAATAGAAATTTATACTGAGGAGTTTTTTAATAAAAATCAATGCTCAAATTCAAAACTTTTAATTAAAGATGACTATATATTTATCTTTTCATACCTATAATGATATTTTTGTTTACTATTGGTCCCTCAACCTTCTTAATTTGTTCCAAAGAAGTATAACATACCGTCACATTTTATTTTTAATTTTTGGGATGGGGTGGGGAGGGAGTTGGGGGACTAGTTTGACAATTACAATTCTAATCTTAGCTACCGCACATTAATTAGAGATATAGAACAATTGATTTTGGAATTATGATAACACAATATTTTAAGAATAAATTTTATTTGAAAATATATACACTTTACCAACAAGAAAACACAAGTAAAAACTGACAAAATAACAAGAAAAAAAAAAAGAAAAACTGTGAAGAAGTAACGACTAACAAATACTCTTAATTGAAAACTTAAAGTTTATATACGATAAAATATTAGTTGTTATTGATAAATAATAATCTTCGAATATCTTGAAGAAAAGACTCATGAGATTTCGTTGTTTGGTCATGAGATTATTCAATTGAGACAAACAACTAAAATACGTGTTAAATCAAAATCATACAAATAAATTAAAACAGAAAAAGTAAAACACAAATATGTAAAAGAAATTAATTAAGGAGAGGAGTACATTTAATTAAGCCACACTTATTTATTTCATTATATATAGTAAGAGTACATGATAAACATTATAATAAACATACATGAACCCTAATTATTTTTTCACATGTGGCTGCTTAATTATTTCAATAATAATCCATTAATTAAGTCACCCTAGGCATTTGTACAACATAACCCAAGATGTTATCAAAAAGACGGACTCGATCACATCGAAAATCCAATGTGATTGGAGAACCATTCAATAATATTTGAACATTTACGAGTGAATTTTCCTTCTCAATTATTTCCTTAGCAAGCTTTGTTGGTACACCAATAAGTTCTGGCCACATTTGTTTTCCTACATATATACACATAATAAATTAATTATAATGAGAGAGAATAACATACATTATATGTGTTATAATAATAACAGACATCGAGTTGAATCATTTTATTTTTTAAAAAAAAAAATGGAAGTAGCAAAAGAGATTTTAAGGTGGAGAATCAAATCGTTATCAATATGATATAATATTTTAGGTAATTAACCAACTGATTAATAAAAAAATTCAGAATTGAATAACTTACATCTTGTTTGGCCAAAACTAAGAAAAATCAATAATGAGTTCTTATTTTAAAAAGTATATTTTAGAGAATTGAAGTGTTTGATCAAGCATTCGAGAAAAAAACAGGTATTTTTAATTGTAGAAAAAAACTGTTTTTCGAGAAGCTAAAAAAAAAAAATTCCTTCAAAAGAACTTTACCTTCGCACATCAAGTTAGATTCAAATTCCTTTAGAAGTTCTATGACTTCTGGTCCATCAATTTCTTTTCGTGCCATGAGAGTTTCAAAGGCTGTCAAAAAAAAAAACAATAGCAATTCGTGTATTTCTCATTTCAAGTTAGATTATCAGAAAATTATGATGCCTAAAAATCTCTGGCACAAACAAAGGTAATCCGCTGTGAAGAGCCAATATTTTCACTAAGAGAGTCAATATATACATTTTCACTAAGATAGTCAATGTTTTCACTAAATAATGTAATTTTTCAACAAAGGGATGTCAATCTACAAGTCATTGAACAAGTCGCTCTTTCAAACCTGCTTTGCCAATTAGTCACATTATATTTACAAGATCAAACTTTTTTTTTATATATATATAGTATAAGCTAAATCCTTTTATGATAGTCCCCCACCACCACCACCCTCCCCACACCCTCAACCCCCATATCGCAAAAAATATATATAAATCATTTACAACTCTAATAATATTCTTTCATGTGTGTATATAATATAGAGAGAGAGAGAGAAAGAGAGGTACTAACAAGTTGCAAGAAGAAAGAAAAGAATGATGTGAGCAAACTTTGACTCCATTTTGTTTTAGTTGTAAAGAGTGAAGGAATTGAGTGAATTTGAAAGATTGCACCTCACAAATTTATAGGCAGAGGTTGCCTTCATTGTAGTGAGGTGCTAGTGTATAACAACCACATGTTGAACAATTTGAAGATAAAGGAAAAAATTATTATATTTTGATATATGATAAATGAGGAGGGACATTGAAAATTGAATACACGTTTAATGTGTGTGTTTGAGGGGAGGGGAGGGGGGGGGGGCACATATTGTTACTGTTATTATGTATATTATGAATTGGATAAGGGTGAAGCGGGAGATTGATTTTATAGTCGTTTATAAATATTTTTTAGTTTATGGGTTCTTTTAATTTTATTTTATAGGATATTGTTAGAAAATAACATATAGGATTTATAAATATATAAAATACTTGTTAGATTTGTAAGCTCATTTTTTAAAAGAAAATTAAAAATGTAAGTGGGTTTAGGCGGGGGTATGTATCAGTGGGTTCAGTTTGATTTTATGTATTACCTATTCGGGTTATTGATTTTTTATTTTTAAATATGTTAAACAAATAACCAAATTAATAAGACATTTTGTTTTATCAATTTTTAATTTGTCGATTTTGATCCTTAACTATTCAGTTTTGGTCCTTTATTATAGTGAAGTACTTACTACATACTAGTAGTGTCTAACAACCACATGTTGAACAATTTGAAGATAAGGGGAAAAAATTTATGTTTTGAGGGGATAGTAAAACGTGAATTCACTTGCAGTTTCAAAGAAAGTACATACATTGTTCACGTTTTATGGTTTCGAAAATGTTAAAATTCTCAAAGAGAAAGATACAAAGTGATTGATTTCTGAATTCATATGAACCCAATACTTTAAGGATAGATCTTATTCGCATATATATACACTTTACCAATAAAAAAAGATAAAACACTAATTGGCAAAATTACAAGAAGAAAAGAAAAAGAAATAGAGGAGTAATTACACAAACTAGTATTCAAATTGTAATCCATTATATAAGTTCTTAATATTCTTGTGCAAAGGAATATACATGTATATATCGAAAACTTCGATTTACTTGATTTTCCATGTTTTATGATTTTTGTATGCTAATTTACAGGTAAATAATATTTCATTTTTCTCAAATATTTCTCAATGTGTTTATGTGGCATCATTTGGATATAAATTTTTTTAAATAACAGATATATATTTTGAAAACTACAAAAAAAAAAAATAGCTTGATTCATAAGAAAATTGTTTCCTTTGCCAAATGCCAACCAAAGATTATTTTACTCTCCTTTCTCTCCATTTATCTGATGATTTTCTAAGTTTGAGAGTGAAATAAAATATTATTTTAATCGTAACTTTTTTATATACTTCTACAATATTTTGAATTATTAAATGTAGGAGGGTATATACCCATTTTCGATAATTTTGAATTATTAAAAAAATTAATAGGCTTTTCAAATTGAGAAACTTACAAAAATTTCACAGTAGGAGTTTATTATTTAAATATACATTAATTTGTGATATTAAGAATTTCAATGAAGTCTAGTGCTTCTAGAATACACTCAGAGATACCTGTATCTCGAATACATAAGTCATAGCTAGATTTAGTTTGTTCTAGATACATTATATCTAAGTGCCTTTACACATATCTGAGATACATAGAGCAAATCTTGTTCGCCTCCCTTCCATCTCGTTCGTCACTCTAACGGATACATTTGAATCACATCAAATACATGTATCTAGTGTGATTTGCATATATCTAAGATATATAAACAAATCTTGCTCGCCTCCCTCGTGTTCTCACCGCCTCGCTCCCTATCTCAGTATGTCTGGTACATGGCAAAAAACATGTATCTAGGCATATATCAAGTACTTGCAATTAGAACACTTTTCAAGTATATCACAATCATGCAATAGTAGTGATACTATGAATATGATCAGTCGCTTTTCCTTTACAAATACACCCTCCCTCTGACATATTTCAAGCTAAAAATTAAGAAACTTACGCGTAGAATACAGGTGCATACACCTAATGTTAGTCGATTAAAGCTGTTTAGTCCAGTCAAAAGGGTCCCAATCGCTTGCAAAACTTGCGACAGCTTCTCTTTGTGTGTCAACTGATTCACGCCTCCGATGCTGATGCATGTCTTCAGGTGGCAACTTCAGCATCCCTCTTACTACATTGAGGCCGAAACTGCAGCTGAACTGGTTTTCATCGTCAATTACATGAACGAACCCTTTGTTTAAGCCAAATTCAACATGGAAGTATGGAAAATCTTTTGGGATTGATGCCCGCAAACCCTTTACACTTGTATCTATGAGTTTCTTAGCATTGTGTTGACTCCATTCATCTTCAGCTTCATCAATCGCCTACAGTGGATATTTGTTATAAGCAAGTGCAGAAGAGAAGATTGCTTCAAATAGACACAGCAACAAATTGGAGCAAAAGAAAGGGAAAAGAACAAAAAATGAGCACGCATGGCCAGCACAACCTTGAGTTTTTCTAGAAGACGGTGCCTATATTCGTTCTTTGCTTCAACCAAATCCTAAGGGATTTGATACTGATATCCAACAGGTCTATTAAGAGCCAAAAGACAATTCTATGTTTCTTTCACAGCAATAACATAAGCATTAGTTCATAAGAAAAGATGCAATTGCAATAATATTAGTTCCAAATATGCCCAGCACATCCTATGAACTTTTGTATGACCAAGAAATCCCCAAGGGTAAAAGGTGCATCGTTCAAAATTTGGTGGATAATAGGCATGCACCTCCACCCTTCTCCACTTAAATAAAAGACCTGTGTCTATGGTGGAGTTCGAACACGTAACACGTGCCCCCACACATCACCTGTTATACTCTTCATTATTTGATAAAATAAGAGATCATCATTGCATGGGCATCAACGAAGATGCCAAATTACAAAAGGTGTAACCAGTTAACTCCAGTACAGAAGGGGAAAAACATATCATCTCTGTACAAGTAGTCTAAGGCTCTAAGCTAGACCAAATCACCTGTTATACTCTTACCACTAGATCAAATCCTAAGGAAACTAACACGTCTTAGCAGTCAGTACATCCTATGATTCGATAATAGTACAAGACCAAGAAGCAAGACTCACTACCACTATAATGACAGTTCATATTTCACAAATCCCAGACCAAATTCTAATCATATTTGACAGGAGACCAACAGGCAACCCTTCAAATGTTTTATCAAAAATCCCTTAATCCCTAAATATCATATTTATGGAAGACTAGACAACCTCATATTTTCTAAATTCCAACTCATTCGAAACTAAATTTGATAGACAGTGGTATAAAAATAAAACGGACAACACACAAGATGGTTTTGCAAACCTTTTTAAAGTACAAGGGTGCTTGCTTTGCAACTTCCTTGGGCAAAGGAATGCACTCTACCAAACAATGCCGCTTCTGCCGGGCCAAACTCATCACAGTCTCGAGAAAAATGAGATCCTTCTCTTGCTTCGCAAACATCATAATGAGGCATTTCTTGAAGTTCCTAAACTCTTCCCAGACATTATCATCCAAAGATCTTGTAGCTGATTCATGCTGTTCCAAGAGAAAGCAATGGTCACTATGACAAAAAACAGCAAAGATTTGGCAGCACAAAGGTAGCACTATAACAAGATTTTTGGCAGCAATAATATCCTGAAGCATCTACCACAAAAGAAAATATTTTTTCCTGATGTAAATGATCTCTTCCTTTTTGCATCGTTAAAAGTCAACTTCTGATACAAATGCTCTCTTGAACGCTGAAAAGCAGATAAATGAGGAGTAGGGAACTAAGCATTGTTGATAGGACACTACTCATAGAGATCTAGCACACTAAAGATTACTTCTTCGGAATTCAATTAACTGGCAAATTGTACAGTTCACAAGAATGACCGAAATATAACCTATAGATGTATGACCAGAGAAGAATTCAATGTCACCTGCATTGTCAAGATGCAGCAATGACCCGGGGCAATCGACCGCCATACCGGCAGTGATAAGTAACTGAAGTTTGCAATGGCAACCACGAGGTGCTTTGGTCTTGTTGGATTCTCAAAGCAGAATTGGCATCTCTCCTGCTGAGTCAAAATGCGCCTTGCATGATTAGCAGTCTCAAGAGATTTATGATTCTCCACCCCTCCTTTCTTCCGGGACTTTTTCCTCGGTCCATCATCATAATCATACTCATCATCTGCCTGACCATATGTAGTATACTTTTTGTTTTGCACTATCTTCTGAGCAAGATGCACATCTGCATCCTCTGCTTTATTCTTTTGCCGAGCAGATAGATCATGCATCACATATCTAAGCAAGGGATTAAAACCAATACATTTAGTTAGTGATAGGCATTAGAACAACAAAATTTTTAAAATGGACCATTTCCAAGTCAAGTTGACAATTCAGTAAAAAAAATTACCTGCTTGTGCTCCCATCTATCCGTGGTCTACTCAACACATCATTAGCAGTTTGTTTAGTTTTCATCTCCTCTGCTTCTTTCTGGAAAAAGAAAGTGACACATCGTAAGTTGATTACAACCAGGGAAGTCTAAACTGTCAACTTGAGAATAAGTGTCATTGAGTCTTATAATAAAGCTCTCCACTTAACTTGCTCACAGAAACGGCAAGCTGCCAACATGGAGATGTTTTAACTGTCCCTAATTTTTTGAAGAAAGGGGCAAAGCAAAGCAATAAACATAGTCTCATAGATCTTAGGATAGATGAAACTTTTTGGCACCTATGGTCAATAATAAAGCAGATGACACGTCACAAATTACTGATATGTTTTTAAAAGCCTGCAACATCAAATATCAGTGATGTCACTTGAAATACACATGGTCTTGACTAACCGTCATGTTGTTTTGAATAATCTACAAAAGAGAGTGAATTTATTGCTCACCAGAAGTTTTTCAGCTTCATCATGCATCCCTTTCATTCGAAGCTGCATCACTTTTGCAGCTAATTGATTTGCAGACAACGCTGGTTTGATATTTGTTGCATCTTCACTTGTTCTCTCATATACCGGTAAATCTGGTTTTGATTCCAAGACCACTGACTTTGGATTTGAAGAATCAGGAGCATTGCTGGAATCACCACTCTTTTCATGCATAAATTCACGCATAAAATTTCCATCGTTGGAGAACTTATTTACACTAGATATTGCAGTGGCAATAAGCCCCGCATCTGCATTGGATATGTTCTGTTTTTTCTCTTTGCGCCATGATAAAGAATCTTTAAGGTTGGTGGGCATCCGCATCTTTGAACGACCAGGGGACGTCTCCTGCAAGCACATGTTTATAAGACTATTAACACCAATAAAACACAGATCAAAAATAGCCAAATTGTCATTTCCCTCTTCAGTAAAGGAAATAGCACAGCATCCATCTAAATATATAAGGAGCAAGGTCAGACTCCTAGTTATCAGACTACGACATTGTTAAGGAAAAAGTCAACATTAATTAACAAAAACTTGATATTCCAAAAGTTATTCCATCAAGCACAAAAATCACAAATATATAAGCATAAGATGTAAAGAATAACCAAAGCAATACAAAGCAACTAATGTTGTCCTTTAGTAAAGTCAACAACTCTTATCCGACATTACCTTTCTAGCATAAGTCTGATTTCTTTTGTCTGTAACAGCTTCCTTGTCATCCATTGCCCCTTGCCTCCGTTTGATAGCATGAAGGTGAGCACGGGTTGGTGCAGCTTTACCAGAAGACACAGAAACCGCAAGTTGACTAAGTGATCCCCAGCGTTCTGCTGCCACCTGTAAATGTTAAAGTTAGAAAGTGACTGCAGTAGAAGTATAAGACAATCACTGAAATGCCAACCTCATCAAGCTTCCGTCCTTCCCGATCTGCTTGTTCTTGAGCTCGTCTCAAGGCTTTAAGCCTCCAACTTGCACCTCCATCACCAACAACAGCAGAAGACAGAAGTTGGCTACCACCACTCTTTGTTCCTTCTGAATCATCAGGATAACCACCTCCTCCATCCTTCAAATATGGGTTCAGTTCTTTGGAATTTACTTTTGTCACCTAAAACAAGATGCCAATCTGGTCCAGTTAAGTACATAACAATATCAAGCAGTGCGACAAGATTACCTTTACTACTACATTTCCCTTCAAAATAAATTGAAGAGAGTAGCAGCACTTATATACAATAGATTCAGGAGGTTCAATCACCGTGCATTCAAAATAAATCATTTGATACATTGGAATAAAGACATTAACATAATTAACAAACAAATGGAAGTATCCCCAAAGACTGGATGTATAGCAACACATAGCATTATTGCTTTTTCAATGTGAACAATATATGACGTCAACTAGATCTAGCTCTTGCATTTTGAACATGAACAAACTGATAAAAGCAAATTAAATATAAAACAAAAGGCATAAGGCATAAGGCTTGATAAGAAAGCCCGCAATATTGTCTTTCCATGCATAGGTTTAGGCTTGTTAGTGCCTGTCGTAGTACTAGTCGTATCCTAGTAGTTCTTGCTTTATGTTGTGTATTGTGTTTTCGAATACCACACCATTTTGTTGTTGTTATTGTTTCTTTCTTTCTTTTAGACTTAACACTACTTTTCTTATTAACCATTATGCTTTCTTCATTATGTGCTTCTTCTTTTACTTGGGTTCGATGCACTTGAACAGAGTGTATACAGAAACAACCTCTCTACCTCTTGAAGTAGTGGTAAGGTCTGCAGCACTCTACCCTCCCCAAACCCCACTTAGTGGATTTCACTGGGTATGTTGTTGTATAAAGATATAATACAATGGAAAGAAATGAGCATCCAAAGTTGCAGGAGTTATAAAATCAACCAGAAATATACCTCTTCAGCTGGAGTCTCCTTGGCTGAACAGTTAGAAACTGATTCGGGAATCTTATCCGCATTGTCTTTAGGCCGCAGCATCCAATCCAACCCCATTTCTTTTCTCACAAGTTCATGATCATTACACACCTTAGATCCATCAAATTCATTATCTAAAAATTCCACAGAAAAATTAACTAAATAAATTACTCCCTTCATTTAATTTTGGGGAAGGGACGACGTGCAATTAACTGGAGAATAGCACAATCTATACGTACCAAGCAAGTTATTTTGCAGTACATCACCCTCTCTCCGACTTTGTCTGTCTTTCTTACCTCTCTTCCATTTCTCACTTTCAGACTCAGGTGAAGAACTTTGACTTCTTTCTTTACTTTTTCCATGCTTGCTTCTTCTCTTCTTACTTGTCTTCCTACTAATGTTCTTTCTCTCATAATCAGAAGCACCATCACTCTCACTTCCATCTGAATACGAGGACAAATCCTCATCTGATGCATACCACTTCTTTTTCTTTGACCTTGCTCTTATTTTATCAAGGTCTTCATCATCTGAACTAGTGGAACGAGATTTTTTCTTTTTCTTTTTCTCCCTATCCTTCTTATGATCAGATCTCCTCCTCTGTTTTCGAGAATCATCCAAGCTTTCATCCTTTGCCTAACACCAAATTTGCCACGAGCATCAGAGGCATAAGACTTTCTCATACACAACTAAAGAACCCGAAAAGATAAAGGTCAAAATTTTATCCACTTCAATAAAGAAAAAGTTTTTCCACAAATGCCAAGAAAATATTCGCAACAATCACCCAAAAGAACAAAGTTTATCTCAACACCAATACGAATCATGCTACTTCATCCGGATGGATTTCTACTGTGTGATGAGAAAGTGTTAGTAAGCTTACCTTTTCTACATGTTCACGTGGTATGATTTTCAATCCTGAAAGCATACTCGGAGTTGTCTCTTCACTAAGTTCTGTAGAAACTTACCTTCTCAAACAGTGTCCTGGAAATCAAGATTAAATATAACATATTAGAGTTGTTGCATGACTGCAGCAACAAAAGATTATCAGTTATAAATGTTTAATAATAAAGAAATCCCCCAGGGCCAATGGCCAATGGCCAATGACCAATGGTTAGAAGCTCAAAGGATAATAGACCCGCCCCTCTACCCTTCTACACTTAAATATTAGGCTATTTCCAGATTAAACATAACAAATTAGAGTTGTTGCATGACTGCAGCAACAAAAGATTATCAGTTATAAATTTTTAATTATCATGAAATCCCCCAGGGCCAATGGCCAATGACCAATGGTTAGAAGCTCAAAGGATAATAGACCCGCCCCTCTACCCTTCTTCACTTAAATATTAGGCTTCTTTCTGTACACAGAATGATTCGAACTAGATATGAGCCTGATAAATGATTATCACCCATATTATCCTTAAAATTGAACTTCACAGCTAAACTATGATCATCAGCAGACTGTACAAGTCATTCAAATCCGAAATCACCTACTATATTAGAAGAATCTGTTCTTCTCATATGTTGTCTATTAATTCGATTCAACTATAAGAAGCAAAGTATCATAAATTAGGTAATTTACTTGAGATTTATAGCTTCTATTACAAGAACTAAAATCTCACAAAATACTGGTAATTCTGCATTTGATATATAAAACCTTTGGAGCCAAATACACATGAAAAGAGCAGATTTAAGGCTCAAAAATAAAGCAATGCAACCTAATTCAGATTTCCTAATGCCCACTACTAGGTAAACTTAATAAATTCCTATTTTTTCATTAGAATTTTGAGATTAGGGATAAAGGTATTTTACTCGAAGGAGAAAGAGATGATTAAATAAAAATCGAAAATTACTTATAGAATACATGCTATATAACTCAACATAGATAAAACTGTTTTCGCGATTCACAATTTTATTCCGGCACTCCAATTTCACTTGAGATTTTTGGTCAGAAGGAGAGGTGAAGAGCTAGATGAAACTTACGGCTGAATTCGCCGGAGATAGGTTGCCGACGGCGGAGAGCACGGTGGCGATTCGATTGACTTCCGCAAATGACAAATCAAACGATCGAATTGTGCGCGATTGAATTGGGATAGATTTTGTTGGGCCTAATGCAAACTTTTTACACCGCTTTACTTGGATGGGCTGCTCTTTCAGCCCACTAAAAATGATTTTCAATATTGAAGATATAATTTTTTTTTAAGTGTAAATTTTGTATATAGCATAATATGTAGTATTATTATCAAATTATGGCATTAGAGTTTCAATTTCATTTTGTAACATTTAATATCTCACTCTATAGCATTTAATTAGTAATTATATTATTAATTATAATTTATTAAAAGGATTTGTTATTAAAAATTAATTAAAAATTAAGTGGATAAAGTGATAATAAGTAATTAATTTTAATGACTAAGAATTCTGACAACATAAATTAAGTGGCTTTTGTCAGTAATAATTACTGTATTAATTGAATGTGCACGCCTGAGAATTTGAAGAGTTTAACTTTTTATTGAGTTAAATTAAAGGTAGATAAATGATTAGCATTACAATTATTCTTCATTTCAAAATTTGTCTATTATTTTCAAATTTCTTTCAACATATAATTCATTTTTTCCCCCAAGAATTGAAGATTATTTTCATAGCTACATATTTCACTTCTGATTGATAACTTTGTGTCAATTTTAATTAAACATGGTGGAAAGTGGAATTATTCGGATTAGTTTTTAGTTTTGATTTGTTTATTTTAATTATGAATTGTTAGCTTGTTGTTTTTTACATTTAAAACAGTGTTAACTTTTTTTTTGTAACTGTAATATATGTAATACAGTTTGTATAAATTTTTTTTTGGAAAGAAACAATATGTTTTGTATAGCATACATACAGTATTCATACAATGTTCATATATATCATTTGTTTCTGTTGCATATGTCAAAGTTCAATATGTCATTCATAATTCATACAATTTTTATACATTATAAATTTAAATTGTACTGTCCTGCCATTCATAAAGTGTTCTATGTGTTATTCATACAATGTTGATACAATATTCATACAATGTTTATATATTTATATAATTGGTTTCTGTTACATCTATCAAAATCAATATGACATTCATAATTCATACAATATTTATACATTTAAAATATACTGAAAATAATAAGCTATTATGACTTGTTATATTATAAAAAAACATTAAAAATAACATAAATTGTTATAATATTTAAAACATTAAAAATAACAGAAATTAATAATTATAATAAAACATTAAAAATAACAGAAATTGTTATATTGTTAAAATAACAAATATTTCAATAAGAATTCAAAACGTGCATTTAAATTTTTTCATTTCCTATTCCATGTTCTTGGAGTGGGATAATTGCTGGTGTTCATAATTTGTTCTTTTTGCGTGCGAGGTCCACCACACTTGCTTGCAACTGTACCCGTAACTTCACTGTCACTTATTGCTCCCTCTTCATTCTTTGCTTTTGCATAGTGCCAAAGTAAAGTTGCATACCTCTGACGATGATATGTTGCATCTACTTCAATATCAAACAAATCAAAAATACCATTGTTGATATATTCAGCAAAAAGAGAGGTGTACGACCACAATCACTGTAAAAAAAAAAAAAAAAATTCATACAATATTCAGACAAAAAAAATACAATATTAATACCACAGTTTCATCCACAATGCATACAACTTTATATCACAGTTGCATACACAATTCATACACCTATACGCTAGATTTGATACACAATTCATACAACTAAATACAATTATTAATAACACAGTTTCATCCACAATGCATACAACTTTATATCACAGTTTCATACTCAATTCATACACGTGTACGCTAGAGTTCATACACAATTCATACAACTAAATGCCACAGTTCAATTTCAATTTATACAACTATATGTCACAATTCATACACAATTCATATACAATTCATATAATAATAAAATACATTTTCGATTTCAAAAAAAAAAAACTGTAACTTTTGAAAAAATAAAATAATACTCAATTGATATATAAATCATACAATTCATAATAATAAAATACATATTCGATTTTAAAAAAAAATCTGTGACTTTTGAAAAAATAAAATAATACTCAATTAATATATAAATTCATGTAGTACACTATTGACAAATAATATAAAAAATAAAGACACTAAAACAACACATTGTAAATTGAATTTTGAAATAAACTTTTTACTAACCTTATCAACTTTTTTTGTTTTATTTTTTTGTTGAATCTCTGCATCTTTTTTGGAAGACTTCGTTGTTGAACGACCAATTTCAACTTTCCTTTGCCTCTTTCATTTTTTTTCCCTTCAATTTCTGAGTTTGAGATTGTGACAATATATTGAATGAAGGAGCATGAAAGTCGTCTTCCTCATCGACCAATCTTTTACTTTTCCATAGATTTTCACTATCTTTCTTCGACATTGTCTATAAAATTAATGAGGAACGGATCTGAGATTTTAGTTTGTGTTTTAGGATGAACTGATATGAGAGATTTTGGGGAAGATGCAGGTTTGAGAAAGATGGCAAAGTGGCTGCGTTTTTTATTTGAATTGATGATTGAGGCATGATTTTTGGGGAATATGCAATAAATTCAGGCGTGGGGAGAGGTTGAGTGTATTGGGGAAAGATAAAAGAGTATTGGTTGATATGGGGGTGGGTAGTTATTGGGTAATTAAATATTAATCAATTATTTAAAATAAAATCCCTAATTTTTAGATTTTGTTTTTTAAAAGGTAACTATATAATATGAAGTTTAATTAATATTTAATAAATAATAATTTATTATTTATATTATAAACATTAAAAGGTAATTGATTAATATTTAATAATTTATTATTTATATTAAAAAATTTAAAAGGTAATTAATTAATATTTAATAATTTATTATTTATATTAAAAAGTTTAATAGGTAATTGATTAATAAATAATAATTTGTTGATAAAAGGTAAGTGAATAAATGAAACTAATTATTTAAACATAATAATTATTAGTTAAATAATAAAATAATTTTTTTAGTTAATATGTTATTAGTTAATATGCTATAACTTGATAATAATATGCTATAAATAGTTTACATTTAATAATATATTTTTTAATTAATATATTATTAATTGATGTGCTATAAGATGATAATAATATGCTATAAGTAGTTTATTTTTAAAAAGTATGATTACAATTTGATATTTATCCTCTTAAATGTGTGTGTGATGTTAATTTTCCTTTTTTAAAATACCAATTTTGATTTATTAAAGATATAATAAAAAAAATACCCATTTTAATTTTGAAGTAATATAAATTTTTAAGTTAAAGTAAAATCTAAAACTCACCAATATGAGTTGTGATGCAGTAATAAGACTGATCCACCTTTTATTCTTGAATTCGGGCCTTCAATAAGCCATTCCAAAGTGAATAGTATAATACGCAATTTGAATTTATTCAAAAATTTAATATAAACATTAAATATCAAATAAAAAAAATAATAAAAAAATACATTATAAAACAATAAATATCCACGTAACTAACAGTGAATATTTGATGGCCAATTAGGAATCGTTCAAGTTTAATTTATTGATGGTATCTTTTGTGTTGTTATTCCAAGGTGAAAATCATGTGACAGATACCTTTGGCCTTTTTTCTCCTAAAAATCCACAATGATTCTCATAATTTACTCTTTAAAAAAATTAAATAAAACATACGATACCATATATTATGAGAACAATATAGAATAATTATCCAAACAAAGAGGAAAATCAAATTAACTAAAATTTATACATTAATAAAAGTAATGTCATGATAAAAAACAATTATTTTACTTTTGAAAATATAGTAGCTTTAAAAGATTCTCGAATAGCCTTAAAAAGAAAAAAATTCATCAGAATAAATATGGTATCGTGAATGGAATTACTATTTCTTTAATAAGAATTTGAGTCCCTCGAATAAATAAATTAATTGAATTTCAATATGGATAGATAAAAAATGCTACTATATGTACAAGCATATATGATAAACAAATTAGAGTCCCAAATAACACAAAAAAAAAAAGAAAAATGATGGCTTTGAGATTCTCTCTTTTCATCTTCATCTTTTCTCTCTACTTTATCAGTGATTTTCCAGGAATATTTTGTCATGATGAAGACATCACAGTTAAAACCATGGAGGAATTTTCTGGGTACCAAATTCATGAACCTAAATATCCCAATTCCTTATCTTCTTTATCTGTCAACTCTGATACTCTACAGAAACAGGTAATTTTAGCAAAAAAAGTTATCTTTTGTGATTGTGTTTTCTTGAATTTGTTATAAAAATTGAATCTTTAGTGATAAAAGAGGTTAAGATGTGGTTCTTGTGAACTCTGAATTGGGTTTTTGCCTTTTATTGAAAACAAAAAAAAAAAAAAGTGATATAGTGATGAATAGTAAATACATGAAAGAAAGAAAGAAAGGAAAAGAGTGTTTTGTTTTGGTTTGCTGGATACATTGGTCTTGAAAATATACATAACTTCTATAATATTAAGTATTTTTTATTTGTATTTGTATAATATTGGTATGAGATGAGTTTAAATGGATTAAAGTGGTGTGAGGATTCATATAGTTTATCCCAGATGTGATGAGTTTGAATGGAGTAATGTGGTCAGCGCGGATTCATATAGTTGACCCTAATGTCATTGGACTCTCAAAAATGCTTTTAGGAAAAAACTACTTTTTAGCTTGTGTTATTTACCAGAAGCACTTATTTTCTCCCAAAAGCTTGGCCAAACGCCTCACTTTTTTAAAATAAGCATTTTTGGACTCCGGAAACTTGGTCAAATAGGCTAGAAGTCTCATTTTACTAAGCATTAAGGAATTGTGTAAAGTTAACTTTTTTCATCATTATTGGACTGTGAATTTATCATTGATGAAACATGGGAGGTTATTTCAACTGCTGTAGTAGGAATATTAATCTTTGTTAAGAAAAAATCTAATCAAATGCAGCTCAAAGTGCACAACAGAATGGGAAAAATCAAACTTTTTTATATCCATTGTTTCTACCACTTCCGTTTAAAGTTGGATATCCTTTGTGATTTACAATTTGTAGAATTGACTTTAAAACACCTTATTTGAAGTAGGATGCATTTTGTAGTGCTGAGTTTAAAGTATCTTACTTGTAACTATTTAGTCTTTTCAAGTACACCGGAAAAGTGTTAATTAGCATCTCATTTTTCTGTAATGTTATATTTGAGAAAGACAGTAACTTAAATAAACTGCAACTTTTGGAGAATATTATGCATTTCAAATGTGTGTTATATTCAGTAGGAATGTTGCAGCTGTATGTGCTATAACTTATTTCAATTGTTATCATATTAATTGCTATACTATTTGAAATTTTATCTGATCATAGTTTATTGCTTGTGTCACTCTAGATAGATGAGCTAGCAACTTTCTCGGATTCACCTGCACCTTCCGTCACTAGGATCCTGTACAGTGAGAAGGATGTATTAGCAAGGAAGTATGTATATATATTTAGCTTATAAGAACATTTTGCTTTTTGATGTTAAATATAGCCTATATGGTCAGTTTGTTCTTTTTCTGACTTATTCTTGTGGGTTTAAATCATTTCAAAAAGATCGCACTATTGTTGCCTTGTATAATTTCTAACTTGTTGCTCATAGATCTGTATGGAATGCATATTTCGTTCTTGATCATTTCCATAAAAGTGACATTGGAAGCATTGTTGTTACTTCTGAATAAGTAATAAATAAACACATATGTTTGACTTGTTTGTTTATTTATCATGCAGGTATATTAAAGATTTGATGGAACTTTCTGGTCTCTCTATCAGAGAGGATGCTGTCGGAAATATTTTTGGTCGGTGGTAAGTATGTATATGATGCTTTTCTGCATCTATTGGAAAACAGAAGCTTCAGGACTCTTGTTTCTAATACCTCTGTATTACTCAAAATTCAAATACGCCAAAAGTTTGATAATTTTCTGTTTCGTTGCCTCGAACTATGCGAACTTTCAGTAATATTTTTTCCATTTGATATAGTGAAATACATTTCATGAACTTCTCTGAATATCTGCATTTTAAGTTTTATAAAATGATTAATGTAGTTTGGTTTAGCTTCAAAAATTGGTTTTTTACCCCGAAAGCAAAGAAAATGTCAATGGCTCAGATTTTTTAAAGATCTGGTTAGTATTGTTTTAGATAATATGCTTTATATTGTTTCTTTGACTTTGTCTCCTTTTTTCTGGAAGATAGCCTAATTTTGTAAAGATCTGGTTAGTATTGTTTTATATCTGCCCCTAGACTTGCTTCATACCTATCATATCTTGAACATGACTGTTATCTTTTGGCTCGCAGGAATGGATATGAACCTGAGCTCGCCCCAGTTTTAACTGGCTCTCACGTTGATGCTATACCATACTCTGGGAAATATGATGGTGTGGTTGGTGTTTTGGGTGCAATAGAGGCCATTAATGTGCTAAAGCGGTATGCATATTATCCTGGCTATTTAAACTTAACATTTTGTTCCACCATCAGACTGTTTAAACTAAGAAAACTCAACAACTATCGATACACTTTGCATTTTGCTACTACTTTGTTTGACTGCAGAGTTCTGTCTTTTGTCTGATGATTTAAAATCCAAATTACCACAGGTCGGGTTTCAAACCTAAGAGGTCGCTGGAAGTGATTATGTTCACCTCAGAAGAGCCCACGAGGTTTGGGATCAGCTGTCTGGGAAGGTTAAGAGCTTGATCACTTACTTTAGACCTAAGAGGATAAGTAAATGCATTCACTGAACCAGTTTCCTCTGATGGACGGCATACATTAATTATTAGGATCCATTTGTTTTTTAACTGCTTATGTTGCAAATTGCAATATAGGAGTACTAAACGCGTCCCATATCCAGTTGAGACTCTGATGGTCATGATATTTGCAGCCGTTTGCTGGCAGGAAGTGTACAACTTGCTGAACTTCTGAAGAAGACTGTTGACAGCCAGAATATTTCCTTTTCTGATGCTGCCAAGTCTGCTGGTTATGCAAATGCTAAGGGGGATTTATCTGAAGTCTTTCTCAAAAAAGGAAGCTATTCAGCTTTTGTCGAGTTGCATATAGAGCAAGGTCCCATTCTAGAAAAAGAAGGTAGGCTGTTGTTAAATGGTTATCCTATTTCTGATGATCCAATGCAAGGACAGGTTTAGATGTAGTCTGTATCGATAGCTAAGCTGGTTTATCTGTCAATGCAGGTACTTCCATCGGTGTTGTGACTGCAATTGCCGCTCCAGCAAGCATCAAAGTAACATTTGAAGGCAATGGAGGTCATGCAGGAGCTGCATTGATGCCAGAAAGGTAACTATTTTTTGAAGAGCTAATAGCTAGAGCTAGAGCTAGAGAATTTCAATGATTCTGCACAATGATGCAAGGGTCTCTTACTTTCTTATTTACAATTTTCTGTAAAAACGCTGCAGATGTCTCTGCCTGCTTACAAGTTACAACTTCTCCACTTTCCTTATTGCACAAAAAAAAAAAAGTGATAGACAGATGGTTACCACCAGGGTCATGTGCTAGTTGCTTTTGTTTGGAAATTCTTTGGAAAGTCCAAAACTTTATAAAGAACTGACTCTGGCTGTTAGCATATCGACTTTCAAAATTTATGTCCTTGCCTTCTTCTAAATTTATGTGTTTCTCATTAGTCTAAGCTTGAAAATTAAAGCAGATTATATCGTTGACCTTTTCATGCCATATGTTTCTTGAAAACTGTCTACTTTGTTGTAAGCTCTCCCTCTGTTCCCTGACTTGCATTGTGACTCTCAAGCCGTAAAGCATTTTGTCTTCTATTGTTTTTCAGCTATCATCTGCATTATTCAAGATGTTGAGAGGCATCTGATTTTATATTGATTGCAATAGGGAATATATATATATATATATATATATATATATATATATATATCCTTGAGAAGTGTGCTGCTAATAATCTATTCCAATATATGACTCATTGTTCCCCATAACTAATTTGGAACAGAAACGATGCTGGACTGGCTGCTGCAGAGTTGGCTCTAGCTGTGGAGAAACATGTACTAGATTCCGGATCCATTGACACTGTTGGAACTGTTGGTAAGCTAATGTCTTTTGCCGCATACTAGAAGACACTGGTCTAGGGTAACCTACTTTGTGCTCCGATGAATCATGAATGGTTTAATCTGCATCTGATAATGGAACTCTCGGGGAAAGGGGAAACTCATTAAAGTGTGGAACTATTAATTGCTGTGAGAATTATTAGGTGATCTCTCAATAAGATCTAATGAATTTTTTTTTCAAGGCATTCTGAAGCTGCATCCTGGAGCAATCAACAGCATCCCGAGCATGGCACACCTTGAAATAGGTATACTTCCTGTCGGATCATGTATTTTGTCTCTACAAATCATTCCAGCAGACAGGATGATCATAAAACTAGTTTGTTTTCAAGTTTATCAATTTTGAAAGGAAAGAGTCGCATTTCATGATTCAAGTATTCACATTATATTACAAATTCTATCCAAAGCCTAGTACACAATTTTTTTTTTGCTGTATCTGATAACAAAGTCGTTTTGGTTTTGGGTGGGACAGATACACGTGACATTGATGAAAGCCGTCGAAATCTTGTAATTGAGAAAATCCATCAGTCAGCTTTGGCCATTGCTAAAAAACGCAAAGTTATACTCTCGGAGTTTGAAATAGTGAATCAAGATCCACCAGCCCTTTCAGATGAGTCAATCACTAAGGCAACAGAATTAGCATGTCAAGAGCTAAATTTGACTCACAAGAAAATGATTAGTCGAGCCTATCATGATTCCTTATTTATGGCAAGGTAAGTAAAGGGGGAGAACCTCCACATTTGTATCTTCTTAAGTTCATAGATCGCTTATGGAACTCGAGGTCCATACAGCTTATGTAGGACACAAATTTCTATGCTCTCTGACCAAAATATTTTGCTAAATTTCATGCTAAAATCCTTGCAGAGTATCTCCGATGGGCATGATATTCATTCCATGTTACAAGGGTATGTCATCTCACTTCCCTTTGACACTAGTTGTTCACATTTTCTCTGTGTTCGTATTATCCCTTCGTTATCCCTTTCTATCTTCTTTATGTGTCGTTGATGTCAGTCTTACTCTCTTCTAGTTACGTCACCTATTTCCATTTTAGAAAATAAAATATTTTAGAAAGTCAAAGCCTTGACAGAGTCACGGAGCTACCTTTGATAAAGGGAGGTCAATTGAATCCTCTTCGCCAGGAAATTACACTGTGTATATATATAAACACTATTGAATCCCCTTGACGTAGGTTCATATCTTAGGTGTGCCCTTTTTACATTTTCTTGAACCTTGAATCCCCGTACTCAAATTCCTGGCTCCGCTTCTGACTAGTAGAACAATGCTAGGCCAACTGTCTCTGATGAATATATGCTGGGTGATTATAAGAAAAGTTACACTATGAATTAACTATCACAAGCTAGGCATAACGACAACGACGAAGCATCTGTGCAAGTTCACTTTGCTGCTTCATAGGATGTCTGGATTGGTATTCATGCTTGTTAGTTATTGATTTTGCAGGATATAGCCATAAGCCTGAAGAGTTTTCATCCGTTGAAGATATCGCGAACGGGGTGAAGGTTCTAGCATTAACTCTTGCCAAATTATCCCTCTCATAATAGCCTTCATGTAGTTTAACACTTCTTAATGCTTCATAGCATTTGTATTTTTTTTACTTCTACATGTATTCTGGATATCCTCCTATGTCTCTAATAATAGTTGGCTTTGTTCACAAATCATTTCAATTCATATGCAGCATATCCAATTTCTTTAATTTTTAGTTATGTAGAACAATAATTTAAAACCAAGCTGACTATATTAGCTTTACAAAAGAAATACATTGGAGTAAAACGATCACTATCAAAGGCGACTCCATACACAGGGCTTGAAATCGAGACCTCTGGTAAAGGATGTTCCTCTCTGCTGATTTAGACTAGTCTTTGCTTAACTTTGTTTTATGTTACTGTAAAATAGTAGGATGCACATATATCATTTTCATCTTCCAAATAAAATATTTTACATACATATTACCTTGGTAAATTGGTAATATATTCACATATCATATTACCTTTATTGTTGACTAGCTCGTCAATCGATGTGTTTGTGTGACTAAGGCCTCATTTGTTAATGGAGGTCTAAATCTTATTCATTCAGATTCAGCCTATTAAGTACGTTTGGTTTTTAGGTCTGAATCTGAATCATTCAGATTCAGCCTATTAAGTTAATTTGTTTTATTTTTTAAGAAATCTCTTAATGGATCTGAAGAGGTCTGAATGAATCAGATCTGTAGGAGACTTTTAACAATATTCAGACTCACTTAATAAGTTATCAAATAATAACATCGCTTCTCTGCTTTAAGCGTACTTTTTTATCTCATTACTAAAAACTTTCTTTCTCTCTTTTCTCAATCAAACATCATTTTTTCCTCTTGAATTGGTAAGTTTTCATAATCCTTTCAAGTTTTTTTTTTATATTAATAATTTTCTTGTATTGACTGTGTCAAGAACACTGTTGGTGTATTGGTGTTTATCGAGGTTTTTGAATGAAAAAAATTGTACTCCAAATCATGATTATTAAAACTTTTAAAACTTTTTTTCATCAAAAGTGATATATTTTGTTGAAATGAATTTTTTATGATATTTTAATAATTTAATGTTAATTTCACATGCACATTCACATATTGAAAACAAACAACATTAATTAGTTAGTGTTCAGATTTAGAGACCACATCTTAATATTCAGATGTGTATTCAGATCAAAACAACTGAATCTTAATGCAAATCTTAATATTTAGATGTGTATTCAGATTCAGACCTCTTAATCTTAATGGAAACAAATGAGGCCTAAGTCTGAATACCTCGAAATGTAAACCAAATATGTTTAAACGAAAATTAGTGTTTGATCATGAATTTTAATTATTTTTGGGAAATCGGATTTAGATGAAGTTTCAAAATGTGTTGGACTATAATTTACAGAAACATTTTAGTTTTTGGAGAAACATGAAAATGACTTATACCATAAATTTTAAAAAGTATCAATAGTATTCATAAATTTGACATAAAATTATTATTTTTATAAGGGAAAAGACTAAAATATGTCATTCGGACTTGGGGAAAAGGTTCATCTATGTTGATCGTCAAAAGTTTGATTCATTTATGTCATGTTTGTTTGAGAAAAGGTTCATCCAAGCTATTAGTTATTAACTGAAATGACATAGATGAGCCTTTTCTCGAAGATAAATAGCATATTTGAGTCATATTCCTCTTTTTAAAATGATTTAATTAATGGTGTGGTATCATAATTAAACATGTGTAAAAAATTATTTTGCAAAATAAAATTGTTTCCAATTTACAAATAATGGCATGAATGAGCATCTTCTCAAAGTTTGATAACATGTTTGAGGCATTTCCCTTTTTAAAAAAATAATTTAATTGATGACATGGTCATATCATAATTGAATATGTGTAAAAACTGATTTTGCAAAATCAAAACTGTTTTTAGTTAACAAATAATGTCATGGATGAACCTTTTCTCAAACAAAAATGGAATAGATGAGTCAGACTTTTAACGAATTGCATAGATGAAACTTTTCTCAAATTTTAATGGCATATTTGAGTTTTTCCCCTTTTATAATGAATTAGATAATACATAGAGGCCACTTGATTCTACCATAGAGGTCAACAATAGACAATAATTTCCCTCCACCCCTCACCCCTCCCCTCCAAACACAAGTTATAACTTTCATCGTACTGTACCATCCAAAGAGCAACTCTTCTCAAAATCTCTCTCAAAAGGTGTTGAGTTGAAATCTCATTCTAACTAAGGATTTTTGTGGTTCCAGAGGATCCAACTACAGGAGAACGAGTGGCTTCCCCCCCCCTCTCCCCCCCCCCCCCTTCTGTCTGCCTATTTTGGTCTTAAGAACGCTAGTTTTAAGAATGAGTCATTGCCCTTCTCCAACTCTGACTGCACAACCTGAGAGTGGCCAGCTAATGCGTTCTACTTATTGAACAAGGTTCTATGATCGGTCCATGACCCCTGGATGTCGAAGGCGTCCTTGGTGTGATCTCATAGGTCCTGTGGTGTGGATATGATGCGGTCGATCCATGGATTTTTTTTCCTTTTCATTTGCAGCATTTCGCTTAGAGTATCGAAGGGAGATAATGCATCAAGCTGTTCACAAGGGCCAACTTGATCCTCTTGCCCCAAAGATCTCAGATGCGGGAACATAATTGAACAAGTGTAAAAAAAAATTTTGCAAAATAGGAACTATTTTCAGTTAACAAATAACAGCATGGATGAACATTTTCTCAAATGAAAATGGAATAGATGAGTCAGACTTTTAACGGGTGACATAGATAAGTCTATTCTCAAATTTTGATGACATATTTGAGTTTTCCCTTTTAGAATGAACTAAATAATGCATTATATTCATATCCTAATAAAGACTACTAATAACATATATAAATATAACATACTATAATGTCATCACCAAAAAACGAACGTGATGACACTTGTATTTTCTCACTAAGATACGTCAGCCTCAATCCAACGAAAATAAAAGAAATGCAGAAAATATTAAAGCAAGAACAAGACAAGGGTGTAAAACTTATTCATTCTAAATAATACCCCAAAACCTGATTATCACGTGTACATAAAGGCGAACCTATGTGTATAGGTAATAGTACACGTGCACCCGTTAACTTCGACAAAAATCGTGTGTGTGTGTGTGTATATATATATATATATATATATATATGTTGAGAAACTGAAAGAAACTAAATATAATAAACAGTGCACCTATGAAAAGCATAAGATAACACTGGGCACTATTGGTACTCGTTAGTGCGTCTGTCCTTGCGACCTTGGTTCGAGCCCAACCAGGATCACATTTTATTGTTTTTAATATAAGCTTTGAATTTAAACATGGCTTATAAATAACATTAGAATTGCTAGTTAAGGAATTTGAACTCATAATCAATCATTCAATAGAACAAACCGACCACTTGACCATTGAATGTTTTGTTAATGCCTAAATTAAGATGATACTAATGCACCCTAAGTCTCCAAATTTTTTGTTTGCCTCTGCGTATACAAGACACTAAATACATAAAGTGCGGAATTAGAAATAAGTACAAGTCTCTGTCTTTATTTCTCAAATAGAACAAAGTAAAAGAAAAGAAAGATAGAAGGCTCGTCGAGTGACAAGTAACTACCTCTTCAATTCCTCGACAAGCCTCGAACTTAGAAGAATGAGAAAGAGATCATGTAAATTGAGGCTCGGAACCTACACAGATGTACACGCAAGTACCAACAACACAGTACCCAACAAGCAGCCTACGAAACAAAGCAACTAGCTAAAAAATTAATACCTATTACACTCCAATCGAATCTCATCAAACTACAACCTACATGAAATCAGCTCAACCTAACGGTTCTATGATACACAACTCAAAAGGCTCAATATTCATAGTTCAATCTTCACAATTCAACAATCAAATGAATCAAGTAAGTCAAACTCAAATTCAAGTAGTCCAGTCACAGGCAACAAGTACATAAATATCAAGTATCAAGCAAGTTATGCATCAAGTCACAATAATCAATCTCTTTTCAGAATTATTTTTCATCGGCAAATATCAGTAGCCGAAACCATTTCCCATCGATTTTATATCACTATCCAGAAATATTTCTCATTGGTTTTATAAACACTTGCCAAAATTGACCTGACATTACAATTCATCACATGTCTCATCACGGTGTTCATAATCTATGCATACAAGTAATATCACACCACACGAAAGAGATAAAAATTCATACCGTTCAAGTCCACATTCATACTTCAAACATTTTATCAATCAATGAACAATGGTCACAACAAAAAAATTTGCATCATCGTGTTCATCACATAACTTTTTTTTCGATTCAACCCCTTTTATTCATGCAGATGTAACAAGTAGACAAATAAATCATTCGTCTCATCTCCATTACTCCCAACACATAAGCAACGAAGTAAGTACATGAATTCGACTGGAATATGAGGGTTAGAAAGTCACTTATCTTAAATCAATCAATAATCACTCCAAAAGTTTATCCTCCCCTTCCATATCAATTTCAAATTTCACAATCTATAATAATCAAGTATTCACAATAACTCATCAGAAACAATAATTTTCACATCAATTATGTAGAGAAATCCGTCAATCAACTCAAAATTCAATTTTAAAATGGAGGTTTAAATCTGAAAAATAATACTTGAAAATGATTTTTAACTCTTTAGAAACTCATTAGAGAAAATCATTTCGAAAAAGGAATCAAAACTACTTCAAATCATCATTTTACTAAGTTCTTGGGTTCTTGAAAATAACCTAAATTCTCATTTCAAAAACTGGTTTAAACACATAAATAATAATGGGTAATTGAAGATTTGGAGTTAAGAATCGTCACCAAAAGATTTCCCTAAAAAATCTAGCATAAATAATAATGGGTAATTGAAGATTTGGAGTAAAGAATCGTCACCAAAAGATTTCCCTAAAAAATCTAGCCCAAATCGCCACCCTAAAGCTCCCAAAACTCAAAATGGGGAGATGTGACTTAAACCCCAAAAATGGCAGCCAAAACCCTCTCCGATGTTGCAAAAGTGACCAGGGTTTGCGGCCTCACTTAAGCAAAGTCTACTTAACTTTTGTGACACCCGCTTAAGCGAAGAGGCTCTCACTTTAGCTAAGATCGCTTAAGCGGCCAATCTTCACAAAAGTGAGACCTGTAGATACCAGCAAAAATACAACCAACTCTTAAATCATAAAAAAAATAATCCTCAAGATTCGTTTGAAACCCTGTGTAAATAAGTCACATATGTAAATCAATTATACTCAATATTTCAGATTCAATGAAACCGTAAAAACACGAACATCGGCATTCGTGAAAATCACAAGAATTTAACTCAACGCTTAAAAAGACTAAAACAAATTCGAGACTTGTCAAAAATAAACCAAGACCTCACCTAGGCCTAAGATCATCCTCGGATTCAACAGAACTCTCAAAATTCTGATCAGAGTATCTCAACCCCAAAATTGACCAAAGTCAATCCAAAGGCTAAAATTCCACAATTTCACAACTTAGGACCTCAAAACCAACTTTTCAAACTCAAACATAGAAGACACATGGTCAATCACGGGAGGGCAAAATGATAAATTCATAAAACTTTTAAAATAGGACCGACAGGGTCATTACAAAAAAAAATGTCAAATTACAATCAGTTGTGAAGATTCAATAATGGAAAACTAATAATAAATAATAACAATAATTAACTAGTTATATTTTAATATAATTGGATGACCATCTTTTGTAGATACTTCTTACTTAAATTGAATCTCTAAATTATCTTTCTAATATAAAAAGTCTGACTCAAAAATTTAGTCAGAATAAAAAAGTTTGACTCAAAAAATCTAGTCAGAATAAAAAAAGTTTGACTCAAAAAATCTAGTCAGAACAAGAAAAGTTTGACTAGAAAAATGTGGTCAGAACAAGACCAAGATCATAAGCGACATATATTTGAAGATGATAATATGCAACTTGGTATCAAATACACTCACATTTAGTTACATGCCAAAATAGCTACTACAGACAATATAGTATTCTCTAAGTCAAACTATTTAAAATTTTATAAAACTAAATTTCTCCTATAAATAGGAGTCAATCCGAGGCAAAGAAGCACATAACAACAGAAGCATAATTATTTGATCCCCTCCCAAACAAACTCATTTCTCTTTCTCCTTTGTTATGAAATTGAAAAAAAAAAAGTAAAGTTTGCTTTCATTCAAAGTCAAATTGACACTAAAGTAAAAGATAGAAATAGTTCTTGAAAAAAGACTTATGAAATGCACATTTTATGGTATTGAAATGACTATAATCATCTATAGTTCATAGTTCATACCACAATAAATTTGTGATGTTTTCAAATCGTGAAGTTGCAATCAATACTTCTACAAAATTTAGAAATCTTTCAACGTTAGTTTTTAATCAAAAAAATATAGTGACGAAAGAAGAGTTTACCGTACAAAAGATTGAAACGATGGATAGATAATTGCGTAAGGTGATGAAGGAAATCACGAGCACATTGTATAAAGTGTTGAAGGGAATATCAAATAGAATATCTTTCCTGCAACACTTCATGCATTATGTTTCGGATTTCCTTTCTTATCTTTCGTAGTTATTCCATCATCGTTTTAATTCTTTGCCTGGTGAACTCCTCTTTTGTCAACATATTTTTTTTATTAAACTAGCATTTGAAAATTTCATAACTTTGAAAAAATATTGATTGTAGCCGCATGATTTGGTTGCATGGCAATTTATTGTAATAAGGACTATATATGATGGTAGCTACTTCAACACCGCAAAATATATTGAGCTCATAAGCCTTTTTCAAGAATCTTTTCTGTCTTTTTTTATGTGAGATTTATTTGTCAGTTTTACTTACAATAAAAGTAAGCTTCACTTTTGTCACAATTCAATTTAAGTATGTGACCAGTGCTAATCGAAAAGAATCTCAAAGCAAACCTTAACATAAATCTATAAAAATTGGAAAGAATTTTCTCTGTTTTTGGGCCAATCCAATTTTTCCTTGTCTTAGAAATCAATAACACAACTAATAACATCTCTAACCCAGGACGCGATATCCATCAACAATTCAATCGTCATGCAACAATATCAATTCTTCTCCAAATATAAAAAGAAATTTAAAACTAATCTCTTGACTACAATACGAAGGAATAATTACGACTTTAATAAAAGGACTGAAAAATGGAGTAACTCTAAGAGTTTTAAAAGAACAAAATAAACCATAGCAATTTGATAAATCATTTATCATGCACAGCAATGCGAGGATCACTAATCAATTCATACTCTCTAATTAATGAAATCATTGCCAACGCTATCTGAGCTTTCTTTAAATATATTTAGCGACGAGTGAGACGCTAGCTCATTGAGTAAAAAAACTTAACCACAATCATTTTTAATGAGGAACAAATTAGAAAATATGGTAATATGATAATTAAAATAATGAAACAAATGCCCTTTCAAAAACGATTACAATATTCAATCTTATTTGGCTCATGTAAGTAAAAATGGATGTGAACATTTAGAAGAAAAAAAACTTAGACAAACACTTTCATAACAGATATTATATTTCGAAGGTTTTCAAGAATGAATCATGTATTATGTAATTAGCATGATCTTCTTCTTTAATAAATGACTAATAACAATGAACTCCTCTAAAGGAGTCAAATATTCATATCGGTAAATTCCTACTTGAGAAATATCAGTAACGGTAAGTTAGTATTACCTTCCCACTAGCAGAGACTATATCAGTAATCTATAACTACAAGGTCCGCCGAATCTAACTAACCCTCCGTTGGCTATGGGTTCCATCAAAGTCTACTCTTATGTATACTTTTTCGCGCTATGAACAATAGGTACTCGTAGGAAAATATTTTCAAAATCGAATAGAGCATGATGTATTATAAAATCATATTATGCCAAACTTCAAGAAAACACATGTCAGAATACTATTTTTCAACCAAGTGTTAAACCTTTTCGATAACAATTAATCATATCTCAAGTATCAATAAACATGTCTTATAAAAGTGAGTTCATCTCAAATAATTATATCGATATCATATCAAGTAAAAAACTTGTCTCATATGCAAGTTCAAAATATTCGATAAAATATTCACTTTATAAATCAGATATAAATCATGAAAATTAATAAAATATAGTGTGTAGTAAGATTACTACCCATAGTATTCGTATCAAAATACCAAGCTCGTCACTTTAGTATTCCGTACGAATTTCTTTGATCAATCTATAATTACATTTAAATAATTTCGTGTTAACCTCTTCGTACATGTTATTTCATGCTAAGATTAGAATACTAATCCCTTTAGACTTCATGTTTGTCCACCAATTTAATGATATATATATATATATATATATATATATCAAAGCCATGAATAATTCAGTTGGTGCAATAATTTTATCAATTTAGGATAATTTATCCATCTTATTTATCTAGTTTTGTATCCAGAGCTACACTTTACTGGCCAAATTCTTGCCTCTAGTAATTCAATTTAACACCCAAAGTGAGTTTCTTAGACCACTACTCATGGTAAAGCTGCAAAAAACAAGGCAAAACAATGACGTTTATAAAAAGTAACTTAAAACTAATTGAATCATATCGATGTCGAAGAGAAATTGATATAATTAGACAGTTGTTGAAAGTTTAATTTTAATTTCACATAATAAAATAATAAAAACTTAGTACGATATAAATTTTAAAAGATAACTATTCAAATTGTATCATTAACACCTCTCAACTCTATCCCATATTAAAATTAGTAGAAATTTCATAGTGTTAAATCAAGGTGGGCTCACATTAACTTTGAAAAAAGACGTATATATATATCGAGAAACTAACAAAAACTAAATATAAGTAATAGTGCCCCATAAAATGCATAAAACATTCACTCCCCCGATCAAGGTTCTAACCCACCTAGAACCTCATTTTTTAGCTTAATATTGATACATCTAAAGTTTTCAAATTTTGAATTCACCTTGTTAAAAATTAATTATATATATTTATTTTCTTTTCCAAATTACAAAAATCTCTAATAAAATTCATGGTTTGATTAGACTAAATGTGCATCATTAGTCCAAAGGCAGGCTTTAGGGATAAATATATTTATGTATATGTAAATTATTATACTGCAAATAATTCAATATTCCATGAAAATATTCTCTCTTTTTTTTAATGTAACAATTCCTTTGAATATAAAAAAAGCTTACAAATGCACCTACGACCTCAGACTGACACTTATATATATATATATATATATTATTCTTAAAGGAATTTATAAATTCTATTATTAGGTAGCTATATTCTTCTTCTTCTTTCTTCTTCTTTTATATAGTATTTGGTAATTAAGAGATTTTATTAGGTAGTTATCCATTGTAATAATATTCCCCAAACCCAATATGGTTTTATCCTTAATTAGAGATTACGAATTTGAGTTCTGAGTATAGAGAAAATTATGTTAGGAGCGTCATTTTTGAGTGGACCTTATAGAGAACGATCTCGATTTGATCAAAATTTCAATGTGAATTCCGAACACCGAACGAAAAATTAAAAAAATAATTATTTTCCCCATAGTAATTTATTAGATTTTAAATTTATTATTGGTATGTACTTGGTAATTTATTTTTTACAACATAAAAATACAAGTCAAAGCTACTTGGAGGAACTTGTAAGACTCAAAATCTCATCAGTCGTTCTTTTTTGAATAATTATTTAGTATGACCATTATTTCATTTTTTTTACAATTTATGTAAGATCACGACTCAAATATATTTTTTTCAAACAAATTAGAAATCTTATGATACAATCTAAAATGTCATAAGACATTATTAGGCAACAATATTCTAATATTTTATCAGTGTCAGATCTAAATTTGCACTTCTTTTAAAATAGAAACAAAATTTAAATGTTAGCCTAATAAATGAAATTCTGCATGAATTGGCAAACTTTTCATATACATGAATTTTCTAGGTGTAGTTTAGTGTATTAGGTAGAAGACATAATGCACACATACATAAATATATATAAATTTGCACAACTTTTAAAATAGAAACAAAATTTAAATTTGCACAACTTTTAAAATAGAAACAAAATTTAAATGTTAGTCTAATAAATGAAATTCTGCATGAATTGGCAAACTTTTCATATACATGAATTTTCTAGGTGTAGTTTAGTGTATTAGGTAGAAGACATAATGCACACATACATAAATAATTAAGTATATATATATATATATATGCGCGCGCTCTCTTTAATTTTGGTCTAAATTGACAATTTAATAATTTAATTATGAGAATGCATATCTAAATATCTCAACTCGTTTTTATTGTGTCTTGCGGACACCTGATGCTCTAACGTAGCATATGAATTTTCAAAGGTGTCTAGTTGATCATTTTATAAGTTATATATATATATATATATATGCGCGCTCTCTCTTTAATTTTGGTCTAAATTGACAATTTAATAATTTAATTATGAGAATGCATATCTAAATATCTTAACTCGTTTTTATTGTGTCTTGCGGACACCTGATGCTCTAACGTAGCATATGAATTTTCAAAGGTGTCTAGTTGATCATTTTATAAGTTGAAAGGTTCAATAGATAGAACGGAGACGAGTCGAATTGTCTATGCAAGCATTTCAAAATTAGAGTATGCCAGTTAATGTCAAATTAAATTGTCTATCTACGTATTATGCTAAAATATTTCTCAAAACTTATTGAACTACATCATTTAATTATTGTTTTCTTAGATTATACTCTCATTAATTTTGTGTAAAAAGATATGAATTATCGACCAAACTATCAATTTCTTTAGGTATAGCTAGAATAATATAACTTTATTCTATTGTTTAATTTGAAGTTAGTTGACTCATGTCATTTAGTGAATAAGAATAAGATAATTTTATTATAATTTGTGTACACCTGTCATTCATTTGCTTTTAAGCCTAACCTTCCTATGATTGGGACACTAAAAGTTCACAAGTCACTATTAATTAAATAAAATATAATTCATGCCATATATCAACCAACAAATCAACTTTTAATTTACTTTTTTCCTCAAGGGATTTGGAATATTTATTAAAGTAACATATATAGTAAGATGACTTTCATTTTAGGTAGCCTTTTTATAAAAATAAATTTTAAAAAAATAGCATCATATTCATCTTTAGGGAGCATAATTAAGGGTGAATGCTTTTGATAAACCACTTCACTTTGATTAAAGTGTTCTAAATATTTAATTTTTAAATATATTTAATAATATTAATGATTGTGGTATATTTATTAGTTATAAGTTGGAATTTTCATGGGCCAACTTTGCTTTGAGTGGAGAATTAGATTAGATGAACTAACCTCCAAGAAGCTTTAAGATTTTTTGCTTTAATATTGTGTTAGTTAAGGATTATATGCAAAGAAATGGATAATAGTTTCCTTTATATATAATAATATATAATATAAACTTTATTTCAACATTTACAAAAAAAAAAAAAAAAAGCAATAAAGAATGGTACATTCCATTTACTCATAAATTGACATTCTTGTCTCTCTTAATTAGTGATTTAGCAACACAAATTGAAGATGGATTGGTTAAATATCTTTCATTTAAAAATTATATTTTAAATATCAAAAATAATATTATACATAAAAGATGATAATTTAAAATATACTTGAATTAGTTTTTTTAAGTTTCATGTCTTAATTATCAACGATTAATTCTTTTTTTCTACTTTAATTATCATGATCTATGTATTAAAACTCGTCTCAATTATCCATTGTTCTTTTTTCTATCTGAACAATGACAGTAATTCAAATAGAAAATAAAATTGAAGTGTGTTTTAATATATAGATAATAATAGTCTAAATAGATAAAAAAAAACAGTCATTCAAATATGAAACTTCAAAAATAACAGTAATTCGATCATGTCATTGACCATTAGCTCTAGACATTTGACAAAAGATACTTTATATATATATATAAAAATCCTGATTTTACCACTGTTTATATATTCTTGAAAACTTTCATAAATACATGAATTCTCCCAAAATTAAGAGAGAAAAAAGGTGAAAATAAAAGTTTTTTTTTTCATGAATGCAATTATTGATTGGTTTACAAGCATTGGGTCAAGACAAATTTTATGCACATAAAATTGGTCCTAGTGTTGCCCCCCACCCCAACCCCAAAAAAGAGAGAGAGAAGTGTTTCTTTTTTTAAGAAAATGCATGGAAAATAACAAGTTAGGTAATGATTTTTATTCTTTAAAAAAAAAAATAGCAACAACATAGTGACAGTCTATCTTGGAAAGATCCAAAAATTCTATACCAATTTTTATATTTGGGAGAATATTATTTTAAATTTAAGAGTAAATAAAAAATTAAATGTGGTTGGAATTAAAATTTTAAAAAGGTTTAGGGGGTTTATCAAAAGAGTTGGCAAATACTAATCAAAGATGGGTCCAAAGCAATAATTATTTGTACAACTCTTTGTCTCTAATCATTCTTTAGTTGAGACATAAACGTCATCTTGACTATTTAACTTTTTATGGTTAAAGCATCAAAATTAGGCAAATTTTTTTCTCTAATCTACTTAAATTTGTCAAGATTATCTTCCAATTTAATTATAAAAGAACCAAAAAAAAAAGATCTTAATAAACTAAGGTTCGAATATAGAATAAACCATCTACACTTACATATATAATTTGCAAGTTGTAATTTTCATATATAAAGAATTTTATAAATCGTTCAAAATACAAATAATTAGAAAATCACATATATATCAATAAAAATATATTTAATTAAGATCATATAAACGTCATTCGATGATATATTTATCTTTTCAATTTGTAAATGTTAAATAATTTACATTTCATATATTGTTTTGATGTGTATTGAATTTATTTAACAAATAACTCTTTCTAAATTTACTAATACAAATATAAAACATAAAATTAAGAAAATAAATAAAAAGATTAATGGGATACTTTTGTCTTTACATAGATAATATCATTGTATTAAATCCTATGTATTACTAATACCATCAAAATGACGGTTTTAGAAATACATCCTATAATATCAGGTAGTGTATATAATCAATCCATGAATTAGTTATACATAAGCTCAAGTGTCCTAATCAAATATAGTGCTAAATAATACATAACACATGGAGGATTTCTCGTAATACTCCCTACCAAACTAAACCTTAATCTAATAGAATTTGCTTTTATACTTTTAGTAGAAAAATATTTTTTTTTAAAATAAATAAATAAATTTATTTTAAAAATTTAATATATTAAAATTTAAAATATCTTTCTCCGTACCAAACACATTTCACTACATGACCGACATGGTAATATATAGTCTATTTTTACAAGTGGATAAAATTACAATATAATGCATATATCTGCTGTCAATTTATGTATATATGGTACTTCTACGACAAGATATATTTTTATTCAAATAATAACAAGCATACAAAATAATACGTACATATTTTTACAAAATTTCTTAATTATTTTAGAAATGATTTTTTTTAAAGTCATGTAAAATGAAATTACTCCATAACTTAAAAGTAAAATCCTGAAATTATCATATATACATAGAGTTTTAGGACTTTATATTTTAAATTTTTATTAAAAACCTATATTATCCAAACAGATTAGCATTATAGTTTATGATGAATGGAGACAATTGTTAGAGTGTTATTTTCTTGAGTAATGTATTCATATCCTGGTCAAAAGGTTCACATTTGAATCTTATATTATTTTAGTTGTTTAATTTTAGTCTATGATATAATTCTAGCTTCATTCATATTTGTGTAATTAATTAATATAATAGGGATGCATGTTTTCTTCTTTTATTTTTACTGGTTTATTATATTAAAAATAGATATAATTTTACTTGTTAATTTAAATTTAAAAGATAAATTATTACCTACTTTCAATTTACTCTTACTAGTCATTTATCAAAATATTAAATTTATTATATTGAAAAAAAGTAATATAATTAAAAGGAAAAATTATGCGGATAAGCAAACTTATACTATTTAATTACTCATCATAGCTATAGTTTGCTATAATTACCACTCGCGACTAACATTATATATTAATTACGTGGGCTGACTTCGAATTTGTATAATTAGTCATGTTTATATATGTATAATTCGTCATGATATACAAATAAATATGTATAATATACAATTGTTTTAGCCTATATACATATACAATTCACCTCTCTTTCCACTCTCTGCCCTCTCTCGCTTGCCTCTCTCCTCACTCTCTCAATCTCGCTCGCCTCTCTCCTCCCTCTCCCAATCTCGCTTGTCATTTATACAAATGTATATGTATAATATACAGTTATATACAATTATATACATATACAATTCACCTCTCTCCCACTCTCTGTCCTCTCTCCTCCCTCTATCGATCTCGCTCGCCTCTCTCCTCTCTCTCCCACTCTCCCAATCGCTCTTGCCATATATACAATTACATATGTATAATATACAATTATCTAACCAATATACATATATAATTCACCTTTCTCCACTCTTTTTCCCCTCTCTCTTGCCTCTCTCCTCTCTCTCCCAGTCTCGCTCGCCTCTCTCCTCCAAATAACATGTAGCTACAAATTGTAATTACCAAACTATAGCTATGGAGAGTAATTAATTATTTTTAAGTGGCTATATATGAAAGTTTCCCTAATAAAAATTATTTTTATTTATCACTTTTTGAGAGGTGTATGTAATCAAATACTGAACAAATAAAAATAATGGATGAAGTAAGAAACAAAAATTATTATTGAGTGATAATTACTCCTTCATTACCCATAAATCTCGAGCACTTTACTCCCAATGTAGTATTTGTGGAAAACGAATATTTGTTGTCTTATTATCATCATTGTCTCAATTTATGTGATTTACTTTCTTTTTTAGTCAGTTTTAAAAAGAATGACACATTTTATATTAAGTAACAATTTGATTATAAAATGTCTATTTTTGCCCATAATAAAATGATTTACGATCACACAAATTTCTACCATTCATTGAACCATAAATTTTAAAGGTTTCTTGATCTTTCTTAAATTCTGTGCCGAGTCAAACTACCTCAAAAATGGGACGGAGGGAATAGTATTCTTTCGAACTGTCTTAGTTTTGGAAGACTGAGTTACCAACTATGTGTTGTTGATGGAAAATAGGTGACACGTATCTCGTAAGATTAATTAAGATACATGAAAGCTGATCTGAACGCGGCTATGATCTAAACGTTAGTATTAAGTGATAATTACTCCTTCATCACCCAAAAATCTCGAGCACTTTACCCCTATATAGTATTTGTGAGAAACGAACATTTGTTATCTTATTATCATAATCATTAGTTTTCCACGTGTCTCAATTTATGTTACTTACTTTCTTTTTTAGTCAATCATAAAAAGAATGACACATTTTTATATTAAGTAACAATTTGACTATAAAATATCTAGTTTTACCCTTAATGAAATGATTTACGATCACACAAATTTCTACCATTTCTTTTCTTTCTGAAATTCTGTTTTGAGTCAAACTACCTCAAAAATGGGACGGAAGGAATAATATTCTTTCAAATGAGTTACCAATTATGTGTTGTTGATAGAAAGTAGATGACACATATCTCGTAAAATTAATCAAGATACATTAAAGCTGATCTAAACGCGACTATGACCCAAACATTAGTATACTGTATTATTTTATCTCCTTTTTAATTTTTTTGGGTATAGAGAAGCAGTAGACATATAAATATATGAGTAACAGGGACGACCTACATATAGAGACAGAGACACCGCTCCCATAACCCGCTGGATAAAGCCTAAAAACACCAATTTTCATACAAACAAAATCAAACAAAGTGGACTCTTTCTCAAAGGTCAGTTACAAAAAAAAAGGAGAAAAAATTCAATCTTTTTTGCACATATTGTACTTCTTACTTCTTGGGTTGTGTTATTTTGATACATTCTTGGTAAAGTTTTGATCTTTTTTATTTGTTGCCATTGATTAGGAATTTGGGTGTTAATGCAATGTGAATTCTTGGTTTAGATCTAACAATGTGTTCTTTGTAAAAATTCTTTCTTTGTATAGTTTTGGGAATGTGGTTTTAAAAGATGAATCTTTTTAGGGTCTAAATACTGAGGTTTTAGTTGAGGGTGTATCCGAAACAGACTCTTTTTGTAAAGATTGTTTCTTTGAATAATTTGGGAATGTGTGTTTTGAAAGATAAAACTTTTTGGTGGTCTAAATACTGAGGTTTTACCTGAGGTTATTTATCGAAAACAGTTTCTTTACCTTCTCGTAGTAGGGGTAAGGTCTGTGTACACTCGACCCTCCTCACACTTTCACCTGTGGGATTACACTAGGTTTGTTTATTTGTTTGTTGTTGTTGTTAGCTATAGTTTTGGTTGGTGTAAGCATTTGGAAGTAGTAGTTGAATATGGAGTCTTGAAATGAGTTTTTGAGGTCAATTGACTTCACCATATTCCATTGAAGAAGAACTGTTTTCGAGTCGAGGAATGAATTATTTCCATTAGTTAGATAGTTTGATTCATATTTTAGAGATGAATATGAAAGCTAATGGGATTGCTGAAATTTGGAATGTTTAGTTTTACAGGACACTATTATATGTACTGTGTTGATTGGTGCTTTTCGCTTATTGAATATAAATTTTACCATTTTTCTTTGAGCTAGACTAGATTAGTTCATATTTTAAAATTCAAATTTCGATACTCTAAAACTATGATTTAGCATGAAAATGGCAAAAGACACACTTTTAACTTTTACTGAACTTAGTGTGGAATATGAGAAGTATTTGGGACGCAGGGAGTAATTATTTCGATCCCTCGTATAAAGAAATTTTTCTTGTTTTTGTATTTCTTATATATATTGCTTGTTGTGCAGGCTTTTGCCATTTAATTTTCAAAATAGATAGTTGATTGCAATGAAATGCTTGTAAAATATTCCATTTTTCCTCCAATCACCGTGTCTAGGATCTCCTTAACAAACACAAGTTGTTGGACTCATTGGAATTCTTGGATCTCTTCCGAACTTATGTAGGTTTCTGTAGCCATAGGTTTGCATATATTTGTATAAATGGATGTTCTTCTGCTCCTTTTCAGTATTATTATTATTATTATTATTCTAGTATCTAATTCTTCAATTTATCACTAGTTTTGTTTCTTTTGCTTTGGTTATCTTGCTATTTTTGTTGTCAATACTTCTCTTTTCTTAGTATTTCCAATGGAGCTTCTTTCACTCTTATATTTTTATCAAACCTGTTTTTAGAACACTTTTCTTGAGCTGAGGCCTGAGGGTCTATTGGAAACTATCTCTCTTACAAGGTAGGAGTAAGGTCTGCGTACACTTTACCCTCCCAGAAATGTTGTTGTTATTGGATGTTTTTATTTTTATAAGTTGACTATATATTTGATTATGTTAATGGACTTTGTAGATATATGCATATGTAAATGGACTTTGTAGATATATGCATATGTAAATGGACTTTGTAGGTATATGCATATGTAAATGGACTTAGTGTGGGGAAATGTTCTGGTGTTATCATTTGAAGTATCAAATTTCCTTTCTTCAGCTATAGTATTATATTTAGTATTAGTATCTTCACATAAACTGCACGCTCTATCTTTAATTTTGGTATTACAAAAAGGCTCTTCTTTTATCACCCTATGTTCGTTAAAAAGCTGTACTCTAAATCATCTACTGTCAAATACATAATGACGTTGACGAGACGTTGGATGATCTTTTGTAAGATAGTGACTGGTGTGAGATTTGGCTGTTATGGTAAACATGTGTTGGACTACAAGGCTGCTCTATGGTGTTGGAGAAAGATAAAAGCCTTTTCAGATTCAGTGACTTAGGGGTGTTTTTCCCATTTAAAGAAATTAGCAAAGTTTAAACTTTTCACGGGATAACATAGTACTTAAAGAAAATGTCTGTTTATTTTGATGGAATGTCTTTCTTATTTATTTTACGTAGTTTCAGAGATTATGGAGCTGGAAGTTACTGATATCTGTATGGACAAGGAGCAAAACGGTAGCATAAGTTACTGTGATGGCGCTTCTCCAGATTCAAGTTGTATAATTGACAGTAATCAAGATGTTCAGTCATCCAAGCTTATTATTGGGGAGCAAGAAACTGATATGCTGAAAGAGAGCATTGAAACGAAGGAGTATGAAGTGAAGGAATGCACAGCTGAAGTATCAGTTGAGATGTCCAAACTGTCGGAAGTTGAAAGTACCATGGAGCAATACACAAAAAGCTCAAAATGTGAGATTGAATCTCCCACAAAGGAGAACAACTCTGAAGTCCGAAAATTAAAAGATGATAACAAGAGATCAAGAACCTCAGTGAAATCAGCAACCAAATCTGCTGGTGGAAACTGCAAAACAAAGTGTACAGTTCCTCAACCATTTGCTTTGGCAACTGAGAAGCGTGCGTCTCATGGGACTCGTCTTGTTGGGAATGATGCAGACAATGTCAATTATAAGACACCCGAAGTGAGTAATTTGCGAGTCCCAAGTACGAAACAAAACAAGGTTAGTTTACGATGCAGATTTTTACCTTATCTGTAAATCCTTATATCATTAAGGGGAGAGGATCCATCAATAGCACTTGATCTTTGAAATGATATTGCCCTCGCGTTCTCTCTTGGCTGATTAAGGAACTCCTCTGAAATGTGTTACTGTTCCAGAGAGGTTAATGCATAACGATTACACTAGTTTCTATGGATCCGACTGCCTGTTAATAACTTATTCTGTGGCTATTGTTTTTGTGTCTAGATCTCATCAGCAGTTGCAACTAGGAAACCGCTACAGCCTGATAACAAGAAGCATTCCGATGAAGAAGACTCATGCTCAGTCACTTCTTGGTATCCACTTTCTCCCCTGATTTAGCTTGAATAAGGTCTGTGCTATTTCTAACGTGTTCCCTTGTCTTATAATTCTGTGTTTCTGTTTGATAATTTATCCACAATGAGAAGTGCTACGCTACCAGCAAGAAAATCCAGGGCCACTGTTGCATCAGCCCCTGTGTTCCGATTATCTGAACGTATAGAGAAAAGGAAAGAGGTAGCTATTGATTTACTGGCTTACTGAAACTTGTCGTTTGTTTCTATGTTTGATCAGATTTCTACCTTGTTATTCTTCTCATCTTGCCCTTTTTAAATGACAACAAGAACAACAATGAAAGAGGAACTTTCTTAAAGTAAAATGTCGAAATATTGGTTATTTGGTTAGTTCTTATATTGATTTCCTTTTGCAGTTCTACTCGAAATTAGAGGAGAAACATCAAGCATTGGAGGCCCAAAAAGTTCAGTGGGAGGCAAGGACAAAGGTATATCTTATTAATGCTACAGCTTTCACTTAAACTAACAAAAACCGAGTAAATGAATAACTTAACAATCAAACTTCAACTATATAACATAGTTTTCTTTTGTTCCTTCACTTATTAGGAAGAGAAAGAAACAGCTATAAAGCAACTGAGAAAGAGTCTGATGTTTAAGGCAAGCCCAATGCCGAGCTTCTACCATGAGGGACCTCCACCAAAGACTGAATTGAAGAAGGTAATACATAACACCACTGTAATCAAACTTACATAGAAATGTAAATTTTAGACGAGGCATTCAGCAAAATTTGATCTGCAGTATAACATTTACATAGTTGTAACCGGCCTTAAGAGTGTCACAGTGCAGATAACGTTTCTCCCAAATATTGATATCCCTAGCTGTCTATGGTATATAACCACCTAATTCTAAATTCTTATTTCTTTGAACTGCAGGCACCGCCAACTCGTGCGAAATCACCAAGGTTGGGCAGAAGGAAGAGCTGCAATGACTCAGTTGGTTTAGACAAAGGAACGGTGGGAGCTTATGATCGAGGAACTCGCCACAGTCTTGAAGTTAACAATGAAAATGATGCCTTTGGTTCCAGAAATAGGAAAGACCGTATAAATATTCAGAACGGTGCTGCCATTTACAAATTTAACAACGAAGCCAATCATGCGGAGGAGATAAATGAGTCATACATGACTACGATGCGTGAAGAAATGAATGTGGACATTACCGTTCATTCTTGAGCCTTTTGTGAGTCTTCTAATTTAATAAGATTAAGAACTTATCTTTTCTTTGTTTTGCTTCTTGTTATGCTGTAACAGTTGTGCATTTGACTGCTTTTAAAACTGCAAAAGATTTTTTTTGCAGTCGTCTGTGTAACGTTTATTTATGAAGTGTAAATTTCTGTAAGTTATTTCCAATGCTTGTGTAAAGAGACTTCATTTTCTTGTAATCTATTTATGAAGATACTGGCGATCGTTCAATTTCTATTTATTTGGAACCTTCACTTTGTACATTGCATTTTTAATTATAATGTGTCTATTGCAGTTTTTCCTTAGTGATCTTAGTATTAAATAGGGATGAGTCATGTTTATTTATTTGTAATGTGTGGTTTGCTAGACGGATCCCAGATATAAACTTGACGGGATCAATGTTCTTATCATGAACTCATTGCACTATTGAAATAATTGGATCAGAATTCAAGATAGGTTGAATTGTTAGTGTTTTTTCACGTGTATACTCGTGTTTTGTCTTGAAATACTAGTTTCTGTTTGTTCAAAAGCTCTGTCTGGCCCTAAAAGGACGGAAGGGTCTGTGGCCGCTGTGGAAACAAAGTGACAAAAGGGCCCTTTAAGATGTTAGTGATACATAAACTGTTGCTTCTATATTGTTTTAGTTATGTTTGCTTTTGAAATAGTCTCTATATTGTTTCTTTAAAAGTTGACTCTAAACATTAGTTTATGGATGTATGTGCTTCAATTGACTCTAAACTATGTTTCTTAAGGTCTCTTGAGTTGAATTTAGGTACCATTCCAGCAGGATGTAATCTAAGAAAAGATCTTATATCGATCATCGAATGGTTTGTCAAGTTGGTACAGTACTTGCTCTAACTTTACCAGTTTCAACTCCTAAGTTTTCGGATACTCGTGAGTAAGACTGGCTATTGGACAGAACCGGGTCAACAGGACCGGTTTTATCGGAACCGGTACCGGTACCGGATTTTTCTTACCGGATTTTCTTACCGGTACCGGATTTTACCGGACCGGTTTTACCGGAAAAACCAAAATGTTCCGCCCGGTCCGATAGTAACCGGGTTGGACCGGTTTGGAACCGGGTCTTACCGGTTCATCCGGTAATTTTTTTTTTTTTTAAATAAATTTTAATTATTTTAATTATTATATAAATATTATATATCTATATTAAAACTTCAATTGAAAACTTTAAAGTTTATATAAGTTTGAATTTGAATTTATACTTTAAAGTTTATATTGAATTTAAAGTTTTATATTGAACTTAAGTTTTATATATTGAATTTACAGTTTAAACTTTATATTGAATTTAAAGTTTGAAATTGAATTTAAACTTTAAAGTTTATATTGAATTTAAAGTTTTAGTTTAAACTTATATTAAAATAATTAAAAATTAAATTTATAAAATGACATGAATTAAATAGAAGAGACTATTATAAAAGAAAATCAAGGCGAATAGCCGTATATTTATTCAAATAAATAAATTCTACAATACAAATATTAGAAAGAGAATAAGAGTACATAATTTAGGAGGAATTGAATATTAATTACTATACTAACAATTGCACTTTTTTTTAAAGTCTTTTTGTAAATTTAGTATCATTTGAGAAGAAAGATTTTTTGGAATTGGCATTTGTCGTTCTTCTTCCATTGCTTCCATGCCATCATCACTATTCTCACCAAATATTTCATCTATTTGGTGTTCTATTTGGCTACTTAATAGTGGTAGTAAATTTGTGATTTAAAATGAAAAGAGAGGGTATATTTATAGTATAAATGGGTTAGAAAGGGGTGGGGGTGCTATTTGACCATTTTGGGCCCCAGCCCAACGGTCGTTTAAACGGATACATAAATTTAAAAAAAAAAAAAAAAAAAAAAACCAGCTAAACCGGACCTTACCGGATCGGACCGGTCCGGAACCGGTTCTTACCGAACCGGTTCAACCGGATAAAAAACCGGGAACCGGTCCGGTATACCAAAAGACCGGTTCCTAACCGGTTCAACCGGTACCGGACGAACCGGTACGGGAACCGATCCGGAACCGGACCGGACCGGCCGAAAACCGGTCCTTTTGTCAGCCTTACTCGTGAGCCTTGTGGACTTGAGATATGGTGCTAAAAGTCTCAAAACTCAGAATTAAATATCAATGTCAATGCTGGAAGATTACACTAGTTGTACTTGCCTTATTTGTTTATTATCTACATATGCATTTTTTTCCAGTAACTTAATCATTGTGCTGGATATATATGGTCTCTGCAATGTGAAACATGTACTCTTAGTCCCTCACTGTCTGCTGTTGGTTGAGTTCTATTAGTGTAATGCTCCAGCCCGTTAGTGATATTGTCTGTTTTGTACCTAGGCACGCACAGCTTTAAAATACGTCATTAGTTGGTAAGGTCTGTTTGCTTTTATACCCAATATCTTCGATGGGGGAATTTTTATCTTAAGCGGGGGTGTCACAATTAGTCTCTATAGATTTAGCCCCTTCCTTTGTCAACTTGATATGCCTGTTGAAGCCATTTTGCTTTTACTCTTTCAAACAAGGTAGAACTTTTGTTTTGTAAATTCAAAAACTAACTCACGAGGCGAGAATTATCTGAGGTGAAACAGTCTATTCTTTCAACCAATGTGGGACACTTAACCCCTGCATGCTTAGAATTGGACAGTGGTTGCGTGAATAATATAACACGAGATCCAATATTAAATCAACCGAAAATAGGGTACACTAAGAATATAGGCTGTGATTTTAACTCAAATCCAATAACCTACTCGTGATACGAGAGGAAAACACAGAGGAAAGAAAGGAAAGTTTCTACTAAAGTCATCGAGTGACATATAAAATAAAGCCCTTTTTTGACAGGTAGGCTTATCCTTAATCCCGTTTAGGTTTTCCAGTTAAATTAGATGCTCATCGCCTTTCCTTTTAATATTACGTCAAAGAAAATAGATTTTTGACTTAACTCAACAACCAAAAACTAAAATTTCATGAGACAAGAATTACCTAAAATTATGCAAGGAAACAGCTGTTAATTACCTAACAATTACACCAACCATAGAAAGTAGAATTATTGATTAATGCTAGGTTGTAGCTCCAATCATAGCTATATCTATAGGTTTCTCTGAAATTATTACTCAAATAGTTTTTTTTCTGAAGTGATCAATCAATAATTAAGCTTCTAAAAAGAAACATGAACAAGAAAAGATTAGCAACTTACTGTTAATGATAATCTTATAGTCAAGATTAGTATCCCTAAGATAATAGGCGAGTCTAAGTTATATTGCTCGAACTATTTTAAAATATTATTGAGTGTATCGGCATCTTTTGGAGGATTTGACACAAATATATGTTAATGTTTGAAAATTTTGAACAATGCAAAATCTAAATATTATATCTAACCTAAGATATGAAAATGGACTAGAATTTTTTTTGGGAGATATAACATGAGATAACATTTTCGAGGAATCTGAGCAATATAGGATTTTAAGTATTGAATCGGACTCATTGAATATCAATTAGCATAGTATCACTTCTAAGATTTTAAAGTACTTGGACTTTTGGAGATCCAACATGAATTCAGTATAGCATTTTCGAAAGAATTGAACAATATAAAATTTAAATATTGAATTCGACTCGTATACCAATTAGCATAATGTCATTTTCAAGATTTTAAAGTGAACTTTACTTTGGGAACATGAAGTTACATCTCACAGAGTTAACATCACATGATAATCCCCCCACCCCACCCCCCAACCCCAACCCCACCCTCTTTTTTTTGGCCATTTGTACTTTTTCATCCTGTTATGCTACCTACCTAATTATCCTTCACTCTTTTGTTGGGCTTAGATCTGCAAAAGCTTTAATTAGGCAACTGGTTTTTTGCCTTTTCATTTAAGCTTAGAATCATTCTATCTTGGGACAACAAAAGAAAATATGACACCTACCTAATTATCCCTTCGTTTTGTTATTTAGAGCTGCTATAATTTCGTTATAAAAGTACCTTATATATAATCCTATTGTTATACAACTGACTTATATATGCATGAAAATGATAATATATTAGTAAGTCATTTTTATAACAGTAGGATTGTTGTTTTTTTATATCTAGCCCAACCATTACTAACCTTTTCTTCTTTTATTTTTTTTCATTTTTTACTTCCTTTTTTTTACTAATAAAAATAGGGTTGTTTAAAAACATGGATTTGTAGGGTGGGCACGGTAGGTAGAGCTAAATGCCTTGATTGTTTAGACTTGTTGCTATATATTTGTCTTCTTGATGACCAATATATTGTTAAGAAATGATAATTTTGGAGTTTACTAAATTGTAATTAAGAGGGAAATGGTCTTTAACACCAATTAATTTAACTTGTAAGAGCCAAATGGTCTAAGTAGTTCCCCTAATTAATCAAGTTTATCCTTGATTTGTAAAATTATATGATGGTATACTCTCTATATATATCTTTCTTAACAATATATAATACTCTATTTGTCTCGATTTATATGATAGTTAATCCCAGAAGAATGACATATTTTTTTATTTAGAAAATATTTAATAAAACTATCAACATTTTATCATGTTGGGTCCACTTATTTGGCAAAAGTCCAAAAAGGAGTACTCTTTGTAATGGTAGTTTTGGAATATTGTATAGTCCTCTCATGTTTTTTAAATTCTGCGCTCAGTCAAATTGCATCACATAAATTAAAACGGAAGAAATATTAAATAACAATTGTCAATTCTTGAAAATATGTTTTTTATAAGATTGATCTTTTAATTAATTGTGAAGACAATTGATCTTTGACTCTCCCTTAATAACCAAGTTTATATAGACCAATCATTGTAAGAAGCAAATAGTAATAACTTTCCCTAGCTAAAACAAACCCAAATCTTACACTAATTTAAATTATTCAATAGTTATTTTTTTTGTTACCATTCAAAATTTAAATGATTTCGTAAAAATAGAAAAGAACTATAAAAGTATTATTAGCTAGAAAAATAAAATAGCAAAATAGTCATTTTTCATGTATAACTAAGGGACCTATATATATGTCATGCATCCTTACTACAACTTCTACTTCTTACTTCTTCCTTCTCTTCTTTACTCCAAAGTGAAATATTAGGGGAAAACAAAGATATTGTTGGGGAGAATGTTGTCTGGTTCGAAATCTTTCTATAGAAAAATCAGTGGCGGATTCAGTCATGAGTTTCAAGATCGTTAAATCTTATATATGTACGAAAAACAAGTACAATATATATTTCAAACCCTAAAATGTCGAAATATATTCTGAATCCGTCATAGATTAGATCGGTTGATCAATCAATTTATTGAGTGATTTCGGACCAGGCTTCATTCCCCTCAACTCTACGAGTTTTTCATCGATATCGTCTCATCAAAACACTAGAACCATACATGTTTTGAATTATTCATTTACAATATTAATCATATCATTTTTTTTGTGTGTGTTAACAGCTAAAATCAGGATGATTCAAATCAAAAGAAGAGATAGAAGCCACCATGGTATATTTACTATACTATTCATCATTATTCACTCAATTATTCTTTTCTTTAAAAATAAAATAAAATTTACTTCTAGCCTTTTAGGGTATCATTTATATATCTAGTGATATTGTTGATACTTTTGTTCCATTAATCGATTTAACCTAAGTTTATTAAATGTAAATAAAGAAAAATGGTATATATGCCTTTGTTATATTATTGATAAGACTAGAATTATTGAAACAACCCCATTAAAGATCGAAACAGACTCAATATATAGGTTATCATAATGCTAATTAGAACGCCAAGGATCGATATTCAACATATATATGACATCATTATATTCGTGATTGCAGGTGGTTAATGCTCTAGGTTGGGAACTCGTGGTGGCCAGGACAACTTTTTTTATAAAACCATTTCGAAACTTGAGTGTATATCAATGGAATATATTATTTTTTTCATATTTTTAATTAATTAAAACTTTAGTCTCCCTTTTCTATGTTTTTCACCAAATTCATTGAAAAATTAAACAAGGATTGTGTACATGTAGTGTGAAAACATGACATGATTGGGCAAAAGAGAAAGTTTGGAATATAAACAAAAGTTAGGTTAGGTTTTCACCTTTTTATACAGTTATGAAGAAGATTCTAATTACTTTTCAATAATTATAATACACCTTTACTTGTAGAGAGTTGCAAAGAATATCATGTTTTTTTTTTGTTAGGACTTTAATTTTCTTTTTCACTATTTCATATTCAGTCAATGATGGCTTATAGCTGCATGAGACTTTGAAGATATTTGACTTTACTTTCTTTTTTCTTTTATGTTCGATCAAAAGTTTGAAGTTAATCAATTTATATTTATGTTATTTTATGATTCGCGAAAATTCTATATGTATTAAAAGATTCTTCATTCTCAAAGCTTAAATCTAAAACTTAATATTAATATGGTTAAGCTTGAAAAAATCGCCGTCCAATATCTCACCAATACTCATTGGTGAAAGATTTGGCTTTCCTTATTACTTAACCTTTAGACACTCAACATTTAAGGTGTGGTTGGTCCAAAGGAAAATTTTAATTTTTCATATTTAGTTGATAAAATAAATTAAAATATTTTATTTTAAAAAAAAGTTTCATGAGTAACATTTCATATCATACGTCTCCTCACCATACCTCACCACAAACCACTCCCCACCCCTCGCCAAACCGCTAATCCTCATCCCCTTTCGATCCCTCATCCCCTTCCCCTTCGGCCCTCATATTATTTGTTTAGGTTATATATATATATAATATTTTTGAAATAATATTTTCTGATTACTTATAAAAAATAGAGGAGAAAATAAGTAAGAAACTTCACACATCAAAACACACCCTAAAACCTATAGCTAGGTCCTTTTGTGAATTTTTTACTACAATGGTGGGGTATGTTGTGTCACGTTTGCATGAAAATCTAATACTAGCTAGACGTTAATTAATCTTGTCTTAATTATCACCTATACCTCTATAAGGTTTTTAATTAAACTTTCATGTTAGTCAAAGATGATAATTAATTAATCCTGTAGGGATGAGTATAGTGGGGTCAAACCTTAGACTTTAATTTGTCTAGGATTTTGAAAAATCATATCATATTAATTAATCAATAGGTAAAGAATTCAAGATTTAAGTATCAAATTTTGAATACAAAATTCAATTGTGAATGAAAGAAAAATTAGGGTATGATACATAGATAGAGAAAAAGATATTTGATTTTAAAATATAAGAAGTGTATTCAAAATTAAGTGACATTACAAAGGGGTGTCTAGTATTATAACTAATTTTTCCTATTTTAAAAAAACATTGATTCCCCTATGGGCTTTGGAATTTTATTGGTCAAGTTGGGCTAACCCATCATTTTAATGGGCCTTAAAATAGCCAACCCAATTCATCACTATATAGGGTGTGAGTTGCGTTGGGCCGGACCGACTTGATGTGAACGAAAATTGATTTAAATTGTAGGTGTATATAGGTCGGTTTGATTTGGATGTGGAAACTTAGGTCCAATTTTATTCCTTTGAGATGGATCATACCTCCGCTGTATAACTATTGTTTGCTTTTTGAGGTGTCTAAGTGAAAATTGATGTCAACTTTAGTGGGGCCACAAGATAGTGTCATGTAGGCCGAAAAGGGGTAGAAAATTATTTGTAAAATAAGTTCAGGGGGATAATAGGACCTTAGTATAGTATAAGTGTGTCTCTGAGATTTCGGGGCATAGGTTGGGGGTACTTGTGCATTTTCCCTTATTAAAATGTATCAATTCAAGTAATTTTTCCAATTAAATTTGGATCGGAAATGGTATTTCTTTTTTAAATTTTTACCCTCCCGTAGGAGCTCCCGCCCCTTTTGCTCCCTTGGTGACTCGAACTCGCAACCTTCGAATGTAGTCCTTACCATCCGAGCAACTCCTTTTCGTCAGGTCGAAAATGATATAGGTTTGTGTTTAATTTCTATTTACTGTACAACGTGTTGAAATTTAAAATTTTATGAATTTCGAATTTATTATTGCACTTACTACTAGTCTTAATTATTGTATTTATAACTAAATATATTTAAAAAATTATACAAATATAAATTTTAAATAAAAGTTATTGAGTTTTATCGAAAGTGGTATCTAATTCTAACCATGATGGAAGTGACCATCTATGGTTTTTGATATGAAAGATATGCACAACTGTCAAAATGGGGGATGAGTTGTCTTTGATGTGAAATAATAGTCTATTCGTTACTTAATGACAATGAGAATAGAACTATGTTATTTAATTAAAGGGATATATTATATATTATAAATACTAAAGCAAAGAGAGCCATGCAATAGGACTGGCCATTTACATAATTGTTGCAAAAATTAAATTAAATATTTGTTCATATTGAGCTATTTATAAATATTGAAGGAACTATTAAAAGAAAATAGGATTTTTAAAAACAATGTACTTTGTGCCCTCTTGCTTAGCATTTTGTCATTTTATTTTACTCTCGAAATATGTTTATAGATAGTACAACTCTCAACTTCTCCATCAATGACCTGCATTCGTAGATGAAGTTATTATACGAGGGGTTATCATGGTGCATCATATTGATTACTTCCATGGAGTCAAGACACTACATATATAAAAAAAATGAGTTTTAGCGATAATTAATTAGCAATTACCATTAAATATGTATGTTTAGCAGCAATAACACTTTGTATATGTCCCTAAATATTTTAGCAACACTGGATCTAATGGCACTTAACTGATGTCGGTAAGACTTTAGCACTCTTTACTAATGTGTCTATTTATTACCGCTAAAAATTGTATTTGTTGTAGTGAGAGTGATATCTAATTAGGGGAGAAAATAGAGCAATTATATATGAATATAAATATCACTCATTTTTTTCATGAAAAGTATATAGTTTGATTTTAAAATGTGTGCATATGTTATTTTATCGTATCAAAAAGCTCGAAAAGACTTCCCGACACCCTCAATACCCACCACCCACCCCATCCCCACCCTTACAAAAAAAATATGAAAAAGGAAAGATAACTTTGTTTTTTCATCAAAAATTAAAATCTAAATCTTTTCAATAAGGGCGGAAGATCTCATCCATCTACAAACCTCTTATATTTTAAATATATTTACTAAAAATTTCATCACCGCCATTGTCTGGGCATACTTTAAATATATAGGAGTACGTAATTAGATAAACTATAGCCGCTAATGATAATTATGATCTAAACTTGATGTAAGTTCCTTAAATGAATACTTGAACCAAGATGGTAATGCCAAATCTCAACATATTGGGCCAAGAAGCCTTAAACATCTATGGAATCATTTAATTAAATTTAGGCCCCACTTTTGGGCCCATAATTTTGGATTAGTATTGACCACTTAAGATGCATCTTTCAATTTTGTCAAATAGCTATCAATTTCTTCCTTTAATGTTAAAGGTCCCCTCCCCTCTTTAGCCTAAATTTGACTTCTTACCATAAAAACAATCATATGGGATTTTCATGTCAATTTAAAGAGTAACATTAAGGCCTACTTGAACTTTTCCTAATTGTTTATAAGTGATTTCTATCAAAATTTAATCTTCTTTTTTCTCTTTTAAATGTGAGGAAAAAAATATCTTCAAATGCAAGTTTAGCCCTTCAATTTTGATGCAATAAATATTTAATTTAGTTATTGAAAATAAACCAGTAATGTAAACGAGGGACAAAAATGAAAGAAACATATGAAATAGTTGCACTTATTCTTGCAACATCAATATATAGGAGTAACGCTAGTTCGATAAGTTAAAGAAAAAACAACCATCATTTGATTTTGACACTCAAGCGGACCGCTCTATTTTTTATAAAACTTTGATATTTTAAACAATTCACTTATTTAAAATTTAATAATTCGCTCAAGTAAAATGAAAAAAGAAATACAATTGGAAGTATCAAGAATGTCTTTTGCTATAAGTTCTTTTAAACTGAATTTTAGGTAGGAATTGTCACTTTCCACTAGGTTTGTCACAAGGGATAGAGCTAACAACATTGGAAAATGAAATTAAGACAAAAACTTTCATTGAGTTTGATTGACTATCTCACCCCTATTGTTTTCTTTTATTTAGTTTTAGCTATATACCTATCTCAACCTTATTTAATTTTTGTTTAAATAATTGTGAATATATTTCAATTAAATCCATTGAGTCAATTTTCACAAAAATCTTCTTTCTCCATTAATAGGATCAAAGAATTATAGCATGTTTGATTAGGTCTTTTAGAAGTTCTACAATTATTAATCTCTTATTAGTAATTTAATTTTATATACATACTTTATCTATCAATATCATGATCTTCACTACTATAATCACAATTAAGATATATTATCATGAAATTATAGTACTATTTTTTAACCAAAAAAGACCACATATATATATTTAAAAAAAATTCCACAACCCTAGAAGCTCCAAAAAAACCAAATCTTTGAAGACTCAAACATGTTGGAAGACAATAAAAAACCCAATAAAACATGTTGGAAGACAATTCACGTAATCTTTATTTTATAATATTTACTCATTCGTTTCAATTTATTTGTTCTATTTTAAATTTGATACGAAGTTTAAAAAAGTAAAAGACTTTTGAATCTTGTTATTTATTCTATTTTAACTTGATATGAAATACAAGAAAGTAAAAAAGATATTTTTAAATCTTATAATCTTAAATATAGAGGTTGAAAATAATCATAAAAAGAGAAAAAATAATTTGTAAATGAACCAAAATATAAAATACCACAAATAAAGTATTATTGCGCACTTATTAGTCAATGATTTTTAATTATTTTTCTCATTTGCAATCATTTTTTCTGGTTGATTATATTATATTACTCTTTGTCCTAATATGTGTGTCACATTTTGTTTTTTTAGAGTCAAACAGATTAAGTGTTATCAAAAATTTGCATATAAATTATTTTTTTAAATGAAACTTATATATTTATAAAGTACGTAAAAAGTACTATAACTCAACAATCCAAAATATTTATAAGATATATGAAAATTACGATTAAAAATAAACTTATTTTAAATTCAAAATATATTACATAAATTGATACAGATGGAGTAATAGTTAAATAAAAAAGCCATGCCCTACTCCAAAAAAAAGAAAAAGAATAAAAATAGAATAATTTTCAATTCCATGTTGATCACCTTATCCATGACATAAAAGGCAAGTTATATCCTCCACTCCATATATATATATGTACCAATCAAATAAAGTACTACTAGTTATTAAAAAGGTGATATAATATAAAGTTTCAAATCACTAATTATTTCCCAATGAAGCAATACAATGTTTTCTACTAGTAGTACTATTTTCTTTGTACTTGAAGTGGTTAAAATAAAATAATTCCATTTCCAAAAGTAGACACTCTTTTGACTCCTAGTTTTCAACTTACTAATTCTAAAAATGGAAAATCTTTAATAATTTTGCTTTGATTTCATATCCCAATTTGCCTTTTGTGGACACAAGAAACTTGGAATTGTGTGTAACACAATCTTCTCAATTTTGCAGAATTATTTACTTTGAAAACTTTCTATTTAATTAATTAAAATGAAATGAGTAAAAGAAAAAGGAAAATCCTACATTTTTTTTTGGAACATTTTTACTCTTTTAACTTTAATACTTTTTAATTTAAAAATGAAAACAAAAATCAATTTATTTTAGAATAAAAAGAATATTATAGTCTTTTTAAATTTCTGGCCAAATTTTTTGGTCATTTAGCATTACCCAACGGAAAAAAAAATGAAGTCTTATTTATAATATTTTTGTAGTGATAAAATTATCTCATTAAAAATAAGATTTAAGTTTCAGTGTACTATTATTATATAATCTTTTTTACGGTACCATTCCGTCAAATCACATTTACATATTAGCATTAATAACATATCTAATATAATTCATGTTGAGTGAAGTTTTAGTCTTTATGTGTTATTAAAGGAAAAAATAATATAATAATTTTTCAAAATTTCAAATTTAATATCATAATTTCAAATTATCTTATAACAATGACTAATATAACTTAAATTCTAAAATAAAAAATCTTTTGAAATAAAATGTCATTCATGATGCAACAATAACAATTCGGCTCCTCGCACGTAAACTTGGAGTTGTGTGTAACACACAATCTTCTCAATTTTGCAGAATTATTTACTTTGAAAACTTTTTGTTTAATTAATTAATTAATTAAATTGAAATGAGTAAAAGAAAAAGGAAAATCCTTTTGATCAAAATTTGATCAGAATTATGAAATAACATAATTCACACTATATTATTTTATTTTATTTTGAATATTTTTATCCTTTTTAACTTTAATACCTTCTAATTTAAAATTAAAAAAATCAGTTAATTTTTTTTTAAAAATATTATAGACTTTTTAAATTTTTGATAATTTTTTTGGCCATTAACATTACCTAAAGAAAAAAATTAAAGTATTATTTATAATATTTATAGTGATAAAAATATCTCATTAAAAATAAGTTTTAAATTTCATTTACTATTATTATATAATCTTTTTTACATTACCATCCCATTAAATCACCTTTACATATTAGCATTAATAACATATCTAATATAATTCATGTTGAGTGAAGTTTTAGTCTTTACATATTATTAAAGAAAAAAAATAATACGATAATTTTAAAATTTTCAAGTTTAATATCATAATTTCAAATAACCTTATAACAATGACTAATATTACTTAAATTCTAAAATAAAAAATATCTTTCCAAATAAAATGTCATTCATGATGCAACATTAATAACAACAATAACAATTTGGCTCCTTGTACGTAACAAATAATAATAATAATAATTTGACTCTTTAATCGTCCCATACTAACACAATTAATAATGATTCAATTTCTTAATCCCCAATAATTATAAACGGTTATTTTCTTCGATAGTTCGATATATTCAAAATAATTTCATAAATAATGATAGAGTCATAATATTAACTAAGAAGCGTTAAAATATAAAAATATATATACGACTCTACCATTGTCCATCAAATGAGATTTGAAAAAAATAGAGTATACGCACATCTAATTTCTGTTGCGTCAATCATGATAACGATTATAAAAGAAATAAAATACAGATAAAAAATAGTACATTTTTCATATCGAAATTCACTGGTTTGGAACAGTCCACGTAGCATTTTTCTCAACCACTAGTCAATAAAGTTAGCGTATACTGTCTTTGGGACTTTACAATTTTTGACAACTTTTGTATTTTTTTCTTCTTCTATACAAAAAAAAATAAAAAATAACATATTGTACATACAAAAATTATTACTATATTTTTTTGCAATTTCTTTAAGTATCTCAATTTCATCCTCTGTTTCTTTACATATCAAGAAAAAAATACCCTTTTTTTTATAAAAACAAATGTTACTTTTTTAGTGTACTTGTAAAAATGGAGGTGGAATTGTAAGAAATGATAAAGTTTTGATTTTTAAGAGAGATAAAAGAGTTTGCTATGGATTTTTGGAAAAAAAGGTACGTGGGTATTTATTGATTTGTTTGATTTATATAAGAATTATGTTTTCTTGATTAATTAGTCATAAATATTTATGATTTGTGGTGAAAATAATTAATTAATGTGATGGTTTGTTCCTTCTTGTTCTTTCTTATGGATAAAGGAGATTATTTACTGTTTTAGATAGTTAATCAACTGAGCTATTAAGATTTTGTTATTTCAGTAAGTTTGAATCATGGGTTTTTTCTTTAATATCTTTTTTATATACTTGAAAGTTTTAGAATATGTTATTATGAGTAATTTTTTTTTTGGTTTTGTTAATATGTTTGATTTTTATTTATCTTTTGTTGAAGAAGTTGAAATGTTCTTGATCAAGGGTTTTTAAAAAATCATCTTTTGATGTGTTTAAGACTGTAAAAGTTTTTTTTTTTTTTTTTGTAGTTTATAACTATTGAGACTTGCTAAAAGACTAATCTTTTTTCTATTTTTGTTGAATATATTGTGTTATTTTTTGCAGATAGTAACATTATGCATGAGCTAAATCATTGATTTTTTGTTATATGTGATGATATTTAATCAGAGTTGATTAGTTGATGAAATGTCTAGTTATTGATTTGAAAATCTAAATTTGACATTTCTTGAACTATTGCTCGACTAAATTTGAATTCGCGTTATTTAGGTTATTTGAGTGGTTAAGCTTAGCACTGGTTTAAGGGCTAGGGATTTGAACCATTGCGTCGATCGGGGATTCGGGGGTAGTTAATAGAAGTATTAGTTCATGAGACTTTGTAATTTGATATGCTTGAAGTGCTCAACTGGAAACTGCAGATAAGAGGAATCTGAGTACCAAGTTGTGCTGAATCTGAATCTATGATAAAAAAAGAATGCATTAGATAAAGTAGCATATGCTTGCCATGTTTTTTATTTTGCTTTTATAATACTTTTCGATCTTTTTTTGAAAAAAGAATGCACCATAAAAGTAGCATATTCCAGATTTTGTGGTGTTGGGAAGATGGTGTATTAAGAGTCTGTAGTGTAAGATGGTTCGAGTCGTGGAAGAAGCCACTATCTTTTTTTGAAGTAGCATATCACTTTGATATATTGCTGATGACAGCTATAAAAAGGAAAGTTGTGGTGCAGAATGAAGTATAGTTCAAGAAATGATAACAGATGTTTCGAGAAACGTTTCCAACGTAGTTTTATTTGTGTTGTCTCCCGGAGAAGATATTCATGTGATTTGGTAGTTGTCGTTTAAATACTTGTTTTGTATGGACTCTTTGGCTATTTACTGGAATTGGCTGAGATATTTGTTTGTTTTTATCAGGCTTCCTTACAAGCTGTTGTAGTCTGTATTGCTGATGACAAATTTCAACGACGATGATATTGATTTAGGACTTGCTCTAGGTTGCACCACCACTCGTAATGTTCATACGAAGCTAAAAGACGCTGTAGGTGCAGGTGTAAATGCAAGCTCAACCGTGGATATGACATTTGCAGCATCTGATCCCCTATCGGAATTAGTTTGGTCCCCTCGTAAAGGTTTGAGCTTCAAATGTGCTGAGAGTGGCTTAGCTGACAAAAAACCTTTTCGTCTGTGGAATGTGGGACCAACCACTTTGATTACCGCACCATCACAAAGTAACAGATTTAAGGGGACTTATGATGAAATTGCTGCTTATGAGAAGATAATCGATCAAGAAAGGTTGGATACCAAAAAAATGGTATTAAAAAGTGGAAATGAAATTGGTAAGGATATTTGCGTGGTACATGTTTTTAGTAGCACCATATATATGGCGGTGTTGCTCACGTTTATTTTCTTTATATTATTAGTCACTGAGTAAATAGTCATCTGACAGGCTGCAGCAGCAAAGTGAAGATAATGAACACTGCTGACGGAGTTGATATGGTAGACGCTGATCAAGATGAGGAAAATGTGAAGAATACTGAGAAGGGCTTTTATGTTCCGATAGTTGAAAGTTGTGAAAATGATGCAGGTATAGTCTTCTATTCTAAACTTGTTTTGTTCCCAACGGTGTCTGTTATGTTAAGATTGTTGGGCGTATGTGACACCATCTTGATTTAGTCGGCTGACGAAAGGATGGCCTGCTAGACTTTAAGATATCCGATTTCCTAACATGTGTCTTATTTACTCACTTGTTTTGATGCAGGTGAAGGAGATTTTGGAACGGAGAGATTTCTGCTACATGGAGCCAGTTCCAAGGTTGATATGGAAACCACTGAGCCTCTAGCAGGAAAAATTAATCAAGAAGTTTTGACTGGCAATACGTGTAGAAATGAAGATGTTTCCGGTGGCAGTCAGGCTCTAATTCCTACTGTCAAAGACTCGGAGAGCCCTGCATGTCTGCTTCCAAATTCACCAATCAAAATGGAAGCAGACAACACATTAGAATCTACCGGTCTCCCAGTATTGGAGTGCACAGCTGAGAATGATCTACATCTTCCAGGAATTATCGAGACTTGTGATCAGAATGAGGAGCAACTTCTCAGGGGAAGTTCTGTTCCATCTGAAACTCCTCCAACACATAGCAGGTCATCATCATATAGAAGGAAAGGCAAAGCAAAAGCATTGTCCGACGGGAGTTCCAATACCAAAATGTCAAATGATGAGGAAGATAGCCATGAGAGTGTAGAAAGCTGCAACAGTACAGGGTTAAACACAAAGGGTAAGAAACGTTGGCACTTTGAGAAGCAGTTTTTTGTCGGAAGTAAACGAATCAGAACGGATGTGCACCGAGATCCTGCTACAGAATCGACAGTTGCACATAATAGCTCTTTTGTGACTTGGATTTCAAACATGGTAAAGGGCTTGCCTAAATCCAATCTTGAAGAGTCTCCTGCTCTTGCTCTCACCTTTACTCCTAATAATGAGGAAAATCATGTAAAAGAGACTAATCATCAGGAAATTGTTACGTATGAGAAAGATCATGATTCCGCTAGCAGGTCAATGGGGTTCCAATCTTTGTTTCAGTCTCTATACTGTCCAACCTTAAAGGTGTCTGAAACAGAAATACCGAAAGAGGATCACTCAGTGGGAGAGCCTAAAAAGATCCCATCAGCTGACAAAATCCTCATTGATGTTCCACTAATATACTGCCATCCGGAAGGCAATATGTTAGATGCACACATGCTAATGTCTAATGACAAATCCAACCAATCTACAGTGGCTTGCAAGGAAGTTCCACTGATGCAAACTCATATTATGCCAGCAGTTGTTGCTCCTCGGGAGGTTAGTAGAAACACTTCGGTAGAAAACAAAGCTTCTAATGACTCGATATCTAGACTTAGGACAAGCATTTGTGAGGAAAAAAATTTCTCTCATTCATCTGAACATGACATGTCGAGTAGAAATCAGTCTCTTCGTAGCCTGTGGATTACTAGATTCTCCAACAAAACTCCTGGAACTGTTGTGAACATAGATAATTCCAAGCCAACTACAAATGAAACAAGTGTGGAGTGTCGGATTGAACAGGCAAGCTCCGATGTAAAGGGGACTTCGGATAAAGACCAATATGATGATGTTGCAGCCAGCTCAAAAGAGATTCGTGACAATAATTTTGAAAGGTCCATGAATAATCTGCATCCTATTGTATCTTCTCCCAAGTTCAAGAAGTCAGAAGTACTGTCCTCACTGTTTTCTAGGAGATTGGATGCCCTTAAACTCATTGGACCTTCGTCAACAAGAAATGAGTATAGCTACACAAGAACAACTTGTTTCTTCTGTGGCAAAAGTGGCCATGACTTACGCAACTGTTCAGAGGTGAAAGAATCTGAATTGGAAGTTCTTATTAGGAGCATCAGGGCTTACGAAGGCGCTGAGGAATCTTCTTGTTTGTGCATTAGATGTTTTCAGCTTGATCATTGGGCTATTTCCTGCCCAACTTCAGCTTCAAACAGGGGCGACAATTTGCGGGTCTTATCTGGCAATGAATGTTTGCCTAGCCAACTTGAAATAAAGCAAGGTCATCCCATCGAACTTGCTAATCGTGTTCATCACAGTAGAGATAAATCATCTAACTTAATGCACAACAGAAAGCAGTTTTTGTTTGCAATAACTTCTGGTTCCAATCAAGTTCCGAAGCAGAGAACGTCTGATTCTACGGAGAACAGTTTGAAAGAATCCAATTTTGTTAGTAAGGAGATAGCAGATATTCCAAAAGGAATTTTCGATGTCATCAGGGGTCTTCGGTTGTCTCGTATAGATATTCTCAAGTAAGCAAATCATCTTATGCAACTCAATTTATCAATTTCATGTTTGTTACTTCGTTAAGTGTGGATTTAGTACTGTTTAAAGTCCAGTAAGAAGCAACGAAAGTTCAAAAGATTCCACATACTAAGCTAGTGTTAGATGCAGTGACATACATAACATTTTGCACATGTTGATCTATAACAACTCGGCTTATATATGTTTTGATTTTGGGCTATAGTGGTTCTAAAGTTATACTTCTTGCCCCGATTGAATTTATTTGGTTAGTCGCTTGTTACATATATTTACACTTTTTGGTTGCCTTAGATGGATGAATTCCCACACTTCACTATCGCATTTGGACGGGTTTTTCCTGCGTTTGAGACTAGGGAGGTCGGAAGCAGGGCTTGGGGGTACAGGATATTATGTTGCATGCATTAATGGTAAGCTTTATAGTAGTTAATGTGCATTTCAAATTCTCTTCTGTCTTTCAATGCAGAACAGGTAGTTATTCTTTTACCTATTTACGTTTGCCATGTCTTCCTATTTATTGAATCCACAGGTCTCAAAGGAGAAAAATTAGAGAGAGATTCCAATAACTGCATATATGTTAATGTCTGTGGAGTCAAATGCCCTGTGGGAAGCCAGTATATCTCCAACCAAGACTTTTTGGAGGTAATATAATTTTTTACTTGCACATTATACATAGTTTTTCGGAGATTCCTACGTCTCTAAGCTTGTTATTTTCTAGTTTAATTCTCTTACTTACCAATTTTTATGGACCTTCTAGTGATAGTTTTTGTTGTGAGGTTCATATCATGTTAAGTACTTCCCTCCGTTTCAATTTGTTTGTCAGGTTTTGACTTGACGCGTAGTTTAAGAAAGTACACAAGACTTTTGAATTTTGTAGTCTTAAACTAAAGATATGTAGAGTAGTCATATCATGTCAAGTACTCCTACCGTTTCAATTGGTTTGTCTGGTTTTGACTTGACATTAAGTTTAAGAAAGTAAAGAAGACTCTTGAATCTTGTAGTCTTAGACTAAAGATATATAGCATGTAGTCATATCATGTAAAGTACTCCTTCTGGTTCAATTTGTTTGTCTGGTTTGACTTGGCACGAAGTTTAAAAAAGTAAAAAAGACTTTTGAATGTTGTAGTCTTAAACTATAGATTGTAGAATTAATGTAGTCATATCATGTTAAGTACTCCCTCCGTTTCAATTTGTTTGTCTAGTTTTTGACTTGACATGAAGTTAAGAAAGTAAAGAAGACTTTTGAATCTTGTAGTTTTAAACTGAAGATACGTAAAATATAAGTCATTATGTTAAGACAAACAAATTGAAACAGATGTGAGTACTTCTTTTCTTTTCTTTAAGGAAGTAATCCTTTTGATAGATTCATAATTTTTGACTTGTGAATCTAGCTTGATGTTGTCCTTGAGTTGGTTTTACTTGATTCCTTACGCGAGTGAATCTAGTTAACTGCTCTCGACTAGGGCCATATGGATGTGAATAAAGTACAGAAACTTGTACACGTAATGATCCACTGACGTTAAATCTCAACTCCGTCTCTAACTCCTTACAGGATGAACTATCCACTTGGTGGCACAAAATGTTGGAGAGTGGTGGAAAGGTTCCTGAAGAAAGTGATTTAAGGCTAAAACTTGACGAGCGGATGAAACTAGGGTTCTAAGAACTCATCACAACACACACACCAAGTCCCGAGTTTGGTTTGTCGAAAACCAAACCAAGAAATCAGCTATTCCACCATCTTGTAAATAAGATTTTGGGTGCTATTTCAGAAATTCTTTGTTTCTTTGTTTCTTTATTTGGTATTCTAGACTTTTGAGTTTTGAGAGTTCTTTTTAGTGATCATCTTATGTATATATAGATGAATGTTTTTGTTATCATAAGGCTTTTGAAATGTTAATTTAGATAACATGAGAAATATTGTTTGAAAAAAAAAAAAAAAAGAGGAAGTTGTTGTTGATAAAGAACATTATTTTCCATTATGAGGCATATTGATCTTTTTTTTGTGTTTGGACTTTGGACCAGTAGAGTATATATTCCATGATAAGTGACTTTGTGAGAGTTTTGTTGGAATCATTTTTGGTCTTTTTTACTTTGATAATCTTGTGAGAATATAAAAGATATCCACAAGTTTGAACTTTTGTCTTTATTTTTTTCTCTTTTTGGCTTTAGATTTTTGTTGTGGTTATAAATTGTCACCCCTGAATAGGCCCTACAATGTGTGATTTGGATTTCGTTAGAGTTTCAATGCAGGCTCTGAATATCGAATGAGAAATTCAAAAAAAAAAATTCTTTTCTCTTTCTATATATATATATATAGTTTTTTTTTATTGAAGATGAGTAAAAGGAATCTACGATGAGTAAAATTCTTCATAAAGTTTCGATGTTTAACCAACTAGGTCTTGCTAATCATATCTATAATTTAAAATTTTCATTTCAATATGTTTATCGTTTATATGAAATTAAATAAAATTTATGTCTTTTATTTAGTATGTGTTAAGTTTCATTATTGACTTTGAAATTATATGTGCTGAATTCTCAAGTAATAAAATATAAAAGTTAAATAACATAAAGAATTAAAACTTATGTTAGTTAATTGTCTTAATAAAATTTAAACTCATTTAAAAGTAGGAAAAATTGTGTAAAACAGCAAATATATAGACCATGTTAAATGATATAGCTATTGTTTGGGTAAATTCTAATTCGCATCTATACTTTCATCATATCTAGTTTTAAGCCTAGTTTGTATAATTCGAAATTTGTATAAATTTAAAATTTGTAGAATTCAATTCTGGATTGTACAAATTCAGAATTTTGTATCCTATCTGTTTTTATACGATTTATGAATTCATAATAAATTACCATGTTTGTATATTGGCAAGTGAAATATAAACAAAGTTATGAAAAAACTCTAAATACAAAACTTTTATATACTTATCCTATTTGTATATTTACAAGTGAAATATACAAACGGGTAAATATATACAGTCACATCCTCCATAGATAATGAAATATTGTTATGAAACGCAATTATCGAAATTATAAGTAATGAGTTTTATTATGTCTATTGTGTCTGTTATTTCTGAAATTTTTTCTGAAAAGTATACCTCTACAAGTTTGGGCCTAAAAGTTGGCTCAAAAAGAAATCAGCTCCAAATTACCCACATCTATATTGGGCCCTCTAGTGGGCTTTTCATCCAAAATGAAATATTTTGATAAAGGGGAAATATGTTTCTTCTTTGTGTAGATCTGAATTTAGAGCTGGATTTAAAAGTTTTAGCATATGAGCATACATCGACCTTTTCTCTCATCTCAGGGTGAGGCAAGGAATTGTTTCAAATATTCGTTATTCAATATCTTGACTGCTCAAGAAGTTTGATTAGTTGCTCCTCCGACCCTGAGTGAATTCTACCTTGAAAAAAAAAATGTGTTAAGAGTCAATTGATCCCCTAGTCCTTTAGATAAATATCTCAAACACTCGATCAATAAAATTGTTTAACTTTCTTGTAGCATGTATGTCATTAGAGAATAATATACTAATTATATATATATATATAAAACAATTAGTTTTATGAAAACATCACTAATTCACATGTTTTATTTTTAACATTTAAATTCGACCCTGTGTTCGATAGTTAATGAGTTAAATTCTTGACTCAATGTAACTAATCATTCGCGATAATGGACTTATCATTAATGAAGTAGTGAATGACATTAATTTGAATGACAATAATTTGACAAGATGAAAGATTTGTTTTGAGTATAAATTGTTTTTTTCAAATCAGTTAATTGACATAATTATTACTTGAAATTATATGTTGAATATATTTAATATCTATTAGAATATTATGCTTAAAACGACAAAATAGAAGTCAAAATGATTTGTTTTGTTTTTTTACTTTTATAAATACTTATTTTACTATATTTTGAATTGAAGAAGGTTGACCAATTAATTAAAAATGTGAAAGTTCAAAATTGAGAGTCAAATAATTTATACGAAGGATCTAGACGTGGAAATGCACTAATTACTGTACATGCGTTCATTTTTATCAAAAAATGTGATTTTTTAACATTATAAATACACCCATGGCATTGGTATTTTACATCACATTTTCTTACTTCCTCAAAGTAAAGTTTGGCTGTGAAAACCAAGATGGAGACTGCTGAGATTGAAAGATTGCTAAAAACTCCTGTGGGAAAATTGAAGTATCATGAGCTTCAACAGCTGAAAAAGATCCTGAAAATAGCAATTAAGATAATTGATGAAACTTTGGCGAAGCGAAAAGAGGAGCGTGGTGGTGTTTTTCCATCAGAAATCCTTGGAAGTGAATTGACTCCTTCAAAGGATGAGTAAAATTCTTCGTAAAGTTTGGAGTTTGACCAACTAGGTCTTGCTAATCATATTTATGATTTTGATTTTTCATTTCAATATGTTCACTATTATATGAAATGAAATGAAATAAAATTTATGTCTTTTATTCAATATAATTTAGTTTTTCATTCATTGACGTTGAAATTATATGAGTTGAATTCACAAGTAATAAAAGATAAAAATTAAATAACACGAAGAATTTAAAATCATGTTAGTTAGCTTTTCTAAGAAAACTTAAAATCATTTAAAGTAGGAAATAACAAATATTTAAACCATATTAAATGATTTAGCTATTGTTTAGGAAATTTTTAATTCCTATCTATAGTTTCGTCATATCTTGTTTTTAGTCTAATTTGTATAATTAGTTTGATTTATATAATTCACCGATTTGTATAAATTTAGAATTTGTAGAATTCGATTCTGAATTGGACAAATTCAAAATTTTGTAAATGCTTACCATGCCTATTTGTATACGATTTATGAATTCATAATAAATCACCTTGACAAGTGAAATATATACAAAGTTCTGAAGAATTCCTAAATATGTAAATACATAGTTGGTATATGCTCATCATATTTGTATATTGCGAATGCAAGTGAAATATACAAACGAGTAGAAATATACAACCGCAACCTCCGTAGCAAACGAAACTAAAGCTATGAAATGCAATTATCGAAATTACAACTATAGAGTTTTATTATGTCTATTACGTTTGCTATTTCTGAAAATTTTTTTCTTAAAATATACCTCTACAAGTCTTGGGCCTAAAAGTTGGCCCAAAAACACATCTATATTGGGCCCTCTAATGGGTTGTTCATTCAAAACGAAAATATTTTGATTCTTTGTGCCAATCTGAATGTGTAAATTTTGTATATAGCATTTTATACAGTAATATTATCAAGTTATGATATTAGAGTTTCAATTTCATTGTGTAGCATTTAATATCTCACTCTATAGTATTTTATTAATAATTATATTGTTAATTATAATTTATTAAAAAGATATTAACAATTAATTAAAAATTAAGAGGATAAAATAATAATGAATAATTAATGTTAATAATTAACACACTGACAACACAAATTATGAAACTTTTGTTTCTTTATTAATTGCTACATTTAATGGAGGTAGCACATTTTTTAATATGAATAGTTGCACTTTTTAGGGAGTTTAATTAAAGTTAAATATATGATTAGCACGTTTTTAGGGATATTAAACATTTTCAAATTATCATCATTGCCTTAAATATCTCTAGTTAGTTAAAATAATATTATTTTTTTGAATTAATTCCTTAAAAAACTCAACCAGATAATAACAAATATTTTCGGATTTTCAGAATACTTTCAGAGTGTCATTTTCAAACATATTTGGATCAACGTTACAAGTAGTCTTCTTTCCAAAATTTCACGATTATTGTCAGATTGGTTTCAACGTATAAGTCATTTTTTCTAATAATTCAAGAATATTTTCATATCTGCATATTTCACTTCTACTTTTTTTTAGTAACCTGATAAATTTTGGCGTACAATATATGTTTCTATTTAAATTATAATATATGTTTTTATATTAATTTTGTATTAAAAAAGTATTGTGTTTGTTTAATTGGAATATTGTATAGGACAGTGAATGATATATTAACTGTGTATGAAGTGTGTACGAATTATATGAACTGATTATACATTTGTGTAACGTTGAAGTCTGATTTTTTTTAAAATAGTGTATGAAGATTATACGAAACGTGTATCATTTGTGTATGAAAGTCCATTTATTTTTTTTCAAAATTACAGTATATGTTTCTAATGAAATTAGAATATATGTTTTGTATTAATTTTGTACAGCGGGTAGACCAAAACTTGAAAGATGGAAGGGGTTTGCTGACGTGAAATTCAAAAGGACAAAAATGACTTGCAGTAGATGCCGTCAAGTTGGACACAATAGAAAGACATGTTTAAATTATCCAGTGCAAAAACAATGATTTCGTAATGTTACATTTGTTATAGTGTTGTTTTGAATGTTAGAAACACGTTTTATTTTATTGAGTGCAGTTGTTATCATTGACATTTATAAAGTTTGGTTTCGTAAAAAATTGTCATATATATATCATTTGTTTTTGTTACATATGTCAAAGTTCATTATGACATTCATAGTTCATACAATATTTATACATTATAAATATACATTGAACTATACTGTCATTCATAAAATGTTCATATAGTATTCATACAATGTTCATATAGTATTCATACAATGTTCATATATGTACCATTTGTTTCTGTTACATATATCCAAGTTCAATATGGGATTCATAATTCATACAATGTTTATACATTATATATATACATTGAACTTACAATGTTCATATATATACCATTTGTTTCTGTTACATATATCAAAGTTCAATATGACATTCATAATTTATACAATATTTATACATTTTTCATACAATGTTCATATATTTTTGCATATTGCAATCGAAATTTATACAAAAATCATACACATTTAATAAAGTACAAATATTCATTTAAGCATACTATCATTTAATACAACAGTTAATATATTTAGTTAAATATATTTTATACAACATGCAGACATGAGTGTTACAAGATCTCTACTGCTGGATTTTTGTGACAAGTCAAAATCATCTCTTGGTTTCACACACCAAGAAGACGAAGAAGAAGAAGAAATTGATGAACTATGTGATTCTTCACTCACTTCGTCTTGTTCTTCATTAACAACCGGTTCTCCAATCATGTCCGGGACAGAATTTTTTACTTTCCTCCTCTTGTAACATTTTTTTTCGATTGCTTTCACCGTTGACACTACTTTCCTTTTAGAAGGACTAGACCTTACTAGACATTGTATTCAACAACCCAAATCCTAAAAATTTATAGACAAATAAATATTAAAGAATTTGACATAAACAAATATAAAACTTGAAGAAACCTGCATTATCTATACAACATAAATTTCTCCTAAAATCAAGCAACAACATATAAAAATTAAATAATTTGACAAAAGAATCAGAGAAAAAATAAAAACTTTAAGAAATAAACCTGTTTGATGATCTATACAACACGATTTTTTCCGAAAATCATGCAATATTGCGAATTTGATGGTCGAAAAATAAAAAACCTAATTTTGTGAAAGATTGATAGAGATGTAGTTGAATAAGGATTTTAAGCTTAATCTGATTTTGGGAAATAAGTTTAAAGCTTGAAAGGGTTTCTACTTGAAGATGACATTAAGCGTGCGAATATGTATGATCAGATTTAATATGACAGTAAAATTAGGCGTGCTGTCTTTAATTAATTAATAGAGAGAGAAACGTGTGCTGCCTTTAATTGATTAATAGAGAGAAACGTGAAAAAAGGCGTGCAAATTAATATGGTAGAAAGAGAAGCGTGTAAATAGGGGAGAGGTTGAGTGTATTGGGGAAGATAAAAGAGTATTGGTTGATATTGGGGTGGGTAGTTATTGGGTAATCATATAATATGAAATTAATTAAAATCAAATCCCTAATTTTTAGATTTTGTTTTTTAAAAGGTAACTATATAATATGAAATTTAATTAATATTTAATAAATAATAATTTATTATTTATATTAAAAACATTAAAAGCTAATTGATTAATATTTAATAATTTATTATTTATATTAAAAACTTTAAAAGATAATTGGTTAATCAGTAATAATTTAAAATGTTTTGTTGATAAAAGGTAAGTGAATAAATGAAACTAATTATTTAATCATAATAATTATTAGTTAAATAATAAAATAATTTTTTTTATTAATATATTATTAGTTAATATGCTATAACTTGATAATATTATGCTATAAATAGTTTATTTTTAAATATTTTTTTAATTAATATATTATTAATTGATGTGCTATAAGATGATAATAATATGCTATAAGTAGTTTATTTTTAAAGAGTATGATTATAACTTAATATTTATCCTCTTAAATGTGTGTGGTATGTTAATTTTACAATCTGAATTCAGAGACGGATTTAAAAAATTTCTTGTATGAGCGACTTACGATCAATTAAAACATTTTGAATATTTTCCTGCACAGCAAACAAACTCTAATTATTCACATTTCGTCTGCTCTCGTATTTCTTCTATAACCTCCCAATAAAATGTCCTAGAAATTAATAAAAATTGTCATAATTTAAAGATACAAATATTGTCTTAATTACACGTTATGTGTGATGGTAAAATTTGATATTTTTAGCTATTAAATGAAACATTATCTAATTTTAGAAGTCTTATTTTAATTATATAGAATAGAGTAATCCAAATATCATAAAATTTCTTAGAATAATCTATTAAATTAAACCATTAACACTTCTAAACGGGGTCTTTAGTTACCTTAACATTTTTTAATGAAGTATTAAAAATAATATAATTTTTTAAGTTCATGACTTTGATTGAAAAAAAAAAAAAAGAGTACTCATTTTTTTTTGAAACATTTATTTTCCGAAACACATAAATAAAAGATGAACGTAAATCATTAATAAGGTATATCAACTACTCCATTAATAATAACTTGCACTTTAAATACATATGTTATTTATAATTTTATTTAGCTATAATATTTTATTATGTTTTCATTAATTATTTCACTTCAAAATTATCTTCAATATGCTTTTTTAGATAAAATTCTGTGTATATAGAATTTTAAACAAGTTTAAATGATAAGAAAAATATAAATTACATTATTGAGGGTGTAAGTGTAGGATATTTGTGATATAAAGGGTGTAAGTGTTTGACTTTGAAATCTTGATAATCATAAGTGTACAAAGAAGTAAATTACTATTATTATTATTCTAATGTATCTAATTGATTTTACATCTCATTCATGTATTTGACATAGAATTCACGTTTCTCTAAAGTTTAATTGTGTAAACTTTTATAAATTAGGTTTGGAGATACGTGAATTATTAATGGCGAGATATATGTATCTAATAATTTTTTAAAAGTCAGATACATGATTTATATTACCGAGATTATTGTAATTTGAAAAACTTTCGAAATAAGAATAATTAGCACCTAAATTATTGAGGTTTATGTACTTTATATTATTTTTTGTGTAAATTGAAACTTATTTTTCTCTTTCTTAACCCGAACAATCTTTTAAAACACACCTTTCAATATAGATTGACGCAATACTTTCAACTTATGTTGTCATGGCTATTATATCTAGGCTTCACAAATATATTGTATTATTATTATTTTTGAACGAAGCGTGTTCAAATGGATGTTGTTGAAATAAGTTGATAATAGTCCAAAGGCTTCAATATGGAGATTTGGTTCATTCGAGACTAGTTTACAATAGTTATAAAGTAAATTTATTGAATAAATCCTTCCTGTGTGAAAGCACAGAGAAAAATGACATTGCCAAAAATTGACAAGGTCAAATTTCCATTTATTCATCAAAAGAAACGTCCCTTTTGAAATTGCTTCTGCTCCACGAATAGAGGACTGTGTTGGTTGTAAGAGATGTGAATCCGCCTGTCCAACAGATTTCTTAAGCCCGATCTGATCCCGCTTGAGCGGCAGGGAGAAATCCTGATCTTCCAATTGCGTCAATACAATAAGATAGATGCCTGAATCGCTCCGTGGCTTTATACACCCCAAAAAAGAATGGGCGCCCAGATGGAAAAATTACGATAGAAATAAAGCTCTCTTCCTGATCAGCGGATTCAGAGTGATCAGGTGAAGCCCCCCTTCTCGTTGGCAACCTGAGACCAGGAGAGCCTTAGTATATAATAAACATGGCGCATGGGTTGATACTAAGCCTCTTCATATTTCCATAGGTGAGAGTGCTGCTTCGTGCAAAGATCGTCGCATGGTCATTTAAGGCTAAGAATGTGAGCAAGAAGTATAAATACATAGAAAGACCTTAGTAACCATTGTTTAAGCTAGAAGTTTTAAAATTTGAAATCGAATTTCGGCAAATAAGTTATGTTTCAAATGAATATTGTTGCAAAAGATTTGAGTACATATTAAAGAATCTAAATATAGAATTTAGGGTAAAATTTGACGTAGTTTTTGAGTGATTTTGAATTGATTATGATGTTTGAATTTATTTCTGAAAGAACGTAATTAAGTCAATTTTTGTATAATGATGTATATGAATATATGAACCTCTCTTATAATTTTATATAATGTATGTATATTAGTGTATGATATTGTATATCAAAATTTAAAACCGTATTTTGTATAATATTGTATACCTATGTTTTAACAACTACTAAAAGAAAATTGAGCTATGCGACTAAAAATAAGAAATTTAGCTGCATAAATACAATATACATTTGACTAAAAGATCCAAACTAACCACTGTAATAGTTTTATTTATAAACTAAACTTCAAAATTAAACAAAATAGTTTATACTCCCTCCGTTCGGTTTTGTTTGTTATGTTACGTTTTTCGAAAGTTAATTTGATTAATTTTTAAAGTTAAATTAGATCACATTAATTCGATATTTCAAATAAAAATATTTAGATATTCTAAAACTATATGAAAAGTACTATAAATTGCAATTTTTTGCATATTAATATGATGAAAAAATATATCTTAAAATATTAGTCAAAGTGTAATTTGACTCTAAAAATAGAAACCACGACAAATAATACCGGACGGAGAAAGTATTATATAGTTAGAATACTAACATGTCAGAGAAAAATAGATACGAGTACAATATTCCATACTTGTGCAATACAATCAAGTGGTTTATATACAACATTGCAAAGTTATAGTCCAAAAATAATATATATATATATATAGACTAAGATCAATATCTAAGTTCAATAGTTTATTAGACTTTTTGTTTAGTTTATTTTTTAATAAAAGCCTCAACCTTCTAACATAATTTTTGAATCAGTAATTGTGATTCAAATATTAATTAATAAATCGATTTTGCTCGATAGTAAGAATTTTATTTGAAGATAATCTATTAAACAAACTTCAATAAGTGATTTGAACTTTGAAAATATAAATTTGGAGTTGTTTTATTAGATATGTTAATAATCTAAGGATATTACTGGCAATATTAAAGTTATTTTGATATTTGACTTGATTTTGAACAAATTACAATTAAGAAAGTGATGCACGTTGCACTTACAGCGATTTAATTTTTTAATTTATTTTTTTTAAATGGCAAATAAATAATATTTTTTTAAAGTTAGGCAGCGATTTATTAAAACAACAACAACAAAGAAAAAATTTGGATTCTTTAATTTTTTATTTTTTTTAAAAAAATGAAATTTCGCAAATAGTTGCTATAGCAGCGATTTTGCTTTTTCCGACGGTCGAAATCGCTACTCCGCCAACGATTTAACCATTTTGGATAAAATAAAAATTTATATACCATTTTATAATTTTTATTAACATTTTATACCCTTTGGCCTTTAGGCTCCGGACTCTATATAAATTTGTGTAAAATATGTCATAAACTCAAATGCACTATTATATAAAAAAGGATTCAATCTATATTTAGCTTTTCCTGAAGTTTAATTCAAATTAATTTCAAATCACTTAAAATTTAAATTACTAAGTGATCTAGATGTTTTCAATCAATCCACAAAACCAACTAATTTCAACATTTAATCGTACACATAACTAACTAATTTCAATTTTTAATAACTTTATGTTAGAACTTCTATTTTTCGAGTTTTCAATTAAACTAAAATAAAAAGTACAACTCATATTTTAACTTCTCTCTCTCTATATACTATCTTCTTTATATATATTTAGGATGATACAAAAAAATTGTCTTACAAATACAACAATAATTCAATAAAGTACTACACAAGGATGTTTGTACAATATTCTAGATGAAGTAAAATCACAAACTAATTACCTCAACTGATAGAAACAAAAAATTATTCAAATATAAATACAACAATTCCTCACTAAATTAATATACGTGGAATTATGAAATATTATTATTTTGAAAAATTTATATTTATTAATTTAAAGACTATTTTGAGATTTAATAAAAGTTTATTTCGGTTACATCAAAATCATTGTATCTTACTAATTTATATATCATATTTATTGAATTCACATAAAAATTATACATTGAATACATCAAAATTATTATATCTTACTAAATTATGTATCATATTTTTTAAATTCATATAAAAATTAAATTCATTATACATAAAATACAATGTATGTGTATGATTTATTCTAATATATTTTTTTGTTAAATTATTCATAGCAAAATAAATTCAAGAATTTAATGATTTATTGTAAAAATAAATCATCATACATAATGTTCATTATTTCTTAATAATCAAATATTATTCATTGTATCTTTACTAAAAACATTCAATGTATAATAGTGAAAAAATTAAACTATATAAGCAATATAAGAAATTTTCTTGAAACCATATCTGAATCATAAAATAGTTAATCCTAAAAAATAATTCTCATTAAAATCCTAAAATAATAATTCAAATTATTTAACCTTCATTTCCCCCCAAAATTTTACTTTTATCCCAAAAACCCCTTCTTTTCTTTTTCAAAAAAGGAAAATATATTTTTAAAAATAGAAAAAGGTACCATTTTGTTCGATCCGCGTAGTCTATCTTAGGACTCTTTTAAACCGTTGATATATTTTAATCCAACGTCTTAGATTCAAATGTATATCGATCCGCGTCACTCTTTTTTTAACCAATCAGATTTCATTACTTCCCTTTATATACCATTCGAAGTTTGAGCCATTTTCATCATTTCTTTCTCATCACTCAAAAAAAAAGTACAAATTATATAGTGTGTATTAAGCTCTGTTGCAACAATGGTGTCTGCTACTGCATCTGCGAAGAAAACTTCAGCCCCGAAGAAACCCAGATCTCATCCTCCTTATGTTGAGGTATAAGGATATTAAATTCTGTTTTTTTTTCTTATTTTTTTTATAAAGATTGGTGCTTTTTGGAGTTTTTGTGTTTAATTTATGATTGGGGTTGTGAATTCGATGTTTTAAATGATGGGTTTTGTGTTGCAGATGATATCTGAAGCAATAACTACGTTGAAGGAAAGAACTGGATCGAGTCAAGTGGCGATAGCCAAGTTTATTGAGGAAAAGCAAAAGGGTTTGCCTCCAAACTTCAGGAAGCTTTTGTTGGTTCAATTGAAGAAGCTTGTTGCTTCAGGAAAACTAACTAAAATCAAGAGCTCTTTCAAGGTTTCCCCTGTTGTGAAACCTGCCGTCGTTTTGAAGCCAAAGAAGGCACCGGCTCCGGCAACAAAGAAGAAATCCACCTCTTCAACCGCCGCTGCTGCCGCAAAACCAAAAGCGACAACCCCGAAGAAGAAAGTTGTAGTGAAGAAAGCCAAACCTGCAGCAGCAGCAGCACCAGCAAAGAAAGCGAAGAAGCCAGTTGCTGCTCCGGCTAAAGCGAAGAAAACCCCAGTGAAGAAAGCTGCAGTTGCTAAAGTGAAGAAAACTCCAGCGAAGAAAGTTGTGAAGAAGCCGAAAACCATTAAGTCTCCGGCTAAGAAAGCGAAGAAATGAAAAAATTATTCTGAATTTGGGTGTTTGAATCTGTAAATTACTTTCACATTTCTCTAGCGATGATATCAAATCCACCCTTTTTCTTCATGGGTTTTTCATTTTTCTTCTTCTTCTTCCTCTTCCGTTTGCAGTTTTTACTCGTTCTCCATTGTTAGGGTTTGTTTGTTTTAGGAGTATGCCTTATGCTCTATCGTTTTCATTGAAATAGTAACAGATTTGTATGAAGAAATGAACAACAGTGTTAGTAGTATTATTTTAATCCAGAAATTACTTTCTATGTTTCTTAATTAATTTGCTTAATTGATGTCATTTTCCTTAATTATGTTTGTTCTTATCCATTTACGCCATTGAATCTTTTTTTATTATGCTGGAACATTTATATTATGTATATTCTTATTGTGTAACAATATTTGTTCTAAGATTATTTGAAAAAAATTCCCTCGACACAACAAGATATAAAGGATAAAAGAAAAGTGAATTTAATGATAAAAAAATTGAGAAAATTGATTAGTAGTTAACAATAGTGTACATAATGACAATTTAAAGCTAAAACTTTTAGTTAAATTTACAAAATTAATCAAATATATAGTTGAGTCTTCTTCAAAAACATAGAGAAAAGTTGATTGTTTTAAAAAATACAATGTATTTAGTAGTTGTGGATTAAAGAGTGTCAAAGTGTAAATGACCTTAAAGTCCACCTTGTTTTTGATAGATAAATTATTTTTGATAAATTTTTGGTTCAAATTATATTGAAACTTTTAAAGATGTCTTTTTGTAAGAATTGAGTTTCTTTTTTATCTAATTGTTTGGTTTTACAAATAAATCAAAGTAGTAGATACACCTTACAAAATGCACCTAATGTCTTTTTTTTTTTTGGTTAAATAAATTATGGAAAAATGACAGAAATCGCGCCTTTAAGTTTTTCTTATTATCATTATCCTCTAAGTTTTACAAATTTTCAATATTCCTCATTTTAACGCATAAGATTAATTTATCTCGCGCATCAGATTAATGTATTAGTGGATCATATTAATGTATTTCGCGCATCAAATTAGTATATCATGTAATGTATCTTACTTAACAATTAATGTATCTCGCGAATTAGATTAATGTATCAACGCTTATATTATTGTATCAATATGAGGATTCTGTAATTAAAAACTTATAAAGAACTAAATGGTAATTTTATCTTAAAAATATATGATATATGTTCTTTGCTCATAAATTATTGCCTAGCCAACTACAATAAGGTATTATTAGGAAGTATAACTTCTTACCCTAAAAAAAATAAAATTAAATATATTAGAGTCGCGAGGTATGAGTCTCGGATATGGTGAAAAATGAAAATCGTACAATTTGAATTTAATCGAAGACCGGATTGCAAACCCAAAAAAGGAGGAAGCAAATATTTGGTCATTGATCACGGACCAGTTACTTTGGGCTCAGGCCTATTTTGTGAAATTGGACCCATCACAGCCCATTTAGCACAAAACCTATCATAGCCCAACGCCACTTCATAGTCTACCAAAAAACCCTAACGCCGCTTACCTCCGCCGCAAAGGTTTCCGATTTCCATCTCCACAACCATGGCGGACGTGGAAGCCGATGTGACGACCGGACAGCCAAGGAAGAGGACGTTTAAGAAGTTCAGCTACAGAGGCGTTGATCTCGATTCTCTTCTCGACTTGAACATTGACGAGCTCGTCAAGCTCTACAATGCACGTCCCCGTAGAAGGTTTTCCCCATTCAATTTCAATTATACTATTCATACTACAGTTAACTGTATCTAATTTTCTGTTTGCTTGCAAAATGTACATTTTTTTCATTTTTGTTCGATTAACACTTCGATAGTAACCAGTAGTTGCGTAAAAATTCCCTGTATCTTCAATATGTAACTTATATCCATATATTTCTGAGACTATTAAGCATACATTTGTATTTTGATGCCAAACATATCCCTGTTGCATCTGTGTTAGTTTTGCATTTGAGATGTTGCAGGATCGAGAGAGGTTTGAAGAGGAAGCCAATGGCACTGATCAAGAAGCTGCGGAAGGCGGTATGCATATGATATTTGTGCTCTTGTTTGTGTTCACACTTATCATTGGCATGTTGATCCCCCGCCCTGCGATAAAACTGTATACCTGTTATAGTATTATGGATATTTGCTATATGAAAAAGTTTTGTATGCTCGAGCTATCAACAAAGGGGCAACAGTCGAACCACATTGTTTACTTTTGTTGATCTTTCAGAAGTTTGGTATAATTTTTGCATCTTTGAGTGATAGGCAAAATGAACATCACATGCTGAAAAGAATTTTTTTCGAATTCTTGATCTTCTAAGTGTTATATGAGTTGCTTAACTTAGGGTGAAAATTCAGTGTTCAAGAAAGCGAGCGCTTCAAGCGATGAGAGCCTTCTACGCTTCACAGACTGGAATGAGTATGTGAGCGCTCATCACTTAAAGTGAGACGGGGCCTTATCGCTTTTTTCCGCTTCACGCTTCCCCAAACACTTAGTGAAATCATTAAGTGTTGAATTTGTACTAAACAAGTTGGTTTAGATCTCCATGAAATGTTTTTCAATTTTCCCATGTTTGGTTGGGACAAAAGTTTTGGAAAATGTTTTTCAAATCAACTCATTTTTCTCAAAATCAAGGAAAATGACTTCCCTTCAAAAATTAAGGAAAACATTTTTCAAAACTCTCCAATTTCAAATTATATTTTTTTTTGGGCAAAAAATATCGATTTAAAAAAAATATTTTCAATTTCAAAATTTTATTTTTTCACCCGATTCCTTACCCCCTCACCGGCCAGCGCCCCCAAACTCCACCCCCTCCCCAAAAAATTCCCAACCCCCAAAAAATTAATTTTGTTTTTTTTAAAAATACTATCAACTTCAAATTTTTATTTTTTCACTCCTACCCCCTCCCCCCGCCCCCACCTACTACCCCATCCCACCCCACCCACCCACCCCAAAAAAATTAATAATTTTGATTTTAAAAATATATTTTCAGTTTAATAAATTATTTTTTACTCTAGTAAAAATAAAAGATGTCTCTCAAAAACATTTTTCATTCATAAATCAAACACAATCATTTTCGGAAAATATTTTCATCAAAAACATTTTTCATTCATAAATCAAACACAAAATCATTTCCGGAAAATATTTTCTACTTACCAACCAAACATGAGAAAATAAGTTCAAAATCTACTTGTTTTCCAGAAAAACATTTTCTAGGAAAACATTTTCCTCCAAACCAAACACACCCTAAGAGTCTTTCCATATTCACCTCCTTTTGTGTAAGTTATACATATGAAGGTGATCAATGGTGTGTAATGCTTTATGCTTAATTCAGTTTGGCGACTTTACTAGTGAAATGCCTAATTTAGCGTCGTTGGGAGAATTATTGTTAATTGACTTGAGCATAACATACTAGATATTTGGATCTAAAACCTATCCTATATTTATGTTAGTGTATATGATTGATCACTATGTAGACAGAGATTGATTTAGAAACACTACTAGTAAGATTTCATGGTTAAAATATTCTATACTGATTATAATTGATAAGTGGACTTCAAGTGAAGATGATGACATTTTTCTCAACACATGAAAATAGACGTATCGTGGGGATGTATGGAGTGATGGTTTTAGCTGTTTCTGCGTCTACTGAACTTTCTCCCAGAATATTGAGTTAGCGACTTAGCGTTCCTGTTGATAAGCCTCCATGATCTTGTCAGTGTTTGTTTACTCTTTAGCAGATATTCATATTGCGTATTATTCCTTTTCACCAGCACCTATTAATAGATGCATTTTTTTTTTTTTGCAGAAGCGCGAGGCTCCACAAGGTGAAAAGCCAGAGCCTGTCAAGACTCACCTTAGAAACATGATCATCTTTACTGAAATGATTGGAAGTGTTATCGGTATTTACAATGGTAAAACCTTCAATCAGATTGAAGTCAAGCCTGAGATGATCGGCCACTATCTGGCCGAGTTCTCTATCTCATATAAGCCTGTCAAGCACGGTAGACCTGGTATTGGTGCTACTCACTCGTCAAGGTTCATTCCGCTCAAGTGATTTGCTAACCTATGTCTATTTTTCCTGTTCTAGCCTCGTCAACGCCCTTCTTCAACAATTTTGATGTGAGATAATGAGTTACTTAAAACAGTTTTTGCTGTAGTACTCTTGTGCTTTGCTAAATATCACTGTTCTTGATGGATCAGTAAAAATTATAATGCACTCTCGACTCTATCATCCCCATATTTCACTCGTGGAATTACAATAAATATGTTATTATCTTTGTTCTTCATGTCCCGCCGAATTGTTGGAGAAGTCGTGATTATTTTTATGAGTTTTTATTGGTTAAGTTGAAAATCTAACCGTTATAGATCAAAATGAAACCCCATAAAAGATATCTTATCGGTTAAGATTGAAAACTGATGAATCGAATTGATAATAGAAATATGGAATTGATTGATGGCACACCCCTACTTTTAGTTCCATAAATATTGACAAATGTTAATTTTAGTCTTCGTGATATCTGATTAAACATATTTAACATTCAATTATTTTATCACGAAAAGATAGAGATAAAATAAAATTAGGAGGAAAAAGAAGGGAAAGTTCATTTTGTAGATCAATTGGTCAAAATGAGACACCAAATTAAAATTTGTTGATGAGTACAAGTTGCATAATTTTGTGTGGCTTAAAATTATCAAGTCATTGGATATACCAATGGGCACGAAAGTTCCTTTCAACTTCAAATAAAGTATTTTGTACTGCTTTTTCTATCTCTGCTGCTCCACTCTATCACAAAAGAATAATTGACCATAAATTAGTCAATGAATGAAAAAACTTGACAAACATTGAATTGAAAAAATAAAAAGGAAGGAAGAAAGAAAGGAACAAGCCATGACATTTCTGTTATCTGAAACTTACTGATTCGGCTAATTTAAATTGAAAATTTTAGTAGCTTAATTGATTGACTATTTGAATTTTAATTTTATTAATGAGAGTTCGATTCTCTACCTTATAATCATCTCTCTCGTTTTATTTTCTTCAAATTATTGTCGATAACATTTTACAAGAACAAAATATTACACTTCTAGGGTATAATTTTTCTCACTCAAATTATTTGTTATGATTTTTTTTTCACAACTCCCTAAGAACAGTAAATATTAAGGGTGTTTGAATTAATAGAGATTTTAAACTATTTCACCCCCTTTTTTTTTCCGTATTTGAGTATTCATAATTGAGGGGTTTGTAGTCTTCAAAAATAACAACTATTAAAGGATAAAATGATAAAAATAATTAATTTTGTTTTGAACTTTTAAAATGAAAAAATAATTTGAGATAACTATTTTTAGAAATTACGATAGATAATTTGAGACTATAAATATAAGATTAAGACTTCCTATTAAGCTATTACTCAAATTAATGGTCTCTAACACAACCAACTTCCATAGAGCAATGCAATGACCTCAAGTGTCGATAACGAGTTCATATAGAGTTTGAATCAAAATTACTCAATATTATCGAATCGGTAATTCGATAATTGAATAATATATTACCTTAGTTTCAATTTCAATCAATGTTGAAAATTCTTGGTGAGAGAAACTTGATTGAATGGAATTTGCTTTGGTTCCACAATTCCTCAAACACTTGAGAACCTCTAGCATTGAATCTACACCACAAATTGGATAACCAACTTTTGCTTTGATTTTTGCCTTCTCAAATTCATCCTCTTTTTCATCACTTTGTGCTAAAATCAATTGAATTTCATCATTTCTCTTTTTTAAATCTTCCTTGTATTTTTGTAGCTCTTCAATTCTCCTTGTTGCTGTTTGGACTATAGCATTTTTCTCATTCTACAATCAATCATAATGAGAAGTTGTTAATTGAGCCTTAAACAAAAGTGTTGTACAAATTTGCAATGAAAAGAGGTCTCCGATTTGAACACTGGAAATGGAGTTAGAACCTTATATTGGATTTTCTATGACACAAATTAAGAATAACTAAGATAGTAATCGCGTTTCAAATATCAAATGCTTGAATATAACAAAAACACTAATAAAAATGTGAAATTTTCAAAGGAAAGTCTATGAGAAACATTTTTGACAAGTTAATTTTCACTTTTTCTTAAGAAGTGGTAATGGAAATGAACTAACCTTGGTACCCATTGGAAGCAATTTGTACAAGTTCAAATAACTTTGCTTTTGTTTTTCTCTTCTAATCCTCTCTTTAATCATATGTTTATGAACTTTCTCTTTTTCTATCTTCACTTGTCCAATTTTTGGACTCCAATTCTTCTTCAAGAACTCAATCATCCTCTTGTTCATGTTTCGATGATTCATCGATACATTTCCATAGCTAGAAACTCCAAATCCTTCATTTGATTTGCTCCCAAAACTCACAAAAGCACTTTGGTTCACCATAAAATTATTATTATTAGTTTCGTCATCACAAAATCAAGAAACTTGAAAGAACTCTTCCATCCTAGCCTTTTCTTCTTTAAAATTTGGTTATTTTTCTAAAATAATGAAATATTTTCAGAACTTTCCGTTAATACGATATGCTATTTTTATCATATTAGAGTAAGCATAAAAATCCAATTGTTGAGGATCTCTATATATATAACATGATTTGGTGGATTTTAGCATATGGTTTGATATATTCACATTTAACATGTGGTCAAATAATATTGTGGCTTAGTCTTTAATTTGTCTTGTAGAGTTCCTTGATTCAATAATTGGTCAAAAGTCTTCTACTTGATAGGAAAATTTATTTTATTGTGCTAAAATCCATATCTTTACTAATTAAAATAGTATAGTTTAAACTCCCACTAAATTAACTTTTGGCTTTACTATGATATTTTTATAGTTAGTACTTAGTAATACTTGCACATGTTTCAATTTAAGGATTTAGTAAAACATTTTTCTTATGGTTTTGAATATTACACTAAACTTGATGTATTGTTTAATTTCTTTTGGAATTATATGAAGAAAAAATGCATAAAATAAACACTACAAGTGACGTTGAAAGTTATGAATATGGTTTAACAATTGAACTAGTAGCGTAGTAAGAAATTTCGATAAAAGTATACAAATTTAAGCAAGTATTTCATTGATAAAGTATATATGATTTTGTTATTTTCTAGTAAAGAATATTCAACTGAGTTGTATTTGACGATGAATGCAAGTTGGAATTGTTTATTAATTTTTGTGAATGATTTAGAAGCGAAGAAAAATAAAAATATTTTTTTGATATTTTTCAAATTTTGATATGCAACTTCATGATAAATTCTAAAATTTTCTGATCACACATAAATTTCAAAATTAAACTCAAAAAATAAAATTAAAAATTATTCATGGTCAAACTATCGCTATGTCGCTCAAATAATTTAACCATAGAAGTAGGAAGGTATTAATTAAATTGGACCGTGTATGCTACAAGTCAATATATATAGTACATAGTTATTTTGAAATTTGTCTACCAAAGTGGACTCTCTTTTATTACTCCCTCCGTCCGGTATTATTTGTCATAATTTCTATTTTTAGAGTTAAATTATAAAATTTTGATTAAAATTTTAAGATATATTTTTTCATCGCATTAATATGTAAAAAATTGCAATTTATAGTACGTTTCATATAGTTTTAGAATATCTAATTTTTTTTGTTTAAAATATCAAATTAATGTGATCTAATTTAACTTTGAAAATTAATTAAATTGACTTTCGAAAAGCGTAATATGACAAATAATACCGAACGGAGGGAGTATAATTCTTTCAAAAATGTGCGTTAATTACTAGTGGTATGTATCTTATCCATAAAAATATGAAGGAATTATATTTATTTTATTTATGATGTTTGTAACTTAATTAAATAAAAAAAGTCAATTGGTTTTGGCATCCACCACAACATTTAATATTTTATTTAAATTTTATACATATTAGATTTGGAAATAGAATATGGATTAATCTTTACAAGTTTTTTTTTCTTTTTCGAATTAAATTGTAAATGCTTATTTTATATCATTTTCTCGATCAATAAAACACACTTATTCTTTTCCAAAAAGACGGTAAAATGTTTACATATCATATTAACTTTTATTTGTTGACTAGCTCGTCTAATTTAAAGTCAATCATCACTTAATTGTTTTAGTTTTCAAAACTCATTTGAATATCTCGAATACAAACAAAATATGTTTGAACGAAACTTGTGTTTAGTCATAAATTTTCAAATAGTTTTGGTAAATTAGTTTTAGATGAAATTTGAATTGAAGTTTAAAAATGTGTTTGACCATAATTTATGGATGTTTTTTTTTTTTTGGAGAAGCATGAAACATGGCTTATATTGTAAATTTTAAAAACTATTAAAAAAATATTCATGAGTTTGACATAAAATTATTATTTTTAGAAGGAAAAATATTTAAATATGCCACTGAATTTTGAGAAAAATTTATGTCGTCTATCAAAAGTTCGGGTCATCTATGCCATTTCGTTTGAGAAAAAGCTCATCCAAACCACTATTTGTTAACTGAAATGACATAGATGATCCAAACTTTTAATAGATGACATAAATGAGTCTATTTACAAAGTTTAATGACATATTTGAGCCATTTAGCTTTTAAAAGTTGATTTAATTAATGATGTGGCCGAATAAAAATTGAACACATAAAAAATAATTTAACAAAATTCAAATTGTTTTCAGTTTACAAGCAATGACATGGATGAGCATTATCTCTAAGTTCGATGACATAATTGAGGCATGTCACGACCCAATTCACCAGGTTGTGGGGGCACCTACTATAACACATAGATAGGAGAATCTTTACGACAAATTTTGAAACATGAAATGCGGATTTGAACAAATTAAAACTAATCACTCGACCCTATGCCAAGTGACATATCTAAAGTAGTATCAGTACAAACAATATGTACTAGTAGACATCATCACTCGACCCCAATTCACCACATTATAATATTATGCATATAATTTTAAAAAAACATGAAACTTGAAGGTAAAATAAGGACCCTAATCCACTCAGTCATCACTCTCACTACAAGTAGTATTATTTTGAACTCATACACTCTATCTCAAATTACCCCACCTCATTCCGCTACGAACTCCCCTATCTAGGTTAATAGCTGAACCCCTACTTATTACATAGAGATTTTTCGAATACAAGGCCACTACTAACCTACTTTCAATCCCATCAATACTTATCATTCACAATCCATATGGTCCACATATATTACCATAAGTCACACTTGAGTAACCACACCCTTCAAATGCACGAACCTCTAAGGATCCCTAAAATATCACTATGCTATTTAATATGCAATTTCGATATATTCAACGATTAACTACACAAATCCGACCAACCCTTAAGGATTAACATGTGACTAATGTGAAACGATAAATAAATTTGGTCCTCTCACAAAATCAACATGTAACAACCACATCATGAAGAATTAACATGGTTCTCTCATGAAACTCACACACATATTGTTAGTATATTGACATGGTATTTGAGCCAATCATATATGGATATCTTTGTATCAAGCGTGGTACCAAGACAGTGTTAGTATATATCAAAAATGATATCCGAGTCATCATGAGGATATATTATACTAGGCGTGGTATCCGAACCAATCATTAGTATATACCATGCATGGTATTCGAGCCGACTATCAAACAACATTACAATCATAAACACAATAAATATAATCGCACTTGTACACCCAAGTAATACATATTTATTGCGTACGACTGACAACCTTTATTATTCAAATTATGCTATTTCATTTCCCCTAATCATATTTCATGCATGCAAACTAATGTAGCAGTTGACAATCACATAAACATACCAAGAAAAACGAACCACCTACACCTACCTAAAAGGATTCCTTCTCGAGCATCTCATGATCATAGTTTGATTTTCCACAATCACTTTCTCGAGGATTATCATGATCAGAGCCTACACTCTAGAGTGACCGACACTGTAGAACCATTACTAGTCCCTAAGTGAACCTTCTTCTTTAGCCGACTACAATCGAAAGACTAACTTAAGCATACACAAACATCAAATGGATTAAAAAGTTTAACAATTGTTTACTGAATTTCAAAACTCTATGAATATACTGTCACGACCTAAAACGAGTCAGGAGTGACACCTACATAACCTTTTAGGTAGAGAACTAACGAATTCAAACCTACGACCATACAAGTCATGAGTGACACACACTCTTAACCTTCTAAGTGAGCGAACCACCAAATTTAACCCTAACTTATATTAATTCTAACTTATATTAATTGTCCAACTTATAAAATATGATCATAATGTAGAAACTCAAACCTTATTAAAGTAAGAAATAAAATTCTCTAGAGTCTAATACATATCATTATCAAAACCTGAAAATCATCACATTAAGGACATCTAGTCCCTAAATACTAAGTCTGTGAGTATAAAAATCACAATAAATGAACAAAATAGTTTGTGTTCGAAAACTAAGAACATCATACCATGACCGAGAGAATCCAACATGAGTTAGAAGAAATAACTCCCATGGAATCTGATGTGGATGAGACTGGCTAGAGTTGAGAATGAGTCTAAGTTGTTGGTACACTCGCTGCACTCCAAAAAGAGAAAATGAAGAAAAACACAAGTAGGGGTCAGTACAGTGCAACATGTACTGAGTAGATATCATCGACGAAAAATATGTACTGAGTAGATATCATCGACCAACTCAAAATAAAAACTAATATGCATAAAGTAATAACATAAAATCAACTATATCACTTAGCAGGTGGTAAGGAACAAGAAACATGAACAAGTGATGACAACAACGAAGCAAGTATGTAGTTAGTCAACAATATCAAGAACACATGAGGACTCATGCCTTCGCCACACTCTTTTGGAAAATGAGTTTTTTGAGATTGAGTTTATTAGTTATTTTAATATGTTCTCTTTTAATGTTATTATGCCTAAACATGACACCCAGTCCAATAATATCATGCGGATCGGACATTCGATCCAAATATATCGTACGGCTCGTGACACACGATCCAACAACTAGTTAATAATCACTCTTTATCATCTCTTTCCATTTCCTTAACAATATTTCATCGAGCCTTATTTATTCAAAACATCACTTTAATAAAAAAGGTTCAAGATTGTGGATTTTGCGGTCTTGAGATTACAGACCAATCACAACAACACATGAATCATCCAAACCACAATAATTAAGTACATAGAAAATTCATAAAATTACTCAATGAATATCAATCATTGTTAAGAGACTCTCTGTCACATATAATAAAGCATAACCTATCTTTATTGAAGAACCCTTTCCAGCAAGCTGATTCCCCAATGCTTTCATTTTCTCAATGTTTAAAACGTTTCCAATTTATCAAGTATATAATTTTCGTAAGCAAACACGTCTGTAGGCATCCATATTACTATAGGTATAGCTTAAACACAAAACTCCCCCAAATCCATAATCAAGTTCCTAGTTTTGAGGTCAATTTATATGTTAAGTCTTATATTTCCTAAATTTAAAGCCTAAGGTTAAGCCCCAATTCCTCCAAATAACATAAAACTAATGTATTCATATAATACGATACACTTAATATTTAATTATCTATCTCAATATTCAAAACTTAAATTAAATATGATAATAAAATTAAAACTGAGAACAACTAATTATGGAAGATGTTTGTAGAAGCTAAAATATTTATCCATATCTTTATAAAACTACTACTACTATATATATTTTTAGCTACTATCAATCGTCAAAGTACAATTATAAGTTGCGAAGATTCATTAGTGAAAAATAATTATAAATAATAACAATGATTAACAAGCTATTTTTAACTATAACTAGATGACCATATTTTGTAGATACTACTTACTCAGATCAAATCTCTAAATTATTTTCCTAATATATAAGGTTTGACTCAAAAATCTGGTCAGAACAAGACCAAAATCATAAACTGCATATATTTCAAGATAGTAACAGTCAACTTGGTATCTAATCCACCCCCATTTAGTTACATGCCAAAATATTTACTACCGACAACTTAGTATTCTCTAATTCAAATTATTCAAAAATTTACAAAATCTGAATTCTTCGTATAAATAGGAGTCAATTCTAAGCAAAGAAATACACAACAACAGTAACAACCATTTGACCCCCTCCCAAATAAACACATTTCTCCTCATCTTTAGCCATGAATACAAAATAAATTAAAGTTTACTTTGATTGAAAGTAAATTGACAAGGAAGTCTGGCACAAGAAAAAATAGAAAGAGTTCTTGAATAAGAATTACGAACAAACACATTTTATGGTATTGAAATAACTACGATAATTTGTTGTTCTTGTTGCGATGAACTTGTAATATTTTCAAATCATGAAGTTGTAATCAATACTTTTACAGAGTTTAAGGATCTTCCAGTGTTGGTTAAATCGAAAAGTATAGTGACGAAAGAAAGTTCACCAAGCAAAGGATTGGAAAGATGGAGGAACAATCACTTAAGGTAAGGAAGAAATCACAGACACGTTGTATGAGTGTTGAAGGGAATGTCAAAGAAAATGTATTTTCCCTTCAACACCTGCCTCATACATCTTATTTGTTATTTCCTTCCTTACCTTACGCAATTGTTCCTTAATCTTTTCAATTATTTTCTTGGTGAATTCTTCTATCGTTAACATAATTTTTGATTGAACAAATGTTGGAAGATTGATAAACTTTGTAAAAGTTTTAATTGCAGCTTCTTGATTTGATTACACAACAAGTTCATTGTGGTAAGAGTTATTGATGACCGTAGCCATTTCAATACCATAAAAATGTGTTGAGTTCATGAGTTTTTTTCAAGAATCCTTTTTATCTTTTTTTTTATTGAGACTTTTTTGTCAGTTTTACTTTTAATGAAAGTCAAAACTTTACTTTTCTTTGGATGTGGATCAAATGATTATGTTGTTGAGTGCTTCTTTGCCTGTGATTGACTCATATTAATAGGTAATGATAGCTTTCAGGCGGACTCATAATTTCTTTTAGGAGATTTAAAAAATAAAAATATAAATGTGTAAATAAGTTTTTCGAAATGGTATCTTTGAATTTTTTTGGGTTTAAAATCACACTTTTAGCACATTTTTAAAATAAAAATCTTGAAAAACAGAACTGATTTTTTAAAATAAAAATAAACTTATACTATAAAGGGAAAATAAATAAATATTGTTACAGGAATTCGAACCTATTTTTATTTGTTATTAAGGAGGTTCAAAATATATGCATCTACAGTTCTATAATCCGCTCCTACCCACTCCTACTAAAAGATATCAACCATCACTTCATCTGACGGCTCATATAAGCCTTAGCGGTAATATAGAGCGCCATCTCAGTCATCACAATATCATTTACATATAGTCGTTGTATTTTGATATCATTTATGTTTAGGTGATCACACTTTGTTGTTGTGTTACAATTTCTTGGTGTCACAATGGCGACCCGCTGTGCATGACACCCACACTAATCTCTGATTGAAAAAACGACTAACTACTAACGCACAATCCATCAAGCAATTAAAATAAACATATTGCCGTTATTTGTTTTGCCATCCACTATAATATTTTATCTTATTATATACATAATAGATTTAAAAATAAATTATGGAATCATTACATTTTTTCTTTTTTAAAATCAAATTGTAAATAAGTATGTTAAAAAAACCATTTCCTCAATCAATATATTTTTTACATCTCTATTGCCTTTATTTGTTGACTAGCTCATCTAATTTGAATTCAATCGATATCTTTTGTGCGACTATATCATACATAAATCGAATTAAAAAAAGTGTCAATTCTTTTCCATAAATTTGATCATTTTTGTAGTGAAATAGATAATATATCATCCATATCGACATATTCCTAATAAAAACCACTAATAACATATTATTAGCTATTATAAATCATCAAATTATAATTACTTATCACTATTTAACAGTGAAAAAATAATAACAATAGTAACTAGCTATTTTTTAATATATTTTTTTTATATTATGCAAATAATCTTTTCACGACAAACATACACTTCCATATCAGATAACTCAATAATAAGTGAAAATTACACGGTTAAACAAACTTATACTACTTAATTATTCATCATAGCTATAATTTACTATAATTTGTTGGAAAAATATTAAAAATTTCACAATAATAATAATAAATAACTTTATTATTTATCAAAAAAGTGATCAAGAAAATAAGATGAAAATTACTATAATAATATATAAATATTAGTGCATAAATTAATAAATACTTGAATCGTGCTGGACACTATCCTAAGAAACTATTTTAACGATATAAAATGTTTCCCAGAATCAAACAAACACTTTCCTATTTTAATAAATAGAGATAGCAGAAATCAGAAAATTAATTATTATCAGCAAGTTATTAGGTGATTAAAATACCAAAGCCAAAAAATTAATTAACTTTAAAGGATAAAACGTAAAGAGAGAAAGAGGAGCAGAACGTGAGGGAGTATATTGCTACCTTTTCAATTCACAATTGCAAATGCTTATTTATAGGCTAGTAAGAGACCAAACACTTGTCATCAATTTCTTTTCATGCAAAAGGCCAAGTGTGAGGACACTCGTCTTCCAATTTTGCCAACTCTCTAAGAAACAATATCAAAACAATTTAATTATTTAGCATTGTAAATATATTTAACAAAATAATCTTTTGAAATAAAATACTTTTGCATACATAATTGTCATTCGCGACTAACATAATATATTAATTATGTGGATTGACTTTAAGTTTGTATAATTAGCCATGTTTATATATATATATATATTCTCTCTGTTTCATAAAGAATGACCTTATTTCCTTTTTAGTATGTTCCAAAAAGAATAACCCGTTTCTTTTTTGGCAATACTTTAACTTTAACTTTCCACGTGGCATGTTTAAGATCACAAAATTAAAGAGCATTTTGGTATATTTGACATAACTTTAATTTAGAACCACAAGATTTAAAAGTCTTCTTTTATTTCTTAAACTCCGTTCCAAGTCAAACTAGGCTATTTTTTTTAAACGAAGGGAGTATATATATATATATATATATATATATATATATATATAATTATCTAACCGATATACATATACAATTCAACTCTCTCTCATTCTCTGCCCTCTCTCAATCTCGTTCGCCTCTCTCCTACCTCTCCCAATCTCGCTTGTCATATATATATATACAAATACATATGTATAATATATAATTATCTAACCAATATACATATATATTTCATCCCTCTTCCACTCTTTGTCCTCTCTCATCTCTCACCTTTCTGTTCTATGTAACATGTAATTATAAATTATAATTATTAAATTATAACTACGAAGAGTAATTAGAATATTTTTTGTATGTAAAAGTTTCCGTAATAATAAACAGGCCCAATACAGTCCAACCAAAACCACTTCAAAACTAATTTCAATTTAACTCTTTGTTTTAGCCCTATTCCCAATTTGCTCGAATTCTCATTCATCTTGTTGATTTTTATCTCAAATTTGTCTTCTTCCGGTGATTTGTGTTTGAGTTTTTTCTTCTCCGATCATCTTCTTTGTGCCTTCTGCCTTTGCCGGTGAGTTTTGGTTATAATTTTTGATATTCAGATTACTTTCAGTTTTTTTTTTTTTGTAATTATTTTGATTTTATCTTCTTCAATTACTGCTTTTGTCTGATATTTGGTTGTAAACTTGTAATCATTCTCCGTCTTAAATCATTTAAGCATGCTCATTTGTGGTATGGAATATAAAAGAAGTAAAAGCACAAAAAAGCCATCGAAATAAATTTTACTAGTGAAAGTAGAATGTAATTACATAATCACAACCATACTTGATGAGGTTTCATAATTTGAAATATTTTTCAATGTTTTTATTATAAGGTTTTTTTCTTTATAAGGTATCAACAATTAGTCAAAAGTTTATCATTCGCGGCTCATTCTTAATGAAATTTATTGTTGAGAAATTTCTTTGAACGGATACGGTGGAAAAAATTATTTACATTGATGCAGAATTGAACGAAAAGTTTATTATGCTATGATGAAGTATATGAGCTTTAACTTGTTCTTATTTGACATAATGAAAGAGTAATTAAGTGTGAAATTAGGTCTTAGGCCTAACTCACACTCTAAAAGCTAGCTCAAAGGGAGGAGGATTGTCCAAGCCTTATAAGGTCACCCATCTTATTAACCACCGATGTGGGACTTTTGTCATTCTTTAACACCCCACCTCACGCCCAGTGCTTAGCATCTGGTGCGTGGACAAATTTGATTTTTGGGGGCCCCAACTCGGGTGAGACGGGCCCTGCTCTGGTACCATGCGAAATTAGGTCTTAAACCTGACTCACACTCCAAAAGGTATCTCAAAGAGAGGAGGATTGCCCAAGCCTTATAATGAGTCCATCCATCTCATTAACCACCGATGTGAGACTTTTTGTCATTTTTTTACACCCCACCTCACGCCCAGTGTTTTGCTATTTGTTGTCATATTTTTCTTTGCTACTGTTTTTCTTTTTCATTACTGCTATGATTTACTTTAATCAGACCAATTGAAAAGCACTTAACCCTTTCATGATCCTTGAGAATGTTCTAGGAGTAGTGAAGGAGACAAACTTTTAATCAAGGGGTGTCGAAATACAAAGAAGTAAACACACTTTAAAACCATCGAACTAAAGTTCACTAATGAAAGTAGAACGTAATTACATTATCAGTTTATCATAACTGTACTTGACAAGGTTTCATATCTTGAAGTATTTTTATTGTGACATTGTCAAGTTCAAAAAGTATTAATTATAATTTTTTTCTTTATAAGGTATCAAACAACCGGTCAAAAGAAGTTTATAATTCACCCTATTTCGCAGGTCATTCTTAATAACCTTTATTGTCGAAAAAGCTCTTTGAACGTATACAATGTAAAATTTTATTTAGATTGATGCAAATTGAACGAGAAGTTTATTATGCTCTTATGAAGTATATGAGCTTTAACTCAATTTTATTTGATGTAATCAAGGAGCAGGTATAATGTCAAAAGATCATAAATTGGAGTAAAAAATTGTATAAATTGTTGTGTGATGTTTTCGAATGCATGACCCAAGCTGCCAAGCATTCTGTAGCTGCCCTCAGCCATTGCGCCAACTAATTACATTGTGTCCAGAGATGTCAACTTTAATATATATACTATAAAATCAAATTTTAATGTAAGTTTAAGGCGAATGAGTGTCGCTTGACACCCCTTCGAGTAAGTGTAGTTTCACCCCTCTCCAAAAGTCTGTTGGTACTCTAGATTCTTTGACACCTCACCGAGTTGCTTTCCCAAATTTTCCCGATGTTCTTGTAGGTCGTGATGTGTGTTGAGATGGCTATCTCCTGTTCCCTGATTAGGATTTTTGCTGCTCCTATTGACTATAGAGCCAGAGACATATTAGAGAAAGCGTTGAAATATGATTCCACATTTGTGTATATGCGTTATTCCTTCCTATTCACTTCATATTGCTTATTAGTGTTCTTCGTGTGGCATCTCTTGATTTTTTCTTAACAAATACCTATAAAGCGACCTATCTGTATTCTTATTGGTATATAATTATTATTATGCTTCCATTATATTGTTCTTCAATTTTATTGTTATTGTTATTTCTTTTACCTTGGTTATCTCTACTACTCTATTATCAGTACGTATGATTCTTCAACATTTTCATCATAGCCCTTGAGTCTTTCCACTTCGTTCAAACATGTCCGGAAAAACGGTTTTCTCGAGTATCGTCTATCCGAAACAACCTCAGTACCCTGCAGGGGTAGAGGGGTAAAGTTTGCTTACATCTCACTTTGCGAGTGTGTTGTCCACAAGTGTCTTTTAGTTAATATTACAATTGGGGATTTGTTTCCGTATAACCATCGAATTGAACTTGACTGTCTTAGATTTGTAGTCAAGCTATTGTAGATAAGAAAAATTCTGCATATCATTAAATCTCACCTTATAATATTTCCCCCCAAATAATTTATGTTTAAAATTGCTTTTTTTCTTTTAATTTTGATGAGATGTAAATATAGATCTTAAAGCTTGAATTAAGGACCTCGACTATAAAAACACTCATATATAGATCAGAACTATTTACAAGGAATCATTTAACTAAATCCTACGATTAAATGTTTCACTTTTTTTTTTTTTTTGTAATATTTCTGAGTTTTTTTTTTTATAGCTTGTAATGAGCTTTTGGTGTAGCCCATTGCTGGTATTGCTCTTGATAGAGCGTTACAATGGTCATGATCATCCTCTTTGTACTTTTTTTATCCTAACTCTTTAATTTTCCCCAATGACATTACCAGAAAAGTAAATGTGACGATAAACTGTCTTTCATCTTGCCAGAGTACATACAAATAAACAAAAAAGGATAGTCAAATTTTAATTTAATGTAACTATTTAATAAGTGTGGGTCGATGGATGATGAAGGTATTCTTGTAATATTGACTTTTTGTCCAAGTTGTATGGTAGCACATCCAGTAACACATGTTACATAGGTGCCTCTTTGTTTTAGTCTTGTTCCTAATGGTCAATAAAGTGGTCAATGGAGTGATTGAGAATCCTAAGGTGTCAGATTCGAAACTCAACGGAGACCAAAACACTAGGTGATTCTTTCGATTTGTCCCAGCCTTGATGGATAGAGTTATCTGGTGGGAGGTGGCAGGTATCCCGTAGAATTAGACGAGGTGTGCGAAAACTGGCCCGTACACCACGGTAAAAAATAAAATAAAAAACCTCTCTGACTTTATCTAACATTTGTCTTCTTCCACCAGCTTCTTCGAGTGGTTTGCGTTTCAGTTCTTTCTTCTCTGATCAGTGATCTCAGATGCTTGTTTTGATAAAGTTTAAAGATTGACATGATTTTATTTCTGCCTTCTTTTTGTCGGTTTTTCAGTCGTTGTTCTCTATGCTTAGTAGCCCTTATTATCTTCTGACGAGTTATTCTTTTTCAGGTTTCTCATACTTACGAAGCAAGAAGCAAACTTTATCTAAATAATATTGAGCCCATACATAAGATGGATAATAATGCGGAAGCAAATTTCATATCTGAAGATAATGTTGAGCCTATGCATCTGAATGTTGCTGACTCTTTGTATTCCCCGAAGGAAAAACAATAAGTGACGAACTCACGATGTTCTAGATAATTTCCTTTTTTGTTTGTTTGTAATAGTTGGTATGTTTTTCTAATCCTTGTAAATATAATAGCCTGTTTAATAGTATTATTTTACTTTGTTTATATATTTTTTGAAGAAAATATGGATATGCCCCAAAATTCGTTTGGATCAATAGTCGATCATGCGGATATTTGTGTAGTTGACAATGGAACAACACATGCCATATTTAAAGGTGAGAAATACTTTTCTTACTTGATTGGAAGAAAAATAAATGTTACTACAATTTTTGGTAATTCTAAATTAATTGAAGTCTCCGGAAGAGCTACTATCTTTTTGCCTAAGGGAACACAACTTGTGATGGAATATGTGTTGTTCTCTTCTAAATTTTCAAGAAACTTGTTAAGTTTTAAAGATATCCACCGAAATGGATATCATATTGAAACACGAAATGAAATGAATATTGAATACCTTGGTATAACCAAGAATGTCTCACGCCAAAAATATGTTTTGGAGAAACTACCAACCTTATCTTCTGGCCTATATTATGCATAAATTAGTACAATCGAAGCACATTCGATTGTAAATCAGAAGTTTATTAATTTAAATGTTTTTGTGCTATGGCATGACCAAATAGGTCATCCTGAATCAATAATGATGAGATGAATTCTTGAAAATTCAACTCGTCATCCATTAAAGAACCAGAAAATTCGTACAAAAGATGAATTTTCATGTGCTGCTTGTTATCAAGGTAAATTAATTGTCAGACCATCATCGTTGAAAGTGGGCATCAAATACCCTAGTTTTTTTAGAACGTATACATGGGGATATAAGTGGATTGTTTAGATATTCCATGGTCCTCATAGACGATCTTCAAGATGGTCTCATGTGTGTCTTTTATCATCTCGCAACCTAGCATTTGCGAAGTTATTGACACAAATAATAAGGTTAAAGGCGCAGTTTCCAGATTATACTAATAAAACCATTCACCTTGATAATGCAGGAGAATTTATATCACAAGCTTTTGATGATTATTGCTTATTAATTTGGATAAGAATTGAACATCCTGTTGCTCTAATCAAAATGACCTTGCAGGGTCATTCATTAAGCGCCTACAATTGATAGAAAGACCACTACTTATGTAAACGAAATTGCCCACAACTGTATGGGGTTATGCTATCTTACATGCAACAACACTTGTTCGTATTAGACCGACTAATTATAATAAATTCTATCCGTCACAATTGGTGTTGGTCATGAACTAAATATTGCTCATCTACGAATTTTTGGATGTTTTGTATATGTGCTAGTAGAACCACCTCAACACTAAGATGAACCCCAAAGAAGGTTAGGCATATATGTTGGGTTTGATTCACCCTCCATAATTCGCTACCTTAAGTCATTGACGGAAGATTTATTTACTGCAAGATTTGCAGATTGTTGATTTGATGAAATTAGTTTTCCGCAATCAGGGGGAGAGAAAAATGAACTTAAATGTGAAATCGCATGGAAAGTTTCATCATTATCTCATTTTGATTCACGTTCCGCTATGTGTGAACATGAGTTCTAGAAGATCATCTATTTGCAAAACATAGCAAATCCAATGCAGACACATTTATTCATTTGAAAAGGATAACAAAGTAACATATACCCGCAGTGAATGTGCCTATTCGGATTGATGTCCTAAAAGGACCATCTAATAGTGTCATAGCTTTTGAATCTAATACACACCTGAAGCGTGGAAGACCATTGGGTTCAAAAGATAAAAATTCTAGAAAAAGAAGTACGAAAAATGACACTATAAAAGAATTCCACAAAGAGATTCAAGATCTGATTGATCATGATATTTCTAAAGAAATCAATGACCCCAAGTCTCACGTGAATGAAGAACTATCAATCCGTTCTTCAGATAATGGGATAAAGTTGAATCAATCAAAAATTATGGTGGATAATGTTGTTGCTTATAACATTGCACTTAACATTATGCAAAGACAGTGAGGATCTTGAACCTCTGTCTATCGAAGAATGTCACGAAGATGTGATTGGTCAAAATGACAAAAGGCAATTCAATCAGAATTGATTTTTGGACCAGTAGTCCAAACACCTAATGATGTTAAATCAATTGACTATAAAAGGAGGACCTGATGTTGTATTCAAAGCACCTTCCATTTCTCCCCTTCCAAATTGTCCACCAGATGCATGAGGGCATTATCCAACAGCTAATCAGATCAGCTGTATGCTCTGGCATTGTCTATGTTGTCTTTATGAGACTGATAAAACGATTCCACACTTAAGTAGTGAACTTCTCTCTTGTTTCATTGCACAAAAAACACCAGTCACCACTACTCTCCTTTCCTTTTGTAGTACTTCATGAATAAGGCATGCCTTCTTAACTACCAGCCAAGTGAAACCTCTCACTTTGGTTGGAGCTATATTCTTCCATATCATTAGCTCCTCCTCCTGCATAACACTATTCTCCCTCTTGTACAAACTTATAACAGAGAAACTTTCCTTCTGTAGTGTGTCTTCATCTTAGCTTGTCAGGTTCCAGCAAAAAATTCCACTCCATTTAGCAAACTAGCCACCCTTTCCACTTCCCAATCATTTAGGTGTCTTCTCAAATTGAGATTCCAACCATGGTTAGACCAACAATCAGCTACATTTGTCTCTAGATTCCTACATAACATCTGGGAATCTGTTCTGCAGTGGAGCTTCACCTAGCCAATTGTCCTTCCAAAACCTGGTTTTGAGGCCATTGCCCACTCTAATATTTATCTTCTCCCACCAGTTTCTTCCAATGATTTGTGTTTCAGTTAACCTTTGGGTATTATTTTATTCAATGTTTGTTCAATTACTCTTTTACCTGCAAATGTAATGTAGGCATTGGGTTGTGCTCTACTTGATTATGCTTGATGATTCAAAGGAAAAAAGGCATGGAGCTTAAATAATACTCAAAACGCTTTTCAAAATATTACGTATTACAATTAGGTCCTCTTTCTTTTGTATGGAGGATCATCGAAATAAGCAAGGATATTATTTCGACGGAAAATACATTTTTTTTCTTCTCTCTGATCACTGATTTCAGAACCTTGTTTTTGATAAAGTTTCAAGGATTAAACTTGACATGATTTCATTTCTGCCTTCTTTTTGTCGGTTCTCCAGCCGCTGTTCTCTCTGCTTAGTAGCCCTTGTTATCTTTTGACGAGTTATTCTTTTCAGGTTTCTCATACTTATGCACAAGTTTTTGGAAGTGATACTTGCTCAAGGGGAAAAAAGGAACACAGTTTCACCATAAGAGGTATTTTCTATACTATGTTTTCTTATTGTTGAACTTTGAATGGTTTCCCATGCTGTCACTATTTGTTTCTTATAGTAGTATGTATATTTGTGTTGGTTGCTTTGTGGGCACTATAATCCTACAAGACTACAACACTGAGAAGCTAGAAAGGAAATAGCAACTTTATATCTTTTATTAGTTGAAACTTGTCAGCAATAAGTACATAATGCCATTACTATATGGATATAGAAGTCCAAAGCAAGAAGCCATATCTGTGCAGCAAGAACTTATCAGCTATCAATAGCCTGGTGAATTAAGTCAGAGTTTTTAGATTGTTCTCTATTCTTCCTCAATGTCAAATGCTTATGCGCAAACATTGGCACAATTTTGACAGCCATTTTTTTTGTGATTGAATGAGAGAGATTTTTCATAGTGTTAATAAGGGGAAGACGAGCCGATGGACCGAAAAATTATGTGATTGAAGAGATTAAACCTAACCTAAATTAATAGCCAAGACCTTTTCTTTTCTTGATAGCGGAACATGGGTGATTGACACTAAGAACTGGTTTGGAGAAAGAAAATTAATTAATGCGATAAAACTAGCATATAAACTCAATGACTTTGTTGTTTTTTCTTTCTCTTTGTTTATACAAATGGACAGTAGCTAGAAAGGATATGCATCTCAAGATGATTAAAATTTAACTTAGTTACCAACAAAGGAGTATATCTCATAAGAGTAAAATGTGTATTTTCATTTGATAAAATATTAGTGAGCATTTAGGGAGGTAATAATTTCAATTTTAAGCAGTTCAGGGGGTAATAGGACCCTCGTGAACTTAAAGTGTGTAGCTAAAAATTCGAATATACGTTAGGAGGGCATTTGACCATTTTCTCATTTAGAATTCAATAACTCTTTGTATTTTTTTTTGTAATGATTAACGATTAAATTGATGGCTTTTTACGCACATTCAAATATTATTGAAATTAATTTTTCAAAATAGTTAATATTTAAAATGTTAACTTAATTTTAAATTTTAATTCTGCACACACATAAATGATAATATACAAATTTAATTTTTCTTGATTATTGGAATTAGTAAATAAACTCATTTGTTAATATTTGATGAGCATCTTTTGTAGATACTACTGACTCAGATCAAACATCTAAATTATTTTCCTAATATGAAAAGTTTGACTCAAAAAATCTGGTCAGAACAAGACCAAAACCATAAACTACATATATTTCAAGATGATTATATCCAACTTGGTATCTAATGCACCCTCATTTAGTTGCATGCCAAAATAATTACTACCGACAACATCGTATTCTCTATTCAAAAATTCACAAAATCCGAATTTTTCCTATAAGTAGAAGCCCATCCTAGGCAAAGAAACACACAACAACAGTCACATAGCCATTTGATCCCCTCCCGATCAAATACATTTCTCGTCCTCGTTAGGCATGAATAGAATGAAAGTGAAGTTTGTTTCCATTCTTTGACATTCACCTCTACGATCTCAATGATCTAGTTTGTTTGATCACGCAAAAAACAGAATGTAAACAATCTTTCCTTTTTTCTAGGCATGACTAACGAGGAGGAGAAATGTGTGCGTTTGATGGGGATCAAATGGTTATGTTGTCAAGTGTTTCTTTGCCTAGGATTAGCTACTATTTGTAGGGAACGATGGCTCCATCTGCAATTCTTTCATCCCCTCCTACTCAAGGGCCCCAACATTTGTTTCATCTGGTGGCTCGTTTAAGGGCCCCTCCTCGTGGATTCCTCCTTTTTCTTAACAAATGTTTCCTCTAATGGTTGTATTTGGCTTGGTGGTTTGTAGAGCACTGTGTTGGCCGTAGCGTTAACCTTTTCATGTAGTCAGTGAATTTTGGTATATGATATCATCTGTGTTTTGGTGGTCACACCTTGTTGTTGTTGTTGTTACAGTTTGTTGTATTCATTCTCCGCACTGTGAGTTGTGCCCCCATTTTGTCGAGCTACGAGCTCTACTGCAAGGTTTCCTTCTTGGCCATAAATATTTCCCCTTTACCATTACAAATTGATATTGATTCACTGCAGTTAAGACAGATGCTTGCACCTACTAATCATCTATACTCACACATTCCTTGTGACTGCAGGTATTTGATAGCTTTGCGGAATATAATCCAGTAGTTCACCATATATATCGAGAGAACAGAACTTTTTGGCTGACAAATTAGCAGGCATGGCAACACTATCAGTACAAACACAGGATGTTCACTACATCTTTTTGACCAGCCTCCAGATTTTGTGATGGATATACTGCAGGCAGATATCGCGGAAACTCCTTACCAACGAAAAATAAACAATAGCCTAGGATCTAACTTGTGTAACACTACTCCTTTCGCTACTGTAAATATCCCCATCCTATGAGTTGCTTGCTTTGAATTTACTCAAATGCATGACATGATATGATTTAATGTAAACATCGAGTACAGATAAATAGTTATCTTTGTTTAACCGCTATATAAATATATGGTTCAACCAACCCCTTCCAAGGGAGTTTACACATTTATAAATGACATTGATATCCATGTTCATTTTTCAGATGCTTTAGTACTTGAGAAAATTAAACCTTGACCAGATGCAAGCATTCAATAATTGGAAGACTAAACAAAATTTAACAATTTGAATCTGGTAGTTGTTTTATTCTTCCTTGAGTTTTGCTTACTCACCTTCAGAATTTTTAGGCAATTTTTTTTTACCCTTCAAGAAATAAGGAAGAAAGTATTTTTTTTCAAAGTTAATTGCATTAGCAAGAAGTAAAAAACTAATACTAGCATAATTAACTGTTGTCAAAAAGACAGATGGGAAATTATGCTGTATTTCCTTGACAAATATGTACAGAGAAGCTCAATGACAGCTTTGTCACTACGATCTCCTTTTCTTTGGAGCTAAAAGTTCATGTAAAATATCGACGATCAGCAAGACCAGAGCCCAGAGGCATTACATGGAACCTGCAAAATAATCAAATTTATCAGTTTTTTTTTGTTGTTGTTCTGCTTCTTCGGTAGCCCAGTTCTGCATCCTAGCTTCTTCAACTTCCTCGATTGTACAAACAAGCAACAACATGCCTTAGGGAGTGTCAAGAATAGTGTTTTACTCAAACAAGCTCTCTTTCTGATTCATTTTGATGAACATACTGGAACTCTCTTTCTGGATGTGGAATATCATCTGAATCATCACTACGATTGACAACATCGTTATCATTGTCAAAAACCTCTATGTATGGATCATCCCCTTCCTCCTGTTAATGAACCGAGTTAGGTGATTTGACAATAATAATAAAGAGTTAAAATCTAGAAAGGGTGTTGTGCACATTGTGAAGAGGGAAGTTGAACTGTCCGGAATGACCCCCTTCACCATACTTTCATAGGCTGGTGCAATAAAATCAGGTTATCAAGGAGATTTTTGTGATGTTTGTGCATTGTGTTTCTATGCAGTTCAAATAGTCAATAGACAAGAAAATTCGCATGTATTCCTTGTAAAAGGTATCCTTTGTACAAGTTTTAAAAAAAACGATGGTGGTGTCCGTGCCAACTTTCATTCACCACATTTAACTCAACCAGGTACCTACTACCTCCCACCAACACAAGTACTGGCAACTCATCACATCAATAATTTTTTGCAGACTGAAATTTTAAGTTTTGAGTGAGTTACAACTTGAATTGCTATAATCTACACTTTAAAAGATACACGTGTGCCTATATAACAGAGTAAAGCTCAAAGTAGATAAAATGCACCTCCAAAAATACCCAGTTTTCAACTAATTTCATGTTTTTCTTTTTGCATAATTTCCAATTCTAATTTTCTGTTACATCTTTTTCTCTTTGATTTTGGTAAGAGGCTTTCACCAGTAACGTTTATCCATTTTGCAAACATTTCGGAATTCATCTATACATATATACATGCACCTGAATTGAGTGAGAGGATAAAGAACATATGCCAAACATCCGTTAATGCTTGATTAAGCCAAGGTGGCACTAATTTAACATGTTTTGGCCTGGGCCAGAATAACGCTTCAACAGGAAAAATCTCAGTTTAGCCAGTTCCAGTCATTAGAACTGCTCCTTGACGAGGAGAAAGAGAAATGACATTCCATATGCAATCGAAAGAAGAAAGAAACTGAATAACCAAGTGCTGCTAAAATGCCAGATGGAGATACTAACCACACTATCTTCGTCTTCAGAAGAATAAGCAGAATTTAGCTTATCATATAGTTCATCATCCGCAGAGTCTTTCACACTAGCTAGTTGTTCCTACCATTATAAGCATTTAGGAGAAAAGGTTCAATAAAATCCAAATGAGCCAAAGAGTTAACAACTACCATAAGGATCTACTTAAGTTAAACCAAAAAAACTAGATACGAGATGCAGAGTAGCAAAGAGATCATACAATTTCGGCTGTAAGCTGTCCAACTCTTGTTTGAACTGCCGAAATATGTTCCAGAAGAGCCTGTTACAGCAGCAAAGCCTTGTCATTAGCACAAATCTCTTAAAAAATTAGAACTTATTACATATGTACATGACAATTCGTACAGAGGCAGATTCAAGCAACACAAACCGAATGGGCTAAAAACTGCTTGTACTCAGCACATAAAAGAGGAAAAAAATTCAAAGACTAAAGTTATTAGGTAAAAGAAGGTACCTCACGTCTCTGAAGCTCTATTGAACGTGCCAGTGCCTTTCTTTTGGTTAAAAGATTTTTGGGCCTAAGAGTAGGTGGTCGACTGTAGTCCTTACCACGGAACACAATTATAGCATATCCTTTGGACACTTTGTCCACTGAAACCAAGACGCCTCCACTCTCTGCTTCAAGGGCTAGAGCAATTTTTGATACTTGTTCAAAATTCTTGGCCTTCACCATGATTTTAACCAATTCACGGTACTTCCAATGCAAGTGCATATTCTCCACCGTACCATCAAAAATTCCACGTCTACCTGAAAAGAGAAGAGCATTTCATGTCATTTTCTGGTTGTTCAGTACAAAAGTCGAGTCTGACAAAGAAAGTTACCTAAAAGTAAGAAAGCTTTCATCCTTAGCCCAAGCTTCCGAAACATAAATCTCTCCTCATCTGTTAAGCTATCAGGCTCTGCACGCCTATCCAAAGGATTTAAGGTTTCCTCCACCTTTGACAAGACACGCTCAGCTTTCGTTAACTTTCTTTCAGCCTGAAAAGTACATTTTGCTTTAATGTCTCTCACTGGACTCTTGAATCTCCAAGATATTACACACTGAAGAGTGAAGACCTTATTTACACGGTTCATATTCGAAATGAGCTATCTCACAATTTTACAGTAGACAATTAAAAGAACTAAAATCATGACAAAGCTGCTAGAAAACAGAAAACCAGTAACAAATAGGCTTTTAATAAAAGTAACCTGGCTTTTGCAGAACTTACAAATGCAAGCTTCTTTTCAAGCTTCCTGACCAGGTCACCATGCCTTAATAGTTCTGCTTCTCGCATCACATTCTCCTTGTCCTTATCATCCAGCCTTTTCCCCCATCTAGCATCAGCATCCAAAGTTTCTCCTAGTGTGCCAGCAGTCCTTGAAGAATTAATTGTTGTAACACCTGCTGTGAGTAAGAGTGATGCTCGTAGCCTAGCTTTCTCTTCTTCATCTTGCAAGGTCTTTGCCAATCTCTCCTTCTCTAACAAGGCTTCTGCAACCTCTGGTGACAAAAAATCTTTCCCTCTGTAGAATACCAAGAAGTCCTTGTTTCTAGATAGTAGCATACCCCCTGTTAATTTCTGAAAACGAAATCAAATAATATGTCGATATTGTTAAGCTATATTACTATGCTATCGACATTTAATTAAAACAAAAAAATATTGGCCTGTGACAGAAAATATCCGACTCTTAATTAGATCTCGGGAAAGCGTCAAACTTAGTATGAAAAAAACATTTTGATAACAGTGAGAATGGTTCAATAAATGGAACTTGTGAAGACCTTTTCAAGTGTAATATGAATTTTCATTCAACCTTGCGGTTCTTTTGTTTTCCAGCAAGCATGATCCAGTATAGAGACGACAAAGAACTAAATCCTAGTCAGCACACAAGTCTTCCAGAGAGCAGAAACGTCATTTGGAAGACTTGCTTTGGGTTTTGGTTGACAAACATACAATACCGTAACAATATCCTTTTATGAGACAATATCATTGCAATATGTACTTTTGAAACATTGAGAATTTGGTAAATTGCATAATTCATTCATTCTATGTGTATTTAAGTAAGCTTTTCTTTTGGAATGAAATTCTGTCTTGTCTGTTTTAAATCAGCAACTGTCCGTAAGGCCTATTGAACCAAACAAAGTGTGACTTGAAAGTAAATAACTGGTCTATCACAGTAGAATACCAACTAGAAGGCATGGAAACGACACCACTTTTTTGTGAATAATGTACAGAACTACACCAAAGCACTCTTTTAGTACCTTTATATCCTCAGCCATTCTCTCACTTGTTGTAAGCTGAACGCCACGTTTTATAGCAATCTTTGCAATTGAACTGCGTTGCCACAGCTTAACCATGACTGAGGCCAAACCTTGATGCTGCCTGCTTCTACCTGAATACTTGAACTACATAATATTTAGAGTATATTTTGAGAATTCCAAAATACTTAGATAAGTCCAACGATGCATACCTAAAGCAAAATGTGGAGGTAGAACTCTGGCAAGCCTTCTTAAAGCAGTTGCTTCTCTTGCTGCAAGAGTAGATCTCACCCCATATGGAAGAATTCTGAAAGGAGGTTGATATCCAGGGACTATACCTGGAAGTAAATCTGCATCTACAGGAAGTGGACCGGATCCTGGCCAATCTGTATACCTAGGCCCCAAGCCATCTAACAGTTTGTCTACTTCATCTTCATAGTTCACTTCTGATTGTCTATCAATATTTTTGTTCTCTTCAGAAGTATCTACAGAGTCTTCTCGGAGGGAATCCACATCATTGCGAGGATTCTTATTACTTTCGCCATCAACTATTGGAGGGTTCTTCTGACGAATCTCATCTCTTCTCATTATCCTCTTCTTCATTCGCTCAGATGGAGTCTCGTAACTGACACCTCTGTAAAGAGCCACAGAAGTGCCAGATCTCCAAATCACCAGTCCACCAGTTTTCCTCTGAATAGTCGGAAAATGAATCAGTGAAGGCTAAAAGCTAAACAAAGACAGAATGTCATTGTGAATTATATGAGATCATAATGCTTCAAAAACTAAACTCTTTGCTCATTCCACAGCTAATATTGTCAATATACACTCAAGCGGTTTTATCTCAAAGATGCTGCAAATTAAAGAGATAGCCATCCATAAAGGCTCTAACAAGAATGCTTCTACACATGTTGCCCCGAGGAAACTCAATACAAAATCTGAGTAAGAAAAGTTGATACAAGATAAATCAAACTAAACACCACTACTTAGTATGCTTACTATGGTATAGCCTTTGAACCGTAGCAAAAACTAAAAGTACACTTGAAATACCAATTTTTTTAAAAAAATAATTTAAAAATGCACTTGAAATACTTCCTTTTCCCCTTAACTGAAACAAACACATCCTAAATTCACTCAGTTGTAATGCAGACATTGTTATCAAAGGCCAAAGGCACAAAAAAGCTCTAAGGTCTGTGGGGAGCTTTGGGTTCAAACAAATTGTGGGTTTTAATTAAAAAAGGCGCAAATGGAGGGAAAATACAAATATATATGTCCAGTCCAAGACTAATAATTATAAGCATGAATGACAATATATGTACAAAATAATATGATATAGTGAAGCATCAATTTTTGGTGTCGCCTCTTCAGCAGAGACTCGCTGTCAAGGAAGCATGTCGTAGAACCTTGATCATGACACTGAAGGTGCACATTAAGCGTGGCGAAGCGTTCAACGCGTTTTGAGCCTTGCTTCAGGGCTTCAAGACTAATGCAGACATGAATAATCTTTCTCTACTCCCATTACCAGGAGAAAGGGGTAGAATATTGATCTCCACTTACATACATGGTTTACTCTTCATTTAGGAGAGGAAAATTATGTGCACATTCTCAATAAGAGAGTTCTGATACCGACTAAATCCGAGCTTTTAAATGCTCCAAAAGGAACAGACTAGCAAAACATCACAGACAAACTAAAGCAAGCAACACCAACAAGCAGAGGTATACAAGAACAGTTCAATGAAAAAATCTTTGGCTTACCTCTAGAATCTCATGCATTCTCTTCATATTTAGTGCAGGAGCACCTTCAACTTTCAACCTGACAACCTCAGATGTTTTCCACTTCTCGCGAATGGTTTCTACAACTTGTTGTGTAACACCAGCACCAGTAATTCTCGACTTGTTCTTTATCCTAAGAGCCAAATTCGTCAACCTTCTGAGCTCAGAAGCAGGAAGTGTCAGCTCAGCCAAATGAGTCCTGCTCCTACTAGCCATTGAATTACTCTCCTCCTTCTTCACCAATGGCTTTTCCCATGGAAATCTAACTACACCATCTTTGGCAATTACATTCTCATCCCCAAATGGAGATTCTTCAGAAAACCCACCTCTTACATTTGGCAATAGTCCTTCAACAAAAAAAATATCCTCAATAGACCCTTTCTCAACAACTCTCTTTTCCTTCTTCTCCTTCTCTTTAGTCTCATCAGCATACCCAAATTTCTTCAATTTCTCAACAATTCTATCCATTGTACTACCACTAATACTTTCTTCACAGTCAGAACCAGATGTATCCCCATTACTATTCCTATAATTCAACACAATTTGGGCCTTTTTCAGCTTAATATCATTACGGGTTTCATTCCATTTACCTAACCAAGAACTACTAAATACACTACTACCACTATCTCCAGACTTCAAATTGGGTGATATTGTATACAAATTCCATCTTCTACTGCTGTTTTTCACCACAAAATTTGATCTTTTTAATGGGGTTCTCTTAAAAACACAATCTTGATTGACAACATCATGTGGGGTAACCACAAAAAATGATCTTTTTGATGGGTTTTGCTTAAAAATACAATCTTGATTGATAATATCATGTGGGGCATGAAAATTTGATTTCTTGAAAGGTTTGGATGAACTATACCTGAAGAATGATAGCCTTGTGGTTCTAGGATAGAACTGGTGGCTGGGAACTAGAGCCATGCTCAAATTATATGCATATACACCTATATAGATACACCAAAATGCATATGTATAGGTAACAAAATGGAAGGAGAAAAGAACTGAAAAACAGAGAAAATAAAAGTGAATATAGCAAAAGAGTGTGAGGGTTTTGGGTGGGGTTTGCTCTCTCCTTCAAAATATCATCTCAGTGACTGATTGTGATAAAACAGAGAAATTTTATACTTTATTGGTGTATTTGATAGGAAGTAAAATATTTTCATCAAAAATGTTTGAGTAACTTTTTATTTTATTTAATATCTATCGTGCAAATAAAAAATATTATCCGATTATATATTTCTTCTATTATATAGAAAAGTGAAGTGGGAGGACGATCAAGGGCAAAAATATAATTTTACGCTGATAAAAATCTATTAAGAAATATAATTAATAATTCTAGAAATATATTTCTATATATGAAATGAATAATGATCAAGAGCAAAACTGTAATTTCAGACTAACAAAAATCTATCAAGAATGACTAAAAAAAAAAATAGTTCTAGAAACATCTTAAGTGATTGTTATTACCATTAACTTATTTTGTTATTACTTCGCTTTCTTTTCTTTTGTGAGTTATTGTGATATCTATTTTATTATTACTCTATTTTACTATTTTTTTAATTTAATTTAATTCTTAAAAAAAATCTAATTCATTGTGCTTATAAAAAATGTCTACTTTTTATATAAAAAGTTGGTCAACCTTCACATATAGCAAATAAAAAATTCATATTTGTATGCTATAACAAAGTTTGCATAATTGCGCTCCATAGCAAACATATAACTGTATAATTCGCTATACATATACAATTGTATAATTCGCTGGCCTCGCTATACATATACAATTGTATGATTCGCTGGCCTAAATTTTATAATTCGCTGGCCTATTTCGCTGCAATTGTATAATTCGCTGGCCTATTTCACTGCAATTGTATAATGCGCAATTGTATAATTCGCTGGCCTATTTCGCTGCAATATTTGTATAAAATTTGCTTTGCATACAATTGAATCGAAGTAAAATATTTGTATATTTAATTATAAGTGTATAGGAAGAAGATATATGTTTTTCTCTCGCTTTATACAAAAATAGAAACACAATTTATACACTTATGTTGTATAAAGCGAGAGAAAATTGTATTTCACTGTAATTGTATAATTCGCTGGCCTTTTTCGCTGCAATATTTGTATAAAAGTTGCATTTGTATACAATTGAATCGAAGTAAAATATTTGTAAATTGTATAATTAAGTGTATAGCACGAAGATATATGTTTTTGCATGTGTATATACAATTTTCTCTCGCTTTATACAAAACAGAAACATAATTTATATACTTCTGTTGTATAAATCGAGAGAGGCGAGCAGAGGGAGAGTGGCGAGCGAGAATGGGAGAGTGGCGAGCGAGAGTTTTGGGAGAGAGGTGACTAGCAAACTTTGGCAAACGTTTGTTATGGGGCACAATTAAATCAAACAGTAGCTACTCCATTTATTTTAGGTTATTAATTTGCTATGATATACAATTATCCCTAAAAGGTTATCATGAATTAATTATTTTCATCTTTATTTTGGCTCTAATTAATATACTTGAAAATAAATAAATGTGGTAAAATTAATAATATATATTAGATTGAAATTAAAGAAAAAGATGTTAAAAAGTAACTTTACGAATAAAAATGAATAGGATGATATATTTGTATTAAAGACAAGTAAGAATAAAAATGTAATTTCGTTCTAACAAAAATCTATCAAGAATAAATAATTCTAGAAACATCTTTCTATATATGAAGTGAATGATGATCAAAGGTAAATTTCATGCAAGTATAAATCTACCACGAATGATAACAAGAAAATTAAGTAATTCTAGAAACATCTTTAGTTATTATTATTAGTATTACCTCATTTTTGTTATTTTTTCATTTTTTATGAGTTATTGTGATATCTATTTATCACAATAAATAATGATTACGCTAAGCCCTTAATAATTATATATCAAGTATAATATTAGGTGGAATCAATCAAAATTAAAATTAAAATTTATATGTATATTAAATTTGTGTATTTTTTAATTTTGTGATCTTAAATATGGTATATAAAAAAAATTAAAACTCAGAAGTTATTATCTTTTTGAAATAAAATAAAAAAATAAGTTCATATAAATCGAAAAAGGAGGGATTCATATATTAAAAATGAAATATATATGTGTTATTAAAATGAGCTTTCATATATATATTTTTTTAAAATCGTTGGGCTTCCTTCTATTAATTTGTGCATGTATGTGGAGTTTTAAAGGTTTGAACATTTTAATATAAAAATATAATGATTTGAAAACTTTTATTCTTCGTTTTAATTTATAATTTGTTACATATTGAAAAATTACATAAAAAAAAGAGCTTAAAAACGGAATGTAACAATTTAAGATACTTTTAGAAAAACATTTAAAAACATTATGAAATTTGGTTGACTCCCTTATTTTTATCGAAACAAAAAAAGTTGCATATATTGTTTGAAAATAACTTAAGAACTAAAAAGTACTATGAATCACAGTAAAATGACAACTAAAAATATGTGAGAATCATATAAGAAATTTCGTTGACTTTCCTAAAATCACTTGTATCACATAAAATAAAGCAGATATAGTAACATATATTATTCAAAAATGACACAAAAGGTACATAAATTAATAATTTAAAATATTTTTAACAAAACACATATAAAAAATTTAGTTTATTTTTTCAAATTTCATTTGTGTCACATAAATTGAAAAAAAAAAAACTAACATACGTTGGGCCTGCGCTGGCGCAGGCACATGATATCTAGTATACTAAGAAAGACGAGTGATGAAGTGTGCGATGTGATAATGAGGTTAAGGCAGAATCATATGAGATATGTCCGAATAAGTTTGATAAAGATTAGAGTATTATCTTTATACATAATTAAAATGCATATATAGTAAATACATAGAAAATTAATGTAACACATGGATAATTGAGTCAATTAATAATTCATTGAATTTGATTTACATTTAAAGGAATCAATGAATAATTAAGTGATTAACACTTAATAAAAAGATATAAGCATTTAATAATAATAAATATATAAAGTGGATGTATCTGTAACAAAGTTAATATTATAGGGGTGTTTGATGCAATTTATCCTAAAAATTGAAGTTTCCTATTTTAAAATTTAGAAAGAGGTTACAGAGTTTAACAATGGCAGAAATGGGAGAGTTTTACCCAGTAATTGGATCTTCATAATTTCCAACCCAGATGTCAAGAAATTGCTACTATAGCCCTCAATCTTCATCTCTGTAAAAACCCCATTTCATTTTTTGTACAGTTTTCATAAATCCCTCCCAAAAAAAGCTAGTGCAAAGTTTTCATCTTTACTGGTAAGAATTTCATACTGATCTTTGGTTTATCAATGAAATTGTATTCTGTAGGTTTCCGTTGATTATTTGTGGTTTTTGAATGATGGGTTTCTGTTTTTTTTTTCTATTTTGAAACGATGTGTTGTTGTTTTGTGTTTTGTGTTTTGCTGCTTCTCTTTGAAAGGGCTTAAAGATTGAGTCTTGAGTTTCCTGGATTAATGTAGCTGTTATGCTCTTTTCTTTTATATGATTTTTTGTATGGATGTATGCATCCTCAGATTTGATTCAATGAGAAATGCTGTACAACTCAGGATGTGTGGTAGACACTAGACCCAGGATTTGAAGTTTGTGGGTTCATAGTCAAATATTTGTTGATATTAAGTCTATTTATAGGTGAATCAAATACGAGACGAGAACATTAGGTGATTTCTTTCCATGTGTGCTAGCCTTGGTGTCTTGTTGAATTAGTCGAGGTATGTGCAAATTGTCCTAGACGCCACGGTTTAAAAAGAAAATTAAGTGAATTTCCTATATATAGGGTATGAATAAAAGCTCTGTAGATCTGCTTCAGTGACGACATACATCATGAGTTTGAATCTTCTAGGAGAACCAAGTATGATATTTAGGTAGAAAAGGTTAGAGGGGTGTTCCTATTATCAAATGCAAGACGAGAACATTAGGTGATTTCTTTCCATGTGTGCTAGCCTTGGTGAACAAAGTTACCTGGTATCTATTGGTGGTCGGGAGGTGACAATGTCCTGTTGAATTAGTCGAGGTATGTGCAAATTGTCCTGGACGTCACGGTTTAAAAAGAAAATTAAGTGAATTTCCTATGTATAGGGTATGGATAAAAGCTCTGTAGATCTGCTTCAGTTACAACATACATCATGTGTTTGAATCTTCTAGGAGAACCAAGTATGATATTTAGGTAGAAAAGGATAGAGGGGTGTTCCTATTATCAAAGCTCCGGATCCGGATGGGTTCTCCATGGGTTTCTGCAAAAAGTGTTTCGGAGTAATCAAAGTGGATCTGCTGAATACTCTTAATCACTTTCACAATCTCGAATTTTTGAGAAGTTTAAATGCTTCTTATATTGCTCTTATTCCCAAGATGATGGGTGCAAAGGAGCTTAAAGATTATAGACACAGTTTGATAGGTAGTTTCTATATGATTCTCTCTAAAGATTTGGCAGATAGACTTAAAAAAGTGCTTCCAATCTAGTCAGTGCTTCTGAAATGGTTTTTTTAGCAACAAAAACATCACAAATTTGGCATTGATTGCTAATGAATGTTTGGATTCAAGAATGAAGTTAGGAAAGTCTGGAATCCTTTGCAAGCTAGAAACCGAAACAGCGTTTGATCATGTCAATTGGGGATTCTTACTGAACCTGTTGAGGCAGATTGGCTTCAGTCTCAAATGAATTAATTGGATCAAATTTTGTGTCTCTTCAGCAAAATTCTCAGTTCTCATCAATGGTAGCCCCAAGGGTTTCTTTTCTTCACAAAGAGAACTTAAACATGGAGATTCCCTTTTTCCTTTTCACTTCAATGGAGGGACTCAGCAAGAAGATATATAGTACTGCGCAAACAAATTGGGTCTCAGATTTTCATGCGGACCGCAGAAGCATCCGCAATCTCAAAGTCACTCATATTTCATATGCAGCTGACTCTATGAGCATGTGTGATGCTGAGGAACATCAAGTTTTGATTCCTGAGGATGATCTTAACATGTGTTGAAGTTGTCTCAGGGTTACACATCACCTTCACCAAAAGTTCTCTCTTTCTGGTTAATGATATGCCTAATATAAGTTAGCTTACCAATATTGTGCAACATTGGAACACTTCCTACTAATAGTTTGGGCTTACCTCTGGGAAACAAATATAAATCAGTGAATATGGAATGAGGTAACTGAGAAGATGAAAAAGAAGTTGGCAAACCGGAAGAGACGTTATCTTTCATTAGGGGGAGAATCACTTTGATCAACAGTGTGCTCGGTGCACTTCCTACTTACACCATGTCTCGTTTTAACGGCTCTCTCCTCGGTTCTGGAAAGGATGGATTGAGATAAACTTCCTATAGCAAGGAAATAAGCAATCTAATCGTTTCTGTTTTATGAATTGGAAAGCAGTCACCCGAGGGCCGAGGCAAAAGGAAAGGTGGTCTTGGTATTATAATGTTAGCATGTTGATGAAATGGCGTTTGAGATTCAAAAAGGAGGTTGATGCACTTTTTAGGAGGGTTTTAGTGGAAAAACTCACACTTGAGTTTCCCTGGATTACCAAAATCTCTATAATACCTCATGGTACCGGACTGTGGAAGCATATCCTAGGCTATTGGAACAAATTCAAGTCAAATATGGGCTTTATTCTCACTAATGGGAGAAAAATCAGATTTAAGGAAGACACATGGTTGGGTCACACCTCTCTGAAAGACCACTTCATGGATATCTTCAAGTTATTTTTCTCAACAAAGGGAGAAATTGCAGTATTCTGGTCAACAAAAGGATGACATCTTTTTCTTTGAAGGAATATTAATGACTGGGAAGTGGAAATACTATACCTATTGCTCCAGAGGTAAAGCAAGATAACATTGGATCACAGCAAAACAGACTCCATCAGTTGGAAAAGCCATCATCAGGGTCTGTAAGAAATTGTTACCACATGCTAGGCTCTAGCATTGATAGGGTTTTATGGCCTTGGGATAAGATTTGGAGAAATAAGGCACCTTTGTAGGTCTCTTGTTTCTCTTGGGTTGTTGCTAAGGAGGCTTGTCTCACACAATAGAACCTACAAAAGATGTCCACTGTATGAAGAGCATTTGGAATAAACTTTCCACCTCTTCCTGCATTGTAGGGCCACTAGACAGCTATGGAACATGTTTTTTGTAATTCTAGGTATGAGCTGAACCATGCCTAATTCCATAATTGAGTTCTGGCTAGGCTGGAACAGAGAGGGGCTTGATAAGAAATCTCTAAAAACTTGGAACACTCATACCTGAGGTCATTTGGTGGACTATCTGACTCGGAAGAAACAATATAATTTTTTAAGGCAAAAAGAGTAACATTCACAGTCAGAGATGTCTTTTTGTTCGGTTGTTTGTTTGTAGTTTTTTGGTGCAGTCTGGTTATTGTACATGATGTAGATGGAATGTTAAAACACAATAGAGGGATTATGCAACCTGTAATCATGCCTATTTCACTGGCTTAGAGCACAGATTTATAACAACTTTAATTACTTATCGAAAAAATAAATAATAAAGAATTGAGAAGGGATAGGTCACAAAGACCATTGATGGCCCCTTTATATGTTGGTGAATGGTGAAGCTGAGGCATGAAAATGGTGGTAGCATTTTCCTATTTAAGCTGTGAGGTCCAAAAGCCATGAATCTGGTAATAGTTACACTGAGGAATTCTTATTTTAGAAGCTCCAAAAGATATCTCAGCAGTTGAGGTTAAGCAGAATTTTCTTCTCGACTCTTGTGAGCTATGTTTACCCGGACGTCTGCTGCTCGGTTTGCTTGTATCTAACCATGTTGTATTTTACATTCCCAATTTCTATTGAGCAGAGTCCCACTGTCTTTAAGACTTCCCTTTTATTGGTAAACTAAGAATCATTGGTGTTAGAAGTAGTATAAAGAGAACACTGTTACAGATGACATCCAAATAGGAGTAAGAACTTTACAGAAAGTGTAATGAACTAATGAAATCAATCATGGAAATAAATAAGGTTTCAAGTAAAGCGTCCATTTGAAGACTCTTTTGAACATGCTGGTTGGATGAATGGTGTCTCAATCATGCAATATTCTACAGGGCATAAAATGATTTATAGATTCATGTGTAACTTATGCAGGTATTGTTTACGAGGTAAACAAAAAATAACAACCAATCATTATATAACTTAATGCTGATTTTTGTGTAAAAAGGGCAGCTCGATGCACAAAGCATCTCCTGTATGATCTAGGGAAGGGATGCACTCCAAGGGGTGTGATGTAGACAACCTACCCAATGCAAGAATTAGTGGCTGCTTCTACAACTTGAACCCATGACCTATAGGCCACACAGACAACTTTACCGTTGCTCCAAAACTCCTCTTCAGTGCTGATTTTTTTGTGAAGATTAAGTTCATCAAACCCAACCAAGCATGGTAAAATTAATGCTGAATTTTATGTGGAGATTAAATCTCCTCAACACAAACCAAACAACCCTCTGAATGTATTTCTTCATTAGGTTCCACCCACTCCCTACCTGGGGGTAGGTGCCAATCTCATTGTCAATGGGGGATGGTCTTAAGGCTGCTCCTTGCTCCACATGCCAAATTAACATATCAAATTGCTTGTTTCATTTATAGTTGTTTTGTTGATGTATCACCTTGAATAATATATAGTTGTGTTCGTCGTATTATCACCAGTAAAGTCGTTTTAATAATAGTTATGCTCATAGTAATAGTAACTAGGGTGTTACCTTAGGTAATTGTTGGATCAAATTTACATGATTAAGCCATTGGGTTATGCGCTAGACGACTATCTGTTGGTCTTGGATTTCCCTTCTGTGCTATTAGCTATTGATCTGCATTTTGTCTTTCTTTAATCCTTTCCCATTTTCATAGCCATGTGGGGTGCTTTTATTGATTCAAGCTAACGAATATGGATAAATTTTACTTATATCTGGGAGAGCCTGCGACTCAATTTGTTCTAGACATAATCTCTTCCCCATGCCTCCATCCAATTTCATCATTTTAGAAATGATTCTGTTTGGTGCGCCCCTGGGGATCGGAGCACAAAAATGTTTATAGCAGAATAAAAAGGGGAAACATGAGGATGTGGTTGATTTATTCTAGCATTGTCTCTGTCCTAATTATCTTATTTCTTGTTCGAAATGTAGGGACTCAATGCTGTGCGACTTTGAAGTTCGCTTATATGTGGTAGTTCCTATGGAAGATATAAAGAAAAGTGGAGAACTCCCTGGAAATATTGTCATCAGGCGTCTTTTTAGCCAGCTCACATTTCTGAGGGCTACAGAAGATTGTGGATACTTTCTCAAAGTAACAAAAGTGAAGAGCGTAGGCAATGGAAAGTTGTTAGACTCGTCAAAGTACATCATGTTCCCTGTAACCTTCCACAGTCGTACCTTCTTACCTAAAATCGGGGAAGTCTTGGTTGGTATTGTCGTTGAGGTTTGCAGGCATGGAGTCTTTCTGAAATGTGGACCTATGAACTCTATTTATCTGAGTGTTCGGAAGATGCCAAACTACAACTATGTTCCAGGTGAAAACCCTTTCTTCATATGCAATGATCAGTCAAGGATTGAGAACGAAGTGGCTGTCCGATTTGTGGTTTATGCTATGAGATGGAGTAGAACCCTTGTTAGGAAATTCGATGTTCTTGCAAGCATCGAAGATGATTGCCTTGGGCCAGTTTCACTGAATGGATTTGATGGACTAGAGCTGTAAAAATCTTAATAGGAAAGGAAAAGAAAATGCATTGTTAGCATAGTTTCTCTTACCAAATCAAAAATAGGAAACAGAAGAATCTTTGTATATGTTTAATTTTACTTATAGGAAGTGAATGAGTTATCAGTGATATTATAACTGTAAAAATTGTTGTGTTACAGCTTTTGCTAAGAATGTATTTGAAGAAATGAAAATGGCTGAGATACATATTTAGAATGTTACAATTGGTGTTGGAGCTGAATAGTGAAAATTCTGATCCTTTGAACAGTTTTTTCATTTTCCTTACAAGTGTTTTTTATGAGAAGTTGTCCTCTTTTCCATTCGGTGTTCGGTATCTGCATTGGAGTCTGACTAATTCAGGTTCAGCTTGCATAGGGCTCATTCAGGGGAATCAACGACTTTTCCTAACTCAGCGCTCGAAATCAAGACAAGTTTGTTAAAAATGAGAAAAATGACTTTCCCCGTGGAAACATGGAAAATAAGTTGTACAAGTGACGCTCCCTATTGATTGTGTCTTCTCTACCCTTCCACTCACCTCATCTTCACCCCATTCGATAGTATTTGTCTAGATTATATATAACTATTTTTTTAAATAATATTTTTTGCTAAAATAACAAAGAAACTTTTAAATAACTCAATATTAAAATTCCCCTCTTTTTTAGTGCTAATTAAGTCATATTAAGTGGTCTACTTTAGCCATAAAATTTATGCTTAACTCTACTATGAAAAAAAAGTATATGCCATTGCCATAAAAAAGAACAAAAAAAACCCTCCTCTTTTTAGCTTTTCATTTTATTTTATTTTAAATATAATGGTATTTGTCCTTTAACAAACCCACTAAAAAGAAAGGAACCAAAAAAAAGAAAGAGGTAAAGAATAAGAGAATAATAAAATAAATATAACAAGCAAATGGAAAAGAAAGCAAAAGGAAAGAAAAAGAATTGCCCCCCAAAAAAACATTTGATTCTTCAAATTCAGATACAAATATTTCTTATTACAAATTACAAAATAATGAAAAGAACAAAAAAAGTTCAAATATTTAGTTAAAAATTTCAAGATTTTCAGTTCCAACTCATTAATTATTGGTTGAATTTTTTATCATAAAATGGTTAAGCTTTATAGCTGGAAATTGCAACAAAAAATAGCTCCTAAACTGACAAGTGTGAAGTGTCCAATCATTACTAAATCATGGTTTAGTTTGTTTGACCATTCTGTCCAATAATTATGATTTATTTTTTAAACGACGGGCATGAATATTTTAAAAGTATGACGAAGAAAACTACATATTATTTATGATAATGAGAAATATATTTATATTTTCTCATTAATTTTAGCATATATCCACCTAATAATGACTAAGCAAGAGGTATAAAATTAATATCGAATAAAGTATATTGATAATATATACTATAGTATTAATTATGCTTTATTGAATACGTTGATATCATTTATTATGCATTATTTGATTAATATATTTAAAATAATCTACATTACATGATTATTTATTTACAAAAATGTATTGAAATATGATATTAGCTTGAATCTCTTTTGTTCCTTGACCATTTTTTTTTCCTTTTAAAAAAGAAAAATAGTTTATGTTTCTATTAAGGAATTGTTTTTTATATTTTTTGGCAAAACAAAAGCCACATAGTGCAATATATGTAATGCCTTAGTTTTTTTTTTTTTTTCTTGCTTTTATTCTTTTGTTGTTATCGAAAACATGAGTATAAAGACAATGATGCCACTACTTGTCAACTTATATTTATCTTTTAAATTGATAAATTAAAATTCATTCCATTCAATTTTACTTGTTCATTATATTATAAGTAAGGATTTTTAATTTTATTTGTTTAGCTTAAAAAATTAAGAAATAGATTATCATTTATTTTTTAGAAAATTATCTTTGTTAATTATAGTTATTTTTAAAATATTGAATTTTTTATATTAAAAATTTAATATAATAAAATTATTATATTATTTATTTCTATTTAATATATATATATTAAGTTAATACTGAACAAGTAAAGATGATACGAGAGTATTGCTTTAAGCCCATAAAAATCAGGAGTATTCAAGAGGTTGGGTTTTGTTATAATCCAAATGTAGCAAAAAAAACAAAAAAACCCAGAAAGCCCTTAATTCCCTCATTCTTGGAGTTCATATTTTGCTACCACAGGTTTGATTTCTTTAATTTCTACTCTCTATGTTTAAATTATTATTGGCTTTTTTTTTTTTTTTGCCACTGTTAGCTTTTTTTGTTTTAAAAATTTTGTTTTTTTTATGGTTGAAGAAGACCCTCTGTGCAGAACAGTATTTTGTTGCTATTTGTTGATTGAAACCGTCAAAAAATGTTGCTTTTTGATGATAAAGATTCAGTTTTGTTGCTATTTGTTGATTGAAACTGTCAAAAAATGTTGCCTTTTGACAATAAAGATTCAGTTTTGTTGCTATTGGTTGAATTGAAACTGTCAAAAATGTTGCTTTTGGTAATCAAGATTCAATTTTTTTGCTATGTTTGAGTGTTTTGCTACTTATGTTGATTAGGGTTCATGAATTCTTGATTTTTTTTTTATTGATTTTCTTGTGTGGGGTTCATAAAGGTTTGAACTTTTCAGTTGCCAATGCACCTTCTATTTATTTAATGTGTAGTTCTTTATAAGAGCTGCAATTTTAATGGGGTAACTGTAATTCTGTTGTGTATTTGTATTCTTGAGTCTCGTACCCCACTTGTGGGATTATACTGGGTATGTTGTTGTTGTTCTCTGTATATCCCATGAATTTGTTTGAGTTGCCCGCTTGAACAGCTGGAGAAATAGTGATCTTCCAATTGCGTCTACAGTAAGATAGATGCCTGAATTGCTCTTTGGCTTTATAAACCTCAAAACGGGAATGAAATTTTTTCGATTTTTATTAGTTAGAATGGATTGGTCGTACCTATCCAATCAATAATTGTTTATGACTGACTCACATTTGGCCATATATAACTACTTCAGCTTCTATTAATTTATTTTTTTAAATTTAAAATCTTCTAGGTGGTTTTAGTTATTCATGCATTAGTAGTGGAGTAAGGATTTGATACTGAAGCTATGCAAAAGGATAGTAATTCTGGTGCTCCAGGAACGCCACGATTGCGTCGTCGCAGAGGATCAAATGAGGTGACTTTTTCCATTTTCTTTCAGTGTTTTTTTAGTCGTTGACTCCTTTTCTCCTTGTTATTCCTGTTGCTCCTAGTGTATTTTAATCACTTCAATTTGAAAATGGAAGTGTACGAAGGAACGTAACGGCATAGAGATTAATGTTCCTTTTGACAAAAGTAGTGTATTACTTCCACTGTTCCATTTTGTATTATGGTATTGATGAATAATATGTTTATGATATTAACTTGTTTTTTTGTATCATATTAGTAGTAGACCAGTAGTGAAAAAATAATAATGAAGTCATGGTCCGAAAACATCTCATTAACCTTTAAAATTTGATTAGTTAAATATTTCTTTTCTTTAAAATTGTGAAAGTGGTATAAACTATAAAATAAAATTTTCTGGTGTCAAACATGTTGGAATGTTTCAAGACAGAATCAGTGTCTTATAATTGGAATAAAAATACTAGGTTTTGGTTCGGAATCCTGTAGATGTTATGCGTCTGAATTTTTTCTGAAGTTCTTTTTCTACCTCTTCCTGAAATTTCAGGTTCCTGGGGAGGTTGTCAAAGCAAATGGAGCCCATATGCTTGTTGACGATAGGAACAAGTATAAGTCAATGTTGATCAGACTATATTCAACTCTCTGGATGATAGGTGGTTTTGCTTTCATCATTTATATGGGGCATCTTTATATTTGGGCCATGATAGTAGTTATACAAATATTTATGGCAAAGGAGTTGTTCAATCTACTTAGGAAAGCGCATGAAGACAAGCAACTTCCTGGTTTCAGGCTATTAAACTGGTGAGCAAAATCATACTTGTATGAAGTATTAACCTTATCAAAAAATCATTCTTGTATTTATCATCCTGCTAAATATTTGTGGACATTGGACTTCTTCTAAAGGCCATATATTTGTTCCGTATTTTACTTCTTTTTAAGACACTTTTCATAGTGGGTAGCAGCGGCACCCAAGAGTGTGACCTAGTGGTCAACGAAGTGGATTGAATAACATGAGCTCTCAAGTTCAATTCCAGTAGAAATAAAACACTAGGTTATTTCTACTGTCGTAGCCTTGGTGGATATAGTTACCTAGTACTTCTTGTTGGTTGGAGGTGGAAGGTATACAATGAAATTAGTTTAGGTGTGGGCAAGCTGGTGTGGACACCACTATTATAAAAAGAAAAGACGTAGTAATCTGGTCGAGGTGCGCACAAGCATGCCTCCCTAGCTGTTGAGATCAAGCGTATGTGTCTAGATTTCTCTCGAAATGACGTGATCTGATTTCTGTTGATCTTGAGCGAAGTTGCTAAGCAATGTTAACAAATTACTGTCTTCTATACTTCATAATCATTTAAATTCCTTCTGAGGAAGAGGCAAGAGCTCAGTCTAGTGAAGTGGAAAAATCAGCTATCACGGCGTTGTAAAGAGAAAAAATACTAAAGATATCATGAAACTGGTCTTTGACAGATGAGTAACCCAACCAAGTATCCTTCCAAAATCTAGTTTTCCAGTCATTGCCTAGTAGAAAACCATAATTTTCAGTTATTTGCCTATTGACTCTTTTGTGCCGAGGATTACACAAACTGAACTGTTCAATGGATAATCTTCTCTCCACATGTTCTCTTTGTTCTAATGCCATTTCAAAATAAAACTTTCATTATGGTGCTTCAAGTTCTTAATCCCAAGACTCCTGTTCTTCCTCTTTTTTGATTGCATTGTCCCACTTACCGAGACATAAAGAGATGCCCTATTTGTTTCGGTTCCATAGGAGATCTCTTCTCAACTTGTTAAAATGCTTTAAGATTGACACAAGTGAAGGAAAGAGGAACATGGTATAGGTGTGAAGAGCATCAAGAAAATGATTTAAGAGTGACTCTTTCTCCTAAAGATAAGTACTACCATTTCCAATTTTCAGTTTTTTTCTCCATCTTTTCGGAACAAATGTTGTACTGTAGGATGCTAGCTAGTTAGTGAATGTTTGCAACCTGATTTACCATAAGGGAGAACTCTTTGAGAAGTTGATGTGAAGCCCTGCGAAGGCCGTGAAAGGTTCTGTTTCAACTTAATCATCCTATGATTTAAACTAATAGATAATAATGTCAAGAGTGATTGAAGTGAAACAAAAACACAATTTCAGAAGGGAGAAAGGAACTTATTTGTACCTAGAAGGAATAGGAGTTGATTGAGACGTATATAGGCAATGTCTGTTAAATTTTTAGAATAAAGTATAGACAAGGTCTGTTGGTGGATGGAAAGGGAAGAAAAAAATTTCAACTGATTATAGCTAAGACCGCATATGCTTCTGTGAGTTTGTCAGCTGAGGGCACCAAAGTGTTATGCAGTAAATGGAAGAAATAAGACCATCTATACAAGTGCTACTTACTCTAAAGCTTCAATAAGTTTGGTAGATCCATTCGTATACTTGAAATTTAAGGAAAATGAGTAGTGTGGTTATCATCCCAAATTTGCCTGAATGCAGTTTCCTTGAATTGGATGTACAAAAGTTCATTGAGAAGGTACGCCTGACTAACCGACAGCCATCCTTCCAACAAAATCCAGCTATTCTAAAGTGGTTTCCTTTGTTGAGTGCCTTCATGAGTGATATATATAATTATATATGTACAATGTAGTCTTAGAAGCTTGAGAACTTATTTTACTAGATTGATACAATATCATATTGTTTACAGGTTCTTGTTTCTATTTTTTCTTATTCTGCTCTTGTGATCTCCAGGCACTTCTTCTTTACAGCACTGCTGTATGTATATGGACGCATCCTAAGCCAGAGGCTTGTCAACACGGTTACTTCTGACAAATTTTTGTACAAGCTTGTTAGCAAATTAATCAAGTATCACATGGTCACGTGTTATTTCTTGTATATTGCAGGTTTGTACTTTTAGCATTCTCTTTGACTTAATGTTGTAAATCGACAATCACTTTTCCATTTTACAACACCCAAGACATATGAAATTACATATTGTTCAGTGTAGTGCTGTCCTTTTAAATTTTTTCTGCCCTATTTTTTCACTAGATGCATGATTTTGTGATACTGACTGCTGAATTACTACCTGTTTCTCTTTACTGTTATCGCTCATTTGAAATCAGGTTTTATGTGGTTCATTCTGACTTTGAAGAAGAGGAGGTACAAGTATCAATTTGGCCAGTACGCTTGGACCCATATGATTCTGATTGTGGTGTTTACTCAGTCCTCTTTCACAGTAGCCAATATTTTCGAGGGAATTTTCTGGTAAGACAGCGTAAATCTTCTATTTCTTCCATTCTGAATAGATTTTCTATATCTTTTGTTGTTCACTTGTCGAGACTTTATGTTATTTTGATGCTGAAACTACTCTTTGGAGCCTCTCTGCCCTCAGCTTCTTCTAATTGATGTGTTCTCTTTTTTGACAAGTAATCATGGTGTGACCAACTTCAGGTTTTATTTTCTTTCTATAGCATGCATATAACTAGTCGAATGATACAGGGCTTCTTTAATGTTTATGGGAACTGACACACGATACCATATCTTTTTTGGCCACTTTCACAAGTTTGTGTTCTATTATTTCTTCCGATTTTTCCTTCGCTGAAGCTTGCCACAAAATTTGACAGGGATATGGAACTTCTTCCGCTTCTTCTTTCCATCTTTTTGGGCTGTTGAACTGAAATAATGCAACAAAATTTGACATGGATATAGAATTTCAAATAAAGTATTACTTTAATGCAGGTTCCTTCTTCCAGCATCGCTCATTGTCATCAATGATATAGCTGCTTATATATTTGGATTCTTCTTTGGAAAAACTCCTTTGATCAAGTTGTCTCCAAAGAAAACTTGGGAGGGATTTATTGGGGCATCAGTAACAACCATTATCTCCGCATTTCTGGTGAGTGGCTGTGTATTTTTGGAATTAGTGGATGAGTTATAATTTTTGAGATAGTGTTGACTGTTACATGTTAGTATGTAGGTAGTCTCTCTTAACATAGCATTTGGGTTGTATGTCTTGTCATCATTATCCATATACTCTCTCCCCGTCACTTGTATTTCCACGCCTAATAAAGGTTTGTCTCCAACAGTGATTTGAGACGGGTATTTTTTTTCTTTATATTCTGCTAATTACTTTCTGTTATGTACTTATGTGCAGCTTGCCAACATATTTGGTCGTTTTGGATGGCTAACATGTCCTAGAAAGGTAATATTTTAGGGTAACGCCTCTCCCAATTGGCTTGCGGATTTTTCTCCTCGGTTTTGAAAAGCATAAATTCAATATTGGTTAATGCAGGATTTATCAACTGGGTGGCTTGATTGTGATCCTGGTCCACTGTTTAAACCAGATTATTTTACTGTACCAGAGTGGTTTCCTTCATGGGTTAGTGAATTTCCGTCAAACCTGGACTTTTTGAAGTTTTTCTCTTTTGCTTAGTCACTACTTGCATATTTTACTATTCTAGTGACTTTGGTAGAACCTTGTATCTTTTCAAGCGATGAGTTATCTCCTCCTTTCGCCTTCCAACTATTGTTGTTTATCAAGCTTTTTCCTTACTTCTTGGAGGACGGAGTGTCGGTTTGGCAAGGTTCTCATTTTCAAAGTATGTTGAAGCTAGTGTGATATAATAATTAACTATCTGTGTCCCATTTTCATCCTACTTTGATGGTTATATATTAGTATTGATGTTTTTTATTTAATGGAAAATGGGTATAAATTTGGTGAGTGTTTTACTTCTGAAAACTGTAAACCAATTTCGCGCATATCTCGATCAATCATCGGGCAGTCTTCCAGTCTATTTGGACATTTTACCACGATAGTTCTGCTCAGAATGGTTGATCTAATGGTCTCATGTTAAGTGTTGTAGTTGAGATGCACAACTGGGAATTGAGATCTCCATGTCGTTATCACTCCACACATTTAGCCACCATGTCATCACTTTGGGAACCTGAAAAGTGTGTATCTCATAAGACGGATCTAATGAATTCATTTTTGTTTTTGACAACCGTAGTGACTTCTTTGCAATTCATGCCCCAACACAAATACTCTATTTTAAATTTCAACCAGATATTGTCCAAACACAAAATTTCTTAAAATATCGAGTTTTGAAATAGAAGTGTTTTGTCTTGGAGATGTGTTGAACAATACGTGTTCATGAGATACAACTGCAAGTGATTCTTTTTGTTTGTCCGAACACTCAATATGATATTATCCAGCGATTCATCCTTTCAAAAAACAATTCAAGTTATTTTCATCTTTTTTATGCTTGTGTTATTATTCAGCTTTCTGAAGCCTTTTCAAATCCTTTTACTTTGAGCCGGCATTGGCTTTATAAACTTCGGTCCTTCACTAATTCTACTACTGCAGTTCCCTTGGAGAGAGATCTCTGTTTTGCCCGTGCAATGGCATGCTGTGTGGCTTGGCTTGTTTGCATCAATCATAGCGCCTTTTGGAGGCTTTTTTGCTAGTGGCTTTAAGAGGGCCTTCAAGATCAAGGTTCAATAGTTATTCCGTCTTGTTTTATAGGTTCCTTAAGTAGTTTGATCGTTAATACTACGTTGTATATATAAAGTTCATTTTTCCCCTCTGTGCTACAGGATTTTGGTGATAGTATACCTGGACATGGCGGCATGACAGATAGAATGGATTGTCAGGTGAGCTAAATGAAATATGTCTCTCTATATGCACTTATTTATGGACTGCACCCCCGTGGAAGAAATGAAATCTCGTTATTTCCAAGTTTCTTTCACTTCATGGCTTCATGAAATTGCATCTAAGTTAATTCAAACATATTGATGCGGTGGGTGGTGGTGTTAAAGGGGTCCTAAAAGAGGAGAATCAAAGCCATAAGTATACTGATGTTTTGATCGTACCTTATTATACGATTAGTATTTCCTCAGACTGATCAATCTTCCATTCCGACCTGTTAGTGGTGCTTTCAACTTGTCATCTGAACTATCAGTTTGTGATATCTTCTTATATGTATGTTCATACAGATGGTGATGGCTGTTTTCGCATATATCTATCATCAGTCTTTTGTGGCACCGCAAAACCTGTCAGTTGAGATGATCTTAGATCAGGTACGCGCCTCAACTTACATTTTAGTCCCAATAAATTCCTCGTTGAGGTATACCGTTATAGCTGATATCCTTACTCCATACGATGTTAGATTATAATGAACCTGACCTTTGAGGAACAGCAACTTCTGTACTCGAAACTTGGGCAGATCATCCAGGACAAGATGTTTGGAGAATCTTGAGAACATCAGATAAGCAAAGGCTTGTATAATTATTGTGTAGCTTTTAGATAAGCATATCTTGTAGTATATGTTTTGATTTTTTCGGTTAAGCTCGTTGCTCTGGGCTTTTCGCGCATTGTACAGTGCTCTTGGTTATTATATTATTTAGTGGTTCAGTGCATCCCCTACTGTATTGAACAAATTATAGTGCATGGTGCCCTATAATTTTGTAAATGATTTGATTCAAAAAAGTTGCATACTATTCACAAGTTTTGCTTCTTTTAACTTATGAAATTGGTTCATTTATTTACTCATCTCTCTTCTTTTTATTTTATATATAAAAGAAGACATGCCAAATATTCTCCACTAGTCATGTAATAATTAGACTACATAACTCATACGGGTTGCGGTGTAGTGGTGAGACTGCTTCATTTTAATTAGAGTTTCAAATTTGAGCTCTAGATATAGAGAAAATCATGTTTCATGTTGGGAGTGTCACTCTCGAATAGGCATTGCATTGCGCGATTCGAATTTAGTCGGAGCTTGATTGCGGGCACTGAATAACACTGAATAACGAGTGGGAACTTCATTTATATATATATATATATATATTCCATTTTTTAGCACTATTCATAATAAGGGAAAATGTCATTTGACTTCTCAACACTCAAATTCAACCAAACGTGTTAGATTTTTCAAATGTACTATTTAATTTCGATGTTGAGTTCTTAAACGGTTTTAAAAGTCTCCTTCTATAAAAAAATAATAATAAAGGAACTTTTCCTTTCCTTCCCTTGCTTCTGAATATAAACTCGAGAATCCTCATTTATATTGTTAAAGGATAAATCTTTGACTAGTCAATTTAAAATAGATTAATAGAATAAAGTTATAATCCTATCATTAAAAGTTTTGAACCCTTGTTTAAAGCTGGATTTCAAGTAATTATATTTTCAAACTTCGACATTAAGTCTAGTAATGGACTATTTTGGACCTTTGCTCAAAAGTTTAGGGTCTGAATCAATATTTAGCAATATATGTGGGTTACAATTGAAGACAATAGAAAAACAAAACCAAGTTTACTTATAAACCCATTTACTTCAGTTGTTCTTATTCCACGTTTACCGAATCAGCTCCATTTCCGACCCGAAAAAAAAAGAGTAAAACTTTCCGATGTCTTCTCCTCCACCGGACGCCGGAACAGTCGCCTCCGTCACCGTCCGACCGTGGCCGTTATTCATAGATATAGCCGCTCTCAGTCTCCCAATCTCAGTATCCGACGCGACTTTTCGGATCAATAAAAACCTCCGCTACTTCGCGGGTAATTACGCGCTAATCATCCTCTCTATCCTATTAATCTCCTTAATTGTTCGGCCAATTTTACTTGTGTTGTTCCTGATCATCTTTGTCGGTTGGATTTACCTTTACTTCTCTCGTAATGAACCTTTGGAGCTGTTTGGTTTCGATGTGGATGATAAGTTTGTGTTAGGGTTTTTGACTTTGGTGACTCTTGTTGCGTTGCTGGTTGCTAAAATTTGGATGAACATCTTCGTTTCGATTGGCTTTGGAATTGTGATTATGTGTGTTCACGGTTCACTTAGGGCTCCGGAAGATCAGGAGGATTCGCCTTATGGTGCTTTGCTATCGGAGAGTCCGAGAGGAAATTACTCTATCGTTTGAATTTTCATGATTGATGTAGGTAAATTTTTTTTCCTCATCGGGATGTGGTTGAATTGTAGGAAAAACTTGAGTTGATTATTGTAACTAGTATTGTTCAATTGATGAAATTGGTTTGATGAAGTTCTCAAAATGCAGAGATTTGAATATATGAAAATTGCGCATTTTATCTTCTTTGATGCAGTTGAATTCATATGTTAGAAAACAAAGTGGTAAGTTTTGTATTTTTTTCTAAGTGATTCTTATTGGGTAGAGATACACTGTGAAATTTAGTTTAGATTGGAAATGATAGCTTCATAACCATGAATGTTTGAGATGGTGAATACTAGACCAAGAGTAGACTATTCTAATGGTCGAATTTCAAGGCTTAGTTCTTTTGAATTGGTATGTGGTTGAGTTTTGAAAATTTGACTTGGCTAGCGTAATTAGTATCATTAAACTGATGAAATTGCTGGTTGAAGCTTTCACATGTAGAGAGTTGAATTGATGAAAAGATTGAGGCTTTTCATCTTTTCTTGATGTAGTTGAATTCTCTATTGGGAAATAAACTGGTAACGTTTCTCATATTCTGTATAATGATTGTTTTGTGCTATATTTAGGTTGCAGACCTAAAATAAATAAATGATACGACTCATCCATAATTAGGTGAGGTAGTTCAAGCAATTAAACTGATTGTTTTGCGCTAGATATAGGTTGCAGACCTAAGTAAATAAATGATACGACTCATCCATAGTTAGGTGAGGTAGTTCACACAATTAAACATTCGGCGTCAAATGTTTCCATGTGCTTTAGTCCAAGAAAAAAATATGCATGCGTGTAAGGAGCTGTAATGCAGTCCAAATTAAATACGCAAGTAAAACTGTCTTCTTTCGAATAGTTTTAGCAGATGACCTAGTTAACATAATTTAACAAGATCAGCTGTGAGAAGTTAGTTTGGATTGTAAGTAATAGTTGCATAGGCAGTGAAAAGTGAAAACTGCTTCTGTTGTTTTTCTGGTGCATGACATGGATATGAATGGTTGTTTAGTCGTAAAAGGTTGGTTGACTATCAATTTAGAGTTGGTTGATTTGGAGTTAGATGGAATTGTAGGTTTGTATCCAGTTCTAGGTAACACTGATTGTCACGTTGGTTTTATAAGCTTGCTCTGCTTGTACTTTTTTCTTGCCTATTGTTGATAGTGGGTTATTTTGTAGGTGGATATTTGTTTCAACAGATAAACCCATAAAACACAAATAGGAGGATATTAATTTCAATATAAAAATAAAATAAAAACTCTGATTTTGTTTTTTAGTAGAAATAGAGGGTATATGTCTCAATGGTATGGTAGTTCGTAATTCTTCGTTTTACATTTCACAAATTGTGTTGAAAGAAATAGTATATCTAAACCATCTTGTGTTTAATGGGACTGCAAGAGTGAAAGATGAAGACACTCCGGAATTCTAATTTTGCTTCTCTTGCTTAGAACTCAGTATATGTGTGTGTGGTTCTGCTTTCTGTTGCCTGTTCTTTTAGTAGCTCTATTCTTATAGCGCCAACGTGTGCATTGTTTTAAGTTTGGCTGAGAACCTCTAGACCTATAGCTTTTAGCATGAATTGGAGTGGAAATCGGCATTCCATTTGCCTTTGTAGGTTCAAATTCTTATTTCATCATACCTGCATTATATTTCCAGCCTGGTTGGGACCTCAGACACTGTAGACTAAGCATGAGTTGAACAGAAACCAACAGTTCCACTTGCCTTCTAGGTTCAAATTCCTGTTGATCCTGTTCTACACCCCCCTCAACCCCCAAACCCAAGATATGTGAAGGAGCTGAAGTTAATTGGTGACCTGCTGGAAGCACTTCTTGATTCGGAGACTGAGGGAGGCTAAATTTGTTCATTGAGTTCCTTGAGACACATAATGCACCTTCAAAGAATTAGCTTGAAAGTGCTCCAAGTCTTGTGTCATGCCTCATTGGCAAGGCACAGACCCTGCAGTCTGCAAGGTCATTTAGTATCAATACATAATTAGCTTGTATTCCTAGAAAACACCTATTCCTTCTACCTCAAATCAGAACATCTGGAGCCCAAATATCACTCTCTTTGTCGAACCATCTTCACTTGCTTTGTTGGGTAGGGTAACTCATTTACAAAAGTCGACTGCTATCAACTGCATTTTGTTCTATTCTTGATCTCTTGCATCCTCCATCTTGCAAAGTTGATTCTTTGTTGCGTGTTGATAAATCCTCTTTATTTGTATCTTGTTCTTGTGTTATAATCTTCCCCATGTTGAATGCACTGGTATTGTATTTGACTCTGCTCTCTAGTCTTTCTATATGAATGGTTCGTCTTGAACTGGTTCTTTCAGTTGCTTATTCTCGTCTTTTTTTCATTCTTTCTATGGGATAGATAAACAACATTTTTTGAACCCATCAAGATACAAAAACCTCTCAACTGAAGTAATTCTGTTGTGTCCTACTAGTAGAAATTGTAACATTTTGCTAAAATAGCATCATAACCTTATTAGAGGTACTTGAATGGTTGATTTGTTAATGAAGGTTTATTTGAGATATCTAGAATCTTTTCACTTATAAACAAAAGAACAGTAAAGGAGAATAAGAATCACATTTCTCCTTTTTTGATAGTTCCAATCAGGGGCGGAGCTAGAGGGACAAAAGAGTTATATCCGAACCCTGTTTTTCCAAAAATTATGCTACATATACAAAGATTAAATTGTTTCTCAAAGTAAATATATATAGTAGATGTTCAACTTTTTTGGTGAAAATTCTACATGTCGAATGAAACTCATCTTCGTTCAGAATCACAATCGACCCGTTTAGTAGTAGTGAGATTGTCACTCCGTCACCACCAAAATATAGTTTGGTAGTAGTGAAATAACGTTTTGGGGGAAATATTAAAATTTCACGTACAAGTAACATATTTATGTAATATTCAAAATCTTAAATATGATTGGTAATGACACAAAATATACAGTGTTTAAATAGAAATTTGTCATGGTTGACAACAAACAATGACATATGATGCAGCTCTTTTGTTGTTAAATGGATCGATAGTATCATTGAAAGAGAAAATACAACGTCTTTAATAATAATATTCATGGTATAAATAATCTATTACACGGTTACATGAAAATTCATAATTATCGAGTAACCCAACTCTCTCAACTTGTTTAAGGAATCATAACGAAAAATGTAAAAAATATATTTAAAAAGATATTTTACAAGAGTATATTCCTTTTCGCGCCTTAAAAAGTGTTTTTTTCTTTCAAATCTTTGTCTTTAAATAAAATATAAGCAGTGTAAGTCACGTGAGATGTGTTATGTGCTAGCGAGAGATAATGATTAAGTATCTGAAAATAGAATGAGAAGTGCACGAGAATAGAATGAGATGTTACCAGTTTTTTAGTTAAAAAACTTGTAAATCAGAAATGGTGTAGACACAAAGATATATGATATTAAGTGACATTCATATCAATTATCTTTTTGTTACCGTCATGGAGAGTACAAGTATATATGCAATAAATTCTTTTATTGATTTATTTATTTCACATTATTAGCAATGTAATTTTAAAAATGAATATAACAATCAAGTTCTGATTGATGTATACACAATGCATATATGCTCCACTTATTTCTATTTTAAATTGTAAATTTAAAAGCAAAAAAAATTATCACTTGATTTTATTATTTTCCCCTTAAAGAGTGTAATTTTATTAAAATAGGTTAGTCTACTGAAATGTCATTTCAAATAGCTTGAATAAAATTAGACCATCCATTTTAACTCTCCTAATCGTTAGATTATTCTTTTTATCTAATTTCAAAATTTTAAAAATATTTACGTAATTAGTCAATTAAATAATAAGATAATTGCTCACTAAATAAACTTAAATAATGAAAATGCGTAACTCTCCAAAAAAAAGAATCAACATTCATTTAAATTTAATAAGTTTCATGATGAACCTATCATTAAAGTTGGCAATAAAAAAGTTGCACTAGCCCAAAATATATATTTTTAAATTTTTTCCATATGTTCTTATTTATTATATTAGTTTAAAAAATGAGTCACAATTATTATTATTAATTTATTGTCCAAATTTTTCATATTCTTTATTATTTTTTTAAATCTAATTTTTATTGTCACAATTAGTTAAAAAATAATAATAAATATGAAAAAAATTCAATGTAATTTTTGTTGTCACAATGTAAAAATTTGGATAATAAAGAATAAAATTGATATTTATTGTCACAATTAGTAGAGTAATTAATATTTCGTAAAAAAATTACATTAAATCTTTTTTAATAATAAAGAATATAAAAAATTAGTCCAAATTGTTTATATAAAGTACAATAAATTAAAAAATAATTAGTCCATCTTTTTCATATTCTTGATTATTTTTTAATTTATTGTCCAATTTTCTTCCATATGTTCTTATTTATTATATTAGTTTAATAATATAACTTCTACTTTCTTTTTTAAATTTAGAATTACACTTTCTATGCTCTTCATATGAAAGTTTTGTGTAAATATATATAAAAAAGTTTAGGCTATTCATTTTATCAATTACGTACACTAATTGATATGCTCATATTTTAGAGTAATAATTTTAAAAAATTTAAAATATAAGTAAGAGAAATTGCATGAACTCTAAATTTATATAGTTAAATAAATTTATAAAATTTAATAGTATTATATAACGAAAAATATTAGCAAAATAACATAAATAATTTAAAACACATAACAATGTACAAAAATTTGGCTCATGAAGAAATACGTCGCCATATTGTTCCAAGGAAAATCATAATTTTCTTTTTATTTTTCTTGAAACTAATTTAATTTTATTAGTTTTTTCTTTTATTGTTTTTTTCTGTTTGATTTTTTCATATATACATTTTAGTATTGCAATTTCTTAAGTTTTTATATAAATTAATATAAAAAAGTATAACCGCACATAGCACGATTTAATCAACTAGTTAACAATAAACATTAAAATAATAGTAGCACATTTTATTGTGTATATATCATGAACCAATCAAGAATTGACAAGACAACTATTTTATTATTTCATAAGCGTTATGATTAATTAACTTTCTTGCCCAAAAATTATATGTATGATGCATTTTTCCTCTTTCTTCATTACAATCAAGTCATTTAACAAAAATGTGGAGCATATGCATTGTTTAAATATCAATCAAAACTTGATTGTGATATTCATATTTCAAATTACATTGCTAAGAACGTGAAATAAATAAATTAATAAAAGAATTTATGGTATATGTCTATTTGTTTTCTCCTTGAACTAGTACAAATAGATCATCGATATGAATGTCACTTAAGATCATATATTATTTTATCTTTACTATTTTTGGTTTGCAAGTTTTTTTTTAATAAAAAAACGGTAACATCTCATTCTATTCTCGTGCACTTCTCATTCTATTCTCGTGCACTTTGACTATATTTTCAGTTACTTAATGATTATCTTTCGCTAGCACAAAACTCCCTCCACGTGACTTACATCGCTTATTTCATTTTTTAACCAGGTAGTTTTAAACACAAAAAAAACTCATGATTCACTTATCACAATCTATAAGTCGCTATTTAATTTTTTTTATCAACTTTAAATTATAAATCTGTCTCAATATAGAACTATCTGACACACAAGTTGATCAATAAAAAACAACATATACTCAACGATAAAAATTGATTCGTAAGTAAATTGGCCTAGGCATAATCCAAAAAATAAAATAAAATAGGGTAAGGATAAACAAGAAAAGCCCATAAGTATACATAGGTTCTTCACTAAAACTTTGAAAGGATGAAGTGTTTGTTGCATCATTCATGGTATTAAAAACCATGGAAGAAATAGTTGAGCTTTATTATTATTATTATTATTATTATTATTATTATTATTATTATTATTATTATTATTATTATTATTAACATAAAACCAATTTTGTCCTTATCATTATTTTTTGTAATTCAAAAAAACCTTTTCACACCTATATATTAACAATCCAAAAAACTCAAACTTCTTAAAAATTTTGTTACTTCTTCCCAAAACGGCAAAACCAGCCGCTTCCCCTTTTCCTTTATATATCCTTCTTTCTTTGTTTGTTTATTTTTCTATATCAAGAAAATAAGGTACTTAGATTATATTTTTTTTTCTCTTTGTATATTTTTTTTTGATATATGGTTTATATGCAAAAATTGGAATGTATATGTTTCTAATTAAGGGAAAAATATATTTGATTTTAGTTTCCTTTTCATTAAAATTTTCTTTTGCAGTGTTTGAAGAAAGATGGATGATTTTCATAAACGTCTAGCTAGTTTGAAGAGTGTTCTGACATGTGGAATTTGCAAAAAGTTATGTAAAGATGTCACAATTATTGAAGAATGTTGTCATAGATGTAAGAAAAATTTAATTTTCATTTTTGGGGTTCATTTTTTTTCATTTGAGTGATGTTAATAATTAATTATTTGCATTTGTGATTTCATTATCTTGATGTTCAGATTTTCTTTGTTATGTTCTTTTCATTGTTTTTCATTATTCTCATTGAAGCGGAGTTATTGAGATAATTTTTGCGGTCAATAGGTTTAACCCAACTTTGTGAGAGTAGTGGTGTGTGTTGTTGTTGTTGTTGTGGTGATGTTATTTGTGATTTCTTGATCTTGATGTTTAGATTTTCTTTGTTATATTCTTTTCATTGTTTTTTATTATTTTTATTGAAGCGGATTTATCGAGATAATCTGTTTATCTCCGCGGTCGGTAGACTTAAATCATACTTTGTGAGAATAATGGTGTGTGTTGTTGTTGTTGTTGTTATTTATGATTTCATAATCTTGATGTTCAGATTTTTTTTGTGATGTTAATTTCATTGTTTTTTATTATTCTTATTAAAGCGGAGTTATCGAGATAATTTTGTTAAATCCTACTTTGTGAGAGTAATAGTGTTTGTTGTTGTAATTTTTTGGATTGTTAATTTAAAATTTTAATTTCAATGATTTTGATAAATTATTTGTTCTTGTCATTTCAAGATCTTGAATTATTTTTTTCGTTCTTTCCAATGTGTTTTCTTAAAAAGATAAATTTAAAGTAATTTTTTTAGGGTTCATTTTTATTTGAGTGATGTTCATGAATTATTTGTACTTATTTTATAATCTTGAATATTTTATTTTCTTAGTTACACCTTTTTTGATATTATTTTTATTTTCACAGAGACAGAGTTATCGAAACAATTTTTCTATCTTTGCATATCATCAAACACTATTTTGTGAGACTATCGGTGTATGTAGTTGTGGTTTTTTGTTTTTTCTTTAAAAAAAAAGTTCTGTGATTTATATATTATGGGTTCTTGAATTTTTTATTTTTACTTTTTTTTTCGTTCTTTTCGATGTTTTTTTTTAAAAAAAAAAGATTAATTGAAATGTAGTTTTTGGGGTTCATTTTCTATTTGAGTAATATCGATAAAAAAAAAATTATTTTCTATTTGAGTAATATTGATAAATTATTTGTATTTTTATTTCATGATCTTGAAATTTTTAAATATTTTTAATATTTATTTTCATTATTTTTGTTTTTAATTTAAAATTTGAATTTATGTCTTTGGGTATTTCTTTTTTTATATTAGAGATTTTGATAAATCATTTGTTCTTGTGAATAAACGATTTTTAATTTTATTTTATTTTTTTATAATCGTTCTTTCCAAGGATTTCCAATAGTATTTGTGTCATTTTCAAGGTTTATGTGATCTAGGTCTTTTATACATGATCTTAGTACATATCATGTTTCTTCATTTATACAACTTATTTTTTAACTTTCTTGTATGATCAATTTGTTGCAATATGGTTCAACATTTCTTTTTGTTTCTTGTCACTCTTTATTTTTAATTCATTATATGTCAATTTTTTTTTAAAATTTTTATGAGGTTTTCTATGAAATTTGATTAATTTATTTTAAATATTTTTTTAACAGTCTGCAAAAAATGCATTACAAATAAGATATCAGAAGAGAAATGGAATGCTTGTCCTGAATGCAATATGAATTTAGGCGTTGCTCCTTTGCATAAACTCAGGTATATATTATTCGCAGCTTTAAATATTTTGAATTATTAATTACAGTGATGCATATCTTTTTTCTCGTAGCTTCAAATAAGTAAGTTTTATTGAAAAAACGTGAAAATCGTATAACATAAAAGTGGAACGGAGAGAATTATATACTTCTTTTGTCCCATTTTATTATGATTGTGTTACTATTTTGGGAGTTATATAATATTTTCTTTGACTATAATTTTCTCTCAAAAAATAAAAATATCAAATAGTTTGAATCATTCACTATATTGACTTGCCATATGTTTTGTGTAATTACCAAATATTTAATTACTGTACCCAAATTTTTAGTCAAATTAAGTATTTTGACTTTCTTGTGTTGCCCATAGGCACCTGTTGCAGCATTAGATGGTGTTGCTTATACTCCTTCAGTTCTATTTTTATGTTAAAAGTGTTATTATTTGAGGAGTCAAAAAAATTTCACAAAATATATTTTGATTCATTAACTATATTGCTTTGGAGTACTTTTCGTGTAGTTTATATATATGTGCGTAAAATATAAATATTGATATAACCTTATAATACTTAATTTTACAGGCCTGATCACCAACTGCAAGTGATAAGAGACATATTCTCTAGTAAAAGAAGAGAATTAATTGAGCTTGGATTGATAGAAAAATTCAAAAAAGACGAACCCAAAAAATTAGCTCGTGAGGATATTGATCTTAATTATAGTGCCGAAATGCTCATTGATCCATCGCCTCCTCCTGCTCCTGCTCCTGCTCCTGTTGTGATTGCTACAAGCTCAAGAAGAAAGGAGAAATTGATTTCTTCCATAGTAAATACTACACCGCTTGTGGATGATCAAGTTTCAAATCAGAACAACGTTTCGAGTAGTAATACTGGAAGGGGAAGGGGAAGGGGAAGAGGCAGGGGAAGAGGAAGAGGAAGAGGAAGAAGAAGAGATAGTCCACAAAATAATGTTAATGATGTTGATCCGAATAATGGAGATACATATCCAAGAAGTTTAATCATTCCTCTTCTTTCGAGCAAAGATACTCAACATAAACAACAGGTACAATTGATCTACTTTATGTTTTAGTCATGGCGAATCATATAGTTGACCTTAGTAATAGTTGTTGTTATGTAGAAAAACAATTATTTGTTTGGGACACACGCACTAAAATGAAAAATACAATGATATAATCAGATAAAGGGAACTGATCAGCCAGAAAGTTCAAGCATTCCTTTTCTTCCGGGCAAAGCCACTCAACTTAAACAACAGGTATGAATTAGTCATATGCTAAGTTGTTACTTTCTATAACATTGTACTTGAGTTGGATTGTTCTAAAATAAATTATATTTTTGAAGAATCTGACACACATTCATTGACATTTTTTAAAAAGTCTAAATATCATAGGTTGATCGTATATTAGTATTAGGTAATTAATAATTTCTTGTCTAGTCAATAAAGAGTTTGAACCACTAGTTAATGTTCAAGGTGAAAGTAATTGATTTGGTTGGAATTCGAGCCAAATCTAGGTTGGATTCTATGAGTTCAACTGATACAATACTTTTATTCAAATTATGTACATATGTGGATCACACTCATTCTCAACATAGGTATATATAAGTTCTAAACATTTTGTTGACCGTTGGACCAAGATCGATGAGGCAGATCTATCCTCATCTAATTAAGGGAGTCAATTGACAACTCGTAACAAAATATTACACTATATATATATATATATATATACTATATGTTGAATTCTTTGACTTGTTCGTTTAATTTTTTTCTAAATACTTTGAATCTTCTTAGTGAATAAAAAGTGTAGTAACTCTTGTGATCACTTGTTGAAGGTTGAGAGTATTGCTTATGCAACTGAGTCCTCAAAGAAAAACAAAAGTATTAGACCATTGGATGAAATGAATGACTTGTGGGAACCATTGAACAACTTGATAACAAAAGGTGAAGAGCCAGTTCCAAAGTTCATCAGTAGTACTCCAATAATCAATCTAGAAGATTATGAAAATGAGGACGACAATGATGATGATCAAGAAGACGATGAGTATGTGCCTTCCCCAAAAGTTAAGGAACAAAGAGTTAGACAACAAAATGTTGTTAAAAAACTAGATGTTGTTCAAGCTACAGAAGCACCATCAAGTAGCAATAATAATAATAATGATAAAGGAAAGGGGAAAAAGGGGAGACGTGGTAGAAAGAAAAAAGAAACAAATAATCCTCCTCTCCCTCCTCCTCCTGTTAGCGGTGGTGGTGATGATAATGATGATGGTGGTGGTGGAACAAATCTTAACGTGGCACAAGTTCAAGTTGCTATTGAGACAGAAGGAGGTACAATCAGTGGAATTACAAGAGTAGTTAATGAAAGAGTACATCCCATTTGGCTCACTTTGGTTGCATGCGATAAACAGTGAGTTTAACTTTCAATTTTATGTATTCTTCTTCTCTGTATTTCGATTTATGTGAAAATATTTGACTAGATATGAATATTCCAGGACATGTCCTTTACCCTTGCCACAAATTTCTTCCCGCTACATAAAGATCAAGTAAGTCTTTAATTACATTTAAATATCTCCAAAAATATTATGTCATGTCTATAGCTATTCTTGAAGTTCTAGATGGAGAATAACACTGAACATATCTTACTACTATATAAGAAGTGTTGCTCATTCATTTTTTTACTAAAAACTGTAGTAGCCATTTTGGAATGCATAGAGGTAATTTTTTTTTTGTTTGTTTGGATTCTCTCTCAAAGGAAGGGACGCCTTAACATTATTGGTAAAGTTTTTGCAATTTGATTAGGATATCACAACTTTGAGCTATAGAAACAACTCCTTATAGAAATGCCGAATAAAACTGTGTATAATGAACCCTAATGGTTTGGCCCTTTCTTGGACTTTGTATAGCGAGAACTTAATGGAAGTGTAACCCCCCCCCACCCCACCCCCGGATTTTGTATTTTCTTTCATACTATACACCATCTTTTTACTTTCCAAAATACCTGTTAACTTCAATGAACATGTTATACTTCTTTTCTGGTTAAATAGGGATGTGAACAAGCCGTCTTCCTACATAAAGAAGTACCTTGCACACAAATTGAGTCTCCAGAGTGAAGACGAGGTAATTAACTACTTATCATCTACCTTTTGCTTGACACCTGATTATAAATTTAAATCGTAATAATTTATCTTGTAGGTGGAAATTCACATGTTAGGAATGCAAATTCAACCTACTTTTCCTCTCAAAAATCTAGCAGAATTGTGGTTACGTGTAGCACCTAACTCTGGAAAAAATTTAGCAAAAGTTGGAGCTTCTGCCGAAGAATTTGTCATGGTTTTGAACTATTGTCGATCACACCCATAATTGAATTTGTGTATTAAAAATGTACAATATTTCAGTTTCTCCTTTTGCTTAAACATTCAAATTTTACAAGGAGAAAACTTCTTGTTGCATGTTGTTAATTACCTTTTATTATATGTCTTTTGTAAACTCGATTAGACGCTTTTGAGTTACTTGTTTTGCACCTTAGCTACCAATGGTTTATCAAGAATTGTATGTGTGTGTTTTTATATATAATTAAGTCTAAATTTAGTATACAAAATGTTGATAAATTGATCTATTTACTTGTAGCTAGTAGAAATTGAAACATTTTGGATGATTCATTTGTACATGAATGTTCATTTGAGATATATTTTCACTCAAACAAAAAACCAGTAAATAAAGGAGAATAAGAATCTTATTTCTTCTTTTGTGTTTTTTTGCAAACATTATGCTTAATATACAAATGTTATACATATGTTATGCTTGTGTGTGTGGAACTACCTCTTTCTGCAATAATGATCTATCCCGTCGATCGCACCCACGAACTATCCATTCCAATCTGTCTTTGCCTAGCAAGATATAACTAGTTATTCCTTCGCTTGCCTATCTCAATAGGAATATTTTTTCTTCAAAAATCTTTATAAAACCATCTATATGCACCTTAGGAATTGTCCTTATATCCTCACCATATTCCACGTCGTTTTGTTAGCATTTAGGGGTCACTAAACATCAATTATGCATTGGACATTTAACCCTATGGAACCCTCTATAGGGAGTAGGGAGAGATGTACGTGAAATGTCACCCCTTTTGCACATACAATGGACATTTAAAAGACATTTTAGATGAATTATTCATTTTTTCAGTTTTTCATGTATGTTAGTCCATCAATAATTCGTGATATACCTTATGAACTTTTCTTTTACAAAACATTTACAGAACCCTCCATAGGGAGTTGGGGGAGCAGTAAGTGAAGCTCTTTTATTTTCTCACCATTTTTGCATATATTTTGGGCATTTTGGAGCTATTTTATTGGAATTAAGTAATTTTCTCAGATTTTCATGTGTGTTAGCCCGTAAATATATAATGTCATAGCCCGCTAGTGATTTGTCCGCTTTAGGCCTAGACTTGCATGAGTGTAAATTGTCTCACCAGTTTATAAGGTCTGCATACTTATATATCCAACATCTCTCATGTGTTTTTCCGATGTGACACTTTTTATCCTTAGATTGGGTGTGACATATACCCTATTTTTGGACTCAGCCTTCTTGTTGAGGTTCGCCCCACCACATGGGATTGTTTTAGACTCGGCACTAAGGTTTTCCCTATCTTACCAAAATTTTCTTAAACTCAGTTAAACTCTAGCCCACTTCAACAAGGCTGACACAAAAGTAATTTTGATACCATTTGTAACAACCCTACTCGCTAGTGATATTGTCCATTTTCGGCCAAAATATTTTGGATTGGGTAAATTGGGCCTAAACTTTAAAAGACGGAGGCAAAATTGGGCCTAAATTTAAAGAGGGATGAAGGGTAATTTGGCCTAAACTAAAGAAGGATATGGGTTGTAATTTATTTTGGGTCAATGGGCATTTGTTGAATTAGTTTGGATTGGGCTATCAAATTATAATTAGGAAAAATTAGTAAACTAGTCACAATTCCTAACTTAATTAGTAAAAATATCTACACTTTAAAATATTTATTTAAAATGTCAAAATGTCAATATTTTAAAAATAATTTGTATCATAATACTATTATTTTTCTTTCCTTTTATTTCTCAAAACAGTCCAACATTAAATATATTCACTATCCATTTAGACTTCTTCTAGTCTTTAATACCATTAAATTTATTTTCATGTATAAGATTTTCAAAAAAAAAATCTCTTTTATCATTTTCACCATTATTCTCTCTCATTGTTGAAGAAGAACTAATTATTCAAGTTCATACCAATTTGATCAATCTATCGATTAATTCAAGAAATTTCTCAATAAATAAAGGTATTTTCGAAATCATCATTTATTTTGCGAGATTTCATGAGATTTTGTTTTCGAAATAAAAAATTATGTTGAATTTTGGATTGTATGTATTACAGATTTTTAGTCATTTTTTTGATTTTTATATGAGTTTGTTAACATACTCATCAAATATTTATGCATTTTAAAATTTTAGTATTTGAAACATTATTTTTTATGATTTTGTTTTCATATTTGGGATTTAATAGATTGTAATTTGTAGTAATCCACATAAGCATTCATACAAGATATTTTGTTTGATTTTTTTTTGTATATTCATATTTAATAATTTCGAATTTTGCTTATAGGGTTATTAATTCACAAATAAACATAGATTCAGATTTGAATTTGGTGAAAAGAATTGGAAAAAGGAACATAGCAGACGAGGAAGAAAGAGAGAGTCAAAGAAGAAGGTTGCAAAATTGTATTCATATCAAAATAATATTCATATTAATTTTTGTTTGTCAATTATTTATCTTTTACTAATCATTTGTATTTTTATTAAGAACATTGTATTTCTTTTTTATTTGTAGTCATTCAAATATGTATCATGAATTTGTATTTCTTAAGCATAAATGTATCCTATTTTTTAACAGTCAATTTGTATTTTTTTGGAATACTGTATTCTGATTATATCATTTTCACTATGTATGCTATCTCATATGAATTTGTATTTCTTAAACATATGTGTATCCTGTTTTTCAACAGTTAATTTGTATTTTTTTTAGAATATTGTATCCTGATTATATTATTTTACTATGTATGCTATCTGTTTTCCAGAATCTTGTATTCTTATTTCTTTCACAGTCAATTTGTATTTATTTTTTTAGAATATTATATCCTTCCTCAATAGATTTATTATTTCCACCAAGTATGTTATTTTCCCCCCAAAATCTTGTACCCTTTCATAAATCATATTCATATATATATTGAGATACGTGTATATATATATATGGCAATCAAGTAATATAATTTTGATCACCGAAATACAATTTGTAGTTTCAAAAAAAAAAAAATTGAATTTGAATGGTAAAGTGAGCACATAAAATGTGAAAAATATTGATATACAATTATAATTAAAATATAACAAAGGAAAGTTGATCTAATAGAATGAAAAAAGATTTTTTTTTGAAATTGTAAAATGATGAGAATTTTAAGTGATATATTCCTTTTCTAAAAAATATTATCTCACTTTTTCATCATACTATTTATTTATATTTCTATATATTATTATACAATATTCTAAATAAAAACTAGAATAAATAAAAATATAAATAAAATACATATTAAAATGAATACGGAATACAAGATTTTTGAAGAAACAAATAAATACACATAAAAAAAATATATGAATACAAATATGTTTCTTAAATAACTATAGATTCATTTGGCATATTGGAATGAATACAAACTAATAAAAAAAAGGTTAAGATTCTGGATAAATAAAAAAATAAATTTTGAGTTTTATTTGAAAATGTAACTGATGAGAAAATTAAGTGATCTTTATCTTTTTTTGAAATATTCTCTCCCTTGATTTTCTCCCTTTGTTATTAAATAATTATATTCTTTAAATAAAAATAAATAATAAAAACATAAATAAGATACATAACAAATTAAAATTTTGACATTTTTACTAAATATTGAAAGTGTTGCTAATGAGCCCTCTTAAATGTTAAAATATTGACATTTTGAAAAATTTCCCTTATAATTATTTTGTGTTTCTTGGTTTATTTATGTACTTTTCCCTAGTAAAAATATGTTTTGGGCCTAATACATTCATAAAGGACATTAGCTATATAAGTCGGCCCATTAGTTAACCTAATCCTAAACCTTAACTCTGTCTATATAAACGATATTACGGGAATTTAAAAATCAATCGTCCTAAAAATGGCGAGAGTTATCTCTACAACACTAATGATTATTTGGTTGTGGAACTAGGAATTCTTCTGGTCAAGTGAGGATTCATGATAACTAGTGATTCAAGTTGTGATTGTTGTAGACATTCCACCTAAGCTAACGAGAACTATTGTAAGTCTCAAAACTAGCATTTAATCGTTATATTACAAGTGTATAATTGTTAATTGATATATGAGAGACAAGGTTTAAATTATTCTAATGAAGTATTTAAAAGGATATTTTATTAATTGTAAAGAGCAAGGAAAATGCAATTTTTTACCTTAGATTAAAACACTTATTCTATGCCTAAATCTTCGTCTTAAATGAAGTTATAATATAACAATATAAAAGAGGTAAAAAAATATGTATAATTTGCATAAATCTCATAATGTTAATTATGAGCTAATTACATTATTTCCCTACTCTTTTTTTAAATTACAAAAATTTCTCAAAATTTATGAATTATGGATACACCACTGGACTTCCGGATACATAAACAGACATCTGAATAAATAAATAAATGAGGGATGTATCCAGAGGGGAGGGATGCATCCGAGAGGGAACAGAACATCCGGATACATTACTGGACTTTCAGATACATCAGTAGACATCCCGATACATAGGTGAGAGATGTATCAGAGAGGGGAATGATGTGTACGAGAGGGGATAGAGATGTATCAGCGAGAGGAAAGTGATGTATACTAGAGGGATTTTTGAAATTTTTAAAAATGGCTGGGAATTTTAGAATTATAATAAAATAAGATGTGTATTTAGATAATTTTTCAAAAAACATTAGACATCACATTATCATTATTCTAGACCCGATCCATCCAAGCCCTCTTTTTTAAAAATTTATCTCTTAGATTAATTCATTAAACATATCTTATATACATTAAGCATATATTTATTTGGTACTACTTTATCAGCATTTGGTACAATAAATTCAACTTTGTCATAAATTCACCATACATATAATCCTAAAATTTTCGGTCAAACTCACTTTCAATATAAATACGCTTGTATGAAGTTCTCTAGTTAAAGAATTTAATTCACTAAATTTCATTATGATACGTTTAAAATTGATGTGAATCATTATAAAATCTTTTTAACTGATAATGAATGTGACAATAAGAACTAACAATTTTCACTTGATAGACAATTATCATCAAAATGTGACAATAAGAACAAACAATTATTATATATTCATTTAATGGTGTAATTTAAGTTGTATATTTACTTTCGGTATATTTTTTAATTTTCATTAGTAAGCCAATTATGACTAGGGGTGGCAAACGGTTTGATTAGATCGGATTTGCATGGTTTAATATGGTTTGAGAAAAAATGGTTTGGATTACAATTCATCCAAATATAATATGGGCAAATATGGTTTGAGCAAAATGGTTTTAACCCATTTAAATAAATTTGTTTTTCAAAAACATAAATGTCCCCCTCCCCACATACCCCCTGTCCCCCCCCCCCTCCACCAACCTACCCCTACAAAAATTTTGTTTTCCAAAAACAAAAAAATCTGTTTTTCAAAAAAAAAGAAATGACCCCCTCCCCTCGGCCCCCTCCCCCCCACCTTCCACCAACTACCCCTATTTTTTTTTTATTTTGAAAAAAAAAAAATGTTTTTGCAAAAAAAAAAAAAAAATCCCCCCCCCCTTCTCCACCAACCTACCCCTAAAAAAATTTTGTTTTCCAAAAACAACAATATTTGTTTTCAAAAAAAATATATATAGTGTCCACATGGAAAGTTGTGATTGGTAGACATATGTAAAAATTCTTTTATTTATATTTTTATTTCACTTGTTATCAAAGTAATTTTAAAAATAACCACTTCATACTCGCTTATCACAATTTTGAGATCACTACATAAATCTATAAACTTCAAATGATAGATCTGTCTAGGATTACTCAATATATGTGTTGATAAAAATTAACATATATTCAATGAAAAAATTAAGTCGTAGGTAAGTTGATTTGTACACAACTCAACAAAATTAAAGGAAAAGGGTAAAACAAACAAGAAAAAGGAAAATCACATAGTATATGTATAGTATACATAGATCTTCTATGAATTTGAAAAGGGTAAAATTTATCATTCATGATATTAAAAACTATTGAATTAGAAATAGCTGAGTTTCACTATTATTATCATCTATATTAAAATAATTTTGTCCATATATTATTATTACTTTTTATAAGTCAAAAAAGACCCCTTCACACATATTAATTATTCAAATAATAATCCAAAAAAAATTCAATCTTCTTTAATTTTTTGTTTCTTTTTTTCTTTGTTCCTTTATATATACACTGAATCAAGAAAACAAGGTGATTTTTTGTGTTAGTTTTTCTCTTTGTAAGATTTTTCTAGTATATGATTTACATAAAAATAATGAAATGTATATGTTTATAATTAAGGAAAAATAATATTTGATTTGTTTTTTTTTTTTACAATGCAGGAAGGAAGATGGATGATTTTAGTAAACGGCAAGTTGGGATGAAGAGTGTTTTGACATGTGGAATTTGCAAAAAGCTATGCAAAGATGTCTCAATTATTGAAGAATGTTGTCATAGATGTAAGAAAATTTTAATCTTTTTAATTAATTTAATCTCTTTTTTTTATATATATTTGAGTAATGTTGATAAGTTATATGTTCTTGTGATTTCATGATTTTGAAGTTTAGACTTTCTTTGTTACATTTTTTTGATGTTTTTTTATTGCTTATTAAGCGGATTTATCGAAACAATCTTTCAATCTTTATCATCTGCGGTCGGTATCATTAAAACCTACTGTGTGACTACTGGTTTAGGTGGTTGTTGTAATTTTCTGGGTTTCTTTTAAAAACAAAATCGGTGATTTTAATAAATAATTTGTTTTTATCATTCCACAATCTTAACTTTTAGATACTTTTTCCGTTTCTTTTCAATATTTTTTAAAAAAGATTAATTTAGGTGTATTTTTTTGGGGGGTGGAGGTGGGGGGTCATTTTTTATATTTAATTGATGTTTGATAAATCATCTGAACATGTGATTTCATAATCTTGAATTTTTAAATTTTTTAGTTCTTTCCATTTATTTATTTACAAACTATATATATTTTGATTTTTTTTTCATTTTGGGGGTTTCTTTTTTTAATTTACTGATTTTGATAAATCATTTGTTCTGGTGCATTGAGTTGAACTTATCATGTTTCTTAATTAAACAACTTAGTTATTTATTAACTTTCTTGTATGATCAGTTTGTTGCATTTGGCTCTAGTCATTAACGCTACTTTATTTTTTTTTATTATGTGAGATTTTATTATTAAAAGACGTGAATTTTGTAATATAGTTCAATATTTATTCTTTTTTCTTTCTTATCACTTTTTATTTCTTAATTCATTATATATCATTTTAATGGAATTTCAACAGTTTGCAAGAATTGTATAATGGAAAAGGTAAAAGAAGAGAAATTGAAATTTTGTCCAGAATGCAATACAGAATTAGGTGCTGCCCCCTTGCAGAAAATTAGGTACATTATCCAATTTTGATTTTTTATGCAACTTTTAAATGTATTGAATTATTAATTATTGTGATTCATATATTAAAAAAAGTTACTTTTAATATGTAAAAAGAAAATATTTTAAAAGGCATGAAAATGGTATCACATAATGTGAAATCGAGAGAGTCATATAGTCCCTCGTCCTATTTTATGTGAAACTGTTACTATTTAGATAGTTAAATAATTTTTTTTCTTTGAGTAGAGTATTCACAATTTTTTTGAATAATTATTTATGTTGACTTACAATAATTATTTCCAAATATGTTTTGAAGAATTTGTACCCGAATCAATAGTGTAATCAAGTATTTTGACTGTCATATTTTGACTATAGGCTTAAATTGTAAAAATAAAAATGCACTTCTAATGCAACCCTAGATTATTTTTCTATATGTCTAAATATGATGATAAGAGTTCTCTTTATGTTTATGCGGATGAAAAATAACAAGTATTTGATAAAAACAAATTTAGGCCATTGTCCTATACACCACTCTTTTGATTTTGGCTTTATTTTCCATTTGGTTCATGTTATATGTATACATTAATTATACTCTCTCCATCCTATTATATGCTAGAGTGTTACTATTTGAGGAGTCAATTTGTTTTTCTGAAAAAATAAAGAAAGTATTTGATTTATTAGCTATGTTGATTTATTAGCTATGTTGATTTAGGGTACTTTTTGTGTATACATTTCATTTTTAAGAAAATGAAGAATTTATACCCAAATTCTTAGTCAAAGAAAGATATTTTAATCCTCGTACTTTTTATTCTTTCATATAATTTGAGACAAATAAAGTATATATTATAAGTAAAAATTTTAAATACAAAAACAAGATTTTGACTCTAGGTTATGTCAAACAAGTAGACAGCACTGTGATTCTGTTTCTTATATATAATGCCTAATTTTTAGGCTTGATCACCAAGTGCAAGGGATCAGAGACGTAGTGTCATGTTATATGAATACATTATTTGTACTCTCTCTATCCTATTATATGTTTAAGTTTTATTTAAGGAGTCAAATAATTTTTTTAAGAACATATTTTGATTCACTAGCTATGTTGATATGGGGTAATTTTTATGTATACATTTTTATTTTAAAAAATTCATACCCAAATTTTTAGTAAAAATGAGATGTTTTATTCCTCGTACTACATACCCTTTCACATAATTTAAGACGAATAGAGTACATATTATGATTAACTTTACAAATACAACTACATGATTGTGACTTTAGGTTATGTCGAACAAGTAGGCAGAACTATAATTTCGTCACATAATTTAAGACGAATAGAGTACATATTATGATTAACTTTGCAAATACAACTACATGATTGTGACTCTAGGTTATGTCGAACAAGTAGGCAGAACTATAATTCGTTTCTAGTATATATATGTGTGTGAAAAATAAGTATTAATATAACATTATATAATGCTTAATTTTCAGACCTGATCACCAAGTGCAAGGGATCAGAGACATGATTTCAAATAAAAGAAGAGAATTAATTAAGCGTGGACTAATCGAAAAGTCCAAAAAAGGCGAACTCAAAAAGTTAGCTCCTGAGGAGAGTGATCTTAATAAAATTCCTGCCATGCTCATGAATACTCTACCATCGCCTTCTCCTGCTGCTCCTCTTGTTGTTGGTACAAGTTCAAGGAGAAAAGAGAAACCAATCTCTTCCACTAAAAATGCTTCACCACTTGTTCATGATGATCAAGTTCTCAATCAACACAACACCTCGAGTAGGAGTACGGGAAGGGAAAGAGGTAGAGGTAGAGGTAGAGGTAGAGGTAGAGAAAGAGGAAGAGGAAGAGGAAGAAGAGGATTTTCGCAAAATGATGCTAGTGTTGATCCTTTTCAAGATCCATCTATATTTAACGATGTGGTTGATCTTAATAAGGGAAATACACATCCAGGAAGCTTAACTCAACATAACCAACAGGTAAATTTCAAATTTACTTTATGTTAATTAGTCAAAATTCTAACTCATTCGGGATTGAGGCGTGTACATTAGTAGTTGTTTTATGAATTTATTTTAATTATTTTTTTTTGAGAAAAACTATAATGAAAATGCAATTATAATTGATATAATTAGATAAAGGGAGATCAGCCAAGAAGTTCAAGTGCTCCTCTTCTTTCGGACAAAGCTATACAACTTAAACAAGAGGTACTTAATTAATTGATTTCACTTTATTTTTTAAGTAGTCATGTGATAAGTTGTATGTATTTTTCACTTTCGATGTTGCCCTATTCTCCAGAAGTACACTACTTTTGGCTTAATGGATTCATCTTTTTGCTTATATTATATACTAAATGTTGAATTCTTTGGCTTGTTCGCGTATCATTCTAAATACTTTGAATATCGCTAGTGAATGAAAAGTGTACTAACTCTTGTAATGACTTGTTGAAGGTTGGGAGTAGTGTTTATGTTGATGAGTCATCAAAGAATGATAGCATCTCCAACAAAAACCTAAGTATTGAACCATTGGATAGGGTGAATGATTTATCCAAGGCTAGAGCAGTAAATAAAGATCATCATATTTGGTTCACTTTGGTTGCATGTGATAAGCAGTGAGTTTAATTCTATGACTTTCAATTTTATGTATTACTTTCTCTATATTATTTTGATTTACGTGACAGTATTTAACTAGATATGATTGTTTCAGGGAAGGTCCTTCACCCTTACCACAGATTTCTTCCCGCTACATAAAGATAAAGTAAGTCTTTAATTATATTTGAACATATATTTACATAAAATATCATGTCCTACCTATATATATTCTTGAAGTTCTAGATATATATGAAATGTTGCTCATTCATTTTTTATCAAACTGTAGTAGCCATTGTGGCATGCATAAATCAATTTGGTAGAGGTAATTTATATTTTTTTCTTTTTGTATGAATCTCTCTCAAAATAAAGGAAAGCTAGCAATGACAAAACTAGTAAAGTTATTGCAATGTGATTAGGATATCATAAGTTTGAACTGTGAAAAACAGTCTCTTATAGAAATGCAGGATAAGACTGTGTATAATGAACCCTAATGGTCTGGCCCTTTCCTGGACTTTGTATAGCGAGATCTTAATGGAAGTGCGCCCCCCCCCCCCCTCCTCCTCCCTTTTCTATGTAATTGCAATTTTGTATTTTCTTTTATACTATATACATATTTTTACTTCCCAAATACCTCTTAATTTTAATTAATATGTTATACTTTTTTTCTGGTTAAATAGGGATGTGAACAAGCCATCTTCCTACCTAAAGAAGTACCTTGCACAAAAATTGAGTCTTCAAAGCGAAGACGAGGTAATTATATACTTATATCGTCATTCAATACTTACTCTGGTATCTTCTACATGACACATGGTATTCTGAATTTCTAATCCTAATAATTTGAAATGTAGGTGGAGCTTCGCATGTTAGGAATGTTGATTCGTCCTGAATTGCCTCTCAAACATCTAGAAAAATTGTGGTTACGTGTAGCACCTCACTCTGCAAAAAGTTCAGTAACAGTTGGAGCTTCTGCTGAAGAATTTGTGATGGTTTTGAAATATTCTCGGTCACACCCAAAATTGAATTAGTATATTAAATATGCAGTTTCTACTTTGCTTAGACATTAAAATTTTACAGGGAGAAAACTTCTTGTTGCATGTTGTTGAACACCTTTAAATTTTGTGTATCTGTATTTTTATAAACTCGATTAGACGTTTTTGAATTACTTGTTTTGCACTCTAGTTATCAGTTTTTTATTAAGAATTCATTGATAAACTTCTATAACAGGAATTAGAATTTCCAAATATCGTTTTTCACTTTGAAAACAAAAATTAATACTTTTTCGATCTTCACAATGAAACATGGTCAAACGTCTTATTTTATGAGTTATGGATCACATATTTTTCTTGTCTATTGTGCTATGAATATATTACTTGTATTGAGTTTGGAGAAAAAATATTTTTTTCTATCAAACCAGTAAGTTAAGGGATGGCTCCCCCATGCATCTATACGATAGGGGTGGCAATTGGACGGTTGGGTCATAATTGGCGGGTCAAACGGGTCAAAATCCAACCCAACCCAAATTTTTTTGGGTCAAAACTGATCAAACCCTTCTACTCATCACGTTGCCAACTAAACCCTTAAACCCATCAGAACACAACATGTGAAGCCCTTTTCTCCCGGCTCAACTAAGTAGGAAGGTTCAATTTAGACTACATCTCAACCAAATTTTAATAGATTAAAATGAGCTGAGCCCAAACTTAAACAGGTTGAATTAGGGGTGTGCATTTAGTTTTTCGATTCGGTTTTATACTATTCGGTTTGGGTTTTCGGTTTTTAATATTTAAGAAGTGTAACCCAATCCGAATCAAAATAAATTTGGTTTGGTTTGATTTGGTTTTTCTCTTTTTGGTTTGGTTTTTTTTCGATTTGGTTAATCGGTTATATATATAAACTATTGAATTTCTTAGATATACTTTTTACTATAAATCACAAGTAAAACATAAAACACAATACATAAAAGTATATCAATTATAGATGTCAAAATATAAGAAAATAAACTAAATCATAATAAAAATAACTAAAAAGGGACAAAAGTGCTTAACTCCAACTTAATTTTAAACATATATATACATATATATATATATATATATATATATATATATATATATATATATATATATATATATATATATATATATATATATATATATATATATATATATAATATAATTTGGTTTTTTCTGTTTTCATTTTTCTAAATCCAAAACCAAACCAAAAAAACAAACAAATTAAATTATAAATCCAAAACCAATCCAAATTAGAATTTGATTTGATTTGATTTGGTTTGATTTTTCGATTTAATCCAAATAGTGCACACCCCTAGGTTGAACCGATTGAGTTTTATTTTGTCACCCTTAATATAATCTGGTGAAATGAAAAAGGAAATTGTACTAACCAGTTGAGTAAACCCAAGTGAACCTCCAAATAAGCTCAGATTGATGAGCTTGTTCTTCAAGTAGAGACATAGAAGACTTAGCTTGTTTTTCAAAAAGAGAGAATTAAAATGAAATATCCGAACTATCCCTTTTAGCAGTGAACTCTCTGTTAATTTTTTTTTGAATCTGTTAGTTGAAGGATCAAAATCACTCACTTGATATAATTGAAGGTTAATAGATTACACAAGGACTAAAATAAGAATGTAGCCTAAATACAGAAACTAAAAAATACCGTTTTCCCTTATTATTATTATTATTATTATTATTATTATTATTATTATTATTATTGCATTTAATGGTTGTAATTGACAGCTATAAAGTCTTCAATAGAATTTATAGATTACACAGTATAAAAAGACCATATTAGAGAGTCATGAACATAAATCTTTGGGTGAAGTTGACCCGGGCAGGTCAATGCCTTTAAAAATGAGGCGTTCATTTTAGGCTCTCAAATTTGAGGATTCTGACTTTTTCTTTAGTAATAGTAAAATTATCATAAGTATTTTTTAATAAAAGAAAAATTGTATTGTGACTTCTATTTTATTTATCTTTTTTAGTTCGTTTCGCAACATTTAAGAATGTTTCTTTCATTTTTATCAATGTTTAAATTGAACTTCCATATAAAATATTTAATATCACAAAATTCAAAAATGTTTTGATATATATGATAGAATTCAATTATTCTATGTATGTTCACATTTGTTGTAGTTTGGATTGGTTGCCTATGACAATTCATCAAGATCATATATATTTAAATTTTGTTATTCAAACAAAATGGAAAAACAAACGTTGCTCCTAACAAAGCCAATATAAGTAAATTAGTTATATGTGTTTTGTTTCAAATTATAAAGAACGATGTTACCAACTTAGATATATAAAATGTGTGCTTAAAGTCATTTAAGATTTATAATAATAATAAAAATAACATATTTCGTATAATTTCAGAAGTACAAAAGAGAATTGCATTAATTTCACGATCTTTATTATAGTATTCTTGTGTCTTTATTGCACGGTGAAATATGTTAGCATTAACATACTCTGTCAATTAGCATTAACATACTCCGTCAACTAATTCCATTAGGAATAGCAAAACCACATGTTTTGGAGAGATGACTCATTTTCTGTTTAAGAAAATGATTTTAATTAGTTCATCTGGGAAAGTAGCAAAATTCAATCTAAGGTATTACCTAAAGAAGAAAAATGTAGAACTAACAATATGTAAAAAGGGTAATATAGAATTCAATTATTCTATGTATGTTCACATTTTTATTTAAAAAATCATATATAGCCACGACAGATTTTTTGGTATGTCTGAAATTAGGGTTGACAAAATCAAATTTCAAACAAATTATCTGAAGTTCCACGAGTGACACATGAGTGTCTTTACATAAAGTTATATGTGACAAAAGTTGTTTGAAGCGGGATACAAATGCAAAAATTTTAAAGGAAGGACACAAGTTAAATGGCAATGTCAAAATTGGACTGGACTTAATTCACTTGATTAAGCTCACCAACAAGGCCAGTCATCTTTCTAAAGAATGGGATCCGGCCCAAACAATAAGCTAATCATAAACTTAAAAGGAAAATTGCACTTTTAGTCCCTTGATTTTTAAGGTATGTATATTATTCTTCTGTAAAGGTAGTGATAAATGTCATTATCCACCACACACACTATCAAGTCAAACAAATTCACACTCCTGATTAAGATATCTTATATAATATTATGATATATTTTCTGTATTTATATATGTTAATTAAATTTATAAATTTTAATAGTCAGTTTTTTTATTTTTGAAATCTCAAATAATTCACAGTCGCTATAATTTCTACCATCGCTTCTGTTCTTCGATTGAGCACTCTGTGTTGAATACTTTGTGCGCATTAGGTAAATCTCATTGTGTAATAGCATACAAACAAACCACATAAAGAATGTAAATCCCATTAGGTAGATCCTATGAGACATGCTCGACTCAAACGCATTAAAGTGAGATCGATTTTGGGTAATCCGTATAAATGACCGCCTTCCAAACTAACTGAACGAGCCAAAAAAATTGCACTTATAAAGTCAAAAAATTATGTGTATATAATGTTGAATGACTCTAGCAAAGATTCTACCTTTTAACACTATCTATTGATGGGTGACTTTTTGGCTCTCTTTTCTTGGACAAAATTAATACAAGATAAAGAGAAATAGAACATGAATTGTTGGTACTTTATATACCACAAATGAGGGGGCAGAAAATGATTTTGACCCATTCCTTCTTTAAGAAAAATTAAAAGGTAATCAATCTTCTAGTTTTTTTTTTTTTTGTCTAGTAAGAATAATATTTTCTATTTTTGTTATCAAAAAAATGAAATTTAATATAGTTATGAAATAAAATAAAAATAATTGTCCACTTTCTCCTGATAACAAGGATGTGCATGTGTAAGAGATCCAAGGTTGCTTCTCTCCCATAATTTTCTCAACTTGTCTCCAAATTTTATTTTATTTTTATTTAGCACCAAACACAATAACTCTCCCCATTGTATGATCCAAGAAAACAAAATTATTTATAATATTTCCATAAGGTCTCCAACAAAGGCGGAATCAAGATTTTTATCAAGAAAGTTCTAAAGTATAAAGAAGTCAACACACGAATTAGATGAAGAGAATTATAGTATATACATAAATAGTAAAAAAATTCATCGAAGGAGGTATGGATGATGGTCTTGCCCTTGGCGTACAATGGGATCGAGTCTTTAAACTGATTTATCTTTGTAAAAGAATATCATATTCAAAAATAAATATTCAATACATAAATTTAAATTAATCAAATTTCAATATAAATATCGAATAAGAGAGACCGTGCAATAAATTCTTGAACACTTCTAAATTGCTGGTGTTAGAATACTTAATTGGTAGCAGATTCTTCAATTATCTTTGACTAACATTATTTTTGGTAAGGAATTTACAGTAAAATGTCACTGATTTTTTCTCTGTAAATTTCTTAAAATGGAAAGATCCAAATTGAACTATTATAACAGTTTTAAAGTACATTAAAATATTCATTAGGAGTTTATTTCACTAAAATATTTTTATTGATTATATTTTTTCTAATAAATTAAAGGTCTAAAACGAAGGAAATATTATTTCTTTCTAAAGTTTACGATTTTTGTAAAGACATAATCTCATATGATAATGTTTTACTCATACAAAATACACTTTATTTTTTCTCTTTTAAATATATCACCTAATTGACACTTTATTTATCAAAATTATCAGGTTGAAACTCAAACAAAACAATAAATTTAATTTGTCAAATTAATTAATATTTGTGACCCCATTACATTTAAATTGTACTACTCATATACACTACAGCAAAAATGATTATTAATTCTTAATTGCCGCTAAATATGTATTTTTAGCGGCAATTGACACTCTTTGTATATGTCGCTAAAGCCTTTAGCGACATTGGTTCTAGTGGCATTTAACTAATGCCGGTAAAGACTTTAACACTCTTTATTAATGTCAATTTTTAATGCCGCTAAAAGTTGTTTTTGTTGTAGTGATAGTACCAGGCACATAGCTCTTTACCGCTGTCTGATCCAAGAATAAATATTGTATTACATTTTTACAATGTGATGAATATAACATAAGAGGTACATCTTATCTATAGAAAATATTTTTTAGCGATAATTTATTAATTATAATTTAATTTTATTAAATATATCTTTCTAAGGTGATACTGAATATAATAACAATTAATTAATACTCTATTGATAAAGATTTTAGTTTTTTTATTAATATAGTGTATATTTATTATCGTTAAAAATTATTTTTATTATGAGAGACAGGAATGTGGGTCAACTATGTAGAGAGATGAAGAGACAAATCATTAAATTCTTTAACTTTTCTATGCCTTCTTTAATTTCTTGAAATAGTAACAATGAAAGGAGGATAAGGATCCGATCGTTTGAGTCTGAAAAAAATCTAATGAATAATTTTATTTTATTTTTTGAATAAATGTGCGTTTGCATTTATTGTGTTTTAACTTATTTTATTTATACTAAGTAATTAGTGAATGGAGTAAAGAAAATAATAAGAATAAGTCCACTAGTCATTTGAATATCATCTAATTGAATGTGTACTAGACAATTTCACCATAGTTTTAATGCCTTATATATCTAAATATATAATACTCCTTTCGAATTTTGATATTTAAGTAAGTTTTTTTAAATATATTTTTTAACTAATTTTAATTATGTATCTATTATTGTGACTTATATAACATTTTTTACGTAGTTTTTAAATATGTAAATTTTATTTTTAAAAAAATTGAAACATTTCACGTCTAAATTCACTAAAATTAAACTATTTTTAATTCTCTTCTCCAAAGGCCAAGAGAGACATTGTATCCTTTCCTTCGATAGCTCTTTTGGTATTCCAAAAATAGCGATAAATGGGGCAAAAATTGCTTTCTTAGCTCGGTGAATGAGAGAGAAAATCAAAGGAAAAGCATGTTCTCTTTGCGAGATTCGAAAGTAGAAAAGTCTAGAACCCAAAACCAAATTAATGACACATCAATTTACTTTCAAAATTTGAATTGTGACGTATAAATTGAGATAAAAACACTAACAACTATCCTAACATATTAAATTGGTAATATTAATAATGTAGAAAAAAAAATCATGATGGTATTATTAGTGTGTGTATGTATAGAGAGAGCTTGAAATTTGCCATTGAATTTTCATGGTCAATTTTTTTTTTGTTCCTACATTTGATATTCATACATTGAAATTTAACTAAATTTTGTGTCAAAAAGTTTCACATTAAAAAATAAATTGGTCCCTATCAAAGACGATCATATATCATGGATTGGACCTGAAACATCAGATTAAGAATAAAAAAATATTTATCGCTCTACTATAATCCTCGTTGGTTCATGGTCAAAAATTTTAAGTAGAAAACATCAACTTAATAATTGTTTGGTTATAATTAGTAGAGTACTATTATAAGATATGATCAATAATGTAGTGATCCCATGAATATTTAAAGTAGTACACCATACAGCAAACAATTATACAATTCCAGCCCATTAAAAGGGCCATTCATTCAATCACAGACAGACACAAATTATTTGATTATTATGGCAATGTACTAAATGACCAAAAATAAAAACAAATATATTATTGGGGCTATGAATGAAAAAAAAAAAAAACTCCATCAACAATGCACATGGCTTTGTTCCCTTAGGGGACATAGACTTTGTCATAAATAATAATTCATTGACATAAATATTCATAAAACATACAAATGGATCAATAAACAAATTTAAAAAATTGAAATACAAGATACATAGAATCTTGTTAATTGAAAAAACAAATAATAACCACCACCACAAAGAAGGGATAATTATTTAATCAAACCATTAATTTAATTAAGTAATTATAAGCAAGCCAGACACAATAGAGGGTTTTAAGTTTATTGCATCATGTTCATTACAAATATTGTCCAAATTAAAGATCACTTCTTTAATTAATAACTATATACTAATTAAAATTAAAAATACAAGCACATGAAAACAACAATATATTAATCTCACAAAACCTTCAACTTCAAGCATTATCTATGGAGTTTTTGCACACCATCAATTGCCTTAGATCCTGCTCTTGCATTTCTCCATAGCTCTTGGTGCTGAAATTTTTTATAAAAAAAAAATAGTTACATTTTTGTTATAATAAATAAATTAAAATTATTAATATGTTTGAAACTCAAAATAAATAGAAATTAAAAAATGAAAAAAAAAATACCAAGTCCAATAGCTTCTGATCCTTTCATTATGCGTAAACGCTTGCATGAATCAACAAACATCCTATAAGAGATTCAAAAAATAAAGAAGTCAGACTCATCATATTTAAGACGATGTAAAATCATTTCAAATCCATTTCCTCCTATATGAACATAAGTTAATTTTCTTATGACTACATTAGGTCGTTAACTACAGACGTTTTTTCAGTTATCAATCAAAACATCGAAATAAAAAAAAAAATGTTGATAATTATAAAAACTTACTCCCAAGGTACATCTCCAACTAGCATCCAATCTCCATCTTTATCTTCATAGGTTGGTACATATTCAGAACTGTTAAGGAGATCCATCAATTTGCTCTCATTCATAAAATCTATCATTCCTTGGGACCCATAATTTCCTGTATTAATTATAATTAAATAATACAAGTGGAAATTAATTAATTAATTAATTAAAAATATTTTTTTTATAGAATAATCACACACTAACATTTATTACAATATGTAAATCAAAAAAAGCTAGGCTGTATCAACCACTAATAATGAACATGGTTTTTTCTTGTCATTTTTACAAGATTTTATTCTCATAAAAAAATATTAATTAAACTTATAGAGGTCTAGCAAGTGGACATCCACAAAAGAATATAATCTGCATGTTCTTTCTCTATTTTAATCCCTAATTATAATAATATTGTAACAATTATCTATCAAGAAAATCCTAATATCTATAATTATATCTATACACATGCTATTAGTTGTAGAATAAAGTTGTTTTTTACCTAATAATTTCAAAGATTTGATTATTTTCCAAAAAGTATAATTTCTCAACACTAACAACATATTACCTAAAATAACGAGTTAATTTCTTAGATAATTAATCACTAACTAATTTATCTTATTTTGTTAACATAAAACTCAAAGGTGAAATCAGAATTACTACTAAGAAAATTCATGAACATGCATAATATAAGGGTATCAATCGACTTTCCTTCGATAAATGTGACTAGTGATCGACTACCTTCACCATCGATAAAACTAATTTAAATACAAGATGAAATATTTTTTTTATACTGTCAGCGTACATACGATACGTACCATTAGTAAAGGAGCTAAACATCTTAGCCAAAGCATCAGAAAGTTCTTGGTAACTTTTGTACATTTTCAAATCAACCTTACGTAGGTAAGGTGCACCATCCATGCAAACTTTGACAAATGCAGCAGTAGTCTTCTCACTTTCTTCAGTGTTGCTCTTTTGAGCCATTACATTCTTCCTAAATGATCTCACTGGTGGCCAACCCACAACTTGTGCCCTACCAAAAAAAAAACGAGTCAGAAATTTTATTAAAGGGTGTCAGACACACGTAAGTTAATTACATATGTTGTGTGGACAGTGTAGTGTGTCTATATATATACATAAACTAAAATTTTGACATAGCTAAATAGTGTAATTTTCTAGCGAAAGAGGTGTCATTTAATCCCCCCATATGTAATCTATTTTAAAATTATTATATTAAGTTTATATTAATTTTAGTCAAAAGCTAGTCATAGTAACATGACAAAAACAAACACTACTGTATACGGTCATATAGGTCAAACAAATTTCTTTTATCTTTTAGAAAGATGGATTTTAATTTTCTATATATAGATAATAAACACCATAAAATATGGAAGAAGAAAAAAACACTAAATTTTTATATTAGTATATATATTTAATAGTTCTTTTGAGTATATTAAATATCTCTCTAATTAAGTCAAGATTTATGACGATAATATTATCATAATATACTAGAGTGAAAGACCTGTAGTTGAGCAATTGTTAGTACCGACAATATATGTTACTCAAACTTCGTATGTCGGATACTTCAAAAAATATGTATCCCTGAAAGATCTGACACGAGCATAACAATTTTGAAAGGTCCAAATAACAAAAAGTGAAAATTAAAGAGCAACACAAAAATGTCTTTTTGGATATCCTTCAACGTTTTGAATATTCTCGAAACAACTAAAAGTTATTTGTATGTATAAAAATCTAAAACAAACTCTCTATAGTGCTTTTAAGACAATATATGCATCACTCTCTTTAGACTCCACTCTTGTGAGACACTGAGTATGTTATTGTTATTGCTGAAAGAAACCAAAAGGATGAAAGAGAAGAGCTCGATATTATTTAAGCAGATAAGAGTAAAGAGGCATGTCAATTATTCATCGAATTTTGAACTATACGACCACTAACTATCAGAGATTTCTCGATTATCAAAGAGATAGATAGATAGAGAGACAGACTTACTTGGCAGGTGGCTTGATTGGATCTTTGTTACAAACAACTTCTTTAGTAGTAGTAACACTATTCTTCATCTTATTATTCTCCATAGCACAAGAAATATCATCATTAGCTTGATGAAAATTGAGCTTCAAATCAACAGTCTCAGAAAACCCTCTTTTCCCATTAACCTTATTATTATTATTATCGCGAATTAATTCACCACCACCAGGTAGTCCCAAACACAACTCAGTTTCTTTCAAATCCATCAAAAATAAACTCAATTTTTTCTTCAATAATTTTCTTCAATATGTAGTAGTACTACTATGCAAATATTAGAGAGAGAGAGAGAGAAAAATATTGAGAGAGAAAATGCAAAAATAATATAAGTAATAGTAACAAAAGTTTAAGGGGGAACAAAGTATATGGCTTCATGTGCATATATACCCAATGGTTTCATTTTAGCTATCAACTTCTGATGAATCACTATAAGACACGTGGCAATACATGGTATGTTGATCACCTAGGGATCAAAAAGCATGTTACTAAAATAATTTAATCTCTTTTTTTTTTAAAAAAAAATGTTTTGTGGGGGATATGTAAAATTTTTATATTATGATACCCTAATGATTTGTCTATATCATATTTTATTTTTTTAGGGTGGGGGTGGGGTATAAGTTATTTCAAGTGGATGGTGTTATTTTATTTTTAAAAAAAAATTGGGTAGGAAAAAAAAAAGACTTGGATGGGGAATGCCATGATTAAGGTAACAAATGGGAAATTGAATAGTGGTCCAATAAAGAGCTATGATCAATCATATTTCTTTATATAACAAAAATAATAATAATATTGCAAAAAGATTAATTATAATGTAATATATATTCTATATCAAATATATATATTTGATAAGTTTCATAAATTCATGTAAAACTTGACTTATTATGTATTGTCACTTTGCAATGACTCTATCCATGTGTGTTAGTTTTCTTTTTATTTAATTTTATTTTTTTGGCATTGTAATCATTAATAATGTACTCAAATTAAGATAAGTTTTAATTTTTTTTTTCTCAATTATACCCTTATTGTATAACATTAATAATCATGAATGATTGATGGCTAGGGAAAGCCTAATTATTTTTTCAAAAACGAGTTTTATTTTATTTTATATAAATAAATGATGTTATATCTAGGGGGAAAAGTAGGAGTACTAACTACTAATTATTCAATAACAAATGGGATTGATAATTGAATAGTGGACCTATAAAGGACCATAATTGATAACTTCTTGATATATATAATAAATATAGTCACCAAGCTATATTGTGAGATAGATTGTATTTTATTTATTAATAAGTATAATGATTGTTCAATTAATTCAAGTAAAAATTGACTTATTATGTATTGGTATGGGTCAAAACATCCGGATAGTGGTTCCTATTCCGTCTAAGATAAACTTTTTCAGTAATTATTTCTATTTGATAATTTTTTCAAAAATAATTTAATAAAATCGTGTTGAGACTGTCGAGTCTCCACTAACACTATGTCAACAAGTTATGAATAGTGTAATCAACATGGTAAGTATACTTTAAATCTTCACTTGGAATGCAAATTCTAAAAATTAAGGACAAGGTAGTTATACAATGAATTATGTAGAGTCACTTCCACACATAATTATAATCAGAGTTTTGAATCAGGATTTTGAAAACTTTAGGTATATCGAATATCATCTTGACGCTAAATTTAAATTAAAAATAACAAAATAGCACTCTAGCTGAAGTCGAACCCTGATCTTGTGGATGGTTCCTCTATCTTGTATCAACAACTCAAGAAAAATCTTATGTTATTTATGAATGCACTATTAATTAAATTGTAATTTTTGCTAATTTCTCAAAATAGATATACATATATACACATTATATTTTTCAAAGTTAACGGGTGTACGTGCATCCCACCGAACAAGATGGATCCGCCTCTGATTGTAATGTGATTACTGAAAATTTTAGTAGAGTGATAAGCCTAATTCCTTCCTTGATTAAAGTTCCATTATAGAAACTCCTGAATTGAAATCGTCGATTTTATTGAAAGCACTTTACTCTTTAAAAAGAATTTTCTCAATATAAATTTAAATTAGTCAAATTCAAAAATAAATACCGAAACACTTCATAAGAGAGAAAAGCTATTACTATACCTTGTTTACATTAATCATAATGTAGTAAGTGAAAATATGAACCACAACTACATATTATATATGACACATTTACAATGATTAATTCTGTCATTCACCTATCTTTTATTCCAATTTAAACCCCAAAAAAAGAAGAAAAAAAAAACAGAAAGAATCATTGCCTGACATTTTGTTTTCCACTCAATTTATTTTTTTTAATAAAAAAATTAGAAAACAAAGTGCACGTTACTCTCTAAACACTAGAGAGACATTATCAGAGAGGTGAAAATATTAAATATTTGATATTTATATATATATATATATGGAAAAAACTGTCAACTCCAAAAATATACATTAAATTAAAACAAAAGATTTTCCCTACCTTAGAGACAGATGTGGCATTCTGTCTACCACCTCCTTCTCTCTCTAAATCATCACCATTAATGAGGTCGGTTAGTTGTTGGAGAAAACATTATACTACAACTTGTTGTACCATCAATTTCCCCCTAAATATTATTTATTTCGACGTTTCAAAATAAGTGTTTGTGTTTACGATTTTTTCCAAATAGTAAGAACAATATAAAACATGAGATACTTTATTTATTTTATATTGCTTGATTCATATTGATTTAACATAACTTTTATATTTTATTAAACTGACCTTATTAATAATGTTTTAAAGTTCTAATGTTTGTTACTATTTTATATAGTTATTTTTAATATTAAGGGATGGAGTGGGTAGGGACTAAGGAGAGACATGATTATTTTCAAGAACTAATTTAGATTCACGTTAGGTGCTCAACTAATCTGATAGAGAAATATAGGAAAAGAAAGAATTTACATATAATGTTTATCGATTTAGAAAAGGCTCAAGACAAAGTCCCAGCGAGGGTTTAGAGTGTTATGGAGGCTAAAGCTATATATATGTGGCATCAAACCTTAGCCCATATTTATTTGTCATGGACTCATGGTGATTAATATATTAGCATGACAAATTTAAAGTGTGGTGACATGTTGTATGTTGTTTGTAGATGACAAAGTTCTGATTGCCAAGATATATATATGGTGGAGTTAACACTAATTTTGGGGGTTGGATACGTACAATTCTTAGAGTCTAAAGGATTTAAGTTGATTAGAACCTACTTAAAATGAAAGTTTAGTAATGTAATGCATAAGACTGGCATGGAAGTAAGGCTTAATATATAGGTCATTCAAAAAAAAGTTTCAAATACTTAGGTTTATTATCTAAGAAAATAGAGAGATTGACAAGGATGTCAGTCACTATATTAGTACAATGTCAATGAAGTAGAGACTTACATCTAGAGTTTTATGTGATACGAAAGTGCCACAAAATTTTAAGGCAAATTCTACCGAATGGTCACTAAATCAACTATACTTATGGAATAGAATATTGGTCAGTCATGAACATTCACGTTTGGAGGATGAAATTACAAAAATGAGAACGTTATGATAGATGTGTAGGTATACTAGGAGAGATCAATTAAAAGTAAGGATATCACAGATAAGGTGGGAGTGTCTTCGGTAAATGAAAAGATGTTAGAAGCAAGACTGAAATAGATCGGACATGCGAAGCGAAAATGCATAAATGTCCTAGTGCGGATGTGTGAGAGGTTGACTATGGATAATTCTAGAGTGAAATTAGGTGATTAAATTGGACATGATAGCAGTTTCACCTTTTTCAAGGATATAACCTTAAATATGAGGATATGGAGGATACGAGTTAGGATAGAAGGTTATATCGTAATAGTTCTTGTCTAGCTCCCCGTTTATAATAATAGTGATATAGTATTATTCTTGTAGAATCTTGTCCTTTGTTTTATGTTACTATATGTTGATTCCTTGTACCTCGATTTTATCGTATTATTTTGTTGTAATTTATGTTTTTTTACTGTTTTTTGTTTCTTTTACTTCTATAAATATTTTTTTCCTGAATTGCTTTGAACTATATTTCCTTGTGTCAAGAATATATCTGGAACAATCTATTTATCTTTATGATAGTGATAAAATATCCATACACTATACATATAACTTCTTTTTTTCAAATGTATTTTATACGACTATATTAAATATGTTATTATTGTTATCGTAGTGTAATTATTTAATATTATTATGTGAATTTCAGTTCACTATCTTTTCTTCCTTCTTCTTTTTTTGTTGTGGGGGTGAGTGGGTGGGGGCCAAGGTGATATTCTTCTAGGAAGCTGCCGCCCTTCTTCTCTTATTACACATGCATGAATTATTCTTGCATTGCACGGATTTATTTTATATAAAATAAAAATTCAATGAAGTACTATTTTATATTTTTCATAATTGATCTTGCAAGCTTGCAAAAAAAAATAAAAAATCTCTCTTTTAATTTCTTTCTCTTACACACATACACACACCACCCCATATGTGCATGATTGTATATGCTGTCCATTCCTTGAATAATGAATAAAAGCCAACCCCTATTTAATTTCTTTTCACATTGTTAATTGAAATATTCATATATTTGGAAGATCTTTTTAGTGAAAAATAAAGTACAAGAATTTATTTAACCAACTTATATTTTTTATAGTTATTTAACAAACTTAAAACTGATCATAACAAACTTAACTGTTAATATATAATTGCAATATATTATCCGATTAGTTGTAGTAAAGCCTTTTTTTTTAAAAAAAATGAGCTTTGAGTGGTGGGGTGGGGGGTGGGGTGGGGGGGTTAGGGGATATTGAAAATTACCAATTTCATACGACTAGGTGAAGTACTACAATTATATGTGTGCAATTTAAAAATGAAACAAGTGAAGAAGTCATAATTATCATAAGAAGACGTGTAAGTCTAATCATAATTAATTAAGGATCATAATATATATCACCAGTTTTGTTCAACAAGATATCAAAGTGGATGATTGACTCAATTCATAATAGAAATAATCGCATGAAATTTTTTGATAGCGACCTTTTGAAATGTTATTGAGTTTATGTGCAAGCAAGAAAAACTACGTGATTTTTGTAGTATTTACTATTAAAATGAGAGCAGCCTAAACAGTGAAAATGAAAATGTTCAAGAGAATGCATATTCTAGCTAGTGAAGAGGAACATACTTACTACTTATATTATCCATATAATTGCTTAAATTTTGAGATTTTCTTCGAACCAAATCATATATTTTATCGAAATAGGCAAAACGCCCCCCCCTATTAATAACGTTCACCTCGTATGACTCAAACAAAACACCCAAATATAATTACAATAATTATGGGGGGGGGGGGGGGAAATGAGGGTGTAGGTTACCTTATATATGTATTTTTCTAAACAAAATTTATTTTTTCTTTCCTCTTGGATTGATTCTAATGATTAATGTATTTCAATTAATACATTATCCCTTATTTTTCTTTAGTCTATTTTCCTCATTTTTATTTCATAATCACATCACTATTATTATCTTATCTTGCTTATTTGATAGTGAATTAATTTATTGTTGGTACATCTAAAATCACATCGTAAGGCCTCAACCGATAGCGTTGATTTGATCTGCGATGATTTTCAAGCTAGCATTCATTTCGAATAAATCAATTTTCAGTATAACTATCAATTATTGTAAATTGTAATTTTTTGCTTTTAAGTTGAGTGTAGGAGTTATTATAGTTTTGCAAGTTTTTTATTTTAAAAATAAATTGTAATTAGAGACAAGTTATTTTTGAATTATTATTTATGAAAATTGCCACAAAGCTGATTGTTTAATGGTATACGCTAAAAAAATAAAAGAATTATACGGATACGTGTAAAAAGAGAATATTGAGATATAATCATATTGGTAAAAAAAAATTGTGATTTTGTCAAACAGTTTAAACTGAAATAATCTTACCCTTCAATAATGTACAAATATGGATTTATGTTATTCACTTTTTGTGTTATATTAATCTTTTTTAATCACCAATCAGAATTGTGGTGGAATCATTTCGAATTCGTCATTTTTAATAAAAGGTTTTGAGTTGAGAATGCCATTTTAGAAAGGGATAATTGTATAGAATGACAAACTAATAATATAAAATAAATATAATAGCTACCGTTTGATTTATTTGTGTCTCATAGCAAACTGTTTGTCAGTCCCTCTCTCCCTCATATTCTCGCTCGCCTCTCTCGCTTTATACAATAGAATTATATATTGTGTTTCTAATTGTATAAAGCGAGAGAAAATTATATATACACATGCAAATACATATATCTCCTTCTTATACACTTATAATTATACAATAAAAGTACTTCCCTAATCCCTGCCCAATGTCTCTTTTGTCTTTCTCTCTTTCTCGTTTTATACAAATTCAAATTGTATATAATTTCTCTCTTTCTCGTTTTATACAATTCGATTCTATTGTATATTCCCTGTCCAAGTCTCTTTTGCCTTTCTCCCTTTCTCGTTTTATACAAATTCAAATTGTATATAATCGTCCTATACACTTATAATTATACAATTCATTTTATATACTTCATTTTATATACTTCATTTTATACACTTCATTTTATACAATTCTCTGCGCAAAGTCTCTTTCTCTTTCTCGTTTTATACACTTCGTTTTATATAATTCGCTTCAATTGTATATGTATGGCCAATTATACATATATATGTTTGCTATGGAGCGCAATTATGTAAACTTTGTTATAGCATACAAATATGAAAGTTGCCCTTTAGATATGAGTTATGCAATGCGCGAATTTAAATTTAATTAAATCCAAAATAAATATCGAATATCGAGTGAAAAATAAAAAAAAAATCTATCTCAGATCTTTTTCTACTCTTTTCTTTTTGGGCAACTTTCACATATAGCAAATAAAAAATTCATATTTGTATGCTATATCAAAGTTTGCATAATTGCGCTCCATAGCAAACATAGAAACTGTATATTCGCTATACATATACAATTGAAGCGAATTGTATAAAACAAAGTGTATAAAACGAGAAAGAGTAAGACACTTGGGTAGAGAATTGTATAAAAATGAATTGTATAAAACGAATTGTATGATTATAAGTGTATAGAACGATTATATACAATTTGAATTTGTATAAAATGAGAAAGAGAGAAAGACAAAAGAGACTTGGGCAGGGAATACACAATTGAATCAAATTGTATAAAACGAGAAAGAGAGAAATTAGATACAATTTGAATTTGTATAAAACGAGAAAGAGAGAAAGGCAAAAGAAACTGGGCAGGGGAGTATTTTTACTGTATAATTATAAGTGCATAGGATGAAAATATATGTACTTGCATGTGTATATACAATTTTCTCACACTTTATACAAATAGAAACGCAATTTATACATTTTGCTTCTGTTTGTATAAGTGAGAAAGGCGAGGGTGGCGAGCGAGATTTGGGAGAGTGGCGAGCGAGATCTGGAAGAGGGGAGAGAGGGGAACAAAAATATATGTATTTATACAATTTCCTTATACAAATAGAAATAATTTTTATACACTTGTGTTTGTATAAAAAGTGAAGAAGCGAGCGAGAGATTGGAGGATAGTGGTGAGCGAGATATTTGGGAGAGAGACTACTGACAAATTTTGGCAAACGTTTGCTATGGAGCACAATTAAATCAAATCCTAGCTACTCTATTTATTTTAGGTTATTAATTTGCTATTATATATAATTATCCCTTTCTTTCTTATGTGAGTGTACAATTTTCCCTTCAACTGGGCTAATCTTAGATTTTGCGCTTAGCAATCAAATTTATGCTTAGCAATGTATATACTTTCTAACGAAACAAGACATAATTAGTGAAATATTATAATATAAAATATAAATCTATACTCCACAAAAAATTATTTATCTTGAAAGAAAAAAATTAACGAGCACCGAATAGGGAAAAATTCATTACATTAGCGTCAACTAATTAACGGTTGTATTTTTAGCGGTAAATAACTTGTTTTGTAAATGTTACTAAAGTCTGTAACAATATTAGATATAATGTCAATTTACTAATGCCAATAAAAGTTAAATACTCTTTACTAATATATATTTTTATTATCGCTAAAAGTTATTTTAATTACCGTGTCAAATGGCCTTACTTTTTCCTTTAGAAAAAGTACAAATAACCCTCCTTTTTCTTTTCCTATGTCATGCTCTAATTCTTTACATGATGATGAATGTTATGTGACAAATCACTATAGGTCATTGAACTCACTTTTAAAGGCCACTTTCCTTTGTTTGATTAAATCTACTTTTTCTTCATTTACTATTAAGAAAAAAATATAGTAAAGACTACTTAATTAAATTAATTCATTCTCCCTATGTCTCAAAATAAATTTTCTTTTAGCAAAAAAAAAAAAATCCATCACTATTGGTCATTGAACTCACTTTTAAAGGCCACTTTCCTTTGTTTGATTAAATCTACTTTTTCTTCATTTACTATTAAGAAAAAAATATAGTAAAGACTACTTAATTAAATTAATTCATTCTCCCTATGTCTCAAAATAAATTTTCTTTTAGCAAAAAAAAAAATAATCCTCAAATAAGTTTCATTTTATTAAAAAAAAATCAACACAAAATTTGTATGTTCTTATTTTAATACCCCATCTTTTTAACCATGTTTAATTTTCAATAAGCATTAAAATAAGATTAATTAAGTAAAGTAAATGTTATATATTTATTAATTTCTTAATGAATATAATTTTTGTTAAAGTGATATTTATTTTGAAACGGAAAAGAATTTAGTTTAGTGAACTAATAATGTGAATACATATTAATAATTTCAATATTACATCAACTAAGCAGAACCATCATATCAATTGTGACTCTTATAAGCATTGAATTAAGCCAATCACCTTCTTATCCAACTTTGTTGGTTGATCATGACAAAACAAGACACTTTAAACTAAAAAAAAATAATTACATTAAAGTAGCTATAATCATATACACAATAAACTTTGACTAATTCAGATCATGTAGGGCAATATTTTTAATAGAATGTATCTCATTTTCACAACTTAAATCAAAACTTCTGATAAAAATAACTCTGTTTTACATTTTATTAAAACGAAAATCATGTCTCTCGTCCAAAAATCATTTGTCTTTTTCTTAATTGACTAGCAAAACAACGATTAATTAAAAATGAAGCGATCATAATCGTCCCGACCATCACAACTCATGTTGGTCCATATACACTAAGTTTTTAATTATACATGCATGAATGAAATTGGATTTTTGCTTCTATAAGACTCTTTAATTACCTCTTTATCTTTTAGATCCTTTTGTCGGGAATACAACTAGACATACAAATAATTCTTAGTACTCACTCTGACCCATTTTTATGTGAATGTTTGACTTAGAAATGAAGTTCATAAATTATTATTTTATAAAAAATTAAAGTCAAATATATTCAAAGTATTAAATCACTCTTTTAAAAGATATTGGTGAAAATTGAGCATATCTTTTTTTTATTTTATCTCTCTTCATATAAAAATAAATTGAAAATCAAACAGATTGATCGCGATATATCATGTTATTATGAATAAAATAAGATGATAAAATGAGACTGAGGGAGTTATTTTTATGATTAATTTTGGGAGAGACTTTCAAACATTATGGTTGAAAACAGAGAAATTGTACCAGTAACATATGCAAGCTTAGCTTTAATATGTATATGACTAAGTAAAAACTATTGTAATAAAATGTTGTATTGTTGTGATGATTATGTTCCCTAGTTTAAAAAGAAATTGAACATTTGGGCAAACAAAATTATAGAAGACTAGAAAGTTTGCTTGACATGTTACATGTCAAAATTTGCCCCTAGAAGAAGGGAAAAAAATAATATGAATTAATATCAACAATCACTCATCACGTGGGTTGTGGTGCACTGATAGACATGTTTCACCCTTAATCAGAGATTTCAGATTTGGACCTTGAATATGGAGAAAATCATGTTGAGAACGTCACACTCAAATAAACCCTATAATATGTGATACGAATTTAATCAAAGCTTCCATATGAATTACGAACACCGAGTGAAAAAAAAAATCAATATCACTCATTCTTAGCCTTTTTAGGGCATGGTGGTGACTTAGAGACAGGTCACATCTCTAAGAGAAGGAAACATCTCAAACCCTAGTTGTGCCCTTGCTAAGTCACATCCCTCTCTCTTTCCAACCCCATTCTATTTTGTTTTTTTTCTAACCTAACCTATTACTGCCGTCATCTCAATTTATTTGACGATATTTGATTTGATATGAACTTCAAGTAATGAAATGAAGAATTTTGATGCATAATGTAAATATATGCAACATACCAAAATTGTCTTTACTATCCATAATTAAATGAGTGGTGGTAAAACACATGGCGTGGCAAATATAATATCAACATCGAATTCATCTGAGCCCATAGATACTCTCGACTCAAAATTTAAAAAAAAAATATTTATGAACCCATAATTTTATAACATATCAAAATTGTCTTTACTACCCATAATTAAATGAGTGGTGGTAAAACACGTGTCGTGGCAGATATAGAATATCAACACCGAATTCATCTGAGCCCCTCCCCCCAATACTTTCTACTCTCAATATTATTAAATTTTAACAAAATATTTTATTCTGAACTCATAATTTTAAAACATATCAAAATTGTCTTTACAATCCATAACTAAATGAGTGGCCGTAAAACACATGACGTGTCAGATATAGAGTATCAACACCGAATTCATTTGAGCCCCCCCCCCCCCTCTCCCCCTCCTCAATACTTTCTACTCGAAATATTATTAAATTTTAATAATATATTTTATTCTGAACCTATAACTATAAAAGTATAACATGATAATTAGTAGTAAACCTATCAAATTAAAAAATCATAGATCCTTCTTGATGTATATTACATAAGACTTCAACTTACCCTCTCATATTTTTCTTTTCATAAAAGGAAAAAAAATAATTATGAAATTAAAGGTAAAATAAGATAGAATTTTAATTTTTATTCAAACACCTTTTTTTTTTTTTTTTTGCTTTTTACCTTCCCATTTTTTGCATTTTTTGTAGTGTCAATGTCACACTAGAGTACAAGAAATTGTTTTTTGGGTATGTAAAAAAATGTCAATAGAATGCCCTTTTTCAAAATCCATAACATATAATTAATCCTAGCTAGCTACAGATCCCTCCTTATCTTGAAAGATATATATGAATTGATTACTATATAGAAATATATAGATATCAAGAAAATGACTACCACTTAGTTAACTTTTGGAATTTTTATCCCTTTTTTCACAATAAGCCTAAATAGGATATTTGGTTGGTGAGTGGTCCTAACTATACCCACTATATATAAGATTGAAATTATTTTTAATTACATACTATATGTTATTTAAATATTTTTTATAACATCCAAAGTTTACCTAATTGCATTTTGCTTCTGATATGTGAATGTATTCTTGGTTGGTAATGTTATTGATGTACAAATAAAGTTTTATAAAAACAAAATTATATAGCTAGGGATATTTTAAAACTTTGGTATGCATCTTTTTGGAAAAGATATTCTTTCAAGATCTAATTTCAATATTATTTTTTTTATGTTGTGGAGTATTATTTTTTTCACTTTTTTCTACCTTCTTACTTGTATCAACTATCTAGTATATCATGTTAAAAGTATTTTTGGATTGGTTTAGTCTAATAATTATTATTTTTATTATTTCAAAAAGAGTGACCTAATTTGACTTGGCATGGAGTTTAAGGAAATAAAAAAAATCTTTGAATCTTGTACGCAGTCCTAAATTAAAGTTCTGTCAAATGTATGAAATTATTTTTTAATTTTGTGATTTTAAACATGTCACATATAGAGCTGAAAGTAAAATGTTATATAAAAAAGACAGAGATCACTTATTTTGAAACAAACTAAAAAAAAAGATATTCTTTTTAAGGAAAGGAGTATTATTTAGGCCTATGAGTTGGATGCATGAATACAGGGGCGGAGCTACAGTTGATTGGACACCTTTCGTCGGAAAATTTCGTTATATATATAGGTCAAATCTTACTTTATATTGATATATTAAGCATTTTGGACACCATTAAAAATACTAATGAGCCGTAGCTCAGTGGTGAAAGCGCGCTCAATTCGTACACAATACCTAAATTCGAATCTTAGCATCAACATTTTGTATATTTTAACCCTCATTCGTGATGCTACAATCCAATCCATCACTCATATTTAATGTGATCTGCTTTAAAACGGTTAGTTAATTAAAAACGGAATAATTTTCTAGGTATAGAGCACTAGCTTAGTGGCAATAGTGTACAAAAGTGTGTTTAGCACTAAGGTTCAAGTCCCCATGGTTACAATTTTTCTCTTTCTATTTTGGCTTTACTTTGAACACATTTTACAAATTTTCTGCCTACGTTACTGGATGAATATAAAGAAGATAAGAGTTATGGCATAGGAATTTACTTTTTTTTTACCGAGTTTGGAGATACACACAAGAAAACATTATAAATATTACATGGAGTTAATTAATCTACAGATAAGTTAATAAGATGATGTTGTAATATGTGAAATTTAAGTTAGAGTAAAAAATTATTGTGTCTGAATATAATTTCATATTAATAATTTGAAGAAAATAACTACATATACAATTAAAAGATACTCTTAAATGACATAAGGTTTCTCGAAAATAATCGAATTTGAAAAAGGACAATATTATACCATGTTAATAATAATTTTCCTTGACCAAACACCCTCTTAATAATAATTTTGTGAACTACTTAGGGCCCGTTTGGCCATAGATTTTTCAAATAATATTTGAGGAAAAACTTGACAAATAGTGTTTGTCCATACACTTTGCTATTATTTGACAAATATTTTTGGCAAATATTTTTGGCAAATATCCCAAATTCTCAAATACTAGTTTTTTCTAGTGGGTCAAATCTCATTATTTGGGATCTTTTAAAAATTAAAATTTTACCTCAAACTTTTATCCTTTACAAAAACACCCTCTATAGTTGTTGTTTATGTTGTATTACATAATTTTTTACGTTAATTTCAAAGTAGTGATGAAATATTTTGTGAATATTAAATGATAATATGATTATTGATGAAAATGATAAACAATCGGCTCAAGATAACAAAGTCATGTGTTTTGTCTACTTCACGATGTATGAAATGATGCTTGTTGCACTAACTCCAAATTACAACATTGTTCTAGTGTCATGGATAATATTTGTTATTGTTGTAACAAAGATCCAATTGACTTGTATAATATAAATTTATGGTTAGTTTTGATATTTTTAGAACTTATGGGTATGAATCATATTTTTTTTAAAAGTGAAATATATTTCCCAAATACTATGGCCAAATACATAGTGAAATTTCATTCAAATTTTTACTTAAATAATATTTGTCAAGAATGTTTGGAAATTTATGGCGAAACGCTAGCTTACTGTAGGATAATTTTGGTGAGATATTTCTGACATTTATTACTTTCTCAGGTTCTGACACTGTTTTTTGGATAGAATTTTTGAGAAAAAAAATTCATTTAATTAACCATTAATTTCTTTTGGTCCAAAAGACTTCAAATAAAATAGTCGGACTATTAAATAAATATTGGGAATACATAAAAAACAAAATCCTAGCATATTGATGTAAGATCATTTAAAATGTAATTTATTTAATTTTCATATTTATTAGTCCTCATATTCCTTGTTGCTATCTAAAAATTACTACTAGATTTCTTAAATTATCTGTTTATTTTACTTTTTTTAAAAAGAAAATTTGTTTCAAAAAGATTTTTTTTCTTTTGGTAATGTTTAATATTAACTTTTTATATGGCATGTTAAGTGTTAAGAATGTTAAATTAAAAGATATTTATTTAAAATTATAAAATTCAAAAGATCTTTTTTACTTTCTTTAAGTCTCGAATATTTTACTTTTTTTAAAAGACAAATCTGTTTCAAAAAGATATTTTTTCTTTTGGTAATTTTTAGTATTAACTTTTTATATGGCATGTTAAGTGTTCAGAATGTTAAATTAAAAGACATTTATTTAAAATTATAAAATTCAAATTTCTTTTTTTTTTAAATCTCGAATCAAATTAAAATCAGATAAATTAGTTAAATTTTAGAGTAAGTTACAAGCAGCAGTAATAATTTAACTAACTCTTTTTTACCAAAAAATATATTTTAATTACTGACGTTGACTTTTTATAGACAAATCAACTAAAATATATTTTCCTTATTCCTTTTTTTTTTCTGGAAAAAAAATAACACAAAAGAAACAAGGTGAACCTCATAGCCAAATATCAATTTGACTAATTGGTCCTAGAAGAAAAGGAAATCTTATCTGTTGTTTTTACAAACAAAATCAATTAATAGTAGAACACATGACCCCTATATATATATATATATATATATATATATATATATATATATATATATATATATATATATATCATCTTCGATAAAAGCACTTTACGTTAAAGTAGAAATTTTTTGATATAAATTCAATAACAGCAAATATTAAACGCTAAATAATGAGAAACAAAAAAAAGTATCATTTTACTTAATTCCGACAACCCAAAAAAAGAGGGGGATTTAGGGTTATAATTATATTAAAAAAAAACTAAAATTAGTTATGTATTTTGTGGTTAACTTATTATAGAATTATTACTCGCAATTAATAAATTTATTTTAACAATTTGTCGCTAGTCTATTATTAAATAAGAAGATTAAAAATAAATTTTATTATTTATCTATAAAATAAGAATAAACTTTTTAATTATTATTTAGCTATAAAATTTGTCTTGCTAATTTATTTATTATTATATTTTAATAGGGTGTGTGGTTATAACAATAGTCAGTCAGATCTAAGTTGATTTCGCAATTAATTTTGTAATGAACATGTTGAGGAGACATGTTACATCAGCTACACTCACAGATTATTTTTTCCCTCATTTAACGTTTAGAGTGTATATTGGAGTACAATTAAATTTTAATTACGCACTATAAAATCTATTTAAAAATAATATTATTAACATAATTTTTTCTATAGCTAAAATTTGAATTCTAAAATTCTAATTAAAAGTGATATAATCTCGCCGCTGCACCAAAACTCGCGTGGTTAAGAGTTTTTGGCTAAAATCATCCTTAATCTATACCCAAAACTTAACCTACATCCTTAAAGTATCATTCTTAGCAGAAAACATCCTTCAAATATTTAAAAGTGAACAATTTTCATCATTCTACTTGAATTTATCAAAAAACTAACAAATCCACAAAAATTAAGCATTTTTTCATAATTATTATTCTTAGATACATCAAAAATACTATCTTGAACTTTTCCGGTAATTGAGTTTAACATTATGAAAAAAAATTTAATTTGATTTTTTATTTATTTATTTTTCATGTAATTTGATATTAATATTATTAGTTGAATATGTTTATTCTCAATTAAATATGCTAGAGCGTAGAAGCGGCGTTTGTTGGGAATTCCGCTTCTAATAATGTAGAATGAAATGAAATGCGAGACATAATCAATATTTTGATTATTTCAATATTTGGTTGGCCGAAAGTTTTATTGATCTAAGTACAATTTGACTTTGAAAAAGTTAAAGATAATTAAGCTTCAACTTCTTTCCGTTACTAAATGAGAAAAAGAGAAGATCATGTATCATTGCACCTTCCAAACATTTTTTTTGTTTCATTAAGTAATGGTGTATAAGATTTTTAATATTTTTTTAGGAACTTCTTAGATCAGGTAATGAAATTATGCAGGAAAACCTTTGTTGATAGTCACGTCAACTACTCATGTTTTTATAGGATCCTTTAGTTCTTTGACGATATTTAATCGAAGGATGAAAATTGTTAACTTTTAAATATTTGAAGGATGTTTTCTGCTAAGAATGATACTTTAAGAATGTAGTTTAATTTTTGGATATATTTTAAGGATGTTTTTTGCCAAAAACTCCGTGGTTAATATGGGGAATCTTTAGCACAATAATATTATTCTAAATGTTGGTTGAATTAGAGACAATGAATCCCAATGTGGGGGCTGATTATAACACTCATTGCTTGGAATGTCTACCATCAACGATTAATATTTTTTGTTCTTCTGCCGTCTACCCAAGATCTTACTTTTTTATTTTTATTTTTATTAATTTTACCCCAAATAGTAATTTACTATGAGTATTTTTATGATTTTTTTTGGCACACCTAAGGTTTATGACGGAGGGCGAGCCTCTAAAGAAGGAATACACATTATACCTTTTAAATGGAGCTGTTAATATTGGCTAGTCCGCTCTATTTGGATTAATTTATATAAGCTTTGATATTTTATGAGTCAGGCTGGGTTAGCTCATTTTTTATGTGAGTCAAAAAATAGTCGAATCAACCCACAAGTACGTGGGCTACAGGTTTGCCACACTAGCCCATTTTTTAAAAAAATTATATTTTTTTCTAATTAGTAAATTAATTATAAATTATAATTTAAAAATATTATCATAAATATTGACAAAATAATATTACATGATGTTAATGTTATGACTTGTTAATCAAATCCACAAATGAAATTATCTTTATAATATTTATTAATTTTTTTTCAAATAAAAGTATAAATATATAAATAGAAATATTAAACCTAATTATTTTGAGTTTGGACTCTCGTTAATTTTAATTTTAATATTATATTATATTTTTTAAGAGATAATTGTATATAATAGCAAACTAATAACCTAAAATAAATAGAGTAGCTACGGTTTGATTTAATTGTGCTCCATAGCAAACGTTTCAAAGTTTGCCAGTCGCCTCTCTCCCAAAAATATCACTCGCCACTCTCCCATTCTCGCTCGCCATTCTCCCTCTGCTCGCCTCTCTCGCTTTATACACAAAAGTGTATAAATTGTGTTTCTGTTTTGTATAAACCGAGAGAAAATTGTATATACATATGCAAAAACATATATCTTCGTTCTATACACTTAATTATACAATTTACAAACATTTTACTTCGATTCAATCGTAGACAAATATAAATTTTATACAAATATTGCAGCGAAAAAGGTCAATGAATTATACAATTGCAGTGAAATACAATTTTCTCTCGCTTTATACAACAGAAATGTATAAATTGTGTTTTTGTTTTTATATAAAACGAGAGAAAATTGTATACATTACACTATTGTTGTTTAATATATTATTAAACTAAGGATAAATATAAATAAGAATCAATGGATTCTTGATCATTTTAGGAAATAAAAAAAATCACTACTTTTGAACCAGATTTGAGAGGCTGGACAATCACTAATAATTGTGAACATCATGAGGGATTAATAATTTAATGTTTAATCTACTAAATAATTAGAAAAGAAGTGCTAAAAGTCAACTAATTCTCTTCTTTTTAGTCATAAATTACCTAACCTCCATAAAGTTGGAGTTTGTTTTTTGAGAGCCATGGATATCAAATCTTGATTTTGATGATATGAGAAAATTGTGATTCAAGATTTACTACTTTTTTTGTGACTAAAATATTTATTATATTGATATGTACAAGTTGGCAAAGAAGAGATAAATTGGTATTTTATAAATGAGGTAAGGTGAACCATTTTTTTCTTATAGGATGTGGGATTATTTTATGTGTATATGGAGTTTGAGTATTCAATTAATAGTTACTGTTACAAAGAAATAAAGAATTTTTTTTAATGAAAATTAAAATCAAGAAAATAAAAATGACCTTCTTGACATAATTATTATTATTTGAGTGATCATCTGATAAATTAGCAATTCTATATGAGTGTAAAATACGAAAATTAGTGGCAGAGCTAATCTTTAAATTTTATGAATTTTAAATTTTACAACAACTATTTTGAGTGCTAATAATTGAATTTAAAGTTAAATGTTTATATATTTGATAAACTTTATCACAATTATATTGTTTGAATAAAATTTATTTATTTCATTTTTCAACTGAACATGTATCTGAATTTCTATCTTCGCTTCTTATTCAAATTAGGTTTAGTTGATTAATTGTTAATTATATATGTATGATATGGTTGAAGCTGTCAATTTCAAGGGTTATTGGGAACGTTAAGAGATAAAGTAAATCTGATTATTGATATGATAAGATATTGAGATCCTTTATAATCCCATATCAATCCTTGATTTTGTCACCACTAATCTTAATTTGTCCTAATTTAATTAGTCTCATATGTAGTAGAATATCATTGTTATTAAATTAAATTAACATTGGAGCTAGCAATAGGGGCAAGTAGGTCACATTGAAAGCTTTTACTACTAAGTATAATGATTTTTAATTATTTTTTTTGATAAAGTCATTTGAGTATTCGAAATTCATTAGTCTTGTTAATTCAAATTTACGTTCCATATTTAGAGTTCAAACTATATTACTAAGAAAAATATAAATTTCCAACAAGAAGTTCATTCAAAAATATTTCTAATAATTCGATGAATCACATCAGAATTTCTTATTTTTCTTAATCTTGTTCAAATATTTGATTAAAAACAAAAAAAATCTTATTTATCCGACCATATCTTTGTTGGTAATGGATATATATATATATATATGTTATAAGGTAGCAAGAAAATATTCTTGTATTAAACTATCCTCCAAAACCTTTTTTTTTTCTAGTAGTTGAGATATTTGTACACCCTAGCCATTCCATGTAAATAGTTGGCTCTTTTCCACCACTTTTAATTAAGACCATACATTAAAATAAAAAGGTAAAATTTATTTCTTCTTTGCTATTTTCAATTACGTGGCCAAAAAGTGGTCAATAAATATTATCTGTATTATATTATTTTTTCAAACCATTTGGATTCTAGAGAATATTGACCCGATTAATTCTTGCTTACTAAGTAAAAAAATTATTGCGAAAGTTTTTCATAATTTCGATCAACTAAAGCTTCATTCTCAATAGTCGAATTAAAAAACGATTCAATTTAAATTATAAAAATAATTATTATTCGAGGCTCCAATACATCCTTCGATAATTATTAAATTAGGTCAATACCTTAAGAGGTCGTTTGCTACAAAAATTCATAACGCAGGAATTAATAATGCAGGGATTAGTAATGCAGGGATAAGTAGTGCAGGGATTAATAATGATAGATTTATTTTTATCAAGTGTTTGGTTCATTTTTCCCCACCTCATCTTGTGTTTGAGTTATAGCTCTATGAAAAGCTTCTTTCCAGTTATACCCTTGAATTATTATGTAATTGTATCAAGATAGATAATTGTTGGACAATATTATTTTTTATAACCTTCTAACTGTCTATGAGAAGAACAATTTAGTTGTCGTGTTTGTTATTTTTTTCACTTGAATTATTTGAGGATAAATAATTGTCATCTTAATAAATTGATCACACACAAAATGTCATTTTTCAATTAAAAAAAGATAAACCATCTACTTTTAAAATCAAAAAAACGGTCAACAATGGTAAAATTGAATAAACCATCTACATGTACACATAAAATTGCATGTTTTAGTTTTAATATGTATGTAAATTTTTTAAATTGTTTAAAATACAAATAATTAGAAAACCAAGCAAATATATATATACACACACATTAAATTTAGATCACAAACTTCATATACAAATATACAACTCACATTTCAAATTTGTATTGATTTATATTGGATTTATTAATAACAAACAACTCTCTCTAAATAATTTGTAAGCTAATTTATTTAAATAAACTTACTTATACAAATATAAATAATAAAATGAAGAAAATACACAAAATAATTAAAATGATTGAGGATATTTTTGTCTTTACATAGCTTATCCCATGGTATTATATCCTATGTATTACTAATACATCCAAATGGAAGGTATTAGTAATACATCCTATAATACCATGTTGGAGATATAACTAATCCATGGATTAGTAATACATAGACTCAAATTTCTAGCAAACATGGTACTAAATAATACCTTATATAATTCATGGACTATTTTGTTCTAATGCAGCCTACCAAACAACCCCTAAAAGTAATATATTTTAATGGCCTATTTTAATCATTGTTTTATCCGGAAATGTACATGCACTTTTATGAAACTCCAAATAAAAAAATAAAAATAAAAATTAAAGTACAAAGATTTGACACTTCCCATTTCATTTGAGTGATCATTTTTTTTTTTAGAAAAAAAATTTCTCACTTTCTTCTCTTGATTAGACAATTCACATTGTGAACTTCAAATCCACCACACATTTTTCAATAAATATTCAAAGATAGTAAAAAATATCATAAGAGCATTTATGCAAGAAAAATACTTACATCTCCAGCTATTTTGAAATAGAAATGCATTTAAATTTTTCCAAACCTAACAAGTAATAGGGAGTAATAATTGTAGAAAGCAATTGTTTGATATCGTCCATCTACTAGACTCATCTTTGGCTTTCGTCTCGATATGTATATTATTATACATTTTCTAATGTATTGTTTGGACTGTTGTTAAAAATTGTTTCATAATATATTGTATCATATTATATTGTTTTGTATATTTGTATTGTATTATATTGTGCTATGTTTTAATGAATACGATATTCAGATGGATTGCATTGTTCTCTGTCGTTACAAAATGTTACACATTCGAAATTTGAATGATAAACCTGCGATAAAAGTAAGGTTCGAGATAAAGCTATTATGAAAAGGTCGTGTGAAGGATAAAATGTGATTTTAATTAATAAGTAAAGATGATATAAAAAAAATTGAGGTAATGATGTAATCACACAAAATCAATCCTAACTTTTACGCCGTTACTTAATGGTGGATTTAAACGATACGATATGATACGATACAATAAAATTTAAGTAATAGTCAAAACAAATATTATATTTAAACCAACAATAAAATACGACGAATACCAATTTAACAACCATCCAAACAAGGTGTAAAAGAATTTAATATTACATTGTAGACATGGTCCTTTGTAGGTACTGTGTCCAAATCAATTAATTAAGTCAAGAAAACTCTATAGTTTTTTTCTCTTTTAATTAATTCAAAACCAATTATTGGGAATATTGAAATTGATAGTGAAAAAGAAATTGATGGAATAAAAATTATAATGAAAAATAAAATTAATGGTATTGAAATGTTTTTCCAATCACATTCATTTGTTTACCCAAAATTTAATCCTCTGAAATTTATTAAATGCTGAAAAACATTCTCCAGCTGATATTCTAGCATTCATTGCCAATACCTTGGCTAATATAAACCACAATTTTGTAGAAAAAAAATAATCATTCTCTAATTTTGCATTGATTTCATGTTTTTATTTATTATTACTATTTTTTTGGATTTTGCTAGCTAGGTTGGAAAAGGAACGCGAAATGAAGTTTGAAAAAGACAGATTCGGAATTTAATCATATCGTTTCATTCACTACTATACTAAATAGTGATTCTTTATTGGGATTTTTATAGGACTATCCATGTGAGAAAACAAAAAACTATTTGCTTGTATTCATTTCTAAAATTCATCCATTGAAGAATTCACATTATAATTTTATACATTGTATACATTCAAAGTATACAATTGTATACCTTGGTTTATATCACACAGTTGTGTATTATTAAGGTATATAACATGCTAAAGGTATAAATTTTACATAATGGAATTTTATAAATAATTTTTTAATGTGTATTTCTTGTGAATTACCTATTCTTTGTTTTGGAGTAGGTGATATGATATATAAGTTTGTACTTAGTGGTCCATGATCTATAGTTTAGGCCCATATTTTGTTTAATTTTAGAGCCATGTGAAATCCCATATCCATATGGTGTGAACAGCCCATTTGGGAACAAATGTCCAAAAGATTATAACAGAGCAAATATTAGTAGCATAACAAAAAAATCTTTATCGTCATTAATATCTCTGTTCACGGAATTGTGACCTCTCGGTAGAAAAGATGATTGTGTCAAAGATTGGTCGTAGAAAATATAGTAACTTTGAGGAAATTTTTAGTACAATTGAATATAATCTTTTGAAAATATTATCAGACCCTCATGTGATCCAAGGTTTAAAGCTTCATAAATTCTAAATAAATAATTAATATATATATATATATATATATATATATATATATATATATATGTATATCGTGTCTAGTTGTTTGATATGTTAAATTATATCCCTAAAACAAGGTCATTAGCTTAACCAAAATCCTTTGAGATATGTGATAAAAACTTGTTTCAAAACATTGCCCAAGTTAAAAGGGTGGAGCCAAACTCACTAACTTTGGTTCCAAACTTTGAACTTATCTTGAGAAATTTATTTAATATGTATAGATTACTAATTTAGAATTCAATAATTTACATAATTAAAACTCTAAATCCATTAAACATCAAAGTCTGGCTCCACTTCTTTAGTTGAGTTGAAGTAAAATAACAGAAGTAATGAAAACACTCTAAACTCAGCGTGAATCATTAGTTTCTTCCTCAAACTATTGACAACCTTAAAAACACCTCATTTCTTGACTTACTGAACTTATGTACACCCCCGATCTTGCAAAAACGAGCGAAATACCCCCATGGATTTTCTCCAAGTTTAGGAACGTTTTCAATTCTTCTCCGATTTTCTATTAAGAGCCTCGTGCTTTTACAAGAGTTTGAGACCACTTGCTATGTTATGTGTCAGATCAGGCGGAGTATCTAAGTGTAATTAGTCAAGTAAATTGTGTGTTTTAAGATTGTCAATAGTTCAAAAACAAAACTAATAATTTACGTCAAGTTTAAAGGCGTTTTTAGTACTTCTCCCCCGATATTAAAAATTATAACTAACTAAAAATTTGGGTGAGACGTCACAATCCAAGCAATAAAAGCCCTGATTAGATTGAAAGGGCTCCAAATTATGTCAGAGATATGGGCCTTGGCCCAGTACACTCCACAAATGGTGTTGGGAGCATCGACGTGGCTTCATCAACAACTTAATTTCTTTTATAAAATTTAAATCAAATTTTATATATTGACAACGTAAAAATATATTTATACAAGACAAAAATTTCATAAAATTGCTCTATTAACACTATTCTTGCAACAACAACAAAAAAAAAGAAGAAGCGAGAATTCCTTACATTTCGAAACGCACATTAGCAACGTTTCAATTTCAAAACGTAGTAGAATACATGTATTTACACGTAAACGTTATCTCATTTTAAATAAAAAATTATACGAATACAGTATATGATTGTAACTATGTCTATGTATATTTGACGAACTTTGTATATGTATGTGTTTTCAAAACAGAAGTTGGCGATATGTGTAGCTAAATACATGTGTATGTATGTGTGGTAGTGACGACTATACATATATAAACATATATATGCTATAAAATTGCATAATCTCACTATACTATGTGATTATAAGTATCTTTTTTCGAAATATCAATAAATGTTAAAGAATAATATGTGGATTGAGATCGTTAATTTAAGTTTAAAGGGTTGGTGACAACTACAAGCAGGCAAGAAATTGGTGTTGGGCCCAAATTTAGATAAATCCAAACAACGACATTAAAACGCACACTCGTGTGCATTGACCCAAATCTTGTTTTATGTGGAAGTGTGTGATATGAAACCTATCAAAAGATTATTATCATTTTTATAATTATAAAAATATTGTAACTACCTCATATTTATGGAGATCAGAAATTTCGAGTTCGAGTTTTGAGAACGATAAATTCTCAATATATGAAGCGTCTAACTTAGTGGATTAATTGTGTTATGAATTTAAATTAGTCGAACGAATTTCATATGAAAGGTTTTCAATTATTGAAAGTGAATTTGTTTTCAATTATTCGTTAATTAGGGTTACGAGAAAAAACTAGCTAAATCAAAGAGACTTTTTTTTTTCTTGTTAAAAACTAAAGCCCCTAGTATAAAACTATGGTGATGCTCTCTTCATTTTGTAAATACAATACATTAAAGAGAAGTCCAAACTTTTACGTAGATCGATTAATTTTACATCGTTCAAGTGATAGCTCTGAGCCAAACTAAAGGCGATTATATTATTATACTTATAAAATTACATTAAATATAACTGATTATGTAAAATATGGTTGTAACTTACAAATAGACAGCTAAGAAATAGTAGTACATAAGAGGGGCCTCAATTATGAAATATAGACACATTGAGCACCACATTTTTTGTACCATTAGCACATGGGGGGTGGGGTTGTATATATATATATATATATATATATATATCCTTTCCTTTCTTATTGATGGCATAAGAATTGGTCCCTAGTATATTTATATATATCTGAAGATATGAAGTGTGAGGAATGTAACAAAATTTGTGGACCAATTTGTAGATAAAATAAAGTATTAGTGGTCCTTGTTATTTTGGCTGGTGATGAACAACTCTTTCACTAGAGAATGCCCACGGAATTTAATGTAAGAAAGGTGACATAGCCCCCCCTTATCGATGAAATAGCCACGTATCGTTCAGACACGGAGTTAGAAGTTTGAGTTAACAAATTTTGAATCTCATAAAAGATAGCTTGATGAGATTATGACGAATTTGTAGGTGAATTGTAAACGTAGGACTCATTAAGGAAAGTTGAATTCCACTAAGTGCTTCTCCTAGGAATACATAAATTTGAAATCGGTCTCTAAATAACCACGGAGAGATATTACTCATTTCACTATATCTGATCTTGATCGATTATAATATCGTAACTGTTAGGATCAGGGTTCCATCATCATATCAAAAGTTATAGTTGACAACAAGGCTACAATTTTATTTCTTAACTAAACCTACCAATCAAGTGTCATATTGTTCGATCATGACTTTGATCCATACCATCCAACCCCCAAGTGGGCCTTGTCATAAACAGATACTCAATAAAATAGTCAGAAATCGTACAAACAGATCCATCGTTTGATGAATTTAAAACATAGAGATTTCTTGGTTTTAATATATCAACCTCAACGATTAGGCTAAGGACTTGTTCTTGATATATTTGAACATCAATTTCAATTGATGCAACCACATCCTTTCAAAAACTTAAAAGTGTGTCAAACTTCTTTTACAATGAAAATCAAATAAGTTCGTGAACTTAAAAGTTATTACAGTCAAAAGCGAATCTACGATTTTAAATCAAATAAGTGCTACTACTACTATGTTATTCATTATAACTTTGTTATGAATGTTGTATAATATAATTTTTTTTAAAAATAATTATCTATTACATTCCTCCCTAGTTACAATGGCCAACATCCCAAGTTTTTGAAAGTGGACTATTTTTGACATCCTTTAGGCATTGATTAGTGATGTTTCATCTTTAGGGGCCACTTGGAATAATACAAGACTTATACATGACATGCCCATACTTATCAAAGTTGTATTTGTCATTTTTGTCCAAGTGTTAAAGGACACTTCTTACAATGCCAGCACTAAATCTTAACCTAAATTCTTCCCCCACCACTCACCTCCCACATCACTCCACCTGGCTCATTCCTCTTGGATTTAAGTTACATATATCGGTTTGACTCACAATGCGTAAATTATTTACGTTGTTAGCGATTTTGAACACGATTAAAAGTTACTATTTTTTCTATTGAACTTCTCGCTGAAAATGTTCAGTTTATATTTTCATAGATTTTTTGATTGAATTAGTGGGAGAAAAAATAGTAATATTTTCATGATGTGGAAGTTTTTCACTATTTTAATGAGAATCTATTTTTCATGATATATTTTTTAGTGAGGTGGTTCAGTAGAAAAAAACGGAGAAAATTATATTCCATAGAACAAATTTTCTACTCATTCACGGTGACAAGACCTTTTGTTTCTAGTAGTATAAGTCGTAACAACAATTTAATAATTATTTTTTATCGCATTTCTCATTAACATCAATCGTAAAATTTTATCAAAAAATGGACAAACGATTTTCTACTCAGCGTTAGATATTTGTTTTGGGAACTGATTAATCAAGATTATCACCGAAAAGCTCCATATATAAGGGATAAAATAAAGAATGAATGATTGTTTATCAGTCCACCACAATCTTCCATGACGTCTCTATAATTACCTAACAAAACTCACATATTCTTTTTGTGCTAATTATCCTTAACTTATCATTAAGTATGACTAATGGAAAATTTGTTGCCATTTATTCTATTCAATTAGGATATTAAACTCAATTTTCTTGAGATTAATTATGTTTATGTAACTATATACTAAAAAATAAGTAGTGGCACCGACTTATGAAAAAGAAGGAATAATGATTAAAGGGTGTTTTTGGGCCTATTGTTTTGTTTTTGAACATGAATAGGGCCTATACAGCCTGCACTTGGTGTCCATATATACTAACTTTATTAAATCAAACAAAATACAATTTTGTCTCAAAAATATTCTCTACTCTTCTTTTTTTCTTTATAATTTATTTATTTTTATATTATTATTTTTACTTTTCTTAGAAAAAACAAGTAGACATAAAGAAGCAGGTGGGAAATTGCCTCAATAGGTACTTTACTTTTTGGCACAGAAATAATTAGGATTCTATTAAAGTAGACATGTTTCATCATTCATTTTCACATGAACTCGTGGGCATTTTTTTCTTCTTTTTATTACTTTTTTCCCTCCAAGAAAAAAAAGAATAATAATAAAGTATTTGATATAATTTTATAAGTGAAACATGAAGAGAATGATGTATATAGTGTATACGTAGACTTACTTCTATTTTGTCAAAGTAGAGTATGTGGCCTACTGTATTCAGTCTGGTTTGCTTTAGAAGTAAGCAAACAAAGACAAGTGATAACTATACGAGAGCGCTTGCGATGATAAATAATCTTTTTATTAGACCAAAAAAAATATTAGAATCATTTCTAATAGTCTATAGATTCAAATATTTGAATTCAACTTTTCAAAGCAAACTCAAACCAGTTTTTAAGACTTTCGAACTAGTCGATTGCATGAACTAAAACTATATATTCGGACTTCGGAGCCAATAGAACTTATGAGGTATTGGAAAGGAGGGAAAAAGAAAAAAATAGCAAACTCAATGCATCAATCTTTTTGTAACATTCGAGTAAAGATTGAATCATATTTTAAAAAAATTGTTAACAATTTTATCTTATATTTTTACAAGAGATCATTTCCGCCACTTAAATTGATTATTCGTTAATCCCACTACTACAATATTTCATGTTACCTCAAAGCTTCGCTTTACGATAAGAAAACAATAAACAAGAAAATTAAAACTATAACTTAATAGTAATAAGTAATTTTATTAATTTCAATAATTTGGGCAATTTTATATAAGTCAATGAGACCATCACAAAAATTAAATTTGATACTCCACCAACAAGCCATATCACATAAGTAATGGTACATTGCCAGTTATACATTACCAAAATCTTGCCTACAACTTTGCCTGTGCCAAATTATAGCTAGCTGTTTTTTTTTTCTTCTAAAATAATATTAATTTCTTTTGATATGTCATATCACTTCAAATATCCAAAAGGAAAAAAATAAACTGTTTAAATATTCTTGTGGTCTAAAGTAAATATAAAATAGACAAGAAAAAACATGTTTTTTTTTCATTATATATCAATATCTTCTTGTGATGTTTATTATAGCAAACTCCAAAATAGCTTAGATATATTTCACAATCACCTCATTAAAAGAAAATTGAAATTAGCTATAAACTTCGTCGATAATATAATTTTATGACAATCAATTGTTGAATAGAATTAATGACATGTTTTGATGTTTTGCTATAAAATTTTATCAGTTGTTAATTCTTATTTTAAGTTTTAGCTATAAACTTCGTCGATAACATAATTTTATGACAAATTCATTGCTAATCAATCGTTTGAAATGTTTGATTTTTATTTTTTTTCTTAAAAATAATTATGTTGATTTGAACTCATTATAAATTGATTATAGGTTTATCTTGATTGTTTATAAACTACCACAATTCTTCTTCTTTATCCACACATGAGACAACTATTAATATGTAAGCTAAAGAGCTTTGGTAATTCAATCTGAGATTTTATTTTTTCTTTTACCATTTAAAAAAATGATTTTTCATAGGATCACGTACAGTAAAACACTTTAAAATGTAATTTGATTCAAGCTAGGGTTCAAATGGATAAAATTAAAAGATCTTAAAGAGAAAGCTCCGCTATTTTAAATAGTGAAAAACTTTTTGAAAGTCGGTTAAATTGATGAGATTGATTAATTTACATGTAGGTTTTGAGACAACCATTATAATTAATCTAATGTAACTACGAGATCTAGTTCATCATAAATTTATTAGTTATTTTATGTTCAATTATCGATTACTGTAAAAAAAAATTCTTTAAATTCAAATATGAGATCGATAATATGTAGCAGTTAATCCTCCACAAAAAAAATAAGAAAATCCACATATTTTGATCAATTCAAGATTAAAATATCTGGTTGCTCCCTTAACAAAACTAAGACAATAATATATCATATGATGAGAAAATGACATCTTAACCAATCATATGATATAGTTGAAGAAAAAGGATAATTAAGACAGCAAAACTTGTCCATTTTATTTTTTTGTACTAAAATTTGTTTTCATTTTTTGAGAGAAATTCCTATGAAGCTTCAAAATGGAAGAAAAAAAAAACAACAGGAAATATCTTGTTATTTTTGGTGTCTACTTTTTAATTACACCACAGACAAAATGAACTGTGATTGAAGTTTTCTGTTTTTCTAGTTTTTTTTCTTCTTCTTTTAATTAAAAAATAATAATATACATCCACAAAATTGAGTTCGAATTTTAAAATGAAAAAAATATTTTTCCCTTAAACAAAACTTATGTAACACGAATCTAAAAAGTAAAAATAAAAAATAATTGAGAAATAGCCACAATTCAAACATGAGATACTCCTATTTTTTTATATTAAGGAATCAAAGACATAACATTTAATTAATTAAAAATTAAAGTGTATTAATTCGTTACATATACTAAGAATCAAACTTAAAATCTATTATAATTAAGAGACAAAAATTGCTATTGTTATATATACTCAAATACTGCTTTAAAAGAATCTACCATACAATACGTTTGAATACAATTCAGCTCGATAAAAAAAAAAGTGATTGAAAAGGCTCAAACTTTCAGTCTTCTTTACGACAAAAGATTTCTTTCATATCAGAAAAAATGAATTAAATCGAAAAGCAATACTTATGCTCTTCTTTATCGATAGAATTTCCATCATTTTCAATCTAACACGAAATATTCTCAAACACCAAGAGCCATATTTATTTGAAAATGCCCCTTCAACAAAAGATTCTTTTATCATCTTTTTAAGTAGTTTTTTTCTTTTTTTTTTCAGTTTAACAATGATGAGTACTTGAAAGACCAGACAAAGAATCTTATCAAAATATGCTTTTTAATAAATCACATCATAATTTTCTTAAATAAATCCATTCAACCAAAGCAAAATAAAAATAAAAATATTACAATAAAGTTTTGAAGATGAAAAAAAATTGAACCACCAGACAAAATCATTGCACGTTCCACTTTTATTCTTTTCTTCGTGTCTTACGCGTCTTTCTTTTTCAATTTATATCTTCATTTTACCAAGAAAATAAAAATATATATTATATAGTATAAATAAACTAAAAATAAAATATGTTCCTAAAACAATCTAAGATGATGAAAATCGGACGATAATTACTTATTTATTCTTTATTAAAAAACTCAATTTCAAGTTGCTTTTAGTGAAAGTATTTTACTAAACTTCTGATACGAATTAAGATCGATCGAGTTTGAAATGAATATAAAATATTCAACAAAAGAAAGAAATTATTGCCACTTTTTAATAGTAGATATATATAGGCATCTTTGAATTTTTTTAAATTTTTATTTATGTATTATGATAGCCATCTTAAGCACTACTTGAGGAGTTATGTTAAATTACATTATTAATTAATTGCTCGAGAAACAAATTAATGAGTTTAAGGTATCTTGGAAAAATTCAACATTAATATTTCAAAAGATAATAATGAGGAGAGTATATAAATAAAATATAACTATCATTTTAACATTGAAATGATATTTGTAATAATTATTTATTCGTGATTATTAGATTCCTTCCTAATAAATTATTATTCTTTTAATCTATTTAGGGATAACAATGGGGCGAGCAAATTAAATTTATAGAAATTCAGAGTGAGTTGAAATATTTTTTTCTAAACTAATGAGGGGTGAATAGGTATTTATATGAGTTGTAAAAAATAATATTATTTTCATAAATTTACCTTAAATTATATGATACCGCAACTATTGCACCTCTTCTTTGTCATCCCTAATACAATAAGCTATACTAGTGGATTTTAATAATATAGTAAACCTAATTATTAATCTTTTTCTGGATAATTCCTAATACTTTTTTAGTGTTTCATCCTTTTAAACTTATACGCGTAATCTATATGATTATTCTTGTTGAAAGGAAATTTCCTTCATATTTCTACTAATTAGGCTACTAATCTTCCTTGTAATCATTTTTTAAAAATTAATTATTATTTTTTAATTTCTACAAAGTTTGGTTGATTAGAAAGAAAAGAAAATGAGTGGGTTGATAACAAATCTAGCCACTTAACTTTTTCCCAAAAAATTGCAACTTGAGTGTTCAAATAAGTACACGTGCGAAGGCAAATTCAGTATTTAAAAATTTATACATTATAAATTATAATTCTATTTTTACATTATTGAATTTAAAACAAAAATAATTACAAAATTCAAATTAAAACTATTGAATATAATTAAACCCTCAATCAACACTCTAGCTTCGCACCTACGTGTAATCATATTAATTTTGTTCATATAAATAGTAAAAAAGGATAGGAGAATCACATGGCCTAATTTGAGTGAAAATGGATAAACAAATGTTTTTTATTTTTTTAAACAAATGTAGGACTTAATCAATTATATTCTTTAGTTGCCCATTATTATGTTTATTTTTCTTAGAATATTGCAAGTAAGAGCTAGGAGTACTACGATAATATTTTCTTTAAAAATTTTTTTTATTAAAAAGAGGTGATTTTTTATTTCGATTAAATTCTCTTTGCTCTTATATAAACAACTTAAAACATGGAAAAGCGAAACCAAAAATTTCACAAAAAATATTTAAAATTTAATATATACGTATAAAAGTAAATATAAACATATTGTGAATTTGTATATTTCACTCTTTCTTTTGGGTTGCGTCAACAAGTAAATGATGATTGTGTTGATAATTTGTTAGTGGGAGGGTGCATGTTTTTTTCCTTTTTCTTTTTTCTATTAAAAAGGTTTAGCTATTATTTATTCAGAGAAATAAAATTCTAGAAAACTAAAAGTAATACTTATTTAATAACCATTTAATATTCTCAAGTATACTGACTCAATTAATTTAAATTTTCGTTGTACATGATAGAAGCATTTTGTAATTAAATTTCTCCACTATTACAAAGAAAGGGATAACGGTTAAAAAATAAAAATTTATTGCTAATTTTATTTAACAATGAATTAGCAACGTAATATTAAAAGTAATGTCAGTACTATGTTATTTAATGATAGACTAACAATAAATTTTATAGTTAATTTAGATTTTTAAAGTAATTTTATAATTCTAACTTAAAATAATTAATTAAAAATAAAAGAATCTTATTTATATATCGTCTCTTATGAGATAAATAATGATTTGAAAACATTTCACACATTTATTCTTAAAGGAAAATAGTGCTTATTTGGCAACTTAAATTGACCTTTAAGTAGAAAATTAGCAAATTAAGGTAACACAAATTGAAAAAGGTGTAGCACTTTAGCTAACACTTCCATGTCTTGTCTTTTATTTCATTATTTTCAACAATATATCATTTTGGAATTTTCAAATTAGTCAAGTTTGAACCAAATTAAGCCAAACACAGGAAAAACAATTAATATAAAATTCCTCAAGAGAGGGTCAAATCAAATACTTACAACACACACAAATTAAATATAATATATATGAATATAGTATGACTTTCATACTCATGATATACAACATATAAACCAAAGTTTTTAGTCTAGCCGGTGATATTAATAGTTGAGTGGTAAATACTTTTTCGATTTTAATCAAAATTTTTGAGTTTGAATCAATTTAAATATAAAATCGGTTTTATTAGAAAGCGTTTTACTATCTTTAATGTAAATACCAGATACTAATGTCATTTTTCTTTTCCTTTATCTCCTATATAATGAAAAATATTTTAAAATAAATTTAAGTTACATTAATTAACAAATAAAATATAATAATGGAGACATAAGACAATGAACTTAACCAAAAATTAAAAGTCTGCCAAAAAATTGAGTTTTCCTAAAAGCTATACCATGCTTTGCCCACACATAACCAACACTCATATGGACCCTGCTTTTTATTTCACATGGTAGGCTTCTTCTTTCCTTTTTGTGCTCATTGTTTTTTATTTTTTTATTTTATAGCTGATAATTATATTAAAGTTTGATTAAAATTAATATATTATAAAGTTAATTATCATAAGTTACCTTAGCTTTCAATAGCTTTTTTTTATTCGGAAAAGGAGCAAAATTGTTCCTGAACTATGTGAAATAGACCACTTATACCCTTCGTTATATTTTGGGATCAAAAATACCCTTGCCGTTATCCAAGAGATCACTAATACCCTCAGAGAGTTAACACCAAATTTTTTTAATGACATGGCAAGCTATGTGGACTAATCCCTCCACTTAAGCTGTCAACTAGGACTCCCACCGGCGGCACCGGTATCATAGCCGTCAGATTAAATCGAACGTCTGCCACCTCTTTTTCGTTAACGATGTAACTTATCGATTCAATTATCACGCTTTGTTTCTAGTTCCTACCACCTCTTGTGAAATCAACAATCACTACTATTATTTTGGTTCAATTTTATCAAATCGTTAACTTTTCCGATCGTTGGTCAGCCAATAGTACCGATTTTCCGTTTTGAACACAAGCAGTCGTGAACAGAAAGATTGTGGATTATTGTTAAAATTTGACTCCATAAACACAAGAATATAATTTCCTTTCTATATAAATTTTCTTCTTCTACTGTTTAGCTTCTCATTTTCCTTTATTTAGTAGTTTATTTTCTTTGTCAAATAAAATGTTGAAGGAACAAATGGTGGAGCCATCAGTTATTGGTACAAAACATTTGATTACGGGAACAACAAAGGCTAATGTAAGACGGGGTGTTCACTTTCTCAATTCAATTATTTGGGAGGATGGGAGAAGATCGATCTCCTTCTCCGATTTCTATTTTTGAAGATCCCAAAGCTCTCTCAGTCAAAATTCTCCAAGTAAATGGGAATGATGGGTGACATGAGCATATGGATATTCTTGATGATACTCTATTTATTGCACAAGGGACAAGCTATATGGTTGAGTGTTCCGCCCATTGGGAACTAAATGTGTTTCTGAACAACTTCACAATAATGTCGTCTCGATTTGGCTAAGTACTATGCTCTTCCCGATGATCATATCCATCCCAGCCCCACCATTTCCCCAAAGCGATATTTCCAAAAGAAGAAGCTAATTTAGACTTTGTTTAGCTGAAGCTACATTCTAGATGGCAGATAAAATCTTAGGACTAGCAATATTTGGCACTTTTCATGTGATTTTAGTGGATCTAGCTTTAACTGTATCAGATATTGAAGGCAAAGGTTTAGTGCCTTAGAGTTGTTCTTCACTTGATCATTTCAGTGGAAAAAAATAAAAAAAATAAAAATTTTGGGAAGATGAATTAGTTGGTTAGCAAAATTGGGTTAGGATTTGGTTAGCAAGAATGGAAAGGAAAATCCTAGTTGGCAGCTTAGGTGGAGGAATCAGTCCACATGGCTTGTCATGTCATTAAGAAAATTGAGTCTTAATTCTTTAAGCGTATTTGTGATCTCTTGAGATAGCGGTGGGGGCATTTTTGATCCCAAAATATAACGAAGGGTATAAGTGTTCTATTTCACACAGTTCTGAGATAATTTTGCTCCTTTTCCGTTTTTTATTTATTCAAAAAATTTAAATTTGAGATCTCTAGTTAATGATGAAAAATCCTAATTATTTAGTTATTCATATAATTTCTTTTTATTCGTGGACAATAAGAACACTATAATTTTAAAACACTTTGTATTGAAAGATCAACACTTTGTATTGAAAGATCTCTTATATTCTCAAAATGCAATTCGATATTTCATACTTCCTACATTTTAATTTGTTTATCTTCATCTTTTAGTTAGTTTTTTAAACTTTATTAATTTTTGTTTGATTTTAACTTTTCACATGACATATTTAAAATCATAAGATCGGATAATATTTTAATATATTTAATATATTTCTAATGTAAAATTACAAGATTCAAAAAATATTTTTTTAACCTTCTTAAAAATGATGCTAATGCTAATTAAAACCTGACAAACAAAATTAAAACAAAGGATACCATAAACATAAGAAATTTTTTAAAACTAATTCACTATACCCTTGTTGCCTAACATTCTTTTTTTTTTTTACTCCTAGATAATCCGCAATCGCTGTATCTTTTGCCGTTCGGGTGAATACTTTGTACACATTGGTAAAATTTTCATTGTGCAATAGCCTACAAACTACATATGGGATGTAAACCACACCGGGCAAGTCCTATGCGATAAACTCGATTCAGAAGACATTAAGGGGGAACCGATTTTGGATCGCTCGTATGAATGACCACCCTCCAAACCAACTAAAGTCATCCTCAAGGACATCTTTTTCTTTATTTTACTCTGTATTATCACGTAATTAATATAAATTGTGTGAGTTTTTTCCATATTTTATTTTATAAATTAATAAATTCCTTGCTTAAAACCCAAAAATATGATATATATTAATTTTATCTAGACTTGTAAATAATTACGTATTTTATTACTAATTAAGAGTTACTTATTATATGTTGAGTAAAATACTTGCATATATATGTATTTTTAATATCAAATACATTAAAATAGGGAGAGAGGCGAGTGAGATGGAGAGGGAGGCGAGCGAGAATCAACGTATCCCAAATATATGCAAATTACACCAGATATATACATCTATATGTATCAAATACATAGGAGATCGACGAGTGAAATTAGAGAGAAGTGATACATTCAAATTCATTTGGATACAATATATCAAAAATAAATTATACCTATCTATTTTTGACCCCATATATTCTAAGACAAATATATTTAAACATATATAAAACTCAACAAAATCAAATAAAATTTATAATTATATAAGTAAATTACCTGTTAAACTAGTGAGATTTTCTAAAAGTTTCCTTAGATACAAACAAAACCACTTGGAGATATCTTGAAGAAATTACATTTCATATTGACTTACGTATCCCAATATACATCCCAATATATATGTATCTTAACATATATAAACATATCTCGTCATGCTAAAATCTTATAAAGTTCATAATCCTATAAATTATAATGTATCTAATTATAACTAGCTCTAAATCAACGAAATTTTTTTTTGGACCAATAAAAAATATTGAATATCGAATAACGAACGAGAAATACCTTACCCCCATATCACCACCCACCCACGCATCCACCCAAACCCCAAGATATACATACATACAATCCAACGTACCTTATTTTGCTCCACAAGGTCCCAAAACTCATCTTGACCATCATTTTTCCATTGAATCCTCCTTAAAGTCTCTTCCATATGGGCGGCTCAACTTGTCCCACTCTTGTCCCCTAAATGTTGCTTCACTTGTCTTAAACTTGCTCCTCTTCCTGCCGACAACTTTACCTTGTCTTTGTCCCAAATTTATGCAATTTCAACCAAAAATTAAAAAAAATAAAACTTCTTCAATACCCCCCTCCCCACCCCACCCCCACCCCCACCCCACCTAAAATCCCTTTGTCTACAAATTTCCTTTTTACTTTTCTCTTTATATAACAGCAACCAACAACTTGCAAAGACCTCACCTTTTTCTTGAAATACAACAAATTGTAATACACAACTTCTTCTTTGAACCAAAAGATAGTGTATAAAGGAGCAATCTTGATCAAGAAAGTGTTTAGAAAATTTGGGGTTTTTTGTGTTTTGAGATTTGAGGATTTAATTTGGTGTTTTGGGTATTTCAAGAATCAATTTTTTTTTTTTTTTTGGAAAAGAAAAAATGACAAGTATAGTGGGAAATCAAAAAGATCTGAATTTCAAAGCTACTGAGCTGAGATTAGGTTTGCCTGGTACAGAAGATCAAGAATCTGACCAAGAAATATCAAATTCCAAGAATAACAACAAAAGGGCTTTGCCTGAATCAACTCATGATGAAGAAGATTGTGAATCTAAGTCAAGTTCTGATCATGTCAAAACCCCACCTGTTGCCAAGTAAGTTTCTTGAAATTCGAGAAATTTTAATAGCTTGGTTGGTTGGTTAGCTGAGCTTTTCGGATGTGGTAAATATTTTGGGCATTAGATACCTTAAAAATCCAAACTTTTTAACCTCTTTTCGATTTAATTATAGAAATGAGGACTAATAATTTGTTGTTGTTTGGTTTGAGTAGATTAGATTGTGGGGGGTGGTCCTTTTTTAGACCCTGCTAACGTGAGATATTTTGTGTATCAGATATGCTTAAAAGTCTTTACTTTTTAATCCCTTTTGACTCATATTGAAGAAATGAGGACTAATAATTTGTTGTTGTTTGACTGATTCGTGAAAGTAGTCACCAATATACACATTAGAATAGATTGGGGGTGTGATGTTTTGTGCATAAAATACACTTAAAAATCTGAAAATTTTAATCCCTTTTGACTAATATTGAAGAAACGAGGACTAATAATTTTTAATCCCTTTTGATTCAATTGAAGAAATGAGGACTAATAAGTTGATGATTAATGTTTGCAGGACACAAATTGTGGGGTGGCCACCAGTGAGATCTAACAGGAAAAACATCATCCAACCAAAGAAAACAGAATCTGAATCTGGAATGTATGTCAAAGTTAGCATGGATGGTGCCCCTTATCTAAGAAAAATTGATCTGAAAATGTATAAATGTTATCAAGAACTACTAAAAGCCTTAGAAAACATGTTCAAACTCACCATAGGTGAATACTCAGAAAGAGAAGGCTATAAAGGATCTGATTTTGCCCCTGCTTATGAAGACAAAGATGGTGATTTGATGCTTGTTGGTGATGTTCCTTGGGAGTAAGTTCTTCAAAATCTTGAATGTATATTCCATGTATATCATGTATATAATTTATGTATATCGGTTAGAAAAGCTCGAATTTTTGTGTAATTCTAATGGGGTTTTTGAATTCTATTTTTTTTTTGCAGAATGTTTATGTCTTCTTGTAAGAGGCTGAGAATAATGAAAGGATCAGAAGCAAGAGGCTTGGGATGTGGAGTTTAACTTATAAATTATAAAAATTCTTAAATAGAATATTTTGATGATGAAAAAGTTTTTTTCTCACTTTTTTACAGTAAAAAGAGTCTTTTTTTCACCTTAGGTTCTTGATTAAAATGAACTTAAGTATTGTAATCTAAACAGTTTTTTCTCTGGACAGAAAAAACCTTTAGTTTTATTAAATTTTGTTGTTTTTATTTTGGAGTCAATATGATTAATATATAAATATATATGTATAGCAGGAAAGACATAACCATGGGGTGGTTTGAAGATCCTGCAAGTGTTATTTTCTTGTTTGTTTTGGAATAATCTCATCAAACATACAATATAGTAACTATATATGTCTTTTTTTTTTTGTTGCTAAGAAAGCAATTGTACAAATCTCATAGAAAATATTATTTTTGGTTCCTCAAATGTGTAATTTTTAAAATTTTGTTTCATATTTTAAACAGAATTATTGTTTTGCAATGATCATGACAAGTCAATTTTGATTTTGTTGCCTTAGAAATCATAATAGAACAAGAATGATGACTTTAGCAAATTCAGTGTTTTATCACCAAGAATTGAGAAATATTTAATACTCTTCTTTTCCTTTTCTCTCCTCTCCTTTCTAAAATAATTTGAATTCGCATCAGATAGATTCACTAACAAATTATGTACGATATAAAGAGATTAATAACAATATTTATAAAGAAAAAATGTTGATTTTCATTGTTCGAATTCGAGCTTTATTTCATACTTACAATAGGAAATAAGATTATATGGAGTATATTTCTTTATAACATTCTGAATTCGTGTCAGATGACAGGTTCACTAAATAGATAAATAGACAAATTTTCTATAAAAGAAAATTCTTTATTTTTATTTATTTAATAATTAATTTTACATAATTTTAATTAACTATCAAACGATCCCTGAAAAATGATATGGAAGAATAATGACCTCCATTTCATACCTACAACAAGAAATAAGATGGGGTAATACAGGAATATTCACCTTTTGTCCATCGCTACGCTTTTCGACATAGTCTTAGGTCATGACTCACCCTCCGTAGATAAATCTTGCAAAGGAACCCTTAGAAATTCAGGCAGAGAATTCTTTCTTCAATATTCTAAATTCGTCGAACAAATTCATTATGTTAACATCAAATCAAAAGAAGACAAACTTAAATTTTTTTAAAAATAATAAATAGTTAATTGCTACAAATTTCATCAAATAAATTCCACTAGATTTTATATGCTCACCAAGATAAGTTGGAATCTATTTGTATATACTATAGATAAAAAGGGAGAAAAAGTTGCAAACTTTTCCTTTGGAATCTTTCATACACATTTGTGTGGTACACAACAAAGTACCTTTTTTACTTAAAGTTTTTCAAAAACTTTACCAAAAATGAATTTGACAAAATAAAGTTGGGTTTCGAAAATGAAACAAAAATGTTCTAGATTTTTTGGTTCTCCTGTTCGATGTCAGCTTTGAGGCTCGATAAATTCAAATTTACTAAGAAAATTCTCATTTTAGTTGTTTTAAATAGAGTTTCATTTTCAAAATTTCAAAAGTTGAGATTTTTAATTGAAAATAAAAATATATTTACCATCCAACCATTATGTTTAGCAAAACAGTTCAAATTTTAAACCACATCATTCGCAAGTCTCAAACATTAGAAATTGAAACTTTTAATTAATGATGAATTAATCTTACCATCCTATATTTAATAAATACAATTCAAAGAACAAATTTTCAATTTACAAACTCATGTTTTAGAAATTAATTCAAAGCAAACTGCAATCATAAGTTATTAAGCAAACTCCAACCATCTTGTCATAAGCTATTTTAAAAGGAAAAAGAATTAAATATGTCTATCGAATTTCAAAAGAAGATTTATTTATTGTTAAAATTTTAGTTTATTTATGCTATTTTCATTTTAAAAAAATTCATCTATGTTATTATTTGTAAGCCAAAAATATTTCTCGTTTTGCAAAACCATCTTTACACGTGGTAAATTATGATTCAGTCACACGTCATTAATTAAATTATTTTTAAATAAAAAAAGACTCAAATGCGCCATCAAACTTTGAGAGAAAAAACTTATTAACGTAATCCGTTATATATTTTGATTCATCTATGTTATTTCAATTAATAAATAATAATATGAATAATTTTTTTCTCAAGTAAAAATAACATAAATAAACCAAACTTTTAACGAATATTCTCACCGTCACCACAGAAAAATGCCAAGTTCATTGGATTCTAACTTTGAGGACAGGATACATTAATTAACAAGTTGGTTACAAGTTTTAATTACTTCAGAACAATCATTATACACACCTAAATTTTTCTTCTATCAAGAAAAAGTCAAAGTACAATTATATGAAATAATTAAAGAACAAAAACTTTAAATTATAAATTGCCACGTGAAGCTAAATACAGACATGGTCAAAGTTCAAAATAAGCATTAAACTTAAAAAGTCCTTATTTTTTTTATTTTTTAAAAAAATACACCATTAATGAACATGCCTATATTCTTGCAGAATTTCTCCATTTTCACACATAGAAAAAGAATATTAATTGGGAAGAAAAAAAAAAGATTCTAATTTCAATGATTCATGTGATTAATTTATTTTTGTTTTGTTTATTAATTTTATTTTTTCTAACGAAAGGAATGAATCCCACGTCGATGATGGCTGAAAATTTCGATTACTTATAAAGTTTGGACAATTTTTTTTACGTGAGCTAGTGTTTAGATCATAAACTAAACTCAAGACCTAATTAGATATGATATTATAAAGTCTGATCAAATATTGGCCATGAGGTCCAACAATTGCGGTGAACTAGTAAGAAATAGACCTAATATTTTTATGTATCCAAATAAATAACATCATACAAAATAAAATAAACTTTTTTCGCATACACAAAATTGTTGGTGTATATAAGAAAATCATACATAAGTAGTTAAGAAATATCCTCCTTAACGTGGCGCCCTTCACCGTTCTTTTTTTTTTCTTTTCATGAATACGAAATATTTTGTGCATAACTTATTAAGGAAAAATCTTAATTGCACTCGTGTTTATACCAATTTATTAATCACTTAATTAGGGTTAACAGGTACCTATAATTTAGTTATTTTTTTTTGAGGGGTGGGTGGTTGCTTTTGACATAACAATCCAAAGTTTTTATTAAGGATCATGTTTGCTAATTAGTGGACATAAGACATAAATCGAATAATTAAAAAAAAAATCATAAGAATCTTATCGAGCAATCAATAAAATATTTCTTGTGCTTTACTACTTATTTTAATTATATATATTAATGTTTGTAAACGAATTTTTAAGGCTTGAAAAAATAAGTTATCTTGGAGCCCTGTGCCCTACATAAAGCAAACAAAAGTTAACTGAAAATAACTAAAATAAAATTGATTGTCGAGTGATAAGTACTCTCTTATTTTTAATCAGAAATCTCAATTCGAGTCAAAGATTCTGTTAGAGTGATAAATATTCTTTCATCCTTAACCAGAAGTCTCATACTCGAGTCACCTTTGTTAGAAAATAGTCCCTTAATGTAGGATTTCTCTATTCGAATTTGAACTTGATCGAACTCTAATATAAATAGCAGACACCATATGAAACAAAAGATTGATTATTTATTAATCAATAAAAATATCCCAAATCTTATTTTTCACTCACTGTCCACTTACATTTAGTTAATTAATTAATTAATTAACACATGCTAATGGTGAGAATTACGAGGTAATAGTTACAATTGTTCACATTTCAGCAAACAATTAGACAGTAATTTAAGTAAAGTAATCTTTTTTTAACTGATCTTTTTTTTCCTTAAATTATTATAATTATTTTAGCCAATCTTATTCTTTTATAGAATATCTCTTCTTCTTTTGATGCTTTTAAGAAAAGATATGAAATGATTCACTTGAATTAAGTTAGCCTGCAACTATTTCCAATTTTAATTAGTATTTTGAATACATTTCAACATATTTTATTCATAAGACATTAGGTTTTATACGTTGTCATTATTAACAAATATTTAAATTATCATATCAATTAATAAGATTCACTTATAAGATGTATAGTAAAATAAAAAATAATTTATTATAATAGATAAATTTATACTGATTTTCCACCTGGTATTCATACCTACATTGGAGCAGACTATTTTGAATTCATACCGCATAAGATTCCAATCAGAATTCAAAGAAAATCAATTTTTAAGAATTTTTTCATATACAAAAATCGGTGATGATACTATAATATAGATGTCAGCACCGTGCACATAGAATGTAATTTTTATTTTCATTATTGACAGAGCAAAAACACCTTTTTAATTAAACCTTCATTACTTTAATTATGACTCAGAGCTGCAGTAATATATTTTATGTTGTTTATAGACCAAAAATAATAATCAAAAGAATTTGGAATCCAATGTAGCATTAATTGAATCCTTTGGACACCCAGAAATTGAACAAAAAGATTATTTGAGAAAAAGGTGCAAGCAAAACAAAAAACCTACTATTTAAAAGGTCATCTTTGTTTTAAAAAAAAAAAAATTAATTTACTTTCTTTTATTCGAAAATAATTGTGATTTTAAGTATCGAAAAAAGAGTCTCAAAATAAAGGTCATTTAAAAATTTAAGAAAAAAATGATATGTTCTCTAACTATACATTTATATTAACTAAATATTTACTGGGTTAATTTTAATATACTATATATTCTAGTCATTACTTTTCTTAATGACAGTGAAATGAGTCAAAGTGATACTTATTTTGAGACATATAACGTAATAAATACATCATATTATGAATGTCTATTATACAATTTTCTATATTAATTTTGAAATCAAATAAACAACTCGCAAGTAATTAATTTAGTTCTATAAATAGAGAACCAATTCACAGTGGGCACTCCAATAATGATGTGTCCAAATACACATTATAATTTTGAGAAATAAAACTGATGTATTTGGAAATTGTGGTGTCTCAACAATAAATGAATAAAATAAATATTCCTTTGATGACTCCCTTTAGAGAAAATTGGATAACTTTGTAAGGTTGGATGAAGACAATAATAAGATTAAAGCAGTGATTACAATAGTAAAATGAAGACAAAATATCAAACAAATGTCATTCAAATATATGTAAGCCTTCAACAACTTGTTATCTAATTCTTGAAATATATAAAGAGGCATTTCAACTGTCCTCACAACTCTGGTACAACAAATGTATTTGGAGCTATGGAAACTTGATTCAAGCCTGAGAAAATGGTAAACAAGGAACCTGTTAGTTATTAATATAAACCGAAACGTAAGTCAAAGGAGTGTTGAATATACAAGTCTTATCGAAGGTGGTGAAGTTGTGTACAACATCCCAATGTAATTCCACAAGTGAGGTCTCAAGAGGATAGAATGTGCAAATCTTACCTTTACACCTTTGTGGGGTAGAGAAGTTGTTTCTTATAGACCCTCGGTCCGACAGAAAAAGAAAAGAATTTGAAGCATGGTAACAAGAAAATATGACAACAAAATAGCAAGAAACAAAACAAATAAAGTAACAGATAGAACTTGGCTAAGATGCATTAATAAATTTCTATCAACCACTTTTTTTTTCTTTTTGACAAGGGAAACCCGCAGCTGCTACCCTTTGGAAGTGCATAGGGTAAAAACCCCACTCCTAGAAATAGCTTGCAAACCACTAAGGAGAGGTAACCCGGACTAGGCAAGCCTGGTGCGACAAGGTCAACCCAAAAGGCAAACCCCTTGCTTTGGCTGGAAAGGGGTTTTGAACTTGAAACCTCAAATATGGAAGTTAAGCCAAACCACTGGGTCACTCCGAAGGGTTATCTTACACTTCTATGTAGAACTGAACTCCAGAAAAGACACACAAAGTAACAGAAAAGAGTACCACAAACATGAAAACCTATTTTAAACCACCCTATAGTATCATCTGGTACTTCAACAATGAAAAGATGCATTTCACACATGAGGGAAAGAAGACGAGAAACAAATATGCATTCGAATACAGATTCTTCTATTATATACCTCTGTAAAGAGTAAAGACCTAAGAGCAGCATTATGAGCACCAGCACAGAAAGTGGTAGACCTTTTATTAAAGGAACAAGGATACAACAGCATGAGGCCAAAATATACTTCAATATATTGTAGACTAGGTAGTATGCACTATATATGTATGAGGGGAACAGTGGATATACTGGTTCTTCCCACTCCACGCCCAAACAATTTTGTCTATGTGCTTGTGTTTTAGAATCTGACATAATTGAACTAGACTATTCTCAATTTTTTACAACATGAATACTTTTAACCTATTATTTTGACTTTTTTAGCCTCAAACTTAGGGGACATCTTCAGTATGTCAAGGGCCCAAAAGACCAAAAGTGTGCTTGAAATTGAGTATGCATAACGCCGATCAGGAAGTAAAGCATTGCATTAAAAGTAACAACCTGTTGTTTCTTCTTCTTTGGTCTCCTCTTTCTTCGGGGTTTTCGAGCATCAGAGTTGGAGCTGATATTCCCACTGTTACCTGTGAGTGAATCTGCAGGTCTTCCTTTTCTGAACGTAGATCTATTAATGCTATCTGATGTGTTGCTGGAGGTTGACATATCACGGAAAGACGATTTCTTACTTGTAGATCCTCCAAACCTTGATTTTTTATTTGCTGAATGACTAAAAGACTTGCTCGAAGGACGAGGTGGCGGCATTAGAGCACGGGCAGATATTTGCTTCTGCACACATAATTTCAAATAGTAAGAGGTACGTAAACATTAAATTCCAAAGTCAATTTTCAGCAGCACAATTAGAAATTCCAATTGAAACAAACCTGATTCTTTTCATCGCTGGACATGCTAGAAGCTGCTTTCCCAGATGCACTAGAAGCTTGTTCTCTGCAATAAAAGTATTTGAGTTCTCGTTATAATGATCAACAAGAAAAGGGCTCACCAAAAGAAGTTCGGCCCTGAAGGCTTCATGCAGATCGATCATTACGAGAGCACTAATGACCTTCTAGAAACCCCAGAGGATACTACAATTTTTTAAGAACTACGAGGTGGACACTAACTGGTTGGGGATTGAGGCATAGTTTGTTTGTTTGTTTGTTTGGTCTAAGAAATGAAGAATCTAGAACAAAAACCTGAATCATGATGGCAGTACTCTACTCCCTTTCATTGAGTATTAGGAGATCGGTTATTTTGTCCCTACTTCATTCCATGAAGCTTTACAAGAGGGTGGATACACCAGCTTCCAGTTGCAAATTAACTAGTTTTAACTTCACTGCCAAGCTCATACTATGTTCTAAAATCTAACACTAATACATTAAACAACATCACGAGAAAATTATTGACCCAAGATAAAATGTCATTATTCTCCTCATGCACATTATAGACTTCAGTCCATCTCCCCAAAGGATACTTCTACCCAAGGCAGAACATTACCAAGTCCTGCAAGCGTGAAGTCAATACTCAATAGCAATTACTCTTTCCATTTCAATTCATGTGTCTTAATTTGACTATGCACAAAGTTTAAGAAAGTAAAGAAACTTTTGAATTTTTGTAGTCTTAAAATAAAGGAAGTGTAAAATGCACCAAAATGCCTTTTGAATCTTATAGTCTAAAATACGACAGGCTATTGGTTTCAAGAGATAATATCTAAAAAATGACATTCAAAGAAAGTAAGACACATACGTTGAAACATAGGGAGTAGTTTCTAAGGACAAATCAATACCTTGCACTTTTATCAGTCCACTCGTCATCAGCATCATCACTTGAGCTTCCACTTTCAAAGAAATCATCATCGCTTAAATCAAGAAGCCCATCGTCTTCGCTCCCCGTTTCTGTTAGGAAAGGCCCAAGTAGAGGGGTCAGTTCTGATCGATGCAAACAATGTTGCCAATACCAATTTTGAAATCAATAAGTATACAATTGAGAAGAGCAACTGAAGGTCACAATGTTGCAGCTTCCGACATTTCGCTGAAGCTAACCAAGATCTTGTTCAAAATTCATCATTCAGAAGCATTTCAAATTTGGATAACTATAACAAATTAACACTACATAACCATCAACCAAAGCACAGTTTTCCTGGTAAACAAGAATATTTTCCCCCTATACAAGTTAAGGCTCTTGCTCACATGTTTCATATAACTGATAGTCTTGCAGATATTACAATGAGAAAACAGATATACTAATTTAGTTATGACGAGGATACGAGGATTGATCACTTAGTAGCTAAGATGATATAAAATCAGCTTAGACGATATTTTGTTATGTAGTATGTTTTAGTTACAGATTTTCACTGTACCAGATGTTGCAATTAGCATCTTTAAAACGAAACAAACTCTATGACGAGCTAGTCAAAACTAAGGTGAACTACATACTGAACAACAGCTTAGTACCTTCCAAATCTTTCCCACTTGCGGCAGCAGCAACTATATTGGCTTTGATTTGCTCCCGTAATTTACATCTTTTGTCAACAATATCTTGCTCATCACCTCCCGAAAACAAGGATACATATTTCTCATTCTTGGGAAAGAACTGCGACCAAAATAGCACTTCGTTGTCAGAATGAGAAGACAAAAAATGACCAATTATGTTTTAACTTACACTAGCAAAGAAGTCATAAGTTCTATTGCACTATATGAGAAACCATTTATAAGATTTCTGAGTTAGCCATTACAGCAGGTGATCTCTGCATCAACAATTTTTTACGGAACCCTAGACGACCCCAAATCTAGGCTAACTATTGCATCTTCATAAATATGTGAATGCCATTTTTGAGATGATAAGATGATCTAATGCTCGCACTAGCAAAAAACAAATGGCATCAATGACAATATTCATTAGAAAACACTTGACTTTATCCTTCTCATTAAACAATTTTCTTTGCGAAAAATGGACTAAACTCTAAATCTGGGACCAGAAAAAGTAGAGAACTGGTCCCCAAGGCCTAGCTTGAGTGGCAAAATGTGGAGGATTTGTGGCTTAGGTCACAGGTTCAAGCCCCACACCATGCAAAGCGAAGCCCAGTATTTAAGTGAAGAAGGGTAGAGGGGCAGGCCCATTATCCACCGAGTTTAGATGGCTGTGATTGGTCCAAAGGGCGGGTCACAGGCAGATTTCTCGGTTATAAAAAAAAGAAAAAAAAAGTAGAAAACTGTTTCAGTGAAAAGATCGATATTGTGAGAAACAGAGTTGAACTCAATCGGATATGGCCATCAAAGAACATAAGAAACAGGTAAACGTAAACTAATTAGAAGCTCACCCGAACATATTCAAGGTCCTCTTTCAATTTAGCAAGTTGTTCAGCAATTTCTGTTTCTTGGGCCTTACAAGATGAAGTGCGCTGTTGTTTTTCCAAACGTCTTATTCTTCTCTCTATTTTTCTTCTATCTGCCCATTAATTGAAGCTCAATGAATCAATTCTCAACTATAACGTACCTTGTGGAAGTATATCAAATATATAAAGCAGAGAAGGAGTTACTAACCAAAAAATTTAACCTTCCTGTTGCGAAGAAATATTTTGCGTTCTACGGCCAGACGATTCTGAAGCTCTTGCTGCTTTTTGAGTTCCTCCAATTTCTGTTTTTGAACTTCTCTAATCTCAGGAGGCAGATCCTGGAAATGTTATCCTGTTACTATGTTTTTCAATAATTGTGCACTCAAATCTTATACCGCCTCAGGGTTTACAGACCAAAAATGCTACATGAACACGTTAGCTTCCTACATTAACTGTATGTCACTTGATAGAGCTCAGAGTTAGAGATGCTAATACCAAGCATAGAACTTTGCTTTAAATCTATTTCATGCAAAACCACATTTGCGTCTCAACTCAGGACGCTTGTCTAGGAGTCAAAACTCAGATAACAAAATCCACACGTAAATAGTTACTTCTCTGTCCCTAATTACTTGTCCAATTTTCTTTTTTTACTTGTCCATTTTGACAAATCAAGAAACGACAAAATTTTGTTACTAATTATCTAACTATTGTCTAACTTGTCTGATCTAATATAATTGCTTGGTCAAAAAAGAAAAGATTTAACAAAAAAACTAGTTTGTTCCTTATTTCTGATAGAAGTCATCGTCGGATATGAGCATCAGTTATTGGGTGTGAAACTAGTTATCCCTACACTGGGTAGATTGTTCCAGTAAGCCACGGCCAATAGCTACTCTTTCCCAGAAGATGCTAGGAAAACAATAAAACTGTAAATTATAGCCAAAAACTAAGCATCCTAGTACTCCTATATGTCGAAGTTTCTTCAAATCTATAAGTTCCATTTGTCTCATATTTACAATTTCCATCCTTTTTTATCAACAATTATTTCCAAAACACTTAACACAATAGTTTGTTCACAATTCAAACTAATAAACAAAAAATACTACAGATAAACAACATCAAAGTTGAGCAAAGACAACGACTTTAAATAGCCCCCTCACGTGCAACTACTAGTTCAGTTCAGAGACACAAACACCACGCAAGATATATCAATTTTGCAAACAACTCTAATCAAACTTAAATCTACAATTTTGCCAGCATCACAAACCATATTTGACAGGAAAAAACAAAAAAAGGTATTTTCCATATCACTCTTTTGATAACCTTACCATTAAAAAAAAGATCACTCTTTTCATAAATTGTTCAAGTTTTTCAAAGAAATTAGCATTAACCAAATCCACTCATCACACTCTCGTATAGATACTCCTCTTACAATGCACCATTACTATTACAAAGTAAAAAAAAGTTGTTTTCTTCTACAACTAAGTAACATTTTATATAGTTTTTACTCGTTTTTACTATATACCAAACTACCTAATGCCAAAGTGAGACCTAAGCTGAGATAGTTGGACCTCCAGTATAACACAACAAATATGTATATGAGTGTATAATCGGAACCCTTCGTCTATATTAAATTCAACAAGACAAAGAATAAAGGAGAGAGAAAAGGGTATGTACTTTACGGAGCATGCGTTCGACGGAACGAATTTGATTTTTGATTGAAACAGCTTTAGACTTGGACTTAGACTTCTTCTCAACACCTAATGATTTGGGTCGCCGGTTTCTATTACTATTAGCTTCAGGGACTCTGCGTTTCCCATAACCTCCATGCGCCATTACAGAAGGAGACAGAAAATACTGAGATAGAGCCAATTTCTAGTGCTGTGGAGCAGACATTGTGCGACTCCAATGGAGTTTTGTCAAGCTAGGTTTTTGCTGACTTGCCTTGTGGGGGTGGGGTGGGGTGGTTTGAGTTTTGGGGGAGTGGAGTTTTTTCCATCAGGACGAGTTATTATTTCTATTAAATATACGAAAAAATTAACGAATTTTAATACATAAATTGTGAATAAAATTAGTGTTATAAAATAGGCAAAAGTTTGGGAAAGACTAAAAGTGCACCAATATTGTAAAATGAGGAACTATTACGATTTTATGTGAAAATTCAAAAATGACTTCGAGTTTCTTTTAATCAAAGATAAGGGATTATTTTGGACTTTTTCTCAGTTTTAGCTATATATAGAGCTGTCAATATGGGCTAGCCCACCCCATTCGGGCTAACCCATTCAGACTTTGACATTATACGGGTCAGATCGGGCTAGTCATTTTTGGCGTGGGACAGAAAATGGTCGGTCCAACTCACAAGTACGTGGGCTATAGGCTTGCCGGGCCAGCTCACTTTTTTAAAATTATATATATATTTTTATAATTATCAAATTAATTGATAAATTATAATTTAAAAATATTATCATAAATATCGACAAAATAATATTATACGGTGTTAGTGTTATTACTTGTTTATCAAACCCACAAATAAAATTATCTTTATAATATTTATTTTTTCAAGTAAAAGTATAAGTATCTAAATAGAACATTAACCTAATTGTTTTGAGTTTGGATTCTCTTGAATTTTAAATTTTAATATTATATTTTTTTAATTAATTGTTATCGACCCACGGGCCAGCCCTACCGGCTTATTCAGGACGGAATAAAAAACTTTTTTCTTAAATGGGCTCCAAAAATCTCAGCCCAACCCTATTGAATGCCGGGTTAGGCCAGGCCGACCCAACGGGCCTAGCACATATTGGCGGCTCTAGTTGTATATGCACATATATTAGTTTCGTCTATGAACCATTGGTTTAAAACATTTCATGAAATTACGGTCTATAAAGATAAATGTGTGGTATATTGTTTATCAAATGGGAGTTTCAATTGAATTGACTTATGAACTATATTGACGTAAGTTGTAACTGTAGTATCCCAAATGAGGATAAAAAGTCCTATATCGACAAAAAACAGGAGAAATGTTGAGTTTATAAGTAAGCAAATCTTACAAACTCGTGACTTATTGTAAATCCAGGTGAACCTTAATACAAAGCAGACAATATCACTAATAGGTGAGGCGTTAAGCTAACCTTTTGCCTAGCCGACGGAAGAGGTAGGGATCGAAGAACGAGCCAAAGTCATATGAAGACATGAAAATATAGCCAACAACAAATACCCCATGGACCACAAAGGTCATTCTTTTAAAGAATTTTAGCATCATATTTCATGCCTTTAAATAATTGTCTTAAACATGACATTAACCATTAAAATCGTTCAGAAAGATCGAAACGATATCATGGAGGTGCGGAAGTTACAACCATAAATGATTTTGGCGTAGTGGAGTGTTATAACCATAATATTTCATAACATATAGTAACTTATTATACAATTGGGAAATTTATTTATATTTGAAACACACAGTACAAGTTACCAAGAATGAATCTTTCTTTGTACATTGAATAAATATAATATATCATTTCTCTGTATTAAAAACTTGCAAGATTTAGCTTGAACTTAAAAACTCTTTGTAAAACCTCTATTTTGAGTTGATGGTTCAACCAACAAATGTTCTCATTTCCCTCTTAACCAGTGATGGAAGAAAACGAAAACGAAAAAAACAAAAAAACTATAGTTCAATCCAACGACGATTTTTCTTTGCTTTATTTGTAACTTTGATGTATTTACAGTAACTTACATCTCCTTGTTCTTTCTTCATCAGTTGTAAGAAGCCAAGAACTGAGACTGGCGATCCAACATGGCGTTCGTTGTAGTTGGTGTAATAAGAAGTAAGGTGCTATTTGGGTTATTTTGCTTGAACTGTGATCAAGGTTTGTTTTCAAGTTCTGATATCACTATCAGCCTATCACCCTGTTCAAGTGAAAGGGGTTCTGATTTCGGGATTGGGTTGATAACCTGCAATGGATGAGGCATTAGGTTGAGTTCTGATGTCTGTTCTATTTACAGAAGCAAATCGAGATTCTATACCTTCTTGTTGTTCTTCACATATCCGATAGCAACTTCTCTTCGCAAATGTGCTCTTTCAGAAAGTTCAGCAAATGAAGGTTTCTCACCTTCCTTCATGTAAAGCCCAATGTCCTGTAAGTGGAGGATGAGAAAAAAGTTACAACCAAGTCAAGAGCTATAATAGTTTCTGTTTCATGTCAATTTAATCTATGACAAACTCGTATCTCTTTCTACGCTCACCTGTGGCGTCCTTAAAAGGTCTTAAAAGGAGAATAATTATCGAAGACGTTCTTGTAACACCATTAGGAAGATGAAAGAAAGGGGAAAAGAAAGTCAAAAAGCTATTTATGGCCGCTAAGGTAGTAGAGAAGGAGAAGATTGACTGTCTCTTGCTTTACTTTATACGTAAGGCGTTTCTTGCTAGATTGGAGTGACTTTTTCTGCTGACTAAGGTGTTTTATTTGTGTGTTTGCAACATCCGAAAAGAAATTCGACACTATTCCACCTTGGAGCAAGCATCGTTAATTCGTAATTGTAGCACTATAGAACAATCCATAGGAAGCGGAGCAACCTCTACATATTGTCCATTCACCATCATTGGCGAGTCTGGTACAACAAATAGGCACTATTCTTTCATCACTCTCATATAACATGGCTGGTTATACAACAATACACTACTTGTATTTCACTTTGGTAGGTGTCCTTTTGCTCAACACCCCTGTAGCATTTCTCCATTTCTACCATTCTATGCAAATTCTATCTATTACATTTTCATCTAACATATCATTCTCGGGAAACACCGAGCCTTCATATTTGAATTGTCTACATTAAGCACCACAATCCCATCTAATCTTTCATCAGCTTTACTCTTCTTAATGCCAACTCCCAGAGCACAGTCTATTTTACTTCTATTTATCGTAAAACTCTCACTCTCTAGAATGATTGTTCATAAGTCAAGCTTTTAGTTGACATCTTGTTAGTTTCATAGTTAACACAATATCCAATGCATATAGCATACACAATAGGACCTAAACATGGGTATTATTAAATATCTCATCTATAACTAGGGTAAACATGTACGCGCTCAATGCAAAAACTCCTTTATATTACCAATTACTGTTCTCACACTTGTCACAACTCGTTCTGTCGTTCATATATTTATGTATCAAATATTCACACTTTTTGGCAAATGAAGCATAGATCAATTAAATAACCAACAAGCATGCCTGTTAAGTGCACCATTGACACAAACACTAGTTGGTTTATATGCACCATTACAGGAAAGTGGAAACACATGCCAATTCCTTCATGAAATAGATCAGACGCAGAGAGGTGAAGCTTATATAAAGGTTTAATACATGAGGTTCAAGATAATTGACAATAATCTTATTTTAGAAGCCAACTTTCTTTGTCCATTTTCACACCTGCTATATTTAAAAAGGCAAATTATTACCTTAACGTATATTTCATCTCCATCGACATTCAATATATCTTTCCAAACCTCATTCAATTCGCTATTTTCTGCAACTGTGACAAAAACAAAACAAAAAAAGACAATTCAGGAATCACTTCAAACCTCACTAAGAAGAATCCATTTGGTCTTTGTAAGGGAATATTTGAAACCTTGAGCAGTTACAAGACTCATTACTTCCTCTGAAGCAATGTACGTGAGGGAAGGCCTGATTCTTGTAATCTGGAGAGCAGAACATAAACACATGTCATCAAAACTCCACAACTCGAGAAAAACAACGACATGACTTACACATTCATTTAAATTAACCAAGAACAGTCTTTGTTAGAAACAAATACCTGTTTACCCAATTTGGAATCAACAATCTCTGCAACAAGATTTTGTACCTGCAATTTGATCATTGATTCCGCAAAGCAGAATATCAAACCAATCAGTAGAGTTATTGATAATTTCCCAAGGAAAAAAAGATACAGGAATAGTGATGAAATAAGATGTTTTCTTCAAACATCAGGATACCCTGATCAGAAGATTTGAGCATTCAAGTTTTTTATGTGCTTTCTCAGGTCATAGATGCAAGCACTGGCAACAAACAGCAATGTTGTAAAGCCTATGTAAGAGATTGCTACTTAGTCAAAGAAGGTTGGTAGATACATTTATGATGTTGAAGGTTACAACTTACAACATGCATCTTGAAATCATTAAGGCGGTACAAACTCTATGATGCAAGTAAATGAAATTGTTTTCTTTGGGTTTCAAGATACCACCAACGAAGTGAAAAAAACAAAAACTCAGAGTAAATCTTCTATCCCTTTTCATTTTAGGATATAAGAAAATACAAAAAAGTATAGATTGGCACAGATAGCTATATAAATTAGTCTCTGTTCTTATTTCCAAAGAAGGAAGGGAGCCTAGGAGCGACGGTAAAGTTGTCTCCAATTGACCTGGCCATGGGTTCGTACAATGGAATCAACCACTGATTTTGCATCAAGGTAGGTTGCCTAGATCACACTCCCTTGAGGTGCGCGGATCCTACATGAACGCGGGATATGCTTCGTGCACCAGATTGTTTTTTTTCTCTCCTTATTTCCAAAGAAGGCATAGTTTTACATATCTAATTGTTTGCGACTGCACCATGGGATACAAAAATTTAGTACAGGGTAAGAAAAGGAGTTAAATCTCTCTGCATAATTAGATGCACTTGAAACTTGTTTCTGATTTGTAAAAGGAATAGAGGGAAGGGGGAGCATCCAACATACCAAAGAACTTTATAAAGAACAATGAAGTAGGAAATTAGATTTGTGAAGACAGACATATTTTGAACAAATACCTTCACGCCAAGCTTGTTGCAGATGTTTTCAGCAAGGAGGAGAGAATATACAGATTGCTTGTCTGCCTTCGATGCATCTGGAGAAATGAGATACAAATTTAGACATGCGTCTATGTCCCATATAAGATAATACCATTTTTGCTACCTCCAAGTAACCATTCTCTATCAGATATTACGACTATGGAGAATGGAAATTCTTCGCCTTGTTTAAATGATTTTTGAATGTTTGCAATGGTGTCCGTCAGCATGTCATAGTCCATTGGGCTTCCAATCTGTAAAATATTATGAATATGGATAGATTAAGATGGACAGTTCGAAATCTAATCCAGGTAATCAACATAAGATAATGAGTCAGAACTCAGAAATACCCTATGAGAGACTCGAACATTTTTTAGCTTTCCCTGGCCAGCAAGTCGGCTAGCTGTATGTCTATCATCCATTGGTACATCTGATAACACCTCCTACAAGTTTATGGGATACAAAACAAAAGGATACATAAGAAGACTTAGTCTAGTAGTAAGCAAATCTACAGTCCCTCAGTCATAAATTGTAAAGATATGGTGATAAATTCAGATTATAATCTATAACTTCTGTGTTTTAGAAGTAAGACATTTCCTCGAGACTAGTAACATGTTAGTATATTCAAAAAACACTAAAGCAATGAAAAGCCATATTTACAAAGAATCCAAAAGCCCTGCTATGCACAAAATAAAATTTACATAGAACCTATCAATAAGATTCTAGTTGTGGACAGTGTCTGGATGGAGTTTGCTCTTTAGTTATAGACTAGATAGTGTAACAGAGTAACTCCTTCTATTCCTAGTAATTTTGTCAGCGTCTTCTTGACGCCTTTTAATGGAATTCTACTCACTTCATAAGAAAAATAAAAAAATAAGAAGGGTGTGTTGAGAATGTAATTAAGAAGATAAAAAGTTGCTCTCTAGCTATGTAAGCTTTGAGATTAGATGGCCGCACACTTCAACAAATATAACAATTTCATTTTCAAAGGATTATAGGGTAGGATGTCTACATCATATCCCTTAGGGTGCGGCCCTCTACCTCTTCCCCTGCCCACGCCAGATGCTTTGTGCACCATGCTACCCTGCCCTAAGGATTCTAATCATTCTGACATAACCATCAAAAATAGCTTATACAACTGAAGTTATCAGAATTTTTCATCCAGAGACCTAAACTAAGATCTTGCCTATTGAACACTTGACCATTGCTCAAACTGCATCATTAGACGGGTTGCTGAAACAGTCAAGAAAATAAAGTGTGAAGTTCACACACTAGAGACATGGCAAAGAACCCAATGAGAAAAGACATGTGGCTCTTTATCCCAAATAATTTAAGAGAAGGAAGAGAGTTTTTTATTCTGTACTCTCCCCTTCCAACCCACTCTCTTCAGCTCCATTGATTTCTCCCTACAACACCATTGATTCCATGGCACAAACTCCCCAATTTCTTCTCCCCTTCCAACCCTCTCTCCCTTCACTGACATATCTTTGCATAATCTTCACTCTCTTCGGTGTCTGTCCACAAAATTCCTTTTCTCTCTCCTTTTTCTAGAAATCATTGTTCTTTTTGCAACCATGGTGGAAGAAGAGGTCGCCACTCATCAGCTCTATACCCAAGTCCAAAGCTTCCCACTTCAATATCTCCGACCAAGATGAAGTGAAGTCTCTTTCGACAAGGCTGAATCAACTTTTCAATCACCAGTCAACATCCTGATCAACTCTGCCTGTGTGCTTGATAGGAAATACCCCTTCATCCTAAACACAACTAGAGAAACTTCCCACAGACATTCGAAGTAAAGTGGATAGCGGGTTCATATGCTGCAAAGAAGGTGCTAAAAGAATTAAGTGTCACGGAAGCTGTCCATTTCCAGGGAAACTTGGACAGTAGAACTAATAGTTGGATATAGAATTAAAGGCTGGCAGATTGTTGGAGAGTTTAGAGAGAGGGATCCATGGGGTCGATGAGGTGTTGGGTCACTGTTTACGTATTTGTTTCCCAAGAGAAGCTAGAGGAGAAGAAAGCTGGTGGCAGCAAGGTCGTTTGTCGTCTGTAATGGTAGTGGTGAGGTGTTGGTTTCTGTTTCATGGGAGAACAGGTGGCTGTGGTGGTTTGTTGGTGAGATTTAAGGAGAAAAATGTTGGGGGATGGGTCTTGCTTTGAGATGAGAGATGAGAAAAGAATTAGATGAGGATGAAATAATCCATGGCAGCTCATTTTCAATGCACTCACGTGCTTAATGTATGTGATATCCATACTATGTACCATGTTAGCCACATGCATCTAATAGGCATGTTTGAGCATAGATCAAGTGTTCAACAGGTTGTAGGCTTTGCTCAGGTGGCTACGTGAAAAAATTGAACAGATTTAAATATGTATTAGGACTTCGATTCTCTTGAAAGTACTTAACAGACGAATATTCTACATTTTACCACTTCTCTTGATTTCGAAGAGACATTTCACTTAGCATCTTTTCATCAGGAAGAAATCAAATCAACTATTTTCAATGAACTAGAAACTTTTATGAACAATATTTCACACTCAAAATCAATTGGAATTTGGAAGGTAGCATAATCTGTTAACATTAGATAACCTTAATTGAAAGAAACCTCCTCTGGATTATCTTTCTGAAATGTGATCCATAAATCACCTCTCTTCATACTACGGCAGTGTTGTAAAATAATTCATTTAAAAGCAATATGGTGTAGAAGGGCTGACAGAATCATGTTTATTTTTGTGTCAATCCCTTGCGTCTACTTGGAAAGAAAAAAAATCCAAAACAACCCGTAACTTTAGAACCAAGCCTTTCAGTTGCATTTTACATAGTACCCCTTTTGAGTTTGACAACTTGATTTTTCCTTGTCATGAATCTCAGAAATACTGACAGATGTCATGCTGAATCAAGAAAAGTGTGTTACCCCATAACAAATTAAGAAGTTAAACATCCAATTATCTCCGCCTATAGTGTAGAGGTTAGAGATGGAGGTCTTCCAGAAGAGCATGACTTACCAGTGTGCTGCCAGGTCCCAGATAATTATCATATTCTTCAATCATTTCCACAATATCAGCCCGCCATCCCAGCATTAATATGCATTCTTTAGGTCCTGGACACCAATCAGATGCCTGAAATTTAGATACTTACAGAGTTAGCTAAAATACTCAGCAATGAAGGTGGCAGGTGCAAAGTATTTCTAACATGTTATACCTTAGACCCTGATTTTGTTCGTTTCACTATATTCTCAAGACGTGCTTTGGTTATCTCCAACGTACTACTCCTGAATTGTCCATTCTTTTCTACAGTGTGAGAATCATTTATGGCATTGTCACTTTCATCAGAAATATTTGAGTATGCCAGCTGCGGCCTTTTTTTACCATGAACAGGTCCAATAAACAAAACCTGTATGATTCAAAGTGAAAGAATCAATATGCACGTAAACTAAATTAGGGGACTATAGCAAAAAATATTTGAACGTCGTACAATTTTCAGAACTTTCAGATGAGAACATACACAACATTGTATAATCGAGTCAATTATAAAACAAAGTGAACAGTACATAAAATTCCTGTTCTCGGCACTATAATGGTGACACTGCAATTACTATCATATGCTCAACTCCCTGATCTCCACACCGGAACAGAAAGATAGTAATCATTGGAGCCAGAAAGTGGAATGACTTAATGCTGTAACACTTTTTACTCCTTATAATTGTTCTTGATCCTTTACCTAAAACTGATGATTTCATCAAGACCGAAGTAAAAGGTATAACAAGACACTGATTATTATTATCCTCTCTCATTCATACATGATCTAGGATAGATGAAGATGTCCACAGGAAGACCAAACGCAAGGCATTATTGGCAGAAATGAATCCACTTCACATTCAAACTGATAAATCATCAAAAGCTTAAAACTGTAGAAATATATTCACTACAATGGCAATAATGAAAGCAATAAATACCTGTCTAAGGATTCATATCACCTAGTTCCATCAATCTGCTTCTAGTTAATATTCCTTTCTTCTACTTGAGAATAATGTACGATGACTTATAATAGATGTACAGTTACAAATCAATATTAGCATACAATATCTTTAAAGGACTGATGCAGAATAATCAGATCAGTATAAAAGCTGTACTGTGTATCACTATACTTTCACAAACTAGGTCCCCAAAGGTAGCTAGTGTATAAATTTTTGTTTCTCTACAGTGATAGTCCAAGTTAATTTAACATCTACAGTTGGATAATTTTATTCATATGGGTGACATAACAGCAATATTTAATGTTGAACATACTTTATCAGTTTCTTCCAGAACTTCTTCATCCCTTGGATGGAAATTTATCTTCCCTTGTCGGTAGAGACCACAAACAACAGCCTGAAAGAAAAGCAGAATTGAATATGACTTCAAGATCTACAAATTTAATGAAATCGCTAGTTTAAACCATTCTAGTCAAATAGACTACCTCTTGGAAGCCACGTCTTAATTGCTTATATTTTAATCCCACCAGGTGAGGGAAACTGCAAAGATTGAATACGTTCTCTGCCAGATGAAACCATGCTCTTCTTAGAAAAGAGTGTCCAATCATGAAGCAAATTTATGTACATTGTTGTGATAATTTCACTGTCAGGATATTGCAAGATATATGACACGATTTAATGCAAAAAAGCAACATAATATATGAAGGAAAAACTTCAACGACCAGACACTTCAGACTTGAAATGTTATCCCACAATTAAGGACAGAGCATACTTCCGGTTCACTGAGAACTTTGAGAAACTTAAGAAGACACTAGTGCTTTGAATTAAGCACGGTATGTCCAAAGTTCAAGGTTGTGGACCAGAGAATTCATAATGTCTTAAAGAACTTAGCTCTTTACCAGACAGAACAAAAGACACAATCAAACTGAAGTTGATTTTAGTACAAATGGCTACAGGTAGATGAAGTAAAAGAAGCTACCTAGCCATCATAACCTAACACGCTGCATGATATTTTACTCAGGTTTACCACTCCACCAGTGGATGATCCACTTTTGGACAAAAATTAAATGCATTTGACACCGCTATCAGAATGCAGCACTTAAAACAATGGAAGACAATGAGATACCTGCCAAATCTTCCCTTTCAGATTATGTATTCAATAAAATAACTCATGAAACAAAAATGATTTAACTGAGAAACAGTACATTACTTCGATAATTAAGCAAGTGTTTGTATATTTTAATGAGTCCCTTTTGGCGAGAACATTGAACAAACAACTTTGATGCGACATTCTGAACAGGTTCCACTCTCAATCCTGAAATTGACTTTAAGAGTTCACATGTGTTGGAGCTTGAAACCTGAAAGAAATCTGGGAAGGAGTCACTAACTTATAAATGATGATTCAAAACGTTTAAAGTACTCCTCCAAAGAAACATACCTCAACTATGGTAGGCACAGAGATCATTTCTGGAAGGGGTTGAAGGGCTAGTACTGAGAGAAATGCATCTGTGTCGACCTCATACCTAATTAAATCAAGAACGTCGCAAATAAGAAACTAAGAAGAAAGCACAAACACAAAATTCAAATTGAACATAAACTGCCATTAATTTAAAATTAGGGAAGTGTAGACATCAAAAGACTCGGGAACCGTGCATGAAACTACTCGCAATAACCAGAGACCAAATCACATACATGTCCCCTGGCGTCAGGGGATAGGGCCTTTCATAAGGTCTAGACTTAAGCACTGAAGTTGCAGATAACATATTGAGTTTATCTGGCATAGTTTAGTGTGTTGTATTATTTCCACATATTCTGTCCATGGCTTACAAGTTACAACGACTCTTCTTCAGAGATCATTTTCAGAATCATATTGCATACTGATTCAATCAGTATAGATCATAACTGACAACATTTAAATTACATACAGTAAATGCTTCAGTGATCTTATAGTCCAATTATAACATATAACTTAGGATAAAGGAATACAATTAACCTCTTCAAGTGAATATTATACTTAAACCAGCTGCTAATGTGATGAATTTGATATTAACTTTGCTTGTTATTTTCCAAATATTGAACCAAAACTATCAAAACTCAAGAATAAAATCTCCTGAAGTCCATGATGTCAATAGAACATGTCTATGTGAGGATAAATTAATCATAGAAGTGATAGTAGTATTTAGAAAGCTCAACTAGAAACTGTCTTCTATCCCTTGAAGAGAACTAAAGAACAAGAAAATTGATACGGAAATTAGTTTGTAATGTGCGCAAGGTAAAACAAACCACCTACCTACTTCCCTTCGCTGGAAGTATAACAACGGCACGTGCCTTATTTGCTGCAGCTCTTTCAAATGATTTTGTCATACTTAAACTGCAACTGTTAGAGAAAATGTATGAAATATTAGATTAAAGGCAACTGAAACTATAGCAACTTCAATTTGATCATACAATAGCCCCGGAAACATGGACAGACTGAGGCCTATGAACCCCAGGCCTAAGTCAACTTATGTGATCCTGCACAGCACAACAAAACCCTCTTGGAAATCCAAACTATGATCACTTGAAGTTTTGACCATTAGCAATATATACAAGTTAGAGGAATTTTAACTGCCTCTCCCTCTTTAAAGTGAGGGAGATAGATGCATACACCATGCTCTGGAGTAAGACTACCAGCATCCGCTACGGAAATATGTATCTCAACCACCCATATCAAGTCTCAGGCTTGAATTTGATAATTAACAGGACTAGAGAAATAAAACATGATATTGTTCAATGCTAATCATGAAATCAAGTTTTGGGAGTATTGACTGCTTTTTATGAAAAAGTCAATCTTATTCATTGGAAGTGGGAAAAAAACAGTTAAGCTTTTGGATGAGATGTAGATTAATATTCAATAAGGTTTCAAAGTAGTCAAAGAACCTCAATTAAGTAGCCACCCATAATCAAATACAGTGATTTTCTTAGCTCATGGGAAAAGAACCCATACAAGAGAGAGTAACTTCAAAATCTAATAAGATTAAATAAACAAGTGCTGACCCTCTCTAGACAGTACTAGTTTTAAGAGATTGCAGCGAAATTTATAACATAATTTACAAAAGAGCGCTGTATTCCATCTAAGCAGTTCAACAAATGGATTTGGAACAGCAAATGTAGCATTTCAATTCCGTGAAAAAGGTAAGGATTTACAGCTGTAGCACATACATCTTTGTTCAAGGAAGAATCTTCTATGATATTCCCCTTATTCTCTTTTCCTACCTGGAGCTGGATTTTGTTCTTATTATAGAGAACATACGCAAAGGAAATCTATATAATTAATGGAGTAGCTTCACTAGGCACAGGCAATCTATATAACTAATGAAGCAGCTTTACTAGGACTTGTTTGATCTTCTATAGAGATTCCCAGACCTCTGCACCCTTACCTATTTTTCTTTATGAAGTGAGACTGACCTTTTAGTAAAGACATCAATGTGATTGAGATCTTTGGTGATGTTGTCAGATATTTTGTCCATTTGCTTTCGTGGAAGATCAGATAGCAGAAGAATTCTCTGCCGCCTGCAAACAGGTAACTCCACTTGTAATATTGGCAGCACAATGCATATTTTGTATGGTGAACTGTAAGCAATGATATTACCTAGCAGTGGCAGTACCTAAGCGAACAGCAAATTCGTGGTACTTATTTAGCTGCTTTAGTATAAAGTTCAGATGACTGTTAACTCCACAAATTATAATATGATCAGTCTCCAACACTTGCATTTGTGCTCCTTCTCTGAGTCTTTGCATATTATTCTGTTGAAGTGCTTGTCAGGGGACTGCCTGCTGATATTAAGCTTGAATGTAGCATTTTTCAAGAGCTTACCCTAAACTGTTCAGTCATGGTGCTCAATAGGCGAGAGTAAAACAGTATGCCCCATATGGCAAGGATGAATCCTATTACACGTTCAACTCTTGTTCTTTGCTGCAGTCAAATGCAAGTCCTTTCAGTAATGATAATTGTTATGATCTAAATATTGCTAATCAGTAAGAAGATTACATTTTATCAACAAAATCAAATGTGATAAAGATAAACCACACTTTCAGGTGAGTAGATGATGAACAGAGGCATGCCCAGGCCTCCCATAAGCAGTCCTCCAAAGAGTAAGCATTACCCCTGCGTTTTCTTCATGATGAAAAATATCCATATCAGCAAACAAACATGTGGATAGGGAAACAGCTAGAGAAGAAAATTGAAATATGAAAAACTTTTCATGTAAGGCTTCAACAAAATTCACTATCAGAAACAATATGAGACGCGATAATATAGTGACACACACAATGAAAGCAAGTGATAAAACTATTCGATGGATAAAAATTAAGATCATACCCAAAAATGTTTACTTTAAATCTGAAAGCAACTAAATCACCAAATTTTGCCATATTTAATAAAAGAGAAAGTGAAAAATTGAATAAGATTCCTAATACACTACAGCGCTTTCAGCAATAGGAAGAAAAAAGGAAAGGAAAAAAAAGGAGAGGGAAAGCAAGGAGAATAAGATCACAAGAAATGTAACATGACTGACGGGAGCATAGCATAACTGAAACCAAATAAACATGCAAGTTGCTTTATTATGGGTTAAAACCACATTGGAACTTGAAATAAGCTTAAGCTTGGCTTCTATATTGCTAAGACTTAGGTACAGGTATCTGATCAGGGTGCGGATCTAAAGGTCGGATTCATCATCATATAAATTTAGTATTCAAGGGTATGGATCCGAGTACGGATATGGGTTCTGTGATACGGCCAATAAATGCATATTACAACATATACAGTATGTATTTTTGATTAGTTATAAATGATTGAAGTAAAACTTCATTGCTTATAAAGACCAAAATTTTATTTTTATCTCGCGTAATAGAAAAGCATTCTCATACTTTATATAACTCTCTCTATATATACGACATAAACCCAAAAATCAAACCATACACCAAATCAATTTATACTTCTCTCTCCATCATAGAATGTGGTTAAAGTACTCGAGATAAGACCAAATCTGGTATAGATCCCACATTCATACCCATGTTGTGTCGACAAGGGAGCGGCAGGAATTTTGAAGAGTCCGCGGAACATAGCTAGGCTTTGTACATATGGTGCAATTAAAATCCAGATAGTATTTATTTTATTCAACAACCTAAAGAACTTTCAACTTTCTTAAAGTGGTCATTATTAGTTGATAGTAGCTAACTGAGAGTATATAGGACACGTTTTCGCCATTAGCTGATAGAATATATGGCTTGTTTTACTAGACATGTTGAAAACGGTTGCAGCCAGCTCTGCACCTTGATTATTGCAGACCTAAAACTAACAATAGAAGTGTTTGCTCAGCAGCACTTCAGTTTTTAGCTACTGTGCTTCACCCAATTCGACATGGAATCAAAGCAAGCAGAGGTCATTGTTCAAGTTTCAGTTCCATCCATCAACAAAAATATCTGTGCGTGCTTGCCCAAGGAATCACACCTATGTGTGAGGGGCATGCCACAAGACCCGAAATAAATAAATAAATAAATAAATAAAATATATCCTATCTACCAGATTAAACTATTAGCTGAGGTGGTTACGCAATTCAATATAGATAACTAGTTCTTCAGCAACTGAAAAACTAATGACCTCTATAATAGGTATTGTGGAAACAAAGGCAAGATAAATCTACAAAATGCTTCTGCTAAAGAATGCGCTTTAAGATCTTTGGATATTAATACAAGGGGGGATTACTCATCATTTGTAACGAGAAATCAGATCTACTTATAGTTTTATACATTTGTAGACACATTAGCACAAATAAGTATACTGAACATCATGTCTGGAAGAGTTTACCTGAATTTATAGAACAGAAAACCACCAATCATCACAAATGAGAAGCATGATACCAAAAGCACAACAAAAAACCTGCACAAAATGGAATAGATGATTCACATCTCTCCGGAAATATCCAAATAAGGCCTTGTACTGTATTTTTATGAATGCGCAACAAAGAACTGACATCTGCACATATGTTTTCTGATCTCTTCATACATTATAATCGTAAACTAGTTATAAAGATGGTAAGCATGTACAAAGAATACAATTGGAGTGCATTATTGCACCTGAAATGAGAGAACATAGTAAGTTTAGATGACTGACCTATAACCCTAATAGTACAAGCCCATGAATACTTGAAAAGTTAAAAGCATTATGATTCAGGTCCAGAACAAATTAAAGAAGTAACGAGTAGGAGTTTCCTGATTCAAGCCACCTATGTTTAATTTTTACAAAGCAAACTTTTATTCTGTCTCTAGGATGTTCCATGATGTCATTTCTGCACCCATCACTGAGCTAAGTCATTGAGAAAGAGAAAGAGAAAGGTAACCTACTACAAAGGAGGTATAATTGGCTGCTTACATGGCAACATTTTTCTCTAGTTGTATGTTGAACAAATATATTAACCGTGATAAACTCCATTTGATGTCTTTCAGTGAAGGAAAGGACACATCCAACTGAAGTGGTACTGGATTATTCACGGGCTTAGAAAGACAAGCAAAGGGGAAATTTTGAGCCCCTGATGTTCGAGTCACAAAGAAGGATAACTCTCCGATCATCCCCATCTTCTTACCAATAAGATTTAGAAGTTTCAATTTATACAGGAAATAAGATGCCAATGAAGCTATTGCGATTTTAGCTGGGAAGACCTGCACATGTAGACATTCTCATTAGTAAATATTTACATGATACAGCCGATCTACCTTTGAGAGTTCCAATTAAAATTTCGACATTGCAGAAATTGGTTATAGAAGAACTGGCACAAAGTTGGTCAGAAAATTGCATCTCAACAGGATACAGAATGGAAAAATTCCTTGCTATAATGGAAGTGGAATCAGCTGAAACATTGGAAGTACAAAGGTAGTTGTATAATTCCAGTGGCTCCAATATGGAGCAGAAGTTTACATTATCAAGAACCAACCTCACAACTTGATATTCAGCTTTTCCTCATCAGACTTTTATAATATTACATAAAACAACTAAGCCTCAGTCACAAACAAGTCAGGGTCGTCTAAAATATTACATTAAACAACTGAAGAATTTGAAACCTACATCAGTTTTTTTGAGACAAAGATGGCATAATCTAGAAGTAAAGATTTTCCAATATACGGGCTACAGTGTCATATTTACAGAACTAACATAGCATCCAAATATTTACTTCATTGAAAAATGGAGTTTACCCTGTACTATGATGGACTAATTTCCTCCAGATCTCTGAAGGTGCTCAACTTCAGATTCAAGGTAAAAACTGAATCAGAGGCACATCATGAAATTCTAAGAAGGGTCCAAGGAAAATAAGTATGACTAAGTTTTTTATGGACAACCATCAAATTCAGTTGCTTATCTCTTGATTATTGTTAAGACCAACTTCCAAAACTTAAGGGTAAATACTATAATGCTGAGAGATGTTATTTTGCCTTCAGTAAACAATTCAGAAGCAGGAGCAAAAGCAACAAACTTGAGAGAAATCTGACATGGCCCTGCCCAAACAACTGAATTCTTTTTCTTGATAAGTAGCAGAACCATTAAATTATATCATACATGGGCGGAAGTAACACGGCACTAAATCTAAAAAATAAAATATTATGTATTATAGAATCCTTAAAATATTCTGTTTTAAACTGAAACTAATGTACAGTTAGTGCCAAGAGGCATTGAAACCTGAGAAATATTCTTCAAATAAAGCCTCAATGGTTGATGATTCAAATTTTCCCTGATATCCATGTTTCCTGGGGAACTCAACTGTCTGCATGTCTTCTGTTGAATGCTTGGCAGGTTTCCTAGTTGAATAGAGTAACAAGCATTACTAGGATGCAGTTCCCAAAAAGAGGAGGAGGATAGGATCTCAATGGACCACCATCCACCAGTACATCAAGGTTCTTAAAGACATAATGATGAATTCTCAGCTTTCATGAGCTTCAGCTGCATTGGAGCTTATTTTTGGCATAAATACTCATACAGCATTGAAAATTAACTATCTAGGTACTCACCTTTACTTTTGGACAACCAGTCATTCATGTAAAAAGTAGAAGCATGGTTTCTCCGACAGGGACAAGCCAATGCCTTCCTGGAAATGAAACGGATTTAGTTAAAACAATACGCAAAAAGGATAAGTTCTATATCACGTGAATATTTTAGGCAGTAGCAGCAAGGCTTAGAAGCCTTATACACAAATATCTGAGCTTATGCATTCAATTAAGCTTTCCCTGATTTAATACAACCAACCATAATCACATACTATTTGAAGGGACCCTTAGAGATATTCAACCACTGTTTAAGTTCACCCATTCAGAACTGTCACATTAGAATATCCATTACAAAATTGTGTATCTAGTATTTCTTCAAATTTGTTAAATCAGAAAGACGCAACATTTTGGAGGAAAAGAGGCTGGTATAGCACTACATGAGACCAAGATCCAGTATTTCTAGATACCGGTAGTCTGGATTATAACAGAGATAGATTGGGACATTCTAGACAATGAAAATAAAGAACAGCTTAGTTCAATTTTAAACACACAGAACATTGGGAAGAAAGAGACTTCCAACAGTCAACCTTTTGCACTGAACAAATCAAGTATTGCAGCTGTTTCTTCCACCTTAGAACACAGTTCATCTATTTCAAGGAATATAATCGGCGGACTATGCCTTGAGATTCGGAAGTGGTATTCTATTTTGAAGACAGCAAGATATGCAACTAACTGAAATGAAGGATTGTCCAACACTAACTATTCTGTTTACAGTAGTTGGTATAAATGCACATTGCAATATGCCTTAGCTATATCTGTGAAGATGGACGAAACTGCAGAGCCAAAGTGGTTAAGTGATGCAAGATATTAGCAGGATTTCTAGTTAATCCCATACCACTACTCCTAACATAATGACTTTCTTATTCCGGGACTGGAAAATCCTCTGTCTATTAGCATAACCCTACCAGCAGTTAGACTAGCACTCTCTCCCCAATCAATCGGGTTGTAAGATAGCTGACTTAGTTTGATCTTATCCGAATGATGATGAATTACTTCTATTTTACTAGAATATCCAATTCGAAGATAAAATCTCAAATCTCAGATTTGCGCAAAATCCATGTTATCTTCATTCAATCTTTATAGTTCACTAACTTCTTTTTATTGTATGTCATCACAAGTATATGGTACACAGGACTATAATATATTTGATTAAAGTAGTCAACTTCAGCATATAAACTTATGTACTTCTTTTTTACAATAAGACTTGTGCATTTAGAACTTCAGAAACTACACATAGAATGCAATCCAAGCTTACAATAACTCAATACACCCAAGAGCAAGAACAGAACTTTCAAGTGTCTAGCATTTCACCATAGATTTTGCTGATTAGCCATGAAATTTGAATAGATTTTGAAAAATTTTCTTCAAAACATCTTCAAATTCCCAAAAATCAGACTGCACTCAGTTCTTGAGTGAAATTTCACTTCCACTCATAAAAGTTCAAATTTTTCCCAAGTAATACTAAAAGTTACAAAAATGTTTGTCCAAACACAACTTCGAAAACTCAAATTTTCAATTTTCGACTTCAAACTTATATTCATACTAACTACACAATACAAAATATATTCATGAGAAACATAATTGAAACAAACAAACCTCTTAGAAGGATAAATCTGATAAATTCTTGGATTTAGTATTGGAAGTGATGGGCAATGCAATTGAAGCATTTTTGTGTAACCCCTTTTCTTCTCTCAAGATTATGTAAGAGAAATTGCAGAGAATGAAGAGATTAAATACATTGTTTTCCACGAAAAAATTTCAAGATTCTAATATAAGAAATGCACGCTACGAATATAATTATGGAATGTGAAAAAAAATGATATTGGTAAGGAGTAATGTTTTTTTTTTGATTAATCTGAGAAATGATTGAAAACCAAGGGTGCATTTCGATTAATTTCACAATATATTAGAATTTTATTTAATATTTTTTGTTTCTGTTCGAATTTGAATCTAAGATGTCATGTATCTGAAATCACACCCTTAGATGCAATTTTAATGATTCATTTTGACTTTTACACTTTTTAAATTATTATTTTTATGTTGAAAAATAATTTTAAAAAAAATAAACATAAAAAATAATTTTAAAAAAAATAAACATAAAAAATAAAATACTTGAAGGAAATAAAATATAGTGCTAGGGTTGTTCAAAAGACCAAAACTAAATCGAAATCGACAACTTGAATCGACAAAAAGTTATTGGTTTATTGATGATGGGTTATTAATTTTGCGATTTCAGTAATGATTTTAATTCTTTTTATTATCGAGATAATAAGTCTTAACAGTTTGAGATTTTTTCTTAATAGGTTAACTGATAATCGGATAGCGGGATATAAAGTCCTAGACTTAGGTCGTAGTGTCACTTTTTATTTTTGGTTGTCTCAAATTCTTAGTTATTCTACAATAGGACGATGTTTACTTTTGCCTAAGATTTAATGTGTCAACTCATGTACATAATTCTTTTGGTTTGTCACATTGTTTATCAGTGTCTTTTAATGATTTCTTTTGTGTCAAAATTTAACGATTAAGCTGATAAGGATCAATAACCAATAAACTGATAAGTTTATATCTGAATGATTTTATAATAATTTATATATTTACAAATTAATAACAACTAAATTAAATTGATAAACTTCAAATATATTTGAAATTTAGCAGTTGTTGCTCATCGATATATTTGGACTTCGAACGTGGGATGTTTTTTATGAGTATTAGAAAAGGGGGGAAAATATGAATGTGTATAAAGATCCGATCAAGTATAATAGGTCAAGTAATGTTCAATGACCTTATAGATTAATGACATGTGTATTATATAATAGTTTATAGTTGAAATTTATTTAAATTATATTTACTCATCTGAATAATAAAAATAACAAAGTTGTTAACTATTTTTATTGTTTAAAACTATCGAATAAAACAATTAAGTGTATATACAAAGGCAATATTTTTAAAAAAAATTAAGATCCAAAAAGAAATTTTAATATACCTAATTGAAAGTATTTGCATTATCAAATTGAGTTTTATCGCCAACTCTCGATCCGCATACCCGCCAATCTCAATTTTTTTTTCTTGAAAATATTAGCTTGAGTACACTTAATTGCTTTATTTGATAGTTTTAAAAAAATAAAAAAATAATTGACAGCTTTGTTGTTTGTATTATTAAGATGAGTATATAATTTAAATTTATTATTCAGATGAATACATAATCTAAATGAATCTCAACCATAAATTATTATATAGTACACATGGCATGAATCTATAAGGTCATTGGACATTACTTGACCTAATTATACTTGACCGGATCTTTACACATGAATGTGTGATTCTTCTAATTTTATTTTTTTCTGAAAATATCAAGAAATGGGTCTTTTTTGACAACATTTAAAAAGGAATCTAAAAAGTATATTTCTTAAATATCATATTTGTCATGATTATCAAAAATATCTAAGTATATTGAAAAGTTGAATAATCATAATTCTAAAATTTATTTGCCACAAAAAACAATACATCAATGTAGTTTTTGAAAGTGAAAGTTCGAAAATATATATATATATATATATATATATATATATATATATATATATATATATATATATATATATGTACCTTGTTGTAGGGTGAAAAATTGTTTTTCTATACAGTTTTGAGTTGAGAAAAAAAAAATTGAAGCAAGGATTCAATGTTATATGGAAATCAATATATATATATAAAGGAGGATCATAGAGGAGCTGATGTGGCACCTCTCTATGGCCTCCATTTCAATTTCTTTTTTTCCTCCTTTTTTGATTTTTTTTTCATTTCTTTTTATTAAATAATTTTTTTATTAATTAAAAAATTCATTCATATTTATTATTCTAATTATACCTAATAAGTTACAACAAAACCTCCATCTATTTACATTCCCTACTTAAATAATATGTCTCTTCAACTTATTTTTAATTATTCTTATGGTTTACACAAACTATAAATAACAACTATCTATGTTCAATGATCATTCTCATTTTCTCATTCTTTCTTTTTATTAGTATAGTTTTTTCCTCTTTTACATTTTTTTTCTTCATCTTTTTCATCAATCATGTACTTAATAAGTTCACCATATGATCTTCATATTGATAAAGATCATAGATATATTCTTCAAGATTCATCAAATTGATGTTTGCATTAGTTTGGTACAAGTTTATCAAAATGAAGAAGGAATCTTAATTATTTCAAGATTTCATCAAGAAGATGGTCATATTAGTAAAAAAGTTTGAATGATTTCCAAATAGTTTGAAGATTCATTCATTCATGTATTGTTTTGATTATATTTTTTTTTTGTTAGATATATAATTTCATGTTATTCAACAAAAATTAAATTATGAAACTCTACTAATCAACACATTAGAAAGCTCAATTAACATTATTTTCTTCATTTTACTTTGCTCTTTTTCTTCTTCTTCTTATTATTTTGTGAATGAATGAAGATGAAAAGTTATACAGTTTTATTTTTATGTAATTTTTTCGTCAAGTTCTAATTAATATTTCAATTTTTATCATAGTTGAAAGATATAATATTGCACATGATACGTTTCTTATAGCTGTTGCATATTGATGCCCCTAAAAAATATATGATGTAGTTTATCATATTAAAAAATAGTCATAGACTAAACAAAAAATAAATTAATCATTTTTTAGTACTTCTAAAAAATTTAATGAATAAATAAATTATATAATGAAAAGAATGAAGAAAAAATTTCCCCTTAGTCACATTAATTATATTAAAACTAAAAAGTGTAATTTATTTAACTTTTCTTAATTATTGAAAATGAGATACATAAAAAAAAGTGATGTGACATTTATCTTCTCTTTTTTGACCTTTTTTCTTATTTAAATTAATTGATTTTTGTAAAAGTAGTCTACTCAATTAATTAAAAATAATTTTTATTAGTAGAGGAATATTTACAACAAAAACTTTTCACATACTACTTTATAAGGAGTAAATAATAATCATCCATAACTCACATTTTTTTAATTTCCACTCCTAATAGATTAATTTTCCACTTTCTTTTTTTTACCTTCTTTTGATTATAATTTCAAAATAATAATTTTAAAAAAATATTTTAAGTTATTTTCTCTTTATTATTTAGTTACAACCAATATATCTATTTACATATAAAGTTAGAATGTTAGAAATAAATAAGATGATGTGGTACATTTCTATCACCTCCGATCACATTTATTTTTTCTCTAAATTTTTTAGCATGTTTTTTATTTTTCTTCATCAGTGTGATATTGTAAAATATATTTTCAAAATTTCCTCTTCAAATAATTACTTAATAGTATTATTTTGCATAATTGACATTTTTTTTATATATGTAACTTTTATTTTTAATTGTTAATTAATAATATTCATGACTTCAAAACCTTTCATGTGGATAACCCCCTAAAGTAATTAATGTGCAAGTTATATAGTTTTTCTTATTTTACTTAGTTGCTACAAGTAACAATTTTAAAGAGATTTTCTATAGAGTTTTTGTATTTTATTAGTATTTTTAATTTTTTTTATATATTATATATATTTATAAGTGTTTATTAATAGTTTTGGTGTATTGCAACTGTTGCTTTTTATTTTCGTTCTGTAATAATAATTATTGTGTTGCTATTTTTTTTTTAATATTGAATGTTTGCTTTTCATATTAGATTCATGTTAAATTAAAAAAATTAAGTAGAGTATATTGTTAGTTGAATAATGCAAATATGATACTCCTATTGAATTGCTTATGTAGTGTTGACACGATTTCTCAATATACCGAAGATGATTTTCACCAAAATAAAAGTCAACCTTTTATTATTTTACAAGCAATAGATTCTAAAAGATGTAATTATTTTAGATAAAATAATATGATAAGCATGACTTGAAATTAGTTGTATATTTCCATTCTAGGAATTTCATTTATATATATATATATATATATATATATGATATGTTTTCTAATTTATTAAATTATTGGTTATCTATTTATTTAGAGTAACTTTTTTCATTAATATTTTTTTTATGAACACTGTATAATTTAACTCCCTCCTAAAATATAATTTAGAATTTACTACAGCAGCAGAAACAAAAAGAAAATTTCCATGAAATTATTTTTCTTTCTTTACATGTTTCTAAAGATAACATACCAAATATATTATACGAAATCAACTATATTTAACATACTAAAAGCATAGATAGTGAACAATAAGTTGAAATATAATTTATTGGGTTTAATGATAATAATATTTGACTCAAAATATTTAAACAAAAAAAGATTATTCATAAATCTAATGAGGTCCGCGCAAAGCGCGAATATGTTTACTAGTATAACGATAATAATAAGATACAAAGTAAATGAAACAACATATTGTAATATAAGTTGAAAAATAAAAATTTGATGTACTCATATGTCTAAGTTCTTCGAGGTTTTGATCAAATTAAGTCATTATATAAAGCAATTCTCCAAAATAATACGATTTTTTAAATTTTTACAAAACTAGTATAAACGTATTTCACAGTAACGTTTTAGGGTATATTTTATTTTTAAAAGGCTGACGGCGTTAGATTGGTATACGTTACTCATAGTAAAGTGAGTAACGTTTTAGGAGTAAAACGTTACTCAAAATAACGTTATAGGAGTAAAACGTTACTTACAGTAACGTATATCAACCTAACGCTGTTAGTTTTAAAAAAATGAAATATACCCTAAAACGTTACTGTGAAATATGTTTATACTAGTTTTGTAAAATTTTAGAAAAATGTATTATTCTGGTAAATTGCTTTATATAATGACTTAGTTTGGTCAAAAATTCAAGTTCTAACTAAAAGTAAAACAAATAACAATTTGAGATTAACTAGTTAAGTGAGTGAAGAATGTATAATTTCACTAATTAGGTGAGTGAATAATGTAAGACATAATAACGAAATTAGCATATCTAATGTAATCTCACAAATAGTATCGTGAAATGTAAAAATTTTATCACTATTTTAAGAAAATAGACAAAAAAAATTCTAATAGACTCCTGCGGTAAAAATATACCAAAAGGAATGTATGACATATGAAGATTATGAGATAAAGAAAATAATATGAATAACATCATATGAATTACTAATTTGTATACTTAAGATGACATCAAAAAGAAAAAGAAAAAAAAAACATGTCACACATTATTCATAACATCACCACCATCCCTATATTATTATTTCAAGATAATTTTATCTTATAAATCAAACGATTATTTAACAATCTCCAATACAGTTAATGTCTAATATAAACTAACATATTATCACATGCCCATCAAATGAATGTCAAAACTTGATGCTAATTATGTTCATTATTAAAATGCCAACATGATTAATGTTCATGTTCATAAATTAGTTGTCAAAATCCCAAAATTAATTATTTTATATTTATATAATATTTATGAATAGTCACATGGCTTTAGCCTATATCTGCTGGTTCCATGCTACAACTAACCTTTCATTTGTTGAATCCTTCTTTAAATAAAACAAATAAATAAAATATTTTGGGGATAGTTGAAAGAAGAGAAATATAGAGTAAATTTTTAAAATTATTATTATTATTATTATTATTATTATTATTTACAATACAATTGAGGATACAACAACTCAGACAAAAAGAAGAAGCTATAACTAATCAATGTTTGTCAGCATTTTTATATTTGAAAATGAATTCAAGTGGTGCAGTAATTTTATAATATTTTTCCTAATGAATACCTACTCTACTTACATTATATAGCATTAAAATGAGATACACTATTTGTTTTTAACAAAAGTAAACAGAAAAAGTTAAACTAAAATACATCAACCACTTCACTTTCTATATAATTATATAATTATATTATTATTTGTGCATCAGGCAACATCATATATATATATATATATATATATATATATATATATATATATATATATATATAAGAAAACCTTAGGCCCGCCTATGTGGCGTCATCACAAACCAAAATTCCCTTTTAAATTTATTTATTTTCAAAATTAATCTTCCCCTTTCATAAAAAGTTGCGACTTTTATGAAGAATTGTGAATTTTATGAAGAGTTACGGCTTTTACGAAGAGTTACAACTTTCATGAAAAGTTGTGACTTTAATGAAGAGTTGCAACTTATATGAAAAATTGTAATTTTTATGAAATGTTGTGACCTTTTGAAGGGTTGTAACTTTTCCAAATGGTTGTCAAATTTCCGATAAGGCACAATGAACATTTGTTCACACTACTCTTTGTTGTCTATAAATAGAGGATTTCCTCTTATTTTAAAACAACGAAAATTCTAAACCTCCTCTTCTTATTCTTCTTCACAATTAAATATTTGTGTACTTTGTTCCTGTTGAGTCACTCACTGACACCATTGCTTATGTTACAAATCTTGATATGTATTTTTAAAGTCATTAATTTATTCATGTGTTATTAAGGATAAATGATAAGAAGTAATAAATTTCATTTTTCTTTACATTATTAACGTTTGTTACTACTACGTAATCTTATATGTAAGATAATATAGTGTTTTAATTTTAACGATCGATAAGTTTTAAGTATTATTTTATAAATTTTGTGATATTAAATCCCGCGCGAAGCGCAAATAATTTTACTAGATAATTTTACTAGTTATCATATAAAACACAAGACTATAATGTAAATATATATATATATAAATTTTCTGGATAATAAAATCCACTAAGGGTGTTTCATGAAAATAATTTCCTAGAAAAGATTTTATGAAAAAATAAGTGGTTTTACATATTTAAATGAGCCTAACTAATGTGAACCCAATTAGTCGAACCACAAGACTTCAGATATCGAATATTAAAAAAAATTCAAGAGGAAATTTCATAAATAACAACATTTTGAGCTATAATTACCGATCAGATTGATAGTTTGGCTAATTACAAGACGTAGCAATAGTTGCTTAAAAATTCACGACACAATATATCGATTCACATACAAAGCAAAGGGCTCCAATGTAAGTACCGAATACCGGATAAAAAAAAACCATACAAAGCAAAACAACTAAACTCAAACTCTCATTATGTCCTGTAATTTTTTAAACTCGCGCTATTTCGGATAAATACATGACATATATTTGCTATGTCAGGTAATTTTCTCAAGGTGGGCTTTAGTCCATCACAATTCACCTAGGCCTTTCTCTTCAATGGTGACCGTTGGACTCAGTTTGCTGTTGAGGCCTCTAATTTAGCAGCCCCATAGGGTCATGATCAACACTCGAAAGGCCATTCCAACAACAACAAACCTAGTGTAGAGTATACACAGACCTTATACGTACGAACACTCGAAAGGCCACTTCAACAACAACAAACCCAGTGTAGAGTAAACACAAACCTTATCCGTACCTCGTGGATATTGAGAGGTTGTTTCCAAAAGGCTACTCAAGCACTCAAACAAATTTAGTCATTCAAACAAACCAACTCAAGTATCTTATCTCAAAATACCAATTCAACTACTCAAGTACTTCTACTACAATTTTCAAGTTAATTACCAAAGCAGCAAAAGCCAAGAACAAGTCACAAGCAAATAGCTATGCTGATCCATGTGTAGCACACTGCACAGCCAAAAATCGACTGTCGACTTAAAGCTGGTAGGTTTACACAGAAACAATGCCCCTTAGCTTACAAGAATTCCCATATGCACACATTGACCTATTTTATTTTATTTTTGTTTCATACAGTTCCACTTTAATACATCTAAGTTGTGGCCTGCGCCTTATCTCCCTTGGTTCCTCAATTTAATGGCTTGCATGGGAAGCAAATCAACAAACAGAACCACTATAAGTCAATGCATATGTGTCAAATTCTTGACATTAGTTTTTCATCAATATTATGCAAATGCAAAAATTGATTCAGCCTTTGTAAGTAAAAGAATAAGAAGATAATAGTAATTTGAAGAGATAGACACTCAGTAACTAGATACTATCTCTGAGCATAAAGTTCGTTAAATAATTCATTTTGAGCTATTAAGGTTTCACCTATGGAAAATAGTCAGAGAGCCACCCTGGAACAAAAAAAAATATCTTTAGGGACACCATCTCCTTTAAAAAGAGCTCAAGAAGAGCAACAACATCAAGTATGTTTAAAGTTTAACACACCTGGTAATAAAACAAAAATAATTGTTTGTGCATAAGATTATGTTTCTTGAAACTGGTGCAGAAAAGGAAAAAAACTAACAAGATCCCCAAGCAAAATGAATCAGAATCTAACAGCACTTGCGAAAAATACATAGAGTGCGACTCTTACAGGTTATTAGTCACACAATTGTCTTCATCTGAATTATTTCAGCCTCCGTTGTTGTGACGTTTGTTATCCCTGCTGTGAAAAGGGACAAATTAGGCTCTCAACATAGATTTCTGCCTCAAGACATGGACCTAAGTTGGTAACATCTGGATAGCTGATCATGTTATCCTTTGTATTGTATTTCATCGAGCGACCTCCAAACAGACAAAAGTTCACCTTCATTTGACGTTAAAATGGTTGGATGAAATGGATGTGCCATAGGATAACCAGGAGACTTGGTGGTAAATATCTTAGTCCAAGATTCTTTTACCCCATATTCCTTCATAACCCAGACATCTGTATGACTCGATGCATATATATAAGCAGAAAGATCACCCCCTAACACTCCTAGCTTCAAAAATCCATATTTTTTAAAACAGGATGGTCACTCTAGCTCTGCTCATTTTTCATCAGCCAAATCAATTCCATTGCTTGTCAAGACAATGAAGTTTCCCATTGACAAACTTAGCAGTACCAGCCTGAGTTGTTGGTGAAATCGTGGTCTCATCAGTAAAAAGGGCAAACTAGGCTCTTAACATAGATTTGTACCTCACGACATGGAGCTAACTTAGTAACATCTAGATATCTGATAGAGTCATCCTTTGGATTGTATTTCACGAAACGTGATCCAAACTTAAGCAAAATTTCACCTTCATTTGGCATTAAAATGATTGGATAAAATATACGTCCCCCAGAATCTTCGGGAGACTTGACGGTGAACATCTTTGTCCAAGATTCTTTTACTCCATATTCCTTCATAACCCATACATCAACATGAGTCCACGCATAATTACAAAACACAGAAAGATCACTCTCAAACACTCCTAGCTTCAAAAATCCACATCCTTTAAAACAGCAGGGCTGATCTACCTCTGCCCATTTCTCATCCGCCAAATCCATAGAAATAATGTTCCAGTGCTTATCAAGCCAATGAAATTTCCCATTAACAAACTTAGCAGAATCACCCAAAAGCTCCGCACCTTTATAATTCTTAACACGTTTCCAAGAATCACTCTTTAGACCATATATTTTGACCTCAATACGACAAAGACTTGCATAATTATAAATAGGGAAAATACCCACTATCTTGTAATCATCTTCGAATTCATCATATGCAAAACCAAAAGTGAAATAAGGAACACTATGCTCCTCGTAAGGCAATTTTTTATACTTTTTAATTGATGGATTCCATATAATAAAGCAATTTAATCCGTAAAATAGATTGATAGCAAGACAAATCAATCCATTAACCGAACCCACAAAGAGAGGAAAAGCATTGGGATTTTTACCTGGATTATCCAACTCAAATGACTCAGGTACAGAATCGTGAAGTAATGAGCTAACAGAACAATCTTTGACACCGCGGCTAGTATTAGAAGCTTTAGTTATAACTCCATGGTGGGTGTAGGTCTTGTTACTAGTGGATAAAGAGAGATGAGCCTTCACAAATTCAGGGCTAGAGATTAAGGAAAGCCAAGATTTCGAAACAGATCTAAATTGCAATAGGGATTTCACCGGAAGCTTTAACAAGATTTCTAGGATAAGTTCTGCAGGAAGATTAGGCATTGGCAAGACTGAATCTTGGCTTAAAATGGACAAAAGATGGGCAGGATTTGTGGGTTTGCTCTGTTTAGGGTGCCGAGGGATGACTTCATCGCCTCTGGATTCCATTTGAGTTGCAGCAATTATAACTCTTGAAGTTGGAGACTAGGTTTAATATTTTTCCCTTCTTATAGTGAAAGCTCCAAGTTCGGGGAAATAGCAATTTTAGCACTTATGCTATTGCAGAATTGTGTTTATGATCCCTCTATTATATATCTATATCTATATCATATAATCATGTATACTATACATACTATATTATTCTATAAGTGGGAAGCCTCAAAGGTAAAAGTTGAAAGACGAAAATAACCATCAATAGCTGAACAACAGTTTTTCCCTTCAAGCAAGCATTATTCATCAACTCTTTCGGTGCAAAAAGTTAAATACAAATTGTAAAAAGATAAAACAATTTAGAATTAAGACACCTACTTAAATTGCTAATAAATTATTTCATTTACGAGAAGATGTGATCCGCTTATATAAGTGAATTTTAAATCAATATTAGCTACAAACATTATCATTACAAATTCTATTTCATCAAGTTTTACCTTATCTCACAATCTTTATCTATCTATATCATATTAAAAGCACGAAGCTTAGAAATGTTTATTGAACTTTTTTGCCCTTCGGAGTCGTTTGGTGTGAGGTATTGGTATAATAATCCTAGAATAAAATGTAGGAGTATTTAATCCCACGTTTGGTTGGAGGTACTTGGTAGTCCTTGGATTATTTATCCCCACCATTCTTGCCATAGTGATGGGATTACTTATCCCATATAAATGGTGGAATAATTCATCCCGGGATAATTAATCACAGGATAGCTTGTTCCCAGTCAAACGACCCTTACAATCTTTCGGGAACAATCTCCCTATCTCTGTGACGTCCAGTAACATTGAGTTTAAAGTTCAATACATCAGTAATGCAATCAAAATTACTGTTTTTGACAAGATAATCGTTTCTTTAAAATAGTGCAAGAAAGGAAAATGACTAACAAGATCCCCAAGCAATATGAAGCAGAATTTAACAACACTTGAGAAAAATGCAAAGAGTGTAACTTTTACAGGTTATCACACGATTGTCTTCATCAGAATTATTTCAGCCTGAGTTGTTGGTGAAATCGTGGTCTCATCAGTAAAAAGGGCAAACTAGGCTCTTAACATAGATTTGTACCTCAAGACATGGAGCTAACTTAGTAACATTTAGATATCTGATAGATTCATCCTTTGGATTGTATTTCACGAAACATGATCCAAACTTAAGCAGAATTACACCTTCATTTGACATTAAAATGATTGGATAAAATATACGTCCCCCAGAATCTTCGGGTGACTTGACAGTGAACATCTTTGTCCAAGATTCTTTTACTCCATATTCCTTCATAACCCATACATCAACATGAGTCCACGCGTAATTACAAAACACAGAAAGATCACTCTCAAACACTCCTAGCTTCAAAAATCCACATCCTTTAAAACAGCAGGGCTGATCTACCTCTGCCCATTTCTCATCCGCCAAATCCATAGAAATAATATTCCAGTGCTTATCAAGCCAATGAAATTTCCCATTAACAAACTTAGCAGAATCACCCAAAAGTTCCGCACCTTTATAATTCTTAACACGTTTCCAAGAATCACTCTTTAGACTATATATTTTGACCTCAACACGACAAAGACTTGCATAATTATAAATAGGGAAAATACCCACTATCTTGTAATCGTCTTCGAATTCATCATATGCAAAACCAAAAGTGAAATAAGGAACAATATGCTCTTCGTAAGGCAATTTCTTATACTTTTTAATTGATGGATTCCATATAATAAAACAATCTAATCCGTAAAATAGATTGATAGCAAGACAAATCAATCCATTAACCGAACCCACAAAGAGAGGAAAAGCATTGGGATTTTTACCTGGATTATCCAATTCAAATGAATCAGGTACAGAATCGTAAAGTAAAGAGCTAACAGAACAATCTTTGACACCGCGGCTAGTATTAGAAGCCTTAGTTATAACTCCGTGGTGGATGTAATCCTTGTTACTAGCGGATAATAAGAGATGGGTCTTCACAAAATGAGAGGTAGAGATTAAGGAAAGCCAAGATTTTGAAACAGAACGGAATTGTAAAAGGGATTTCACTGGAAGCCTTAACATGATCTCTGTGATGAGTTCTTCAGGAAGATTAGGCATTGAAAAGACTGAATCTTCACTACAAATGGACTGAATTTCTGTATATTTGCTCCGTTTTTGGAGAATTTCATCTTCTTTGAATTCCATGTTTGGGTTTGCATAAATATGAACGGAATTGGGAATTTTGCAGAGGAGATGACTGGGTTTGTGTTTCCCCCACCCCACACCCACATCCCCCACCCCCCACACCCACACACAAGATAAAATTTAGAGGATCAATTTTTAAGTAATTTAAGTTGATAATTATCGTAATTTTTAAATATTGTATAGGTTACTTTTCTTGTCTCACATATTTAGCACAAATCACAAATCGTTAATTCTTGAGATTTATAATACTTTTTAGATAATTTTAATTAATATATGTTACTTTTTCGTTTTATTTTATGTGATACTAATATATTAATTTTATTAATTAGTTGAAATTTTTATAAGCAATTAAGTTTTTATATTTTTTTTAAAAAAAGATATTTTAAGTTGTCAATTATCATGATTTATGGTATGTTTTACAATATTGATATATATATATAAAAAAAAAAATAAGACAATTGACAAAAAAATAAACAAAAGTAAGTAGACAAAAGTGTTGAAGGAAGCTGATGGGACATGTCAAATGAACATGTTCAACAAAGCTGACTAACGAGTTAAAGTTAGAGTTACACGAGGAGTTCTACTACAACACAAATATATTATTTACCTGAGACACCTTATCCTAGTCTGATTCACATGTGTGATTCTATACTTCCTTCAACAAAAAATAGTAGAAGTATAGAACCACACATGTGAATCAAACATGTTGATCGCGAATTGAGTAATTTTCCACTATAATTAAGAATAAAATGTTATATTGTATAACAATATTTGTGATTTTCGCTTTATTTTTGTATGACAAGTACTGGAAACTAGATTTATTTTTTTGGTTTCATGAATGTAAAATATTTCTACTAAATTTCTGTTAATGAGTTCTTTTTCATTTCTTAGTTTAAAATGCATAGGATGTAATGTAAATGTTGGTTACAAATTGTGATCCATGTTGCATTCACTTTTAAGTATAGAGTTATTTTTATTAAAAGGAATTTTAAAATTTTTCGATACGGATTCAAATTTAGTCGAATGTTAATTCAAATGCAAATACGAAATACGAGCGAAACAATTGAGCATCATGCAAGTCCATTCTCGTTTGCAATATGGGCAAAGCTCAAATTGATGGATTCCACATAAACAAGTCATCTAATCTTAAAATATACCAATGGTAAGACAAATCAATTCATTGACAGAATTACAAGCCAAGGATAATTATCACAGTTTTTACATAGATAATCCAAGGCAAATGACTTAGTTACTAGATGGTAAAGTAAAACACTAAGGATCCGTTTGGTAGGATATTTTAAATCATATAGTCTTTGTATTAAAATGGAAAAATTATATCAATTAGTACATTTAAATAAATAATTATTGATTTTAGCGATACTTTTTATTTATTACCATTTATAGCAATTCTATGTTAAATCTGCAATATGTATTAAAAGTGAATTATGTATGCTATATATATGAATTATAATTGTTTTTTTAAAATATATTATGTTGTTTGGTAAAACTTTAATACATTGTATTATAAGTGTATTAAAATGTGTGATAAATGTATTATTCATCATTAAAACTTATATTATACGTGAATAATAAATTATTTTTTGTAATATGTATTAAACTTGTATTATAAATGAATTAAAAGTGATTAAGTGAATAAAAAATGTTATTGCTATAAATAATAAATATTTTTTTATTATAGTATATTTATGTAAGTTTCCCTATTAAAATTTAGTGCATCCAATACAATAGTTGATTGCACAATTCAACTCAAACACACCTAATATATGAATAACCTAATAAACCATATGTGGTTCTATCTAATATCTAGAATATCTACCCAAATATAATGTTTGGTTGCACAATTCAATTCAAACACACCTATATATGGATAACTAATAAACCATATGTGATTTTATCTAATATCTACCCAATATAATGTTTGATTGCACAATTCAATTCAAACACACCTAACATATGGATAAACTAATAAACCATATGTGATTTTATCTAGTATCTAGAATATCTACCCAACTATAATGTTTGGTTGCACAATTCAATTCAAACACACCTATATATGGATAACTAATAAACCATATGTGATTTTATCTAATATCTACTCAATATAATGTTTGATTGCACAATTCAATTCAAACACACCTAACATATGAAAAACCTAATAAACCACATGTGATTTTATCTAATATCTAAATATCTACCCAATATAATGTTTGGTTGCAAATTCAATTCAAACACACCTAATATATGGATAACCTGATACACCATATGTGGTTTTTTCTGATATAGAATATCTTAGGGGTTGTTTGGTGTGAAGGATAAGAATAAATAATTCTGAGATAAAAAAATAATCTTAGGAAATTTTTTTAATATATTGTATGATTTGCAATATTTGGAATAACTTATCCCATATACATGATGTGATAACTGTCACACGATAATTAATCCTGAAATAACTTATTCTCAACCAAACAATAAGGAATTTGCTAATACCGAATTTAATAATACTTGGATAATACAACAAAATGACTAAAGTACCCCCAGTTTCTTTGTATACTCTTTTTTTTTTTTTTTTTTGAAAAAGTTAAAGTTGTATTCTTCAGCGTTAAGGGTATGCTGGCTACCTCCAAAAAGTTACAAGCTAAAACCATAATTACATAGATCCTATGAAATCTACCCCCTATTTCTCAATTAAACAAGCCTAAATATTATCCAACTTTATACTTCAGTTTCATAATTGAGAAATAATGTTTCAGAGATGATCAAATTTTGCACCCAGTTAAAAAAATAACAGCTTTCTTTTTCTTCTCATTCACTAGGTGCTGACACACACAATATATCAAATTAACATACAAATTTTTAAATGCACATTTGAAACACCATTTTTTTCTCACCTAGAGTACGGTTAGCAGTGGTTAGAAGTATTGCTTATTCTACTCAGTCCTAGCCAATTATATGAACTAGAAAATTTCATAATAATTAAAGGGTGTAATTGAAGTTTTAAACCAAACAAAAGACTAGGTAGGTGAGAATCAATGAATCAAACACTTGATTAAAAATAATTTCGAATTACTATTCCCTGCATTAGGAATTAAAACCCTACCAGAAACTCCACATTATACTAGATGCAAAAAAAGACAAAAAGTAGAACAAAGGCACTAATCATATTTTTCAGAACTTTTTGGAGGGAGAGCAACTTCAACTACCCATTACAATAATATACTAAAATTACAATATACTTTACAACAACCAGTTGGTTACTTTTACAAAGCCCCACCATCCACTATGCAAAGGATAAAGGGAGTCCCCACAATCCCACAACAAAATGGTGGAAGAAGAGCAGCTAATCATAGATAACTTTGAAAAAGAAGCGCACCTCATCCGAAAACGATGCTAATTGATTGGGTGCTTTCATACGTTTACCTTTCTCCAAGGTACGATGACATCATTCCTTGTTTGACGAAACTCCAGAAAGGTAATAAAAAAAAGGCCAATGGTTGAGCTAAAAGCAAAAGTTGTGGCATCTGACATTGATTGCATTGCCACCAATTACACAGGAAAATACAAATGGATGGTAGGTAAGGATACAAAGGAGGAGTTATCAGAGGCACGTGCAACGAATTGAAGGTCTATGATGGGGCTGCTGCTTCAGGCTTGACCAGTGACTGGTCATCCGGTTGCTGAGTAGGATAGATGAGTGCAGCAAGTGATATGGGCATGATGCAGAGTGATTTAGACTGAAGGTATTGCATGGCTGCACCCACGTCTTCCTCCATGAGCTTAGCAACCTCTCGTTCTGTGTCGACATTGGACCACTTATCCCATATATGCTGGTTGGATCTGCTTTCACCACTGTCCCCCTAAGATAGAGAAAAAACAAGAATTTTTTTTAACTCAACCTATTAGACACTGTTTTTAAGGTCTTAGATGTTCAATTAGTAGCAACAGGATTTCATTCATTACCTCCACAGATTGCAATGGAATGTCAGCAACAAGTTGTGCCACTGCACTGGCTCCTCCCAGCCTACTCATGCTCAGTACCTTTAGGCAGTTTAAATGCAAACCATTTACAAGACTGATACAAGAATGAAAACCAGGAATCTCCAAAACCAGCTAGGGACTATGGTGGCCAATAAATTCAATATACACTGAACTCACAAAGGAATGGAAACTCGTACCAGAACATAACAGTAACATGCTACTAAGTTAAGATTATAGATCAGGATTATCAATGATTGGCATGATAACTGTTCTGGAAGTAAAGCAATCACTAGAGACCACTAGACAAGATGTAAGTTTCTTGGTGAGGCACCAACCATCCTTCAAGAAGTTATTTATATGGTAGAACAGAGGACCTCTTTTGAGAAGGCAGTGGTTACTAGAAGACTTCTAACTAAAAGTAAGAGAAATTAAAAGGCTTATCTAAAAAATATAATTAGCAGAGTGATGTGAAACCAAAATAGGAAGTGTATGTAATCAGGACCAGGGGAGTAGCTGGTAGAACAGGCCAGAAAAAGAATTAGTTTCAAATTACCCAGGTGATATAGAAATACACTTATTTGCAAACTGAAATTAGTATACAAGCAAAACCGTCAACTTGTTCTTAATATAAAACTAAGAAGGCTCTATGTCCCAAGAAATCAAGCTAAAACATAGCTCAAGATACGTAACATGAATAAGATAGTTAACTCAATCATCGTTAGAGAAACCACCAATCAGAAAACCACATGATTTTGTTTTTTTGAACTAGGTAACTTTATCAGAAAACCACATGATTCAAAACCACTAAACCCCTATCAAGGAAGTGTCCAACATGATGGTTAAGACGAATTAGCGAGATCTACGAAAATGGATTAATGATAATGGTTCCAACAATTTTTAAGTGAGAATTAGATCATATCGAGAGGTATAATTGTGAAAGCAGCTTTATAGTACAGAACTTAGAAGCCAAAAACCTCATTTTCTCTGGGACATGGTAGGAACAGTGAATGACTAAGGTAGCAATTAAGATCAACGTTAAAAAATGACATCTTACCTTAACTTGAAGCCTTAAGAACTTCACATAGTCCAGAATCTCATCAAGCATTGCGGCCCTATCTGTCTGGCAAGAGAAATATAACATTTCAATACTCCAAGCTACCACATTCCATTTAATTTCACCCTTTATACAAAGCACCCATTGATATTAGATAAAGACAAAGTCCAATTCCAAAAAGCCCAATTATCAGAATGTAAATTGAACCAGCAGACACTCCACAGCAAATAAAAGCTTGCCTACAACATGATTCATTTTATACCTGTTTTAGTTTTATGTATTAGTATTTTATGGCCATGATGTGGACGAAAAAGTAAAATAACTATTATTTGTGAACACAAGACTTCATTTTTAGAGAGCCTGAGTATGACATTTGCGATGAGTAAAGGACAACCCTATTCAAGAAAATAAAAACCTGTGGCAGGCAACTAGACACTTGGGACACACCTTATTGCAGCTGGGTACCAGTTCCTGCAAAGCCTTTATTCTTTCTGATATCCTCTCTCTTCTCAGCTGCAAGAAAAAAGGAAACAGATCATTATTTAGTATAACTTGTTTCTAGAGAACTCCCACAAGACCTTCCATATATCACGTTTGTCCTTTTGAAACGTAGAGCTTACCCTCTCAGCAATGCTATGTGGATCTGTGGCTTGTCCCCTCCGAGCTCGAACCCTAGGACGAATCGAAGGTGGGTGCGGTACTGTTACTGTTGTGCTCGTTGTTGGTGGGCCTTGAAAAGGCTGCAAGAATCCAAGAAAAATTATAAGCTAGAAAAATGCAGTAATTACCTAGTTCCCTCATTGACAAAGAGGCCATGTTCGTCTTAGAGAAACATAATTTAAATCATAGTTACCAAGCATGAATCATACAACTAATTAAACTTCAAAAATAAAGAGAGTAAACAAAATAATGGATGCAATACCAAGCACCTAAGGGTGTGGTCTAGTGATCAAAGAGGTGGGAGAAGAACCATGACTCCATAAGGTCTAAGGTCTGTTAAGGCAAAGAACACCAGGTAATTTCTTCCTATATATCCAAGCCTTGGTGGGTAGAGTTACCCAACACCTGTATTAAAGAGAGATAGCAAATACCCGGTGGAATTGTCGAGGTGAGCACAAGCTGATCTTGAACACCACCATCTTAAAAGAATAAATATATAACAGTGTTCTAACTTCTTGTTATCAGATAATATGACTAAATTAGAAAAAAAAATACTCCTCAAGCCCATACACTCCCATGTTGTCATATGCACGGAGCATTAATATTGTGTACAGCTACCGACTACAAGTTAGTATATGCATTTAAATTTCAGCTTCTAAACTTTTAATCATTTAAGCACAGTCTACAAAGGGCTTGACCACAAAGTTGTCTCTCATAAAACCTTGGGAAGCAAAATCCTTGAGCGGTCTAGAACTCTAGATAATTGCAATATTTACAAGTCACAACAAAACTAACAACACACTAAACACTGAAACCTATCAGAATCTTTCTTTTTCTTAAAAAAGAAATCAACACATGGAAACTGAAATGAACTCAATTTTACATTTCCAGATATTTATATCAAAATATTATCTGTAATGGAGAATAATAATGAGCAGTTCTGGAGAACAACTTTTAGCAATAACTTTCTCAATCAAAACACACAGAGTGAGTTACCTGGACATGGTGAACAGAAGGCACAGAGTGACGAACTGCATGAGATTGCAAGTGTTCTAGACCTGCATATAAATTTCCGATATTCAATCCATCTCTTTCCTGCAAAATACACGAAAAAATAAGTTAAACTCGTCAGTTTTCCATCATAGATATTATAAAAAATGGAAAATGCCAAACGCAAAAATAAAATAAAATAAAATAAAATGCTTACATGCTTCACTGCATAAGGACCAGCATCGCCGACGTCATCACGGCCGTTATCCAAGCTTAATCCCAGCGGAAACAAAGGTTGCTGTAGGCCAGCAGCAGCGGCAGAGTTAAGATGAGATACGGCAGATGCTGAGGTAAACGACGTCGTCTCTGATGGAGTGCCAACATCAGCAACCGGCAAGCCAGAGTAAGAAGGAATAGCGAGAATTTGCTCGAGGAAATCATCGGCGTAGCCTTCCGGTTGGTTTGCTGCCATGCCGGAGATTTACCCGGCGAAATTAATTTTTTTTTCCGGCGAGAAGAAGTTAAGGGTTTTGAGGAACTGAAAAGGAATGTCTCTGTTTGGCTTTCGTGCTGTGTGGCATGCGTTTAAAAAGTGTGATGATTTTTTGATTGCTTTATTTTTTGCTGGTAGCCCCCTGGAATTCATTGTAATGTTGTCTTTTGCTTCTATAGGTTTTGTAAATGGACAAATTGCTCTCTTTTGTTTTAATAATTTTTTTCTAATTGGTGTATCGTTCGAAATATTTGGTGAATAATGAGTCTGTTTATCTATCCTTCTTTACGTATATATCATGTTTTAATTTATCGTAGAGTTCGAATCAATGACATATGTCTAAGATCAAAAGTCTTACGAGCAAATTGTTCATTATTTTTAATTTTGTTATTGTTAGAGTGTTACGAAAACATAAGGTAAATATTGATATAGATAATGGCGGAGTTAGCTCTTTAGTTATGAATTAGGTCAAATCTAATAGCTTTGATATGAAGTTTGAATTTGAATTAAAAAAAACTCTGTTAAACATATACAAATTATTAATTTTGAACCTGATAAATTTTAAAAATTAAAATTTGAATTATGAACTTTAAATTCTGGCTACCCTGATCTATTGATATAGAAGGGACATTCCTTGTGTTACAAATTTAGTTTTGTTAAGTAATAAGTATTAACTATATTTGCTTCTAAGTGTGTGGTTGTGTAAATAGATTGTGTTTTCCATCTTATAGTACGTATATTAAAATTGATGATAAAAATATTTGAAAAACAACTCTAATTAAATTCCTAGTTATAAAACATCAAGACACATTGAAAATGTTGTCTAGTTATTGTTGCTTAAAATTAGAAATTGTGTTTAATTGATGTGTGCTATGTTTATGTACTATATGTACATTAGAAGTAAGTCTATGTGCTTCTTAAGAAACATAAATGTTTTCAACTTCTTGAAAAACAAATCAATTTTTGTTGCGTAGAGTTATTCAATATTTACAATAATGAGATATAACAAGTATTTGATATAATAATTGAGATACACATACACAAATTTCATATATTGTTATACGTATAATCGATTCACATTTCGTGGGTTGAACCAAATGATGCAGTTATATTCCACATCTTTCTCGCCTCGTCGTATAATGGTGTGTTCCATGAAATTCTCCTTGATCAAATTTTAAAAGGGAGAGTATGTATTAATTATTATCATTGTTATGACTTATGCATATAGTTTGTTTTTGTTTATATTGGCAATCCTAAAATGCAGCAAATATTGAGGCACTTCTTCTTTACTCTTTTGACTTATGGTTGATGTATCTTTCATACACAATAGGATTAAGAATAAATGAGAAAAATAATCCAAGTTTGTTTGACATTTTGGTTGAAATTAGAGATTGGAGAAACTTTTAAAACTTCTCATCTAGACTAGAAGTTAACAAACAAATTAACGTAGAATTGTTGCATATACGTATTTGACCATCTAAAACATCATATACATTTGAAAATTCTTTGTTATATAGTTCTATCAATAAATGAATTTGACTACTCTAATCAACAAATCTAGGGAAGTTTTCATTAGTTTTTGTGGGAAAATGCATAAGTACCCCCTCAACCTATGTCCGAAATTACAGAGACAGACTTATACTATATTAAGGTCCTATTACCCCCCTTAACTTATTTTATAAATAATTTTCTATCCCTTTTCTGCCTACGTGACACTAGTTTGAAAAAAAATGTCAGCACACTTTGGGCCCACAAGATAGTGCCACGTAGGACGAAAAGGGATAGAAAATTATTCATAAAATAAGTTCAGGGGGGTAATAGGACCTTAATATAGTATAAGTGTGTCTCTGAAATTTCGGGCATAGGTTAAGAGGGTACTTGTGCATTATCCCAGTTTTTGTAGTCATTTTATAGTTTTATTACATAATTTTTAAACTAGTTTTTTAAAAGACTAATTTTCACATAATTCAATTTCAAAATTAGCTTATGAGGTGAAATTGTCCAAAATCACAACAGGAGATCAATTACTATTTCACAACTGATGTTGGACGCCTTAACACTCCAATCCAATGTTTAGGACCAGAAATCCAAAGTAAGGATAATATAACATGGGAGTTCAACATCAAGTAGATAAATCAATGAGTTTGACTCTGATACAATATAATGTTGATGTACATACACATCTCATTTAAAAATTTAAACCGTTAGAAAATAGTACGTTTCAACAATGTTTAATCTTTGTAACTATATATATGGTGCAGTTAATAAATAGACCAAATATATAAACAGATCTCTAAACTTGTTGGTTTTTTCCCCTCAGGTACCTCAACTATACTATTTTCCTATTGAATCATTGAACCACCCATAATTTGTTCCTTTTAAACACCGTTGGTTGATGTGGAACCAGATTTTGTGAAGGGATTGATAGAGAGGATACATATGTTGTTCCAGAACTCATTAGTTCAATTGATAATGGAGATGTTCGAGAATAATTGTGTTTTACTTCAAATCATTTGAACACATTAGAAAACAAATGAGACTAACACACAGTTTGTCTTCAATCCTTCAATTGAAATAATTACTATACGAACACAATTGAAGGCATTTACAATAGAAAAGTTGATCAAAATCACCCAACAATGTTTAAAAGAAACAAATTATGGGTGGTTCAATGATTCAATAGAAAAATGACGCAGTTAAAGTATATGAGGGAAAAAACTCAACAAGCATAGAGATCTGTTTATGAGTTCAGCCTAATAAATATAAAGGTATACAAGAGAGATTCGTATTAGTCACCATACTAAATAGAGCAAGTTGTAAAACAATTTTCACTCATACATTACCTCAATTTTGGCAAAACAATCTACGATGTTCAGACTCTTCAAATATATATTATCAGCTATGTGTTGAATTCTTCAAAAGTTATACAATTTTAAAGAATTCGATCAACATAAAAAAAAAAACTCATTACAACATAATATATATTATATTCCACTTGACCAACCTTAAACATCCTCTTATTTGTAATTGGATTTTCCACAAGTACTAGAAAAGATAATATAGGAGTAATATCACACATATATAGAAGCAAACTTTAAAGCAAAGTAAAAACCTCAAAACACAAAAATACAACTAACTTCAAAACTACTTTTATATAATATATGATATGGCCCCTCATCTTGCTGTGACTTGCATTGGAGATAGTCCTTCCTCTGAAACATCAGTAAATAGATCAATACTTTTAGACAATGCATACACAATTTCAATCATCCCTGGCCTTCTTGATGGATCTTTATTCAAACATGAAATAGCCACAGACATCACATTCACAACACTCTCCATTGTTAACTCTTCCCTTAAAAGACTTTCATCCATCCATTCTTGCAATTTCCTCTCTTCACACCCTTGCGAAAAATCGCTAATTTTAGCCCACAACACTTTTCCTTCATCATCTATAGCCTCCTTCCCTGACACTAGCTCAAGTAAGACAACTCCGAATGAGAAAACATCCATCTTAGTGGATACAATCCCATCGGTTAGGTACTCAGGGGCGATGTACCCCTGAGTACCTACAATGTGCATTGTTATAGCATTGCAACCTGATTTAGCTAGACCAAAATTGGCAACTTTGGCTCTCATGTTGGAGTCTAAGAGAATGTTGCTAGTTTTGATGTCTTTGTGGACAACTCTTGGCCTTGTATGTTCATGAATGTATAAAAGACCATTTGCAACATCAGTTGCAATTCTTAGTCTTTTTTGCCAACTCAATTTTTCAGGTTTTTCATCATGAATCCATGAATGTAGTGAACCATTTTCAACATACTCATACACTAAGAAGCAATTGGCTTCTTTAGGATCTATGCAAAAACCTTCTAGCTTCACTAAATTCCCATGGTTCACCTACACAAAACAAAAAAAAAAAAGGAGGAAATTGTTAAGTAGCCATACAATAAACCAACAACATATTCAGTGTCATGCACAAAGTACGGTCTGAAGATGGTAGAGTCGGGGGTGGACCCACCCTTGGCCGAGGGGTGTCAAGCGATACCATTCGTCGAAAAATTACATCACATATATATATAGGTCAAATTTTGATTTATATATATATATATATAGTATTGACATCTCTTGACACAAGTAAAAGGTTTAGTCTAGTGGTTTAGAGGTTGCAAAAATTCCTAAACCATTGACACCCCTTCATGAGAATTCTATGTCCGTCTTTAGAGTATACACAAATCTTACTTCTACCTCTATACTCTAATCTTACTTCTACCTTCGAGGTAGAAAGACAGATTTTTAATAGAATAATATATAATATATTATTAGAAAAAGTTCTTAATTTATTCGGACTAATATCTAATATTGTAGCGACGCCGGTAACGGTTGCAAAATAGGACTTGATGACGTTTTCTTCATTTAATAGGACAACTAATAATTCTAGTCAAAATAGTACAACCAAAATGAGGTCACAGACAAGAAATTCATTTAGGAAGAAAATTTGTTTTGAACTTAGTCTTAATATAATAAATTATTAATAAAAGATGCTGTTTTCTATGGCAAAAAAATAAATAAAAATTGTTTCTTGACATCATGTTAATTTTTAATATCTCAATTTTATCACAATAACAATATGTCTTGTGAGAATCTTATAAATAAAAATATAAAAAGATAATATATAAAAAATTATTTCTGATATATGCTCGAAGGTCTCCTTAGTGAATAATTAATGAAAAGATAGACATCAGAGGACAAATAAATTGAGTATCAAATGATGTAGATTAGCTTAAATTATAAATTATCAAATCCCAACGGGCATAATGGTCCACTTAAATATTTAAATAAAGTACTAATGTCTCAAGAATACGACAGGTCACTAGACCTAATAATTTAAATTGTTTAATATTTTATTAAAATTGAATTCTTAATCTGATCCATTGGAGGAAAAACAATTCTGCAGTGGAATTTTAACATTACTAAAATATCAATTGAGAAAATGACAAAAATAACCTCTAAAGAGGGAGAATATTGTTCAAAATAATTCCTTGAATTGAATTTATTTATCTTTTCAAATACTCAATAATTTATTTATTAAATTTGACAAAATAATAAATATTTTAATCATATACTCTAAAAAAGATCTTATCAAAATCTAAAATATGCAACAGAAAACATTGCATATACACTTCATACCTCAAAAAAAAAAAAAACTACACTAAATTATAGAAACAAATCAAAACTAATCAAGCTACAAAAATAGTGCCTCTCTAACATATAGATTCAATAAATATTACTATATGAAAAATTAAAGAAATTAATTTTTGATAAACTTAAAAGATGGAAATTATCAAATAGTACATACTTAAAAACTATTATGAATCAACCCTCCACACATATGTACCATGTTTTCTTTTTCCTTTTTACTCGGCGTTTGTTATGCACTATAAAATTCGATTAAATTTAAATTCATGTCAAAATAAGCTTTCTAACTAAATAACTATATACGAGACTCAAATCAAAAACCTCTAATTACTAAACCATTTTGTCATTTTCTCAAATATCAATTAGTACACAAAAACAATTCTTGATAACATACCAATTATATAGAAAAATCCCCTACAAAGAGTTAATCACTCGTGTATCCCGATGATTCAAATTCGAAAACTCTAATTAACCACAAACATCAACCAAGGTTGGTCCATGTTTACCATTTTCTCAATATTAAATAGTCCACAAAAGCAATTCTTGAAAAGATACCAAAAGTAAAGAAAAATTGAGTAAAAAATGTTACCTTTTGCAGTATTTTGAGTTCTTCACGAGCATTCCACTTCATTTTCTTGATTGCAAACACTTCTCCATCAATTGTTCCTTTATACACAGATCCTTGTATCAAACACCCTTCATCAAATCCATCTGTTGCTTCCCAAATTTGTTCCATTTTATACATTTTATACTTATCCAAACACTCAGATACATCAGCCAACAGATTCACTTCAACATCTTTATCAACAAAAGACCCCTTTTTTGATCCAACATACAAACTTTTTTGTCTTTCAACATCACTATACCCTTCTTTCTTCTCTGTTTTCTCCTTGTAAAACAAACCAAGAACCAAAATCAACAAAACCCCACAAACCCCTAAACCAATTGCTAACCCTATAACAGTTCCTTTTCTGTCATTTTCTTGATTTACTGGTGCAGGGGGTGGGGGTGGGGTGTTTGATGATGTTGGCTGTGTAAGATTAGGTAGATTAGAAAGAGGGATGAAAAGGGTATCAAGAATCTTGGTGTTATTTCCATTAATTTGTGTTATAGATTGTGGGGTTACCCTGAATCTTGAGGCAATAGAAGAAATGTTATCATTAGGTTGAAAAACATAAGTTATGAGTAGTCTTGGTTGATTTTGTGAAGATGTTGTGTTTGGACATTTGCAAAAAATTGGGAATTTTATAGCTTGACCTATGTCAATGTTTTCTGGTACAACAGTTGGATTAACAGCCTCAACAGATTGATAAGTAGTAAGGTTTTGGAATTTAGATGTTGATATACCATACATAGTGTCACCTGATTTGAAAGTGTAGTTAAAGCCAGCATAAGATATGCTACCAAAAGTTGTGTTGATGTTGTTACAAGAACATGTGATGGGGATAAAAAGGGGTTGATCATTAACAAGCGTTGTGTTTGGGTTGGAAATATTACTAGGGTTTGCTATCATTAGCCTACTTAATGAAAAAAGATCACCAATTGAGGCTAAATCAAGAAACTCTGGTGCTCTAGCTCTGTATAACACATAAGTTTGACATGGATTGAATTGGTTAGGATTACAAGTATATCCTGTTATGCTTGGTGGCTCTTGTGCATAACATATTATGTTTTGGTTGAATATGAATGATAAGAAGAAGAAAAGTGAAAAAACAAATACTGGTTTTGTTATCATTTTCTTGGTTTTGTGTTTTGTTGAAGGAGAGATGTGTGTGTATATAATATGATGGAGTTATAAGAGGTTTATATACCAAAGTTCTACTTTTTTTTGTCATAGTCTTGGTTTTTGACCATTTAATGAGTCATGGAGATTTTTTGCATTATTTGATTGGTTGTTGTTATTTATTTTATCATATGGTATTGTCTTTAACATTAAAGGAAGATGGTTTTTTTTTTCAATTTGTTGGTCCCACCTAGAAGAGTTTTTGGTCAACCATATTGTAGAATTTACTCATGTTTATATTTGTTGTTTTTCTCCAGGATGTTTTCACATGTTTGGACTAGCTATTTTTGAGATACATCTTTTCCAAGGTATATTAAACTATTGCATGAACTAGGGAAAATACTTTTCATTCAAGGTCGTTTGGTAGTTGGTTTGGAGTTGAGTTATGCAGGTATCGGATTCTGAAAATAAGTAATATCATGTTTGGTAGCTGATTTTGGAGGTAAGTTATTCATTATAAAATCAATATGGTGTTTTATTTGCAATTTAGATAACTGCATAACTAATACATGTAATTTTAAAGACTTACACTAGAACAACCTTAAACATGCTTTATTCGGAATTGGATTTACCACTACTACTATAAAGATAATATAGGAGTAATATTACACATATATAGAAGAAAACTTTAAAGTAAAAACCTCAAAACACAAAATGCTACTCCACTTCAAAACAACTTTACATAATATGTTAGTACTATTATGTAGTCTATCTTGCTGTGACTTGCTTTGGAGATAGTCCCTCTTCTGAAACATCAGAAAATAGATCAATACTTTTCGATAAGGCATATACAATTTCAATCATGCCTGGCCTTCTTGAAGGATCTTTATTCAAACATGAAATAGCCACAGACATCACATTCACAACGCTTTCGATAGTTAATTCTTCCCTCAAAAGACTTTCATCCATCCATTCTTGCAATTTACTCACCTTCCTCTCTTCACTCCCTTCTGAAAAATCGCGAACTTTCACCCACAAGACTTTCCCTTCATCGTCGATAGCCTCCTTCCCTGACACAAGCTCGAGTAACACAACCCCGAATGAGAAAACATCCATTTTAGTGGATACAATCCCATCAGTGAGGTACTCAGGGGAGATGTACCCCTGAGTACCCACAATGTGCATTGTTATTGCATTGCAACCTGATTTAGCTAGACCAAAATTGGCAACTTTGGCTCTCATGTTGGAGTCTAGGAGAATGTTGCTGCTTTTGATGTCTTTGTGGACAACTCTTGGCCTTGTATGTTCATGAATGTATAAAAGACCATTTGCAACATCAATTGCAATTCTTAGTCTTGTTTTCCAACTCAATTTTTCAGGTTTTTCATCATGAATCCATGAATGTAGTGAACCATTTTCAACATACTCATACACTAAGAAGCAATTTGCTTCTTTAGGGTCTATGCAGAAACCTTCTAGCTTCACCAAATTCCCATGGTTCACCTACACAAACAAAAAAAGGTGAAAAGAATGACATATATTCTATCCAGTAACAGTTTACTTTAAAGTGTTCATGTTATCCTTAATAAAATGATTTTTACGTCACATAAATTGGGACGAGGGATAGTAGTACACAAAAGCAATTCATCAGTGGATACATATACATGCAGAATTTTACGTAACGATTTTTCTTTTTTACCTTTTGCAGGATTTTGAGTTCTTCACGGGCATTCCATTTCATTTTCTTGATTGCTAACACTTCTCCATCAATTGTTCCTTTATACACAGACCCTTGAATCAAACACCCTTCATCAAATCCATTTGTTGCTTCCCAAAGTTGTTCCATTTTATACATTTTATACTTATCCAAACACTCTGATAAATCAGCCATCAAATTCACTTCAACATCTTTATCAACAATAGACCCCTTTTTTGATCCAACATACAAACTCTTCTGTCTTTCTACATCACTATACTTTTCTTTCTTTACTGTTTTCTCCTTGTAAAACAAACCAAGAATCAAAATCAACAGCAGCCCACAAACCCCTAAACCAATTACTAACCCTATGACAGTCCCTTTTCTGTCATTTTCTTGAATTACTGATGCTGGTGCTGTGGGTGGTGGTGGTGGTGGTGGTGGTGGGGTGTTTGAAGATGCTGGCTGTGTAAGATTAGGCAGATTAGAAAGAGGGATGAAAAGGGTATCAAGAATCTTGATATTATTTCCATTCATTTGTGTTATGGATTGTGGGGTTATCCTGAATCTTGATGCGATAGAAGAAATGTTATCATTAGGCTGAAAAACATAACTTATGAGTAGTCTTGGTTGATTTTGTCTTGTGTTTGGACACTTGCAAAAAATTGGGAATTTTATGGCCTGGCCTATAGCAATGTTGGTTGCTACAACTGTGGGATTAACAGCCTCAACAGATTGATAAGTAGTAAGATTTTGGTATTTGGTTACTGACATATCATACATAGTGTCACCTGCTTTGAAACTGTAGTTTAAGCCAGCATAAGATATGCTACCAAAAGTTGAGTTGATGTTGTTGCAAGAACATTTGATGGGGACAAAAAGGGGTTGATCATTTACAAGAGTTGTGTTTGGGTTGGAAATATTACTAGGATTTGCGATCATTAGCCTACTAACTGAAAAAAGATCACCAATTGAGGCTAAATCAAGAAACTGTGGTCCTCTAGCTCTGTATAACACATAAGTTTGACATGGATTGAATTGGTTGGGATTACAAGTATATCCTGTTATGCTTGGTGGGTTTTGTGCATAACATATGTTTTGGTTGAATATGAATGATATGAAAATAAGAAGTGAAAAACCAAATATTGGTTTTGTTATCATGTTTTGGCTTTGTTTTTTTGTTGAAGGAGAGATGTGTGTTTGTATAAATTTTGATGGAGTTTTATGAAGTTTATATACCCAACTTCTTCTTGTTTTTTCTCATGCATAGTCTTGGTATTCACCATTTCATGATTGATGGGGATTTTTCCATTTAATTGGTTGTTGTGGAATTCTTCATATGGTGTTGTGTTGAACCTTAAGGGTGTTTGGTAGAGTATTAGCAAAAATATGCACGCATTAGCTTTGTGTATTAGTAATATCTCGTTTGATACATTTTATCAAGTTATGTATACACTCTATTGTGTGTATTAAGATGCGTATTACTAATACGATGAATTTCTAGGTATTAGTAATGCAAGAGGTTTTATAATGCATGCATTATCATGGTTAAAGGCCTCATTGCTCCTCATTTTTTTTAAAAACATTTTTCCACCATAAATTGTAAATGGTATCTTTATAAATAAATATTTGTGTATCATGCATGCTATTTTTAATAGGAAAAATTACATAAATTGATACATTTTAATAAATAATTATTGATTTTAGCAATATTTTTTATTTATTATCATTTATAGCAATACTATGTTAAATCTGCAATATGTATTAAAAGTGAATTATGTATGCAATATATATGAATTATAATTGTTTTTAAAGTATATTATGTTTGTTTGGTAAAAATTTGACACATTGAATTATAAGTGTATTAAAATGTGTGATAAATGAATTATTTATCATTAAAATTTGTATTATATGTGAATAAAAAATTATTCTTTGTAATATAAATTAAACTTGTATTATAAATGAATTAAAAGTGATCAAGTGGAAAAAAAATATTATTGCTATAAATGGTAAATATTTTTTTATTGTAGTATATTTGTGTAAGTTTCCCTTTTTAATATACCAAAGAAACTTACATAAATATACTACAAATAAAAAATACTTACTATTTATAGCAATAATTTTTTTCTTCACTTTATCTCTTTTAATACATTTATAATACTCTTTTAATTCATATTATAAAAAAAAATTTATTATTCACATATAATACAAGTTTTATTGATTGATAATGCTCTATCACACAGTTTAATACACTTATAATACATGTGTTAACCTTTTACTAAACAAGCATAATATATTTTTAAAAATAGTTATAATACATATATATTACATACTTAATTCACTTTTAATACATATTGTAGATTTAATATAGTATTGTTATAAAGATAATAAATAAAAAATATTGCTAAAATTAGTAATTATTTATTAAAAAAGTATTCATTCAAATAATTTATATATAATTAGTTAATGTATTTTCAATTTAAGCATTATCAATATACTCTATTAAACTAAGATGGAGGTTTTCCAATTTGATGGTCCCACCTAGAAGAGCTATTTTGTCAACCATATTGTAGAAAATATTCATGTTTATCTTTGTTGTTTTTTCTGCAAGATGTTTTCACATGTTTGTACTACTTGCTATTTCTGAGATACATCTTTTTCCAAGGTATATAAATAATAAAACTATTGCAATAAGGAAAACATTATTCATTCAGAGTGATTTGGAGTTATGTTGATATCAAATTCTGCGTAAGTAATATCATGTTTGGTGGCTTGTTATTAGATAGATTATGTATAATATCAATAGAATGATTGATTTGCGATTTAAAAATTCGTTTAATTAAAACGTATACAAGTTACGAAAGAATCTATATAAAATAGAAAATGAAATATAACTTATACATGATATTAATTATGAAAAAATCTATATATTATTTTATACGTGATAAAACATATAAATAACTAAAACTCTCCATATTAATAGCCAATATTAAGCCAAACTTTATTTTCCAAATCAAACGTTAACTTTGGTCTAGAACCCAAATAGCCAAATTCCACTTTGGATTTATTTAGGAAGACCAAGACTTATAAAGTTGACTATGGAAGCCAATGGGGCCTTTGAGGAGTATTGGAGAGGTCATTTAAAAGGACTTTTGCCATCAAAATAGTGACATAAATATTCGGTATTATCTGACACTGCTTCGTATTTATTTTTTTAAAAAAATTATTCATCTCATAAACTTAATAAGTGATAAATTCGAACATAAAGCCTCAATATTATCAAAGTCTTAACTTTTAAAGAGGAATTTAAGATTTAAGAGTTACAAGTATAATAAAATTTGAATAAAAGTTATTAAATTCGAACTCACTTTCTATTTACAATCTAAAATTGTGATGACAAAAAAATGACATTTCTTGTCAGTCTCAAAATCACTGCTGTCTTTGCGAAAGTGATCTTTGACTAAGTCCATTTGGACAAGTCATATACTATTCAAGAGTTAAAAATTAACAATAATGATAATTAATTCAGTGTAATTTTATATATGCGATTTGAGAAGGGTAAAATATATGTAGCCTTATCCTAATTTTATGGTATAGAAAAGTTATTTTTAATTAATTTTTTTATAATCTTCTTCTTTTATTGAAATTTGAGACCGATAATCTAAGCGAGCTCAGTTCACGAGATAAAAGATAGGACGGACTAATGCACATAGGTTTGTTGAGCCTAATAAATTTTTTGGTCCAATGAAAGCTTCACATTTGTGCATTTGTTACCTTACTATGATTGGTAACATCATAAGTATCATTTCTATTGCACCTTTTTCCCATATCGAATCTACCTCTGTCATTAGTGATGAAATTAACACAATTGGACATTAAAATATATGTTGTTATTGTTGAGCATGCAAACTAATTTCTACAAATGAAGTTAAAACGAAATGTGTAGGATTTTCTTAATGACGTGAGATTTTTTAAAAAAATGTACAGATTTGATTTAAAATAGATAATATCATATCATATAAAAATATTGATTCTAACAACTCGTATTAGAGCTAATGATTCGATGACACAATTGGGTGACATACGATTAATCTTCAAATTTGCCCATAAATGATAAAGACCAAGACTCTTAAACTTGACTATGGAAGCCAATGGGATCATTTTGGAGAGTATTGGAGGGGTCATTAAAAGGACTTTTGCAATCAAATAGTGACACATAAATGCTTGGTATTATTTGACACCACTACATATTTTTTTTATTTCTGATATTTTCATAATATCTGAAATTTCAATATCCTCGAAAGTTTGGCTAAACAAGCTACTATTTAGACAAAAAAAAAGGAAAAAAAATGATAAATATACCTCTGAACTATCGTAAACGGTATGCAGATACCATTCGTCATACTTTTGGGACATTGGTGCTCTGGTTTAAAAAAACTAAAACATATAAACCCTTCTATACTAATGGTCATGATCTTATCCACCGACCTGACATTTATTAAATGTCGGATCGACAGATAGGATTGCACCACGTGTCCCTATTTAGTCTTTCGTTAGAGTAAAGGGCATATATACTCTAGTTTTTAGATGGCAGGGACACCAATATTCCAAAAGTGTGACGGAGGGTATCTGCATACCATTTACGATAGTTCGAGAATATATTTGTCCCTTTTCCCAAAATAAAGCCTTGAAATCACCTGTCTTGTACCTAAATCTTAAAGGTTGATCCTACATTATGAAGTTTATTCTACGTACATATTTAATGAATTTCTCAATAATATACACATTTTGAATCAAAATTATTGAATTTTATTGAACCTGTACCGACTCCGCGCATGAAAATTGCACTTATAAACTATATTGTGATGACAATTCTTGCAAAATAATTTTGCATACACCTATGTTATTCACTGCTGTCTTTGTAAATGTGATCTTTGACTAAGTCTATTTGAACAAGTCATACCTTATCTTGTTTTAGTCAAGAGTTAATAATAAGAAGCACTTATTAAATTTTGAGGTTAGTTGAACTTAAAATATTAATTTTTGCTCCAATCAAAGCTTCAATTTGTGCATTTGTCACCTTTAATTACTATGATTGATAACTCCATAAGTCATGAAAAATGTCATTATTTCTATTGCACCCTCACCAAACTATCTGTTTTCACCACTTTTACCAAGTTCCAATTTTAATAGTAATTGTAATTTTTCCCATTTCAAATCCTTTGTAAGTCCAACTTAACTTCAGACTCGTATGTTTGTAGTTTGAAATTTGAAATTTGGAATTTCAATCTTATAAATTTTAAGATATTATTATTTTTATTATGTGATAAATAGCGTTTATCCAAGCTTCTTGTGTGTGTACTTTCGCTCTTCAGTTACTCTTAATAAAAGCGAATTCAGAATTTTTAAATGCGAAATCATGCAACATCCAATGCTCTTTTCTGACCATGTGTTAAAATTTAATATAAATAGTATTTATATCTTTTGAGAAATAATTAACTATTACTCTCACTATCTCAGTTTACGTGATATTTTTCATTTTTCAGAGTCAAATAGTTTAAGTATGATCGGAAATTTGCACATAGAATCTTTAATTTTTATAAAATTAAATTTATATATTTGTAAACTATGTTAAAAGTACTATAAGTCACAATAATTGACAATCCAAAAAAATTAAAAGATGTATAAAAAATTTATGATTAAAGATAGACTAATTTCGAAATTTAAAAAAGTTTCACGTAAATTGGAACGGAGGGAGTATACATAGAGGTAATGCAGTAGATATATTTACACATACGTACAACAAGCAATATCAGAACATTCATAAAAAAAATTAGAAAAAAAAACTGACCAACCAAATCATGTTAGTTATCACTTATCATTCAATCAAACTTTCCAAATCTTAAGATACTTCTAAATGTAACTTTAAATATCCTATGCACTTCTTGATTTATATAACTCTCACTGCAGTGGAACCAAAATTTTTATGAAGGAAATTCAAAATATAATTAAAGAACTGATAATGGGATTTGACATATACTAATAAGAAAGATATAACTTTGACCTTATATATAGAGTGTAATTTTTCAGTAAGGAAGTTCATTAAGAGTTTTACATCTCAATGTAGTTAAGAAACATATAGTACAGCCAGAACATATGCATCTTCGAGTAATCGATGAAATCCAATGATCATTACGCGATTCAAATATATACCTTAATGATTCAGAACATATGAATTCGTTATTCATTTTTATTTCTATCGTTTCATGATATCGTCTTTCTTAACAGTAAAATCCCATAAATCACCATATTTTTCGTTGAATTCCCAAATGTCCATTGTGTTATAATCCGATATTAACTTATCTCGCGCGCCTCTCTCCATGTTATATATTTGAGGCTCGAAATTGTGTGCTTCACTTGGTTTGTCCATCTCAATGATACAGAACACAATTGTAAAAACAGCTGCTCCAATGTACAAATACTCCCCCTGCATTGTCAAGAAGTGAAAATACAAGACTTTAGTTGCTGGAAATCGGCGATTTCGAGCCTCGAAATACATGTAATATAGTAGAGATTTAGTCATGAACTTACAGGAACATTGAAGTACATTCCTGCAACAATTGCTGGAGGAAATAGCCATGAAATAATACCTATTGTCGAACACCAGAAAATAAGTTATTTTAAGTAAATAACTAAATAAGCACTCAAGGCTGTGACCTAGTGGCCAATGAACTGGTTAAGAGTAATGAGGTCTCGGGTTCTATTCTCAGCGGAGAGAGTGACCTAGTGGCCAATGAATTGGTTAAGAATCATGAGGTCTCAGGTTTTATTCTCAGCGAAGAGAAAAAAAACACCAGGTGATTCTTTCCATTTGTCCTATCCTTTGTGGATTGACAGATTTATTTTTTGGTTTTCCACTCGATGACTAGAGCCGGACTCCCAACATGATTTTCTCCATATCCGGGGCTCGAACCCAAGAACTCTGGTTTAGGGTGAATCACTCCAATCACTGCACCGCAAGTCACAACCCTTGTTGGTGGATGGATAGAGTTAGCTGATACTTGTTGATTGAAGGTATCTAGTGAAATTATTTGAAGTGCGAAAAGTAAATAACTAAATAATCAATTAATGATCATGTGATTATGGTAATTTGTTACATACCTTGAAATCCTGTTGGGGGTGCAATAGCAGCATAATCTTCTGCTATGGATCCCCAAAATGATACTGAAAATGCAAGTGATATATAATTAACGACAGTTTTAAGTATAAATCCATTTACCTATTTTTGTAAAAATAGATACTCAAATTTTGTGTTTTTCGAAGAATTTGGACACGTGGAGTTCACCAATTTCACGTTGGACAAATATGAAACGATTTACTAAACGAAAATTCGAACAAAGATTAACTTGATCGAATACATTGGACAAATTTTGATATTTTTCCAAATCAAAATTACAAATTAAATAGAGAAAAAAAAACCACATATTGTTATGTACCTTTTTTATCTTCACTCTCAAAGTATGTATGATGATCATCATATTTTCCAAACACATAATCTTCCTGCAACAAATTTAAAAATAAAATAAAATTAGTTAACATACCTATGTCTTAAACTAGTGGTCGATTATATCAATAGATGATTTCTTCTCATCTGTCAAAATTTCGATGGAAAAAATTATGATATAATACATAAATATGTCTTTCAACTTTGTTTCAGTTGATATCTATATCCTTTTATATTCAGTGTTCACAAATAGACACTTACATAGAATTGAATAAATAGATACATTTGTCTTACATTTTGTGTCCTACGTGACATACGTAGGACGTGTCTACTTATGTTTACCCAAAATTGAACGACATATATGTTAGCTAAAAGCCAAGTTAAAAGGACATTATGTATTATACCAAAATTATTCGATATGTTGATGGAAGGTAGAGAACTGACTCGAACACCACGATTATTTAAAAACCAACGAAAAAAAGAAACATTACAATGTCAATGCCATTAGTTCTCCATCGATCAACAGGATCTTCGTTGATATCTGGTTCTATCTCTGTTAGTCCTGCATACAATTTTGTTGATGATCTAAATCCACCACATTTTGTACCAATTTTCGAGGAAATCGAACATTGATTTCCTCGAAAAAGAACACTACATTTTGTTGAGAGTACTGAATTTGGAACTGGAATTGTGGAGAGTAGTGAAAGTGTTAAAGAATTCTCCATTGTTGTTGTGTAGTGTTGTTCTGTTCTTGCTTGTTTACTCTCTGTTTTCTAACTTTATTATCCATATATTTTGAATGGTTAAGGCTATACGTGGATAAGGCTATTATATATTATGGTTTTATATTTTTTTTAATATCTTTTTAGGCTCGTATTGTGTTACCACAATTTTCGACCTCATTAACTTGGTTTCATCTGATATCTATATCTTTCCAACTTTAAATGTAGATAAATAGACACTTAAGCTTATATAAAGTTGAAAAAACAGATACAAATGTATTACGTGGCATAATGATACACGTAGAACGCTATGTAGGATGCAAACACGAGCGTACCCACGTGGGTTCCAAACCCCCTCGATAAAAAATTATACCGTATGTATAAAGTAAATTTTCTATATTTCTGAAAATATATATTTTGAACCCTCTCAATAACAAGGAGAAACTAATAGTGAAGTTGCAAGTCCCCCTTAAATTAAGTATCATGTCACTATTTTTTTTTTTTTTTTAAATGTAATTTTAAACCCAAGAAAATTTAAGGGTTTCATTTCTAAATAATTATTTACACATTTATATTTTTATTTTTCGAACCTCCTAAATGAAAATCTTTAATCTGCCACTGGATACAAATTGTCAGGTAGGATGACACTTAGAACGTGTCTACCTGTTCAATTATATACATTTTTATATGTATATTTGTATATACCTAAAATTGAAAAATATAAATATAAAAAAAAAAGAGTTAAAAAGACATTTTTACAATTTTAAACTATTCATATTCGTCTATTTAGATGAGATTTTTCAAAATGCTTTAAACCAAACTCAATTGATCCCTAAAATACTATTGTTGGGTCTTCGAGCAAAACCCATAAATTTCTACTGTTAAATCCCAATTATGAAGGCTAAAACTTGTTGTAATATACTTATATATATTAACCCAAAAATAATACTGATTAGGGATCTTAATACTCCTCCAGATAAATTAGCCTCTCTTAGCCATAACCCAGATTTTTTTTTTGCTTACCATTATAAAAATTATAAAACTATTTTTACCACTATTCAAAAAATTTAATTTTTTTCCAACTTATGACAAAAATAAGGGAGAAAAAAGAAAGGAAAATATCAATGACATTCATATAGAAATAATTAGTTTAATAGGAGAGTATATAATTATAAGTAAATTTTAGGTTTGGGAAACATAAAAACACATATTTGTATACTATAGCTATAGTTTGTATAATTGTGTTCCATAACAAACTTTATATTTGCTATGGTACATCAGATTTGTATAAATCATTGGTAGCTTCTCATTTTTACAAATCATTGGCAGCTTCTCATTTTTACAAATCATTGGCAGCCTCTCGTTTGTATTTGTATAAATCGTTGGCAGTCTCTAAATTTAATTTTATATATTTGTATATCTGTATAAAATTTGAATTGTATACAATTAAATCAAAATAAAACATTTGTATATCAAATCTCTCTATCTCGCTTTATACAACATAAATTATACATTGTAATTTGTATAATTTGTGTTTGTATAAAGCGAGAAAGAGAGAAAGATAAAAGAAAACTTGTAGGGGAAGATCTATATTTGTATAATTATAAGTGTATATACAAAATTATATGTATTTATATATATAATTTTCTCCCGCTTTATACAAACACAAACGCAATTTATACATTTGTGTTTGTATAAAGTGAGTGAGACGTGGGAGAGTGGCCAGCCAGATCTGGGAGAGTGGCAAGCGAAATTCGTTGGGGAGAGAGGCGAATGACAACTGTTTGCTACAAGTTACAATTAAATCAAACTATGGTCGTATCATTTAATTTGAATTAATAATTTGATATTTTATATAATTTTTCCTTTAATTATTAAGCAACTATGTACGTATACTAATACAAATTAAACGATTATGAACATGTAAATTCATTTCAAGTTTGAATCAAAGATCATAGATATAATAAGACTTTGTAGTTATAGTTTCGATAATTGCACTTCATAATTATAATTTCGTTTGCTATGGAGGTTGCGTTTTGTATATTTCGCTTGTTCGTTTGTATATTTCTCTTGCAAATGTACAAACATGGTAAGTATATACAAATGGAGGTCATAGTTTGTACATTTTACTTGCGAATTTACAAACAGAGTAAGTATATACAAATTCTGTATTTATATATTTAGAACCTTTTTTGAACTTCGTTTGTCTATTTTAGTATATTTCACTTGCCAACATATAAACATGCTATTTTATTATAATAAATCGTAAATAGCTAAGGTAAACATATACAAATTCTTAATTTATACAATCCGAAATCGCATTATAAAAACTTTTTCATATCTCAAATATTACAATAATCCCCAAATTTAACAATAAATAATTTTTTTAACAATAAATTATTGAACAATTATCAAGAAATACTCAAGAAGCCTTTAGATACAACGATTTCGTGGATAACCAGATATATGATGTAAGGACGAACAAGTCCAACACTGTGAGAAGTCTTACATGCCTGGAAAGAACAATGTTCTTGGTGAAAATCGACAAATCTTGAAGAACGCTTGAAAACCTAGCTCTTCTCTTTGGAGCCTCGCTCCAATTTCTCTAAGTGTTTAGGAATGTGAAAAGGTGGTTTAGCATATGATTAGACCCTTATTTGGGTGAAGAAAAATGTGGCTAGTATTAGAAGGAAAAAGGATAAGACCAAACTATCCTTATAAAAATGATTGAGGTGCCTTTAAAACAAAGCCTTCACTAGAACGAACATAATTTTTAGTCCAAGCTAGGAATTAAGAAAAGTTGGTGGCGTTGGAAAGAGGACTCAAAGACCTCCTTTAATTTGATAGTCATGAGCCACCTAACTTTTAATGTGCTAAAAGTGATCGTTTGAAGTTGACCCAAACTTAAATTAATGGGTGAGTTGTACGAACCTCTCTTTAGCACTTTCGAAATCCAGGTGTTACATTTTAAGGTTGGACACTTGTTAATTTTAATACTCTATTTAATTTTAATTTTTAATTAATTTTTATGTAGCCCACATGTCGGCTTAGGAAAAATTACTAAACTACACATAATTTTCTATTATCTTTTCCCTTCCATTTAAAAAAATATCAAATATTCCTTCTTTTCCTCCCATCATTCCCTTTTCCAGATACATTAATTTGAAATCTCATTCCCATGATTTTTCTTTATTTTTTCATGCCACAAATCTTTTCATAATTTCATCAATTAATCTATTTTTTAATTTCAAATCTTTTCTGTTTCCAGTTAATGATTTCAAATTGTTCAAGAGGTAGATTTCTTTCCATCACTTCAATTTCTGATTATTTGTTTAAATATTTTCATCTTAAAATATAATATTACCTCCGCCCTCAGCCCTATTGAAATCTTATTAAACCTTTGCAATTTTAGTTAATCGTATCGTCGTTGAAAATTTTTCTTGAAATATTTTTTTTATATTAATGTATATACTGTTGAAAAACATCAAAAGATGAAAAAGTTGGATCTATCATTGCACGACCATCACTATCAAAGATACAATCTTTTAATGTATCTCGTTTGTTTTGAGTCTTAAATTAGTTTTTGTAAGTGTTATCAATATCCAATACATCACTGCTCCAATAATCTTTGTTTTATGCAATGTGTCATGTTCATATTTAAGGCATTGATACATAACTATAATATTGTTGAATTTTCGATTAGTGTTTTTCATGTTCAATGTAAAATGTAGCACACACAAAAAAAGAAGCTAATTTGAAACAACTACATGTATAATGTATTTTTTAATTTTAAATTAGAGTGTTTTCAAACAAAATAAGATAGCATAAATAATAATGTATCATGTACTAATTTTTAGTTATGATACGTAAATTCGAATTCATACTAAATGTAATTGATACATAACAATTACCAAACAATAATGTATCGATCTCAAACCTAAAATCTCATGGACAACACTTTCTTATTTAATGTATCTGGTAGAAATATAACACTTCTTAATTCAAATTAAAAGAATCTTCATGATGTATCTGAATCAAAATTGAAAGGATCATTAATGAACTAGGAGAATAATTTTGAAACTCAAAATTTTAAACAATTTCTAATCAAAATTGAAAGAATCGTCAATGTAGTTGGAGAAGAATTTTGAATATAAAAAATTTCTACAATCTTGAATCAAAATCGAAAGGATATTCGATGAACTTGAAGTTTCACAAAAGAAATCGTTTGTCCAATAACAATTCCATCACTTTTGTATCCTTCATAACTCACCTGTCTTATCCAAAATATTGACAAAAGTTTAAACAAAGAGAATAATGAACAAGAAGAAGAAATTTAATTTTTGAATTTTTGGTTAGTTACACTATATGACTGAATTCTTGACAATAATTTTAAATGGAATATCGTAGTTTATGAGATCTTAATTTGATTTTCAGTTTTCCCTTAATTAGTGCAACAGATGGATATTCTGAGATCTTAATTTCATTTTTAAGCTTTTTTTTTCTTAATAAGTGCAACAGATTGATACATAATGTATCAACAATAATGTATTTGGATCCTTACTTATGTATTCGAAATGCCTAAAACATGGGATTTGTGTAATTAGAAATATAATAGGGATAGAAGGTAATTTAGGTTTTACACTATTGAATTTATATAAGTTATACTATTTATTAAGCCCACAAATCATCAAACTTATTCAAATCGTGCTAAAAAGTCATTTTCTCAAATCGACTCTAAAAATCTAGCCCAACCTTATTAAATCACGGATTAGGCCAGACCAGTCTAATGGGCCTAACCCATGGTGACTACTATACTTCTTAAATAGCAAAGATAAAGTAACTCACTTTTCAAAATAATTTAATTTCTCCATTAAAAATATGTCATTATTTGATCATATTAATGATTTTAAATTACTTGTATTGTGTAACTTAATATTTGATTTGACTTCTTTAATTTAGGAAAAGTCCATTAAATTTCTTTTTCTATGTTATTATTTCTCTATCAATTAGATGTCTTTGTTTCTCTATAAATACATTGCTAAGAATGACAACTAAAATCAATCATAACAATCACATATATAGTTCATTACTCTTGTGTTATCACAAAATTTGGAAAAGAAAATGGAGAAGGCAACATTCCTTAAAGTTTTCTTGATCTCCTTTTTGCTTATGTTGTTTGGTAAGCAACTTTCTTATCAATTTATGTGTCTAATATTTAGGCTATATGTATCAACCCGTAAAACTAATAATTTGACCTTTTCAAATGTTGATTATGTGTTATAATTTTTTTTTTGTATATGTTACTGATTTGTTCAACAATGTGAATGTTGATAGGACAAGGAAGCGCTGCGAAAATACCATGCACTAACAATGCTGATTGTGTTAAGGTAATCAGGTGCATAGACGCAACCCCTAAATGTGACTTGAAAAAACACAAGTGCTTCTGTCCACCTCCACCAAGTTATGGAACAAAAAGGGTTCACAAGACTCACAAAAAATGATTTACAATATTTGACATTCATATATTAAACTGAACCATGATTTATGTATTTTCTTTACATATATGTATGATTCAATAAATAAAGATCTCTTTTTTCATATTAATAATGTTTGAAAATGGTTTTGTTTGCTTCTTTTGACTTCCTTGTTATATGCGCCATGTATATTATCTTCAATGAGTTATGTTTAAGGATTTTAAAGAATCTTAGATTATAAGTGTTAAAATAAAAAAAGAGTGATAAATCAGAATGGATATAGGTTTTTCAATAGCCAATCTCAATTACTAGTTCGTTGACAAACTTAATTATAAATTTAATTATATAAGTATGAATAGTATAAAAATATTTATACGAAACATGTAATTCTTTATTATATTATACCTAGTGGTGTACACAAATTTTTTTAATCGGTGTTTTTTTTATATATAAAATACTATAATATCATACTAAAAATAGAACACATTATAGATGAAACAATATAAATAAATCGCAAGTCACTTGTCTTACTATCACTCAGTTGGACGGATTTTCTATAACATCCCGAAATTTTTTAGACTCGAACCCTTTTTCATTCTGGATGAAACTTTTTCAAGTGATTTTAAATTTTCTTAGGTGTTTGAGTTCACTAGATGTAACACCTCTAGTTTTAAAAAAAACTAAAGAGAAATTCGTTCAAGTCACCCATCAGTTTTTTTAAGTTATGATTCAACTTCAAACGATCATATCTTTTAGCAAATAAAGATTTAGGTGGTCCATGACCTATCAAATTAAAGGTCTTCGAGTCCTCTTTCCAACGCCACCAAATTTGCCTCAATATAAGAAATTAAACAAAAGAAAAGAGGGAATGAACAAAACAATTTGAATAATTGATAGAAAATTTTATGTTAAAATATATAGTTTTTTTTTAGATGGACAAACAGATAGGACAAGTAAGAATTTTTGTTGAATCTCAGTCATGAGCTGAGTTATAATAAATTAGAGGTTGATAAAAAATAGGAAGATATAATGAAATAATATTTTTTTCTTAAAAAAAGATTATCAAGTGTATTGAGTAAAAATATGAATCATATGTGGTTTCTATAATTATTTATTTAAGAAGGAATTCAATTTGGACCAAACAAATTAGTCAACATGACAAATAAATATTTAATGAATTTATTTTGTGTGGGTGGGGAGGGGGTATAATAATAAAGGCAAATATGAGTCAGGAGGGTTATTATTAAAGATATTTTTGAGCCAAAGACATTAAATGTATCTAGCTAGCCCGAAAAATGTCATGTTACGCTTTTTAAAAGTTATTTTGATTAATTTTTAAAGTTAAATTAGATTATATTAATTTAATATTTTGAAGAAAAAAAATTAAATATTCTAAAACTAAAAGAAAAGAACTATAAATTGCAATTTTTTGCATATTAATATGATGAAAAAATACATCTTAAATTGTTAGTCAAATTTTTTTTAATTTGACTCTAAAAATAGAAATTATGACAAACAATAATAATAGTATCTTTAGTCAATAATAATGTATTCAATTATTTCGATTTTGTAAATCTCATTAATTACAAAAAGAAGAAATTGATTTGAAATTATCCAAAATTAAAAAAGGCAAATTCAAAGTTATGACCAACTTATTTTTGTCATAAATACATTAATAGCTAAGATTTTATCAACTTTTCCCCCCCTATAAATACATGGTTAGGATAAAAAATAAATAACAAAGAGATATCAATCAAAATATAATTATTTTAGTGCAACCAAAATTAGTACTTGGAAGAGAGAATGGATAAGGCAACACTCCTAAATGTTTTCTTGGTGTCTTTTTTGCTTATTTTGCTAGGTATAATTAAGTACTAATCAACTTTAATCTCTTTTTATTTAATTTAATTATGATAACTCTATTTTTTCTCTTTCATTCTAACTTATTCAATAATGTTAATGGTGTTATTAGGACAAGGAAGCAATGGGGGGCTTGTGTGCAATGAAGATGGTGATTGCGATCACCAATTGATATGCAACGTTGGGAAACCATTATGTAACATAAAGACTCGTACTTGCTATTGTCCACCGGATCGTCTCGATAAGATTGAAGGCCTAAATTCAAATTTTATAAAGAAACCTTAGTGAAATCTGAAGAGGCTAAGATATATGTAAGCCTTATTACGTAAGAATAATGTAAGCAATTTAAAATTTAATAAAAGTGTATAATTTAAAGTTTTTAAGATTTGAGAAGTTGATATAATGTGCTACACTGGATTTTTCTTTAGTTGATACAATCGTATTGAAATAATGGACAATCAAATAAGACGAGTATGAATTTTAGTTGGATTTCTCGTTATGATTTGGGTTATAATAAATTGAGGATTGATTTAAATAGGTCAATAGAAAGATATCATGATATATTTTTTTTTTTTAAAATATTACTCCCTTTTGTTTTTATTTACTTCTCCATTTTTGACTTGACACACATATTAAGAAAATAATATTGACATAGTGAGTTTATCATTTTACCCTTATTAATTGATAGAATTCCAAAATCAATTGCCTCTTTAAGGAGTATCTACATTTTTCAAAAACATTAACTTTCTAAATAAATTGAGGATATGATAAGTAAAAATATTATTTTTTTCTTGATTTGTCAATAATGACAAGTAAAAGATCAAAATTTGACACGTAAAAGAGGACAATGAGAGTATTTTCAAGTATATTGGGTAAGAACATGAATAATATGTGATTTTTATTGTTTATCTCAGAATGATTTAAATTTTGACCAAGCAAATTAGTCAACAAAACAAACAAATTTTTCATGAATTTACTTTGGGGGAGCGATTAATAACAAGGGTCAAGAGCAAATATGAGCCAAAAGGTTAACATTGAAGATATTCTTGTGCCAAAAGATTAACATCGGGTGTATCTAGCCCGAAAGGAAGACGAAAGGTAATTTTGTAAATTCAAATAGTTAAAGGGTCAATTTTGACCTTTCTCCATTAACTATAACAAACAATAATAATAATAATAGTATATTTAGTCAATAATAACATATCCCATGACTCGTGTAATCCAATCTTAGAAATCTAATTAATTATTCTTTGTGTTCAAATTTATGTGATATTTTTTAATTTTGGAATTCAAACAATTCTATGTTTGATTATAATGATATCATTTATCTTTTAATTATTTTGAATTGCCAATCACTGTAACTTATAGTTATAAATATATAAATTTCATTTCGAAATTTTTTATAGGTTTCACACGCAAATTTCCAATCAAACTTAAACTATTTAACTTTCGAAAAACGAAAAATAACACATAAATTGAAACATAGGAAATACAAAATAAAAAAACTAGATCTGAAACTGAAAATATTTAAAAAATAAAATGGCTAATTAAAATTATAACTAATTTATCCAAATAGGTAGATTTTAGTTAACCTTGGTCAAATTTTTTCCCTATAAATACATTTTTAAGATAACAATTTAGTTACAAAGAGATATCAATAAAAAAAAAATCATATAATTATTTAAGTGCAACCAAAATTAGTACTTGGAAGAGAATGAATAAGGCTACATTCCTAAAGGTTTTCTTGGTGTCTTTTTTTCTTATTTTGCTAGGTATAATTAAGTACTAATCAATTTTAATCTCTTTTAATTTAATTTAACTATGATAACTCTAGTTTTTTTTTTTATATAACTTATTCAATAATATTAATGGTGTTATTAGGACAAGGAAGCAATGGGGGGCTTGTGTGCGACGTGGATGAAGACTGTGATCACCAATTGATATGTAACGTTGGGAAAACCATTATGTAACCACAAGACTCGTACTTGCTATTGTCCATCGGGTCGTCTCGATAAGATCGGAGGTCTAAATCCAACTTTTATAAAGAAACCTTAGTGAAATATGAAGACGTTAAGATATATGTAGGCCTTATTATATAAGAATGTAAGCAATGTAAAATTTAATGAAAATATATAATATAAAGCTTTAAGGATTTGAGAAGTTGATATAATTTTATCCACCGATCCGACATTTATTAAATATCGGATCGATGGATAAGACTGCGGCATGTGTGTGAAGGGCGTATATACTCTAGTTTTTGGATGGCAGGGGCACCAATGTCCCAAAAATATGACAGAGAATATCTGCATACCATTTACGATAGTTCAAGTATATTTACCCTTTTTCTCCTTTACTATTATAGAGGAAAATATCCATTAATTTATTTTTTTAATATCTTATATTCTTTTAAGATTAAAAAATTGGTGAAAGCATAGATTAAGGAAGTTCATAATGTAAGGAGATTCAAATAAATTCGACATGACTCTCCATTAGGCCAATAAAGCTAAAACTAATCAACACTTTTTTAAATACTTTTATCTATTTATCAAATTCATCGCAATACTATTTAATATCATCATCTTATAAAAAATTTTAGTCATGTATTATTATTCTAACTTTATATTACATAATTTTCATTGAAAATTTACATTATTTGAATTCTTACTTCATAATGTCTACAAATATCCTGTCTCTCTAGACCTCATTTGTACGACTACACTGATTATGATATAATTATTCAATTTATATTTTTCAACTAAAAATAATAGAGCCTCCATATAAAATTTGGTTTTAGGCCCCTAAACTTGTTGAGACGACCCCGCTAACCTATGTTACTTTTTCTATCAATAGACTCGATAACAGGTAAAGTTTAAATTTTTTTTAGAGGAAAATTTCCATTAATTTATATTTAAAATATATTATAGCTTTTTCTTTTAAGGAGGTAGCAGAAAAAAAAAACTGGCTAGGACATCACAATCATTAAATAAAATAGTGGTAAAAGCAAAGTTTAAGGAAGCCCAATGGTTGAATAGTATATGATGAAAATAAGGTTTAAATTTGTGGTAATATGAATGTGGTTATTATTTCTCTATCAACAATTTGTGGTCAATGCCTTTTCTTCCCTATATTATAAAACATATAAATTGCTAAATTAACTATACTTTAAATTTTCAATAGTACCAAAATACTAATTGGTAGATAATGAAGAAGGCAACACCAATTCAAAAGGTTTTCTTCGTTTCCTTTTTGGTTATTTTGTTAGGTAAGTAAATCTCGCTAGCTATTCTTTCTGGATTATTTTAAAATATATATTTTAGCTAGGTTATCTTAGAAGTTAAATTTTTTAGCTACGTTTCATTGGAAATCATGAAACAACTCACACCCCTATTTTCTATTTCGTACTATGAGATATATGGACAAAAAATAATTACACAATTTTTTGTTTTATAAAAAATATCACTATATCCCACAGGTGTTTACGTTGTATATACCTTGTGAATATACAATTCACAAGTTCTTATGGTTGAATACCACGAAGATACATAAAATATAAAAATGTAAATTGTGCACAAGTAGACACTCGTTTTTTACGTGACATAATTAATACAAGTACGACGCAATGTAGGACACAAAATTGTTATGTTGGACGTCATGTAAGATAAAATGTGTTTATTTGTTCAATTTAATACAAATTTAAGTGTATACTTGTGAACATTCAAAGTTAGATGATATAAATGTCGATGTAAACCAAGTTAAATGACACGTTTATATGTTACGCCAAAATATTTTATCCCACCTGGCCGGTAATGATTAAAAGAAATCTCATATAAGTGAATTACCTAGCTACCTTAACTATCTCTAAATGTTTACCGAAACACATCTAAATTATTCAGTTCACTTTTTCTATCTGAAATGTCACCGTTATTTAAGTAGGAAATTTTACGTAGAAAAACTGAACACATGATAATTCAGATAGGAAACTCATATGCTTACTAGTAGGGGTATTTTCTATGACTAGAGCTATTCTACCACTCGACCACATACGTTATTTCATTATTTTTATTATACTCTTCAACTGCAATTTTATACTTAAAAAAATCGACATAGCCTCTATTTTCTTCAATAAGAAATTAAAACCTTTTTAATTATTTTCGCGTGACAATATAATCCGACGGATTAGTTTGATTTTTCGTTGATCTTTCTGGATCGATCCTGTCCGTCGTTTTTTCCCCCCATCGATGTTAACATTGTCTTTGATATAGCATATGTGTTTTTGACCTTTTAACTCTTAATATAAGACATAATATCAAAATACTTTAGATATGTTTTTCGCTAACTCATTCGATATAATATTATTGTCTATGGTTATGTTATTAGGAAAAACAATCAAGGGAGTCACTTGGTGCAACGATAGTGATATTTGCATAAAAAATTTAAAATGCAATGAAGGACATCCTGTATGTTACTACATATCAAACATGTGTTATTGTAGACTTCCACATGATACTAAACCTTTTAGGTGCCAAACAACTGCAGATTGTGCTAGACAATTAAATTGTGTACATGGGAGACCTTCATGTTTTGCAAGTACAAAAAATTGTTATTGTAAACTTCCAAATAGTAAACCAAATATTAATGAAACTATGTGTAAAAACGATCTCGATTGCACTGTTTTATTGAAATGTTTGGATCCTGGTGATGCACCTACGTGTTACCTGAAAACACAAAAGTGTTATTGCAAAAATTATTCACATCCACCAACTGGATCTCCGCGTATTAACGCGAGAGAACAACGTAATTTGTAAAAGGGTGATTTATTGGATCATCGATTTGATTTTGATTTATTGTAGTCAGAAGTTGTTACATGATTATTTTTTTGTTTTTTTTTAAATGATGTAACTTGATGATTCAGTTGTTAAACTATATTTTTGGTAGAAATAAGACAGTTTTTTTAAAATAATTTTGTTACTATTTCTTTGTCGTTTAATTGTATTTGTTCCCTCCTCATTACGACTTTTTACTTACTATTTAGGCAAAGATAGGTAACTTTTATTATTAAAAAATATAATTTAGTGAATTTATTAACTACATAAAAAATGAGCTTTAGCGGCAATTAATTAGCAATTGCCGCTAAATATGTATTTTTAGCGGCAACTAGCACTCTTTGTATGTGTCACAAAGACTTTAACAACATTGAATCTAATGACAATTAACTTTAGCATTCTTTATTAATGTGTCAATTTATTGCCGCTAAAAGTCATTTTTGTTGTACTGATTGAAGATTTCAAAATGAATCAATAAACTTAAAATAAAAACAAAAACAGGGTTCTAGTTGGATTTGAACCCTGGTCTCACATGTATTTCCACTAGCTTGACGTTCCATCAACACAAGAGAATTTCTGTATTTTTCATTGATGCACTATTTGTTTCTCAAAATAGATATACGTACATATACACGTGATTATTTTGAGGGTACACGTGCACCCCCACATATGAATGTGGGTCCTCCTCTAGAGCGAGTGAAGCAAAAGCTCCAACTTAAAGATAGCTAAGACAAACAAAATAGGCTATAATTTACATGGGTTGGCTTAAGGCCTTTAGAGTTTGAGCAATCAAAGTTGGTAAGTACAAATGTCGGTCAAGGCCAAATTAAAAAACATATTTATGTATTATAATCGTATGTATATTGAGATGAGTTTCAGAAACTCGGTTGAAAATTTCCAAATCATATCTCTAATTTATTTATTTTACATGAGCAAGACAATCTCAATTTTCACTTTTTTTTTATGGTGGACTCTCATATTAAATTATTCACGCACGAAATATCCGGTCCATAGGCATAGGGAGAATATGAAGTATCTCGCATTGTTCCTTTTAAGTAATTGGTATTCACTTTAATATTTCCTCTTTATTATTATAGAGGAAAATATCCATTAATTTGTTTAAAAATATATTATATTCTTATTAAAGATTAAAAATTGGTGAATAATGTGAGGAGTGTATGAAAATGCGGTTTTAATTTGTGGTTATTATTTCTCTATCAATAAGTTGTGGTCAATGCCTTTTCTTACATATATTATAAACATATAAATTGCAAAATTAACAATACTTTAAATTTTCAATAATACCAAAATACTAATTTGAAGAGAATGGAGAAGGCAACATTAATCGAAAAGGTTTTCTTCGTTTCTTTTTTGGTTATTTTGATAGGTAAGTAAATTTAGCTAGCTATTCTCTCTTTATTCGATTTAAGAGGGACTTGTCGATGAAAAAACAAAGACAACCCCTCTAATTTTTAACGAATATTTATGTGCGCGGTGTCTTTAGCTGGTAAAAAAAATTACATAGGTGTATACACCGTATACCTTGGGGATATACGATTCACAAGTTGAATATCATAAAGATATAGAAGATTTCACTAAAAGAAGATCACCATAGACCCAATTAGATCTCTTAATTAGTATATATCCCCAAAAATGTTAACAACTTATGGATATAGATAATTTTGTTTTGTGTTTCTTGTGATGAATTTTTTGAATATTGATGTTGATGATAATTAAATATCATACTAACACAAACATGCTAAACAAACACAATAATTAAATATATATATACTAGAAATTTGTACTCTCAAAACATTTAACAAATTGTGTCTCTCTTTATTTAATCAACTATTTTATAAGGGAAAATGTACAAGTACCCCCTAGGCTATGACCAAAATCCCAGAGACACACCTTAACTAAACTAAGGTTCTATTACCCCCTGAACTTATTTTTTTTTGTAATTTTATACACCTTTTGTCTTACGTGGCACACTCCGTGACTCCACGAAATTGAGGCGCGTGAGAGATATTTGGATGCCACATAAGCCAAAAAGGTGCACAAAATTACAAAAAAAAATAAGTTCAGGGGGTAATAGGACCTTAGAATAGTTAAAGTGTGTCTCTGAAATTTCGGTCATAATCTAGAGAGGTACTTGTGCATTTTTTCATAATATAATGGTAAAAAAAATTGACATCTTTTCAATACCCGATTTGAAATATTCACTAATATAAATCGTCAACACACCTAAATATTTCAATTTTTTTTTGAATTTTGGACATGAACTATCATATGAGTGAGTTTTCTACTTTGAACTTCAAGTAGGAAAAGTGAACAACTGATAGTTCAGATATGACAGAACTCAGAAAACCATTCTACATGTTTTTGAGTCTTATAACTCTTGTTATAATCATATTTAGACAAAATATCACGATACTTCAGATACGTTTTAACTAACTTACGCGATATATTATCGATGGTGTTGTTAGGACAAACAATCAAGGGAGTCACTTGGTGCAACGATAGTGATATTTGCATTAAAAATTTAAAATGCAATGAAGGACATCCTGTATGTTACTACATATCAAACATGTGTTATTGTAGACTTCCACATGATACTAAACCTTTCAGGTGCCAAACAACTGCAGATTGTGCTAGACAATTGAATTGTGTGAAGGGAGTACCTGCATGTTTTGCAAGTACAAAAAATTGTTATTGTAAACTTCCCAATAGTAAACCAAATATTAATGAAACTATGTGTAAAAACGATCTCGATTGCACTGTTTTATTGAAATGTTCGAATCCTGCTCAAAATCCTACATGTTACTTGAAAACAAGTAAGTGTTATTGCAAATCTCCTTCACGTCCACCAGTTGGAGCTCCACCTGCAGTTATCGCAAATGAACGACCTAATGATTTGTAAGGGGTGATTTCTTGGATGGTCAATTCATCGAAGAGTCGTGAAATTATGCTTTTTTTTTTGTAAATGATGTATGTAATTTTGTTCAAGTTAAACTAATTTTTGTTACTGTATAAGTTTCACGATATAAAGTCATTCAATTTTGTTTAAGGTGTATCATATAAAATGTCTTTTTTATTTCCTTTTGTGATACATATCAACGTTAGGCAAATATAAGTAACTTTTTCATTATAAAAATAGTATAGTGAATTTAGTACAACAAAGTTAACGTTGAGTGACCATATCTATGAACTGACTCAGAGTTTGTGAAGTGAATTAAATCTGATTTCTCCCCAATATTAAGAATGATTAATTAAAAAGATTGTTATGTAACGTAAGAGACGCGTTTGTGGTAATTTGTATCTCACTTGACGTTCTACGAGTATCATGTCACGAAGGACAAATGTGTCTGTTTGTTCGATTATATACAAGCTTAAGTGTCTACCTATGCGCATCCGATGTTGAAGGGCATACATATCAGCTGGGGTCAAGTTAAAGGGCACGTTTATGTATCCTGGGTAGGGGTCAGGAGTTAGATCCAGTGTAGGGTTCGAAGTTGATCTTAGGTAGTAAATTGGATCATGGACAATAAAGTCAGATCCTAAGTCAGGATCAAGGTCAGGAGTTAGTTACCAGAAAGGGCCGAGTCAAGGTCAGGGTTAAGAGATACATCTCGGATCATGTTCAATATTAGTGTCGAGGTTCTGGATTAGGGTTGGGAGTTACTCGAGCTGGGGTCAGGAGTTTGGGTTTCAAATCAAGGTCGAGGTTGGGTTCTGGGTCAAGGTTAGGAATAATTAAGGTCTAGGATTGGGGTCGGGAGTTGGGTCAAGGGTTAAGAGTCATGTATGCATCGGGAGTTAAGTCTTGGGTTGTGGGTCGACAATATGGTTAGATCTCGAGTCCAGCTAAGGAATCTAGTCTGAGTTGGGTCAGGTGTTGGCTCCTAAGTCAGGGTCGATATTCGATGTTGGGTATGTTGCAAGAATTGATGGGAAATAAGGGAAAAAGAGGAACTTGAAAAGTTGAGAACTTGAATAGTTGGGAACTTGAAAGTCTTCTTATGCTTTAAATGAAAAGACATTTGTCCCTCATCGGTGGTGGAAAGAAAAATAGGAGAGTTTAAATGTAGAAACACTCATATTAATTGTTAAAAGGGTTGGATAAAGGGACCCCCCTCGTGCCGTCGTCGCTCGACTTTGGCTTTGGCTTTGGAAAATGATCAATCGAGAGATTATTTTTTGGACAAAGTTTGTTTTAATTATTTATTTAATTAATTAAGTTAATAGCCAAAAATGTTTTCAATTAATTAGTTTATAACAGAAACGTTTTTAGTTATTTAGTTGAAATTAATCGAAACGTTTCAACTTTTTAGTTGATTAACCCGACCTGACTCAAATTCGTTTTATTTAAAAAAACTTTCCTGTTTTATTTAAAATTTTCGCCATGACTGTTATGAAAGGTTGCAACTTTCAGGAACAGTCAGTACCATTTGAAAGGTTGCAAACTTTCATTAATGGTCGTGTGGATTCTGAAAGGGTTGCAACCTTTCGGAACCAGTTCTTCTTGCCTATAAATACCATTCATTCTTCAGAATATTTCAAAACGAATTTTCTGATTTTGTTCTTCTTCTTTTGCACAAAAATTTTCTTCGTGTACTTTCCTGCTGTTGACTGGTTCGTTGACACCAGAGTTTTTGGTATCTATTCTCTGGTGATTGAGATCATTTTACCCTGGGAGGTCATATTCCAAATCAAACCTCGGATACTAAAGGGGAATAATTTCCTTAAAGGGACACTGTGAGTTCAGTGGACTTGATCTTTTCTGTTAAAAGTTTTCAGATTTTGGTACGTTACATATTCTTAATTTTTTCTTAATTAATTTCTGTTTATCTCTTGTACTGATTCAGTAAACTTTGGTTACTTCGTGTTTCTGCAAAGTTTTATCAGAATCAGTAATTGTGTTTTTTCTAACACAGATTGACAACATCCGAGTGATAAAGTTGAAATAGAAATTCGAAAAATGCTTTCTAGATCTTTACTTTTGTAGGAAATTCATTTTTCTTAATTTTGATAAAAAAAAATTAAGCTCATTTGACAATATATTTTTTGAACATTTAAGTTAAACATGAGAAAATTGTAAAATGCTTTCTAAAAGTAATTCCTTCATACCAAACACACCCTCTATAAAACTTAAACTTTTTTTTTTCTCTAATTAGCTATTGAATGTCCCGCAAGAAAAGATCGTGTTACCTTAGTCTTAGATCAATTTAATTTTCTTTTAGTAATTAGCTACATTATTTATGGGAAGTACATAAAATTGTTTGATCCTGATGGAACAAAATTTATTTATTTTGCTATTTGAGCATGAAATGAAAATTTGGTGCATATATATATAACAACAGTATTTTATTTAATTTTTCTAAAATTAAGAGTTAACTTGCAAAGACATATTCAATTAAAGATATTACACGACAATATTAAATTGTGTTAGTGTTACTATTTTTTTTTAGAGAAATATTAAATGTATTAGTGTTACTACTTGTTAATCAAATCCACAAATAAAATTATCTACATAATATATATTAAGTTTGATTTCAAGTAAAGAGAAAATGCGTAAGTACCACCCTAACATATGCTCGAAATCTCAGAGACACACTTATACTATACTAATGTCCCATTACCCCTGAACTTATTTTATAAATAAATTTCTATCCCTTTTCGTCCTAGCGTGTGTTGACATTTTTTAAGCTAATGTCAATCCAGCGCCAGGCCTCAAACTACAAACCAAAATTCCTGGTGCCTTGGTGGCGCGCCGCCCCACCCCCTACCTAAATATTTGACAAATTTTATACTCAATTTAGGGTCCTAATTCGTTTAGAATGGGAAAATTCTCCTAAATTCTTATTGATTCTCAAACCCAACCCTAATACACGAGGAATTCAACAAAATCCCTTTGGGGAACATAACTTTTACTAATGATTTACAACACACCAGAATTAACAACCTTCATTGTTAAGAAATTCAACAATTATCAAAAACTACTCAAGAAGTCTTTAGAAACAACACTTCATGGATAACTAGATGTATGGCGTGAGGATAAACAATTTTAGCAGTGAGAAGCCTTACATATCTAGAAACAACAATGTTCTTGGTGAAAATCGACAAATCTTGAAGAATGCTTCAGAACATAGTTTTTCCCCTCTTAGAATCTCGCTTTAATTTTCTCTTAGTGTTTAGGAACGTGAAAGGTAGTTTAGCATTTGATTAGACCTTTATTTGGGTTAAGAAAAAAGTGGCTAGGCTTAGAAGGACAATGTAACAACCCTAAAAATGAATAGGATAAAGACTTAGGGTGTCAAGAATGCTTGAAATTAAACCAAGGTTCACATGGATTGATACGCGTAGAACCAGACCTCAGAACCCTTACTACGACCAAGTCAACTAACTTCGGGAGTTAGTTGAGCTTGGAAAGGTTGGAACCAACCATGTGAGGCTCTCGAAAACAAAGATTTGATCGAAGGAGTCTTTACCGGACTTAAAAGAAGAAATTTTAAGTTTTGAGGGTCCAGGGGTAAAATGGTCTTTTTTAGGCCAAGGGTGATATTGTAATTACCCTGAGGAATTAATAAATTAATTAATTAATTTAATTAAAAGAGCTATTCGGATTGGGGCAACCCGGAGTGACCCATTTCGCAAATGGGGTGCCACTCGGGTTCGAGCCCCACTAGGAGCAATGAATTGATGATTTAATCATCAATTAAAATCTATTAATTAAGGGTAAAATGGTCCTTTCACGTATTAATTAAAATAAATCAGATTTTTGTATTAAGTTAATTAAATCCTATTTTGACTAAGTCTTGAAGTTAGTCTCCTAATCCTAATAACTCTCTCCCTCACGTTTCTCAACTCTCTCTCACGTCTCTCAACTCTCATTCTCTCACGCTCTGACTATCAAGAAAGCTCAAGAACAGTTAATAACAAATATTCTTCACACTTGAAAAACACACAAAAAGTTTTAAGAAAAAGTGAGGTAATCAAAAACGTCAAGGCAAAGAGAGGTTGTTCGTCGAGTGGTGTGTACGTTGAGGAGAACTTGGGCGTGGTTTGAAGGAGTTTCTGGGCAGCAGCTTCAAGCTTGAACAACGTCAAAAGGTATGGGTTTCTCTCCTGGAATTCTTTCTCCAAGAGTATTTTCCTTCGAACGATTCTCAAGATCTTGAAAACTAAGGTTGTTCCCCTTCGTATGTCCTTGTCCTTAGCTCCCAAACGAATTCGTAGGATGGGTATGTCGTGCTGCTAGATTTAGGCATGAATGATGTGTTTATATTAAATGTGAACATGTTTATGTGAGGGAAATTACGAAGATGATAATCAAAGTGTGATCGAAAAAGGGAGGCGTGTGTGTGTGCACGTTGGCAGTGGCTTTGGCCACTGTTTTGGGGTCGTTTGAGACATGTTTTTCTTGTGTATTTTATGTGTACAATGTGATGTTCATTTTAATGAAATATGGTTGATTGAGTAATATTCTTTAGCCAAATGAATCTATGAAAGATGCGCCTAAGAATGTGTTTAAATGACTTATGAATGCACCTTGAAAATCATGTGAAAACGTTGATGAAAATGAGTTGAGGAATGATGAAAATTTCCAGCAACTATGCCTTATTATTTTAGGCTAAAGTTTAACCCAGAAATCTGGAAATTATACATTTTTAAAGAGGTGAGGGCACCAGGTTTCGAACCTGTGACCTCACTCTTTAGTCACTGATTTCGCGAAAAAGAAAAGGGAAATGGGGCTAAGGGGTTTCGAACCCAGCTGCTGCTTTCGCGAAATTGGAAAAAGGAAGTGGGGATTAGGGGATTCAAACCTGGTCATATGGAAATTCGATGAAAAAAAAGAAAGGAAAAATAAAGGGGGCTTGGGGAATCGAACTCGCGAACTGGGGGAATGATGTACCGTGGTTTCACGGTATTTCTAAAGCTTTTTTCTTAAGTTTAGTGTGTGTCGAAAGCCTTTTTGTTTTGATTTTTATATAAGTTTCTCTTTGTTTGCAGAAAATCTGTCCAAGGATGAACGCGGAAGTTTTTGAGAAAAAAAGGCATAAGAGACCACCTACGGAACTTATGACGGTCCGTCGAGGCTGTGACAGTCCGTAGGTGGCATCGTAGTGAGGAGAGAAGTTGCTGAAGGAAGATGGGGAAGTCTGACCAAGTGTGGGATTACGGAAGTCCATGACGGACCGTCACGGCCACGACGGTCCGTCCTGCTTGTTCGTCGTGATGATCAGAGAAGTAGTCCCAGTACCCAAATTCTAAGAAGTTCAAGTATTTTGGAACGGAGACCCCCTCGACGGACCGTCGTGTTTGAAACGGTCCGTCATACCTGTCCGTCGAGGGGAATGAAGAAGGCAGCAGAAGAATGTGTGAAGTATGGGACGACAGAGGCCATGACGGTCCGTCGTGTCCGTGACGGTCCGTCACGTGGTCCGTCGACCCAGACGCGTTTGGACAGATTTTTAGTAAATAGAATCCTTCTTTGATTAGATTTTGTTTTTATTATAAATAGTTTGAAAAACCTCGTTTTTGGGGTTAGACTTTTTGAATAATTTTTAGTTCTCTTGTTGTAGTATTGAACTCTCGATTTTGGCAATTAAGATACTTTTTTTTTTCGGAATTGATTGTTGGTGATTTTGTTGATTGATCAAGTTAAATTCTGGAATTTATTTGTTCTCATAAAAGTAAGTGCATAAATTCTTCCATTAACAATATGAATTGTGTAATTATGAACATGGGTAACTAAACCTCATAGCTAGGGTTGTGGGAACCATGGGTGAATAACAAGGTAAAAATCTAACTAAAATAACAATTCTAGAATGGTGTCTTGCATGTATTGATAATTCTTTCGTGTAGAAGTCTTTTTAACGGATGGCCAACGTTAGAACTCGCCTTAATGCTACTTGCCGGACCAAGGAGGTAGATAATAGGAAAAGAATTATCAACATAGATTTAGTGTAGACTATCTAATAGGCTAGTATTGGTTGGTACAAGTTAATAACTTAGTCAAATGCCGAATACAATGTTTAATATGAGGTAAAGATAAGGGTTAGTATAGCAACACACGTAGCTGGACCAAGGTGCGGAGTGAAATTCTTTAGATGCCGGACCAAGGATTTAGAGATACATAACTTATCACTTTACATGCAAGATATTAGGATAGAATTGTTATAGTTAGATTTATCAAGTTAGGAACCTGTGGGGAACACTTAAGCCCTATTTACTTTTATAATTTTATTAAACTCCGAAAGCTGAAGCTGTTAGTTGTTCATTTTTATTTAGTTAATCATTTTCATTAATTTAGAAATAGAACCCCCCTTTTCTCTTTTGTTTTCTCGGAAAATAGTTGGCTAATAATAGTAATAATAGAATAAAGTTAAGTCTGAACTATTTTCCTTGTGGGATCGATCTCAACCTCATTAGTTGGGTTCTTTACTTGATACGACCGCTTTACTTCTTATTTGAGAAGTTAGTTTGAGCGTATCAAATTTCGGCGCCGCTGCCGGGGAATATAGCTTTTAGATTAACTTAAACTTATTACTAAAGTTTAGTCAATATTTTCCTGATTTTACTTTTTCTGTTATTTTTGATTTTTTGCAGAACTAACGTCCTTGTATGCCAAATACACGGAGAGGAAGAGAACCGTTGTTTCCCTACGATCACGAGTTAGAGCGTACACTATGCAATATGAATCGAAACTTGGGTATAAATGATGATGATCCAAACCAGAACATCCCAGCTCCAGCTGATGCTCATGGTCGATTATTACCTGATAATCTTGGTCAAGATGCACAAAGGGGACAAAATACCGCTCCACGTCCCCAAGAATACTACAGAGGTTATGATAATATTGCAGATTCTGATGGGCCACTTGTCTTGCCCCCTCTACCAGAAGGTCACACCTTTGTAGTCACTAGTAGTCTAATGCAAATGCTCACTGCTAGAGGTTTGTTGTCAGGACTACCGTCTGAGGACCCACATGCCCATATAGCTAAGGTGAGGGCAGTGTGTAAAAGCTGTGTAGGGAGGCCTGATTTGAATTTGGATGTAATAGGGCTAAGAGTATTTCCTCTCTCACTGACGGGAGAGGCTGCTATTTGGTTCACTGAGTTCCCTTATAACTCAATTTTCACTTGGAACCAACTAAGGGAAGTTTTCTTAGCACGTTACTACCCGGTCTCCAAGAAACTAAATCAGAAAGACAGAGTGAACAACTTTGTGGCACTACCAGGAGAGTCAGTTAGCAGTTCTTGGGATAGGTTCACTTCATTTTTGAGAAGTGTCCCCAATCACCGCATAGATGATGAGTCACTGAAAGAATACTTCTACCGGGGACATGATGATAATAATAAAGCGGTATTGGATACTATAGCAGGTGGTTCTTATGGGGAGTGTCCTTATGCTGAAATTGCCGAAAAATTAGAGAAAATCTCCCGGAATAATAAAGCATGGAGTACTAGAAAGTTAGATACTGGGAGAAATACCTTTGCAGTGCAATCCACATACAACCCAGCCACAGATGAGATTCGTGAAGAGATGTCACAGATGAGAACTGAGCTTGGGTTGGTGTTAAAACATGTCATTGGGGGTGCAGAAAAGATAAATGCATTGAACTACTTGTCTAAACCACCACCACCAACTGATGAATATTATTATGAGAAAGATTCCTATGCAGTAAATGATTAGACGGGGGGTTTCCGAGCGAATGCCCAAGGCTCCAATCAGGAGAATTGGCGCCAAGGTCAAGGGAATCAAGGTCGGAACTATGGTAACTACAACCGTGAGGGTAATTATGTCCGTGATAGAAATTACAACCGCGACAACAACTTCAATAGGGGTAACTATGGTAACAGAAATGATAGGAGTGGGCCCTATGTTCCTCCTCAAAATCGTGAAGTTGCTCCTAGGGATGGTGGAGGTAGTATGGCGCGAGTTGAGGATATGTTGCACAAGATGATGAGGAGGTTCGATGCTAGTGATGAGCACACGAAAGAGTTAAGGAGTGATGTAGCGGGTATTGGACAGAAAGTCGATACACATGCCATATCGATTAAGCAGCTTGAATTGCAAATGGCCCAATTATCTGTGACTGTGAACACACGGCAATCGGGCACTCTCCCTAGCAACACTGTCCAAAATCCAAAAAATGATGGACACTGTATGGCAATTACTACTCGTGGTGGTGAACAAACTATTGACCCACCTGTGCCGTCTATTGTGGAAAAGGTGATGAGAGATAATGATAAAGTGGTAGAGGTTAGTGATGAAGTAGAAGATAACATTGAAAAAGATGCTGAAGTGCCTAAAAAGGTAACTCCCATGCCTAGACCACCCCCTCTTTCCTCAAAGATTAGTGAAAAAGACCGAGGATGGTAAATATCGGCGTTTTATAACAATGTTGAAGCAGCTTTCTATCAATGTCCCTTTGGTAGAAACTCTTGAACAAATGCCCGGTTATGCCAAGTTTATGAAAGATTTGGTTACAAAGAAAAGATCGGTCACTTCTGAGGATGATGACAGAATGCAGCATTGTAGTGCTATTGCTACAAGGTCTTTAGTGCAAAAGAAAGAAGATCCGGGTGCATTCACTATTCCTTGTACAATCGGGTTATTACATTTTGCGAAAGCATTATGTGATCTGGGGGAAAGCATAAATCTCATGCCCCTCTCGATTTACAAGAAGTTGGATTTGGGTGATCCAAAGCCCACTGCGATGCGGCTACTGATGGCCGATCGAACAGTAAAAAGGCCTATAGGGATACTCTATGATGTGCTAGTAAAAGTGGAGTCGTTCATATTTGCGGCAGATTTTGTTATTCTTGATTGTGAAGTCGATTTTGAGGTGTCTATTATTCTTGGGAGACCATTCCTTGCTACGGCTAGAGCCTTAGTTGATATGGAAAAGGGGCAAATGAAATTTCGGTTGAACAATGAAGAAGTGACTTTCAACATTTGTAGGTCCATGCGGCAGAGTGGTGAGCTCCAATCGGTATCTGCTATATCTTACAAAGTTGGTAAATCACCCGAGACACAAATAGAAGAACGTCTAGGTGTAGAAGCACTGGCGGCAGTGATAATTAATTTTGATAATGAATGCATTGAAGAATATGGGTCATTAGTCGCTGCTCTTGATCGTGGTAATATTCGGTTTAAACCGAAGAAATATGAGCTAGACATGAAGAATCGCGAGTCTCCACCCGCTAAACCATCTATAGAGAAGGCTCCAAAGTTAGAACTAAAAGCTCTCCCACCTCATCTCAGGTATGAATTCTTAGGAAACTGTGACACATTGCCGGTAATCATTGCATCAGACCTGAATAAGCAACAAATTGAGAGTTTGGTGAAAATGCTAAAAAGGTTCAAAAGAGCTATTGGGTGGACTATTGCGGACATTATTGTGATCCCTCCTGGTATTTGTTCTCATAAAATCCAACTCATGCCCGATCATAAGCCAAGTATTGAGCACCAGAGACGCTTAAATCCACCTATGCAAGAGGTCGTGAAGAAGGAAATCATAAAATGGTTGGATGCTGGAGTAATATATCCGATCGCCGATAGTAGTTGGGTATGCCCTGTTCAGTGTGTACCTAAGAAAGGGGGAATGACTGTGGTCCCCGATGAAAAAAATGAACTTGTTCCAATGAGACCGGTGACTGGATGAAGGGTGTGTATGGATTACCAGAAATTAAATGCATGGACCAAAAAGGACCATTTTCCCATGCCCTTTATGGATCAGATGTTGGATAGACTCGCTGGAAAAGGGTGGTACTATTTTCTTGATGGTTATTCGGGGTATAATCAGATTTCTATTGCACCAGAAGATCAAGAGAAGACCACTTTTACTTGTCCATATGGGACCTTTGCGTTCAAGAGAATGCCGTTTGGGTTGTGCAATGCACCCGCCACATTTCAGAGAAGTATGATGTCAATATTCTCCGACATGGTGGAAGATACTATTGAGGTTTTTATGGATGATTTTTCTGTGGTTGGTGAATCATTCGAACGGTGTTTGAGCCATTTATCTGAGGTTCTTAAGAGATGTGAAGACTGCAATTTAGTACTCAATTGGGAAAAATGCCACTTCATGGTGAAAGAAGGTATTGTTTTGGGCCATCGCATTTCAGAAAAGGGCATAGAGGTTGATCGAGCCAAAGTCGAGGTAATAGAGAGACTTCCTCCACCTATCTCTGTAAAAGGTATGAGAAGCTTTCTTGGGCATGCAGGTTTTTACAGGAGATTCATCAAAGATTTATCAAAAATTGCACATCCGTTGTGCAAACTGCTGGAGAAAAATTGTAAATTTTATTTTGATGAATCCTGTCTTAAAGCATTCGGCTAGCTAAAAGAAAAATTGGTATCTGCACCTATCATTATTTCTCCGGATTGGAGCAGTCCATTTGAGGTGATGTGTGATGCGAGTGGGGTTGCTCTTTGTGTGGTATTGGGACAAAGAAGGGACAAAATCCTTCATCCCATTTACTATGCTAGTAAAGCCCTCAATGAAGCTCAGAAGAACTATACAGTAACTGAACAAGAGCTCCTTGCAGTAGTCTTTGCTTTTGAAAAATTTTGCTCCTATTTGCTAGGTACTAGAGTTGTAGTGCATACTGACCATTCAGCCCTGAGATATTTGATGGAAAAGAAGGATGCGAAACCGAGGTTGATTCGTTGGGTATTACTACTGCAAGAATTTGACTTTGAGGTAAGGGATAGAAAAGGGACCGAAAATCAAGTTGTTGATCACTTGTCCCGTTTAGAAGATGAAGCTATGAGAGAGTTGGGGGATAATACTGATATTGATGACACGTTCCCCGATGAGCATGTATTGGCTGCCTCACAAGACTTGATTCCATGGTTCGCAGATTTTGCGAACTTCTTAGCTAGTGATATTGTTCCATCGGACTTGTCTTTTCATCAAAGGAAAAAGTTCATGTACGATGTGAAGAAGTTCTTTTGGAATGAACCATACTTATATAGGAGCTGTGCTGATGGGCTTATTCGGCGTTGTGTGCCAGAAGTTGAGATGTTGAGTGTTTTAGAGGCATGCCATTCCTCACCCTTTGGTGGACATCATAGTGGTATCCGGACTGCTCATAAGATCTTACAATGTGGTTACTATTGGCCAACTATTCATCAACATGCTCATGAGTTCACCAAAGCGTGTGATAGATGTCAAAGAGATGGCGGCATTTCAAGGAAGCAAGAGCTCCCTCTAAACCCCATTCTTGTGATTGAGTTATTTGATGTTTGGGGTATTGACTTTATGGGTCCGTTTGTGAGTTCTCATGGAATGAAGTATATTTTAGTAGCAGTTGATTATGTATCTAAGTGTGTAGAAGCTATCGCCCTCGCGAACAATGAGGGGAAGAGTGTCACTGCATTCTTGAAAAAGAATATATCTCTCGATTTGGTACCCCACGGGCAATTATTAGTGATGGGGGATCCCACTTTTGCAACAAATTGTTCAAGGGATTATTGGAGAAATATGGGGTTTGCCATAATGTGGCCACTCCTTACCATCCTCAAACTAGTGGGCAAGTTGAAGTATCAAATAGGGAGATCAAACAGATTTTGTCAAAAACAATGAACGCTAGTAGAACAGATTGGTCAAGGAGGCTTGATGATGCTCTTTGGGCCTACCGGACAGCGTATAAGACTCCCATAGGTATGTCCCCATACCAACTAGTATATGGGAAAGCATGTCATCTTCTGGTTGAATTAGAGCATAAAGCCATGGGGGCTATGAAGAAGTTAAAAATGGACTGGAACGAAGCTGCAGAACAACGGTTAAATGGGTTAAATGAACTCGATGAATTTCGCCTAAAAGCTTATAAAAGCTCAGCCCTCTACAAAGAAAAGATGAAGAAGTACCATGACCTAAAAATCGAGAAACGAGAGTTTATGATTGGGGATTCGGTGCTTTTATTCAACTCTAGATTGTGCTTGTTTCCGGGCAAGCTCAAGTCGAAATGGACTGGCCCTTACTTGATCACCCAACTATTCCCTCATGGAGCGGTTGAGTTGTAAAACAAGGAAGGTGTGCGGTTTAAGGTGAACGGACAACGTCTAAAAATCTATATAGGTCATGCGGAATCGGCGAATGAGGTGATTGAGGCATATCATCCTGATGAAGTCTGAGTAATCGAGTGTCCTCAGTCGTGCCGCGATGTTAAATCAGGCGCTGGTTGGGAGGCAACCAAATATGAATCATCTAACCAATTTATAGTTTTCTTTCTAGTAACGGTAGCATTTTCTACTAATGGGTTGTAAATTTTCAGGTAGCACATCTCCAGGAAGTTCTGCAGAAAATTACTCAGCCACATTCACTGATGGATACATCGACGGATCGTCATGCCTGTGACAGACTATTGCATTACTCCGTCGTGCCAGGTACGTTCATTTTGTTTTGAAAAATTAGGGCACATGCGACGGAACCCATGACGGACCGTCACAGCTGTGACGGACCGTCATCGGGGTTTCGTCACTTCATTAACCAGCAACCCGACCAGACCCGGCTAAGAAATTTCAAAAGTTATAAAACTTTTTTAAACTCCCCACCCCTTCATTAAACCGTTTCTTTCCCTCTTTCTCCCATTTCCTTCCCTTTCAACTTCCTTCCCTTCCCAAATTCCCCACATTCTCCCTTTTCCCATCCCAAATCTCCTTTCTTGGTCGAAGTCTGCTGCTGTGATTCTCAGTTTTTCTTGTTGGGTGCCTTCACTTCCGTGTTGTTTTCTCCTCTTCCAAGGTATGTGTTTCTGAACTCTATCCATATACTGTTCATTTTGGTCTTTATTTACTATTAGCATATGGGTCTTTGATCTTTGACCATATCTTGTCTAACCTAGGTTATTAGTCCCACGAAATGCCTTGATAAAACTCGAGAAATTAGGGCTTTAGACTTGTAAATTTGATAGGTATTTAGGTTAAAGAGCGTTAGGGAAATGTTGGGTCTTTGGTTTGAATCACATGGGTTGATTGTGGCATCCCCAGTTCTGTCTCTAAATGACAGAACGATACCCCGATGACGGACCGTCGTAACCACGACGGACCGTCATAGGGTCCGTCCCAACACCCCACAACTTGTTTTCTCCAATTGTCCACCAACGAATACTTGTGATGGACCGTCATGCCCACGACGGTCCGTCCTGCACAACCGTCTTGGTTGTCAGAGACCCCTGTCCCTAGGGTCTCAATAAGTTTTCCAAGTGTCCACTGATGGACACATGTGACGGACCGTCATACCCACAACGGTTCGTCCTGCACAACCGTCTTGGTTGTCAGAGACCCCTGTCCTAAGGGTCTCATCATTTTTTCTAAGTGTCCACTGACGGACACATGTGACGGACAGTCATACCCACGACGGTCCGTCCTGCAGAACCGTCGTGACGGTCAGAGATCCCTGTCTTAAGGGTCTCAACACTTTTTCTAAGTGTCCACTGACGGACACATATGACGAACCGTCATACCCACGAAGGTCCGTCCTGCACAACCGTCTTGGTTGTCAGAGACCCTTGTCCTAAGGGTCTCATCACTTTTTCTTAGTGTCCACTGACGGACACATGTGACGGACCGTCATACCCACGACGGTCCGTCCTGCAGAACCGTCGTGATGGTCAGAGATCCTTGTCTTAAGGGTCTCAACACTTTTTCTAAGTGTCCACTGACGGACACATGTGACGGACCGTCATACCCACGACGGTCCGTCCTGCATAACCGTCGTGACGGACAGAGATCCCTGTCTTAAGGGTCTCAACACTTTTTCTAAGTGTCCACTGACGGACACATGTGACGGACCGTCATACCCACGACGGTCCGTCATGCAGAACCGTCGTGACGGTCAGAGACCCCTGTCCCAAGGGTCTCAATAATTTTTCTAAGTGTCCACTGACGGACACATGTGATGGGGCGTCATGCCCACGATGGCCCATCCAGTACGACCGTCGTACCAGTCAGAGACCTTTCAGAGAGTCTATATTGTTAAGTATAACATGACGGACCCCATAACGGTCCATCATACTAACGACGGGCCGTCACCAGGTCCGTCGTGCCTCACTGCTACTACAGTGCTGTCATTACTGCTTTGAATTTATGTGTATTTTGTCTCATTTTTTTTTCTTGTCATGTTTGCTCCTTCTAGTACTCATGATGATTCTTTACAGGTACTACCTCTCATGGCACCAAAACAAGATCGCGTTTACGCACGTGGGCATTCCAAGTCTGTCGCTTCGTCTGCCCGACTAGTGATAGGCTCTAATGATGAGTATGATCCCGAGTACGTGCCCCCAGGCACTACTACTACATCACGAGCTCCACGTGCACCAAGAGCCACGCCCAAGAAGGTGGCGTTCGGCGTAGTCACTGCCTCCTTGTCAGATGAGGAGCGCACACTGACCGGCACACCTTCTGGGTCAGCTGCCCAAGACGAAGGAGCATCTGGCTCCTTAGGAGTTTCGTGGTCAGAGGAAGCCTCCGGGTCCGCAGACGCCTCTGCACCCGCCACAGCTACATAGTCTGCCTCGACTGATGAGGCTGACAGCACTGACTCCACTCCTGGCTCACCGACTGGAGTTCCTGCCCCGGTTGCCGACCAGCCCAACCGGTGGTGTGTTGACGGGCAATACTAAGTGTACTTAGACGCCAAGGTTCTCAATGATAAAGGCGTCATGAAACGGACCCTTACACTGGAGAGGCGGGTCCTTACAGGAAGTCTCCCCACCATGCCGTATATACACACTCTCTTCACCAGACACCGGCTGGAGTGGACGGCTTGTTCTTTGGGCCGCTACAGTGAGGAGTTGGTCCGAGAGTTGTATGCCTCTTATGTGGCCACTCTCCGATCATAGATAGATAGGCGGGCTGCCCCCGCCAAACAGGCCCCACTTGAACACGTCCGAGTACGCAGCATACAGGTCGACATCTCCTTGCCAGCCATCCGTCGATATCTGTACGGCGAGGATGTTGTTACCACCAGGACACCTCTCACCGCCGAGTTCGACTACCGGTGGTAAATTGTTAAAGAGGGCCAGTTCTTACGTGAGCCATCGCTGAGAGAGACCACCAAGAGGTGGATGGCCCAGCACTTGTCTATTGATGGAGAGGCTGCTGATTGGGTGATGGAGCCAAAGGGAGCCATCAGGAAGGCCAACTTGATCTTCACGGCCAAGTTTCTTTGGTTGATAGTCCGCCACTGCCTTTCCCCACTGCTGCTGATAATATAGTCACATGGGATCGTGCAGTTCTGATGGCCGCAATGATGGCAGGGTTCGAGGTCGACTTCGCTTGGCTTCTACAGGCGGTCATGCACGAGAGGGCCTTCAAGGTCACCACGACTTACCCTTTTCCTTGCATGATTTTCTCTTTATACAGATCCGCAGGTGTGCCCATTTGGCACATTGACCAGCTCAGGACCCCGCAGGGAAATATTGACTTCGACCTCATCAGGGATGAGGCCAATGAGTTGGCTCCACGCAGAGGGCCCCGCCTGGAGGTGGTCCCACTTGGTGAGAACCTGGCAGATACCATAGAGCATGCTCATACGGCTTCCCAGGCTGCTGCTGCACACACTGTCACTACCCTGGTCGAGTCTATCCCGGGTAGTAGCACTGCCCCGAGCTCCTCTCGCTCGGCTCCTTCCGCCACTCTGGTCCCACTTGCTAGGGTCCAAAAACTCGAGGCACAGATGGCTACAATTCTGCATCACATCCAGCCTTGGATGCAGAGATCTATTGCTGAGGCAGAGGAGCGCATGTAGCGCAAGATGGCACATCACACAGAGAGGAAGATCGCAGAGGTACATCAGCGCTTAGACGCTTTTGAGTTGCGAGTGCTAGCCCGACCAGCACCTCCGGTGGACATGTCGACCCTTCAGGCTGCGGTTGAGAGTCTGCGGGCTGATCTCGATACGATCTTAGAGGTGAGGGTGCGTGAGTCTGAGGCCCCTTCTGCAGAGCCTACTGAGGACACAGTGATGGCTGCTCTTTTTGCCACTTCTGATGTTCCACCACCTCCCCCACGAGAGCATGCCAAGAGACGCAGGGGTCGAGAGGAGTATGAGGCTAGGGCGAGGAAGAAGGAGCACCGTGAGATGGAGGCTGCGAGGAGAGCCTCGATTGCTAACGAGGAGGCCCGCACGTTGAGGGCTGTAGAGTTAGCTGCCGGGGCGTCTAGCTCCAGAATTGTAGATACTGTGGGAGGCACTACTGATGGTGCTGTTGATGCTGAGGACACTACTGAGGGTGTCCAGACTACGCAGGGAGTGGGTTCCGGTGAACCAGACCCACCAGCTTGCTGATCGCCGGCGCTTAGCGCCTCAGGTTTGCTTCACTTACCTTTCGTGTATTTTAGTTTTTTTATGCATTGGGGACAATTGAATATCTTTTGTTGGGGGTGGGGTAAATGGAAAGTGAGTACTTGGGTGAATTCTGAGTAGCCCAAGTTCGCGATCCTCTTTTGGGGTTTTCTTGCCTGTGATCTTTTTCCCCAAAAGACTGATTACTTTTATTGTTGAACCGGCATGTCATATCTTATGTACATAGTATAAATCTGAAGCATGATGGCTAAAACAAATATGATATCCCGATAATCAAAATAATGCATGACTAGGCATAGTAAGTGATAATTGTGTGGTTTGAAACATGAAATAAAGATACACTACTGCATGATCCTGAATCTAAGACTTGAACTAGGTGACTAATAATCTGGGAATGTAAGGAATGTCAAGTGAGTGTGAGGTGAATTCGTATGTCCACCATCAATACTGAGCTAGAACTTGGCTGGTTAGTCCTGCTAAAAGTGAGTCAAATCAATCAATTAGGAAAGGATCATAGGCCCTTGTTCGAAATAGTCAATCTTGAGCCAAAAAAAACAAACAAGTGAAGTTAATCCCTTTTTGATCCAAATGAATTGAGCTTAAAATAGATCTTTCTTTTTCACCCCAAATGATCTTCTCTCGGAACAATGTGTTGGCCCTGGTCCCTCCTTGGACATGTGCACCTCAGTTTATGCCAAAAGCATAAGTTGAGGGTGGCTAATGCAGAAAGCAACCTTGTTTTGGCCCTGACCCAACCATGGGTATTGTGAACCTTGACTCATGGAAAATCATGAGTTGAGGGTGGCTGTTATAAGGAAAACCCCGGAAAGAGGGGTTGAAAGAATGAAGAGAAAGAAAGAACAAAACAGAAGTGACTAAAAAAAATATGAATAAAGTATACATATGAAGCAAAATAAACACAAGAAAAGAGAAAAGTCACTTACATATAAGGATAAGAAAGGGAAAACAACAAGGTGAAAAGAAAATTGAGAAATAGGGCGAAATAAAATGATAAAAAGGTGGTACGCTTAGCCGATATGTCAAGGAGGGCAACAAGTCACTAAAGTATACCTAAATATACCCTACCTGACCCTGAGCCTATGTTATAATCTTAAAAAGTCCTATTGTGATCCTAAGAGTTGTATGGCGAACTTGAAGTAGTGAAAATAAGGGCAAGCCTATGGCAATATGTATAAATGAGTTGTGAATTTGTTCTGAGAGTGAGTGTCAAAAAGTGATCCTTATACTCAAACTAAAATCATTGTGTAAAAAATGAGGATGTTATTTGAAGTGAGGACAGTAGTTACAACACCGGAAATATTAGCACCTCAGTGAGAAATTGAAGAGGATAGGTGTCATTGCATAGTGAGTCTGTGTCATGGTCTGATTCTACACAAGTCAATACCATGTATGAACATAATGAGAATGATTGGGATTGATAGCCAAATGATTGCGAAAGTTAAAATATGGATACTCTTGTACAAAGATTTTGTAGTGAGTCATAGTGCGTCGCTTGAGGACAAACAACGAATTTAAGTTGAGGGTGTTGATGTACCGTGGTTTCACGGTATTTCTAATGCTTTTTCCTTAAGTTTAGTGTGTGTCGAAAGCCTTTTTGTGTTGATTTTTATGTAAGTTTCTCTTTGTTTGCAGAAAATCTGTCCAAGGATGAACGCGGAAGTTTTTGAGAAAGAAATGCAGAAGAGACCACCTACGGAACTTATGACGGTCCGTCGAGGCTGTGACGGTCCGTAGGTGGCATCGTAGTGAGGAGAGAAGTTGCTGAAGGAAGATGGGGAAGTCTGACCAAGTGTGGGATTACGGAAGTCCATGACGGACCGTCATGGCCACGACGGTCCATCCTGCTTGTTCGTCGTGATGATTAGAGAAGTAGTCCAGTACCCAAATTCCAAGAAGTTCAAGTATTTTGGAACGGAGACCCCCTCGACGGACCGTCGTGTTTGAAACGGTCCGTCATACCTGTCCGTCGAGGGGAATGAAGAAGGCAGCAGAATAATGTGTGAAGTATGGGACGACGGAGGCCATGACGGTCTGTCACGTGGTCCGTCGACCCAGACGCATTTGGACAGATTTTTAGTAAATCGAATCCTTCTTTGATTAGATTTTGTTTTTATTATAAATAGTTTGAAAAACCTCGTTTTGGGGGTTAGACTTTTTGAATAATTTTTAGTTCTCTTGTTATAGTATTGAACTCTCGATTTTGGGAATTAAGATACTTTTTTTTTGAAATTGATTGTTGGTGATTTTGTTGATTGATCAAGTTAAATTCTGGAATTTATTTGTTCTCATAAAAGTAAGTGCATGAATTCTTCCATTAACAATATGAATTGTGTAATTATGAACATGGGTAACTAAACCTCATAGCTAGGGTTGTGGGAACCATGGGTGAATAACAAGGTAAAAATCTAACTAAAATAACAATTTTAGAATGGTGTCTTGCATGTATTGATAATTCTTTTGTGTAGAAGTCTTTTTAACGGATGACCAACGTTAGAACTCGCCTTAATGCTACTTGCGGACCAAAGAGGTAGATAATAGGAAAAGAATTATCAACATAGATTTAGTGTAGACTATCTAATAAGCTAGTATTGGTTGGTACGAGTTAATAACTTAGTCAAATACCGAATACAATGTTTAATATGAGGTAAAGATAAGGGTTAGTATAGCAACACACGTACCCGGACCAAGGTGCGGAGTGAAATTCTTTAGATGCCGGACCAAGGATTTAGAGATACATAACTTATCACTTTACATGCAAGATATTAGGATAGAATTGTTATAGTTAGATTTATCAAGTTAGGAACCTGTGGGGAACACTTAAGCCCTAGTTACTTTTATAATTTGATTAAACTCCGAAAGCTGAAGCTGTTAGTTGTTTATTTTTATTTAGTTAATCATTTTCATTAATTTAGAAATAGAACCCCCCCTTTTGTCTTTTGTTTTCTCAGAAAATAGTTGGCTAAATAATAGTAATAATAGAATAAAGTTAAGTCTGAACTATTTTCCTTGTGGGATCGATCTCAACCTCATTAGTTGGGTTCTTTACTTAATACGACCGCTTTAAAAGATCTGAAGCTGCAGTTAAAAGATCTCACTGACAAGGGTTTCATTCAGCCGAGCATATCCCCTTGGGGCGCTCCAGTGTTGTTTGTGAAAAAGAAAGATGGAACCCTTAGAATGTGTATCGATTATCGGCAGCTCAACAAAGTCACTATAAAGAATAAGTATCCACTCCCCAGAATAGATGATTTGTTCGATCAGCTCCAAGGGTCTAATTTCTTCTCTAAGATTGATCTTCGTTCAGGGTATCATCAGCTTAGGGTTAGGGATGGAGATATCTCAAAGACAACCTTTCGTACCCGCTATGATCACTATGAGTTTCTAGTCATGTCATTTGGTCTCACGAATGCACCTGCTGCATTTATGGATCTCATGAACAGGGTCTTCCGTGAATACCTTGACTCTTTCGTCATAGTATTCATTGATGACATTCTCATCTACTCTAAGACCAAGAAAGAGCATGAACAACATTTGATACTAACCTTGCAGGTACTTAGACAGCATCAGTTGTATGTCAATTCAGAAAATGTGAATTCTGGCTGAGATAAGTGACCTTCCTGGGTCATGTTGTGTCCGATCAGGGCGTGAAGGTGGATCCCAGGAAGACTAAGGCTGTGAAAAGCTGGCCAAAGCCTCTTACTCCCACTGACATCCGTAGCTTTTGGGATTGACTGATTACTACCGCAGGTTTGTGGAGGGCTTTTCTTCCATTGCTGCCCCATTGACAGCTTTGACTAAAAAGAAAGCCAAGTTTGAGTGGATGGAGACTTATGAGAGGAGTTTCCAGGAGCTCAAGGACAGACTCACTTCAGCCCCGGTGCTTACTTTGCCTAAGTGTGGTGAGAATTACACTGTTTATTGTGATGCATCTAGGGTTGGTTTGGGTTGTGTTCTTATGCAGGCTGGTAAGGTGATAGCCTATGCTTCCAGACAGCTCAAGGTTCATGAGAAGAATTATCCCACTCATGAACTGGAGTTGGCAGCTGTGGTATTTGCACTGAAGCTGTGGAGGCATTATCTGTATGGAGTGCTTGTGGATGTGTTCACAGACCATAAGAGTCTCTAGTACGTGTTCACACAGAGGGAGTTGAATCTACGTCAGCGGAGATGGTTCGAGCTGTTAAAGGATTATGACATGAATGTTCACTACCATTCAGGTAAGGCTAATGTTGTAGCTGATGCTTTGAGCAGGATGAGCATGAGAAGTACAGCCCACGTGGAGGATGAGAAAAAGGAGCTGGTGAAAGATGTAGACTGTCCAGACTGGGTGTGTGATTGGTTGACTCTACTAGTGGGGATATTTCAGTTCATCCTAGTTATGAATCATCCTTGGTAGTTGAAGTCAAGCAGGGTCAGCATCTAGATCCTGTGTTGATGGAGCTGAAGGACTCAGTGCTGATGAAGATGAATGAGTCTTTCGCTTTGGGGGGTGATGGCATACTTAGGTATCAGGACAGGCTGTGTGTACCAGATGTGGATGATTTGCAGACCAGGATTGTTGCAGAGGCCCATGGCTCCAGATATTTCATACATCTAGGTTCTACAAAGATGTATCATGATCTTAAGCAGATTTATTGGTGGGATGGCATGAAGAAGGACATTGCAGAATATGTGGCCAAGTGTCCTAATTGTCAGCAGGTTAAGGCAGAGCATCTTAAGCCTGGTGGTCTGACTCAGATTATTGAGGTTCCGACTTGGAAGTGGGAGGCCATTAATATAGACTTCGTGGTTGGTCTTTCGAGGACTAGGAGGCAGCATGACTCCATATGGGTTATTGTGGACAGATTGACTAAGTCTGCCCACTTTATCCCTGTGAAGTCTACTTACAGAGCCGAGGATTATGCGAGGCTCTACATTGATGAGATTGTGAGATGACATGGGATTCATTTGTCTATCATTTCAGATAGAGGAGCTCAGTTTACTTCACATTTCTGGAGATCTTTCCAGAAGAGCTTGGGCACGCAGGTAAAGCTTAGCACTGCCTTTCATCCTCAGACAGATAGGCAAGCGGAGCGCACCATTTAGACATTGGAGGACATGTTGAGAGCGTGTGTGATTGACTTCAGAGGTAACTGGGATGACCATCTGCCTTTGATAGAGTTCTCGTATAATAATATATGACACATAGCTTTGTTGTGTATATAACATAATGTATCACATGTTGTTCAATATCTGCAACACTATTTTATAACTAAATTAGTGTATATTATATTCATAGTTTATATGATACATAACTATATGTAATTGACGAATTTTTGTTGAATCTGTTACGATTTGGAAAAGATTCGAGAGAAGAAAATTTAAATTGTTTGAAGCTGTTATAATTTGGAAAGATACACATCAGTTTGATTTGCATGATTTGGGAAACTGATATTTTATTTTATATCTAATATTTTTTCATTATCAAAAAACTAATTGTAAAATGTATCAAATGTGACGTATCTAGATGTCACCAATTTTAAGGAATTTTATAAATTGAAAAAAATATAGATATCGAATGTAATATGTTCTTTACCCTGTGAGATTCCTAAAAGTTATACTTTATTTTTTATGAATTTATTCAAATCCATTATGTCTATGTTTTTTAGAGAATCTCAAATAATTTGAAGAACTCCTAAATGGACCTGAGGGAAGTATTGATTTTATTTTAGTAAAATTGAAAACTAGATTAACTTGAATTGATGAATACATTTTTATATTTTGTTTGACTTTTTTTTTTAGAAGTTTTCTCAAGGAGATTCAATAAATAAGGCAAAGGACCATAAAGGGGTGAAATTTAACCTCCGTATTAGAAAACTATAAGTGAGGGAACATTCTCACTCTCTAACTTATCAAAAATTGGTTTGACTTTGATATTTATTATTAAAATAATAAATCCAAACCACATTATGAAAATCATTGTACTTTAATAAAAAATGAATATACTTTGTCCGTGAATTTCATAAAGAGGACAATATTGTTGGACATATATATTTTTAATATAATGGATAAATATTATTAGACGGAGCACGTATTTGATAATTTTATGTCCTATATGGTTATTTGGTATGAACTCTCCCCTTTTTTTTAATGAGTTTATTTGCAACGGACTTGATTTTAGATTACTTGTGAAACATCAAGGGTGTGTTTGGTATGGAGGAAAATATTTTCTGGAAAATGTTTTCTTGGAAAACAAGTAGATTTTGGACTTATTTTCTCATGTTTGGTTGGTGAGTAGAAAATATTTTTCGGAAATGATTTTTAGTGTTTGATTTATGAATGAAAAATGTTTTTGAGAGACATCTTTTATTTTTACTAGAGTATAAAATAATTTATGAAATTGAAAATATTTTTTAAAAACAAATTTTTTTTTGGTGTATTGGTGGGGTTGTAAAAATTTGAAGTTGATAGTATTTTCAAAAAACAAAATTAATTTTTTTGGGGGTTGGGGGGGGGGGGGGGGGGGGGGGGGGGGGGGGGTAGGAGTTTAAAAATAAAAATTTGAAGTTGAAAATATTTTTTAAAAGCAAAATTATTTTTTTGTGGAAGGTGTGGGGTTTGGGGGGAGCTGACCGGTGGTGGTGGTGAGGGGTCAGGGATCGGATGAAAAAATAAAATTTTGAAATTAAAATATTTTTTTTTAAATTGATGTTTTTGCCAAAAAAAAATGTAATTTGAAATTGGAGGAGAGTTTTGGAAAATATTTTCCTTAATTTTTGAAGGGAAGTCATTTCCTTAATTTTGAGGAAAATGAGTTGATTTGGAAAATATTTTCCAAGATTTTGTCCCAACCAAACATGAGAAAATTGGAAAACCAAACACTCTCCAAAAGGAAATTGAATGACTCACTTTCCTAATTAATCCTGTAAAAAGAGATTGTGTTACCTTCTTTTTTTTTGGTAAACAAAGATTGTGTTACCTTAATATTTTAATACAATTTCTCTAATTAGTTACACTTATTATGGAAAATACATAAAATTATTTGAACTTGTCAGATTCTAATTTAATATTTTACTAGTTTTTCATCAACCAAATGACTTTGTTTGCCTATAAATACATTGCTAAGAGTGACAAATAAAATCAATAATAACAATTACATATAGTTAGTTACTCCTTGTGCTACCACAAAACCTGAAAGAGAAAATGGAGAAGGCTACATTTCTTAAGATTTTTTTGGTCTCTCTTTTGCTTATTTTGTTGGGTAAGCAATTTTTTTTAATCTAGCAATTCTTACTCTAGACAAGTTTATAAAAATTTATGTGTCCTTTTTATATTATGAAAATGAAATTAAGTTATATGACTTTCTTTATATGTTATCACATATCAAATGTTGATTATTTCTTATGAAAATTTTTGTGTACGTTTACTGACTTGTTGAACGATATAAATGTTGGTAGGACAAGGAAGCGATGCATTTGGATGCATGAAGGATGCTGATTGTTCACATATCAAATGCATAGATAAACATCCCGTATGTGATTTGACACATCATATATGCACCTGTCAAGCTCCACCTGCTAGTTATGGAAGAAAAATCATTCACAAGATTCACCAAAACTGATTTATTATGTTTGTTGTAATTCATATGAAAAAATGAACCATCGTTTATGTATTTCCTTTTCATATTTATATATGGTTCAATAATCAATAAAGATTCGTTATTTGCATATTGATCAGTTGGAAAATGGTTTGGTTTAATTTGCTTCTTTTGATTTGATAAGTTTCTTCGAACCACTAATGTTTAAGGCTTTTAAAAAAATCTCATATAATTTGAACAACTCCTAAATGGACTTCAAAGAGAGATTATTTATATTTAGTTTACTCCTTTTGACTTGATGTCATATATATGCAATGTATATATTTTTTTTCATTTTGATGCCAAAAATTACTCATGATATCACCAATTATCTCTATCATTTTGATTGCAAGTTATTGAAGAGGTAATTCTTCTTCATCCATATTTTTCTTTCCACTACATAAGGTATCGATTTTATTTTTTTAAAAAGCTTTTTCATCTATAAATTTAAACGAAGAAGGATGCATCTTCAACTTCAAAATCGATTGTGGAAAAAATGTCCAAAAGGGGGTCGGTGTCTCCGTTAAGGGCTTTGAGTCGAGATTCATGAGTGACGTCATTGTTGAAAGTTAAAAAACTACGGGAATTGATACAGAGCAAAAGAGAAAGTGTAGAAGAATTTCTTTATCATTTTTTTGTTTTAAGCAGATCAGATCATTGATTTTTTTTCTGATTTTTTGTTTATCTTTTTTGATACATATAGTTTTAATTTCTTAATGTATCTAGTTGTATTTGTTTCTTAAATTAATGTACAATAGCTTTGTTTCAATATTATGATACATTAAAATTTTGTCAAGAGTTAGTGGTGGCTCCGGTAAGGATTTTGGGTCGAGATCCATGGGTGACACCATTGTTGAGAGTGAAAAAATCTACAATAGTTGATATAGATTAAAGGACTCAGTGTGGATGGATTTCTTCGCCATTATCAATTTTCTTTTAGCACATCAAATTGTTGATTTTTTTTGCTGCTTTCAACAAATCTTTCAATGTATCTAGTTGATTTTGATTCTTAAATTAATGTATAATTCGTTCGTTTCACCTTTATGATACATTATATTTTTATCATGTACAATATATCATTTTCAAATATTAGTTTTGATACATAACAATATATTAAGTTCAAAGTTATGTATTGGATACACAACTTTTACAAATTTTGTTATCTTTTACTACTAGATACATACAACTAGCCTTATTCAATTAGAAGGCTATGTATTTGTAAACGCTATCAAATATTATTGTTTATACATAAACACTAATGTTTTATAACAAAATCAGTTTGTATCATATTCATAACTAATACATGACACATAGCTTTGTTGTGTATATAACATAATGTATCACATGTTGTTCAATATCTGCAACACTTTTTTATAACCAAATTAGTGTATATCATATTCATAGTTTTTTTTATATGATACATAACTATATATAATTGACGACTTTCTTTTTTTGAATCTGTTACGATTTAACACAGATCTGAGAGAAGAAAATTTAAATAGTTTGAAGCTGTTATAATTTGGTAAAGATTCACATCAATTTGATTTGCATGATTTGCGAAACTGACATTTCATTTTTATATCTAATTTCCTTTTTAATCTCAAAAAACTAGTTGTATAATGTATCAAATTTGATCTATCCGGATGTCAGCAATTTTAGGGAATTTTGTAAATTGAAAAACAATAGGTATTGAATGTAATTTGTTCCTTACACTATGTGATTTCCTAAAAAATTTACTTTATTTTTTTATGAATTTATTCAAGCCCATTATGTTTATGGGTTTTAGAGAATCTCAAATAATTTGAAGAACTTCTAAATGGACCTGAGGGAAGTTTTGATTTGATTTTAGTAAAATTGAAAAATAGATTAACTTGAATTGATGAATACATTTTTATATTTGGTTTGACTTTTTTTTCTACAAGTTTCCCTAAGGAGATTCAATAGATAAGTCAAAGGACAATGAAGTGGTGAAATTTGACCTCCGCATTACAAAACTATAAGTGTGGGAACATTTTTACACTCTTAAATTATCAAAAATTTGGTTTGACTTGATTTTAATAAACGAAAAATTGATTAAACTGATTTGATATTGATTATTATAAAAAATCAATCCAAACCTAATTATGAAAATCATTGTACTTTAAGTTGAATTTCTAATATACTGAATAATTGAAACTATTGAATGAATATTATTTATTAAACCGAGCCTGTTGAGCCAGACTAGATTGAGATGGGTTAAGCAGAGATTTAACTGAAATCGAATTGAGTCAAGCCGACTTTTTTTTTCAAAACGAGCCGAGCCTGCTCTCTACCCATCTCTAGCTGCTATGCTAATTAATCATTATGTCAAGCAATGTCACTTTCTTATATATATTCTTAGTTTCTCACGAAGCGGGTGTTCTATGACAGACCTAAGATAGATTTATTTATGTCTGTACCTAAGAAGAGTAGTTTCAAGTATCTTAAATTTGTAATATAAGGTAACGAGGATGTACAACATATTGAAGCGAGATGAGTGAAATAGAGACTCGATTTAGGGATTCCATGTGATAAGGATGTGTAAATTCGACAAATTGTTAGACCTATTTTTTTTTGTATGAGGATATATGAGGATAAATGTTGGTCAATTTGGTGATGGTGTATTGTGATATATTTATATGTTTGATAAATATAAAAATATTCCTATATATTTGGTCATATTATATCTAATATATAGTTATATGGTGTGAAAATTTCCTTCTCTTTTTTAGTGTGTTTATTTGCATCGAACTTGATTATATTTAGTCTTTAATCACTTTTCAAACCTCAAAAGGAAAGTAATTGATTAACTTTCCCAAGTAGTTCCTGGAAGAAAATATTTTGTTACCTTACTTATTCTTTAACATAATTTCTTTAATTAGCTATGTTATTTTTGGAAAAGACATAAATAATATTTGATCCTGTCAAATTCAAATTTATTTTATTTAATATTTTACTATTTCTCCATCAATCAAATATCTTTGTTTACCTATAAATACATTGCTAAGAGTCATGCCAATTACAATCAATAATACTAATCACATATATAGTTTATTACTCTTGTGTTACCACAAAACTTAAAAGAGAAAATGGAGAAGGCAACATTCTTTAAGATATTCTTGGTCTCTTTTTTGCTTATTTTGTTGGGTAAGCAATGGCAACTTTTACTCTAGTCAAGTTTATAGCAATAATATGTGTCCTTTTTATATTACATATACATAGGTCTATAATGATTTTCTTTTATATGTTATAGTTATTTATTAATTGATCTGATTATACAAATATATTGATGTTGTTGTGCATAGAACTTTTTATCTAAATGACATCTGTTGTTATTGTAGTAATTTGTTTATTCGTTTACTTTTCAAATATTTATTATCTCATATGAAAGATCTAAAAATTTTGTATACGTTACTGACTTATTCAATAGGACAAGGAAGCTATGCAGGAGGATGCTCTAAGGATGCTGATTGTATAAAGCTGAAATGCATAGATAAACATCCCATATGTGATTTGACAAAACATCAATGCATCTGTCAAGCTCCACCAGCTAGTTATGGAAGAAAAAACATTCACAAGAGTCACAAAAACTAATTTATTATGTTTGTTATAATTCATTTGCAAAATTGAACCATGATTTATGTTTTTCCTTTTCATATATATATGGTTCTATAATCAATAAAGATGCCTTATTTGATATTATGTTGGAAAATTGTTTGGTTTGCTCCTGTTAACTTGATGTCAAATATAAGCGATGCGTATGTATGTTATTTTCAATAAATTTCTTTTTTCAATAAATTTCTTCGAGCCAATTATGTTTAAGGGTTTTAAAGAATCTTAAATAATCTTGAAGAACCCCTAAATGAACTACATAAGAGAGATTAATTTATTTACTTTGCTCCTTTTGACTTGATGTCATATATATGCGATTTATTTTTAATGAATTTCTTCGAGCCAATTATGATTAAGGGTTTTAAAGACTCAAATAAATTGAAAAACCCCAAAAGCATGTCAAGATTGTTCCAAAAATTTGTTGGTTTAAGAACAGTAGAGGAAAAGATGTTCAATGGTTTAATTTCTGTGCTTGAATGACATTGAAGCAAAATTATTGGGTTATTGATTTTTAGTATTGGTTTATTGGGTAAACTGATTACCCATTAAGACAATAGTAAGTTACTACTATACCCTTCATAAATATTAGATATTAATAATTTAATATAACAAGACAATATATCAGTTGTCTACACTACGTTCTACACACTTCACACGTCATAGTACTTCTACTTCACATCAGAAATCCATATTATGTTTTGGTTGTAAGTTGTAACATGTTATTATAGCCTTTGTACTCCATCAACTCTTATTGATGTATTTCTCATTATATTCCATGTTTCACTATATCAAGCATTTACAACTGATTTGCTTGTCTCATTGTATCGTGCCAAATTGTTAGAGAAGTGAGAAATCATATATTTATTTTATGAGCATTTTCTTATTGGGTAGACTGAAAATTGAATCGTTAATGACCAAAAATCGATAAATCGATAAAGAATGTCTTATTGGTTTGTTATTGGTTTACCATAGTTAAAAACTGAAAATCGATAAATCGAACTGATAATGCGTAAAATCAAACCGAACCGACTGATGCACATCCCTACTTACGATAGTTGGAAGAAATCATTTTGAGTGCTATGTTTGGTAAATATGAAAATATATCCAAAATTTGGTAATATTATGTCTTATATAGTTATATGGTGTGAAATCTCTTCTACTTTTAATTAATTTTTGGGTTAAGACTTAAAGTCACCTTTAAATATTCACATGAAGTAGTAATTGTCAGAGGCAAACTTAGGATATAAAGACAACGGGGGCACTACTAGACGTCGATGGTGTTAGTTGAAGTACCAACACTTCGCCAGAAAATATTGTGGAACAAGTATAAAATCAATGTATCGATAATATAAATTAAACTGAAGTATAATAAAGTTCAATGTGTGATAAAATATTGTCAAACAAGTATAAAATAAATGTATCAATAAAATAAATTAAACGAATATGTGACATAGTTTAGTGTGTGGTTTGATGGTTTTGACCTTATAAACTTCAAGGTTGCTAGTTCGAATCTAGCTTGAGTTTTTATTTATTTGCATGTACTTTTTTTTGAAAAAATATGACAACAAAAACATACTAAGAATCGTACCCTGGAAAAATTGACAACAACAATAAAAAATACTTAACACAAAATGAAACCCGGGACACGCCTTGCTAGCAAAGACGCGGAAAGTCAAGTATCAGTGCACCACATCAACTTCAATGATTAGGTGTGCACAAGTAAATATATTATCTTCATTTAGGTATAAACATGTATAATATGTACGTAAATATTTCTGAAGTTAACGGGTGCCCGTGCACCCACTTCATCAAAGGTGGTTCAGCCTCTAGTAATAGTCCCTCATTTTTGTAATAGTAGTTCACTGTTGGTCCTCCCACAAACTTTTGCCTATTTTCCCACATTTATTTCAACCACAATTTTTGTATGGAATGTTCAATCGTCTTTTCATATATTTAGTAAAAACAATAATTCCATGTGAGAGAAGGTGAAAAGATGAACATCTTATTTTTTTTTAGTAGAAATATTATTGCAACTAAAATCGAGAGGTCCATCACGTCATTTGCATGTGTAATAGTATACTTTTTTCTTTTCTTACAATGTCATATGTCAAAGTGTTCTTAGTTTAGCTGCAATAGTATATCTACCGAACAGAACAAGGTGCTCTTCTTCACACCTTCTGTCACATGGATTTATTATTTATATCAAATATATATAAAAAAAAAACGATTGGACATTCCGTACACAAAATTATGGACAAAATTTGCAGGAAGATCAAAAGTACATCAATATTACAAACATGAGAGACTATTACTGCTTCATGTGAAAACTCAAGAATAACTTGAGTATTAACCCAAAGATAAGAGACTATTTTGAGTTTTTTCGAATTTGTTTTCATTGATTTTAAATTATTTGTCAAACATCAAAAGGAAATTAAGTTACTCACTTTCCTAAGTAGTCCTGCAAGAAAAGATTGTGTTACCTTACTTAATGTTTAATATAATTTCTTTAATCAGCTACACTATTTATAGAGAAGACATAAATAATATTAGATTAGTTCAAATTCAAATTTATCTTATTTAATATTTTACTATTTCTCCCTTAACTAGATGCCTTTGTTTACCTATAAATACATTGCTAAGAGTGACAACTAAAATCAATAATACAAATTACATATATAGTTAATTATTCTTGTGTTACCACCAAACTTGGAAGAGAAAATGGAGAAGGCAACATTCCTTAAGGTTTTCTTGATCTCCTTTTTGCTTATGTTGTTTGGTAAGCAATTTTTTTAATCTAAAGCATCTTATACTCTAGACTAGATATATATGATAATTCATTCGTTTGTTCATCACTTTTTCAAATGTAAATGTTGTTTAGGAAAAATCTTGTATACGTAACCGACTTGTTCAACAATGTCGTTGATGTTGGTAGGACAAGAAAATTATGATAATTCTTGTGTTTGTTTACTTTTTCAAATGTTGATGTTGTTTATGAAAAATCTTGTGTACGTCACAGACTTGTTCAACAATATCATTGATGTTGATAGGACAAGAAAATTACGATAATTCATTTAGTTTATTCACTTATTCAAATATTGATGTTTATGAAAAATCTTGTATACGTCACTGACTTGTTTAACAATGTCGTCAATGTTGGTAGGACAAGGAAGTCATGCGCAAGGAGGATGTACTAGCGATGCTGATTGTGCTAAGGTTATGAGATGCATAGATGCACATCCCATATGTGATACAAACCATCAATGTGTCTGTCCACAAGCTCCACCTGCTAATTATGGAACAAGAAACATTTACAAGACTCACCAAAACTGATTTTATATTTTTCAATTTCATAAGATTCAATAAAGATCTCTTGTTTTCAGATTAATCATGTTGAAAAAGGGTGTTATTTGCGCGATAAATTTTACCTTCAAGTAATTTCTTCGAGCTAATTATGTTTTAAGAGTTTTAAAGAATCTCAAATGTTGAAGAATCCTTAAAAATAGATCGGAATGCATATAGATTTTTCAATAGTCACTAAGTCGTAAAATGTCAAACATGTTTTAATTGAAGTCGATGTGTATAATCAAAGTAGATGACATAATTTTGCTAAATTCATATACATTTGATGTACATTGTACAAAATTGAAGCATACAAATAATTCACAACAACCAAGTAATGTACATTAACTTTCTCCTGTACATGCCATGAATAGAATAGTCATGTAATGTACATATATTTAAAAACTCAAAATTTATGTAATTTTGCAAATCAATCTTTCATTAATTTCATTGATAAAAAAGAAGAGAAAACGAAAAGTTTTGATAACTTGCGAGACTTTTTTTACTTATGTACCTATAGACTTTTTTTTTATATAAAATTTATTCATCTAATAAAAACTTATAGCTCTTGAGTCATTTTCTCAGTAATCTAAAAAAAAAATTATGGTTACCATAATGAAAAAGATATAAAAATAATTTGACAAATAATTAAAAAATAATAATAATTGTAGGACGGAAAAAAGAAGAAGAAGATGAACGACATAACATTTCTTAAAAATTGGAAACTGAACCACATTGACATCAACCAAACCAATGAATCAATATGTATTATATTTGGTTTCACTTTAATTTTAATAATTGATAAATATATTAACTTGAATTGATGATGAATAATTGAATATGTATTTATATTTGGTTTGACATAGATTTTAATAATAGAAAAAATGATTAAACAGATTTGATACTGACTATAACAAAAAGTCAATTCAAATTAAACCAAAATAGCTTATGTATTTAGTAATTGAACCTATTATTTCTTAAATCCAGTCAATTGATTCGAGACTCAATTGAGCTGAGTTGAGTTAAAATTTAATTAAAATTGAAAATCAAGTCAAGTTGATTTTTTTTTGCCTTTGAATTATATATACATGTTTCTAAGTATTCTGAATTCATAATATACAGTACTAATGGGGAGATTTACGAGGATGTCCACCATATTGGAGTGAGATGAGTAGGAATGGCGATGGGATGAGATGTATGTAGGGCGGGGTGAGTTTAAGGCTATGCGGGCGGAGTCGATTTAAGGTTGTGCAGGGCTGGTGGGATTTGGGTCAGGTTGAAGTAAATCTTGTAAAATTAATGTGGAGCGGGGTGGGTTGCGGGTATATCTGATTTTATGTGGGTTCAAAATTAATTTAAACTTTTTACATGTTAGAAAAAGTGATAGAACATTACCTACTAAGATAATTTCTTTAAGGCTAATAGAATATTCAAGATAGTAATGAAAATGGTTCGGTAAAAAATAATATAATTTCTTAAATGTTGAACTCTAAAAAATAAAATTTTAAGTTACTATCCTATTAAATTAATATAATTTAATGTAAAAATGGATTTATTTTTATGATTTTATTTTTAGTATCAAACATAACTAGAAAAAACAATATTAAAAAGAACTCTACCTCGCACCGCCCCATTGTCATCTCTAGATATGAGTGAAATAGAGGCCTGCTTTAATAATTTGGTAAATATTAAAATATACTTATATACTCCTTTTGTCCAACAATAGTTGTTCAGTATTGACTTGACACACCCCTTAAGAAACTATAAATAGAAGGGTGATTTTACTATATCACCCTTTGAATATAATAAATACAAATATGCAATGTCTTGTAAAATATAATAAAAAATGACTATACTTTGTCTGTGGATTTCATAAAGAGGACAATATTGTTGGACATATATTTTAATATAATGGATAAATATTATTAGACGGAGCACATATTTGATAATTTTATGTCTTATATGGTTATTTGGTATGAAACTCTCCACCCCTTTTTTTAATGAGTTTATTTGCAACGGACTTGATTTTAGATTACTTGTCAAACATCAAAAGGAAATTAAATGACTCACTTTCCTAATTAATCCTATAAAAAAAGATTGTGTTGCCTTCTTTTTTTTTGGTAAACAAAGATTGTGTTACCTTGATATTTTAATACAATTTCTTTAATTAGTTACACTAATTATGGAAAATACATAAAATTATTTGAACTTGTCAGATTCTAATTTAATATTTTACCAGTTTTTCATCAACCAAATGACTTTGTTTGCCTATAAATACATTGCTAAGAGTGACAAATAGAATCAATAATAACAATTACATATAGTTAGTTACTCCTTGTGCTACCACAAAACCTGAAAGAGAAAATGGAGAAGGCAACATTTTTTCTTAAGATTTTTTTGGTCTCTCTTTTGCTTATTTTGTTGGGTAAGCAATTTTCTTTTAATCTAGCAATTCTTACTCTAGACAAGTTTATAACAATTTATGTGTCCTATTTATATTATGAAAATGAAATTAAGTTATTTGACTTTCTTTATATGTTATCGCATATCAAATGTTGATTATTTCTTATGAAAATTTTTGTGTACGTTTACTCACTTGTTGAACGATATCAATGTTGATAGGACAAAGAAGCGATGCGTTTGGATGCCTCAAGGATGCTGATTGTTCACATATGAAATGCATAGATAAACATCCCGTATGTGATTTGACACATCATATATGCACCTGTCAAGCTCCACCTGCTAGTTATGGAAGAAAAATCATTCACAAGATTCACCAAAACTGATTTATTATGTTTGTTGTAATTCATATGAAAAAATGAACCATCATTGATGTATTTCCTTTTCATATTTATATATGGTTCAATTATCAATAAAGATTCGTTATTTGCATATTGATCATGTAGGAAAATGGTTTGGTTTAATTTGCTCCTTTTGATTTGATGACATATACTTGTATATACGCGATGTAGTTTATTGTTGATAAGTTTCTTCGAACCACTAACGTTTAAGGATTTTAAAGAATCTCATATAATTTGAACAACTTCTAAATGGACTTTAATATTTTAGTACAATTTCTTTAATTAGTTACACTAATTATGGAAAATACATAAAATTATTTGAACTTGTCAGATTTAATTTAATATTTTACTAGTTTTTTATCAACAAATGACTTTGTTTGCCTATAAATACATTGCTAAGAGTGACAAACAAAATCAATAATAACACTTACATAAAGTTAGTTACTCCTTGTGCTACCACAAAACCTGAAAGAGAAAATGGAGAAGGCAACATTTCTTAAGATTGTTTTGGTCTCGTTTTTGCTTATTTTGTTGGGTAAGCAAAATTTTTTTTAATCTAGCAATTCTTACTCTAGACAAGTTCATAACAATTTATGTGTCCTTTTTATATTATGAAAATGAAATTAAGTTATATGACTTTCTTTATATGTTATCACATTCAAATGTTGATTATTTCTTATGAATTTTTTTTGTGTATGTTTACTTACTTGTTGAACGATATAAATGTTGGTAGGACAAGGAAGTGATGCATTTGGATGCATGAAGGATGCTGATTGTTCACATATGAAATGCATAGATAAACATCCCGTATGTGATTTGACACATCATATATGCACCTGTCAAGCTCCACCAGCTAGTTATGGAAGAAAAATCATTCACAAGATTGACCAAAATTGATTTATTATGTTTGTTGTAATTCATATGCAAAAATGAATCGTGATTTATGTATTCCATTTTCATATTTATAGATGGTTCAATAATCAATAAAGATCCATTTTTTGCATATTGATCGTGTTGGGAAATGGTTTGGTTTAATTTGCTCCTTTTGATTTGATGACATATACTTGTATATACGCGATGTAGTTTATTGTTGATAAGTTTCTTCGAACCACTAACGTTTAAGGATTTTAAAGAATCTCATATAATTTGAACAACTCCTAAATGGACTTTAAAGAGAGATTATTTATATTTAGTTTACTCCTTTTGACTTGATGTCATATATATGCAATGTCTATTTTTTTTCTTTTTTATGTCAAAAATTACTCCATGATATCACCAATTATCACCATCACTCTATTTTTGAATTTTAATTTTTTATTTTCGATTTATTGATTGCAAGTTATTGAAGAGGTAGTTCTTCTTCATCCATTTTTTTCTTTCCACTACATAAGGTATCAATTTTTATTTCGATTGTGGAAAAAATGCCCCAAAAGGGGGGGGGGGGGAGGTTGAGTTGTTGGTTTCTCCGTTAAGGGCTTTGAGTCGATATTCATGGGTGATCATTGTTGAAAGTGAAAAAAAAAAACTACGGAAATTGATACAGAGCAAAAGAGAAAGTGTAGAAGAATTTCTTTATCATTTTTTTTGTTTTAAACAAATAAGATCGTTGAATTTTTTTCCCGGTTTTTTTGTTGTGTATCTTTTTTGATACATATAGTTTTAGTTTTTTAATGTATCTAGTTGTATTGTTTCTTAAATTAACGTATAATAGCTTTGTTTCAACATTATGATACATAAAAATTTTATCAAGAGTTGGTGGTGGCTCCGGTAAGGATTTTGGGTCTAGATCCATGGGTGACACCATTATTGAGAGTGAAAAAAACTACAATAATTGATATAGAGCAAAGGACAAAGTGTGGATGGATTTCTTTGCCATTATTTATTTTCTTTTAGAAGATCAAATTGTTGATTTTTTTTTGTTGCTTTAAGCAAAACTTTTAATGTATCTAGTTTATTTTGATTTTAAAAATTAATGTATAATTCATTCGTTTCACCTTTATGGTACATTACAATTTTATCATGTACAATATATCATTTTCAAATATTAGTTTTGATACATAACAATATATTATGTTCATAGTTATGTATTGGATACACAACTTTTACAAATTTTGTTATCTTTTACTACCAAATACATACAGCTAACCATATTCAACTAGAAGGCTATGTATTTGTAGGCGCTATCCAATATTATTGTTTATACATAAACACTTATGTTTTATAACAAAATCAGTTTGTATCATATTCATAACTAGTACATGACACATAATTTTGTTGTGAATATAACATAATGTATCACATGTTGTTCAATATCTGCAACCCTGTTTTATAACCAAATTAGTGTGTATCATATTCATAGTTTTTTTTATATGATACATAACCATATACAATTGACGACTTTTTTTTTGAGTCTGTTACGATTTAGGAGAGATTTGAGAGAAGAAAATTTAAATTATTTGACGTTGTTATAATTTGGGAAGATTCGCATCAATTTGATTTGCATGATTTGGGAAATGATGTTCCATTTTATATCTAATTTCTTTTTAAATCTAAAAAAAAACTAGTTGTATAATGTATCAAATGTGATATATCCGGATGTCAACAATTTTAAGGAATTTTATAAATTAAAAAAAATAGATATCGAGTATTATTTGTTCTTTACAGTATGTGATTCTTAAAATTTATACTTTATTTTTTATGAATTTATTCTAGCTCATTATGTTTATCGGTTTTAGAGAATCCCAAATAATTTGAAGAACTTCTAAATGGACCTGAGGGAAGTATTGATTTGATATTAGTAAAATTGAAAACTAGATTAACTTGAATTGATAAATACATTTTTATATTTGGTTTGACTTTTTTTCCAGAAGTTTCCAAGGAGATTCAATAGATAAGTCAAAGGATCATGAAGGGAGGAAATATGACCTCCGTATTACAAAACTATTAGTGAGGGCACATTTTTACTCTCTAACTTATCAAAAATTAGTTTGACTTTGATATTTAATATTATAAAAAATAAATCCAAACCGAATTATGAAAATCATTGTACTTTAAGTTGAATTTCTAATATACTTAATAATTGAAACTATTAAATGAATATTATTTATAAGATCGAGCCAATTGAGCCGAGACTGGATTGAGATGGGTTGAGCAGAGATTTAACTTAAATCGAATCGAGTCAAGCCGATTTTGTTTTTCGAAACGAGCTGAGGCGGCTCTTTACCCATCTCTAGATGCTATGCTAATTAAGCATTATGTCGAGCAATGTCACTTTCCTATATTTATTTTTAGTTTTGTTTTTGAATATATATATATATATATATATTATAAATTTTCTCACGAAGCGGTGTTCTATGACATAACTATTATAAAATTAAACAAGTAAACATAAATATCCTACATGGCATAATACACGTAGGATGCCATGTAGGATACAAAATTGTAATGTAGGGTGACATGTAGGACAAATGTGTCCATTTGCTCAATTTTATATAAGTTTAAGTGTCTACTTGTGTACACCCAAAGTTAAAGGTCACGGTTGTCAATTGACGTCAAGTAAAGGGTCAAATTTATGTATTATGCAAAAAAAAAAATACTTAACACAAAATGGAACCTGGGACGCGCGTTGCTAGCGAAGACGCGAAAAGTCAAGTATTAGACCAGTGCACCACATCAACTTATGTGATTAAGTGTGCACAAGTAAATATATTATCTTCATTTAGGTATATACATGCATAATATATACGTAAATTTTTCTGAAGTTAACAGGTGCCTGTGCACCCACTTCATCAAAGGTGGGTCCGCCTCTTGTAATAGTCCCTCATGTTTGTAATATTAGTTCACTTTTGGTCCTCCCGCAAACTTTTGCCTATTTTTCAACATGGATTTCGATCACAATTTAAGTATGGAATGTTCAATCGTCTATTCATATATTTAGTAAAAACAATAACTCCATGTGAGAGAAGGTGAAAAGATGAACATCTTATTTTTTTAGTAGAAATATTATTGCAACTAAAATCGAGAGGTCATCACGTCGTTTGCACGTGTAATAGTATACTTTTTTCTTTTCTTACAACGTCATATATCAAAGTGTTCATAGTTTAATTGCAATAGTATTTCTATCGATCAGAACAATGTGCTCTTCTTCACACCTTCTGTCACATGGATTTATTATTTCTATAAAATATATAAAAAGATGATAGAACATTCCATACACAAATAGACAAAGTTTGCAGGAAGATCAAAAGTGCATCAATACTGCAAACATGAGGGACTATTATTGTTTAATGTGAAAACTCAAGGATGACTTGAGTATTAACCCAAAGATAAGAGATTATTTTGAGTTTTTTCAAATTTTTTTCATTGATTTTAAATTATTTGTCAAACATCAAAAGGAAATTGAGTTACTCACTTTCCTAAGTAGTCGTGCAAGAAAAGATTGTGTTACCTTAATGTTTAATATAATTTCTTTAATTAGCTACACTATTTATAGAGAAGACATAAATAATATTAGATTCGGTCAAATTCAAATTTATCTTATTTAATATTTTACTATTTCTCCCTTAATCAGATGTCTTTGTTTACCTATAAATACATTGTTAGGAGTGACAACTAAAATCAATAATACAAATCACATATATAGTTAATTATTCTTGTGTTACCACCAAACTTGGAAGAGAAAATGGATGTTGACACCCAATTTTGGCCTCACATTTTAAAAATTCGTAATTTTTAAGTTTATTTATATAATAGTTCAAAAATATATATTTTTTATAATTTTTTAATAAGTTTATCGATAACTATCTTTATTTATTAGAATTTAGAATTCCTTATTAGTTAATTTTAAAATTGCATCTTTACATTGTTAATATTCATTTTTGATATTCTGCGCAGTCTAAGAAATTAATTCAAATACGAAGATAATTTGCATATACGGATATTTTATCAACAAATAATATTTGGGCCACTATTTCAAGCCCATAATTTAGGCCCATTTTTAATAATTCCCTATATATAGAATATTTTGCCCATTAGGTTAAGGGTGGTGAATAAATTATAGGGCTAATTTTTTTTTTTTTTTTCAGATTTCTTAAATCCTAAAGATATTCTTTAATGTTCATACTTCTCCGGCCACCACTGTCACGACTGGAATCTAGACCCCAGACGAAACCGGCGTCGTTGACCTCTCAGAGGTCGCAGACAAGCCTACTTACGTCATTCTTACTTTACATAAGTTAATTTTAGCGGAAAAATTTGGAACTTTTTGTTTCTAAACATTACTTACTAAACACTTCTAATACATTCGTAATTCGTTCAACATCAACCATCTAAACATTAAGAGATAATCAAATGAAAGGAATAGTTCAATAATATAATCGTATAATTGCCAAAATGGCACCCATACATAGTCTGAATAAAATAAGAAAGAAACGCTAGTGGAACATGCTCCACTAGCTCAACTCCTAAACTAAGCTAGAACATAAGCAGTAGCATCCTCGAAAGCATGAGGACCTACCAAAACCGGATGAATGCTAGACGTCCGGATAACTGCAGCGATGATCCTGTAGCTCTACCGTCCACCTGTGCCTGCACCTAAAATAGTAGAGTTTGTATAGGGTTAGTACACACTTGTACTAAGTATGGGTATATGCAAGCACACACCAAGGACATGCATGAGAAAGAATAGCTCTTTCCTAACAACATGATTGTTGGAAGTCAAGTCAGTGGACTTGCCAAATTGAGATTAGGAAAGTTTCCTAATTTGGATTAGGAAAGTAAATGATCTTTCCAAATTTGGATTAGGAAAGTCAGTGAGCTTTCCAAATTTGGAATAGGAAAGTTATGCCATGAGAATAACATACATAATCATACTTTTCACATTTGCACACAGCACATAACATTTACACATAGCACATAACTTCGTTCATATCATTCATTCATATGCCATGAGACCTTGGAATCATGGACTTGACATTAAGACATCCCAGAAGTGAAGGCTCAACATATGGGACCTCAACTGGGAGTCTTCGTTAGCAAACACAGAGTCTGCTTCATTCATTCATACGTACTTCATTTCATTTCGTTCATAGTCCAGTGTAACCACCAGTTATACCTAGGATGTAGTTTAAGACTTTCATTAGGTTCGTTGTGCAATGACCAAGAATGACCTAATGTCATTACTTGAATCTAACTCCCCTTTTGATTATCCTATCCTAACACCTTTGGTATCATTCATTTCATTATGTGCATCATTTGAGGCTGGCCTCATTCGTTCATTGGGAACTTTAACTTTAACCGACATAGATCATGTGAGCATCATGAAATCCAGTGTCTCCCCCACACTGAAAAGAGGTGGAATCACCGGCCAAAGTGATCCAATAACATGCTAGCGTACATGGGAATTTAACCCCGCCAGATCCCTATATCGGCAGTATAGGATCGAAGACTAGGAGATGTATGGAGACCCATACCCGGCAAGCCGGACAGTCTCATCTCATTAGAGTTACGTGAACCTTCGCCCTTCCCGAAAGAAGGCGTCACCGCTCATAGCTAGTCTATCGGTGCTCAGTATAAAGTTCCATTACATTCAACTCATACGTCATGGAAGTTGGCTTCTAGTATGAGGACATCATAGCTCAATAGATGATTTCTCATCTCATCATTAGTATTAAGTGTGTTAATCTCAATACTTTTATTAGAGTGTTCATAGAGACTTGTCTCTTCATTATCTTACACTCTCATAGGTGAGTACGTGTTGGTAACATTTTCTTAGGCTCTTTTGAGATTATTCTCATCATTTACATTAGCCTCATATCATGTTGTCACCACATTCATTATCATTAGCACCTTTGCTTTTCATAGTTACTCCCCTCTTATTATGTGAATGTTCATTTCATCATTTCATTGTTCATCTCATCATATGCCAATGCACTTGGCCATTTAGTGTATTTACACTCATACTTAACCCTTCTAGGGTTCATCATTTCATTTCATACATCTTAGAATCACTTACTTTTGAACGTATGTTAGACTTATCAGTCTATACACACAAGCCATGAGGCTTCATTCGTAATTTGTTAAGTAATTCTTATATTCCTAAGATTATGTAGTACAAGACTTGTTTATCTTGTATTTATGCCAAGATCTTGAATTAGATCTAAGTAGGTGGCATTATTCTTGGATATTTTGTTCACGTATGAATTATGTATCAATATGGAAGTTTGGACAAGGAATCCCAAGTCTTGAATCAATTGGATATCATTTACATTTTTAATTGATTTTATTCTAATATTCATAACATTTTAATTCTAAGTCAAATCACAATATTTACTTTGAAGGCTTACATTTCTATTTTAAATCTCTCTTACATTGGCCGATGGGTTGTGGGTTCGAGTCCCCACAACCCCACCTTTTATTTTTTTATTAACATGTTATTCTCCTATTCTTTCTTAAACCAAGAGGTTGTGGGATCAAACCCCCACAACCTCTTTTATTTTTCTCTTAATTTCGCTCAAGTAAGGAGGTTGTGGGTTCGAACCCCCACAACCTCCTTTCTTTTAATAAATTTTCGCTAAGGGCTGTGAGGTGGTGGGTTCGAACCCCCACAGCCCCATAATTATATTTTTAATATTTTCTCTAAGTTAGGAGCATGTACAGTGAGGTCATGGGATCGAACCCCCATGGCCTCACTTGTTTTATCATTTAATTTTCGCGGGCAGTAGCTAAGGGGTTCGAATCCCCTTAGCCCCAACATCTTTTTCTTATTTTATTTTTCCTTCTACTCTTCATGAATTCTGACCGAGGAGTGGTGGGTTCGAATCCCACTCCCCTTATTAATTTTTCTCTTATTCTAGCCCTTGCTCAGACCCAGGATCGAAACCCCCAACCCTCACCCTTTGCCGTGTCTGTTTCGCCCAAGGATGAGGTCACGGGTTCAATTCCTAGTGGCCTCATTCTTTTATTTCTTTAGTAAATTTTCCAGATTCATATGCATTTTTATTTAGTCTATATTAACTTGTACAATGCTAGAAATTTTTAGTTACTTTTAACTCATAACATCAATGTTTTACTTAGTTCATACATTCTTTCATAATTCCACTTCAACGTATTTTTAAGTGCATCCTTTAGAGAATTTATTGGCTATCAAATCCTTATTCAAGTCAGCCATATTTCTTAATTATGAACATCACAATCTTCATGAGTTTGGGTACGTAAATTAACAAACACAACATTAGCAATTTTAAGCCTCAAGGCCGAGACTTCAAATATGGCATACATTTTTCTTAATTTCGAACACACACATGGTTTATCTTTTCATAAACTAACGTACATCCAACACATTAACATTTAACACAAACATCACATAATCCTAAGTCTACCAGCATTCATACCAACCTACATTCGTTGGGAGCTAATGACAGGGAGCATGAAAGGGGGAACAATCCTAGTTTTGAAATAGAATTATCTGAGTCCTAAGGGTCTCTTGGGAAAGGGACCAAGAGTAAGAAGATCCATACCTTGTGTTCTTGTTAAATGTCCAGAATGCTGCCCAAGAACTCCTCCACAAATCATCCCACACACCCAAAGTCACACCTTACCCGACTAGTGTAGTAGTTCTGCTTAACGTTACCGAATTGCTTTCTCTTTGTGTTTCTATCTTTCAAGTTCTTGATGAACTTTTGCCTTTACTTTATTTTTCTTTTTGCTAATTGTTTTCTCACGTTTTCAGCCAAGAAAAAGAGAGTGAAAGAGAGAGAGAAATCGTGCAAAGAGAGTGGGGGAAATGGGAGATAGAAGTCTAGTAGAAGTAGGACTTTGTGGGTATGAATTAGTCAACTTAATAATTAAATAAAATTAATAAAAATCTGATTTCTCTTTTCCTAAATCAGCTAATATTAATTATTTATTAAAAACTAAGTTAACACATTAAAATAAAAGCAAGTTAAATGTAACAACCCTAAAAATGAATAGGATCAAGACTTAGGTGTTTCAAGAATGCTTGCGATTAGACTAAGGTCCACACGTATTGATACGCGTAGAACCAGACCTCAGAACCCTTACTACGACCAAGCCAACTAACTTGGGGAGTTAATTGAGCTTGGAAAGGTTGGAACCAACCATGTGAGGCTCACGAAAATGGAGATTTAATCAAAAGAGTTTTTACCGGACTCAAAAGAAGAAATTTTAAGTTTTGAGGGTCCAAGGGTAAAATGGTCTTTTCCAGGCCAAGGGTAATATTGTAATTACCCTGAGTAATTAATTATTTAATTAATTAAGTTTAAAAAATAAAGAAATTTGGGTGGGGCAACCCGAAGTGACCCATTTTCGCAAAATGGGGTCACCCGGGTTCGAACCCCACTAGAAGCAAGATTAAACTTGCTTTTATTTTAATGTGTTAACTTAGTTTTTAATAAATAATTAATATTAGCTGATTTAGGAAAAAGAAATCAGATTTTTATTAATTTTGATTAATTATTGAGTTGACTAATTCAAACCCACAAAGTCCTACTTCTACTAGAATTCTATCTCCCTTTTCCCCACTCTCTTTGCACGATTTCTTTCTCTCTTTCACTCTCTTTTTCTTGGCTGAAAACGTGAGAAAACAATCAGCAAAAGCGAAATAAAGTAAAGGCAAAAGTTCATCAAGAACTTGAAAGATAGAAACTCAAAGAGAAAACAATCCGGTAACGTTAAGCAGAACTACTACGCTAGTCGGGTGAGGTGTGACTTTGGGTGTGTGGACTGATTTGTGGAGGAGTTCTTGGGCAGCATTTTGAACATTTAACAAGAAAACAAAGGTATGGGTTTTCTTACTCTTGGTCCCTTTCCCAAGAGACCCCTAGGACTCAGTATATTCGGCTCAAAAACTAAGGTTGATTCCCCTATTGCATGTCCCTGTCATTAGCTCCCAACGAATGTAGGTTGGTATGAATGCTGGTAGACTTAGGATTATGTGATATTCGTGATGAATGTTAATGTATTAGATGTGCGTTAATTCGTGAAAGGACAACTATGTGTGTGTTCGAATTAAGGAAAGAAGAATGTGTATGGCATGTTGAGTCTCGGCCTAGGGGCTTAATTTTGTTAATGTTTTGTTTGTTGTTTTATGTACACTAATTAAAGTAAAATGTGATGTTCATGTGACATGAAGTGTGGCTGAATTGAGGAGTAAGCCTCTTGGTTAAGAAGTTGTGAAAAATTGTGGTAAAGAACGTACCAAACGAACTATGTATTGTCCTACGAATTTACTAACAAAAGGAGATAAAAAAATGAGTAAATAAATTACTTTGAATTTCCAGCATTTTTGTTGATATATGCTGCCAAATTAAGATGGTTAGAATGCCAAGAAAAAATAAGGAAAATAGGTGAGGTCATTGAGGGTCGAACCCGAGACCTCACCCCTTTAAAATCCCCAAAGAATTTAAGAAGAAAATTCGTGTGGTGAGGGGGATTCGAACCTGCCTTGGCTGGGAAATATGTGTGAAGAAAAAGAAATTAAAAAAAATGAGAGGGGTGGGATTCGAACCCACACCCTCTCGGTTAGAAACCAAGGAAAGGAAAAATGAAGAAAAAGTTTTGAGAGGCGTGGTATTCGAACCCACGACCTCTATGCGGATGAGAGAGATAATATAAAAATAAAATGAGGCTGTGGGGATTCGATCCCACAACCTCACAGTCAACTCAAATAGTCAACTTCAAAAAGGAGAATAAAATAAAGAGGTTGTGGGGGTTCGAACCCACAACCTCTCAGCCTTAAGCGAATGGAAGGGAAAGGAAAATAAAGGAGAATTGTAGTGTGGCTGAGGGGACTCGACCTCGGGTCCCAAAGTCTCCTATAGGCCGAAACTAATAAAAGAAAAACGAAAATAGGGTTGTGGGGGCTTGAACCCACAACCCATCGGCCAATGCAAGAAAAATTTTAAATAGATAAGTAACCCTTCAATGTAAACATTGTGATTTGACTTAGAGTTAAAATGTTATGACTATTAGAATAAAATCAATTAATAATGTAAATGACATTCAATTGATTCAAGACTTGGGATTCCTTGCCCAAACTTTCATTTGATACATAAGTCATACGTGAACAAATCATCCAAGAATAATGCCACCTACTTAGATCAAATTCAAGATCTTGGCATAACTACAAAATACATAAGTCTTGTACTACATAATCTTAGGAATGTAAGAATTACTTAATGAACTACGAATGAAGCCTCATGGCTTGTGTGTATAGACTCATAAGTCTAACATACGTTCAAAAGTAAGTGATCCTAAGACGTATGAAATGAAATGATGAACCCTAGAAGGGTTAAGTATGAGTGTAAATACACTAAATGGCCAAGTGCATTGGCATATGATGAGATGAACAATAAGATGATGAAATGAACATTCACATAATAAAAGGTGAGTAACTATGAACAAGCAAAAGGGGCTAATGATAATGAATGTGGTGACAACATGATATGAGGCTAATGTAAATGATGAGAGTAATCTCAAATGAGCCTAAGTAAATGTTACCAATACGCACTCACCTATGAGGGTGTAAGATAAGGAAGAGACAAGTCTCTATGAACACTCTAATGAGAGTATTGAGCTTAACACACTCAATACGAATGATGAGATGAGAAATCATATAATGAGCTATGATGTCCTCATACTAGAAGCCAGCTTCCATGACGTATGAGTTGAATGTAATGTAACTTTATACTGAGCAACGATAGACTAGCTATGAGCGGTGATGCCTTCTTTCGGGAAGGGCGGAGGTTCACGTAACTCTCATGAGATGAGACTGTCCGGCTTGCCGGGTATGGGTCTCCTTATATCTCCTAGTCTTCGAACCTATACTGCCAATATAGGAATCTGGCGGGGTTAAATTCCCATGTACGCTAGCATGTTATTGGATCACTTTGGCTGGTGATTCCACCTCTTTTCGGTGTGGGGGAGACACTGGATTTCATGATGCTCACATGATCTATGTCGGTTAAAGTTAAAGTTCCCAATGAATGAATGAGGCCAGCCTCAAATGATGCACATAATGAAATGAATGAATACCAAAGGTGTTAGGATAGGATAATCAGAAGGTAAGTTAGATTCAAGCAATGACATTAGGTCATTCTTGGTCATTGCACAACGAACCTAATGAAAGTCTTAAACTACATTTAAGGTATAACCGGTGGTTACACTGGACTATGAACGAAATGAAATGAAGTACGTATAAATGAATGAAGCAGACTCTGCGTTTGCTAACGAAGACTCCCAGTTGAGGTCCCATATGTTGAGCCTTCATTTCTGGGATGTCTTAATGTCAAGTCCATGATTCCAAGGTCTCATGGCATATGAATGAATGATATGAACGGATTTATGTGCTATGTGTAAATGTTATGTGTTGTGTACAAATGTGAAAAGTATGATTATATATGTTATTCTCATGGCATAACTTTTCTATTCCAAATTTGGAAAGCTCACTGACTTTCCTAATCCAAATTTGGAAAGATCATTTACTTTCCTAATCCAAATTAGGAAACTTTCCTAATCTCAATTTGGCATGTCCACTGACTTGACTTCCAAAAATCATGTTGTTAGGAAAGAGCTATTCTTTCTCATGCATGTCCTTGGTGTGTGCTTGCATATACCCATACTTAGTACAAGTGTGTACTAACCCTATACAAACTCTACTATTTTAGGTGCAGGCACAGGTGGACGGTAGAGCTACAGGATCATCGCTGCAGTTATCCGGACGTCCAGCATTCATCCGATTTTGGTAGGTCCTCATGCTTTTGAGGATGCTACTGTTTATGTTCTAGCTTAGTTTAGGAGTTGAGCTAGTGGAGTATGTTCCACTAGCGTTTCTTTCTTATTTTATTCAGACTATGTATGGGTGCCATTTTGGCAATTATACGATTATGTTATTGAACTATTCCTTTCATTTGATTATCTCTTAATATTTAGATGGTTGATGTTGAACGAATTACGAATGTATTAGAAGTGTTTAGTAAGTAATGTTTAGAAACAAAAAGTTTCAAATTTTCCGCTAAAATTAACCTATGTAAAGTAAGAATGACGTAAGTAGGCTTGTCTGCGACCTCTGAGAGGTCAACGACGCCGGTCTCGTCTGGGGTCTAGATTTCGGTCGTGACATTAAATCTTGCTTCTAGTGGGGTTCGAACTCGGGTGACCCCATTTTGCGAAAATGGGTCACTTCGGGTTGCCCCACCCGAATTTCTTTATTTTTTTAACTTAATTAATTAAATAATTAATTACTCAGGGTAATTACAATATTACCCTTGGCTTGGAAAAGACCATTTTACCCTTGGACCTTCAAAACTTAAAATTTCTTCTTTTGAGTCCGGTAAAAACTCTTTCGATTAAATCTTCGTTTTCGTGAGCCTCACATGGTTGGTTCCAACCTTTCCAAGCTCAATTAACTCCCAAGTTAGTTGGCTTGGTCGTAGTAAGGGTTCTGAGGTCTGGTTCTACGCGTATCAATACGTGTGGACTTTGGTCTAATCGCAAGCATTGTTGAAACACCTAAGTCTTGATCCTATTCATTTTTAGGGTTGTTACAACCACCCTTCCCGGAGCATTTTCCGGCGAAGTAAAAACCAGCCCTCAATCTCCTCTTTCATTCTCTCTTTTTCCAGCAGACAACTACACCGGAAAACTACACCAAACAGCCACCGGAAATCCCACAAGTTCTCACTTCCAAACAACCACCAGACCAAGCAAAACCCAATCCAAACACACACAAAATCAGACCGAAAACCCCACTTCCCAGTCCCTTTCTCTCCTCCGTTACAAATTTTATTTTATTTTATTTTCTTCTTGAAGGAATTCCGGCGAAGCTTCAGCACCGAACAACCTTCTTCCTCGCTGAAATGAACAAAGTCGATGGATCCCAACACCGTTTTTACCATCTCTTTTTCAAGCTCCACAGTGTACGGTAAATATAATAGCTCTCTGTCTTTTTATATTTTGTTATTTTACTTTGTTCACTAAGCATTTCAGATCTAGCCGGAAGGATTTAAACTCCGGCCACCATTGTTCTTATATTGTTGAGATTTATAAATTTTTCTACTATTGTTTATTGTGTGTTTCCTTCGTTTATTTGGCCTTACATTATCTTATGGGTTTGCTGTAATTAGCTAGTATTATTATATTATTATTATGATAGACATAATAGGTCACTTTTGTTTAACTGTTATGTTTGTTTTCCTTTCTTTAATTCATTTAAGTTACTTTATTTATTTAGTATTTTGTTTGTCATTTTAGTTGTTGTTATTTAATTAATTTAACTATTTGTAGATGTTTGATATATAGCAGCTTTTATGGAGTTTGCAGTTAGTATCATATTAGGGGTGATATTTTATACTTTAGGTTGCATGCTATTGTTTTGGTTCGTTCTTCTTTGTGTTAGTTTTAGATGAATTTCATCATTTATTATTATCTTTATTTGATATGGAATAGATGCTAAGTTCCAGTTAAAAATGGCCAATGATAAAATCTCTCCGTCGGTTTTGGAGACCTTCCCATTTTAAAAAGACGGAATTTTAGTTTAAGTTTAGATATTTTATATGTTGAAATTGGCCAATGAGAAAATCTCTCGTCGGTTTTGGAGGCCTCCCTAGTATTAAAGACGGAAATTTAGTTTATGTTTATATATTTTGCTTGTTAAATATGGCCAACGATAAAATCTTTCCGTCGGTTTTGGAGGCCTTTCCATTTTAAAAGACGGAAATTTAATTTAAGTTTATATATTTTAGTTGTTAGAATTGGCCAATGAGAAAATCACTCCGTCGGTTTTGGAGGCCTCCCTAGTATTAAAGACGGAAATTTAGTTTATGTTTATATATTTTGCTTGTTAAATATGGCCAAGGATAAAATCTTTCTGTCAGTTTTGGAGGCCTTTCCATTTTAAAAGACGGAAATTTAATTTAAGTTTATATATTTTAGTTGTTAGAATTGGCCAATGAGAAAATCTCTCCGTTGGTTTTGGAGGCCTCCCTATTTTAAAAGACGAAAATTTTAGTTTAAGTTTATATATTTTATTTGTTAAATTGGCCGATCAAGAAATTACCGTCGATTTCCAAGGCCTCCCATGTTAATAAGACGGATTTTTATTTTTAAGTTTTTATTTGAGTTATTCACTTTTATTTATATTTATTTGGTACTAACTCTTTTACTAAGTGTCTTTACAGGTACCCGGAGGTGCTTCTCCTTGAAATTATTTGAATGTATTTCGAATCATACTTTTTATTCATTATTTTGTATATATTGACGTTAGGCAAACTTTAGGCCGTTTCTTATATTTTTTATTTTATTATTTGTGCATATTGAATGTTTATTATACTTGTACATTATTTTATATTCCTCCTCAATTTTTGAAAAAAAGTGAATTCAATCGGGACCCACATTTGTGGATTCCGAAGGATGCCTAACCCCTTCCCTTCGGAATAATTTGAACCCCTTACCTAGAATCAAATTGGTTTCGTAGATCACATAATGGTTTTCCTAGTTTTTTCGTAAAATTAGGTGGCGACTCTTTTTAAAACTCGTTTATTTTTAAAACTCTTTTAAAATTGAATCAATTCATTATTTTCGAGTTGCCGCGACGTTTTGCCCTATTTGAATAGAGTGGGGATGCAAACAATGGAGAAGGAAACATTCCTTAAGGTTTTCTTGATCTCCTTTTTGCTTATATTGTTCGGTAAGCAATTATTTTTATCTAATGCATCTTATACTCTAGACTAGATATATATGATAATTCATTCGTTTGTTCACTTTTTCAAATGTAAATGTTGTTTAGGAAACTTTTTGTATACGTAACCGACTTGTTCAACAATGTCGTTGATGTTGGTAGGGCAAGAAAATTATGATAATTCTTGTGTTCGTTTATTTTTTCAAATGTTGATGTTGTTTATGAAAAATCTTGTGTACGTCACAGACTTGTTTAACAATATCATTGATGTTGATCGGACAAGAAAATTATGATAATTCATTCGTTTATTCACTTATTCAAATTTTGATGTTTATGAAAAATCTTATATACGTCACTGACTTGTTTAACAATGTCGTCAATGTTGGTAGGACAAGGAAGTCATGCGCAAGGAAGATGTACTAGCGATGCTGATTGTGCTAAGGTTATGAGATGCATAGATGCACATCCCATATGTGACACAAACCATCAATGTGTCTGTCCACAAGCTCCACCAGCTAATTATGGAACAAGAAACATTTACAAGACTCACCAAAACTGATTTTATTATATTTTTCAATTTCATAAGATTCAATAAAGATCTCTTGTTTTCAGATTAATCATGTTGGAAATGGGTGTTATTTGTGCGATAATATTTTACCTTCAAGTAATTTCTTCGAGCCAATTATGTTTTAAGAGTTTTAAAGAATCTCAATGTTGAAGAACCCTTAAAAATAGATCGAAATGCATATAGGTTTTTCAATAGTCAATAAGTCGTAAAATGTCAAACATGTTTTAATTGAAGTCGATGTGTATAATCAAAGTAGATGACATAATTTTGCTAAATTCATATGCATTTGATGTACATTGTACAAAATTGAAGCATACAAATAATTCACAACAACCAAGTAATGTACATTAACTTTCTCCTGTACATGCCATGAATAGAATAGTCATGTAATGTACATATATTTAAAAACTCAAAATTTATGTAATTTTGCAAATCAATCTTTAATTAATTTCATTGATAAAAAAGAAGAGAAAACGAAAAGTTTTGATAACTTGCGAGACTTTTTTTACTTATGTACCTATAGACTTTTTTTTTATATAAAATTTATTCATCTAATAAAAACTTATAGCTCTTGAGTCATTTTCTCAGTAATCTAAAAAAAAAAATTATGGTTACCATAATAAAAAAGATATAAAAATAATTTGACAAATAATTAAAAAATAATAATAATTGTAGGACGGAAAAAAGAAGAAGAAGATGAACAACAACACATTTCTTAAAAATTGGAAACTGAACCACATTGACATCAACCAAACCAATGAATCAATATGTATTATATTTGGTTTCACTTTAATTTTAATAATTGATAAATATATTAACTTGAATTGATGATGAATAATTGAATATGTATTTATATTTGGTTTGACATAGATTTTAATAATAGAAAAAATGATTAAACAGATTTGATATTGACTATAACAAAAAATCAATTCAAATCAAACTAAAATAGCTTATGTACTTAGTAATTGAACCTATTATTTCTTAAATCCAGTCAATTGATTCGAGACTCAATTGAGCTGAGTTGAGTTAACATTTAATTAAAATCGAAAATCAAGTCAAGTTGATTTGTTTTTTGCCTTTGAATAATATATATATGTTTCTAAGTATTCTGAATTCATAATATACAGTACTAATGGGGAGATTTACGAGGATGTCCACCATATTAGAGTGAGATGAGTAGGAATGGCGATGGGATGAGATGTATGTAGGGCGGGGTGAGTTTAAGGCTATGCGGGCGGAGTCGATTTAAGGTTGTGCAGGGCTGGTGGGATTTGGGTCGGGTTGAAGTAAATCTTTTAAAATTAATGCGGAGCGGGGTGGGTTGCGGGTATATCTGATTTTATGTGGGTTCAAAATTAATTTAAACTTTTTACATGTTAGAAAAAGTGATAGAACATTACCTACTAAGATAATTTCTTTAAGGCTAATAGAATATTCAAGATAGTAATGAAAATGGTTCAGTAAAAAATAATATACTTTCTTAAATGTTGAACTCAAAAAAATAAACTTTAAGTTACTATCCTATTAAATTAATGTAATTTAATGTAAAAATGAATTTCTTTTAATGATTTTATTTTTAGTATCAAACTTAATTAGAAAAAAAATAACTAAAAAGAATTCTACCTCGCACCGCCCCATAGTCATATCTAGAGATGAGGGAAATAGAGGTCTGCTTTAATAATTTGGTAAATATGAAAATATACTTATATACTCCTTTTGTCAAACAATAGTTGTTCACTATTGACTTGACACACCCCTTAAAAACTATAAATAGAAGGGTGATTTTACTATATCACCCTTTAAATGTAATAAATACAAATATACAATGTCTTGAAAAATATAATTAAAATGACTATACTTTGTCCGTGGATTTCATAAAGAGGACAATATTATTGGACATATATTTTTAATATAATGAATAAATATTATTAGACGGAGCGAATATTTGATGATATTACGTCTTATATGGTTATTTGGTGTAAAACTCTCCCTTTTTTTAATGAGTTTATTTGCAACGGAATTGATTTTAGATTACCTGTCAAACATCAAAAGGAAATTAAATGACTCATTTTCCTAATTAATCCTGTAAAAAAAGATTGTGTTACCTTCTTTGTTGTTTTTTTTGGTAAACAAAGATTGTGTTACCTTAATATTTATATTTTAATACAATTTCTTTAGTTAGCTACACTAATTATGGAAAATACATAAAATTATTTGAACCTGTCAGATATGAATTTAATATTTTACCATTTTTTCATCAACCAAATGTCTTTGTGTGCCTATAAATACATTGCTAAGAGTGAAAAATAAAATCAATAATAACAATTACATATAGTTAATTATTCCTTGTGCTACCACAAAACTTGAAAGAGAAAATGGAGAAGGCAACATTCCTTAAGATTTTTTTGGTCTCTTTTTTGCTTATTTTGTTGGGTAAGCAAATTTTTTTAATCTAGCAACTTCTACTCTAGACAAGTTTATAACAATTTATGTGTCCTTTTTATATTATGAAAATGAAATTAAGTTATATGACTTTCTTTATATGTTATCGCATATGAAATGTTGATTATTTCTTATGAAATTTTTTTTGTACGTTTACTGACTTGTTGAACGATATCAATGTTGATAGGACAAGGAAGCGATGCGTTTAGATGCCTTAAGGATGTTGATTGTTCACATATGAAATGCATAGATAAACATCCGATATGTGACTTGAAATATCATATATGCACCTGTGAAGCTCCACCAGCTAGTTATGGAAGAAAAATCATTAACAAGATTCACCAAAACTGATTTATTATGTTTGTTGTAATTCATATGCAAAAATGAACCGTGATTTATGTATTTCATTTTCATATTTATAGATGGTTCAATAATCAATAAAGATCCATTTTTTGCATATTGATCGTGTTGGGAAATGGTTTGGTTTTATTTGCTCCTTTTGATTTGATGTCATATACTTGTATATACGCAATGTATTTTATTGCTGATAAGTTTCTTCGAACCACTACTGTTTAAGGATTTTAAAGAATGTCATATAATTTGAACAACTCCTAAATGGACTTAAGAGAGATTATATATATTTAGTTTACTCCTTTTGACTTCGTGTCATATATATGCAATGTAAATTTTTTCTTTTTTACGCCAAATATCACTTCATGGTATCACCAATTATCTCTATCACTCTATTTTTGAATTATAATTTTTTTTCTTGCCGATTTATCGATTGCAAATTATTTGAAGAGGTAGTTCTTCTTTATCTTATTCATCCATTTTTTTCTTTCCACCACATAAGGTATAATTTTTTATTTATTTTTTTAGGTTTTTCATCTATAAATTTAGTCGAGGAAGGATGCATATTCAACTTCAAAATCGATTGTGAAAAAAATGTCCAGAAAAAAAAAGGGGGGGGGGGGAGGTCGATTTGTCGGTGTCTCCGTTAAGGACTTTGAGTCGAGATTCATGGGTGACGTCTTTGTTAAAAGTGAAAAAAAAAACTACGGGAATTGATACAGGCAAAAGAGAAAGTGTAGCAGAATTTCTTGATCATTTTGTTTGTTTTTAGCAGATCAACTGTTGATATCTTCTGATTTCTGTTGTTTATCTTTTTTTGATACATATAGTTTCAATTTTTTTAATGTATCTAGTTGTATTTGTTTTTTAAATTAATGTATATTAGCTTTGTTTCAACATTATGATACATTAAAATTTTATCAAAAGTTGTTGGTGATTTCGGTAAGGATTTTGGGTCGAGATTCATGGGTGACACCATTGTTGAGAGTGAAAAAATCTACAATAGTTTATATAGAGCAAAGGACAAAGTGTGGATGGATTTCTTCGCCATTATCAATTTTCTTTTAGCAGATCAAATTGTTGATTATTTTTTTTGCTGCGTTCAACAAATCTTTCAATGTATCTAGTTGATTTTGATTCTTAAATTAATGTATAATTCATTCATTTCACCTTTATGATACATTATATTTTTATCATGTACAATATATCGGTTTCAAATATTAGTTTTGATACATAACAATATATTATGTTCATAGTTATGTATTGGATACACAACTTTTACAAATTTTGTTATCTTTTACTACTAGATACATACAACTAGCCTTATTCAACTAGAAGGCTATGTATTTGTAAACGCTATCAAATATTATTGTTTATACATAAACACTAATGTTTTATAACAAAATCAGTTTGTATCATATTCATAACTAATATATGACACATAGCTTTGTTGTGTATATAACATAATGTATCACATGTTGTTCAATATCTGCAACACTGTTTTATAACCAAATTAGTGTATATTATATTCATAGTTTATATGATACATAACTATATGTAATTGATGAATTTTTGTTGAATCTGTTACGATTTGAAAAAGATTTGAGAGAAGAAAATTTAAATTGTTTGAAGCTGTTATAATTTGGGAAAGATACACATCAGTTTGATTTGCATGATTTGGGAAACTGATATTTCATTTTATATCTAATATTTTTTCAATATCAAAAAACTAATTGTAAAATGTATCAAATGTGACGTATCTAGATGTCACCAATTTTAAGGAATTTTATAAATTGAAAAAAATATAGATATCAAATGTAATTTGTTCTTTATCCTGTGAGATTCCTAAAAGTTATACTTTATTTTTTATGAATTTATTCAAATCCATTATGTTTATGATTTTTAGAGAATCTCAAATAATTTGAAGAACTCCTAAATGGACCTGAGGGAAGTTTTGATTTTATTTTAGTAAAATTGAAAACTAGATTAACTTGAATTGATGAATACATTTTTATATTTTGTTTGACTTTTTTTTTAGAAGTTTTCTCAAGGAGATTCAATAAATAAGGCAAAGGACCATGAAGGGGTGAAATTTAACCTCCGTAATACAAAACTATAAGTGAGGGAACATTCTCACTCTCTAACTTATCAAAAATTGGTTTGACTTTGATATTTATTATTGTAAAAATAAATCCAAACCACATTATGAAAATCATTGTTCTTTAATAAAAAATGAATATACTTTGTCCGTGAATTTTATAAAGAGGACAATATTGTTGGACATATATATTTTTAATATAGTGGACAAATATTATTAGACGGAGCACGTATTTGATAATTTTATGTCTTATATGGTTATTTGGTATGAACTCTCCCCCCTTTATTTTAATGAGTTTATTTGCAACGGACTTGATTTTAGATTACTTGTCAAACATCAAGGGTGTGTTTGGTATGGAGGAAAATATTTTCCCTGGAAAATAAGTAGATTTTGGATTTATTTTCTCATGTTTGGTTGGTGAATAGAAAATATTTTCCGGAAATGATTTTGTGTTTGATTTATGAATGAAAAATGTTTTTGAGAGACATCTTTTATTTTTACTAGAGTATAAAATAATTTATGAAATTGAAAATATTTTTTAAAAACAAATATTTTTTTGGGGTGGTGGTGTGGTGGGGTGGGTTGGTGTGGGGTGTAGTGGATGGGGGAGGGGGGAGGGGGAGAAAGGAGGAGTGAGGGGGAGGAGTGAAAAAATAAAAAATTGAAGTTGATAGTATTTTTAAAAAACAAATTTAATTTTTTGGGGGGTTGGGGGCGGGTATGGGTCTGGCCGGGGGGAGGGGGGGAGGAGTTTAAAAATAAAAATTTAAAGTTGAAAATATTTTTATAAAGCAAAATTATTTTTTAGGGGATGGGGTGGGGTTGGGGGGGAGCTAGCCATTGGTGGGTGGGGGGAGTCAGTGATCGGATGAAAAAATAAAATTTTAAAATTAAAAATATTTTTTTTTAAATTGATGTTTTTCCCCAAAAAAAAATGTAATTTGAAATTGGAGGAGAGTTTTGAAAAATGTTTTCCTTAATTTTTGAAGGGAAGTCATTTCCTTAATTTTGAGGAAAATGAGTTGATTTGGAAAATATTTTCCAAGATTTTGTCCCAACCAAACATGACAAAAATGGAAAAAACCAAACACACTCCAAAAGGAAATTAAATGACTCACTTTCCTAATTAATCCTGTAAAAAGAGATTGTGTTACCTTCTTTTTTTTTGGTAAACAAAGATTGTGTTACCTTAATATTTTAATACAATTTCTTTAATTAGTTACACTAATTATGGAAAATACATAAAATTATTTGAACCTGTCAGATTCTAATTTAATATTTACTAGTTTTTCATCAACCAAATGACTTTGTTTCCCTATAAATACATTGCTAAGAGTGACAAATAAAATCAATAATAACAATTACATATAGTTAATTACTCCTTGTGCTACCACAAAACTTGAAAGAGAAAATGGAGAAGGCAACATTCCTTAAGGTTTTCTTGATCTCCTTTTTGCTTATGTTGTTTGGTAAGCAATTTTTTTATGTAAAGCATATTATACTCTAGACTAGATATATATGATAATTCATTCGTTTGTTCACTTTTTCAAATGTAAATGTTGTTTAGGAAAAATCTTGTATACGTAACTGACTTGTTCAAGCGTCGATGTTGGTAGTGCAAGAAAATTATGATAATTCTTGTGTTTGTTTACTTTTTCAAATGTTGATGTTGTTTATGAAAAATCTTGTGTACGTCACAGGCTTGTTCAACAATATCATTGATGTTGATAGGACAAGAAAATTACGATAATTCATTCGTTTGTTCACTTATTCAAATTTTGATGTTTATGAAAAATCTTGTATACGTCACTGACTTGTTTAACAATGTCGTCAATGATGGTAGGACAAGGAAGTCATGCGCAAGGAGGATGTACTAGCGATGCTGATTGCGCTAAGGTTATGAGATGCATAGATGCACATCCCATATGTGACACAAACCATCAATGTGTCTGTCCACAAGCTCCACCAGCTAACTATGGAACAAGAAACATTTACAAGACTCACCAAAACTGATTTTATTATGTTTTTCAATTTCATAAGATTCAATAAAGATCTCTTGTTTTCAGATTAATCATGTTGGAAAAGGGTGTTATTTGTGCGATAATATTTTACCTTCAAGTAATTTCTTCGAGCCAATTATGTTTTAAGAGTTTTAAAGAATCTCAATGTTGAAGAACCCTTAAAAATAGATCGAAATGCATATAGGTTTTTCAATAGTCAATAAGTCGTAAATGTCAAACATGTTTTAATTGAAGTCGATGTGTATAATCAAAGTAGATGACATAATTTTGCTAAATTCATATACATTTGATGTACATTGTACAAAATTGAAGCATACAAATAATTCACAACAACCAAGTAATGTACATTAACTTTCTCCTGTACATGCCATGAATAGAATAGTCATGTAATGTACATATATTTAAAAACTCAAAATTTATGTAATTTTGCAAATCAATCTTTAATTAATTTCATTGATAAAAAAGAAGAGAAAACGAAACAATTGGTTAATAGTTTTGATAACTTGCGAGACTTTTTTTTACTTATGTACCTATAGACTTTTTTTCATATAAAATTTATTCATCTAATAAAAACTTATAGCTCTTGAGACATTTTCTCAGTAATCTAAAAAAAATAAAATTATAGTTACCATAATAAAAAAGATATAAAAAATAAGTTGACAAATAATTAAAAAATAGTAATAATTGTAGGACGGAAAAAAAGAAGAAGAAGATGAACAACATAACATTTCTTAAAAATTGGAAACTGAACCACATTGACATCAACCAAACCAATGAATCAATATGTATTATATTTGGTTTCACTTTAGTTTTAATAATTGATAAATATATTAACTTGAATTGATGATGAATAATTGAATATGTATTTATATTTAGTTTGACTTAGATTTTAATAATAGAAAAAATGATTAAACAGATTTGATATTGACTATAACCAAAATCAATTCAAATCAAACCAAAATAGCTTCTGTACTTAGTAATTTAAAAAGAACTCTACCTCGCACAGCCCCATTGTCATCTCTAGAGATGAGTGAAATAGAGGCCATCTTTAATAATTTGGTAAATATTAAAATATACTTATATACTCCTTTTGTCCAACAATAGTTGTTCAGTATTGACTTGACACACTCCTTAAGAAACTATAAATAGAAGGGTGATTTTACTATATCACCTTTCGAATATAATAAATACAAATAGGCAATGTCTTGAAAAATATAATAAAATGACTATACTTTGTTCGTGGATTTCATAAAGATTGTTGGACATATATTTTTAATGTAATGGATAAATATTATTAGACGGAGCGCGTATTTGATAATATTATGTCTTATATGGTTATTTGGTGTGAAACTCTCCCCCTTTTTTCATGAGTTTATTTGCAACGGACTTGATTTTATTAGATTACTTGTCAAACATCAAAAGGAAATTAAATGACTCACTTTCCTAATTAATCCTGTAAAAAGAGATTGTGTTACCATCCTTTTTTTTTTTGGTAAACAGAGATTATGTTACCTTAATATTTATATTTTAATACAATTTCTTTAATTAGCTACACTAATTATGGAAAATACATAAAATTATTTGAATATGTCAGATTCGAATTTACTATTTTACTATTCTTTCATCAATCAAATGTCTTCGTTTGCCTATAAATACATTTCTAAGAGTAAAAAATAAAATCAATAATAACAATTACATATAGTTAATTACTCCTAGTGCTACCACAAAACTTGAAAGTGAAAATGGAGAAGGCAACATTCCTTAAGATTTTTTTGGTCTCTTTTTTGCTTATTTTGTTGGGTAAGCAAATTTTTTTAATGTAGCAACTTCTACTCTAGACAAGTTTATAACAATTTATGTGTCCTTTTTATATTATGAAAATGAAATTAAGTTATATGACTTTCTTTATATGTTATCGCATATGAAATGTTGATTATTTCTTATGAATTTTTTTTTGTACGTTTACTGACTTGTTGAACGATATCAATGTTGATAGGACAAGGAAGCAATGCATTTGGATGCCTTAAGGATGCTGATTGTTCACATATGAAATGCATAGATAAACATCCGATATGTGACTTGAAATATCATATATGCACCTGTGAAGCTCCACCAACTAGTTATGGAAGAAAAATCATTAACAAGATTCACCAAAACTGATTTATTATGTTTGTTGTAATTCATATGCAAAAATGAACCGTGATTTATGTATTTCATTTTCATATTTATAGATGGTTCAATAATCAATAAAGATCCATTTTTTGCATATTGATCGTGTTGGGAAATGGTTTGGTTTTATTTGCTCCTTTTGATTTGATGTCATATACTTGTATATACGCAATGTATTTTATTGATGATAAGTTTCTTCGAACCATGCACTAAAGTCTAAGGATTTTAAAGAATCTCATATAATTTGAACAACTCCTAAATGGACTTAAGAGAGACTAATTATATTTGGTTTACTCCTTTTGACTTGATGTCATATATATGCAATGTAAATTTTTTCTTTTTTACGCCAAAAATCACTCTATGGTATCATCAATTATCTCCATCACTCTATTTTTGAATTATAATTTTCTTTCTTGCCGATTTATCGATTGCAAGTTATTGAAGAGGTAGTTCTTCTTTATCTTCTTCATCCATTTTTTTCTTTCCACTACATAAGGTATCAATTTTTATTATTTTTTTTTAGGTTTTTCATCTATAAGGGTGTGTTTGGTATGGAGGAAAATGTTTTCCTGGAAAACAAGTAGATTTTGGACTTATTTTTTCATGTTTGGTTGGCGAGTAGAAAATATTTTTCGAAAATGATTTTTAGTGTTTGATTTATGAATGAAAAATATTTTTGAGAGGCATCTTTTATTTTTACTATAGTAAAAAATAATTTATGAAATTGAAAATATTTTTTAAAAACAATTTTTTTTCGGGATGGGGTGGGGGGGTGGGGGGGGTTAGTGGTGGGTGGGGGCAGGGGGAGGGTGAAGGAGTGAAAAAATAAAAAATGAAGTTGATAGTATATTTAAAAAATCAATTAATTTTTTTTTGGGGGGTTGGGGTGGATAGGGGGGCTGGCCGGGGCCCGTTGGGGGGGGGGTTCGGAGTTTTAAAAATAAATTTGAAGTTGAAATATTTTTAAAAAGCAAAATTATTTTTTTGGAGAGGGGTTGGGGTTGGGTGGGGGGGCTGGCCGGTGGGGGGGGTCAGGGATCGGGTAAAAAAATAAAATTTTGAAATTGAATATATTTTTTTAAAATTGATGTTTTTCCCCAAAAAAAAATTTCCTTAATTTTGAGGAAAATGAGTTGATTTGAAAAACATTTTCCAAAACTTTTGTCCCAACCAAACATGGGAAAATTGGAAAACATTTTCCAGAAAATATTTTCCTTCATACCAAACACACTCTAAATTTAGTCGAAGAAGGATGCATCTTCAACTTCAAAATCTATTGTGGAAAAAATGTCCAAAGGGGGACAATGTCGAGTTGTCGGTGTTTCCGTTAAGAGCTTTGAGTCTAGATTCATGGGTTACGTCATTGTTGAAAGTGAAAAAAAAACTACGGGAATTGATACAAAGCAAAAGAGAAATTGTAGAAGAGTTTCTTTATCATTTTTTTGTTTTTAGCAGATCAATTGTTGATTTTTCTTCTGATTTTTTGTTGCTTATCTTTTTTTTGATATATACAGTTTTAGTTTTTTTAATGTATCTAGTTGTATTTGTTTTTTAAATCAATGTATATTAGCTTTGTTTCAACATTATGATACATTAAAATTTTATCAAGAGTTGGTGGTGGTTTCCGTAAGGATTTTGGGTCGAGTAACATGGGTGACACCATTGTTGAGAGTGAAAAAATCTACAATAGTTGATGTAGAGCAAAGGACAAAGTGAGGATGGATTTCTTCGCCATTATCAATTTTCTTTTAGTAGATCAAATTGTTGATATCTTTTGCTGCTTTCAACAAATCTTTCAATGTATCTAGTTGATTTTGATTCTTAAATTAATGTCTAATTCATTCGTTTCACCTTTATGATACATTACAATTTTGTCATATACAATATCTCATTTTGAAATATTAGTTTTGATACATAACAATATATTATGTTCATAGTTATGTATTGGATACACAACTTTTACAAATTTTGTTATCTTTACTACTAGATACATACAACTAGCCTTATTTAACTAGAAGGCTATGTATTTGTAAATGCTATCAAATATTATTGTTTATACATAAACACTAATGTTTTATAACAAAATCAGTTTGTATCATATTCATAACTAATATATGACACATAGCTTTGTTGTGTATATAACATAATGTATCACATGTTGTTCAATATCTGCAACACTGTTTTATAATCAAATTAGTGTATATCATGTTCATATTATATGATACATAACTATATATAATTGACGACTTTTTGTTGAATATGTTACGATTTGGGAAAGATTTGAATGAAGAAAATTTAAATTGTTTGAAGTTATTATAATTTGGGAAAGATTCACATCACTTTGATTTGCATGATTTGGGAAACCGACATTTCATTTTATATCTAATTTCTTTTTTAATCTCAAAAAACTAATTGTAAAATGTATCAAATGTGACGTATCCAGATGTCAGCAATTTTAAGGAATTTTATGAATCGAAAAAAATATAGATATCGAATGTAATTTGTTCTTTACCCTATGAGATTCCTAAAATTTATACTTTATTTTTTATGAATTTATTCAAACCCATTATGTTTATGGGTTTTAGAGAATCTCAAATAATTTGAAGAACTCCTAAATGGACCTGAGGGAAGTTTTGATTTGATTTTAGTAAAATTAAAAACTAGATTAACTTGAATTGATGAATACATTTTTATATTTGGTTTGACTTCTTTTTTTCCAGAAGTTTCCCTAAGGAGATTCAATAAATAAGTCAATGGACAATGAAGGGGTGAAATTTGACCTCCACATTACAAAACTGTAAGTGAGGGATGTTGAAGAAGAAGGAAACTGACGATTGCAACATGTCAAAGAAACAGGTCCAACGCAGTTGACTGACTTGTCTACAGCAAGTGTTGATGAAGAAGGAAGCTGAGGATTGGAACATGTCGAAAGGAACAGTTTTGCCAATGCTTACTCCTAGCTTGCTTTGAATATCCAGCAAAAAAACATTAAATACCCAGCAAAAACTTATTTTGCCAATTATTCGGTATATATTGATGTTGTTGTTGCCGAAATCCAAAAAAAAACTTTAAATACCCAGCAAAAACTTATTTTGTCAATGCTTCGGTATATTGATGTTTTTATTTCCTCTTTCCCTGCCTTTTTGGACAGATAATACCATGTTTTGGTTTTGTTATGACACTTTTTTTTTCTCTTCTCTTATATCAAAGCCTGTGAGAGCATTAAATTGATTAAGAGTGGATATTGTGCCTTACCTAAACCTCTAGCAAATTAATTGCTTTTGTTGCTTGAATATATGTTATTCTTTCTTTTTTTTTCTTTTTTTTTTCACATCTCCTTGGCGGTTGAGCAGCCCACAATTAGTTGCGTGCTTTCTTCGGTCAAGGTGCTTGAGATCCAACTTCTTAGTAACACATCTCTCTCCTTCCAATCATCAATGATGCCACTATCTTTTGCATCCTTCTTAGCCGCTACAACTTCCCTAGCAGTTTGTCCAGTGGAACAACTACTTTTACTTGGTTCATTCTTTGTGATATGAATCAATTGAGATATGTATGTCCTTTTTATGAGGTAATTTGCTGGCTTAAGTTTAATGGAGCAAGCGACAATTATTTGGTAAAGTAAGGAAGTTGACATGGATTTTGATAGAATGAATCATTGCAACGTGTGGATTTTTTTTTATTTTTTTGTTTTACGATCAACAATCAGAGAGCGGAAGAGCTTTAAGCTCTGATACCAAGAAGAAATCCATGTAGATATCTCACGTAGAGAAATCAAGGATTTATTGATATATTGACGATATTGATAGGTTGATCAATATTGTTGTATTGATCATATTGTTAATGAATTGATATGTGATCAATTAGATGAATTGATGAATAATAATGTTAAGTACATACTCCTTATATAGGAGAGAATTGTAGTGTCCTAAGTTAACTATACTTAGAGTCCTACTACAATACATATTATTACTATAATAATAATAATGATTAAATCCTAATTGTGCTATAATTCTAATAGTAAACTAATCCTAATGATAATATAATTATAGACGAAATATAACCTAATTAACATAGGTAATCTAATCCTAATGTGACTCTAATTCTTCAGCAGTGTTGTAACTCGCCAGTCAGCTTCGTTGGACCTGTTCGTTGGACCTGTTCCTTTCGACATGTTCCAATCCTCAGCTTCCTTCTTCATCAACACTTGCTGTAGACAAGTCAGTCAGCTGTGTTGGACCTGTTCCTTTGACATGTTCCAATCGTCAGTTTCCTTCTTCTTCAACAAGGGAACATTTTTACACTCTAACTTATCAAAAATTGGTTTGACTTGATTTTAATAAACGAAAAATTGATTAAACTGATTTGATATTGATTATTATAAAAAATCAATCCAAACCTAATTATGAAAATCATTGTACTTTAAGTTGAATTTCTAATATACTGAATAATTGAAACTATTGAATGAATATTATTTATTAAACCGAGCCTATTGAGCCGAGACTAGATTGAGATGGGTTGAGCCAAGATTTAACTAATAAAACCAAATCGAGTCAAGCGAGTTTTTTTTTTTTTTTGAAACGAGCCGAGTCGTCTCTTTACCCATCTCTAGCTGCTATGCTAATTAATTCCATACATTAACGAAAAGGTATGGAGAAAGAGGATCTCCTTGCCCTGATTTTAAATGACCAATCAAAAGGAAATTAAGTTATTCACTTTCCTTAGCAGTCCTGCAAGATAAGATTTTGTTACCTTACTCAATCTTTAATATAATTTCCTTAATTAGTTGGAAGACACAAATAGTATTTGTTTCAGTCAAATTTAAATTTATCTTATTTAATATTTTATTATTTCTCCCTCAATCATATGTCTTTGTTTACCTATAAATACATTGCTAAGAGTGAAAATTAAAATCAATAATACCAATCACATATATAGTTAATTAATCTTGTGTCACCACAAAACACAGAAGAGAAGATGGAGAAGGCAACGATCCTTAAGGTTTTCTTGATTTTCTTTTTGCTTATGTTGTTTGGTAAGCTATTTTCTTATCTATTGCAACTTATACTCTAGACTAGACAATATCAACATTCGTTTGTTCACTTTTTCAAATGTTGATATTGTTTATGAAAAATCTTGTGTACATCACTGACTTGTTCAACAATTTTGTCCATGTTGGTAGGACAAGGAAGCCATGTGCAAGGAGGATGTACTAACGATGCCGATTGTGCTAAGTTTATGAAATGCCTAGAAGCAGAGCCCATATGTGACTTGACAAGTCATCAATGTGTCTGTCCAGGAGATCCACCAACTAATTATGGAACAAGAAACATTTACAAGACTCACCAAAACTGACTTTCTTACGTTTTTTAAAATCATAAGATTCAATAAAGATCTCTTGTTTTCATATTAATCATTTTGGAAAAGGATGTTATTTGCGCGATATATTTTATCTTAGAGTTATTTCGTCGAGCCAATTATGTTTTATGAGTTTTAAAGAATCAAGAATGTTGAAGAACCCCTAAAAATGGTCTTAGGAGACATATTATTTAGTATTAAATAATAGATCAGAATGCATATATATTTTTCAATATCAATAAGTCGTAAAATATCAAACATGTTTTAATTGAAGTAGATGTGTATAATCTAAGTAGATGACAAAATTTTGCTAACTTCATACACATTGATGTACATTGTACAACATTAAAGCATACAAATAGTTTGCAAGAACCAAGTAGCTCTTAAGTAAATGCCTATTTTACAGTGTTAATTTCCAATATTGTGAGATAAACCTGTTGAGTGGCCAAAAAAAATACTTAACACAAAATGGAACCTGGGACGCGCCTTGCTAGCGAAGACGCGGAAAGTCAAGTATCAGACCAGTGCACCACATCAAGTCATCAACTTCTGTGATTAAGTGTGCACAAGTAAATATATTATCTTCATTTAGGTATATACATTTATAATATATACGTAAATTTTTCTGAAGCATCAAAGGTGGGTCCGCCTCTTGTAATAGTCCCTCATGTTTGTAATATTAGTTCACTTTTGGTCCTCCTGCAAACTTTTGCCTATTTTTCAACATGGATTTCGACCACAATTTATGTATAAAATGTTCAATCGTCTTTTCATATATTTTGTAAAAACAATAACTCCATGTGAGAGAAGGTGAAAGATGAACACCTTATTTTGTTTAGTAGAAATATTATTGCAACTAAAATCGAGAGGTCATCACGTCGTTTGCACGTGTAATAGTATACTTTTTTCTTTTCTTACAACGTCATATGTCAAAGTGTTCTTAGTTTATTTGCAATAGTATTTCTATCGAACGGAACAATGCGCTCTTCTTCACACCTTCTGTCACATAAATCAGTTTGTATCATATTCATAACTAATATATGACACATAGCTTTGTTGTGTATATAACATAATGTATCACATGTTGTTCAATATCTGCAACACTGTTTTATAACCAAATTAGTGTATATCATGTTCATAGTTTTTTTTATATGATACATAACTATATATAATTGACGACTTTTTGTTGAATCTGTTACGATTTGGGAAAGATTTGAATGAAGAAAATTTAAATTGTTTGAAGTTGTTATAATTTGGGAAAGATTCACATCACTTTGATTTGCATGATTTGGGAAACTGACATTTCATTTTATATCTAATTTCTTTTTTAATCTCAAAAAACTAATTGTAAAATGTATCAAATGTGACGTATCCAGATGTCAGCAATTTTAAGGAATTTTATGAATCGAAAAAATATGGATATCGAATGTAATTTGTTCTTTACCCTATGAGATTCCTAAAATTTATACTTTATTTTTTATGAATTTATTCAAACCCATTATGTTTATGGGTTTTAGAGAATCTCAAATAATTTGAAGAACTCCTAAATGGACCTGAGGGAAGTTTTGATTTGATTTTAGTAAAATTAAAAACTAGATTAACTTGAATTGATGAATACATTTTTATATTTGGTTTGACTTTTTTTTTCCAGAAGTTTCCCTAAGGAGATTCAATAAATAAGTCAATGGACAATGAAGGGTGAAATTTGACCTCCGCATTACAAAACTGTAAGTGAGGGAACATTTTTACACTCTAAATTATCAAAAATTGGTTTGACTTGATTTTAATAAACGAAAAATTGATTAAACTGATTTGATATTGATTACTATAAAAAATCAATCCAAACCTAATTATGAAAATCATTGTACTTTAAGTTGAATTTCTAATATACTGAATAATTGAAACTATTGAATGAATATTATTTATTAAACCGAGCCTATTGAGCCGAGACTAGATTGAAACGGGTTGAGCCAAGATTTAACTAATAAAACCAAATCGAGTCAAGCGAGTTTTTTTGTTTGAAACGAGCCAAGTCGTCTCTTTACCCATCTCTAGCTGCTATGCTAATTAATTCCATACATTAACGAAAAGGTAGGGAGAAAGAGGATCTCCTTGCCCTGATTTTAAATGACCAATCAAAAGGAAATTAAGTTATTCACTTTCCTTAGCAGTCCTGCAAGATAAGATTTTGTTACCTTACTCAATCTTTAATATAATTTCCTTAATTAGTTGGAAGACACAAATAGTATTTGTTTCTGTCAAATTTAAATTTATCTTATTTAATATTTTATTATTTCTCCCTCAATCATATGTCTTTGTTTACCTATAAATACATTGCTAAGAGTGAAAATTAAAATCAATAATACCAATCACATATATAGTTAATTACTCTTGTGTCACCACAAAACACAGAAGAGAAGATGGAGAAGGCAACGATCCTTAAGGTTTTCTTGATTTTCTTTTTGCTTATGTTGTTTGGTAAGCTATTTTCTTATCTATTGCAACTTATACTCTAGACTAGATATAGATACATATGATAATTCATTCGTTTGTTCACTTTTTCAAATGTTGATGTTGTTTATGAAAAATCTTGTGTACATCACTGACTTGTTCAACAAGGTCATCGATTTTGGTAGGCTTGAACAAGAAAATTATGGTAGATCTTTCGTTTGTTCACCTTTTCAAATGTTAATGTTCTTTATGAAAAATCTTGTGTACGTCACTAACTTGTTCAACAATGTTGTCCATGTTTGGTAGGACAAGGAAATTATGATAATTCATTTGTTTGTTCACTTTTTCAAATGTTGATGTTGCTTATGAAAAATCTGGCGTACGTCACTGACTTGTTCAACAATGTTATCCATGTTGGTAGGACAAGGAAGCCATGTGCAAGGAGAATGTACTAACGATGCCGATTGTGCTAAGGTTATGAAATGCATAGAAGCACAACCCATATGTGACTTGACAAGCCATCAATGTGTGTGTCCACGAGCTCCACCGGCTAATTATGGAACAAGAAACATTTACAAGACTCATCAAAACTGATTTTATTATGTTTTTCAATTTCATAAGATTCAATAAAGATCTCTTGTTTTCATATTAATCATGTTGGAAAAGGGTGTTATTTGCGCGATATGTTGTGTCTTAAAAGTAATTTCTTTGAACCATTTATGTTATAAGAGTTTTAATGAATCAAGAAGAACCCCTAAAAATGGTCTTAGGAGACAGATTATTTAGTGTTAAATAATCGATCAAAATGCATATAGGTTTTTCAATATTCTATAAGTCGTAAATGTCAAACATGTTTTAATTGAAATCGATGTGTGTAATCAAAGTAGATGACATAATTTTGCTAAATTCATATACATTGATGTACATTGTACAACATTGAAGCATACAAATAATTCACAAGAACCAAGTAGCTCTCAAGTATATGCCTATTTTACAGTGTCAAGTTCCAATAATGTGGACTTGCATTCTTTCCCTATGACTGAGATAAACCTGCAATTTCCTTGAGTGGCTTCCACATGAATTTTCTCCTGTACATGCCATGATTAGAATAGTCATGTAAAAGGATAGGATATGGCAGCCCGGTGGACGAAGGATCTTGCGTCCACGCAAGGTGCAGGAAAGGGCAGCAACTCAAGGGGATGTAAATAGAATAGTTATGTAATGAACATATATTCAAAAATAAACATGAACTTGCACCTCTTGAATAGAAAAATAAGGGGGGTTCAATTCTCAAAAAGATGAACAACAAGAACATACTTAGTGTAGTCCCACAAACTGGGGTCTGCGGAGGGTAGAGTGTATGTATACCTTAGCCCAACCTCAAAGGTAGAGAGGTTGTTTTCGATTGACCTTCGGCAATTCTCAAAAGATGAAAAAAGAAAACCAAAAGATGCTATCTATATTAAAGTACTTGTCCTGAGTCCTGACGCTTGCATCTACAAGCTAAGAATGATGATAAAGTATGTAGCATTGACCACAGAAGGCTAAACTGAAGTAAATCCAGGTAGCTTTTGCATACAATGTTCTTTTAACCACAACGACAAGATCTCAAAGTTTCCTTATTTACAAGAGAGTTGATTGATAAACGAGAAAATGAAGATGAAAAGGAAAATCTTACCAGTTACCACACTCTGCAATGACCCTCACGTTAGGACGAAGTGTCGGGAGTAAAGCAAGAAACTGCAGCTCTGCCTTTGATAAGACCTGAACAGTTTATGTCAAACAGTTAACAAAGATCTAGTCAAAATACTGCTGACGGACTAATTAGATCATGTACACTTGAAGGGGTGGATTAACCTTGGCTTCTATTATCCAAACCACTAATCCTTTAGCATCCGGAGGAAGTAAAGAAAGCCTATAATCAACTTCTGGAGGAAAATACCATCTAGCTATTGGTTGCTTACCAACATGAGCCTGCAACATCAAAATTTGCAAGTGAGAGTCAATTAGACACTGCAAGTTCGTGTTTGAGAATAAGCATATCGTATGTGAACTGCTAAACTTACAGGGCAGACAGGGTGGAATTTGGTAAGAGTGGTTTCAGGGTCACCGAGGCCACGAGCAGAAAGGTCCAAGAAATGATATCCCTGGTACTTAAGACGTGTAAGGTAGCGTCCTTCATAACCCCCTTCATGAGGAGAGTAAATTGCTATGGCTTTGTGTTCTTCCACATCTGATAACCATTGACCCAAATCAGGTTTAATGAGATCTCCACCTATGAAGTCCTGAAGTTCAATGTTACATCTAATTGCTCCTTTCTTTTGTCTTCCAACTGAATCAAATCTTCTCGTTCTCATAGCCTTTGATATGCTATTTAATTGTACTCGTTGCTTCTGCAGACCATAAGACTGCACCGCCCCTTGATAACAGGCTGCATTTTGCCATTTTAATTCAGATTTCATGTTACACGACCGAAAGAACAAAGGCATCATAATGAAAACATTGAACGTTAAGACATCAACTCTAAAAATTTAATTAACGCGAACAGGATAACACTATCATTTTGGTGCTGCAAGTGTGCATTTCCACATGTAAAAGGTAGAAAAATTTATAAATAAGTCATTTTCCAAAGAGAACTGATAAGATTATGTTACAGGGAGAACTGAAAGGGTGCTTACTGTAAGCAACCCGTGAAACTCGAGAACTAGAAGTCAGCTTTTACCATTGTCAACAATGGCTAGAAACATTGTCAATGTACTGCTTAACGTGACGGAGCATAACAGTTAGCACAAACATTTTCAGATTTATAGACCAAAAATATTAGGGCAAGTCTGATTTTCATACCACGTGAAACAATAAAAATTGGGAACAAATGTGAGTTGGAGCTGAATCTCTACACACCCAAAAAACAAAGATTCAAAACATAATTAAGTAAGTGTACACTTTCACTACCTACCCAATAAATATTTACATATAACAAGCTTGAATCGCCCATTGTGATATCAAGTCTTGATCTTTTTAGTTCTTTAACCATCATCCTAATTTTGTAACAACACAGAATAGCAACTAAGCATACATCTTCACACACACGCACACCACGATATTGAACTATAAATCTGAAAATTGGGAACAAATCTGAGTTGAAGCTGAATCTCTACACACCCAAACCATAACTTAAAAACAGAATTAAGTAAAGTGTACACTTTCACTCCCTACCCAACTTAATATTCACATTTAACAAGATTGAATAGCAATTAAGTCATCAAGTCTTGATCTTTTCAGTTCTTTAACCATCCCCCTAATATCAAGATTTTATAAATACACATAACACCAACTAAGCGTTATACATCTTCACACACACACACACACCATGATATTGAACCATAAAGCTGAAAACTGGGAACAAATGTGAGTTGAAGCTGAATCTGTACACACCCAAAAACACAACTTTAAAACATAATTAAGTAGAATACATATTTCCACTCCCTACATAACTTTATATTAACATTTAACAAGCTTGAATCGACTATTAAGTTATCAAGTCCGTAAAGATATGTCATCTGGACCTAACTCAATCGCAAAACCACCAGTCCATTTCCCAACCAATGTGAGACTTTAACTCACTCTAACAACCTCCTTCATGCTTAGGGTCGAAAGCTCAAACGGGATGAACCTGATACCATGTAAAAATAAGTTTTTGGCCTAACTAAATTACCTCAAAGATAGGAGGTGCTCAAGCCTTAACCACCAATATGAACCTCTTTTTTTTTTTTTTTTTCATTTTTAAAACCCCACCTGACACCCAGGTGCAATATCTTTACAAAGTCTTGATCTTTCACTTCTTTATCACCCTAATTTCAAGATTTTGTAACAACACATAATAGCAACTAAGCATTATAAATCTTCACACATACACCGAAAGGGGTTATTGGGGGGTGAACCTGGTTCTAATAGCATGTAAAATTAAGTTTTGGCCTAACTAAACTACCTAAAAGGTAAGAGGTGCTCAAACCTTAACCACCAATATGAGCTTCTTCTTTTTTTCATTTTTAACGCCCCACCTCACACAGGTGCAATATCTTTACAAAGTCTTGATCTTTATGACTTCTTTAGTCATCACCCTAATTTCAAGATTTTGTAACAACACTAATATCAATTAAACATTATAAATTTTCACACACACACACACACACACAGAGAAAGGGGTTATTGGGGGATGACCTGAAGAGGAGCAGGGTTGGTCTTCAGTGGAAATATTGTGGCGCCGCCGGCAAGAAGACCCATTGCTTGTAATCAAGAACCTCCTAGTGCTGCTGGTGGTGGTGGTGCTAGGGAAGTTGTAGGAGAGAGTTGTCATTTGGGTATTTTGGTGGCAGTGTGTGAGTGGTGGCAGTAGGCAGCTATAGCAACAGAGACTGTGGAAGGACCATCGCAAACTCGGACAAAGATGACTACTTTGTTCCTTGCCACTCAATAAATGTGCAGATAAAATTTAAAGAAATTATTGTAATTTAAATATGCATAATTTTATTAAATTCTTTGGTCAATAATAATATTAGCTCTATAAATTTATGGGATAAGTTCTATATTTTAAAAATTGAAATGATGTTTTGGAGAGAATTGAAAATTCGAAATCACATAATTGCAAATTAAGATCTCAAATTAGTTATTCAAATTTAAATTTAAAGTCATTATTTTATATCGTATATTCAAACATAGCTAAAATTATAGAGTTCAAACTCTACCGTAGCTTTTTTAATGAAATAATTTTGTGATTAAAAAAAAAAAACTAAAACCTAATTTATATATTTTGGATTGAAAATCCAAAATCCTAAGTAAAAATACTGAAATTTCCAAACATTGTATTTAATTGCATAAATTGTCCTTCAAATAAATTGATCATTATTTTTATTTTGATCTTTGTTTTAAATAAAATGAAGTTAAGTATTCATCTTAGAATTCATAAGGACGTTCTCCACAGATAAAATATGGATTGTGGTACGACCATTAGCATCATTATTACGACATACTATGCTTCTACGCACACAAGTTTCCGCGATATCGACTTGTAAAATTTTTGAGACACACACGAGAAAACTCCAAAAATAATAGGGGCATCCATATCTCCTCGCCTAGCTCCTTCCTTTAACTAGATCTGCTATCATGTTCTGCTCCCCTGAACATGTACGGTGATGCTTTGATTCCTGCATCATATTTTGAAATTAAATTTATAGTACCTTATAGGACATAAGTTGTTAGAAATAACGAAACATAAGTAATACTCAAAATATTATGATCTAAAAATATAAAATTACCCGCGAAAATATCATTAATATAGTATTAAAATATAAAAAATAAAACCAGCTATGTTGCAAGAGGAAAAAAAAAAGGCAAACTTTAGGGCTTTTCATATAGTTATCTCCCCTATCAAAACCTCAAAGATTTCCCATTTCTGCAAAACCCAAATGGAATCCAAAGAAGACGAAGCCCTCCCAAAACGGAGCAAACCAATAGAAATTCAGTCCATTTCAAGTGAAGATTCAGTCTTGTCAATGCCGAAGCTTCCTGCAGAACTCATCACTGAAATCTTGTTAAGGCTTCCGGTGAAATCCCTCTTACAATTCAGGTATGTGTCGAAATCTTGGCTTTCATTAATCTCTGGCCCTAAATTTGTGAAGATTCATCTCTTATTTTGTGCTAGTAACAAGGAGTTATGCTTAAGGTTGCTAGTTATGCTTAGTGCTTTACTTCACCATTCTGTAAAGGAGGTAATTGACTGGGATTATCCAGGTAAAAATCTCAAAGACTATCCTTGGCTTGTGGGTTCGGTAAATAGATTGATTTGTGTTGCCTATGTAACAAATTGCATGACTTGTTTATATGGAATCCGTCAATTAGAAAGTATAGCAAGTTGCCTTGTTATAGACTTAATCGATGTGGTGGATATCAAGTGGAGGAACCTGGGGATAGCAGATTTGGTTTTGCATTGATGAGCTTCAAGATGATTACAAGGTAGTGGGAGTTTTCCCTGTTCACAAAAATATGTGTCTGTGTCGTCAGTCGTGTTGAGGTCCAGATATATAGTCTAAGGAGTTTCTTCGAGGCGTATTAGCGACTTTAAAGATAGATTTTTTTTCCATTTTCCGGGAAGCTTGTGTAAGGGAAACTTCATTGGATTGAAACGGGCATGAACTTTTGTTCTATTGATTTGTGTGATGAGAAATGGGCAGAGATTGAAAAGCCCTGCAATTTTAATTTTAATGATTATGGTCATTTCGTACTAGGAGTGCTTGGAAGTGATCTTTCTGTGTTCTGTAATTACATGCAGGTTGCAGATATCTTGGTTATGACGGAGTATGGAGTTAAAGAATCTTGGATAAAGTTGTTTACTACCAAATCTCATAATGAATTTATACCATGTTTGTATGGTTTGGCCATTTTTTTTTTTGTCAAATGGTGACATTTTGCTTGAAATTGGATCATGTTCGGGGAAATATAATCCAAAGGATGACTCGATCAAATATCTAGATGTTACTAACTTTGCTCCATATGTTGAGGCAGAAATCTACGTTAAGAGCCTAGTTTATCCCTTTTTTTAGAAGGGACTACCCCTGCAATAGCAACGGAGGTTCAAATACTCAGATGAAGATACCCATGTGACTAATAACCTGTTAGAGTTACATTCTATGTATTTTCTGAAGTGTTGTTAAATTTTGTTTCCATAATACTTGTGATCTTGTGAGTCATTTTCCTTTTATGATCTATTTTCAGAAAACGATAATCTTTTGCTAAAGCAGTTATTTTTGTTGTATTACTTGGTCTCATGAATTTATTTTGAGCAGTGTTGTGCCTATAGATAGAGTAAGAATAGAACAACAGAGGTTCTAAGTTTTGTTTTTTGGAACCATTGTCTCATATTCTTCTTTAGGTAAAAGCTTAATTGGGCAAAGGTTTGACCAGATGAGTTAGCTAATACTTGTATTAGTGGGAGATAGCAGATACCAAGTGGAATAGCCGAGGTTAGGGGTGGCAAATGGTATGGATTGAATATGGGTTGACAAAAAGTGGTTTGGAATACAATCCACCAAATAGAATATGGGCAAATATGGATTTGGTCAAATATGGTTCGGGTAAAATGGTTCCAACCCATTTTAAAAAATCTGTTTTTCAAAAATAAATAATTTAACCCCTCCTCAGGCCCCCCCTCCCCACCTTCCTCCAACCTACCCTTAATTTTATTTTATTTTTGTTATTCAAAACCAAAAAATCTATATTTGCCAAAAAAAAAAAAAAAATTTACCCCCTCCCGCCAGGCACCCCCCACCCCACCCCACCCAACCCCCGCCCCATCTTCCAATGATTGACCCCTAAATTTTTTTGTTTTCCAAAAATAAAAAAAAAACTGTTTTTTTTTTTTTTAAAATAAAATTTACTCCCTCCCTCGGGCACGCCCCGCCCCCCATCTTCCACCAACCTACCTCTAATTAATTTTTGTTTTCCAAAAAAAAAAAAAAAAAAACTCTTTTTCAAAAAAAAAAAAGTACCCCCCTCCCTTCGGGCACCCACCTATGGTTAGCACTACTAGCAACCTTAAACATAACTCCATTGTGGGTGTAGTCCTTGTTACTAGCGGATAATAAGAGATGGTGCTTCACAAATTCTGGTCTAGAGATTAAGGAAAGCCAAGGTTTTGACACAGACCTGAATTATAACAGGGATTTCACCGGACGCCTTAACAAGATTTCAGTGACAAGTCACTCTACAGGAAGATTATTCATTGGCAAGACTTAATCTTTGCTTAAAACAGATGGAAACTGACCAGGGTTTTTAGGATTGCTCCGTTTTGGGTGTCGGGAGACAATTTCATCTCCTTGGGACAAGATTACAGTGGCAGACTGTACATGAAGATTAGGCATTGGCAAGACTGAATCTTTGCTTGAAACAGATTGAAATTGAGCAGGGTTTCCGGGATTGCTCTGTTTTGGGTGTCGACAAATGGCTTCATCTTCTTGGGACTAGATTTGAGTGACCAGCTCTACGTGAAGATCAGGCATTGGCAAGACTGAATCTTTGCTTAAATCGAATGGAAATTGAGCAGGGTTTTCGGGATTGCTCCGTTTTGGTTGTCGAGAGACAACTTCATTTCCTTGGGACAAGATTTCACTGACAAACTCTACAGGAAGATCAGGCAATGGTAGGGATGGCATTCGATAATTCGGTTCTTGCAATAATTGTACTGAATACCAAACCGAATTATTTCGATTTAGTTTTTTTTTAATTCAAGTTGGTTTGGTTGATTCAGTTTGGTTTTTGTTTGGACGCTGGTCGCGATTGAAATTAATGGTGGCTGGTTGTTGGTCGGTTGCCCTGGTCGCAGCGCTGGTTGCAATGTCCAACTTGGAAAATGGAAAGTTGGTTCTTGAAAGAGAAGACAAGGTGCGTCGAAAAATCAGAAACAAAAACAAAAATCAAAACTTGTAAACCTAATGCTAGTTGGGTGTTGGCAGTTGTTATTTGCTAAGAATAACAAAAGAAATAAAATTTAATAGACAAATTGATATAATATTAATAATGATAATATAGTATATTATGGTTAAACCGAAATCACATACCGAAATCGAAATATAAAAAAAAATTGATTCGGTTCGATATTTATGCCCAGCAGCACTAGGCATTGGCAAGACTGAATCTTTGTTTGAAATAGATGGAAATTGAGCAGGGATTCCGGGATTGCTCTGTTTTGGGTGTCGAGAGACGACTTCATCTACTTGGGACAAGGTTTCAGTGATAAGCAAGCTCTACAGGAAGATTAGGCATTGGCAAGACTAGATCATTGGTTGAAACGCATGGAGATTAAGCAGCTTTCCGAGATTGCTCCGTTTTGGGTGTCGAGAGACCGCTACGCATGGAGATTACTATGTGAAGCCCTAAATTACTATCCTTTTTTTTCTTTTACAACTACTTTTGGGTCATTTACACTTTTTGAGCTAGTTTTAATTTTTCATCTTTCAATTTAAATCATATTTTTGTGGTGTATAATTTTTGCATTATAATATCTAATTAGTTATGTCTTGTGTTTTTTAATAACTTATGGCGTACTAGGTATAAATTTGATTTCAAAGTATGAAAAGTAAAAAATCAATACTTTTGAAGAACAAATCGTGCAAGTAAATGCAGTGTTCTCTGTAAGGGGAAAACATTCATTGTTTTTACTAGAGTAAATACATCAAACCCCCTTGAATGAGTTAAATGATATGCATGGTATTTCCCTAGTAAAAACAATGAATGTTGCCTCTTCCAGAAAACACTGCTTTTTTAATTGCACGATTTGTTCTTCAAAAGAATTGATTTTTACTTTGAAATTAAATTTATTCCTAGTTAGGCATAAGTTATTAAAAACATGGGACATAATTAATAAGATATTATAATGTAAAATTATACATCACAAAAATAGATTGAGAGATAAAAATTAAAACTAGCTCAAAAAGTGTAAAGGACCCAGAAAGTTGTTGCAAGGAAACAAAAGATAGAAAATTTAGGCCTTCACATAGTAATCTCCATACTGAGAACTCCCTCTAATTTCCCCTTTCCGCAACCGAAATGGAATCCCAAGGGGATGTAGTGGTCTCTCGACACCCAAAACGGAGCAATCTCGGAAACCTGCTCAATTTTCATGTCTTTCAAGCAAAGGTCCAATCTTCCTGTAGAGCTTGTTATTGAAACCTTGTCCCAAAAAGATTAGGTCGTCTCTTGACATCCAAAACGGAGCAATCTCGGAATCCCTACTCAATTTCCACCTGTTCAAGCAAAGATTCAGTCTTGCAAATGCCTAGAGCTGGGCATAAATATCGAACCGAATTTTTTTGATATTTCGGTTTCAATATGTAATTTAGGTTTAACCAAAATAATACTATTTTATCATTATTAATATTATATCAATTTGTCTTTTAAATTTTGTCTCTTTCTTTATTCTTAGCAAATATCAATTGCCAACACCCAAACTAGCTTTAGGTTTACAAGTTTCAACTTTTGTTTGTGATTTTCCGCCGCACCTTCGTCTTTCTCTTTCAAGAACCAACTTTCCATTTTTCAAGTTGGACATCGTGACCAGCGCAGCCGACCAACAATTTCAACCGCGACCAGCGTCCAAACAAAAATCAAATTGAATTTTAAAAAAAAAAATCGGTACAACTATTGCAAAAACCGAATGCGGCATCCTTACCAATGCCTAATCTTCCCGTAGAGTTTGTCACTGAAATCTTGTCCCAAGGAGATGAAGTTGTCTCTCGACACCCAATACGGAGCAATCCCGAAAACCCTGCTCAATTTCCATTTGTTTCAAGCAAAGATATGCCTGATCTTCCCGTAGAGCTGGTCACTGAAATCTTGTCCCAAGGAGATGAAGTCATCTATCGACACCCAAAACGGAGCAATCCCGGAAACCTTGCTCAATTTCAATCCGTTTCTAGCAAAGATTCAGTCTCGCCAATGCCTAATCTTCATGTAGAGCCTGTCACTGAAATCTTGTCCCAAGAAGATGAAATTGTCTCCCGACACCCAAAACGGAGCAATCCCGAAAACCCTAGTCAATTTCCAGTTGTTTCAAGCAAAGATTCAGTCTTGCCAATGCCCAATCTTCCTTTAGAGCTTGTCACTGAAATCTTGTTAAGGCTTCCGGTGAAATCCCTCTTACAATTCAGGTCTGTGTCAAAACCTTGGCTTTCCTTAATCTCTAGACCTGAATTTGTGAAGAACCATCTCTTATTATCCGCTAGTAACAAGGACTACACCCACTATGGAGTTATGTTTAAGGTTGCTAGTAGTGCTAGCCATGGTATCACAGACTGTTCTCTTAGTTCTTTACTTCACTATCTTGTAACGGAGGCAATTGACTTGGATTATCCAGGTAAATATCCCAAAGACCATCGCTATCCTGTGATTGTGGGTTCTGTCAATGGATTGATTTGCCTTTCCATTAGTCTATTTAACGGAGTACAAGAATTGTATCTGTGGAATCCATCAATTAGAAAGTATAATAGACTGCCTAATTATAGAGTTCATCGACCCCGTGGTTACTGTTTGGAGGAACGCCGTGGTAAGTGCAACTTTGGTTTTGGATATGATGAGCTCCAAGGTGATTACAAGGTAGTGGGCATTTTCCCTGTTTACAAACGTATGCAGCTGTGTCGTGTTGAGGTCCATATATATAGTCTAAGGAGTAATTCTTGGAGACGTATAAACGACTCTGCTTTGGATTTTTTGCATGTTTCGGGTAAGCTTGTGAATAGAAAACTTTATTGGCTTCAAACCAGCGGGAATATCAGTTCTATTGACTTGGGTAATGAGAAATGGACAGAGATAGAAAAGCCTTTCAATTTTGAGGAATATGGTCATTTCGTACTAGGAGTGCTTGGAAGTGATCTTTCTGTGTTGTGTAATTACAAGAATTGTCATGCAGATGTTTGGATTATGAAGGAGTGTGAAGTAAAAGCATCTTGGACAAAGATGCTTACTATCCGTGCTGAAAATGACGGTATGCTACATATACGTGAACCACCCTTGTTAGTGACAAATGAAGGTGATATTTTGCTTGAAATTGGATCACGTATGGCGAAATATAATCCAAAGGATAATTCATTCAGATATCTAGATGTTACTAATTTTGCTCCATATATTGAGGCAGGAATCTACATTAAGAGTCTAGTTTGTCCCTTTTCATATAAGGGACAACGCATTCAAAAATAACGGAAGTTCCTATAAATCAGATGACGACAACTCTGCCTAATAACATGTAAGAGTTACAGTCTATGCATTTTCTTAAGTGTTGTTAAATTTTGTTTCCGTATTGCTTGTGGATCTTGTGAGTCATTTTCCGTTCTGATCTATTTTCAAGAAACGATATTCTTTTGCTAGAGCAGTTATTTTTGTTGTATTACTTGGTCTCATGACTTCAAACTCAATGGTACTGGTCTGGACATAGTTTTTCTTCTTGAGCAGTGTTTTAAGAGGGATGTTGTGCGTATAGAAAGAGCAAGAATAGAGCACCAGTGACGGAATCTGTTGATCACTTGTTTTTTGCACTGTCCAGTAGCTACTGGTGTTTGGAACATGTTTTGCATTCTCTTTAGCCTGAGTTGGGTCATGCCAAAGAACATGAGACAGGCACATTTGAGTTGGAGTTTATGGAAAGCTGATAAGGCCATCAAGAAAATCTGGTTGATGATTTTACCTCTAATGTGTGGTTTGCGAGCTATTGCATAGGAGCGGTGATTTTATCCTGTGCACACCCAAAGGGTAGCGGCTGCAGATTTCCCATATCATTAGAAAAAACTCTGGTTGATGATTCCTGCTACTATCTTTTGGTGTTTGTGGACAGAAAGGAACGAGAGATGTTTTGATGCCATCTCAACTCCAAATCACTCTCTTAAAGCTAAATGCTTGCTTAACCTTTTCTCTCGTCAAAGTTAACCCCAGTCCTTAGTGCTGGACATTTTCTAGACTTTGTTCGCACCCTAGTTCTAGATTAACACTTTGTATAGGAGCTGAACTGAGCTAAATATTCCTTTTTGTCCTTCTGTTACCTGTAAGTATGCTCCTTGTAAACTTTGCACCAGTGATTAGGAAATTGTGGTAGTCGAATGCACCAATGATCCCTGGTCCTAGGTTTTGTTTTTGAATCCATTCTCTAACTATTCTTTTTTAGGTAAAATCTTTATAGGGCAAAGGTTTGGCAAGATGACTCATATGGTACCTGTTGTGTTAGTGAGAGATAGCATCAAGCATGTACCCAATGAAATAGTTGAGGTGACAGTAGTAGGAAACAATGGAATCATTTATCGAAGCTTAAGTACTGAGATAGTATCTAGTTTGGGTGTTTTCTCCTTGCTGCTAATAGCTACTCCCTAAGGCCACATATTTTGTTCTGGACTGTTTGGTGTTTTCTTGCTACTAATAGCTACTCCCTTTGTTCCAATTTATGTGACATACTTTTTCTTTTTTCCTTCCCAAAAAGACTGTAATATTCTTTATTTTGAAACAGTTTAACTTTAACTTTGTATTTACGCTTAATAAAATGTTTTATAGATACACAAACAGCTATGCCTTGTTTTACACCTCAAGTTTCGAATGTCTTTCTTTCTTAAACTTTGTGCCCAGTCAAACACCACCATACAAATTGGGACGTAGGGAGTAACTTTGTATTTTTCACTGCAGAATGATCTTATTCTTTCACTTTAGCTGTAATATTGATGAAAGGAAGTATACATTGCAAGGTGTAATCAGTTCAGGGTGCTACTTTTGCTGCTATGATCATGAGAGTTAGGTTGGGCGTACAGAAGAATTTCGGAATATAGGAGAAACTGAGTTAGGGATGAGCTTTGTTTAAGAGGGCCTTGTCTATTCTAATGTAGAATAAAGTGTTGTCATCTTTGTTATTTTGAACAAGAATCATTTCCAGTATAGTTTATTCTTTTATGCTCTGAACAACCCTAAAATTGTGTCTGTACTTTGTATTTTGAGTCTCAGGATACTTGAGTTGGTTCGTCTGAAGGATCCTTACTATTTATGGAGAGGCTCAACAGCTTGTTCAGGAGCGCAACTGCAGCCGTTATCACTATGAGTATGACTACAAAGTTATTCAACGAAGAGTCAGAAGAGGGTACTTAGAAGACGCTTCGAGTTTATTTACAGATTAATGAAGTGGTTATCTCTTTCCAGAGCATAATACAGAGAGAAAACAATGAAACTTTGCTGTTTTTATGTGCAGACAGACACTTGGTTTTCTTCTCCTATGTTTTATTGTCTCAAATTTATTAAGTACCGGATTGTTTCTTGTTTGCTGTCATAAAATTGCGTACTTTTTCTTTTTTTGTGAAGTGAATGTTAAAATTAGTAAGTGAAGTTTGATTGAAGGGTATATATGTCATTCACCCTTGCCAACGAAAGCAAGGAGTTTGTCTTCTAGGTTGAATTTGTTGCACCGAGTTTGCCTAGTGCAGGACATCTCTCATGTGTGATTTGCTAGCTATTAGAAGCAAGGTTTTACCCCATGTGCATTTAAAGGGTAGCGACTGTGGGTTTCAATTTTATGTGTGTTTTTTTTATATGGGAGAGGACCATTATTGGAACCCAAAGACGCAACTTTTAAGCACGGACAGAAGAAGTAAACTTTTGAGTACCATTTTTGTTATGACATAATACAAAAATGTGTCTTTGAGTACCATTTTTGTTATGACATAATACAAAAATGTGCCTGTCGATATTTATGTCCTCTAATTTGTGTGCCTTGAACCATTGCAAATCCATTATCTTTAGACAAGATTTAAATGCAGAAATTCAATCATATGCACAAAAAAAAATAATGTACTGCTAATTCGATTTAGCTACAAATCTTTCTGACTAGGTTAAAATTTTTATAGTCGAAGCAAAAATCATGATGAATCCATTAGACTTTATGATAAATATTTTTTCCCCTTAATTCAAAATTTAAACAATGATACTGAAAGATTGGAATTGGGCTTATCTTCGTCACTTAACAGAAAGCCATGATGAATATTATCTTATCCCGATCTTTTAACAAACAAAACAAATAATTTGACAAATGTCTTATTGAGATTGAAATAGAAGGAATCTTTGGGCCATCAGCATTATATTAGACCACTTTACAGCAGGGGAAGATTTTAAACTAAAATTATGATACACGTGAATTCATGATCTTTCTGTAAAAATCGGTATATTTCATGTATTTTGAATTAATTTGTATTATTTGTTAATATTCATGCATTTGGTATCAATTCTTCTTCCCTTTCATAGTGGTGCAGCATGTTCTAAAAATCCTAAATACGCGTTTACAGCACCAAGTTGTAACACTGTTGCTCTGTTGGCCTTCTCAAGTTCTCTCTTCTCTTGTAAAATCCTCTCTTTTACTCTCTGTGATTCAAATATGTTACCTTATGCTATGCATATATACTTGTATTTGATGCACACTGGGATTTATAACATGTTTTATGGTCAGTTCTACTGTGTATATTGAACTAATCAAGAAGAGAATTTTCATTTTTTTCATTTTCGTTGTTGTTCTTTCTACTGTTTTTTGTGTAACACTGTCTATTTCGATTAATTTGTTGTTGTGATTGCTCCCATATCTATATATGTCCCAAACTGTTTGGTTGGTTTCATTTAAGTTGAGGGTCTATCGGAAACAACCTCTCGTAGAGATAGAGGTAGGATCTCCGTATACTAGACCCTCCGCATACCTCACTTGTGGATCACAATGGATTGAAGTTGTTGTTTTTAGGGTGTCCCATTGTATTTTTCCTGATTGTAAGCTAAGAATTCTATATTAATTGGTCCTTTGTTGTGTTCCAATTTCTAGACAAAATTTGTCAGTTTGCTCAGAAATGGAAGTTGCTGAAGCCAGCCCTCTCAAAAGATCCCCTCAGGGTTTGGATGAAACCACAGATGAAGAATACTCTTCTCTGTCGACTCTACTCCAACATTTTGCTAGCATCCCTACCGTTGACAAGGCATGGACTTTCAAATCTACCAGTGGTATGATTGCTATTATCCAATCTCCCTTTTGTATATTCATAACATTTCACTTTAATGTTTAATTATAGTGAAGTATTATTTTTCCACTTTCGGTTAAAAAGAATCGTGGTTCTTTAAAAGCTGCTGAATGGCCTTCTTTTGGTTTTTTGCTGCACGAAAAGGTTCCCAGTGTATGTTCTCAATCAGCCAGCCAAATCTACTGGCCAACCAAAACAGGAGATACATATTATCTAGTCATATTTCGAAGAAAAGTACAAATGGTGTAATCTTTGAGTGGGCTGCCTTCCCTATTGAGATGCCTAGTGGGTCTATAATGGTTCCATCACCTTCAGGTTCAAAGCTTCTTGTTGTTAGAAATCTTGAAAAAGATTCTCCAACCACATTCGAGATTTGGGGTCCATCTCGAGTCGAAAAGGAGTTCCACGTCTCGTCCTCTGTCCATGGCTCTGTATATTCAGATGGATGGTAAAATATCTTAACCCTTTTGTTCTAATTTATGTGATGTTGCTTGAAAGAACATGAAGTTTAAGAAAGAAAGAAATACTTTTGAAATATATGGTCTGAAGTAAGTCGCAAGTATGTGTATGGCTGTAAATCCTCTCATTAATAAATCTGAAGTTTATAAAATCAATACTAGATATAAAAATGTGTCACATAAAATGGAAGGGAGGGGAACCTACTTTCTAAATGTCTGATTTTTCACTTCACCATCATATGGTGTTCGTTAGCATTTGACAATGCAGGTTTGAGGGAATTTCGTGGAATGATGATGAAACCTTTGTTGCATACGTCGCTGAGGAGCCAGCTCCCTCTAAACCCGTGTTCACGAATTCAGGCTACAAGAAAGGGAGTTCTTCAGATATGGAATGTGGTAGCTGGAAAGGTCAAGGGGATTGGGAAGAGGACTGGGGTGAAACCTACCCTGGAAAAAGAGAACCTGCAGTTTTCGTGCTCAATGTTAACAGGTATGGTAACTTATACTGTTTGCTTATATCAGTCTCAAGGGTAAATATTTGACTTCTCGTGCAGTGGAGAAGTACATCCTGTTGAAGGAACAAATAAGCTTAGTGTTGGACAAGTTGTATGGGCTCCAGCTTCTAGAGGCTTGCAGCAATATCTGGTTTTCGTTGGGTGGCCATCGGATACTAGAAAGTTGGGCATTAAGTATTGCTATAACAGGCCGTGTGCCTTGTATGCTTTTAGAGCTCCGTTTTCAAAATCAGAAGATCGTGAACCCGGGTATGTAATTTGATAGCTTCTCGAGGTGAAAATATTGTGGATCGGCTGCAACTGTATGATTTGTGTGAATATAGTGTAGAGGGGACTGAGCTAGGGGAGAATTTCTTTATTTTTTAATTTATATTCATCTTCATTGTTTTGATGGAGTTTTTTCGATTTCAGAACAAATGCAATCGAAGAAGCATCTCCAGTTAAGCTGACCCAAAGAATAAGTAGCGCGTTCTTTCCTCGTTTCAGGTATATCTGCTTATGTTGATGCTAGAAAGATGAGATATGTATATGAATAAGAAATTCATAAGTTTGTGGAAGCATGTTCGACTTATTTTCATATTGTTCTTAGTTGATAATTAATAGAATCAACAATTGTATCATTTCTAAGTTAGTTTGTTGGGAAAAGTTAAAACTAATTGTTACTTTTATTGTATTTCCAGCCCAGATGGAAAGGCCCTTATGTTTCTGTCTGCAAAATGTTCTGTAGACACTTGGGCACATTCTGCAACTCAATCACTTCATAGAATTGATTGGTCCATAGATGGAAAGCCAACGGCAGATGCTGACATAGTTGACGTGGTTCGCTCTATTTCTATGTTCTTCAAACTTTTATCAGCACTTCTGAGGCTAGTGAATAATCATTTGTTTGTGTACTAACTAATTGCTGGTGCAACACTTTTGTGACAGGTTTCTGTTGTGATGTGTCCTGAAGATGGATGCTTTCCTGGCCTCTATAGTGTCAAGTTTCTAAGTAAACCTTGGCTTTCTGATGGATATACCATGATTTTATGTTCTGTATGGGGCAGCACTGAAGTAATACTTTCAGTGAACATGTTGAGGTAACTTTGTATAAGGTGACTCAATTTTGACTGACATTATGCTGTCATGGTATGCAATAGCCCCTTATGATCCAGTCCTTCCCCGGATCGTGCATAGCAGGAGCTTAGTGCACCATGCTGCCCTTTTATTATTGTGTCATGGGATTCTTTAAATTTCCTCTTTGCTAATGATTGCTAGTTAATTGATAGTGGAAAGGTGTCGCGCATTAGCCCTGGAAACTCTAGCTTCTCTTGGAGCTTGCTTGCACTAGACGGTGATAACATTATTGCTGGTAAGACTTAACTTTTCTGTAGAGGGGTGCCTATGTTGCACAAAGTGTCTCTATTTGTGTTCTTCGTATACTTGTTTATTTTTATCAATCCAAGTTGAGTAAATCTGGTACTTATCTCTTGTAAAGTCAGTAGCAGTCCCTCCGATGTTCCTGAAATCAAGTACGGTAGCATTGTTGGAAATTCATCTGCAGATGCCTTAGCAAGTTGGCAAGATATTTCAAGCCCCATATATAGATGCTCTGAAAAGGTTCATCTGGTTTTTCGATCATTTACAAAATGTTTCATCCAGAGTGTTCTGCACATCTGTGATGCTCACAGGTCACTTCTCTACTGTCATCCCGCCAATCTAGTATTATCAAAATTCCAGTCAGGGATATCACTGAGAACCTTACTGCAGGTATTAATTCATCAGTCTGACTAAAATACTTGCTTTAATCTGTGAACAGTAACTGTTGAGAAGGTCGGAAAGGAAAAAAATATTGAGTAACGGTAATTGGATACTTGCTCATGCGACCAATTTATTCATTCTATTGTGAATTCTAAGCCTCTTCTCCCTCCGTTTAACTTTTTTCAGGTGCCAACAAGCCGTATGAGTCTATCTTCGTATCCTCCAAGTGTAAGAGCCATGATCTGTGTGATCCGCTAATTGTAGTCCTTCATGGGGGTCCTCACTTCATTTCATTGTCAAGCTTCTCGAAATCCTTAGCTTTCCTTTCCTCAATTGGTTATAGCTTGTTGATTGTTAATTACAGGTGAGAAACTTTCCATGCCTTTATACGTGTAAAGCATGTTCAAATTTATGTATGTAATACTGCATACTAGATAGCTATATGAATACTACAAGTTGCAAAAGCAAAGCTTAATCAGCGACATCCATCTTCTTTTCATTTGATATAAATGGCAGTCACAGATTAGGTAAATATCCCCTCTCTCCAAACTACTTATCAAATACAAACTCTGATGAAATGTCTAATATTCGTCAAGGCGTTGGAGAAAATTGGTGTTCAATATAATTTTTAGCTTAAGATGTTACACTCAACGTCTTTCTTGGTTTGTAGTATCAAGGAGATGTACAAGTGAGTGGGTAATCTCAGAATTCACATGTTTAATCCAATGTCAAAGTCTGTCTGCACAATTTTTGCGATTAGTTCAGTAGAAAACTATTGCTAAAGAATCTAATTTAAGATGTTCTTAAAGTTGCTGATGTTGAGCAAACTTTGAAGTTAGCAACGTCCATGTCTGCAAAAAAGTAAATGGAAACACGTTATACAAATTAAAAATCAAATGCTTACGAACAACCCTCAAAATTCTTTCCCGGACAATAAGATGCATATTATTTCAGAAGCTCTTGGATAACCAGAAACTTGTAAACCTACATTGATGTTCTGTGAACCATAGATTCTCTGAAATTCAGCGCAGACAAAGGCTAAAGCTTTAGAACTGTAGAACATGTCTTCTTCATCGTTGGCAATCCAAGCCAGACAAATCCATAGATGGATTTGCTACTGTTCTAGAGATATTTCATTTGCTATCTTTTGTTTTTGGTTAAGCAACAGTTAATGACTTGATTAAGTACATTCTTTTTCTTACCTTATCTTAGAGGCTCCTTGGGTTTTGGTGAGGAAGCACTGCAATCTCTTCCGGGCAAAATTGGATCGCAGGTACTCGTCTGTATTCCTCTTCTTTTGTTCACTTAAAAGATTGCTTATCAAGGATTTGAAACCTAAGATGTTCTTGCTTGTTGAAACTTTATGATACGTCTGCACGTGCAGGATGTTAATGATGTACTAGCTGCTATAGATCATGTCATAGATATGGGACTTGCAGATCCATCTAAAGTAACTGTCCTTGGTGGTTCCCATGGTGGATTCCTGACAACACACTTGATTGGCCAGGTCGTCTAGTTATACGAATATTTATGGTTTCTACATCGCACGTATAGGAAAGCTCTACAAGCTTGCGTATCTGAAAGACTATAGATTTGACAGTTTTGCTACTATTACTGCAGGCACCCGATAAGTTTGCTGCTGCAGCTACTAGGAACCCTGTCTGCAGCCTTCCTTTGATGGTTGGAACAGCTGATATTCCTGATTGGTGCTATGCAGAGACGTTTGGACATCTTGGAAAATCAATGTATACTGAAGCCCCAACGTCTGAACACCTTGCTGTTTTTCACAGCAAATCACCAATAGCACACATTTCCAAGGTCTGTTCTAATCAACAAAATCTGGATTTGAAAAAGCTATCCATTTTACGCAACTATGTTCCCAATCACAGTGAAAAAGTCGAAGTATTAAGTTTTTCTAGATTTCAAGGATCATGTCCCTATGGTTGTATTATCTGGATCCTATATTTCTGAATACATTTGATACTCTGTGTTATCTAATATTGCAGGTCAAAACTCCTATACTCTTCTTGCTAGGTGCCAAGGACCTCCGTGTACCAATATGTACCGGCTTGCAAGTAAGACTTAATATAATCCTCTTCTTGTTTCTTTTATCAATCACATGTTTATGTTTCATTATCAACATGTTGGCAAGTTTATATTCTTAAGACTTAAGCGTAAACATTATATGGATCATTCATTTGCCTTAACATAACAGTACCATTAGCTCTGAACATGACTGACTACTTTCCCAATTATGGTTAGTCGGTTTTCATAAGACGTAAGATTTCAGAGAGTAACTGGTTTCTCTTTTTGTTGCACGAAGTATGCACGTGCATTGAAGGAGAAAGGAACCGAGGTAAAGGTGCTGGTGTTTCCAGAGGACAATCATGCAATTGATAGGTAAGATGGTCCTGACCTGAACCAGTTTATGTGCATTTTCATGTTTGTTTACTTTCACTTCCTACTGGAAACAGGCCACAGTCTGATTTCGAAAGCTTTCTTAACATTGGAGTGTGGTTCAAGAAGCACTGCAAATAGACATATATGATTCATTTCTTGACCAAGATTTCCAACAGGTCAATTTTAGACCTTCTCCTCAAGAAGAACGACGATTATTTTCCTTCTGTGTTCATGTTCAAGCTCTCATCTGAGTTGAAGATATGAACATGACTAGCTAATGGTAAACCCAAATGTATGTAAAATAAACAGTTCCTGTATTGTACACTTCAATAAATCATCAAAAGGAGTTTATCTTTGAATTTTTGTGTAGCAACTTGTTTCAAAAGTATTGGTCATATGCAAGACAAATTGCATAAATTCCCAACTGTGTAATCAACTGCAGAATACTACTCCCTCCGTATCAATTTGTTTGTCTGGTTTTAACTTGACACGGAGTTTAAAAAAGTGAATAAGACTTTGTATCTTGTGGTTGTAAACTTAAGATATGTAGAATAATACCAAAAGACTTTTAAATCGTGTGATCCTAACATGTCATGTGCGTTCTTAGTACAAAGACGTGCAAGACTTTTGCCACGAAGAGCTTCTTGCTCTCTAGGCTTGAAGGCGGCAATCTAGCTTCTATTGAAACAAAACGAAGGAACTTCCGGAGTGAAGGTTCAGACTTAAGGCTAAGGCAGCGAGTGAGCCGAGGAGAGGTTGAGTGAAATCAGCAGCTAGCCTTTTCGGAATAGGAATGCCCGATGTTCTTGCTCTTCTTCAGTCTTCTTAGGATGAAGCTTTCACTGGAATTTCCTACTCTAAGTTCAGTGACCTGGCACAATCTAATTATTAATTAATAGAACCCAGAACAGAAAGTTAGAATAAAAGAGTTGCCAAAAAAAAAAAGTGACATACTTTCTGAAGCTGACATAAGACAAACAAATTGAAACAGAAGAATAATACTCCCTCCGTTTAAAAAAAATGTCCTCATTTTCTTTTTGGTTTATTTCAAAAAGAATGTCCCCTTTCTTTTTTTGGCAATACATTAACTTTAACTTTCCACGTGGCATGTTTAAAACCACAAGATTAAAGGGCATTTTGTAAATTTGACATAACTTTAATTTTGGACCACAAGATTAAAAAGTCTTCTTTCTTTTCTTAAACTCCGTTCCAAGTCAAACTAGCCAATCATTTTGAAACGAAGGGAGTATGTTTTATTGAACGATTTCACGATATTATCTAAAATGAAAAGTGTTGCATACTATTTGATTTTAGCTTTATAGTCTCTTGGAAGGTATGCTCACAAAAGCTAAGTATTGACATTGTTAATTCTTGCCAAAAGACTTCATTTATTTTTGGTTGATTCACAAGAACATTCAACAGCTAATGGTAAAATAATGTATGTAAGTTCGAATTATTATAATTAAATAATATTCCTTTCTAAAAGATTAATTATTAGTGCCTTTTTTCTTGATAATCTTTTTGTAAAATGATACCTATTAAAGTTTATTGAATTTTTCTTCTTTTTACACGGCAAAGAGGTGAAATTTTGTCCATATTAATTAAAAATAATGAATTAATTAATTTTAGGATTTGACAGATACTCCTCCATGTGAATATTTATTTTTCAAGAACTGGTAGTTTAATTGAAAGCATATTAATCATGCAAATGAGTGAAGTGATATTTTTTGCTAATAATGTCTGTCAATATAATATTTTTATCAATAATTCATTGAATTGAGATCTACTTTTTTTCTTCTTTTTAAAACATCAAATACAGCTTAGATTACAAAGAACTTATCTAGATGTAAGGAATATTTTCCAAAATTTAGCTAAAAAGTAACCCTAATTTATGACACAATGAGAATTATGAAACTAATAAGTACGGTTAACATACGACTTGTACTCATTCATTCTTAATAAGAGAAAATTTTCACACGGCTACTAAACATCAAGTTTTTTCAAGGATTATCCCTTATTTATAATGATTTTTATTTTTTGTCGTTCAAACTTATGATCTTTAATATTAATTCTTGTTGCTCATTCAATGAAAATTTATAAATCAAAGTATTTTTATCGATAATCAAATTTCACTTAGCATAAGTTAAGAAATTTTTTATGTAGGAACTAAATTATGTCTTCCACGATTAACTTGTGGATTCTGAAATTGAACTTATGCCTCTATCGACATAAGTTTTGTAAGAACTAAGTTATATCTTTTACGATATAACTTGTGTTATATTATGATACGAAAATATAAACTTATACTATGATGCCTTCCCCCAACAAAACCAAGTAAACATTGGGTGGAATGAATAAAGAAAATTTAGTTATAGATGCTCTTGGCAAGTGGAACATAAACTGACAAAAGTGATCACTTCTTCTTCTTCTTTCATTCATTTTCATTACAATTCTCCATTTTCCTCTCTCTATGTAAGTTTTCTTGATCTGAATGTGCAAGTGTGAATTTCGAATATACTGAATTGTACTGTATGTAATTATCAGTGAGTTTTTTCTACACCATATTTGAATGCTCTTTCTATAGTTTCTGTTTGCCAAGATTTGATTTTTATGTTCATAATGAACTGCGAAATCCTAAAATTATTATAATTAACAATAAGAATGTATCAAACAAGGAAGGTTGAAGGAATTTGATTCCTTTTCTTTGTTTAATTACAGTAGGAATCAAGATTGAAGAGAGAAGTGATCAGATTGTGTTTTTGTTTTTATCTTTTCAGTTGTTACTCCCTGCGTTTCAATTTATTTGTCTGGTTTTAACTTGATACAGAGTTCAAGAGAGTAAAGAAGATCGTCAAATCTTATGGTTTTAAACTAAAGATATATAACAATGCACCTAAATGTCATGTAATCTTGTGATCTTTATCATGTCGCGTTGAAAGTTAGAAAAGAAGGGAAGATGCTTTCTTTTTTAAATGGGCTAGAAAGGAAAGTAAGGGAAACAAATTGAAACAAACTGGAAACTAATAGTTCTTGTTAATTGAAACTGAAAACTTTCTCAGTTTGCTTGCAAATGGAAAATTCTGGAGCAAGCCCTTTCAAAGATACTCCTGTTGGTTTAGATACAATTTCAGAGGAAGAATACTTTAATCAGTCTACATTACTCAAAGAGTTTACTGAAATCCCCACAATTGAGAAGGCATGGACTTTGAAATCTAACAGTGGTATTGCTACTTCAACTCTGTCTAGATATTTTGTCGTACCGGTTCATTCCTGTCAAGCTTTTATTTCTTATGTATATCATGATCTATGAGAGACAAAAGATGAATTGTGGTGTTCTTTTGGTTGTTTTGCGGCGTCCAGGAGCCTCACAGGTTATGTTCTCAATTAGTCAACCTAATATCCTGGAGAACAAGAAGAGGAGATATGTATCATTTAGTCACATTTCCAAAGAAAGAGATGATTCTGTGCAGTTTCATTGGGATGCTTTCCCTATTGAGATGGGGACAACATCTTTGATGGTTCCCTCTCCATCAGGGTCAAAGCTTCTTGTTGTTCGAAATGCTGAAAATGATTCTCCTACACGCTTCGAGATTTGGAGTTCATCTCAGGTGGAAAGGGAGTTTCATGTTCCTTCATCTGTTCATGGATCTGTATATTCCGACGGATGGTAACTTAATTTACAGCCAAAAAAGCACTACTTTCATTTTCTTATCATTTTCTACAACCTGCTATTTCCTGTAACCAGTTTAGTGCTACAAGTTTAGTAATATTATTATTGTTAGTAGTTATTTCTACCGGTTGTCTGGTCTCAGGTTCGAGGGGATTTCCTGGAATTCCGATGAAACTTTGATTGCTTATATTGCTGAAGAGCCTGTTTCTGCAAAACCAACGTTTACATATTATGGCGACGAGAAAGGGAATTGTCCAGATAAAGACTGTAATAGCTGGAAAGGACAAGGAGATTGGGAAGAGGGTTGGGGCGAAGCATACGATGGGAAAAGGCTACCTAAGCTTTTTGTCATCAGCATTAACAGGTTAATAATGTGACTGATATCTTGCTTAAGTAGTTTTGGAAAAACATTATCATGTAAATTTGACGTGGTAACTGTTAAATGGACGTTGTGCAGTGGAGAGGTACGCGCTGTTGATGGCATAGAAAAGTCACTAAGTGTAGGGCAAGTTATTTGGGCTCCATCAGCAAAAGACTCGTTACAATATCTAGTTTTTGTTGGATGGCCATCGGGGACGAGGAAATTTGGTATCAAATACTGCACTAATAGGGCTTGCTCTTTGTATGTTGTTAGAGCTCCTTGTTTCAGATATGAACCATGTCAATATGGGTAGGTTGCTTGCTCTGAAAAAAGCCTTTCCTTTTTCAAAGACGTCGACAGCATGCTTACATTATACCATTCATTTCTATTTCCGCTGAACCGATTAAGTATTTATTGATATGTTTCTTTGATAGTCTTGTTATTTGATACTTCTCTTATCAGAACGGATACGAAACTATCAGCAGTTGTCCTGACAGAAAGCATAAGTAGTGCATTCTTCCCTCGTTTTAGGTATGTCTTCTTGTTAGAATTATGGCTCTAAACAAACGTTTTAACGTTTACATTGTTCTATCAATTTAGTGGAAAATATCTTGTAAATCGGTGATGTAAAGTGTAAACAACTTTTTTCAGACTATAACAGAAAATCTATTAACCCATTCTTATTTTTCTCATTCTCAGCCCTGATGGAAAATTCCTGGTGTTTTTATCTTCAAAAAGTGCTGTAGATTCTGGAGCACATAATGCAACAGATTCACTTCATAGAATTGATTGGTCCATCGATGCAGAGCCACATCCGCGTAACAAAATTGTTGATGTGGTATTATTTTCCTGCTTTGCTCACAAAATTATATGAGTGGTTGAACCTTGTGAAAGACTTAGCACTTACAACTCTTATTTTTGTTATATCAGTACTTTTGAATTAAGTAATGAAGTTGCACAAGTCCGAACTATGAATTTTTTGTTTGTTGTTTTATCTTTTTTTCGAATTATCCTTAAATTTGTTGATTCACTTGATCCTGCACGTAGGTTCCCGTTGTGATGTGTGCTGAAGATGGAAGCTTCCCTGGGTTATACTGTTCAAATATTCTTAGTAACCCGTGGCTTTCTGGTGGATGCACTATGATTTTATCATCTGCCTGGGGCAGCACCCTAGTTGTACTAACCGTGGATATCTTGAGGTAAAGCAAGGAAGCCATGCTATCTCCGTTGTACTCAAATGTTATGTATCTTTGTCTGTGTTCAATCACATGCTCATTTACTTTCAGTGGAGATGTATCGCGAATCAGCCCGTGCACATCAGAGTTTTCATGGGATGTCCTTACGCTGGACGGTGACAATATAATTGCAGGTAAGAGTCAATGTTGTCTTTTTAACTTACAACAACAACTATGCCTCATTCCCAAGCTAGTTCTGTCTGCTATGTCTCTTTACTGACCATGTTTCTCCATTTAAGCCGACTTTTAACTGGTCAAAAAGAGAGAGTCAAGGTTAACACCTGAAATCTTCTGTCTGATATGCTTGAAAATGTATTGCGGAATGAAAAATTGATAAGAGTTTTATGGTGTTGTTTATTACTTTGAAGTATGTAGCAGTCCAATCGATGTTCCTGAAATCAAGTATGGTTATCTTGTCGAAAATGCCTCCGATAACACCAAATGGAATTGGCTAGATATATCAAGCCCCATGACCAAATGCTCTGAAAAGGTGAATATAATGTCCATATTGTTTAAATCCTTATGGCTTGGGCTATAACGAATAAAGGCTAGCCAGTCCTAACATTTTTCTGTGATTCTTCAAAGGTGAGGTCTTTGCTGTCATCCAAGGAGTTTTCTATAATGTTGATTCCTGTTAGAGACGCCTCTGAGAATCTCACAAAAGGTACACTTGCATAGTATTTATTTCCAGAATAAAAATTGTATCCTGGTCTCCGTGAAACTAAAGATGAATCAACAGATGTAATATTTATTTCCAGCTCACCTTTTTGTTTCCCTCTGCTCCTAATTTAGTGCATAAATCTGATTCACGGTAGGTGCAAGCAAACCTTATGAAGCTATTTTTGCATCCTCCAAATCAAAGAAGCATGATGCATGTGACCCGATGATTGTAGTCCTTCACGGGGGTCCTCATTGTCAAGCTTCTCAAAGTCTTCAGCTTTTCTTTGCTCACTTGGATTTAGCTTGCTTATTGTAAGTTATAGGTAAGTTAAGAGTACCATAAGCACCTTTTCGCATCCGTTTATCTGTACTATAAATTGTGCTGAACTAGAAGATGCTGTTGCATATAATTAAATAGTCTTAATATGTCAATAAGATAAACTCATAAGTAAAGCATTATCTTGATTATATTACAACACGAATATCTTATTGACGTCTTCCCAGAGGCTCCTTGGGATTTGGTGAGGAAGCAGTGCAATCTCTTCCAGGGAGGGTGGGTTCACAGGTGCTTTTTTGTCCAACCTTCTTTATGACAATCGATTTCTATTCATATTCCTGTTAAATTCATCTCCATTGTTTCACATCCATAGGACGTTAACGATGTACTTGCTGCCATAGACCATGTCATTGGTATGGGACTAGCAGATCAGTCCAAAATTGCTGCTGTTGGCATTTCTCATGGTGGATTTTTGACAACACACTTGATAGGCCAGGTCGGGTAGTTCACAAACAACCTGTTTCCTACCCCTAAATCCATATCTAGTAAATGTTTGTGCATGGCCATTAGACCATCCGTTCTGATAATTCGTCTATAAGGTGATTGTAAAAGTTAAAATTATTCTGTTCTTACAAATGCACCCGGTGCAGGCACCAGACAAGTTTGCTGCTGCAGCTGCTAGGAACCCAGTCTGCAACTTTGCTCTAATGGTTGGTACAACTGATATACCTGATTGGTGCTATTTTGAGGCATTTGGAAGTGAAGCAAAATCAAGCTTTACAGCAGCACCTTCAGCTGAACACCTTGCTCTATTCTACGACAAGTCTCCAATTTCACATGTCTCAAAGGTTTTGTATCGTCCGTTGTGTTGCTGTTATCGTTGAATAAGGCTACTAGATTTTATTCCACAGGCGCGTAGAACTTGGCAAACTGAAAGATGCAAAGATTATAAGTAGTAATCACTTTTTATATTATTCCTTCTATTTCTCATTAACATTCAAACAAAATGGAACTGGAAAATGGAATTACAGTTTATTCCTTCTAGACATACGATTTGCTAGTGCCAGTGGCAGAGTCACCTTATGTTCGTTGGATGATTATCAGAATTTCAGTTTAATGTATATATGCCATATGTTTGACTACCCTTGTTTTCTACGTCTGTCTGCTTTTTTATATTGTGATACCCCATAGTAAAATTCCTGGCTCCGCCACTGGTTGTTGCCTATTGGAATTTACATAGCACTGCATTGTTTTATTGATGCTCCTATACTCATTTGGAGGTAATCCTGCAGGTCAAAACTCCCACACTGATGCTTTTAGGTACTAAGGACCTTCGCGTGCCCATTACTGATGGATTACAGGTATTGATTTTCCTTTTCCTTTGGGGCCCGTAAAACTAGACTAACTATGGAAAACTGAGTATACACCCCAAATTCAATTGCTTCCATAGCTGCACCTCAACATGTCACTGGTTATGATTCCAAGAACTTTTAATTTGGCGGAGGAACCTTAGTATGGTCTTGCATGATTCGATGTTTGATATAAACATTTCATCTCGTAAACATTTCTTTGTTCTTCTGTATCTGTGTAGTATGCAAGAGCATTGAAGGAAAAAGGCGTAGAAGTAAAGGTGATGATGTTTCCTGATGACATACACGAACTCGACAGGTAATTGTGTTCCTTCCCCTAATTCAAGAACTAAGTTTCCCCCCTACCCGAGGGGATCATTAACGTATATACTCTTTTGACAGACCGCGAACAGACTTTGAAAGCTTTCTTAACATTGGACTGTGGTTTAAGAAGTATTGCTCATAGATTGCCAGATAACTCAGTGTTAAGAGGTTCATGGTTAATTTGAGAACTGGTACTTCCAAGGAAATGAGTTGACTCAAATTGATCAATGATCAGACTACTGAACTGATACGCTTGTAATGATCTAACAAGCACTTGAAAATTATATTGCTCATACTCTTCAAAAATGCGTCAAGTGCTTGTCATATCATATTTTTAGGATCCAACATGGCTGGCTGCATGTCGTTTTTGAAGAATTCGAGCAACAAATGCATAGTGCACTTCTTGACAAATGTATTTTTTTCATCACAAATGTAAAGGCAGAGGACTCTTTTCAACTTCCAAAGTGTAACATCAATAATTATCTTTTTATTCGAAAAGTCTTGTACAAAAAGCATTTCATTCCAAAATTGAATTTTTTTTAATTAAATAGGTAGAAAAATCGAGAAGTATTTTTAACGAGTTTATAAGCTTAGTCAAACACACTTGTACCAAAACAAATTAAAAACAGCCGTCTGTCTGGATCGAACCCATGACCTCCTTGTTAAAAATCAGCTAAAATGGCTTAGTACTGCTTGTGATAAATCTTTTACCCATTCATCTTCTTTACATTTTCTTTTTTTCCCACCATTTTCTTCTGCAGCTCCTAATGCTTTTCTTCCTTAATATCTTAACCTGAAAGATTGAGAAAAATGTATGTGAAGTTTCAGTATGTTGACACCAGTAACTGTTTCCATATACTGAACTCAACTAAACCCACTCCCAGTATTGGAATTTCAATCCCACCCACCAAGAAATACAAGGACCAGAACAAACTGAATGACCCAAATGGAAGAATTGAGAAAAGCAAGACTCTTGGGGTCAAATTCAGGCCGGGTGTTGGGTATGGTAATGATGTAAAAGAGAAGTTGGATTATCAAATTGGGAAAAACTCGCATACCCGTGTTTGGAAAAATGGTGTTTTGAAGACCCAAAATGGTTTCTTGAGTAAACCAGTTGATAAAACTGAGAGTGAGGAGAAAATTGATGGTCAGTCGAGCTCGAGTAATGGGGTGCAGACCAAATGTTCGACAAAATGGCGCAATGACGTGAAGGAGACCCAAAATGGTTTCTTGAGAAAACCAGTAGATAGAACTGAGAGTGAGGAGAAAATTGATGGAAAACCGAGCTTGGTTAATGTGGTGCAGACGAACTGTTCGTTAAAATGGTGCAATGACGTGAAGGAGACCCAAAATGGTGTTTTGAAGACCCAGAATAATGTTTTGAGGAAACCAGTTGATAGAACTGAAAATAAGAAAAAAGTTGGTGGTCAATTAAGCTTGGGGAATGTGGTAGAGAAAGTACAGACTAAGGGTTCGAAAAAATGGGCCAGATATGGAGGATGTATTCCTGTTATGCTGGAAGCTTTGGAGACAGTTAGTAATTTGGATGAGGCATTAAAGCCATGGGAAAAGAGTTTGACTAAAAAAGAAAGGACTATTATATTGAAGGAGCAGGTGCAGTGGCAACGAGCAATGGAGATCTTTGAGTGGTTTAAGAGAAGAGGATGCCATGAATTGAATGTTATACATTATAATATTGTACTTAGGATTCTTGGGAAATCACAGAGGTGGGATGAGATTGAGAGTCTGTGGGGCGAAATGAAGGAAAGGAGAGTCGAGCCTATAAATTCAACTTATGGGACTCTGATTGATGTCTACAGCAAGGGTGGGCGTAGGGAGCAGGCAATGGAATGGTTGAAGTTGATGAATCAAAGAGGTATGGTACCAGATGAGGTGACAATGGGAATTGTTGTTCAGATGTATAAAATGGCGGGGGAGTTTAAGAAAGCGGAGGAGTTTTTGAAAAAGTGGTCTTTATGTAAATTCCAAGTGGAGGAACGTGTAAATGGTGGACCAAGAAGTGGTATTAGGGTCATGGGTTCTTCTGGTTCAAGTGTTTGTTTGAGCTCGCATACCTATAACAATTTAATTGACACTTACGGGAAGGCAGGACAAGTGAAAGAAGCATACGAGACTTTTCATCAGATGCTGAGGGAAGGGATCCAACCAACAACAGTTACTTTCAATACAATGATTCACATGTGTGGTAATAATGGCCGAATGGAAGAAGTTGGTTCCTTGATGAGGAAGATGGAGGGGCTTCAGTGTCATCCTGATACAAGAACATACAATATTCTTATTTCCCTACACGCTAAGCATGACAACATAGAAATGGCTGCCACCTACTTTAAAATTATGAAAGATGCTTCTCTAGAGCCAGATGCAGTGACCTATCGCACTCTTTTGTATGCATTTTCCATAAGGAATATGGTTAGTGAAGCAGAGAAGCTCATTTTGGAGATGGATAAGAAAGATCTACAGATTGACGAATTCACTCAGTCAGCTTTGACTAGGATGTATCTAGAAGCTGGGATGGTAGAAATGTCATGGTCCTGGTTCCAGAGGTTTCATCTTGCAGGAAAAATGTCTTCTGAATGTTATTCTGCCAACATTGATGCCTTCGGTGAACGTGGCTATATTTCGGAAGCTGAGAGGGCTTTTAACTGTTGTAGTGAGGGAAAAAGGCTAACTGTTCTTGAGTTCAATGTAATGATCAAAGCGTATGGAATCAGCAAAAAATACAATGAGGCGTGCTACTTGTTTGATAGCATGGAGAAGCATGGTTTATCTCCTGATAAATGCAGTTACAGTTCACTCATCCAAATGCTAGCTGGTGCAGATCTGCCTCTGAAAGCAGCATCTTATGTGAGAAAAATGCAGGAGGCGGGATTAGTTGATGATTGTATCCCTTATTGTGCTGTGATATCTAGCTTTGTTAAAGTAGGTCAGCTGGAAATGGCAGTAAGCTTATTCGATGAAATGATTGTGTTTGGCATCAAGCCTGATGTTGTTGTTTATGGTGTAATGATAAATGCCTTTGCTGACATGGGAAGTGTTAAAGACGCTACAAAATACTTGGTTGAAATGAGAAACTCTGGTTTAGAGGCAAATGCTGTTATATACACTTCCTTAATTAAGCTATACACCAAGGTTGGGTATTTGAGAGAAGCACAAGAAACCTATAAAGTGCTTCAGTCATTCGAGGCAGGGCTTGATGTATATTCTTCAAATTGCATGATTGACTTGTACAGCGAGCGCTCTATGGTTAAACAAGCAGAAGAGATTTTTGAGCACCTGAAGAAAAAGGGAAATGCAAATGAATTTTCTTATGCAATGATGCTTTGCATGTACAGGAGAAATGGAATGTTTAAGGAAGCCATTCAAAATGCCCGGAAAATGAAAGAACTAGGACTTCTGACTGACTTGTTGAGTTACAACAATGTGCTTGGATTGTGTGCAACTGACGGGAGGTATAAAGAAGCTTTGGCGACTTACAAGGAAATGCTTTCTTCTGCCATCCAACCTGATGATTCAACATTCAAATCACTTGGAATTGTTCTTCTTAAATGCGGTGTTCCAAAGGAGGCTATTAGTAAGCTGGAATCTATGAGGAAAAAGGATCCTCAGAGTGGCGTGCAAGAGTGGACTTCAGCCCTATCTACCGTTATCGGTGTGCTTGATACTGACTCTCCTGATAGTAAAGATGCCTAGCTCTTTTAAACATATTTATGGTTTTACAATAGGAGATGATTATATTTACCGTTCTAAAAAAAAAATAGGAGATTGCACCATGGGGATGGGTCTACAGAGATTTAACTTTATACGAGAACTCTCTCAAAGAGAAGCTGCTTCATACTCTACTGACGCAGGTAGATTCTAGTGAAGTGGCTCAAGCCTCTCATGTAATTTTCACAATTTTGTTGTTGTAAATACAAATGTATTGAACCTTTGCCAGATCTAGGCATTATTTATTAAGTACTATCTCTAGTAGTATCCTTCAGTCTCAAGTTCTGTTGTTGACTATGAAACTATTCCATTATAAAGGCTCTCTGAAATAGCATCTTCATGATCTCCACAAGCTTCTTCGTAACAGCAGCCTCGGGTTATAAAAACGCTGAGTTAATGGTTTGTCAACTCGTCAGTTGGGGATGCCTAGGGGGGTTCTCCTGTATTCAACAAGAAGCTCATACACATGTTGTACAGATTGTAGTATTTTGTTATATGTTGGCCTACTAATTTTCTGTGCTGTATGACTGATTCCAATTGGTCCAAGAATCTTTTTCTGCAGTTCATTTATCTTTGTTTGCAGCAGCTGATTACCTGGTTGAATCTTTAGTTGAAAGAAATATATTTTATTCACCCTATAACTGTATTCAGTTGTTGGTCCCTCAGTGCATCTATTCTGTTTAAACTAGGGGAGATCAATAATTTTTCATTGTTACTTACTTTCATTTAAATAGTCTTATTAATTATTAGTAATTGAAAAATACCCTGTATATTAATTAGTATTCGTTATTCGTTGTTACTTTTGTTCATTTCATGTCTAACTCTTGGTGCAACACCTATGTAACAAAGCAACAACAGATTCATGTTGTGATGTGCCCTGAAGGATCTTCCCTGGCCTTAACTGTTTTAATCTTCTAAGTAAACCTTGGCTTTGGTGATGGATATACCATGATTTTATCTTCTGTCTAGGCAAGTACTGAAGTAATACTTTTGGTGAATGTGTTGAGGTAATTCTATGGATAATATGACTAAAATTTTGACTGATATTATGGTGTCATGGATTTCTTTGAATTTTCTCTGAACTAATGATTGCTTGCTAATTCAATTGTGGAAAGGTGTCACCATTAATGCTGGAAACTCTAGCTTTTCTTAGAGCTTGCTTGCATTAGATGGCAATAATGCTGTTGCTGGGAAGACTATTTTGCATGAAGTGTTTATTTTATATTATTTATTTGCTTGCTTATTCTGATCAATCCAATTTGAATATTCTGGTTTTTATCTGTTTCAAAGCCTGTAGCAGTCCCGCTGATGTTCCTGCTATCAAGTAGAGTCATTGCAGAGGCCTCACGGAGTTTGGCTAGATATTTCACGTCCCATATGTAAGTGCTCCTTTTTTTTTAGAATCCTGTATATTGATGCTCTGAAAAGGTTCTTTGTTTGTTTACCCATTATTTATATCATCCAGACTGTTCTGCTCGGTGTTTACTTGCGAGAATAACATTTCTAATATTCATATCCATCTATGACGCTCATAACTTATATGTTGGGGAGATCAACTTCTTGCTATAACCTTATGCACTTGTGTCCAGATGAAGACACATTGCATTATCCTTCACTAGTAACCAAAATATAGTGTATACATCCTGATTCACTGATTCATAGACTATACTTATCCTTCAGTTGTAACTGATAAAACACAAAACGTGTCCCAATTATCTCGAGCCCTCTTATGTGAAGGAATCAATTCCAGTAAAAAGAGCTTCACAAATAGTTCCAATTCCTCAAACTTTTTATACAGATATATATTCGGTGTTTGTTTAGTACTTTCTCAACCTCCTACTCGTAATTTCTGAGGAGCTATCAGGGTCAGACCTCTTTCTTATTTAGGATATTCTTGCAATCGCTTTATTTATCCTCCGGCACCCTACCTATGGATATTTTCTTTGCTGATAATGTTCTAGAAAAGGGTGCTGTTTTGGCACCAACTGAATGTTCTTCCAAATTTCTTAGTTGCACAATTCACTATAGATTTACAAATGGATATTTTGTTCGATGATTCATTTTCCTAATTACTTGAGCCAAAGGTCTATTAGAACCAAGCTCTCTCTCTACCTTTACAAGGCAAGGGGTAAGGCTGCGTACACACCCTCCCCAGACCCCACTTGTGTATGTTGTTGTTGATTCATTTTTGTAATGAATGATGCTAGACTTGAACACTAGCTGAATCTAGTTTAATTTACATTGCAGGAGACATCTGAAACCCATCAAGTTGTTCTGCCATGCCTTGTTCAATATTGTTTGATACGAACATTTCATCTCAAAAATATGTTCTTCTTCCATATGTGCGCAGTTATGCACGAACATTAAAGGAGAAACGAGTAGAAGTTAAGGTGATCAAAGATGTTTCCTGATGACATACACGAACTCAACAGGTAATCTGTGTTCGTTGCCTCTAAATTCAAGCACTATTTTTCTTACCCCACAGTGTTACTCATGAGAAATAACACCATTCCTGTACTTATTTGGAGGACAACAGGCTTTTCAAAGGCTCTCTTAACATTGGAGTGTTGTTTAAGCATTTGCTCTTTTGAGTGTTTCTGCAACAAGAATGTTAAAAGAGAATCCGCGGTGATGTTGAAACCTGTTTTTCCAAGAAAATGGTCATAACTGGCTCAAATTGATCGGTTCAGACTTCAGAGGAGATTGTTTTTTATAGACCCTCGGCTCATCATGAGCATACTACGATATACTATAATGCTTGTAATTCTCTATATAGCACTTGAAAACATGTCTCTGTCATTCAAGGATAAGTGTTTTGTTTGTTTTTTGGGTCCTTCCAACATTTGCTTTGATCAATGTTAAGTTTGACTACGCCTACAACGTTATTGAAAGACTTTGAAAGTGCTAATATCTTCATTCATAAGTTCTAATTGTTTTGAGTATTCAAATTCACTTTATTTATACAAAATTTATACGTTGTGATATTCTTTTATAACCCCTGCTACTTATATATAAATAGACGTCATATAAAAAAGTATCTATTATATTTCTATCAAATTAACTTTTTACACATTCAATGTGATATTCTTTCTAATTTAACATTATTACCTTTCAGAGGGTTAAGTGGAGTTAAAACGAGTCTTGAAATAAAAGTAAAGTTGTTGTGTAGCGTATAGTTCAGCAATTAAAATAATATGAAAGGAAGAAAAAGAATGCGCCGTCTGTGGGGATCGAACCCACGACCACGTGGTTAAAAGCCACGCGCTCTGCCACTGAGCTAAGACGGCTTGTTGTTGGATAATTCTTACTTTTAATTTTCAACATTAAATTATTGAGGATATAAATTTTATATATAAACTATCATTTATTAATTTAAAAAATACACGTCAATATAATGTTTTCTGGATTATTGAATGTAGAAATTAGAAAAATTATTGATTTATTTAAAGAGACACTACCTTGAATTTTGTGTTGTGCAACTTCTTATAGTGTTTCTCTGTATTCTGTCAGAATTTGTGCAGCACATTATATCATTGAAATAACACCATCAACTTAGTAGCTACTCCTTCTGTCAACTTTTTCGTTATGTTCGTGTTTTTAAAAGTTAATTTGACTAATTTTAAAGTTAAATTTAATTACATTAATTTGATATATTTAAAAGTATTATAAATTATAACTTTTTATATATTAATATGATGAAAAGTTTTTATAATTTTATTCTAAAAAGCAAATTATGATAATTAATTGTGGACGAAGAAAATAGTAGAGTAGTTGTGTAGTGAGCTGGTCACCTATGTTTTTCTGTGCTATTTAACAGTATTCATCCCCCAACTGGTAGAAAATGTCATTTTTAGTTTAAATTTTGTTATTGTTTTACTATTTTCTATATTTTGCAGCCACTCACATATTTTATTCTTGATTTTTCATTGATTGCATTTGCAATCTAGCTTATTAATGGAATTACTATTTGGACCAAAGATATTTTTATGTTAGTAATGTCAAGTTGTCAATCATCAATTCTACTGTTCTTTATTTGATGAGATGTCTCGAGTTAAATTCTTATTATGGATTAAAAAATCTTAGTAAAGATCCTTTCTCTCGAATAGAGCCTTCTGTGGTATGAATTTAGAATAGTCAGGCTCTAATGCACATATCGAATATCGAATATAAACCAAAAAAAGAAAACCTAATCTTTTATTTAACTCACTACTTCACAACTATTTGTTATTCATCTAACCCTGATATAAATGATAATAAGAATCTGAAAATCAAATCGATTAAATTTATATATTAAATTATCTTTTCGTGAAAATGCACACAAAATTCTTTAAAACTCTGAATATCTACAGCATCTGATGATTCAACAAGTATGAGTGATTAGCTGGATGGCAATTTATTGAATATCTTTATTTACAGCATATATTAAAAAGGCACAAATCCCACTAGAAGAATCAAAATTACTCAATTGAGCTAATTATTAATGGAATACATGAAAATATCTATAAAGGTTCACGGAATAATAAAAAGCTGAGTAATATGATAATTAATCATCGAAACTTTAGAAAAAATCTAATGAAAAAATCATAAGAATCTTTATGACTTAAAATTTGAGTCTTTGCATTGTTAGCTCGACCACCATCTTCACCAATATTATATTAATGAAATAATGAAACAAGGTCTCAAAACATATATTAAAGTTTTAGAAGTAAAAAAACAGAATTGAATTGTTACACCAAGAAATCAAATTTGAGTAAAATAGACTGTGAACTCGAGTTCATCATATTCAAATCTTGAATCGTCCCTTCAGAACTAACTTCTACCTCCATATATACTGTTTGAGATCGGGCTTTATGTCTGAATCAAATTGTGAAAGATCAAAATTAAATGTTAATCGGTGTGTATGATGAGCTGGAAGGCAATACGTGTTTATCTTTGTTTACAAGCATATAATTACTTTTCTTGGTTGATTCTTTTGGAGTTGAAAAAAAACAAATAGTTACACTGTTTTTTGTTTTTGCATTTTACCTTATTGGAAGTTGGAACTAAACTGTTGGTCGTTAGGGACCAAAGATTCTTTTTTTTTACTACTTTGATAACAGCCGTCAGTTTTTTTCCTACGTGCCTTACGCTGTTATGTTTTCGACTGGAAAATACTAGAGAAACTCAACAAGTTGCAAGTTTTTTTTTTTGTTTTAATTTTGTTTTTAGTTTCTCCCAAGTCTGGTAGCTATATTGGAGCTCAAAAATTCAGGTCTGAAAGTCCCATATTGAGAATATCTATGTTGGAGTCTGAAAATTCATGCAAAAAAGTCTCACATTGAGTGTATCTATATCGGAGGATGAAAAGTTTTTGACATCATAGTAAAGGCTCCCTAGCAAATGAGGGATATCTATATTGAAAGCCCGAAAATTCACTTTGAAAAGTCTCACGTATCAATATTAGAGCATGAAAAGTCCCACGTCATAGTAAAGGCTCCCTAACGAAGGTGTACGCAGAAACCCGACTAAGTCCAGAATCACACCAAAAAATCCACATTGGGATTTAGGGTAAAGGCTCCCTCACTAAGGAGGGAAGTCACACACTAGGGTTAGGGTAAAATCTCCTTATAAAGGGGTACGCACAAACCTAACTAAATCCATATTTAAACTGGGGATAAAGCGATCTCTAACAAATGAGTGCTGAGAAGTTACACATTGAAGCTCCCTAGAAAGATGAGCTCGACTGAAGCTCCCTAACAAATGAGCACTGAGAAGTTGCACATTGAAGCTCCCTAGAAAGATGAGCTCGACTGAATTCAGATTCGATCCGAGAAGTTTCACATTAAAGCTCCCTAGAAAGAGGATGCTGCAGAGCCCGCTAATAAAAACGACTCCGTACCAGGAACTCAAAATCTGAAACTTTCAATCTCAGGACGAGTTTTGATTCTACTATCTACTTGTAAATCAAACTCAAATATACATACAAAAAAGTAAACAATTAAAAAAATTGTTCCAACTAAAACAAGATAACTGATTTTCATATCCATTTTTACATAGATCAAAAAACACTAACAAGAACTAAAATAGCATTATGGTAAGCCTAGTTTACTAACTAAACATCCTGAAACATGAATCCATGATGTCTACTTCCTCTATACAACGCCTCCGGCCACCGTCTTTACCCGCCAAAGTCGCCGTCCATCACCACCTTCAACATCCATCCCTCATTGTTATACCATGAAATGACTATTACTTTCAATTCTTCTTGTTGTTCTACCATGAAATAGCTATCTCTTTCAATCCAGCTTTCAATTCTTCCCATTGACGATCCTCGAATTCTGATCCTCCATTAACGACTTTGAACTCCACCAACAACAACTCCTTTGGCAACTCCAAGATTTCAACTAACAAAACACTTCTGCCTTTCACCAACCCAATTCCACCATTCTTCCTTTTCTCTACTCTGTATCCTGCATTTTTACCAACATTCATCACCTTCTCTTCTATCACGTTTACTCCTACATTCGTCGTAAATCTCATCTCCTTCTTGTTCAATTCTTCTTCAAATATCGCCGATAAATCCAACCCTGAAGACATTGAAATTAAATCAAATGCATTTATACTCTCCATGTGTTTGCTTTCCTTCTCCAAAATCCCCTCACCAAATTGCTTCGTGCTTTGTTCTGGTTTCATCGAAGATGATTTCTTAAACCATGGAGTGTTCATGAGCTCTTCAATTCCGTATCTCGTTTCAGGATTAGGATCAAGCAGCCGGTTAATTATCCTCCGAGCTGACTTTGAAACCCAATCGGGAAACTTATATTCACGCCGGTGTATAGCTTTAACCATGTTAGGCAAATTGCTATCATCGAACGGTAAGCTACCGGCGAGGAACACAAAGAGAATAACCCCACATGACCAAGCATCCGCCTTAGCTCCATCGTACCCTCTTCTGTAAACCACCTCCGGAGCAGTATACGCCGGCGTACCACACGCGGTATGAAGGAGACCGTTCTGTAACTGCTCCGGCAAGGCGGAGAGCCCGAAATCGGAGATTTTGAGGTGACCCTCTTTGTCTAGGAGTAGATTTTGTGGCTTGATATCACGATGAGCAACGCCGTTTTGGTGGCAAAAATGTAAAGCAGAGACAAGCTGATGGAAATAAAACCTGGCGGTGGATTCAGAAAACCGGCCACGGCGATTAAGCTTTGTGAAAAGCTCACCGCCGTGAGCTAGTTCCATCACGAAATAGATCTTAGTTTTCGTCGCCATAACTTCAAAGAGTTCGAGGATATTCGGGTGGTGATTAAGGCGGCGCATGGCGGAAACTTCACGGATAATCCGTGGCTCCATAGAAGCATCAATGGTAGTACTGGATTTATCGATAACTTTAACAGCAACTTCGGTGTTATCATCTAAACAACGGCCAAGGTACACTTTAGCAAAGCTACCTCGACCCAATAGACGAACCAATTGGTATTTCCCAAGAATGATAGATCCAGATCCACTACCATCGGAACTGGTGGTTCTTCTGATTTTGACGGTAAATAGAGGTGGTTGGGGTTGTTTTACATCCATCCCGGCGACGACAACCACGGCGGCGGCGGCGACGGCGGATGGAAGAGAGGGGAAGCTGCAGAAGATTAGTGACAGAGGCAAGAAGTAAAAGGGTGTGAAGGTTCAGTTTTATAGTGAAAAATAGTTGGCTGTATCTAATCTGTCAATTTTTTTAAATTTTTGGATTTTTGTTAAATTTGGTATTTTAACAAATAAAATAATAAAAAATTCATAACTAATTTAAGAGTGTATAAATATGACTAGAGAAAATAATCATCATGTATTAGAAAGAAAACACGTTTTTAATAATTTTATAATATTATGCAAATAGGTCGACCGCCTCCTTTTCTTAATTAGTAGTAGTGAATTTAATCGCGCTTCATATAATCGTGATGATTCGTGAAGCAAGATATATATATGAATTATAGTATGATATAATATAGCATATAAAATTATTGTTTGTTTATTATCAAAAGATTTTAGTTTGAGTTCTGAATATAAAATAGAAAGTTAATATGAAGCATTTTACTTGAATAAGTCCTACGTGAAGCGAAGCACAGATTCTAATTAATTAGGTTTTAATATGAATAAATACTAATTTAAAATCCTAAAAAGAGATAGAGATATATGTGAATTCTTTTCAAAATAAAAAGTTAATATGTAAGAGAAGAGATGTATACGAATAATGTGTGTTTTACTTGTTGCATTATACTTATGTTTATTATTTACCATATAGCAATTTGATAAATTCTTACGCCTTAATAAAAGGTTTTAGATTCAAACTTTTAGAATGAAAATATAACCATTAATTAACGTTTTCAATGGTTAAATTAGAAAATTGATGTATGTATTATTGTTTGAGAAATCAAGTATTCAAATTTGTCATTGAAATGTTGCTTAAAACTACGACTAAAATAACTAATATTTTCATATTATTTCAAACTCAAGTATTTAAATTTCCCACTTAAAAGCTTTTACATATGCAAAAACATATCTCTTTAATTTGTTCTTGTGATATTTTTCTCTTTTAATATGTTGCAAAAATTTAACATATTAACGATACAATTATCAAAAAAAGAAATGTCTTAATTATTTAAATTGATATAAAATTTTCCTCATTTACCTTTTCGCCCCTAAATATCTCCGACACAAACCCTAGCCAACATTATATATATGAATAACTATCCAATTTGTTATCGCAATTATCATTATATGTTACTTATTATCATCATAATTATTAGTCAATATTGTAAATTATCATAATCATCTATCAACCACCATTGTTAATCAATTATCAGCCAACATCTCTACCAGTTATTAGATATCCCTAACTATTATTTACTATCAACTAACCATTATTGTTAGATATCACCATTTAAATATTTATATCATCATAAATGATTTATATTAATTTATATGTATATATTAATTTTTAAATAAAGACAAATTTCGTCATTCAAATATTGAAGAGTGCTCACGTATAATGTGATTAAGATAATTTGTCTTCATTATAAACCTGCTAAACTTGTTTTTAAGCTAATTATGCGAATATTTAAGTGATGAATAACGCTTCTAGGAAGACGCAAAAGACATGCAATTTGGACTCTTTTTACTTTTTCTGTTTTTGGAAGATTTTGGAGTCCTTTAACGCGTGAAATGAGAATAATAATCATGATATAAAATTTAAAATTAATTTATTATTTTATTTAAGGTCCTAACTAATTTTAGAATTATTTTCATCATTTATATTAAAATAAAGTTACTATCCCAAAATATGAGATAACTAAAAGAAAAAATGCTCAAGTACCCTCCTAATCTATGCTCGAAATTCCAGAGACACACTTATATTTTACTAAGGTCCTATTACCCCCTGAACTTATTTTATAAGTAATTTTCTACCATTTTTCGACCTACGTGGCACTAGCTTGAAAAAAAGTCAACAAGCGTTGGGCTCACAAGATAGTGTCACATAGACCGAAAAGGGATAGAAAATTATTAATAAAATAAGTTTAGGAGGGTAATAGGACCTTAGTATAGTATAAGTGTGTCTCTGAGATTTTGGGCATAGGTTAAGGAGATATTTGTGCATTATTCCTAATTAAAATATAAACAGTGTGTTTGACATTGTTATTAAGAATCGAGAAACACTTATTTTTTTTAAAAATTAGGTGTTTCACAAACATGTAAAACTTCTTTTAAATGGAAGCAGAAACAATTTTTCTACTATCGAAAAAAACTAAAAATTTATGTTTCTTTAAAAAAAAAATTGATTTTTTTCAACTCCAATTTATATAAATTATTAATTTAGATATCTCATATATTTGGTTGATTTGATTTAATAGTTTAATTTTTTATTCTTATGTAATAAATTTTATATTTTATTTTACATTTAATTATTGTTATTTTATTTATTATTTAGCGGAATTAGAAAAAAGACTAACAATAATATTTTTGCAAGATTAGAAAAAAAAAACTAAGAATCAAAGATTTTGACAATCTAAAAAATGTATAGTATTGACTGAAATTTTGAATATGAATATTTTAATTTAATAAAAATAAAAAATTAATTTAATTTTTTGTAATAGATGGTTAAACAATTAAACTAGTTTCTCTCCATACAATAATCTTAGTATTAAAAGTACATTAATATTTATCATTTATCCTAATTTGACTCTAAAAAACATATTTTTGAAAAAGATTAACCTAACACAATATACTTATACAAAGTATTTTTCAAATGAATTATTCAAACACAAATTATTTATTTTTATCAAAAAGCGCTGAAAAACTATTTTAAAAAGTGCTTTAGAAAATAAAAGCAATGTCAATTATTTTTATGTTATAAAAGGAGAGCAAAATGCAATAATACCAAATAAGAAATGGAAGACAAATATTAATAAAAACTATAGAGTAGACAATATTCTTTTTATCTCTTTTGTTGTGTATTTTCTAAGGGTGAAGATCACCCTTTTATAGGATGTTTAAATCATCCTTTTACAATATTAGATAATATGTTACTATAATAAATAATTAATATAATAAATGTATACATTACGTTAGGATATATTAAAAATACATCCACACAATTAAGTGAATTTGTAACACTCCCCCTTGGATGTTTATAGATAATGTGCCTCGTTAAAACCTTACTAGGAAAAACCCCATGGGAAAAAGCCTAGAAAAGGAAAAAGAGTACACACATCTTGTAATACGCTTTGAGTGCTGCCTCATTAAAAACCTTACCAGGAAAACCCAATGGGACAAAACCATGGCTAAGGGAAAAAGAGTACAGCGCGTATTTGCTCCCCCTGATGAAAAACTTATTTGATAGCTTGGAGACGACGCATCCCAATCTTATATCTTAGCTTCTCAAATGTTGACGTTGGCAATGCCTTGGTGAATAAATCTGCAAGATTATCACTCGAACGAATCTGTTGAACATTTATCTCACCATTTTGTTGAAGATCATGTGTGAAAAAGAACTTATGTGAAATATGCTTTGTTCGGTCTCCTTTAATATATCCTCCTTTTAATTGAGCTATGCAAGCAGCATTATCTTCATACAATATTGTTGGAGTCTTTGTTTGCACAGAAAGACCGCATAATTGCAGAATGTGTTGAGTCATTGATCTCAACCATACACACTCTCGACTGGCTTCATGAATGGCTATTATCTCTGCATGATTTGAAGAAGTAGCAACTATTGTTTGCTTCATTGAACGCCATGATATAGCTGCACCTCCATATGTGAATAAATAGCCTGTCTGAGATCGGGCTTTATGTGGGTCAGACAAATATCCTGCATCTGCATAACCGATCAATTCTGACATGGATGCATTAGAATACAACAATCCCATATCAATTGTTCATTGAAGATATCTGAATATATGTTTAACGTCTTTCCAATGTCTTTTTGTTGGACATGAGCTGAATCTCGCCAATAAACTTACTGCGAAACAAATATCTAGCCGGGTATTGTTGGCAAGGTACATTAGTGCCCCAATAGCACTGAGATATGGTGTTTCATCACCAAGAACCTCTTCATCACTTTCTTGAGGTCGGAATGGATCTTTATTTATATCAAGAGATGTCACAACCATCGGGATACTCAATGGGTGTGATTTATCCATGTAAAATCTTTTCAAAACCTTTTCAGTATATGTTGATTGATGGATAAATATTCCATTTGTCAAATGTTCAATCTGAAGGCCAAGACAAAATTTTGTCTTACCAAGATCTTTCATTTCAAATTCTTTCTTCAAACACTCAACGGCTTTTAAAAGCTCTTTAGGAGTTCCAATAATGTTCAAGTCATCAACATAAACAGATATTATTACAAATTCAGATTTTTATCTTCGTATAAAAATACAAGGACAAATAGGGCCATTCTTGTATCCTTCTTTCAGCAAATATTCGCTAAGACGATTATACCACATTCGACCTGATTGTTTTAATCCATATAAGGATTTCTGAAGCTTTATTGAACAACTTTCTTTTGAATTTTTATATGGTTCAGGCACTTTAAATGCTTCAGGGATTTTCATAAAAATATTGTGGTCTAGTGAGCCATATAAATAAGCTGTGACAACGTCCATTAGATGCATTTCAAGTTTTTCATGAACTTTAATATTTATCAGATACCTGAAGGTAATTGCATCTACCACAGAAGAATATGTCTCCTCATAATCAATGCCAGGCCTTTGTGAAAATCCTTGTGCCACAAGTCGTGCTTTATATCTTACGACTTTACCAGTTTCATTGCGTTTTCGCACAAAAACCCATTTATGCCCCACTGGCTTGATACCTTCAGGTGTTCGGACTATTGATCCAAAAACTTCACGTTTTTCAAGTGAAACCAATTCTGTTTGAATTGCTTCCTTTCATTTTGGCCAATCATTTCTCTGTCTACACTCGTTGACAGATCTTGGTTCCAAATCCTCATCTTGTTGCATTATTTCAACTGCAACATTATAGGCAAAAATATTATCCACCACAATATTATTTCGATTCCATCTTTTTCTCGTCGAGATATAATTTATAGAGATTTTCTCATTCTCATTATTTTCAGGTACATGGACCTCCTTTGTGGTGTCATCATTTATTATGTCTCGAACTCTTCATGAGCAATTGCCTCTATATTATGATCATCATCTTGATCATTTATTCCTTTCTTTTTTCGAGGATTTTATCCTTGGAACCAATTGGTCTACCATGTTTTAAGCGTGGTCCAGACTCATTTGCCTTAACATTTTGTCCTATAGGGACATCAACTCGAATTTGAGCATTAGCAGCTGGAATATATGATTTAGTAACCCGTGGAAGGTTAGTAAATGCATCCGGCAGTTGATTTACAATATTCTGCAAATAAATTATCTTTTGAACTTCTTGCTCACATTGATTTGTTCGAGGATCTAAATGAGACAGTGAAAATGAATTCCAATCTATCTCATTTCCCAATTGCTTTTGTTCTCCCCCTAATGTTGGGTATACTGATTCATCAAAATGACAATCAGCAAATCTTGCCGTAAATAAATCTCCAGTTCTAGGTTCCAAATATTTTATAATAGAACGAGATTCATACCCAACATATATCCCCAATCTTCTTTGGGGACCCATCTTTGTGCGTTGTGGTGGAGCAATCGAAACATATACCGCACAACCAAAGATTCTAAGATGGGAAATATTTGGCTCTTGACCAAAAACCAATTGTACCGGGGAGATGTCATGGTAACTGGTTGGCCTTATGCGCACAAGTGCTGCTGCATGCAAAATAGCATGACCCCATATCGAAACAGGCAACTTTGTTCTCATCAACAAAGGTCTAGCTATAAATTGAAGACGTTTAATCAATGACTCTGCTAAACCATTTTGAGTATGAACATGTGCAACAGGATGTTCAATTGTTATTCCAGTGGACAAACAATAATCATTAAATGCCTGAGATGTATACTCACCAGCATTATCAAAACGAATTATTTTTATTGCATAATCTGGAAATTGTGCTTTTAACCTTATTATTTGAGCCAACAACCTCGCAAAAGCCATATTGCGAGTTGATAATAAGCACACATGAGACCATCTAGTAGATGCATCTATCAAGACCATATATATTTAAATGGTCCACATGCAGGGTGAATAGGTCCACATATATCACCCTGTATCCGTTCCAGAAATGTAGGGGATTCCACCCCAACCTTAGCCATTGATGGTTTGATAACCAACTTTCCTTGTGAACAAGCAGCACAAGAGAATTCCTTTGATTGAATAATATTTTGGTTCTTCAAAGTATGCCCATGTGAATTCTCAATTACTTTGCGCATCATATTATAATCGGGATGGCCCAACCGGCCATGCCAAATGATAAAATCATTAGAATCAGTAAATCTTTTGTTTACCACGGCATGTGATTCAACCGTACCAATATTTGTATGGTACAATCCAGAAGAAAGTGCTGGCAATTTTTCATGCACAGTTTTCTTATCTGTATTTATTGTAGTAATATAAAGGTATTTCAACTTTCCTTCATTCGCAGTCTCAACATGATAGTCATTTTGGCGAATAACCTTGAAACTTAACAAGTTTCTATGAGACTTACTACAATACAATGCATTGTCAATTACAATTAATGTTCTTCCAGGTAGTAATAAGGCTGCTCTTCCAGAGCCCTCAATCAATTTTGTACTACCGGATATTGTATTAACATATGCCTTTTTCATTATCAAATAAGAGAAATATTTCTTTTCTCTTAGTATCGTATGAGTTGTGGCACTGTCCAGAAGACACATATCTCCACTACTCATCTTGAATCCAACTGAAGACTGGAAAATTTTATTTATCTTCATAAAAATAAAAATACATAATAAGAAGTACGAAATTTAACAAAATAAATCTTAAGTACATAATTTAATTAAGACATTAAAAATACATAAAAACATTATTCATTCCTAGCTCAATTATCAATCTCAGTTGTGATCCCCAAAAAAGTCCTCAGCTTCCAGATGAGTAATATCATGGAGCCCATCAAAAGCATTATCTTTCAATGCTAAATTTGCCTCAACATTCTCATTAGATTTTTGAGAAGATCCTGCCTGAACATCATCTTTAAGAGTCAAATGTGATTCTACTCGGGCTTTAGAAGAGGAGGCATCACCTTTATTTCCTTTCCTTTTAAAGGAATTTTGATACTACCTGACAAAATGCTCAGGTGCCCGACATTCATTTTTCCAGTGACCTTTAAGGCCACAACGATGACAATGATCGCCCTTTCCTTTAGAAGGATTATTTTGAGAACCTATATTGTTCTCCCTTCTGTTATGACCACCACCTCGACGATTACTATATCGTCTTTTGCCTTTGTCACGCCCGCGCACATTATCATGGCCCCGATTATTTTGTCTTATTTCAGACTGGCCATGTGCTTCAACCACGTGTGCCTCCGGCAATGGAGCACTTCCAGCGGGACGGGCTTCGTGATTTTTCATAAGAAGGTCATTATGCTGCTCAGCCACCAGAAGGCATGAGATCAATTCAGAGTATTTCTGAAAACCTTTTTCACGATATTGCTGCTGTAATATCATATTAGAGGCATGGAAAGTAGTTAGTGTCTTTCCAACATGTCCTCATCTTTTATTATTTCCCCACATAATTTCAATTGGGAAGTTATTCTAAATACAGCAGAATTATACTCAATTACAGTTTTATAATCTTGAAACCGTAAATGCATCCACTCATAACGAGCCCTTGGCAATACCGTTGCCTTGAGGTGGTCATACCTCCCTTTCAAATCTATCCACAATTCAAGTGGATCTTTCACCGTTAGGTATTCAACCTTCAGGCTTTCATCAAGATGATGACGAAGGAAAATCATAGTTTTTGCTTTATCCTGACTTGATGTCGTATTTCCTTCGATTATACTATCACCAAGACCCTTAGCGGTAAGGTGAATTTCAGCATCAAGTACCCATGACAAATAATTCTTTCCAGAAATGTCAAGTGCCACAAATTCAAGTTTTGATAAATTCGACATGATGAAAACTGACTCTGAAAGAAAGTTGATTAACTTTTAGGAATTAATTTCGAATTAAGTATGTCTCAGTTGGTTAGAGGCTCGTGCTGATAACGTGTTATAAAAGGAGAGCAAAATGCAATAATACCAAATAAGAAATGGAAGACAAATATTAATGAAAACTATAGAGTAGACAATATTCTTTTTATCTCTTTTGTTGTGTATTTTCTAAGGGTGAAGATCATCCTTTTATAGGATGTTTAAATCATCCTTTTACAATATTAGATAATACGTTACTATAATAAATAATTAATATAATAAATGTATACATTACGTTAGGATATATTAAAAATACATTCACACAATTAAGTGGATTTGTAACATTTTCGACATTAATCCAGCTTTAAATTATTTCCTAATTAAGAGCGTGAAAATTTAGTCTTTCTTTCTTTACATATCAGTTTTTTCATCCTAACATTCTCCTTAATTAGTACGTATAATTGATATATCATGATTAAAGCTCAAGGGAATAAGATTAATTTTAGTTAAACACTTCAACTTTAATTTGAAGATTCAAAATAGGATGAGGTTTTTATAATAAAAATATGCAATTTATAGCTAAAACACTGTCTTACGTGATATCTAGATCATTAACGCTCACTTATATTATGATTTTTCCTATAAAAGATTTTCTTTTTTTTACATGAATAGTAACTAAATGAAAAATTAATGAACAATAAGGTACCATAAATATATAAAACCTTTTAAATTTTTTTTACTTATGTAGCATAATTTCAAAGATTCGAAATAATTCCATTTATTGGAGCTACCAACATGTTAGTACTTTAATTTCTTATTTCAAAATCATTTTATCAATGAAAAAGGTGAACATTGTTTTTAAAAAAAAAAAGAAGAGGATTGACTAATTATTTTAGTAATAAAAGTACACATGCTAGTTATTACTAATAATATCTCTTCCCCAACCTTTCTCTTCAAATATGATATGATTTTATCAAAGAATGTATAGGTTAATTGACGAGTATGATAGAGTGATAAATATTTTTTAATTTTAATTAGATATTTTAAATTTAAAATTTTATTGAGCATTGAATTGTTTTAGATATTGAGATTGTGTAGGATTTTATTGGAGGAGTTCTATTTCAGTTAGTATTTTTGGAGGCTATTTCTTGAAATTCTATTTTGGAGGCTATTTTACTGTAAACCCTAACTCATGCATCTATAAAATTAATATTTTTTCTTAAAATAGACATCTCAAATATATTATTGAATATTCATTAAGAGATTAAGATATGCCTAACTCCTCCTGATAATCCAATACTTCAAGATGATTCATAAACTTATTTCATATAGATTAAGTTTCCGCTCTCAATCATGGAGTAATTCAGAGGAATCAAGACAAAATTATTTTCACATTATTTGTTAATAAATATTATTATTTCTTCAATATTGTTGTGATTGGAATTTATTTTCGTTGCTTTAAAATTTATTATAAATAATTATTTTTATTAGAAAATATTTTATCCCTCTTAATACAAAATTTTCAACAAATTTAAATTTAATTTAACTTTTTTGTTGTAGATATTAAACACCGAATAAAAAAAGAAAAAGAAAATGTACCTGTTAATTTCCCCAAAAACTTGACAAAGGAAAACATTGAACTAAATCATTCTCATCTCCACTATAAATTAATTATTATACTTGGACGGTATGTAATTATTTCTGATTATTTAAAGCTGTCAATTCTCCTTTTCCTTGATTTAAAAATTAAAATTACTAAATTAATTAAATACACCATATCTTTTAATTTGCTTAAATAATTATTTTATTTTCTTTTCTTTTTTGTCCCACCCAATAGAAGTAATTTGATTGACAGTTGATTGACAGATAAGAAAAATTATGCAAATTGCAAAGCAACACCTTTGCAAAGTGATGAGCCAACTTTGCATGGCACATATATTACATAATACAAAATATTTTCCCCCAATACAATTATTAGTTAGGGTTTTGATAATTGAGGAACGATTCGATCTTATAAAGTTTAATTTTTATTTTCAAGTACATTGTAACGCAACTATCGCAACTTACTCATAGTGAATAGCTTATTATACCCTAACTTCCGATTTAATGTTTTATATAAACAAATTAAATACAGTAAAGACATTGAGTAAATAAATAACTATTATTTTTTATATACTAGTAATTAACAGATTTTAAAATGATGTATATATCTAGATTCAAAGCGGACAGAATCACTAACATGCAAAGCTGTTACATATGCCTTATTTGAGGGACTCTATTTCATCACTATTTGAATTTCATTCATTTAATAAAAAAATTGATGTCATTGATATAACAGATATTGTTTCTAGCTTCTTTTCTATTTCATTTTTGTTACGTGATATACTTTAGAGATATTTTTTGTACATATTCCTAGATTCATAGTTACGTTAAATCTAACGATAATTAACTAATATTAATAATAAAAATTAGCATACTTTGTTAATGTGTATACATATTATCACTAAAAGTTATTTTTGTTATAAATAATAAGAGTCAAATAAAATAAAACAGAACTATTTGTGATATAGTAAAAAATTCAAATGAATAGTTTTGTCTTAGGAAAATCAACTTAATCAAGTTTACTCAGTTAATCATCTCCGGTTTAGTGGGGTATATTTCTTGGATTTTTTTCTTTAATAATGGAATAAATCTTGTTTAGTCATTGATCAATTATCATCACAATTGGGAAAATTAGGACTCTTAAACTTTGATTAATTTCTTATTATTATATTATATTCTCATTACATTTTTCTTCTTGATCAACAACATATTTAATTTGATGCGATAATTTTATATTATGTAGATTCGACCCTCATCACATAGAAAGAAAAATAATATCGTGGAGAAGCCACATGCATGCCCTAATGCATATAGCGGAGATTTAGATACTCAGAGAATATATGGATATACTAAGAGAGGTATATGGGGAATCAGATAGTAATCGCTTTCGTGACAAATAAGATAAGAAAAACAAAATTGAAATAGTTCGAACATGTAAGAAGAGTGTATAGAGGTGCTAATACGAAGGTGTGAAAAAATTAACTATAACAATGCTAAAAAAATAAAAGTAGATCGAAGAAAAACTGAAGAGGTGATTAATTACTTAGGTAAAATTTAAAGATCGAAAATTAAAATAAAAAATAATCAATAGGCAATTGCTTATCGCCCTTTAGATGGTATGAAGAGACAGCGGCATGACCTCATCTCCACACAACCTTATTATTACTAATAATATTATAGTTTCTTATTCTTCAAATAAAGTGGTTTACTATTAATACACTTCATTTATTTTATGTCTTGTTATTTTTTCTATATTTTTATTATAAGTTATAATTCTACGTTAAATATATTTTCTCTTTTAATTTGATCAAGCATTTTATAAAAAATAATCTCTCCTCTTATGAATAAAAATAAACTTTACGTATATTTTATTCTCTTTAAACTTCACTCGTAGAATTACTGAGTCCATAAATATTAAGGAATGAAATAAGAAAAAATAAAGGCAAGTGATGATGACGGTCTCTTCAGGTGGCTATATAACTATTCTTCTAGAGTACGTTATTTGTGTCCACTTTTCCAAATTTTTTTGGTTTTTTATTGGAGACAGTCGACACATGGTTCTACTTCAGCCAACAACTTGTAGCACACCCATGTGTCTTAATTGCTTAAAATAAATCTTTGTTTTAATTTATTTATCTTAATTTAACCTAAGTTTTTAAAATATATATATATATATATCAAAATATCTGTTAATTTGGTGATCTTAAATATTAATATAAGTGGTGAAAACTTATGTGAAAATAGACTATACCTATTGACTATTATTCATAGGCCCAAGTCTCAAAATAATTTCAATCTTATTTCGTAGTGAATTTATTGATTGAATACTTTTAATATAATTTTTTTTAAGAAAAAAAAATCAACTTACTTGGGAGCTTACGTTTCCGTATTCTATTTTACTTCGGGATCTTTGCTATCGATCGGTCATTCAAAAATATTTAGCCTTGTAAGATGGTTCGTGTTGATTTACGTAGAATGCCACGTGCCCCAGTGCTACTTATGTGGGAGCCAAGTCAAATCATATAGAAGTGGAGTAATTACTTTTCTTTTCTTCTTAATTGTACAGTATTTTGTTTGTATGCACTTATTTCAAGTTATTTACTTTATTCGGTATTATTTGTTATGGTTTCTATTTTTAGAGTCAAACTATTAAAATTGTGATTAACATTTTAAGATATATTTTTCATCATATTAATATGAAAAATATTGCAATTTATAGTACTTTTCATATAATTTTAGAATATTTAATTTTTTAATTTAAAATATTGAATTAATATGATTTAATTTAACTTTGAAAATTAATCAAATTAACTTTTAAAAAGCGTAACATGATAAATAATTCCGGATGGAGGAAGTATAACCTAATGGAATTTAGTTTCAATTATTAATTAAGACTCTGAAGTTTGTATTATTATTTAATTTCTTGTGAAATTAAATGATATGATCCTTCTTTTTGAGTTATTTATATTTCTTTCTCTCTGTTTTTATTGGTATTATTTTTTCTTGGAAAGAAGTGTGCAAGTGAATGATTGGAAAGATTATTAATTGTTCTAATTGAATGACGTATTTTTTTTAAGAAGTAAGAATAATGTTGAGTTGTACTTTTGTGTTGGAGCCTCAATTGAATTGAAATTGCCTATTATAGAATTTATTTGACGTAACGCACCCGTGCCACTATAAAGACATAGCATTAAAAGAGTGATCGGAACCTGTCCTTAACCAGCTCGTAAGTAGCATTCCGCTGTATATTTAATTTTGAATATAAGACCTTTGGTTAAGAATCGAGCATTTCCAATTTTATTATGCTAAAATTGTTTACAATTGGGAAAAATATTAGAAACTAATATGTACTTTTAATTTTATTTTATCTGTCTTATTTCCTTTTTTAGTTCATTTTAAATTGATAATTTCTTTTATTTCGAAATTTCTATACATACACTAATAAGAGATATTTAGTTGTAAATCTTTAGTCATGTGTTTATAAAGTGTTTGGTTATAAATATTTGTATTTATGTTTCTGCGAAATATACTATAATGACAATTATATTATTGTATATAAATAACTACTGCAAAATCATTTACATGTTGTACTACCACAAAATTAATCAATACTAACATTTATATATATTTCATATATTTTTAGTTTAACGAAGAATTAATTTTATATTTTTCTTTACTATCATGAACTTTGTATCAAATAAAATTCAGACAAGTAATTTAAAACGCAAAAAATATGTGGTTAAGGGACACAAAAATAGGGTTTATGAAAAAAAATGCTATACTCCATTATATTTGTTGTCTTATCAAACATCTTTTTATTCTCACCCTCTTCCAACAAATAAAATGCAATTAAAGTACATACACTAATATATATATATATATATATATATATATCATCGCTATCAAATTAAATTATTAATATTGTGTGGTTGTAATTTCACTAGTATATTCCTAGGAAGTATGTGTTTTTTTTTTAAAATATTCCTTTATTTTGTCGATCAGACATTTAATTTAATTATCAGAGTTGTTTTGGTCCTCAAGTTTATAAGCTGTTGTAGTTGTACATTCAACATATAATTGATGAGAGATAAACTAGTTCAATTATAGACACAACTAAAATAATACTACGATTTTTTTTACTAAAAACAATTGTAAAATAAAATGTGTCTAAAAGATGACTAATATAATAATATTTTTTTTGACTAAAGTCGTTCATAGAAGACAAGCTTTCTGCATAATAAATAAATTAATAAATAAAAAGTTGGTTTCATGGAGGTTGCAAGGATTAAAAAAATGATGTATTTTTGGTTCTATTATAATATACTCCTCTTGTTTCAATTAATAATCACTTAAGCTCAAAAAATTGTTTCAAAAATAATATTCATATATTTTACTATATTTTCAATAAAAAAAAGTCTGTAAAATTATTTTTTAAATACCAATTTACTTTATTAAATAGAAAAATAAATTATAACTTTATTTATTAGTACAAATATTTTTTAATGAAGGATACCTTGAAAAGTCAAATATTAATTAAAAAAAAAGTAAAAAAAAAAAAGATTTGATTATATATATATATGTGCGAGAAGGAAAATGAGATTCTTTCTTTCTTTTATTATTTAGAAGTTGTGAGATGAAAATTTTATCTACGATTTTAAACAAGAAAAAGAAGTTGAAGAATAGCGAAAAAAGGCTTTGAAGATTTCTTTCTTTGAAACATAAAAATAAAAAACAATTCATGAAATTGGAGGACGAATGAGATTTGTTCAAAAATTGAACACCAATGAGTCGAGGATTCGAGTCAAAGTTAAAAAAATAAATACATGCGTAAACTTATAAATCTAAAAAGGAAAAACAATCATAAAAATGGAGGGGCCATTAATTAGGCCAATAAAGAGACAGTATTAGATTTTTCATGTCAATGTCAAGGTTCATTATTCCTAAAAAAGATAGTCATGTTAGGTGCTATTGGTGAATATAACAACCAAGTGGTGATAAAGACATCATGATAATTACTCCTTAACACTATAGTTTATTAATAATTAAATGGTTCTTAAGATATTAATCATTTAAGAATGCTCTACCTATAACTCTATGGACTTGATACTTGCATGTCATAAGCTAATTAATACAAACAAATTAATAAGTTTACATAACAAGGTTTGAAGTTTAAAATCCATAACAACTAAAATTATTTTCGGCTCATTTTTGTAATTATGAGTGTCAAAAGAACGATCACAAATTAGGGTTAATTTGATATTCATGTATGTAAATAATAAAAACTAGGTTTTTGTTGGAAAGTCTTGAGTTTAGAATGAATTTTATTTTTGATATCCATGTATGTAAATAATAAAAACTAATTTTTTGTTGGAAAGTCTCTGAGTTTAGATAGAATGAAATCTATTAACCATATTTTAGTATAATTATTATTTGTTTCGACCTGAACTATATCATGCCTCTCATGGGTATTTGTTATAGGCAAGATGTTACGTTAACCAACAATTTCTCTTTCAACACATGTCTCATGCAACATGTTATTCTTAGAAATCAAACTCATGACATTATCTCTAATATCACTGTTTAGAATTAAATCGCAAAGATATAACTTTACTTTTCAACTAAAACCACTAAGCAAGCAGCATGCATATGTTCATGATAACTCTAAGTAGGACAGCCCCAACCTCCTCGAGCCTTGTGGACCTTTTCATAGGCAGGATGTTGACGTTATCCAACAATTCCCCTCTCAGCACCCGCCTCATACAACTGTGGGATCAAACTCATGATGTCATGTTTGTTCATATTTTGAATCACCCTTGCTCCCTCGTGGATCTTGCCATAGGTACAAAATATTGACGTTACGCAGCAAATACTAAATTAAAAGTCAAGAAACTTGAAAAGGAAAGACACTAGGAACCAAGGGATTAAAGGACAAATACCATTTCACTGTCCAAATGACCTCTAATATATCGAATGTTTTAATGTCATTAGCAGTAAAAGACAATAGGGATTTACGTCGTTTCAACCTAATAGTTGTTGGACTTGTTAGTTTACTTAGTAGAAATAATATATGAATTAGGAGTAGCTAAAGATACATAAACTTTTTATTGTACAAGAATGAAATAATTTATTTGTTATTGTTTACCTATATATAGTCCATGTCATTAATGGTCCAAGAGAAAGAAAATTGGAATATTCTACTCATAACATTAAATTATTGATTTCATTAAGATATTTAGAGATACTTAGATGAAGAGTTAAAAGATCTACACTATTTAATAGTGATATTGATCATATTCATGACTTCTAAAAAAATTATATGATATGAATCTGAATTATTAAAACTTTATAATAAAAAAAAGAAAAATGCATAAGTATTCCTTCAACTTATGTCTGAAATTTTAGAGATACACTTTTACTATACTATGGTCCTATTACCCCTTGAACTTATTTTATAAATAATTTTCTACCTCTTTTCAATTTATATAACACTAGCTTGAAAAAAATGTCAACACACGCTAAACACACAAGATACATCCATGCACATGTGTCGAAGAAAGGGCACTAAAATAAAACGAGAATAACATGCAATTGCACCACCATGTCTCACAATTTCAATTTTTTTCTTGTACATAGTCTACACAAAAACATTTTTTTTCTTATTCCAAATATTATTTCATTGCTTCACGTATCGAAATAACTTTAATCTAACATTTTTATATTATAAAAGTCATAACTAGAGGAATTCGTTTTGAGAATTAAATGTAGAATTTACTAACAAAAAACAAGGTACACGCTTGCTTTTATCAATTTGGCTGTCGAACACGTCAATACTAAAATTATGATCATATATGCTTATATTATTTCTTCCTCCGTCCGGAATTATTTGTCATGTTGCGCTTATCGAAAGTCAATTTGACTAATTTTCAAAGGTAAATTAGATTACATTAATTCGATATTTTGAATAAAAAATGAGATGTTCTAAAATTATATGAAAAGTACTATAAATTACAATTTTTTGCTTATTAATATGATGGAAAAATACATCTTAAAATGCTAGTCAAAGTTTTTATAGTTTGACTCTAAAAATAGAAACCATGACAAATAATACCAGACGAAGGGAGTACTTGATAGGGATTTTTTTGAAATAATATCTATTTTGTGAGTTTATGAAGGGGTTGATTTTTCAGATCGATGGTCAGTCAACTAATATAGTTACTATCTATAAAAGTTTTAATTTTAAAATTCAATAAAGTAAATGACTTTTCGAGATAATAACCATTAGTTGAGTGATTGAAAAATTAAATTCAAGCTAGAAGCTCAAATACGAGTTCAGTCGAATTCAATAACTTTTGCTCAAATAATATATTGTATTCATTAGATATGAATAAATATTAAGTTTAGAACTCAGTTATAAACACTTAAAATAGTCATTTTAAAATATAGAACCCAAAAAATTATAGTCATGACTCCATCCCTGAAAGTATATATAAACGAACCGTTGCTTTAATTAGTGAATAAAGTTGGCTACCAATAAAAGTTGTGCTGGAGTGGTAAACATGCACTTGTTCATTCTTAATCAGATGTCTTCAATTTGAGTCTCTGACTACAAAGTCGTCTTTGTTAGAAGCGTTTTACCTCACTATAGGACTTCTGGCCCGAAATTAAACTTTAATACGAATATCAAATACCAAACCCCAGATAAAAAGGGAAAAAAACTTTACTATATATCTATGTATATGCCAAAACCCATCCGAATTGCTTATCACATTACGTAACTATCCTCAATGTTTCTAGTCTTTTCTTAAGTCAAATTCATTTTATCTTTTGGAAAAAAAACAAACTAATTTTTTAGTAATTAATAAAAAGACACATGACTAAATTTTCAATCATATTTCCCAATAAGTTTTTTTTCATATCTGGTATGATTCTTAGCAGGAACACACTGCTTCTTGTTTTTTTTTAATCTGTTCCCTCAAAAATTGACAAACAAGAACTATATATAGTTGTATAAATCTTCTTTCAACTTCCACTAACTATAGTCTATAAATTAATTCTGGAGAGTTCAACGGTACGTATTCTTTCAATTTTTATTTTTTTTTTAAATAAAGAAAAAATGCATAAGTATTCCCAATCTATGCTCAAATTTTTAGAGACACACTTATACTATATTAAGGTCCTATTAACCGTCTGAACTTATTTTATAAATAATTTTCTATCGCTTTTCGGTCTACGTGGTACTATCAACCAGATAGCTTAAAAAATTGTCAACACGCGCTGGGCCCAGAAGATTGTGCCACAAAAGCCAAAAATGGACAAAAATTATTTATAAAATAAATTCGAAATAGTATAAATATATCTCTGAAATTTCATACATAGATTGAAATACTTATACATTTTCGCTTAAAAAAACATATCACTTTCACATGTTATTATTATAAGAATATATGCAATTAGAAAGCAACACCTTTGCATGATATTATAAGATCTTCACTTATAATAATTCTAGTAGCATAACTTTATAATAATAATAATAATAATAATAATAATAATAATAGTTCATAAAAAAACTTCTGCACAATTTCATTCAAAATTGAACCGATATTAAAATCGTCATTTAATCAACAAAAATCTTATTTTGTTTGAAAATCGTACATAAAATTCATTTCATACGACTCCTATTTATGAAAATAATAATGAGAATAATACATAATCAAAAGAAATTCAATCATGAAATATAAACTCAATTATATAAGATTAGTGATTTTACAATCTTTCTACGAGAGAATCTTTCTTTAACATAAAACAGTATAATATCCTTATTTTTAATACTAAATACTAATCCTCGTGGAATTTTTATGGCATATATTGTTATAATACGTAACCATACGACAAGAAAATGTTCTAATTAACAATTATTTTTTTTAGATTAGAATAACATATGCATTAAAAGGTACAAGTAAAAAAATCATAGCCGCCTCATGCACTAAACTTTTAAGCTGGTAGGAATTAATAAATTAAAAATCTGATGAAAGATTATACTTATAAAATTGCATTTACTAAATATAATAACAAATAAATGCATCATGCATGGAATTAATTAGGAAATAAAAAAAGTCTTTGGTGTATAAAGTTAAAAGAGATTCTTTATAATAACTATATATCCTTTATAAACAACATTTTTTTTATAGCAATCACATTTTCTATAAAATTGATCTTACGTTTTATATTATATATTTTTATATAGTATCAAGAAAATATCTGAACAAACGATATTATATGCGTGATTGTATATTTATACAGGGCTGCTATTGCACACAGTGGCTGCTAGCACAATCACTAGTCGAATTAATTAAATTATTGAAAGCATGTATACTACAACCATTGGCTCATCCAAAGGTCTAATATTTAGGAGCCAATTTAAAGTAAATTGAGTTTAAATAAGTTAGGATATGAGATTATTTTGTTGCAATAAGAGTGGATTGATGTAGTCCGAGGCGGATCTACCCTTAAACTAAGAAGTCACTTACAACTGATAATTCATATATATATATATATAGTATCTTGTTGCAATAGGAGAGTGGATTTTATAGTAAGTAATTAATAAATTTATATATGTTATGTTAAAGAATGATAAAAGTTTCGGCGGTTAATGAGATGGGTGGACTCCTTATAAGGTTTGGACAAACCTTCTTTCTTTGAGCTAGCTTTTGGTGTGTAAGTTAGACCCAAGACCTAATTTAACATGCTATCAGAGCAAGGCCCGTCTCACCCGATGTGGAGTTCTGTCCTCTCACTCATATTGATAGTGAAGCTGGAAATCTTCACTACTCTATCAAATAATGATGATTCAGATGTTTGTCAACATTTTAACTCTATTTTAGTTAGGGTTAGACCGGCCTTTAGTCAAGAAAATTGTTAGGAGATAAACAGGAAAAACCTAATTTGTCTGAAAAAGGATATCGAAATAGTATCTAGACCAGCCTTTAGTCAAGAAAACTGTTGGGAGATAAACAGGAAAAAACTAATATGTCTACAAAAGGATTTCAAAATAGCAGTTGATTTGGTCTTCTCAAAGTCTGCGGAAATTTATATGACGAATTGGCTTAAGAAGTTTATCCATCCTGTCTTCGAGGATTTCAATGCGAATATACTTACGTTTGGGTAGAAGGATACATGAAAATCGCTTACAATGAACGTATTAAAGAGAGAGTCATTGAACTCTCAGCTGATCGATTTAGTCGACGATGTCGATGGGACATCCATGCTGACACTTATTAAAGAAGGCATCACTTGAGTAGTTGGGTTAATATGTAATTTGTAATAATCTAGAGGACTAATTAGATAAAAGGTTAGTTAGGGTAGTTAGAAGATTCTTTATTATACTTGTATATATATATGTAAACAAGTCATATGGAATGAACATTTTTTTGAAATCACGTTTCTCTGTTCTTAGAACATTCCAGAACTAAAGAATTGTTCATCTTCATATCTTCATTCTGAATATTGAACATGGTATCAGAGCCATTGTAATTGGGATTGTTCACGCAAAATCTGATAAATTGAAGCAGCCATGGCAGCTGTTGATAATGAATTACCAGAAAAATTGAGTCATAATTATCCATTGTTCTTGAATAAATTTATATATGTTATGTTAAAGAATGATAAAAGTTTCACATCGGCGGTTAATGAGATGGGTGGACTCCTTATAAGGTTTGGACAAACCTCCTTTCTTTGAGCTAGCTTTTGGTGTGTAAGTTAGACCCAAGACCTAATTTAACATGCTATCAGAGCAGGGCCCGTCTCACCCGATGTGGAGTTCTGTCCTCTCACTCATATTGATAGTGAAGCTGGAAATCTTCACTACTCTATCAAAAAATGATGATTCAGATGTTTGTCAACATTTTAACTCTATTTTAGTTAGGGTTAGATCGGCCTTTAGTCAAGAAAACTTTTAGGAGATAAACAGGAAAAAACTAATTGTCTAAAAAAGGATTTCAAAATAGCAGCTAGACCAACCTTTAGTCAAGAAAACTGTTGGGACATAAACAGGAAAAAACTAATCTGTCTAAAAAATGATTTCGAAATAGCAGTTGATTTGGTCTTCTAAAAGTCTGCGGAAATTTATGTGACGAATTGGCTTAAGAAGTTTATACATCCTGTCTTCGAGGGTTTCAATGCGAATATACTTATGTTTGGATAGGAGGATACATGAAAATCGCTTACAATGAAACGTATTAAAGAGAGAGTCATTGAACTCTCAGCTGATCGATTTAGTCGACGACGTCGATGGGACATCCATGCTGACACTTATTAAAGAAGGCATCACTTGAGTAGTTGGGTTAATATGTAATTTGTAATAATCTAGAGGACTAATTAGATAAAAGGTTAGTTAGGGTAGTTAGAAGATTCTTTATTATACTTGTATATATATATGTAAACAAGTCATATGGAATGAACATTTTTTTGAAATCACGTTTCTCTGTTCTTAGAACATTCCAGAACTAAAGAATTGTTCATCTTCATATCTTCATTTTGAATATTGAACATGGTATCAGAGCCATTGTAATTGGGATTGTTCACGCAAAATCTGAGAAATTGAAGCAGCCATGGCAGCTGTTGATAATGAATTACCAGAAAAATTGAGTCATAATTATCCATTGTTCTTGAATAACATTGATAATTCTGGTGTTATGTTGATTTCGATTCAGCTATCTGGATCTGAAAATTTCTCTGTGTGGAGCAGAGCTATGAGAATAGCTATTTTGGGAAGAAACAAGCTAGGATTCATTGATGGATCTTGCAAAAAGGAAGCGTATGGAGAAAATTTGAAAAATCTGTGGGAACGATGTAATGCCATTGTTCTATCATGGATCATGAATTGTGTATCAAAGGAACTCCTTAGTGGTATTGTTTACTCAACGAATGCAGCAGATGTGTGGAAGGATTTGTGTGAAAGGTATGACAAAGTTGATGGGAGTCGAATTTATCAATTACACAAAGAAATTGCAACTATCAGTCAAGGTATGAGCACTGTCTCTGTATATTTCTCTCGATTGCGAGAACTATGGGTAGAGTATGATAGTTTAGCTCCTGTACCTAGTTGCGATTGTCCTAATTCAAGAGATTTTGTTACGTTTATGCACAATCAAAAACTGCTGCAGTTTCTTATGGGTCTTAATGAGTCATATGATCAAGCTCGAGGCCAGATCCTTATGATGATACCTCTTCCTTCTCTTAATAAGGCCTATTCTATGTTGATCGAGAGAGAAAGTCAGCGTAGAATTACACAAACTACTAGTAGTGAACAGACTGAATTACATGCAATGTTCACCACTCGAAATTCATTCACACCTAAACACAAATCTCCTAATGTTCCTAGCTATGATCCCAATGTATTCTGCGATTACTGTAATCGAATGGGTCATACTCGAGCTATTTGTTTTCAACTTCATGGATATCCTCCTGGTCTTGAAAGAAGAAAGAAAGGACCATCATACGGACGAGGAAGGAATAGCAATGAAAGAAGACAGTTTCATGCTGCTCACAATGTTGTTAGTAATGATCAGGAGCAAAAGTACACAGAAAATTCTAGTTCTAACAGAGAAGAGAATTCAAGCAACAATTCATATGGTAGAGGTTTCAGTGGAAGATTGAATCATAATGACTACACTAGAGGTATGAATGTTATTCATGATCAATACAATCAGATACTACATATGCTTGGACACACGAATACTCAGGGAGGAACAGAGGGATCAACATCACAATCTAACAATGCTGGAGGTGCAAATCTAGTTCAAGATTATTCATCCTCAACAGGAAAAGATATTGCACTTACAGTTGGTAATAGACAGCAGGGATGGATTATAGATTCAGGTGCTACTAATCATATGACATCCTCTTCTACTATACTTGATTATCAACAACAAATTCCACCAGATAAGCCTAGAAGAGTATATTTGCCAAATGGGGATAATGTCAATGTTACTCAAATAGGATCTTGTCATATGACTTCACAAGATACTATAAAAAATATTCTCGTAATCCCTGATTTTAAGTTTAATCTGTTGTCAGTCTCAAAGCTTACCAAGGATCTAAATTGTATTGTTTTCTTCTTTCCTGATTTTGTCATCTTTCAGGACCTCTACAGTGGGAAGGTGAAGGGGATTGGTAGAGAAAATGCAGGTCTCTATCATTTACCTATTCACAAAGTCAGTAGAGGCAAACATACTCAGTGTTTCACAGCAGAAGAGAATAAAGAAATACAAACTCCATCCTCATCTGATTCACAAGTTCTACTATGGCATCAAAGACTAGGCCACACATCATCTAGTGTCTTAACACATGTTTTTAATTTTCCTGTCACTCAATGTTCTAAGGAAGTACATACTTGCACAATTTGTCCACTAGCTAAACAACATAGACTACCCTTTGTTCATAGTACTTCTATGTCTACTCAGCCTTTCCAGTTGTTACACATTGATGTCTGGGTCCATTCAATACTCCTACTCATGATGGCAATAGATTCTTTGTAATAATTGTTGATGATTGTACAAGAATGTTGTGGCTATTTCTAATCAAATTGAAAAGTGATGTTTGTGTTGTACTACGAAATTTCTTTATTTTGGTTCAAACTCAGTTTCATTCCAAAGTTCACATCATTAGAACAGATAATGGTTCTGAATTTGTTAATGTTGAATGTAACAAGTTGTTCACCAGTCTAGGTATTGTTCATCAAAGAACTTGTATTCACACACCTCAGCAAAATGGAATTGCTGAGAGGAAACACAAACATATCTTGGAGATAGCTAGAGCAATAAAGTTCCAAGGTCATATTCCCATCAGATTTTGGGGACATTGTATACTTAGTGCTGCATATATCATTAATAGGCTTCCAACACCAGTGTTACATGGTAAATTACCTTATGAAATTTTTCACAAGAAACAACCTTCACTTCAACATTTGAGAGTTCTAGGTTGCTTATGTTTTGCCAAAAATATGTATATTCAGGATAAGTTTCAGCCAAGAAGTGTAGTTGCTATTCATATGGGTTACAGTGAGAATACTAAAGGATATATACTATATGATTTAAAGAACAAATATTTCTTCCTTAGTAGAGATGTTTTGTTCAGAGAATCCATATTTCCTTTTGCAATTCCAGCCTCCACAGCTTGGCAATTATTTCCTACTACTTTTCCATCAGATATTGACTCTGATCTTAGCAGTTTACCTACAACTGTGGCTGAACCTGGTATATCTACATCAGATGTTTCTATTTCTGAACAAAGAAGATCCACAAGAAGTAGTAGAGCTCCATTATGGATGAAATACTATGTAGCAGTTGCAAAGCTCAAGTCTGGTAATAAGCCAGCTTATTCTATTGACAAGTATGTTGCTTATGATCATTTACATACTCCCTATCAGACTTTTCTATCCAATTTTGGTAATGATGTTGAACCTTCAACATTTGAGGAAGCATGTATTGATCAGAGGTGGGTAGATGCTATGACCTCTGAAATTTCAGCCTTGGATGCTAACAACACTTGGACTATTGTTTCTTTACCCCCAGGCAAGAAGGCTATTGGGTGCAAGTGGGTGTTCAAAATCAAATATTTAGCTTCAGGTGAGGTAGATAGATTTAAAGCTCGATTAGTTGCAAAAGGATTCAATCAAAGAGAGGGTATTGATTATCAAGAAACCTTTTCTCCAGTGGTGAAAATGGTTACAATCAGAAGTGTATTAGCACTTGCTGCTACTGAAAAATGGCATGTTCATCAGATGGATGTTTCAAATGCATTTCTTTAAGGTGATCTATTTGAAGAGGTTTATATGACTCTTCCTCAAGGATTTCAAACTCCAAAAGGTTTTAATGTGTAGGGGGAGAAACCAGTGTGTAAGCTCATTAAATCCTTATATGGTTTGAAACAGGCACCTAGACAATGGAATGTAAAACTCACAGAGGCACTCCTCAATCTTGGTTTTGTTCAAAGTCATATAGACTACTCACTGTTTATAAAAAGGACTGGTGAATCCTTGGTGATAATTTTAGTCTATGTAGATGATATGATGATTACTGGAAATGATCTTAATCTGATACAGGATACAAAGGGAATACTACTGAATACTTTCAAGATGAAAGATTTAGGAGACTTAAGATACTTTCTTGGGATTGAATTTGCCAGGTCACAAGAAGGTATTGTAATGCATCAAAGAAAATACACTTTGGAAATTATTTCTGAGGTAGGTCTTGGTGCTGCTAAACCAGCCTCTACACCACTGGATCCATATGTTCAACTAACAACTAAGGAGTATGATGATCTAAATGAAAAAGACAATGAAGATAAGCTACTGGAAGATGCAACTATATACAGAAGACTGATTGGCAAGTTATTATATCTTAATGTTACAAGACCAGATATTTCATTTGCTACTCAAACACTGAGTCAATTTCTTCATCAACCAAAACAATCTCATTTAAATGCTGCGCTTAAAGTTGTAAGATACATAAAAGGTTAAGCAGGACAAGGAGTACTATTATCTAGCAAAAGCTCCAAACAGTTAAAAGTTTACTGTGATGCAGATTGGGGAGCCTGTTTACACACAAGAAGATCAGTTTCAGGTTTTATGGTGAAGCTAGGAGAATCATTGATCTCTTGGAAATCAAAGAAACAGGCCACAATATCTAGAAGCTCAGCTGAAGCTGAGTATAGAAGTATGGCCAGTGCTATAGCTGAGGTTACATGGATAGTTAAGTTGTTTAATGAATTGGGAGCTAAGGTTCAAACTCCAGTCACTGTTTACAGTGATAGTAAATCAGCAATACAAAAATTGCTGCTAATCCAGTACTACATGAAAGAACAAAACACATCGAGTTGGATTGCCATTTCATACGTGAGAAGATTCAGCAAGGATTAGTTGAAACAAAGTATGTACACACTAAGGAACAAGAGGCTGATATGTTAACTAAGGGTCTAGGAAAATCTCAACATGAATATTTGTTGTCCAAGTTTGGTGTATTGAATTTGTTCATACCTTCAAACTTGAGGGGGAGTATTAAAGAAGGCATCACTTGAGTAGTTGGGTTAATATGTAATTTGTAATAATCTAGAGGACTAATTAGATAAAAGGTTAGTTAGGGTAGTTAGAAGATTCTTTATTATACTTGTATATATATATGTAAACAAGTCATATGGAATGAACATTTTTTGAAATCACGTTTCTCTGTTCTTAGAACATTCCAGAACTAAAGAATTGTTCATCTTCATATCTTCATTCTGAATATTGAACAACACTGTCCATGTATTTTGGACACGGATTTGGGAAAACCATGGAACTTATGAAGTTTTAGAAAAATACCGCAGTCTAGTGAAATGTTTGAAGGGTTTAACACAACGAAATGAGATCAATAGTATGATATTCTTTGTCAGTCCTCATTTTGAGGACTTGCCCAAATCTATCGATATACTTTCATTGGCAAAAAATTATATGAATTTATCCAATTTTGTTAAGAGGTAAACAACACTACTAAAACAAAGAATTTGGCATCTGGTTCACCTAGAGCAGTCAATATGGGCTAGGCCCTTTGGGCTGACCTAGCCTAACCCGAGATTTAATAGGATTGAGCTAAGATTTTTGAAGTCCATTTAAGAAAATGACTTTTTAGTCCAACCTGAATAAGCTTGCTGATTTGTGGGGCTTGAGAAATATCGATAGGGTCGGCTTGTGGGCTAATAAAAACTAATTAAAAATATAATATAATATTAAAATTTAAAATTAAAGAGAGACCAAATTTAAAATAATTAGGTTAATATTTATATTTAGATATTTATACTTTTACTTGAAAAAAACTTAAAATATTATAAAGATAATTTTATTTTTCGATTTGATTAACAAGTAGTAAAATTAAAATCATGTAATATTATTTTTTTGTTTTTTATGATAATATTTTTAAATTATAATTTATAATTGAATTTAATAATTATAAAAAAAATAAATTTTTTAGAAAAATGGACTGACCCGACAAGCTTGTAGCCAACGTACTTGTGGGTTGGGCCTGTTAGGACCAAAAATAAGCAGGTATAAATGCGGAAGCTAGCAAAGCAAGCCTCGAAAGACCACGAGTAAGAAGACAACGAGAAATATACCAAAAGACACAAAGATTTAACGTGGTTCGGTCAATCGACCTACGTCCACAAAGGAGATGAGCAATCCACTATAAATATGAGAGTACAAAATACAGAGATAAACAACCTCAACCAATTCACTCGGAATACATGGGAGGTTCACACAAGTGATAACGTATCAAGCTTGTGACCCATAAATTCTCCCCCTAACCAAAACTCTCAAAGCCCTTAAGACTACATTGTGAATGCTGATTAAATTAGAAGGAACATGCCTCTATTTATAGAGTCCTAAACCTTTTCCTACCAGAAAAAGGATTAGTCAATCCAAAACCTTTTCCTAAAAGGAAAACCTATTTATGGTAAGAAATCAGGGCAAATAAAACCCAACAAATCTCCCCCTTGGCCTGGATTTCTGACAAAATAAATTTGTCCACCTTCACTTAATTTTCAACAACTTGCTTCTCCTCTCCATAACCTCATTTGCAAAATTTATGTTACACAGAGAACCTCTCTGAAATAATTTCTCCAACAAAAATCTTCATTACTGTCAAAATGATTGCGGCTAGAATTACACCCGCCAAGATAAACACCTCTTTCTAACATGGTTCAATCATCGATTATCGAACCACTGTACCTGACTCCGTCATTGAATCTGGCTCTGATACCACTTGTTAGGATCGAAAATAAGCAGGTGTAAATGCGGAAGATAGCAAAGCAAGCCTCGAAAGACCACGAGTAAGAAGACAACGAGAAATACACCAAAAGATACAAAGATTTAACGTGGTTCGGTCAATCGACCTACGTCTACAAAGGAGATGAGCAATCCACTATAAATATGAGAGTACAAAATACAGAGATAAACAACCTCAACCAATTCACTCGGAATACATGGGAGGTTCACACAAGTGATAACGTATCAAGCTTGTGACCCATAAATTCTCCCCCTAACCAAAACTCTCAAAGCCCTTAAGACTACATTGTGAATGCTGATTAAATTAGAAGGAACATGCCTCTATTTATAGAGTCCTAAACCTTTTCCTACCAGAAAAAGGATTAGTCAATCCAAAACCTTTTCCTAAAAGGAAAACCTATTTATGGTAAGAAATTAGGGCAAATAAAACCCAACAAATCTCCCCCTTGGCCTGGATTTCTGACAAAATAAATTTGTCCACCTTCACTTAATTTTCAACAACTTGCTTCTCCTCTCCATAATCTCATTTGCAAAATTTATGTTACACAGAGAACCTCTCTGAAATAATTTCTCCAACAAAAATCTTCATTACTGTCAAAAAGATTGCGGCTAGAATTACACCCGCCAAGATAAACACCTCTTTCTAACATGGTTCAATCATCGATTATCGAACCACTGTACCTGACTCCGTCATTGAATCTGGCTCTGATACCACTTGTTAGGACCGAAAATAAGCAGGTGTAAATGCGGAAGCTAGCAAAGCAAGCCTCGAAAGACCACGAGTAAGAAGACAACGAGAAATACACCAAAAGACACAAAGATTTAATGTGGTTCGGTCAATCGACCTACGTCCACAAAGGAGATGAGCAATCCACTATAAATATGAGAGTACAAAATACAGAGATAAACAACCTCAACCAATTCACTCGGAATACATGGGAGGTTCACACAAGTGATAACGTATCAAGCTTGTGACCCATAAATTCTCCCCCTAACCAAAACTCTCAAAGCTCTTAAGACTACATTGTGAATGCTGATTAAATTAGAAGGAACATGCCTCTATTTATAGAGTCCTAAACCTTTTCCTACCAGAAAAAGGATTAGTCAATCCAAAACCTTTTCCTAAAAGGAAAACCTATTTATGGTAAGAAATCAGGGCAAATAAAACCCAACAGGGCCAACCATTTTCTGGCCCTAACAAGAAATGGGCTAGCCTATTCTGGCCTGTAAAATGTCAAAGCATATATGGATTAGCCCGGATGGAGTGGGCTAGCCTATATTGACAACTCTAGGTTCACCAAAGGGCTCTGTGTTAGCATTTTGGACCAAAAGAGATGACAACTTACTGATGGAGAAGGCCAGAGAGTTTCCCTCGCAGTGTGTGGAATAATTGCACTGATTCTCGATAGGACTACATTTACATGTTACACTCGATATCGTATTTTAAAAACAAAATAACCAAATTAGCTTGAGATTGCTAGAGGTTTTGGTGGAGATGTGTTTGATGAGCAGAGATACTCTGCTTAGAATGATGAGAAGTGCCTATTGTGGTGATTCTTATTTTGTATAGTTTTTGATGTCATGTAGACTCCTTCAAAATAGCTCTTTAGAAATTTAACGTGATAGCTGGTAAATTGAACATATTATATTGATTCATGTTTGTAAATTCGATGTATGTTGGTTACCGTACTATGTCCCGAGTTCTTCTCTTGAAGCAAGGCATATACTATATACTAACCTTAACATGTTCTCATTAAAAAAGAAAAATTGTCCACGCACCAGATGCTAAGCACTGGGCGTGAGGTGGGGTGTTAAAAAATGACAAAAGTCTCATATCGGTGGTCAATGAGATGGGTGGACTCCTTATAAGATTTGGGCAATCCTCCTCTCTTTGAGCTACCTTTTGGGGTGTGAGTTAGGCCTCAGACCTAATTTTACATGGTATCGGAGTAGGGCCCGTATCACCCAATGTTGGGGCCCCAAAAATCAAAATTGTCCAAGCACCAGATATTAAGCACTGGGCGTGAGGTGGAGTGTTAAAGAATGACAAAAAGTTCCACATCGGTGGTTAATGAGATGGGTGGACTCCTTATGAAGCTTGGTCAAACCTCCTTCCTTTGAGCTAGCTTTTGGAATGTGAGTTAGGCCTAACACCTAATTTAACATGCTATCAAAGCAGGATCCATATAATACGATGTTGGGACTCCCAAAATCAAAATTGTCCATGCACCAGATGTTAAGCACTGGGCGTGAGGTGGGCTGTTAAAGAATAACAAAAGTCTCACATTAGTGGTTAATGAGATGGGTGGACTCTTTATAAGGCGTGGACAATTCTCCTCCATTTGAGCTAGCTTTTAGGATGTGAGTTAGGCCTAAGATCTAATTTCACATGGTATCATAGCAGGGCCCGTATCACCCCATGTTGGCCCCCAAAATTAAAATTGTCCATGTACCAGATGTTAAGCACTCGGCGTGAGGTGCAATGTTATAGAATGACAAAAGTCTCACATCAATGGTTAATGAAATGGGTGGACTCCTTATATAATCTGGTCAAACCTCCTCTTTTTGAGTTAGCTTTTGGGGTGTGAGTTAGGCCCAAGGCCTAATTTAACATGTTACTCGAAGAACCAAGACATTAACATGTCTATATTACAAATATTGATGCCCCCGATACATTTAATTCGTGAACGTAACATACATATGAATATAATTACGTATATTTAAAGAATTTAACTGATCTCAATATTTCTATAGCGATCATCATTTCTATCTTTCATTTATGAATCTATATTAATCTACGCTTCAAAACAGATATCAAACACCAGATCATAAGAATTACCTACCAAAGCAATATCTCATCTGCTGACTCAATATATTATGTTTGAATATATAATTGAAAGGTGTTATACATATTTTGTGTTGTACATTTAATTTGTCGGTGGAATTTAATTGTTAACTGTCCCTGATGTTAACTCATGGAATCCACTACATTATTTACAACTAAGCAAATAGGATCAGAATAAAAAACAAGAAAAAAAGAGAGTAGAATAAGTTCATTAAGCCTTTTGATATTGACAATTGAATTGTGTGACTCCAAACAATTGAATATTTAAATATGTAGTTTGTATTGATTGGTTTGGGTTGATTTTTGAGATTGTTTAAATGAGTTATGATATATGTTCAAATTTTTTATTGGATCAAAAATGAATTATTCATGCATTGAACAAATAGTTATAATGATAATCGTACTCGTACAACTTTAATATAATTGGATTAAGATTTGTTGATTGATCTAGTTTTGTCAATCGTGTCCAAAGGATGATGTATGTTCTTAGTGAATTTAAACATGTTGGGACACATTGTTATTACCAAGGGGACAAACTTGAAATTCCTAGAATATCAATTAGGGGCGTGTTTAGAACGAAAGTAAATATTTTTCTAAAAAATATTGTTGAAAAATTAGTAAATTTTACTTCATAATTAAGATTTAACTTTTAAATTATTTCGCAAGTTTGTATATTAAAATTTACCTTAATAAAACTTTGTATTAATAGAGCAGAAGTTTTTGTGTTTTTTTTTTGTATTTATATATGGTACAATAATACGATAAATTAATAATGACTAGTTGGGGAGGTTTAGCAGTAAATAGCCAGTGGCCGCTATTAATATGTGGGATGGTAAAAAAAAATTCATTTTATATAGATCGTTTGATAGCGAGTATAAAAAAAATAATGCATATATTTACTTTGTATTATTAATATTGTTCATTAGTATACACTTCATTTGATATTGTATTAAGGTATATATAATTGATACATGAAAGTCGATGGTATTAGTAATCAAAAGGATTTTGATGCACATATTAGAATAGTTCAAGACATAATTGTCTTTCGAAAACTTTTTTTACATCCTTTTTCAGTTTCCATGGTATTTGTGTTTGTAAGCAGATACTTTCTTTTTAGAAATTATGCATTTCATGTTGTTTCTAATATACCATATAAAAACAAGACATTAAAAATATTTTTTTTATGTTAGCATAACTTATACTAACATTACTAACACAACATATTCAACATTATTTCTATACACCTTACAAAAAAACTTTACACTTTGTTTGGATAATTGTTACGTATTGTTTCATAATATACCATATTATATTGTATTGAGTTGTAATGTAAACAATACGATACAATAAATTATATTGCAATAATAACAACATTGTATCTAAACTAACAATATAATACAATATAACGGATAGTAACCGTCCAAACAAGGGGTTAATAAGAAGTTCGGGCTTAAAGCCTTTGAGAATGAAAAAAAAAACTATATTGAAAGTATTATTCCCAAAAAAAGAATATTTAGTATCGAATTTAATTTGACAAGTGGAAGAAAAAAGAAGCTAAGTGGCTTGTGGTGTTGAGTAATAAATTTAAATTAGAGACACTTGGAAAGTTTCATGTTAAATCGAGAAATTTGTGAAAGTGAAGGGTCCAGTTGGGCCAATAAACAGACATAATTTGATTTTCATGTCAATTTCAAGATGTCTTATATATTCTTTATAAGTTATAAATATGTATTGTTAGGTGTGATTGGTGAATATTGGGCCCTTGATAGAAGTACTCTTGACGGAATTTATTTTTTTAATAATAGAGAAATTCTATAATCGGGAAATTTAAAAAAAATTCACTAGTTTAAAAAAAATTCACTCTTGACGGATATATTTTAATTTATAATATTACGAATTTTATTATGTTTTGGTATGTTCAAATACATGTATGTCAATATATATGAGGTCAAAATTAGGTATAATTTATTTTAAATACACTATATATCCAAGTGGATTCGCATGCATATGAGATACATAACAAATCTTATTCGCTTTAACTTCCTCCTATCTCGCTCGTCACCCTCATATGTATATGGTATCCAAGTAATGTGAATCATACCAAATACATATATCTAGTGTGTAAGTAGTGTGATTTGCATGTATCTGGAATCCATAACAATCTCGCTCACCCCTTTTCCATCTCGTTCTTCTCTCTTCTTAATTTAGTGTATTTGGTAGCAAAAGTACTTATATCTAGGTACATCTTCCTCAATATATGGTAGAAAAACTTTTAATTAGTGGTAACATACGTAATTATTTTATAATATAATTGTAGAATTAATATAATATGGTATGGATGTATGTCTAATAAGATTATTTCTCCTTGATCATTTTAATCAACTTGCGAAATTAAATATTGGTGTAGATGATAAGAACTCATTCATTCTTAATAAGAGATCTCAAATTATAGCTTGTGAATGTGAATTAGTCGAAATCCAATGCGACAGATATCAAACACCATCTGAAAAATAAATAAGTAAACTTAGTTAATTCGTTGTCAAACATTCAGTAATTAATTTCAAAATTTTAGAATTGCGATATATATGAAAAAGTAAAATAATTATAACTTTTCAGTCACATATTAGATTGACCTTTATCTTTATATCGTTATATGATTGGTAAGTTATTTCAAAGGGCAAATAATTTTTTATGTGTGTGTATCTCTCAATCTTCAAGGAATTAGAGGGTGTTTGACCTATTAAATGAAAGGTCTTTTAATTTAATTTTCAACGCGTCGATTCAAAATTGATATAATGTGTTATAATAAGTATTGTTACGTAAGTATGTTATTCTATAGATATTTGACTATATAGAACAACTAAATGAATTGATATTTTGCATCAAAGAACCATAAATTAAAGTTGATGCTTTAACTCAAACTCATGAAAATCCATGTTTAGTTTAAAAAAATTTAAGAAAGCAAAGACAATATGAATCATGTATCTTACATGAAAAGAAAAAAAATAAGAACTCTAATAATCAAATCAATTATCCATTATTATAAAAACAATAAAGTAATTAAGATGAAGGAGAGAAAAAGAGTAGTGCTAATCAAAATCAACTCTTTTAAATAAAGTAAAATATTTGCTAAATATAATTATGACTTGTTGTCTAACCCTTCTATAACACTAAACAATAATCAATTGGTTTAGCACCAAGCGTTAAGTATATCAATTATTTAGATTAATGGACTATAGATTATCACCACAAAAAAATAATCAAAGATCCTAATCATTCTTTGATGTCATTTTCATTATCTTTTTCCTCACAAGTAACAAACATAATTAGGTGTTATTTCAGATATTTTGACATGTATGTTAATTAATCTCAAAGTAACCTATCTTAGTACTAACAGACAAAGTGAAAGCAAACAACCAATTAATTCTTTGGATATTCAGAGATGATAAGATGAATCCAAAATTTTCATATAAGTAGTATAAGAATACCAATATACTTACTATTAATATTGTTTTCTATATGTGTGTGAACTTAGTACACAAATGTATACGATATAGTTTATTTAACTACATGTTCAATTCAAGTTGGAAATAGTAAGTATAATCGTACCTACCACCTTAAACATATAGGGAAAATTACATTTTAGGGGTGTTTGGGAAAAAATTACGGAAAAACTATCTAATTACACAAACATTCGTATCATATTTACTAACTCTTTCTACTATTTTAAAAAACTACGTATTGTTTCACTACTTAATATTTTTATAACAGATTTTAAGTAAGGTACACTTAGATACATCCATTTCTTACTTGGATTGTATATTCATAGAGAAAGAAGCGAGCGAGATATGAGGGGAGTGAGGGGGAGAGTATGTATATCTCAATCCACGTGATTCACACTATATACATGTATCTAAGATACTAAATACATTTTGAAATACAAATACAAATAAAGAGAGGCGGGCGCGCGAGACAATTAGATACATGTGAGCCCACTCGGATATAATATATCTTAACAAATTCTACCTAAATTTGATCTTATATATCCGAGATACGTGTAATTCCCTTTAATTCCTTCCATATTGAACCCAACTTCTCAATGCTAAATGGAAGAATTACAGGAGAAGGCAAACATGATATGTATTTATATACACAACTATAATTTGAAAGAATTATGATTCGTAACAATTGTATTCCATATTGGACACAACTTCTCAATTCTAAATGGAAGAATTCCATACGAAGATAAATATGTTATATGTATTTGCTATATACAACTATGGTTTGAAAGAATTACGATTCGTAACAATTGTAACTGTTAATATAATTATATTAGTCGATACAAAATTGTATTTGTTAATAACTTGATACACTTGATTTGCATCAACAAATTGAAGATGTAGCCTTTGAAAAACTATAATTTGTTTGTTTTCCTATCTGGTGTCGGGTACACATACTTGACTAAATTTGAATTTGTGTTGAAAAGTCCAAATTGGAGGGGGGGGGGGTTAAAACGCTCCTTAACAAAGGTGATTCCGTACCTAGAGAGAATCAAACCCAAGAATTATGCTCAACTCTGAAGGAGTACTTACCTCTCCATTACAACCTTTGTTGGTCTTTAATACAATTATATTAATTGTATTCATGACACAATTATCGATAAGATATACAAATCAATTGTAAATCTCTCGTCTCTCTTCTATATCCCCCACATCTAGCTCTTCTCTCTCCCCCCTCTCCCAATCTCGCTCGTCTCTCTCCTCCATCTTGTATCTGATTTTTTTTATACAAAACAATTGTATTTGTGATACAATTATCAATTAGACGTACAACTCAATTGTATTTCTCTCCTCCGTCTCCCAGTATTTCTTGCCTCTATCCTTCCTCTCCCAATCTCGCTCGTCTCTATCCTCCTTCTAACCTGTAGCTACGAATCATATAATTAAATAAACTATAACTAAGCAACCTAATTATGTTTCTAGTCTTAGTTGTTTTAGAAATGGTCCTTTTAAATCAGCCCAATATAAGCACAACCCAAAATTCACCAATATCAGCCCAACCCAAATTGTTTTTGACCCGCCCACATTCCTTATACCCTAACCCTTTTTCTCTTTCTTCCTCACTTAAATAACACACTCCAGTAAACCCAAAACCCTAATTCCAAATAAGCCTCCGCCTTTAAATTCTCTCCTCTCTTGGAGTTCCGTTTTGTGGAGGTGAAAGTTCGTCGCAGTTCCAGAATCGCCGCACCGGAAAAAGGTAACATTAGATATATGGTTTGAGTATTACTCCTTCTGCGTAGTGATTTTTCTTAAAGATAAAACCTTAAACCCTTTGTTTACAGCTTCTTCCGGAGATGTTGGTATTGTTTGAAACACCGGCAGGTTTTGCCCTTTTCAAAGTTTTGGATGAGGGAAAGCTCTCCAAAGTTGAGGTATCATAGCATTCATCTCTTACCCTTTTTCTTCTTCCTCTTCTGTGTTTTCATGTTTTATAGAATCGTTCTTTTATTGTGTGTTTGTTGCAGGATTTGTGGAAGGACTTCTCCTCAACTGATTCCGCTAGAAAGGTAATTTTTTTGGGCAAACCATTTGATGAGTTAATCGTGAAGTAGAAATCTTGGTGTAGCATGTTGAAATTTGGACATAAATTGTGCTTGTAAAGTTTCTGACTTTATGTTTTCATACATTCTTACAGGTTGTGAAGCTAAAAGCTTTCTCCAAGTTTGAGAACACCTCAGAAGCTCTGTCAGCAGCTACGTTGTTGATAGATAGCAAACCCAGCAAAGGACTGCGCAAGTTCTTGAAAGCACACTGTGATGGTGAAACTTTGGGGGTTGCTGATTCAAAGCTTGGAAATGCAATTAAAGAGAAATTGGTCAGCTTCTTTATTATGTCAGTTCATCATTTGTTTTGGTGCTCAGTATTTTTTTGGCTGAAGTTGGAGTGGCATGTGTTTTCAGCAAATTGATTGTGTTCATAATAATGCTGTCATGGAATTGATGAGAGGAGTTAGAAGTCAGTTGACTGAGCTCATTTCCGGTCTTGCATCTCAAGACTTGGCTCCAATGAGCTTGGGTTTATCTCACAGTCTTTCAAGATACAAGCTAAAGTTTAGCCCTGACAAGGTAATTTGCTACTACTTGACTGATTTATTTCATATTCTAAGTGGTTTCATTATGGATATTCTTACATAACAAATATTGGGATAACTGATTGTATGGAGAAAAACGTAGGTCAGTGTAGTGTATAAAACGGAAATATAGTGAATGAAAGGATCCTCCACCTTCAATGATGAGGTTATGTGGTTTCAATCCAGCAAGTAAACATAGTGGAAAAGGACTAATCATAACTCCTGGGTAGGGGATTTTGGGTGGCCAGCTTATAAAAAATCAACTGATATGGAACACTCTGGTTTTGTATGTTCTAGATTGTATCCTTTCTGCTAAAGTTTTAGTATTACTTTTATCTTAAATAATTTGAGATTGTAATCAGTTGTTGGACATCATTGTTCTATACAATTTCTGAGATGCTTAATGGCCATTATTAGAATTTTAGGTAGTCTAAATTATTTGATTTCAGCCTGGGAATTGTCAATTCTGATGCTTGGAGTTTAATTTTTAACTGTAACAGAAGGTCTAAAGAGTATAATTTACAAAAAATATGGAGTAATGTTGTCTCTAAAGCATGCTGATGGTGAAGCATTTAGGCTGGCAATCTCATTGTTTACACAGCCACTCTTATGCTCATTCCATATGTATCCCTTATGATGCTTCACATGTAATATGAGTAGTTACACTCTGTTTATGTGGTTCCCTGAAATCTGACAGTTTCTTGCCATTGAGGTTATATAGTTTCCTGTAATGCATGGAATCCTGACAAAGTTTGTTTAGCTTGTAGTGGATAAGACTGTAGTGCTTGGGCTATGCTATTGTGCAATGTATATCTATTATGCTAACATTTAAAATAATGTTTTACTGTCGTACCATTTTTTCTGCCTCTTGAAGTTCTCTTGATTACTCAGATATTTTGATGAAAACATGTAGATATGTCTCTGGGTAGCAGTTATTTGTCCAATTTTATATTCTTTACTGATTTGTCTTTTAACATATAGCAGTAGAACTGACTGTGTATTACTTTTACAGGTGGACACAATGATTGTACAGGCCATTGGCTTGTTGGATGATCTTGATAAAGAGCTAAATACATATGCTATGAGGGTCCGAGAATGGTATGGTTGGCATTTCCCGGAACTCGCAAAGATTGTACAAGATAACATTCTTTATGCCAAGGCTGTGAAGTTGATGGGTGACCGTACAAATGCTGCAAAGTTGGATTTCTCTGAGGTAAGGAGGAGTGGCTTCTTTTTAAATGCTTCAAATGTGTTGAACTAAAAAGTAGAATACTGTTCATTCAGTAGTATTCATTTGTAACAGGCTAGCTTGCTTGTTGGAATGAAGCTTGTGATATATTGTAGTCCAATAAGCAATCTTACTTTTTACAAGATTCACACACTTTTTGTATGACAATGTTTTACAGATACTCCCAGAAGAGGTTGAGGCTGCATTGAAAGAGGCATCCATGATCTCCATGGGTACTGAAGTTAGTGACCTTGATCTGGAGAATATTAAAGATTTATGCACCCAAGTTCTGTCATTCTCTGAGTACAGAGCCCAGTTGTATGATTATTTGAAGAGCAGGATGAACACCATTGCCCCAAATCTTACAGCTCTTGTTGGAGAACTTGTTGGTGCTCGGCTTATTGCTCATGGTGGTAGCTTGATGAATCTTGCGAAACAACCTGGAAGTACAGTTCAGATACTTGGTGCTGAAAAGGCTCTTTTCAGAGCTTTGAAGACAAAACACGCAACTCCAAAATATGGGCTTATATATCATGCATCTTTGATTGGACAGGCAGCACCAAAACACAAGGGTAAAATTTCAAGATCTCTTGCTGCAAAAACTGCATTGGCTATTCGATACGATGCTCTTGCAGATAGCCAAGATAATACCATGGGTTTGGAGAATCGTGCCAAGGTAATGTTTGTAGTAGTTATTATCTTAGGATGATATTTCATTCTTGCTCCATATGTAGTCTGATTATTATCATATGCGACTTTTTTCAGCTTGAGGCACGCTTAAGAGCCTTAGAAGGCAAAGAGTTGAGCAAATCAGCTGGGTCTGCTAAGGGCAAACCTAAGATTGAAGTTTATGACAAGGATCGCAAAAAAGGAGGGCTGATAACACCAGCTAAGGTTTGGGACTGTCTTTTCTTCTTTGCTACTTTCTTGGTTTACTTCCAGTATTGACTTCTCCTTCTGTAGGTTTACAATCCTTCTGCTGATTCTATTATGGGACTCACTGAGAATGAGGAAAAGAAAATGAGTAAAGATGATCAAACCGAAGAAGCAGCAGGTGATGAGTCCCCTGTTACTGAAGGAGAGAAGAAAAAGAAAAAGAAGAAGAAATCTGCTGAAACGGAGGATGGTGCAGAACCTGAAGACACTGGGAAGAAGGAGAAGAAGAAAAAGAAAAAACATGCAGATAATGAAGTGGAAAATGTAGAACTCGAACAAAGTAAGAAAAAGAAGAGGAAACACGCTGATGTTGATGAGGATGAACCAGAAACCACGGAAAAAAAGAAAGATAAAAAGAAGAAGAAGAAAGCTGAAGAATAAGTGTCCCAAGCTGAGACATATTTAGTATCCAACAATTTTGTTTTTTGGGCATGGGCGGCGTGTTTTTAAGTTGTACAATGATGTCGTTGTTAAGTTATTAGTGCTTTGTAATGCAACTTAGGATTCTGTTAGTTAAACACCATGCTTTTTAATCTTATTATGGATGCTTTATTGCTACTTTGGAATATTTGCTATAATATGCTATGTTACATGTTTTAAGCCACACATGATTTCAAGTTTCTTAGTGTCCCACAATTGCATTGTTTGTAAAGTGCCAAATTGCTGAATGGGCCTTGTTTCTATTATCTTCATGTTTGCTCTTCACTTCAGGTTTTGTTATACCTTTTTCTGTTTCATTCGGTGTTTTGTTCTTGCATTGTGCATCCTATGGCCTTTCTAAGGTGTTGCTTATGTGAAAAGGTCCATCAAAATGAAGAAGGGGGAAGAGGTCATGACTAATATTTCATTTTTGAAATTGTAGTTTACTTGGACCAAACTAGAAAGTACATCTTTAACCATAATGACATTTGTAGTTTACTTAGACCAAACTAGAAAGTACATCTTAACCATAATGACATGCTACAACAGCATAGAATTCTTTATCCCAATGATTTTATTTGTAGAAATTGAAAAAATTGAAATACTAATAGTTTTTCCAATATAGTGTTTGATTGAAAAGAAAAAGTCATCACAAAAGATTTCGAACACTTCTTGAGAAAAGCCATTTCATGTAGCGATTTACAATTATTTGTAGGGAAACTATGCGATGAAGCAAACATATATTAGTTAATTAACTAACATAGTAATAGTTTAAATTAATTATCCCTCGCAACCTTTTTTAGCTATAATTATGTGCACCTCTCTCCTTGCTCCCTCTCTCTCGCCACTTTCCTTTTTATACATATACAAATACATATACAATTATAATGACAGATATACATATACTCTCTCCACTTTCTGCCCTTTCTAGCTCGCCTCTCTTCCCTCTCCCAGTTTCGCTCTCCTCTGTCCTCCCTCTCTTGATTCGTTCTCCAAATATACAAATACATATGTATACTAGTTACATATACACAATTATGTGACAGATATACATATAGAATTTGAGAGATATACAAATACAATTTACTTTCTCTCCTCTCCTTGTCGTCTCTCACTTTATTTAAAAAACTGATGACATGTGGCCGAATTACAATTGGCAACGTGTCCAAAATGGTTTTGTAAAATTACTTTTAAAAAATAATGACATGAATGAGCATTTTCTCAATTTTAATAAATAAACTAGAACTATAAAAATTTAATCAAGTTATTTTTAGTGGCTATTTCTGAAATTTTCTCCTCGTTAGATTTCTGAAATTCTTGCCCATTTGGATTTTGGTCGATACGGTGCCATTTTTACTATTAAAGCTCAACGTTCCACGCATCTGAATTCTCATCCTCTCGTTCGTCTCTGCAAATCGAAAATCAAATTAAAATTTAGCAGATTTTCAATTGAGCAGGAAGAAGAAGAAGAGGATGTCGTCTATTGGAACTTCAAAGGGTGTATTAGAGATAGTAAAGTTCGCAGTATACGTATCAGTTCCAATTGGTCTCATGTACATATTCGCCAACAACAACAAAAATCTTCAGAAAGTCATGGGACATGTAAATTTTCTCCTCTCTTTTTTCTCTATCTATTGTAAATTTTCCTTCTTTATGCTTTAATTTTTGTGGGTTTCTAGTTTTCTTGGGGTTTATGTTTCAGCTCGAGCCAAACCCTTTTTACATGTCTACTTTGATTGTGTTGCTGATTTGTGAAAACTGAGAAATTGTTAGAGGTGGAGTTTATAGAGGCTTAAAAAATGCAATCCCTTTTACCTTTTTGAATGAAATGGTCTCAAATAGTGAGGAACAGATACATATGATTTGTATAATGGATTGATAACTAGTTTGGCATTGAGCCTTAGCTGATTGATTGAATATAATCAGAGAGGGGAAATGGGAATCGCAATCGAAATAGGTGTTTCTGCTGTCTAGGTTTTTTTTAATTGAAGGAATTGGGAGGTGGGATGGGGAGTTTGAAAAGGGAAGTCTTGATGCATTAGATAAGTTAAGTGAGGTGAACAGTATGATCTTTCTTAACAATTGAAGATTATTGATCTGCATTTAGTACTTTTATATATGTGAGACAAGAAGCTTGCACAAAATGTTGAGAAAGATGGATGTATAACCTGGATTGACGAGTGTATAATGCGGTACCTTTTTTTTAGTTGGTAAAGTATGTATTTTTTGCATTTAGAATAACCAGGCATACGGCACTTGCACTAGAGTATATAATGCAGAACTTAGCAATGAAGAAACTGTGAAAGAGACTAGGAAGAATATACTTCTGATGTCGCAATTTATGTAATGCACTTTTCCTTTTAGTTTGTTGCAAAAAGTGTGATGTTATAATCTATCTCAAAAAGAATAATACCGTTCTATATGTAGATATAGTTTAACTTCAGCCATTTTATATTACCTATGTATAGACACACTATCTATGACTTGTTTTAAACCACAAGTTTCAAAAGTCTTTCGTTCTTTCTCGAACTACATGCCAACTAAACAATATCATATAAAATGGTATGGAGGAAGCATAAGAGAGGGTGAAAGAGCGACAAAGAGGAGAAAGTGTGGCATGCCGTCAAAATTAAAATAGCAATAAGAAAGCAAAGAAGATGAGCAGAAGTGTGGGAAAGAGAGACTTGTTGCTCCATAGAGGATTGGCCATTTTGACATAGATTCTATGGATATAGCTACTTCTTAGATCTTTACATTTTTGGATTTGGATAGACTATCATGTTCTTGGAAGATACGTAGACTCATTAAAATACTTCCACATGTATTTTGGTCTCTGTACAGTTTGACTCGTGAAATGTATTTCTGTTTCTGGGTGGCACAATTTTTACTTGAATGTGTTTCTTTAGGTGTTTGTTGGTTAAATCGAAAGGAAGGAATACACAGGAAATAGTCAGCCCGGTCATTTCGTTTAACTGAAATGAATTATTTTACCTTCCCAATCTTTTCTTTAACCATTTACACCTCTAAAAAGGCCAGCCACTAGAAGTGTAGCTTGGCTATGAATATTAAGTGCGCAACTTGCGTGATTCTCAAATGCGATAAGTGCAGGCCAAGTATGTACTTCGAGTGGTGAAGCGACAATGGTTACAAGATGTTAAAAGATGCCTGGATATTGTGAGGCTTAAAGATGATCATTTGTTCATAGTTAGCAAGATATGTCTTCTACTTTTTGGTGGGTAGTATAGTTGGATCATCTATGCGCTTAGACCAACTATTTCTTTGTTTAACAGTTTACCTCACTGAAAATATATACTAATATGTCTAAGTTGTAGTAGCATTGTGAAGATGCATTCAGTTGTTTCTGGTGCCATACTGATGATGCAGCCCATCATCGGTGCTCCCAAATCTCCGAAAGTTTTATTTCAAACTGACGATGCATTCATAAACATTTTGCATTTTCTGTTTTAGGTTGGCAAAAGTTATCTGAAACTTTATGTAGGTATTTTTTTCAGGGTGTAATCACAAATATTTTCAAGCTGCCATCAATAGCTTATTTTTCAGGTTTCATTTGTGTTCTCTTTGAAGTTAATAGTTATTATTAGCCAATATAACTCCCAAGTCACGTGAGCCAAATAGTTTCCACTGCTTTGGTGGTTTTGGTCCCGCATTGGACAATGTTTTGACATTGCAATGGCTTCTATAGAAGTACAACAGAACAACCACCCTTTTGTTGATAGACGAAGTGCTTCATTTCAGATAATTCTTCTCTGCATTTGCTTTTGATGTTTGCTGCCAAATTGACTTTTAAAGTTTGTCCCACTCTGTTTCTCTCTCACTCTCTGGTCTCTCATTCTAAGCTTATCATAAGTTGTATATACACTTGGAAAACCTTGGGTAAGCCCCTGAAGTAAATAGGGAAATTGCTTAACTAATAATGAATTCCTGAGCTGACAAAGACCTAACTTTTTTTGAAAGGTAATGTTGAAAAACCTATTATAACTCCTATATTCTGGATTGATTACAATGGATTCCTTAAATAATAGTTTTAAGAAATTCACTGCCCCTTTCCACATTCTATCAGCTTCCTGCATATTTTAATCATAGTTACCAAAACTGAAAACTTAGGAGCTGATAAAAGAAATTTCTCTGAGCATTATATTTGAAGGGAAAAAAGGAGATAAATAGGAAACGTATGGTCATAAGCGACCTAGTTATGTTTTACAAGCAAGGCTATTCTTGTGAGCTAGACTAGGTATGTTGGATGATGGAGATAGTTCAGATGCCATCAGGGTTATGATGTCACTTAAATATCAAAACCATTTTAAATTTAATTGATATGACTCCCCCCATCCCCAAAAAACAAAGAAGAAGATAATTTGGTGGATGTGTTTTATCACAAGAGAGGGCTTATGCTTTTCATTCTGGGCTTTAGTTATTCTAGTTTCTCCTTGCAACCAATAGTATTCATTAAGATAATATTGATTTTTCTGCATTTTTTCTGATTGCCTATGGATTCAACTTCAAGTCCAGTTCAATTTCAGTGCTATATTCTATCAGCATGAAGCTACCTTAGTTGGAATTGGCTATTCACTGAGCAGATACTGTAACAACGATCATCTCCAAATCACATTAAATATCTGAATAAATTTATACCATGATTGGTGTTGTAACTCTTTGCAACACAGTTTCAATATATATCTTTGGCTTATAACTTCCATGTTTTTTTTGCTTGTGAAGCGTGAATATGTAGTTTATCCTACAGAAATTGTAAGGCCCCAATCGCCCGAGGAACTGAGGGAGATTGCAAAAGAAATAGGTCGGAAGAGAGAGAGGGACCAAGCAATGCGGAGCTGAGGAAGATGTGCAAACCCACAAAACAAAGAGGCATAGAAGTATTTGTAGGTCTGTTAGTAATGCTTGCACAAAGGAACATCCAGAGTCCTTTCTGTTCAGCGAAGAGATGGATGTGCTATTACTAGTGTTCACCAATAAGTGAGTTTGTTGCCAATAAAACTCTGTAGCAAAGCCAGTGATTGTATACTACCATTTCTGTGTTTGATTTATCTTTACTTTTAACATACTTGTAACAGTTAAACAGAAGTTGGAACACTCCCTTTCTTCACAAAAAAGGTGTTTCTGTCCCCTTTTTTTTCTTTGATTGTAAGTTCATCAAAGCATTTTAACATCTCAATTTGTAACGTAGCATCATAAGTAATGTGAACCATCTTCGATCATTTGCTCGAAAATATTTCAGATTATGAATGTGAAATGTTTGTATGGAGAAGACATTCATCTTATGTTTCATTAGTTTTCATGATACTAAAAATGCAACCAGGATTGGTATCCCTTTGCCTTAATCATGGATTTGTGATTTGAGGAGTTGGATTAGAAAATCTCTTCTTAGTGAATATTCTGACTCCGCTATTAAGTTCAGCGTATCTCTTAGGGGCAAAGGCCCTTCTTTAATATTGACTGGACATAATTAAAAGGATGTCTACGTCTATTATCTGTATTTGATGCATGGGTTCCACACATGGAAATTTCAGCTAACCTTTTCCCAGTAAAGTCTCTTTTTTCTGTCTTTTCATATTGCTCACTTCTCTCTTTACTTTCAGAAATTATAATTTGTGAATACAAAGCAATTTAAGAACAGCTTATGTTGCACATTTTAACTCTTAAAAAAGTGTAAAAAGCTATGTCCTTACACTTGAGCCTATGGAAGAATTAAAGTAGAAAAAAAATATTCCAATTTCAATAAGTTGCTAAATTTTCCAAGTACATCTTTTTTTAAAAAAATATTTATAGAATTGTATAATCATAATCATTCGAAAACAACCTCTTTACATGTTGTTTATCGAATTGTTTCGTGTTGGCCGGTGCAATATTCTACCAAGACTTGAGCAAACACAAAGAAAACGTTCAGATTTTTTTTTAAATTTTGCCGGAATTTGAACTTTAGTCAATAATGAATTTTAAAAGCTTCCAATATATTATGTCATGCTTCTTCCAAGAAAATGAGATGAAGAATTTTAATTTGTTGTGTTATTTTCTTGGTATACATTGACTTGCATGAGTCAGTGGGTCTTTTCTAATAAAATTAAAAATAATGAGTCTTTTCTTAACTAATGAAAATTCTAGTCATCATAAGAATTTCCTTGAAGCTTAAGAGTAGCAGAAAAAACAGGTAACTTCTTGTTTTTTCCCTTTTTCTTTTCTTCTTTTGCACTGATTTTCTGAGAATTTTTGGGATAAATTGATTTGTTAAATCTTTCAATACTCAAAGTAATAAGTTTCTTGTGAAGTTTATACCTTAATCAGTAATGGGGTTCTTCATTCTTGCTTTCAAATATTAAAAAAAGGTGCATTTTCTCTGATTTTTTGTATTTACTTGCTTGAGTTCATAATTCTTGAAGTTATGAAAGAGCCAGCCTTAGTAGTGATGTAGTTGGTAGTTATGTTGCTCAAACCCTCCAAAAATATTAGTGCACACATGTCGAATCCTCTAAAATAAAGATAGCTTTTGAGGGTCCGACATATATCTGGTGGTATTTTTGAAGATCGGAGAAATATAGGTTGTCGGAATATTGCTATCCTTTTTTCTTTTTTTCATACATAGTTATTATAATTTTGTTTCATTTCCTTGATTGAAAGCTTATTAATTATCTTCAAAGTGTATAATTTGCAATCACTAAGCTCTTCTTGAAATAATAAAAATTCATTTTCTTCAGGTAGAATTGAACTTTGTACACATTTGTGAAAAGATTAGCATTTTTAGCTTCTTTTCTCTTGTTTATTTATATGCAAGTACCAAACTTTCATGAGGAATGTTTACACTTCTTTGTTGGTTTATGTAGAATCTCAGATTTTCATATCCCGGAAGCTGCTTAACTTATCGAAAATCTGAAATAGTGAGTAGAGACAATCTATTCAATGCAAAAGAACTTTCTTAGATTTCATAGATTTAGTGATCAAGTCAGGAGAACAAGTGCCATTTGAATTTGATAGTTGTATCGTTATGGCGGAGTTAGTTCCAATTGGGACTATTTTGGCTGTGATTAGTAGTCAAGTAATAAAGACCGCTCAAGCTGCGAATGATGTTGTATTCGAGAAGGAGAGTTTTAAGGTTCTTGGGAACTATCTTTCGGACATTGAGCCCGTCTTGAAAGAATTGCAGCTGCAGAAGTTAAACGATTCCCCAGCTGCAAGGCAAGCTTTGGAATCCATTGAAGCTGACTTGCAGAAGGCTAATGACTTGGTTGAGAAGTATAAGAACCGAGCCCGTTTCTACTTGCTGGTCAAATGTAGGAGCATTGTTAAGGAGGTACAGGAAGTCACTAGGGATATAGGTAAATCCCTGGCCGCGTTATCCCTAGTCAACATGGAAGTCTTGTCAGGGATTTCAGAAGAGGTAACTAGGCTGCAGAATGAAATGCAAAGAGCTAACTTTGAGGCATCTCAGTCGCGGCTCCAAATTGTTAACAAGTTAAACCAAGGTCTATCGGATCAGATACATGACCAAGAATTTGCTAACAATATTCTAAAAGAAATAGCAAGGGCTGCTGAGGTGCCAGTGGAGCCAGCAGAGATAACGAAAGAGCTAGACAATTTCAAAAAAGAGAAAGAAGAAGCTGCTTACCGGAAAGAGAGAGCTGAAGTCTTGTTTTTGAATCAAGTCATTGAGCTGCTCTCACGAGCCGATGCTGCAAGAAATTATGAAGAAGTCAAAAGCCAATATTTCGAGAGAGTTAGCATTATAGAGGGATATGATCCTAGAGAAGAATACATTCAACCATTTAAAGCTTTTATTTGTTGTATAACAGGAATTATAATGGTAGATCCTGTAAGCCTATGTACCGGTACTGCCTGTGAGAGAGCTTCTATCCAAGCTTGGTTTGACTCGGGGGAGAAAACTGATCCGGAAACAGGTGAAGAGCTGCAGGATTTGTCGTTCAGGCCAAACCTCCAATTGAGACAATTAATCCAAGAGTGGAAAGAGCTCAACTATTGCATCATAATCAAGGCTTGCAAGGGGAAATTGCTTTCTGGAGTGGATGCATCAATTGAGGAGGCTCTTGCACAAATGCAAGAACTAATGAAAGCAAATTCGATAAATAAGGAATGGGTGACAATCGGGGGACTCACTGAAATTGTCATCTCCAAGCTTGGCATGTTGCGTAGCGGATATCTGCAAGATAAAGTGATGATTACGTTGAAGGACGTCGTAAATGGTCATGCTAGAAACAAGGTGAGTGAATTTCTTTAAATATTAAAAAAGAAAATGTTAAAGTAAGCATACACTCTCTGAAATGGCTATTTCCTTAACTTTTTCATTCATGTAATTCTGCTTTCACCTGGAATACTATGCCTTTTACTTTTGTTCCGTATAGCCATATCACATATATATATATTTCATGCAGGACTTTAGTATTTTGTCTGAAAAAAATGAACAGTAAGGTTTTCGTTTAATTTCTCATTTAACTGTTTGCACTCCTGTGCTTTGCTTGTTGCTTGTTGTTACTAACATATGTTTGGCCTACTTTTCTATGCTTAGTTGTTTCTAAGTATAGTACACCAGGATAGTGAAGAACGGACGTCAGGGGGTGGGGTAATATATGGCTTATCATGTGGATCATTTCATATCATCTGATAAGGGCTATCGGAGTTAACAATGTTATATATTGACCTAATAATTTAGGTCTTATTTAGTTAGGCCCGAGGTCCACTTCTCATTACGGTTTTAGAACCAGGTCTGTCCGTTTTGGTCCCCATGTTATATAGTATATGGAATCACGGTCCATTTGTTATAATCCTGTCCTCGTGAATTAGCTTTTGGGGCTTCATTTCTTAACACAGAAAAATATGTATTTTCTAGTTTTACTGAATTTCCCTTGGTTTTCCTTAAGCCCGGGGATAGGATCAGGATGTATGTGCAAATATGCATCCAAGTCTTGCTTTTAAACATGCAAAGTCCTAAGCTTCGTTCCTAATCAAACTGTTATTCCGTATATTTTATAGGACGTATTCGTTGAGAATCAGGGGTTTGAGAATGTTGTAGCATGCTTCGGAAAAAACTATGCCACTTCAACCGCTGCAATTGAGCTGGTATATGAGGTTCTCCAAGATCAGTCTAGTTGGAACTTGCCTTATTGCCAGAAGCTTTCTCAGCAGTCCAATTCAATCTTGCTTCTCGTCTCCTTTCTCAAAAATCAGGCCAGTCCATCAGCTGAAAAAGCAGAAGAAATCCTGGCTAAGCTTTGCGATGAGGAAGAGGAGAACATTGTTAAGGCTGCTCGAGAGGGATGGTACGGACCACTTATCGATACGTTACACCATGGTAAGCATAGCTGCAACACTCTTGTATGTTATATGTTACAGTTGCACATGGATATAGATAATAATCGTAATATATTGGCTTATTCTTCTCTATTGAATTCATGTATCAGCCTAGTTAGAGCATATACATTTCTTTTTTTTGAGTTTTACGTTTAGCTGTATCTTCAATTATCTTCAGGATCGGCATCTTCAAGAATGTCAATTGTTAGAGCAATTGTTGGTTTGGAACTCAGGGATGAAGACATGAAGCTTCTCGGGGAGAAAGGGGTTATTCTTCCTCTGCTTGAGATGACATCTGAAGATATTGAATCAAAAGAGCTTTCATTATCTGCACTTGTGAAGCTATCAAGCTTTTATGACAATAAGATGCTTATAGCTGCAGCTGGAGGGGTTGCTATTGTTTTAAAGCTAATGATTTCATCCCATGTACGTTCAATTATCATCGCTAAGTGCTGCGAAATTCTAGCTAATCTTTCGGGCGATGGTGATGGAGTTAAGTTCTTGATTGATGAAACTGGAAACCAACTTGTACTAGAGCCTGTAATCGCGTACTTGCTGGCTTTTCAACAGAATTTTACATCCTCCTCGGACATTGTTCGTAGGCATGCTTTACGTGCACTATTAGGAATCTGTCAAGCTCAAGCTGGACTTGTCAAATCAGCAGTTCTCTCTGCTGGTGGTGTTTCAGCTGTCCTTCCCCTTCTTGATGATCCGAACCAGGAAATACGAGAAGCAGCAATAAATCTACTTTTCCTCTTCTCACAACACGAGCCAGAGGGTGTCGTTGAGTATCTTCTTAAGCCAAGAAGATTGGAAGCCTTAGTTGGTTTTCTTGAAAATGATAGCAAAGGTGATGTACAGATGGCTGCAGCCGGTTTACTAGCCAACCTTCCTAAATCGGAAACTTCACTCAGAGAGAAACTCATAGAACTAGGTGGCCTAAAGGCAATCATTAACATCTTGAAATCCGGTACCATGGAAGCTAAGGAAAATGCTCTTAGTGCCTTCTTCAGGTTCACAGATCCAACAAATCTCGAATCTCAACGTAACGTGGTTGAGCTTGGAGCATATCCTATACTGGTAAACTTTCTCAAAGCTGATTCAATAACTGCACAAGCAAGAGCAGCTGCACTATTAACGGATTTATCAATGCGTAGTCATGAACTCAGTGCATTATCCAGGAAAGCTTCTTGTTTCTGTATTGGACGAGCACGTGCTCCTATCTGTCCTGCCCACGGAGGTGCCTGCAGCGTGAGCAAAACATTCTGTCTATTGGAGGTAAATGCATTGCCTGATTTGGTTAAACTGTTAAAAGAAAAGATACATGCCACGTCTTATGAGGCGATTCAAACACTCTCAACTCTGGTTTGTGAAGAATCGCCTCATAGAGGAGCCAATGTGCTGCACAAGGAGGATGCAATATCACCAATCATAGAAGTTCTAAACTGGGGATCAGAATCTTTAAAGGGTGAAGCTTTAGGGGTCCTGGAAAAAGTGTTTATGTCAAGGGAAATGGTGGATCTTTATGGACTAACAGCTAAGTTACATCTCGCGCGTTTAACAGGAGGTAGAATTCATGAAGATGGACATCTCCAAAGGAAAGCTGCTAGAGTCTTGTTACTTATCGAACGTCATCCTAGATCATCCAGATCTCTCATTGCAGGTATATCCGGTTAAGAAAAGTGTTGTCTAAAGTCGAAGAGTATGGTCTTTGATCTAAAGGCCACACTTTTCTGGTGTTGCTTTTAAAGGCCTAATGTGTTTTTAGTGAAATTTCATGATATGTTACTATGTTCTTGTGTTGTATGTATGTTGATCTTCATTATAACATAATTTGTTGTGTTTTGCTAACATTATATGTACCTCGATATCGCTTACGAAAATTCATGTGTATGTGCCAATGATATATAACGAAAAATCCTGAATACGCTACTGTAAAAAGTACAAGAAACAATGGTTATTAGGAAATACGTGTAAAAAGTACAAGAAACAATGGTTATTAGGAAACAAGTACCTGTCTACACAATCTCAATCATTATAATTTTGTGGGGGCAAATAATTTATCAATTTGAACAAGTTTCTTCTACAATTAGTTGTAAATCAATTATGTTATTAATGTATTCACAATAATGGTCTATGTTGAACTGTTGCATGTCACTTTACAGTGATACAAATTGCAATAACACTTTTTTTTCTTATTTTATACTCTTTAAATATATATATATATATATATATATATATATATATATATATATATATATATATATATATATATATATATATATATATATATATATATATATATATATATTGGTGAAAAATCGACCTAAAGAAATCGGTCAATTTTTTGCGGTTCTTTTAATAGTAAATCTGGATGATTGACTATTCGCGATAACTTATTCAGTGTAATTTCATAAATAAGCTTTGAAAAAAGTAAGATGTATACGTACCTTACTCTCTTTATAAGGTACAGAAAGTGATTTTGATAGATCCTCGACTTAAAAAAAAATAAATTATTCAGAGTGGATGATTGATTGTTTCTAGATAGTAGATACGATAATGAAATCTTAGGCAAAACAAGTTAATATCACAATCAATAGATGACTTATTTTAATTAAGGTATCTTTTTTTTCCCTCTTTTATTTATTTATTTATTTTCCTTCCAATTTTGGAAATAGAACATGTCAATATTAGAGAGGAAGAAAATAGAAGATAGGACCTTTTATGAGATCTAGAAACCAACACCTATGTAGTTTTTAGGATAAGAAAATGTAACCATATTTTGGCTGAAACTATAAATTCTCATTTATTTCTAGAGTTGAATATGAACACAATATAATGGGTTTGCCACATTATGGGACAGATAGGCAGATATGACTTCATTAAATCCAATTCTAATTATTATTCATAGAAATAGTTTGCGCATTATTCAAAAAAAAATAACTTTTAGCGGTAATAAATATTGATATTAATATAAAGTGTCAAAGTCTTTACCAGCATTAATTAAGTGTCATTAAAATCAACGTTGCTAAAAGTTTTAGGGACATATACAAAAAGTGTTAATTGTTGCATAAACACATATTTGACGATAATTAAGAGTTAATTACTGCTAATGATCATTTTTTACGTTGTGGAGTAACAAATTGGACCATGCAAAACACTTGTAGTTTCATATTATTAATTGTTCATTTTTCTTTTTTAAACGCTCTTTAGAAAAATATAAATTAAAAAAAATAACTTTATTAATTTGCCTAACTTAGAAATGTTTTAAAACTTTACAAACTTGTTTATCCTTTTGAAAAGAATTAATCTGAATAACTAATATAAGACGAAGAAAGTAATAAAGAGGGCAAGCATGCAACTTATCACCTACTTGTGCACATGGAGAGGGATGGAGCAATGTCAATACTTGAAGTAAAATTTGTGTGTCCCACAATACTCTTTTTTGGGGGGGTGGGGGTGGGGGTAATTAAGGTGGTTAAGCTACATTTAATTAGTGTACTCAATTTAAGCTTTTCCAATACACAATTCTAAGCAAGTCTTTCACCTAAAAAGTGTTAATGTGAAAAGTTAGACTTTGTTTATGCTTCAAAAGTATATAACTAAAAGAAAAGGAAAGAAAAAATTAGGGTTAAACAATTATATCGCTAAAAAATGCGTAAAATTTTGTTCCTAATTCTATTTATTGAAAAATTACTGAAAGATTAGATACAAGTTATTTAGCGTCTGATTAGCGACAAATTTCGTAACAAATTTTTTTAAAAGAAATTGTAGTTTTAGTTGTTTTGAAAACACTCCATGTGATCCAATGCTATAAAATCTTCACAATCTCTTATTTAGAGTTTGTAACCAAAAACAACAATGAAAGATAGAGACTTCTCCATATAAAAAGATTATCAAAAAGATACCTTGCATTATTTTCTACACTTTCTTATTTAAGTTTTTTTTAATCTGAAAATGGAATGGGAAGAACTCTTTAATTCATCTAAACAATTGAAAATGTCCAAAAATAAAATAAAATTGGTGGAAGTGAAGTGTTTGGATTAGTATCTTTAATTTTAATTAGAACATGTTTCTATATTATTTCTATCTAATAAGTCATCTTATGATCTTATATCCAAATTATGGGCTATTGACTTGGCATATTCATAATCTCCTATAATTGAGTATCAATTTTGACTTCATGTTGTAAGCAATTGACTTCTTATAATTATCGTACTCCCCCGTTTTATTTTATATGTTATCTTTTTACTTTGTATTTATATTAAGAAATAATATAACTTTATCATTTTACCCTTATTTAATTTTTTTGAAACTCAAGATTTCAATCAATGAATATGAATTAATTTATTTTGATTAATTAATTTAACCAATGAACATGAATCATTTACTTAGTTTTTCTAAGTTAGTCAAATGTATATTTTCAAGGCTAATAACTCACAAGGGTAAAAAAGAAACAATATGATAATTTATGCATTGATTTTATGAAAGAAATGACATATAACATGGGACGGAGAGAATATTTTATAATAATATTATTTTCTACATTCATTTTTACTTATCACATTTTGTATAAGAGACAAATTATATGAATTGTTTACCAATATATATATATATATATATATATATATATATATATATATATATATATATATATATATATATATATATATATATATATATATATATATATATATATATATATGAAGATGTATTTCATCATATCATAATATAAGAAGTTTCCACATATGAATTTTAATTTAATTTTTATATTAAATTAATCTAATTCAATTTAACTCTATGCATCAGTGAAATTAACTCTAAATAAGTATATTGTATCAAGTAAAAATAAACAGAAAGAGTGATACCAAACAAATGAATAATAAATTATCTCCCCTAGTGTCGAGAATAACTTCTTCAAATATCTATACAAAAAATCGTTTTAAAAAAATTGAAAGTCACTTAACTGTAAGAAAATATTTTAATCCTGATTCACAGCTATATCGAGAAAAAAAAATCACTTGACGGTATGAAAATAATTTGGTGTGGATTTGAATTTCTTGTCATCCAAACAAAAGTGTAGCACAATTTATCATAATTCCATCTTCCTACCGCTAGCTCCCAACTACAAGAGTTATAAATAATGTTACCAATTATTTATTTATTAATGTTATCCCTATACGCTGTATACGTAGCACATATAAGTCAAACTTTAATTAAGAATTTCATTTTCTATAAGTATTTAAAGCAACGTGTGAACCCATCGTTAGTATATCTGTCATCATATAATTATGTGAGATTCTGATAAAATGAATAAAATCTCTTTTAAATGAGCAGAAGCTTCGAATTGCTCTCAATAGTGAATATATATATTTTTTTATAATCAGTATATTATTTTCAAGTTTTTAATTGTTTTGTGCGAAGCTAATCTAACTTAGTAACTTAGTATTTATCCTAGAGATAGAGGTGAATTCATTTGAGTCGATATTTACGATATAAAGTATAAATTTGTATAAAAAAATCACTATAAAACTGCCCAAGAAAAGAAAAGGAAAATTCATGCATTTGCAGTTGACTTTGCTTTGTAGATCTAGATTGGATATAATTTTAAAGGGATAATTATATATAATAGCAAACTAATAATCTAAAATAAATGGAGTAGCTACGATTTGATTTAATTGTGTTCCATAGCAAACGTTTGTCAAAGTTTGCCAGTCGTCTCTCTCCCAAAAATCTCGCTCGCCACTCTCCCGTTCTCGCTCGCCACTCTCCCTCTGCTCGCCTCTCTCGCTTTATACACAGAAGTGTATAAATTGTATTTCTGTTTTGTATAAAGCAAGAAAAAATTGTATATACACATGCAAAAACATATATCTTCGTGCTATACACTTAATTATACAATTTACAAATATTTTACTTGGATTCAATTGTAGACAAATGCATTTTTTATACAAATATTGCAGCGAAAAAGGCCAACGAATTATACAATTGCAATGAAATACAATTTTCTCTCGCTTTATACAACAGAAGTGTATAAATTGTGTTTCTGTTTTTGTATAAAGCGAGAGAAAAACATATATCTTCTTCCTATACACTTATAATTATACAATATACAAACATTTTACTTCGATTCAATTGTATGCAAAACAAATTTTATACAGATATTGCAGCGAAATAGGCAGCGAATTATACAATTGCGCATTATACAATTGCATTGAAATAGGCCACCGAATTATACAATTTAGGCCAGCAAATCATACAATTGTATATGTATTGCGAGGCCAGCGAATTATACAATTTAGGCCAGCGAATTATACAATTGTATATGTATAGCGAATTATACAGTTATATGTTTGCTATAGAACGAAATTATGCAAACTTTGCTATAGTATACAAATATGAATTTTTTGTTTGCTATATGTGGAAGTTGCCCAATTTTAAATAAGATATGGTTACTTCTTTGAAGTGTTCAAAAAATTCATATTCTATCGATATTTTATTTTATTTTTTTGTTTGATATTCAGTATTTATATTACAATCTGATTATATTAAGATTGTGCATTGTAGGACTCATTCTACAGATGAAGCTCTCATAAAAAATTCATATTCAAAGTTTTAACTGAATTGAATTTAATATGAGATCCCTGGTTAAGGATAGAGGGAAATCAAGGGTGTAACGATAGCCACACTAGAGTGACCAACTATCGTTTTCTCTTTTTATTTTAACGATAACACACTATTATTCTTGAACATGCACGCTTAATAAAAAAATTAACTCCAACACTGACTCAACCATCTCATTACATCTTATTGATTATATACTCTACCCTTATTAAACTTTGGCTTCTTCATTTGTAATCACATGTTAATACTTTTTTTTTTATTCATTTTTATTTTTTTATGTTTTGACTTAACATTTTCTTGAAGAAGTGATCAATAAAATAAAAGTTTGCTGTATAATTTTTAATATAATTCTAGCTTGGGCTAATTAATAGTATGTTTTCCTTCTCATGATGCTAAAATATAGTCTAAGGTGTCACCTTCTCTTTCTTTAAAACAATTAATGGGAAATAATTTATGGTTACGTTAGATCTTATTTATTTTCATAAATATTATCTCTATATCTAAACATTAAATAATTAAGATTTAACATTATTTATTTTTCAATATTTGAATATTTATAATTTATATACTTTGAAATATAATAAATATACCATTCAAATTAAAAGTACGTAAATATTATAAAAGTATTAAATTAATAGAATGATATTATTATTATTTTCCTTCCTAGAATAGATAGAACATGTCAATATTAGAGTGGAATAATTATAAAATAGAAGATATGAGAACCTTTTGTGGGATATAGAAAACCTACACCCAAGTAGTTTTTAGGATAATAAGATGTAATCATATTTTGGGTGAAACTATAACTTCTCATTTATTTTTAGAAATTAGAATTATTTAAATAGCGTGTTAAAAAAAGAAAAATAAACGATTAATATAAACTGATTAGTATTTCTTGCGTGTCCAAAAAAATTGGTGGATGTGAAGTGTTTGGGTTAGTATCTTTAATTTTAGAACATGTTTATATATTACTATTTCTAACTAAAAAGTCATCATCTATATCCAAATTATGGGCTATAATTACATTGTCATAATCTTCTCCTATAATTTCTATCAATTTTGACTTCATGCTGTAAGCAATTGACTTCTTAATTATAATAACACTTAGAGTTAGCTCATTAGTTTTAAAGAATACCAGTTATCGCTAAAATTGAGGAGCACTTAAATCTTGACACAATCAATTTTCTTTTATTTTTTATATTATAAGGTTATCCAAATGATATAATACAGGTAAGTTTCTTAAAATATGAAATTTATAATTTTAAAAATAAAATATGTTATTTACTATAACGAATAATGTTTAACATAATAATGTAATATATATATTAAAAGTCAATGATATATATTTCGTAATTCCTACATCTCATTAGTATGCAAAACAAATTTAAAAGATATAAAAATCTAAATTAAAACATAATAGTTATAGTCTTCAACTAGCTAAGTCATATATACTATGACATAAATGGAAGTTGATAATTAAAATAAGTTCACTTACTAATATTCTTTTTGTTTTGGTTAGAAACTTACTAATAATCATGATATATATTAATCGGTATTTTTTTCCCCTAAAGTGTTTGTTATTGATTTTGTCTTGATTAATATATAATAATTGATAAAAGAAAATTATTATTCCTTCTGTCTACTTTTATTTGTCATTTTGCATTTTTCGAATGTTAATTTGACTATTTTTTAAATTAAATTCCATTGATTCGATATTTTAAACAAAAAAATTTAATATTCAAAAACTATATGAAAAGTACTATTAATTGCAATTTTTTGCATATCAATACATCTAAAAATGTTAATTAAAATTTTTACAATTTATTTTTAAAAATAAAAATTATGACAAACAAGAGTGGAAAGGAGAATGTATCATTGTCAGTTAGCTAGGCTCGTCGATTAATCAATCAATTAGTTTTAAAAAAGATTTATCAGAATATAAATGAATAATTTCGTATGAATATGTACAAAAAGAAGATAAAAGTTACAAAAAAGGTGAATTTGTACTTTTCTTAAAAGGAAAAAGAAAAACCTCAACTCACATGACTCTCCATTCTTATTTAACAAAAAAACAAATGTCTATATTCAGTATTCTTCCTTAAAAACATATTTAATAAAAATCATAAAATATTATTTCCTCTGTTCATTTTGCATATCACATTTTGTATAAGAGTCAAATTACATGAATTTTTTATTAAATATATCAAGATGTACTTCATCATATTAATATAATAATATAAGAAGTTTCAACATTTAAATTTTTATCTTTTTTTTTTTTAAAATTAAATTAATCTGATTCAATTTAACTTCAAGCATCAATCAAATTAATTGTAAATAAGTATATCCCTATCAAGTAAAATTGAACCGAAAGAGTGATATCGTAACAACTAGATAATAAATTGTCGCCCCCTCACAGAAAATTGTAAAAAAAGCTGAAAGTCACTTGAGTGTAAAAAATATTACTTTTAAATTTAATTTACAGTTATATCGCAAAAAAAGAGCGGAAATTATTTGACGGTATAAAAAAGATTACATCTTGTATGCCTCCCCAAACAAAAGTGTAGCACAATTTATCAGAATTCCATTTTCCTAGTAGCTCCTAACTACAAAATGAGTTATCAATACTATTAATTACAATTATTTACTAATGTTATCCCTACACGTTCTATACGTAGCACATATAATTAAGAAGTCAAACTTAGATTGCCAGTTAAGTGATATGATTTTTATTGTCTGAGGCTTTCATTTTCTATAAGCATTTATAGCAACGTGTGCATCCAACGTTATTATATCTGTCATCAGTATATTTCACGTGAAATTATGATCAGAGGCGGATTCAGGATTTCAATTTTGTGGGTGTCAAAAGACACATTGCTTAGATCACTAAATCAACCTTAGGTTTTGATTTCACACAAAATCCATAAAGCGTAACTTTTTTAAAATGATTTTACTAATATTATAAATATATATTATTCATTTATAATATTTCTCGACGAATTTACGTATTTTAAATTACTTATATTTATAAATATGTCCCTTGCTAACAAACTAAACAAATCATTTTAATATTAATCATCACTCTTATTTCATATTTCATTTTTTATCTACTTCATGGAAGAAAGTGATATTTTAAAGGGAAAATTACGCGGATAAGCAAACTTATACTATTTAATTACTCATCATAGCTATAGTTTGCTATAATTACCACTCGCGACTAACATTATACATTAATTACATGGGTTGACTTCGAGTTTGTATAATTAGTCATGTTTGTATATGTATAATTCGCCAGAATATACAAATAAATATGTATAATATACAATTTTTTAGCCTATATACATATACAATTCACCTCTCTCCCACTCTATGCCCTCTCTCGCTCGCCTCTCTCCTCTCTCTCTCAATCTCGCTCGCCTCTCTCCTCCCTCTCCCAATCTCGCTGCCATTTATACAAATATATATGTATAATATATAGTTATATACAATTATATACATATACAATTCACCTCTCTCCCACTCTCTGCCCTCTCTCGCTCACCTCTCTCCTCCCTCTCTCGATCTCGCTCGCCTCTCTCCTCTCTCTCCCAGTCTCGCTTGCCTCTCTCCTCCCTCTCCCAATCTCTCTTGCCATATATACAATTACATATGTATAATATACAATTATCTAACCAATATACATATACAATTCACCTTTCTCCCACTCTTTTTCCCCTCTCTCTCGCCTCTCTCCTCTCTCTCTCAGTCTCGCTCGCCTCTCTCCTCTATATAACTTGTAGCTACAAATTGTAATTATCAAACTATAGCTATGGAGAGTAATTAATTATTTTTAAGTGGCTATATGTGAAAGTTTCCCTATTTTAAAGGCATAATACATATATTGGACCCTAAACTTGGCTTCAAATTTTAACTTTGACCTCAAACTTTCATAGTGCACAAATAGGCACTTTAACTATACTATCTTTCAACAAATAAACACGCGATTCCTACCTGGCAAAATGCGTGAAATACACGCATTCTGCGCGAGTGAGAGGTAATTTTTGAGGCCCAAAACGATAAAAAATTGCTAAAATGACAATTCTACCCTTAATTAGTACATAAATTGGACCCTTAACTTGGCTTCATATTATAACTTTGACCTTTAACTTTGTTTGTGCACAAATAGGCACTTTAACTATCCAAAACTTAAACAAAAAAATACTCGGATCCTACATGGCAAAATACGTAAAATTCACTCAAATTAGGCGCGTCAGATGTAAAAATCGAGTGCCCAACAGTAAAAAAAACACTGAAATGACAATTAAACTCTCTTTCTAATTTTTCAACAATTTTCCCCTCTTTTTTGCATTATTTGTTGTTCATTGCAAAATGCAAGTGACATTTAATTACTTTTTTGTTATTATGAAAAAAATTATAATGAAGTCTTTTTTGACAAGATGGGGTGAGTATACAATTATACAAATTGAATGCAATTTTTGAAGGCATTTTGATTAGATATCAGACTGCTACTCAAACTTGACAAAAATATGTGAAAAGTTCTATCAGACAATTTATCAAATACTTTAAGTGCACCATTTCACTTAATAATTTTTAGTACTGTAAGTTCATTTGTTGGCCTCCAAAATTCATAATTGCAATTCTCTTCACTATGACAATCACAATACACAAAGCACCCTGTTTTTTCAGTCAAATATTTGACAACATAAAGCACAAATATACTTCAAACTAAAGAAAAGAAGGAGAAGTTCATTGAATCTCATGTCTTTCCATATTTATGGGTTGCTCTGAAATAATTTTGCAATAAAAACATTAGTTTCTTCTAGAGATTCTCATATTAGTTTGAACATTTGACCAACAATATGCAAATTCTTGTTTGTAAAATGTTGAATCTTGTTACCTTGACTAAATTGAGGAAGAAAAATAGATAACTCGAAAATTAAATTACAGCAAATATCTTGAACAATTTTTTCTTTGATTTGAATATAAGGAACATGAATTTCAGATTAGGAATTTTTAAGAGAGAGAAGAAAAGATGTACTAATTTTTTTTTACCTAAAAAATGAATTTGTTTTCACTTCCACCTTATTCTATATTATAATTTATTTTTATAATTTTTAAAATCTAGGTGTATTTATTTTAGTTAGTTGGCAGCAACTGAGTGGTTTACTTTTCCACGTCAGAGCATGTGTGTAACACGCGTTTTGATTGAAATATTCGCGTGTTTTTTTTTGTTTAAATTTCGGATAGTTAAAGTGTCTCTTTGTGCACTATCAAAGTTAAAGGTCAAAGTTACAATTTGAAGCCAAGTTAAGGGTCCAATTTATGTATTATGCTTAAAAAATACGTGTAAATTTTTTAATTAGTTGGCAGCCACTGAGTGGTTTACTTTTCCACGTCAGAGCATGTGTGTAACACGATTTTGATTGAAATATTCGCGTGTTTATTTATTGAAAGATAGGATAGTTAAAGTGCCTATTTGTGCATTATGAAAGTTTGAGGTCAAAGTTTAAATTTGAAGCCAAGTTTAGGGTCTAATATATGTATTATGCCTATTTTAAATATTTACTTAATCAATTCTAAAAAGATTAAGAAATAGATTATTTTTTTTTATTAGGAAAAAAGGATTTTATTATATCTAAATAAAAATTAAAGATGAAGTTACTATGATATTATTTACAAAGTACATAACATTATTCTATTTAAATTACAAAATGAGATTAAGTAATTACTAATTAAAACTAAGTCAACTAGAATTTAAAAGAAAAAAGGAAATATAATCTTCAAAATATGAATTGTTGAAGCTGAATTTCTCATCCTGCGATTTTATTTTTTTTTATAAAAAAAAGATGTTGCTATTCGAATTCGATCTGGGGTCTGAGAGGCGGAGAGTACCACCTTCAACCAGTGGCACCACATCGACGTTTGACTCTGTGGGTGCCATTCATTTATTTATACAAATGATACATGTATACACCTATACATACATCACGTTTCTACCGAAGCTCGTGGATGGCGTGGCACCCCCACGAGCTTAAGTAGATCCGCCCCTGATTATGATATAGATAAAATTTCTTCGCCATGAGGAGACGCTTTGAATTGCTTCCAATCGTGAATTTTTTGTTATTACAATGAGTGTTTAATTTTCAAGCTTCTAATTGCCTTGCGCGGAGCTAATCTAAATTAGTATTTACTCTAGAGATAGAAGCAAATGAAACCTTATAATATTAAATTTATCTGAAGTTGATATTTACAATATAAAGTATAAATTTGTATATAAAATACTGTAAAATTGCCAAATAATAATAATAATAATAATAATAATAATAATAATAATAATAATAATAATAATAATAATAATACATGCAAATCAGTTGACATTGCTTTCTAGATCTAGACTGGGATAATTTTAAATAAGATATGGTTACTTCTTTGAAGTTTTCCAGTCAAAGGCTGCAGGACGACAATGTGTTCATGAATTTCATATTCATATCAGTTTTTTTTTTTTCGGTGATTAGTATTTGTATTACAGTCTAATTATAATAAATTGTGCATTATAGAACTCATTCTGGAGATACAACTCTTAGCAAGATTTTTTTATATTCAAAAATTTTAACTGATTTACTATAAAATTTCTAATTAAGAATGAATAAATCCCAATCATCTTTTTCACCGCCTAATAATATAATCTACCTTTGTGAAGCTTGGGCTTTTTCATTATTTGCCCTATACATTTTTAAAAAATAATTAATAAAATAACACTTTACGATATCATTTTTAAACACAAGCATAGCTTGGGCTTATTTATTGTATGTTTTCATTCTCATGATGCTAAAATATAGTCTAATTAAGGTCATGTCACCTAAAGTTACGTGTATTTATGAAGGAATTAATCTAAAAATAGTCACTCACGTAATAACTTAAATTAAAAATAATCACCTATATATAATTGATATATGATATAGGTATAATTAGTATATAATTTATGTATATATTGATTAAAAAAAGTAAATAATAAATATGCCAAAATAAAATTAAGAAACAATTTATCTTTTAGTATCTAACTTACCTTATTATATTAACTATAACTATTTTTCAATATATTTCTAAAAATATTAAATTTGTTATATTCAAAGAACTATATAGAAATATTACTATTATATTTATTATTTTTAAAAACATATGTCAAATCAATACTAAATAAATAAAAAGAGTAATTTGGAAAGTTGTTCTACTACATATGATTTATAATTTGTAAAGACTTCACAAAAATAATCATGTGAAGAAATTCCAAACTAGCTAGAAGATTTTTCACATGGAATGAATTCTCAAAATAGTATGGCAATAGACATATAGAACGATTAATTATATGATTAAAAAAGTACTCCCTCTGTCTCAAATTACTTATTTACTTTTAAATCGATACACATATTAATAAAAATAATTAACGATACAGTGAGATTATCATTTTATCCCTATTAATTATGAAGTAGATGAATTAAAAACTTAACATTTTCAAAAAATTTTGTCTTTTTCAAAATAATTAATTGAGAGTATAATATGTAAGAAAAAATTGTCATTTCCTGATTTGTCAAAATTGACAAATAATTAGGAATAAAAAAAAGTTGGACAAGTAACATGAAACAGAGGGAGTAAACAATAGTACAAGAAATAAAGGGAGAGTAGAAAATAAATCAAACTACTTATAGGATAAATGCTTACTCACACCTTATTTTTGAATATTAAGAGTATACTCATTTTTTTTATTATTGTATATTTATAAAATACATTGGGTTAAAAACATTAATTTGAACTTGGTTGGAAATAAATTCAAATGGATTATTTATTTTTAGCATTTTTGTATGTCACTTAGATTGGTAAATCATAGTTTAGATGGTCACCTACTTGAGAAACTTTTATTAATAGTATATTCCTGTAGATGGTTCACCTACTTGAGTAGCCTTTATTATAATAACAACAATAATTTTTTTTTAATTTAGATGGTTAATCAACAATATGTTTGGGATTTAATTTTGCAGGCCATTTAATTTGGTACCAAACCCTAAGTAGGGTTACTCAATGACTTCTCTTTCTTTAAAAATAATAATGGAAGTTTGATTTGAAAGTGTGTCTTGAACATGACACTAAAAAAACATGGGTGGAAACTCATCGGTTAAGAGTGTTTACGCTAAATTAGTTATAGTTACGTAAGATATTATTTATTATTAAGATAAAAATGATCGGTTCTAAATGTATAATTAAATGATTAAGATGTTATTTTAATATCTGAGCATTAAATGATTAAAATTTAACGCTATTTATTTTTCAATATTTGAATGTCCATAATTTATATACTTTTAAATATAATAAATATACAATTCAAATAAACAAAGTAAATAAATATTAGAAAAAATATTAAATTAATAAAATAATAATTTTTTATTTTAAAAAACAACATTTGATTGGAGATATGATTCATGTTATAGTCAAAAATAAAATTAATTGTTCAAAAAGAGTATATGTTACCATTCATATTAGTTAAAAGTCGTTTTTGATATTTTATATTTAAAAATATATCTTATAATTAATCTAACTAATTTATAGGTATTGATTTATGATCAAAGGGGTTTATTATCGTATATAAAGTATAAAGGGATATTATTTTTCAAACCCAAAATATTAATAGGTAAAGTTTTTTTACTATGACAAATTTTATTGAGCGAATTTACAAGAGAAAAACTCTTAACTGAAATTTAATTGAGCAATTTTACAAGAGAAAACTCTTAACTGAATAATCTTAATAATATAAAATAAAATTCAGCGACTTGATACATAATTTCACATAATTGAATGAACTTTTTGGATATTGATTCCTCGGGATATTTTGCAATTTGAGAACTTCAAATTTTAGAAAAAAGAAATAAAAAGCTGAGTAATACAATTATTACACACTCACCTAGATATTATGTGTATAAATTTTAAGAGTTAAATAGAGTATTACAAAAGGATTTTTGGGTTATATAGATATACAGTGACAACGTTGTAAAGTTTTTTATATGATCAATTTAGTTAACAAGAAAAAGGTTTTATTTATTTATTCTTAAAAAATAAGAATAACATGAGAAAAGTACTTTTCTAGTCACTTCATTAAAAAATGTTTTACTTGGTAATGTTACTTAAGTCTAATCATTTGGACAGTATCGTACGTTAACACAACAATATCGTAATAAGTTGACACGAAGATCAGCAATTTCATCACATTATCCCCTTAATTTATTTTCACGAAATCGCCCTTTTTTTAAGCGAAAAAATAATGAGATTTTGCTTAATTACGAAATATAATAAATATAATAGTATTTTCATTTTAAATACATGATACACATGTAAGAATTATTATTATTATTATTAGTTATTTCTTACTTATGACTCAAGTTTCTTGTAATCCAAATAATATCATAAATAATATTTAATAAGAAATATTAGATTTCAATCATACATTGGTTACTTGATGGACGTTACCAGATTAGTCATAAGTTCTATAAATTGGTCATCCCTCCACCCATTAGGTTACCACATATTCTCTATATTAATTTTATCGCTAACGGTTGTGGTAACATAAAGTTAGGGCAAGGAGGTAGAAATCAATTTACGACTAACGCTTCTGCTTTTTCGTGTAATGATATATTCCTCATTAGGTATGTACCTCTAACAATCTCTGTGTAAGATTATCGTGTTTAAGATCCTGATATTATGTTATAAAGTATTTAATCTTACAACACATACTCATAATTAATGTCCCCGTACGTTAATTTGTTTGCTTTTTGCTATGTTTGAGAAGAATGACCTTTTGTTTTTTTAAAAAAAGAATAAAATAGAAATAATCATTATATAATTAATTATACATACTCTGGCTCTAAATATATTTAGTTGTCCACTTTAGAAATGACACACATATTAAGATAACAATAATTAATATAGTGAAATTACAATTTTACCCTTATTAACTATGGTTTCAAAAAAGATGAATTAAAACTTGAAAATTTTCATTAAATTTAAATGAGGGTATAATAGGATTTTACTTTTGTCCTTTTCTTTATTTGTCAAAATGGACAAGTAAATAGGGACAACTAAAAGAGAAAATATGAATAAATAATAGTGACATAGGGAGTACTTACTAATGACTTATTTATAGCCACACAAATAAGTATTATAACATGTATAATATCAAAATTTTTAAAATTATAATTTCACACAAATATTATGACATATTTAATATCGTATTAAAAGTAATTTTTTCTTCTTAAATTCCGTGACCAATTAAAGAACTTTATATAAAATAACTGAACACGAAGTTTAACTTTAATTATTTTTTTATTTGGCGTCTGATATTTATAAAGTCCGACTAATCTGAATTCGCACATTCCTATTAAATACTTTTCCATACCTAAAGCTTAAATTAAATATATCTAAACAAAAAACCGAGAAGCAACTCCATCCGCTCAAACTTACCATATCCTTTTTTGCCTGAATTTTAATTTATTACTGTGTAACAAGGCAAATGCAATAATTTATGGCTATTAACTTTTAGGGTGGCCAAGAAGAAATCATAGTTGGTGAGAGTAAGTCAAGTTCCCAAAAAAAAAAAAAAAAAAAAAACTATATATATATATATATATATATATATATATATATATATATATATAACTTATACAAGAAAATTCCTCTAGTTTTCCTTTTGGCAAATTTAATTAAATGTTATAGTAGGGCTAACAATTAAAAGTTTGTTGGGGTAGTTGTACCCCCTACCCTACCCCCTTTACCCCCCCCCACCCACTTCTCCACATACTCTTTAAATTCTCATACAACCTTTTTTTTTCCTCCTCAACACATCTCTACTTTTCCTCAAGTCCTTTTTTTCTTACTTGTGTACTTCTTGTTCACATTTGTCACAAAATCAATAAAATTCCAAGAAAGTCACTTATTTGTCTAAGTTATAGTTGATAAATTTGTGGGGTTGGTTAAAAAATTCCAACAAAATGGGAGATGACTCAAGTAGAAGAGTTTCAATTGAAGCTAATAGTAATAAACTTCCAAATTTTCTATTATCAGTTAGGCTCAAATATGTTAAACTTGGCTATCATTATTTGATTAGCCATGCTATGTATTTGTTCCTTATCCCAATTTTAATTGCTTTATTTGCTCATCTTTCAATAATTACTGTGGAAGATATGGTTCAATTATGGAATCAACTAAAATTCAATCTTGTCACAGTAATTTTATGTTCAGCCCTTATAGTTTTCTTGGCTACACTTTATTTTATGACTAGGCCACGTAAAGTGTACCTAGTCGATTTTTCGTGTTACAAGCCCAAACCTGAAGTTATGTGTCCTAAAGAATTATTCATGGAGAGATCAAAGTTAGCCGGGATTTTCACTGAGGAGAATTTAGCCTTTCAGAAGAAAATACTAGAAAGGTCAGGTTTAGGTCAAAAGACGTATTTTCCGGAAGCACTTTTGAACTTGCCACCAAATCCTTGTATGGCTGAGGCAAGAAAAGAAGCTGAAATGGTTATGTTTGGTGCAATTGATGAATTGTTAGAGAAAACTGGTGTTAAGGCTAAGGATATTGGGATTCTTGTGGTGAATTGTAGTTTATTTAATCCAACTCCATCACTTTCTGCTATGATTGTTAATCATTATAAGCTTAGAGGAAATATTTTGAGTTATAACCTTGGTGGTATGGGATGTAGTGCTGGATTAATTTCAATTGACCTTGCCAAGCAAATACTACAGGTTCGTTTTCCGTTTAAGTTATATATACTGACAGTATAATATATGATATTTTTACGAAAGATAAGTTACTTGCAATATACAACATGTATTTTTCTAAACAAAGTGGTCAACACGTCAAATAATTCAAAAATAAAATAGGAACATGCTATAACATGTTAAATTATATTAATAGTATATATTTTTACACTTTTCAAGAGTATTAATTAAGTTACTTTTAAGAGTGTTTTGGCATGATCTATAATTACATGATGCACTAGTTTGGGTGGTATGTTATATATATTGTTCGGACTTTTATAAAATGTTGAAGCAAAAGGGTGAGAACTTAGAAACTTCAATTTTTTTTAATGAGTTCGAACAATATATATAAGTGATACACATATTATGTTAGGTAATATGCAATCAAATCTTGCTCTCTTTTTTTGGGGGTTTTTAGTAAAAGATTTACATAATATTTAGTTTCCTAAAAAGATATATTACTATGTAATTAATTAGAATAAAATGAACTTAACTATAGTGAAATGGTACAAAGTTTCATATTAACTGACATAATTTATAATTAATTAACTCGTATCAGATGTGACATGATTTGCTGAATTGAGTATATTAAAAAAGGTTCAAGTGGACATAGTCAATTTAATGTCTGAATATCTACCAACTGCTAGCTAGCTTTTAATATTGTACTAAAATATTTCTAGTGTATTTAATAACTTTATAATACTAATTTCTTTTTTTCATATGTTATTTATATCACACGTTGTAACAGGTTCAACCAAACTCATATGCACTAGTAGTGAGCATGGAAAACATAACACTAAATTGGTACTTTGGTAACAATCGATCAATGTTAGTCTCAAATTGCATTTTTCGTATGGGTGGTGCAGCCATATTATTATCAAATAAATCGTCCGATCGAAAACGTTCAAAATACCAACTCATACATACAGTACGTACACACAAAGGTGCAGATGACAAGAGCTATGGATGTGTGTTCCAAGAAGAAGATGATAATAAAAAAATCGGGGTCGCGTTGTCTAAAGACCTAATGGCTGTAGCAGGGGAGGCCTTGAAAACGAACATTACAACTCTAGGGCCAATTGTTCTACCTATGTCTGAACAACTATTATTTTTCGTGACATTAGTCGCGAGGAAAGTGTTGAAGATGAAAATAAAACCGTATATTCCTGATTTTAAATTAGCGTTTGAACATTTTTGTATACATGCTGGTGGTAGGGCGGTGTTGGATGAGTTAGAAAAAAATCTTGAGTTAAGTGAATGGCATATGGAGCCATCAAGAATGACACTTTATAGATTTGGTAATACTTCAAGTAGTTCATTGTGGTATGAATTGGCATATACTGAAGCTAAAGGTAGGATTAAGAAAGGTGATAGGACATGGCAAATTGCATTTGGTTCAGGATTTAAGTGTAATAGTGCTGTGTGGTGTGCATTGAGGACTATTAATCCTGCTAAGGAGAAGAATCCTTGGATGGATGAAATTGATGAATTTCCAGTTGAAGTGTCTAGGGTTGTGACAATTAATGATTCTTGAAGAATGTTTTGTTTAACCCTAAGAAAAGGGAAGCAAAGGAACTAGTTTATGTGTTGTGATCATTGTAATATTACCTCACTTTGTTGTTTGTGTTGTTTTTATACCTAGGTGGATATGTAATTTGATTATGATTTAAGAAATCAATACAATATCTTCTATATACGTGTTTTTTATAAACGTGTTATTTAATTTGGCATCAAGTGATATTTCTCTCTATATATAAATTTTTAATTTCAGATTTGTACGAGTAGAAACTTAAAACTTGTATGAAGTTGCACACGACATTCTATGTAACGATTCACGTGATATACACTTAAATTGATTTGTATTATGTAAGTAAGACACGTAGATCTACTTAGTTTATCTAATTTTATACAAATTTAAATATTTACTTATACTACATACAAAATTAAAGAATACAAATATCAGTTAAAATTAAATTAAATTATACATTTAGATATTAATGTATTATGACTGACCTCATAAGTCAAACATTTTATACATGCTTTGATGCTAGCTCCTAGCCTCCTATTATAAATAATAAATAATGTCATGTGAATTTATTGCATATGAGTTTTCAAAACATGTCACATGCTTCAGTAACAAAGGAGTATACTGCATTTATTGTTTTTCCAGATGAAAATTAGAGTGTTATTTTTTTTATATATATTTATACATGTAACTTGCTATTAGTTATAATTTTTTATAGTTAACGATATATAAAAATCTGATTGAAAATATTGATTGACTCAAACTTTTGCTGAAGCGAAGAACACTCTTCATTAATTTCACTTTCAAACTATTATTTTTCTACGTCAAAACAAAAATATTTCAACATATTGATATGTGTCTTTTAGTGAAGGATAATCAATTGAATATTTTTCTACCGAACAAGGATACAGTACACTAATAAATATGAATATGAAAGACCATTGACAAGTGGGAAACCATCTTTTTCTTTGCTAATATAAAGATCGATCAGAGAAATGGAAGCAGAGTAAAAGCTGGATAACCACTTGGTGTACCTCGTCCTGCTTCGCCTTATTTAAATATGGGATAGTTATATATAATAACAAACTAATAACCTAAAATAAATGGAGTAGCTATGGTTTGATTTAATTGTACTCCATAGCAAACATTTGCCAAAGTTTGTCAGTCGCCTCTTTTCCAAAAATCTCGCTCGCCACTCTCCCTCCACTCGCGTCTCTCGCTTTATACACAGAAGTGTATAAATTGTGTTTCTGTTTTGTATAAAGCGAGAGAATTGTAGATACACATGTAAAAACATATATTTTCGTGCTATACACTTAATTATACAATTTACAAACATTTTACTTCGATTCAATTGTAGACAAATGCAAATTTTATACAAATATTGCAGCAAAAAAGGCCAACGAATTATACTATTGCGAATTATACAATTGCAGTGAAATACAATTTTCTCTCGCTTTATACAACAGAAGTGTATAAATTGTGTTTCTGTTTTTGTATAAAGCGAGAAAAAACATATATCTTCTTCCTATACACTTATAATTATACAATATACAAACATTTTACTTCGATTCAATTGTATGCAAAACAAATTTTATACAGATATTGCAGCGAAATAGGCAGCGAATTATACAATTGCGCATTATACAATTGCAGTGAAATAGGCCAGCGAATTATACAATTTAGGCCAGCGAATCATACAATTGTATATGTATAGCGAGACCAGCGAATCATACAATTGTATATGTATAGCGAGACCAGCGAATTATACAATTTAGGCCCAGCGAATTATACAATTGTATATGTATAGCGAATTATACAGTTATATGTTTGCTATGGAGCGCAATTATACAAACTTTGCTATAGCATACAAATACAGTAAAGCCTCTATAAATTAATACTCGATAAATTAATAATTTCTATAAAATAATATTTTTATCCGATCCCGACTTGAACCAATGGAAAAAGTCACCAATTTCGATAAGATAATAAGATAATATATTTTCAGAAGAACCCTATATAAATTTTAGTCTCATTAATATCATAAATTAATAATTCTTTAAAAGTACAATTATATCTAAGACAATTTAGCGAAATATGAACCTATTGTGTTTTGTTTTTCTTAAAGTTTAAATTTAGTTGAAGCTCATCTATAACTTTTCTTATTGCATCCAAGAGCATCAATGTTGTCTTTCCAAACTGCATCATAAGATTGTAGACAGTCCTAGATGGATAATTATTTCCTTAAGCGTAACTGTTCCAAAGGTACAGTATCATCTTCAACTTCATCATCAATATTATTTTTTCCGATGGTATCCACAATTCCTTCTAAGTTCTAGACCTCTGAACATGTATCACTTTCAGCCCAATGATCCAACAGGTTATTGACATCCATTTTATTGTTGTAATCGAGATCATTAATCATGACCTCAAGTTCATGAATGACGTTTTCACAAGTAGGTTCATTCAAATTCTCTGATATTGTATCCCCCAAATTACAGTGTCGAAAAGAATTTGCTATTGTCTCTTGCTGAACATTTATTGTCCAAATAGGGATTACAAAATTGATAGCATCCAAAACATTGATCTTTGCTCGATCAGTTTGTACTTCATAGTCTTCTAATATCCTACGCTAAAATTTGTTCGATAATACGCCTTGAAAGCTCTTATTAATACAACATCACAAGGTTGAAATTAGTAAGATATAGTGATTTTGATATATTCGTTATACTTTATGTATAATATTTTTTAATGTGAAATCGATAAATATGATACATAAATCAGTAAGATAAAATAATTTTGCTATAATCAAAATTAACCTTCATCAAATCTCAAATCATTCTTTAAATTAATAAATATTAATTTATCGATTAAATAATATCTCTATAAAATAATAAAATTTTATGGTCCCACCTATATTAATTTATAGAGATTTTACTGTATAATTTTTTTGTTTGATATATGGGAAAGTTGCCCTTTAAATATTTCCCTATGGCGATCCACTAAGGATTTATTTTTTTTGGTCATGTCCTCGTTGTCATCCCTCTTAAATTGGCGTTCACAATTAAGAATAAAGAAAAAAGAATGGTACTATGCACCGTTTAAAATGTATACATTAAATGTAGTCGGTATCGAATGATTAATGTTAGCAGCTAATTGTGAAAAACATTATAAGTATTAAAATTATCCAATTAGGGGTGAGTACAATTAGTCTAAGTTCATTAATTAATATTTATTGTATTCATAGGAACTTAGTTGATTGATATCAATCGTTTTTGCTCTGAGAACTAACTACTTTATTGGCCTCTAAACTTTACAAATTACAAATTTGGTCTTTAAATTATTAATATTTTTAAAAATAAACTTGGCTCTACTTGATTAATTACACCCTTGATATACCTTTGATCTGCTACGTAATATAGTAAATGGTCTCAAATACTTATACGAGCATGTGTCTTTTAATGAAAATCGAAGTGGAAATACTCTTAAATATAGGTGAGAATTTAAGTTCCCTTAGTCGAGTAAAAGAGTGTCTTTAAGGCTATCAATAGTTCGAGGATGAAACTAATAATTTGTGTCAAGTTTAGGGGTATTTTAGATACTTCTCTAAAAAACCACTAGTACTTCATAGCTCCGTTCACTTTTACGTATTATTTCTAAATTTAATACATTTATTAAGAAAATAATAATTGACATGACTACTTAACCACATTACCTTATTAATTGATGTTTAACATTATTCCATATGTCCTTAATAACTTGTCTATTTTGAATTGACACATCTATTAAGAAAACAATAATTGACACAGTGAATTTACCATTTTACCCCATCAATTATAAAGTGGATGAATTAAAAAAGTTAAAATTTTCAAGAAATTAATTAATTGAGCGTATACTAAATAATTTGTTTTAATCGTATGTTGATTAATTAAAATGAAAATAATTAGAGATAATTAAAAAAAATATTACTCCCTCTATTTAAAAAAGAATGACTTCCTTTTCTTTTTAGTTTGTTTAAAAAAAAATGACCTCTCTTTTTTTGCGTGACATATTTAATACCACAAGATTAAAAGACAATTTTGTACATTTGACATAACTTTAATTTAGAACCACATGATTAAAAATCTTATTTATTTTCTTAAATTTCATGCAGAGTCAAACTAAGTTATTCTTTATGAAACGAAAGAAATAAATATTAAAAAATTATTGGTTGGAATATATAGAAATGCAGTATCGTAAAAAGTAAAATTCATTGAAGGACAAGTGAGAAACTAATCGTCAGACTCCAACTTTCGAGATGGATAGAAATTAGAATATCAAACATCAACATGTGACAATGAAAAGGTTCCCAGTAATTAATTAATAGTACGACTCAATAACTTCTTAAGTTATTGAAATTAACTTCTCTATATAATAACTTGATATTATTCCAACAACAAATCAAAAATAATAATATGGATTTAGTGAAAATTGGGCCAGTGGGAGGAAGTAATGGACCTTGTTGGGACTTGAAGGGACGTGACCAAATTACTGGGATTTTTGTTGTCTTTGGCTCAAATATCATTTATTCACTTCAGTTCCTTTTTTATGAGAATGGCAATTTAATTAAGAAAAAGTTTGAAGATTAATTCAACGATGATGTATGCAGTTAAGCTTGCTTTTTTCTCTATGATAATGTGGGTAACATTATGCAATATATATTGGTAATGAACTAAAGAGAGTACTATGTTATTAATGTTTAAAATATTTTTTTTTTTATTTGTTATATTTGATATATCAAGAAAAATAAATTATTTTTTGTCATGTTTTACTGTTATCATTTAAATACAATTCTCCAAATTGTTTTTCTAAGAGTTGATTCTGAACATCAAAAAATAGAGATGGTGTGATAAAATATCTATATAAATAATTTTCTTAATGGATATGTCATCTTTCAAATTAAATTGTGACAAGTAAAAGTAAACGAAAGAAACTACAACATACATTAATGTTTTTATCAGCTCTTGGAAACCCAGTAATGAGAAAGCACTCGATGACTTCTTGTCCAAAATACTACCATCGTTTTTATTCATATATTACCATTTAAATTTTACGTCCTTAAATAAATCAAGTAATTTATCATTATACCTTTTTTACTTGTTAGTGTTTTTCTAAAAAATTAAATTTTCAATCAATGAATATGAACTAATTAATTTTAATTAATTCGTGAACATGAATTATATACTAAATTTTTTTATATTGAACAGATATATTTTTTCAAAACTAATAATAACTTTCAAGTACAAAATAAGAAAAATAATGATATTTATACATTATTTTTGTAAAACGATATATATATATATATATTTTTTTTTTAAAACCGACATATACAGTGGCGGAGCCACAGTGTGTTTGGGTGGTTCATTCGAACCCTCTTCGGTGGAAAATTATATTATTTTTATATAGTTAAAATAATTTTTTAGGTATATATAGTAGATGTCGAACCGCCTTCGGCTATTTTGTATGTCCATTTTTTTAGATGTTAAACCCTCTTATAGAAAATCCTGACTCCGCCCCTGGACATATAAATAAGAAGGGGAGTAAAGCATTGCAACAAATTGGTTTGGCAAATACACTGGAGATGTTGATTTTAGTCGTCATTTAAATTGCCTCAAATGACTAAAATCACCTTTTGTGTTGCACTACGAATATATTTTGGTTTACCCAAGAAGATAAAAATTAAATAAACTAATAATAGGAAAATTGTATTGAAAATTTTAATTCAACGAACCGTCAAAATTAATTAAATTGAAAGGGAGAAACATGGATGTGTTTGTAATAATTTCCATCAGAAGTGGTATGGTAAAAACTAAATAATTTCCACTTCTGATGGAAATTATTACAAATAATGTAATTCATTAAAAACTACATATTTTGAAAATTACACTATACTTTCCTCTAAGTAAATAGGAATAGATTATCGAAAACTGTAGAATCCACCAAATTCAGGGGCTGCTCAACGTAATTGGGGGCCTAAATCAAAATTTCAATTCGCAGCCTAATATATAAATAACTTTTATATAGGTTTTTATTCAAAATTTATTTTTCTTATCCTATTTAGATGAAAACTATCGGTGTATAATATATTTTTTTTCAGTTATTAATTTTAAGTAAGATTTTATCAACTCAACATTAAAAAAAATGGCATTTCAGTGAGACAATTATTCTATATGTTGTTAACATAATGCTACAAGTAATAAGTTGACAAATATTAAATAACGATAAAAGTTAGAATCATAGAATTCTACTCAAGAAGTTGATGACTTGATATACCTCATTTTAATATCTTTATAGTAATGCTTGAAACTAAAATTTAAAAAGAAAAATAAAAAGAATTTGTAATTCAATTTTTTCAACACTTTTCACTGTTAATTCTTTTTTTTACAAAGTACAAAAGAGTTTAAAGAGAATAAAATAATATATTTTTAAAAAATTATACTTTTTATAATAAATAATCAATTTTTTCTATAATCTTTAACATATAATTTGTTCTTGACAAATCAAAATTTGGGTACCTAAGGCAAAAGACTTATTTTCAATACCATAGAGCCGGCCCTGACCAAATTAAATGATTAAGTAGAAAGAGAGATACTAAGCGTTTCAAGAGAAGATAGAATAAGAAACATTATCTAGGTAGGTAATTAATTTAATACTACGACTCAAAAACTTCTCACAAATTTTGAATTGAATCGACTCTTTCTTCTCTAGGGAAAAAGGTCAAAAATACCCTTTAATTTTGATTTATTGTTTAAATTTATCCTTGCCATTAAAATAAAGTTAATTTTATCCCTCGCCGTTAAAATAAAGTTAATTTTACCCCTCGTCGTTAAAATAAAGTTAATTTTACCCCTCCTGTTACTAATTTCACCAAATTTACCCCTCATTAGATGGATTGATCCAAATTGACCCGATTTTTTTTAAAAAAAACATATTCCTTATTTTAATGCATTAACTCGATCATTTAAAATAACCCGACCCCATTCTTCCAAATCTCCTATACCCATTTACCCATTCTCCCAAATCTCCACTAAATATGTCAAAGAGGTAAATTCGGGTAAAATTGGGTCAATCCGTCTAATGAGGGGTAAATTTGGTTAAATTAGTAACAGGAGAGGTAAAATTAACTTTATTTTAACGGCAAAGGTAAATTTAAATAATAAATCAAAGTTGAGAGGTATTTTTGACCCTTTTCCCTTCTTTCTCTATATATAATACTATAAAATACTAACTTGACTTCCCATTAGAAATAGAAATACATAAAAGTCATAATATGGATATGATCTCTGTTGTGCCAAAGGGAATAAAAACTGGAACCGTTTGGGATGAAAAGGGACGAGTCAAAGTGGCTGGGATTTATGTTTTCTATAATGAAAGCTGGTCCGTTAATTCACTTCAGTTCCTTTTCTATGAGAATGGAAAAATAGTTAAATCTAAGATTCATGGTCAGCCTAAGGGAGCCTTTTGTCCAGTTGTGTTTGATTATCCGTCAGAATTTCTTACTTATTTAACCGTTTACTGCAAATATGACGCATACGGTAAATATGTGCATGCTATAGAATTTCAGACCAACAGGAGTTCCTATGGTCCATATGGAGGGATTAGATACTCTGACTCTAGTTTCGCTTATCGTATAGACGGGGATGAATTTGGGGGCTTTCATGGCACCATCGACAGCAGTGATTCAGTAATTGAGAGTATGGGGATCTATGTGAAGCTGCCCAACTCATTGGAAGATGTTAAAATCAAGGATGAAAATGAACAAGATTAGTTAATAACTACTCGCAGTTTATTATATTATTTTGAGATGTTTGTTTTGATTGACTAAATATTTGCATGCTTTAGCTTTTTAGGGTTAATTTTGCTCTTACTGTAGTACTCAATATGCTGCTTGGGTTATTATTTAAGTATATTTTCAATAGTTATATTTTTGTTTATTTTATTGATTATTGGATTTCAAGAAAATATTGAATAAGAGTAGAGTGTCTAATTTACATATGTTTTAAAGAAACATATAATCTAAAATAATGACACATATATATATATAGAATTAATAAAAATTAAACAATGAAATGCTACTTAAAAAGTTTATAAATTAAATAAAAAAAAGTTACTACTTTTTTTTCTTCTTAATCTCCCACATCCCTTAATCTCCCTAGACATATAAATAAAGAGAAAGTGCTAAATGGTCAGAAAAATATGACCAGAATTTGGTCAGAATAGTGAAAAAGACTATTATAGTCTTTCCCTTCAAAATAAAATTAACTTTTTGAAATTTTTCAAAATAGTATGAGTATTAATTATCTTGATAAGATTTATTTTTCGGGTCTCATGCTTATTACTTCTTCAATTCTTTTTCTTTTGTCATTTCACTTCTCCTTCTTGACTTTTTTTTTACTCTTCTTATAAAAAAAAAATAATTAGAATATGGTAAAAATAAATAATTATATTTAAGCACTTAAATTGGTTAAATCCATTTTATGAATGAAACAATAAAAGTATTCATTTTATGTATTTATTGGAACTTCACCAATGTAAAATATTTTTTTAAGAGCACAAAGAAAATCATAATTTCATGGGAAAAAAAAACATAATTTATTTGCTTTAATGTCAAATTCTCTATGTATAAGAAATATACACTTACACCTTCAACTGAGTTTATTTATAATTAATTATATTAAAATATAATTATTAAATAATAAACTAAAAATATATAAAAAAATATTTTTGTGACGTTATTCTTACAAAATTAATTAGGGTCGATACTTATAAGTAATAAAATTTTTATGATTTATGTATGTTTTGATGTTTATCATATATAAATTGTTTTGAGTTTTGCTGGACTTTTATTAAAATATTTTCAAATTATACTTACAAAATTATTTAAATATGTATTTTAAATTTATTTAAACGCAACTTCATAAACTTATTTAGTTAGAACTCATATTAATAATAATAAATAAGTAATAGTTCACATATTATCAAGTCAACATAATATAAGGGTGCAAATCTATCACATATTCAATATGATTGTAGTTAAATAGGATCGACACTGATGAAATATATGATTTTTATAATATTGTGATATTTGCATTTCTAAAGTGTTTCGAGTTTTGATTGTCGTTATTAATATAGTTATATATTATATGTTAAAATATTCAAATAAATAGCCTAAATTTATTTTAACATAATAATTTATAAAATTATATACTTTTCATATTAATAACAAATATGAGTAATGATCTATAAGTTATCAAATTGACGTAATATAGTGCGGATACAAAACTATAATTAACATTAACACGTTACTCTCAGGAATTCTCAGCAGTATGCAATACAAGTGAAATAAATATGGATTCTGAAATTTACAATTGAATGATAATGATTAATACGATTTCTCACTAATTAATTAACTGTTTATACATCGTGTGTGTTTTTCTTTTAGAAAGATAATAATATAATCTTGGGACTTAGATATTTTAAATAACTATTAATAATAATGCAATTTTCGTAGTGATGTCTTGAATTAAGAAAGTATTTCTTATTTTATAATTGTCTTAATATCAAGGTTGACTATTCTCTTTTTAATATAATACTAACATTGATATATATAGAATAATCAAATAAGATATAGAATTATTTTTACATGTCATTACTATACCACATTGTTTGTTTGATCTTCGTAATAATAATATTGTGCAGATTATGTTAAATTATTATTAGGAGAAAAAGATTTTATATACTCCTTAATTTTGTGATATAGAGATAGTATATATTCCGTAAAAAAAAGGTCACATATACATTTATTGTTAAATGAGCACATAAAATATTTATATATCCTCTTTGACTAACGAAAGTTATACTTTAGATTTTTAATTTATTTATTTTAGTTATTTAATCAAATAATATTCACATAGAGGAAAATCAGATATTTTTTCACGTGATTTTATTTTTGAGTTTCTTAATTCAACGGTTAATTTGGGTCTTAATTATCTCCTTTATGAATATATTTGTTTATCATTATTTGAGTTTATTGTTCATGTTTAATTTTTTGCTTTCATTCTTTAGTGTAGAAAACATGATAATTAAAAAGAAATAAAAACAAATAGTGAACAAAATAAAAATAAATTTTTTTAGAAAAAACAAATTAAAATTAATTATTTTTTTGCGGTTATATTGAATTTTATTTTGTAGTTGTAAAATATTGATGCATCTATAATAGACTTTGCAAGAAGATAATAAAAAAATAAATTTGATCATCAACATAGTATATCAAAATTAGTCATGGAATCAAAGAAGATAAAAAATAAATAAAAAGACAAAGATTCATGTATGAAGAAGATCAAATATAACTCAAAATATTTCGAGATGGGTCAAATATATCTTTTATATTTTTATTTTGTTAAAAAAAATTAATAAGTTTTTCACTTTCATCAACGAAAAATGGTCTTGGCTCTTCAAACATACCTCTAAATACTACGAGAAGGGTCAAACATACCTTGTATAATTTTTATTTTATCAAAAAATAATTTTGTATCAATTTTTTGACTTCCTTCAGCTAAAAAAGATTTAGCTATATCAAAGTTTTATATATAACAATTGAAATAGACGTGAGCCACTTTCTTATAACAAAAAGTATATTATCTCTAAATCACAAAGTTGAAAAATATAATTTATTATTTTATTATTATTATTATTATTATTATTATTAGTAGTAGTAATAGTAGTATTATATAAATGACCAATATATATGACACTTTTGATAATAATTTTACTTGTTAAGTTATTTTATGAATTTTTAATTTGAATTGCTTGTGAGATAAATTTATTTTAAATTAATATTATTAGTGTTTATCTTGTTATTTAAATTTTAAATTTTGTTTCTTAATTGTAAATTTTAAATTTGTGTTCTTTAAATTTATATTGGAAACAAGTCTAATCCCCATACATTGGAAAACTTTTTATGTATTAAAAAATAATTAGTAAATTTAAATTATAAATAAGGGTGAAAATATCAAAAAGTAAACATGTTTATAGTGTGAATGCATCATTCTGATCATTCTGGCCAAAATTTTCTGGTAAAAAGAATTTTTTTGGACTTAGCAAAGCAAACATTTATTAGCATGAGTATTGAAAAGTCAAATTAAAAGAAAAAGAGAGACTAAGGGTGTGTTTGGTATGGAGAAAAATATTTTGCATGGAAAATGTTTTCCTAGAAAATGTTTTCCTGAAAAACAAGTAAATTTTGGACTTATTTTCTCATGTTTGGTTGGTGCGTAGAAAATATTTTCCGGAAATAATTTTGTGTTTGGTTTATGAATGAAAAATATTTTGGAGAGACATCTTTTATTTTTACTAGAGTAAAAAATAATTTTGAAATTGAATGTTTTTTAAAATTGATATTTTTCCCCCAAAAAATATAATTTGAAATTGGAGGAGAGTTTTGGAAAATGTTTTCCTTAAATTTTGAATGGAAGTCATTTTCCTTAATTTTGAGAAAAATGAGTTGATTTGAAAAATATTTTCCAATATTTTTGTCTCAACCAAACATGAGAAAATTGGAAAACATTTTCTGAAAATGTTTTCCTTCATACCAAACACACTCTAAATAATTCAAAATGAAAGATAGTTCGTATACTATTCCTCTCTCTCTCTCTATAAAATCTTCCAATAATTATAATAAAATTTCATAAAAAATATGAATTTTATCAGAATTGATGGCTCAGTTCCTGTTTTATGAAAATGGTGAATTTGTCAAGTCAGATAAGCATGGTACTATATGTGCCTCTGCTTAATTACTAGAAAACTAAATGGTCTAGTTCGTTGTTGGTTGATTTAAACTCGAATCTCATTTCAAGTATTTGATTGTAATTTGCTTTAGAATAAGTATATGTTTACTATCTATATTATTTTTACTTTGAGATCGATGTACTATTATATTGCGTTTTGTATTTGTGCTTTTTTTGGTGATCATCCTTTTATTCTATATATATATGTTTTATGAATAGAACATGTACAACTGGCAACTCTTATTTATAGAAAATAAGAAGTTAATATCTCAAAATATCATTAGCTTAATTTGATAATTTATCTAATAAAGTTATTAAAATTTATTTTGCGTAAATAAAATCACTTAACGAATCAACTGGAGCTAATTAACTAGTAGAACAAACTAGTTTTGCCTCTACTCTATGGTCATGTAATCAATTTGGTATGACAACCCCAATCTTTTAATTTTCGCTATCGACCCATCAAAGCTTATAATTAAATAAAAATGGAAACACTTTGTCAATTTCGAATTTGGAAAAATAAACTCTTTTTATGTACTTCTGGTTATTATATTAAAAAGAGAATAAGGACAAACATACTCTCGAACTATCGTAAATGATATGCAGATATCTTCCGTCATACTTTAGGGACATTGGTGCCTCTACCGTCCAAAAATTAGAGCATATATACCCTTTATACGGACATGCACGTGTCATAATCGTATCCACCGATCTGACATTGGATCGATAGATAAGATTGCGCCATGTGTCCCTATTTAGTCTTCCGTTAGAGTAAGGGCATATACGCTCTAGTTTTTAGATAGCAGGGGCACCAATGTCCCTAAAGTATGACGAAGAGTGGGTATCTGTATACCATTTACGATAGTAGGGGCACCAATGTCCCTAAAGTATGACGAAGGGTATCTGTATACCATTTACGATAGTTTAGAAATATATTTATCCTTTTTTCGTATTAAAAAATATTTAATTAACTTTTACTTATTTAATATAAAAATTATAATTTAATTCTCAATGCATTAAATTTTAGGGAAAATGACTTAAATAAGCAACTTCTTCTATTATATTTTTTAAAATTCCGTATCATTTGACAAAATCATAAAAATCTCTACAGATGATGTATCTATCGAATACATCACTTTACGCGATATATTAATCGTATATATCACTTTATGATGTATCAGGATGTTACTTTAAGTGATATATCAGTCAGACATACACATCATTCTACATATGTATCCAGAAAGTAAGTGATGTAACTAAAATCAAAATGCTATGTATCAGGACGTTGATGAATGTATCACAAAACTGAAACGTGGTGTATCAGGTGGTTTTGGCTTATATTTGAATTACACCAAATTTAAGTGATTTTGTAATTTAATTAAAAAAATAAAAAACATAAATAAAATTAACTCATAACACTATGAAATTTGTGTAAAATCTACTTAAATTAAGGAAAGTGCTAAATAGCCAGAATTTGACCAGAAAATTTTAAAAACTATAGTATATGATATTTTTTAAAAAATAAATGGACCCTTTTTTGATTTTTTAGTTAAAAAGATATTGATATTAAAAGTATAAAAATATTTTAATATGTAAAATCACATAGAAAAACTATTATTCTGGTCAAATTTTCTGGCTAAAAAGATTTTTATTGTTATTGTATTAGAAGGAGTATTGAAAACTCTAGTTAATGAAATTAAATAGAAATTGATAAACTAAAGCGTCTGACTCCTATGTCGAGATTAAAAAGACACAAATATCAACGTACGTGAAGGCGTAACGCTTCCTATATTCAATAACTTGTTTATAAATTTGAAATTAATATATACATATATAGCTATAATGTCATCCAAATTATAATCTCATATACTTTAATATCATGGATAAGATCACAGTTGTCCCAGAGAAAGCACTGCATGGTACTGCTTGGGACGTAAAGGGCCAAGTTGCTGGCATTTATGTTCACTACGAAACAAACAAAGTTTGTGCACTTCAATTTCTTTTGTATGAGAAGAAAAACTTAGTTAAGTCGGAGTTACATGGTCAACATATTATTGGGATCGCAAATTTCTATGTTATTGTATTTGATTATCCATCAGAATTTCTTACTGAAATAAGTGTTCGCATGAAATAATTATTAGAGAGTACCCTACAGACGTAGGTATTCGATATGACCTTGACAGACCATCATCAATTCTAACTTCTATAAAATTTGGAACCAATAGGGGTTCTTATGGACCTATTGGTGCTTCTACTGAAACAATGTATTCCAAACTCTTCAATTTTCAATTTGGAAATCAGTGTATTTTTGGTGGTTTTCATGGAAACAAAACAAAACATTGTATTGAGAGTATTGGTGTCTATGTGAAAGACTAATTTGAAAGATGTCAAAGTCAAAACTGAAAAGGAAGATGATTGAGTAGTACAAGAATATATATATGCATCTAGAAATTTCTAAATCATAAATAGAATAGTACCTCTTTTTTATTTTAATCTATGCTTGTTTTTATTTCATATGTATGTAACGGTTATCGATCTTATAATCTAGCTAAGTTTATTATATTGTTTTATGATTTTATTGAATTAAAATTTAAGGATGATTGATTATGTGTATATCGTACTTTATACATGTGTTGACTAGTACTTAAAATGACCACAAAAGGTAATTATCCAGAAGATCAAGGGTATGAAACAATTGTATTGCACTTCGCATGCAAAAAATAAAAAATAAAAAATTATTCTAAAATAGATTTTCTTTTTTACTTTTCACTTTTTATTTTCATCAAAAACAATTATTTTTGTCTAATCATTTTTCATGACCTAAAAATATTAACTATATCAATTAATAGAGTTACTGTGGCAAAATATGTATATTAACAATGGAAAAGACTCAAACATGTCATTAAACCTTCAAAAAAGGTTTATTTATGTCATCAGTTAAAAGTTTGGCTCATTTATGCCATTACCGTTAAAGAAAAGGTTTTTTTTAATGGTGGTTTTGTAAAATCATTTTTGACACGTGATCAATTATAATTCGACCACGTCATCAATTTCTTTTTTTAAAAAAATTAATTGTTATTCAGAATTTTGATTTTTTTTATTAAATAAATTGATGATGTGAACAATTATAATTCTGTCACGTCATCAATTTATTTAATAAAAAAATTATTCAATTTTGTTTCAGAATTATGATTTATACATTAAAAAAATTGATGACGTAGCTGAATTATAATTGACCACGTGTCAAAAATAATTTTATAAAAGGATTATGAGCTAGTTAATCAAAATTTCGTTACTTTCGATTTGTTGATCTTTTTTTCGATTGTTAGCTTCTTTTTTTTTAAAAAAAAAAGTACAACTTTTTTATCTTACCACTATGAGAAAATGAGAAATCAGTAACATGCAAAATTCTATTGCTAAAGAACAAAAAAGATTATGTTAATCGTATTATTTTTTTACTTAGTTAACTTTTGCCACTACTTAAAAGAAAATAGGAGATTAGCTCTAGGCAAAATTCCGTAGCTAAATAGCAAAAAGGAAATTATGATAATCCTATTTTTTCTTAGCTAAATATTTATACTAGAAAACTAAAAATTAGAAATTTTCTTGTTAATAGGCGTGAAAAAAGTAATTATTTGAAATGTATCCAATAAGGGGGTAATAAATATGTTTAGCATGTGTAGTGTGGCGTGCCCTAGAAAAAGTGAATACTATTAATGTAGTCAAAGAAGAAAAATAAATGGGAGAACTAAATATTTAATAAAGTTCATTTTGAAGTGAAAAAAACACTTGTATTCCTTTATTTTTGTTGAAATTAGGTCTTAGGCCTAACTCACACCCCAAAAGCTAGCTCAAAGAGAGGAGGATTGCCCAAGCCTTATAAGGAGTCCACCCATCTCATTAACCACCGATGTGGGACTTTTGTCATTCTTTAACACCCCACCTCACGCCCAGTGCTTAGCATCTGGTGCGTGGGCAATTTTGATTTCGGGGGGCCCCAACATCGGGTGAGACGGGCCCTGCTCTGATACCATGTTGAAATTAGGTCTTAGGCCTAACTCACACCCCAAAAGCTAGCTCAAAGAGAGGAGGATTGCCCAAGCCTTATAAGGAGTCCACCCATCTCATTAACCACCGATGTGGGACTTTTGTCATTCTTTAACAATTTTGTGGGTAAAAAAGGGTGATAGAAGAGAGAATGTCTTCATTGTTTTTGCTCTTACGTTTTCCTTAATTTATATTGAGTTAATTATCGACATAAAATATTTTACGCTAACTATAGTCATGATAGATTTTTATCAAACTCTTGGAAACCCAGTAAAGAAGTACTCAATGACTTCTTGTTCTAAAATACTATATTCATTTTATTTATATGTTATAATTTTTAATTCTATGTCTCTTAGAAAATTAGATAAGTTTATTATTATATCCTTATGTAGTGTTTTCTTAAAAATCAAGTTTTGAATCAATGAACATAAATTAATGCAATGTATCACGACGTTAAGGGATATATCCAAACATATGCAATGTATCAGAACATTGAGTGATGCAGTTTTCTTAAAAATCAAGTTTTGAATCAATGAACATAAATTAATGCAATGTATCACGACGTTAAGGGATATATCCAAACATATGCAATGTATCAGAACATTGAGTGATGTATCAAGAACCAAAGTATGATATATCAAGACATTACGGAATGTATACGTAACTGAAATGCAATGTATCGAAACATTTTGGGATGTATTTAAATGTGTTTTGGCTCTTAATAATATTTGTAATTTAATTTAATTTACTATATTAAAGAAGAACATAGTAAAATTTCATTTTATAATTATAGTATTAGAAAGAGTATAAGATAATTTAGAAGTATCCCGTAGACTATAATCATAATTCAGATACATATTTAAACTTTAATAGAATTCTATTACCTCTTTAAACTAATTTAAAATGAAAGACCCCAAAATTAAAAAATATACCACAACCACTGACATGACATATAGAGTTTTGCACACTCTTTTGAAAGTAAGTGTTAAATGCATTAGACACATGTCATTTTTTATTTGTAGCTTTATAATTAATCCGTACACATTTTATTGATATTAAAACTTCTATATATTTAATTTTTTTTATTTCTTACTTTGTAAAATATTTATTTTAATTTCTTTTTACTTTAAACTTTTTTTTAATTAGTTTATTATCTTTACACTTTAAATTATTTTTTAATTTAAGAGTGTCCTTTAATTTTAATATATATATATTTTTTTATGTTTTATTTGATTTTCTTCACTAATTTTGATATCCGTTCAAAATTAACTTATTTTACATATAAGACGTTTGGATTAAATTTGAAATCAAATCAAAACAAAAAATAAAAAATAAAAATCAAAGAAAAATACAAGAGAAAAAACAACGAATGTAGGTAAAAAAAAGTTCCGTTACAAAGTAAAAAAATATTGAGTAATTTAATTTAAATATAAGATAAAGAAAATAAGATTTTTTTTTAAAAAGGTTAAAAATTTAATTTCTCTAAAAAAAATAAAAAAGGATTTTTTTTTTCTTTTTTAAAAAATTATTATTTACACACGTAACTGACGAGTGTGTACAAATACAACCAACTTAGATTGTTGAAGGTGTCACGTCAGCATAAAAAATGCATAAAAAATATTAGCAAAAATGAGTTTAAAAGAATGATAAGACCTTAATTAAGTATAAATATGTTTATGAGATTTCAATAGTAGTGTAAGGATTTTTCTTTATTACCCCAAAGAATATTGAAAACTTTATTTAATGTAATTTAATGTAAAGTGAGAAACTAAAGCGTCTGACTCCTATTTTAATTAAAAAAACAAATATACCAACGTACGTGAAGCTGTAACGCTTCCTACTTTAAAAAAAATTGTTTATAAATTTGAAATTAAAATATACATATCTATAACATTTTCCAATTATTATCTCATATACTTTAATATTATGGATAAGATCACAGTTGTCCCAAATAAAGCACTTAATGGCACTGTTTGGGATCTAAAGGGGCTACGCCAAGTTGCTGGGATTTATGTTCACTACGAAACAAACAAAGTTTTTGCAATTCAATTTCTTTTCTACAATAAGAAAAAAAAAATTTAAGTCTAAGAGACATGGTCAAACTACTATTGGGACTGCAAGCTTCGCTGCGATTATGTTTGATTATCCGTCAGAGTTTTTTACTGAAATTAGTGGTTCGCACGAAATAATTATTATGGACGAACCAATGTTTTTAGGACTTGATATTGCCAGCACATCATCAATTTTGACTTCTATAAAATTTGGAACCAACAAGTGTTCTTATGGACCATTTGGGGATACTATTTAACTCAATTAATTCCAAATTCTTCAATTTTCAGTTTGGAAATCAGTGTATTTTTGGTGGTTTTCATGGAACCAAAACAAAACATTGTATTGAGAGTATTGGTGTCTATGTGAAGACTAATATGAAATTTGCCAAAGTCAAATCTGAAAAGGAAGATGATTAAATAGTACATACACATAAATGTTTTATCTACAAATTTCCAAGTTATGAATAGAATAGTAAGTCTTGTTATTTTGATCTATGCTTGTTTTTATTTCATATGTATGTGTTTTGTTATCGATCTTGTAAGCTAGCTAAGTTTATTATATTGTTTTAAGATTTTATTCTATGAAAATTTAAGGATGATTGATTAAGTGTATATCGTATTTTATACGTATGATTGACTTATAATATGGAGAATCAGACTTTCACTAGTCACCAAGAAAGTTTTGATTGATTATACGTATGATTGACTTATAATATGGAGAATCAGACTCTCACTAGTCACCAAGAAAGTTTTGATAATCAATCAACTGAACTACTAATATTTCCTATCAGAAAGTAAAATTTATTTATTTTTTATCGTAAGAAGTTCAAAATGCTGAAAGTAAAGAACAGAAATCTAAAACATTGTTGAAGTTTTTATAATAATTATATGCCAAAACATTATTGAAGTTCTTAGAGAAAATGAACAAACATATATACGTTGATAGAATATTTATGTATAGATTTACATTTTATTTATATGATATTGAATCTAGGGGGAATGAAGCAAGAATGTAAGTTTGTTTGAAAATCGAAGGTCTTTTTCCTCACTAAACAGTCTTTCTTGGTATATTCTTATCATCTAGTGCATCTAGTGCATACTAAGTGAATTATTGAGGTCACGAAAATTGAATTTTCTTAATAGGTGTGTATTATCTCGTAAAAATTAAATTTATGATCCCAATAATTATTTCTTATATTCCATATTAATTAAATTTGTGAGACAATGAACATGCACACCTATTAAAAAAGCAATTAAGGATATAATTTGAACCACATTTTTTCACTATTGCTCTTTATAAAATCATAAATGTAACTACTTTTCTTTAAATCAATAGTCTTTTTGTTGAAACAAATCAACACATACATAATCATAAATGTAACTTTATAAGTAGTGTAATTTATCTTCTAAAAAATATAAAACTTTACTAATGGAAAGGGAAAATATGAAAGAAAGTTTAAACATTTATTTTGAACTTTGAACAATTTATTATTTTGAACAATACAAAACAATTCAGAAATTCACTTAATATGAAATAAAGAGAGTACTCCCTCCGTCCTTAATAATTGTCTACTTTTAAATTGACATATCTATTAAGAAAAAATAATTATTGATATTGTTAGTTTACCAATTTACCCCTATATTAATAAAGAATTAGATGAATTAAAAATTTAAAATTTTCAATAAAAGTTCTACTTTTTTCAAAGTAATTAAGTGAGGATGTAATAGGTAAAAAAAATATTTTTTATTGATTTATCAAAATAAATAAATAATGAAGGATAAGTATAAAAAAGATTGACAAGTAATAAGGGACAGATAAAATTATTTTTTAATAATACTCATTTAGTAAGTGTATTATACAATAATAAATTTATTCGGTGCAGATCCAAAGAATAGCTCGGTAAAATTTCTTAAGGTTCCAAAAAAGAAATTCATTGGATATACGCTAAAATTATTTCGAAAGTGACAAACAAAACGTTCTACCCTTATTTCGAGATAGAATTAAGCTCAAATTTATCTATATATAAATAACTTGATCTTCCAATATACTTATTCTAATAATTTGAAAAGGAGTGAATATGATTAAAATTAGAGCAGTGGGAGGACGTGGTAGATTCAATTGGGATGAAAAGGGACGAGACCAAGTTGCTGGTCTTCTTATTTTCTACGACAAAGCCACAATTTATTCACTTCAATTTATGTACCATGAATATGGTAAATTAGTTATGTCAGAAAATTATGGTAAGATGAAATTTATAAGTAACTCCGATGATCATGATAACTTTTGTTCAATCGTGTTTGATTATCCATCAGAGTTTCTTACTTCAATAAGCGATAGTTTTGATAAAAACATACTGACTTCAATAAAATTTGTTAGTTCTTAGTACTTATTCTTATAATATATAAGTGTCTATGCTTTATCTATTGAAAAAAATAATTATCTATGCTTTTTTGTTATTGGTTTCACTTTTATATTCGTATCAATAGTTTGGATGTTTTCTATATATAAACTTTGTCCTCTATATAATAAAATAAAGAGTCATATATTTCCATAAAAGTTTTGTCTAGATCTTAATTGTAGCTTATTTTTGGGTTCTATTTTTGGAAGATTGCTACTGATCTTGAAGAAATGAATAGCAAAAATAGCATGTCGTATCAATGGAAAGTTCTGAAAACATTTCATTGTTCCTAGATGGGTAAAAAATTGTATTAGAATTCATGAAACAGAATAAAATAAAATTTGGCTCGAACGAATAAATGGATAAGGTTATGGCTTCAATTAAATTTTAGGGAAAGAAAAAACAAGCTTTTGTTTTTAATTTGTATATTCTCGATCTAATTAGACGTTAAAAATTTGTTAGTGTCTGGTGGGAAAGGGTTTCTTTTCCCATTAGTTGGTTCGATGAGGAGATCATAATGAAATCGAAATGTCATTTATGAAAAAATAATCTGAAGAATATTTTGACCAATCAAATATGATTTTTTTTAAAAAATAGTACTATGTATTTCATGCCAAATGCATTCAAAAGGTTCAGACGAAGCGTTTAATTCGGCTATTTTCTTTCTCATTCCAAAAGTATTTCACAACCAAAAATAAAACAAAACAATTTATTTGGTAATTCCATTACTAAATATTGAAGTGTTCTTTGATATATTTTTCTTACTATTATAATTACGGTTTATTCACATTGCTAAAAAGGAAGAATTAAAATATTATCATTAACGTTTTCTTAATTATTTAAATTATCACTTATTAAACAATAAAATTTTAAAAAATGAATCACCATAGGATCAGAAGAGAGTAATGTTTCCATTAATTCAACTGGTGGACATGTAGATTATACTCCGTCATCAAACAAAAAATTTGAAATACTGAAAACTGATGAAATTCATTCACCACGATCGGTAATAATATAATTGTTGTTATATATTCTCTATTCTTAATTATGAAGTGGACTAATTAAAATATTGAGATTTTCAATAAGTTATACATTTTTCAAAATAATTTAATTGAGTATATAACAGGGAAAGAGAGAGTTTATAGTTAATGACAATAATAAATATGACTATTTATAATCAACACTTTATATAAATAGTGCCAAAGATTTTAACGACTCTAAATACAATATCATTAACTCAGTTATCCATAAAAAGAAAATCTATTACAATTAAATATCTATTTTGTTGCAGTGATTAAACGCACGTTAATATTAAATAGAAAGAGAAAAACGAAGCATCACACTACTATTTTCGAGATAGAAAAACAAACGGTACTAATTAATACGACTCACAAAACTTCTTAATCAACTCTTGTATATATAATAAAAAAAATAAAACTAGATCTTCATCAACATTACTTCAATTATTATTCATAAACAATAGAAAATAATTTACTATGAATAAAACCAAAATTGGGGCAGTGGGAGGACGTGGTGGGTTAATTTGGGAACAAGAAGGAGATGAATTAGCTGGAATTTTTATATCTTATTGTGAAGACAGTTTATTCACTTCAATTTCTTAATTGTGTGAATGGAAACTTTGTTAGCTCAAAGAAATATGGTTCTCCAAATTGTAAATTCTATAGTGCAATTATCTTGAATTATCCATCGGAATTTCTTACTTCGATATGTGGTTCATTTGAACGGGTTAACAAAAAGTCATTTTTGTCAACTCGAGATTTGACAGTTTTAAGAGCAATAGAATTTAGTACCAATAAAAGTTGTTATGGACCATTTGGTACTCCATCAAGTGATGGAAATAATAATATTGAGTTCAAATTTGTTATAGGAAATCAAAATTTTTTTGGGGGTTTTCATGGTACAGATACTTAAGCCAACTAAATTTTAGATGTCTCGTAATATAATACATATATTTTCCTGTTTGTTGCCTAATTATTTTGTGAACTCTATTCATTTGTGTTTTAAAATTAATTTTGGAAAAAAAACTATATATTTCACCTTTTATTTTTAATATAATTCACTACAAGATTTAAACTAGAGAAAATATACTATATGGATTATCTCTTGTCAAAAGAACTTCAACAATCTGACTTCAAGAATAATTTTTAGTTCAACTTTGTGACTTAAAATTGAATAAGAAGTCATTTAATTATCTCTTTTCTTAAAAGGTACTTCATATATATCAATTCAATTAATTTGAACTAGAGGAAATATTAATGTTCTATTCTTCGGTGACCTTCTAAAATTGACATTAATTTTTACTTATATGCTTTAACTAAGTTTTGTTTATTTTAGACATTTTATGTCATGTGTCATTGTATTATTTTGATACCTTTTATTGACATGACATATTTAATGTAATACACTCAATACCAGTGCGTGAAAGACTCATTTAATTAATTTTATTTTATTTTATTTCATTTTCTTCCTTATTTTTCAGTCACCGTCTCTCAAGACTTAAACTTCTTCCATGAAGAAATAATTTCGATGATGCTACGAACAAATAAAAACAAATTTCAACACAAAGAGATTTCACAAAAAAAATAAAGTTCAATCCATTATAAAAGCCATAATTCATGTTGTCGCAAAGAAGAAGGGCAACGGAAAAACTTGAAAAAGACAATGGATGGGATGGGAGAGGGATGGAGAATACGTTGGGGGTGGAGTTTTCTTTTTTTCTTTTTGAATTTTTGTTTAAAAAATTTCACATGTCATTAAGTCTTTCTTGACTACTTCAATCTTCTAAAATGGAGTATTATTTAAAAATTAGTTTTAATGTATAAACCACGTGTTTTTATTTATTTTGCCACTTTGACACGTCATCGGTGAGTGTGTTATTCAGACCTTATATATTTTACTGATTGTTAAAAAAGTGCTAAAATGACACAATGCTATTAAAAAAGTGCTAAAATGACCCAGTGTACTATGACATAACGTGTCTAAAATGAACAACGATAAATAAAGATATCTAAGTGAAAAATTAATATCAATTTTAGGAGGTCACCGATAAATTAGACCAATATTAATGAAAGGCAGAAGGGCCAAAATAAAATGATTAAATTTATGGTTAAACTATTGGTAAAATGTTGAAATTTATTGAATGGATCATGTCCAAAATTAAATTGAAAGTGAGAAACGAAGCACCAAAACTCCTATTTCGAGATAGAAGATCCAATAGGAACGCATGACGATGAAAACTCTCTACACATACTTGTAATTAATACTACGACTTATAAATTTCTTAATCAAAACTCTTCTATATATAATAACTCAATCTTAATATTGTATATCCACAATTTTTTAAAAAGAGAATAATAATACTATACATTATATGGATACTATCAAAATTGGGGCAGTTGGTGGACGTTGTGGATCATTTTGGGAAGAAAAAGGAGATGAATTAGTTGGAATTTTTGTTTCTTATGATGAAGACCTAGTTTATTCACTTCAGTTTTTGAATTATGTGGATGGCAAATTACATATGTCAGATAAATTCGGTACTACACAATGTGAAATGTACTGTGCAATTATGTTGGATTATCCATCGGAATTTCTTACTTCCATAAGTGGCTCGTTTGAACGCTTAAACAAAAAATTAACAATTTTAGTATCGATAAAATTTTGCACCAACAAAGGTTCTTATGGACCATTTGGTACTCCGTCAACTGATGGCAATGAAAATATTGACTTCAATTTTGTGATAGGAAATCATCAATTTTTTGGTGGATTTCATGGCACTGAGAATTCTAATGGCATTATTGAGAGTATTGGGTTTTATGTGAAGGATGTTCCATCTTCTGTGATCAAGATCAAAGATTCTTCAATTAAGATTAAAGAGGAAAAATAAGAAGATTAATTATATTCATATAATATATTATATAGTATAGTTTTTATTGTTTATTTTTGAGAAAATGCACAAGTATCCTCTAAACTATGACCAAAATTGCAGAGACACATCTTAACTAAATTAAGGTCCTATTACCCCTGATTTTTTTTTTCTTTGTAATTTTGTACTTTTTTCTTACGTGGCATACTCTGTGACTACAGACAATTGATACGCGTGGGAGATATTTAGATGCCATGTAAGTCAAAAAGGTGCACAAAATTATAAAAAAAATAAGTTTAGAGGTAATAGAAGTTTAGTTTAGTTAATGTGTGTCTTTGAGATTTTAGTCATACTTTAGGGGATACTTGTGCATTTTTTCTTTATTTTCTCAATTTGTTTTAGTTTTACATAATATATTTGGTGTTTTGTTATTACTCAATACTTATTGATAGTTTATTTTATGTATCTGAATCGATAAAAGAACTGTATGTCATCTATTGTTTCATTTAGAAAGTAGATATTTAGCGATGATAAATTTTGTATCTAAACAATAAAACTGGTCATCAATACTATTTAGAAATTGATTATTAAAAATAATTTAACAATATATTAGTGACGAATTTTATTGTTAATTTAATCTCTTTTTTTTGTAGGGTGTTGATTGTATGACAAATTTATTTTTATTATTATTGATTATTACTCTTTTTTTTTTCTCTTAGAGAATCATCAAGCACTTTTAATAAGAATAATATCGTCTGAAAATTCGAATAGCAGCTAGTGGAGTAGCCATTATGAAATTATTCGATTTCAAAAGAAGATGATTAGTCGTTTTCATTTAAAGAGTGTGAATAACAAGAGTCTGTACAGTGGTTTGATCATGATAAATATTCTATTGGTTGCGTCATTCAAACGGGTCTTTACAATGCGTGATTCATATTGAACTGCGGTATGAACGACAGGACTATAATTGATTGATTCTTCATCCGTCCTTAATTAAGTTTCCCCACTAGGCACTATTGCAAGACTATTTCACTCTTAATTAAAAGTTTTGATTTTTTGTCGAATTATAATCGGTCACGTGTTAAATTTGGTTTTGCAAATTTACTGTTAAAAAATAATGACATGAATGAACTTTTTCTTTAACGGTAAATGACATAAATGAGTCAAATTTTTAACTGATTGCATAAATGAGTCTTTTTCCCTTAATATATTCACGTATCAGACTCCACTACGAATACAGTAACTGTGGGGTCCATCCCCATGTACCAAATTTGAATTATTTTCTGCCAATTTCAAAGTTTGGCAGAGTTGGTAAAGAAAAAATTGTTTTTTCTTCAATTTTAAAGTTTGGCAGAGTTGGTAAAGAAAAAATTATTTTTTCTTCAATTTCAAAGTTTGGCAAGAGTTGGTAAGCTATGAAGAAGAAAAAAATTATTTTTTCTTCTGTAGCACATTTGGAGGGTAGTGTATTTGTTCTCTATAAAAGGGAGGACAATTCTTCATTCTCAATGTACAAGAAAAATTACAAAGGAGAGAAAAGAAGAGTGAGGCATCACAGAAGAAAATAATCTGTGAGAAAAAAATAGAGAGTGCGAGCGATATTGTAGTGAGGTGAAAAAATCAAAAGAGGGTTATTTCTTTTGACTGTGTAGTGGTCTTTGGAGTTTTACTCAGACGTACAAGTGTAAAAACCCTTACTATAGTGATATTCAGTTGCTCCTCTCGGGTCGTGGTTTTTCTCTTATTTAGGAGGGTTTTCACGTAAAATCTTGGTGTCATTATTTCTCTTTTTATTCTCGTTGATTAACCGTGTTGTGTTCCGCTTTTATTGCTTTTATCACCGCAAATATTATTTCTGTTACGAGTTTATTTCCCAACAATTGGTATCAGAGCCAGGTTCTGCTCATTTACAGAAATATTTTTTGCAGCTTATTGTACTATACTCAGTTGAAAAAAAATGTCTAGAGTAAAGTACGAGGTAGCAAAATTCAACGGTGATAGCGGTTTCTCAACGTGGCAGAGAAGGATGAAAGACTTGCTCATCCAACAGGGTTTGCACAAGGCACTAGGCGGCAAATCCAAAAAGCCCGAATCCATGAAACTTGGGGATTGAGAAGAAATGGATGAAAAGGCTGCTAGTGCAATCAGATTGCACTTAACAGATGATGTAGTTAATAACATCATCGATGAAGAGAGTGCATGTGACATTTGGATAAAGTTAGAAAATTTATACATGTTCAAAACGCTGACAAATAAATTATACCTAAAGAAGCAGTTATATGCGCTACATATGGGTGAAGGTACAAATTTTTTGTCTCATTTAAATGTACTTAATGGACTAATCACGCAGCTAGCAAACCTCGGAGTAAAGATCGAGGATGAAGATAAAGCCATAGTGCTCCTAAACTCGTTGCTATCTTCCTACGATACTTTAGCAACAACCATTTTACATGGTAAAGACTCTATTGAGTTGAAGGATGTCACATCAGCCCTTTTGCTTAGTGAGAAGATGAGAAAAAGGCCTGAAAATCACGGACAAGCTCTCATCACGAAAAGTAGAGGCAGAAGTTACCAAAGGAGCTCAAATAACTATGGTAGATCCGAAGCTCGTGGAAAGTCCAAAGTCCGATCAAACTCGAAGGCCAGAAATTGCTACAATTGCGATCAACCAGGACACTTCAAAAGAGATTGTCCAAATCTAAAAAGGGGCAAAGGGGAAAGCAGCGGCCAGAAGAATGATGACAACACAACTGCCATGGTGAAAAATAATGACAGTGTTGTTCCCCTCATAAATGAGGAAGAAGAATGCATGCACTTGACAGGTGTAGAGTCGGAATGGGTGGTCAACACAGCAACATCTTACCATGCCACATCGGTAAGAGAACTTTTTTGCAGATATGTAGCCGGTGATTTTGGCAATGTGAAAATGGGTAACACTAGTTACTCAAAGATTGCGGAGATCGGAGACATTTGCTTAAAGACAAATGTTGGATGCACATTAGTGTTGAAAGATGTGCGCCACGTACCTGATTTGCGGATGAACTTGATCTCGGGAGTTGCTTTGGACCGAGATGGATATGAGAACTACTTTGCAAATAAAAAATGGAGACTCACCAAAGGGGCATTGGTGATTGCAAAAGGAGTTGCTCGTGGCACGTTGTACAGAACAAATGCAGAAATATGCCAAGGTGAATTAAATGCGACTCACGAAGAGAATTCTGTAGATTTATGGCATAAAATAATGGGTCATATGAGCGAGAAAGGATTGCAAATTCTTTCCAAAAAATCACTCATCTCTTTTGCCAAAGGTACAACGATAAAACCTTGTAACTACTGCTTATTTGGTAAACAACATAGAGTCTCATTTCAGACATCATCTGAAAGAAAGTCGAATATACTTGATTTGGTATATTCTGATGTTTGTGGTCCAATGGAGATAGAATCGATAGGAGGTAATAAATACTTTGTTACCTTTATTGATGACGCTTCTCGAAAATTATGGGTTTATATCTTGAGAACCAAAGATCAGGTGTTTCAAGTATTTTAAAAGTTTCATGCTCTGATAGAAAGAGAGACAGGTCGAAAGCTAAAACGTCTCCGAACCGACAATGGAGGTGAGTACACTTCAAGAGAATTTGAAGAGTACTGTTCAAACCATGGAATCAGACATGAAAAGACAGTTCCTGGAACCCCACAACACAATGGTGTAGCTGAAAGAATGAATCGCACCATTATTGAGAAGGTGAGAAGCATGCTCAGAATGGCTAAATTACCCAAGACATTCTGGGGTGAAGCAGTTCGGACAGCGTGTTATCTTATCAATCGTAGTCCATCAGTTCCGTTGGAGTTTGACATTCCGGAGAGAGTTTGGACCAACAAGGAGATATCTTACTCGCACCTAAAGGTGTTCGGTTGCAAAGCTTTTGCACATGTACCGAAGGAGCAGAAAACCAAGCTAGATGATAAATCAGTTCCCTGCATACTCATCGGATATGGAGATGAAGAGTTCTTGTAAAGAAGAAGGTCATCAGAAGCAGAGATGTAATCTTTCGAGAAAGTGAAGTTGGAACTGCTGATGATCTATCCGAGAAGGCCAAGAAAAAGAATGAAAGTACGATCGATGAAGTTGCTGAGCATGAAGAGCAAACTGATGAGATTGTTGAGCAGGGGGAGCAACTTGGTGATAATACCGAGCAAATGGAGTACCCAGAAGAAGAATAATAATCTCAATCTCTGAGGAGATCAGAAAGACAAAGGGTAAAGTCATCCAAATACCCTTCCTCAGAGTATGTCCTCATCAATGATGAAGGGGAGCCAGAAAGTCTTAAGGAGGTGTTGTCTCATCCAGAAAAGAGCCAATGGATGAAAGCCATGCACGAAGAGATGGGATCTCTACAGAAAAATGGCACATATCAGCTAGTTGAACTTCCAAAAGGCAAAAAACCACTTAAGTGCAAGTGGGTCTTTAAACTCAAGAAAGATGAAAATGAAAAGTTGGTCAGGTACAAAGCTCGATTGGTTGTAAAAGCTTCGAACAAAAGAAAGGTATTGATTTTGATGAAATTTTTTCACCTGTTGTCAAAATGACTTCTATTCGAACTATTTTGAGCCTAGCAGCTCGTCTAGATCTTGAAGTGGAGCAATTGAATGTGAAAACTGCATTTCTCCACAGAGATTTGGAGGAAGAGATTTATATGGAGCAACCAGAGGGATTTGAAGTATCTGGAAAGAAACGCATGGTGTGCAAATTGAATAAGAGTCTTTATGAGTTGAAACAGGCACCAAGGCAATGGTACAAAAAGTTTGACTCTTTCATGAAAAGTCAAACTTACACAAAGACCTATTCCGATCCATGTGTATACTTCAAAAGATTTTCTGAAAACAATTTTATTATTTTGTTGTTGTATGTGGATGACATGTTAATTGTAGGACAAGACAAAGAGCTGATTGCAAAGTTGAAGAAAGATTTGTCCAAGTCATTTGACATGAAAGACTTGGGCTCAGCACAACAAATTCTAGGGATGAAGATTGTTCGAGAATGAACAAAAAGAAAGTTGTGGCTATCTCAAGAGAAGTACATTGAACGTGTACTAGAACGCTTCAACATGAAGAGTGCTAAACCTGTTAGCACGCCTCTTGCGAGTCATCAGAAGTTGAGCAAATAGATGTGTCCTACAACAAAAGAGGAGAAAGAGGGAATGGCTAAAGTTCCTTATTTTTCAGCAGTGGGGAGTTTGATGTATGCGATGGTGTGTACAAGACCTGATATTGCTCATGCAGTTGGTGTTGTTAGTAGATTCTTTGAAAATCCTGGAAAAGAACACTGGGAGGCAGTTAAGTGGATACTCAGGTACCTAAGAGGTACCACAAGAGATTGCTTGTGTTTTGAAGGATCTGATCCAATCTTGAAGGGCTATACTGATGCTGATATGGCAGGTGATCTCGATAATAGAAAATCCACTACTGGATATTTGTTTACATTTTCAGGGGGAGCTATATCATGGCAGTCAAAGTTGCAGAAGTGTGTCGCACTCTCTACAACTGAGGCAGAATATATTGCAGCTACTGAAGCTGGCAAAGAGATGGTATGGCTGAAATGATTTCTTCAAGAACTTGGATTGCATCAGAAGGAGTATGTCGTCTATTGTGACAGTCAGAGTGCAATAGACTTGAGCAAGAACACCATGTATCATGCAAGGACGAAGCATATCGACGTGAGATATCACTGGATTCGTGAAAAGATAGAGGACGGATCTATGCAGGTCATGAAGATCCCTACTAGTGAAAACCCTTCAGATATGCTGACCAAGGTGGTATCAAGAGACAAGTTTGAGCTATGCAAAGAACTTGTCGGCATGCACTCAAGCTAGAAATCTAGAGCTACCTCCTTCAGGTGAATGGGTCTGGAGGGGGAGATTATGGGGTCCATCCCCATGTACCAAACTTTGAATTGTTTTCTGCCAATTTCAAAATTTGACAGAGTTGGTAAAGAAAAAATTGTTTTTTTTTTCAATTTCAAAGTTTGGCAGAGTTGGTAAAGAAAAAATTATTTTTTCTTCAATTTCAAAGTTTGGCAAGAGTTGGTAAGATATGAAGAAGAAAAAAATGGAGAGAAAAGAAGAGTGGGGCATCACAAAAGAAAATAATTTGTGAGAAAAAAATAGAGAGTGCGAGCGATATTGTAGTGAGGTGGAAAAATCAAAAGAGGGTTATTTCTTTTGAGTGTGTAGTGGTCTTTGGAGTTTTACTCATACCTACAAGTGTAAAAATTCTTACTATAGTGATATTCAGTTGCTCCTCTCGGGTCGTGGTTTTTCCCTTATTTAGCAGGGTTTCCACGTAAAATCTTGGTGTCATTATTTCTCTTTTTATTCTCGTTGATTAACCGTGTTGTGTTTCGCTTTTATTGCTTTTATCACCGCAAATATTATTTCTGTTACGAGTTTATTTCCCAACAGTAACAACCCTCTTCAACTTCATTATAAACCTCTTCTCCCGCACACTTCACTTTCAGTTCTTTCGTATAATTGTAAGTTCCTCTGTTGTTTATTTTCTGGTACCATTAATATCTCTCTTCATTTGCCTTTTATTCACTTCATATTTGACTTCCCCTGTTTTCTTTTTTATTTTGTAAATTGGAGATGATCAAAGTTGGACCAGTGGGAAGCGATGTTGGTTCAATATGGGAAGAAAATGGACGTGGTGAAGTTGCTGGTATTTTTGTTTCTTTCACCGAAAACAGAATTCAGTCGCTTCAGTTTCTGTTTTATGAGAAAGGCAATTATGTTCAGTCAAATAAGCATGGCAGTGACCACTCTGAAAACTTTTGTGCGCTTCTGTTTGATTATCCATCAGAGTTTCTTACTTCGATAAGTGGTTCATATATTGGCGATAGATGTTTATCAACAGGTTTAGATGCTATTAAATTTAATACCAACAAGGGTTGTTACGGACCATTTGGGCGTACAGAGCCTACAAGTAGTAGCAAGCGATTCAACTTTGAATTACGAAATCATCGTCTTTTTGGTGGTTTTCATGGCACCACGAGTCGTCATGCTGTTGAGAGTATTGGGATTTATATCAAGCCAGTCATGATTAACTTGAAAGGATCTCTTCGAGTAAAGGCTGAAATATGATTGTAGTTCCGTTTTATTTTACTCTATGCTTACTGCTGGCTTATTATGTAAGGTTGTCATTTATATATGTTGTATTGTAAAATAAGTTCTTCCATTAGATAGTGGTAAGATCTTTTATACTGTCTATCCTTATCATACTTCACTTAGTGGAATTTAACTGGGGCGTGTAGTTGTTGTATAGTAAAAAAAATGTTATTGTAAGATGTTAACACTTAACATATCTTTTTGCTGGTTTTCATGGTACCTCTTCTTGTTATGGCATAAGTAGTATTGGGATTTATGTTAAGCCCATCATATCTTCTCTTACTAACTTGAAAGATCCTTGCGTTAAAGGACGAAAAAATGTAACCATTAATAATTGACACTAAATCTTTTATTTGTCGTAGGAACAATCAATCATCAACATCAGGGGCGGCTCAACATAATCGAGAGCCTAAAGCGAAATTTTAATTCGCAGCTTAAAATATAAATAACTTTTATATACGTTTTTATTCAAAATTTATTTTTTTTACACTATTTAGATGAAAATTATCGGTGTATAATAATTTTTTTCAGGTATTAATTTTAGGTAAGATTTTATGAACTCAACATTAAAAAAACTGTCATTTCAGTGAGACAATTATTTTATATATTGTTAACATAATGCTATAAGTGATAAATTGATAAATATTAAATAAAGATAAGAGTTAGAATCATAGAAGTTGATGACTTGATATACCTCATTTTAATATGTTTATAGTAATGCTTCAAACTAAAATTTAAAAAGAAATAAAATATAATTTGTAATTTACTTTTTTAAACACTTTCACTATTAATTCTTATTTTTTACAAAGTACAAAAGAAGTTAAAGAGGATGAAATAATATATTTTTAAAAAATTATACTTTTTATTATAAATAATCAATTTTTTTTATAATTTTTTTAACACATAATTTATTTTTGACAAAAATTTGAGGCCTCCAAAATTTAGAGCCCCAAAATTTTGAGGCCTAAGGCAAAAGACTTATTTTCAATGCCTTAGAGCCGGCCCTGATCAACATGATTGGTGTTTGGTTATTATGTAAGCTTTATCTTTTTGAGTTTTATATGAATTATGAATAAAGTTTATACCATATGGAAAGCTTAGATGTCCGATGTATTGTCAATCGGTTTGAAAATAAATGATTCATTACAATTTTACCATCCTTTTATCCTTCTGAAAATGCTACGGTATCAATAAATGCAATTGCAAATCAAGAATATCCATCTATAAATTTTTAATGCAAATGTTTAAATATTTTATTTATTATATGGTAGTGTTTCAGTTTGATTTAGTGGTACCATTTTTTTTTATTTTTTTTTTTTAACTATAAGATAAGTAGAGAATAGAGATATGGTTAACTTAAAAGTATTATTGTTTAAAATTTTGCTTATTTCTAAAAGTATCTTTTGAAAATAGCTTTTTTGTTTGGTTATTTTATTTGAAAAGTGTTTTACATAATCAAACTATATTTGTTTTATTTATTTATTTATTTATTTTTTAAAAAAATGTTTTTGATAGTGAAATTATGAAAAAGAGAAATATCAATGTACTTTTAATATTCAAATTATTTCTATAAAGAGAAACTATTTTGTATATTCATTATAAAAAAAATCATTAAATTCTTATTTTTATTAAATTAAAATTTACATATTTAAATTTCCATTCCCTTTTTTAGAACTAAATTTTTTAATTGTTATTTTGTTTTGCTTTTTCCAATCTTGCAAAATATTATTGTTACCTTTTTTCTAATTTTGTAGTAATAATATAATAATAATAATAAGTAGACATAAAATAAAATAAAATAAATATATTATACAAAAATAAAAAATAAATTCTTCAATAAAATTTAACTAAAGTTATGAAATAGTTTTGAAAAAACATAGTTTTACTTTTAATTTTTTTTATATATAAGTCATAATAAAGGAGCTTCCTGTTAGCATCAGATGACGAAAAAACCCTCGCTTCTTCAAGTATAATTTGAGTTGAAAGGACCCTCTTCGTCATTTCATCTCCCTTCAATTTTATCCATCTGCATACGCGTTGTATTTTATCCATCAAAAACTGCGGCTGAATCATGTTTGCCAACTCTTGAAACACTTACACCTAAAGATTAGTGTCGCCATTACTCTTTATTCATTTTAAATAATGTTATGATTCACCATTGAAGAGTAATCATATACAAGTACAAGAAGATGTAGTTTACTAATCACAATTTTTTATTCGTCTTGAACTACGTTCTGCCATTCCCATACACATGCTTATATACTATTTTCTAACTAACTTTCTAACTGACTCTTCATTTACAAACTAACCCCTCTAACTTCTATTTATTACAACTTGGCCCCTAATATTTGCTAAGTAATCCTTTCTTTAATACTCCCCCTCAAGGTTGAGGGTATGAACAAATTCATTACCCCAAACTTGGATAGTAAGTATTCATGTTGTGATCTGCCTAGACCTTTAGTAAGTAGATCAGCTATTTGCTCTTTTTGTGTTCAGATGTCTTGTTTAAATCACTTCTTGTTGCACCCTTTTTCTTATAAAATGACAGTTCAATTCTATGTGCTTTGTTCTCTCATGATGTACAGGATTTGCAGCTATTTAAATTGTTGACTTACTGTCACCGTAAACAATCACTGGAGTCTAAATTTCTGCTCCTAGCTCTTTGAATAATCCCACTATCCATATCACCTCAGCTACTGACATTGTCATGCTTCTATACTCAGCTCTGCTGAACTTCTGAAGACATTTTCCTGTTTTTTAGACTTCCATGATATGAGAGAGTTTTCAAGTTTAACTAGGAAACCAGTCACTGATCTTCTAGTATGTGGACTGTGGAAATAAATCTTGGTATCAATTAATTTTGCAGCCATACTTGTTGAAATTACTAGCCACAAATGTGAAAATTGGTAGCCATCAATGTGAAAGTTGGTAGCCACATTTGTGGAAGTAGGTAGTCAAAGTTTGGTATAAGTTTGGTATTAGTTTGGTAGAGTTAGGCAGTCAATATTTTGTTGAAATTGGCTATCACATTATGTCATTAATGATGTAAACAAGTGTTCAAAAAAACTCTATAAATAGAGTAGTAATTGAACACTTGAAGACACACCAAAATAGAGAAGCAATAGAGAGTAGAGAGAGTAATCCACAAACTACTTCTTAGTTTGTGAGAAAATAGTGTGCAAATAATATTATTGTGAGTTGTAAGAAACAAAAGAGTATTGAGTAGTAGTCTTTTGACACTACCAGATTTTTCATCAATATTATTGTATTACTTATTCGGGTATCATATTTACCCATTTTAATATTTGGTGTCGTTGTTACTCTCTTCCTATTGTTATTTAGTTTGGACATTATCCTGGGTGTGATTATCATTTTGTCCAACAACGTGGTATCAGAGCCATGACAAATAATAGTCCGTTGTCCTTTCAATACCCCCGTCTCACAAGAGAAAAATATGAAAAATGGTGTCTACGAATGAAAGTTATTCTTTGCTCTCAAGATGTTTGAGATATTGTAGACAAAGGGTATACAAAACCCGCAAATGAGGAAACTTTGCCCTCAAATGAAAAGGGGGTCTTGTTAAAGACAAGAAAGAAAGATCAACAGGCCCTCACTCTTATCGATCAATGTTTGGATGATGGCATGTTTGAGAAGGTGGCTGATGCAACCACCTCAAAAGAGGCGTGGGAGATTTTACAAAATTCTCTCCAAGGAGTTGATAAAGTAAAGAAGATAAAACTTCAAACTCTAAGGGCTGAGTTTGAAGTTTTAAAAATGAAAGAATCTGAATCCATTTCGGATTTCTTCTCAAGATTGATGGTTGTTGTAAATCAACTAAGAAGATACGGAGAGGAAGTAGCTGACGTGCGTGCGATAGAAAAGATCCTTCATTCTTTAACACCAAAATTTGATTATGTTGTGTGTGCTATTGAGGAGTCTAAAGATCTAGACTCTATGACGGTAGAACAATTGGAAGGTTCTTTACTATCCCATGAAGAGAAAATGAAAAGGAGAAAAGAAGAGTCACTAGAGCAACTTCTTAAAACTCATGCATCCTTCAAAGGATTTGAAGGTGAGAAAAGTTACAAAGGAATTGGACAATGGCGAGGCCGTGGAGGTCATGGAGGTCGTGGAAGAGGAAAAAGTTACACCAATTATTTCAACAATGAAGATAAAGGTCACCAGTCATTCAGAGGTCGTGGTCGTGGTCAACGAGGAGGCAGAGGACGTGGAGCCTATCAAGGTACAAATGAAATGAGGTATGACAAATCTAAAATTGAGTGTTATAACTGTCATAAAATGGGACATTACTCTTGGGAATGTCGTAGTAATGTTGAAGAGAAAGTTAATCTTGTTGACAACAACAAAGATGAAGATGATTCAACACTGTTATTAACACTCAAAGAAGAAGATAAAGATAATTGCAGCTCATGGTATCTTGACAATGGAGCAAGCAATCATATGTGTGGCCAGAAAGATAAATTTGTGGAGATAAAGAAGACCGTGAAAGGTAATATGTCTTTTGGAGATACCTCAAAGATCCAAATTGAAGGGATTACGATTCTGATATCCTGTAAAGATGGTGGTCATAAATTGATTATCAATGTTTATTATGTGCCAAAATTGAAAAGTAATATTTTGAGTTTGGGTCAACTTATTGAAAAAGGATATGATATTCATATGAAAAATATGCATCTTTGGCTAAGAGATTCAAGTAACAACTTAATTGCTAAAGTTCATATGGCAAAGAATAGGTTGTTTCCTTTGAATCTTCAAACTATCGATGCAAAGTGTTTTAAGGCTAATGTGCAAGATGACTCATGGTGTTGGCATATGAGATTTGGACACTTGAACTTTGAAGTGCTCAAATGAATGGGAGACAAGAACATGGTTGATGGGATACCGTCAATCAACCATCCAAATCAATTGTGTGAAGCTTGTCTTCTTGGAAAACATGCAAGGAGGAGTTTTCCAAAGGAGATTACATCAAGAACAAGTAAGCCACTCTAACTTGTTCACACCGATGTGTGTGGTCCAATCGATTCACCTTCTTTTGGTAAAAGAAAATATTTCTTGCTCTTTATTGATGATTTCAGTAGAAAGACTTGGGTATACTTCTTGAAGCAAAAATCTGAAGTTTTTGTTGCCTTTAAAATTTCAAAGCACTTGTAGAAAAAGAAAGTGGCTATGAAATAAAAGTATTAAGGTCTGATAGAGGAGGCGAATTCACTTCAAAAGAATTTAATGACTTTTGTCAATCTCATGGAATTCGTCGCCCTCTAACGGTACCTTACTCGCCACAACAAAATGGATTTGCAGATAGAAAGAATAGAATAATTCTTAATATGGCTAGATGTATGCTGAAAGCTAAACATCTACCAAAAGAATTTTGGGCCGAAGCTGTTTCTTGTGCAGTTTATTTGAGCAACAGGTCTCCAATAAAAAATGTACGAGATCAAACACCTCAAGAAGCATGGAGCGGAAGAAAGCCAAGTGTTAAGCACTTGAGAATCTTTGGGAGCATAGCCTATGCTCATGTTCCACATCAAGGGAGAGCTAAACTTGACGATCGGAGTGTCAAGTATGTGTTTGTTGGCTATGACGCAAGTTCAAAAGGCTATAAATTGTACAATCCAAGCAATAACAAGGTGGTGGTGAGTCGTGATGTTGAATTTGATGAAGAAGCATCATGGAACTGGGAGGCTCCAGAAGAAAAAACATATGATTTTCTTCCATACTTCGGAGATGAAGAAGAACAGGAGACCATGGCACAGGATGCAACCCCGCCTCCTTCACCAGCAAATATTGCATCTCCATCTTCTCAAGAGAGTTCAAGTGAAAGACCACATAGGATGAAGAACATTCAAGAACTCTATGATGACACAGAAGAAATTACTAATTTTGTTTTTTTGTGTTGTCTTTTTGCTGATAGTGAACCAATGAATTTTGATGAAGATGTTACTGACAAAAGGTGGAGAAAAGCCATGGAGGAGGAGATCCAGTCAATAGAGAAGAAGAACACTTGTGAGTTGACAACTCATCCAAAGGACCATCGAGCAATTGGAGTCAAATGGGTATACAAGATGAAGAAAAATGCCCATGGAGAAGTAGAAAGATACAAGGCAAGACTTGTGGCTAAAGTCTACAAACAAAGGCATGGCATCGACTATGAATAAGTCTGTGCGCCTGTTGCTCGCATGGAGACAATCCGTCTACTGATCTCTTTAGTGGCGCAAATGAAGTGGAAGATCCATCAACTAGATGTCAAATCGACATTCTTGAATGGATATCTTGAAGAAGAAGTCTATGTTGAGCAACCATTGGGTTTTGTGGTTAAAAATCATAAAGATAAGGTGTTGAGGTTGAAGAAAGCCTTATATGGATTGAAGCAAGCTCCACGAACTTGGAATAGTCGCATTGACAAATACTTTCAAGAAAATGGGTTTACTCGTTGTCTCCATGAATATGCTCTTTACATTAAAATTCATACTAATGGAGATATTCTACTTGTTTGTCTTTATGTTGATGATCTCATTCTAACGGGTAACAACCCAGTTTTATTTGAAGCCTTCAAGAAAGTTATGTCCCTTGAGTTTGAGATGACGGACATAGGGCTCATGTAATATTACTTGGGCCTAGAAGTCAAGCAAATGGAGGAAGGCATCTTCATATCTCAAGAAATCTATACAAAGAAGATTTTGAAGAAGTTCAACATGTTTGATTGCAACCCTGTGAACACCCCAATAGAAAGTGGAACAAAATTGTCAAAGTTTGACGATAGAGAAGAAGTGAATTCCACTTTGTTCAAAAGTCTCGTAGGAAGTCTGAGGTACTTGGCATGTACGAGACCAGATATAGTCTTTGCAGTTGGAGTAGTAAGTCGATTCATGGAATCTCCTACCTCCACTCACTTGAAGGTCGCTAAAAGAATACTTCACTACCTAAAAGGTACAATCGACCTTGTGCTATTTTATTCTTCTTCTGATAATTTTAATCTTGTGGGGTATTGTGATAGTGATTATGCGGGAGATGTTGATGATAAAAAAAAGCACATCTGGTTTTGTGTTTTTCTTAGGTGATTGTGTTATTTCTTGGAGTTCAAAGAAATAATCAATTGTTACTCTCTCGACTTGTGAAGCTAAATATGTGGCAGCGAAATCATGTACATGTCATGCTATTTGGTTGAGACGGTTATTGAAGAAACTCAATTTGTCACAAATTGAAGCCACAATGATTTGTGTTGATAACAAATCTGCGCAAGCACTAGCAAAAAATCCAGTGTATCATGATCTAAGCAAGCACATAGACACAAGGTATCACTTTATCCGAGAATGCATTACCAAGAAAGAGGTAGAGCTCAAGTATGTGAAATCTCATGATCAAGTTGCGGATATTTTTACAAAGCCTCTCAAGTTTGAAGATTTTCAGAGATTGAGATCAAGCCTTGGAGTAAAGAAGAAAAATCAAAATTAAGGGAGAGATTTGTGGAAATAAATCTTGGCAGCAATTAATTTTGCAGCCATACTTGTTGAAATTACTAGCCACAAATGTGAAAATTGGTAGCCACCAATGTGAAAGTTGGTAGCCACATTTGTGGAAGTAGCTAGTCAAAGTTTGGTAGAGTTAGACAGCCAATTTTTTGTTGAAATTGGCTATCACATTATGTCATTAATAATGTAAACAAGTGTTCAAAAAACTCTATAAATAGAGTAGTAATTGAACACTTGAAATAGAGAAGCAATAGAGAGTAGAGAGAAGAAGAATCCACAAACTACTTTTTAGTTTGTGAGAAAATAGTGTACAAATAATATTATTGTGAGTTGTAAGAAACAAAAGAGTGTTGAGTAGTAGTCTTTTGACACTACCAATTTTTCATCAATATTATTGTATTACTTATTCGGGTATCATATTTACCCATTTTAATATTTGGTGTCGTTGTTACTCTCTTCCTATTGCTATTTAGTTTGGACATTATCCTGGGTGTGATTATCATTTTGTCCAACAAGACAAGCAGCCCAATCTGAATCACAATACACATCTAGATGATTGCCACCTTTGCTCGACAATAGTATTCCCAACCCTGCTTGTTCTTTGACATATCTTACTACTTTTAATGCTGCATTAAAATGAGACTGTTTTGGATGCTGAAGAAATTGACTTAGAGTCTGAGTTGCAAAAAGAGTTCTCTAGCCTGGTAACAGTTAAATACATAAGTTTACCAACCAATCTCATGTATATACTATATTGGGATCTTTTAGTAACTTGTCACGATGATCTCTATTATTCACTTCATCATATTCTTTAGTAGTTAACTATACAAATTATTCAAGAGGTGTAGTAGCAGGTTTTGTGGCACTCAGACCAGCCTCAAAGTAATCTCAAGAGTATTCTTCCTCTAATGCATAACTATGCCCTTGTGTGATCTGGCAAACTCTATCCTAAGGAAGTACTTAAGCTCTTCAAGATCCTTCATTAGTATCTTGTAAAGTCTGCTTAGTCTCCTGTATCAGATTGAGATCATTACCTGTGATAATCATATCATCAACAGACACTAGAATTAGTTCCAACTCTTTTAGTGAACAATGAGTAATCAAGATGACTTTGTATAAATCCTGACTTTATAATTGCTTCATTGACTTCACATTCCACTGTGGCAGCTTGAAACCTTGTGGAAGTGTCATGCATACTCCATAATACAAATCTCCCTGCAGAAAAGCATTATACACATCCATTTGGTGTACATGTCAGTTGCTTGTTGTAGCGAGTGCTAAAACACTCCTAATTGTTACCATCTTAACAACAGGAGAAAAATCTCATGATAATCTAGCTAGACCTTCCCTTTGATTATACCCCTAAGCTACTAATCTAGCCTTGGGAACGATAACTCGTTTCTTAAAGAATCTATATTACTTGCGAGACCAGATATACTAGCTTGTATATTGGGGAGCAACAGCCTTCCTGAGAGTGCATTTGTACAGGCAATACTGGATTGCCAAAGGAGGACCATGCATTGATACAAATAAAACTTATAATACCCACTATGGTTTACACTAATTTTAAGTTTTCTTTTTATATACTCTTCTATAATGTATAATAGAACAATAAATTAATATTGGAGTACAAACTCCACGAGTTAGGTAAGAAAGTATCAATCAATTATTAACTTGTACGAAAAGCAGAAAAATTATTTCAATCAATCAGCTTCTTGAAATATTCCCTCTATTCTTTATTATTTGTCATGCGTTTTTTGAAAGTCAATTTGACTAATTTTTATAATTTTTTGTATATTAATATGATAAAAAATATATCTATCAAAATTTTTATAATTTAACCCTAAAAATAAAAATTATGATAAATAATATCGGATATTGATTGAACATGCCTCCACTACTTGCTTTATTGATTTAGTCAAAATTGGTGTGCTTTGTCTCCACTTTTAGTCCTTCCACCTCCCGATCGCCAGCACTACTTCAACTGTAAGAGTCTCTTTGTTAATAAAGATTTAACCTATTTTTTGCGTTGTCTTTGTGCTTAGATCAGTTGAGAGAATATGGAAATGATCAAAGTTGGGCCAGTGGGACGCAATTATGGATCGATATGGGAAGAAAATGGACGAGGCGAAGTTGCTGGGATTTTTGTTTCCTACACCGAAGACACAATTCAGTCACTACAGTTCCTGTTCTATGAGGATGGCAATTTTGTTCAGTCAAATAAGCATGGCAGTCGGTACTGTGCAAACTTCTCCGCAGTTGTCTTTAATTATCCATCAGAGTTTCTTACTTCGATAAGTGGTTCCTATGTGAACAGTGAAGGTTTGGAATCTATTAAATTTACCACCAACAAGGGTTCCTATGGACCATTTGGGCAGCCTACAACTTATGCTAAGCACTTTAACTTTCAGTTAGGAAATCCTAATCTTTTTGGTGGTTTTCATGGCACCATGAGTGACTCTACCGTTGGGAGTATTGGGATCTATGTTAAGCCAGTCGTATCCTCCATGATTAACTTGAAAGATCTTCGAGTGAAGGATGAAAAATGATCCATTGTTCGTCTTATTTTACTCTATGCTTGCTGCTTGATTAATAATGTAAGGTTTATCATTTATGCTTTGTATAGTAAGATCTTCGTGTATTCTACTCTTTTCAGACTCTACTTTATGAATTTTATTAGGTATGTTAGTTTTGGTTGTTGTAAAATGTTAAATCCCCCTTTGCTATGACATTGAGGTAAATCTGACATCATTGCCAAATTTCATCTTCATGTTTAATGTTTTTGGTTAAAATTATCTTGAAGATCTTTTAATTTAACCAAAGGGGGTGGTGTATTCTTTGTTGAGTATTATTATGAGAGACTTTTGAGCAAGGATGAGTTTATAAATCTATCAATCTTATTCAATTTTGATAAATATAAAGAATTAAGACGAATCAAAATTTGTATCCAAAAAAATATTTCAAATGATACACAAATATTAAAGATTTTTTATGAGGTAGTAGGAATAGAGAAAATGAGGAATAACATTACAAGAGAGGAAATTGAATTATCTACTAAGATTTTTAAATATAACAAATTACACCTCACTACAGTCGTAACTGGATTCGTGCTAGAAAGTTCCATATTTTGATAGAAACGACAGTCATAACAGGATTAGCGCCTGAAAGACCTATATTAGGAATCCCACGTTGGGGTAGAGACAACACTCCTAACTAGATTCGTGATAGAAAGTTCCAGATTATGAATAAGGCCTTTTGACAAACACGATTCCGAAAATTCGAAGTCGAGATCTCTCGTTACCACTTAAATGATGCCAACGAGGTGGACTCTAATTTTTCAATTTTTAAGAGACGTGGCTTAAACTCAGGCCAGTCCCTCCAAAAATGTCCCTCTCTCTTCTCCGAAACACTGCAAATCTCTCTTCACTTCCATTCCCAGTTCGATTCATCTCCTTCACAGCAATGCCAAAAGCACGAAAAATTCCTCTTCTGCAAACCCCAGGTACCCAAAAAAGAGAAACATATTTTGAATATCTTACAAGAATGTTTTGTTTAGTTAAATCTTGAATTTTTTGTATCTTGTTTCTATCTTGAAATTGAGCTTAAAGTTGTAATCTTTTTCATTAATCTGGATGTTTTCTTGCAAATTATGAAGATGGGTTTATGTAATAATCATTAAAGATTGTTAATTTTAGGATCTGAAGATGATGGAGTTGCTCCTAAGAACAGAGTGAGAAAAAGGAGAGTGGAAATGATAGCTAAAGAGGTGAAGATAGAATCTCCAGATAAAAAAGTATGTTTATTATTGTGATCGTTCTTTTATTTTGCCAAAGTTTAATTTGAAATATTTATTTATTGGCATAATATATAAATGTGTTCTTGATCCTGATCCTCGATGATTATGTCCTTCAACTTTGTGTATGTAAGTGTGCCACTTAAATTTTATAAAATCAAACAAGTAGACACACATGTCTTATGTGTTATAATATATGTTGGACGTCATGTAGGACAAATTTGTCTATCTGTTCAAATTTATATAGTCTAAGTGTCTAGTTGTGCACGCCTAAAGTTAAAGAACAAAAATATTGGTTGAGGCCAAGTTAACTCTCATGTTTATGTATTATTGGCTTAGCTCCATTTCTATGAACAATCTTATTGTACTCTTAAATCCAATGATTGTCTCACTTAAGTTGACCTACCCAAGAGTGATCAAGGAATTTATTAAGTTTGAATTAATTATACTAAGTTAGACTCAATAACTGGAAAACTTCATTTCGTGAAGAGTAATCTTTTCTATGGTCTATGTACTTCACAGATTATTTTAAATATCGAATATTATAGATCCTTGGTTCTTGAGGTTGCAGGAGGAGAAATGAGTCATGTGATTCTTTTAACTTGTTGCAGTTTCTCAGGCATCCAGAAATTGAAGATTTTGCAAATAAAAGTGACAATTTTTATTCTCAGTCAAGTGAGTACCAAGACAATTTCTGTTGTTATAATTTTCGTATTAATATTTACTATATCTCCATATGGAAAGGTTGATTCTGATGTTAAAAGAAAAAGGACTTTGATTCTTTACTTGTTTGCAAATGTTCCTTTAAACTTGAGGATACTTCTCCCGTTTAGAAAACCTCATGGAATGTAAGACTAAGATCTGGCAAATTCGATGCAGTACAATCTCCTGCCAACTGGGAAAGGATCATGGAAGGTATACGCAGCATGAGATTATCAGAACATGCACCTGTAGACTCCATTGACCCAGATGAAGGGGTGACTTCTCTTCAACCTAAGGTGCATACATATTTTCTATGCTTGATTAGTGGTTGTATTCTTTGGCTGTGTTTTATTTTCTTTAAAAAGTGAAACAACACTTAGTTTTTTAAGCCAGGAGGTGATTTTCTGTCATCTAACAACACTAGAGTCCTTTTGGAACAAACTCAACAAGAGAAAATGAAGCAAGTTCTCTAAATTACAATCTAGAACTGAGAATGAAAGTGTCCTTTTTCTTTTATTAACGAGTAAACTAGTATAATATTTTAACACTTCTGATAGGATGGTGATGTTGATTACTATTTTCTTCTTCACAATCTCATCAGGAAAGAAGATTTGCTGTTCTGGTTGGTTCATTGTTATCAAGCCAGACCAAGGGTCATGTTACTCATGGCAAGTGTTGAGATTACTTGTGTTGGAAGTTTCAGCTATATGATGCTCGTTAATAATGTGATTATCTCTTAGTAGGACTACAGTTATATTCTCTTTGTGATAGGTTGTGTCTATTGAATGAGTTCGTAACATATCCATATATGTTTTCCTTTCCTATCTTAGAGGTTACTCTGATTACTTGAAGTCAGATATTAATTTTCCAAAATTTATGAGGCTATGTTATTCTTCTCTGGCTTCCTATTGGTATGTAATGATGCCCTCTGAATCTGCAGAAGCGAATCAACGGCTCCTCGAAAATGGTTTGCTGAGTGCTGACACAATGGATAGAGCTGATGAAGCCACCATAAAGAGCTTGATATACCCGGTATGTTCTCAATGGTGTCAGTTTTTTATATTACCGACATTTGCCCTCACGCTGAGTTACTTAACAACTTCTATGTCTATTGTCAGGTTGGATTTTACACAAGAAAGGCTCAGCACCTTAAACAAGTTGCAAAGATTTGTGTCTCTAAATATGATGGAGACATTCCTAGTACAGTGGACGAGTTGCTTCTACTTCCAGGTGTTGGTCCCAAGATAGCTCACCTGGTAGGAAATTATGCTTGTCTGTCTCATTTTCCTTTCACTGCACATTTTAAAGTTATTTAAATAGAATTTCCTTAGGTTATGATTATGGCATGGAACAAAGTTGAAGGGATTTGTGTAGATACGCACGTGCATCGTGTTAGCAATCGGCTTGGTTGGGTCTCACGGCCTGGAACTAAACAGGTATGCTTGATTCTATTTAAGAAGAAGCTTCACTGCTATAATGAGCAACTAGAAAATGGGGCGTATGCAATGTCGTATGTGCACGAATTGGTTTACTTTAGTTATAGGCTGCTAGTGGAACATTGTTAGAAAGTAGTAATTTTGCTAGGATGTGCCTTTGATAGCCGGTATCTCAGTTTGCAAATAGGCTGAGGTCTTGGTTCTGATTTCAATAGCCGGTATCTCACAGCACTTCCGTTTGTACATGTTTGACTCTGTCAGGGAACTAGATCCCCGGAAGAGACAAGGGTCTCCTTGCAGCAGTGGCTTCCTAAAGAAGAATGGGTTTCCATTAATTTGCTTTTGGTACGTCTTCCATCATTCTTCCTCTGAAGCATAGTTGATTATCCCCTTTTCCCATCTCTTTTGGTCATTACATCTTCATTTTCACCTTTGTCCAATTATGTCGCTTTCAGAATCAATATATGAAATGTGTTATGCTTCTTTTGTATATATATATCTAACTGACACCTAGAGCTCTTTAATTTTGCTATCAGTTACACTGCATAATGAAAGCCGACTATATGAATACTTGTTCATTCTCAAATCTCTGAAAAAATTTGATATGCTACCTCGGGCTAGAGTAAAGCTTAGGCTTTAGCTATACTTGATATGTCTCTGGACCTGCACTCCATGGGTGGAAATTGGCGATAAATTGAAAATCTTAATCCATGTACTATTAGTTATCCCTTGTTTCAGTTTTCCGATCTTTCCCCGATAATCATATCCTCTCCCTAGAAGATAAACTATTTTCCTAGTCTTCAATGTATTTCTCTGATATTCATTTAACAAAAAGGTACACTTTAGTTTGACTTGCTTTTTACAACAAAATTTTCGTAAACTGACTTTGCGTCCAATATTAAACTAGTCAAAGTAAGGACATGTTATCTACTACGAAGGGGTGTGGGAGATGGATGAAATCTCTCCACCCTTAATCAGAGGTCTCGAATTCGACCTTGAGAACAAAGAAATCCTAGCTTTTCCACAATATGGGCCAATGCATGCTCGACTCTGAACTTCCTTTTGATTTTGAAAAACAGGTAGGCTTTGCACAGACCATATGTACACCTCTGAGACCTCGGTGTGCAAAATGTACGATAAGTGAATTCTGCCCATCGGCATTTAAGGAGATATCAAGCTCAGCTTCCACTTCCAACACACGACGCCCCAAGAAAGAACTGTGATGACAAGGTTGTGTAGCTACTAATGTGATCAGTTCAAGCTCTACTTTTCTATTAGTAAGTCAATTTGAGCTCAAAGGAAAGTTGATCATACTATTTTGTATAGTATTCTTTTAGCAAATTGATTTCTATAGAACTAGATATACATTTTGATATTTTGTTGACCCTAGTATATTTATAACTAGAGACCAAAAGCATAGAGAAGCGACAAGTGGATTTATCAAAAATTATTAGTCCGCCCAGCCCCATTGTCATCCCTATTTAGATTTATCAAAAATGTAAATCAAACTTAGAGAGAAACTAAGAGTCAGACTCTCTATTAATTATTTGGAAGATGAAAAGAAGAAATATCAATGTGTGACACTGAAAAGCCTCTAAAAAAGCTTCTTTCTGAAGATTCTTAAGTTAATGTCTGTAAAGAAAATATTGAATATTGTACTGTATAAAACATCAAATCAACTTTTTCTTTATTATCCATCAGAATTTCTTACGTCGATAAGTGGTTCATTCCGATTATAGTATAATGGAAGTACTACTATTAGTATTTTAAGTTCAATATCATTTGGAACCAACAAGAATTGTTCTTATGGACCATTTGGGAATACCTCTACTAATGAGAAACAATTCAACTTTCATAATTGAGTAAAAGGTGTGCAGTTTTTCTTGAAGGTCCACTAGTAAGTTGTAATTTGTACTATTTTGAATGAAGACACTTAATTGTATATTTAAAATAATCTCACTGACCCCTTTCCTTTACATGGTATAGATTTTTTACTAAATGAAAATTTGTGTTATGTAAGAGAATGGGAAGTATTCATTAGGATAGATATAAAATTACCAATTTGGTCTTTGTTGTGTTATTATTCAAGACCTATTTGTTGTTGATCACTACTCTATTTAGAGATGTTTGATTAGTTATTTTAGCTGAAGTTGAGTTGAAACATACATATTGATGTTTACTGTTTTAAGTACTCTAAGCCAACTTATGGAAACAATACATGTGCTATTTCTTTCATATTCTGTTGTTTTTTTTTTTTTGTCTATTTTAATTATGATTTCAAATGTTTCCGTTACACCAGTTACGTCAAAATTCTATCGTTCAGATGATATGCATGCTTTCCAGTAAGCTTTTGTCACACTACGGGTGTAACAAAAGCATTTGAAATCATAATTAAAATGGATAGACAAAACGAAAGTACAATAGAATAAAGTATGAAAGAAATAAACACATATATTGTTTTCTACGTTAGACTTAAAGTACTTAAAACACCAGTATGTATGTTACAACTCAACTTCAGCTAGAATAAATAATCAAACATCTTTAGATACAATAGTGATCAATAACAAATATATCTCATTTTTCTAATTGTGCGCCTTCAAAAACAACAAAGACCAAGTTAGTAATTTTATATCTATCCTAATGGATACTATCAATTCTCTTACATAGCACAATTTTCCATTTTAAAGAAATAATCAAAGTCTAGACCATGTAAAGGAAAGGGGCAGTGAGGTTGTTTTGTACAAGATCAAGTAGTCCAGATTTTTGTTTCCTACAATTTGTACACTGCAAATCAGTCTTGTCAAAGAAACATGGTGTTGATGGCGGCGAAAACTTCAAATCAGTTGTTTTCGATTATCCATCAGAGTTTCTTACTTCGATAAGTGGTTCAATACGATCAATGAGGAATGGTGATAGTATTTTGAGCTCAATTATATTTGGAAGCAATAAGAGTTCCTATGGACCATATGGGACATTTATTTTAGCTGATAATACCAAAGATTTTAATTTTCAAATGGGAAATTATTCTTCTTTTGGTTCAATATTATGTTTTTCATGGTAGATCCATTTCAATATGATCTCTTGATTATATGTATAATTGTACTATTCTTACAAAAAAAAATGCTTAATCAAGTTTCAACATATATATATAATGCAATATTTACACGAGGATGACCTAATTTTGGTTTTTAAGTTATTTTTAATTTTTTCAAATACTTTCAAAAGTTAAAAATGACTCAAAAGTAGATTTAATTAACTTTTAAGCCAATACAAGCAGACTCTAATTCAAAATCTGTATGTAAATGCAATCTCCTAGCAAACTTAAATGCAGAAATACTCGTATATTGTCAGAGAATGTGATGCAGTGAATGAGATTATTTCTCTCTTAATTAGAGATATCGAATTTAAGTCTGACGATATGAATTCAAATTAATTGGATTGGATCCACGCAATGAGTAATAACACGGGAAACATGCATTAAAATGTTTGGAACGGGTGAAAATTTCTACCATTATTCGAAATTACATTTTTTTTTTTAACTACATAACATATCTTCTAAAAATATTTAATTAACTTTTTTTTGTAAATCATTTAAAATACATATGTACTCAACTTTAAAATATTCAAATTGAACCAATCAAAATGAATTAAATTTATCAAGCTAATTAAACGGATCATATTTTTATAAGCTATTTTACTACTGTAGTTATTTTTTTTGGGTTAATGTAAGACCACTCGACATCAAATTGATCATGGTCGTCAAATAAGTGGCATCAAAAAATAAGTTAATTATACCAACCCTAACATATTCCCCTACATTACTTTGTCCCTTTTTCATTTTATACGCGTATTAAGAAATCATAAATAATAAATTAATTTTACTAATTTATCGTTTAAAAATTTTCTTGGGAAAATTTACAAATAAACATGAACACTTTCACGAAGTATTAATTGCAAGGGGTAAATACAGAAAAAATCACTCCCTTTATTATCTCTGAACTTTATTAAATTTAGTGTTTTGAGAAACGTGTTAGATAAAAAATTTCAAATTTTCATTTCCTATGATAATAACACAATTTATTCACTTCACTTTCTGTTTTATGAGAATGGAAAATTAGTGTCTGAAAAACATGGTTTTGATGTTACCAATGTAAACATAAAATCAGCTTTTTTTTATTATCCATCAGAATATCTTACTTCGATAAGTGGCTCGTTCCGATTATTGAGTAAAGGGAGTAGTACTACTAGTATTTTAAGCTCAATATCATTTGGAACCAACAAGGGGTGTTTTTATGGACCATTTGGAAATACCTCTACTAATGACAAACAATTCAACTTTCACATAGGAAATAATTCTTCTTTTGCTGGATTTCATGGTAGCAAAAATGGTGGTTGCATTGAGAGTATTGGGGTTTATGTGAAGTCCAGAACAACTTCTCTGATCCATTGTAAAGAAGAAAAACATGACGATTATGATGATGATGACAGTGATGATGATGACGATGACAGTAGTGATGATGATTAATTTAGATATCATAGATTATTGCTAATTACTATATTTGATAATCTATTTTCATAGTAAATCATCAATTTCAATTTTTGTTACTTATTTTTCTTCTAAAAGAGAATGGTTTAATCTATGTAGGAATATTAGAAGCCAAAATGTGGGAAATTTCTGAGTTATTTTTATTGAAGAAGGAACAACTATTTATGCTGATACGAAATGGCAGAAAATGTAAAATAATCTAGAGAGCTAACAAACTTTGTATAAACTCACACACCTATACAAATTCTAAAAGAAACATCTAAGAAGAGAATTTTATGCTACGTACAAAAGATGAGTATAAAATCTTGAAGAATCCGTGAAAGGTGTTTTATTTTTGCTCAAATATATTGATGAAACATTTACGCAAGTGGAGAATAAATAATTTTTTAATAATTTATTATACGATTATATGATTTTTTGCTTATTTGATAATATTGAATAAAAAATTGGGGCTATTTTAATAGTTTTAGAACTTGTGAAATTTTTATGTTTATGAGAAAATATACAACACCAAAATTTCATATCGAATGTCCAAACAAACATCAATTTCTATCTCATAATTTCATATTATGATATTATATCATGATACCATATTGCATGGCCAAACAAGTGAACGTGTCTTTCATACAATAGTACAAATCACAATTTACTAATAATTGAGTGAGTTGTGAGAGACGCCTTCAAGAACAACTCCACATCTTTTTTCAATTAAGCACAATCTCGAGAAAAACTTCTATAGTAATATCATACTCCCTCTGTCCGTATTTAGTTATCCACTTTATAAAAGGCACACATATTACGATAACAATAATTAATATAGTGAAGTTACAATCTTACTCTTATTAAATATGATTTCAAAAAGAATGAATCAAAATTATGAAATTTTCAAGAAGTTTAAATGAGGATATAATAGGCAAAAAAAATTGTTCTTTCTTGATTTGTCAAAACAAACAAGTAAATAGAAACATCTAAAAGATGAAATATGGACAAATAAATAAGAACACATGGAGTAAATTATTACTATTTGATAATCTATTTTCATATTTCAATTATTGTTGCTTATTTTCTTCTAAAAGAGAATGGTTAAGTGTCGATGATCAAACATGTACGTACATCACTTGCAATTTTAATTCTATAAACCACCTAAATATCGTCAAATCTTATGTTCCTTCATTTCCACAGGCATAAGCAATGACAGTCGTTTTCGAAAACATTGAATAAAAAGGTAGTTTTATTCAAAAATTGTATCAAACATAAATCAAATCAAAGGAAAAAAATACTCACTTGATTTTGATAGACCTATTCTAATGTGTATCGGGGGTGGCTTCACAGTGTTAAAAGAAGACATGTGTCTTAGGCCTCCAAATTTAAGGAGCCTCATTTTTTATAATAATAGGTTATAAGTTATTATTTTTTAACAAATATTGAATATTATTTTTAGAAAAAGTAAACATTTTATGAAAAATGAAGGAATTATTAGATGAAATTTGACATATTTTGAATACTATATCTTATGAAAAATAATTTAAAATAAGAATGGTTACATTATGAGGTGAAAACTATAAGAAAGAAATTATAGAAAAGTTATTAACAATTTAAATTTTGAGGCCCCGTTTGATTTTTGTTTCAGGCTACTAATACGCTTGAGCCGCTCCTGATGTTTATATAGGACATCGGAACGTAAAGAAAAGAACTTTTGATATTCTTAGTATAGTGGAGCTATATTAGTTAAATTAAGAGTGTGTTTGGTATGAAGGAAAACATTTTCTTACATTTTCCAGAAAATGTTTTCCAATTTTTCCATGTTTGGTTGGGACAAAAGTTATGAAAAATGTTTTCAAATCAACTCATTTTCCTCAAAATTAAGGAAAATGACTTCCCTTCAAAAATTAAGGAAAACATTTTCCAAAACTCTCTTCCAATTTCAAATTACATTTTTTTTAGGAAAAACATCAATTTTAAAAAAATATTTTTAATTTCAAAATATTTTTTTTTCACCCGATCCCTAACCCCCCCCCTCACCGGCCAGCCCCCCCACCCCAACCCCTCCCCAAAGAATTAACCCACTACCCCCCACCTCCACCCCCAAAAAATAATAATTTTAATTTTAAAAAATATTTTCGATTTCATAAATTATTTTTTACTCTAGTAAAAATAAAACATGTCTCTCAAAAACATTTTTCATTCATAAATTAAACACCAAAAATCATTTCCGAAAAATATTTTTTACTCACCAACCAAACATGAGAAAATACGTTCAAAATCTACTTGTTTTCCTGGAAAACATTTTCTTTCATACCAAACACACCCAAGTGCATGGCTTTACCCTGACAAACAAATGTGGACGAAGAGAGTATTGATTAAGTAAAGTAAAACATTAATAGAGGGAGTAATAGGGAACACAACATTGGAAATGTGCAACTTCAAGAATTAAATTGAAAGAGAGAAACTAAGAGTCAGATTCATCCTGTTATATTTCTCGAGATGAAATAATTCTTCTTTTGCTGGATTTCATGGTAGTAAAAATGGTGGTTGCATTGAGAGTATTGGGGTTTATGTGAAGTCCAGAACAACCTCTCCGATCCATTCTAAAGAGGAAAAACATGACAATGACAGCGATGATGATGATGATGACGATTAATTTTGGATATCATAGATTATTGCTATTTATTATTTGATAATCAATTTCAATTGTTGTTGCTTATTTTGTTCGAAAAGATAATGGTCAAGTGTTTTTGATTAAAAAACAAATGTACCTGCATGACTTGCAATTTTAATTTGATAAATCACGAAATATCATCAAACATTATGTTCATTCATTTCCAAAGGCATAAACAATGACAGTCGTCTTCTAGAACATTGAATAAAAAGGTAGTTTTGTTCAAATCAAAAGAAAAAGAATATTTACTTTGCAAATAGAAACTATAGTGGTGTTACATGAGTTTCAAAATGCTCTGTTAGATTTTAAGCAGTTCCTTGGCAGAAGTTTGGTGTTATATTTGAGGCATGTTTTTAGCCAAAACTAAATTAGGAACAGAAGTGCAAATGGCCCACTTTTAAATTGCTGGGATCAGGCCAATCAAAATGGGTAATGTTAACATGAGAAATTAAATTTAATCATATTTTCATAAATTCCTATTTCGAGATGGAAACAAAAAATAGTAACGTGTGACAGACAGTGAAAGGGCAACCTTAACCTTAAAAACAAAGAATCAGATTCCTAATTCAAGATTAAAAGAAGAGAAAGGGGTAACCTTAACCTAGTAAGCAAAGAATCAGATTCCTAATTCAAGATTAAAAGAAGCGAATCACTAACAACAGCGAAAAGGGGTAACCTTAAAACCTAATAAGCAAAGAATTAAATTCCTAATTCAAGATAAAAGGAGGAACTCCAACATGAGAGGTCTCAAAGAAAAGCTAATCCAATATGGATATGATCAAAGTTGGTCCAGCAGGAGTACAACAAGGAACCAGTTGGGATGAAAAGGGACGAACCGAAGTAGCCCAGATTTTTGTTTCCTACAATCAGGACAAAGTTTGTTCACTGCAGTTCCTCTTCTATGAGAATGACAAATTAGTAATGTCAAACAAGCATGGCACTAATGAATCTGAGAGCTTTTGTGCAGTGACATTTAACTATCCAACAGAGTTTCTTACTTGCGTAAGTGGTTCATACCGAAAAGTTTATGGATATTGTATTTTGAGCTCAATATCATTTGGAACAAATAAGGGTTCCTATGGACCATTTGGAACCCCAACAGCTGATCCTAACAAATTCACCTTTAAGATGGGAAAGTATCCTTCTTTTGGTGGTTTTCACGGCACCAAAAGCCATAGAGGTGTTGAGACTTTTGGAGTCTATATAAAGCCTATCACAATGATCCATTTTAAAGCCCATCACAATGATCAAGAGAAGGTGGTCTAACTCAAGCTGCATACACCTCTCACAAAATTATGAATAATGCAGTTCCTATTAGTTCTCTGTATTGCTTATGGTTATTTTCTACTTTTCCTATCAATTTCAGTTGGTGTTACTTATTATATGAGAATAGTTTTCCTATTCTAAAAGTTGGATATAAAGAAGATGGCTAAGGCCGTATTCTCTATGGTCAATGTTGCAAATTACTTTCAATTTTGCATGATTGCATTATCATTCACAGAACAGCAGTATTAAATCTAATACTGATCATCTTAGTTGGTCAAGTTGTCTTTTTATCCAGACTCAGATATATTATGAAATCTATTTCATAATCAAAGGTGGATCAAGGATTTAAAGCTTATGGGTTCCTAGATATCTAAAATTATTAAAAAATAAATATTATTATAAGTGTCCAAGGGATTTCAAACCTCATCAAGGAGGGTAACAAAACTTCAAGTGGTTCCATTTATGCCAATGAACCTCTTGATGCTTTGTTACTGGGTTCCCAGCACATATTTCTAATAATTGATCAATCATAAGGTATATTCTCATCAATAAAGTAAGCAATACCTAATGCATTTGCCACACACATTACAGAGGCTAATTTATTTTGATGTACGAGTCGGAAAATGTGATGACTTGAACTTAATTCTTTTGGCCAATAGACTTGGAAATCTAATAGCTCATCACTCATGACCTAGATTAAAGGGTAAAAATAACAGAAATTTTAAAGCATTAAGCTGAAGAAAACTTAAAGGAGTTCATTATATGTAGATAACTGCAATGGATAAGGAATGGTGATGCAAGAATTGTTTTTCTTAATTTTGTATAAGCAAACAGTGATTCAAAGTTCTAACAGCTTCGAAGAAGCATTAAGCTGAAGAAAACTTAAAAGAGTTCATTATATGTAGATAACTGCAATGGATAAGGAATGGTGACGCAAGAGTTGTTTTTCTTAATTTTGTATAAACAAACAGTGATTCAAAGTTCTAACAGCTTCGAATAAAATGAAGGCCAGAAATGGCAAACCTATAGTAACATATATATTGCACTTCTGAGGTCAATTAAAAGTTAGGTTTACAACGAAAGCATATGCTTAACTAAGCACATTTAAATCTATGTACACAACATATTTCAGATGAATTATCACCAAATAAAGTACTTTGTGTGTTTTGATGTTACATGCCCCAGATCCCTCGAGCTGATGCCATTTTGTTGCTTGGCCGTGATGTCAGTTCGTATAGTATCCTGGAAAATATGTCTGAGTATCTTGGGTCACCAAAAAGCATCTCCGCAAATGAATTTTCATGCATTAGCAGGAAGGGCTTGTTCTGTGGCTCTGATACAAGGTTTTCCAAAATCGTTGCTGCTTTCCTGCACACTTCTGGCACTGGATGTGGCATCTTAATCACCTTCAACAGTCTATCAATAGCCCTGAAGTTTAATATTATGGATAAATCATTCAGAAAATAACTTAATAAAAAGTTGTGACTTGGTCAGGTTGCCTGTCTCACCATCGTTCACTAGCAAGCTTCAAACGGCAGTCCATATTTATTTCTGAAAGGTTATATAATGCACCAATAGCAGCTGCTTGAGCATCAATAGCCGGTTGGCTCATGATATCAACTAAACGTTTATTAATCTGCGAACCATAAATTTAAGTCAACAGGTTTTCTGAATATTCACAGAGTACATTTAGGAACTCTAGAATAGGGACAGTCAAAAACAAGATCAACCTGTGTTGCAGAAGGAAGTAAGAAAGGTTCATTATCAGGATTTATTATAAGACGGCCAATTAATTCAGCGGCAGCACAATGCCAGGCCTTAACAGAAGATCCTAGCACTCCCATGAGGGCCTGGACTGCACGTTTCTCCCTGTATAAGGATCAAGAAATTCAATTACAGTGTTGACATACAATAATATAAGAGGAATAACACCTACAAGTGATACTCTTACGTCATTTTGATATAAGAAGGTTTTGAGGAACTGAAGATCCGAAGATCTATCAATGGGCCTATATTCACTATAGTCTCGAGAGCATTTGTGACAAGTTCTTCATCCTCTGTTAACATAAAGAAAAAAGATGACAAAATGTTTAGGAAACGAGCTTAACAGAAAATTACAGAAAACACATGTTCAGGCATAGAGAACTGCATTTTCTAACATACTCCAATTGCTTTTTCTCTGTTCAGAATAGGACCTATCTAATTTAGTTTTCTTATATCTTCTTTTAAAGGTGTTCTTTAAAGGCCAGGAAGCGCACTGGGATGCAGGGTGAATATAAATAAGTTTATCATTATCATGGAAGAGGGAAAACCCAAAGTCCCGAGGTTAGGAACAATAAAAAATAGCCGGGCAGGTACAATAAAATCAATGTGCTACACAATGGATAGGACACTTCTAATATACTCCAAGACCTTTCTTTAGACTTCACCAAGCTAGTGGAAAAACATTAAATTCAAGCTCTGAATTGGAAGCATCAACCAGAAAAGCACAAGTCATTCAATAGTTTTGTGAGGAGGATAGGCTGAACAGCTATGAAAGCTATATCGCAGCCCGGACTCCGGAATATGTTCTGAAATATTCATATAGGTTTTCAATGGAAATACAAGGCATAATTAAAGAAGCCAAATCGTCAAGAAAGACAAAATTAACATCTTATAACCATCAAGACTTGAGAAAAAGGGGTTAGTAAATGTGTTAGGTGAGGGGACCATTACAATACAAATAACCATATCACAAATGCAAAGCTTGTAAGCACACTGCGCAACACAGAAACCACATATATCAACACTATAACTTCCCAAAGAAAAGTGCCACGTCATAGATGGAAAGCTTGTAAGCACAACATAGAGATCATAAATATCACACTAAACTTCTCTCCTACCTGTGACATAATCTGCCAGACATTGGAATAGGGTTTCTAAGCAATGTCTATGCTGGCCCATGATGACTTCATTATCTGGCATAAAAGAGAAGTTGCGAACAACATTTGAAGCAGCAACAGCAAACTGCTGTTTTTCAATCCGCGCTTCCTCATCTAAATTAAATAGGCCATCTTCCTCATACCACAAACCCGTGGGGCGAGACTTGGTAGAACTCTTCTGAACAGATGACTCTCTGTTGGCAGCTCCAGAACCCGGATTACAAAACATTACAGAGATCTCATGCAGTGGAAATAAATAACGTAGAAAAAAAATGTAATATAAGCATTTAAAAGAAAGAGATAGGGTTTTGAAACCGTCTGGAATTACCTAGGATTGGGAACAGATTCATTTGAGTTCAATGCTTCATATTCAAGTCCAAATCCAGTAACGACTGAATTTGTACCCAAAAGCCGGACACGTGGTGCCTTTACAAGTACCCTTGGTAAGGCTATATCACGCCAATCATCTATCTGTTCAATAGAAATATTGTCATCATCAGAATGATAACAAAATAAATAGAAAAGAACAAGCAGAAGTTACATGGGAATCGTGTTGTGTGGTAGATTGATAAGAAACATACAATTTGAAGTAGAGCATCAAGCAATCCAGGAATTTTGGCCAGAGGAGTTGCATCCCTGCGGACTTCGTCTTTCTCCTTGAATGATAGCAAAGTGAGGGTATTTAATGCCCATGTCAGCTCCCTCTTTAATCCACTTTGAAGAGCTAGAACAATTCTTTTATTATTCTGTTCTGGTAAAGTAAAAAGAAGAACATTCAGATAACCAAATAATGAGCGTGCAAAGAATAAAGGGGCTGGCATCATCTATATCTACAGCCTTATCAGAAATCAATGCCTCTTTTTTTTTCTCAATTCAACATGTAAGTCCATTTTTCAGCAAGTATCCCTTACATAAATTTTGTTCCCTTTCAGGCGAATTATATCTTTACTAGTTAGTTGAGATCAGAAACAATCTGGTTCACGTCGCTTGGTTGACCATATAAAAAACAAATACCTCCCTGCCTACACATGCTAATCCTAGGCATAACTCTTTCATTTAGTTCTAGATCGAGTTGGCTAGTTCAGTGATCATAGAATCATAGATCAGTTGACAATCCACTTTATCCAACTCCCATTATTGAATCTACATGAGTACATAATGCATGCCGTCAAATCATGTGCGTCAAGATTTTTAGATACACTCTTGCAAGTAAAACAAATTCTGCATTACATCTTCAGCTCAAATAGGCTGGTCAGGGTAATTTGGCCTTCCATGTCTTCAATTTAACAGAATTTTATTAATACCCTATATATTGTTTTGTAAATAAAAAGAAGTAACAGAAACTTTTTATTTCAGAAAACGAATATTAAGGGGGCAAAGCAAATAAGTTGTGCCCAAGTTCAAAAAACTTCAATGGAGCAGTGAGTTTGTCCCTAAGTCGTGGAGGGGATAAAATTGTAGGAGACACGGTTGATGAGATTCTTTCTTTTTTACTTGACTAAGGGCCCATCTAGATCACATCCCAGTCAAGAAGATGATCCTGTGAGTTGTTTCATAACATATGGCTTCAAAAAAGTAGTCAGTAAATTGTTGTCATGGCTTCTTTAGACCTTGGGGTAAAAAGGAAAAAGAAAAAACTTACTCCGACCGTCAGCCGAAACTGAAACTGCACCAATCCAGTTGGAATTGTGTCCATTGCAACATCATCTTCAAAAGCGAAGATAGACTACCTACTAATTACAATTACTTCCGTCCCAATATACATGATACACTTCATAGTTTTGGGATGTCACAAAATGTTTGACATATTCCATTTAAATTACTTTCAAGAATTCAAATTACAAAGTTATGTAATAGTTTCTTTATCAAATTAATTGTCAGCCATGACTATAATATTTTCTTACTATAAAACTAGTAATATACAAGTTAAAATTCGCAAAACTTCCTGTCCAACCAAATAATGTCGAATAAAACTGGAAAAAAAAGAGTGTTTCAGTCAAACGTGTTTAGAATTCTTGCACTACATCTTGTTCCTTGAATACCAAATCAGACCCTGCCGTAATCAGCACAGTTGAAATTGGCATATTGTATAGTTTGGCCAGTTCCTTTAACAGACATGTTGACTGACGAGAGGAATCTTAAATTGACAACTATGTCTTTTTCAGGGTTTAATTAATGCAGTAGATGAATATACTTCGTGCACGACCCCAACACCCCACCCACCCACCCAAAAAAAAAGCAGCAAAGGGGTAGAAATTGAAAAGGTGCAGCAACAACAGCTATGATACCGAGAACAATTTTCTACTGAACATCTTAAAGGCAATGATTTTAACATGTGAAACTTCGGCATGAAAGAAACCTATCTTGGATATTTGGGTATTTATCTATTTGCTCTCTTTTCAATTCTTTATCACAGGCAATCATGATTCTGGACTCTTTTTGGAGTTGAAAATAAAAGTACTATCGGCAATCATTACAAGTTCTTGGAGTAATTCAACATTGCATCCCTAGCCATCATGAAACCACCTTAAAATCAAAACGGAACAACAGCAGAACCACATAGTCCGATGTGGATAGACCGAATCCCGCACCAGTGTTGTGTCGACACGGGTTCGGCAGCAAAAGATGAAGAGTTCGTGCAACTTAGGGTATGACTGGACCTTGCTTCCATCGCATTATATTCTCAACTATATCCACATGGATTTCCAAAGCTAGTAGGTCCTTGGCTCAACCTTTCCCATCTGATATTAGCCCTGCTTTTTCCCCTTATAACACCTTTTTTTAATCTTATAAGTTATTATGCCTTCAACCATCACATTGCACGCCTAAAAATCAGATCATATAAAAGTTCAAATACGACAGTCATTCCACATCTTTAGTAACTGAGAAATCCCTATGTGGTATTGGCGCATAGTTCGGAACTCGTTGGATAATGGGCCCTCTATTCTTTTTCACTTAAACACCATGTTTTTATGTGCAACAAGGTTTGGACCCACAATGTATGCCTAACGCACAAAACACTCATCGAGCTCTTACAACTAGACCTAAGCTTCAGCAGCTACACAGCTAGACTATCTTAGTGACGTTCTCTTATTTTAATGGTCAACACTCTTGCATAAGATATTGAAAGGGTCCAAATAGATGTAATTACATCACCTTACTGAGTTTTATTTTATTTTTGATTTTTGATTTTTAATTATAATGGTGGTGTCATGTTGGCTTGAGATCAACTTAAATGATAAAAAACATGGTCAATGAGGATTTATATAGCCAATCCCGACTTGTTTGGGATTAAGACGAATTGTTGTTGATAATGATGATGTCTAGGCCACCTTGCACACAGCTCGAATATTCTAGACATGCTACCTCCCACCAGTATTGGTATCAGGTAGCTCTGCCCACCAAGATTTAGTCAACTTGAAAAAGAAATCATCTCTAATGTTTTGCGTCTCTCTGGGGATTATGGTATAATACTTTCTTAGTGAATGTTTTACTTGTAATATAAAAATTGTCTCCTTAATGGTTATTTATCCCATTGCTCCCTTTCACTTCCTTACTCACAGTTTCTGATTTTGTTGTGTTCTCGGGGTTGACTTTAGAGAAACGTTTCCAAAATTTACAGCTCTTTAAAAAAGTGGATTTTTACAGTTCTAGAAATACATTAAGATATAGAGTCAAAGCTGAAGAAGTACACATACATACACACACAAGCGTGGTTCAAGTTCAATCCTTTCAACCCAAAGACTTGATGGTGCTAACAGACTTGGGCTTGAGCTTGCCCAAAATTAGCTCAGTCAATGAAAGGGTGTAGACAATTTAAAAGGAAAGGTAACATTGTCGATAAAGTGGTTTGGATCACTTAATGCTGAAGCTTGGACAAGTGAACTGGATTTACTTGCATGTGGAGCTTTTGTTTTGTCTTAGTAGCCCAACAGCTTTATATATTGTTCTTGATTAGTTAGCTTGACAGCTAGAAACCTGTAACAGAGGTTTTAAAAAGCGAAAAGCACAAAAAAAATACAAGGTTCATGGGTCTTGAAAAGCGCATGCTTTTTTGAAGTTAAGCAACAAACTATTGAAACTAGAGAACACCAAACATATATGAACTTAGTACTATAAGACTCAAATTGCAGTTACAATCAATACAACAATGCCGACATCAATCTAATTCATCAAAGTTGAAATCTCAAGAACCACCCACTTTTTGCCTAATCACTTTGCACGTCATTGTTTAAAACGCACATTTATCCTAAGCACATAGCTTCACCCAATAAAAGACAACCTCTTGTTTCAGAGATTGCTTTTAACGACACAGGCGATAGTGGGCTGCCATGTAGGTGGTTGCGGTTACCAAGTTTCACTTAGATTACTTTGTATATACAGGCTCAATGTTCAGATTGTAATTATTGGATGGAGTGAAATTCTCTTTAGCCTCTAGTTTTGTCCCATTTTCTCTCCAAATTTTCGCTGTTTGATTTCGGAATACAGTATTAGTCTATTAGAGTCATAGCCATACCAATTCTTGGTTTACTTAATGTATGGGCTTCCATGTTATATCATCTACGCTCCAAATGTCTAACACTGAGTGTATGGGTTATTAGAATGCCCACATTGGTTAGGTTGTTGCTCCTCACACAGTCTTTGGTATCCACACACCTCGACAGCCTTACAGATAAATTCCTATCAAACAAAGTCACACCCTAAACCATTTTATTTCAAATCCCCAAGTTTAATATGTCTACTTTGCTCTCTAATTCTCAGTGTTCATGTGACGAACTAAAATTGGAACATGAACAGTGCATAAAGGCTAAAATGATGTATAATTCACAGCAAGTAAGATGAAAACTTTAACTTGTCTAATGAAGAGTTAGACCTGAAAAAACATCAACATAGAAAATTCACATAACCGGATCGCTATGTGAAACGTATATACAGTTCAGTATTTTATATTTACGAGCAAGATCTTGAACTAACCAGCGAAGGCGGAGTGAACTTGCAGAGAAGGGCCAAGGAGTGTTGACGGAGCTGCTGAATCAGCAGCGGCGGCGGCGGCAGCGGCAGCAGCGGTGTTGCTGTTTCCGCTTCCAAATGGCCGACCTCTTTTCGCCGGCGGTCCGACGGACCCACCCGATGATGCGCTTAGCTTGGACTGCTCTCTCTTCTGCATTTCTTTCTCCTGTGTTGCTCCACTGCTCCGAAAATTTCGGGTTTCGGATCATATTAAAACGATGGGCTCAGTATTTAAACTGACCCAATGTAGAGCCCATTGATGTAAAGTGTATCAAATAAAAGAATATGGGCCTATTTCGGATCGTCGTAAAGAACATTATGTTTTAAGAAATTCATATATCGAATTCATGCTTAACACGATATGGGGCTTTGCCCTCGTTTTATAAATTTAATTTTCTTTTTTAATCTTCTCATTTCGTTCGAGTTAAATTACATGTATTCTAATAAGAAATTTCTTCTATTAAAGCAAATTAAACTTTTTCCCCCGAGCAATAATCAAAAGAGAAAATATTTGATTATTGATTTGCACATAACTTGTGCCTAGCGAATTTTCTATGATGTAAGAAATTCGTATTACTGAACCTATGTTTCAAGACATAGATTATGTTTTTAAGGCGTAAGCTCATAGCAAATTTTTTCATGGAGAAATTATAGTTGTAATTACTTCCTCGTTTCGTACTCTTTCTATCGAACAATAGTAGTTCAGTATTGACTTTACACACTGTTTAAGAAATTATAAATAGAAGAAAAATTTTACTATATCAAAGTATAAAAGTATAATAGAGAAATAACTATAATTAATAATAAATATAAATTAAGAACTGAGGATAAAATTATCAATTAATTACATAAAGTGAATAAGTATGGCTGACATTCAAAATAATATATTAGTTGATAACTATTATTGAATAAAGGGAGTTGAGAAATTTAAAATTTGAAGATATTATTAATGAGATCAATTTAATAAAATATGTATTTCTTAACTTAAAAAATTAAAAGACATCAAATAATATGAAATGAAGGGGAACTTGAGGTAGGATAGCCACCTACCCATAAGATCCACACTTGATTCTAATTCTTCAATTTTTGTTTTGTTTGGTCGCACGGAATAATGGAATCAAGATTTGATTCCTCCAATAATTGGAGACAATAAAGCAAGAATTCATTGAATTACTTATAACAAAAAAAAAATCCAAAAGTGTTGGAAAGGATGACAACAATATATATATATATATATATATATATATATATGGAGAAAAAAAAAATGGCCAAAATTTGATCAGAGATATTTTTTTATATAATTTTACTTTTTTAAAATATTTTTATTCTTTTAGCTTTAATAGTTTTTATTAAAAAATGAAAAAAAAAATAGTTTATTTTAAAATAAAAAAAATATTATAGTTTTTTAAATTTTCTAATCAAATTTTCTGGCCATTTAGCACTTCTCTATATATATACGCAATCGAGGGTTTGTTTAATTAAGGAATAAGTTATCTCAAAATGAGTTATTTAAGATCGTAAGAAATGAAAATTGTATTATAATTTCAAAATAAGTTATTTCACAATTTTATCCTAATTAAATATGACTAAATTCATTTTAAAATTAATTTCGAAATCAATTATTCCTTTTTTCAGTTATAAAATAAACCCTCGTAGTTCTAATTTTAAATTAAGGTTTCTATATGCAAACTGCGACAAAAAGTTAAATGCATTACCTCATACATCAACTCTCACTATTATTTTAAAAAGTATTAATACTAAAAATATATTTTATTACAATTTGGGGCTCATTTGATATAAGCGATAAAGAATAATCAATTTTAAAATTAATTTTATGATAAATTTATTTCATACGTATTTAGTTATAAATTGTAGAATAACTTATTTCGAAATTATTAGTATTATTTTCATTTCACATTAAAAATAAGATAACTAATATTAAGATAATTAATATTGGAGTAACGTATTTTACGACCAAATGAGTCCTTACAAACTTTCAAGAATTCAATTACTTATCCAAATTTTTCTTCCGCAACAAACAATGAAAAGTTAAATCAATATAATAATATATAATCCCAGCTTGATCACTAAAATATTATAATTAGGACATGTTATGTGATTGATTATATTTTATTTGGCCACAACTCCCCAATCATATGATATATTACCCCTAATCGATATGGTACATGACAAATTAATATTTGTTTTATGCTAAGTGCAAGGTGACAAACTGTTTTTTGTTTTATTTTAGTGAACTGTAACATTGCAAAAAAATTAGAACTTGTTAGGGAAGTAATTATTATTTTTTAATAAAATAAATGAATCAATACTGAACTAAGTTTAAATTAGAAAATTATTTTTAAAGTAGGGTGGACATTCGATTCTTCGATTTGATTTTTATCAAATTTTGATTTGAATTTTTAGTTTTTGGTTTTAGAAAAGTTTGCTCCGTATATCAAACTAAACTAATTCAGTTCGGTTAGTTCGATATTTTTAAATCAATTTTTCAGTGTGAATGAAAAAAAATGAGGATAAATCAAAGTATAACATATCTTAAAATTCAAAAGTACATTAATGAATGATGAGTATCGTCATGGAACACTTATTGTGCTAACTAAAAGACTATATTTATCTTTGCCAAGAACATTGTGTCGATCACTACTTCTCGATGAAAACAAGAACGGAGACGGGTTCCTTTACATAATGTACATTGATAAAATATGTTTTGGTTCCTGTTGAGAACTAATAGTTGAAGTTAACTATTGGATTGCACATTTATTGCTACTTTAATTTGTTCATGAATACTTTAATTGTTAGTTAACTTTTTATTTTTGGTTAAGAAAATGCGTCTCTCTCTCTCCCTCTCTCTCTATATATTATTTTATTTTATTTTAAAAATAAATATTTAGTTTTTTGGTGCACCAAACCTCTGATACCCTTATACCGAATCGAAGAACCGAAACTAAAGAACCAAATTAGTTCGATTTAATTTGGTTTTTCAATTTTATGGTATTTATGTCCACCTTTATTAAGTAGTTCTCTTTTCCTTACTGAATTAAAAAAATATACTATGAGTTTATGAGTATTAGAGTCGTCCATATGAGCTTAACCTATGGAGCCAGTCCAATCCAATCCGTTATTAAGGTAGGGTTGTGATAGAATGTTTCAAAATCATTTCAAATTAGGGTTTATAAGTCCGACACATGTAAGCCATTGACCTTTGAGACTTGATAAGGGTTGGGATCAGTCCATGGGCCAAAACTATTTATTTAAGGGCAACTTACAAAAATCTCACTAGTGTATGATACATGTACTCAAAATTAGGTGTAATTTATTCAAGACAACTCTAACGAAGTGGATTCACATGTATCTAGGATACATAGACAAGTCTCGTGTCCTCGTCTCCCTCCCATTTGCTCATGTATCTGGGATGTATCACACCAGATATATGTATCTCGCATATCTAGTATCGTATATATATGTTAATCACATTAGATATTTTGATGCTGTTATTGAAACAAACCATTGTTTGCCATATTTGATTGAAAATCTTCTCATTTTCTTGATGTTAAAGAACTTTAAGTTTGAAAATAAAAAAAATAAAAAATAGAAGGGCTAGCTTGCTTGTGGCCCTTCCAGGATTGGGTTGGGTTAGGCATTTTTAGGCCCTTCCAAATGAAGGACCGCCCGCCCTAGACCATCACATTTCTTGGCCCGCAAGACTTGGGTCGTATGGGGCTGGACTGACCTTTTTTGAGAACTCTAATAAGTATGATGAGATATGCTTTTAAAGTTGTAATTTACACGAAATCAAGCTTCACCTTTAACTATTAAAGGATTACCAACTGACTAAACACAAAATTGTAAGAAAGTCGAGTGCGTATTTCTGAATATGATGCCCTAAAGTTATTATCAAATTTCATCTCAAATCAAGCTCTAAAATTACTATATTAATTCGCATTATCAACTTACCAATTTATTGGATTTTATGCGACATGAATTCAAATCAATCTTATTAAATATCGATTAATTATACACATATATATTTAAAAAATAATCTATTCATTGGGCAAATGATGCATTTTTCAAGGCCTAGAATTATTACAGAGTAGAGACCAATGAAAATGGATATTGAAGATGATTGTTCAAACCGACTCTATTTCTATGTTTTTTTAATTACAGATCAGACACAACCCTTTTCTGTTTCCATAAATTGTGGTCCACATAAATATATTGCCTGTATTTACCATTATAATCTTCAACCAAGGAGCCCCTTCAACTTGGAAATTATTGAGTAGCTCTATAAAGATAGAGATCTATTACCAAAAAAAAACATCAAAAAAAGAAAGAAAGAAATAAAAAGCATAGCCCCTTGTCATTTTTGAGTTTCTCCATCTTCTTCGAGACCTTTAAAGTTCAAATTTTTCAAGGTATTTTGCACTCTTTCTCTGTTTTTTTTGTGTGTTGAAGTTTTAATTTTGATTTGTTTTCTGTTTGAATCTTATGGGGTTTAAGTGGTGTTTAGTGTGATTTGGTTGTTTATCACTTTTCTGGGGTTGCTTTTTTTCTTTTGGATTTTGAGGTTTTAGTACACTTTTTGTTTCTGTGGTGGAAAAAGATTCAATCTTTATGGTCTATTTGGTATTCAATACTTTTTTTTAAAAAAAAAAGTTGGGTGTTTTAAGTGGATTTCTTGTGTTGTTTAGTGCTTAATTTGTGGAGGGGTTGAACTGAGGTATACTTTTTAGTTCTGTTTATAGATTTTTCTGTTCTTTATGCAAGTATATCTTAATGCTGTGATATGAATAAGCTTTTTAAGTGAATCTTTTTTGTTTTCCTTGTTGAAAAAAGGGAATCTTTTTGTCTTATGGTGTAGTTTGTGTGTTTTGTTTAACTGATTGAGATGAAGTGGTTCTACTAGTGTATCTTCCCTATTTGTGGGAGGTTCAAATTTGCCCATGTAGTATTAGTAATAACTCGATTTTGTAAATAGTGCATTCATGTCGTTGTCGTTAGCAAATGGTCTCGTATTTATCAATTACATTCATGGAGCTTCACCGTGATTAGGGATGGACTCCATGTGTTGAAATTATTCGAGGAAAAGGGGTCTAAGTTACTCCTCTAGTTCTGTCTATGATTGAGGAGTTCCATTAGGGGTTAAGGGCGATAGTGAGACTTCTTTCTAGCGAAGGTTCAACATTAGAACAAAGTATAACGGATGAAATTGAACTATTTCCAAGAGGATTGGGACAAATTTGACTCTTACTCTTTTTTATTTTTGTTTTAAATTGAATTCGTATTGTATTCAGATAAAAGTTCATTTTTGGTATTCATTTATGTGCTTTACACCTAAAGTTTATCCTTCAGCCATCTGGATGTATGTCTTAGACTTGTTTTTTTTGTATTAACCACGCGGAGATTCACTTCTTTGATGTTGTCCTGTTGTTTAGAAGTATTTTGATAATCCAGTGAGTTTTATTCTGTTATGTTCCTAGTATCTCGAGCTTTGCCTCTATTTGGCCTAGTATCCTACCATTTTCTTTCTGATAATTGTATTTTGTGCACAGAATGGGAACTTCTGTTGAAACCACTTATGGAGAATACACATATGAAAACCTTGAGAGGGAGCCCTACTGGCCTTCAGAGAAGCTTCGGGTCTCTATTACAGGTGCTGGTGGATTTATTGCCTCACACATTGCAAGGCGTCTGAAGACCGAGGGGCATTACATTATTGCTTCTGACTGGAAGAAGAATGAGCACATGTCTGAGGACATGTTTTGTCATGAGTTCCATCTTGTTGATCTCAGGGTTATGGATAACTGTTTGAAAGTCACAAAAGGAGTTGATCATGTGTTCAATCTCGCTGCTGATATGGGAGGTATGGGCTTCATTCAGTCAAACCACTCGGTGATCATGTATAACAACACTATGATCAGCTTTAACATGATGGAGGCTTCAAGAATAAATAGTGTTAAGAGGTTAGACAATCTCTCCTGCTTTCTTGGGGAATTTTGTTTTGTGTTTAGTATCATACTAGTGTTTAGTGCAAAAGGGCTACTGGTTTTTGTTTGGCATTTTTTGTTATTAAGATGAAAGGGTGATATGAACTTAGAATATTTCACTTGCAAAATTATGTATGGCTAACCCTTGTTTGCCATTCATTCATTCTAAAATGATGAAGGACTTACCTTAGAAAGGTGGGAGATAATTGCCGTCTAAATTCAGTACTTTTTTAAAATCTCATACGCATTGCGCTGCCCCAAGTGACCTGACAGCAGAAGAAGACAATAATATTTATACACTTACAAATTGAAAAAGTTGTTCATAATTCTGGGTGTAGGTTACTACTGCAATTTCCTTGTAGATGGTTGAGTCTACTGATGTCCATTTGTTATGCAAGACCTCATGCGCAGAAAGATGACAAAGTTGTTTCTATTTGTCGCACCCCTTCCCTTCTGTGGGTTCTATCACTTCCTTCTGATATTACTGCCAATTTTTGTACGTCCGTAATCCTTTTCTAATATATAGTTAAAGTAAAGCAAAATGCTAGAACAAGTTATCTAGGAGCATTACAATCTACAACCGTGGTTCGTTATGAGGCAAAGCAAGACGTTGGGGAGACAGGATGTCACCCCGTTGTCTCAAGGTTTTGGGACTTGCGGGAATAGGTTGAAAAATCTGGCTGACAAGCATAATTTTCTTTTTGCTGATTCCTCTAGCTTTCGATCTCTTAATATAATGTATCAAGTATATTTATTGCATCATGAATGCCACCATAGGCCTCATTTCTTCCGTGTAGCTAATTCTGATTTCCCGTATTCACCCCCTTTGTTGAGTTTGGAGTAGCTAAGAGATGGTACAGTTTCTAGAGATTGACCTTTCAAATGTTGGTTACAGGTTCTTTTATGCATCCAGTGCTTGCATCTACCCTGAATTTAAGCAGTTGGAAACTAACGTGAGCTTAAAGGAGTCTGATGCTTGGCCTGCAGAGGTTTGTACCTTAAATCAATAAGCTTTGGCTAATTTTGGAATTTAACAATCTGCAGCATTGATGACGGTTTATATTTTTATTTTAGCCTCAAGATGCTTATGGCTTAGAAAAGCTAGCAACAGAGGAGTTGTGTAAGCACTACAACAAGGACTTTGGAATTGAATGTCGCATTGGCCGTTTCCATAACATTTATGGCCCATTTGGAACATGGAAAGGTAATCCCACTCGAGCAAATTTCATGTTGTTACATTGTCATTGTTTTTATTTCATGACGTAATCAACCTTTTCTTTAAAACTATAGGCGGACGTGAGAAAGCACCAGCAGCTTTTTGTAGAAAAGCCCTCACTTCCACTGACAAATTCGAGATGTGGGGAGATGGAAAGCAAACTCGATCTTTCACCTTCATTGATGAGTGTGTTGAAGGTGTTCTGAGGTATGTGGAACTCTAAATAAGATTTCTCGACTGGAAATTTTGATTGAGAAAACTGTCACTCAAATATTTATCTATATTGATTTGAGTATCCCATGACTCTACGCTTGGAGACACCTCCTGCCCTCGAAAAAACCAGGCCAAGAAAGAAAAATGAACTAGATAAAAGGTTTTTTCAAGCAACGCACCTCTGATGGGAGGTATGTATATACAATATGAATGACCATCTACTAAAGTGAATCCTCCCGAGTCCTGTAAACCAAATTTGAATTTGTTGAGAAGAGTGGACAGGAAAGAATCTGAGAGCCTCCTTAGTTTGTATGTGAGCTTGTGTGGGGCTTGGTCGTGTGACACCTCAGAGATCATGGCAAAAAATGCAAAAGAGAGATTTAGGCATGGTTTTGATCAACAATCTCGGGTTTTAAAGTAAGAACTTATTCCGGCTGACCCCCCTTAACCCCCATGTCTCACCAGAAAGAAATTTAATAGGAAATAAAAAGGACCTTCCCAACATCGTTTGTCCTAATTGGTGATGACTTATCACCTGGAACTAGTCAGACTTTGTTTTGGAGATGCAGCACTTCCATTGCTTAAACAAATTTATTCCTATTTAGGTTAACAAAATCCGACTTCAGAGAGCCTGTAAACATTGGAAGTGATGAGATGGTAAGCATGAATGAGATGGCAGAGATAGTCCTCAGCTTTGATGGCAAGAACCTTCCAATCCATCACATTCCAGGACCAGAGGGTGTGCGTGGTCGAAACTCTGACAACACTCTCATCAAGGAAAAGCTTGGCTGGGCTCCTAATATGAAGTTGAAGGTATCAACTTATAGATCATTTGATCATCCTTTTGGTGTTTGTTATTGTATTTTAGTGATGCACTTCTAATGTCTTGTCTTCCAAATGGTTTAGGATGGGTTGAGGATTACATATTTCTGGATCAAGGAACAAATTGAGAAAGAGAAGGTGAAGGGTGCCGATGTGTCCGCTTATGGATCATCCAAAGTTGTGGGAACACAAGCTCCAGTTGAATTAGGCTCCCTCCGTGCTGCCGATGGCAAAGAGTGAAGTAGATGAATCCAAGTGATTATCATTCGGTATGCACAATGGCCATCTGTTAGTTCCACCATGTTTTGTTCGCGTGGAATGTTTACTTATTGATATATCTATATTACGCGCTAAAGCAGTTTTTTTCCCCCAACATCCCCTCATTGCACCTACCAAATAATACTCTCAGATATGTGGTAGTCCAGTAATGCTTGCATTTTGTGATTTCTTTTTGCTACCTCAATGCATTTGTGGTATTTTCTGAGTTTGTATGAGACATAGCCATTGCTATCAATCTATCATTTTCTTGCTCCTTGACTCTGTAACATTACACTGTCTTTGTTGCAATATCAGTTTTCAATGTTCGTATCGCGATGACAACAAAATAACTAAGTGACTTCTTCCCGTCTTGCCTAAAACTACATCGGTAGAGCTACCTAGTAGTTGTAATAGTGGGAGGTAGTAGTAAGTACCTGATGAAATAGTTGAGGCGACCCAAACTCATTCATCTCTACTCGTGTATGCTTTAGATATATACCATCGATACATTATATATACATATCAATACATTACATATACATATGGTCCTTTACTCCTTTTATTGAAAAAAATTTCTGTTGTGGGTAGTGTATATTACTAATTTTGGGTCATTTTTTATGTAAATAAAAACTTTGACTATATTTGGTGCAAACAAAACGATTTTATTGTATATTTACGAAGTTTACTTAAATTATCACGCATCGAATGTTTATTCACTTCAAAATCAACATCAGACTTACGAGATTGAAGTTCAAAATTCCGGCCCTAAAATCCCAAACCTCATAGGTACGCATTTGAAGCTGGAGAGTTTCAAATCAAACTCCAAAGCAAAATATTTATAGTTGGTATATTGCTTGTGCAGTTAGAATATTTTTCGATTTTATTGTAAGTTTAAAGGCATTTGCCTATAAATTGCCAATACATAAGTTAAATGGTGATCCCAAAAATAGGTATATGACACTTAGTTTCAAAATTTGGTTGGTTGATTAATCATTTATGTCAATTTATAAACCTACTTTTAAAGCTTGTACAAACTATTAAAGATACTAGACGTATGGATAACTATAACCATTTTGAGATGGGTATTAGTGACAAGTTGTTTTCTTATCCACTATTTCTACCTAATTATGTTATAATTTCATCTCAATATGTGTTTTATTGTCAATGTATATCAATGTACTTCATTTTAGGATTCTATTTGCATAAGTATACAATGAATGGTATTTGCTCCTTTTAGACAAAAACAATTAGATAGATTTCTTGTTTTTATATAGAAAACAAAAAAGGGCCAAAGTTTTGGAGTTTGGATTTAGTTTCTTGGTCAATTTTGTTTGAGGCAAGTGCATTATATTTAGGTGAATCTCACATCTGAATTAGAAAAGAAAATAGGGACCTTATAAAAATGAGTTCATAATCAATTATCGTGACATTTTCTTTTGGGATATATACAAATTTCTGCACGTTTAAGCTCAAAACAGACAATATTTGGATCAAGACCATTATAAATAGAATTAGAGCAGGATTATGTGATGTCCATGACATAGGGCATGCCTCTAAAGAAGGAATGCACATTATAACTTAGCCGAATCTCATATCAAAATGAAGAAGAAAGTTAGAGCACTTATAAGAATGAGTTCATAATCAAGTGTCAAGGCGTTCTTTGGATTAAAATCCAAATAATAAAGGAAAACTTTACAAAAAAATCCCCTCTCGGATACATTTCTTTTCTCTCGGATATATTCGTCGAGTTCTCTCTCAAATACATCCCTCACATTAAGTAATATATCATTTGCAATGTATCGAACAACAAAGAAATGTATTCAATAACAATGAAAAATCCAATATTTTTATAGTTGAGAAAAACTTTTGCGATAAAACTTTATTAACTCCAAATATATGAAATTCTATAAGTTTTCATACTGACTTAAATTCAAAGCAGACAACACCTTAATAGCAAAAGATGAATGATGCCTTATTTGGTAAGTTTACCATTGAAATGACTCAACTTGCCAACGTTAAAATCAAGAAATGCCACCAACAATATGTATTAAACAAAAATTACAACTAACTCATTTATATAGCAAAAGTTTTTTCAATTGAAATAATAAACTTGCAGAGACCAAAAATATGTGATATTCCATTTAAAAAATGACCAAATGGTAACAAAAACAAGTAAATTTATCTATTTAGCTACCTTGAAAAAGTGGTTGAAAATTCTATTGACTACAAAATCATTACCCTCTTTTACGTGTTTTCTCAACAACCCAACAAACATTTTTTAAAAAAACAAAAATTCACTAATAAATTCCTCTAATAATTAATTTTTAACTTCTTGTCAAATTCAAACTTTAGTTTTATTATCTCTATTCCCCTACCTTTCCATGAAAATTAGGTGTACAACCTACACTAAGGTTATATTTAAACAATTAAAGAATTATATAGTTTAATTTGTTGTATTATTACCCAATTATATATAATTAACAATACAATGTAAGGAGTTAGAAGTGTATTTGGACATGAAAATTGTAAAATTTGAAGAAAAATAAAGTAGTAACATTTGAAGAAAAATAAAGTAGTAACACCGCATCAAAATTATCATTAGCGGTAATTAACACTCTTTGTATATGTCCCTAAAACCTTTACCAACATTGGTTCTAATGACACTTAATTCCGATAAAGACTTTATCACTCTTTATTAATGTCGATATTTATTGTCGCTAAAAAATATTTTTGTTGTAAACCTATTCGACTGAACAACTGATATTAATGTTATGTAAAAAGAATCGAGGAGGATATAATATGTAGGGAGTATATACTATTGTATCAAGTGGTATTTAAAGATAAGTTTTTTTAGAGTAATTAATCTTAAGAAAAATATAAGATTGTAAGTAACCTAATCAAGTTGGTATATATTATTTTGCAGTTAGTGGATCATAGTCAAGTTTATTTGTTGATTAACTTAAACAGCAAGATTAATTACAAGTTTTTCAATATAATTTCCCACTTGCTCCTTTACTTGTGCTTAATTTTTTTTTAAGAAAATGGATTGCTGATGCAAGGTGATTTATAAAAAATGCATCTAAAGTTGATTTAATAATTTCAAAATTGTATATATAAAGTTGGATATTTAATTGATGAGTTAACTAAACAAATTACAAATCAATCAATTTGAATGATTAGTGAAAGGAACACTCAATAGTACTTTGCTTCTCTCATCTTACCTTATCTTCTTGGTTCTGCCAAATGTAGTACAAATTAAAGTACTAATTTTGCACCCAAATAGCATTAATTTAATTACAACTTTAAGGGAAAATAGTACTATATTTGGAGTCTAATTAAATAAAAATATACTAAAATTATATTCAGTGTAATCTTATACCGGAGTCTAGAGATGATAAGTGTTATTTTTGATAAACTTTATTTTTTCCTTCATTCCTTACATGGGATTTACGTAAGTATCATATATTTCATTTCATGGTAATTAAGGATTTAATTGAATGAAAAAATTATTAATACGGGAGAAAAGACTATTCATCTTTCGTAACTTTACTTTTTTTGTGAACTTATCAAATTAGTCGATTCAGTAACTTTCGAATACAACAATACATAACAACCAAAAAAAGAATTTGACACCCAACCGAGCATGTTGGATAATTTAGTACTGTATTGGAGAAATTTAAGTCTAATCCAAATTTAGCAAAAATAACATAATGATATAAATAAGTTAGGTTTAACTCCAATCCTAATACTAAAAGAACATTAATTATGATTTAAATATTAGGATAAACCTAACTCTAATAGGTAGAGTACTAATTTTAAAGACTTTTTTGACTTGTCGAAAATATAATTTCCCAACAAACTAGCCTCACCTCAAATTTCTATATGAATTAAGAAAATAAAATTGAAAGGACATGTATTTCTTAAATGCATAACTAATTATTAACTTAATTAATCTATGATTAGGTACATGTTTAATCTCAAATACATTTCCTTTTCTCTCTTATTTTTCTTTTTTTTGGATGGTTGAGGAAAAATAATCCTATTTGTGGGAGATAATTGGTAAAGGAATTTAAACCACTCACTATATTATGTTTAAGTGTTTTATTATGTTATTTTTGCTAAAACCGTTTAAATATACTCTAATATAATATTATGATATTTTCCGCTTTAGACTTTAACTAACATATTTTTTTCTCAAAAGATTAAGTAGTTCTTTGTCTTTCTACAACTATTAATGTAAATCTTTTTCCATAATAATTAGTGATAACCATAGTTGGGTTAAAACAATTTCACATATTTATATTTTAAATATAACGAGATTTTATTTGTTTTGATAATAATCCACATATTGGACTAATAAAAAACAATTCTAAATAAATTCAGAAAAAATTAGAATTTTTAATTTTTATTTCTTTTTTTTAAAAAAAAATAGGGAGTGGAGAAGTGGGGTTGGCAGTTGAAGAAAAAAACTATATTTGTACTTTAATCTCAGAAGGACCACATTATTTTTTAAAACACTGAAGATCCATTATTGTAACGGATAAATACAAAAAAGTTTTACTTTTTAAGTAGTAATTCGAAAAATAGAAATAATTTAGTTTTATTTTCGTTTTTACGAAAGAATTCAAAATGTAAAATCACGTTCTCAATAGATCATTTGATCGACGTTAAAAAAAATTATCCGTACATATCAAATTATATGAAGTAAAAACTTATTCACACTACTGGAAGTTTTACTAATCTTCTGATACGTAACCATTACTCATTATATCTTCGATAAAATAAAATTCTGTCATATAATATCTACCTCTACCCATTCCAATATCTTCTACAATCAACCTCTCGCACTTTTTCACTAAGGTGTTAAGTGTTAACACACCTCTTTACATATTTTTTTTCTAAGAATATAAGAAAAAAATCTTCATGCTTTAATGTACTTCTCAAAGTTGAAATATGACTTTAAAAGTGAAAATTGAACTTGAAAAAAAATGAGATTATAAATTAATTTCCAAATTTGAAATATAACTTGAAATTTTATTTAAAATTTTTATAATTAAATATCGGTTTTCAAATTACAAAATACAAAATAAATAATAATTGCTATGACCACACAAGTCTTAAATTTAAATTTTCAAAACTCAAATATTGTATAATATCAAACAGAGGAAATAGAGGGCGTCATTCAACTTTTACAATGCTCTCTCTTTGTGGTACAATTTTGGAGTACGTGCTTTCGTATTATTCTTTTGATTTATTTTTAATTATCATGTTATATTTTTTGAAAATTTAATTTAATTAATTTTCAAAATAAAATTAAATTACACTAATTTATATTTTAAAATAAATATTCAAATATTCAAAATTATACAAAAGATATTAGAAATTTATAAATTTTTACTTATCAATATAATAAAAAAAATAGTTCATAAAATACTTATCATTTGATACTTAAAAAAATTATGATTAAAAATAGACGGGGAGAATATATTTTTACCCAAAACTAACGAATATTCCAAATTCTACAGAGTATTTATAAGCCCAGTGTTTATGGATTTGACCCCACTCCATAGTTGATACTACACATCCCATGTGCTGGTGACCATCCAAAATATCATGTCATATTATTTATAATTTTTTATAAAAAAAAATATATCGCTAACCGTTTAGATTTATTAGTAAAGATTATTTAGATACTCAAATTATGATATAGAAGTTAATTACTTATAATATGTCACTTCTTTTTATCATATGTATTAAAATTAATAAGTTATAATACGTAAGATATGTTTCAATTGAGATTAATATGTATAAGTTATAACTATAGGAGATGACATAGTTATTTAGTTAACTTAGTTACTATAGGAGAGCACACACCTTCTTTTTATCATATTTCAATCGGAAGTGTCTAGATAAGCACACTTTATCACTTGTTCAAGTGCTTAATTGAAATAAAAAATAGTTAAAGTATTTAAATGAAATTTACTAATAAATTTAAGAACTAAACAATGTATTAAGCTAATATATATATATATATAGTATTCCTTTAAATGGTCCCATGCCTTCTAAGATTTTATTCATAACTCAAACATTGATTGTTGAATTTAGAGCTCTGGTACCACTTTATTACGATTTAATAATTTGTGTAAGTTGCGATGATACTAAACCACAAACTTGTTAGGCAAATTTGACAACTTTCAAAGGCCCACTTTAATATACAAAATACTTTCTAACAAAGACAATTTAATATTTAAAATTATTAATTCACTAATGAAAGTTAAAAAAATAACCTAATCAATTTAAGTAATTCACAACACCCTAGATTACTGTAGAAAAAATTTACTCTCACGAGGTATTGATACCAAACTGCATTGATATATAATGGTTAAGCAATAAAAGTGAAGCATTCAAATAATTAGATAACGTACCAAAGACACATATCATATTAATTTTAATTTGTTTAATATAAACACCTTATAACCACAAAACTACTTCAGTCAATGCACCACGGTGAAATAGAATGAATTTAATTATACACAATATAATTTATATTAGTGTAAGGATTTCTTTTATATTATCAGATTATTATTGTCCATTATGACAAATAATATGACTTATTCTCAAGATTAAACTCTCACATTTCAAGAAAACTTACATTTCGATATTATTCATATAATATGATAATGCAAAACCTTCTTTATACTAGTAATTTCTATAACTTAAACTCAATAAGAAAGAATAAAAAAATCCCTTGAAATAAATTTAATAACAAAGAAAATTCATCTTATTTTTCTTCTTTATTTTAAAAGAAAAGGAAATGAAATATTAGATGAAACGTTGAAACTTTCGAAAGCTCAATATGGTATCTTTTCCCTTGCTTGGCAAAAAAGTTCATTTCAGCCACTATCATCAGGTAAATACTCATCTACATCGAGTGTTAATATTAATTTAATAATTATATGAGACATATTTTAAAAATATAAAAATTATTAAATTAATTAAATATATTTTAACATAAATATCTGATACGAATAATTTTTTACATATCTTTGAAATTTGTGAAAAACACAAATTTTACCATAGACAAGACATTACAAATCTCAATTCCAATACCACAATTGAGGAAAAATGAAAATAAATAAAGTTAGATAAAGGAGAGTAGGTGGAGGGTTGCTTTCATAAAGCTATTATTATTGTCAAAGCTTTGGGCAATAGCTTTTTCTTATTTTGCTTTGTACAGATATCTGGACCCTATTGCCACTCATAATAATAATAAATAAATAAAATAATAATAATATATAATAATAAATAATAATAATATAAAAAATAACTACTACTACTATTTTATAATAAAGAAAGTGACCCTACAAACTCCTCATCTCATCTAATTTTGGTTCTCTGAGTTTTTATTTAACTGTTATTGGACCCCATCTACTTTATTTTATACACAAATAAAATAAGGTTAATTAAAAAAATGTTTATTAATATAGGGATATACACTACACAGAATGGATTGCCAAAAGCCCCCACCACAATCATTGTGTAGATATCTTAAAATAATAAAATTTTAGAGAAATACTAATATTTTACTTTATAATATTTAAAGAGGATGAATTATTTCTATAACATAATCAATATAATTTTACAAGACTTATATTTTCTGACTTTCTCTCATCTTATGAAACTAGTGATATTATTATTGATATATTCTCGATTCAAAACAAAAAAAAATACGATAATGTAATAATAAATGATAATATTAAATAATAGGAAAAATGCATAAGTCCCTCCTCAGCCTATGTCTGAAATTTCAGAAATACACTTATACTATATTAAGGTCATATTACCCCCTGAACTTATTTTATAAATAATTTTCTACCCCTTTTTGGCCTACGTGACACTAATTTGAAAAAAATGTCAACACACGTTGAGCCCACAAGATAGTGTCACGTAGGATGAAAAGGGGTAGAAAATTATTTATAAAATAAGTTCAGTGGATAATAGGACCTTAGTATAGTATAAGTATGTATCTGTGATTTCGGGCATAGATTGAGCGGATACTTGTCCCAAAATAATACGATAATTAAAAAAATGAATAAACATATATAATATTAATAAGTTATTATATGTGTGATCAAATATGACAAGCAGATTAGGTTTTTGCCAGTGGGTTTATAATCAGATATAAAAGACTTCTGTGTTCTAACACAATTGGTTGTCAGATAATTAAGTGTTAAATATTTTAATTTAATAAACTTTATGTGCTAATCTGGAAAAGGAAAAAAAAAAAGATGGTTAGTGCCTCCAAGCTGGGATCAATAAGAACACAAATTAATCTTTGCTAATGATTTCATTAAAAACATATTCATGGAATATGCCCAAAAAGTTTTAATTCATCATTTTATGTTTTAAAATTCTCTTAGTGCCTAGCCTATATATTTTTAAAAAATTGCATTGAAATAATTTATATTTTACATTAAAGTCTTGATTAGTACTTCTTTTATCTCGATATTTATTGAAGTGGTACTGAATATTTTGTCGTAAAATTATATGATATATGAGCGAAATATATTATTAAATGTGCGTATATAAATAGTTCAATCTTTAAAATTCTTTTTCCGACATAATTATTTAAAATAGCCTTTTGTTAAAAATAATAAGAATGGTAAACTAGTTTTTATATTGTTTGGTATTTATATTTATACTTGTCAATTCAATTTATTAAACCTTTGAAGCCTTTGTATTTGTAAGAAGAAAAAGCAAATTGAATAACTATTTACCATTTCTACAAGTTATTGGTTTCTAGAAAAGCCTTATTTAACAAAATAGTTTTCTAATAAATGTAATGTATAAACTTAAAACTCTAATATTTTTTAAAAAAAATTGTATGTTTTTAGTTGTTTGACTCTAATCTTGTCATGTAGACTGTTATAAATTTCCACTTTGAATTTGTTGACCTACTTTACTTTGATTTATTTTATTAATTTTCTTATGTTACATTAACCCTTTAAAGTAATCAAATTGGCAACACTCAATTCAAAATTAATTAAGTTGATTATGGATGAAGACAAATTTAAAATTTAAATTTGATAATTTGTCTGTCCCAATTTGTATGACATGACGTTTTTTATGTTTTGAGAGTTAAACAGTTTAAATTTGAGCGAAAATTTGCAATCAATTTTTGAAATGAAATTTATATATTTGTAAATTACATAAAAATACTATGAGTCACAATACTTAATAATTCAAAATATTAAAAAGATTTATGAAAAAATTACTATAAAAATTAGACTTATTTGACTTTGAAATTCGAAAAGTGATACATAAATTGAGACGGAGAGAGTAAATTCAATTTTACCACTCAGCTTTAGATTTTGAATTCTAGTTAATATCTGACAAAATTTTAGTTGAGCTTTATATTTATATTAAGTAAGTCGTCTATGTATAGATAGATATGAAATTTGAAACTACTGGATTTAATTTCAAAGTTAAACTTTAGTCGATTTTCGTATTTATATCAATTAATTATTTTTTCAACATATATATGCACGTGTTTGTTAAATCGAGTAGGGGTGTGTATTGGTTGATTCAGTTCGATTTTAAGTATTATCGGTTTAGTTATTGGTTTTCGGTTTTTAAATATGCTAAATCGATAAAATATTTGTTATCGATTTTCGGTTTGTCAGTTTTAGGTCTTTAAAGGTTAAATTTTCGATTTAACCAATAAGAAAATGCTTTCAAAATAATATATGACTTATCCAATAATTTGACGTGATATGCATACATAAAAATAATCATCTCAAACGGGGGTTTTCACAGCAAAGTCTTGGTGAATTTTTTATATTTACAAACGTGCAAAAGCTAATACTCCCTCCGTTTTAAAAAGATTGACCTAGTTTGACTTGGAACGGAATTTAAGAAAAGAAAGAAGACGTTTTAATCTTGTGGTTCTAAATTAAAGTTATGTCAAATGAACCAAAATGCCCTTTAATCTTGTTGTCTTAAATATGCCACGTGGAAAGTTAAAATATTATTGTCAAAAAGAAAAGAGTTCATTCTTTTTGAAACAAACTAAAAAAAAAATAGGGATATTCTTTTTTAAACGGAGGAAGGATTAGTCAATTATAAACTAAATGAATTAGACTATTAAGGGAGCAAATCATGAAATAGTTTCAGGCAAACCAATTTAACTAAAGAGAAATTAAAAATATCATCACTGAAAAACAAAAAATGAGTTTCTTAAGAGAGGAGAGTCTGTTAAGTGTTAAGCAATAAGTAGTGTTAATTATTATTTATTGCATATGATTTTATATTTTGAGTCTAATATACTACTAATTATATTAATATTTTTTGTTTCATATATATATATATATATATATATATATATATATATATATATATATATATAAACAAAAATTATTGTTATATTCAGTTAACCCAATAACCTAATATTAAAAATCAATAACGAACCGATAACCCAATAATTTTTTTTGATAAAACCATTAGATAACCGTTAACCCAATAACCCGATTACAATAAATCAATAACACTTTTTTCAGTTCATTTATCGATCGATCAAATTTTATACACCGCTACACGTGAGTCACGTGAATTTTTATGACATATTGACTATGAATTTCAATAGAAATATAATCAATATCCATACTGATCATTCATATTTAACTAATTAATATAAATTATATTTAAATGAAATCTTATCGAATTTTTATATTTACATGAAGTAGTTTATCGATACGTGCGTGATATGTGTATGTCGAACCACGTTAGTCACACAAATTTTATAGCACATTTAAGACTATAAATCTGAAACTAACTTTTCGTATGAGTTTGATGTAATTAAAATTACTATTCAACTATTACAATGTGTGAAAGGTAAAATCATATAAGTTTAAAGTAATTGAAACTAACTAATCTAATTAGTAAGTGGAAATTAATTAGCTCAACCGTATAAGAAACATTATACTTTTACTGAATAAATATTTAGTAATTAAAAATTTATTAAGTCAATCGTATGAGATATACTCTCTTATTTTTATTTATTTGTCAAATTACGTGAAAATAAATTTGATATTTACTATTCAACGACATGAGAATTAAAACACAATAAATCATAATTTTTATAATCATCATATAAGTTTGAAATAATTGAAATCAACTAGTTTACACTGCATGAAAAATAAACATATTAATTCGACATAATTGAATATTGAATATTCAAGCGCTCGAGGACAAAATCCAATTTCATAAATGAAATTCAATCAAATAAATTTACAATAATTGAAAATTAATTAATTCAACAGTATAAAAATTACTATTATTTTATTAAATAAATATCAAGTAATTATATAACTCAGTCATATGAGATATACTCTCTCCGTTTCTATTTACTTGTCAAATCTTGTGAAAAATAAATTAGATAAATTTTATATAACTACAATTCACCACTCAACGACATGAGAATTAACATGCTATAAATTATAAATTTTATGATCAACAAATAAGTTTGAAATAACTGAAATCAACTATTTTACATTGCGTGAAAATAAGTAGATAAATTCGACATAATTAAAATTGACTATTCAACCGTCTGAGCGATAAAATTCAACATTTCATAAATGTGAATTTTGATCAAATAAGTTACAGTAATTGAAAATTAATTAGCTCAACGTATAAAAAGATATTATATTTTTATTAAAATAAATATCAAGTAATTAAAAAATTATTAACTCAAACGTATGAGTTATACTTTTTTCGTTTCTATTTACTTGTCAAATCGCGTGAAAAGTAAAATCAATTAAATTTCATGTAATTAAAATTTATCATTCAACGACATGAGAATTAAAATGCAATAAATCATTAATTTTATTATCATTAGATAAGTTTGAAATAACTAAAATTAACTATTTTACATTGCGTGAAAATAAGATAAATTCGACATAATGAAACTGACTATTCAACCGCGTGAGAGATAAAATCGAAAATTTTATATATGTAAAGTTCAGTCAACTAAATTTACAGTAATTAAAATATTAATTAGCTTAACCGTATAAATATTATTGGATTTTTATCAAATAAAATTTAAGTAACTAAAAATTTATCAACTCAGTCGTAAGAGATACACTATCTCCGTTTTTATTTTTGTCAAATCGCCTATATTTTTTTTAGATGAATTTGATGTAATTAAAATTTATCATTCAACGACATGAGAATTAAAATGCAATAATCATTAACTTTATGATCATAAGGTAAGCTTGAAATAACTAAAATCAACTATTTTACATTGCGTGAAAAATAAGCAGATAAATTCGGCATAAGTGAAACTGACTATTCAACAGCGTGAGAGATAAAATCCAAAATTTCATAAATGTGAAGTTTAGTCAAATAAATTTACCGTAATTAAAAATTAATTAGCTCAACCGTATAAATGTTATTATATTTTTATCAAATAAAAATTAAGTAATTAAAAATTTATCAACTCAATCGTATGAGATACACTATCTCCATTTCTATTTACTTGTCAAATCGCCTAATTTTTTTTAGATGAATTTGATGTAATTAAAATTTAACATTCAATGACATGAGAATTAAAACACAGTGAATCATAAATTTTATAATCATCAAATAAGTTTGAAGTAACTAAAATCAACTATTTTACATGCGGGGAAAATAAGATAACTTCGACATAATTGAAATTGACTATTCAATCGTGTGAGCGATAAAATCCAAAATTTCATAAATGTGAAGTTCAATCAACTCATTACATTAATTAAAAATTAATTAGCTCTATCGTATAAATATTATTATATTTTTATTAAGTAAACATTAAGTAATTAAAAAATTAATTCAATCGTATGAGATACACTCTCTATTTACTTGTAAAATCGCGTAAAAAATAAATTTGTTGTAATTATAATTTACCATTCAACAACATGAGAATTAAAACACAATAAATAATAATAAATTTTATGATCATCAGATAAGTTTGAAATAACAGAAATCAACTATTTTACATTACGTGAAAAATAAGTAAATAAATTCAACGTAATTGAAATTGACTATTCAATCACGTGAGCGATAAAATCAAAAATTTTATAAATGTGAAGTTCAGCCAAATATATTTACAATAATTGAAAATTAATTAGCTTAGCTGTATAAAAAATTATTAACACAATCGTATGAAACATATACTCTCCGTTTCTATCTACTTGTCCAATTGCGTGAAAAAATAAAATTAGATAAACTTGATGTAATTAAAATCTACAAATCATAAGAAAACACAATAACTCATAAATTTTATAATCACTACACAAGTTTGAAATAATTGCATTAACTACTTCAAACCGCGTAAAAGTTAAAGTATATAATCTTAATGTAATTTAAACTGACTATCAATTGCGTGATTGTTAAAATTCAAAATTTTCATGTATGTTAAATTCAGTCAAAAAAATTTGAAGTTACTTGAAAATTCCGTATAAAAAATAAAATCAATAATATAGATGTTTTTTATTAAATAAATATTAACTAATTAAAATTAATAAACTCAATTGTATGAACTGTGCTTCCTTTGTTTCTATTTATTTATTAAATCGCATTAAAAATACAATTAGATAAGTTTAATGTAATTAAAATTTATCATTCAACAACATAAGAGTTACATATAATAAATTATAATTTTTATAATATCAAATAAGTTTGAAATAATTGAAAATAATTACTTCAAACCGCGTAAAAACTGTAAATCAGATAAGCTCGACATAATTGAAATTGACTATTTTATTGTTTGAGCGATAAAATTCAAATTTCACAAAAGTTAAATTCAGTCAAATTAATTAGGAGTTACGAAAATTACTAAGTTTAAATAATTGAAAATAATTACTTCAAACCGCATAAAAAAGGATAAATCAGATAAGCTCGAAATAATTGAAATTGACTATTTTATTGTTTGAGCGATAAAATCCGAATTTCACAAAAGTTAAATTCAGTCAAATTAATTAGGAGTTACGAAAAATTACTAAGTTTAAAATAATTAAAAATAATTACTTCAAACCGCTTAAAAAAGGATAAATCAGATAAGCTCGACATAATTGAAATTGACTATTTTATTGTTTGAGCGATAAAATCCAAATTTCACAAAAGTTAAATTCAGTCAAATTAATTAGGAGTTACGAAAAATCACTAAGTTTGAAATAATTGAAAATAATTACTTCAAACCGCGTAAAAAGGTAAATCAGATAAGCTCAACATAATTGAAATTGACTATTCTATTGTTTGAGCGATTAAAACCAAAATTTCACAAATATGAAATTCAGTCAAATTAAATTAGGAGTTACGAAAAATTACTAAGTTTGAAATAATTGAAAATAATAACTTCAAACCGCGTAAAAACTGTAAATCAGATAAGCTCGACATAATTGAAATTGACTATTCTATTGTTTGAGCGATAAAATCCAAATTTCACAAAAGTTAAATTCAGTCAAATTAATTAGGAGTTACGAAAAATTACTAAGTTTGAAATAATTGAAAATAATTACTTCAAACCGCGTAAAAAAGGATAAATCAGATAAGCTCGACATAATTGAAATTGACTATTTTATTGTTTGAGCGATAAAATCCGAATTTCACAAAAGTTAAATTCAGTCAAATTAATTAGGAGTTACGAAAAATTACTAAGTTTGAAATAATTAAAAATAATTACTTCAAACCGCATAAAAAAGGATAAATCAGATAAGCTCGACATAATTGAAATTGACTATTTTATTGTTTGAGCAATAAAATCCAAATTTCACAAAAGTTAAATTCAGTCAAATTAATTAGGAGTTACGAAAAATTATTAAGTTTAAAATAATTGAAAATAATTACTTCAAACCGCGTAAAAAAAGATAAATCAGATAAGCTCGACATAATTGAAATTGACTATTTTATTGTTTGAGCGATAACATCCAAAATTTCACAAATGTTAAATTCAATCAAATTAATTTGGAGTTACGGAAAATTACTTAACTCAACTGTATAACATAATAAACTCAATAATTCATATTTTTTTAATTTTATTATATAAATAATAACTAATTAATAATCAATTAACTCAATTATGTGAAATATATTTAATAATTTATAAACTTTATATTTAAAATAAAATAAAAAAAATTAAAAAATGAAAACTAATCCAACCCAAGCAATCGTGTGTGAGTGCGAGTGATAACACCCAACAAAGTAGTGAACAAACAGTCAAATAGTTGTGTAAATTCAAGAAAAGTATTCTTTGCTTGGGTGTTGAGACCTTTGAAATCACCCATTATTTTTATTTTTTACCATTCCCAATATATTTCAACCACGTGTTAAAGCTCACTATTTTTTGTAATTTTCACTTTTCTTTCTCCACTCCCAACTTGTCCCATCATTAAAGTAACAAAAAAGCTCACACAGTTAAAAAGGAGATCAAGTTTGTTCACCCACACAAATCACACTTCTTCAATTAAACATAATAACAATATATTAACTAAAACACAATCAAATAAATTACAAAAAAAAAAAACTGTTTTGTTTCGTTACCTAGATTGGATTAATTAAATTTCGCAAAAAATCTCACTTTTAAGTCAAAGCGATTCTCAAAATGCACTTATAATTTTTTATAATTTACCTTCAATTTTACGATAGTAAATTCGAGCTACTAAAAGAGAACATCACGTTATTCTCACGGTGTTCAAGATGGCACGAGTTCCTTCCGTCATCCCCCTGCAGTTTCGTCTTCCCAAAAATTATTTTTCTCATATCAACAAAAAATATTTAGAGTTATTATCTAAAAATAAAGCAAAAAATATAGATTGTTCCCTTATTAGGGAACATATTGATATATGCATTTTAACCATAAAAAAAAGAGTGAAAAGACTGTAATGATAATTTGTTTCTCTATTTTCTTCTTTTTTTTGGCATTTTGGAAAATTATTACAGCAAAGGATAGTTCTAGATTTTCTTATTACAGATCCTCTTGCGAAAGGAGAACGGAAAAAAAAAAAGGGGAAAAAAAGGGTTTCCGATCTATATCTGAAACTCCGATTATCCTTGTCTATATTTTTTATATGTTTATATATTTTTTTACTACTAGTACTAGATTTCTTTCTTATCAAGTTAGAAAAAGGAAACAAAATTTTTTAGGGCTTTTCCCTGAGAAGGGAAGCCAATCCGGGGACGATGACTTTGTTTCCTCTCTCACAATTTTTGGGCTTCAATGCGGGAGGTTCCCACGTCATCATTACCGGCTGTACCGGCTTCTCTTCCTCGCTGCCGGAAAATTTCACCGGCGGCGGTGATGATGATGAAAGCAACGTAAACGAATTGGAATCGTAAGACGATTGCCCACCAAAAATCAGCTCTAACTCTCCAAATTCAGAATCAGATAGTTGTTTACTCTCAACTTCTTCAACAAGCTTCTTCTCCTTGACCTCACTATTCACTGTGGCTTCTGCGGTTCGGATGTGTGGGCTAAGCCATTTCGCTTTTATATACTCAGCTTTACGCCATGGAGCGATGTGCATGCCTTTCTTCTTCAAACTCTGTCGAGCGGCTTCTGAGGCAATTGACACTATTTGCAGCAGGCGGTCGGAATTTCCGACGAAAATGAAAGGCAGCAATTGAAGAACCGCCTTGTAACTGCTAGTTGATCGGGCAACTTCAAACTCCGATCGGAAATCTACATCGATCAACACTCTTTCTCCTTTCTCAATCACATCAATGTACTCATATTCACCTGAACATTTTTCAAATATAAAAAAATAAAATCAGTACAAAAGTTGACCGAAATTGAACAAATTAATAATGACCAAGGAAGATCATGTACCTGCAGGAACAGAAGGAGCCTTTTCCCATTTGGATTTGCAAATGGATGCATTGTAGCCAAGTTTCAAGAGTTCATCGGTGACGATTATTCTCAAATCGTTCTTACTCTTGCAAGTTTTGTTTTTCTCAACGATTTGTGAGATATCAGCTAACAAATTTCTCTCGACAACAGTTGCACACGGAATTAAGCTCTGAATTATAGTGAAAAAAAGAACAATCAGATTAAAATTTAAAAAGACGAACGGAAAATTCAAACGAAATTGCTCAGAGCTGAAACTATGCTTTTTTACCTTGAGAGCATCAGAAGAATCGTTAAAGGAGGAGTGTGCTGAATCAGCAAAATCAAACTCGTCATCGGAGCTATCATTGTTGGTTCCGTTGAAGCAATTGCAACGATTCCGGCCACATTTAGCAAGTGAAGGCTTTTCATTGTTCTCCTCAATGAAATTCTGAACCATCTTAGCCAAACAAAGAGAGCTAGGCTCGAATTCAGGAACTGCTCCATCTTTTCCATTTGCCAATTCATTACTGACGCCGGCAGCATTCGGCTTCTCTGTCCCCGACGAAATCCGTAAGACGGTGGGGAACGGCCGGTCAAAAAACCTTTTGATTCGCGATTTCAGCACAGGCTTAGTGGTGTCGCTTTGGATCGATTCTCTGTCTATCGGAGAATCGATCGGCTGAATTTTTGTCGGAGGCATCCTCTATCACAATCAAAACGGTGCACACAGACACAGATACAAACACAGACTCTCTCTCTCTCTCTCTCTAAGCCTAATTATACTCCCTCTGTCAGTTTTGCTCAATTTTCAGAGCTTTAAACACCTACTCGCTGATGTCAAAAAATCAGAATTCTGCATCTGAAACCAGCCCTAAATCCTCACAGAAAACTTTGCAGAAAAATCACCAAAAAAGACTCAGAGATACCAGAATTAATATCAAAATTCACCTAAATCTATTCTCAAAAAGTATAACTCCTCTTCCTTTAACAAAAACAGTTGCATATCATCACAGATACATCTCACCGAATCAATCAAAGAGTTCATATACAGTTTTATTCAAAAAGAAAGAAAAAATAAAACTGATCGAACTTTGAATACCTTAACTCTGTTCAGAAATGAGGAAAAGAAAGGAATGTGTGTGCTTTTGGTGAAGACTTTTCATGGAAAACGTGACGGTAATGAACTGAAACACAAGCATTACATTTGCGAAGAAAGGAACAAGTCGCCGGAATATTCATTTCCCGACGAGGTTGTCGTTATCTCCGGCAAGAGGGTAACTATGTGAAGAAAAATATGAATGACTTTTTATTTTATCTTTCTTTTCTTTTTATGATGTTTAAGTTCATAAAAATTAGAAAATATAAGCTGCCTTATATAGGAGTGAAACGTGGGTGAAGTGAAGAAGTGGGGTAGGGGGTGAGGGTGCTGACTAGGATATCAATTTCCACCTCATAATTTATGTGCATATATAATGATATAAAATTTACGGATTGTATCTTGCTAATTTTTGTAATTTATTTTAAATTTCGTCTCTGTTTAATTTAAATTGTCTATGAAAAATATGAAAACATAAATTATTGAGATATCATTATACTGTCATTTTCGGGATTTTGTAGGGTTTTTTTTTTTTTTTTTAATTTGATAAGATATTTTTATTTTATCAATAAAGAAAATTGAAGAAATCGTTTTTCAGTAAGAAGTCAATTTTTTCTAATTTTCTTCGCCTTTTTCCTCGTATGATGTTTATTTATATAATTTTATGGGTATACTATTTCCTTAACAACATTTATATGTTGAGTTATGCTAAGACCTTTCATTCAATACATTTAAGGAGCTAACCCATTTCATATACTAATTAGTAAATTAATTATGATTTTTTATGTGTAGAGTTATAATTTATACGACTGTTAAAAAATAGTTAATTAGAGTAAATATACTTATGACTTTTGATTGAAAAAATAAATTTATAAAAAATAATTAATTACATGAATTTCAATCATGACTTTTTTACTAAAATAATAAACTCATAATAAATAATTATTGTTCCATTAGTACGATATTTATTTCGATTAAGTCTGTTAGCTCAATTTATTTTTTATTGATATTTTATTTTGTAGTATATATTTGTTGATTATATCACAATAATAAAATATATGATAGTATTTTAATTAGTAATTATAATTACGACTTTGTATATGTAGAGTTATAATTTGTACTATAGTCAAAAAGTTAGTTAATTACCGTAACTATAACTTTGACCTTTCATTGAAATAATAAACTCGCAAAAAATAATTAATTACATTAACTTCAGCACGATCATCAAAAAAAGAATTTCATTGAAATGATAAATATATCTAAAAAGATTATAAATGCATTCTTAATACGATAAATTATTTGTAAGTTCAACTCCTTATTTGTTTTTGTTTGATGTTTCATTTTGCGAGATGTTTATTATTTTAGCACGGTCATTAAAATTATTGTATGTGTACGTGCATGTGTGCTCACGCGTGCGTCCGTGTGTGCGTATTTTTCGATAGATATTTATTGAAATACACAAGAAATACGTGAATATCACGACTTTTATTGAAATGATAGATTTATTTAAAAAGATAACTAGTTCATTCATAATACGATGAATTATTTAGGTTAAATTTATTTGTTCCACTCTTGATTTTTTATTTTGATGTTATTATTTTCGCTAAATAACACAAGTGACACGAGAATAGCACATAAAAAGTAGCAATGTCACTATTTTAGATTTAAATTATAAATAAATTATTTTGTTCGTTTGTTTATTCAAATTAAATAAAGTTTATAAGTAAATTATTGTGTTCGCTATTTTCATATGTTAATTAGTAAATACAACTATGGCTTTATATATGTAAAGTTATGATTCAATACGATTGAAAAAACAGTTAATTACCGTAATTATCATTACAACATTTTATATGTAGAGTTATAATACGCCCATAAAAAAATAGTTACTCACAATTACTATAATTATAATTATGATTTTTTTATATGTGGAGTTATGATTTGTACAATCGTAAGAAAATAGTTAATTACAGTTACTATAATTATGATTTTTGACTGAAAGAATAAAATCGTAAAAATTATTAATGACATTAACTTCGACACGACTTTTTATTGAAAAAATAAATTCATAAAAAATAATTAATGCATCATTTGCACGATATTTATTTGGACTAAATTATTAGTTCAATTTAGTTTTATTAATATTTTACTTTGCAATATATATATTTATTGATCATTCACAATCATAAAATAACTGATCGTATGTTAGCTAGCAATTATAATTACGACTTTTTATATGTGGAGTTATTATTTGTATGATCGTCAAAAAGTTAGTCAATCACAATAACTATAATTATGACTTTTGACTGAAAGAATAAACACATATATAAAAATTAATTACATTAACTTCAACTACGACTTTTTACTGAAAGTATAAATTTATAAAAACTAATTAATTTCTCATTAATAAGATATTTAATTCGATTAAATCTGTTAGTTTAATTCGTTTTTTATTGATATTTTATTTTGCAATATGTATTTGTTGATTGATCACATTGATAAGATAAATGATGGCATGTTAATTAGTAAGTATAATTATGTTTTTTTATATGTGGAGTTATGATTTGTACAATCGTCAGAAAAATAATTGACTACAGTAACTATAATTATGCCTTTTAGCTAAAAGAATAAATTCGTAGAAAATAATTAATTAAATTAACTTCAATTAAGAATTTTCACTGAAAAAATAAATTAGTAAAAAATAATTAATGTCTTATTAGTACAATAGTTGTTTCGATTAAATCTGTTAGTTCGATTTATTTTTTATTGATATTCTATTTTGCAATATATATTTGTTGATTATATCACAATCATAAAATAAATGATATTATGTTAATTAGTAATTATAATTACGATTTTTTTATAAGTGGAGTTATAATTTGTATGATCGTCAAAAATTAGTTAATTACATGAATTATAATTATGACTTTTGACTGAAATAATAAACTTATAAAACAAAATTAATTACATTAACTTAAACTACGACTTTTTACATAAAGAATAAACTCTAAATAAATAATTAAAGTCTCATTAGTACGATATTTATATCGATTAAATCTGTTAATTCAATTCATTTTTTATTGATATTTTATTTTGAAATATATTTGTTGATTACAGAATCATAAAATAAATGATATTATGTAAATTAGTAATGATAATTACGGCTTTTTATATATTGAGTTATGATTTGTACGATCGTCAAAAAAAATAGTTAATTATAGTAACTATTATTATGACTCTTGAGTAAACACGGAAAAATAATTAATTACATTAACTTCAATTATGACTTTTTGGTGAAAGAAGGAATTCGTAATAATTAATGTCTGATTAGTACGATGATTATTTTAATTTGTTAGTTCAACTTGTTTTCTATTGATATTTTATTTTGCAATATATATTTGTTGATTATATCACAATCATAAAATATATGACATTAACTGACATACAAATTTTTACTAAATTTATAAGGTTATTTATAAGATAATGAATGCATCTTTAATGCGATAAATTATTTGGATCGAATGTGTTACCCCAACTTCCTTTTTTATACATATATTTTGCATTAGATGTTTGTTGATATTAGATCGATCATAAAAAAAAAAAAACGAGATCAATTATAAGTGTGATTTTCTTAAATTGAAATGAAAAATATATCTAAAAAGATTATAATGCATTCTTAATACGATAAATTATTTGAGTCAAATTTGTAAGTCCAATTCCTTATGTTTCATTTTGCGACAGATGTTTAATATTTTTAACACGATCATTAAAGTTTTGTATGCGTGCGTGTGTATATATTTTTCGTTAGATATTTATCGAAATACACAAGAAACACGATAACAACACGACCTTTATTGAAATTTTAGATTTATTAAAAATGATAACTAATGCATTCTTAATATAATAGATTATTTAGGTTAATTTGCTTGTTCCACTCTAAATTTTTTTAGTTTGATGTTATTATTTTTCGCTAAATAACATAAGTGACACGAGAATAGCACATAAAAAGTTGCAATGTTTTTACTTTAGATTTAAAATATAAGTAAATTATTGTGTTCGTTCGTTTATTCAAATTAAATAAAATTTATAAGTAAATGATTGTGTTCGCTATTTTCATATGTTAATTCGTAAATACAACTATAACTTTATATGTGTAGAGTTATGATTTAGTACGACCAAAGAAATAGTTTATCACAATAATTACAATTAAAACTTTTTATATGTAGAGTTATAATACAATCATCAAAAACATAGTTATTCACAGTAACTATAATTATAATAACGACTTTTTGAGTGTGTTTGGTATGAAGGAAAATATTTTTTGGAAAATGTTTTCCAATTTTCCATATTTGGTTGGGATAAAAGTTTTGGAAAAGGTTTTTCAAATCAACTCATTTTCCTCAAAATTAAGGAAAATGACTTCCCTTAAAAAATTAAGAAAAACATTTTCCGAAAATCTCCTTCAATTTCAAATTATATTTTTTTTGGAAAAAACATCGATTTTGAAAAAAATATTTTCAATTTCAAAATTTTATTTTTTCACCCGATCCCTGACCCCCAACCGGCCAGCCCCCTCCGCCAACCCCACCCCTTCCCCAGAAAAATAATTTTGCTTTTTAAAAATATTTTCAACTTCAAAATTTTATTTTTAAACTCCTAATCCCCCTCCCCCTCGGTCAGCCCCCCTACCCACCCCCTACCAGCCTCCCACCCACCCCAACCCCCCAAAAAATTAATTTTATTTTTTAAAAATACTATCAACTTCAAATTTTTATTTTTTCACTCTTACCCCCCCCCCCACTACCCCCCTCACCCCCACCACCACCCCCCAAAAAAATGATTTTTAAAAATATTTTTAATTTTATAAATTATTTTTACTCTAGTAAAAATAAAAGATGTCTCTCAAAAATATTTTTCATTCATAAATCAAACACTAAAAGTCATTTTCGAAAAATATTTTCTACTCGCCAACCAAACATGAGAAAATAAGTGCAAAATCTACTTGTTTTCCAAGAAAACATTTTTTAGGAAAACATTTTTCTCCATACCTAACACACCCTTTATATCTGAAGTTATGATTTGTACGATTGTAAAAAAATAGTTAATTATAGTAACTATAGCTGTAACTTTTGATTGAAAGAATAAACTCGTAAAAAATAATTAATGACATTAACTTCAACTACAACTTTTTACAGAAAGCATAAATTTGTAAAAAATTATTAATGCTTCATTAGTACGATATTTATTTCGATTAAATCTATTGTTTGAATTTATTTTTTATTGATACTTTGCAATTATGACTTTTGACTAAAAGAATAACTTCGTAAAAAATAATTAATTACATTAACTTCAATTATGACTTTTGATTGAAAGAATAAACTCGTAAAAAATAATTAATTACATTAACTTCATTTATGATTTTTTATTGAAAATAAACTCGTAAAAATAATTAATGCCTCATTAGTACAATATTTATTTCGATTAAATATGTTAGTTCAACTCGTTTTTTATTGATATTTTATTTTGCAACATACATTTGTTGATTATATCACAATCATAAAATAAATGATATTAACTTAAGTAAAAGTTTTTATTAAAATTATAAAGTTATTTACAAGATAATGAATGTATCTTTAATGCGATAAATTACTTGGACTGACTTTGTTATCCCAACTTCTTTTTTTATACATATATTTTGCATTAGATGTTTGTTTATATTAGCACGATCATCAAAATAAGAAAAAAATAACGACATCAACTATAATTTTTTTTTTTGAAATAATAAATATATCTAAAAAGATTATAAATGCATTCTTAATACGATAAATTAGTTTGGTCAAATTTGTAGGGTCAACTCTTTATTTGTTTTTGTTTGATATTTTATTTTGCGATAAATATTTTTATTTTTAGCACGATCATTAAATTTTTGTATGAGTGCGTGCGTGTGTTTTTCGATAGATATTTATTAAAATACACAAAAAATATGAAAATAACACGATCTTTATTTAAATGATAGATTTATTAAAAAAATATAACTAATGCATTCTTAATACGATAAATTATATGGGTTAATTTATTTGTTCCACTCTTAATTATTTTAATTTAATGTTATTATTTTTCGCTAAATAACATAAGTGACACGAGAATAGCACATAAAAAGTTGTAATGTCATTATTTTAGATTCAAATTATTAGTAATTTATTGTGTTCGGTCGTTTATACAAATTAAATAAAGTTTATAAGTTAATGATTGCGTTCGCTATTTCATAGTAAATTAATAACTACAACTATGACTTTATATATGTAGAGTTGTGATTTAGTACGATTGAAAAAATAGTTAATTACAGTAATTATAAATACAACTTTTTATATGTAGAGTTATAATATGACCATAAAAAGAAGTTACTCAGAGTGACTATAATTATAATCACGACGTTTTATATGTTGAGTTATAATTTGTATAAAAAAAAAGTTAATTACAACAACTATAATTATGACTTTTGATTGAAAGAATAAACCTGTAAAAAATAATTAATGACATTAACTGTAACTACGATTTTTTACTGAAAGAATAAATTCGTAAAAAATAATTAATGGCTCATTAATACGATATTTATTTCGAGTAAATCTATTAGATCAATTTATTTTTATTGATATTTGCAAAATTGTGACTTTTGACTGAAAAAATAAACTCGTAAAAACTAATTAATTACATTAAATTTAATTATGACTTTTTACTGAAACAATAAACTCGTATAAAATAGTTAATGCCTTATTAGTACAATATCTATTTCGCTTAAATATGTTAGTGCAACTCGTTTTTATTGATATTTTATTTTGTAATATATATTTATTGATTATATAACAATCATAAAATAAATGATATTAACTTAAGTTAAAATTTATTTAAATTATAAAGTTATTTATAAGATAATGAATGTATATTTAATGAGATAAACTATTTGGACCGAATTTGTTATCCCAACTTCTTTTTTGTACATATATTTTGTATTAGAAGTTTGTTGATATAAGCACGATCATAAAAAAAAAACGATATCAACTATAAGTGTGATTTTTATTTTTAAATGATAAATATATCTAAAAAGAATATAAATGCATTCTTAATACGATAAATCATTTGGGTCAAGTTTATAAGTTCAACTACTTATTTGTTTTTGTTTGATGTTATTTGTGCTACATGTTTATTATTTTTAGCACGATCATTAAAATTATTATATGCGTGCGTGCGCGTGCGCGTGCGTGCTTATTTTTCGATAGATATTTATTGAAATACACAAGAAACACGAGAATATCACTACCTTAATTGAAATGATAGATTTATTAAATAAGAAAACTAATTCATTCGTAATACGATGAATTATTTGGGTTATTTGTTTGTTCTACTCTTAATTTTTATTTTGATGTTATTATTTTTCGCCAAATAACACAAGTGACACGAGAATAGCACATTGCAATGACATTATTTTAGATTTAAATTATAAGTAAATTATTTTGTTCGTTCGTTTATTCAAATTAAATAAAGTTTATAAGTAAATGATTGTGTTCGCTAATTACATATGTTAATTAGTAACTACAACTACGACTTTATATATATAAAGTTATGAATCAGTACGCTAAAAAAATAGTTAATTATAGTAATTATAATTACAACTTTTTATATGTAGAGTTATAATACGCCCATAAAAAATAGTTACTCGCAATAACTATAACTATAATTATAACTATGTTTTTTTATATGTGGAGTTATGATTTGCACGATAGTAAGAAAATAGTTAATTACAATAACTATAATTATGACTTTTGATTGAAAGAATAAACTCGTAAAAAATAATTAATGACATTAACTTCAACTACGTCTTTTTATTGAAAGAATAAATTCGTAAAAAATAATTAATGCATCATTCACACGATATTTATTTCGATCAAATCTATTAGTTCAATTAATTTTTATTGGTATTTTATTTTGCAATATATATATTTATTGATTATTCACAATGATAAAAAACTGATTGTATGTTAATTAGTTATTATAATTACGACTTTTTATATGTGGAGTTATTATTTGTATGATCGTCAAAAAGTTAGTCAATCACAATAACTATAATTATGACTTTTGACTGAAAGAATAAACACATAAACAATAATTAATTACATTAACTTCAACTGCGATTTTTTACTGAAAGTATTAACTCGTAAAAAATAATTAATGTCTCATAAATACGATATTTAGTTCAATTAAATCTGCCAGTTCAATTCATTTTTATTGATATTTTATTTTGAATATGTATTTGTTGATTAATCACAATCATAAAATAAATGATGGTATGTTAATTAGTAATTATAATTACGATTTTTATATGTGGAATTAGGATTTGTACAATCGTCAAATAAATTGTTAACTATAGTAACTATAATTATGCCTTCTGGCTGAAAGAATTACTTTGTAAAAAATAATTAATTACATTAATTTCAATTACGAATTTTCATTGAAAAAATAAACTCGTAAAAAATAAATATTTATTTCGATAAATCTGTTAGTTCAATTCATTTTTTATTGATATTATATTTTGCAATATATATTTGTTGATTATATTACAATAAAACATAATTGATATTAACTTAAATACAAGATTTTTTATTAAAGTTATAAAGGTATCTACAGAATAAGTAATATATCTTTGATACGATAAATTATTTGGATCACATTTGTTACTTCAACTTTTTTTTTATACATAATATTTTGCATTACGTGTTTATTGATATCAGCATGATCATCAAGTATTAAATAACGACACTGATTATAAGTGTAATTTTTTTCATTGAAATGATAAATATATCTAAATTGATTATAAATGCATTCTTAATATAATATATTATTTGGGTCAAATTTGTAAATTCAAACTCTTTATTTGTTTTTGTTTGATGTTTTATTTTATGACAAATGTTTATTGATTTTAGCATGATTATATATATATATACACGCACGACACTTTTTTGAAGGGATAAATTTATTTTAAAATATGATTAATGCATTCTGAATAAGATAATTCATTTTGGTCAAATTTGTATGTACAACTCTCTAGTTATTTGATGTTCTTATTTTTGATTGATATTTATTGATATACATAAGTAGCACGAGAATAGCACGACTTTTAGTAAAATGACAAATTTATTAAAAAAAGATAATTAATGCATTCTTAATAAGATAAATTATTTGGATTAATTTGTTATCGTTCATGCTAAGTCGATTCCGGGAGTTCTACTTGTCTGAATTCAATTCTGTAAAGTCATACGAATTCCTTAACGACTTATCTACCTTCTTATTCTCATGTGATCAAATTGATCATTAGTTCACCCAATTGCTATAAGATTCCCTAGAATTTAATGACTCCAATTTCGTTCAAATCTAGACTAGTTTGGAAAATTTCAAGTTACGACAAAAAAGTTTTTTGACCTAAAAAAATTTTCCGTTGACTTTTCTATAACGACGGAACCGATCGTTACAAGAAAATGTTTTTTCAAATTCACTTGTTTAATAATTCATTTTATTTATTTTTGCTTAAATGTCACAGTCAACTGTTACATCAACATTTCAAACAAATGATTTTAATTATATTTTTGCTGGAAATTAGCTTTATTTTGTCAATTTTAAGTGCGTCATGGACATTACACTCTCTCTGTTTTTGTTATTAGTAACAAAAGAAGCCCTACAAAACCCTACAATCCTACTAGTAGAATATATAATTATTGGGACCATATTCTATATAGAATTATTGCATTATAACCCCATCATTGTTAATGAACATTTAACTTGTCCTTGACTCAAATGGATAGAATTTTGTTACTAGACACACATGTATATTATATATATACGTATAAAATACTATATATATATATAAGCGTCATTTATCTTTTTAACATTATATACCTTTTCTATAACGATATTTTTTTATTTCATACGTGAGTTAAGAGTTATAGAATTATTTGGAAGTAGGATCAGAAATAATATATATTGAGGTACGAACTAGTTTGTTTAAAAAGACTCATGATTTGAGTTAGAGAGTTAAAAGTGAAATTCAATAGAAAATTCATAAGATATCTCAATGTTTTGTTATTTAAAACTTTTTCACAAGTTTATCTCAATAAAATAAAAATTATAGATTGATATTCATCATATCGCTGATCAAAAAATATTAGTACAATAACATATCGAATATGATCTCACAAAAAAAGTTCAAGGAGGATAAAATAATTATTTTGATAGATCTTAATTGAAAAAAATTACTGTTAGCGACATATTATATATTTTTTAAAAATAAAGTAGTTGTAAGATTGATATTCTTCCTATTTCACACTCACCTATTTTTTCTTTTTTGAAGACCTTTGAATTTAATGAATGTAGGATACTTCAATTAATTTGTAGTGCATTATTGGTCAAATTAAAACTCAAAAGATTTAATTTAGCATTGATTGAGTATTTGGTCAAATAAAATAAAAATTGTTGAATAGATACCTTGACCATTGCATTGGTTGCTTGACAATAGAGGTAATGTTTAAATTTAAATTTTATTTTTGATTCCAATATTTGTTAGGGTCCATGGCTAAAAGTTAAAGGTCATTCAAGTACATTGCACTTTACTCAATTACAAAAGCCAAATACTAACAACTTTATTTTATAAATAAAAATGGTGTATTTTACATGTGATAATTCATCTCTTCATATAAAAGTATGATTCCTCAAAGAATACCACTTTGTTAACGAAGTATAAATTGTTGTTTACACAATTCGAACGATATATCAGAAACAATTTCTACCTTCAGAAAATAGAAAATTGAATACATAGTATTTTTTTGAAGTTTATTTTATTATATATTTTTCGAAGAAAATTTCTCTGACTATCCAAATATTAAAATTATTATACTTATTTTAAATAAAATATCAAGCCGATAGACCAATTATCTTGAAACTACGAGAATATATTGACCGGCAAGTCACCTTCCAAAATGCTTTTTTATAATTTAAAACATAGTGTAAACCCGAAATTATGCAAATTATTGGAACACTAGTATTAAATGGTAGCATTTACGATATTATTTTATTTCTGACGTTTCAAAATAATTTATACTTTTTTTTTGTTATAATATTACTGTATTTGTGTGTTGCGTGTGTGTAGTTAACAAATTTTAAACTATTTTTAGTTATTCAAATTAGATTTGATTTGTCGTTCTATAGGCTTATAACATACAAAAACTATTTTAATGTTTTTGTCATACCACTTCCTTTTTCGCACGGAAAACAAGTCTCACAAATAATATTTCATAATTAACTTTTTCGTCCATCAATAGCATAGTTCGAAATTTCATAAAGAATATCTAAATTTTAGATATTAAAAATTAAAAAGACTGATAATTTAATGTACCAAAAAAAAAATATCAAACTAAGCAATATGTAACTAAATATAAGAATATTTTTAATAAAATTAACAAATGTATAATTTAAAAATAAATTACTATTAAAAGCATTATATATATATATTATAAATTTCTGACTAAGAATGTTCAACTGGTGATTTGGACACTCTGATACTATTATGGCTCGACCTTACCGGCCACACTCTAGCCAGGGGCGGACCCACATGGTGTCCGCCGGATGCTTGAGCATCCATTAACTTCGTTACGAAATATATATATCTATGTAGAAATTGATAGGTATTTGTATAAAATTAACATAGAGCACTCGATGAATAAATGATATAGTTGGCTCAGTGGTTCTTGGATGGGTACTTAAGACTCTTTTTAGTGTTGTTACCAAGGTTCAAATCTCATTGTTAACACTTTTTTTTACATTTTCACTTCAGAGCACCCACAACCTTAAAATCCTAGATTTGCCACTGATTCTAGCACATTTCATCTTTCTTCCACTCCTGTAGTCTCTATTCCTATCACGCTTACCTTCACGCTTCACCTATGTAATATTTACTTAAATTATATATCAAACATAAAAAATAAGTAAGAGAATCACTTTGAAAAAATATTGTACTCCGTATCGAACCCATCTTAATTTAAATGTGGGGTCCACTGCCGACCAACAACGAAGAAAAGAGGGTCCACAAGGCACTTTTTTTTTTGTGATTGTTCTCTTATAAAAGAAAACATGACTGGCAGGTAAAGTTAACTTCCAAAAATTACAAAATCAGAAAAGTTAAAAAATGTGTACAATTTATTCAGTAAGAAAATAAAAGAGTTAAAAAAAAGAAAAAGATTGATAAAGATATAATAATAATTTGTTGCCAAATGTCCAGTTATTAATAACTTTAAAAGGACCACCCCTTTACCTTTTCTGGCTGTTTCTATTTTTATTTAATTTCGTTTGGTCCATTCTACATCATTCAATTAAATTAAATATGTAAAACTAAATTCGTTTATCATTGGTCCATTCATTATATATATTCTTGTGGTAATAGATATCCATAATCCATGAATTGTTTTCTTTATTTGAAATAAATTTATTTATGTATACAACTCATCAAATGTAGAGGAATGCTCTTTTGACAAAATTTTAATGATATAAGAGTATTTAGTATCTTGAAACATCTGAAATTAAAGACTATAATGTTATTTCAGGTTAATAAATATTATATAAAATAAAATGAACAATTTGAAAGTCTAAATAACTCTTTGAAACATACAACTTACAGCGAAAAAAACAAAAAAAAACTTTAAATTACAAATTTGTCCGCGACTTAAAATAAAACAAAATTAAAAAGTTCTATAAAATTTAAATTATGAATCTGTCAGCGACGTTTAACGCCTTTGGTAATAGGTAGTATTTTTTATTAATCTGATGACATCAGCCCCTAGTTTCACCTATGTATGGGTGTTTGTATTTAATTTCGAGAAAATTTATTTTAAAAATTGGTAATTGAAGAAAAAAAAAAGATTTTAATAGTTATATGGGCCATGAGTATTATTGGATGACGTTTGGGCCCAACAATTTGTTGATATACTCCAATTTCAGAGAGGGCTATGGGGCCCATAATGTGGGAGCTACATGTGATTTAAACTATTAATTTCGTTTTAATTTATTTGTTCGATTTTAATTTTATACGAAATAAAAAGTAAAGATTTTTTAAAAAAATTATTATTTTAATTAATAAATTAAATGTAATATGTATCAAAGTATTTTCTTTTTAAGACATAATAAATAAAAGTAAACGGAAGAAATATCCATCTAATAAGCCACTAAAAGACAACGTACGATTTTGTGGCAACAGAAGTTGTTACGTGTGATTTTGGAATAGAAACCTATCATTTCAAACATCAGTGTGGTTCCCTATCAATGAACCATACGTGTAACACGTACTAATAATATTTGAGATAAATATCAAAAATATATTTAAATTATACTTTTTTTTTTTTTGAGTTTTATATCTAAATTATTAAAAGTTTGAGTTTCATACCTAAACTATCAATTTTTAATTTAAGAAACACACCTCTCTCTTTTATACCACTCTCATCATGGTATGTGTGATACACTCTCTTTTTTATTTTAAAGAATTTTCATATCACACTTCACATACAAAACATTTAATCTTGTAAAAAAAATAAATTATTAGTATTAGTTAAAATTAAAAATTAAAAAACGATTATAAAAAAATAATATTTTCTTTATAAAATAAAATGTAAATATTTTTCTTACCCCATACCATCACTTCCTCTCACCCTCCTCCCCAAACACCCCCCGCCAATATTTTAAGCTTTTTGTTTTGTTTAAGTTTCTTTTATAAAAGTATTTCGTTTTTTTTACTTCATCTCCTTACCCTCCTCAAATACTAATTTATATATTATTTTATTTTTTTAAAAAATAATTCTATTCATCCCACTTAACCCTCTGCTTTCAATTTTTTTTCAGTGTTTAGATATACATATCAAAAATATTTTTAATTGACGCCACAAAGACTTTTTAATTTTTTTTAGTTATTTATGTTATATTCGGTACACTAGTGAAATTTTTTTTCTAAAAATATTATACGTGCATAAAATGAGAAAAACGTAAAAAAAAATAAAAAATAGAAGCGAAGGATTAAATAGGATGGAGTAGATTTTTATTTTTTAAAAATAAAATAATATCAATTTTTATGTGGGGTGGGGGGGTGGGTGAATGGGTGTTCTTTTTTGGAGGGGGAGGGGAGGGTGAAGTATGAAATTTTTAAAATAATATAAAGTTGATGAAATAACATGAGATAGTCAAAAATAAATTTATATTTGATTAGTTGAAGATACAAATTTATCATGAGATGAATTTGTTCCTTCAAACAATTACAAAGTTATTTTAATTTTAAAATCTGAAATATTATAGCAAGTACATATGTCGTATAATGTGAGATATTTCAACAATTTACTTTGTGTGGTATAATGTGATGCTACTAACAAAGAGGTATGTTGTTGAGGTTGAGTCAAGTAGGATTAACAAATTCTGGGCTGGTAAATTTTTGAAGAAAAATTGCACATGACATTTTACATAAATTTCAAAATAAATGAGAGAGAAAAGTGAAGAGTTGCATACTATATACTACAAGGTTATGTGGGATACACGCTTTTGAAACTCGATATAACATAGTTCGAAGGCTTATATACTAAGTGGACAATATGTGTCATACACTTGGGTCATGCAAATTGTGGTATTCGAGCTTGTACTCCCTTAATATGGTACTAAATGAGGATGTTGAGTCCATAAAGGGGAATGTATGTGACGCTCCAAACGGAGAGGCCGAGGTGATGAGAGAGGTTGAAGTTGGATTGACTGACTTTTAGGTTGAAAAGCTTTTGAAGATGAGTTGCACATGACACCTTAATCAAATTGACATCAGTGAAAGTGAAAAAAATATATAAGACATAACTCAAATTCACATGCATGACACAAACTTTTGGAGCTCGATATAGCATAAATTAGAATAATAATTTATACAATTTTAAACTCAAAACAAATAATATATATCATGAATTTAAATTGTGATACATAATATAGTTTTCAAACTATTAGACAAGACCTTTTCAACATTGGCATTTAAACTAAAAATAAACTTTAATGAATTTGGCGATGAAATGAGGTGTACTTTAAGAATCACGACAAGGTGAAATGATAAAAATAGATTTATTTTTATTAGAACAAAGTGAAAAAAAAATTCTTATTAAAAAATAAAAGATGATAGGTGCGTACAAGACTATTTGACAACTAATTAGTCAATCTCTAAAATTCGAAGACCTTGACTTGACTTAATAATAGGCAAATAAATACGTTATATAATAGTTGATACTACTATTTATTTTGGACTCATTGAGAAATCGTTTGGTACAAAGATAATAATGTAAGGATTAATAATGCATGAATTAGTAATTCAAAGATTAATAGTCCATAGATTGGTAATGCACGATTAATTTTTATCAAGTGTTTGATTTATACTTCCCACCTCATCTTGTATTTGAATTAAAATTATATTAGAAGTTTCTTTTTTATTATACCCTTAAATTATTATGTAATTGTGTCAAGTAGACAATTATCTGACAATATCTTTTTATTGCCTTGGAATTATCCCTCCGTCCCGTTTTATTTGTCCACTTTTGAATTGGCACACCTATTAAGAAAATAATTAATGACGTAGTGAGTTTATCATTTTACCTGTTAATTATGAAGTGGATGAAAAATTCTTCAATTTTCAAAGAAATTAGAATTTAATTGAGGATATAATAGGTATAAAAAATATATTTTTAGTTTGTCAAAATAGACAAGTAATTAGGGATAAGTAGAAAAGAAAAAGTGGACAAGTAATTAGGGACGAAGTGGGTAGTTATTAGGAGAAGAACTATTTTTTCACTTGAATTATTTAGGATAAATAATTATTATATTAATAAATTAATCACTAATAAAATGTCAATTTCATTTTAAAAAAGATAAATCTTCTATTAATATTAAAATCGAAAAGACGGTAAACAATAGAATAATTAAATAAACCATCTATATTTACTCATAAAAATGACAAGTTATAATTTTAATATGTATACAATTTTATAAATTGTTTAAATATAAATAATTAGACACAAAATAAAGACATAAATGTCAATTACCTGCTAAAATGAAATAACTTAATTCTTCAAAATTCAAAATTGAGGCATTAGAAGTTAAAAGAATGAAAGATACTTACTATATACTATATCTTTTTTAAAGTTATTTGAACTCTTGTAAAAAATATGTTATAGTAATTTGGACCACAAAGATTTGTTAGTAATGTATAATTGTAAAGCTATCAAAAGCCTAAAGTTTGCAAAAGTAAACCACCTATTAAAACAAAATTAGACCCCAAAAGTAACAAATAAAATAAAAAAGTTTTTTTAAAAAAAAACAAATGCAAAAAAATAAATTGTAACTAGTCATTGTAATGATAAAAATAAAAATGGTGATTTCTCTTTCTATGTAGGAACTTTAAAGAGACAATAGTATTGATAACACAATATTTTTTATGATTGTTTCTTGAAATGATAGAACCTCTTTCTTTATCACTACTCATCAAATCATCTTTTTTTTTTTCTTTAGAGACTTTTAAGAACATGGGATTGTAATTAAATAGACTACTACTTGTCTTTGTCAATATTAATTGTATTCAGATATGATCAACATTCTTTCGTCTTTAATTATAGTGTCGACTTCAAATTTATAAGAAAATAAAAATATAATCAAAATAAATATTTTAAAAATGAATCTTATAATATACGAATCTAAATATAATTAAACATTATTGAATAACATATAGAATAAAAAGAATAGTACCGCTATCTTTAATTCACCTTGTTTTACCTTTTGTATGTTAAGGTAAAGTTGCATACTTTATATATAGGGGAAAAAGGAACAATAATGAAATTATTGGGACCCAAATTTCACAATTAGATCTAAGGAAATCAATCCCCTCGAAATCCTAATGTCATAATTATGCATTTAAATATTGATATATGTTACTATCTTCTTTATCCAAGCATAAATTAATCTAAAATATTTTGTTCCATTACTTTGTTCATAATTGAAATCTTATTATATTATCGCAATAAAAGGAATTAAAAAATATTTAACAGGTCAAATTGAAATCTAATTATATGATTCTTGTATCGATAAAATTCTGATATTATATGTTATCGATATAAAAATCGACACTTGGAAAGCATCATCAAGTCAACACCAAGTTAATCAGGTTCATCTAATTTGAAAATCATAAAATCATTCAATTTCTATTTATATTTTCATATAATTAATATAATGTATTATAAAATAATACGTAACAATCACTAAAACACGTTATTACTGGCTCTCTATCATTTTCCACCTAGGAATATGGCCTTATCGAGTCTAATTAGTGATTAATATTTTTGTGAAAAGTAGATTGACAATTCATGGAGACATATTGAAGTTGAAAAATCATGGCCATAGAAGAAAATTAAATATGGAAATCCTACATTTTAAGGATTAAAAAAAAAACCATATATATAGGACCCAACTGTAGTTCCACGAACTTGGAGGATGTGTTTCACCAGAAATCGTTAACAGTTTTGTAAAGGGATTCAGTCGCTACTATATTTGTTTACCCTTCTATAAAAGCTTTTATTTTTATTGTTTTTTTGATGATTCATGTTCAAACAATGATAAATAATATTTACGTTGAATGATTATTGTAAATTGTGTAAGATTTATAGGATTAAACAATTTTAGAAGTGAGAATATATATAATTAATTATAATTAAATGATAAAAATCTATGAACACTACAAAAACTTATTTTGTATATATAAACTTTGATGTAAATGTAATACACATAAATCTTTACCCAAAATTATTGCATTTGAAGGGGGTTTTGTAAATGAAAATTTGCATGTGGGGTCCTCTTAATTTCCTTTATTTCCTTTTTTCATACCCCTCATTTCTAATAAGGTTGTTGAGGCATCAAAATCCAAGTATAGTATTTTGATGGTACTTTATCATTTGTAAATATATTTACACATCCCATCATAATTATAGAGTTTTCTCAAGGGTCCCAAATTGTCTGTCATATCACTTATCATACTCATTTAATTTTCAATATATTTGAGTTTTATGAGTGATTTTTTTTTCATATTTGATATTTGATATTATATTTAGAGTTAATTAAATTTAAATTTTGCACATTAGCGAGCTCATTTTTAAGAACTTATTATATAATTAAGGATGTCTTTTTTTGTTTTTTTTGGATTGGTAACCAATTTTTTTTGTAGATATTTATTTTTTATCAACATTTTTGCCAAATGGAAAAAATAAATTTGGGACCATTTATGCAAGCATATTACTTTGTCCTTTTATGAAACTATCAATAGACAATAATAGTAATAATAATTAGAGGTTTGAATTTTTCAAAAGGTCGAAATCAAATTTATTATTTTCTAGCTACTACTACTAATAATAGCTACTCTCTTCATCTCAATTTTTTTTTTGTATCTGCATTAAGAAAATATTAACTAAAATCTATATTTTGATTATTTTACCCTCATTTTTATGTTATAAATCTGTCTTCATTAAATATTTACTCGGTTGATATAACTATTTTAGAAATCACGATAGATAATTTGAGATTGAAGCATATCTCACAAGTTCTTGTCTGTCCCTTTCCTTTTATTTTGAACTTTTCTCCTGCCCAAGATTTTTTTTATTTAAAAAAATGTCCTATTTTTTTTTTCTTCTCATAAATCTCTCTAAAATATAAGATCAATATCTTAGTTTCTTGACTTGCAGGCTAAAATTGGTTTCTCCTAGCAAAATGCCAAAGTTTGGTGACAACCTTTGAGAAGCTAAATTTGTTAAATTCCACACTAATCTATTCCAATTTATTTTTTTATTTTATAATAAAATATTATTTCAACATCATCCAAATAAACTATAGGCTATACAATCTTAGAAATAAAAAAATACCCTAACTTTGGTCAAACTTATAAAAATTTGCTTGTTTTGAAAAGTTGAATTGTTTTTTGAAAAATTAATTTGGAAAAATAGCAATTTGTATTTTATTAATCAATTTTTAAAAATACTTTTAGCAAGTGTTGATCAAATTTAGAAAAAAATGTTAAATTATGAGGATTGATGAGAAGTTGTTTCTTTTTAACTATTGAAAAATTATTTCTTTACAAATCAAAAACATTTTTTTCTTATGATAAAACTTAATATATTAAACATTTGAACCCTCTCAAATAAATTTTTTTTAAAAACTATTTTTAATTTTTTAAAACTTGACCAAACAGATTATTAATAACTCGACTCGCAAAGCTAAGTTTATTTTTCTCCTGGCAAAAGTGCCAAAGTTTGGTGACAACCTTTGTGAAGCTACATTCTTAATTTAAAAATCCACACTAATCTCTTCTTTTTATTTATTTATTAATTTAATTATAAATCCTTTCAACATCTTATCCAAAAGGAAAAAAAGGTCAAATATGCCCCTAAACTATTTGGAAAAATCTAGATATATCCTCTGTTTAAAGTTTGGTTCACTCATGCTCTCGCCGTCCAACTTTTAGTCTAAATATGCCCTTATGGGCGTTATTTGCCATTTGGACATATCCAACTCATTTTTCATTTCTTTAAATGCCACATGAAATTGTCATGTCATTTTGACCTTACCACATGACATTTATATGAAAATGGAAAGGTATTCGGACTCATGAACACCTAATCCGACCCATAAATCAACTTTTTTAAATACACTATTTTTACCCATTTTTAACAATTTTATTTAATTTTTATTATTTCGGTAAATCCCGAAAATGAACAATTAATTAATAAAAATATAGGAAAAATATGAAAAAAATATAAAATTAATGCCAAAAATTCACAAATAAATATAGTAACCTTAAATCTAACATTTCAATATTTTTAAAAATTTTTTTTTCCCGATAAATCTCGAAAATGAGTAATTGATTAATAAAAAGTATGAAAAGTATGTAAAAATATAATATTAATACCAAAAGTTCACAAATAAATATAGTAACATTTAATTCTACAATTTTTTAAATTTTTTTTATTTTTTTCCGACAAATCCCGAAAATAAATAATTTATTAATACAAAAAGGAAAAATATGAAAACAAAATAAAAAATTTACGTCAAAATTCACAAATAAATATAATAACCTTAAATTCAATAATTTTAACAATTTTTTAATTTTTATTTTTTTCAGTAAATCTCGAAAATGAGTAATTGATTAATAATAAAAAAAAAGGAAAATATGAAAAAACTATATAATTAACGCCAAAAAATCACAAATAAATATTGTAACCTTAAATTCAACAGTTTCAACAATTTTTTTACTTTATATTTTTTTTCTTCATATTTTCCTATTTTGATTAATCAATTACTCATTTTTGGGATTTACCAAAAAAATAAAAAATTAAACAAATTTGTTGAAATTGTTGAATATAAGGTTACTATATTTATTTGAGAATTTTTTGCGTAAATTTTATACTTTTTCATTTTTTTTTATTAATAAACTCATTTTTGGGATTTGCCGAAAAATTTAAAATTTAAAAAATGTTGAAATTGGAATTTAAGGTTACTGTATTTATTTTTTAATTTTTGACATTAATTTTATATTTTTTCCATATTTTTTATATTTTTATTAATTAATTACTCATTTTCGGAATTTATCGAAAAAATAAATTTTTAAAAAAAGTGTTTAAATTGAATTTAAGTTTACTATAATTATTTCTGAATTTTTGGCATTAATTTTATATTTTTTCATATTCATCCTATTTTTTTATTAATTAATTACTCATTTTTGAATTTATCGAAAAAATAAAAATTAAACAAAACTGTTGAAAACGGTCGGATAATTTATTTAAAAGGGGGTTGATTTATGGGTCTGATTAGGTGTTTTTGAGTCCGAATATTTTTCCATTTTCATATAAATGTCATGTGGTAAGGTCAAAATGATATGGCAATTCCGATCCATGTGGCATTTAAAAAAATAAAAAATGAGTTGGATATGTCCAACATGGCAACTAACGGCCATAAGGGCATATGTGGGACAAAAATTGAACGGCGAAGGCATGAGTGAGCCAAACTTTAAACGAATGATATATCTAGACATTTTCAAATAGTTTAAAGGCATATTTAACCATTTTTCCTATCCAAAATAAACTATAGGCTACATCAAATTTATAAAATAAAATAGAAGAGGGCCGCACCTCAAGCATTATTTTGTTGGCCAACAATCCCTAAATATTACACATAGTCAAAAGACTCAAAACCTATCAAACCCCACACCCTTTGTTTTAATTAATTTTTTCTTCAAATTTTTCCTTATCCATAGGGACAAGACAACTAGAGGCAAATGCACCAATTTGTTTCAATTATGTGCTATGTTAAACTAATTTAGTATATATGTCCTTTTACTTTGCTCAACTTGTTTTATATATAATTCAAGTCGAAAATAAATTATGATTCTATTGAAAAATCTTTTAATTAAAAGTATTAAGATATAATAAATTCAGGAATAATAATACAAACTTAGGTTAACGTACATTTTGATAGTGAAAAATTCAATATTATATATACGTTATGCATAATTTTGCTTACGTATCATTTTAATGTATATATTATAATATTGACATCCTAATAATGACCCCTAATCCTTCATTTTCTCTTCCCCATACGTATAACGTAATAGAATTAATAATAGAGATTCAAGATTATTTAGATGCATATATTATTTAGCTTATAATTAACTTATGTTTGGGACGATGTGATCCAAAAAAGGTCTTGTCAATGTGTTGGGGAAACTTTTATATGTCCAAATTGATTCCAAAATATTAAATCTTGATTAACTATAGATAAAGGATGTCGCACATGAAATTTAAGAACTTTTTTGATACTTTGCCTTGTAATTCACAATGTTTTCAAAGTTGATTTATAATGAAGCGATAAATATTCTTTTATTTTTAATTAGGATTTGATTAGATTTGAATTATGTTAGGTACGAAGTTATCTTGATTAAAAAAAAGTGACTCTAAATAATCGAATCTAAATATAAGTATCAAATACTGAATAAAAATAAAATAAAAGTTCTTATCAATCTGACAAAAAATTAAAACAATTCAATTTTTTTTAAAATACTATATTTTTCTAATATGATACTTGTATTTTATTTTTCTATAACCTAGTATAAAACATATTATATATTTTTAAAATAGGGAAGTGTCTTTTTATATTCATTAGTGTGCCGTTACATGAAGGTGCAGATGTAAATGGTTGCAAGTTCCATTGGCTAAAACTTTGTTCGAGAAAACGAATTCTTTTTAATTATATATTTACTTGAATCCTCTGACTTTTAAAAATAACGTTTATTAATTTTAAATTTGTCACATACTATATGATATTAACTCAATTGATCGGTTATTTAAATTTGTTTTTAGTAAGAGTTCGAATTCCACTTATAATACTCTTTTTCTATCCAAATAATTAATATTTTAGGAAAAATTACGCGGATAAACAAACTTATACTATTTTAATTACTCACCATAGCTATAGTTTGCTATAATTACCACTTGCGACTAACATTATTTATTAATTACGTGGGCTGACTTCGAGTTTGTATAATTAGTCATGTTTGTATATGTATAATTCGCCAGGATATACAAATAAATATGTATAATATACAATTTTTAGCCTATATAAATATACAATTCACCTCTCTACCCTCTCTCTCTTACCTTTCTCCTCCCTCTCTCAATCTCTCTCGCCTCTCTCCTCCCTCTCCCAATCTCGCTTGCCATTTATACAAAGAAAACATATACAAATGTATATGTATAATATACAGTTATATACAATTATATACATATACAATTCACCTCTCTCCCACTCTCTCGCTCGCCTCTCTCCTCCCTCTCTCGATCTCGATCTCGCTCGCCTCTCTCCTCTCTCCCAATCTCGCTCGCCTCTCTCTCCCAATCTCGCTCACCTCTCTCCTCCCTCTCCCAATCTCTATTGCCATATATACAATTGTATATGTATAATATACAATTATCTAACCAATATACATATACAATTCACCTTTCTCCACTCTTTTCCCCCTCCCTCTCGCCTCTCTCCTCTCTCCTCTGTCTCTCAGTCTCGCTCGCATCTCTCCTCCATATAACATGTAGATACAAATTGTAATTATCAAACTATAGCTATGAAGAGTAATTAATTATTTTTAAGTGACTATATGTGAAAATTTCCCTATATTTTATGAATAGAGGAGAAGGAGGTGGGGTTGGGGGTTAAGGGATGAGGTGGGGGAAGACAATTAACAATGAGATGTTTTTTATGATTTTTTTTCCTACTTTCATTAGAAAATTCAAGGTATCGCTTATATAAAAAACTTATTTTCTTAAAAAAATAAATATGAAAGATTGGGAAAGCAAACGTACCCTTCACCTTTTTTAACTCATATAATTAATTTAGAGAAAATAGAAGTCTTCATAGATAAACCTAGCGAAAGAATTATTATCAAAACCTATTAAGAAGAGTAATAACTCGTAAACTTGTTTAAGGGGGAGTCGCACAATTTTTATTTTTATTTTTATTTACATGAGATATTTTGGAGCAATTGTACTGTGGATAATTTTTTACATAAAAGAAATTAAAGTGGCCATGTTCTTATGTTATTGGAAAGAAAGAAAAAGAAAATAGGGTATCATTTATTTCACAAGAGAAATAATGATTTTTTTTTTTAAAGTGTGAAAGTGACTGATGAAGACATGATTTTTTTTCTGATAATAATAAAGAAAAACTATGTAAGATGCAAGGCATTGTTTTTTGTTTATTTCTGTTTATCAATACTATATACTTCTCATCACATTCATCATAGTTGTTTTTGGATTCTTGCTTTTGGTTTATTTTCTCTTCTTTGGCCAAAAAAAAAATAAAAAAAACTAAACATGATAATATCCTTAAAAAATAATAAAATTTGTGACACTTAAAAAAATTCTAAATCATATGGCAAACCTCAAAATACATTGTTCAAATCATTGATTTATTTTATAGTATATACTGATTTCTAAAGTGATTTCTGCGTACCTCAATAATTTCACATGATATTTACTATCTCTCAACATTACCGAAAATTTTGTTAACCAAAGGTTAAATACTTAAATTGATAGAAAAAAGATCACTCAACGTCTAAAGTTTCTTCTACTTCATTAATCATTAGAAATACTGATGTAAGTTGGTCTAATAATTAATTAGTAGTGTAAAATCAAGCATTGATTCTTAATTTAGTGTCTTTGAAAAAAGATATAAACATCCAAAAAAAAATCACCTAAAATTATTGTAAATAACAATTTTGTAAACCTAAAGACATCTGAATTTTTTCTCTCCAAAAGCTATAATTAATGAAAGAATTATTTGACTTATCAAATATTAATACCATCAAATAAAATAAGATAATAATATTTCTAAATTCACCTGTTCTTTTTCATTCAAGTTCATGTTACACTCTTTTGAAAAACAACACAAAAATAAATAAGATTTAAGGTAATAATATTCCCCTTTTTTTTATAGCCTATAGGCATGACTTAGTCCATGATCACTTGAAAAGGACCCTTATGAATGTTACTTGTAAAAATTTCTAGTTAATTACTCATATGATCACTTAATTAATATTATTATTTTAAAAAAGTCATTTTCTTCTTAACATCAATAGATTAATAGAGAAATTACATTTTTTTTGAGATTTTAATCATTAATTGAATAATTATCTGAAAAAATTGAAAAGTAAAGAACACAGTAAAATTAAATTGATATGTCAAATAGAATTGTCATTAAAATTGATGGTACTACACTAGTGTAGCAGGTGATGATAGGCTTTCAAAGTCACATCAAAAATTAAGTTTTTTTATTTATTTATTGTCATAAAAATAAAATAGTAATAAAAAAAAGCAGGTGAAGGGTCCCACTTTGAAATTATAAAACTTGATAGTTTTGTGGCCATGGTTATGACTTGTGCACAAAAAAAATAATAACTTGGTGGTTGGTTATGAATCATTTGCCCATTCAACTTAATTCAATTATTATTATTTTCAGTAAAAAAAAGCAAAAGAAAGAAAATAATTATATTCTTGTATATCATTCAGGAATATACTTCCAATTGGCTAACTTGTTAAAAACACTCAATGTTTCCTTGTCTTGTACAAACCATATACTTACCACTATACTTTACATGTGAAAAAATAAAATAGTAATGAAGTATAAGTTCATAGATAAATATCTTGACCTATTGAGATCTCAAATTTAGTTTCTATGTCTTCAAATGAAGTATAATAACACATAACCATGTGGTGGAGCGAATGAAGTTGTTCCTTCCTTAATTAGAAGTCTCGAGTTTGAGTTCTGAATATGATAGAATCTCTCCTCCAAATGGAGCCATGCGCGGTGGGAATTCAATTAACTTAAAATTAAAAAAAAATAACAACACACACGATATAATTTCACCAGTGAATCGGGAGAAGATAGAGAGAATGCAAATCATATATTTCCATTTCTGAATTCATTGATGTCCGATATTTATTTTGGTGTCCGGATTGATTTGAGATCACTTTGTGCAAGATTTACTCAAGTGAAAAATGCTCCCTGTTATGCTGTTTTATGTTCTCAAGACTTAAACCAAAAATAACTAATTAAGATTGGAGGAATCTTATTTAACTTACAAGAATTTGAATCTTGTTAGGTAAGAAATCAATTTTATTAAAAACGCGTTAATTTTAATATAAAATCTTCTCGTATAAATTTAAATTTAATCACACTTCCTTATACAAAAAGACTAATCATTTAAAATCGAACTCTCAATAATAATTAAAATGCCTTTCAACGCAACAATAAAAAATAATAATAGACAACTAATAAATAGGATGATGACAACTCATTTAAAATTAAATGCCATCAATTGTTTAGATACCTTTCAGACATTTTAATTTTTGGGACAATTTTTTTTACTATTTTAAAAGAACAAATCTGAACCTAGTATCTCAGATTTCTTATTCCTTTGTTCCACTTTTTGTCATCCCTTTTTTAAATAAATAAATAAATAAATAAAATCTATACATTATCCCAAAAATTTAAAATTACCAAAACACAATCTAGCTTAATATATAAAATAATAAACATATTCAATGTAATTCTATAAAACAGATCTGAAAAAAATAGTTTATACTGCTCGGCAATTTTCGATAAATCTTCAACTCAAAAAGCTTTCTCAGTATATAGTTGTGCAAGAAATAAAATAAAATAAATATAAAAAAGGAAAATCCTACAAATGATTGTTTTTCCTGTATCTACATCTTGCCAGCTATTTTTTGTTATTTTATATTTTACTTTATATTTATTAAAATGCAATTTACCTGTCAATAAATGGTCCTTTTATTTTGGAGTCTATCATATTCTATGTTTGTTTCAATTATTTGCTTAATTATTGATTGTAGTAGCTTTGGAAGCATTAATTGTCAAATAAATACCTAGAAACTATTAAAGAACCTTGAATTATTAGATAACCTCATACATGCCCCACTCTATATTAATAAGCAATAAGATGATAAACTATACTTTATAATAAATCGACTAATAGTTCATGAAAAGTGCTGAAATATTTTCATTATGGTTATTAAGATAAATATATTTCAATTTGAGGATCGAGATGGTTACGTTAACTTTTTTCAATTTAGAAAATAACAATATCTAGACTAATTTATGCACATCTCAATTATTACGCTCTTCGCCTGACAAATATGTATTATCTTTTAGTAACACATAAACTCGAGATCGAATAATGCTTGTTATCTTCCAATAGCACATGTATCAAATAACTCGAGTCACTAATAATAATTTGAAGCCCAGCTAACGATCCAAGGGGAATCACTTGGCATTTCTTATTTCAGCTAGCTTGAGCAATACTGATATTTCTCTTTAGTTAAAAGAAATACTCTAACTAACTCGATCTTCATCAAAGGCGGAGTCAGATGGGAACAAGGAATTTCATCTGAACCCCCCTCATTGAATAATTATATAGTATATTCAAAGTTTTTTGTTTTTTTATGTATATATTAAATGTTGATTCCCCTGACTTATTCTTGTGAAGTAGTGAAAATCCCGACTCTACTACTGAACGTCATCCTGGTAGAAACAAAAGCTCCTTTGTCATACATATCTATTTTCAAATGCACCTTCTTCACGAGAGGCCCAGTATTATATACAGAGATATTTAACCTAATTGTGAGGCTCATAATTTCCCATTGTACTGCTCTTTCTTTTGAAAAATAAAGACAGACAATACCTCTCAATCAGACAATCAGATAAACAATATTAATAGAGACAAATGTTATTAAATCCAAATCGATAGATAATAAAAGCAAACCAATGGCAACACACTCCATAGCAGTTGTAAGAACATAATTCATAATAATCGCGATTATTTCTAAGGAAATAGACACATCTAACTCAATAACTCAAGTAGAGGCTACATCTTCTGAGTCCTAGGAAAACAAGGGAGTACATAATCTACTTTGGTACCATGTTGACTACAAGTGCATGGCAATTCAGTAACATCAAATGTCGTTGAGATCCATCCACCTGAAACGGGGACACACTCGGGAAAGGATGTGGCTCATTGTTGTTTTCTCCCTAGCAGTACCAAATTGTTGAACTTTCTAATAGTTTAATATTGGCATATAATTGAAGTTGCCAAAACCTCAAAGCTCAAAACTCAAGTACAGAACTAAGTTATGCACTTATGGGACATTCATAACTTGAATGGACTGCAGCATATCAGAAACAGCGATGATGAGGTCACCTGACTTGATCATGCCCCGAGCTTTTAGTAGGGAGAAAGTTTTGTTTAGGTTGCTTTCCATATCATCAGAGTAATTCAAGCGGAAAGGCATTAGACCCCACTGCAGGTTCAGGCGTCTACGTACAGATGTTGCCGTTGTAAATGCAAATATTGGGCAATCAGGGCGGCAGCGTGACAAGAGAGATGCCATGTGCCCATTCTTGGTGTAAACAAACAGAGCATCAACTTCCAAATTGTTAGCTGCAGAAGATCACAATGGAGATAATCACTAGACCAAATAGTAAGAGATTAGGAAACAAAATACCAAGATTCAAATTAGGGTATGTTTAACAAGTACCGCTATAAGTTATGAGCTCAGCATAAAGGACTTGTGACTTGTCCCACAGAACCGAAACATAAGACTTCTAGAAAAAAAATAGACTTGGTTCCCCACATTCAAAAAAATAAAAATTTTGAGAAGCGCTTTCACTTTCAAATAACATTCGCTTCTTCCTGCTGGGAAATGGAGGCTTGGCTTAGTTAATTTTTGCATCCTCCAGTTCCTTGTTCTGCATCTCTCTAAAGAGTTCTTTCATGAAGAAGAACATTAAAAAGCTAATCCCATTTCGTAACCAAATAGTAGAAGGACCTTGTTCATTATTTAAGAACATCATATTTAGATGATCACTAATCATATTGCTATTAATCAGGTTCAGGTTATTTCTTAGAAAAAGCATAAGACACTTTGAGTTTATTTTAGGTCGCTGTCCAACCTAACTGGGCACCACCACTACTTTGGAAGAGAAAGATATCTAAAGAAGGTATATTCACTAACTGAGCTTGGTCTTCTTTTAATGGAATCCATTAGCGTTACTGGTATGAGGGCAAATTGGGTATCAACAGTAGTTTGGAATGAAAAGGTATCAACATTAGTTTTGGGAAGAAAGGTAATCTGCACTAGCTGATTAAAGTATATCTATACTGGTGTTCATTCGCATTACTTGGAATGAGGACAAAGAAAGTTCCACAAACAGTAAACAAGATAAGAAAAGGTACACTGACCAAAATGATACTCGAGTGGAATCAGTCCAAAGACTATTCTCAACAATGAATAAAAAATCAGCAGCAGGAAAAAGCAGCTCATATGGATTGTCCAGAAGGCAGTATCATGGCAGGCAATTACAAGAGAAGCGAGAAGACTATGGTCATTTTATTCAGAACTCCCTTCTTTTATAAACATGTGTAGTATTTAGCCAAAAAAAAAACAAAGATGTGTAATATTTCAGGACTCTTACGTTTAGATGAAGTGTATTATTGAAGACACTCCTAAAGTGTATGCGGACTATTATGGTTGAAATGTGCTTTTGGTTCGACTCCCACTATCTATTTCATTAGTATTTGGAAAAGGTAAACATTTTCCAGTTGCTTGAATAAAAGTTTAGTTCTGAACTTGGAAATGACATGTTTGAATGGAAGACATAAAGAGAAATAGCCATCGATGGTTAGTTTTGCTTTTACATACAGTCAACACTCAACCGTATTCTTATACAACAAATAGCATAAAAATAAGTGTATTTATTATATATCATTTGTAAAAATAAAAAAAGATTCATCATATCTACTTATCATGTTTGTAGCATGACATAAAGGATTTAAGTGTAACGGATCGTAAAATATCAGGAAACTATAGTTTTGTGATCAAATAACATTCTGACAAATGATGATCAAACAAGTTCTCTAGCCTTCTGTCCTTATATTGACATATCAATGTTAGACACTCATGGATGACATGCACTTTTAGTACATGCCCCCCTAAAAGTAGATTGCAGAACATACTAAAACTGTGTAAGACTCCCTAGTATACTGTATAAACATATTACTTGGGAAGAAGCTATATTCTAACTGCATTTGACAGATATCAAAAGACACCCACAGTCAAAATGACTTCTATAAACTATATTGAGGTACAACCAAATGTTTACATGGGCATCCTTTTGGAAGAATTAATATCCTTGTTATATTTGACATTTTTTTCTGAAACTGGTAACTTTAGTCTATATATCCACAGGTATACTACAACAAAAGTGTAGTTCCCCTTCAAAAGTTTTACAACTTACAGAATGAAATAGTCTTAGTCTAAACTGCTACCTATAACTAGCACACAGCCAAATGACTTGATCTAAGGTATACTCTCCCTCTCACCTCCCACCTCCCACCACCATTTCCAATTGTCCACACTTGTTTATCACTTATTTTATCATCATAGAAGCAAATAGATAACTGCATATAGACAAAGATGCATAGCATGTGTGTGATAGCTGATAGAACTAGATCTGAACCATTTGTATAGTTGGAGTGTTTACATGAATAAACTGACTAGTTATGATATCCCAAAATTAGCAGTCTAATGGTTACTTAAATAACTCAAGAAACTGTTCTTGTACATTTTCCATCAGTAAAAATCTTCTGTAGTTCCTTTGTTGACTAAGCATTATCAAATGATCACCTATTTAGTGACAAAACAACCCTATTACTTTCATTTGCTTGTAGCTGAGAATTGAGGTAACTTATGGTGGATAATAAAAACACTTGCTGTCATCCTAAAAGAGCAACTAGAAGTTGACACAAGAACACAACAAGGATGGAAGCGCACATACATGCATACACCAAGAGTAGCATGTTATGACATATAAGTTACTATTGCAGAATATGACAATTTGCAAAAGCTTAAAAATGGGCAAAACTCAACAAAAAGGGAATGGAAATTTCCAGCTTGCACTTCAATTCATTTGAAAGTGTATATATGTGCATGTCTTAGTAAAGCCAACATAAGAATTTTACTCCCTTTTGAAGGTTTACTCAAAATAGCTACTCATTCTTAACGCATTATCAATATTGCATGAACATCTTATCTTGTTCATGAGAAAACTAACATTATAATTTGATGTGCCACATAATAGAAGAATTGAACTTGCCATCTCAGTCTCACCCTCGCAAAGCAATTCATAGTTGATCTAAGAATGTAAGACACACACATACAGATACACTAAGATAGCAAGTGTAAAAGCTTACTCAAAATTGCAAAATGGGGTGAAGCTAAAGAAAACAGGAATGTGTTTTCCAGTTTTCACTTAATTGCATTTATACATGAATCCTTCCAATTTTCATTAAAAAAACATGGATAGGTCCATGGCTGTACTAAAAGCCAAAAAAAGAAGTGTTTACTGTACTCTATATTGATGCAGCCAGAAAATTCATGTTCAAAGTCATAAGGTGGTATATTAATTCTGAAATGTATCCAAATGTTACATTTTTCAGAGAAAAGTTAACATGCTGCAAGGATGAGTTCCATAAATTATACACTTCTCAGCATTCCCTACATAGAACCATAAATAGAACTTAATTGTTGTTTTATCCGGATTTAGCAATAATTCATTAAATAACAGGGATATCCTTAGTTTCATGATAGCTCATCACTTTGACATGATTATGAGGATTTTACTATTTGCACTTCTAATTGTTTTTAATGACGTAGAAAATTGAACAGATTCAACCCAGAAAAATTCCTCATAGCACACAAATTTCAGATAATACTCTTAGTTTTTCATGTTTATATCTTGCTTAGTTTATAAGCTAAAAACATGCCCAGTTTCCTTAGGTTATTTACCAACTTTAGAAATTATTGGGCAAATGCTAAAAGAGCGTTACATGCAGAATGTCAAAGTTCACGATTTAGCTATTTCACCAATTAACTATCCACTCCACAGATCACACAACAACAATAGAAACAAAGTAATTTTACATCTGCAGGCTATAAAACAAATAAAAATCAAATCAATCGGTATTCAAAAAGATAGAGTTTTACCCATCTTGGCTGCAGAGTTGCAAATCTCTTCTGAAATACTATCGGAAAATGAAGATGCTATGGATGGCAATTCAATAACTTCGCGGCGTTTCTGTTCTCTCCACCTTCTTTCAATTCTCAAGCTAACAGTTCTTAGGACAGTCAATGCCTTCTCAGGAAACTGTCCCATGGCCGACTCACCAGAAAGCATCAAAGCATCCCCCCGTTGCCTAACTGCTTCGGAAACATCAGCAACTTCAGCTCTAGTTGGAATAGGGTATTCAATCATAGATTCCAGCAACTGTGAAGCTACTATAACAGGCCTATTCAGCTGCCTGCATAGCTGAACAATCTTTTGCTGCTCCGATGGAACCTGTTCTAGTGGAATTTGAGCACCAAGATCTCCTCTTGCCACCATAGCACCATCTGATGCCTGAATTATTTCTTCTAGGTTCCTCAACGAGTCAATGCTCTCTATCTTTGCAATTACAGCAATATCACTGCGCAGCACATTAAATTAGATAAATGAATAATTTGATTACTGAGAATCAACTTCTTAAATACATTCGGAAGTAAAGGTGTGTTCTGCTAAATGCAGCTCTACTTGCTAAAAAATGCTCTTACCCATCCCGGGCCCTGGCTTTAATGTAGCTCTTAAGATGCTTAATGACTTCAGCAGACTTGACAAATGATACAGCAATAAAATCCACACCCTCGGCAATCCCGAAGTCAATATCTAGCCAATCCTGCAGCAGTGAAATACTTGAAATAGTGACCATCTAAATATACTAAATTTCAGCAGTTAAAATAATTAAGGGTGTGAGAACAACTGTCTGCCTGGATCCTGCAAAAATTTAGAAGAAGTAGAACGCCAGGTATATCCTAATAGCTGTTGTACTAAGCTAGAATTAACTATACATACTCTTTGTGAAACATAAATGTTGCAGTATCAACAGTTAAGTCCTTAGATCCAGGCTACAAGAGTTCTTAGTTCCCTTTAAAGTGAGAATCTGGAAACTTTAGCTGATATAAAAGGTACAGTTGGTAATTGGGCCAAAAATTCACATCCCTCAACTATTTCACTGGGTACCTGCTATCTCCACCTATACAGGTATACCACGTAACTTTGCCAACCAAAGCTTATCATTTTGTATTCTTTTTGGGACTTTGTCCTTCTTGTGGCAGTTTGTCACCTATATTGGCATGCCTCTTTTATTCGATGTTTTGCAATCTTGAATTAAGATTTGTTGATTGTCTTAATTATGCAACTTGTTCATATTAAGTATGAATTGGAAATTTATTTTTAATATGGTTGTTAATTCTGTTGATATTGGGTTTCTACCCTACTTGATTTAGGCTTCGATCAATCTGATATTTGATTATGCTTGATGTGATGATGTGAACACATGTGGGGGGAAATTCGTTATTTGACAAACTTCCTTGAAATAATTTTATGAGCTTTCTTGACACTTGAGCCTTTCTATATTGATATTGATATTTGGAAACACTTTAAGATTTGATATTTAATACTTTTTATATATTATTTGTTTACTTGATTATGTTTATGCTCCATTTGAGCTACCTATAACTTAAAAGGGAATTGGAGAATCTAATGGCTTCAAGTCTAAAGTTTATGCACCACTAAGTTTTATGCATAGCAATAGTATGCTCGGGAAGAGATGTGAAGATGGCCATTTGAAGTAGACTTTTTGGAATCTTTTATGAAGAGCATATTTGCATAGGAATATATGTTTTGTAGGGGTGGCAGGGGGACCGGGCTGTCCCGCCCCGGCCCACGTCCCGGCCCATCCCCTTTTATTTAGGGGGTTTAAGGGGTGGGGGATGAGGGGACCGGTCAGGGGCCGGTTCACCCCTGTGTCCCGGTCGACCCGGCCCGGTCCCGGTTGAACCGGCCGGTTCGCGGGATCCCCCTAATTTTTTTTATTTTTTTTTATTTTTTTAATTTTGAAAAAGTTATTGTTTTTATCCGTTGGGGAAACGGCTAGTGGGCCCCCCAACGGATTTTTGCCACTTTTTGTGTTCCAAACCACCCCCCTACTTTTTAAATATTTCTTTTAACCCTCAAGTTATAATAATATTAGTTACTCCACTAATATTTGTTAGTTGTAACTTCTAAGTTCTATTGAATAAATTTGAAGGTTTTAACTTTTATTCAAGTTTTTTTTATACAATTATTGTTTTGCATTTTAATTTTAATGTATACAATTAAATATATACTAAAGTATTAAACTAATTAACTAACTAAAGTACTAAACTAACTTTAAAATACTTAATTTAAAGTTTACAATTTACATTACTTTAAAATATTTAAATTATAAATTTGAACTTCTCAAATTTGAAATTTAAAACTTTAAAGTTGAAACTAGAAATTTGAAACATGAATCTTGAAATTTGAAAATTTATTTTGATATTTGAAAATCAAAAATTAAATTTAAAATTTATTAGCTAAAGACGTATAATTTCAATACAAATATATAAGTATTTAAAAACAAAAAAAATCCACCGTCCCGTCTCGTCCCGTCCCCCCAAATCCCATCCCATCCCGTATATATAGTGGGACGGGATGGGACCTATTTTTGTCCCCCCAATCCCGGTCCCGGTCCAAATCCCCTCTACCCGTCCCCCGTCCCGTCCCGTCCTCCAGTCCCCGTCCCCGTCCCCTTGCCAGCCCTAGTGTTTTGTATGGATTTGGGACTTGTACATGATCCATATATCACACTTATATGTAATTTTGGAGGTTTGTTGGATCATATAGCGATCAATTGTAACTTGAATTTGGTGATTTATTTGGCTATTTCAGAGTGTGCAAATCCAAGTCTTTGTAATGTACTAAACTTACATTTGGATTTGTAATATATTTCTCACATGTACAAAGGAGAAAACTAATTTATCTTTTGATACTCACAAGTATGAAATTCATGTGTAGCATTAACCTGGAGTAGTGTTCGAATGGAAAAATAATTTTTTTGGGTCCTTGCTTCAATGGGAATATTTTTTTGATGACAATGCTTCAATGGGAATATTATTGGTCCGAGTTATTGACTTTACTAATTTTGACAACATTAAGGGGCAATATAACTGAACAATATAAAAGGTGCAACAATAAGGCAAAAGGTTCATACCAGAAACAGTTTTACCAAAATATAGATCTCAATTTTGATTATGTAAACCAAGCTCATAATTATTTTCAAAGGCGCTGGAAAGGAATATAGTGCAAACCTTTGAGGAAATTGTTGGCAGCATAGCATTGCGTTCCCTTACTAATTTACCATCACGCCAAAATGTCAGATTAGCCCGAGGTAAAAGAAGTCCAGGATCCGTGCAAAGACACTTAACATCTGGGCCAATTTTCTCAATCACTTCGAATCTCACCATTCCACCATCTACTAGTAGATCATCACCCACTTTTACATCTGCAGTGAAACATCAAGCCAATAGATTAATCAAAATTGAACATATTTATCAAAGAGCAAGGAATGACACTGAAAGCATATTTCTTTGCAAAAATGAACATTTTATTTCTATAGCAGTTTATAGGGCAAACCTTCAGCAAAACCATCATAGTTAACTGTGATGGTGCGTTCCGGAAGTGGTGGATCAAATGCACGAACAGTGAAATTCCAAATTTCACCATCCTGTATGAAGAGAATAGTTAGATGCTACATCTTTATTCAGCATAACAGATAATGATATATATATATATATCCAGTGTATAGCCCCCACCCACCCACCCACCCACCCACACAACAAAATTTCGCAGATATTATTCTTGGTGTTCAATATTCTTTCTGATTCTACTATGCAGAAAATATCAAGCAGATATTTTTTTGAGATTGAATCTCAAGCAGATATATTTTTTGAGATTGAATATCAAGCAGATATAAGTGCCAAGAACACAGTGATGCAGTAAAACAGAAAATTTACGCAACAATCTCTCAGAATTATTCCCCTCCAAAGTGATCGTGGGAAAAAAAGTTTTTAGTTCAAATTTGTAGCAACATTTTTTTCCAACCAACCCCACTTCAGACTTCTGACAAGCGCTCAGCCTGATTCTCGCTTACCTCCTTACCCCATGCAAGTAAATAGTCTGAAACGCCACTGCGATTAACGTGGTTAGCTTACCTCAGCTAGAATTAGAGACAGCCACAAACAATTCAGACATGAACAAGCAAACACAGGAAGGAAGGTACAAAAACTTCAACACTGAAATCATCCCTGCACAACATATTCCTGTAGAAAATGAGCACAATTCCCCCATCCCCCACTCCATCCCACCCCACCCCAACCAAAATAAGTATCCTGATCTTAGCTTTATCCACCCACCTCAAAGTTTTATCCATGATTCCATACTCGACAGAACTCCAAATCTGAATTCATGTTTGCTGACACTAGAGAGAATATCAGTTATTTGTATCTATCAGGCTACATCTACATCCCATCAAGTATTCGTAATATTTGTAAAATTACTTTTAGTTTTGCTGATTTAGGCAAAAACACTTATAGAGGAATCACTTTAGAGGTTCTAAAACTGCTTTCCAGATTCAAATGCAGGTGTCGTTTTAGATGGAAGTTTTCCCACTTTCATATTAAAGCACAAACCTTTGCTGATGAAGTTAATTTTTTATCAAAAAGACAATATACTTGCTTTCTCAAATTCCTGTACAAACATTTGAGCTTGAAAAGTATTTATTGTAAAGAAGGACAAGAAAAGTAACAGTACTACAACGCTATTGAAATGGTATTTCTTTTTAAAAAATAAAAAGTAGTAGATAACTTCAGAGAAACTGCAGAACACCCAATAGGGACCTTAGTCAGTTAAGCAAATACACATAAATGGAAAGGTTGCACCTTTCCAAAGCATCCCAATTCTAGTCATACCACAACATAAACAACAACAAATTTTGTTAATTCCCACGAATAGCTACATTGGTAAAAACAAATTCTCTTATGAAAATACCACAAGAAATTAACTTGTCCACAAAGCAGAATATTGTACTAATTTCCTGCTCACAATTTCTTAAAATGAATAGTTGCACCAAATTCTAGCCAAATATGTACTTCGGCTTGGGTGGATGAAATGCAGCCAATCCCAATTAATTCGGTATTTGGTATATTCAAATGACAACTTCCCATTGTCACGGTAACAAAGTTGATGAGAGGAATATTATCAATTGGATGACAGGATTTTTTTCCAAGATTCATGTACCAAAGACTTAACAAAGTGCCTAAAAGTAGTTCTGCAAAGAAGCAGTAGGTGCTTAACTAAAGCTACTTGAAATAGTACGTCAAAATAGGACTGGAAATATTACTTCAAAGCTACTGCACACTCCCAAACGAAACCTCAGTTTATGATAGCAAAAAATGCACCAAATTTTGAAAGGTTGCAACTTCCCCAAAAATCCTGTTTTTTTTCCCAACTGACAAATCTATATGTTTCCAAGTACCAAACTCGATGGATATGGGCAAGCCCATCTACCCTTCTCGAGTTCACTTAAATGCTAGACTTGGATAACCAACATGATTCAAACTAACCAAAGCATGCCAATTCTTGTCCTACAACAACAAAGGGAAGTATTAAAGAAACAAATGTTGCTATTTCGAAGGCACTCAACACTTAACTTATCATAAACCAAACTACAGTATAAAAGATTTAAACTTTTAATTTCATGCGATTTCGTAGAAGGGGTTGCTATACCAAATTCAAACTAATTATATACCTCAGCTTTAGCAGATGAAGCCCCGCCAAGGTCTCCCATATGAATCTCACTACCTTCAGTATCCATCATGATGGCAACAGCAAACCCTTTCTCCTCATTCAACCTCCTAACTCTCTCAATCACCATACGATGCCAATCACGTGTTCCATGACACATATTTATCCTAGCAACATTCATTCCTTCCACAGCTAAAGCCTCCAGCTGCTCAAACCCACAAGTAGCAGGACCAATCGTACAAATCAGCTTCGTCCTACGTGTACTCCTAAACCCATTCTCCTTCAGCTCCGCCTCTGTTACAGTATCCACTTCAATCGAACTCGAATCCGCTGACGATGCGACCGCATTATTACGACCATACTCCTTCGTAACACTTGATAACACCCCTCCCGAACCATTCTCCGACACTAACACCGGAGATGACTGTGACTCATCGAGATCTGACGCTGCCGACGCTTTCACAACTAAACTCCTTAACGATTTCTTCACCGGTACACGTAAACTACCGGTTGATACAAACACCGATGGCCTTGAGATTGTAAAAGTTGCAGGCGAACGTGAAGGCGACGAAACAAAGAAATTAATAGCGTGCGACATTGTTTTTCTCACTGGAGATTTCACAAAATTAAGGATATTTCCGGTGATTGGGTTGAAGTTACGATGATTCAACGGAAATTGTAGTCGCCGGCGGACGGCGGTGGTAGTTAACGACGGGAGCTGAGAGGGAATTGGAGTGAGCAATTTAAATAGGGAGTAAAAGGTAGGCGGAGATAGCGAGGCAGGAGAACTTTGTTATTATCGTTGAACAAACATTAACAAAGTACAAAAGGATTTAGGAGGATCTACAAAGAAAAAATAAACAAAAATAGTCCCTCAGGTTTAGGTAGGTTTAAAATGGTCCAACTAATATATTTTCTACCACTTTTAAGTCTGGTAGAAGACGTTTGAATCTGAATGAGTATAAGATTGCATATTGATCGGTTCAATTTTGAAGTTTATCTATTATTGATTTATAAACATGCTAAACTATTAAAGAATCATTAAGATATTAATTTATCTGTTATTTGTGTATTGGTAATTGATTGTTATCGGTTCGATTACTATTTATCCATTAAAATTTGATTCAAGAAATATAAAAATCATACACATGAGTTGACAGATTGCATCTTGCTGAAAAGCAAAAAATGTCACATTGTAGAATAACCGAGAAATTGAAAGAGACAGAAAGTCAGAAATAAAAGTATGAGACTTGACTCTAAGTCAAGAATTTAATATATCAAATGGTATAAATATAGTTATTTAATTTACTATCGAGTTATCGGTTAACCTGTTAAGAAAAAAACCTCAAATTGTTAAGAATCGATAACCCGATAATAAATAAAAGTCAAAACCGTTATCGAAACTACTAAATCAATAACCCATTACCGATAAATTAATTTTAAAAATTCGATTTGAATTATCAATTTTGATTAGATTTTAAACAACTTTCATCTCAATATTAAAAAGTGCATTAATATCTATATGTGTAGCAATGAATACTCATAGGAACATTAAGCTTATCAAAATTAAGTACATTTTTGGTCTTCCTTGTACTCCTTTTCATTGTAATTTATCTGTGTGACTTTAATTTGACAAAACTTAAGAACTAATAATTAATTTATTATTTTAAATTTAAAATGTGAAATGAAATTTTAAAAAATACAAAAAATATATAATGTTTTTTTTAAAAGAAAGTAAGACAAACAAATTAAAACAAAAGAAATAATATAACAACTTTTGAGTGCAAAGTTAACAAAATCGTATTTAACTTTTTATCAGAGAAATAAAAACATTAAAACAATAACAATATCCAATATAGTTTCACAAGTAAAATGTGCGAAGAGTGGATTTTTCTAGAATTATATTTTTTTACCTGTGTAAAATGGAGAAAGAATTTTTTGATGGACCCTTGAATTTTCATAACATGATATGAAATAAATGCACGACAAAATTATAATGAAAATATTGAAGAAAATACTAGAGATAACCAAAGTAAAAAATAATAATAGTATTAATAAAATTGAAGAATAAGATGCTAGCATAATACTAAAAATGATAAGAAAATTGATAGATGCTAAGGTAGAACTCCGCTCTACCACGGTCACATAGAAAATACTTGACTATCTACAATTATCAAATTTTTATCGTCAAACTCTCCTATTTAAAGTCATGCTTTTAATAAAATGAGAATGTATTGTTGTATTCGTTATCACTTCTTCTTAATATCTTTTTATCGATATATACCTCTCTTCAAACTTATTACGGTTAACTTTCACACCTCCTGATGAAGCATTTGTGGTAATTCTATTCATATATCTAGATCATTTCAATCTCAAATCTTGTATAGGATACTCCCACCTTATCCATATATCTCCGCTCATGATCTTATTTATTTCACATGCTCAGTCATTTTCTGATCGTACAAATTTTGACTAGCCAATATTTCACTTCTAACACTATAGTCAATCTAACTACTCTACAAAAAATTAATTTTAAGTGTCACTAAATATTCTTACCATATATGATATCAAATGGATATTAATTTTAAGTGTCAGTAAATATTCTATGACATCAAATGGTTTTATCCATTCTGTTCCAATACCATGTGTGACATCCCTATTAATACTTCACGCTTTCTTTCTTGTGAATAATTTATGTATTAGTTCACACTTTTCTATCTGCCTCTTGTGATGCTACACCAAATTAGCCTGTGCACAACGTCTTAGTCCTATTCAAACTAAAGTTTTTAGACTCGGGATCATTTGGTTAAAAACTAGTTATTCCAAGATAAATGAGATAACTTATTCCATCGCTATGCTATAAATTATAAATGGTGAATAAGTTATCCCAAATCAATCAAACAAGATATCTAAATTTTATCGCAGGACTTTGTTTTTATCCTCAAACTATTTATGCTTATCTCTCGCATCAAATAAGCGAAGGTCTTGCTTTCAAATCTTTAGTCCATGGTTGACTTCATCATATGTCGCATCAATTAATATTATATCGTTTGCAAATAACATACATGATACTTCTTGAACATGTAGTGTCAATTTATCTATCAACACCAGGAAATAGTATATAAGATCGAAAAGACACTCGAAACTCCATAGATAGGATATGAATAATTCCGTTAGGCGAATCCTTGCTAGCAAATTATGTCATGTATATTATATAATATATCCAACAAGATCGCACGGTAGTTTGGATATGAGACGCACACTCTCAATAATTTAGGTATGAAACTCAAATAAAAAAGTTAATTTAAGTCTGTTTTTGACGCTTCAAGTTGTCTTTATAGATAACGGATCCATGATATTACGAGTAGGTGAAAAACGATATAATAATCTATCCAAACAATATATTTATCGAAGCAACACAATTGAACACACCACACTACATCATGAAACAACCATCCAACCAGATAGAAGTAGAATTACATATATATATATATATATATATATATCAGTAGAATCCTTCATAGAAGAAGCTCAAAAACAGCTGAATTAACATAATTCATCATATCATTAAGAGGAGGAATCCATTGAAAATGAACAAGCTTAATATATACAAAATACAACACAAGATTGATTACCCATTAGTGTAGAGAACTTCATCCAGTAAGAAACATCAGCATCAATATTCACTGTAATTGCTGTACTCATCTCTGGTTGCTATGTTGTTTTCAACTCTCTCTGCAGTCTTGGCTTCTTCATACTTCAATCCTTCCCCTAATGTCAATCCTCCCAATGTACCAGCCACTGCTCCAACCGCCAATCCGGTGCCTATCCCCATCCCCATTTTCCCACTACGCTTCTGATCATAAGGAGGGTAATAATCAACAGGGGCGCTTGGTCTCGAACCCAAACTGCTATAGCTAGATTGCCGCTCAACAAATGGTCGTGGAGGAGGGGGAGGTTGAGAGTAATACCCAGGGAAGTAACTAGAGTAAGGATCAGAGAATCCACTGTAAGGAAAAGAATGTTGCTGCGGAGGAGGAGGTGGTGGTGATGGAGAAGCAGGTGGCGGTGGTGCAACTACAGGCGACGGAGGAGGATGAGGGTGTGAGGGGTATGGGGAAGAAGGAAATGTTCTGTAAGAAGGGGGAGGAGGAGGAGGGGCAGTAGAGTAATAATAACTAGAAGGAGGGGGTATTTGGTAATCGAGGGGTGGAGATAATTCACGAATAGCAAGCTTGAGTCGGATCTTACCATGAGGACGACCGGAAGGTCGCCAGAGCTCAAAAGTTCTGATTTTGTTGAAATCGTCGACGTTAACCAGTTCCTTCAACGGAACCCTAAGTGTACCGACTAAAGGTTTGGGAGTTTCCGAAGGTATTGAATGGAAGATCTCAAGAGTAAGAACAGCATCGTGAGGAGGCGATTGAGATTGGGGAAGATGGAGGACGAATCGTTCGTTCCAAACGGGTCGGGTATTGCCGGAATCATCAGCTTGTGTGGCGCGTCGTTGATCCGGGTCGACCCAAAAGATAACATAGGGCTTGAGATCGCCGTGATGCCAATTGACATTTTTCAAATGCTTGGCGGAGACGATGGTGATTTCGAGATCGTAGGTTTTCTGGGGAGGACGAGAAGAAGAACCACTTGCCATTTCTGATTTTTGGGGAATGGTAGAAATGGAGAAGGTGTTTTATATGGGTCGGATAAAAGTGGATTTTGTGGGATACCAATTTTAAATTTTTCTAAAAACTTTTGAAAATTCACGAGAATTTATAATATTACAAATCTTATCATATATATATATAACTACATGTATTTTGAAATATAAATAATCAAAATTAGGTGTAATTTATTTTAGATACACACTAAGTGAATTTGTATGTAACTGAAATATATAGATAAATTCCGCTCGTCTCCCTCCCATTTCATCAGTCACTCTTCTATGTATCTAAGATACATATATGAATCTTGCTCGATTCCCTCTTGTCAAGATACATGTGAATTAGACGAGATACAAATAGATACATATATCTAGTGTGTATCTAGTATGATGATTCACACATATCTGAAATATGTAGACAAATTTCGCTTAATTAACTCATGTTTTCGCTCGCCTCTCTCCCTATTCTAATATATTTATCTGCTAGCAAAAATATATGTATCTTTCTCAATATATGATAGGGAACTCTTAATTAGTCATAAAGTACGTAATTATTTGAAAATTTAGGTAAAATTAGCAGTATAGATGTATGTCTAATAGTTTTCCCAAAATCTTATTACCTTCTTCCGTTTCAAAATAAATGTCGTATTAGCCCATGTTTCTGAATAACTACTTTTTGAGATGAAATGCACAAATGCTTATTTAGCTCCAAATAAACAACTATGCCTATGCCTCAGTCTCGAATAGGTTGGGATTGACTATATGAATCCTCGGTATTTTATTTATGTTCAACTCATGTCAAGCTCCAAAATAAACGTTGAAACAAATAACATACAGTGGTTCTTGATTAAAGATTTAGCAACTGAGACAGGTAATTATGAATCATTTCTAACCACAAGCAAGTGCTTGTCATTATGATGTGACAATAGAAATTAGAAAATGTCATCTGCACAATGCTGAATGACCTAGTAATAAAGATTAGAAATCTTGAATTTCAACTCTTGAGGAATATTTAAAAAAATGTCATTTTCTGCACATAAGACCTCTGTATAAGGCAACAAACTGAGAATACAAACACTTCAATTTCCTCTCCGATCAGTACAACTTCCAAAATCAGCCCAGGATCATCACAAATTCACAATATCCAGCATCTGCAACCTGATGCGTCTTGTGCTCCTTCAAACCATCGATCCCAGGAAGGATTTGTTGGACCGTGTGTTCTGGTGGAGGAAATATCATAAAGTTCAGGAAAATATGACACTAATAAGACACTGCGATAAATGAAGAGTAATTCTTACACTGGTAGTAATGGATCTGGCCTTGTTTCCACATTACTTAGCATCCTAAGCCCATGTAAGAGAATCAAGTTAGATAACCATAACATGCACTGAACAGAATGTAAGTCATCTAGCCAATGCTTTTATGCAGATCATGCTACAAAAAAGGGCCTTGGGATATGCACCATCGGCTCCATACCCAGAGAAGGAGTGGGATGATATACGGTCTCAAGGCTTTACAGATATCAAGTTAAATATATAATGTTTGTACTTACTCCTTGCAAGCAGCTGATGCCTTTTCCATTTTGTCAAGCAATTCAAGTTCTTCCTGCACATGTTACATCATCAGCAATTTTGTAGTACGTATTGTCGGTTATCTACAGAAGAAGGCTTAATAAACAAATAACAATTTGCCCAAAGGCTTTGATCAGTGACAAGAGCGCAATTTGTGGGTCAGGCGCACATCACGGCTTAGATCCCTACCACAAACAAAAGTCGGGTACTTGAGAGGAGAATGGTAGATGAGTGGATCCATTATCCACCAAGTTTTGAACTGTAGGCCACTAGCCCTCATGGATTTGTTGGTTATTATAAGAAAAACAAAACAAGTAACAATCAGCAGGAAATAGATACTGTATCATGTCTGATGTTGGAACATGAAAACAACTGAGATCAAACACTCCTAGCCTTAAACCTTAACGAAGAAGATTGAGGCAATGCCACCAGATATGGCACGACATATGGAAGATAACTGTCCAAATAACGGAAAGCACAGCAGCTGTGAAATTAAGGGCTCAAAGAAGGAAGGGAGACCCTGGGAAAGAAACATAACATCAAAAGGAGTCGAAGGATATTCCATTAATGTATAAGGTCCATATTCACAGTATCCTGTTGGACTTTGTGCAACTAAAATTTGTTCAAGGATTCTAGAGCATAAGAGCTTTGCTATAATATAGAAGAAAAAAGAAGCGCAACTCATAACCCGGATCACATCCGTAGCACATATCTTTTTTGTTTTACTTTTTAAAAAATTCAGGAGTATTTAATGTTACACCACATTGGTCTCAGATGTATCATGTACATATAATACAACACACGTCAAGCCCCCCAAAATGTCTTAGCCTATCATCTATACAGGCTGGACAAGCTATCACCAAGTATTAGCTCAACTGAAATTGCCAATACTGGACGAACAGATAGAAGTATTCACTATTATTTATTAACCACATTGGAGATACTCAAGCAAAGCCTAATGGTTGCACGAATCACATTTGCGTTGGTGCACAAACATTCATAGAAACAACAAGAAGTAGAGGGAGAAACAATTAGGGAAGAGTATTGAGTTCCACGCAGTAATATCTAAGTAACAGAAAAAATTCTTGTAATTTCCTACTGCAACTCACATATGTAATATTTAGGTTACTGAGCAATCAGAATCTATCAACTGATCAACCCTGCTTTACACAACTCAAGTCTTATATACAGTGAAAAATCCAGTGACTGAGATGTTCAATCTGCATTGCGTGCTTCCTCATTTAAGTTCTAGAATCCTTAGAGAGCCCAAAAATGATTATTTTCAGATCTAATCAGGTCATATGGAACTGATAACAATAATTCCTAAATGGAAGACCTTTTCTTACCAATTCGAATCAGCTTGTATACTACACATTTTATGTGTAAAGAACATTTTACAGATCATCTAAGTTCTAAGTGGCAGTGTGTGATGGACATAACATATCTAGTGAACAAGAGTACATAATTTAAATAGAGAAAGATTTGATTCTCCATTAGCAAAGGGGGTTCATAAGATATACCACAAAGCTCATGCCATTTCTAGTTCTCTATTAGGTGATAAATTAAGCAGTATATATGACAGACTTATCACTATAAATGAGCTTCCTTTCACAGATATGAGTCAGGAGAAACTTGGGAAAAAATATGTTCTGAATAATCACATGCATATGTAGAGAAATTGCAAATATTGTAAATGTGCTTTTTAAATGATATGTTTGACACTAAAGTTACCATTTTCAAAAAAATGATATGTTTTGACACTAATAAAGTGTTTTCATGAAGAAGATTCATAATTCATTTAGGCAAGACTTTCAGTAGACATTATTTTGTGGCTTCACTTATTAGGAGTGTTATCTGAACTTTTGCTGCTAGGAGTCAAGGAAAAAACATCCTTCTCTCTCTCCTAGAAACTCCTTTACATGAAGTTTATTGTAAGAAGTAAGAACTCCTTTCTCAGGTTGCTTTGCATGAACCGGAACACTTGAACTGGTTGAAGTCCTTTGAAGCAACTCCAACCAATAAAGAAGTTCTTGCTCAGAGGATAGAACATTTTAGAATTTGAAAACCAAACAAGCACGAGGTGTTGTATATCTCTCAACATTTTCTATTTCCCAAGTTTGATGTGTAAGATCACAGGGACGTAAAGATAATTTAAGCAACTATGAGCCAAGGCTAGGTCAAATATTCATAAAGGTAACACCTTTCAGCTCATAAAAACATCAGCGTAAGTTCACATTTTATTTTGATTGTGCGCACATCAACACACACAACCCCCACCACCACCACCACCACCACCACCACCACAAGCACATTGGCAGACGTATTAGATACCTACACCCCCAACCATGCTTAAAGAGATGTAATTTGATAAGATTGGATCAATTTCTAGAGAAAAAGTTTTGAAAGTCAATATATACGAATGCACATCAAAATGCTCTTTGTGAGTGATAATTAATCACTCTACGAACTAATATTTATAAACATTACCAGACATTTAAGTTCAAATTATTGCTCTATCTTACTCCATCTTATGACGTCTAATCATGATTGATACCATTCTGTTTTTGTACAGCTTTCACAATTTTCAAGAATTCAAATTGATGAAGTGGTTTAAATTTTAAACTTTGATGTAATGTTTTTCTATTAAATTCATGTTTTCTCCAGAAGCAGTAATATAGTTGTAAGTCAAAATTAACATCTTATTTGCAATGTTCAATCAAGTATTTCCATATAAAAAAGGACGAAGCCTGAAGGAGTATAATATTCTAGACCTTTCTCAGAGATAATGAAATGATTAAAGGAGTGAAGCTACGAACTCATGTCAAGAAGCAAAAGTCAAAAAACAAAGATTCTAATTGCACAGTTAGAGAAGATTCTAGTATCTGTCTCCTTCCATATATAATCCGATAACCATGAAAATTTGTCTGCTTTAGAAATCCTCACAGCTAGATACCCCCAACCAACACAAAATCTTCAAATATTTGCATTTATATCTCGGAATCTCCTCCACATGTATTCCAGGGGTGACGAAGAAGAAGATGACTGTGTAGCTAGGTAAAAAAAATCCTTTTTATGGATATATAGTACATATTGACTCCCCTTAACTTCTTCGTAGGTTTACTCCTTTAGAATTTTGACACCGGATATATTAAAAATCCTAGCTTCACCACTGTCTCCCATAATGAACAACAAAATTCACAATCAGGAAAAGCCAAAATAATAGAACAGCTTATTCTGTTTTCTGGCAGTGAAGCAACTCAGTTTAATTACTTTGATTGGTTTGTGGTCCAATGATACTTTTCCTACTCCAGGTTTTCTATTTTCCCTTGTATCCACCCCCACCCCCCCTGTCCTACCGTCTCTTTCTTCCTCCCACTCCAACATCAAATAAGTAAGGACTTCCAATGTTCAACTAACAGCTCCGTAATGGACTGAAACAATGTTCACTATATTCTTTCTGATTTCAGATGTTTATAAAAAGGGGATACCTGTTAATGCCTCATCAGGTACTATATCAACAGTCTTTTTTATACATAGTTGCAAATCAACCCTTCAAAAACTTTTAAGCAACACAAATAGAAAGGCATTTCAAACAATAACATGTAATATTTTGCAGTCAGTGCGGCAGTTTTTTAGATGGCCAGAATTCATGGTTGAAATTCAATACAGGTTTCCATGAAACATCAGTGAACCCTATATGTCCTATTTCAACAGGTTTCAAGACTCTCGGTAAAACTCCATGCCAAGTCCAAAACATACTCACATAATTATTATTCGAACTCTCAAAAACAATAAGATTTCACTTCAAAACTCAAATGAACTCCCCCTACTACATCGAAAATGAAATGTAAGGGGACATAAACCCTCACACTTCCACAAATCAAGAACTTTAATCAGATATGAAAGATGAAATAGCTCATTTTTTTATGACAAGGGAATTCGCAGCCATAGGGTAAACCTCACAACAGCTCGCAAACCACACAGGAGACGTAAACCACACTATGACAGCGTGTGCGAGAAGATGAAATAGCTCATTAGCACATTAACTCAACCAAAAAGGTGAATAAGCCCCTCTTTTCGGAATTGAAGTAAAGAAAAGCTCTTCTTTTTTTTCAGTTAATGGTCAACCCATTTCACATATTACCAAACACATATAACAATAACTCCCTTTTTTTAACATCATTCATTACTCCTATCTGCACTGTGTACCAATACAACACAACACCCCCTTTGAAGAAAGATTCAAACTTTTCCTCATATATATCAAATTCACAACAACCTTATTCAGCAAACCAGAAAAAACAGACAAAATTTCTAAGCAACAAAACAAAAAGTTAATAAGAGACATCAGAAGAACCTCTAAAAAACGAGTTTCCTGCTCAAGTCTCTTCAATTCAGCAGATATCCGATGTTTCCCTCTAGTATCAGCTGCTGCCACAACCGATCTCACCTGTTCTGAGCTCTCTGATTGCATTTCTCACAATTAATCAAAACCCAAATACCTAAAGAATCAGAAAAGTTCAAAAACCAAAAAAGGGAAAGAACTTCATTTTATATTAAAAGAAAAAACAAGAAAACCAAATCCCTAAAGAATCAAAATCGTGCAAGTGAAGCTAGAGATTCTGTAACTGTTCAAAGACTAAAAACAAAAAAACCCATTTGGAAAAAGAATCAAGAGAACACTCAATTTTCATTAAAAAAACAAAACAAAATTGAGATTCTGGAACTGTTCAAGAAACCAGAAAAAGGGTTTTAGCAGTTTCTGCAGAACAAGAAATGGACAATTGAAGAGACAATGCAGAGTGCTTGAAGGTGGGGGTAGTAGAAGTGGGGGTGGGGGTTTACTTTTGTTTTGTTGTTCTACAAAGTGAATTGAAATGTTCCAAGGGATAGGCAAAACAGAAAGAACAAAGAAGAATGATGAAACCAAAAAGAAGGGAAAAAAACAAAAAGGAAAGTTGGCTTTTTTGGTTTTTAAATTATTTTTCTTTTTGAATAATGAGAAAGTTGGTAATCTTTTTTCACTTATTTTACTTTACAAAAATACTCTTCCTTTTTTTTTCTTTTTGTTCTCTTTTTTCTTTTTGCTTGTGTTTTGGTTGTTGGGTTTGGGGGTGCTTGCGGTGACGCGAAATCAGAATTTTAATTTTATGAAAAGTGTTAATATATCGCTAAACTCTATATTTAATATACTTCTTAATAAGAAAAATGAACTAACAGTTGAATTTATAGTTCGAACTCCGATTCTAAAATACTAAGAGGATTGAAGAGGATAAGGAAAAGTCTTCCGCGAAATAAGTTTATGAGTAGTGTTAATATACAACTAAACTCTATATTAATATACTTCTTAATGAGAAAAATGAACTAATAATTGATTTTATAGTTTGAACTCCGATTCTAAAATACTAAGAGGATTGAAGAGAATAAAGAAAAGTGTCTCGCAAAATCAGAGTTCTAATTTCATTGAATTTTGAATTTTTATGACATTTAATATGTTAATAGCTACATTCTAAATTTAGTACATATACTCTTTAGTATAAATTATATCATTTGAATAAAGATAATTAAATTTGATAATTCGTATTTGAGTTTCTAACTCCGCTCCGAAGAGTGTTAAGGAGGTTAAAGGGAAGGAACCCACTGTTGAGTTCAACTACTGAGCACTTGGAAGTTGAAACACTGATTTGTCACCCTCAACAGTAAATATACAAATCAATATGAGTACCATCTATATTGATTTATATAGGAGAGAAGTTATAATCTATATATAAAAAAAAGTTTATTTATCCTAATTTATGTAATATTATTTAATTAAATATGGGGTTTAAATAATTCGTCTTACAACAAAGCACTTTTATTAGGTTACATTTTAAATAAAAGATCATTATTCTTATCGCACTTATTAATCGTAAAAATAAAGAAAAGACAAATTTGGAAAGGAAGTTACTTAAATTTGTATTTGTAGTATAATATAAAATTTAGATATTTATATAATTGGAAATTATCTCACTAAAATTACAAAGTGAATTAAAGTTAAATTATTTTTAAATATAAAAATACAACTTTTTGAGAACAAATAAAATTAATGAAATTGAGGCTGAGAAAGTAGATCACAGTTTTCTTCTTATCTTCTTACTTTACAAAGGAAATATGCGTTCAATAAAAATGTATACATGAATGACAATGATAGATGTTAGTAGAGGTACGATGAGTTAAAAAAGTATTACATGAAAATGAATCAATTTGACATAAAATATTTGAATTCAAACACTATACTAACCTAAGTTTTTTTTTTTTAATTGTTGAATTTAATTATTTTGAATTCATTCAAACTTTTCTTGAAAATATTTTTAAAACCAAATGACTAGTAGGAATTAACTTAACTTAACAGTGGTAAGGGAATATAGTGTGAGACTTTGCATAGTATATACTTTTATTTTTTTCAAATTTCACTTATGAAAATTTATTAGATAGATTATATATCGCTATTAATTTAAGTTATCTTCAATTAAGATAAAAAGAAGCTCCCAATGCTGGCAGAGAGGAGCACATGGGATTTATTTTCTGTGGGAGAAAAATAATTTATTTTTTTCCATTTTTAGTGAAGACAAGGTTTTTTCTGCCTTTTTTTTGGTATAAATTAATTACCTCCAGAATATTTTCTTGCCCATATTTGCTATTTATCACGTGTACACGTTTACATTCCATAATTCTTTTATTAACATAAAGAGGAAAAGAAAAAAAAAAATAATGCGATCATATTTGAAATCGTTTTTTAAAAAAAATCGAGAGATCATGAATTTAAGTCTTAAAATTTTAATAAATCGTATGTAACTAAAAATCTGCTCAACACATCAATTCAAAATGACCAGTTACGGAAAAATTAGTTAATTTTCTTTAGTTTTCCAATATTTTTATTTTAATCAGTCGAACACTTTAATAACAAAATATTTCCTATCTCAAAATTGATCACCAAAGAAATTTTCGTTTTGTATGATTCAATTAATAATATTAAAAAGTGGAAACTTAGGGGGGAAAAAATGATAATATATATTAGCTGGCTTGCTCCTAAATATTTAATTTATTTCTACACAGAATGTCAACAACCTTGAAATTAACATTCGAAATATTAGGGAGTTGTGATCCATCTCAGTACATATAATTTAACTGATTAAATATAATTATATTATAATGAATGCCAGATCATTTTGAGTTGGTGTTGAATAAATTTCTTAGATTATAATATAAGCCTATGGAATTTATTGCTAACAAGAATTATTACTTTACCGTCACGCTAACCACACCATATTAATAAACTAGATCAACTTTTTAAGTTTTGATTTTTTGGATGTTGTATAATTATTTTATTTATTTTTTACTTGTAACTAAGTATAATTGTATAAAGTATTTGCATGAAGTTGCAAAGGAGGAGGAGTGAGGAGTGTTAATGATGAGTCCGGAGCCTAAATGGTATAAAATGTTAACAAAAATTCCAAAACGGTATATAAATTTTTGTTTTAATCAAAAGGGCAAAATCGCTGGAAGAGCAGCGATTTCGCTCGCCGAAAAAAGTAAAATCGCTGCCTTAGCAGCGATTTCCAAAACAAATTTTTGTTAATGATTTTTTAATAAATCGCTGCCTAAGCAGCTATTTTTTTAATTATTTATTTAAAATTAAAAAAAAAAAAACTAAGAGCAAATCGCTGCAAGTGCAGCGATTTGTCTCCAAATTTCTTTTAATTATATTTTCAAATCAATTTTTTTAAAATTTTCTTTTTTATAATTTTTAAAATAAAATTTTAAATTTTTTTAAGAAATTTTAATTTTAAATTTTTTTACTACTAATTCCAAAATAAATTTTTGTTTATTGATTTTTTAAAATAAGTAATAATAAAAAAAATTAAAAAAATTGATTTAGAAAAATTAAAAAAAAAAATTGGAGACAAATCGCTGCACTTGCAGCGATTTGCTCCTAATTTATTTTATTTTTAATTTCAAATAAAAAATTAAAGAAATCGCTGCTTAGGCAGCGATTTATTAAAAATCATTAAAAAAAATTATTTGGGAAATCGCTGCTATTGCAGCGGTTTTGCTTTTTCCGGCGACAGAAATCGCTCCTCTTCTAGTGATTTTGCCCTTTTGGTTAAAATAAAAATTCATATACCGTTTTAGAATTTTTATTAATATTTTATACCCTTTAGGCTCCGAACTCTGTTAATGATCATGTCTTTGAATTCGAGTTTTGAAGTGATTTAAATTTAATTGAAATTTTAATGTGGACTCAAGATACCTTGTAGAAAAATAAAAAAAAATGTTTTAAGTTTGTCAATGCTAGCTAAACTTTAAATAATTTTTAAAATTGATTATTTATTAAATGATGTTGTGCACAGCCACTCGGTCTATTTAAATCGTAGCTGAAATTTCTTAATTTTTGTAAGTTTATTTTCCTTAAATTAACTTTAGGTGTCCGAGTTTGAAGTTCAGACATACACATAACATGGTTGAAGTTTGAGTTGTCAATACTTAACTTTAGACAATTTAAAAATAGGGAAAACGGCACTTTTAGTCCGTATGTTAAGGCTAATTTTTTATTTTAGTCCTTGTGTTATTTAACTTAGTATTATAAACATTTAATTATATCAAGTGAGCGATTTTAATCTTTCAACTAACAGACCCAAAAAAATTAACAGACAGTTCACTGCTAAAAGGGGTAATTCGGATATTTTAAAGTAATTGCTTGAGAAAACAGAATTTTTTTTTTTAAAAAATCATTCGTTGCATAATTTATCGTTCGTCGGTGTGAGAGGGAGGGTTAATGCCTATCAAGTTGGTTTTTGAAATTGTAGCTCAAATCGACGGGCTTGTTCTACTAGATAGAGATAGGGAAGCCTTAGCTTGTTCTTCAAATAGAGAGAATTAAAAAGGAAATACCGAACTACCCTTTTAGCACTGAACTCTTTGTTAATTTTTTTGAATCTGTAAGTTGAAGGACTAAAATCGTTTACTTGATATAATTGAAGGTTAATAATGCTTAGTTAGATAACACGAGGACTAAAATAAGAATATAGTCTTAACACAGAGACTAAAAATGCCGTTTTCCCTTAAAAATAAGTAAACTCATATATTTTTGTGTGAAGTTCAAACATATATAATTGAACTTTAGTATGAAATTATGATATCTCATCTCTCTCAAATATCATTCTTCATGTAGTACAAAATATCAAAGGCTCAAATAATATCAATTTGAGAATAGATTAAATAGTCAATCGTATCATCTCTTACAATGTTTTCAAACTTTTGTAATAACACCCCATGATTATTTTTGACACACTCACTATCAACTTTATCGCTAGTCCATCGTTGTTTTGCTTGTAGCTGAATTATCTATCAACTTCATCGCTAGTCCATCGTTATATTGCTTGTAGCTAACAGAAATCTATTGCAAAATAGAATCTGTAAATTTTTTTATTATTTAGCTATAAAATTTATCTGTTGCTATATTTCATTTTTTTTAAATAGTTATTTTTCATATTTAGAAATCCAAGCCACCAACTTCTCCAAGTTTGCCAACATGATCCCATTACCAATACATTTGGGCCTGTTTTATGAAAACTTAGCATGTTAGGCAGCCCAATTTTGTTTCTTTCCCTTTCTTCTTAAGGCTTTTGTTACTTTATAATACATGTCAATTGTCATTGAGAAATGAAAATTCTGTTGATTTATTGAACTAAATTTTATTCTCCAATGAAAAACACATAGTATATTCTTTAGTTATAAAAGAATCATTTCAAAATGTATTTAACAATCTCCTACTTGAAGTTACATAGAAACTGACGGAGAAAATCACACACTAAATGAGTGAATAATTTTTTTAAAAAGCATAATCCCGTAGATTATGGTGTAATGATAAGATTATGTTACCTTTAATAAGAAAGCTCAACTTCAAAATTTAATCACGGAGAGAATTCTATTAGGAGTATCATCCCAAATAATCTCGAATTCAAATCTTATATATAAAAAATTTCTGCACGACACCGAATAATAATAAAAAAATATATTTGACCACAAGAATTATTATTTTATAATATATCAAAATTTAACTTAGAAATTAAATTTCAAATTTTAGAAAGTGTTCCATTCCAACTCTACTTTTATAAATTCAAAATAAAATGTTGCATGCCTTTCTTCTTTTCTTCTTTTTCCGTAAAAATATAACTAAACATGACTTCATCGACTTCATAAATTTTTAATATTTAAAATTTACCACCAAACTTCTCAATTGCTGTTTTCCATTAAAAAAAAAAAAAGAGAAGGTGAAAGTTAAATTGCATGGTCTCCATGTGTCATGTAAATATCACTAATATTTACAAGTGTCTCTTTCCTATATTATTTTTTTGGTTAAAAAATCTGTCACCTTCCTATATTTAATTACTAATCTGGCAAAACTCAACAAGATTTGTTAGCTAAAAAAAATCTCAAGCAAAAAATTAGGAAAAAAATGTTTAGAGTTTCAGCAATGTTCAAAAACTTGATGAGGAAAAGAATAATCCCAACTACTTCCAAAAGAAAAATGAGCGATCATGTCGAACCTGAGAATGTAATCAAGGACTCATCGGAAAAAAAATCTCCGGCGGATTTTCCGACAATCACGTCACCGCCAATCACCGTACCGACCGATGCAACTGCGGTGCCGGAGTCCCAATTTGTACCGGATTTTGATGCAAATCCACCTATAAGGCCTGGTGATAATGAAGATAATCCGAATGAGAGTAATCTAGAAGCTTCTACTCCGCCCTTGGCTGGGCAGCCGGAAGCGGCGGATGAAAAACCTCCGCCATTCTAACTTTTTGTATATGTATTTATTACTTTTTTCGTTTCAAAAAGAATGATATCCTTTCCTTTTAATATTTTTTAAAAAAAATGACCTTTTTATTTTTTTGATAACAATTTTTCACGTGGCATATTAGCATATTTGAGATCACAAGATGGAATTAGTCTCTTATTATCAAAATTGAAATGATGTGATAGCGATTCAATCTAATCCATTTTTTCGTGATTGTTCTAGGCACTTGTATAACATCTTTTTTACAAAAATATATTACTCAAAAAATTAATGTAAATATTAATTGAAAATAAGAAGATTAGTAAATATGGAGATAATAACCAATTGTATGACAATTTAAATTTAGATGGGGAAATTAATATAAATTAAATCTCATAACTATAGTTTGATGATTTAATTAATTGTACCCGTAGCAGATGCTATATCACCTCCCTTTATGATTAATCTCTTACCCTCTCTCGCTTATACAAATAAAAATATATAAATTATGTTTTTATTTATAACGAAAGAAAATTCTATGTATATATATGTAAATAGATATATTTCATCATATACATTTATAATTATATAATATAAATATTCTCTTGCCAAGTTTTTTTTTGACTTTCTTTCTCACTTTATAAAAACATCGATTATACAAAATATAATATATAATTTGTGTTTGTATAAAACGAGAGAGAAATTTAATATACGAATATTTTATTTCGATTCAATTGTATATAAATTTAAATTTTGTGCAGATATACAAACACACAAAATTGAATTGAGAGACTGTTAATTATTTATACAAACGAGAGATTAACAATGATTTATACAAAATGATCTGTCAGCGAAATTATACAAATCTGAAGAGTTGAGAGATTAACAATGACTTATACAAAATATCTGTCAGCGAGATTATACAAATTTGAAGAGTTGTACAATCTGATATTTCATAGCAAGCAATTACAAAAACAATTACAAAAATTTTAACTGTAGCATATAAATTTGATTTTTATGTTTAATATATGAAAGTTGCTCTAAAATAAATATAATAAAATAAAATGATTTTTTCTAATTACTAATATTATAAAATATAGACTAATACGTGTCAACTCAAAAATCAATTTTGTTGCCACGTACGTACCTGTCATACAAACACTACTTTATTTCCCCTTCTCGATAAGTCCCTTCTTCTAATTCTTCCACAAGCCTCAAAAAATTTCAAAAATCCCTAAAAAAAAATAAAAAATGAATCCAATTAATATTTTCCCTAAAATCTTCTCACAATTATCTTCACTTACTAATCTCCATAAGCTCTCACAAATTCGTATCGCTTCAACTCAATTAATAATTCACCACCGTGGAGCCCGCAAATATTCCTCCGATGATCATCCGCCGGAAAAACCACCGCCGGAATTTCCTGCGGCTCCGCAACCAGACAAGCCTTCGGAGTCGTCGGAAGCACCTAGCGCTCCGGACTTCCATGATGACCCGACTCCACAATACCGGGGCGGCCCGTACGGTTCCGGGTCAGCTATACCTCAGCAAAGTTCCAAGTCAAAAGTGCGACAACCGCATGGTGCTGAAGTGAAAACACCTGTTCCGCCGGATTCCGATGACATCGTTTCGTCTTAATTGTGAAATCCGACGAGGCGGTTTAATATATCTGCAGTTAAAAGCGCTAGATAGCGAAATTTTGTTATATTTTCAGAAAAATATTATGTAGGAGTATTTTGATTTTAAAATGTTGTGGAATATGTTTGATGTACTAGTAAACTTAGTCTGTATGTGTAGATCGGTTTTAAAAATATTAAAATTAAATCAAATTTAAATATAATGTATATTTATCGATTTGTTGTTATCGGTTTTTGTGTGGCTTGATTTTTCAATTTGTATCGATTTTTATTTAAATCGTGAAACACCCTACACATATTTACTATACATTATTTAAATCGTGAACACTCCTATTTAAATCGTGGCACATTTTGTGATTTTATGTAATTGAGGGGCGTCACGTAAGTAAAAAAGATGTATAAATTTTTTAAAAATTATAAGTTTAGGATAATAAAAATTTAATTTAATTAAGATGTGTCTCTGAAATTTCAATTATAAAATTTTGTATATTTTTTTTTTGTCTTGTCATAGTATTTAGGATAACTTATTTTAGATTAATAACTAGTATAGTATTGTGATGTTTTATTTCTCCTCTCTGGATGGAATAATCATTATGGAATAACTTATCATATAAGGGGGTATGAATTAGCTTAAGGGGGTTTGAATTAGCTTAAAAGTTGATGGACAAATAAAAAAAAGTTTAAAATAAGCTAAATAACTTTTCAGTAAAATATAATGTAGCAGTATTTTGATTTTTAAATAATTTTTCAGTAAAATATAATGTAGTAGTATTTTGATTTTAAAATGTAGTGGAAATTATGTTGATATACTAGTAACTATATTCTGTGTGTAGTCACAACTATAAGTGTTCTGAAAATTGATAGTAAACTCTATTGTATGTGTGACCATGTATGTATGAATTCAACTAGTGTTTTTGCATGCACAATAAGGAAAGAACATAAAATTTCTTTCTTTTATCGAAAGAAAGAATTCCATAAAATCTAACACTATTTGAAGTGATGGATTCACGAATTGGTTTGGATCGGTTATTGATTAAAATTAAAATTAAATCAATTTGATATACTTTAAAAATATTAAAATTAAATTAAATTAAATATAATATATATTAATTGGTTTGTTTATTATCAATTTCAATTTAATTTGATTTTTTAATTTGAATCAATATTTATTCGAATCGTATACACCCTACTCACATTTACTAATACATATTAACTAATGTTGGATGCGATAGATAGAGAAAAATAATTCACACGTTCTACATGTAATATAACATACACGCAGGGCCGGCTGAAGGGGAAAGCATTTCTTTAGGCCCCAAATTGAAGGCCCCATTTTTTCTTTCTTTTATATGTTATAAAATTATGAATATGATTAGGGCACTAGATTTTATATTTCCTTCTTAAAATGTGATAAAGGTTACTAAGTAATAATTCAAATTTTGTATTTTTTTCATCGTCATTTTTGCGTCATTTTTAAATTTGTAGTCGGTATCAAAAAGAGTAACATTTTCACATTTATAAAAGATCCAATATTTACAACCTTTTTTTTTCATATTTTGATTTTAAATTTCTTATTTTAACCTAATTAACATGGTTTATACTTTATTATAACTATAAAATCAAGTATAAAAACTTTATTTAAAAAAATTTATGTATCTAATTAAATACTTTCACATGACTTAAAAGAATAATAAAAATTATATGTAAGAAAAATTAATTGATGACGAATTCTAACGAACAAGACAAAAATTAAGCTATGTTAACCGATTGAGTAAATTTTAGGTTTAACAAACGTAAAAATCATATTTGTATAAGATAGCTATAGTTTATATAAATGCGCTTCATGGCTATTAATTTGTATACTTCGATATACATATACATAAAAAAAACGTATTTGGTCTATTTGTATATATTTTAGTATACAAATAGGTGATGCAAATAATTTTTTTACAACACGTATGGATACCGAATGAGTCTATTGGTATACAAATGGGTCCTACATTTGTATATTTCGATATACAAATAGATCCTGCAATCAATTTTTGGAAAAACTACATAATAAGATATACTTAAATATCATATATATACAGGGGCAGATCTAGGATCTGAAGTTAGTGGATGCCACAACGTTCAAATAAGATAAAAGGATCGATTGCCTTAATTTTGGGTTACATTCGGATTACTGATTTTTATAAATAAATTGATCAAATACGCATGTTAGTAATATTTTATTTTAGATATTCTGAGATTAGAGATGACTAAACAATTTAATTTTTGTTTCTTTTTTGGAATAAGATGTCTGAAACTTTGAGGGATTTTTTTTTTCACATTAAAATTTAAGCTTGTATAAACCATCTAATAGTATTAACATAATATATTACATTGACTTTATGTGCTATTGGAGATATATAGTACGAAAAGAATAAAAATTATAGTTTCAGTCTAGTCATCTTACTTTGCAAGAACGTCAGTAAAGATGGAAAGAACTTTTAATTTTTTTTTAAAAAAAAAAGATCTAATAATAATATTCATCATTTTTAAAACATATATTTTTTAAAAACTATTATTTAAATATATTCTTAATAATATTTATTTGAATTCATAATTCAGTATTCATTAGTTGATAAAAATAAACATGCAACACTCATATCAAGAGATTAATAATTATTGCAAGAGAAAAAAAAACTAAAAATTAAAGATGAAAGGAGTCATTGGGTGCCGTGGCACCCCCACCAGTTAATGTACCTCCACCTCTGTATATATATAATACCACTTTTTAATAATAATACTATATATTTCAAAAACTTAAAATCGAATACACAAATCCCTTAAATATGATATTAAATAATTATCTTAAAATTCGAACTTCTTAATTAAAGATAGATTAACAACTATCCGTCAAACTCCTATGTCAACCGTATATCTCCCCCCACCCCCACATTTTACATCACATTTGCATACTCTTTCTTCCTTCATCATCAATCTCCTATCCCAAGTTCATCTCCCCCAAAATTGTAGGAAAATGATTAGAAGAAGAAATACCATGTAGGAAAAATAAGAAGAAGAAATAGTGAAGATTAAAAAAGGGAGAAATTTTCTCTGATTTTCTGAGTTGATTTGAACAAGAAGCAGCTATTTAACCTATTACAAAATGACAGAAATGTAAAATAATCTAAGAGGCTAACAAACTCTTAACAAACTTTGCACATCTATACAATTTCTAGAAGAAACATCTAAGAAGAGAATCTTATGCTATGTACAAAAGATGATAAAATGTAGTGGATATGAGTGAATAGGCTTTCTTGATTGATAATGTTGATCTGAATGTTGGGTCATGAATATTGAGTCGAATTTGATTTAGGAACAGGTCCTGCGACCTGTTTCTTTTCATTCTTCAGATGAGACTTGACTTAAGGAACATGTTCTGGGACCTGTTTCTTTTCATTCTTCATATGAGACTTGTCTTCAGATGATACTTGACTTAAGGAATAGGTCCTGTGACCTGTTTCTCTTCATTCTTCATATGAAACTTGAATTTAGGGATTAAGGCCTGGGCCTAGTTTTCAGAATTTTTGACCAAAGTAGGTCATTTTTAAAATCAATTTACCAAGATAATATATTTTTTTGAAATTTTACAAAAGTAGTATAAACGTAGTTCTTAGTAACGTTTTAGGTAATATTTTATTCAAAAAAATTCAATAACAAAAAGACAAAAGTCTGACAGAGTAAACAGACATAAAATGTATTGTCAGTAACGTTTTATAATTCGTTATTCTGAAGTACGTTTTATAGCAAAAACGTGACTCACAATAATGTTTCTCTGAAATGGTTGAAAAATTGAAATATAAAACGTTACTGACAATAACGTTTTATGTCTGTTTACTCTGTCAGATTTTTGTCTTTTAGTTATTGAATTTTTTTGAATAAAATATTACCTAAAACGTTACTGAGAACTACGTTTATACTACTTTTGTAAAATTTCAAAAAAATGTATTATTTTGGTAAATTGATTTTAATTACGACTTACTTTGGTTAAAACTTCTAATTTTCATGACTGCGGCTGGCTTGATTTTCATCGTCATTCTAATATAAATTTTCTTCATTAAACCATCCATGCTACCCTAACAGTAGATACAAACAAGCAGATAGCAGAGGAGAAGTCAAGATAGTCATAAGTTAAAGCTCAATATGTTGTTCAATCTATATAATCGAAAAGGGACTTCTTGATAATGTACAAAATTTTATTTGTATCTTTGCATCCAACAAGACGGTATGACATAAAGGAACTATAAATATAGGTTCCGCAAATAGAGTCATCTTATATTCAGGATCTTTTATGTGGAACCTAAGCACATCTAAAAAACTCACATCTAAAAAACTCATATACACAAGCCGAACAAGATGATGTTTCAAATATTTATGTAAAAAAATGCAAGATCTATCTTACAATCTCAATTTGTATTTATACCAGATACCATGACATATATCTGATATAATTGTTTTTCATTTTTTGTATCTAGTAAATAACAATATTCTATATTAGATACATGTATATCTAAGAAATATTAGTATTAATTAAGATTATATGATTTTTGAATCTTGTATTATATCAGATACAAGGGGATGTATCCAACAATTAATTAATTCATGTACATTACACATGTTCTATAATGTATCAAAATTACTTACATATATAACATGTATATGATCTAACATTAACAACAACTTAATGCATGTGTCATACTTATTAGTTTAATGTATCTGAATTATCTCATATACAAATTAAACATGGTAAATAGTGATACAGTTACACCAAACTATATGTGATATAATGGATTTTTTTTTAAATCTGAACTGCCTTATATCATAATGTCTTTTAAACAAGTTAATAAACGTATTTGAACTAGTTAGGCAGTGTATCGATAGTAGTTTCGCACTATGCATCTGAACTACAATTAAACTTATGTATTTGAAGTTATAAAATAATGATAGTTACCGTTGTTGAACAAAAAATGTACGAAAAGAAGTGTAAAGTTTGTTGAATCTCAAAAAAGGAAAAAAAATTAAGAGCAATTTTTTTTATTATTTTGATTATTTTTAGAAGTTTTGATACACTAAAATATTCCATAATTGTTAGAAGCGTGAATTCATCTTTAATTTATGGATGTCAGTTAAATTTTTTAATTAGATAAGATTAATAATATGTATCTAACTAACATGGATCTTAAATAGACTCGATAGATACATGTATCCGAGGTGAAAATATGGTAGGACTTGTAATTATGCAAACTGGAGGGAAGAGAGGTAATTAGGTACTAAACTAGTGGGATTTCTGTTGTCAAGAAATATTTTCTGTGAATTACAAATAAAAGAAACTATAACAATAACATTTAATTTAAATTAATAGTTTGTTATTTCATACAATTTTCCTATTAAGATTTCATATGTTTAAATTATGCTAAATCCAAAATTCACTCGATAAAGAGGTTTTATCTTCTTCTTTTTAAAAAAATAATAATCTTCTAAATAAATTGAGGATATACTCCCTCCGTTTCAAAAATGATTGCCTAGTTTAACTTGAAACGGAGTTTAAGAAAAGAAAAAATACTTTTTAATCTTGTGATTCTAAATTAAAGTTATGTCAGATGTACCAAAACGTCCTTTAATCTTGTGGTCTTAAACATGCCACGAGAAAAGTTAAAGTTAAAATATTGCCAAAAAAGGAAATGAGTCATTCTTTTTGAAACAAACTAAAAAAAATAGGACATTCTTTTTGAAACAGAGAGAGTAATAAATAAACAATAAGAAACAAATAAAAAAGAGTAAAAAGAAACCCATAAAATATCCACTATTGGGGAAACTATTTTTTATACAAACAAGTACTTTAAAACTTATGTATTATATTAAGTTTTAATTATTTTTACTAAAAATATTCAAATTTTAAATAAGGAAAATAGTTATAGAATACAACAAGGACTCCATATTTACTCTACTATTTAAACTCAACTTTATGTACGTATCTCTTTCAATCTTTTGTCTGCAACGTACTTAATTTGAGTATTTTTTTTGGTTGTGAACTGAATTTGAGTGTTTTTTTTTTCTTTCCGAATTTTCTGCAATGGCTGATTTATTGCCTCAATGTCTTATTCATAAAATACTCTGTATGCATAGTTTTAAGAGAGCAGCCCAATTGAGTATTCTTTCTAAAACATGGCTACAAGCATGGTTAACTATTCCCAATTTGAGTTATTCACTTGGTTATCTCGAACACCATATGAAAAAAGTAATGGATAATATCATGGAGAGATATCGAGATGAAAAAATCCCAATCGAAAAGTTAGATTTATCATACTCCTTTCATTCTAATGAGTTTTTCCCTCTGTTTGATAAATGACTTGATATTGCACTTCAGAATGGTGTAAAATATCTCCGTCTTTCGAGTTTCTAGCCGTAAAGCATACCCGTTGCCTATGTTAACAATCTTGGCATTTGGCAACAAAGTCTTTAAGAGAATTAGTATTAACAGGTTGTGAATTGTACTGTGATTCATTATCTAATGGCGGTGTAGTGAATTGCAATTCGTTGAGAAAGCTTTCTCTAACTCGTGTTAATTTAGGTGAAAACACGCTTCAGATTCTACTTAATAGTTGTCGATTTATTGACACCTTAATATTAGATTATTGTCCTTGGTTGAAAAAGATTGAGATACTGAATAATCTTCCAAAGATCAAGTCGATTTCTATTCGGCAATCTGATACATTGCAGCTTGTTGAAATTAAAGCACCGTCTCTTGAACACTTATATTATTTTACTTGTGCCAAAAAGTTTGCTGTTGATGCCCCAAATTTGGTGTCATGGGAGTATACAGGATTTAAATTTCCTGCAACTTTTATAGATGCTAATTTGCGCGGAAATTGTTATCCTAAGAGATTCGTTCTTGATTCAACTAGCGAAACAATTACAAATTTTATGGATGTGTTAATGCATATGATGAGATGGAGTTATTCTACTTCTCATGGAAGCAACAAGGGTTTGCATCGTCAATTAAAAGAAGTTAAAGCCTATAAATTTGATTGGGAAAACCAGAGATGGCATTCTGATCCTGTGGAACTTGGAAGTGGAAGTGGAAGTGGAAGGATGATAATAAGGGAAGATAACGATAAGATTTGCTTTTTATTAAATTGGTCATGCAATTAATATATCTCTCGTTCAAAATTGTTGTAATGCATAAGTTCATTAATATGTATTTTTTAGAATATTTTCTAGTACTTCTTTGTTTTTACTTTTGATTCGTACAGATATATTCTTAAGGATCCGTTTGGTTGGAGGTATTAATCAAAAGAAGCCATAGATTAAAATTTGGTTCAACAAAAACATTGTTTGGTTACTTTATTTAACCTAATCCATGAATTAGTTATACCTCATATAAGGTCTTATTTTATCCCTCGGAAAGGGAGGGTTAGCTATCCTTGGATAAGACCCCTAAATGATTAAATTATCCTCAAATCTTTTTTCCTATTTTTTTTTGTAATTCATGTTCTTTTTTATTTATATGAGAATATTTATAAATATTCATTTAAATTCTCCAAATTTATTCCATGTAATTTGATGATTTCACAAACTAATATTTTTTTCTCCATGTTTAAGTTGTTATATTGGATTAATTTTTTTTATTTTTTTAAAATGTAGTTCGTCGATTGACTATTTGAACCATTTTTTTTTAAAAATAAGCTTAGTGTATTTGAACAATTTAAGTAGCCTTATATCCATGTTAAGTTCAAGGTATATTTGACCAACAAAAAAATTAGAAATATACCGCGTGACATATCACACCTCAAAATTAATAGTATTTATATATATATTTTTTAGTATTTAATTTGACTAGTTAAATGAAATATAAATTCTACAATCAACTCAGGGATATAATAGGAAATAAACTTTTTGTAAAGTTTTAAATCAAACATAAAACTAGGTAGAAAATAATGAACCAAACACTTGATAAAAATTAATCTATGCATTACTAAATCCTGCATTATTAATCTTTACATTACTAATTCATGCATTATGCATCTTTGTACCAAACGACCCCTAAGTGTCTGAATGATTTATTTTCATGTACAAGCCATGAACCTCTGCCTTAGTTGTCAATAGACAAATTAGTTTACCTTCGTCACAATTTATGTTGATAAAATATCTTAATTATCTTAAAAAAGTATAAGAATAATATTTGAAATTATTTATTACTTTAATTTCTTTAGCTTACTAATTTTATATATTAATGTTTTCAATAGTGTAACAACCGTTTGATTAGCTTGATATGACAATGGATAATATAATTGCCTTGATGGCATTAATTAATTAACATTTAAGTTGGGAGTTACAGAAATTCTTGGAATATTTGATAGACTTTATGACAAATATTTTTGTTCCTTATGTGCATAGTATGCACAGCTATTATGGCAGATTGGCGGTTACATTTTATTAGCTGTGAACATGGCTGATGGTATGGTCTTTACCATTACAGTAAGATACTGAGCTTTGTTGAAATCTGGAATACATCTTAATCGGTGAAATATCCTTAAGGACAGTGTTATAGACACGCCTCAAGCTACGTGATTTTCAATAATTTTTACAACTTACCCCTTCCACATTCTACAAATTCTACAACTTTTGATATTAAGACCACCTATAACTATTGATATCCACCTGTTTAAATATTTAATGCCACCCCTATTTATACTTGTATAGGGATGCTTCTAAATATTTCTACACGAAAAATTTGGATATCTTTTATCTTCTAACTATCTAACAAGAATCTAGATGTTTCTATAATTCACAATAAATATCTACTTCTCTAGAACATCTACACAATTCCTAGATATATCAAGTACTTAAAGTATTACTCTACATATCTCTTTTCACAACATTGCACTGTATAATGGTGTAAAAGATTTCTGTCTTTAAAGTTCCTAGCTTTTCATTGTACCCTTTGCCTATTTTCACAATTTTGACAGCAAAATCTTTATAAGAACTGGTTTTGTGGGATTGTAATTTGAAGAGCGTTTAATTTTCATGTGGTATAGTAAACTGCAACTCATTGTGAAAGCTTTCTCTAACTGCTGTCCATTTAGACGAAAACATGCTTGTCCCTTGACTGTTATTTTCTTCTTCAAGTATTATTCGGGGTAACCATGTAAACATTACCATTACGAGAACAGAAACATACACTTAAATAGCCCTTGAGCACAGCGACTGCACCTCAAGTTTACACAAATACTAATAACACTTTCAGCCTTTGCGAAAAGCCACTACATTACAAGCTTTCTTTGATGAACTAAGTATTTACAAACTTTCAGCACAAATGGTCCCTTTGCAGTGGCATGACTGGTCACAACTATTAACGGATGACAATATATAGTGAATGAAAGAACTAAAAGACGGAAATATTCCTATCGACAAGTTTGAATTTCACAACTTCACAAAACCTGACTGGGCTGTAAAATACTGAGCTCTGGAATAAAGACTCTTATGCTTCAATTTCAACACAATTTTTCAGACTACTTTTAGGAATGAACATTGATAAATTAACTGCATTACCAATCTAATAAAAAATAAACGTTCTTCCTGTCCTCCGAAAGGCCACTTATGAGTTGCAGCTCTTGATTTTTCCCATCAAACACTTTGATTTCTTTCAATTGACTATGCCAAGGACTCAGATTCTTCATATACATCAAACGACTAACGAAACATGTAATCATTTCAACCGTTGATGATAGGTTGAGTCTCCTGGGATTACAACTCCATAGCAAAGCATCCACAAACGTTGAACACTCCCCATAGGACCTCATAATGTTGACATTTAGCACGTCCACTTGGGGGCTAGCAACTCCGTTGTGCTGCTGCAAATCTTTAATCTTGACCTCATTGTATTCGGAAAAACAGAGGAGAACTTGAGACCAATAGATCGGATTTGATAGAAGCTTTCTCAACTTACTAAACCACGCAGCATTTAATTCTTTTTTACCATGAAGAACGATTTTTGAATGCTTCAATTGACTCGACTCTTTCGTAATTATAAGTTCAGGAATTTGACATCCTATATACTCAAGTGATACCAAATTCGAAGTTTCAATCTGGCTTTTGCCCACACAATACTGAATCTTCAATACTTCTAGGGATTGCGAACTAGAAATAATGTCATGGAGAAATCCATTAGATATCTTCACATAGGATAGCTCTAAAGATTTCAGATTATGACATCCAACCACAACCAAATTTCTCGATGAATAACCATTATAAAACAAGTGTTCAAGACTCGGTGCTTGGATTATCACATGTTGGTTTCTATTTATGGATACGGAAACTGACTTTATCTTTTGAAGATTGGTAAGATCAATGTTTAACAACCCCGAACAATGATCAAGGGTAAAAGAGTCAATGAAGGGACAACTATCAAGTAAAGTCTCAAGCAATTTTTTGCTTAAAGATATATAAGATAGAGAAAGTTTTCTCAAAGAATGACAATTCGCGAACCCAGTAGATGGCGAAAAATGCATAATGTCACAACCTTTCAGAATCAATTCTCTTAAAGAATTTGCTGCCAATACTTTAGAAATAGGAAAAGGAGATAATCTAACCGAATGGAGAAAATCCACGTAGACTATATCTCTTACACCATTCTGAAGAGCCGTGTCAAGCCACTTATTAATTAGAGGGAAAATTTGATGACGACGATTTAATTTCGAACTATTTGAAAATCCAAACTTGTCAATAGGGATTTCGTTTTGCCTGTATGTCTCCATAATTGCATCTACTATTTGTGTTTCTTCGAAATATTCAACAAAGAATTCCAATTTGGGAAGAGTCGACCAAGCTTGAAGCCATGGTTTTGAGAGAATTCTCATACGAGATGCTTCGCCATAACTAAGATAACAGAGTATTTTGTGAATCACACATTCAGGGAATATGTCAGCCGTGGCTGCCATGTTCTTGGCTTGAAAGGGGAATTGAAAGATACAATGGAAAAGTAAAAATAAAGCTATATATATATACACTTTAGAAACCCTAATTAATTTCTACCGACTTTACCCCTTTTCTTAATTACTTATTTCATAACTTTATATATAAAAAAAATAACATAAATATGCCCTTAACTTTACTCAATTTACATTTATGCTTTCTAACATCGAGCGTATATAAATAGACACTTAAATTTATATAAAATTGAACAAGTAAATACATATATTTTATATGTCATCTTACATAATAATTTGCAATTTTGGTGGTATTCTACGTGTTTTAGGCCACTTACAATTCAAATATCTGTTTGTTCAACTTTATATAAATTTAAGTATATTTATGCATATAAAAAATTAAAGGACAAAACACTTGAATATGTTTTTTTTTTTTTTAAACTTTGAAAGATAAAAAATACTAGGTTTGAAATGGTTTTAATAAAAACAAACAAATTAGCTAGTACGAAATAAGTTTAAATAATAAAATTAAGTAAATATGAAAGTTTATAGGCTATACAAAAAAGAGACCAAGTATTTATAGAAGACAAAAAATCCCCAAGTGATAAGAAAAATCAAAGATAAAAATAAAATGAAGTTTTAATACAAGTAAAAAAGATTCAAAACTTGACATGTTACATATTTGGATTTTGTATAATAATATATTTTTATTATTATATTAGTAAATTATTATTAAAGTTTGTTATAACTATGCTAAAAGCGCGAATAAATTTACTAATATAACAGTATATCCTATAATGTATAGGGTTTTGATTTACTCTTCCACTGTCAGTTGTCAATTCCCCTGCAACTTACATGCCATGGAAACAAGCTCAGCTGACATGTTGTCTGTATGCCTCATTCACAAAATACTGTGTTATCTTAGTTATGGCGAAGCAACACAGATGAGAATTCTCTCGAAATCATGGTTACAAGCCTGGTAGATCTTCCCAACTTGGAATTCGAAGTCAGTTCAGGCAAAAGCATAACAATAGTTGATGAAATCACTAACAGATATAGGGACGGAAATATTCCTATTGACAAGTTTTAATTTCACAACTATACAAAGCCTGATCATATTTACCCTCTGATTGATAGGTGGCTCGACATTGTACTTCAAAATGGTGTAAGACATCTTGTGTATAGAGATGTTAGATATCGACTTAGTCATTGAGCATTGTACTGGGCTGAGAAATATTGAGCTTTTGAATCTTTGTAATACTAGGTCACTTACCATTCGTATTCACCAACCCGTTAAAATCCAAGCACCAGCTCTTGAACACTTGTCTTATTCTAATTATTGTTTGAAACAGTTGAATACTATTTAGTATGAGAATCTGAAATCTTTAGAGATATCGTTTACGAAGGTATTTTATAGATATCTCAACGACCTTATTTCAATACCTTACTGTCTTGAGAGATTGATATTAGCTAACAGTACTGTTATTCCTCAGCTTAAATTTGTACCAGAATTAAGACAGTTGGAACACTCGCAGTTCTTGATCCCTTGTACAATTTAGATGCGGCATGGTTTGGTGAGTTGAGGAAATTTCTATCAGATTCGACCTCTTGGTCTCACGTTACCCTTTGTTTCCTCAAATGCAATGTGATCAACCTGGAAAGTTTTCAGCTGCAGTGTAGAGCTGTTACACCCAAAGTGGATGTTTTAGATGCAAAGTTTTTACTGGGGAGTGCCCCACGTTTGTTGATGCCTTGCTGTGGAGTTGTCGTCCTAGGAAACTCAATCTACAATCAACAAGTGAAATGTTTACATGTTTCGTGATTTGTTTGAGGGAGATGAAGAATTTGAATCATGGTCAATTAAAAGAAGCAAAAATCTACAAATTTGATCAGAAAAGTCAGAGTTGGCATCGTGTAGAACACGAAAGAGGAGGAGAGCTCTCAATAAGGAATGTTAGCAAGTCGGAAAAGTATTTCTTTTTATTAGATTGGTGATGCAGTTTATTCTATTGCAAATTAAATGCCCTTGTTCTTAGAAGTAACAAACTACAATTCAATTTTTTCGCAGCAAACTGGTTTTCATCAAATAAATGCAGAGAGCTTTACTTCTGTTTTGTCTTCAATCGGAGGCTCTTTCACAGTCGTAAAATTTGATTTTGTTTAACGTTAGCTTGATACTTCGATTTGATATGTTAGTCCGAGGCTTTCTATTGTACTTCAAAATCACAGAATCTATTGAGCTATACTCAAAAAAGAGATCCCAGTTTAATACTTGATCAATCACACTCAAATCTACTGGTGCATAGTAACAATTTTGTCTTAGTACTCATTTTGTTATTTTTGGTTAAACGTGATATCCAGGCCAACTTGAGCGCACCTAGACAAATTACACGGGATATCTGCTACATCTCACTTACAACAGATACTAGATAACCATGTCCATCAAGGCTAGAATAAACTGGAAAATGTCACAAGTTAACTCTATCCGCTAAGACTATAAATCACTTGACTTTTTGTCTCCTTTAGGATTTGAATTTGAAACCTCAGTATGCTTAACATAGTATATTGAACACTAGATCACACGCTTGGGTGCGTTTTGGTACTAAAGTAGTGCAAACTAGTACTAAGACGATTAAACATAGTTTAGCATCGTATATATCTCTTTTTGGTACTCATTAAAGACCAAGGTACTCTGCTTTCCCTCTTCTTAGATGCAATCAGATTAGTTTCTTCAGCAATGTTCATTTTCTTTTGAGGGCGTTTTCGTTCTCCATTTTCATTTCATAATAATCCAACGCAGTTAGATAGTATGAAATAAATTTAAAGATGAAAAGGTAAAGAGAAAAAATATGTAGGCTATACACAAAAAAAGAAAAGAAATTAGGCCAAATATTTATAAAAGAAAAAGAATCCCAAAGTGATAAAAATATTAACATAAAAATAAAATCAATTGTTGATAATTAAAAAAGATTTAATGTTGAAATCTTACCTATTCGGATTTTGTTTTGTATAATGATATATTTTTATTATTATATTAGTAACCAATTGTTTAAGTTTGTTATAACTGTTCTATAAGCGCGGATAAATTTACAAGTATTACCATATACTGGGGTTTCTCAAATATATATATAGGGTTTGATTTACTTTTCCACTGTCACATCCCCTACAACTTCCAAACCATGGGGACAGCTGACATGTTGCCTATATGCCTCATTCGCAAAATACTCTGTTATCTTAGTTATGAAGAAGCATCTCGAATGAGAATTCTCTCCAAAACATGGCTACTAGCCTGGTTGGATATTCCCAACTTGGAATTCACAGTCTCGTCGGGCAAAACCATAACAATAGTGGATCATGTCATGGAGAGATATAAGAACGGAAATATTCCTATTGAAAAGTTTGTATTACACAACTCTATAAAGTCTAAACATATTTTCCCTCTGATTGATAGGTGGCTCGATATTGCTCTTCAAAATGGTGTAAGACATCTGGAGTATATAGATGTTGAACTTCCAACAACATACCCCTTCCCTATTGTTAAATTCTTTGAAGCAAATGTTTTACGAGAACTGGTCTTGACGGGTTGTAATATGATGCATTTTAATCAAGTCGTGACGTGTCATTCTTTGAGAAATCTTTCTCTATCTCTTGTACACTTCGACGAGAACATACTTCAGACTATACTCACTAGTTGTCCGTTCATTGTTGAGTTAATCATTGGGTATTGTACTAGGCTGAAAAATATTGAGATCAGAAATCTTCCTCATATCAGGTCTCTTGTCATTTGTAATGATCAGCCCGTTAAAATCCAGGCACCATCTCTTGAACGCTTGTATTATAGTAGTTCTTGTTTGAAGAAATTGAATATTGTTGAACATAAGAATCTGAAAACTTTAGATATATCATGTACAGAGATATCTGATGTATATCTCAACTACCTTATCTCGATACCTTACAGCCTTGAGAAACTAATACTAGCTAACATAGCTTCTGGAAGATTCGACATTTGCAGGAGTCAATCCCTAAAGGTGTTAAAGATTCATAATTGCAAGATCATAGGAGCAATTTATGCTCCAAATTTGGTTTCGCTCGAGTATAAAGGAAATGATATTCCTCAGCTTAAATTTGCACAAGAATCAAGACAATTGAGGCAATCACAAATGATTCTTTATCCCTTGTTCAATGTAGATGCATCATGGTTTTGTCAGTTGAGGAAATCCTTATCAGATTCGATCTCGTGGTCTCAAGTTACCATATTTTTTTACAAATGCGAGGAGATAAATGTGATAGATTTGCTACTGCAACCTAGAGTTGTTATCCCCAAAGTGGACATTTTAGATGTAAACTTTTCAAGGCCGAATTGGGAGTTCCCGACATTTGTTGATGCCTTGCTGTGGAGTTGTCATCCCAGGAAACTTAACCTGCAATCAACAAGTACAATTTTTACATGTTTCATGAATCGTTTCATGCAGATGAAGAATTTGTGTCATGGTCGATTAAAAGAAGCAAAAGCCTACAAATTTGATCAGAAAAGTCAGAGTTGGCATCCTGTAGAACGTAAAAGAGGAAGAGATCTCTCAATAAGGACCAGTAGCAAGTCGAAGAAATACTTCTTTTTATTAGATTGGTGATGCAGTTTATTCCATTGCAAATTGAATGCCTTTATTCTTAGAAGTAACAAACTGCACTTCAATTTTTCGCAGCAAAAAGTAATAAATGCAGAGAGATTTACTTCATTGTTTTTTCTCAGTCGTTGAAATTTGATTAAGTTAACGTTAGCTTGATAGTTGTTTTCTTATATTTGGATTTGATATGTTAGTCTGAGGCCAACTTATAGTTGTTATGTTATACTTCGAAATTACAGAATCAATTGAGATATACTCAAATAAGAGATCACTGTGTTTGTCTTATAATTCTAAAAGTAGTGGCGCGTGTATGCAACTGGTAGGCCTATTAATTTCATCTCGATACCTCTGAAGTGTGTACTTTGTTGAAAAGAGAAAGTTATGCTGCATATAAATATAATTTCGACTTGTGATATCTGTGATCTTTGCATCGTTTCTTATTTGGTAGCAGTATAGAACCATTGAGCACCTTTTTTAAGGTTAACCGTGGTGCCCGGGCCAACTTGTGATAACGTAGACTAATTCCATGGGATATCTGTCACCTCTCACTAACAACAGGTACCAGGGTACCCTATCCATCACGGCTAGAATAAACCGGAAGATCACCAATTAACTCTGTCAGCTAAGACTACAAATCACTGTGTTTTTGTCTCTGTTGGGATTTCAATTTGAGACCTCATGGTGCTTAGCATAGTTTATTAACCACTAGATCACACCCTTAGGTGCATTTTCATACTCAAACTTAGTAGTGCATACTAGTACTAAGACGATTAAATGTAGTTATAGCACCCAACAAAGACCAAGGAACTCTGCTTTCCTTCTTCGTATATGCAATCAGATTAGTTTCTTCAGCTGTGTTCATTTTCCTTTGAGGGCGTTTTCGTTCTCCATTTTCAATTTAATAGTCCCACTCATACTCAGAGGCGAACCCAGGATTTGAACCCTGGTCTAGAGGGTGGTATCTCTACCTTCTACCAATTGCCCAAGAGCACTTCTATGTTTTTTATGGGTGCACTGTTGAATATATCTTACTTTCAACCAGTTTTTCAAAATAGATATACATATATATATGATTTTTTCGCAAGTTACCAGGTGCATGTGCACCCCACGACATAGGGTGGGTCCGCCCCTGCTCATACTACCTTTCTTGTCAAGTACTGTGAACGTAGCCCACTTCCAGTTCTAACTTCTTGCAGCTGGAAGCTAAATGTCATTGCGAAATTTATCGAAAAATAAATAAAGCACAGAACCAACTTTCCTACCTTTTGAGTTCTGTTTGAAAATGTTTTCATAAAAATGAACAAGTTAGCTAGTATGAAATAAATTTAAAGATGAAAAGGTAAAAAAGACCAAATATGTAGGCTATACTAAAGAAGAAGAAAAAAACCCAAGTATTTATAAAAGACAAAAGTCCCAGAGTGATAAAAAAATTAAAGATAAAATTAAAATTTAAAAGTGTTAATAATAAAAAAGATTCAAACTTCAAATGTACAACATATTTGGATTTTCTATAATAATTAGCTGTTATTTAAGTTTGTTACAACTGTTCTAAAAGCGCGGAAGCTATTATTTAAGTTTGTTATAACAGTTCTAAAAGCGCGGATAAATTTACTAGTGCTAACAGTATAATAGGGTTCCTAGAGTATGTAGGGTTTTGCTGTACTTTTTCACTGTCACTTCCCCTGCAACTTCCAAGCCATGGGGACTGCTGACATGTTGCCTGTATGCCTCATTCGCAAAATACTCTGTTATCTTAGTTATCGAGAAGCATCCCGGATGAGAATTCTCTCCAAAACATGGCTATTAGCCTGGTTGGATCTTCCCAATTTGGAATTCTCAGGGAAAAGCATAGCAATAGTGGATAATATCATGGAGAGATATAGGGACGGAAATATTCCTATTGACAAATTTGAATTTGACAACTCTAAAAAACCTGATCGTATTTCCTCTCTGATTGATAAATGGCTCGGCATTGCTCTTCAAAATGGTGTTAGACATCTAGTGTATAGAGATGTTACACATTCAAAAATATACCCTTTTCCCATTTTTAAATTCTTGGAAGCAAATTATTTAGGAGAACTAGTCCTGATGGGTTGTGATCTGATGCATGTTTCATTATCGAGTACTAGTCATGTTGTGACGTGTCATTCTTTGAGAAAGCTTTCTCTATCTCGTGTACGATTAGATAAGAACATGCTTCAGACTATACTCTCTAGTTGTCCCTTCATTGTTGATTTAATCATCAGGAATTGTAGTCGGCTGAAAAATGTTGAGCTCCGGAATCTTCCTAAGATCAAGTCACTTGCCATTGATATTGACCATCCAATTAAAATCGATGCACCAACTCTTGAACACTTGTATTATTCTAGTTTTTGTTTGAATAAATTGAGTATTGATAAATATAAGAATCTGAAATCTTTAGAGATATCATGTACGAAGATATCTGATATATATCTCAACCGCCTTATTTTCAGACCTTACTGCCTCGAGAAATTGGTATTAGCTAACATTTCTTTAGGAAGGTTTAACATTTGCAGGTGTCGATCCTTAAAGGTGCTAAAGATTCATAATTGCAAGAAAATCGGAGCAATTTATGCTCCAAATTTGGTTTTGTTGGAGTATAAAGGAGATGATATTCCTCAGCTTGAATTTGCACAAGAATCAAGACAATTGAAGCAGTCACAAATGATTCTTTATCCCTTGCTCAATGTAGACGCGGCATGGTTTTGTCAGCTGAGGCAATCTCTTTCAGATTCGATATCTTGGTCTCAAGTTACCATTTATTTTCACAAATACGAGGAGATCAACATGAATGATTTGCAACTGCAGTACTGTAGAGATGCTATCCCCAAAGTGGATGTTTTAGATGTAAACTTTTTAAGGCCAACTGGGGAGTGCTCGACGTTTGTGGATGCCTTGCTCTGGAGTTGTCGTCCCAAGAAACTCAACCTACAATCAACAAGTGAAATGTTTACATGTTTCATGGATCGTTTAATGAATATGAAGAGTTTGAGACGCACTCTTACTCATGAAATAGGTTGTTTGATGCATATGAAGAATTTGAGACGCGCTCTTTCTCATGAAAGGCGTGGTCAATTAAAAGAGGTAAAAGTCTACAAATTCGATCAGAGAAATCAGAGTTGGCATCCTGTAGAACACAAAACAGAAGAGCTCTCAATAAGGACCGTTAGCACATTAGAGAAATATTTCTTTTTATTAGATTGGTGAAGCAGTTTATTCCATTGCGATTTGTATTCCCTTATTCTCTTAGAAGTAACGAAATGCACTTCAATTTTTCGCAGCAAAAACTGTTTTTTAGTCTCCCATCCGAGGTTTTTTCTTAATTGTAAAATTTGATTTTGTTTATGTTAGCTTGATATTTGGAATTCTGTTAAGGGAAGGCAATATGAATTATTAGTTTTTGTGTAATCATTGGTTTAACTTGCCTAAGATCAGATTACAGAAATATGATGTGAAACAGAATGTTTCCTCAACTTATAGCAACGGTATAGTTGTCTCTGTGTGACCCTTTAGGTCGTAGAAAACAAATCCATTCTCTTTATACCTTGTTAAGTGTTGTGAACGCAGCAGGCTTTCAGTTCTAACTTCTACTACCGATTTTTTAACTTTGAAATTAGAGAATATGAAATAAAAGGTAGGTTTAAAAATGTTTTCTTTTTTCTCATAAAAATGAACAAGTTAAGTAGTGTGGAATAAATTTAAAGATGAAAAGGTAATAGAGACCAACAATGTAGGCTTTACTTTTTCTAAAAAAAGGCAATGTATTTATAAAAGACAAAAGTTCCCGAGTGATAAAAAAAAATTAAATTAGCTGGTAATAATAAAAAGAAAAAATGCACAAGTACCATAGACTATTAGATTATGACCGAAATTTCAGAGATAAACTAAGATCCTATTACACCTTAGTTTAGTTAAGATGTGTCTCTGAAATTTCGGTCATAGCCTAAGGGTACTTGTCTAGGGGTACTTGTGCATTTTTTCTAATAAAAAAGATTGAAACTTGAAATGTAACATATTTGGATTTTCTATAATAATATATTTTTGCTGTTACTTAAATTTGTTATAATTGTTCTAAAAGGGTGGATAAGTTTGATAAGTTATTGTTTAAGTTTGTTATAACTGATCTAAAAGTGCGATAAATTTGGTAATCTATTACTTCTTGTTTTAATTTATGTGACACTTTATACTTTTCATTTTTTGATAGTCAAACCTTTTAAGTTTGATCTAAAATTTGTGCATGAAATCTTTAAAAAAAATAAATAATGAAATTTAGATATTATTCCTTTTAAGTTTGTTAGAACTGTTCTAAAAACGTGGATAGATTTACTTGTATAACACTATATAAGAATTGTTACTAAGAATAGGTAGGTTTTAATTTACTTTTCCAGTATCACTTCCCGTGCAACTTCTAAGCCATGGGATCAGCTGACATGTTGCCTGTATGCCTCATTCGCAAAATACTCTGTTATCTTAGTTATAGAGAAGCAACTTGGAAGAGAGTGTTGGGTGGTCTTGAGCCTTCTCAACCTAAAAGAACTTGGAAGAGAGTGTTGGGTGGTCTTGGGACTTCTCAACCCAAAAGCTAGCTCAAAGGTTGAGGCTTTCCCTCAAACTTATAAATTGACCACCAGCCCCTTCCACTTCCGATGTGGGATAACCCAACAATCTCCCCCTTCACACATCGGGCCTTGGGCTGGAGAGAGCGACAACCCAGTTTCTCCCGGTGGACTGAGACTTGTTGACAACCTGGGCTCTGATACCAATGTTGGGTGGTCTTGGGCCGTCTCAACCCAAAAGCTAGTTCAAAGGTTGAGGCTTTCCCTCATACTTATAAATTGACCACGAGCCCCTTCCACTTCCGATGTGGGATAACTCAACAGAGAGGTATCTCCAAAGCATGGCGACTTGCCTGGTTGGATCTTCACGACTTTGAATTCCCAAAGGAAAGAGAAGCAACAGTGGATAATAGCATCGAGAGAAATAGGGACGAAAATATTCCATTTTATCGTAATTTCTTTAAGGTCGACTGTGGAGTTCTCGACATTTGTGGATGCTTTTCAATGAAGTTTTCGTCCCAGGAGACTCAATCTACAATCAAAAAATGAAATGTTTACATGTTTCTTGTCAAATAAATGCAGAGAGCTTTACATCTTTTCTCTCTTCTATCAGAGGTTCTTTCTTAGTCGTAAAATTTGATTATTTTTTTTTTATGTTAGCTTGCCATTTGGATTTCTTTTAATGGAAGGCAATACGAATTGTTAGTTTATGTGAAACAGTATATTTCTTCAACTTATAGCAACGGCGTAATTGTCTCTGTGTGGCCTATAGGTCATAGATTTAAATAATAGATTTACCTTGACTGACATCAGAATAGAAAAACAAGAGGATCACTATAAACACGATCTACTATACTATTCTGAAGAGCAATGTCAAGGCACTTATAAATCCGACAGAAAACATCAGAGTCTGTCGAATTATTTGATGTTTATCATTTGACATCAAAGTTTCTTTTAGTATAGTTTATCGACCTGGAATCGTTGTGAAACCAATATCATTTGATGTTTATAATTGATCGTATAAAACACTCAGAATGGAAGGAGTATCAAATTTGTATTAGTTTTAACAACGCAAAGTCCCACTGATACCTGCAACTATCTTTATCTGTCGAATTTCATGTTATCACTAGGAATAGAATCAACAAATCGTATATAGACCGATTCAATGCAAAAACCAGAAGTATTGTAAAAAGGAGCTCGAGTTTCATGTTATCAATAGCAGATGCATAAGCATCAATGTTCAAAGGTTTCATACCGAACAACTGGTCCCTTTTTGACAAACAAGAGGATCTATAACAAAAGCAGTTATCACTGAGGCAATACGTGCCATAGTAAATGGTCAGAGAGACAACTTATACTCGATTTTGCCTTTGTCAAGCAGCGATAGGAACAGATGAATCGTTATTGTGAAGTTCATATACTCTGTCTCAGAACGAAGTACTACAACTTCTATTTATCTCTAAAAGCAGGGGAACCAGGTCCATATACATCTATTTAACGCGACATTATTTTAGTCTAAAAAAACGAAGATGCTTAGTAGTTCGATAGACGATACTCCCACCAAATAAGAACAGATGCACAGACTACAGAAAGCAGAAGTCTAAAACACAACTGTATACCATATAAGTTTTTCTTTTCAATACATTAATAGTTTGCAATAACTAAAATATCTAATACAAGTGTCTCAAAAATTGAAACAGATTAGTACTTACAAACGATAAATTAACTGTATCACCAATCTAATAAAAAACGAAATCTATTCCTCTCTGTATAGTACCTTATTGCCTCCTTTCCCCTTCCGAGTTCAACAAAATGCCATCTCACTTCTCCCCAATCAAATCTATAGACTTTAACTTCTTTTAATTGACTCGAATTCTTCATATACATTAAACGATCCATGACATATGCAATCGTTGCACCATTTGACTCGAGGAGGAGTCTCCTAGGATGACATCTCCATGGCAATTTAGCATCCACGAAAATCGTAGGCACTAGATTTCCCTTATAGACAAGTGACACCAAATTTGGAGCATCAACAATATCCAACTTAGAAGACATTTCCGGTTCAGTAACATAAGACAAGTGTTAAAGTGTTGGTGCTTGAATTTTAACGAGCTGGTTTCCAGCTTTCCAAATTGAAACCGACTTGATCTTTTGAAGATTATTCAGTAGCTCAATCTTTTTCAGCCCGCAACAATTATTATACATGAAACTGACAATAAACGGACAATTGCTAAGTAGAGTCTGAAGCATGTTTTCATCTAAAACTAAATCAGATAGAGTAATCTTTCTCAACGAATTGCACTTCACCACACCACTAGATAATGAAACATTCTTCAAATTACTACCCCTTAGAACCAATTCTCTTAAAGTTTTTGATGCAAAGATTTTGATTATAGGCAAGGGGTACGACGTATAGCTAGGAACACCAAAGACAATATGTTTTACACTGTTCTGAAGTGCAATATCAAGCCATTTATCAAACAAAGGGAAAACTAAACGCAAATAACTATCGTCTGATAATTCAAACTTTTCAATAGGGATTTTTCCATCCCGATATCTCTCCATGATATTATCCACTATTTTTATATTCATATTGTTGCGATACATAATTGTGAAATTCAAGTTGGGAAGAGTAGAACATGCTTGCAACCATGTTTTCGAGAGAATACTCAATCGAGTTACTTCTGTAAAACTAAGGTAAGAAAGTATTTTATGAATGAGACATTCAGGCAATAAGTTTGCCATGACAGGGAGAAGTTGCAACGATACAAATTAGAATAACCTAAACACAAACCCTAATTATATATATAATGATGGTTTTTGAAAAAAAAGAAGGGGATAAGGTCATTTTTTTAAATTTATTTTTTAAAAGAATTTTTTACCATCAATAAACAAAAATACCAAAAAAGAAATACCAAATCTTTCTTTCGCTATATATATTAATATTACTTCTCACACGCATGTGTTTATATTTTGTGATAGAGTCAAATTATCATTATATATGCATTTTTTTTAATATACACATGGTATAAGTTTTTAATTTTATATCTAAAATATACCGTATATTTTATGGCAAAAGTGGAAGTAGTTTTATGTTGAAAAAATTGGTTATTTTATGTCATAATTGATAATAGCGATGAAGGTGGAGAAGAGAAAAAAAACATATTAACAACGATGATATATAAAAAACTAGAAAACATTCTCATGGCCCCTTCTTTACCACTAAACATCCGTCAATAGTTTTGATAGAAGGTTTACAAGTTAATATATATATATATATATATATATATTTTGATATAAATACATAATCTACAGAAAAGCTATGGATTCATAAACTCCACTTTATTAAGTTTTTGCTACTTCCATGCCAATTGAAATAGTGCTTCATGTCCAATTTGATCCATATATATAGTCCTATAGTGAAATCGGGACAAGTCGTAGAGGGTGTAATTTGCCAACAATAAGACCACTTTTCTCCTCCGCATCCAAATCATTATTGCCTTCAACAACCCAATCAAATGAATTTAACAACGAACCCAACATTATGGGAACTGTCCTCATAGCCAAAGATATTGCAGGACACATTCTTCGACCAACACCAAAAGGAATAAGCTTAAAATCATTTTGACCACGAATATCCATAACATTAGAACCCCAAAATCTTTCAGGTTTAAATACCAAAGGATCCTCCCAAATAGTAGGGTCACGACCAATTGACCATATATTCACTATCACTTGTGAACCCTTTGGTACGAAGTAGCCACAAAGTTCAAATTTTTGCTCCGCCTTACGAGACAAAAGAGGAACAGGCGTGTGGATCCGCAATGTATCTTTCAAAATGCAATGCAAATAAGGAAGCCGAATGAGATCGGCTTCCTTTATTGCCTCTTTCTTGCCAATAACTTGTGCGAGTTCCGCTTTAGCCTTTCTCATTGCGTGTGGATTTTTCATCAGCTCTAGCATTGCCCATTCTAATGTAGCGGAACTCGAATCAGTTCCAGCAATGAAAAGATCCTGCAGTATATGTGTAGATGTAGCCACTCGAAAACAGAAAATATGATGTAGTTGGACTTGGACGTATAGAACATGAAATTTTAATTGAAGAAAGGAAAGAAAACTTTTGAAACACGAACAGTTAAGTAATCTAACTTCATATGTTCTAGATAAGATATCTAAATGTAAGGAATGAAAGAACATCTAAATTAAAAGGGGGCATTTTGCTTATTAGTGCTTTCCTTTAGCGTCAGAAACTTGGATCGCTTGGCTATATAAATACGTATATCAAGTTTATTTTTATAAAGTTTATCAAATTATTGGATTGAACCCATTAGGTAAAATATTTAGCTAGATTGGATCAAATCTAATATATTATCCTAATTAGATTCACGGCCTAAACTATTTATCTGACTATCCCTTCTTCAGTTCAAGGAATCACTACTTCTTCATTCTTGATGTCATCCGAGTATAAAAATGATATATATATATATATATATATATATATATATATATATATATATATACTCCTATGGTATCAAACAGTAATTGAACAATCTTTTCACTGAAAAATTGCATGTTCCTTCTTGATGTCATTAGATTATAGATACTCTAATGGTATCAAAGAATATCTGAGTAGTGTTTTCACTAAATTAAGAAATTTTGACCAAAGTAAGTCATTATTAAAATCAATTTACCAAAATAATACATTTTTTTGAAATTTTACAAAAGTAGTATAAACGTAGTTTCAGTAACGTTTTAGGTAATATTTTATTCAAAAAAATTTATTAACTAAAAGACAAAAATCTTACAGAGTAAACAGACATACAACGTTATTGTCAGTAACGTTTTATATTTCGTTACTCTGAGACACATTTTACCGTTAAAACGTGACTCACAATAACGTTTTTCTAGAATGATTAAAAATTAAAATTCAATCTCGTATATACCTCATTCAACTTTATTAAACTTTTCAATATATATATATATATATATATATATATATAACTTTTGCAAGAAAAAATAGTGATGAGGGATTTTCTACGATATCAATTAATTCCTTTTTTTAATAGTTATCGTCTTACTTATTGCTAATATTAATTCAATAACTTCTTTATCGATAGTTTAATATTTAATAATCATAAAAAATCGATTGGTCTAATATTTGGAAGGAATGGTTACCTAGGCTAGAAGAAGATCTCTCATATGATTTATTCACAAATTTTGAAATTGAATGATACAAGACAAGGCCCAATTTGTTCAAAGTCTTCCTCACGTTTTTTTTCTTTTGTTTAAAAAGGTATTGTCTATGTATAAAAGAAAAAAAAAAAGAGAAAATTATATATATATCAAGTGAAGGTATGTACAAAGTATATATATCTATTCATTTTATAGTGGAAATTTGAATAATGAATGAGACATGTACAAGATTGAATTTCAATTTTTCAACAATTTCAGAGAAACGTTACTGTGAGTCACGTTTTAGCTGTAAAACGTACTTCAGAATAACGAATTATAAAACGTTACTGACAATAACGTTTTATGTCTGTTTACTCTGTCAGACTTTTGTCTTTTTGTTATTGAATTTTTTTGAATAAAGTATTACCTAAAACGTTACTGAGAACTACATTTATATTACTTTTGTAAAATTTTAAAAATACATATTATCTTGGTAAATTAATTTTAAAAATGACCTACTTTGGTCAAAAATTCCTAAATTAAAGCATTTTTTTTTTCTTTTTGATACCATCCGCGTATATATATATATATATATCGCGTATATATATATATATATATATATATATATATATATATATATATATATATATATATATATATAAAACACAAGGTATGAAACTAAGGAGTAACCGCTTACACATAGTTTTCCTATTTAGGATACAATGTTCTTTTTCTACAAAAGAAAGAGTATATTGGGACATATGAAGTTAAACATACTCCATGTATTTCAAAACAATGGAATTATTAATTAGTCATTTTTCACCATTCAAAGTGAATTGTTCAAGGTTCAAAAAAGTTGTCGGAATTGTTTACCATTTTGCTCCTCATTTATATCTTTTAGGTCATAATTTCAAGAAACTTAATTATTTTTTAGACTTTTACTTTAAATTATTTATATATTTTTTCAGAATAGTTTGAGAATATCTAAAAGATAAAAGGACAAAAGTGGATGTGGTGTTTATTTTATGTCCTAATTTTTTTCTCTCAATTGAATGTGTATTACCTCAACAATTCACTTGTTTTGAAATGAACAGAGTGAGTAAGTTATGTCCAAATTTTAAAAAATATACTAGTTCAAACGATTTAATTAGCAATATACTAAAACTGAAACAGTAAACGATGCATGCATGAATTAATAATTACCAGACAAAGGTGTTCGATTTGATTCCTATCCATAGCAATATTGCCATCTTTTGCTTCACTCAAATTTAGCAAAATATCCAAAACGTCTTCGATTTTCTGGTTCTTCCTCCTTTGCTCCAACCTTTCATCAATAAAATCCCCAAAAATCCGAAACATTTTAGCAAAACCAGCGCAAGTGCTTCCATTAATCCCTTGAGGATCGATCCATTTCAGCACAGGGAAGTAATCCACCATGTTAAACTTTCCGATCTGGAATGTAATACTCCGAATCACATCCTTGAATTTCTTCTCCGATTCCGCACACAAATCCACTAAATCCGCGGAAAAAATCGTATTCGATAGAACATTAATCGCGATATCAGAAGCAGCTATACCAAAATCCACGGCATCGCCGGTTTGGCTACACCGATGACAGTAAGCAATAAGCTCTGAGATCTTCGTCGATCGGAGATCCTGGTTTGCATCGAGCTTGTTTGCAGAGAAGATACACGAATTCAATATCGTCCGGAGACTTTTCCGGAGACTGCTGTCGACCGGTAGCCATACGATGGAGAAATTATGGTGGTTATGAGCTTCGACTGCATCTTTGGATGTTTTACTTGAAAAGGCGGAATCGTGTTTTTTAACCGCTTCTTTAGCCACGGCTGATGAAGATATAACGACTGTGGGTAATCGGCCCAATTTGAGACTTATTATTGGGCCGTATTTGTTAGCAAGCCGTTCCATCGACTTATGGGGCGGAGCACCGAATATGTTGTGAAGATTTCCGATTAATGGTAGAGGGATTGGTCCTGGTGGAAGTTTCTTATTGATACGAACATGGATCGAATTCCATGCGAGTAATAATAATACACATATAATTCCTATGTAATACATGTCGATCGAAAGTATCATAAAAAAAAATGTAGCTCAATGTGATAGAAAATGCTTTGTGTACTTAATATATTTTGACATTCAAATTTTGGCTCTGCCACTAAAAATACCTTTTTCGTATATGATACTCCAGTATATATAAATATGTACCTATTAAACATTTTGTACCAACTTGACATAGAAAGTGATATGTGCTTTAATAGTCACTCACTTAATTTGTTAAAATTGGAGTGTCTACTACGAATAAAAAAAAAGAGAGTCTACTGTTTATTTATTCAACATATTACTAGGCCTTCCTAACATGTAAGATAGTAAAGAAATCACGTTTCTTAATTAGGTAGACTAGGGATCAAAACTTGGATAGGCCAATAGTGTGTAGGAATATTTAGATGAATCTTTTTAATAGAATGTGAATTTATTCAATTAAAAATAAAAAATAAAAGTAAAAGACTATTAACCATCAATTTTGGATTTGGATTTGGTCAGATATTTTTTTTTTTTTTGGTATATGTGATACTTATGTTGGTAAAGGAGCAAAGGTTGTGATTTTTATGTTAGAAAACATAGTTAAATAACGTCGATGAAAAAAATTATAATAATGTGATCATGTTTGAAATTTTACGTTGTTGTTGTAGTTAGTATCTTGCATATTTGTGTTCGAAGAAGAGGAGCAAAACAAACGAAGCATGCTCAAAAGTAAACCAGCCCCTTGGACTGCTACGAAAACACACACTATAATCATAAAGACATTTTGCATACACACAAGTCTTTGATCTCCAATATGCATTGTGATTTTAAGACTCATAAATTCCTTTATCATGTAACAGAGAAAACCTATGAGACACCATTGATTGATATGAGATACACGTGCACCAGAACTCGGTGTTTAGTTGATACATGAAAAGAAAATGGACTATAGAATAATGTCTTCTGATATGCAAAATATTATAACAAACCAAAAGAGGAGAAAACAAAACAGGAAGTATAACTTATAGTCATCACTCAGAAATTCTCGGGCTAGCTCACTCTCACACACTTTTTTCAGTATCTTACAGGCTATACATGGTCATAACACTCCATAGTGATGAACAATGCCATATGAAAACATCTTTAATATGGTGAAAAAATCAATCAATCGAAAAATAAAATAAAATCGAGAACATAACACAAATATCTTGTTGAGTCTGTTTAATAATGTGTGGCTGCTGTGCAACATATGCAAGTGGTGAAGAAAGATGGTCTAGGCTTGCGTTTTCCGCTCCCTTTTGGTGAAGTTAGACAAGTTTCCTTTTCTTGTGATGCCTGAAAGTCCTCTCTTTTTGTAACAGCAACATGGTTCTGTTGTGTTTCAGATGTAACCTTTAGATTTCCGTTTTCTCCTTTGTTTGACAAGCCTAAAAGAGGAGTACTGGAAATGTCTGAATCACTTCTTTCTACTCGAATAGTCTTTTCTTCTACTGTCACTGCCTCGTAGTCTAGTGAGGTTCGGTTGTATCCAGTTCTCGTGATTGAGTTTGAGAACTTTGCATTGGAGCCAACTGATAAGCTTCTTGGAGGAGTCTTTTCAGGACAGAGAAGTGGAGTTTGATCTGATTCTGAAGATCTTCTGTGAACACCAAAATCGAAACTTGGAGACTTTCGAAGCTCATTTCCGTTGCTTGATTTCTGTGGGATCGTTTCGAGACTGAACCTTCCAATACTCTCTGGTGCTTTGGTAGGAGTTTCGTAGTGAAAATTTGGCACCTTTTGATCAAAAGCACATTTTCCATTGGAAAATGCTAATGCTTCAAGATTTGGCTGAACATTCTGTGCATTTTCTGTCTCTTCTTCTGATATGTTGAGTTCAAAAACACCAGAGTCCTCAGTGACAATAAATTCACAGTTGTCGTGTTCTGTCAATTCTGCGTTGCGTTCTTTCTGATCTTCAACAGACTCAAACCCCTGCACTCTTCCATCTGCATATGCTATATCGATACCATTTTCCGATTTTGATGGCCCTAAATGCAATATGCACTCCTCCCTTGTTTCCTTTCTACTAAGCCTCTCAACTTCAACCTTTTCTTTTTCAAGAAGACCATTTTCTTCTGATGTTGTTACAATGAATTTGGTAGGGAGTGCTCCAATTTCAGGCACCATTTCAAATGTTTCTTCAAAATTCACATGTTGTTCTTCTGGTGGCGCGTGATCATGATAAAGAATATCAGGTTGAACATTTATGTCGAGCCTCGCTTTATCCTCCTCAATTGAATAATCGAGTACACTATCAGTGTTATTGTTGATTCCTGTTTCCTCTGTAGCCTCTATGGGGTGTGATTCAACTGAAGGAGCTGAATTGTCATTCTGCATTTCATGCACTTGCTGCATAAATGACTCAGTTTCCTTCGGATCACATTTCTTTACCGAATTTTCTGATTCACTCGATGTCAATTCAGTCTCTGGAGTATGAATCATGGATTTGTCTTGTGGCTCAACAACTGATGCAAACGAACTCGATGGAATAATCCGTGGACTATCTGCCAACAGTGAGCCTGTAGCATCACTTGGACTGGACTCCACTTTAGGAGTTTCATCCAAATCAACCTGATTTTCAGCACTCGTATTCTCATGTTTCTCCTCATTTGACATATCTCCCCCGGCATCCAGTTCTCCCACCAAGCATCCGTCTTGTTGAGTGATAACGTTTTGATCGTTGGCATCAGCAACAACAGTCTTATCAGCAAGTGAAATTTCAGAGCTGATCAACTGAATTTTATCCTCATTCTGTCCTGATCTTCCCTTCTCTGGAGTTTCTTGTTCCTCACTTGGCGATGAATCTAAGTGTTCTTCTACCGTATCAGTAGCAACACTCGAGGATTCAACTGGATCGAACTTCAAGACTTCATCATTTGATAAACTTCCTTCTGCCTCACCTGATACAAGTTTTTACCAATTAGAAAGAAACTCAAATTCTTGCTTACTTATCTATTGATGTCTAAATGACTATTCCATTATCAAAACATAAGTTACAATCATAAACTTAACACCTACTTGCTATTATACAAGCAGCTTGAATATAGTGACCGGTATAGTTAGGTCTACGATGACAAAAAGATTCTGACCTTTCTCGTTATATGTTTGGTCATGAACTTCATCATTTTCCTCCAGAAGTTGATCAACTTTTTGCCCAAAAGTATGTGTTTCAATACTAGTGACTTCACTCGATATATCATTAGCATTTGTTTGAACTTCAGAATATTGAAAAGGCTGCTTAATTTGTGTCTCTCCCTTATCTTCATCTGCATAAGAAATTCGATTCAAAATCCGTCTACCATAAAAACAGATAGTACTAATCAAGAAAAGCTAATTCCAATCGAAAAAAAACCTGTTTTTTCATCATCAGAGTTCTTAAGCTGAGGTTCTTTATCTGTTGAAGTGTCAAAAGTAGGCAAAGCTGCATCTTTCTCATGATTATCTTTAGTTTCACCTTCAGGAACTATGTTGTTTTCTTCTTTAACACCATCTACATTGCCAGTAGCTTCGCCTTTTTGTTGAACGTCAACTGCAACATTCTCTGCTCAACATAAATCAGTAAAAACAGAATCTTGATATTCTAAACCAAAAAAGAAACAAAATCTTGAACTTCAACTAATCATCAAGCACATCAGACAAACAGAATCTTGAAATTCGATACGAAAAAAGACAAAATCTTGAACATCAACTAATCATCAGACACATCAAACAAACAGAATCTTGAAATTCGAAACGAAAAAAGAAACAATATTGAACTATAGAGCTGTTCTGTTTTACCTTGATGATCTACTGATGAATTTGTGTTGCCCATCTCATTTACCATAATCTAACTAACAATCCAACTCCTGCAATAAAACAGTGTTTTAATTATACTCTAAAGACAAGTGTCAAAGATTAAAAAACATTAATACCATGATGATGATGACAACAGTGATATTCACATGCTAATAGCTAATATTAGAGGACAGCCTTAGACCTTTTTAAACATGCCAGTGTGTTAACAGTTGATTAGTGTGGACTCCTCCATTAATATTTGCTTCAACAATAAGCCTTTAACAAAGATGAGCCACAAAAACTAAAAAAATAAACACAAGAAAGCAATTTTTGACTTAAAAGGTCATTTTAATTAACAAAAGAGTGTTCTTTTATGGGGACACAAGATGCTTCATTTACTAATTCTTTTTAGCCTGTTTTCTTTTTCTTTTTCTAAGTAAAGGTTTTTATTCATTTTTTAAAAAAAATTGGCAATTTAATATTTGTATCTATGCCAAACCAAGTACAAAATTGCATTATGCGGCTTGATGCTTGGGTTTTATGGGACACTAGCTTAATTTTAGCTTAGCTAATATTACATCAAAACATCACATTCCTTGTGTTACTAATTTTTATTTCTGGCATGATCATTAAACATAAGCAAAGTAGCATATAAATGTAATGATATATGTTCTTCCTCAGTTTTAATTTGTTTGTCATACTTTTTAATAGTATGTCTTTTCTTGACAATTCTTTAATTCCGACTTTCCATATGACATGTTTAATACAATAAGATTAAATAATATTTTGGTACATTTGACAAATCTTTAATTTAAGACATCCAAAAAATTTCTTTATTTTCTTGAACTCAATATCAAATCAAAACTGAACAAACAAATTAAAACAAAGAGAACAGTAAATAAATTTCTAAGATGAATTATCCGAGTTCAACTGAACGTATTGCGTTTGACTCAAAATATGTCTAAATATGCCCCAAAAAACTAAAACATTTACCTATAATAAGATCACACTCATTCTGAATTCATTTACTATGAATAATAATATGTCGAGTTAATAACTTTGATAGTCACTCAACTATCAATTGACAGAAAGTCACTCAACTTTCATTTTCAACTCAAAAGTCACTCAATTATGATTTCTTTGCACAAAAATTCACTTAACTTTCATTTTTAACTCAAAAGTCATTCAACTATGACTTCTTTGCACAGAAAGTCACTCAACCTATTTAATTATTTTTTCATTAAAATTTAATGACATGAAATTTTAATTATCAACCAAAATCTTAAGAATTAAAATATATATATCCATTTAATTCATTTAATGACCCGCCCATTTAATCCAATCCGCTAAAAATATAATATTAAACATTTTATTTTTTCATTAATTCCCTAAATCATTTCCCATTGAACATTGAACATTTTATTTTACCATTAATTCGCTAAAAGAATGTGGGAGACAAGGGAGAATGATTTAGGGATTTATGATAAAATAAAATGTTCAATATTATATTTTTAGTTGGTCGGGTTAAATGGAGCGGGTCATTAAATGGGTATATATTCAATTCTTAAAATTTTGGTTAATAATTAAAGTTATATGTCACTAAATTTTAATGAAAAAAATAATTAAATAGCTTGAGTGACTTTCTGTGCAGAGAAGCCATAATTAAGTGACTTTTGAATTGAAAATAAAAGTTAAGTGACTTTCTGTGAAAACAATTGATAGTTGAGTGACCACCAAAATTATTACCTGATAATATGTCCCTCTCCTTTCTTACAACACATGGAAGGACCACCATTTTATATTAACAAATAAATAACTTAGAAGTTGATTAAAGAGTATGAAATTCATGAATGAAATGATTGATTAATTGGGTCATTCTATTCGGCCTAAACAAACTAATTGTGGTGGACTTGTTTAAAGGGTGGGAGCCAAATAAAGCTTGTTGCTTTGCTAATTAATCTCATCAACAACTTCTTTATTTGATAAGGAATAATGGCTCCATTAAGTTCTAATTTTCAAAGATTTCTTGGTGTTAAAGCTTTAATCCAATCTAAAGATGGCCAAGTTTAGAATGTTTAGTGCTAAACTTATCATCATTTTCTTTGGAATTTTGGGCTCTTTTTTTGGACCATTTAATTCCTTTGATCAATTGTATTTATTACGTTTAAAAAAGAGGGTTGGTAGAAGCCTATAATGTGAATGTCTTTCAAGAATAAAACTATTATTTTTTACAAAAGAATTTAAGATGCATAACATGTGTTTTAGTGAGAGCAAGCATAAATGAAAGAAAATTAAAGGGTATTAAATGAGTTTGTTTGATTTATTATTGTTTTGACAATTGATGACGAAACTTATGTTTCAAATTTGAGTTTATTTGGAATCGAAAGTGTTGAAATTCGAATAACAAAATTATTATTAATTTGGCAAAACAATTTCAGACACATAACTAAGATTTACGACAATTTTTATACACACATTATATGCAAATTTTCAAACTAAGTCATGGACGTCTACTTGCCAATAGATCAATGCCCAATAACTCATGCAGGTCCAACAATCAATGGCCCAAAGTAAAAAACACCGCATAAAACACAAAATGTTACGTAACACGTATATGTCTATTTTACAATTTTATATAAATTTTAGTGTTTATTTATGCATATTCAAAATTAGGCGATATAGATATTTATTAAGGTCAAGTTAAATAATTTATTTCCTGACCGACAACCAACCAACGATCCTATAAGTTTTGTTTCCCTACAAAAGTACACATCTAGAAGTTCTCTTGATGTAGAACAAATAGCAAAATTGCATTTTCAACATTGTCTAGGTCAACCAATGCAGTTGCTTGTCATAAATTACACTTTAGATTACAAAAGGAAAACTAACTACTCCTATATTTTTTTTTGTTGTATGTAACTTTATGAGGGAAACTACTGATTATTAAAATTTCCAGCAAACACACTAGCAACAACTTAATAGAGATAATAATTCTTTTTGTTGTAAAAACATTTAGCGATAATTGAGTTAATGGCATTAGATTCAAAATCACTAAAACCTTTAGTACATTTATGTAGAATCCTGATAACAAATATTCTTATCATATTAGTATCGCTAAATAAAATATAACTATTATATTCGTATGGAAAAATTACCTAAAGACACAATTTATTTGATGATATTCTTTAAAATTTTCTATTATTTGAAAAAATTAGAAAAATCTCAACTCTCTCCTATTCTCGAATGCATCACTTTATGCGATTTATCGGGACGTACGCGATATATCAGGACGTTGAGTGACATATTCGAAACCAAGACACAATGTATCAGGACATTGGGATGTATCCGAAATTGGGACACAATTTATCACGACGTTTTGAGATGTATCAGGATTCCACCAAATTTAAGAGATTTTTGTAATTTGAAAGGGAGTTAGGATATGATATAATTAGATCTTAATATTATCATATTTATGTAAAAAATTCATATTATTATTATTACTAAATAATTATCATAAATTCTTTATTTGTTATTGTAGCATCCAATGGGCCATGACTCATGTAATTGTCTACTGAGAAACTATGTTGCATTTGCAAAAAAGACTCCTTTGATGTTGGGTCTTATTCAATATTAATCATGTTACTATAAGATGTACGACCAATTCAAAATCAAAATTGGGATTCAATTTTCTTGTATTGCTTGTTAACAAGGCAAGTTAATTATGAGACCATGATAAACGAAAGTTGAGATTGAATCCTCCGTATTTTAAGAACGTAGATAGATATATATTTGTTGACCTATTCATCCACCTAGTGGATTGTTTAGATACTCAATGATCCTAATAGATGTTTCTTCTAGATGGTCTCATGTGTGTATATCGTTCTCTTGCAACTTGATGTTTACAAAAATATCAGCACAAATAATTAATTACGTGCACAATTTTCTGATAATCAAATTAGTTAATTCAGCTATGAGATCACGATTTACCTCTAAAAAAAGATAGATAATTAAGAAGAAATAAATCTGAAAATTATTCTAGAAATAATAAATATGAAATTTACTCATATAATAATAAATTAAAAATTTACTAAAGAAAAAGGCACGTGACATAGTAAATTTGGAGTTTACGCAGGTCAAATTTTATACACAATCATATGCAAATTTTCAACCTGACGTCCAATTCAATACATCAATGCCCACCTCATGTAGGTCCAACAATTAATGGCCCAAGTAAAAAAAACATTACATAAGAACACAAAATGTCATGTGGAACGTATATATCTATTTATTTAATATTATACAAGTTCTCGTATCTATATATGCACATTTAAAATTAATGGATATAGATATGTTAAATAATGAGGAACTTTCGTAAAATAGTCATTTTAATGAACTTAATAACGTTTTATAGCTATAGTTTTCATATTTACGGGTTGTAGCTACAATTTAATTCGTCTTCTTTGTATGATTCGGGAATTTATATACTTCTCAGGTTTGTATAATTAACGGGTACATTTGTATAATTCAATTATTTTTGTAAAAACTTGAAATAACGAATTTATACAATTACAAACATCACAAGTATAAATAGTTATACAAATTATATTATACAAATTTCGAATTATACAGAAGTTAGACAAATTATATATACAAAATTTGAATTATATAAACGTGCAAACTAGACAAAGCTAAAAAGCCAAGCTGCGTAACTATAACGAAAACTAAATCGCAGATTGTAATTAAGATAAACTATAGCTATGATAAGTAAATAATTAACTAGTATATATTTACTTATACGCGTAAGTTCTCTTGATGTAGAACAAATAGCAAAATTGCATTTTAACATTGTCCAGGTCAACCAATGCAGTTACTTGTCATAAATTACACTTTAGATTACAAAAGGAAAACTAACTACTACTATAGTTTTTTTTGTTGTATGTAACTTTATGAGGGAAACTACTGATTATTAAAATTTCCAGCAAACACACTAGCAACAACTTAATAGAGATAATAATTCTTTTTGTTGTAAAAACATTTAGCGATAATTGAGTTAATGTCATTAGATTCAGAATCACTAAAAACCTTTAGTATATTTATGTAGAATCCTGATAACAAATATTCTTATCATATTAGTATCGCTAAATAAAATATAACTATTATATTCGTATGGAAAAATTACCTAAAGACACAATTTATTTGATGATATTCTTTAAAATTTTCTATTATTTGAAAAAATTAGAAAAATCTCAACTCTCTCCTATTCTCGAATGCATCACTTTATGCGATTTATCGGGACGTACGCGATATATCAAGACGTTGAGTATCAGGACATTGGGATGTATCCGAAATTGGGACACAATTTATCACGACGTTTTGAGATGTATCAGGATTCCACCAAATTTAAGAGATTTTTGTGATTTGAAAGGGAGTTAGGATATGATATAATTAGATCTTAATATTATCATATTTATGTAAAAAATTCATATTATTATTATTACTAAATAATTATCATAAATTCTTTATTTGTTATTGTAGCATCCAATGGGCCATGACTCATGTAATTGTCTACTGAGAAACTATGTTGCATTTGCAAAAAGGACTCCTTTGATGTTGGGTCTTATTCAATATTAATCATGTTACTATAAGATGTACGACCAATTCAAAATCAAAATTGGGATTCAATTTTCTTGTACTGCTTATTAATAAGGCAAGTTAATTATGAGACCATGATAAACGAAAGTTGAGATTGAATCCTCCGTATTTTAAGAACGTAGACAAATATATATTTGTTGACCTATTCATCCACCTAGTGGATTGTTTAGATACTTAGTGATCCTAATAGATGTTTCTTCTAGATGGTCTCATGTGTGTATATCGTTCTCTTGCAACTTGATGTTTATAAAAATATCAGCACAAATAATTGATTACGTGCACAATTTTCTGATAATCAAATTAGTTAGTTCAGCGATGAGATCACGATTTACCTCTAAAAAAGGTAGATAATTAAGAAGAAATAAATCTGAAAATTATTCTAGGAATAATAAATATGAAATTTACTCATATAATAATAAATTAAAAATTTACTAAAGAAAAAGACACGTGACATAGTAAATTTGGAGTTTACGCAGGTCAAATTTTATACACAATCATATGCAAATTTTCAACCTATGTGACGTCCAATTCAATACATCAATGCCCACCTCATGTAGGTCCAACAATTAATGGCCCAAGTAAAAAAAAACATTACATAAGAACACAAAATGTCAGGTGGAACGTATATATCTATTTATTGAATATTATACAAGTTCTCATATTTATATATGCACATTTAAAATTAATGGATATAGACATGTTAAATAATGAGGAACTTTCGTAAAATAGTCATTTTAATGAACTTAATAACATTTTATAGCTATAGTTTTCATATTTACGGGTTGTAGCTACAATTTAATTCGTCTTCTTTGTATGATTCGGGAATTTGTATACTTCTCAGGTTTGTATAATTCACGGATACATTTATATAATTCAGTTATTTTTGTAAAAACTTGAAATAACGAATTTATACAATTACAAACATCACAAGTATAAATAGTTATACAAATTATATTATATAAATTTCGAATTATACAGAAGTTAGACAAATTATATATACAAAATTTGAATTATATAAACGTGCAAACTAGACAAAGCTAAAAAGCCAAGCTGCGTAACTATAACGAAAACTAGATCGCAGATTGTAATTAAGATAAATAGCTATGATAAGTAAATAATTAACTAGTATATATTTACTTATACGCGTAAGTTCTCTTGATGTAGAACAAATAGCAAAATTGCATTTTAACATTGTCCAGGTCAACCAATGCAGTTGCTTGTCATAAATTACACTTTAGATTACAAAAGGAAAACTAACTACTACTATAGTTTTTTGTTACATATAACTTATGAGGGAAATTGATTATTAAATTTCCAGCAAACACACTAGCAGCAACTTCATTTTTCATCCATTAGCAACAACTTAAAAGAGATATTTAGCAATAATTGAGTTAGTGCCATTAGATTCAGAATCACTAAAACATTTAGTATATTTATATAGAATTCTGATAACAAATATTCTTATTATATTATTATCGCTACATAAAATATAATTATTCGTATGGAAAAATTACCTAAATACACAATTTATTTAATCATATTCTTTAAAATTTTCTATTATTTGAAAAAATTACAAAAATCTCAACTCTCTCCTATTCTCGAATGCATCACTTTACGCGATGTATTGATCGGATACATTACTTTGCGCGATGTATCGGGACGTACGCGATATATCAGGACGTTGAGTAACATATCCGAAATCAAGACACATTGCATCGGGACATTGGGATGAATCCAAAACTGGGACACAATTTATCATGACGTTTTGAGATATATCAAGATTCCACCAAATTTAAGAGATTTTTGTGATTTGAAAGAGAGCTATAATATGATGTAATTAGGTCTTAATATTATCAAATTTATGTAAAAGTTTCATATTATTATTGCTACTAAATAATTATCATAAATTCTTTATTTGTTGTTATAGTAGCATCCAATGGATCATGACTCATGTAATTGTCTACTGAGAAACTATGTTGCATTTGCAAAAAAGACTCTACTTTGATGTTGGGTCTTATTCAATATTAATCATGTTACTATAAGATGTTCGACCAATTCAAAATCAAAATTGACTAGGGTTGACGATGAGTGTGCCTCTTTTTTCTTATCCACAAGTCTTCCAAAGGTCTTTATGTGTGTTTTATTATAATACTAAGAAAATACACCTTTGCTTTAATTTTATTTATCAAATTTTGATTTGACATTAAAATTTTAAAAAATAAAATAATTTTTGAATTTTATGGTCTTAAAGTAAAAATATTTAGAATGTATTAATGTTTGTATGATCTGAAACATGTCAAATGACAAGTTAGCATTAAAGAATTACAAAAATAAAAAACGACACTTCTATTTTTTTAAAAACTACTATAGAGGATTTTCTAAAGAATGAATTGTTGTGTCTATCATTTCTCATTTAAATAATAAAACTTGATTGTTTACTTGGAACAAAAATTCATATTGATAGTGAAAGTGTACTATCTTAGAAAATTGTATCGTAAGGTATAAATCCAAATCAAAATTTTCTTCCCAAAAATCAAAATTTACTCTTAAATACCTAACATTGACAAGGAAAGTTAAGAATATCATTTAGAATTCCCTTTTATTAAACTTCTCGGAAATACATCAAGGAACTTGAGAGATCCTTTGCAACAAACTTCATATTTAGGCTTATTGAAAAAATAATAATATGTAAACTTAAAAATAGTACTTTTCCGTCCCTTTTTAGGTGTCATGGTATTTTTTAGAGTCAAATGATAAGAATTTTGACTAACATTTATGGATGTATTTTTTTATTAAATTGATATGCAAAAAAATGCAATTTATAGTACTTTAATTTTGTATAGTTTTTGAATATCTAAATTTTTAGTTTAAAATATCAAATTGATGTAATTTAATTCAACTTTGAAAATTAATCAAATTGACTTTCGAAAAATGCAACATGACAACTAAAAAGGTGTTGGAACGAGTACTTTCTTTGTCACACACTTTTCTTTTAGTTAGTACGAAATAAAATGACACATTTGTATATTTAGCATTAAAATGTCTATTATAATCACACAAACATTTATGACTTGTTTTAAGCCACAAGTTTCAAAAGTCAATTTTTGTTTCTTAAATTTCGTATTTGATCAAATAATATCTAGTAGATTGAGACGAAAAGAGTATCAATTATGAGGTGGCAAACTGACATCATAATAATATCATCATTTGAAACTGAATATCTTACGTAATAATATTATTATTTCAAACTTAATATGTTACGCAAGGGAGATTAGAAATTAGAACTATTCAAATTGTTAGAGGACTTTTTCCATCATTTAATGTACTCTTTATATTATAAGTTGATATATATGAGAATGACATATTCAAATTTTATTTGACCAAAAAATATTTTCGCGTAATTAGTTTTCTTAAACAATGAGATTTATAATTTTAAAAATAGAATAACTTATGTATTACAATAAATAAAAATAACACAATAATATTTAAATTATTTATACTAATGATGTAGAAAACACATTATTGCATCTTAATTCAAAGTTCGAGCCGTAATAAAATTTTATAACTAGGGATGTACCGTTCGTATAAAATGTAGCTATAGTGCCACTATATAGGGGATATAGGGATGTATAAAATCGAATCGAAAATCGAATCAAATCATAAATTGAGTCAAACCAAAAAAAAACTCGATTAGTGGTTTGGTTTGACTTGGTTTGGTGTTTGGAAAAACCCCCGACTATATTTGGGTTGGTTTGGTTTCAACTTTAAAAAAATCAACCCGAGATCAAACCAACCCGATATTATATATATAATTTTAAAATTTTATTTTATACGTAAAAATACTTACTTTGATATAATTTTTAAATATCTCTTATACTTTTTCATAGTTTTTATCTTTTGATATATTTATTTCATGTTTGGAAGTTAGAACTTTTAATGATCTAATAAAGATTATAGTCGATACATGTTGGTAATTATAATAAAGTTTAAATAAAAATTAAATTAATACTAATTAAAAAAAATCAATTCAACACTAAGAATGACAATAATATTGAATATCTATTTTTTAATTTTACATATATTTAGACAATTAAAATACATGATCTAATTTTACTTTTTTTTAATATTTAGTCATGTAACTAATACTTACTAAACTTATTTTAGCATGATTTAGTACTTTAAATTATGATCATTTCATTATGACTTATTAATTTGTAATATTTATTTTACGTGATTTTATTATTATTTTTTTGTTGGATATTTTAGTGTCATTAATCATATCATATTTTTTGTTATTTTCTTGAGAAATAACTTAGATGTTGCATTTTGGTAGGACGAAAGAAATATTTGAAGTACAAGTAAATTATATGTTTGTATGAACAATTCATCGAAAAAATCCAAAAAATCCAAAAAAAAAAATGAAGTTGAAAAACCCGAGTTTTATTGGTTTATAAATTCAAAATTCCGACACAAATAATTTAGTTTGATATTTGAAAAACCGTACCAACCCAGTCATGTACACCCCTACCACTATATATTAAAGCTCCATAGTGAAATTGGGTAACACAAATTAAATATGAACTAATTGTTAATGAAATAGATAGCTAATTAAAGTGCACACAAGTTAATCCATACAACTTTATTATTAAAAAAATAAAAAAGAAATTTCGTACTTAACAAGAAAGAAAAAATAACAAATTAGTTGAAAACTTGGAACAAATTCAAAATTTTCAATATTATATTGTTTGTCATTTAATTTCTGCCTAACCCTAACTGTCGTAACATTTATTAATAAAATAACGGAGAAAAATTGTCGACATTAAAAGAAGCTGCATAAGAATGAAATAATCTTAATGCCTAAGTTAAATATATAATTGACCATATAGCTGCTAATTAATTTGTCATTTCATTATTATCAACACAGCAGTAGCAGTTTTTTTCTAAAAAAATATTTACTACATGTACATGATGAATTAATTGATTGAAAAGATAATTAAACTTACGTTTTACTTTCCTTAATTTCAAATTTGAAAAAAGAGATGATCGTAATGTACACACTACACTCTACCAAAAACTTAAGAAAATCATAATAATGTCATATTCAGTGTAATGTCATAAATGAAATATTTTTTAAAAAAAAGTAAAAAAGTATTCATTGTGTAAGCAATCTTCTTCTACCTTGTAAAAGTAGAAAGTTTGTTTCTAATAGATCGTCGATTCAAATAACAATATATCCAATATGATCTCGTAAACGAGATATTCTAAAAAGAGTGTGTGTATGTAATTTTTGTTCATACCTTATATGAGTGTAAACAAATTATTTTTAATAGATCTTCGACTTAAAATAATAACATATTGAATGTAATGTTACATATGAGATAACATTCTGATAAAAGTGATGTGTACATGATCTTGTTTTAACTTTACGAATGTTAATAAATTATTTTCGATAAATCCTTTAGTCCATACACTATTATTTTAAAAATGTGAAGACTAGCTATATGAAAAATCTTAAAGATTATATAGGAAACCACATAGAAAGGACTAGAAAGTGAATGAATCAATGCAAAAGAATACTAATCCCCAAAGTTATGGGAAAAAGGGAACATCAATTACACCTCCACGCAAACTTAGGAAGACAGCAAGTTCCAAGTACGTTTTTAGGTTGTTTACATGTGAAAATGTTTTTCACGGAATATTTTTTTTTTATAATAGTTTTCTTTGGAAAATAAATGAGATATTTATTTATTTTTCAGTGTTTAAAAAGAAGTATCAAATAATATTATCTCATAAAATATTTTATATAATCTAGATAAATATTATAGAATAAGAATCGAAGGGTATATGTAGGTGTATGGGGTGGTGCGGCTCTGGGAGGGTCATGATGTCCGCAAGCCTGTGTTGGAGGGTGGAGAGGAGATAATTAGTGGAATGCTATTTATAAAATTTATTTTCACTTTTATTGAAAAAGTTATTTTCCTCATTTAAAAAAGTTATTTTCGCAAAAAATTGATCAACTAAATATGAAAAAATTTAAAAAATATTTTTCTTGGTACCAAACATAAATAATATGTCCAAACGGTAGAAAATTCGAGGTATATACTTAGATCAATAGATAATGGAGTACTATATAGTATGTGTACGTATTTATGTTGAAATTGGACAAGCAAAGCTGTTAATATAACGCGCAAAGAACATATTCTGATAATGTTGTTTTACTGCACTGAAATTCCTGGAAACTCCCGATAGTAATTATAATTCGATTAAAAAAAACAAAAAGAATTCAAATCTGAAAATATTGTTCTTCCTTTTGGATTTGTTTTCGTAGTGCGTCATAGATTCTTATCCAAGACTTGTATCATTTGATGATGCCATGTGAATCACTAGAAACATGTGAAGTGTATGGCTAACCCAATAACGAAAGTTTCGTAAAAGGATGGAAGCAGGCTATCATGAGATAAACGATTTCTTTCTAAGGAGAATCGATTCGAAACTTTTATATATATGTCCAAGGTTCAATATTGCAATAATTTCAGATATTTTTCCAGACTTTGTAATACAACTTATTTGCACATTTCTTGAAATTTGTGTAGAGACGGATTTATGATATAAATTTTATAGGTGATCTTTAAGAATTTTCAGCATATACATTTAAAGTATATGTAATAAGTAATATTATTTATTTATAACAAGTTTACTAAATTTCTTATTTTAAATTTATGCTCCATGTTAAAAGTACTTAATTTAGATGTATTCGATCCCATGGATTAATTTATTTAGTAGTGAATTTCTATATAGATGGATAGAAATAATTTAGTAGAAAACATGAAATGATATATAATTCTAGCAAGTTTAACATGGAAAAATGTTTAACACGACACAATTAAGACCAAGGTTTAATGTTCATTCAAATTTTGAGTTACTTTGATATATTAATTATAAATGATAAAGTTAAGGAGTATATCAGACTTTTAGTTCTTTTATTTATGTAATAAATGATGAATTCTTTAGTGAAAATTATAACTCTGCTATTAAACTGGACCGACTAGGTTTGGATTTCAAATTTGTCGACAAGATTAGGTATGTTTGATAGTTCAATATATGAGAAAAAAGCTTGTATACTTCTACTATAGTTGCTAACTAGGCCCTATGCTTTAATATTGTGGTCCCACTTTTTATTTCAAAGTTTTTGCATCTTTGAAAAAAAGTGTTCTTTTGTTTTCAAAGTAAAGACGATATACAATTCTCATTGATATGTTTTTATTATTGTGTACACCCATAAGATGATCATGGTCACCGCAGAAAAAGCGAAATAGCGCTTACTAGCCATTTTTTCGACCCCATCGATAAGATAAATAATCATTTTTCAATTTTGACAAGTGAAACTTCATGACAATATCCTGGAACTTTACTGGTGAAATTTGAAACTTAAGAACAATAATTATTTACAAAGACTAAAAAGTTAACTATTTGTGACTTTACCAAAAATAAATTCATCCAAATAGTGTAGAAGGAAGCTGGAAATGCTTGGACATTAAAAAAGATACATCGCCCTCCAATGGAAACATACTTAAAGTCAATAAATGCCGTTATAACTTCTTACGCGGGGCTTATACTTTAGCTGCACTATAAAAAGGAACTTCCATGAAACAAATTTGTTCATTCACTTCCAAACACAATTTTATCTTTTCTTTCGTATATCAATTAACTACGTCTCAATCCTGATCTAGTTAAGTTTCACAAATCATCATACATAATACAAACATTAATTTCATTACGTCGCATTTACATAGTCAAAGAAAGACTTGTCCATGATGTTTGAAGCAAACTTGCATTATCTCTGCATGAACATTACACTTGATTTGCCATCTGAAGTTGATTTCTCCAGCAAAAAAAGATGGCACTTAGCTTTTGCTACCATCTATTGTTCCAGAGCTTTTAAAACTACCCTTGTGCCATCTTATAATCATGCCTACTATTCAAGAAAAATACTTTGTGTATCGACTGATACAATCGCGATTGATGTAGTTCAACACCACCCTTTTTTCTCAGGCATTGATCAGTCAAATCTATCTAAGCTTGTCAAGGATAAAAGCATTGACGAACTTGCTAACCTTGGAGGTGTACAAGGTGTTGCTGCTTCTCTCAAAAGTGATACAACTGATGGTGTAAGCGGAGATCAAGAAGATGTTGCACGTAGACATGAGGCTTTTGGAAGCAACACGTATCGTAAGCCACCTAGTAAAAGTTTCTTCATCTTTGTTTGGGAATCATTCAAAGATCCTACTATCATTATACTTTTGCTCTGTGCTGCTCTGTCTCTTGGATTTGGAATTAAGGAGCATGGACTGAAAGAAGGATGGTACGATGGAGGGAGTATTTATGTCGCGGTGTTTCTTGTCATCGCTGTTTCGTCTATTAGTAATTTTAGACAAAACAGACAATTTGATAAGCTTTCCAAGGTGAGCAAAAATATTCCAGTCGAAGCTGTTAGAAAGGGGAGGCGCCAACAGATATCGATATTTGAAATTGTTGTCGGAGATGTCATTTGCTTGAAGATTGGAGATCAAGTCCCTGCTGATGGGATTTTGGTACAAGGTCATTCTTTACAAGTGGATGAATCTAGCATGACAGGTGAAAGCGATCATGTAGAGATTAATATCAGCCGAAATCCATTTTTGATTTCTGGCACGAAGGTTGTCGATGGCTATGGCATGATGCTTGTGACATCGGTTGGAATGAACACGACCTGGGGTGAAATGATGAGCCAAATCAGCAGTGATTCTAATGAGCAAACCCCTCTCCAAGAACGACTCAACAAGCTTACTACATCGATTGGTAAAGTTGGGTTGCTAGTTGCTTTCTTAGTTCTTGTTGTCCTATTGGTTAGATACTTTACTGGGACCACAAAAGATGAGAATGGGAACAAAGAATTCAATGGGAGCAAGACATCGTCTGATGATGTGATCAATGCTGTGGTGGGAATTGTTGCTGCTGCTGTTACCATTGTTGTTGTGGCGATTCCTGAAGGCTTGCCTTTAGCTGTTACACTTACTCTGGCTTATTCCATGAAGAGAATGATGGCTGATCAGGCAATGGTTAGGAAGCTCTCCGCATGTGAGACTATGGGATCTGCCACCACCATTTGTACAGACAAAACAGGTACTCTTACATTAAATAAGATGACCGTGACAAAGTTTTTCTTAGGCAAACAGCACGTGAAGGCAGAAAGTCATATATCAATTTCAGCAAAAGTTCTTGAACTATTCCATCAAGGGGTTGGATTAAACACTACAGGTAGTGTTTTCAAGTCCTCCGATCCATCTTCCAGCTTTGAGTTCTCAGGCAGCCCTACTGAAAAAGCTATTCTTTCATGGGCTGTTATGGAATTGAACATGGATATGGATCAAATCAAAAGAAATTTCAACATTCTACATGTGGAAGCTTTCAATTCGGAGAAAAAGAAGAGTGGTGTCCTGGTCAAGAACATCAGTGATGGCACAATTCATGCACATTGGAAAGGTGCTGCTGAAATGATTTTGAGAATGTGCTCCCATTACTATGATCTAGAAGGGAACGTAAAACCTCTAGAGGAATCAGATAAGGAAGAATGTGACAGGATAATTGAAGGAATGGCTGCCAGCAGCCTCAGATGTATCGCATTCGCACACAAGCAAGTGCCAAAAGCTGAGCAGAAGGATAATGAACATATGCATGGAGATGTTCCAGACAACTCTTTCATTCTTTTGGGCTTTGTTGGCCTAAAAGATCCATGTCGGCCAGGTGTCAGGAAAGCAGTGGAAGCTTGCCAAAACGCTGGTGTGAACATCAAGATGATCACTGGTGACAATGTGTTCACTGCAAAAGCCATAGCAACAGAATGTGGAATTCTTCATCCTAATCAGGAAGTAGATGAAGGAGCAGTCATAGAAGGTGAAGAATTTCGCAACCTAACAGATGAAGTACGGATGGAAAGAGTGGAGAAGATACGTGTGATGGCAAGATCATCCCCTTTTGACAAACTTCTAATGGTGCAGTGCTTGAGAAAGAAAGGTCATGTTGTCGCGGTCACAGGTGATGGAACGAACGATGCACCAGCTTTAAAGGAAGCAGATATAGGACTTTCTATGGGGATTCAAGGCACTGAAGTAGCTAAAGAGAGTTCTGATATAGTCATCTTGGATGATAACTTTGCTTCAGTTGCCACAGTTTTGAAATGGGGAAGATGTGTCTATAACAACATCCAGAAATTCATCCAATTTCAGCTCACAGTAAACGTGGCTGCGCTCGTGATCAATTTTGTAGCCGCTGTTTCATCTGGTGAGGTACCACTCACAGCAGTACAGTTGCTATGGGTAAATTTGATCATGGACACATTAGGGGCACTAGCACTCGCGACAGAGAAGCCAACAGAGGAACTCATGAAGAAGAAACCAGTCGGTAGGACTGCACCGCTTATCACCAACGTTATGTGGAGGAATCTAATGGCTCAGGCCTTATATCAGATTGCTGTTTTATTGACCTTACAATTCCGAGGAGAATCAATCTTTGGTGTCAGCAAGAGGGTTAACGATACATTGATCTTCAACACGTTTGTTCTTTGCCAAGTGTTCAATGAATTCAACGCGCGAAACCTGGAGAAGAAGAATGTCTTTGAGGGAATACACAAGAACAAGTTGTTCATGGGAATCATCGGAATAACATTGGTTCTCCAAGTGGTGATGGTGGAGTTTCTAAAGAAGTTTGCAAATACAGAGAGGCTGAATTGGGGGCAATGGGGAATCTGCATTGGATTTGCAGCTGCATCTTGGCCAATTGGTTGGCTTGTCAAGTGCATAACTGTCCCAGAGAGACCAATCTTTAGTTATCTAAGGTTGAATGACTTGAAAGCATTGTTCAAATGAGTAGATTTAGGTATTCATTAAGTTTTTTTCATAAGCTAGTAGTTCCAATGTATCTTTTTGATTAATTGATGATTTATGTTACATTCCATTTTTAATCATAGTGTACTTTGTTCATGATTTTTGATGCTTTAGACTGGCATTTGCAATGGCTAAAATGTGTGTCATAACTCTACTCGCGCAATTCTTACTAAGTTTTAAATGATTTAATTGTTATTTTTATACTTATTTAGTACCTAATAAAAGTACAAAATTAAGATAAGTATACATATCAAATTTAAAACGACAAATGTTATATAAGTACAAATAGATGCAAGAGTCATAGAATGAACAAACAAATATGGTAGGAATTGAGAAGGCAAACTTGCTATAACCTAAATCTTAAGTAACTTAAATTCTGGCTGTTCCTACGGCAAAACAAAGGCGTCTTTGGAACAGGTATGCATTTTATGAGCAAACTAACTGGAAATGATAAAGCTGCTATCCCAATGCACACTTTCCACTGCTGCCAATTCAATCTCTCAGTACATGCAAACTCATTCAGCATTTCGATCATTGCAAACTGGACAACGACTATCATTCCCACAATCCCCCAAAATAACCTCTTTGTTTTGAGCTCTCTGAGAAGACCCCCTTCGTACTTTCTCAGGTAGAATATGTTGAATAGTTGGCAGAGAACAAAGATGTTGAAGATCATTATGTCCTTTTCCTTGTCACTTAATTGGTATCCTGATTCACCAGTGAATTGGATGGTAAGCACCACCGAGATCAGGTAGAGCGCTTGACCTAATATATTTTTCCACATGATATTGGTTATAAATGGCTCATTTTTGTCAGTTGGTGGCTGCTGCATGAGCTTTGTTCCAGGCCCATCGATAGTGAGAGCTACAGCTGCTAATGTCCCTACCATCAGCTTTACCCAAAGTACCTGAAGCATTGCATAGGGAACATTGCCTGCTGAAATTACTGTGACAATGTTGATGGTCACGGGCTCGCTAGCTGAAATTGATGTCACAAAGTCTATTACCAAAGAAGCAATAGTTGCTGTTAGTTGGTATTGGCTGAATATCTGAACATTGTTGTATGTGGTTCGGCCCCAACTTAGAGCTCTAGCTATGGAAGCAAAGTTATCATCCATGATGACAATATCCGAGCTGTTCCTTGCTGCATCGGTTCCTTGATTACCCAATGAAAGCCCCACATTGGCTTCTCGAAGTGCTTCTGCATCTTCCACTCTGTCTCCAGTAACTGCAACAACATGACCTTTCTTTTGCAAGCATCGTACCATTAGAAGCTTGTCCAGCGTTGAGGCTTTTGTGATCACACGAATGTTATCAACTTTCTCCAATCTTTCATCTTCAGCATATCCTTGGAACGTTGTTCCTTCAATGACTTCTCCAGTGGATGTGTTGTGAGGATCAATTATACCACAATCAATAGCTGATGCACGAGCGGTGTGGATATCATCTTTTGTAATGATTTTGATGTTCACTCCAGCATCTTGGCAGTCCATCACAGCTTTCCTTGCCTGTTCTCTACATGGAGCTTTCAGACCGACAAATGCTAATAAGATGGAATCATCTTCTTTGAGCTTTGGATGGAAATGCCCTTCATGATCAATCTGATGTTCTGCTGTCACACTTCTATATGCAAAACCAACACAGTGCAAACCATCCATTTTCATCTTTCTAATTCTTCCCTGCAATGCTTCTCTAGTATCATTGTTTATATCTTTGACATCCCCCGTCTCCTCGTAGTAACGTGAACACATGGCCAGTATTTCCTCTGGAGTTCCTTTGTGGTGCACGTGTACTCTGCTGTCAGCATTCCTCCTTATCACAACACGCCCTTGGTATTCCGAGTTGAAGCTTTCAGCATGGACAAGTGTACATCTTTCTTTCAGTTGTTGTACATCCATATTCATGCTTTTGATGCCCCAGCCCAAAATTGCATTTTGAATTTGATCCTCAATGTGTTCAAATGAAGATACCGGTGGGATCTTGGTTGTGTTCAGAGCCATTGCTTCATGAAGAAGATCAAGAATTTCTGGTGCAAATGAGGGGAAAGCACAACTTCCAATATACTCTTCCCTTAGCCAAAACTGTCTGACCTGCAGAGAGTTTTCAGTCAGTACACCTTCCTTATTCGTACAAATCACAGTAGCGGAGGCCATTGCTTCACAAGCTGAAAGACTTCTAACAAGTGCTTGATCAGCGATCATCTTCTTGGTTGAGTAAGCTATGGTTAGTGCACATGCTAGCGTTAAACCTTCAGGAATAGCACCCGATGCAATTGCCACAGGAGTTGCTAGAATCCCAAGAAAGGCTTTCCATACGTCATGTATACTTGTCTTACCTCCGATGAACAACTTCCTCCCATTGTTTCGCATATTCCCTGTGAAGTAACGGACCAACAGAACTAAAAGAACCAAGAAACTGAATGCCAAGCCAACCTTCGCTATATGCGAAGTCAGTTTGTGTAGTTTCTTCTGTAAAACTGATTCATGATCATGATTGACACAAGCTGGACTAATGATTTCTGCCAATGCTGTATCCATGCCAACTGCTGTAACAAGCATTCTACCATTACCCCTCAAGACCTTGCTACCCGATAACAAGAACACGTTGGTGCTATTGTTAACTTCCACAAGGTCATTTTTCCTTGTTATAGTTGATTCATCAATATGTAACGTTTGATCACTTATGCATATCCCATCAGCAGGGACTTGATCTCCGGCTTTCAAGCGAATGACATCTCCAACAACTGCTTCAGATAACGCGATACGCGTATCCTTCCCATCCCTAATCACCATAATTGGGACAGTTTCCATTGGCCTACAAAGTTGATAAAGTTGCTGTTTATGCCAATAGTTACAAAAAGCAGAGAGACTAATAGCAAGAAACAGGGAAATTAGTATAATTCCCCCATCCAAACATCCTTTCACCCCATGTTTTTTTATGCCAAAACCGAGCGATAAAACAGCATACAGTAGTACAATGATGATGTTAGGATCTTTGAGGCTCTTCAACAGGATCTGCAATAGATTTACTGATGGCTTCTTAAATGTGTTAGTCCCAAAATGTTTGCGCCGGGAAGTAATATCCTTAGTATCACCTAAGATACCCTTGTCAGCATCAGATTTCAAGATAAACAACATGCTTTCCACACCATCAAACTGTTTAACATCTCTGACTCGAACGAGTTTTGCTAACATTTGCTGGTTGATGTTGGAAAAACATTCTGGTTCGATATCAATTACTGTATAAGATTGAGAGCGCGAAAAGTTGCTCAAGAGCTCAGTCCTGTTTTCAGCAACAATCTTCCCGGCTGTAGACAGCAATGCCCTGGAAGTATAGAGAATTTTAAAGGCCCAACGCCATCTCTTCCTGGCGGGGGACGTTAAAATAGGCTTTAATTGCACTTGCAAGTTGTTGTCACACATGATTTTTGGTAAAATGATAATAATAATAATATCCAAATAGGTAACTGAAGATGGAGTTTAATATAATTTCTAGTTTGATAATTTCAAATGTCTGTTAGATTCTGTTGTTGCATAGAAGAGGTGAAGGCTACAAGTTTATAGACAAAAGTAAACCGTGTGTAACAGACAAGGGTGCTTGGAGTAAGGAGATAGATATTATTCTTGGAAGTTGCAGCAATAGTGAAAGTTATGCTCCTTCGTTTCTTTTTATAAGTCATTTCATAAAATCAATACATAAATTATTATATTCATCCTTTTTACCCTTCTGAGATATATATTTGACCAATTTACAAAAATTACGTAAATGATTCATATTTATTAGTTAAATTAATTAATTAAAATAAATTAATTCATCTTTATTGATTGAAAACTTGAGTTCCAAAAAAATAAAATAAGAATAGAATAATAGATTTACTTAATTTATTAATGCAAGTGAAATTTAAAATTGAGGACATATAAATAGAAACAGAGAGAGTAAAAGATTGTTTGTCTTTTTGTTCTAGACTTCTGGTCTTTGTTTAATAATTTTATGTAATGATTGGATTCCAGCTTGTGCCTTTATATATACGAGTATGACTAATCAGAGGATGAAAAACGATTGACATAATAAGAGAAAATTATCAAAATGGTCTTTCATGTATTGGGTTGATTTATTTTGATCCTTAATATTTAATTTAGTTTTTTATTTTAAATTTAATAATTTACCCTAAAACTTATCAATATAACTGTTGGGCCGACATAACTTATGAAATCCACATTTTTTATCATCTTTATTAGCTCAAAAAAAGAGTTTCAAACCATCCATTACATTCAACCTTTTTTATTATAATTATTTTGTAATTGTGTGGTTAGATGTTAGAGAAAATGATGTTTTACAATTCATGAAACTTTTTTTAGCTAACAAAGATGGTAAAAATGGTGGATTTATAAGTTATGTGGCCCCCACAGTTATATTTAACAGTTTTTGGGGGTAAATCATTAAGTTTAGGTAAAAAACTAAATTGAACACATTTTGTCAAATTTTCATAAAGGACTATTTCAATTACGTAGAATATATTAGGGACCAAAATAAAACAACCCGAATACATAAAGGACCATTTTGATTATTTTCTCAACTTAATCATGTAATCAGGTATTGGACACCACACAAAAAAGCAAAAGGAACCGAAGGAAGTTGTGCCGTGGGTGAAATTGTTCTCTCTTAATCAGGGGCGGATCCACGTACTGTCCAGGGTGTTCACCCCAACACCCTCGATAAAAAAATACACTATATATCTAAGGTGAATTTTCTAAATTTGTTTCGATATATATATTTTGAACTCCCTTAATCAAAAATGAATGAGATAGTCCAACGGTAGCTAAGCTCAAAGTTATGTGCAATGTTCCAGGTTCAAATCCTTGGGTTGGCATTTTATTTATTTTATTTTATTGGCTTATTTACATGTTTATACTTTTATTTTGTAAACCCCCTGAACAAAAATCTTAAATTTACCACTGCTCTTAATAAAAAGTTCCTAAGTCCGCCACTGCTCTTAATACAAAGTCTTGAGTTGGAGAGCTTAGAAAAATTCTTGATAACAAATGATTTTGCTTTGTATAGAGCTCTACGGGACAAATTTAAAAATAATTAGACTCCAATGTTGAGTGAAAAGCAAAAAGAGCAAGCTAAGGAAAAAAAGTGAGTGCAATGATTGTTGAGTTGGTTTGTATTTTTGGGGGATTTTAAATGACTGAGCACTTATATATGATAATAAAGGATTTTGAATTATTTAGATTATTGCTGTTATATTATGTTTATGTGAATTATATTTTGTGTGCATAATTTTATTTTAAGCTTGTCGCATAGGATTTATCTATTACAGTTTACTATAGAGTGCTTATTTGAAGAATAATATTGTAGCAATTACGAGTTATTCTGGAACTTTTAAAAATAAAATAAATAGTGTGTGTATTAATAATCAACACTCTATATAAATGTTGCTAGAGACTTTAGCCATTCTAAATGTAATGACATTAACTCAATTGTTGTTAAAAAGAAAATCTATTGCCACTAAGAGTGTGTTTGGTATGAAGGAAAATATTTTCTGGAAAATGTTTTCTAATTTTCCCATGTTTGGTTGGGACAAAAGTTTTGGAAAATGTTTTCCAAATCAACTCATTTTCCTCAAAATTAAGAAAAATGACTTCCCTTCAAAAATTAAGTAAAATATTTTCCAAAACTCTCCTCCAATTTCAAATTACATTTTTTAAAGAAAAACATCAATTTAAAAAAAAAAATTCAATTTCAAAATTATTATTTTTCACCCGATCCCTGAACTCCTCCCACCCACCCACCCCCGCCAGCCCCACCCACCCCCAACCCCAACCCCTCCTCAAAAAATTAATTTTGCTTTTTAAAAAATATTTTCACTTCAAATTTTTATTTTTAAACTCCTACCACCCCCAACCACCCAAAAATATTAATTTTTTTTTAAAAAAAAACTAGCAACTTCAAATTTTTATACAAAAATAATATAAAATATGGTGTATCAATATTTAGTAATGATTGCATTAGTAAAATATTGATATCAATTATACTGACATTATTTCTTATACGCTATTTGATTTGACATATTATAATAAGTTTTGCGTAACTTCTATAAAAAGAATTGTTCACAAAAACACCCCCACACTTTTTGACTTTGGAAAATATATCAAGGGAGATTTGAGGGTTTGTTATGTCATTATAAAACAATCCTTTGTAAAATATATTAATACATGGAAATTGTGATATTATTAGTAAGGGAAAAGGATTTGATACACCCCTTAGCTTTGTCATTAAAACTGATGTATCCTTCGTTAAGAATGTGACTTATATACATATCATTATCATTATATAAATGACTCATATATACTTTTCATCTAACAGAAGTAAAGTGGAAAAATTAGTTATAAATTTATTTTTCTTACTTTTAATATTTTTTTAAAAAACCATGTAAGGGTACAAATGATCCTTCTACCAAAGTTTTAATCTTTTTCATACATAAATTATTTTTGACTTCTTTGATTATCATTATTTGAGTTTCTTATTCTTAGAACTTAAACTAACTTTTTGCGATTACATTGAAACTTAGTTTTTTTTATTTTTAAAAAGAATAAAAAATTGGAGCATCTATGATAAAAATTTACAAGAAAATTAGTGAAACATAAATATATTTGACCATCAAAATAATAAATTTAAATTAATATTGTAACAAAAACGTACTTGTGAGGAGGATCAAATATATCCCATATGGATTATATTAAAATCATTATTTTTTCACTTCCATTAAAGAAAAATGGTATATGTGAGTCACTTGTATAACAATAGGATTATATATGAGTCACTTTTATAATGAATGGTATATAACTCTAAATAGCAAGGTTAAGGAGAATATTCAGTCATTTTCCCTATTAGTAATACACACTTCAGTACACAATAAAATATATAACTAATACAAATATTATATATATATATATATATATATATATACACACACACACACACATACACACATACCCCTCGTTATGAAAATGGCTCATATATGCTCTGCCGTTATACAAATGGCTCACATATACTCCTGACGTTACAAAATGAGCTCACATATACCCTTCATTTAACGGTATTTTTTTTCATTTCCGTTAGAGGAAAAGGGTATATGTGAGTCATTTATTTATAAGTAGGAGTATATATGAGTTATTTTCATAACAAGGGGTATATCAACTCTAAATGACAAAGTTGAGGAGTATATCAGACCTTTTTCCCATATATCAGACCTTTTTCCCATATATATATATATATATATATATATATATATATAAAGTGCTAGATTCCAGCTTGGATAATAGTTGTAATACACTTAGGGATCGTTTGGTAGAGTGTATAAGAATAATGCAAAATAAGGTGCATTAGTAATGTTTGCATTAATAGTGCTTGCATTAGTAATGCCTGCATTAGTTATGCAAGCATTATTTCTTATACATTGTTTGGTTTGATGTACTAAAAATAACAAAGCTTGCATAATTTCTATTAAAAACATACATGTTTACAAAAATATCCTTCACACTTTTGTACACATCATTTGCAACAAAGTTATTTGTTAAACATCAGAAAATATTTCTTTGCTAAAACATCATTAACTCTTCATTCTTTTTTGTTCAAAAATAATATTAACTAATTATACTATTGCGTTAAAATATTTTTATGAAAAATTGGCAAACAATTTCTTTTGTCTACATTGAAAACAAAGCATTTAGGTTGTCATCAAATACTAATAACATACAGGAAAGTGATGCAATCAACTCAAGAAAAAGAGAGTAATTTACTTTTTTCACATTTAATTATTACTTGACTATTAAGATAAATCAACTAAGATCAGATTTTTTAAAAAAAAATAAATTCTACCTTAATTTTTTATTCATATTTTAAGGATGAATTTATGTACTACTAATTAAGAAAATAACGGAGGTGAAAAAAGAATAAAGTTTTTTTTTTTTTGAGTTAATAAGTTGGGGTGAGGCAGTGGGTTGCTTAAAATTTTTCTAGCGTCACAATAATAAATTTTTTAATTAAATTATATTAATGTTTTTTTAAAAAAAAGAAATAGTTAAGAGGCCATAAAATCTATCAAGAGACCAATAAATTAAAAGATACTGAAAAGCAAATCAAAATAAAAATAAAAATTTATGACAAAAAAAATGAAAAGACTTTAAGGGTAGTTTTGTAATTATTAAATGTAATGCAAGTGTTAAAATGCTATGTATTACTAATACCTAGAATTCCTTGGTATTAGTAATACACAACTTAATACACAATAGAGTGTATAACTAATGCTTGCATTAGTTATACATGGTATGAAAAAGTGTACCAAACAAAGTATTGCTAATACATATATCTAATGCATGCATTATATTTTCTAATACACTCTACCAAACGATCCCTTAAATAGAATGAAACAAAAAGATTGGATAATTATCATGCATGAAATGAATTAGAGGCTAGATGAAAAACACTGTCCAAAAAGCAAAAGCAAAATGGATAAAAAGTGAGCATAGTACAAACTTCAAAGAAATTTCTAAGAAAAGGATATATGAATTTACTTACCATCTGTAAAATATTAAAGGAAAATGCACAAGTATCTTTGAAATTATAACTGAATTTTTAGAGGTACATTTTAAATAAATCAAGATTCTATTATTTTTCTGAATTTATTTTTCTTGTAATTTTGTACACTTTTTATCTTACGTTGCACACTTCGTTACTCCACCTAATTGAGGCGCGTGAGAGATATTTGAATGTCACATAAGCCAAAAAGATGCATAAAATTACAAAAAAAAAAAGTACAGGGGGGTAATAAGACTTTAGTTTAGTTAAGGTGTGTCTCTGGAATTTCGGTCATAATCTAGGAAGATACTTGTGCATTTTTCCTTAATTTGATGTACTCTTTAAGAAATACTTTGTTATTTTTGATTACTTATTCATTTTTCTTTTTTAGTTATTTCTAATTATTTATTCACTTTGAAAAATTACTAAATGATAATTATTTTTAATCTATTATACCCTCAGTTAGTTGCTTTGAAACTATAGAACTTCTTGAAAATCTTAAGTTTTTAATTCATCCACTTTATAATTAGGGTAAAATAGTAAATTCTCTATGTTAATGATTGTTTTCTTAATAGATGTATCAATTCACAAGTAATTAGGGACAAAGGGAGTATAAATAATAGGAAGAGACTCTCTCCAGTACACCAATCTCTCCAGTTGGTCCAGTACATATTTAATTTAATGACATTTGTCAATTTTAAAATTTAATGATCCATATTTATTTAAATAAAGCAGCCTTTAAACCATAGTTAAATAACGTGAACTCTAGTTAGTACTTCTCACTCTTCGATCTTTTTTTTTTTTGCGAGAAACAACTTTCCTCTCTTTAGAGGATTTCTTCATTAAGGAAATTCAATTGTGCAAAATAAATTACGAAATTCATTTTTTTTTGTTCTTTTCTCACCATTATCAATCGAAGAATACTTTTTACCCTCCTAAAACACAGTAAAAAGAGATAATAAGATCCAAAATATGCATTTGAATTATGAAATTATACAAATCCAAGTAAGAAAGGTGAAATGAATTACTTATAAGCCAAGCTGGAATCCAAACTGTCTGTTTTTTCTAAAACGACTAATAGACGATACAGTGATCAAAAGTAACACAGCGACAGAAATACAATACAATAGACCGAGCACCCCAGACCACTACACCACAGCCCTTGTTGGTAATAAATTTTAAATACGTTAATATGATTATTTATTTTTCTAATAAATTTACTAATTGATTGTTAGTTTATTGGTAATATATCATTCAAGTTCAATGTTATGTTAGTAATTGATTGAAATATGTTCAAAATATTATTAATTGAATGATTATTCAATAGTAAAATATTTATTAATTTATTGCATTTAAAAATCTAAGAACACGAAAATAAATCCAAAAATATTAATCAATTTTAAAAATCATATTTTGGATGAAACAATGCAAAATCTATGATAACAAGTTAAATTAATCTCAATATGACACATATCATTATATTAAAAAATTTAATTTGAGCATGTTTACCAAAACTATTGACCAAATCTAAGTTTTGACTAAAGTTAAATTTTTGCCAAAATTTATATGTTAAAACACCTAACGGCACACAATGAAAAATGAAAACCTCAAAACCCAAACCAATCATCCTACTAGATAAAAATGACTTTTGAAGTTAATGACGCTGACGAAATTCTCATCTAAGCACGTCACAAAAATATTGATCAAAGTCAAATTTTGGCATAAACATAATATTTAAAACACCTAACGACACAAACAAAAGATGAACCAACCTTTCCGTTAGATAAATACTATGGTCAAATGGCAAATATTTGTTAATGTTTAATTTAATAACAAGTGTTTCACTATTTTTTTTAAATGTTTAGTTTAACATTCATTTTTGAATGTACTTAAATATAATATTAAAAGTGAAAACTGAGTGTAAAAACAGATTATACTAACATGATTTTTAAATTTGAACTATGTTGTCCAATTGGTACCATACTTTACCGGGACCAAAAAAGATGAGAATGGGAATAAAAAGTTTAACCGGAGCCAGACATCATCCGGTGATGTAATCAATGCTGTGGGGGAAAGTGTTGCTAATGCTGTTATCATTGTTCTTCTTGCCACTCCTGAAGGCTTGCCTTTAGCTATTACACTTACTCTGGCTTATTCCATGAAGAGAATGATGGATGATAAGGCAATAGTGAGGAAGCTCTCTGCTTGTGAGACTATGGGCTCTGCCACCACCATCTGTACAGACAAAACAGGTACTCTTACATTAAATAACATGACAGTGACAAAGTTTTTCTTGAAGGCGGAAAGGCGTACATCAATTTCAGCCAAAGTTCTTGAATTATTCCATCAAGGGGTTGGATTAAACACTACAGGTAGTGTTTTCAAGTCCTCCGATCCATCTTCTAGCTTCGAGTTCTCAGGCAGCCCTACTGAAAAAGCTATTCTTTCGTGGAAGCTTTCAATTCGGAGAAAAAGAAGAGTGGTGTCCTGATCAAGAACATCAGTGATGGCACAATTCATGCACATTGGAAAGGTGCTGCTGAAATGATTTTAAGAATGTGCTCCCATTACTATGATCTACAAGGGAACGTAAAACCTCTAGAGGAATCAGATAAGGAAGAATGCGACAGGATAATTGAAGGAATATCTGCAAGCAGCCTCCGATGTATTGATTCGCACACAAGCAAGTGCCGAAAGCTGAGCAGGAGGATCATGAACATAGGCATGGAAATGTTCCAGACAACTCCTTCATTCTTTTAGGCTTTGTTGGCCTAAAAGATCCATGTCGGCCAGGTGTCAGGAAAGCAGTGGAAGCTTGCCAAAACGCTGGTGTGAACATCAAGATGATCACTGGTGACAATGTGTTCACTGCAAAAGCCATAGCAACAGAATGTGGAATTCTTCATCCTAATCAGGAAGTAGATGAAGGAGCAGTCATAGAAGGTGAAGAATTTCGCAACCTAACAGATGAAGTACGGATGGAGAGAGTGGAGAAGATACGTGTGATGGCAAGATCATCCCCTTTTGACAAACTTCTAATGGTGCAGTGCTTGAGAAAGAAAGGTCATCTTGTCGCGGTCACAGGTGATGGAGCAAACGATGCACCAGCTTTAAAGGAAGTAGATATAGGACTTTCTATGGGGATTCAGGGCACTGAAGTGGCTAAAGAGAGTTCTGATATTGTCATCTTAGATGCTAATTTTGCTTCAGTTGTCACAATTCTGAAATGGGGAAGATGTTTCTATATCAACATCCAGAAATTCCTCCAATTTCAGCTCACAGCAAATGTGGCTGCACTCATGATCAGTTTTGTAGCAGCTGTTTTGTCTGGTGAGGAACCACTCACAGCAGTACAGTTGCTATGGGTAAATTTGATCATGGACACATTAGGGGCATTAGCACTCGCGACAGAGAAGCCAACTGAGGAAGTCATGAAGAAGGAACCAGTCGGTAGGACTGTTGGGAAAGACAAGGCACTAACAAAGAATGCCTGACAGGATAACAGCGGAAGAATACCCAAGTCTATACTTTCCCTTCTCGATTTGAACCAAGAGAAGACAAACAACCACAAGCAATATGATAGTAAGCAGCAAGTAATTCAACCCATCAAATATAACAAGGCAATAATAAACCAATCACACAAGACACCAAGATTTACGTGGAAAATCCTTCGATGTGAAGAGTAAAAAACCACGGGACCAAAAACTCCACTATAATCACCAAGAGTTACAATATTGTTCTCCAAAATTGGTCACAAAAAAATGCCAAACAACGAGCAACAACAAAATAAGATTGCACCAAATCTAGAGAATTAAGGAGCAAAATCACCAATTTCGCAGCTACTGTTCACGACAGCAAAACTGAAGCTGCAGGCCACCAAATCCAACTCTGTCAGTTCCAAATCAAAGATTGAGATGAAGATAATATGCTGTCCAAAAATCAGCTCAATCGGACAAGAAACGAAGCGGGAATCGCAATATGAAGTTGGCTGTTAGGGCTGAATTTTGACTGCGAAAACTGCTCTCTCTCTTTTTGGCTGCTGAAAAACTCTCTCTGTATGTGAATATAAGACCTGAATAGGCTTATATTTGCCTCATAAGAATGGGCCTATGGGCAAAAATGGGTTGATCCAAATTGGGCTTTTATTTATCCACATAGGAAGGGAAAAAGGCCCATAACCCAACAATTCTCCCCCTCACGACTATGTGGAGGAGACCGCCATCCCGGCGACCATGCAAAAATCTTCAAACTTCCCTCTTGGCAAGGCTTTAGTCATCATATCGGAACCATTGTCATTTGTATGAATCTTTTCAAGCTCAAGCAACTTAGAATCCAACACATCTCGAATCCAATGGTATCTCACATCAATGTGTTTAGACCGACCATGGAACGTAGAATTCTTGCCAAGATGTATAGCACTTTGACTGTCACAATAAAGCACATACCTCTCTTGAGCACAACCAAGTTCCCCCAAGAATCTCTTCATCCAAAGCAATTCTTTACAAGCTTCAACGACAGCAATAAGCTCAGCTTCTGTAGTAGATAGAGCAACACATTTTTGCAACCTAGATTGCCAAGACACAGCTCCCCCTGCAAAAGTAACCAAGTACCCTGAAGTAGACTTGCGAGTATCAACATCACCAGCCATGTCTGAATCAGTATAACCACAAAGAATAGGCTTCCCTGTACCAAAACACAAACTCAGACTAGAAGTGCCACAGAGATATCTCATAACCCACTTCACAGCATTCCAATGTTCTCTTCCCGGATTAGAAAGAAAACGGCTAACAACTCCAACAGCGTGAGCAATATCCGGTCTTGTACAAACCATCGCATACATCAAACTACCAACAGCTGAAGCATAAGGAACTTTCTTCATATCTTCCTTCTCATCATCACTAGAAGGACACTGTTTCGCGCTCAATTTGAAGTGCATAGCTAAAGGTGTATTGACAACCTTAGCTTTGTCCATGCTGAATCTGCGAAGTACTTTCTGATTGTACTTCTCTTGTGATAATACCAATTTCTTGGCCTTTCTATCACGGATAATCTGCATGCCAAGAATCTGCCTTGCTGGTCCTAAGTCTTTCATAGCAAAAGACTTACTCAACTCTTGCTTCAACTTCTGAATCCTGCAAGTATTATGACCAACAACAAGCATGTCATCAACATAAAGCAACACAATAATAAAGTCACCATCAGAGAACTTTTGCACAAAAACACAATGGTCTGAAGAAGTCTTCTTGAAGCCCTGCTGACTCATAAAAGAACCAAACTTCCTGTACCACTGCCTGGGAGCTTGTTTCAAACCATACAAGCTCTTCTTCAATTTGCAAACATAATTCTCTTTACCCTTGACTTCAAAACCTTCCGGTTGCTCCATATAAATTTCTTCATCTAAGTCACCATGGAGGAAAGCAGTTTTAACATCCATTTGCTCAACCTCTAAATCTAGACTTGCAGCCAAGCCTAGAACCACACGAATGGATGACATCTTCACAACTGGAGAGAATATCTCATCAAAATCAACTCCCCTTTTCTGATTAAATCCCTTGACAACTAATCTAGCTTTGTACCGTGGAACTGGATTACCATCTTCATGTTTCACCCGAAAAACCCACCTGTTTTTCAAAGCTTTTCTGTCTTTAGGTAACTTAACCAAATCAAAGGTATGATTATCATGCAAGGATTTAATCTCATCTTCCATAGCATCAAACCACCTTTCTTTTTCTTCACTTTCCATGGCCTCATCAAGACTCTCAGGTTCTCCCCCGTCAGTCAAGAGTACATACTCATTGGGAGAATAACGAGATGAAGGAATTCTCTCTCTACTAGATCGTCTGAGAGAACTCTCTGGAGCATCTATAATTGGTTGTTGGACAACCACATCATCTTGCACTGGAGCATCAACAACATCATGCCGGTCATTCTGAACATGATCACCATCTTCATTATCAACTTGATTTTCATCATTATGAAGATTTTCTTCCGGTGCAATAGTCAAAGGAACTGGATCAACATCAACTAAGCTCTCACTACTCTGAAAATCAGCCTTGTCAGCTTTGTCAAAATCTTCAATTGTTTGGTCTTCAAAGAACACAACATCACGGCTTCTAACAAGTTTCTTCTCAACAGGATCATGGAAACGATAGCCAAATTCATCTTGACCATAACCAATGAAGATACACTGCCTAGTTTTAACATCCAACTTTGACCTTTCATCTTTAGGAACATGTACAAAGGCTTTACACCCAAAGACTCTAAGATGATCATAAGAAACATTCTTACCAGTCCAAACTCTGTCAGGGACGTCACCATCTAAAGCAATAGCAGGAGATAAATTGATAACATAAGCTGCAGTATTAAGTGCTTCTGCCCAAAAGGAATCTGACAGCTTAGCATCTGAAAGCATACATCTAACCCTCTCAACTAGAGTTCTGTTCATCCTCTCTGCTAAACCATTTAACTGAGGAGTCTTTGGAGGAGTTTTCTGATGCCTAATACCCTGCTCTCTGCAATATCTATCAAAAGGACCAATATACTCACCACCATTATCTGAGCGGATGCATTTCAATGTCTTCCCTGTTTGTCTTTCAACCAAGGCCTGAAAACTCTTGAACACATCAAGTACTTGATCCTTGGACTTCAAAGGAAATACCCAGAGTTTGCGAGAATGATCATCAATAAAAGTCACAAAGTAAAGTGCACCACCATGAGATCTTACCTTAAAAGGACCACACAAATCAGAATGTACCAGCTCCAGCAAATCAAGCTTTCTTGAAGGCGGATGACTCTGAAAAGAAACTCTTTTCTGTTTACCGGCTAAGCAATGAACACATTTCTTCAACTTTGCTTGTTTCACTCCAGAAAGCAAATTTTTCTTAGCCAAACTATCAATCCCCTTCTCGCTCATATGACTCAGCCTTATATGCCATAACTCTGATGAAGTATCATTCTCCACCAAATTTACTGAGTCTCTGGACATGGAGCCCTGAAATACATACAAGTTAGACAACTTGTCACCACGGGCCACAACCATCAAACCTCTAGTAAGCTTCCACTGGCCAACACCAAGTGTATTAACATAACCCTCATCATCAAGATATCCCACAGAAATCAAATTCAAGCGAACATCTGGAGCATGCTTGACATTATTGAGAACTAGTTTGGAACCATTGTTACTTTTCAAACAAACTGTCCCAATGCCAATAACTTCAACTTCATGATTATTGCCCATTTTCAACGTTCCAAAATTACCTGGAGTATAAGAAGAAAATAATTCCTTCTTTGGCGTGACATGAGAAGTAGCACCAGAATCCACAAACCAGCTAGACTTATCACGAACAAGATTAATGGCATTTGCATCACAAGAAACAAGAAGATCATCATTAGCAGCAACAGCAACACGATTTTCATTATCGCCTTCTCTCTTTTGTTGTCTCATATCTCTCTTGTGCTTGTAACAATATTTCATGATACGCCCATTCTTGTGGCAATAGTCACATGTAATATTCTTGTATTTAGACTTTGACTTGCTTCTAGTTTTACCTCTATCATTCTGACCTCTGGACTTGTTTCTCCCCCTATCTTCAGTAACCAAAACATCGGAGTGTGAAGCTGAAGAAGATGAGGCTTGAGATCTTCTTCTCATTTCTTCATTCAAGACACCACTCTTAGTATATTCCATGGTTACAACACCACTGGGAGCAGAATTAGTCAAAGAAACTCGAAGAGTTTCCCAAGAGTCTATCAGAGTATTAAGAAGCCAAAGTCCCTGTATCTCATCATCAAACTTTACACCCATTCCGGACAGCTGGTCAAGAACACCCTGAAAATCATTAATATGATCAGAAATAGGAGTGCCCCTTTATACCTGATATTCATTAATTGTTTCAATAGGAACAACTTGTTGTTGCCAGTCTTCGAAGCATAAAGTGTCTCGAGCTTGTCCCATAAACTTTTGGCATGTGTCTCATTCACAATATGATTTCTAACATTATCTTCAACCCATTGTCTAATATAGCCACAAACCTGCAGATGCTCAAATTCCCATTCTTCATCATTCAAAAAGACTGAGGCTTATTAGAAGCAAACACAGGTAAATGCATCTTCTTGACAAATAGAAGATCTTTCATCTTGCCTTTCCAAATATGATAGTTACTACCATTTAAACACACCATTTTGCTCATATTTGCCTCCATCATTCAAAACGACAATCAACAATAACCAATGCTCTGATACCACTTTGTTGGGAAAGACAAGGCACTAACAAAGAATGGCTGTCAGTTTCTTGGTTCTTTTAGTTCTGTTGGTCCGTTACTTCACAGGGAATATGCGAAACAATGGGAGAAAGTTGTTCATCGGAGGTAAGACAAGTATACAGGATGTATGGAAAGCCTTTCTTGGAATTCTAGCAACTCCAGTTGCAATTGCATCGGGTGCTATTCCTGAAGGTTTAACGTTAGCTTGTGCACTAACCATAGCTTACTCAACCAAGAAGATGATTGCTGATCAAGCACTTGTTAGAAGTCTTTCAGCTTGTGAAGCAATGGCCTCCGCTACTGTGATTTGTACGAATAAGGAAGGCGTACTGACTGAAAACACTCTGCAGGTCAGACAGTTTTGGCTACGTGAAGAGTATTTTGGAAGTAGTACTTTCTCTTCATTTGCCCCAGAAATTCTTGATCTGCTTCATGAAGGAATGGCTCTGAACACAACCAAGATCCCACCGGTATCTTCATTTGAACACATTGAGGATCAAATTCAAAATGCAATTTTGGGCTGGGGCATCAAAAGCATGAATATGGATGTACAACAACTGAAAGAAAGATGTACACTTGTCCATGCTGAAAGCTTCAACTCGGAATACCAAGGGCGTGTTTTGATAAGGAGGAATGCTGACAGCAGAGTACATGTGCACCACAAAGGAACTCCAGAGGCAATACTGGCCATGTGTTCACGTTACTACGAGAAGACAGGGGATGTCAAAGATATAAGCGATGATACTAGAGCAGTGTTGCAAGAAAGAATTACACAGATGAAAATGGATGGTTTGCACTGTGTTGGTTTTGCATATAGAAGTGTAACAGCAGAACATCAGATTGATCATGAAGGGCATTTCCATCCAAAGCTCAAAGACGATGATTCGATTTTATTAGCATTCGTTGGTCTGAAAGCTCCATGTAGAGAACATGCAAGGAAAGCTGTGGAGGACTGTCAAGATGCTGGAGTGAACATCAAAATCATTACAAAAGATGATATCCACACGGCTCGTGCATCAGCTGTTGATTGTGGTATAATAGATCGTCACAACACATCCACTGAAGAAGTCATTGAAGGAACAACATTCCAAGAATATACTGAAGACGAAAGATTGGAGAAAGTTGATAACATTCGTGTGATCGCAAGAGTCTCAACACTGGACAAGCGTCTAATGGTACGATGCTTGCAAAAGAAAGGTCATGTTGTTGCAGTTACTGGAGACAGAGTGGAAGATGCAGAAGCACTTAGAGAAGCCAATGTGGGGCTTTCATTGGGTAATCAAGGAACCGATGCAGCAAGGAACAGCTCGGATATTGTCATCATGGATGATAACTTTGCTTCCATAGCTAGAGTTCTAAGTTGGGGCCGAACCACATACAACAATGTTCAGATATTCACCCAGTACCAACTAATAGCAACTATCGCTTCTTTGGTGATAGACTTTGTGACAGCAATTTCAGCTAACGAGCCGGTGACCATCAACATTGTCACAGTAATTTCAGCAGGCAATGTTCCCTATGCAATGCTTCAGGTACTTTGGGTAAAGCTGATGGTTGGGACATTAGCAGCTGTAGCTCTCACTATTGACGGGCCTGGAACAAAGCTCATGCAGCAGCCACCAACCAACCAAACCGAACCATTCATAACCAATATTATGTGGAGAAACATATTGGGACAAGCATTGTACCTGATCTCAGTGTTGCTTACCATCCAATTCACAGGTGAATCAGGATACCAATTAAGCGACAAGGAAAAGGACACGATGATCTTCAACATCTTTGTTCTCTGCCAACTATGCAACATATTCTACCTGAGGAAGTACGAAGGGGGTCTCATCACAGAGCTAAAAACAAAGAGGTTATTTTGGGGGATTGTAGGAATGATAGTCGTCATCCAGTTTGCAATGATCGAAATGCTGAAAAGGTTTGCATGTACTGAGAGATTGAATTGGCAGCAGTGGAAAGTGTGTATTGGGATAGCTGCTTTATCATGGCCTGTTAGTTTGCTCATAAAATGCATACCTGTTCCAAAGACGCCTTTGTTTAGTCGTTGGAACAGGCAAAACTTGAGTTACTCCAGATTTAGATCAAGTGTTAGGTTATAGCAAGTTTGCTTTACCAATTTCTACTATATTTGCTTGTACAGTCTATAACACTTGCATCTGTTTGTACTTTCTTTTTGGCTCATAAAACTGTCTTTCATTAGTCTTATATTTTAGGTGAAAATGTGTTGGGCAAGGCTGCAAGGGTCAAGCTGATTTGCATTTTCTTCTTAGTGATCATATCTCCTCGCGACAAACGGTTTGATGCATTGAATTGAAACCTGGTACATAGTTCATTTTCTTGAACCAATGCAAAGATATAACACCAGAAAACCTGAAATTCATATTCATGACAGAGCAAACCTATGATACAACTCCACACAGATGTGTCCATAAAGTTAAGGAGCCATGTTTGGCACTTAATAATTTACAAGATGGAGACACTTTTTCACACACCAACAATACCTGTGTCTCACTATTATTATTTTGTCCTTTGAGAGGAATGTAGTACCAAACCAGGAGCTATATTAATCTTTTTAAAGGTTTCTCCCAAACACATTGTCTTAAACCTTGATAATGATGATGACTTCAAACTGGGACAGGTTCGGGAACTCTGCCATTCTCGGATGGAGTCAAACTATCATAGTAGTCCACCAAGACCTTCCAACCACCGGGGCACATAAAACCATCTGGAGGGCTCTCTTTGTTCTTGGCAAGCGCTCGCATCTGGGAAAGGAGGACAAAAAACAGTTGAGCCTCAAAGTAAATACAGGAGATAGCTTAGTGACCTTTCTACAGCATACATACTGTATCCAACTCAAACTTTAACTACTTGGGAGTCGATGTCAAATATTGTCTTCTATACTTCTATCTATAGCGTGGAACTGGAGGACTTTTCTTTCGGTCAGGAGTATGGTGGGGGAGGGAGGAGAGAACAGAGAAAGACAATGAAAAAAAGATACCTTGGTGCCTGATATGAAAAGAAAATCCTGAGGCCTAGAGGGATCAAAAAATGCCATTCCATTCTTAGTCTTATCATATGCAGCCACCTGCCAGAAAATTCAATTTTCACATTGTAGTCGAAAAAAGTAAATAATATACAATGCACTTTACACCAGAAGTCATTGTTGTCGTACCTTGAAAGGCAAGATATTCAGACGCTCCAGCCCAGGAGCCATACTGAGTACCTTCTTTCCATGATCTGCATCATACAGATCCCTCTTCTCCACTGGATGGCCCATGCCAGCTGGATCACGGCCCACAATGTAGAAGTTAGCACCTGCATTGATGCGAGCCTTTGCATGCCATTGGACTTCTGTTGGACCAGCATAGTGCATAGGAGATGGGAATATAGAGACTACGGTGGTCTCTGAATCAAGCACCCCATCCTCAAGTACCTAAGAAGAGTTCATTGTACAGAACTTTTAAGAAGCAGCACTATACTATAAGAATCAGAATGACAATACAACAACTACTACTCCAATTCAATCCCAAATTAGCTGGGGTAATCTTGAATAGACAAGTACTTAAAACAAACTCATGTTTGTTCGGCTAGGACTATGAACAAAATGGGTACGGGTGGTTGTCAAGTGCTTTCTTTTATAGCAAGTTTAAATAAAAAATTAAACATCTTAATGTCCAAGGGCACAAACCATCTCATGTTGCTTCATTCGCCACTCAAGTGGAACATCATCTGCCTTTGTGTAACCTCCAAGAGGATGAAGCAAAAGGACAGGATTCTTGTATCCCATCTCAAGAAGTCGACGACGTGTGTCAGTCATCAATAATGCGTGGCCGTTATGCACTGGATTTCTGAGTTGAAAAGCAAACACTGCATCTGCATTGCGCCTTGTAAATTCCTCTCGAAGTTCAGCAGGGGAAAGCCGGAACCTGTCAAGACCATCATGATACTTGATTGGTTCTATAACTTCCAAATCACCACCAATTAGCCAGTTTCCAGCATGAGTTATTGCTTGCTCTGCATAAGGTAAACCTGGGGCAGTGGTTCCCCAAGTTCTGGCGGTCCGTTCTTCTTTATTATGCTTGTAGATCTCAACACTGAAATTATGAAATGAAGAAAGAGGGCATTATAAGTGCTCATCTTGAATTCGCAAGCAGATAACAAGCACAATAACAGTTAGTCCAGAGAAAGGTAAATCAATTTGCTATACATTGAAGGATATCCATGACATCAATGACTAAGATACAATTCAAAAAATGTAAGAAATATTCACTAAGAAAGCCACAGAGCAGGGACAGCTCTGGAAAAATTACATATTGAAGACTGTACATCAATAGAGAAGAACCTTCATCCATGACTCAGGTAAATTCTTGCACATAGTGACATTTTAAGAAGATGAAGAGTAAAAAAGGTGCCTCCTAGCTTTACTTCCAAGGAATGATCGACATGCTAATTTTTAGAATAACAGTTGGAGACCAACCAAAACTTAATGGGTGCACAAAAATCCAAAATAGGGATCATTACGCCAAAACTATCACAACCAATCACCTTCAGTTTTCATTCAAGCAATTTCCCAACTTTACTTGAATAATTAGAAAGGTAATTGTTCGTTTTAATATCTTGACGCTTAAATTGAGATAATCCAGGGAACTACATAATGGATGTTATTTTCCAGGAGGTTATCTGACAGATGAACCTGGTTGCCTTTTTAATGCCTACAAAAAGTTTCTTTACAACAATGGTTGACCTTGATCCGAAACGGTACGAGCTTACTTTTTATCCTAGTAAAGTCGTTCTGCATGGGACAAACATAGTTTTTTTCTTCTATGCAAGTAGTGTTAGGGGTTACTGATGTGTACAAGAGTGTGTCATTGACGTGTAGTGGTGTTTGTCTTTGTTCAAATAAGGATCACTTTTATCAAATGAATAGGGGGACCATAAGGATGCCTAATATCCTATCCAAGAACCATATATGGTAACACCAGTCCTTATCAAATCAATAGTGAAAAAGACTGGAAAATGAAATGAATCAAACATTGAGCAATTATAAAACAATTCCTTCCGGATAACGCAAGACAGATTTGGGAGCAATACATGTTGCATGATGCCTGTGCCACCCATCTTGACCCAAAATAAATGACCTATAGAATCATCAGATATCGTCTTACATCTATTATATGCATGTACTTAATGTATGTCTAAATCAAAATATTCTAACAATGGCAGCAATCGCAAATGCTTCTACAACACCAACAACTCAACAAGGTCCTCACATAACACAAGTGACCCCAAAAGTAATAGCCTATTTACATACCAAAGAGTTCCAAGTTATCCTCAGGTACCGTTGTTTCAAATACTGAACTGATAATAACGATCCACATATGTTATCTACTTATCTTAACTGCCATCTACAAACATTAAGATACTCAAGCAACAAGATTCCACCTTATGAATTACAATAATCAATAAGAGCCAAGTATAATTTTTAAAAAAATCACTTATCAAATCACATAATCAAAAAGACTCCACATTTTGTTACTCCTTATTAAGTTCCAAGGTTATTTAAGGTATAAAATTTACTCCCAGTGCTCAGTGGCGGACTCAGGATTTTCGTTCAGGAGGTTCGAAAAATAAAATTGTTGTTGATGGGATTCGAACCTAGTGCTCAGTGGCGGACTCAGGGTTTTCGTTCAGGAGGTTCGAAAAATAAAATTGTTGTTGATGGGATTTGAACCTGGGGCATGCAACTTAAAAAAATTATTGTTGATGGGATTCGAACCTGGGGCATGCAACTTAAAAAAATTGTTGTTGATGGGATTCGAACCTGGGGCATGCAACTTAAAATTCAGGGTTCTTACCATTGAGCCATCTATTTTTAATTATTATTGAAGGGATTCAAAATATATACATCTACAAAAAGAAATAAAATTTACCTTATATATATTGTGTATTTTTTTGTCGAGGGTGTTCGGGTGAACACCTGAACCCAATGTGGGTCCGCCCCTGCCAGTGCTTCAGAACAAACTTTTCATTTGGGTTGCATCACATTATAAACAAAGTTTTTGCTTTTGATTCGAATTATGTACGTACTCACTCTTGCCCATTTTATATGGTCCCAAAAAATGTCACTTTATTATAGTTGCAAACAATTTAATTTTAAAATTCTCTTTTTTACCTCACAAATTTCAAAAGTTTCCTTTTTTTACTTAATTAACATGTCAAATCAAATCGTGCCACATAAAATGGGATGCATCCTATATATGAACATATCAATTAGTCGATCATCTACTACATTAAACTAGAAACCATTGATTTGAAGGTAGAAAAATTGCTTTAAAATCTATACGAAGAGTAAAACAAAAATTGTCAAAAATGTCCTTACTCGTTAAGAATGGCAATCGGATTGTCCTTATCATCAACAAGGGCAACACTGCTCGAATCACCGATGTTATTCTTATTCGAATCATCAATGGCGAGCACAATCGGCACCGACATGTTGACGACTGAGCCGTCACCTAATCGGAGCGAATTGAAATGAAGAGTTTGGAGGAACTCGGATTCTCTCATGAATCCTTTCAATGGGCTAGCCCAGCCTTCACTGAGCACATGTACCCATTGGATATCAATCTTCGATAACTTGATCTGTGGAAGAGACAAAGCTTGTCTCCTCTTCAAATCTCTTTGTGGCTCCTCAACTACCAGCTCCACAAGTTTTCCACCATCCGGCTCGATCAGCCCGCATCGGATTCGGGCCGCCTCCAACGGCCCGGCCCGATACTTGGAACGCCTTGAAAGTGGGATATTTTGAGGTAAAATGAAATGGGTTTTGTGGGTTTTGGGTAAAGATTGAGATGGACCTGGAGTTTTGAGAAACAGAGAAGCCATTGTCGCCATTAGAGAGATACAGAGTGGCTTTCTCGTCTCCCTTTAGGGGGTTTGAAAAACAAGTTGGGGTTTTAATGGAGTTGAAATGGAGAAAAAGAAAGTTGGTGGGGTCTAAGGGAATTAAATACTAAATATTTGGACTGATAGTGAAAGAAAGGAAAGAAAATGGAAGATTAAGTGCTAAATGACTTGGAATTTTTTTGGATGGATTTGTTGTTAATATTGGGGGGATGAACTTGGACACAATTGTTTTTGGATTAATATGATCAAATTGTTTTGAAAATAATTATTGTAGTTAATTATGTTTAATATGATTTGTGAGTTATTATAGGAAAGCAAATTTATTCAATGCATAATTAAAAAATAACGACAAATTTGTTGGATTTTCCACAAAAGAAAAAATAATTATAACATGGAGTGATTCCATAGGTATGTACTGACGGCATAATATCCGGACGTAATCCCTCCGTTTAAAAAAAATATCTAATTTGATTTGATATGAAATTTAAAAATTAAAAAATATTTTTAAATTTTGTGGTTCTAATTTAAAGTTATTAAAATTATCGTTTAATTTTATGATTTTAAACATGTCATGTGAAAAATAAAAATTAAAATATTAAAAAAAAAAAAAAGAGATTATTTTTTTTAAACAGAGAAAGCATTATTCAACTTGCTCTGAATTGACATGTAAGTTCTCTCTTTTTGAATGAACAAAACTGAATAAATATACACATCCTAATAACAATTCACATACGATACTCCTAAAATAAATATTTCTATTTGTTTAATATTTAGTATTTATTTGAATACGTTCAAAATTAAAACACACACACACACACACATATATATATATATATATATATATATATATATATATATATATATATATATATATATATATATATTTAAAACTAAATTAAATGTAATATTATATTTTGTTTTTATGATCCGTTATCATGCAAGTGCCGTAGGATCGTAAAGTACAAAATGAAATGGTCAAAGATGTGAAGTTCTAGATTCTGATCCCTCTATAAATGGGATAAATCTACTGTAATAGTATTATTATTTTTATGGAAATATTTGTTACTATAAAGTTATTCTGTTTTTGTTTTTTTGCTTCAGTATTTCGAAAGTGAATCTTGTTTGTTTTTCGAAACAATAAACTCCATTAATCTGAAAAATCAGATAAATTAAACATAATTCTGGTTTCTTTTTCCTTATAGTAATTAAACATGATTCATATTTCGTCGGTCTCAAAATATATCTTTTTTTTCTCTTTAAAATCAAATTACATAAATTTTGATCAATATTTTAATTTTATTTTTAATTATATTAATATGAAAGAAATTGATAATTTATAGCGTATTCTATAGTTTTTAAACATCTAGAGTGTGTTTGGTATGAAGAAAAACGAAAAATGTTTTCCAATTTTCTCATGTTTAGTTGGGACAAAAGCATTGGAAAATATTTTTCAAATCAACTCATTTTTCTCAAAATTAAGGAAAATGACTTCTCTTCAAAAATTAAGGAAAACATTTTCCAAAACTCTCCTCCAATTTCAAATTACATATTTTTTTTGAAAAAACACCAATTTTAAAAAAATATTTTCAATTTTACAATTTTATTTACTCGATCCCTGACCCCCCCCCACCCACCCAGCACCGACCAGCCCCCCCCCCAACCCATCCACTCCCAAAAAATTATTTTTGCTTTTTAAAACCCCGCTACCAGGCCCCCACCCACCCCCATCCCCCTAAAAAAATTAATTTCATTCATAAATCAAATACACAGAAAATATTTTCTACTCACCAACCAAACATAAGAAAATAAGTCCAAAATCTACTTATTTTCCAGAAAAACATTTTCTAGAAAAATATTTTCCATGGAAAACATTTTCCTTCATACCAAATACACCCCTAATCTTAATCAAATTAATTTTTGAAAAGTAAAAGATAATTTATATTATAAGATGAACGGAGTAATAATTTCTTTTTAATGTGAATAGTAAACGCCCCTTAGGATGTAGATTCGGGCATATTGATTATTTTTAATTTTGTTGGTTATTGCTTTATATTAGTGTTAATCATGAAAGGATTATGGAAAAAATGCATAATTTAATCCAAGCAAACAGAAGGACAAGACAACCATTTCCTAATTACTATTCTCTCCGTTTAAAAAAGAATCACTTCCTTTCCTTTTTAGTTTTTTTCAAAAAGAATAACTTTTTTTTTTTTATAACATTTTAATTTCAATTTTCCACGTGGCATGTTTAAGACCACATAATCAAACGGCAAATTTGTACATTTGACCTGACTTTAATTTAGGGCCACAAAATTCAAAAGTCTTCTTTATACTCTTAAACTCCGTAGCAAGTCAAACCAGCTCATTCTTTGTGAAACGGAGGGAGTAATTAAGAACAACTTTTTAGGCAAATGACAAAATGGTCCTTTATGTTTGACACTAAGTTCAAAATAGACTCTGAAGTATGTTTTAATAGCATTGGTCTATTAAAGTTTGTAAAAAATCAACACATTGTTTTATTTCCATGACATATTTAACAAGCTCCATTTGTTAGATTTGACAATAATTTGGAGGGAGGTTATTATTTGCAGTTTTTTATGTATAATTTTTGTTATTTTGATCTAATTATTTTATTTGAATCTTAATATATAATTTTTTCTGTTATAATTTTTAGAATCTAATGAAACTTTGCATTTTCTTTAATTAAATCCTTTCTGTCCATAGTTTTTGTCAAATCTAACATGTTAAATATTTGACGAAAGACCTAAAATATTAACTTTTAACATATTTAAAGGATCAAAATTATTCAAGCATACTTTAGGGTCTATTTTGAACCTATACACAAATACAATGGACCATTTTTGATATTTTTCTACTTTAAAATTGTGGTATTCTTTAATCAATAACTCCTATTACTTTTATGATTTAAGAAAGATTTCATCAAGTGGATATTTTGTCTTTACCTTGTCTTTATATTATTGTTATGTACTTTGTCACTTTCTACGAATCAACTTTTTATATTGCATTCAAAATTGCACAAATAAATACTATATAGTAATTTCTGTTTACATAGGAAAGTGACATGATACCCTCTTATTATTCAGCACATACACTTATTTTTTTCCAAATGAACCTTGTTCAATATTACGGAAACATTCAAATGTGGTCTTCATTAGGTAAGACACTTGTCTTGCAAAATAATAATGCTATAATCATCATATTTAAACATTAAAACGTCGGACGTGATTCAGTAGCCAATAAAGTAATTGAGAGATCTATTTAAATTTTAGTGAAAATAAGAAATTAGATAATTCTTATCGTTTTTTTAATTTTGGTGAACAAAGTTACCTGATACTTGTTGATGGTTAGAGATATCAAATATCTCGTAAAATTAATCAAGATTTTCAAAATCTAACTCGAACACTACCATTCTAAAAATAAAAACTTATAGACAACACTAGAGTAATTAGTACTTATTATTATTATAATTCAATTAGCCGACTAAGGTAGTCAATAGTCATCAAGATTCAGGACTAATTAATCATACATATCATTTAATTAATTACTCTATTTGGTTGGTATCGTCTTAATTACGTAAGCATATAGGTAACTCAAAGCTATGAAGCAACATAACACATTACACATTCAAATGATTATTATTTTTAATTTAGTAATGTAAAATATCTCGTTAGGTTCCAAAAACCCTGCCATGTTGGTCAATTATGTACTTCTATTTTCTTGAAGTAGTAGGTACTACATTCCTTTATATATATATATATATATATATATATATATATATATATATATATATATATATATATATATATATATATATATATATATATATATATATATATATATCGAGAGGGAATAAATGTATTTTTATTAAATAAAAGTAAATTTTAGAGGTCATGATATAATAAGTTATGTATTTATGTAATTTTTCTAAAAAACGTTTACTCAACTTGAAAATCGGTGTTGATTATCATTTTTTTTAACTTGAAGTTATTTTTGGACTTTAAAAAAATCCAAAAACTTGTTTTCACTTTTCCCCTTTTATTGAAATATTTTAAATTTATCCTATTTTTGTTTTTATATAAAATATCATCAATTCATTTTATATATATATCTTATTTTTTAAAAAAATACATTAAATTTATAATATTTATTGCAAAATATAATCAACAAAATTACACTCCAATTTTAAAATTTCTCAAATAAAGTATTACTCCCTTTTTTCTTCGTGGTCAAATAACCAACCGCAACAAATTAAGTGGAGTAGCCCTAAAATAGTGTAATACTTATATTTGCAAATACGTGTTCACATATATTTCGTTTATGTTTTACTTAATAGATGCTTATTTTGTTTTAAAACAAAAATTAAATGCATATCTACCAATTTGAAACATTGTTGATTAGGAAACTTAATTAATTTATTTCCTTTTATCGTTTGTTTAATATTTAAATCAAACAAGAAAAAGTAAAACTTCTACATTTCTCCTAACATAATTCATGGCTCCAAAGTAAAGGGCAACATTTAATTAAGTCATCCTCGATAGCTAGTGAATTTCTCTTATTTTAGACTTTTAAGAGTTTTAACTCATATAAATTAGGAATTAATGAGCAAATTATATTTTCATAACAAAATATCAAAATATTCAATAACACTACATTAATAAAGCACATACCTTCGTATTTCTTTTATAAATATCTGCATTCACGTATAATTACAAACTTTTAAACACATATATTTACAAGATTCGTTAGTCCAAAAACTTTAACTCCAAAAGTCTATGACCAAATGCCTACTAAGACATGTTATCACGGTCACATTAATAAAAATAATTTTTAGCGTTAATACATGTTTGACATTAATAAAGAGTATTAAAGTCTTACCGACATTAGTTAAGTGTCATTAGAATCAATGTCACTAAAAGTTTATCAACATATACAAAAAAAGTGCTAATTGCCGCTAAAAGTACATATTTAACGATAATTAATGATATTTTTTATATAGTGTCACTATTATTAATAATAAAAAAGTTAATGTAAAATCATATCTCACACGTAATAAATTACTATAAACTGTGGCATGTAACAAGCAAAAGTCACAAGCATAACAATAACAACAACAACAAACCAAAATTAAAGTTCTTTAAAAAATCATTATGATTTCCTCATCATGTTATTATCATAAATTTGTCCTTTGCATCTTCCTACTCGGTTTTTTATCCTCCAATTCACAGGTTATATTTTTAAAAAATATATATAAATCATTATGATATATATATTTTTAAAAAATATTGTTAAAATCGTAAAAATCTTTCCTATAAGTCTCGTTATTCCTAGCTTTGGAAGCAAATAACTCATCATATAGATGTATTATGTCATGTCTCATGACATAAATACGCTAAAATGAAAAGTTATTGAATTTTATTTAAGTATATATCTACGAAAATGCAGTAGATAATTTTTTTTAATTAAAACATAACTCAATTTTTTTAAAGGATAATTGATATAATTTTATGTTCATGGTCACCTTCTCCTCTCTGTTTCCTAGCAGTGTTTTTATACGATACTTGGACAAATTAAGTTAAAAGGCATACGAGTGGCTAACTTTTAAATATGTTGCATGTAATGACTATTTCTTAAATACTATTATTATAATTTAATGTGATTAGACGACTAATTAAGGTAGTCAATGGTCATCAAGATTCAAGACTAAGTAATCCTACATACTTTTAATTACTGATTTGTTTGAATTCATCTTAATTACATAAGCATACTTTTTAGAAAAAATTACTTTAATACAAAACCTATCTTACCTTATTCTCCATTTTTTCCTAATTTTTAAAAATGTTTCATTAATCCTTTTTTTTATTCTTTGAAATCCATCTCCCTGATACATAACTTCACATCTCCTAACTCACGTCTATCTTCTTCACTTTTCACTCCTCAAATTAGGTTATATTTTCTCTCTCATAATCTTATCAGTTTAATTTTCAATTTGAATTTCAAAATATTTCTCTCTCCAGTCAAACGATTTTTCATTCCTTATGGGTATTATTTTAATTTTATTATTTTTGTTCATAGTTAATAGGTTTTTTTCTTGATTCAAAATTGTGATTCATTATGATGATGCTCCCTCTTCCAGTATAGATATTACTTAGATAATGACATTTAACACCAATTATGTTTATGACCATGAAGACGGAAATTGGGCTTAGAATAGATCGAAGAAATTGCATTGATCCCCTGTAATGGCCAATTTGAGTATTGAGAAGGAGAGGAAGAATGTGTTTTTTCTCCAAAAGCGAAGGTTGAAAAATCCCCTAAAAGGGGGTAGAAACATGTCATCTTCAATTTTCCGTCCTATTCTACCTAATTGATGAGTTCTGATCTATTCCTATATTTTTTTATGTTCAATCTTCGATTTAATTATTAATTTGAATTCATGATACATTACTGATAGAATATCAATATAGATTATTGTTATCATTTTTAAATGTATCACTAAATAATTTATTTTTTAATACATAAAAATTTAATTTTCAGTAAGATTTCGATGAAATTAATTATATATCAGTATTAACATATTACATATATGATACAAAATTATATAGTTTAGTTGTTCTCAAACTTTTCATTTAACTGATACAAAAAAAAAAATCAATTGTTCTTTTCAATGTATCAAGGTGTAAATATTGTTGTAACAGACTGGATTATGTATTACTCTCAACTAAAGACATATATTGTGTTGTAAATTCTTTATGCAAGTATCAATCCCGACTTATCATATATAATACAAAAATAAGTTTCTTTAAGGAATAATGTGTAATAGACACAAATGATAATATTATGTATCTGACACAAGTATAATAATCGTTGTAAGTTCAGTTGTTTAGTATTCGATTGTATCATGTTTTAATTTTTGTGTATCAATAATTGTTGTTTACGTGTCTCATTATAGTCTGTGAAATACAAGATACAATAAATTCCTACACAGTCTTTGAGGTTTGGTTGAACATACAACATGTGTTTTGCAAAAGAGTTGAAGTTGTATATACGGATTGAGTTCGTTGTATCTGGATTCGAACGTTCATTGATGAACATCGTTAATGATTTTGAGATTCTTGCTTGTCGTAGCACTCAGTAGATGATGTTTATATTTCGGTGAATTGTGATGGACAATTTCATTGGGTATTGATTGTTGTTGTTTTGAAAAAGAGGCTAATACGTGTCTACGACTCAACATCTAGATTAAGGAGAAAAAATAATTTGAACAACATTAAAAATTTATCTTTAATGTTACCTACTTACCTCCAGGATAATGAATTATTTGAGCCTTCGGAGCTAACTGAGTGATGCTTATAAGGACAAGGAAACTGGAAGTATTTTAGAGACCTAAGCACCCTTTACTAGTTGAACATGTACAAGACATTATTCACCAAGGAAGCGACACACTGTATGTTTTATAAGCTTTTGTTTTTATTTTTATGTTCAATTTATTTTGTATAATGTATCTTTTGCATTTTGCAGGGACTGTGATTTATTTGTGGTTGCGTTTGCTCAATTCCTTAACGAGGAAATTTCAACAATCTAATAAGTTTTTATCTGATTATCTCTGGTTAATATACGCAACATAGTTATGCAAATATGCAGTGAAAAGGCTGAAATTTGATATGTTAGTGATAATGACAATCCACCAAAGTCTAGGGGTCATTTGACATCATCAGACCATGATGTAATAGTTAATCTGGAGTAGTATTTGTGTATCAATAGATACATAGTATTATTTTTTTTTTTACTATTTTCAAGATACGTTAAGATAAGTGTAGGAGTATTTCTCTAAAAAGTTATTTTGTTTGACTTTTTAATATCAATATATTATGTTTCTTTAATCTCAGAATGTATATTTGTCTAAATTTACAAATTCTAATAATTAAACAGTATTATTAAATCATCATCAATCAGAAATGCACAAAAATTTGAGCAAACATTTTTTTTCCTAACAGGAACAATTTAATATATTGTATCAAAAATATTTAAAACAATAATACATTGAGTGTATGTTACGAGGAAAAACTTATTGAGTTGAAAATTATAAATTTGAAACATCTGTTCTAAAAATATATATTAAAAAGTCTTAATATAAATTTTAACTCAAGTCTTATTATCAATATATAAGTTAGATATGATTTCAGGTTCATGACATAATATTATATAATGTATATGATACAAGATTTATTATATATATGATACACGAAATAATAATAATGTATATGATACATCATTTATAGTTATTAGAATAAAATATTAGTGAGAAAATTATTGAATTGTATAAATTATGTATCATATAAGCAGTCGATACATAGCTTATTGATAATAGATTGGTTATTTATGATTTGATGTATGTGATACGTCACAATGTATATGATACAATTGAACATAAATATATGTATATCAGATATAACATTAGCATACAAATCATAACAATTTCTTGAATTGAACCAGTAAAAGTTATAAATAATTGTAACCAAAATAAAGTTAAACACACAACTCATAACATATTCTTAAATAGAATTGTAGAATTCTTAAATATTTAATCAAAAAATCAAAATTAACTTATAAACTTCATTTATGAAAAATATAAAAGCGATAATCAATTACGTTAAAAATAATTCAAGAAAGCATGAATATTTTATTAAAATAACGATTTCACTTTACTTTTGAAAAGAAAGTACAAGTTTTTTTGTTGTGACCTTCTTGTCCACAACTAATGGTGGTTACATTTATCTTTTCATCTGCATTTTTTTCTTCTTTTTCTTGATCGTCCAACCAATTTTTTGTATGTAGGTGGCGACACACTTTCATCTACAGCATTGTTAGGAATCGACCAATCTTCTTTATCTAACATTGAGCCTCATAAACTTTTGCTAATGCATCAGATTTGTAGTAATCAGAGCAATAATGATACATATATGTAACATTCTTGTCCTTTAAAACGTAATTGCATGTGCGCAAGGAATCTCATCTAGTTGAATTCTGCAACAAGTACTTTCTTTCTTCTCAAGACAAACAATGTATCTTCTTCCAACCTCATAAATCGAGAAAATAAATTCAGATAAATAACTTGCGAACACTAAAAAGTAAGCGATAAATTTAGTTCAAAACAATGCATATCAAAACAACCAGTTTGATGCGTCTTTTGTATAAGATGCTATTTTCCAGTTTTTGAAATGCCAAGAATAAAAAAGATCTCTTCCAAGAATTCTAATATAGACAACTGATGCGCTTCAACAAAATTGTTATAAAATTTCTGCATGTATCATATAATCAACAAAACAAAACAAAAATAAAAGATTCGTTACATAACTTCTAAAAATAATAATGTATCACACAAATTAAAAATTGAAATGTATCACCATTTACAGATCTTAATATTCAAATACATTAACTCACAATGCAGAACAAAAAAAATCGCATACCTTTGTCTATAAGATCGTTTTACTTTGCAATTGAAATTGTACTTTATTTTATATTTCGCCATCACATCTATTAGTGTTGCCTTATCTTTATACAATTGACATGTCTTCACATCTCTATTGTTTGAATCAATTATGTAATTTGTAACTTCTCATTCTGAAATATAATTGAATCACAAATTCTTGATTCAACCACTGCAAGATCTTTTGTATCCTTGTTGTACCTTCGATACACGTAATCTCTCCGCAAGTTCCATCAAAAGTTATGTATCTCATCACCAATCTTATCCATTCTATCAATACATAATGGATACATTGCAAATTCATACTCATTTTTTTCACTTTTAAATATAGCCTAACACCCATGTCGTTCTTAATTTTTATCGGAGATGAATTACATTCCACGATTTATCAAATTTTAATATTTTTCCTTCCCTCTTCTATTTCTAACCCGTCTGATATGGTTGCTTTGAGATTCAAGAATGAAATTGATTGTCGAACAACAATTTCATCACTTTTGTAACCTTCATAATTCACTTTGCCCGCCCAAATTCTTGAACGTCTCAATAAAATTGATATGTTCATCATGAATCTAGTTTGTTTTTTGTTTTTTTTGGAAGAAAATATCAATTTTTGGATATCAAAGAATATTCGAAAATCTTCTTCAATAAAGAACATGTAGTTTGAAATTTAAAATTGGTGAATATGTTCCCTATTAGGATATGGACTAATTAGGATAAGTTAGGCGTGAATCAAGGAAACTGATATCACAACATTTAATTTTACATTATTTTTTCCTTTTTTATCGCAATAACAATCTATTTATTGTGTATCAGATATAATGTATCAAGACGATTTCTATTTATCCGGCTGCCTCCCTTTTCAAGGAATTTTTGTAATATTGAAATCATTAGGGATATGCCGTAATTTAGATCTTATACTATAAGATTCCTTTAATTTATACTACTTTTTATGCTTCTCTCGATTCATTTTTACTTATTCTATTTAGAAGTTCAAAAAATTAGTTCATCTTTCTTATATATTTATTTTACTCTTAATATGAAGTACTACTCATTTAAAAAATGTATATATTTTCTAGAACATTAAAATTATATTCAGTAATGATATAACAAAATTATCATTTTATTTATTATTCCTTAAAAGAATGTATCAAATCAAGATTGAACAAGTAAAAAATAAAGAGATAAAATATAAGATTTGAAAGCATAACATCCATGTGTCCAACCCACATATAATATATATTGAACTAAGCCTAGGGTTGCGTTATGCTTAACAAATGATAGTAAAAAGGCAGAACACATAAGCGGCCCCTTGAACTTGTCAAGATTTTTCATATAGACACCTTAACAAGAGTTCCTTCCTATTGAACACTTAAACCACTCAAAAAGTGTACCTATCAAACATATTTGGCTGACTTGTCACTTGTCGTTTGAGGCACGCCTTTTGAGCGCGTGAAGTGAAAAAAAAAGCTGATGTATCTGATTGGCACACTTAACGGTCCAAATCTCCCGCTTTCATTTATTCAACCCTAGAGTTTCCCCATTTTTTTTATTTCTCATCTCTTTCTTCTCCACATCTCACCATTGTTGCTGAAAATCAAAAAATTTATTCATTCTTCTTCATGATTAAATAAAACCATAAACGAAGTTGCTAAATTAACTAAATACGGAGTTGTACCTGTTTGATTTCTTGGTAATTTTAAGTTTTAATCATATTTGTTAATGATAAAAAAGAGAGGAAGAAGAATTGAGCTATGCAAGTTAGAGAATATTGTTTGAGAGGAAAGGGGAGGATAAATTATGAAATAGTTTTATATTGTTTGGGAGGAAAGAAGAGGATAAATTATGAATTATTTTTATAATAAAAGTAAAAAGAACAAATAGAGAGTTCATAAAATTATTAATGGTGGAATTTAAGTTGGCAGTGAGGAGGGGCTTCAAAGAAGAAGATGCAGAGGGGGTTGCTGGTTCTGATAATTTTTTTTTATAAAAGATATTTTTTTTAATTTGTCACATGTCACGGTATGATTGACTCTTTTTTCATATTATAGTGTTTGAAAGTCACGCACTCTATATATTTTTGGATAATGTCATTGAAGTGTCTAATAGACACACTTTTTGTATACATAAGGTGTTCAATAGGAATATGACCTCATTAAGGTGTCTAAACGAAAAAAGCGTGTAAGTTCAAGGAACCGCTTATGTGTTCAGCCTAGTAAAAAATATCACAATTTACCTTATCCAGTTACACTATTTAACTCATGTCTATTATTATTTAAAAGTTATTTAATATATGTTTAGTGGTATCCAACTCTAACTTTAAAAATTACTAATAAAATGATATTTTTCTTTTTCATGGTCAAGCACCCAAACGCAACAAATTATATGGAGTAGCCTAAAATAGGTGTAATACTTATGAGAAGTTCAACTACCAAGTCTTTGCAAATATTTGTTCACCTATATTTTGTTTATGTTAAAAAAAAAAATGCATATCTATCAATGTTAAACATTGTTGATTAGGGAAATTAATTAATTAATTTCCTTTTTATGCTTTGTTTAAATCGAACAAGAAAAAGTAAAACTTCTACCCTTTCTCTTAACACAATTATTTGTAAGTAGAGTAGTTAGTAACTCTAAATAAAGTGAAAAAGTTAAGTCAACACCGATAGCTAGTAGTATTTGTCTTTAATTCTAGAGTTGAACTCCTACACAATAGTTTATAAATTTTATACAATCAAATTATTCAAAAGATGGTTATAAAAAACTCTTTTCAAATATCAAATTTTAAATTTTAAATATAAGATATGTTATATGTAGATTTCTTATAAAAATATTGAATAGTAGTATAAAAATTATTTATACAAACAATGTATATTACTTAAACTCAATTGACTATAATAAATGAGATTATTAATTATTCAATCCAAAAATAAGACAAATAATCTATCAAAAATTAAAATACATCAATAGTGAATTTTCTTAGTCATGGTGTTAGCGTCTAGAAGACCATGCAAACACTTCAATAAATTAAAGGCGACCTGCTTTTAAATTATTGGTTTGAAATTAAAATTTTCCTTAAATTTATTGAAATTTTTTTAAGTTATATTTTTTGTCACATGAAATTTTTTATTAATTCTTATCCAATTTTACTAAATGAGCAACTCATATATATTTCATAACAAAGTATCGAAATATTCTATAGCATCAAAGTATTAATAAATCACATGCCTCTATATTTCTTTAATAAATATTCGCATTCACATATTATTTTAAAACTTTCAAATAAAATATAAATTTACAAATGATGATCCTTTGTCATTAAATGAAGGTGGAAGAAGTTGATGTAAACCCACATCTCACACGTAAATAAATCACTATAAATTGTGGCCTTCATTACCAAGCAAAAGCCACAAACATAACAACTACAAATTAACTTTTTTTTTTAAAAAAAAAAAAAAATCACTATGATTTCCTCATCACATCATCATCATAAATTTTTCCTTTGCATCTTCCTACTTAGTATTTTATCATCTAATTCACAAAGCCCTTATTTTTTTATCGTATACATTGAAAATCAAACTCCGAGTCCTGTTGCAACAAGATGTTACGTATATGGGTTATATAGCGGCGAGTCCTTAATAAAACCAAGAGCGATTGATAATTTCTTTGAAAGCATTATTCCCGGAATAAATAACACACTTTCTTGTAATTTGAGATTAGAAAATAAATACGGTTTTTTCAAGTTATTTGACTTGAATGACACAAGTATGTGTTACATGGCTACTGGAATATATTATTGTAATTGGAAAATACGTGAAGATGGACTATGCATATTGTCTGAAGGTAATTGTGTTATGTTCAAATGGAATAATACTTCTCTATCACAAATTAGATATATTGAAAGTCATGAACACCTTATTTGGAAGCAAACTCCTTAGTGAATGATAAAATTATTGTAGAATTGTCATGATTTGAAGTTTTATGAAATTAATGAAAAACAAATAATCATGGATTGAGTATAAAACCTTGTCATTCTATTTATTAATTTTTCCCACCAAGATCAGTATGACATATATATTAAGTCAGAGGGTTGCTAAATTTTAAATAAGTTGCTTATATTGACTATTTCTTAAACAGTTGCCCTAAAAGTGGTTATTTGTGCAAATTGCTGCCCCATTTCTCTACTAAAATTTAAGTCGGGTTGTTCATTTTTAGAGCGTGTTATAACTAAATTTTAAACTTTGTGAATATTCAATTTGAATTTTTGTAGTATGGTTTGAACTTTAAATTTAATTTTGATCAACAATTGTAAATTAATTAAAGAATTGTATAATGACTACCTTTTTAATTTTAAATTACTTTGCAAATGCTAATAATAAAACTAAGAATTAAGTGGGAGGCTCTCTTACCCAAACTCAAACGCAATGAATTAAATTGTGTTTATTTTTAGTTAAACAAAATGTATATCTACGAATGTGAAACATTGTTAATTAGGAAAATTAATCAACTTCCTTCCCATTAATGCTTTGTTTAAACCGGAAAAAGAAAAAAGGCAAACTTCTACCCTTTCTCCTACTCCCTCCGTCTGGTATTGTTTGTCATGGTTTCTATTTTTAGAGTTAAACTATAAAAACTTTGACTAACATTTTAAGATGAATTTTTTCATCATATTAATAAGCAAAAAATTATAATTTATAGTACTTTTCATATAGTTTTAGAATATCTAATTTTTTTGTTTAAAATATCAAATTAATGTTATCTAATTTACCTTTGAAAATTAGTCAAATTGACTTTCGATAAGCGCAAAATGACAAACAATTTCGAATAAAGAGCAACATTATTAATTAAGTCAAGATCAAATACTCTATTAATAAAATGAAAAAGGATCTGAAAAATACTTTTAACTTTAGCCGAAATTGTTGTTATGATACCAAATTTTATGAAAGACCTTTTACCTCGAACTATTTAATAGTGTATTTTTTACCCCCTGAACTATTTAATAGTGTATTTTAAAAGTATATATATGTCCACGTGGATACATTATTATTTATAATTATGTAATATTTTTTATGTGAAATGAATTTAATGATATATATTCAATCACAAGATAATTATATCAACTCAAAATATTTCTTAAAACCCTTTTCACAATATGTTTTATTGGTGATGTAACACATATTAAAGGTATAAATTAAAAAGAAAAAAGAAAAAAGACAAAGAAAGTAGTAAAAATATTTTCTAAGAGTCCTCATCATTCATAGTATGTATTCCCACATTGATTATTATGACGTACAAACACAATCGTACATTTTCTTTAGATGATGTGAATATTGAGTACGAATAAATTTTTAATGTCTCGATATGCTCACCTTACCCTTGAGAATAATCAACATTTGTAATTTACTTTGCAAATGCTAACCATAATAAAACTAAGAAGTGAAAGCCCTCTCTAACCCAAATGCAAAAGCAACGAATTAAATGTTGTTTATTTTTGTGTTAAACAAAATGCATATCTACCAATGTGAAACATTGTTAATTAGGAAAATCAACTAACTTCCTCCCTTTTAATGCTTTGTTTAAACCTAAAAAGAAAACGTAAACTAATACCCTTTCTCCTTCATTATTCGTAGCTCCAAATAAAGAGCAACATTTAATTAAGTTCATACCAGATACTCCCTATCTAATAATAATTATTCTCTATTAACTTTACTATATCATTTTTTGGATATAATAAATACGTCTTAAAAAATGTAATAGGAAAATGACTATAATTAATGTAAGGGTAAAGTAGAAACTAAGTCTAAAATTATCTATTGATTTCATAAAGTGGACAAGTATTATTGAACAATATCCTAAAATAGTATAGTGGACAACTATTGTTGAACCGAGGAGTATAATTTTTTTCTTTTTTTTTAAAGTTTTTTTTTTTGGAATAATTTTATAGAATGACAAACTAATAATATAAAATAAATATAGTAGCTACTGTTTGATTTATTTGTGTTCCATAGCAAACTGTTTGTCAATCCCTGTATCCCTCATATTCTCGCTCGCCACTCTCCCTCTCTCGCTTGCTTCCTTCGCTCACCTCTCTCGCTTTATACAATATAATTGTATAAATTGTGTTTCTAATTGTATAAAGCGAGAGAAAATTGTATACACATGCAAATACATATATCTCCGTCTTATACACTTATAATTATTTAATAAAAGTACTCCCTGCCCAAGTCTCTTTTGTCTTTCTCTCTTTCTCGTTTTATACAAATTCAAATTGTATATAATTTCTCTCTTTCTCATTTTATACAATTCGAATCAATTGTATATTCCCTGCCCAAGTCTCTTTTACCTTTCTCCCTTTCTCGTTTTATACAAATTCAAATTGTATATAATCGTCCTATACACTTATAATTATACAATTCATTTTATATACTCGTTTTATACACTTCGTTTTATAAAATTCTCTGCCCAAGTCTCTTTCTCTTTCTCATTTTATACACTTCTTTTTATACAATTCTCTTCAATAGTATATGTATAGCGAATTATACATATATATGTTTGTTATGGAGCGCAATTATGCAAACTTTGCTATAGCATACAAATATAAATTTTATATTTGCTATATGTGAAAGTTGCCTTTTTTTTATACATTAACGCTAAGCACTTAAGGAATTTACGCTATCATTATCCGTAAATTCAATTAGAGTTTAAGTTAATACACTGTTAGAGTAAAAAAAAAATTAGAGTAGCTATTAGGTTATCAAAAGGGTATTTCTAGGAAAATCTCCTTAATTTAAATATGAAATTTGAATTCTTAAACATTAAGATATGTTTTACTTAATAAATTAGATAAAAATATCTTATAGTAAAATTATTTACACTAATAATATACATTACGTAAACTCAACAATTGACTATAATAAGTGAGATTAATTAGTAATTAACTCGAAAAATAATAAGACACACAATCTAGCTACCACGATAAATTTAACATTAAATGACATAGTTGATGTAAAATCATATCTCACACATAAATTAATCACTATAAATTGTGGCATGCATTAACAAGACGAAAATAACAACAATAACAATAACAAAAAAAAAGTCCATGACTATGTCATACACATCACATCATCACTTTGTCCTTTCCCTCTTCCTAGTTAGTTTTTTATGTGTTAATTCACAAAGCTCTCCATATTCTTTTGTTGTGATCTTAAACAATGAAACTCCAAGTATGGTTGTAAAATATTGTATGGCATATGGAAAATATCTTGCTGAATATGATCCCTATCTAAAACCAGGAGGGAGTGATAACATCATCACAAAAATTGAATCTGGAGAAAACAACACACTTGAATGTCACTTGGGATTTGAGGGAGAGCATGGTTTTTTCAAGTTGTTTGATTTGAATGATACAAGTATTTGTCACGTTCCTAGTGAAGAATGTGTATGGAAAATACAGGAAAATGGACTATGCATGTTTTTTGAAGGTAAATGTGTGATGTTCGGATGGGATTATAATTCTTTATCGATAAGACATATTACTAGAGAATTAATTAGATATAATAATATTGCAAGTGAACAAATGAAACATATTACAAGTGATGAACTAAAGAGTGAGGAGAACTCCTTAGTGAATAATGATGAAATTGTAACATGATTTGAAGTTTCAAGAAATATATGATAAAAAGTTGTTATTTTATTTATTCTTCCAAAGTTAATATTCTTTAAACTTTATTCTCAATGAGGTAAAGTATTTCAAATTCTCATTGGGTTAATGGGGAAATTGATATTCATGATGATCCAATATTATTTGAATTTGATTTACTGTGTTTCACCAATATTATCCGAGTATTTTATAACAATAATTACTTACAAAATATTGAATGTTGTGTATAACAATAATCACTAGGTGTAAAGGGATATCTGGTTCGATATTCGATGTTTTCATGATAATTTTTTTTATGTTCTCAAGAATATTTTTTTGAAATTTATGTGTGGCATGAAACAAGTATTCGTCACATTCCTAATGAAGAATGTGTATGAAAAATACAGGAAGATGGACTATGCATGTTCTCCCAAAGTAAATGTGTGATGTTCGGATGGAATACTACTTAATCGATTTTACATAATGCAAGTGAATTAGTTAGATATAATAATATTGCCAGTGAACCAACAAGATATATTGCAAGTGATGAACCAAAAAATGAACTCGTCATCAGTGGCGGATCCAGGAATTTTGTTGAGGGGGTGCGAAGTGTAAAGAAGTAAACACGTTATTATTACAAGATGAAAAATTTAGTGACGTGAGAGGAAAATATTGGTTTTAATATGCTAAATTTAACTTATATTGTCATGTTGTGTTTAGGTTCTTCATACTTTTACCTTGGTCCATCGTGTTTTTAAAAATTCTAGTGTCTTTCCTTTTATTTTGCGGTATTCTACTTTTTATATTTTCTTTTCTAAATTTTGAGTTAGTGCACATTCGATCATATGTTAGTTTAAAAACCATCAAGATTCTTTAGAAAGATGGAAAGATTGAGTTACTAATATTGTAGTGCATATTCAGAAGATAATAAATGACATTGCCAATTTTTTTAGTTAATTTAATTCAATTTACTAGGTTAATCATTTGTTAAAAACTAAATTATGAACCAATCAAATAAGTTTGGTTTAGTTTCAATCTCTTTAGAATCGACTTGAAAATAATAAGAAAGAGATACAATGAAATTAAGAGAAAAAGATTTCAATTAAATAGATTTTATCAAAAACATATTCACAACTTTATATTGTTCCATTAAATTAATTTTAACTTACTTTATTTTATATAATAGTTTTTTTAATTCAATTTTAAATTTAATAACAATTCATCATTTTCTTAAAGAGTTTCTTTAAGTTAGTGCATGAGAAGAGAGTTATGTTAGAAATAAAATGAGCAATATAAATAAGAAGAATAAAAGATAAAAATATAAAAAATGTGGCTAATAAACTTAAACAAAGTTAAATTGAGAAAAAGATAGAACATAAAAACAAAATTAAAAAACAAAAATAATATAGTTTTAGATTGACTTCAAAATATTATGAGGCTATTGGGTATTCTAAGCCCAAAACCTGAGCCCATCTCAGCCTTTTCAAGGCAGAAAACAAAAAGTATAAACCTCTTGCATTCGTTGAGAATCGAACACGGAACCTACAACTTAACAGTGAACCCCCTTGCCAGTGAGCTACACTCCTCTTTTGGTTATTGACGGGGTTCATTTTAGTATATTTACGCTTAACACCAGAAGTTTACCTTACGGTGTAATTTTTTGACGAGGGTGTTCGGGTGAACCCCCTGAGGGACACGTAGGTCCGCCCCTGCTCGTCATTTGGAGAACTCGTTAGTGAATAATGATGAAATTGTAGCATGATATATCATGATTCGAAGTTTTAGGAAATTAAGAAAATTGAGCTCCAAAACCCAGCACTCTTACATGGTGTGATTGTTAATAAATGTAATATGTGACTATATTTTAAATATGTTGACTATTTTCTAAATTGAAATAAAAAAAGTAGCTAATTTTGCACTTCTAGCTTAAAACTTAAATAGGATAGTTAATTTTTTAGAGCGCTTAATATAAAGAAATCAATCTTAAATTTAACTCAATCCAAAACAGTGTAATGCTTATTTTTCAATTACTTTGCAAACGCTAACAAACTTAAGAAGTGGAAGCATTCAAAAGCAAACACAACGACTTAAGAAACATTGTGTATTAGGAAAATTAGTTAATTTATTTCCTTTTTATGATTTGTTTGATTTGAACAAGAAAAAGTAAACTTCAACCTCTTCTCCTACCATAATTGGCACTAGCTCTAAATAAATATCGGTAGCAAGTAAAATTATTTTCAATTCTAACAGTTTTGACTTCTATACATTAATTAATGATAGATATGTATCCCAATATTTACATTAAATTGATAACTTTTAATTACCATACATCAAATAATATGTAAATTTTATTGGAGTTTAAGTTTAACTATTAGGTTATCCAAAGAATTCTAATAGAAAAGTCATTTTTAAATATAAAATTGAAAATCTTAAACCTAATTAAATATGTTACTTACCGCAACAAATAAAAATATATGATAGTGAAAATTGTTTACACCAATTATATACATTATCGTAAACTCAATTGACTATTTTAAATGAGATTAGTAATTTACCCAAAAAATAAGAGACGTAATCTAGCTACACAATAGGTTAAAATTAAATGAAGTAGTTGATGTAAAACAATATCTCACACGTAAGTAAATCACTATAAATTAAGACGAAAATCACAGGCACACAAACAACAAATTAAAGTTAACAAAACAAAACAAAAAAAAAATCAGTATGCATTCTTCATCACATCATCAATTTGTCCTTTGCTTCTTCCTACTTAGTTTTTTATGTGTTAATTCACAAAGCTCTTATGTTGTGATCTTAATAAATGAAAGTCCAAACAATGTGGTTAAAGAACGATGTTATGTTAATGATGATTTAGATCATCCCGGAGAGGAGATCTTGCTAACTCCTGGAATGTCTGATCACATAACCACAACTTTTTTTCCTGGAAAAAGTAACGCACTTTCTTGTACCTTGCACTTAGGGAGGAAATTCTCGGTTCTTTTCAAGTTGTTTGGTTCGAATGATACAAGTATTTGTCATATTCCTAGTGAAGAATGTCTATGGAAAATACAGGAAGAGGGACTATGCATGTTCTCCAAGGATAAATGTGTGATGTTCGATTGGGATAATAATTTGTCGATTAGACACATTGCAAATGAACCAACAAAGTATAATGAAAGTGATGAACTAAAAAGTGAACACATCATTTGGAAGACAACTCCTTAGTGAATAATGATGAAATTGTAGTATCACGATTTGAAGTTTTACCAAATTAATCAGAAAAAGATATGGATTTAGTAAAATAACTTTGTTAATCTATTTATTATTCTTCCAAAGCCTTGAACTTTATTATCAATAAGTCTTACAAAATCTCATTGGGTTTATGGGAAAATAATTCCAAATGCTCCAATGTCATTTTAATTTGAATTTATGCGTTAATTAAACTAAGTAATTATTAATTTTTCTCTTACAATAGACAAAGAAATGTAATGGTATATTTATCACAACACGTTCTTATGATATTTTTGGAACGTGCATGTCAAAAGTTTTGTGTCAACTATAATAATGTCCTACAAAATAGAACGTGCAAAATAACTTTATTATATATATATATATATATATATATATATATATATATATATATATATCCGAACAAGATTTTTGTCACAATATAATGGTAATTAAATTGTAATGTCCCCAAGTTTAGGGACTAATCTTATGATTTGTGTCGAAAAGTTCAGCAAAATATATTGTCTATTTTCATATATTGGAAAAACAAAAATAATAGAGAGTATAACAAAACTAAGAGTCCGTTTGGATTGACTTAAAATAAGTAGCTTAAATTTTAAGTCAAAAATAAAAAGTCAAATTGAAATCATTTTAATCGAAAAAATTATAAGTATGGAAGACTTACTTTTGGTTTTTGAATCCCCATACTTTTGGTTTTAGACTTATTTTGCCAAACACTTCCTTACTTATTTTAAATTATTTTTTGACTTATTTTAAATCATTTTTTATATTTGTCAAACATTTTCAGAAGTCAAAAACTGACTTAAAAATAGATCTGACCAACTTTTAAGTTAATCCAAACACCATCGAAAAGTTAAAGCTTTCAAACCCTAACCCAAACACAAACGCAATGAATTAAATGGTGTTATTTTGTTAAACAAAAATTAAATGCATATCCACCAATGTGAAACATTTTTATTAGGAAAATTATTTAATTTACTTCCTTTTATGTATTGTTTAATTCGGACAAGAAAAAGGGAACTTACACCCCTTCTCCTAGCATAATTCATACTACATAATCCTAAATAAAGGGCAACATTTAAGTCAAAACGGATAATTAGTAAAATTATTTTCTTTATAAGAGTTTCACTTCTATACGTTAATGATAATATCTAGATATTAATCTTAAATTGCATAAATTTATTATAATTAAGTTATTAATAAGTTAAAAGTGCATGTTAGTTAACCATAGTTAAACTCTAGAAATCTGTATGTGCAAATATGCATTGAGTATATTGGCGTCATTGACCTAATGTAAATATTGAGTGTCGGGTTGTCGATAAGTTTTTAGTTTGTAACGATTTGTTCTCGTCTTTATGGAAAGTCAAAGGGGAAAGAATTGGGGCCACAAAAAATTCGAGTAGTGACTTAGAAAAATTCCAGCCTAGTCCAGATTTGAACAAAATCTGAGTCACGTCACTACTAGAAAATAGGCCTATAGCAACGAGTCCAAAACCGTTGCAATAAGTACCCAAACCGTCGCTATAGGCCTAAGGCAACGGTTCATGAACCGCTGCATCAGCTCGCGTAGCGATAGATCTATGGGAACGGTTTTCTCCAACGGTTCTTTTGCCATTGCAATAGATAGACCTATTGCAACAGTTTTCCATCCGTTCTTATAATACATTCTATTGCAACGTTTGTTTACATCCCCACTCTATTAAAATAGGGCGAAACGTCGCGGCAACTCGAAAATAATGAATTGATTCAATTTTGAAAGAGTTTTAAAAATAAACGAGTTTTTAAGAAAAAAGGAGTCGCCACCTAATTTTAGGAAAAAACTAGGAAACCATTAAGTGATCTACGAAACCAATTTGATTCTAGGTAAGGGTTCAAATTATTCCGAAGGGAAGGGGTTAGGCACCCTTCGAAATCCACAAGTGTGGGTCCCGGCTGAATTCATTTTTTTTTCAAATTGAGGAAAAAATAAAATAATATACAAATATAATAAACATGCAATATACACAAATAATAAAATAAGAAAATATAAGAAACGACCTAAAGTTTGCCTAACGTAATATATGCAAAATATTGAATAAAGAGTACAATTCGAACTTAATTCAAATAACTTCAATGGGAAGCACCTCTATGTACCTGTAAAGACACTTAGTAAAAGTGTTAGTAATAAATAAAATATGAATAAAAATGAATAAACCAAATAATAGCATAAAAATCAAAAACCCGTCTTATTAACATGAGGGGCCTAGGAAATCGACGTAATTTCTTCATCGGCCAATTTAACAAATAAACATATATGAACTTAAATTAGATTTCCGTCTTTTAAAATGGAAAGGCCTCTAAACCCGACGGATAGATTTTTCATTGGCTATTTTAACCAGTAATTAATATAGATTTAACTAAATTTCCGTATTTTAAAATGGAAAGGCCTCCAAAACCGATGGAGAGATTTTATCATTGGCCATAACTCCTAAACTATAACTAATACACAAATAAATTCCTAAAGAAACATAAGCAAAACTAAAGAAAAATAAATAAATAAATAAATTTACAACTAACAGTAAATAAAACAGTAGGAACAAGAGAAACGCTACTAAAATGTCATACCACAAGCTAATGCACGAAAGCTAAAACGAAGCTAATTAACATATAACAGATAGAAAAGCTAGAAATTAAATAATACAAAGCTAAGAAAGAATTTACCTGGTTCTGGGCAGCGAACCGAAACTGCGAATTTGACGGAGACGATCCACCACCTCCCCAAACTCGAACAGCCGCGAAAATATTTTAAAAATATTAAACTATGGAACCAAGAATTCCCGAAAAATTTCTGGGTACTCTTTGGTCTCCTCCTTTTTTTCCTTCCCTCTTTGGTGTAATGAAGAGGGGCTTATATAGGACCAATTTTGGGTTCAAAATAGATGTGGGAAGCGATGTGGGACAAATGCAAAAAAATCCAAAATTTGTCTATTTGAATGGTTTTAAAGTAACTGATTAATAGGATGAATTCACATAAATTAATTTAGAGAGCTTCTTAATCTAAACAAAATAAATTAATTGATTCGAATATGAATTAAGTGATTTTAGCAAATCGAAATTGAAACTATAAAATTATGAATTTTTTTAAAATGTTAGGCCAAAATTGGGTGTCAACAACGTTTATGTTGTCTAATGAAACGGTTGAAAACTGTTGCATATATTATCTTTTGCAACGGTGTATAGCTACTGCAATGCATTTTTGTGATTTTAAAGTAATTATTATTAGCTATAACGACGATTGTTATAAGTTGTTGCAACAGTTCATCGGTTCTATTGCAACATTTGGATGGTTTAACACAATATTATTTCCTGGCAAACCAAATATAATATATAAAAATTTATATAACTTACAAAATAAATATTCAACAACAAGATCATAATCCAAATTATCCAACTAGTATTATCCATACATAAAGCAGAACACACAAATTTGTTTGACATGTTCAATAGATGGCATACACAAGTTCATAAAAACTAGAAAATTTAAAGGTCTTGCACTGCTCAGCTAATACTTTGAAGGTCTTCATTTCTTACTCCTTTGTTTATTCACCTACAAAATGATCAGAAATATGATCTATATCAGATTTGTTTACATAACAAGAATAAAAATATCTATATTTGTGCTCATACCTTAATCAAGGTAATATGACGAACTACAATTCCATGGAGAAATATTTTATAATCTTTTTCAGCAAAATAGAAATATACAAGTCTCAGTTTTTCAAATTCTAATGTGGAAAAGGGACATTTCTATAGATTTAGATAGAGAAATTTCAGCAAAAAACAAAATGGGATCGAGATATTGTGCAATACCTTTAATGTGCTAAGAGGATGTTTGTATGGGATGTTTTGAAAGTTCAGAAATTGCAAATCATTGTTTTGTTATGAGAATCAATTGACACTTGTTTAACAAGGGAATGAAAATTTCGAGATCGTTACAATTATAAGGTAAACTAATTTATCAATCTCTTTCAAAGTTTCTAAATGGAAAATTAAAGTTATACATACTCTAATTGTAGGTAGAAGCAACACAAGGATATGTTGAGGGCCAAAGAGCTGAAACATTTTAATTAAGATCACAAATGAAGTCAATTCTTCAAGATTGATTATATGTTAAATCTGTACACTTCTGACCTTGTTATCATAAACCAATAAGTTACTAGTTTATCGTTTAAAATAGACGAATCAACATAAAAATTCAAACATTATAGCTTGACCTAATATATTCAAGGTAATTAATATTAACTTTCCTTGGCAGAGCCAGAGAAAAAGAATTTTAATGAAAAATTGCATTATATATGAAGAAGTATGTTGATTTAGTTGTTTGCATATTAGATGAGTTCACCACAATCAACTTTTATCAAAAATAAATTATTATAAGAGGTAACACCCATCCGGAGAAGTTAAGAGGTCTAAACTTTCTTCCGTAGTTTGTCGTGCATGTTTGTGTTTATTTATTTATTCCCATTAACAATTTTTATCATGGTATAAAGTTAGAGCACTCTTACTTCTCATGAGAGACAATTTTGATTAAGCCTAGAAAATTAGAAAAAAGAAAAAGAGAGTTTTTCCAGGTTTTAGCATATGGTCTATACCTTTATAAGTTAACCTCAAAACACTAGCAGAATATATGATACATTCTTTTTGAGTTTCCCATGGGACTTTGTTGAATTTCACGCAGATAACAATTGTTCATTTTTATTTGTACCTTAATTAGTTCATCTAGTTATTGTGGATCAGTTCCTGGAACTCCTAAAAATATTTTCTACGCAGAAACATCCATTTTGATACGCACCTCAAATCCAGCAAACACAACTTCTCTCCTCCACTACAAAACAGATTGCAAAGCAGAACTTAGTTTTCTTCTTTGGTAATCAATTTCTGAATACACAAGTACATTTAAAAGGTGTGGCATGCCTGTCATTTTGGGAAACATGTTTAATTAAGCTTAAACAAGATGTTAACACTTTTATAGCATATAACTTCTATAGCTAAAATATTCTTAAAAGTATCATATTACATGTAGAAACTAGCAACAAATAAATAAGAGAAACCATATTACAGAGATTGAATTATAAAGCTGATTTCAAATAGAACTCAAACTAAGCAAGTGCATAACCTTTGTTAAACATAATAGAAGAGCACTTAATTCTTCTGGAATTTATTCAATTGTTACATAGCGACACTGCCAAGTTCCAATACATGTAATTAACAAACTAAAGAAGGTAACAATCCTCAAAATATAATAAACAATGAAGAGATAGTGAAGGAGCAAAGCAAGAGAAGAACTGAAATTTGGTGCCCAATCTGATGTTTTGATATTTTGTTTTACCGTAGAAAAATTATTAATGATCGCTTTCTCCAAATTTGATTTTCTAATTCCCAGAAAGAAGACCTGAATCTCGGTGCTCAATTTGAAAATGGTGACCAGAGAATGATACTTCAAGTGTGAATCAAGTGGAAAATAAAATTTCCCTTTCCCCTGCTTCTCCTATTTGGATTTACGGAATAGTTTAGGGCGTCTATCAGTCCCTATGAAGACCAAAATGAAGGAGTCACGAATTGAGTTCCACAAATTTCATTTCAAAGAATAAAAGGACTAATTGCCTCAAACAATTGCAGACAAACATATTTTAAAAAAAAAAAGGGTACAAAGTAAAGAATCAAAAGTTTTTTAGTATCTAAAGTTGAAAGTTTCATCAACATACTATATCTACCTAATAGATTTGAAACCCTAATATATTCACATACACAATTACAAATTCAAACGAAACTTACCTCTGTTTCATCAGTAAAGATGACGACATACAGCAAAAAATTGGATACAAGTGTTTTGCTGTTGTATGGTTTAACGATGAAGACGACGAAGTTGAGGATTCCATGGCAAAGGAGATAGATGGATACAGGAGGTAAAAAGCCCTAATTATATAACAAAAATATAGCACCAAATATAAAGTGTAACCAGAGATATTTTTATTAATTAACTGTAGCTATAGGGATAACTATAGTAACAAATATTATAAGTGTTGCAATAACTATCTCTATCGCAATAATTTTTCTGCTGATGCAACTGTTTAATTAAATAAGTGTGCTAATAGGGCAATATACTTAAGCAACGGTTTAATCGTTGCCATTGACTAGCTATCGCAACAGTTTTATGCCCGTCGCGAAAAAAATTATTGCCATCGGTCAAATTTCTAGTAGTGCGTGAGGTCTAGAGAAAGCTGGTAATGAGTGGGGTATCTATTTATGAATTTGATCACATGAGTGGATATCTAAGAAGTTTAGGAGACCCTACGACTTTACGAAATCTAATTCGCGCAAGTTGAACTCTCTAAACTGATCTTGGCGTGAAAGAGTAGTTTCTGAACGTCAAAGATGAAAGGCGTGTTGTGAAATGGGAGCTTGGAACTCAAAATCCGAGCTTCTGTCTCCGTTCAAACCATCAGGACGGGGCCACATTGGCGGGTTCGGGTCCGCCGTAGTGGGCCAGTCGCAAATTATGATTATAGTTTTTGTGTCAATCACGACAATCTAGACTGTGACATAGATAAATTTAGTTACTTTAAGTTTATACATTGTCAAAGTAAAACTATTAGATTAATTATCCAAAGAGTTTTAATATAAAAGTCTTCTACAAATATGAGATAGAAAATAGATTAGTAATTAACCCGAAAAATAAGACACGTAACCTAGCTACCACAATAGGTTGACATTTAATAAAGTAGTTAATGTAAAACCATACCTTACACGTAAATAAATCTCTATAAATTATGGCATGCATTAACAAGACAAATATCACAAGCATAACAACACAAAATTAAATTTAACAAAAAATAGAATCATGACTAGGTCTTCCTCATCACACCATCACTTTGTCCTTTGCTTCTTTCTACTTAGTTTTTTATGTGTTAATTCACAACTCCCCCATAATGATTTTACTGTGATCATAAAAAATGAAACTCCAAGTGTGGTTACCAGATATTGTATTATAAATGGAATATATCTTAATATAGATGAAGGAATCCAGATAAAACCAGGAGAAGTTGATAACATCACCGCAAGTATTGTTCCTGAGCGAAACACATGTATTTAATTTGTCTCTTGGAATTAGACGAAAAATGCAAGATACTCAATTTGTTTGATTCGGATGACACAAGTAGATGTTACGTTCTTAATAAAGAATGTTTATGGGAAATCCAAGAAGATGGACTATGCATGTTGTCTGTGTTGCGGAAGCCGAATATATAGAGAGTGATGGAATCACAACTACTATATCTAAATGTAGCTAATAAATAGTAAATGAGACAACAATAAAAGGAACACCAGAAATTAACGAGGTTCGGCAAACTTTTATTTTCTTTTGCCTAGTCCTCGGACACAACCAACAAATATTTATTTCACTCCAAAAGAGTACAAGTGAAATACTACAAGAGAGAAAGAAGAACAAATGCCTTAGGAGATGAGAAGGAAAGTGAGAGGTGTGTTACAAATGAATTAGGAGCTACCTATTTATAGGAGTGAATTCTTCCTATTGATGTCATCCATGACATCACAGTATGTCAAAATATCAAGATTTACCTTGTGAAACCAATTTATTGTTCACCTAAATTTCACCTACAAAAGGTGCTATCTTGACTTTTCTACCACTGAAGAAATATCCTCCTAACTACCATATCTTCTCATTAATCCATTTTTGAATCTTGTCAAATTTAACAAATCTCCACCTTGGCAAGATTCTTCATTTTCAACTTTCTCTCAACAACAATTTTGATTGTGTCTTCAACCATAATCTTCAATGTTCAACAATGTTGATCAAGTTCAAACAATGTTGAAACTTGACCGCAGTCACCACTTTTGTCAACATATTGGCAGGATTATCCGTAGTATGAATTTTCTGCATTATGACTCCACCATCTTCTATGATGTCTCGTATGAAATGATATCGGACGTCAATGTGCTTCGTCCTTGCATGATAAACTTGGTTCTTTGCTAATTGAATAGCACTCTGACTATCACAAAATATTGTGATTCCTTCTTGTCCAATACCAAGCTCTCCAAGCAATCCTTGAAGCCAAATTGCTTCCTTCGCAGCCTCTGTAATTGCCATGTACTCTGCCTCAGTGGTAGACAAAGCAATTATTGACTGCAAAGTAGACTTCCAACTAACTGGTGCATTTGCAATAGTGAAAACATAACCAGTAGTTGATCTTCGTTTGTCCAAATCACCTGCATAATCTGAGTCACAATATCCAACAAGATATTGACTATATTTCTGCTCGAAAACCAAACCAACATCTACAGTATTATGAATATACCGTAGAATCCATTTTACAGCCTGCCAATGATCCTTTCCAGGATTGTGCATGTACCTGCTTACAACTCCAACAGCGTGTGAAATATCTGGCCTTGTGCAAACCATTGTATACATCAAGCTACCAATAGCATTAGCGTATGGTACTCTTGACATATATTCTCGTTCAGCTTCAGGTGACATAGCATCCCTAAGCTTAAAATGAGGAGCAAGCGGAGTGCTAACCGATTTCGTTTTATTATTCATACCGAATCGCTTTAGTACTCTCTTCAAATATTCCTTTTGAGATAAATAGAGTTTCTTTGAATGTCTCTCTCTTTTTATCTCCATGCCAAGAATCTTCTTTGCCTCATTCAAATCCTTCATCTCAAACTCCTTTCTTAGTTGAATCTTTAGCTTCTCAATTTTCTCTTGACTTTTAGAAGCTATCAACATATAGGAGAAGATATATAAAGGAATTATCTTCAAGCTTGCGCAAATACACACAATGATCGAATTTGCTTCTTATGTACCTTTGTTGCAACGTAAACTTGTCAAATCATTTGTACCATTGTCTAGAAGATTATTTTAATCCATACAATGATTTTTCAAGTTTGCACACCATATTTTCTTTTCCATCAACTTTGAATTCTTCTGGCTGAGTCATATAGATTTCCTCTTCCAAGTCTCCATGTAAAAAAACAGTTTTTACATCCAACTGAACTAGTTCCAAATTCAACTGTGCTACCAAAGTAAACAAAACTCTAATGGAGGAGTGTTTCACAACTGGAGAAAATACCTCACTATAATCAATTCCCTCATTTTGAGCATATCCTTTGGCCACCAATCTTGCTTTGTAGCAAACATCTTCTTGGTTAGGAAATTCCTCTTTCTTTGCAAATACCCATTAGCACCCAATTGCTTTCTTGCCCTCTGGGAGATTGGCCAATCTCCATGTATGATTCTGATGAAGGGATTGCATTTCTTCATCCATGGCATTCCTCCACTTATCTTCTTGTGAACTTTGGACTGCATCTTTATAAGTGGTAAAAATGTCATCGTCTGAAGTTGTGTTAGAACAAGCCACCATATCTGTGAGTCGAGCAGGTTGTCTTATTGTTCTTTTTGGCTTGCTCGTTGCTATTGATTCAAGTTGTGGTTGAGTTTCTTGAGATGGAACATCCTCTTCGACTGGCTCTCCTTCAAGAGGAAAATCTTCTGTTGTTTCCTCGTTTGATCCCTGTGTTAGGAAAATTATCTTTCCCTCAAACTCCACCTGCTTTGAAGCACCATCAATTTGTTTGGCTTCTTCAAGTGTTACCTTATTTGTCAAGGCAGATTCATCAAAGGTAACATCCCTGCTGAAAATAACTTTTCTTGTCTCTGGACACCATAAACGGTATCCTTTGACTCCAGAAGTAATTCCCATAAATAAAGCTTTCTTTGCTCTTGGGTCCAATTTTGACTCTCTTACATGATAATATGCAATTGAGACAAATACATATAAAGAACCATAATCTTCAGCAGGTTTTCCATACCATTTTTCAAATGGTGTCTTCCCATCAATAGCAGCAGATGGTAGACGATTAATGAGGTGGCACGCATATGTTATTGCCTCAGCCCAAAATTCTTTGCCCAAGCCAGCATTGGACAACATACACCGAACTTTCTCCAGCAAAGTTCGGTTCATGCGTTCTGTCAATCTATTCTGTTGTGGTGTATTTCTGACGGTGAAATGTCTGACGATGCCATTTTCCTCACAAATTTATTGAAAAAGATTATTTTTTGTATTCGCCACCATTGTCTGTGCGAAGACACTTGATCTTTCTACCACTTTGAGTTTCTATCATCGCCTTCCATTTGAGAAAAATTCCCAATACTTCATCTTTTGTTTTCATCGTATACACCCACAATCTTCGAGAAAAGTCATCAACAAAGGTTACAAAATAGTGTTTCCCACCTAATGAAGGTGTTTTGGAAGCACCCCAAACATCCGAATGAACATAATCCAAAATACCTTTAGTATTATGGATAGCTGTTCCAAATTTAACCCTTGTTTGCTTTCCCTTGATACAATGCTCACAAAACTCCAAGTTGCAAGTTTTTACTCCTTTTAGCAATCCTTGATCTGATAAAGTTTTCAAGGATTTCCCTCCAGCATGTCCCAAGCGCATATGCCACAGCTTTGTCATTTCTGCCTCCTTCTCGTCATTGGATGTTGTTGCCGCTGTCCCAATAACTGTACTACCTTGATAGTGGTACATGTTATTATTTCTTCGAATTGCCTTCATTACCACCAGTGCACCAGAGCATATTCTCATCACGCCATTATCTGCAATGACTTTGAACCTCTTTGATTCTAGGGCTCCTACAGAAATGAGATTTTTCTTCAAATCTGGTACATATCGAACATCTGTTAATGTTCTACTTAATCCATCATGGTTCCTTAATCGGATTGAACCAACACCATATGCGGTAAGAGGATTATTATTTGCAGTGTGAATAAATCCACATTCTCCTTCTTGTAAATCAATAAACCAGTCCCGATTGGGACACATATGATAACTACAAGCTGAGTCCATCAATCATACATCAGATGATTTGGATGGAATTGTTGTAACTAGTGAGTAATCGGAGTCATCACAATCAGCCACATTTGAATCCATGACAGCCTTCCCATTATTTGGTTTGACTTTGCTATTCAACTTTGGGGAGTCTTTCTTCCAATGCCCTTTTTCTCGGCAAAAGGCACATTCATCTTTGCTGAGTCTCGATCTTGACTTGGATCTCCTTTTCTTCGTTCCAAATGATTTTGAGAATGACCTTTCGCAACCAGTGCTTCTGCTTCTCCGCCTTTTTGTTTTTCTCTCTTTCTTTGTTCATAACTGTATAAGGCAGAACAAACTTCTTTGAGAGATACTTCATCATTCCCATGCAGTAGAGTCATTTCAAGATGCTCGAACTCATCGGGAAGTGAACTTAACAACATTAAGGCCATATCTCCATCCGTAAAAGTCACGTCCATATTCCGCAAATCTGTCGCCAACTTATTAAAGCTGGTGATATGATCATTCATTGTGCTACCAGGAATATAAGTGAAGCGTAACAGTCTTCTTTTCATGTAAAGTTTATTTTGACTGTTTTTCTTCAAGAATTTCTCCTCCAATGAATTTCATAATTTATTTGCAGATGTTTCCTTCGTGTATGGATACTTTTGTTCTCTTGCAAGGTAAGATCGAATGGTACCGCAAGCAACACGATTGATAATCTTCCAATCTTCTTCTCTTATACCGTCTGGTTTCTTTTCTTCAATGGCAATATCTAGCCCTTGTTCAAAAAGAACATCAAGGACCTCGCCTTGCCACATTCCGAAATGTCCTGACCCGTCAAAAATTTCAACTGCAAATTTCGCATTTGACACAATTCTTGTCATAAGCGAAGATGCCAATGATGACGTATTATTCACACTTGATGTGGACTCATCATTTTTCTTGTCTCCCATTTTACTACAAATACTATTTACTAGTTAACAATGCAAGAACCAAAGCAAATCCTTTTCTGATGTGGAAGTTCAGACTATGCTGCAACCACAGAGCATACTCAGATAATACCTTGGCTCTGATACCAATTGTTGCGGAAGCCGAATATATAGAGAGTGATGGAATCACAACTACTTTATCTAAAGGTAGCTAATAAATAGTAAATGAGACAACAATAAAAGGAACACCAGAAATTAACGAGGTTCGGCAAACTTTTGTTTTCTTTTGCCTAGTCCTCGGACACAACCAACCAATATTTATTTCACTCCAAAAGAGTACAAGTGAAATACTACAAGAGAGAAAGAAGAACAAATGTCTTAGGAGAAGGCAAGTGAGAGGTGTGTTACAAATGAATTAGGAGCTACCTATTTATAGGAGTGAATTCTTCCTATTGATGTCATCCATGACATCACAGTATGTCAAAATGTCAAGATTTACCTTATGAAACTAATTTATTGTTCACCTAAATTTCACCTACAAAAGGTGCTATCTTGACTTTTCTACCAATGAAGAATTATCCTCCTAACTACCATATCTTCTCATTAATCCATTTTTGAATCTTGTCAAATTTAACAGTCTGAAGGTAAATGTGTGATAATGATCGGATGGGCTTATAATTCATTTTCGAATAAACATACTACAAGTGAACCAACGAAATATATTGCGAGTGATGAACTTAAAAGTGAAAACATCATTTGGAGGAGAACTCCTTAGTGAATAATGATGAAATTCTAGTATGATGTATCATGATATGAAGTTTTATGAAATTATGTTATAACTTGTTCTTTTTTATTCTTCAAGTATTTTATGATAACTGAAGCCCGAATCTAGCCTCTTCTTATGTGCGCACCTCTAAGCTCGTAAGGGTAGAAAATTGAACCCCTCACCCCATCACTTAGCCAAATACTCATATTCATCTTATCGAATATGAGCTCTGATATCATTTGTTGGGTTAGTTTTTTCAAAGATTTATATTCTTACATGATGTGATTTTTAATAATTGTAATATGTGACTATATATTAAACATGTTGACTATTTTTTAAATAGAAACACTAAAAGTTAATTTTGCACTTCGCCTACTCTATTTCTAGCTTAAAATTTAAGTAGGATAGTTAATTTTTAAGAGCGCTTGAAATTACGGCTATTCATGGTTATGATTAACAACCAAATCAAACCACAATTCGAACCAAATCCGATTTAAAAAAATCGACATTTCATTTAGTTTGGTTAGGTTTGGTTTTTAAATTTTGAAAATCGATACTATTTGGTTTGGTTTTGATTTTACTAAAAAACAACCATAAAAATAACCAAAATGAACCGAGAAATTAGATATATAAATTTTATAATTATTTATATATTACTCATAAATAAATCAAAAATAAATTGTTAAATTTTAATTAACTTAAATCTTTAACTTCATAATTTTCTCAAACCCAACACTTTAGCCCAACTATAACTATCTCAAATTCAAATCTATCAAAATCTATTTTAGTCTTTACCTACCGTACTTCACATAAATTAGTCACACTTTCTCTTAAAGAAATCACTTTGTTCATGTAATGATAACTTTAGTATTGCTTAATTGCTTGACCGAATCGACATTAGCTTTTCTGCAGATTGTTCATATACTTAGTGTTTGTGTCTATCGAGATACGTGCGTTCTCAAAAAAATTATTATTTTCAAACGGAATAAACCAGAAAAACTGAACCAAACTGATGGTTAATTTTTTCATTTGATTTGGTTTTAGAAATTTAAAAAAAACGACTAAATTAGTTTGGTTTTAATTTTAATCAATAGCTGATCCAAACCAAACAACGAATACCCCTACTTAAAATAAAGAAATCAATCTTAAATTTAACCCAATCCAAAATCTACCTCTGATATTTTGTTGTGAAAATAGCAGAGAGAGAAAAATAGTGTAATGCTTATTTTTCAATTACTTTGCAAATGCCAACAAAACTAAGAAGTGGAAGCATTCAAAAGGAAACACAATGACTTAAGAAACATTGTGTATTAGGAAAATTAGTTAATTTACTTCCTTTTTATGATTTATTTGATTTCAACAAGAAAAAGTAAACTTCAACCCCTTCTCCTAGCATAATTGGCACTAGCTCTAAATAAATATCGGTAGCAAGTAAAATTATTTTCAATTCTAAGAGTTTTACCCCAATATTTACATTAAATTGATAAGTTTTTACCATATGTCAAATAATATGTAAATTTTATTGGAGTTTAAGTTTAACTATTAGGATATCCAAAGAATTCTAATAGAAAAGTCTTTTTTAAATATAAAATTGAAAATCTTAAACGTAATTAAAATATGTTACTTACCGCAACAAATAAAAATACATAATAGTGGAAGTTGTTTACACTAATGATATACATTACGTAAACTCAATTTACTATTTTAAATGAGATTAGTAAAAAATAAGAGATGTAATCTAGCTACACGATAGGTTTAAATTAAATGAAGTAATTGATGTAAAACAATATATCACACATAAATAAATCACTATAAATTGAGACGAAAATCACGAGCATACCAACAACAAATTAAAGTTAACCAAAAAAAAAAAAAAATCAGTATGCCTTCCTCATCACATCATCAATTTGTCCTTTGCTTCTTCCTACTTAGTTTTTTATGTGTTAATTCACAAAGCTCTTATGTTGTGATCTTAATAAATGAAAGTCCAAATAATGTGGTTAAAGAACGATGTTATGTAAATGATGATATGGATCACCCTGGAGAGGAGATCTTGTTAACTCCAGGAATGTCTGATCACATAACCACAACTTTTTTTCCTAAAGAAAATAACACACTTTCTTGTACCTTGCACTTAGGGTGGAAATTCTCGATTCTTTTCACGTTGTTTGATTCGGATGATACAAGTACTTGTCATATTCCTGATGAAGAATGTCTATGGAAAATACAGGAAGATGGACTATGCATGTTCTCCCAAGGTAAATGTGTGATGTTCGATTGGGATTATAATTCTTTATCGATTAGACACATTGCAAGTGGACCAACAAAGTATATTACAAGTGATAAATTAAAAAGTGAACACATCATTTGGAAAAAAAAAACTCCTTAATGAATAATGATGAAATTGTAGTATCATGATTTGAAGTTTTACGAAATTAATGAGAAAAAGATACGGATATAGCATAATAACTTGTTAATCTATTTATTAAATATTCTTCCTAAGTTTTGAACTTTACTATCAATTAAGTAAGGATCTACAAAAATCTCATTGGGTTTATGGGGAAATAATTCGAAATGCTCCATTGTCATTTTAATTTGAATTTATGCGTTAATTAAACTATTCATGAAGTAATTATTTATTCTTCTCTTACAATAGCCAAAGAAATGTAATGGTATATTTATCACAATATTTTTGGAATGTGCATTTCGAACGTTTTTCATTTTTTTTTAAAATTTTGTGTCAACTATAATAATGTCCTACAAAATCGAACGTGCAAAATAACTTTATTATATATATTGTGCATAAATCCGAACAAGATTTTTGTCACAAGATTTATGGACTATAATCTTATGATTTGTACCGAAAAGTTTAGCAAAATAACTTGTCTATTTTCATATATTGGAAAAATAAAAATAATAGAGAGTATAACAAAATTAAAAGTCTCTTTGATTGACTTAAGATAAGTAGCTTTAATTTTAAGTCAAAAATAAAAAAAGTCAAACTGAAATAATTTTTAAGTCGAAAAAATAAAAAGTATGAGAGACTTACTTTTGGTTTTTGACTTATTTTAAGTCATTTTTTTAACTTGCCAAACACTTCCTTACTTATTTTTAAGTATTCTTTTACCTTGCTAAACACTTTTTTACTTATTTTTAATTATTTTTGACTTATTTTAAGTTATCTTTTATATTTTTCACACACTTTCATAAGTAAGAAATTGACTTAAAAATAAGTTTGATCAACTTTTAAGTCAATTCAAACACCCTCTAAATGTGGAAGCTTTCGAACCCTAACCCAAGCACAAACGCAATGAATTAAATGGTGTTTATTTTGTTAAACAAAAATTAAATACATATCCACCAATGTGAAACATTTTTATTAGAAAAAATATTTAATTTACTTCCTTTTATGTATTGTTCAATTCGAACAAGAAAAGTGGAACTTCCACCCCTTCCTAGCATAATTCATACTACATCATCTTAAATAATAAAGGGCACCATTTAAGCTAATACGTATAATTAGCAAAATTGTTTTCTTTTTAAGAGTTTCACTTCTATACGTTAATGATAAATATTTATCTAGATACATTAAATGAAGTAGTTGGTGTAAAACCATATCTTACACGTAAATAAATCTCTATAAATTGTGGCATGAATTAACAAGACGAAAATCACAAGCATAACAACAACAAATTAAATTTCAACAAAAAATAAAAAATCATGAGTATGTCTTCCTCATCACACCATCACTTTGTCCTTTGCCTCTCTACTTAGTTTTTTATGTGTTAATTCACAACCCCCCCATGATGTTTTTATTGTGATCATAAAAAATGAAACTCCAAGTGTGGCTACGAGATATTGTTCTATAAATGGAAAATATCTTAATGTAGATCAAGGAATCGATTTAAAACCAGGAGAAGCTAATAACATCACAGCAAGTATTGTGCCTCGACAACGAAACACATTTATTTGTCTCATGGAATTAGAGAAAAAACGCATCATACTCGATTTGTTTGATACGAATGATGGACGTATTTGTTACCGTATTAATGAAGAATGTGTATGGAAAATACAGGAAGATGGACTATGCATGTTTTCTGAAGGTAAATGTGTGTTAACGTTCCGATGGGATGAACTAAAAAGTGAAAACATCATTTGGAGGAGAACTCCTTAGTGAATAATGATGAAATTGTAGTATGATATATCATGATTTTGAAGTTTTATGAAATTAATGAGAAAAAGTTATGAATAGATTATAACAACTTATTATTTTGCTTATTCTTCCAAAGTTAATAACTTTCAAGTTTATTAAATTAATTTTCTGTGAGCGAAATAGTAAAGTGTCATATACATTGGGTCGTGATTTAATACATACAATGATATATACATTGGGTCGTGAAAAGTAATTTTATTTAGTCCAAATATACTATACAAACTCACTTATTAATTTATGTAACTATAAAATCATTCAGACGTTTCAAATATATAATAAATGTAATATTTGATCATAATTAAATACGATGACAGTTTCTAAAATAGAAACCCTAAAAATTGCTATTTTTGCACTTCCATACTCCATTTCTTGCTTGAAATTTAAGTAGGATGGTCAATTTTTTAGAGCGTCAATTAATCTTAAATTTAACTCAATGCAAAATTTATCTATGAAATTTTACTGAGAAAATAGCTAAGAAAAAAAATCGTACAATGACAATTTTTCAAATACTTTGCAAATGCTAACAAAATTAAGCAGAGGAAGCATTCAAAAGCAAATGTAAACACAACGCAATAAATTAAATGATGTTTATTTTTAACAATAAAATAAAAATCGAGTGCATATCTACTAATATGAAACATTGTTTATTAGGAAAATTTGTTATTACTTCCTTTTTATGATTTATTTGATTTGGAAAAGTAAACTTCTACCCTTTCTCCTAGCATAATTCGTACTAGCTCTAAATAAATACAGGTAGCATGTGGAATTATTTTTCTTTTTAAGAGTTTTAACTTCTATACAGTAACGATAAATATTGATTCGGATATTTAACTTAAATTATGTAAATTTACTATAGTTTTAAATTATTTAATAAAGTTAAGTGCATGTTAGTTAATTATAAAATATAAGCAAAATATCTTACCTACCACAACAAATAAAAATACATGATAGTAAAAATTGTTTACAGTAATGATATGTATTACATAAACTTAATTGCCTATTATAAATGAGATTACTAATTAACCCAAAATATAAGATACGTAATCTAACTACCACGATAGATTAAAATTAAATAAAGTAGTTGATGTAAAAAAAAACTCACACATAAATAAATCACTATAAATTGTGGCCTTTATTAACGAGACAAAAACCACAAGCATAACAAACAACAAATTAAAGTTAACAAAAAAAAAATCAGTATGCCTTCCTCATCACATCATCACTTTGTCATTTGCCTCTTCCTATTTAGTTTTTTATGTGTTAATTCACAAAACTCTTATGTTGTGATCTTAAGAAATGAAAGTCCAAATAATGTGGCTACAGATCAATGTTATGTAAATGATGAGATAGATCCTGCAGAGAAGGTCGTGTTAAATTCAGGAATGTCTGATCACATAACCACAATCTTTTTTCCTAAAAAAAGTAACACACTTTCTTGTAACTTGCAATTAGGGCAGAAATATGCGAATCTTTTCACGTTGTTTGATTCGAATGATACAAGTATTTGTCACAATCCTAGTGAAGAATGTTTATGGAAAATACAGGAAGATGGACTATGCATGTGCTCTCAAGGTAAATGTGAGTTGTTCGATTGGTATAATTTATCAATTTGACATATTGGAAGTGACGAACTAAAAAGTGAACACGTGATTTGGAAAAGAACTATTAGTGAATAATGATGAAATTGTAGTATAATGATTTGAAGTTTTACGAAATTAATGAAAAAAAGATATATTTCAATTTGAATAAGTAAGGGTCTTCCAAAATATCATTGGGTTTATGGGGAAATAATTCACACCAATATCATTTTAATTTGAATTTATGCGTTTATTTAACGACTCATGAAGTAATTATTTAATCTTCTCTTACCATAACCATATAAATATAATGGTATATTTATCACAACACGTTCTTACGATATTTTTGGAATGTGTCAAAAGTTTTTCATTTTTTCTTAAGTTCTCTGTCAATTATAATAATGTCTAAATAAGTTTATTATATATATTGAGCATAAATCCGAACAAGATTTTTGTCGCAAAATAATGGTAATTAAATTGTAATATCCCCAAGTTTATGGACTATAATATTAGGATTTGGGTCGAAAAGTTCAACAAAATAACTTGTCCATTTTCATTCATTGAAAAAATAAATAATAGAGAGTATAACAAAACTAAGAGGCCGTTTGGATTGGATTAAAATAAGTAGCTTTAATTTTAAGTCGAAAAAAATAAAAAGTAGGAGAGACTTACTTTTTGTTTTTGACTTATTTTAAGTCAATTTAAACTTATATTAAGTCATTTTTTACCTTGTCAAACACTTCCTTACTTATTTTAAATCATTTTTGACTTATTTTAAGTTATCTTTATATTTGTCAAAACACTTTCAGAAGTTAAAAACCAACTTAAAAGTAAGTTTGACTAACTTTTAAGTCAATTCAAACACCCTCTAAAATGTGGAAGCTTTCGAACCCTAACCCAAACACAAACGCAATGAATTAAATGGTGTTTATTTTGTTAAACAAAAATTAAATACATATCCACCAATGTGAAACATTTTTATTAGAAAAATTATTTAATTTACTTCCTTTTATGTATTGTTCAATTCGGACAAGAAAAAGGGGAACTTCCACCCCTTCCTAGCATAATTCATACTACATCATCCTAAATAAAGGGCACCATTTAAGCTAATATGTATAATTAGCAAAATTGTTTTCTTTTTAAGAGTTTCATTTCTATAAATATTTATCTAGATACTACAATATAAGTAATAGGTTAACATTAAATGAAGTAGTTGATGTAAAATCATACTACATCATCTTAAATAAAGGGCACCATTTAAGCTAATATGTATAATTAGCAAAATTGTTTTCTTTTTAAGAGTTTCATTTCTATAAATATTTATCTAGATACTACAATATAAGTAATAGGTTAACATTAAATGAAGTAGTTGATGTAAAATCATATCGTACACGTAAAATAAATCTCTATAAATTGTGGCATGTATTAACAAGACGAAAATCACAAAACATAACAACAACAAATTAAGTTTAACCAAAAATAAAATATATCATGACTATGTCTTCCTCATCACACCATCACTTTGTCCTTTGCCTCTTCCTACTTAGTTTTTTATGTGTTAATTCACAACCCCCCCAGGATGTTTTTACTGTGATCATAAAAAATGAAACTCCAAGTGTGGTTAAAAAACATTGTACTATGGATGGAAAACATTTGAATGAAGATCATGCGATCGAGCTACAACCAGGAGAAGTTGATAACATCACCGCAAGTATTGTGCCTGGACGAAACACACTTGATTGTCTCTTGGAATTAGAGGGAAAACGCAAGATATTTCATTTATTTGATTCGGATGACACAGATATTTGTTACGTTCCTAATGAAGAATGTCTATGGAAAATACAGGAAGATGGACTATGCTTGTTCTTGGAAGGTCTATGTGAGATGTTCGAATGGGATGATAATTCTTAGTAAATCATGATTTGAAGTATTATGAAATTAATGATAAAAAATTATGAATAGAGTATAACAACTTCTTATTTTGTTTGTTCTTCTAATGTCATCAATATATGCCTTTGAACTTTATTGTATGAGTAAAAGATCTTCCAAATTCTCATTAGGTTTATGGAGAAATTGATAGTATATATGTGAATGATAAATTGTTTTTTATAATATGAATTAAAAGTATATTATAAATGTATTAAAAATGATCAAGTGAAAAAAATGTTATTGCTATAAATGGTAAATATTTTTAATCTATAGTATATTTATGTAAGTTTCCCTTTTCAAAATTTAAAATTAAATGCATATCTATTAATGTGTAACATTTTTTATTAGGAAAAGTTGTTAATTTACTTCTTTTTTTTTTATGATTTGTTAGATTTGAACAAGAAAAAGTAAACTTCTACCCCTTCACCTAGAATAATTCGTACAATAAATATTGGTAGCAAGTAGAGTTATTTTCCTTTTTTAAAAGTTTGACTTCTATACATTAAAATGATGGATATTTATCCTGATATTTACCTTATATTAGGTAAATTTATTATAGTTAAATTATTTAATAAGGTAAAAGAACTTCGTGTTAGTTAATTATAGTTAAGTTTTATAAATCTATGTGCGAACACACACTATGAGTATATTGGTGTCTTTGGCTTGATATTGTAAATACTAAGTGCTGGATTGTCGATAAGTTTTTATCATACATCAAATTATATGTAAATTTAATTGGAGTTTAAGTTTAACTATTACATTATCCAAAGAATTCTAATAGAAAAAGTCTTCTTAAAATATGAGCAAAATATGTTACCTACCACAACAGATAAAAATACATGATAGTAAAGATTGTTTACACTAATGATATACCTTACGTAAACTCAATTGACTATTATAAATGAGATTAGTAATTAACCCAAAAAAATAAGAGTCGTAATCTAGCTACCACGATTGGTTAAAATTAAATGAAGTAGTTGATGTAATACAATATCTCACACATAAATAAATCTCTATAAATTGTGGCCTTCATTAACAAGACAAAAACCACAAGCATAACAAACAACAAATTATAGTTTTCAAAAAAAAAAAAAATCAGTATGCCTTCCTCATCACATCATCACTTTGTCCTTTGCCTTTGCCTTTTCCTACTTAATTTTTATGTGTTAATTCACAAAGCTCTTATGTTGTGATCTTAATAAATGAAAGTCCAAATAATGTGGTTAAAGAACAATGTTACGTAAATGATGTTATAAATCCTGGAGAGGAGCTCTTGCTAAATCCAGGAATGTCTGATCACATAATCATAATTTTTTTGCCAGGAAAAAGAAACACACTTTCTTGTATCTTGCACTTAGGGCAGAAATATAAACATCTTGTCACGTTGTTTGATTCGATTGACACATGGATTTGTCATAATCCTAGTGAAGAATGTTTATGGAAAATACAGGAAGATGGACTATGTATGTGCTTTGAAGGTAAATGTAAGATGTTCGATTGGGATGCAAGTGAACCAACAAAATATATTGCAAATGATGAACTAAAAATTGAACACGTCATTTGGAAAACAACTCCTTAGTGAATAATGATGAAATTGTAGTATCATGATTTGAAGTTTTAAGAAATTAATGAGAAAATTAAAGATATTGATTTTAATTAGAATAAGTAAAGATCTTATGCGTTTATTATAACTACTCATGAAGTAATGGTATATTTATTATCACAACACGTTCTACTATATTTTTGGAATGTATCAAAAGTTTTTCATTTTTTCTTAAGTTATGTGTCAATAATAAAATAAATGTCAAACATTGTTTATTAGAAAATTATTTAATTTACTTCCTTGTAAGTATTGTTGAACTCGTACAAGAAAAAGTGAACTTCTATCCCTTCTCCTATTATAATTCGTGCTACAGATTTTAGTTCTAAATAAAGGGCAATATTTAAGCCAATAAGGATAAACATAAATAAATAAGAGTTTAACTTCTATACGTTAATGATAAATATTTTATTTAGATATTTAACCTTAAATTACGTAAATTTATTATAGTTAAGTTATTTAATAAGGTCAAATTCAAGTTAATTAACCATAGTTAAACTCTAAAAACCTATGTACAAATACAGATTATGCATAGATTGGCTTCATTGACTTTATGTAAATACGGGGTGCATGTCACGACCCAGATCGTCATGATTGGCGCCCATACTATATCCTCCGGTGAGTGAATCATAAATACTAACTAACTAACCTCAAACCTAAGTATATATTTAAGGATACGGAAGCAGGTTTAAATGCAGAAATTAAGTAGAGTTCCCATAAACACCAAAAGTCTAACAAACAATACTAACAATGCGAAAATAAATTCCTAGAACTTGAAAATCAATGTACTAAAACATCTATGAACGACAAGTCTAAGAAAATGGGTACAACCCAAGTAAACATTGAACACCTAAAGAACTAGTCTAAGTCTGAATAAGATGGACTGAGCAAAGAAAGAACTCATGGCAGCCTGGAAGAAATGGCTCACCCTTGAATCTAGTTGATCAACGATCTTCTAGAAGAGGTCTTTCACTGCTGCTGAAGATGCCCTGTACTCAACAAAGAAAAAGCAAGTGCAGTATCAGTATACAAGCCACAACGTACTAATAGGATCACACGGCTATCCCAGTAAGTGAAATATATATGTAAGTCATTACAACATCATAAACATACGTATACTGAACATATACAATATGAGCCATCATTTCAAAATCAATGTACAATTCCACATTCTCAATAATACGCATATATATAACAAGTTATTGATCCTCTCATGAAACTCAAACACATATTGTTAGTGTGTCGGATCGTGACACCCGATCCAAGTTAGTGTGTCGATTCGTGATACCAGATCCAAGTTAGTGTACCGATTCGTGACATGATCAGATCCATCCCAATTAGTGTGTCAAAACGTGACATCCGATCCATTCAACATATCACTCAAACATTTCAAAAATATAATAGATGTAATATGTGATTATATTTTTAATATGTTGACTTTTATAATACAATTATAAATAGAAACCCTAAAAGTTGATATTTTTGCACTTCACCTACGTACTCCATTTCTTGCTTAAAACTTAAGTAGGAGTGTTATTTTTTAGAGTGCTAAAACTAAAGAATCGATTTTAAATTTAATCCAATTCAAAATCTACCTCTGAAATTTGGATGAGAAAATAGCAAAGAAAAAAAATGGTATTATGACTATTTTTTCAATTACTTTACAAACGCCAACAAAACTAAGAAGTGGAAGCATTCAAAAGCAAACGCAAACGCAATGAATTAAATGATTTTTATTGTTAAAAACAAAAATTAAATGCCTATCTACTAATGTGTGACATTGTTTATTGGGAAGATTTTTTTCTTTTACTCCCTATGTCTCTAATTATTTATCCACTTTTTCTTTTTTAGTTGTCTTTAATTACTTGTCCATTTTGAAAAATTAAGAAATAAAAAATTTTTACCTATTATTACACCCTCAATTAATTATATTGAAGAAAAGTAGAATTTTTGAAAATTCACTATATCAATTATTATTTTTTCTATAGATACGACAATTTAGAAGTAGACAAATAATTATGGCCCATAGCATCCCTTTTTGAGAGTCTTGACTTTATACACTAATGATAGATATTAATTCCGATATTTACCTTAAATTATGTAAATTTACTATAATCTTAAATTATTTAATATGGTAAGGTAAAATGCATGTAAGCATGTTAGTTAATCATATTTAAGTTCTATAAATCTACACACTGTGAGTACATTGGCGTCTTTGGCTTGATATTGAAAATATTGTGGGCTGGACAGTCGATTAGTTTTTACCATACATTAAATTATATGTAAATTTAATTGGAATTTAAGTTTAACTATTAGGTTATCCAAAGAATTCTAATAAAAATATCTTCTTAAAGTATTACATTGAAAATCTTAAACGTAATTTAAATATGTTATCTATCACAACAAACAAAAATGCATGATAGTAAAAATTAATGATATACATTGCGTAAACGCAATTAACTATTATATATGAGATTAGTAATTAATCCGAAAAATAAGATATGTAATTCAACTACCACAATAGGTTGAGATTAAATGAAGTAGTGGATGAAAATCATATCTCACACGTAAATAAATCACTATAAATTGTGGCACGCTTTAACAAGACAGAAAATCACAAACATAACAACAACATATTAAAGTTAACAAAAAAAAAAATCATGACAATGTATTTCTCATCACATCATCACTTTCTCCTTTGCCTCTTCCTACTTAGTTTTTTATGTGTTAATTCACAAAGCTCTTATGTTGTGGTCTTAATAAATGAAAGTCCAAATAATGTGGCTACAGATCAATGTTATGTAAATTATGAGACAAATCCTGGAGAGGAGGTCGTGTTAAATCCAGGAATGTCTGATCACATAACCACAACCTTTCATTCTGAAAAAAGTAACACACTTTCTTGTGACTTACAATTAGGAGAAAAATATGTGGATCTTTTCACGTTGTTTGATTCGAACAATACAAGTATTTGTCACAATCCTAGTGAAGAATGTCTATGGAAACTACAGGAAGATGGACTATGCATGTTCACCCAAGGTAAATGTGTAATGTTCGAATGGTATAGTTATTAATCGAATAGACATATTGCAAGTGAATTAATTAGATATAATAATGTTGCAAGTGAACCAACGAAATATATGGCAAGTGATGAACTAAAAAATAAACACATCATTTGGAGGAGAATTTCTTAGTAAATAATGATGACAATTACAGCATGATATATCATATGAAGTTTTATGAAATTAATGAGAAAAACTTATGAATCGAGTATCAACTTATTATTTTGTTTACTCTTCCAAAGTTAATATGCCTTGAACTTTATTCTCAATGAGTAAAGTATTTTAAATTGCAAAAATAGTGTATTTCATCCGTGCTCACCAACGATATAGTTACAAATATGAAGCTGAAACAAGTCATTGACTCCATCAACGTCATCAAAAAAAGAGTGCGATAGCAAATTAAACATTGCTTCAGAGAGGAAAACCAAGTTGCGGATTGTTTAGCAAAATTGGCTTCTTCTTCTCACCAAATGCTCATCACTCAACTCTATTCCAATCTCCCTAGACATGTTAAAGGTCTCTTTCTACGGGACAAATGACAATTGTCTAATATTTGGAGCAAATATGATAAAGCAAATTTCTTTGTAAGCTAGTTACTTTCTTCTTCATAAATTTACAGAAGGCTTTATATAGTAATTTTTGTAAGCCTTCTAGTTTTTGTGACGATCAGTGTTATATTAAAGTCAGGTCTAATCCCCCTCTAATCCTTTTTGCTAATACAACATACCTACCGGGTAATTAATTATTTTAAAAAAAAATTATTCATCCGTGAAGGACGTACACATAGAAGTATATTGTATACCTCTATTTAACTTTATTGGTTTTCTTATACCTGTACCATGAATCCTTTCTCATTGGATTTATGGGTAGATTGATATTCACGACGCTCCAATATCATTTGAATTAAATAAAGAGTCTATGTAATATATTTTTGGATAGTTCGAGATTTGACATTTTTTCGTTAAAAATAAAGAAATCGATTTTAAACTTAACTCAATTTAAAACTTATTTTCATATTGTGTGTTCAGAATATAATTAAATAATAAAAATATGTTCTCTGTAATAGTTTAAGTTTTTAGATGAGATGGTGGTACGCTTCATCGTGATATTAGAACAAGCATGGTCCTGAAATCAAATTTCATCATCACTCATATTCTTTTCAGATTAGAAACTCGAAAGCAAACAAAATTTACTGATGTGAAACATTGTTGATTAGGAAAATCAGAAAATTTACTTCCTTTTACTGATTTGTTCAAGAAAAAGTAAACTTCTACCTATATTAAGTATAATAATTCGTGCTAGCTTTAAATAAAGGGCAATATTTAGTTAACCCAATACGGATAACTACTACTAGTAAAATTGTTTTGTTTTTTTTAGAGTTTGACTTTTATACGTAAATGATAAATATTTAGCTTGATATTTACCTTAAATTATGTAAATTTATTATAGTTAAGTTATTTAATAACGTAAAAGTGTGTACAAGTTAATTATAGCTAAGTTCTAAATATATGTGCAAATACGCATTATGCATAGATAAGCGTCATTGGCTTGATATAAATATTGAATATCGAATTGCTGATAAGTTTTTGCCATACATCAAATTACAGGTAAATTTAATTAGAGTTTAAGTTTGTATATTATATTGTCAAAATAAACTATCAGGTTATCCACAGGATGATGAAATCTTTAAATACTATGATATGTCCTATGATAAATGATAATAGATAAAAATACATAATAGCAAAAATTATTTACACTAATGATATCCATTACGTAAACTCAATTGACTATAATAAGTGAGATTTGTACAGTCACCACCACCCCTTCGTCGGAAAAATTACGTAGTATATATATGTCAAATTCTACATTTAAAGAATATATATTTAAAGTTGGATATTTTTGACAAAAGTTATGTTTTTGGCACAACGGTAATAGGTGTCTATTTGATTGAACGAGTTAAAAATGGGTTCAAACCCCAAATATCACAATATTTTTTTATTTTATTTTGACAGCCATACACCAAGCCACACATCATTATTCTTGGACACCCATGATAAAATTTATGGCTCTACCATTTAATCATTAACCCAAAAATTAAGATACGTAATCTATCTACCACAATAGATTAAATTAAATGAAATGGTTGATCTAAAACAATATTTCACACGTAGATAAATCACTATAAATGGTGGCCTTCATTAACAAGACAAAAAACACAAGCATAACAACAACAAATTATAGTTAAACAAAAAATAAAAGCATGACTATATCTTCCTCATCACATCATCACTTTGTCATTTGCCTCTTCCTGGTTAGTTTTTTATGTGTTAATTCACAAAGCTCTTATGTTGTGATCTTAAGAAATGAAAGTCCAAATCATGTGGTTACAGAAATATGTTACGTAAATGAAGGTCCAGATGGAGAGAAGATCTTGTTAAAACCAGGAATGTCTGATCACATAACCATAACCATTATTCCTGAAAATATGAACAAACTAACTTGTCGTTTGGAATTAGGGTACTGGAAATACGTCGAGCTTTTCAAGTTGTTTGATTTGATTGACACGAGTATTTGTCACAACCCTAGTGAAGAATGTCTATGGATAATACAGGAAGATGGACTATAGCACACGATAATCGTGGACGATTTTGACATTTTCCACCTCGGAAATCCTGATCGACATCGAAGGTGGTGAGCTATAGCACACGAGAATCGTCAATACAGGGAGTATGCGCGCTTCAGGGCTCGTTTTACCTTGAAAATGGGTCGGCATTGCCGCTAGTGCCAACCGTCTGAATAGCCAAAGTCCTAACAGACGTCCAGGACGATTTTTGGCATTTTCCACCTCGTAAATCCCGGATGTCATCGAAGTTGGTGAGCTATAGCACACGATAATCGTAAAAGTATACGCGCTTCGAGGCCCGTTTGACCTCGAAAATGGGCCGGCATGACCGCGAGGTCCAACCGTCAGCATATCCAAGGTCCTAACGGACGACCAAGATGAATTTTGACATTTTCCACCTCGGAAATCCCGATCGCCATCGAAGGAGGTTTGATAAGGCTAACTTTTTTGTAAGTTAAACTATTTGTAAGTCTAAGGAAGTGTCTTTGTATAGGCTAAACTCTTCCTTGAAGATTGTTATCTTGTTAACAATCTTCCTTTTGTTGCAGTGAGGTAAGGTCCATGCCCTCCTCTTTTGAATGCTCTTTAATGGAAATAGACAAGGAAAATTAAAAAAAAAGTTTAACTATTAGGTTATCCAAAGAATTCTAATAAAAAAGTCTTCTTAAAATATTAGATTAAAAATCTTAAACGTAATTTACATATGTTATCTGCCACAACAAATAAAAATACATAATAGTGAAAATTCTTTACACTAATGATATACATTACGTAAACGCAATTGACTATTATAAATGAGATTGGTAATTAACCCGAAAAATAAGACTTGTAATTTAACTACCACAATAGGTTGACATTAAATGAAGTAGTTAATGAAAACCATATCTCACACATAAATAAATCACTATAAATTGTGGCATGCTTTAACAAGACGAAAATCACAAACATAACAACAACAAATTAAAGTTAACAAAAAAAAAGATCATGACAATGTATTTCTCATCACATCATCACTTTCTCCTTTGCCTCTTCCTATTTAGTTTTTTATGTGTTAATTCACAAAGCTCTTATGTTGTGGTCTTAATAAATGAAAGTCAAAATAATGTGGCTACAGAACAATGTTATGTAAATGATGAAATACATCCTGGAGAGGAGATCTTGTTAAATCCAGGAATGTCTGATCACATAACCATAACCTTTCATCCTGGAAAAAGTAACACACTTTCTTGTAACTTACAATTAGGGGAAAAATATGCGGATTTTTTCATGTTGTTTGATTCGAACGATACAAGTATTTGCCACAATCGTAGTGAAGAATGTCTATGGAAAATACATGAAGTTGGACTATGCATGTTCTCCCAAGGTGAATGTGTGATGTTCGAATGGTATAATTATTAATCGAATTGACATATTGCAAGTGAATTAATTAGATATAATAATGTTGCAAGTGAACCAACGAAATATATTGCAAGTGATGAACTAAAAAATAAACACATCATTTGGAGGAGAATTTCTTAGTAAATAATGATGAAAATTATAGCATGATATATCATATGAAGTTTTATGAAATTAATGAGAAAAATTTATGAATCGAGTATCAACTTATTATTTTGTTTACTCTTCCAAAGTTAATATGCCTTGAACTTTATTCTCAATGAGTAAAGTATTTTAAATTGCAAAAATAGTGTATTCATCCGTGCTCGCCAACGATATAGTTACAAATATGAAGCTGAAACAAGTCATTAACTCCATCAACGTCATCAAAAAAAGAGTGCAATTGCAAATTAAACATTGCTTCAGAGAGGAAAACAAGTTGCGGATTGTTTAGCAAAATTGGCTTCTTCTCACCAAATGCTCATCACTCAACTCTATTCCAATCTCCCTAGACATGTTAAAGGTCTCTTTCTACGGGACAAATGACAATTGTCTAATATTTGGAGCAAATATGATAAAGCAAATTTCTTTGTAAGCTAGTTACTTTCTTCTTCATAAATTTACAGAAGGCTTTATATAGTAATTTTTGTAAGCCTTCTAGTTTTTGTGACGGATTAGTGTTATATTGAGGTCAGGTCTAGTCCCCCCTCTAATCCTTTTTGCTAATACAACACACCTTATCCGAGTAATTGATTGTTTAAAAAAAATTATTCATCCGTGAAGGACCTTAGCTCAGTAATACACATAGAAGTATAGTGTACCTCTATTTAACTTTATTTGCTTTCTTATACCTATACCATGAATCCTTTCTCGTTGGATTTATGGATAAATTGATTTGAATTTGATTTATTATGTCCTATCCATATTGTCTGAGTATTGTATTGTAACTCTGAAGCAACTCTAAATATTAAGGAGAATTTGTAAATAATTAAATTGTAACTCTGATGCAAAATATGAAGATTCACAAAATCTGTATGTGCACATCAAACTCATTCGCATAACTATCCTTGTTATATGAATAAATAGAATCAACTTGACATATAGAAATCAATATTAAACTTTAACTTAATTCAAAATCTACATTTCGTTAAAAAGGGAGGTATATATGATCTAATAGTTAAATAATTAAATAAAGGGTCTATGTAATCTATTTTGGATAGTTCGAGAATAGTTTTAAGCTTTTTTCGTTAAAAATAAAGAAATCGATTTTAAACTTAACTCAATTTAAAACTTATTTTCATATTGTGTGTTCAGAATATAATTAAATAATAAAAATTGTTCTCTCTAATAGTTTAAGTTTTTAGATGAGATGGTGGTACACTTCATTGTGATATTAGAACAGGCATGATCCTGAAATCAAATTTCACCATCACTCATATTTTTTTTAAAAAAAAAATTAGAAACTCGAAGCAAACAAAATTTACCGATGTGACACATTGTTTATTAGGAAAATCAGAAAATTTACTTCCTTTTACTGATTTGTTCAAGAAAAAGTAAACTTCTACCTCTATTAACTATAATAATTCGTGCTAGCTTTAAATAAAGGGCAATATTTAGTTAACCCAATACGGATAACTACTACTAGTAAAATTGTTTTGTTTTTTTTAGAGTTTGACTTTTATACATTAATGATAAATATTTAGCTTGATATTTACCTTAAATTATGTAAATATATTATAGTTAAGTTATTTAATAACGTAAAAGTGTGTATAAGTTAATTATAGCTAAGTTCTAAATATATGTGCAAATACGCATTATGCATAGATTAGCGTCATTAGCTTGATATAAATATTGAATATCGAATTGCTGATAAGTTTTTGCCATACATCAAATTACAGGTAAATTTAATTGGAGTTTAAGTTTGTATATTATATTGTCAAAATAAACCATCAGGTTATCCACAGGATGATGAAATCTTTAAATACTATGATATGTCCTATGATAAATGATAATAGATAAAAATACATAATAGTAAAAATTATTTACACTAATGATATCCATTACGTAAACTCAATTGACTATAATAAGTGAGATTTGTACAGTCGCCACCACCCCTTCGTCGGAAAAATTACGTAGTATATATATGTCAAATTCTACATTTAAAGAATATATATTTAAAGTTGGATATTTTTGACAAAAGTTATGTTTTGGCACAACGGTAATAGGTGTCTATTTGATTGAACGAGTTAAATGGGTTCAAACCCCAAATATCACAATATTTTTTTATTTTATTTTGACAGCCATACACCAAGCCACACATCATTATTCTTGGACACCCATGATAAAATTTATGGCTCTACCATTTAATCATTAACCCAAAAATTAAGATACGTAATCTATCTACCACAATAGATTAAATTAAATGAAATGGTTGATCTAAAACAATATCTCACACGTAGATAAATCACTATAAATGGTGGCCTTCATAAACAAGACAAAAAACACAAGCATAACAACAACAAATTATAGTTAAACAAAAAATAAAAGCATGACTATATCTTCTTCATCACATCATCACTTTGTCATTTGCCTCTTCCTAGTTAGTTTTTTATGTGTTAATTCACAAAGCTCTTATGTTGTGATCTTAAGAAATGAAAGTCCAAAATCATGTGGTTACAGAAATATGTTACGTAAATGAAGGTCCAGATGGAGAGAAGATCTTGTTAAAATCAGGAATGTCTGATCACATAACCACAACCATTGTTCCTGGAAATATTAACAAACTAACTTGTCGTTTGGAATTAGGGTACTGGAAATACGTCGAGCTTTTCAAGTTGTTTGACTTGAATGACACAAGTATTTGTCACAACCCTAGTGAAGAATATCTATGGATAATACAGGAAGATGGACTGTGCATGTTCTCTAAAGGTGAATGTGTGATGTTCAGATGGAATGATAGTTCATCGATTAGACATATTGCAAGTGAACCAACAAAATATATTGCAAATGATGAACTAAAACATGAACACATCATTTGAATAATGATGAAATTGTAGAATCATGATTTGAAGTTTTATGAAATTAAGATATGGATGGAGTATAAGAACTTGTTAATCTATTTATTTTTCTTCCTAAGTTAATATGCCTTGAACTTTATTAATTCTCAATAAGTAAAGACGTTTCAAAATGGTTTTATTGGAAAAACTTCAGAATATGGCAAACATCCATATATATTTAAGAAAAATAGTTATATTTTATTATTTTCATGTTATATGGATATAATTAGACTATAAATAGTAAAGTTAATTCTATAGAAATAAATATTTTTTTATATATTTAATATACTAAATAGATATTAAATAGGAAAGTAATTACAATTGAATGCCTAATTAACTATGGCAGGTACATTTGTGATCTTTTTCCATGCTTACCATCATCAAATTTTTTTCTTTCATCAATATTCATACATCACATATTTTCTATACCCCCTTCCCCCCAAAAAAAAATATTCAAATTCAAGATACTTTACATCACCGCAGGAGCGGTTTTTGTGATTTTGTATCCATCAGGTACCTTTTAATTACATATTTATCTCGTACTTATATAGTTTGATACCCACAAATTGTATTTTTTTGCACAGTTGTCTAATGTATCCATACTTATACAGTTTGATACCCACAAATTTTATCTTTTTCTCATTTGTATAATGAATCTATATGTTTGCTTAACAACAGTGTTGAAATGTATCTATATTTATATACATAGATACTTGTAGTGTTATATAAGCACAAGTTAGAATGTTGATTTACGAATACATTTATATCTAAATATATAAGTATTATATCCAAGATAAAAAGTTGATTAGGAATACAAGTATAGTTATATTCAACGTATTTATTTTTGTGTTTAACAACAATGTATTCATTGTATTCTATATCGGTATATTCACCTTTTGTTTAACAATCAGTGTATCTATTGTCATGTAGTTCACCTATTCAAAATTGAAATACTTAACCTTCATTCACAAATTCAACAATTTGCTTACAACAATAACTTGAATTAAAAAAAAAAAAAAAATACATTTACGACGACAAAATAAGAAATATGGAGGCAACAAGAAATTGTGTATGATGCATCACAATTTTTGTTAAATTGATAAAGAATATGATCTGATGTCTTTAAATAAGTAATTTTTAGTTATAAAGTTAATTATGGGAAGTTGCTCATTGTATGGATGAAATGTAAGGATAGTGGGTTATATTTAGAGTCAATTCCTTTTTTAATTTGTTGTACTTAAAAATGTATTAATGTATAAATTAAAAAAATAAAAAGCTATACAAAAATACAGTAAAAAAGTGATATAAATTATAGTCATTTATGATAAATAACATGCTTATAGCTATTGATATGCATTAACCCTATAATATAGTTATTTTTGTAAGTTGCTCTTTGGGTTTATTGATATTCATGATGCTCCACAAAAAGCCCTTTAATGCTCAACCTAGCAAAAAGTCCTTAAGCCCAATAAATGAATTTAACAAAGAAATTTGTAGTTATATTTGAACAATAACACACACAAAGAACACATTTTAAGCCCTTTTACACATATTGAGTCAAAAGTCTAAATCTAGCAGTCCAAGCCCAACACAAAAAGAGAGAAAAAGAAAAGAAAGAGGTCTTGGAGAATTCATGAATGTTTGACATAAAATCTTGGGAAACTTACATAAATATACTCTTCGGATTGTGTATAACTATGTATATTTAGTATATAGTATACACTATTTTTACATTGTGTACATGTGTTGTAAACTAGATGACCTAAAGATATTGAACTGTAATTTTTCCCTAAAATCTTATTAGATATATACTTTGATGATCAAAGCTTGATCCTTGTAACTTCCTTTAAATCTTCTTAATTTACTTCCAAAACTCTCCTCAATCCAATAATTTTAAGAGATGAAAATACATAAGTATTAATTCCTAGATTTATCTCTTGATTGGCTCCACACATGTGAACATTGTAAAGAAAGATGATGAGCATATTCTTTGTATTCAATGGTGGGTAGCCAATCTTTCAATAAACTTTTTCCAATAAGGATGGTCAAATCAAAACTTTTTATCACTTTCACTTTTAAGACCATAATAATAATAATATGACTAGTACTCTAGAAAAAAAATAATAATCATGAACACATTATTTACCTATCTTTATGCCTTAAAACAGCAAAATGCCAAAAATTAAAAGGGACAATGAATCATGAATTCCCACACCCTTTATATTCATGTATTCATCGAATTTATAACCTAATCAACATGCTCGAATAATCTTAAATTTTTTTGTGATAAAAATAAATCATTATAATTATTCAACGTCAAAATTTTTAGTAAATAAAAGTTATCATCTCGTGTTAACTATGTCCCAACATGCATATGTTAGTAATTGAGAAAAACAAATAGTTGTTACTTTTTTGCCAACCTAAATCGGAACATATATAGAAACTTTGTCATAAATAATTGGGAAAATACATAAAATCCCTCCTGAACTTGGCACGAAAACTTGATTTAGTACTTAAACTACATGGGTAATTATTTACCCCCCTAATCTCTTTTCAAGTGAATTAAATACACCCAAATCGCTGATATGGCAAATCAAAAAAATTGAGGCGCGTAAAGAGTAAAAAAAAAAAGGAAAAAAAGAATGAGTGGACCCCAATTATTTTTATTTTATCCAATAATCTTTTTTTTCTTCATCTTCTTCATACCCTACCACCCCCCAACCTTTAGTATCACCAACCCCACCCCTACCTCCCGTCCTTTCATCTTCCTCACACCCAGTTCACCCCTCCCGCCCTCATCCACCACTTGCACTACCCTTTCTTCTTCTTCGACACCCCCCACCCCCAACGAACCCCCACTCCTACCCTCTTTATTTGTCTTCAAATCTCGGTGCTTCACACTTTTCTTCTTCTTCTTTTTCTTTGTTATACTTTTCATATTTTTTCTCCTTCAAGACAGATCCATCCCACCCTCATTTCCTTTAATTTCTATCAATAAATTCAAAAAATTTGATGAACAAGAAAAAATTGGAAAGTCATCAATTTGTTCTTGCTTCAAATTAATTTTAGCATTTATGGCAAGGTTTGAATGTGATGAACTTGAAGCTATTTTCAATGAAACTCTACAAATTTTCATTTCAAATTAAATTTTTAGTAGTTATTATTTATTTGTTTTAGTTTTGTTTCTTAAAAATTGAGTGTTCTTGTGAGATTGGTTTTGAGATTTTGCATCTCTTTCAATTGATTTTTTTTCTTATATTAATTCTTATTTTTGAGAATTTTTTTTACTTTCTAAAATTGTGAGTAAATAAAAAGAAACAAAAAAAGAATTAAAAATCAAAATTTAAATATGTGGAATGGGATGCTGATGTGGCAATGACGTGACGCTGATGTGGCGCTGACGTATCGATGACATGGCGCGTGTGAAATGCACTTGCCATTGTGAGACTGGTATTATTATATTAGGGTGTATTTTAATTCACTTGAAAAGAGATTAGGGGGGTAATAATTACTCGTGTAGTTTAAGTATTAAAGCGAGTTTTCGTACCAAGTTCAGGGGGGATTTTATGTATTTTCCCTAAATAATTTCAAAAAATATATAGATCTCTACTTTTTCCATGCAAAACAATATGATCCACTTGGTAATGTTTCTCTAGTATTTATGTAATTAATAAGTAACCTACAGTGATAATTTCGGCTGGTGGATTGTTAAGATTTTTAATTTATACGTTTATCTGGTTGACTATCTCAAGAGCTTTTAAATTTATCAGTAAATTTTACTAAAACGCTTAGTTATGATCCTTTTCAATTAAACACTAGAATAAAAAATAAAAAATTTTGATTAGACACATGATATATGTATATATATATATTCAATTTATAAGACGATCAATTATCATTTTTAGAAAATTATTAATTTAATATATCAATTTTACTTTTAATTATTTTATAAATAAATTATCTACTTATAAGCATTTGTTATATTGCTCGTTAAATAGAATTTAAACTCGAAAAAATTATAGAAGTAAGTTCACTTTTTTTTGCTATTGTATACCCAAGAAAGAAAATAAAATAAAATAAAGTAAAGGAACCAATATACAATATATCCCTCTTTCAAACGCTTTACACAAAGCAAAATACATAGAATATCTAATTATTTATGCATCACTTAACCCAAAAAATTTAGGAATATTTTCTTGCATGCTATTGAAGTAATAAAATTGAACAAATATATATCGTTCGACCAATTAATTATTTTATCTACATGATCGAAATATACATAATATATTCATTATCGGCATATATGTAGTGTATATGAATATATATACACGATATATTCTTATATTTTGTACGTATTTTATAAATTAGATGACTTGAATATCGTAGACCCTATGTAATTATCCCTATTACTATATACTATAAGAAAACAAGATGTTCTTTCTCGTGGCCCAATGGTCCCCAACAAAAACACCCTTTTGTCATCTCCAATAAATAGATTGAAAAAAAAGAAGTGAAATTAAATTAAAGTAGTATTAGTAGTAGAAAACTTTATTTTTGTCTTTTTGACAGAGGCACTTTGGAAGAAAATGATGTTACATTATCCTTTCACTTAACATGATTGTGGATGCATCATTATCAAAAGGTACTAAAATCATCATTTCATTTCACTTACTTACAAGTATTCATTGTCTCCTATTTTTGTGAAAAAATCCTTTTTGTCCAACTACTAATCTTTCTCTATGCATGCGTGCTTCTATCATTATATATATATATACCCACAATTTATACATTTAGACACACCAACCATCTTCAATGCACCTTTAATTATTTTTTATAGGGAAAAACTCAAATATGCAATCGAACTTTTATAAAAAATTTAGTTATGTCATCAGTTAAAACTTTGACTCGTTTATGTCATTACCGTTAAAGAAAAGGCTCATTCATATCATTATTTTTTTTAACGGTGATTTTGAAAATCATTTTTGACACGTAGCCAATTATAACTCGGCCATGTCATCAATTCTTTAAATAAAAAAATCATAACTCTGAAGAAAAAACTTGAATTAATTTTTTTTAAAAAAAAATTAATTACGTGATCGAATTATAATTGGCCACGTCATCAATTTTTTAAGAAAAAATCAAAATTCTGAATTAAAATTGAATCTTTTTTTTAATTTTTTTAATTAAAAAAATTGATGACATGGCGGAATTATAATTGGTCATGTGTCAAAAATAGTTTTGCAAAGCCACCGTTAAAAATTAATGGCATGAATGAACCTTTTCTTTAACAGTAATGGCATAAATGAGTCAAACTTTTAACTTATGGCATAAATAAGTCTTTTCTGAAAGTTCAATGGAATATTTGAGTTTTTTCCCTTTTATATATTATTTTTGATAGAGTCCGACTAAATCTGAATTTATTTCAAAAAGTTTCACATTAGGAATAAAACTCTCGACTCTATACCAGTGGGACTCAAACCCAAGAATTTATATTAGGAATGAACGAATATTTATCACTCTACTATAACTATTTAGTCAGCTCATACAATCAAGTGCATTAAAATGATACCCTCATTCATGAGAGTTTTTTTATATATATAAGAGACCTTGAGTCGTTAAACATTTAGTTGCATTTTATAGAATATTGATTACATATACTCATATTATATAATTGTTGTTAATTATAATCTAGCAACAATTATATTATTGTCAATTGCCACGAATTCTTTATTTGTTATAATGATTTTGGTTAAAACTTGTCTTAATTTTCTTATAATTTCATCTTATTTTAAAGAAAGGATAATAGAGGGTTCAGAATTCTATAAAAAAAAAATCATGATATTTGAAGAAAAGACAAGTCTTATAAACACATAATTCAGTAAAAGGTCTTATTTAGGTATAGTCCAGCAGTTAGATTAACTGTAGTAATTAGTAGCCCAATAAAAACTACTCCCTTCGTCTAGTATTATTTGTCATGGTTTCTATTTTTAGAGTCAAACTATATAAACTTTGATTAGCGTTTTAAGATATATTTTTTCATCATATTAATATGCAAAAAATTGTAATTTATAGTACTTTTCATATAGTTTTAGAATATCTAATTTTTTTTTGTTTAAAATATTGAATTAATTTGATCTAATTTAATTATGAAAATTAGTCAAATTAACTTTCGAAAAGCGCAACATGACAAACAATTTTGGACGGACGGATTATATAATTAGGTACATCCAGAGATAAATTAAAGCTTCATAAAATTGATATTATGGGACCAATAAAAGATCCCAAATGCCTTTATTTTCACGAAAAGATTGTAGATTGGCGATATCATTAAAGGGTAAATGTACTAGTACTTATTTTCTTTTGAAGAAGAAGGACCAATATAATTTTATTTGCATCGAGTGTTTATAGCAAATTATATAATCATATGATGTAACAAAAGGTTTTGTAAATGCGTATTAATTAATAATTGTTAATTGTTATAAAAGCTTATGATGTACAAACACAATCATATGTTCATTTCCATATAATATGTCAAAAAGAAAAGAGACTTATCTCAATCGTGACATAAATATCTAAGAATTGTTTTAGATAATTAATTTTATTATTTTATCATGAAGCTTTAAGACATCATCTTGATACTTATATCTCCTTATATTAAGTAAAACATCTCGTCTTGTACCTGAAAATATTAGTAATTTTCATTCATCACGATGTCACACGTATGAACCGATGCATTTGAAGATAATTAAGTAGAATATGATCAAACCATATAATAAATTTGAAATCAACTTTCCCTCTTTTAATGACTTTAATCACTCAAATTAGGAGATGATAATCCAGTTTAATTAGTGGCAAAATCCATTTTGTTACATGAAAATGACACGTGGCAAATTTATAGTCGTTGATTAAAGTTTTGGAGTACCACAAAAGAGGAGACAAGCAACTCTACACAACTACAGCTATTTTCCCTTTTAGGTAAGGCTGACAAAAAGAACCATGGCCAACAAATATCTTTTCTTTTTCAAAAAGTTGCATTTTTTAAAAATCTTTTTTAGTTCTCTAGAAATTTCATTTCTGTAATTCACTAAATTTTTCTCACTTTTGCAAAAGTTCTTTTTTTAAAAAAAAAAAACAAAACACTAACTTGAATGATGTATCACTAATAAATGAACTTTTCTTGATTGGTCATGCAGATCTATAGTATATAGATTCTTCTTACCTAAAAAAGCTCTCAGAGGATTCTTAATATAAAGATCAAATCTTTTGATTTTTAGTACCGTATATTCAAAATTTCTTATTAAGAATGAAAGAGTAATTATCACTCTATCATAATCTTCGTTGATTAAGCAGAAGAATTTCCCATTGCGGACAAATGAACTTTCTTATGTTCACGGCCAAAATATTCTTTAGTAGATATAATATAGAAACAATTTATGGTAATTTGATGTTATTTATATTTATATACATATGGTTGCACTATTACATATACGTAGTGAAACGAATTAATAATCCTACATGTTTAGGAGAAAATCAAATCAATAAACTAATTATAATTAGCACCGCACTACAAAAAAAATTTTGAATTATATTGGAATCTTCCTGTGAATTAGTATAAAAAATTTACAGAAAAATAAATTTCCTGTAAATTTTCATACTAATCTCCAGAAAAATCTTCATGTAATTTATAATTTTTTTTAAGTAACCCTTCATGAGTGGACACAATCTAATATATTGCATTTTCCAACCATTATTAACCATGAAAAAGAGTGATATATAGTGTCCTAACAAAATCATCACTTTCTTTTTATAAAAAAAAAAAGTACTATTATATTATCCATAAGAAAAAAAGCAAATTTAAGGACTAAAGTAAGTCACATGTGAAACTTTAGGGTATCAAAATGTTAAAAAGTGCATATTCACTTTCTCATAGAGATGAGATTGAAATAGAAGCTTTTCTTCTTCTCTTATCTATAAAATCACAAAGTGACTTTTAAGAGTACTTACTAAATTTTTTCTTTTTTTTATGAGCTTAATAGATTCTCTTCTTTTTCATAAGAGAAAAAAGCATTTTTCTGATGTTTAGTGAGTGGTAATATATTTAACAGCTTTTTATGAAAGAATCTATCTATATATCTTCCAAGCTTTACATTTTATTTTGAATATTGCTTTTACATTCTCCAAGTGGATTTTTGCCTTTTGATGTTTACTAGAATGAATAATAGTAATATTATAGGTAATTTACATATGAATTGCCTTGCTTTAAGCAACAAGGGAAAAGGAGCTATCTATTTATTAACTTAATTCATTTTGATCCGCTTAAATTTAGTATATTTAAGATTTAGCTAATTAAACTCTGAGAAATTCTATAAAAATATTTTCAAAAAATCATTTTGATATGTTCTATATAAAGATAATGAAAAGGATTTTCTTATTAATTATTTTGGTAATTAAATAAAATATAAGAAAATAAAAACTTGGTAAAGGTTGTGTAGGTTGGGGTGTTTGGGCTGGATCATTCCCCAAATAATTCTTCTATCTAAGTTGGGTATATTAACTAAATTTGTTAATTTTGGTCCATTCAATTCAACTCATCAAAAGTTGGATTAAAATGTAGCGCAAATTTAATATTTATGAAAAATCTTGTAAAAATATTAAAAGACATTATTTTATATAATATATATTTTCATGATTAAAAAAATATAATAGATAATTAAATAAATTATAAAAAATATAAATAAAGAAATTTAATATTGGTAATAGTTAGGGGATTGGATTCTATCCAAGTTGGGGTTTACCCTTAGCTTACTTTGTTCATTAGTGCTGCACGCAAATTACACTAATGTTATTTAGATCACCAATAATCCCACTTATCAACAAGAAGCATATTGATATAGACTGTCATATTATATATGAGAGTTTAGTTTTGATAAGACTCTCACTATACGATAAGTATAATTTCATCATCAATTGATTGATATGTTCACCAAAACTAATTGACGATTTTAAAGAAAATTTCAAATTTCAAATTTTTGATCCTGACTCCGTCTCTAATTATATTCACCACAGTACATATTAAAGAGGATCATTAAAGTGCACGATTACACTCTAGTACTCTACTAATTAAAGTCTACATCTTTCGCATTATACTAATTAATTGTATCCTAAAACATTCCATTATCCCAACACAACAACTACCACGGCATAGAAGAAACATTTACCCATCCACTACTTTTTACTAGTCCAAATAAATTATTTTCGTACTTGTCTATTTAAATAAAGTAATTATTTTCCAATTAATATAATTAAATTTAGATTCTCAAGCATAGTTAATATGTATATTTCGATAAGACTAATGATTTTTAAGGAGAGAATATAGATAATTAATACTGAACTAGTAAAGGAGAACGAATATATAGGTACGAGGAAAGGCTCAAAATAATCCCTCGTCTTTAGGTTAAGGCTCAAAGTGATCCTTGAGTTTTCACATGGAGCACTAATAGTCCGTCATGTTTGCAATATTGATGCACTTTTGATCCTATCCTAAAATTTTTCCTATTTTTTAACATTAATTCTCCAATCGTCTTTTTATATATTTAATAGAAATAATAACTCTATCTTAGAGAAGATGATAAGAAAAACACCTTGTTCTGTTCACTAGAAATATTATTGCAGCTAAACTAAGAACATCTTAACATATGACTTTGCAGGTTAAGAAAAAACTATACTATTGCGCGTGAAATTATCGTGATAAACCTCTCGACTTTACCTGCAATACGATTTCTACTAAACAAAACAAAGTAATTTTCTTCTCACATTCTTTAATATGGAGTTGTTATTTCTACTAAATATATAAAATAACAATTGAACATCCCATACATAGGTTATGGATACATCAATGCAAAAAAATAGGTAAAATTTTGAAGGAGGACCAAATGTGCACCAATATTGCAAACATGAGGGACTATTAGTACTCCATGTGAAAACTTAAGGATCCCTTTGAGCCTTAACCCAAAAAAGAGGGACTATTTTGATCCTTTCCTCGTAATGTTCAGTCCTCTATTCTTATTTGTCTATTTACTAAAGTATTATTTTCCAAATAATGTAATTAAATTCAGATTTTCAAGCATAATTAATATGTATATTTTGATAAAAAACAAATATTTCAAACTAATAATATCATAAAGTGATCAAAATACATCTAATCAATAGTTTAATCAATACTGGACTAATAAAAGAGAATGGATGTAAGCAATATTTTCAATCATCCAAGTTTAGCTCAAGTTCAAATGTCAATTATTAGGGTGTTAATTAGACTCATAAATCTTTAAATATATATATATATATATTCTTGACATTGACAGTTATCTTTGACTGGATTGAAGAGGAGACTTTGTGGAGGAATATTATTACGTGGGTGGGGGTGGGGTGGGGGGGTAGAATCATTTAGACTAGAAATTTTTTTTAAAAATAAATGTCCAATAAATAAAAAACATGAAGGGGGTTGTTTGTCACTTTCAAGAAAGTAATCATACTTGTATCGACTCATGTAGTAGATGTAGCATGTTGAAAAATAAAAAAAGAAGATATATCTATATATATACTAGCATGTTGGAAAAGAAAGATATATTATATGCATCGATTTTAATTTATTATTGTTCTTTTTTAATCTATCATAAATATTTATGTCTTTTTTTGGGGAATCTTTTATTTTTAATTTTTTTACATAAAATATTTAAAATCACAAATTAAAAAAAATATTTTTGGTGTATTTCATATAAGTTTACTTTTAAATTATAATTAATAAAAAATTTACTTTAATTTTATGATCAGACAAAATTAGACAAACAAATCAAAACAGAAAATCATAATATATACTCCCTCGTCGTTACTTGTCCAAAATTAAGGAATAATAAATAAAGAGGAATTTTATTACAACATTCTTATTAATTATGGATCGTTTAAATATAATAGAAATAATAAAAATAAAATAAATATGAAATGATATATTATCTCTTGATTTTTAAAATTGAATTACTAAAGTTGTACAACTATTTTTAATAAGCATATTACATTAGAACATTGCCCTTTAATATATGACTTTAACTGACATATATGCCTGTTAACGCTATGAGTTTGCACCAAAACACTTGATTTTTTTGTATAGCTATAATTATAGAGGCGGAGCCAAAATTTTTAATAAAGAGATTCATAATATGTAGAAATAGATAGTCGAAGGAGATTCGACATCTACTATATATATATATATATACATATAAATTTATTTTAACCATGTATAAATAATATAATTTTTCGCCGAAAGGATTCGGATGAACCTCCTTGATGCAATGTAGCTCCCCTCTGGCTATAAACAAGTAGACACGTGAATTTTGTGCGGGGTCCTATATACAATTCACGTCTTAAGTGATATTTTATATGTATTACATCAAGTAGAATATATAAATTTATTTTCTTAGCTTTATATAAATTTACTTATCCATCTTTGTATATCTAAAATTAAATAATATAATTTCAAATATTAATTATTTTAAATATAATATATTAAACAAGTAAAGACGGACGGTGAAACAGTTGGTAGCATGGGAAGTGAAGCCTATGGAATATTGGAAGAATAAAGAGAATTAAGGCAGCTATCCCTAGTCAAATTCTGACAATAAAAGTATGTCTAATAAGCATGCCGACAAACATAGCCTTCCAAAAACTTTATTAAATCTTAATAGTAAAAATTAAAATAATCACTTTATTAATTCAATTTATATTTGAAAACTAATATTTACACGCATGCATTACTGCACCATGAAGCAAGTAATAATATTAATCATAAAAAACATAAAGGAATAATTATATATAAGCTAATTAATAATTTATATGATATTTAAAACATCTACTATATATAACCAGTGCTTGCCATGTGTGATATAAAATATACAAATACATGGTGAAAATAATATTGTCAAATGACAATATTTGTCACATCTGAACTTATGTTTAATGTTTATTTACTTTTTATATTTTTGTTTGTTCTAAGGAGAAAGGCGTTTCACGTAATAAAGAGCGATCGAGGCAATTAATTACTTAAATTAGTTAAAATTTCTTTTAAAAATAATAATTTGAATTTGATTAATCAATTAACTTTAATTTTGTGTTTGATCAAAATTTTAAAAAATGCTTGTTAGAAAAAATAATCTTTTATTTTGCTTTTAACTGAAAATACTTATTTTTCTCTTAAAAACTTGATCAAATATTTTAATAATTCAAAAAAAAAATATCTTTTTGTTTTTTTACATCCGAAAAGTACGGCCATTTTGGCTATAAAATAAGAATATGATTTTAATGTAATTAAGTATGTACTTGTCATCCAATGCCAATAAATAAGTACACGCTTGATCCAATTACAAGTGCAACACTAAAAAGTGAATGCTATTTATGGACTAGTACATTTGGCGTAGACATGCTACAAATCATAGAATTTGTGTTGATTGTGCATTTAGATTAAGGAAGAAAAAAAAAAAAAAAACATATATGGAAAAGAAAATTCTAAAATAAATACTTATATAAAGGAAAGAGCGATCAGGTATATTAACTTTATAATTTAGAATTGATATATTTTTGTTATGAAAGTAATTCTACAAGACAAGTATAATAATTATTGTTAGAAAGAATTTTTGGAGGTTACTCTACTGTAAATAATGTTGGAAAAGATTTCCAACAAATAATAGCTCATACATATATAAAAGGTGATATATTTCCTTGAAAAGAATGACATCTTGAAATCACATAAGGTGAGATATTCATAAAAGAGATCAAGACATTAAAAATGCTACTATCTTTATCAAAGCTACATCTCGAGTTCTGAGTTATCAAATACATTGCAAGGAGGTTCATCAGCTTATGTTCTAGATATTTTCTACTAACAATACTGAGAAAATAATGAAGGAAGGATAAAGGTTATAGTCACAAATATTCATCAATAAAATTTCTGTTTCATCATTTATTTTTCAATCACTTTAAATTTGTTGCAAACAATGTTAGAACACACTTGTTAAATGTGGGAACCAAACGTATCCTATTTGTTACGCACGCAAATACAATGTATTCCGATATTGCATACTACGTGTGCTAATATTACTACATCTCATAATTAAGTAAAATCTTGTTATTTTTCATAAATTCGAATAAAAAAAATAATACAGTTCCTCTACTTGTTTCATAGCTGCTGAACCAATCTTTTCGGAATGTCATATGCAGAGTATAACCAGAGTCTAAGACCCATTTGTTGTCATAGACTCCACTATTGCATGATGTTGTTAGTACATAATCATTATCATTATCATGTACTTGCTCAACAATGGATGCGCTTGCCTTTTCTTTGGACTTCGACATAGGGCAATCTCGTTCAAAGTGCCCCTTCTTGTGACAGCCCCAACATTCCGCATTCTTTTTGTTCACACGAGACTTTGATCTGTACTTCGATTTTCTCCTTCCCTGTTATCTAGTACGACCTCTTACAAAGAGTCCACTAGCTTCGTCACTTTTGTCTCCTTCAAAATGCATCCGCACATCACAAGAGTTTAGTGCTTGCCGCACTTGCTCAAGTTTAATAGGTTGTTTGCTATACATCATTGAATTCTCAATATCACGATATTTTGAAGTCAGTGAAAATAGCAAAGAACATGCAAGCGTCTCCTCGTCCTTTTTAATTCCAGCAGTTTGTAAGTCCATCACAAGTTTATTGAACGCATCTAGATGGTCTTGCAACAAAGTACCTGAATCCATCTTAAATGTATGAAAACGCCGTTGTAACAACATCCTTGTTGTCACTGACTGGTCCTGGTAAAGCCCTTCCAGCTTTTCCCATAACTCTTTGGCCGTCTCTTCGGTACTTGTACTCACTTCACAAAGTACGTTAGGTGCAAGGGACAGTTGGATTGCACTCAATGCATCTCCTTCAATCTTTTCCTTGTCGGAATCCGATATCTTATTGGGGTACTTTCCGTCAATAGCATGGATTGAACCTTCCCTCCGCAGTAACGCTATCATCTGGATTTTCCAGATATTGAAGTTGTTGCGCCCACTAAATCTATCAATTTCAAACTTCATGGAACTCATTCTTTTACTTGTTTCCTTTTCTACTATAATGTATTTGGAACTACAGAAAACCAAAGTAATCCTTTTTTGATGTGGAAGTTCAGACTGTGCTGCAACCACAGAGCATACTCAGACAGAACCTTGTCTCTGATACCAATTGTTAGCGGAAACGTGAAACTAAAGAACAAGGAAGAACAACAATATTTAATGTGGTTCGGATCAAAATGATCCTATGTCCACCAAAGAACAACTGCACAGATATTTATTTCACTCTACAAAGAATACAAGTGAAATACTACAAGAGAGAGAACACAAATGCCTTAGAAGGTGAGAAGGCAAGTGAGAGGATGATTTGAAAATGAATTAAGAGCTACCTATTTATAGGAATAAATTCATCCTATTGATGTCATCCATGACATCATTATGTGTCAAAATTGTCAAGGTTAAGAATATGAAACCATTTTATGGTTTGCCTAAATTTCACCTACCAAGATACAATCTTTGACTTTTATTTTGTACTAATTATCTTCCTACCAAATATTCATGTTAATTCATCTTCCATTTAGTTTGATTCCACAAGAACCAAAACCAACTCTTTCACACATCTTGAAATCACATAAGGTGAGATATTCATAAAAGAGATCAAGACATTAAAAATGCTACTATCTTTATCAAAGCTACATCTCGAGTTCTAAGTTATCAAATACATTACAAGGAGGTTCATCATCTTACGTTCTAGATATTTTCTATTAACAATACTGAGAAATAATGAAGGAAGGAAAAAGGTTATAGTCACAAATATTCATCAATAAAATTTCTGTTTCATCATTTATTTTTCAATCACTTTAAATTTATTACAAACAATGTTTGAACACACTTGTTAAATGTGGGAACCAAACGTATCCTATTTGTTACGAACACAAATACAATGTATTCCGATATTGCATACTACGTGTGCTAATATTACTACATCTCATAATTAAGTAAAATCTCGTTATTTTTCATAAATTCGAATAAAAAAAATAACGCTATTTATGAAATTTTCTAAAAGGGGTCCACCACACGCATGACACTCACATAGGGTAACGTTTTTCCTAGGAAACTCCACCATGGTAACCCCACAAAACACTAGAAGTTGTCAAATATCCCTCCCCTTTGTCCACAACCACAATGTGCCTTTGCTCTTATCTTAAAATTAACATAAAGTTAAACCAAAACTTAGAAAACAAACAAAAACAGCCCATCTATGGTTTCAACATCAATTTTAACCTTATTTGCTCTTAATGGATTCCCTTTAGACGTGGCTTAATGTATCTCTAATACGTTACTAGAGCGAGCGTGATCAGATTCATAACTTAAAATTTATAATTATTCAGAATCAAAAATATTAGGTTGATGGATTTTTATTATATCTTTTCCAGAAAAAAGTTTATGTTTAATTTCGATTTTTGTGTAATTTATATATCCACTAGTAATTTCTCCTATCCCTTCTTCATTCTTTTTATATGTGTTAGTAGAAAATTAAAGGCTCATTATTTGATTGTGGTATGTGTTGGGTTATCCCACATCGGAAGTGGAAGGGGCTGGTGGTCAATTTATAAGTGTGAGGGAAAGCCTCAACCTTTGAGCTAGCTTTTGGGTTGAGAAGGCCCAAGACCACCCAATATTGGTATCAGAGCCCAGGTTGTCAACAAGTCTCAGCCCACCGGGAGAAACTGAGTTGTCGCTCTCTCCAGCCCAAAGCCCGATGTGTGAAGGGGGAGATTGTTGGGTTATCCCACATCGGAAGTGGAAGGGGTTGGTGATCAATTTATAAGTGTGAGGGAAAGCCTCAACTTTTGAGTTAGCTTTTGGATTGAGAAGGCCCAAGACCACCCAATATGTTGGATTGATTTTGGTTGAATTTTTTTGGAGAACACTATTGGTGAGCTTTATTAATTGAGCCTGATGTCGAAGAAAGCAAAGTGAATTTATTTATTTTTGAAGGTGAATATTAAATACTAAAAAACTTAGTAAGACTTGTATTAGAATTTAGAAGGTTAGATATAATAATATATTAGTCATGTGTGTTGATTTGGAACAATTTGGATCAATTTTAGAGGAAAAAGTACGTTTGTTAAAATTTATATACAACATGTTAAAAGTACAATTTGGATCCATTCATATAAACTAATATTATATAAATTGAACCAACTACAATTATTTATAAACTCCTCGCCTGAATATATATCTCTTTCTCATATCCATCTTCTTTAGGTACCAATTTTTTTCTTTTTCTTAGTAATATCATATGATTGTAGTAAAATTCAAACTTTGATATGTCATTTTTGCATGAAAACAAGAAACTCCCCATACCCCCAACCCCCAACCCCAAAACCAAACCTTAAGGAAAAAAAAAGAAATGAAAAAACATTTTTTTTTCTTTTTATTTAATTGTAGGTAATGATATGGTGCATTTATGGGTATGTGTAGTGTATTGTTGATGACACCAAAAACCAAACAAAAGAAGGTACATTCTATTTTAATGATGTTTGTTTTGATGTGCAGCAAATTGTCTCTCTTCATACCTCACACACAGGTAGAAGATCCACCTAATGATGAAATTTTGATCCATTTTCCACTATCATCTCTTGACTATTCATGAATCTTTAAAAATGTCATCATTACTATTGAATTTTTTCACATTTATAAAAAGTTGGATCTTTGCTGTTTTCTTGCTTGTCTCTGACAAATCAAATGAATATCCAACCTCACACATACTAGTTCAAACTAAATTATTTCTCGAAGCTAATTCGCGATCGCTATAATTTCTTTGTTACAAACAGTTGTCCTTCAAATAAACACTATATGATGAGTACTTTATGGTTTATGCGCACGAAATAAATCTTTCGCTGTATAATCTGTATAATGAACTTTAAGTTGTTGAGTCTTAAAATAGTATAATCACGTAAATATTATGGTATAATTTTATAAGTTCAAAGAGTTTTTTATTTCTTTTAGAAGAGAGACAGTGGATTTAGGCAACATAAAAATACTCTGGTCTCCCATAATCCACAATTTTACTGATTCACTTAGTTTATCACATTAAAAAAACAACTTAAAAACAAAAACATCAATTCAAAGAGATTTTTTTTTTTGATTTATTAAGTATCTTTTTATCTTTAATTAAATCAACGATTTTCAATGAAGTTAGAATCTCTTGAGTATGAAATCATTTTAGTTAGTGAGAGTTTTACCTCCCTCCACTCTTAATGAGATTGTCTGATACAAATTCAAATTTAATCATACTTTATAAAAATATCAAACAAAAATTGATAGAAATACCTCACAACCATCCAAAGAATTTGATAAGTAGTGGACATTATTTTTTCTCACACATTTTATTGCCTATTATAAAATAGGACCCCCATTGTAGTTCCCCAAGTCTAGAATGTCATCATATGTCTTAAGATTTTATTATTTTTTACAAAAAATATACACTAGCTTACTTGATTCTGTCTCCAACACGTACACAAACACAGAGACCACTCATTCCCACTCTAAAAAGTCCATAGATACCATCATGCAAACAACAGACCAAACTAAGGTCCATTATTTCGAGATGATAGAGATTTTTTTATTCTTAAAAGGTCTATTATTTTAAGTTGAAATGAGATAATTGAGATTCTTTCATTTTTAATTAAATATTATAATTTTTAGTTTTTTGAAAAAAGAAAAAAAAAATCTTATTTGAAGTGTTTCTCTCGATAGGTTCTGCAATACAAAAATTTAAATTTAATCAAACTTCAATATAAATATCAATTATTTCATCAAATATAACAATATACCAAATATACCCCTACGTATGTTCCCATACTAGCCATCATCATCCCAAATCCCAATCAAGAACGCTCCTTAATAGTACTTATTAGATCCACACTCTTAATTTATTAATTAATTATGTAAACACTAATAAATATGTAATTTACGGGATAATACAAAATATGTTTTGTTTAGAAATTTAAAATAAACGTGGAAAAAATATATTTCATTTTTAACTTTGACAATCTTAAAAGACTTTTGGAACAAAAACTTCTTATTTGCCCTTCCCCTTTCCCCTATTTATAATTAATTCATTTTCAAATTGATCCCTTTCTTATAAATAAAAGATATCCATATCTAAAGTTTAAACTAAATCAAAATCACAGAGAAATTGTGAATCATGATATGTTAATACTCTATTTGGCTAAAAAATTTGAGAAGCCAAAAGTATTATTTATTTAATTTAAATAAATTAAGATATTTAACCAAGCTTTTTGAGGAAAATAATAATAATTTAAGTAGTAAATAAAAGTTATTTTTCAGAAGTATTATTATTTTTGTTTTATTCTAATGAGTAAAGTGTAGATTTTAATTCATTTTGTAGGTCTATTTTTAGTGGAAGCAAAAGCTAATGATCCCCTATAAATTCATCAAAAAGTAGAAAAAGACAATAATAAAATAAGGTCCACACCCGATAGATATTTGAACCGACCGTTACAGCTTACCGAAGCTTTGCTGCTCGAGGTACATAAGAGTTTTTTTTACATAAATAAAGATTCATTTCGACGTTTGATGGTAGAGGTAGAGTTAGAATTTTTGATAAGTAAAATTTAAAGAAATAGATATACGAAATAATTGAAAGGGGTTCGATATTTATATATATATTTAAAAAGTTATTTTAACAATATAAAAATAATATAATTTTTCGCCGAGGAGTTCGAATATGGTGGCTACGCCACTGTTTGATTTCATAGTATAATTTCTTAGTTATTGTTATTTGGATGAATTTTTTCATTAATTGTTAATTTAGGTGGACTTGTTTGATGGTTCGCTAGATCTTAAATAAAAAGAAATGAAGGTCAAGTTATGACAAAAGATTAGTAAATTATAAATATTTAATTAGTGTATAATTTATCTTTATCTGATCTATTTTAAGTATTATACGTGAGCCAAAAATCTATTAAAAATAATAGTTTTACCTTCACAAAATAAAAGTAAATCTATCTATATACCTCGAGACTCCGTGTCATTGTTCTTATAATTATAGCTCCATTGATAAGAATATATTAAAAAAAATAGAATTTATAAATTGTGTGCATTTTTTCACGATTATAAGAAAAAGTACAGTTTGATTTCAATTTTTGTTTACAACTTATGATAAAATACAATTTTAATTTCAAATTAATCTTCACCCAAATCAATAATTTCTATATGCACACTCAAAATTTAAATAATTTACCTAAATCAATAATTTCAATATGCACGCTCAAAATTTTTATATTAATTATTTAGTATTTGAAATTTAGTCGCAAGCCGTAGACCTTGAAATGGCCACTATTCATATCTGTGCCATAGAAAATTTACCCTATTCTTTTCAAAAAAAAAAAAGAAGATAATTAGAAAACTTAGAATCAATTTTTCTTAATCCAAAGTGAATTAGTTTAATTTTTTTAATCATATCATCATAACCTTTGTCGTATTAATTAACTAATTCAGATTAATGAGTACTAAATAGGCCCTAAGAAATTTTAATTGTCCTTAGTTATTTAATTAGTTAAATTTGTGTTATAGAAAACCTATTAGGAGAGTTTTTTTTAGTGCTCTTTATTAAAATAGATTTTATTCCCCGAGTTCGAAATCATAATCTTTAATATGATGAACACATTTTTTTTCTTCATTTCTACACGTATTTTATGATGATAGTTTATTTACTTAATTATTTAATATTCAAACTTTAACAGAATTCAAACTTAAAAAACATGATTAAAGAGTCTTGTCACATTTATTGTGCACACAACTGAAATTAGTTTTTAGCGCTAGATCAGTGCTTCAGTGTCTTTTTTCATCCTTTTAAATTTGGTTCGTAATAAATATCATTTTAATAAATCAAAATAATATTAGTTATTTTTTTTTAAATATCTCCTTGTTATAGTAAATTAACTATACAACTTTCTTTGATAAAAATATTTCTATGCTTAAAAATAACAAACTGTGAGTTCAAATTATCAAAAATAGTTTAAAAAATTTGGAAACTCCAAGAGAGGGCTTAGGGGTAAAAAAGAAAAAAAAAAGGGGGATAATTTAGTCAAACAACCTCTTATAATTAGTACTACTAATTTTTTTTTTTTTTTGATGGACATACTGTATGTATATTTTGATAAATATAGAATTATCTTATTTGATATTATGTTATGTATAATTAGCAAATGACAAATTATAATATTGCAATGCAAGAATATTTTAATGAATGCACTAGCCTGATTAAGAACACTCCCCCTTACATTTTTTCCACATATTTTTTATCGTATTTGTGAAGGATATTTTTATAAAAAACAAATCTATTTTTAAAAATTATGCAATACATATTACTTGTAATACAATAAATATAAAAAAAGTTCTCAATATAATTAGTTCCACCATTGTCAAAATCAATATTACTAATATACTCAATTCAACTTTATTTAACATTGCTCTCCTACCAAACAACTCTTATAAGGTGCCTTTTTTTCTAAAATCTAGAAAAATTGTAAGCTCAAAAACATCCAAAACGAACAAGATAAGTATTCTTTCTTAAATATATTATCTAATAATCCAATACTTTACAAAATATGAAACTAAATAAGATAATATAATAGCCTGTTTAGTCAACCTTTTAAAATGAGTTTATTTTGAAAAATATATTTTACAAATATACTTTAAAAAAAAATAAGAGTAGTTTGTATTTAATCAATAAATTTTAACAACACTTATGAATAGTAAGTAAAGTAAAGTAACAAGTATTTGGTCAAACTATTCAAAATACTACTTATTATTTTTTAATAATATAAAAATAAAAAAACATAGTCAATATAAACTAATTACAATTAAATAACAATTACATTCTTTTAATTTTTAAAAAAAACAACTTCGACTATTCCATAAAAATAGTTAATTACTCCAAAAATGATAACCAAACACCTTATTATAGAAAATATATACTTTCGATCTTTCAAAAATTTGATCGAACAGACTATTAATCCAAAATAACCCTGAAAAATCACTTGGATAAATTAAAGAAAGAGTTATGAAGGAGCACTGAGGGAGAGTGACACAGAAAAAGTGTGGCCTAGACACAGCAGCACTATAATGTGTTTGTGAAAAAAGCAAAAGTGTTTTTGTGTAGAAGCAGGTCCCTAACAAATGCTTTTACATGTGATAAAAGAAATACACCTACATTACATTGCATGCTTCTATGTAAAAATAATAAAATAAAATAAATTAAATTAAACCATCATCATCATCATTATTTTTTACTTTTTCCTCTCTGTTATATATATATATATATATATGTTTGAAAACTTCACAAAAATCCCATCTTTTCTCTCTCTCTCTCTCTTTTTTTAGTCTTTGCTCACATTATTACTAAAGTCTGTAATATTCTTGGAATCAAGCAAGACTTAGTCTTTCATGGTTTCATTCATTTGGTGATTGATTTTTCTAGACACCCTTTAAAGATTTCATTTTTATTGTTCTGTTCTGTTGTGTTGATTGTGAGTTTTGGGGTGTAAATGAAATTTGGGGTTTCAAAGTTTATTCCTTTTTCTTGTTTTTGAGTAATATTTTTTATTATTATATACTTACTTGGTTGCTTTTTTGATTGTTTCAAGGTGTTTTTATTCTCTCTTCTTGAGCAGTCATATATGGTTTTTTACATTTACTAATGCTTGTAACATTATCGTATAAGTCTTTCTTTGTCTTATTTTCTTTGGATTTATTATTCATTCTTTCTTCTCTGTGGGTTTTCTAGTACAAAGTTTTTGGCTTTCCACAAATTGGTAAAAAAAAAAAAAAGAGTATTTTTTTTTCAACTTGATTTATGGATATTGGGTTTCAAATAGAAACATCTTAAGAGGGTTTTGGGTTTTGAGGAAAAAATTTTGATTTGTCTTTTAACTCTTTTTTTTTTCTTTACTGTTTCTTGAAAATTTGTTTTTACTGCCTTTTCTTACATAACTGATGTTCATGCAGAAGGAGAAATAGTTTAAAAAGATTTTTTTAGTACTCTTGTATGCTTGTTTTTCTGTGTATGCATTTATATTAAGGTGGTTAGATATCTATTCATTCTTTTATCTTTTGCAGTTTTATCATCATTTTTTACTATTTTTTTGTTTGGCTTGATAGTCTATAGTCTTCTGCAGTGACAAGACTTGTGACAATTTTTAATTGCAAAATTTCATTTTTTTTTTGAAAGAAAAGGTGTAATCTTTATTAATGTTTAGCTGGTATTGTGTAATGTTTTTGGTTTTATATGTTTAAGGAAATGTGATAATGTTTGGATATGCAAAATCAAGAAAATTTCCATTATGTGTGTGAAAGTTCAAAGCTTTTTTCATCACTTAGCTTCCTGCCAAATTCCTTATGTAGCTGACATGTGTTACCCTTTCTGTTTTTGGTGTTTTCAGTACAATAATCTTCAAATCTTGAGGCCATTTGGAGTGTTGAGAACTATATTGGACTGTGCCATCTAGTGAAGGACATCATTACTTTTGAACAGTTTTCTTCTTGTGCTTATCAAGAAAACCAAATAAAGATAAAATAGCATCATCATGCCTACAAGGCAGATGAAAGAAAGTTCAGAACAACACATTGTGATCAAACCCCATTTGCAAAACACCATGAATCCAGTTCAGAAAAACCCCAAGACTACTCAAAATGGCAAAGGGCCACCAAATCAAGAACCCCAAAACAACAAAATCCATAACCAGACTTCACCCCCTTCAAGAAATAGAGGTAGAAGAAGGGGAAGAGGAGGCAAAAAGTCAGATCAAGGTGAGACCTTTATGAGGCCTAGTTCAAGGCCTTGTACAGCAGCTAGCAAGCCAGTTATAGCAGCTTCTGTTGTAGCAACAAATGTGTCAGGAGTTGAGAGTAATGGAAGTAGCTCAGGGTTTCCTTCTTCAAGTAAGTCTTTGTGTTTTGCCCCAAGACCAGGTTATGGGCAACTTGGGACAAAATGCATTGTAAAAGCAAACCATTTTTTGGCTGATTTACCAGACAAAGAGTTGAACCAGTATGATGTAAGTTGGTACTCCCTCTATTTCAATTTGTTTGTCTGGTTTTGAGTTTGCACGAGATTGTGGTCTTAAATGTACTAAAATGTTCGTTAATCTTATGATTTTAAACATGTCTCGTTAAATGTTGATGAAATAGAGTGAGTATTTGCTTTTTTGATGGTTTCTTTGAGCATCTTTGAAGAACTATAGTAAATTTTTGTGTAATACTTTTTGGGGCCCTTAATCTGACATCCCCTTTGAAGTTCTTTTTACCCTTGTTATTTCACTTGTTTTTACTTAGCTTTTTTCACATAGCATTAATGAGACTCTGAATTATGGTCAGAACTGTTGTGATAATTCTCTTTGTATTTTTTTGTATGTATTCCCCTTTAGAATACCAACTTTTTGCTGCTGTTTGCAGGTTACTGTAATCCCTGAAGTGTCATCAAGAACTGTAAACAGAGCTATCATGGCAGAGCTGGTGAAACTGTACAAAGAATCCCACCTAGGGATGAGATTACCAGCTTATGATGGCAGGAAGAGTCTTTACACTGCTGGTGAACTTCCTTTTAAGTGGAAGGAGTTTACCATTAAGCTTATTGATGAAGATGATGTGATCAATGGTCCAAAGTAAGACTTTATTGTTTTTGTCCTCATTCATTTTGGATTGTTTCATACTTCAATTTAAAATTTACCACTAGATAGCTTTATTAAATGTAGAAAATCCTTTTATTCCTAAGCTTCTCAAGTCTTGTCAAAATATTACTAAGAATAAATAAATAAATAAGAAGATATCATTATCTCAAGTTGTGCTGGAAACTAGTTCTTGGAACTTTCTCAGTTGCGTTTGGACATGCATTTTACTTGTAAGAAAATTGAAGTTTTGTGACTGAAAGTGAAATTTTGAAGACAAATTTTCAAAAACTGACCAATTTTCATGAACAAACAATGTTGTAACAATATTTTTAAAAAATCTACTCCCAAAATCTATGGCAAAACGGGAGCTTAAGAAAGATGTTCTTTCTTTGTTTTCTTGTGTAATCATTCAATAAAATGTGCCTTAATCCCAAAGTAGTTGACGTCGGGCTATGCGATTATGTAAAACGGATTTATCTCTGGTTAGGCCTATTTCATTCCAATACTAAATAATTTGCCTTTGTTCTAATCTTGTGAATTGTAAAATGTTTTAGGAGAGAAAGAGAATATAAAGTGGTGATTAAGTTTGTTGCTAGAGCAAATCTACATCATCTGAGTGAATTTCTTGCTGGTAAGCGCGCTGATGGTCCAAAAGAAGCTCTTCAAATTCTGGACATTGTTTTGAGAGAGCTTTCGATTAAGAGGTAGACACTCCTTCAGTTTTTGGACCAGCATTTGGTTTCTGTTAGGCTGAATTTTTGTCTGATAGTGCACATTTCTGTATAGGTATTGTCCTGTTGGAAGATCTTTCTTTTCGCCTGATATCAGGAAGCCTCAACCTCTTGGTGATGGTTTAGAAGCATGGTGTGGATTCTACCAGAGCATTAGACCGACTCAAATGGGCTTGTCGCTTAACATTGGTGATTTTATTGTTATATTCAGATTATTTTCAATATGAATGTTGTGAAATTTCTAAAGAATTATATGATAGTTGTTCATGTAGTTAATCATTCCTAACTGTATTGGATCCTGAATAACAGATATGGCTTCAGCTGCATTTATTGAAGCTCTACCAGTGATAGAGTTTGTAGCCCAGCTTCTTGGAAAAGATGTGTCGTCAAGACCCTTATCTGACTCGGATCGTGTAAAGGTAGTACCATCTAACTGGACTTGAATGATTCCGTTGTCGAGTGAATGCTGTTAAGCTTGCTGCAGTGCTTTTAGATGAAATGATTTGGCCACTTTACACTTTGATTAACCTTTTAATGTTGCCTTCAAATGTCATCTAGATTAAGAAGGCTCTTAGAGGAGTGAAAGTTGAAGTGACACACAGGGGCAATGTCCGGAGAAAGTATCGTGTTTCAGGACTAACAACTCAGCCCACGAGGGAACTAGTGTAAGCTTTTTGTCTTGTGCCTTCGTATTTGTTACTCTTAAAATTGTAATACAATACATTCGTTCCGAGAGTGGTAAACTTAGGTTGACCTAATGCTTCATTGTTACTTTGCTCAGATTTCCTGTTGATGACAATTTAACGATGAAGTCGGTTGTTGAATACTTTCAAGAAATGTATGGCTTTACTATAAAGAATACACATCTTCCATGCCTTCAAGTAGGGAACCAAAAGAAAGCCAACTATTTACCTATGGAGGTGGGAATATTACTTGATATGTGGTATAGCTTTTAGCCTTCATGTTTATTTCCAACAGTTCTGAACTTCAAATGTTGTCGTTTTCTAGGCGTGTAAAATTGTTGAGGGACAACGATACACCAAAAGGTTGAGTGAGAAGCAAATTACTTCTCTTTTGAAGGTCACATGCCAAAGACCAAGAGATCGCGAGAACTCAATTTTGCAGGTATGATGTTAGATTCGTACTTCATGGGTTCTTTCTGAATTTAATATGTTTAGCTTCTCATATGATACCTCGAATCAGTCAAAACCAGCTTATTGGCTTTTCAAATGTTAAAGACCCTTTATGTTTAGAGTCTCCTTGTTTTTGTTATGCTAATATGCTTTTGAATGGTTCTTGACTGTCTTTTAAAATATAGACTGTTCAACACAATGATTATAATGAAGACCCATATGCAAAGGAGTTTGGGATCAAAATCAGTGAAAAGCAAGCATCTGTGGAAGCCCGTGTGTTGCCTGCTCCTTGGGTAAAAACACTACACAAGAGCTTTTATTCTTCAGTCTTATTAACCTGAATGCTTTATCTTATGACATCTACTTCTCTCATTTCTCCACAGCTAAAATATCACGAGACGGGGAAGGAGAAGGATTGTTTACCTCAAGTTGGGCAGTGGAATATGATGAACAAGGTCCTTTTTCGGCTTGTTTCTTTCTTTTGTTGTTACAACAAGCAAATCATCAGTTTACTTATTACTTTTGTGTTGCACTATCTATGCATTAACATCATGAGTTCAATTTTGTTTTCCATGGTGGCAAAAAGAAAAAGATCCAGTATCTCACTCTTTGTTTACTAAACTTAACTTTGTTTTCTTATTTTTCATATTATGGTAACAATCTTCTTCTCTGGGTTTTTTCATTTACTTTGTACTGTCTATTTTGGCTTTGCATTTTGCTAACATCTAAACTTGATGTGTGCACAGAAAATGATAAATGGGATGACCGTCAATCGTTGGGCATGCATCAACTTTTCACGAAGTGTCCAAGAGAGTGTTGCTCGTGGCTTTTGTAACGAACTGGCTCAGATGTGTCAAGTATCTGGAATGGTAGTTGTTTTGCAAGCTCTTTCTCTTTGTTCCTTGTCCATTTCTCTTTCAGTCGATGTTTGTTAAAGACACGAAGACGATTGACCTTTGCTCCTGTGCGTTATGCTGACAGGAGTTCAATCCGGAACCAATAATTCCAATATACATGGCCAGGCCAGATCAAGTAGAGAAAGCCTTGAAGCATGTATATCATTCATGCGTAAACAAGCTAAAAGGAAAAGAACTTGAGCTTCTATTGGTCATTCTACCAGATAACAATGGGTCCCTCTACGGTATGGTGAAATAACTTTCATATGTTGAATTGAGATATAGCTTTGAAGATTGCTGCCTTCTCAAACATTCTTACGCCATTATCTTGTAGGTGACATAAAGCGGATATGTGAGACTGATCTTGGTTTAATAACCCAATGCTGTCTGACAAAGCATGTATTCAAGATCAGCAAACAATATTTGGCAAATGTATCCTTGAAGATCAATGTCAAGGTGTGTCTGAGTTAGCTACCTACTTATAACATGCATTAAATCCTTTTATTTCTAAATTTGCATTCTTACAAATACTTTCTGCTGTGGTAGCAGATGGGTGGTCGAAATACCGTCCTGTTGGATGCTATTAGCTGTAGAATACCATTAGTAAGTGATATACCTACCATCATATTTGGAGCAGATGTGACCCACCCTGAAAACGGAGAAGACTCTAGCCCTTCAATTGCAGCTGTAAGTTCCTTATTTGAGGCCATGCTTCTTAATCTCCTCTTTTCCGGTGTAGCAGGAACCTCAATTTCCTTATCTGACTGCAGGTAGTAGCTTCTCAAGATTGGCCCGAGGTGACAAAATACGCCGGTCTTGTTTGCGCTCAAGCTCATAGACAAGAACTTATACAAGATTTGTACAAGACATGGCATGATCCTGTACGTGGAACAGTTAGTGGCGGCATGATAAGGTATTCTTTCTATGAGTTCTGTTTCTTAAGTTTCAATGTATTTATTGTCGTTTGATGAAAGATTACTTATGCTGGTGTTACTGTATCTATTTTGCAGGGATCTCCTTATTTCCTTCAGAAAGGCTACAGGTCAAAAGCCACAAAGGATAATCTTTTATCGGCAAGTCCCTCACTCTTAAGTGCTTTGATAGATGACCCTACAGTGACTAACATAAACATTTATTGATTTGTGCATTTTGAGACATGCATTGTAATTAGTGACTTCTATTGTCGATTCGTATGATTTGCTTATTTCCCCAGTCTTACTAGAGCATTTTGTGTGCAGGGATGGAGTGAGTGAAGGGCAATTTTACCAAGTACTGCTTTTCGAGTTAGATGCAATTAGGAAGGTCGGTGCTAATCCTGCCAATGCTTCTTACTCTGGTTTCTACTTCACCATGTATGATTTTAATCTGACGAAAAGTTCTTTCGTGCAGGCTTGTGCATCTTTAGAACCAAATTACCAACCACCAGTAACTTTTATCGTGGTACAGAAACGACATCACACCCGACTATTTGCTAATAATCACAAGGACAGGAGCAGCATTGATAGGAGTGGAAACATATTGCCTGGTAAACTATCCTTCGTCTTAGACACACTTCAGAGATATGGTCAAGTATCATGAATGCTTATCCATCTTTTTCTTCGTCAGGTACTGTGGTTGATACAAAAATCTGTCATCCAACAGAATTCGACTTCTATCTTTGTAGCCACGCTGGCATTCAGGTATATAACTGAAACAACCTTTCCTCTGTTGGAATCATTATCTACAAATACTAAAAGCATGAACTTTTGTTCATCTTGGCAGGGTACAAGCCGGCCTGCACATTACCATGTTTTGTGGGATGAAAACAATTTCACAGCAGACGGAATCCAGTCCTTGACCAACAATCTATGCTATACATATGCAAGGTGCACGCGTTCTGTCTCTGTGGGTAAGTGAAAAATGTAGATATAAAGTTGGGTTATATAGTACTAAAGATAATATAAACATGATCTCCAAGTAAAGTTTTTTGCATTTCTCGTGTAAACGATCTTGTCTAGGAAAACCTATAACTAAGCTCCCATTTGTCCATAGATTTTGAAGTTGAAACCTGAAACATGAAAATTTGAGTTTTTGAACCAAATATTGTCATTGCATGTTTCAAAGTTTTAATCTTGAGCTAAAAAGATTGGTTCTTTGCAGTTCCTCCAGCATATTATGCGCATTTAGCTGCATTTCGAGCCAGATTCTACATGGAACCAGACATGCCTGAAAATAATTCAGGCAGCCCTCATCAAGGGAGCAGCAAGGCTATACGAGAGACGGGTGTTAGGCCATTGCCCGCGCTTAAAGAAAATGTGAAGAGAGTGATGTTTTATTGTTAGGAAGAAGAGATAATGAGTAGCAAATGTAACAAATAGTAAGTAGGGGTTCAGTTCAGACCACATGCATCTTTGTTTGTACATGTATGTTGATCATCCTAGGTTAATTTTCATGTTAGTTTTAATGATGTAAAGCGGCTTTATTTTCAATTAATGGTAATTAGTTTAGCATTGTAGCCAGATTAATCCAATGTTTAATCAAATCCAAGTAGAAATAACTCTTCCTACTACTGTCTTTTTTTCTTATATATGTCTCTTCTTGATTTAAAATATTAGTAACTCGGTGTTTTGGTTAAAATCAAAATTAAATTTATTTTAGGCAGTCTTTTAACTATTAAAATCAAATTAAACTAATCATCAAATGATTGGCTTGATGATTTTTTTAAAAAAAATTGTCAAACATTATTTGGCTGTGTATTAGCTGTTGATATATACATAGGTTCGCAATGTATAGCCACTAGAAATCAAGCCATTGGACTTGTAAATCGATTCATAGCCTTTTGGCCACGATCGAACAACATGTTGAATTTGTGGATTATGTTATAGCCGTAGTCCTACTCAATATGATAATAAATACTTCTGTATTTAAAAAAATTTAGCAAAAAAATATTAATTATATATCTTCTATCAACACTAATTTGTTCATTTCCTTGTCTTCACCTTTTTTCTCATTTGGGCTGGCCCAACATTTATCAAACACTTCCATTCAGCAACATGAAAGTACGAATTCACGATAACCGCACTGTCTTCAAATGCTAGGTCTGCCTCTTGCTTAATTATCGATTATGAGAGGAAAAGTATAACACATTTCGATATGTAGAGGCAAAAAATCTAGTTATTTTTTGAAAGGTATTCAGTTAATACTATATTAAAATAAAATAAAATTCCAGTATAGTTTCCCTAGGATGGAATAGTTGCACTTCAAATCCCTCAATTCATCCTATAAGATTTGGGCCCAAGGATAGTATATGAGAGAAAATTTTGGGCCATCTAAAATAAATTGATGATATTTGAATTCAACTACAAGAATCACGGTTCAGGCGATAATCTTTCTTCGTACAAATATCGAGTGCAAGTAAGTATTTTTTTTGACATAATGTTAAAGAGAAATCAAATCCTGCTTTTGGATTTAAGCTTTATACACACTATAACAAAAACAATCTTTAGCGACAATAAATATACACATTAACAAAGAGCAATAATGTCTTTACCAGCATTAGTTAATTGTCATTGGATCCAGTATCACTTAGGTTTCAGGGACATTTCAAAGAGTGCTAAATGCCGGTAAAATATATTTTTTTAGTGGCAATTAAGCTATTGCTAAATGTCGCTAAATACACATTTTTAATGGGAATTAAGCTATTGCCGTTAATTAATTGTCGATACAAATCATTTTTGATGTAGTGACACATGAGTCAAATTGCATTATCCCAAAAGTTTCCTTAATTACCAAAATTTTGAACATTTTATTGCTCTCGAATACATTTCTTGGTTGTCTGATACACTGCTAATGATACATGGATGTATCCGAGGGGAGAGATTTATCCGAGGGAGGAGGAATGTATCTGAAGGGGGATACGGATATATTCGAGAAGAGATATGGATGTATGATGTATGTGAGAGGGAATTTTTGTAATTTTCCAAGTGATAGAAATTTTTATAAATTATGATATCTTTAAGTGTATTTATATAATTTTTCATTACCTTTAGGCTTTACAAGATTAAAAAAAATCAAGTATTGGTTAATTAATTCTCCCTCTATGTCATATTAATTATCCACATCATTATAAATCTAAAATATTTTCATTTGAACCTCTATTGAAAACAACAAGTAAATAGTAGAAGCATTTTTTTGATAAATAATTAGAAAGTGTCGTGAATATACCATGATGCAAAATCAAATAGAACTACCCGGGGTTCTTGTTGCGGTCGTTGTGTTCGATACGAATAAAAATATTTTCATGTTAATTAATTAAATTTATCGTAACTTATTCTCTACAAAAATAAGTTTCTTATAGGTAAGAAAAACAAGTTTCATATTTGGCGAGTGTGTCATTTCATCCAACACACCTCATTGAGTGATTTTGAATGATCTCATATAAAAAAAAAACCTTAGTTTGAATAATTTACTTATACACAATAATATTAATTATTTTGATACATATTCTTCATAATTCAGTAACCTTTTAAAATATTTACTCTACGAATTAAAATTACTTACATTTCCCTAGAAAACACTTTCAAAGAAGTAATTTTCCACCCTAAACTCCATGTAAACTCAACAATAAGCAAATATAACACTCAACATCTTAGAATAAAAATTATATATCTTACTCATCCTACACTTATATCTTGTAATAAATATTCTTATTATGGTTCTTTAATATACCCCCTTTTTTTCAGCCTAAACTATATGAACATTTTCTTCACTAAATCTCTTGGAGAATTGAAATTCCTAGCTGGATATCACTTCATGGGACCATTAACCATTTGTAGAATACAACAAATTCCTACAAGTAAACTGATATTTTCCTCTTATTTCCATGAAAAGTAAATAAATAACAAAACATCATGAGTCATTTTGAACAAAATATTGCAAAGAATCAATTAACTTTTATATGCATATCTTTTTTTAATACTAAGTATAAGAAAAGTCTCAAGATTCTTGCACCATATATGAACCTTCCTAACTAGAAAAACAAGACAAAATTAAAAGTCATGTTCAACTGAAATTTGCATATGCATATGTATACAAAGCAGTTTCATATCAACATCATATTAGAAAAAAAATTAAAAAAAAAATTAAAATTGTGGGTTGTATATATTCTGTGGTTTCACATGCATCATCTGTTTTTTAATGGAAAAAGATGTATTCCAAGCTGTCTACTATGATTCCACAAAAAGAAGATCTTGAAGGAAATGTATAGATCATCTTGTGTAGCAAAATTGTTATGTGTTTTTCATTATTTTTTGAGTTAATGGTAAAAAAAACACCTAAATTATCAGTATCAATGCACGAGTTTCATATCTTAATTATCCATTATTCTCTGTATCTATCTAATTTATTCTGTATTAAAATACACTTCGATACTGAGTTGGTCAAATATATGTTTCCAATCGAGTGTATAGGTCAACTTAGCATAGATATTTGCTTTATACAACAAAAGTATTGATATATCGTAAAAATATGAAACTCGGGAAAAAAATGATTAAGAATAGGTAATAGAACAATGGCTCGTTGTGGTATGAAACTTGTAAAAATATGAAAATTAATTTAGATGTGCTTTATATCATTAACTCTTTTTTTTTTTCATTCATAATTTATATTTCTCCATCTAACCAAACAGAGAATAATCTAGCTAGCTAGTTAGCTAATTAATCTTTGTTCTGAAAATCCCAGACACAATATTTAAACTATAGTTTATGATGTATGTAGGGATGTAGGTGGGGTGGGGGTAGGGGATTTGTTAGTTTCACAAAAAACAATAACTATGCATTAATTCTAAACAAGTTATGATTGAGCGTTTGAACTTTGAAGCTTTACATGTGACTCCATCTAGACTCATCAATCGAATATTATATCAAATGAAACTAAAAATTAACAATAATTAAATTGACTAATTTTACACAAATAATTAGTCAATTTTGACAAACTTGATCATATTGAACATGTTGTTGATCGATTCTTCTTTCTTTTAGAGCTACGAATCTAAAATTAAGCTTAAATCGACTTGTCTGAAGTTAGACCTGAATTTTGAATTTGATTAGACTTCGTTCCAAATTCAAACCTCAAGTTTAAAATTAGGTTTTGTTTGACAAAATTCAATTTCAAACTTTAGATTCACGTATCTGAATTTAATTCTGAAATGACTAAATTACGGAGTTGGTGTCATAAAAATGTGGGGCAATCGTTCTTTATTGATAAATTGCAGAGGACAATAGAATCTTTACGTAAGACAAAGTCTGTTTGTTTCATTTTTGTACTCACTCAGATCCACATCCACTGGGAGTTTTATGAAATAGTCCTTCCTTTTTTTGATTTTTATTTATTATTATATTATATGATCTCACAATGTAGTAACATAAGACAAACACTTTGTAACAACACATGGGATGAAGTGAAATTTTGGAAAAAACAAATATATATTTCTGATCCACAATAATTATTATTATTATAGTTTCTGTAATTGAAAAATAATCGTTGTTCTAGAGTTTTTTGAAATACAGGATTGAAAAGTAATCAATAAACGCAATTTCTACCTTATATTGCATGAATGAATTAACAAAAATTTCTCCTAAATATCTATCCTTTTTATATTTTCTATATGAGAAAAAAAAATCAGTGTATTTATAAGTAAATGAGTACATTATTAATGTTTAATAGGAGTATATATATATATATTTATTTTCCTCTTTTTTTTTTTTTTTTTTTTTTTTTTTTGCTTCCTTCTAAGTTAAGGTGTCCATTGCACTTGGGTCATTGTAATGGATTAGCATCATGTGGTCCTAATTAAAGAAATAATAAACCGTAAAGAGGATTACATGATCATTAAATGGCTTTTGTGTGATGTTATACCAAACTAATTGATCATAATTAAAGGTCTCTATGTCTCTTCCACATTATAAAGAATGTAGAATAAAATGATTTCATTTCATAGTTGAGAAAAAACATGAAGGGGAACTTTGGAGGTTGTCTCTCTAAATAGGTCACGTATTCAAATCGTGAAAATAACTATTACCTACTAATATATATCAGGTCATAAATTTGAATTGTGAAAACAACTATTACCCACTAATACTTGCATTGACATATGCGTGTTAGCTCTTTCTCCGAATCCTCGTTTTCATAGGTTGTCTACATGACACCCTATAGCTGTGCTAGCTCTAATCCATCTTCAGATCCTGCGTGAATACGAAATGAGAAAAACATAATGATGGATTCTTGACTTTAACATGTTTGAAGAACACTTATAATGTGTTTATGTTAATGATTACTAGAAGCAAAAAAAAAAAGATCCATAATTTTCTTTACTTTACAACAATAGTGAATAAAGCAATGAACCAAAATTAGGTTAAAAAAGAAACAGGGTCAACGACAGCCTCAGAAAATAAAATAAATGTAAACTTATCAAGATTTGGTTCATTTTCTGAGAAAATCTTGGTTTTATTGATAAGGCTCACTTCTCAAAGCATATTAACAAATCTTCAAACTAATCATAAGTTTGTTAAAACTCAAAAATAAAAAAAATAAAAAAAAAACACAATTAGAAGATAGAAAAAAAAAACCTCTCGATTTGTTAGGTATACTACAATAAATTACATCAATTGATGGACATCGAATTAACATGTATATAGAAAACCCCTTTTCTAGATCTTAATTTGTGAAATTATACTGAATATACTGTTACTGAAAAAATAAATATATAGAAATGAAAAAAACCCGATTCAAATGAAATTTATAAAAAACAAATCTAAGAAAGTAGAGAGAGTACATAACATTACCCTTAAATTTAGTTTCTTTCTTTCTCCATGAAGTAGGGTTAAGATTATTTTTCGTAGTACGAACTAACGGGTGAAGCAACCACATGATCTGATCTTGCCTTAATATAAATTTATAGGTAAGTTTAGATCATGCTGGCAGCTTCAACTGATAGTAGTCTACGCTATCAATATAACAAAACCCTAATATTGTTGAAGAAGAAGAAGAAGAGACCTAAGTTTATATGACTTTCTCAACAAAGAGGGCTAAGGGTATAAATAGGGGTGTGAGGAAGAAAAATAAAAGGGAATAATCACTTTAAAAAGTTTTTTTTTTTTTTTGGGTGGGGGATATTGAGTAAAGATAAAAGAGAAATTAATAAATATTGGTGAAGGAAATTAAAAGGGTGTCCAAAATAAATGATGTTTCGTTCGTTCATCTTTACTAGTTTATATTTAACTTGACATACAGTTTTTAATAATGAAAATTTTACTATTATGTCTAGAAGCAAAAGCTATTATTTCCAACACGAGTTAGTAAAAAATTTATACTATAGAACATGATTTCTCTAACTCATTTCACTCACAAACAATGCACGGTGGAAAGAATTCTCATCTTCTAATTTTTCATATAAAAACGTTATTATTATTTTTTTCTCATCGATTTAAAAAACAAAATATTGTTAAAAATAAAAATAGTGATTTTATTAGTAATGTATATCATAGTAATGAGACATCTGAATATTGAGAAATGAATAATATATAATAAGAAAGATTAAAATTTATATAAAATAATAAATTACTCTTTTAAATTTCTAAGTTAGATATATATATATTTTAATATATAGTGGACATGTAAAAGGGGACGGAGAATAATTTATATGAAATAGGAGCAACAACATATTTATATGTTGATGTAAAGGGTGGTCCCAAAGCCAAGTGATACAAATTGAATATTGTCACGCCAAGACTAGCCACCATGCAGATTGCAGATAGGTTAGTGTGAGTTTCTATATTTTGTAAGAGCATTTATTAACTTTAGGGTTGGAAGGTGGGGGACCCTTTCGTCACCATCGTGAAAAATCACATGCGCGTTTGATTCTTTTTTCTTAACGAGTTAAAGTTATAATTTTCTTTTTCGTTCTTAAATGTATGGTGGTGAGAATCAAATTCAATATATTTTTATTTACTTTCGTTTGAGTATTACCTTCTCATTCGAAGAAAATTGAAACATTTAAAATGAATTTTTTTTTATTTTTTGCTCAATTTATTTTTATAAGTATAGCTTTCATTTTCTGTTTAACTCAATATATGTGCGGAAGTAGTGTAGATACATATATATAATCAAAACATATTTCACTTACATATATAGTTCACACAAAATTTCAATTGAGTCTACACTAAAAAATATATATTTTATGGTGTGATTTTCCAATCCAGTATTGTATTTCGAGGTTAAATCTAACTCTCTTCATTATAACTTTTTGTTTGAATAAAATCTACACTATTGAATTATAGCTTAATCGAAAAAATAATAATTACTTCATCATATTTTGGGAATTTTTTTTAATCAGAATTACTAACTCAACTAATAACTTCCATCTCCCCACCCAATATTACACAATAGTTTCTGCTTATAAACACGTATGTGGATGAACGGTTTGTGCACTAACTAAAACACAACTACATTAATTAAAAACGTCATAGCAAAAATCAACTTAACGAATTCGCATCGAATATTTACATTAAATCATATCAATTTATTAATTAATTAAATAGTCTTATATAAAATATTATATATATTATACTGTAATTAATTATAGTTAAACATTTTTTATAAATAAAGTTTATATATCATACCATTATTGACTTAATATAAATAATTACTATAAATAAGTTTATATTTCCATTGGGATCGCTCCATATGAATTTTTTTTATTAGAAAAACGTTTCTAAAATTGAATTCTGCGAATTTAAATTTATCAAATCCTAATATAAATATCGAACATTCATTCATTAGTTGTTTGAGTTTCATTGGCATTTCCCTCCAGAATTGCCTTTTGTTAGATAATTAATTCTCATCATATATAGATATATAGATCGATACACATTGGTGACAGCTGGTTTAATTTATGACTTTTTCTAATTAATAAAAATACATATGACTTTGATGCAGACAATCAAGAAAATGACTTGTGCTACTAATTAAACTGTTAAAAGTAGAAAAAGAACTTTTAATTCTTCCTATAAAAAATAACTAAGAAATAAAATATATAATAAAAGTGGATCTTCCTAAACAATTGATCTTTTAATTAATTGTTCTTAAATGTTATTTTTGTTCTTTGTATGGAACCTAGCTAGAAAAAAATAGTATAAAGCCTAGCGATAAAAAAAATTAAACATAAAGCTAGCTCGATTTGAAAATTATGATGAAGATATATGCCCAAAAGCCACCATGGCCACTAACTAAAATTAGAATTTAATTTATATATACGAAAAGTATAATAGTTTTTTAAGATTATGATATTAATTTAGTCATTTATTAATTATTCTAATAAGTGATCGATTATGTAAATATTACTGCATAAATCTTAAACTCTTTAATTGTTGCGATGAAAAAATAATTAAGAGAGAGATATTTTTGGATTATTCCTCTAAAAAAAACTTGCAAGATTTATGTGTTGATGATGCTAAAAGCTTCAGGATGGAAAATATATTTTTTTCAAGAAAATAAATCATTTTCTTTATTTTATCTTTCTTTTCTCTTTCAACATTTTTTTCTAGAGTTTTTTTTTTAAGAAAAAATTCCTGGAACATATTCCAATGGTTGTTATGTTCCCCAGTATCTAATTTTAGTATGTTAAAATCCAATAACATGTATACACTCGAGAAATTAAAGGGGGTTGATTAATTTAAAGTGTCAATTAAACTGTTTGATTCAATGATTAATTGATTATATTCTATCATCCCCTAGGGGATATGTATACATGCATTATTGGTTTAATTAATCAATATTTGAAACGAAACTTTATCTTGAGGAGAAAAAACTATGATTCTTTGGTGAATTTTCAAGGGAGCAGATAGCATAATATGATCAATTAATTAGATGTTTAACTGTTAGAAGATATTTTTAATATGATGTGATATTATTTGTATAATTTTCTTTAAAAATAAAAATTTACACTATTAAAAATATTCAAACATATCTTATGAACTATCGATGTGTAATTACTTGTGTGCCACGTACATGAGTTTAGTATTTATGTCCACAAAATTGCATCGATTATTTTTTATGTATGCGTCCTTAAAACTATGTGTGAATGTAACAAATCTTCCCATAATTAAAAGGGTAAAACCTGTTAGTTTTTATATAAATTGTTAAGTTAAACAACTAAACATATTTTAACATGATATGATATTGTCTGCTTTGAATCGGTATAATTTTCTTAAAAGATCTCACATCATTAATATTTAAGAATTTCAAATATTAGTTAAATAATTTTTTTTTCAATCATAAATGTGGAACTTTGTTCACAAAACCCAACATTAGTTATGCTTAGGAATCTAACACTAATTAAAGGCTCTAATAAAACATAATTAGCACTTTCGAACATCTTATAAATAATAAAGATACTATAATAATATATAGAAAGGATTTGGGAATTTAACACCAAGGGGTCACAATAAAGACAGAATATAAATGGCTAAACATGATTGGACTCTATGAAATCCAATAATTTTGATATGATAAATAAAAAAACATGTAAAAGAACATATAGAAGGCAAAAAAAAATAAATCTATGTGAATCACTTTTTATTTTAGATTCACCATTAATCTTTTTAAAATTATATTTCAAACCCAAAATTATAAAGAGAATATGGCCGGGAGGGGCCAAAGATCGATTGGTATAGTGACTTAGATTATAGATTATATGAAGTATCGTTAGATTATAGTTTCGTCTAAACAAAATATTAAAGAAAAAAAAAGAACAAAGTTTAAGAGCAACTATATCTAACTTCCTTTTTTACATGATTAAGACGCGATCATCTAAAAAACGAAAACAACTAGATTTGAAATACCATCTTAACAAAATGATATATCAATAATCATAACGTGCTAGTTTGCCTAACTATGTTCAAAATAATTAGCATCATCATAATTCATATCCAATAAGCTTGATCCCAAAATTCAATCAAGCAGTATGCTAATACTTTTATAATTTGAAGACGTGGAACTGTGAAAAACAACTTCCACCGAGTTATATTTCACATTGATGGTATTTTCTCCGTCTTTCAGCACACCTCATCTTCACTTCACTCTCGTAGGCTCTATCCCCACCACCCCACACCCCTAACCCACCCAATTGTATAGATGATCCAATTCAGAGCCCTTTGTAAAATGACACTCTTTTTTCAACAAAAAAAAGAAAAATTGGTCGTAGGGAAGGGGATTATAATGTGGGGCATCAAATACTCACCAACAAGGTGAAAGTTCAGATCGTCAATCACTAAGGCTATAACTTTCTTTAAGCAAATTAAATTAAAATAACATTTCTTGACAAGTTAACAAGTTACTAATATGTGTACTATTACATTATTGATCAATGAATTAATAAACTTTCTTGATCGAAAAGGGATTATCGTTTTCTTATTTGTAATATATATTGCCATTTGCTAACATTTAAACAACCCTTAGAAAAAGATCAGTTTGCGCTGTAAAAAGAATCACCAACTAATCAGCAAAATTAAATAAAGAACAACTAGCCATACATACTTTTGAAAAAATTATTTTATGGTTTGACTTAAAAAGCAAAGCCCTAGACCTAAATTTCTTTTTATTTTACCGAACTAACTAATTTAAATTTACGTGTATTTAACTCTCTGATGAATAAAGCATCTTCTTATCAAAGGCAACTTTATTTCCAATACTCAACTCCAAGTTAGTTAAGAATTTAAATTTCGAAATACATACCGCCCCACCATAACTAATCCACTCAAGTTAATTAACACCAAAAGCATTGGTGTCTCCATTAGCACTTAAAAGGCTAAGACCCCTAAACCCTAGCTATACATAAATATATACATACACACATAAAAAAGTTAACATAAATATGAATATAGTTATAGTATATATATATGTATATATATGTGTATCACAAGAAGGAGCCAGGCAATATATGGGTGGTCCTAAACTGATAACAAAATGGCTAGCACAACAGAAAGAATGGTTATATATATATATATATATATATATATATATATATATATATATATATATATATATATATATATATATATATATATATATATATATATATATATATATATATATATATATTAGACTAGGAGTAGACTGATACTAGTAGGGTGGTCCTCTTATAACGGTTCTTCCTTCTATATAATAAAAATATATTATTCTTCCACCCACCCCATCCTCTCGGGTGGATGACGATGTTTGAAATTTTAATAAGAAGATTCGAAAAAACTAAAAGAATGTTACTATTGGAGATATATATCTTTTTTTTAGTTAATGTAAATTGAGCCAAACTTGTCTATAACAAATGTTATTTGGTTGTTGTAGCAAGATGTTGTTCGAAAGAGTATGTAATAGTATAACATAAAATGAAAAAATCGATTCCATAGAAAGCACAATTATTATAGAGAATGATTATATCATTCTTAATTTATTTCTCTTTACTCCTCGATTAATATTATTGGATTCACTATTTCAGTAATAACTAGTTTGGACTTGTATAAATAATAGTATATATGAATATAGTAGAAATTTTTATTACACACTTAAACTTTACGAGGAATAATTTATCGCACCCGTGTTAGGCCTCCTTTATATATATTATTTCAGAGTTTATTTAAGTAAATTTGGCTTAAAGGTTTGTGATATAACGCTATTTTTATCATTTGCGTACAAAATATTGCCAAGGTTTTTTGTGGACAGTAGATATGTTCAATGTTGATATATGAACGTCTAATTGGAGCATTCACATCTTAGGATCACGTACCAATAACAATTGAACTATTCATGTGGTCGAGTTCTTGCAATATATCAACGTAAATATTAAGGAAAAAAATCGATATATAAAAGATGAACTTGATGATCACATAATATAGTGGCTGATAGTAATATATGATGGAGACAGAAAATCTTCACTAAACGTATGAAATCAGGCATAGGATACAAATCAATATTCCTTCGTCTCAAATTACTTATCGCCCTTAGTAAAATTATACTCATCATATCTTAAAGACAAAATCCTTAGTAGTAACACTACATCAAATATGATTTTTAATGACAATTAATTAATGATAATAGTTTAATTATTGCTAAATATATAATCTTAGAAGCAATTAGCTAGCACTTTTTGTAAATACTTCTACCGCCTATAATGATACTCCCTCTGTCCCTATTTACTTGTCCATATTTCCTCTTTTAGTTATCCCTATTTACTTGTCCATTTTAACAAATCAAGAAAGGACAAAAAAAATTCCTATTATACTCTCATTTAAACTTCTTGAAAATTTCCAAGTTTTAATTCACCATTTTTGAAACCATAATTAATAAGGGTAAAATTATAATTTCACTATGCTAATTATTGTTATCTTAATATGTGTGTCATTTCTAAAGTGGACAACTAAACAGGGACAGAGGGAGTATTAATTAGATCCAATAGTAATTAACTAATGTCGGTAAGCGCTCTTTGTTGATGTCTATATTTATTGCTGCTAAAAATTATTTTTGATATAATGTAATTGTTCTTAAATACTACAAACACGTTAATTATGAAACATAAATAAAGTAAATATTACATCTTCAGACATAAATAAAAGCTGCATAGTTAAGTACCCTTTAGATTAATATTTTCTTACGAAGAATATAGATGAAAACACGAGAAATGCAAATTTGTTTTATTTTTTTTGGTTGGTGCAAGAACATTTCATTGTCAAGTGACAGATGTATTATCCATTTTGAGTAAATAAATGGCAGAGTCATGAGAAAAGATGACAAAATAAATTGAAGGGGAAAAAAATAATTAGCATTTGCAGAGGGGCAATATTCATTTATTAGTCTGTTTTTGTTGCTATTAAAAGAAAAGTCAGACAAATTAAAGATAGCTCATATTTGAACTTATTTAATCAAAATCTCAGTTGATTTCTGCTTTTCAAATTGTAAATATTTTGTTTGTTGTTTAGCAAAAATGGTCCACATACTAATTTTCTTACAAAACTTTTTTAAAAATGATGGCGCACGATTCAAAACTTTGATATATATATTTGTTTTTTATTCGTCTATATTTGGATATTAGATTTTGCTTTTGTAATTAAGGGCGATAAAATTAGCTAATGAAAATACGATTCTCTGTGAATTTGTTTAAGTTTGATGTTAAATGTTGTTTCTCCATTAATTAAAGGACTTGAGTTTTGCGAGAGGGGCAAGACTTCATTTTAAGGTGCTTATCGGCTATTATTGGTTCGAATTTCGATTGCTAAATCATTATAAGATATCAATAATCAATTTATTGATTATTAATTATTAATGATTCGATTATCATTTTAACCGTTAATGAAAATTCAAATTAAAAGCAAGTTACACTAAGAAAGTTATATTAAAATAGTTAGTGGAACCTAATAAAGCTAAATAACACCTAACATTTCTCAATCAATAGAACCTTAATGCTCATATTAGATTATATAATAGTTGGGTTTTTTTTCATTTTATAAATACACAATATTATGCACTTGGAAGATTAGCCTTTATTGTATACTCCTAATAATGTATTGTCACATTATTAGCTTTCGTTAAAGTATTAATTAACATACCAGACCCCCAATTATTATTGAGTTATCGATTAACATGTTAAGAAAAAAATAAATAAAGGACCTAAGTTGTTATCAAATCGTTAGAGAGTAATCCATACCAAATAAATAAATGCTATTTTTACGATTTGATTTTGAACTATCTAATTTTATACCGATATTTAGTGGAACAAACAATTTGACAAAATACTCTTCATTTTTATTTATTTATTTGTTTTATTTATGCCTTTCCTTTTCTCCAACAGTGAAAACATTTTTAAGTTTAGAAATTAAGAAAAGTATTTTCAACTATTTTTTTATATAATATATATTTCTCTTTTGGCAAAGCCTAGAAGAAAGGGTTATTATTACGTCCATGCATGCTCAAAAAAAAAGGTGATTATCTTTTAACTTTGGAGGCTTTTTGCTTCTATGTGACTAAATTTACTTATAATAGTACATATGATGTTTTACTTTTTTATCATTTTGTTTAGAACATATATTTTTTCACTATTATATGGTACAACAATAAAATAAATAAATGCAACAAAGTTTTTCCCAAGCAAACAATTACTTAACAAATGTGGAAAAGAAAAAGTAAAGATAAAAAGAATAAGCACGAGGCAACTACTAAAACTTTTTAAAGGCAAATGATGGAATAGAAATGACTACTGGGATTCAACATCACAAAATCACTGGTGGAATTTCCTACCAAAGGACTTGTGACTTTGATTGGGATTTAAACTTTGTGCGGTAGCTCGTTAGAATTATGAAAGTATATTTGTAATATAAATTTATTAATTAGATAAATAATTTGTTATGTGGAGTACGAAATTACAAATCAAACGTATTAAGTTTATATATGAATAACTTATTTGCTAAGTAACTACGATATAGAAAATATACAACTCTAATTCTCAAATAGACAATATTTAGTTAATATACAACTCTAATTCTCAAATAGACAATATTTAATTATGTTTGCTCGTACTCTCCAAAGATGTTATGATCACACATAGGCATTTATGAAAAAAGCCAAGCAACATAAATATCCAGAAGAATAATAAACACAATCATAAGACTTATAATCCAATTTGCTACAATGAGTAGAAGTAAAGGTCTTAAAAGAACAAGAAAAGAGTTAACTAACAAGATTAAAATCCAGAAATTTCCATAGCACAATCCAACAAGTCTTAGAAACTCATAATACATTTCATAATTAATATCAGTTGGAATTTGTGAAGATGAATACATTAGATGGGTACAAATGTATACAACTACAAGCTAGGAAAGGACTAAAGAAAATGATACACAACACACACAAAACAAGACCATCATAAATGTCCCATGAACGCGAATACGTCCGTATGGTTTTCCATTTCAAATAAGGCTAAGAACATGTTACATTGCTCACCGAGGGGACACCAGACCCAAATATTGGGTCTGTAACTCCTGCTGAATAATCTAATGCTAGTCTACAACATCCTAAGGCTACCAAAATTTGAGGAAGATCATGAATCTTCTTGACTTTGTTGTGAAGGGAGGGAATTAGCACAGGTAAGTAAGAGGTTGTAGAGGTTCTCTGCTGTGGGACGGTCGTTTGGATCCTTCTCAGTACACCAACGATAAATAGAAACAAGAAATCTCAGGATACGAGATTCAGATTGTTTCTTGTCAAGGTCCGAGCTAGAACAAGACTTTGCTAGATCGTCTATCTCTGCTTTGGATGCAGCCATTGCCTCTAGTTCTTCGGTCAATTGTGGCCGTTTACCCGCCTGCATGTGTTAAACATGAATTACATTGTTTTCTACCATTTAAAGCAATTCAAACAAAAACTTCTTTTGAAAAAAAATGTGCATGTGACTAGTGTACTTCTGCAGGCAGTTCTTATGATCGAAAGCAATATAAGGAAGAAAACCATGAGAGCTCCGAAAGATCCAACAACCAAGATGCTAGAACCATTCGCCTTTGAGTTTTAGCAACCAAGGGCAGCCAGACTTTGGAACTTCTGAAGTTCATCACATAATGGTAATACAAGTACACTAGGTACTCATCATGGTATTTAGAGCATTAATAGATCAAAGGTTAGAGATCAAGAAATACCTGAAGAGAATGGTGGATATCTAACTCGGATGACTCTGAGTAAGGAAGTTGCAATGTTAACAATTCCAGAAGGACGCACCCAAACGACCAAATATCAGCACCCTACATCCAAAGAAAGACAAGTAAAAACCTAGTTCGGAAAACCTTTGAATACATTAAGCTAGAATTGCAGTTTAGACATGACAAAAACTCACTTTATCTTTCAAGTCACCAACTCAAAGCAATTAAACTCATTTGTTCATCTTCAGAAGGAAAAAGATATTACAGGAAATTAGCACCTATAAATACTTTTGTTGTTCAATAACCCATTCTAGCCAATTTACCCATCTATTGAATTTGGGTTAAGGGTGAAATAATTCACCCGCCCCCGCCCCTCCTGATACTTTTTGGAAATAGTGGACTTATTTTAGGTCCTATTAGCTTTCATCTACCTATTGAAAAGGGGAACCTGCAAAGTCAAAGCAAGAAAACCTTTTTACCTTGAAGCAACTCATCTATAACCCAGAGTTGAAGACCTTTTCAACTTCAAAGAACTAAGAGATAGTATTCCCCAACCCCTTTTGCCACAGGATACATCCTCTGAGATTAGCCGTCATATAAAAATACTCTCAAAAAAAAATCCTCATCTCCGAAGTAGATTCAAGCATCAAAAATGAGGAAATTTAAACCAACAAATTACCAAGAAAGTAAGGTGAAAATTTGAATTTGTCAATGAGTACATATTATTGTTCTTTTATCTGTAGCAGTGCAGCAATATAGCAGACAAAATATGCTTTCTTTTCTAGCTTAAAACATTTGAAGTTAATAATGACAAGATAAAGCTGAATTCTAATAGAGGAATGAGTGATATATCAGTTTTTAGTAGAAAATGTGTCTTTTGAAGGTGGTAAGTTCTTGATTGTGTTGAATTGATTTAACCCCAGGGTGAAAAATTGGCAAATCAGAAAGAACCACATTGTTTTAGAAGATCATCGCACCCGGTGGCATTTAATTGGTACTTGTTAGAGTAGAGAATTCAATGGTTAGGATTGGTGACTTACCAACCCATAGATATTGCGCTTATTCATCGCCTGAAAGACCTCAGGAGCCATCCAACGAGGTGTACCAACACAAACATCTGGCGGAGGAATTCCAGCATGGGCAATGCAGCAAGTATGTAAGTATGAACGAAGGGGAACTGCCATATCGAAGTCGCATAGCTTTACTGTAGGGGTACCATCAGCTCTCTTCTTATCCAGATCTATGAGGATGTTTTCACTTTTTATATCACGATGTATGATATGCCTAGAATGCAGCTCTGTCAATGCACTTGCTACATCTCGGGCAATAAATACCGACAGCTCAATGGGAAGACGCTTCTCACCAGCATTAGATAGCTTATCTACATGTTTCTGCCAGTTAAGGACAAGAAAGTAAAATGAGCTGAATACAAAAGGCAATCAGGTGTTATTTATACCCTTCCCACCCCAAAAGGAAAGGGAAATAAAGGAGAGGAAAGTCAGGTACGAGAAGGGTTCTAGGAAAACATATACCTTTAGTGAACCCCCTTTAATATGCTCCATTAAAATGGCAGACTGCAAAGTACGACTTTCTGAACTGCCATCTGATGAAGGAACCCATCTTGAAGATATTTGATGACCATAATATTTGACGATGCACGAACTGTTTAACACACCCAACACCCTAACTTCTCCAATACAGTTAAACTCAAAATTCTTAATCTCATCCGCCGTGGACTTGGACATCTCTAGAGTTCGCACCTGCAGTGGCAAAAATGTTCATTCAATCATCTAAACCTAAATCCTGAACTAGTCACTATCAGTCATATGACTCTTTTATATTCATTCCGCTCAATTCGGGTTAATTGAGCAGAATAAATTTTTACAAAAAATCAACTATGCCTCGTCAATAAAGATGTTAGCCGAGAAAAATTCCCACAGCTAGTGGTATAATACGTGTCACCAATCAAGTTTTATCAGCAGATAATGAAGAATTTACAAAATGAAAAGCATAAGCCTGCAATATAATGGATTCCAGCTGAATAACAGAATAGTCAAAAAGGATTGTTTTACTTCTTATCTATTTCAGATTTCCAAAACAAATCAAAAGCACAAGACCAGATAGACTGGTAAATTCCAGTCAATAATGGAAAGTACAATAAAGCCAGAAAAATCATTTTCTATTTGTTGCACATATACATGCTAGAGTTCAGTCACTCTAAGAATAAAACATATTTAATTCAAGTCATTGAAGTTTGGAATAAGAACTTAAGTATATTTGCATAATAATAACTGGAGAAGTTAAAAGCAATCAGGAACCACACCTTTGCCAGAGTCTCAAGGGATCCCAATTTACACTGGACGAGGGTTGAGGAAGGAGCTTTATGAATTTTATCAGCACCGGTTAGAGAAGGAAAAGAACTAACTTGACCAGGATTAGCATCTGGCACAACAGGAACATTTATCCGGTTCAGTGGAATATACCTGAAAGAAACAGCAAGCTCAGTGATCTGGCCATGTTCATTCCGAAATAACTCAGGTATACTAGAGATTTTTAGTAACTAAGAAACTACTCAAGAAGCTGGCCATTTCATCCCAAAATAAACAACAATCACACTGGCTAAATTGAAAATGTAATATCGTCATACACGTGAATTGATATAAATGCTTGTAGTACCAGAAATTAGTCATGAAGAAAGTAACACAGAATTGGAAATCATTGACCTGCAAAAGTATTCTGGATCTGTCTCTTCTCTGATATCAAGGGGATGACACGCATCAACTATCATTCGAACCCATGATTCACCCCTCTTTACCACGATCACATTCCACGCATGCGGTGAAAAATCCAAATAACCCCTAACAAGCTCACAAGATATTCGAGGTTCTATTCGGTCACACAGGTACTGCAGAAGACAAATGAAATTTATCAGTTCATAATAATAAACTAAATTCAGAACCACCATATCTAATTAGAAACATCTCTGATGACAAAATACCTTCATAAGCAAGGCCCTATGCCTACATACACCAAACTGCAAACTCCCAATAGGAACAACAATAGAATTTTGCCTTGATTTTATTGAGTGAAGTGCTTTCTCACAAAGATTGAGGAAAAGTATATCTTCTAAGATGCTAGGACTCTCTTTTGTGACCATACTGGTAGTGTCATCATTTCCAGTAGGGCATGTGCAGACAAAAGGCTTGCTATAGTTCGACCCAGATACATCTTTCCTTGCCTTCTGTACAATACTACTTTTGTCACTTCCACCAAAATGATCCGACACTAAAAGTGCAAGCAGTGATGCAATTTGTAAGTTGTCTACAGCAACATGTTCTTTATCTTTAAACAGACCATCTATCTGATTAAAATGAAAGATTAGAGCTTGAGCACGTAGAGCAATGGCATCCAGCATTTCATCTCTTTGCCTGAACAGATTAAATAAGTAACCAAAATGAGTAGAGAGGCAAAGCATTCCCTGAAGTTAGTAGTTGAGGTCCATAACTATTAGTCTATTAATGGCATGCAAACATGAAAGTTACCTATCAACTAAAATGACTTCCCGTGAATCAAGATGCAAATTCTGCTCATAACTCCTCAGCGACATAAATGGCCGATCTCGCCCAGCATCATAAAAGCCATCTGGTAAATAATCATCAATACCACAGAAAGACATCATGCTGTATTTGCAGGATACCTCTGAATGATCTGTTGGTCTGCGGGTTTTGCATGGTTTTGGATTATCAATGACCCCATCCAGGTGCCTTTTCGATTTTGGAGGACTATTGGACACCTCAGAAGACGAACTTCCCTCAACCACATCAGCAGCATCAGAAACAGAACCTACTGAAGCATCACATGTTTTACAATTCTGAATATCTATGCATGTTTCAATGGAGTCAGAAGCAACACATGAGGATCTTCCTATATAATTGTCCTCCTTTAATCTGATATGTTCATCAATACCACTAGCTAAAGAGCCTTTGCAGTCAGCTTCTTCAGTAATCAGTTCTTTATCATGTGTTTCATCATCCACTATGCTTGATGAGGCCTCCACCAGAGAATCATCAATTAGCTTAGAATGTATGCAGGCAACACATTTCCTGCTGTTGTTTAATCGCTCTTGACGAGCCCTCTGTTGCATATAATACTGCCGCTTCCATTTCTTGGATTTTCGAGGCCGAAAACATCGATGACTAGGTGATGAGCCACATAAATTACCCGACAATTTGATAGAAACTCCTACACAATTAAAAGTTCACACATCAGACTTCTCAAAGGTACTACCCTTCCTATTTCCTAACAACACTTCTTAGAAGGGCAACAAACAAGATCCAAAGGAACCAGAATGTGCAGGTAAATATAAGGAGGGGAGACAAGAGATTTCGAGGAACTCACCATTTTGTGTATTCTCAGAAGTTTCCTGTTCATAACTTTCAAGCACGTCCATTTCTGAAGACGAACTGGTGGTGTCATCCTTGGACAAATCTATGAAATTCCCCTCCAAATTGCAGCATACCCATGAAGGAATTGAACAACACCTAAGAAGCTTATTGTGCTTCAGCAAATTTCAATGAAGATATATGGGTCAGGATAAGGTAATTATAATATATCAAGTTACTTGACTAGACAATTGAGACAAATACATTTCGGGTTTTTTTCCAGTGGGATGCAAGAATTTCATCCACATTAAGAGTAGATGCCTCTCATGTTATAAACATTTATCGGAGAAGGAAAAGAAACTAGAGAAGAAGCTAAAAGCAATAAGACTGGAAAGAGACTATAATTTCAGTAACACATACCTGAAGATTGAGACTCTGCAGATTATACATTGAAAGGAGATCAAGATTCTCCAAGGATGTTAATCTATTGTTAGAAAAGTCCAAACTCTCTAATCTTTGCAGAGAAGACAACCCCGGAGGTACTTCAATCAGTTTATTATTAGCAACCTTCAGTGACAGTAAGGTGTTAAGATGAGTTATCTCAACAGGTAAATTCTTTATCTTATTGAATGAAAGATCAAGGCACTCCAATTTAGTGAGGCAGGCTATTTCAGGAGGTAAATATCTGCAAGAACAGCAAGGAACAATGGCATTATAATGGAGTACAGAGATAAAAATGATAAAATGGTTATAGATATGAACTGAATCTACAAGTTTATGGTTCATAACTTTCAACCTCTAGCAACCAAAAGTAAAGCACTGCTTGCTAAAAGAGTAGCAGAATGAAGTTTTAGCCTTTCAGATATCAAAACAATAAAATGTGATGTACAGATATCTTTAGATATCAGACCTCATCTAACAAAATGTATCAAGTGTCAAACAACTTGAACATGACTTTTATCTGAAGAGTCAATATTCTGGCGTAACTGCACCCAATAAAAGAACACTATAAAATACAAATCCTAACACCTATTTCCAATTTGAATCCTCCTTCCAACAGCAAAAACGACTAATTTCAAGTGTTACCAACATTAAGTGATGATATACAACTGATACACATGCTAAGCAAAAGTTCACTTAATCTGCTATTAGCTAAAGTACATACTACTGTGATGGAAAGATGTGACAGCAACAGGCTCGCAATTCTGAAGTGTGAAGTGTGTGGACACCTTTTGCACCTCAAACCCCTTGAGGCAGCGTATTCTATATTCCATACTCCAAGAGAACAAAGTCACTTTTCATATACTTCCCTTTTCTTTTTTTCCTACTGGAGACCTGTGAGATTTAAGACGTCTATAACTTGAAAATTATGTGACGTACTCGTGCATAGGCTTTTCATAACACCAGCTAATCAAAAGTAGAATGATGTCTTCAGGGACCAAATGATAATTCTCAAACAAATGTGGACTTTGAGAGGGAATTATTGCCATGAGACTACAGCAACCAATATGCAGCAAATTGATTAACCAGGCAGATTTTTAATGTCTCAAAATCTTTTTACTCGTTGTAGTTGAAAGGAACAACAAGACGGAGATAGAGGGAAAAGTATTCTGGTGACTGCATAATGCCAACCTCAAAATAATAAATTAATCCATTATAAAAGGCAAACCATATAACCTCTTCAGCTGTCAAATTACATTAGGTAAAATAATAAGATGATTTTAACCCAACTAAGATGCACTATAGGATAAGAAATCCCAAAAACAAAAAAATAAAATTTCAATTAAAGGAAACACAAATAAATAGTTAGAAACAACACTCCTTATGACCCTTCACCAAGGGTTATTTATGCTATGTACTATTGACTAATCCTAATATCGTATCATATCCTGGTTAAACCTAGTATGGTCCTAGAGTAGAAACTGATACCCTTTAAAGAGTGCTAAAGTCTAAACTCCCGATAAACAACTTACAAAATTTTGTGCATATCTTTTAGTCCTAATTAACAAACTTCAATCTCATGAAGCATCTAAGCAGAAAAAACAAGTCTTTATTTTCTTTTGTGCTCCAGCTGTGTTACCACATCCAAAATTTCTTTGAGAAAATCTGTTGTTCTTTAAAAACTTTTACTAATCATGCATAAAATTGTTTTGCTTGGTTATGTCAATCTAAAAAACATGTTTGAACTAACAGGAAAATTTTGTACCTGAAAACTGAAACTAACCATTTTTTCCTGCAATTACTTTTTCCCTGTCATTACCTCAGAAAGGGGCCACAAAAAATATCCTGCTAGGATGCTCTACCTACCTAGTTGACCTTGTATTAGTGGAAGTTTGTGTGATCATGTACCCTGCTTAATACTATTTAACTTGGGGCTTATAGTTGCAGGTAGGTAGCACTTGTAAAAACTCTAGTTTAGCAATAAACTTGTTCTGTTAAATTCAAATTACTTTACGGAATGCAGCAAAAGCAAAAAAGTGCAGATGCACATGCAACCTAATCTTCCAATAACACCAAAAGCATATTGAGCTGCAACCTGCACATGAATTTAGTGCAACAATATAGACAAGTTCACAGAGAAACATCATCGAATTGGTTAAATATTTATACATTGACAAAGTCAGAAATTTTATGTTATCAAGTTAACTGACAGCCAACTACAGGTAATTTGTCTATAGTAAACATGAGTTTAGTGTAAATAAACTTAGCTAGTATAATTGCAAGAAGAAACAGATCTAACCTGATAGAAAAATGACAGACAGAGAGCTTAGTCAGGCGCTTAAGACCAGCAATATCTCTTAAAAGTGGGAAAGCTGAAGGTCTAGAGGGAACTTTACATAGCTCCAATTCTTTCAAATTCTTTAACTTCTGCAAATCCAATCCACTCATCCCAGGAAATGATACCTTCACTTGCAAACTTTCTAGTTCAACCAAATTCCTTAACTCTCCAGTTGGAAACAAATTAACCTCATTCCCAAAAAATTTAAGTATCTTAACCTTCCCAAGTGCACCAATTGCCTTAGGAATCAAATTAAATACATTCTTATACATATACAAACCCTCAACCCCACCTTCTACACCTTCCAACAATGGAAAATCCGAACTTTTCCCTGAAATATCAAAACTTGAATCAAACCCAGAAACCATCTTGCTCGAATCTTCCTCTAAACCCGTCAATTCATCACCTCCGTCGGAATTTTCAGATACATTCTTGGGTTTGGCACTTTCAGGGCTTTCTGAATCGTTTTCACCCATACGAACAGCTTGAATAAGAAATCAAAAGGATCAAGAACGAGAACCCCACTTATATATAGAAGAAATTCGAGAAGAATTGTGAAGAATAGGAGGGAAAAAACGCCTCCCGTCGGTGGAGAAGAGAAACCCTAAATTCTTGAAGAAGAAAAGGGACTAAAGAAGTGTAAATTATTAAAGTGGGCTTTGACTGTAAATTCAAAAATCATGCGCTCTCTTTGACGCTACGAGGTTTTTAAATTGACTATTTGGACCCCTAAATTTAAGGGTAATACAAATTGATACTCTGATTTTATTATTTTACCCCAAGTAGGTGAGGTGAGCACTTGCTTCGAAGTCTTGGAGATAAGTTTCGAATATTAAAAAGTTGCAAATACTTTGCATAGTTTATTTTTATTTGTTTGTTATAATTTAAAAATATATAAAAATAATATACATTATATTTTGGAAAAAAGAAAAATTATAATATTTAATAATTAGAATGACATAGATAAAATTGAAAATTATTTCTTGACCTTTTAAAAAATACATCTAGGTTTAGGACAACATATACAGGGGGGGTTTCTAACCAAATATTAAGAAAAAAAGGTTTTAGTCCAAATTTTGACTAAAATTGTCAAAACGAGTTTTTCAAACTTTAAAGCAATGCCACGTTGACTCAAATTTAATTTGAAATTAAAATTGATGTGTCACACACTTTGTACTAAATTTCAGTTGAATTTTATTTCATTAAGATATTATATGATTTTGACAAAAAATTATAATTATAATTATTTGATTATTTTTTTTGTATAACTCGTGTATCATATGCTCGATATATATTTACAACAAATATAGCTAATGCTTGCTCATATTTATGAAATTTATATTATATTAAACTATAAATATCAAAGAATTTCACCACGATTCTTGTTAGGTAAAAATATTACAGTTTGTACCAATACTACAAATAAACAGTGGATACTAACTTCGGATACAAAGTATCTGCTAGAAAACTTAGTTTGTAACGTAAAATCTCTAATTTTTGTGCAAAGTATTGTTTTAAAATAATTTTTGATATTTTAATTTTAAAAAGTTTGTTATCGACGTATATTTATTTTTCACTCACTTTACTTGTGAAATTATGTTGATTATGTTACTGTTATAATCTTAAACAAGTATTTGATCAGGAATAAATATATGAACTCCAAAAAACTTATTTGATACAAGGATCCTAAACACAAAAATTACTCATTTGAACTTCATATCATAACATGACAATATTAAGTGCTTAGAAATATTGCACATTAAAATATCAATATCAAAAATCTAATAATGATCGAAAATATGTCAATTTATATTTTCGTTAATACTTTAGATATGCTTCACATCAAGTAAAACATCTAACATATATGCGACAATCGACCATTATGAAATTTTTTAATGTGAATAAAATTTGTTACAGATTAATGACGAGTTTGTTCTTCAATTGTAATATTTTTTTACGATAAATTCAAGTGTTAATTATGTATGACAAATATTAATATAGACTAGCATATTAATATGATTAGATATATTTCAAATTAATTGATATCAATAATATTTTATTTTATTTTTGAAATGATGAAAGAGAGTGGAAAAATAAAGGGGGGACGAAAATGACTTTATTTCTTTTTTTTTTTTTTTGGTGAAAGAAAAGACAATGATTATCATCCTTTTTCAGAATTAAATTTTGGGCTATGAATGAAATGATTTCTTCACTTTTCTTGTTTCCTCATTCTCTAACACATAATATCACGTAGTCATTTCTGAAACTTATATTTGCGTGATTTAAAATTTATAAGTTTTTAAGATATTTAGTTAAAATTCGAAGTTTAATAAGTTTTTTATAATGGCATGAAGTTAAAATTTAAATATATAAGTTTTTACAATATCAAGTTACGTAAATTTTAATCAGAATGGTAAATTTGTGGTCTCATTACTTTCTCTGTTTACTTTTAATTGACACATTTTGCTTTATGAGAGCCGATTTAACTAATCGTCGAAGCAAAATTAAATTAGATTAATTCAATATTTTAAATTTAAATTTACAAAAATAGTATGAAAAACACTAACAATACTTCTCATATCAGAATGATGAAAAAACTATCTGAAATGTTGATCAAAATTAACAGTTTAACTCTTAATAACGAAAGGTAAAAAATAAAAATAAATGGAGAGAGTAATACCTAGGAGACTAGTAGTTAATTTGTCAATGCCATGTCTATATTGGCTTTTCTACTACGCATTTTTCAATAACTAGGCAATGACAAATCTTTCATATAGCAGAGAAAGAGTATCTATATATATAATGAGAAATTATATTGGAGGAGACATTTCACAAAATAATTACTAGTAGCGTAATATTTATGTGAACGGTCTTTTTTTACTCGATAATTTCACAAATATTACTTTGGTTGTTCACTTGTTTGCATATATTTCTTTATTCTATATTTATTTATGAGTTTAAGTTATATACATTATCAACGTAATGAATTTTTATTAATCCGAGCCAAGAATGTAGACTTCTCCATATACTTAGCAATCAAACTTTGAAGTATTAGCTTATGTGAGGAAGGGCCTCCAATCTCCATAACTCTCGATGCATAATCCATATCAACTTTACCGAATATCATTAAATCACAAAACTTAGATAAGTAAGTTTCAATTATTTGACGTGGTATCAAATGTGGAGTCGTAGATTCTATTCTAAACTTATTACTTAAAATTGAGTTTCTCATATTATGTTATTCACGCTCTAACTAATCAAGATCGAACTTAAACTAACCATAAATTACTACTATTTTTTTAAAAATATTAAATCATTTTTGCATATAACTTGCATTTATCAACAGTTAAAATAATATCGTTCCTTAGAATGTGTGATTTCAATTACAATTTACAAACAATAACATCTCTAAAATTTCAAAGGAATTAAGAAAAAGGCTCCACCAGAGTAAACTGTACGTGACCACATGCAATCGGAACCCAAACACGAAAATAAATTCAAATCCATAGAACTTCGCGGGTTCCGCTGGTGTATATAAACTCTTAACAACTCTCAGAGAGAATTCATATTTTCAAACTCACGCGAAACACCACCATTTCTATTTCCTTTCAGCAATTTTTCAAATTTCCATCACCGTTATCCTCTCAATCAGTCTGAAAATGCTTGCATTCAAGTAATCTCTAGTTCCTTTTATCTCTCTATGTTTACAATTTTCTTATCGTTCTGATTGTGATATGTATTCTGATGTGTTGATTGATTGTTTCAGGCCTGAAGACCAGTTACAGCTAGTTGAAAGAGAAGAGATCGACGATGAAGAAGACTTGTTTGAAGCTATTGATAAACGTAATATCATTTTCCTATTCCGTTGCGAAATTCTTATAATTATCCTTTTTCAGCTCTGTCAGTAAACAATGTATTCTCCGTTTTCTTCAAAATTCAACAGAAGCGTTGTTTTACTTCAAATATTCATTATTCAGTGCTGCTTGATTTTTGCTTGTTAGTTAATGAAAATTATGGCTCTGTTTTTCACTTTGACTCAATACACTGTGTTGTGGAGTACAATATGTAAATTTCACCTGAGAAAATCAACAGCAACGTTGTTTAGCTTCGGAATTCGTTTTAGTTTACTGTAAATCTGTACCTGATTAGGTTTGCTGTGTTATATTATGTTTTTCTCTGGAGTAGTTTAGTACAGATTGTTTATGTGCATAATCACTCTTTCCTCATCGTTCAAGCTACTTGTTCCAATATTCTATCAATGCTAGCTGTTTTTGTGTGTGTTAATTGATCTTATCTCTGTGGAGAATTATCACGGTTTCCGATTTCAGTTCTTATGTTATAGTCGATTCAAGGAACTTAGTTTAATTTAGTAAATTCATTGCTCTCTGTATTTCTCTTCGTTAACTCATACAATTCTGGCTCCACATCAGTTGATTACACTATGTCCATATATTTTAGTAACTGGTTTTATGCTCATTATTTTATCGGTTATCCTATTTTTCCATCAGTGTGTTTATGTGTTTTGATCTCTATCATTGTAGCATAATTTGCACAGTTTCGGGTTTCTCTTCTGTTTATGATGTTTTCATTGTTGATCATATGTATCACGATCCTTTGAATGTTATCAATGTATTGGGGATCTCAATAACTGTGTTTTAGGAGAGTACAAACTCAAATTTGTAGTATTATGCTCCTCCTGATATCTAAATGTTAAGGTATGTCATGCAGTAGTCTTTAATAGATGGCTTTCTCCTTGAACTTATACAATTGAATATAAAATACATAGCAGATCTTAAACTAGAAGGATGAAGCTATATTCTCTGTTTTCAATATCAAATGAGTAAACATTCTTGTGATCCTGATAACTTCTGTAAGGATAAAAAAATTTGAATCATTTGTTTAAAGTGATTGGTCATTTATGCAGTGATCACTCATGGAATCAATGCTGGGGATGTGAAGAAGCTGCAAGACGCTGGTATCTACACCTGCAATGGCTTGATGATGCACACAAAGAAGGTGAAAGGAAAAAGCAACTCGTGTTATTATCCACTAAGAGCTGCTTTATACTTCCATTCGTCACTCTTCCATCTAATAAGTATCTAACTTTTCCTGTTTCCAGAACTTGACTGGGATCAAAGGGTTATCTGAGGCAAAAGTTGAAAAGATCTGTGAAGCAGCTGAGAAGATAGTGGTTGATGATTTATATTCTGATAGTCATATTCCTATTGATTATACCATCATCTGTGTTTTCTGCTACTTACTGTCTCTTTTTGTAATCCTTGCAGAACTTCGGCTACATTACTGGGAGTGATGCTCTGCTCAAAGTATACATTTTCTTCTCTCTTTCCATTTTATGCATGAACTTACTGGAGTTTGTTGGACTAATTCCATTATACGTTACTAATACATTGACGTCACTGAATTAATAGGATCACATTAGTATGGAATAAATTCACTGTTTTTGTTTTCCTTGACGTACACTTCCATTCTTCTGCTTGTGTGGCATAAGCAAGAGCAAAGTCCTATTTGTGCCTTAGATAAATAAGAACAGAAGACTGATATAACTACATGTTTGTTACAGAGGAAGGCAGTAGTTCGCATCACAACTGGAAGCCAGGCATTGGATGAACTCTTAGGAGGTAACTTTTTGCTCCTATACGATGAATTCTGAATGCCTTATTGTTTGTACAGAAAAGACTCGTGATTCTTGTTGTTTCTTTTTTTCTTTTTTCGTGTGAACTTTTGAAGGAGGAATAGAAACTTCAGCAATAACTGAAGCTTTTGGGGAATTCAGGTAAGGATCAATCAACTATTGTATTAACCTTGTGGTTGTGGTAGAGCTTTGGTAGAATATTTCATCTAACTCTGCTGAATGAACTATTTATCCAGATCTGGAAAGACACAACTTGCTCATACTCTCTGTGTCTCTACTCAGGTTCACCTCTGATCTTAGTCAGAAGCAATGGAACTCTTTACCGTCTAGATTACTTCTGATCCTTTATATGCTTTATGCTGAATCATGATATCATTCGGAGTTGAACAGGATTGCCAATTGATTTGTCTGATTTACTGCAGCTTCCTACTAGTATGAAAGGAGGGAATGGAAAGGTGGCTTACATTGATACTGAGGGAACATTGTATCCTTGCTAATATTTCGCTACTCATATAGCATGAAAATTCAAACTAGCACCTATTAGTCTCTTCACTAAGTAGCAGCTGCAGAAACTCAAGTGAATGCTGCTTCCCTTCCATTTTATCTTTTTTCCTCAACCAAGTGTACTACAGTCGGCCAGATCGTGTTGTGCCCATTGCTGAAAGATTTGGAATGGACGCTGGAGCAGTTCTTGACAATGTAAATGGTCTTTTACACCCACATTTAATCATCTACTGCTCTTTGTTTAGTGTACTGATTTCTTATCCTTCTTTCCTTATCATGTGATCAGATCATTTATGCTCGCGCATACACATATGAACATCAATATAACCTGCTTCTTGGTCTGGCAGCAAAAATGGCTGAAGAGCCTTTCAGACTTCTGGTGAAAGCCACATCATCTGCTTTATCTTGAATAAGACCATTACTGACGGCAGTTGTCTCAGATACTGAAATTTTACTTGCAGATTGTTGACTCTGTGATTGCTTTATTCCGAGTGGATTTCACTGGAAGAGGAGAGCTTGCAGACCGTCAGGTATAACTAAATACACAAGCATAATATTTGATTAATTAAACTCCTATCTCTGATATTTATCTGTGTTAAGAAGAACCTGCAATCACCTGTTCTGATACACTTTTTCTGAATGCTTACGCCTTCTTGCCATTTCAGCAAAAGTTGGCTCAGATGCTGTCCCGATTGATAAAGATAGCTGAGGAATTTAATGTTGCTGTTTACATGACCAATCAAGGTATGCAATCCAACCTTGCTTAGTTGTACAAAATGTATTTTTTAGATTTAACGCAGAAAGAACAAGTGTATAGATACACTGCTACTTCCTAAGTGTCGATGTAAATGGATTCGACTCCAAAACTTTCTATGTAATACTCTTTGCATGGCACTTTGCAAACAGCTAAACAGACTTTCTTTTTATGTTACTGTATATTGATTGACTTTCTCGACATTGGAACTCTACCCATGCTAACACAAGTACTTGTATTGGTGAATGCAGTTATAGCTGATCCAGGCGGTGGTGTGTTCATATCAGATCCAAAGAAACCAGCAGGAGGTCATGTCCTTGCACACGCAGCAACCATAAGACTAATGTTCAGGAAGGGCAAAGGAGAACAGCGTGTCTGTAAGGTGTTCGATGCACCAAATCTTCCAGAGTCTGAAGCGATATCCTTTTCTTATTATATTAGTTTTTCTATTTCATCTTACTGTAATTATAATGTACAAAGACAAGAAGAAACCTCACCCTATATATCTGTGATTGCTGCATCTCTTCTTTCCACTGAGTCGAAATTAGTGCAGTGTTAAACTAGATGGTTCAGTTATTTAAGTTCCTTGACGAAAAGCACGTTTTCCAGATAACAGCAGGAGGTATTGCTGATGCTAAAGACTGAAAACCAGCTTGGACTTGCAACAGAGAGCTGCTTATATATCTACTTTCCTATTTTGATGCTTACTTTTTGAGGTTACCTATAAATATAAATTTTGCATAAATAAGTTTGTAAGACAATGTTTTCTTACACTTAACGTGGTTGGGTGCTGTGTTATCAGTAATATAATTAGTTTCTTGCTCTTAGAAGATGACAATGTTAAGAGTTTTAGTTCACGTATTATCTCTCAGACGATTCACGAAATGTTGACATGCAATAGCAATAGCAGAAATATGCTTATGTTGGCAGTCTTTTTAGCATGCAATTTTTATGCCTGATACTTGATCCAATCATCTATGTTCACAAATTGCAACTGTCTTCTAATACCTGTCCTACCAGCATGTATGTGTAACATGCCAAAATTAGCTAATAACCATTTGAAAACATGGGAAATTGCAAGGGTAAAGGAAAATGGAAGCACCAAATACGCATACAAGATAAGCAAAGCCCCTGTATCAAAGACTGTTATTTAAAGCAAGTGTCTTCCCCAGCCAAGAAAATGGCTTAATTCAGATGCATTGGAAGTCATATGACATATCTTCCCTCACTTTTAAACACTTCTCTACAAACCATAAAGCTCATTGCAATAGAAAGTTATCAAGTAGTTGATAACAGAAAGAGTTGGCAATAACAGATAGAAGGCCAACTAATAACAAAGCCTTCATGGTGATGAGAACAGCAGTCAGCTTAGTAGTGTTGCGACCAGTTAGCAGCACTACCCACTCTGGGCATGCCTGAATCCACTTTCTTCGACTCAGAGTCCACCTTAAAATTTGCACCACACACCTCGCCCGAGCTGTCCACCCTAGGTACTGGTTTCAACTCATTGCGTGGGTGCTCATAACTCCTCAAGCCACCAGAAGATGTGAAAAAGCACCCTGAAGTAGCAAACAAGACAATACGACAGTAAGTATTATGCAAAGATTTAAAAGTAAATCAATGGACATCAAGGATCTTCGAAAAGAAACAAAACAATTAACATAAAACACAGGGAGAAACCAATTACGAAAAGCTGGTAAGAGTGTTAGAAGCATATGACACACAGAACCAAAACAGAGGTTGTATATCTCATGTGTCAACCTGATTTGATTAAGATTTATGAATAAGCATATTTCAGTCTTGCCAAATGAACCCAACTAGCTTTCCCTAACTTACCCTCCTCTTTGTCACCCAGAGAAAAGTAAATGATAGTTATTTGCACAAATAGAAGTGGTCTCGGTGAATCTGACAAACATCAAATCACTCGATTTCAATATGAGAGCATGTTTTTCAATTTCAATCACCCTATAGATGAGCTGCCTCTTTGTTTTTCCTTTCTCTTACTGATTACACTACGTACAATCCTTTCCCTTCAAAGCTAAAGTTCATTGACATTACCTTTGGGAAATGGTGAAAAGGATTTCCCACAGCCTTGTTTCACAATGTCAGCATCATCTGAGAGAACTAGGTGGCCTTCAGAATCAGTACCCCAGAAGAAGGGCACACTGCCATCAACATCCTATAACACCCAAACTCATACATTTAATCCAAGACCGAGAATATCAAAGATAAGTCAAGATCAAGATAAGGTGATAAAGAAAACTTACAGAAGCTAGAAAGGTACTCTTAGAAGCGCTATCATAAAGAACAAATGCAAACTTTCCATGAATATCCTTCACAACCTGATCTGGAGGATAAGGACCTCTATCCCTCAAAGTCCTGTAAGCCTCAATAACAATGATCACTTCATTTGCAGTCTTGTTTAACCCATACTGTTGCTTAAGATGTGCTACATTCTCGATGTGGCCTTGAAACATGCAGAAAATGTCATCCACAACAGCAAACAACCTACAAGAACAGAGCAGTAATATCAGAGTGCAATCATCCAACTAACTTTATCCATTTTACAAATTCAAATGGCACGCAAAAACACTTAAACGAAGTTGCTCGACTGTTTTAGGTCCCAAGAATGTTCCCTCTTCCTTGTCTCCCAAAAATGAAATAAGGCATAAGGAAATATGCATCTTGACTAGAATGTTCCCACAATGTGTGAACCCACAGTTAAAGTATCATATAATATGCGATGATTGAGTGCACCTCTCTAAGTGAGGCTAAAAATTCAAATATTTTACTTATCTTGTTTTGTTTTCCTTCTAAAATTGAATAACGCCTCTCTAAGTAGTTTGGATAGATAAAAAATAATTTAGGACCTAATTTTAAATTTTTAATGGTTTTTAGTTGTAAAAACCTAACTGTTAAACCAATAACGGATCAAATTTATATCTTACATCCACCTTTTTCATAATAGTGCACCCATCATCTCAAAATCTTGGATACACCTCTGCTTCTAGAAACAACAACCCCAACTCCAACTTCAGCACTTGACGAATTTCAAAATCGCACTAGTGAAGTTTATGTAAGATTGGTTGGATAACATTACAAGTTTGATGGTCAACTAGAATGGCATTATTCTGAGGCAGAAGATGTATATAGAAAATGTGTTTTGGTTAGAATAAAATATCTGAGGACTTTGATCTATTTGATTTGGCTCCTACTCTTAGCTAGAAATTATAGGTCATGGAATCTAAAATGGTGGAAAAGAATCCACAAATGAAATACTCATTCCTCTAACATGACATAATCCGCAGAGATTTTACACAAATTACTAATCATACTAAACCAGCAACTCGATAATGATTGTAACAATGCCATCAACAACAACATATTCAGTGTAATCCTATAAGTGGTGTTTGGGAGGCACGTATCTCGTAAACATAAAGAGGTTGTTTCCGATACACACTCGCTTACATAAAGCATTTCCAAACAGTTTGAATAATGATTATGACAGTGATGATGAAATAAAAAATGATTTAACGGATCAAACACCAGATTATTTTTTTCCTGTCATACAAACAAGTCTTGGTTCTCCTAAAAACTAAACCCCAGAAAACACCACCATTGTTAGATCCAAACCAAAACTTACAAAAAAAAAATCACAAACTAGCAGATATCAGAGCAACAAAAAAACAGAAAATCAACTGTTGACCATTTAACAAAAAACAGATCATGGTTTTCCCAAAAGAACAAAGTCAACATTTTGAATCAATCAACTAAAAACTTTAATGCATAAATGAAGATCTAGTCATTGCAAAATCCACAAAAATATCAGATCAAAGAAAAAATGGGGGTAACATAGATTTGAGAAAATTAGAACCTGGGAAGTAGAGGGTTTTGACGTTCAGATGAATAAGCCAAGAATCCAGAAGAACCAAGGTTGATGGTAACTGAACCAGAATGGGCAGATGAGAAATGCTGTGCCAAAAAACCATCTTTGAGTGCTGAAACTGCACCATCATTGTTAGGACTTTGAAGGGCTTCTGGGCTTTTAGCCACAGATTTGTCAAAAACTGCAAGCATTTTTGGATGATCGAAAAGGTACCGAGATTTTATGGTATGTGAGAAATGAGAAAAAATGGTGATCAAAATGGGGTTGAAATAGTTTGCAGGGGAGATGGTATTTTCTTCTTTGCTTTTACGAAATGACATAAATGCCCTTTCTTCACAAAATGACAAAAGAAATAATATAGAATAAATAATCTAGATATTTGTAAATATGAAGGAGAATCCTCTTTTTCTTTTTTAAATTTTACAAGAAAAAATGGGTATTTATTATGGTCTAACTTTTTTTTGTTTTGTTTTCTATCCTCGACAAAAAAAATTACACCGGTCCATTCAAAGAATAACACTTTTTACTAAGGAATTTTTTATTCCACAACTCGAAATTGAAATTTTGACAAGGGAAGAGTTGTATTGTCCCTACATCATATTTTTTAATGGTTTATAAAGACTGAGTCAAATAAGATTGAATACATAATTTATATAACAACATACTAGTAAAATGACACTAAGTGAAAGATCAATAGGGTAAAATATGCTATATATATAAATTTTATTGCACTATCTTGTAAAGATGAGACATGTTTCTAAAAGACTCTCGATTCAATACACTAATTCAAATAAACGAAGAATAATACAATTAAAAAAGAACAACACACATAATTTTATATATAACTAAAATCACTTTATATTATAGAATAAACATTATATCCTTTTTGACTTCTGCCATGCTTACTTTTTATATTTTGAACCACAATGTTTTTGCTTCAATGTCACTAGTAGGTACATATGGTCAACTTAATTAACACATATTTTTTGTTTTTCTAAGATGTAAAACTATATAATAAATTAAAATTTACTATGAAATCAAGTTTAATTTGAATTGATTTAATCGATAATACAAATCTAATTCAATTAAATAATTTTAGTTCACTTAATTTTTAAATAATTAGATATTTATTAATCTCAAACCAAAATACAATAATTATTATGTTTTTATAAAATGTGTCGAAGGATCGATAATTATAATCATTGATGAATATGAATGCTATGAGTATTTATTTAAAAAAAAAAGATATCCTAAATTTGAATATTATTATTATTTTGAGCATGTTGAAGATCCAGCAAAGTTAGTGTAGGTGATAATTTATTTTTACTTAGTGGAGATCCTTAAAACATTTTATAATAATAAATAATTAGTCCCCAAAGTGGGAATAATTTATTTATTTTTTAAAAAAATGTCCTACTCATGAGCACGTAAGAAGTTGAAAATGTGACTATGACTAGTAAACATTAAATATCCAAAAAATATTATAGGGGTATATTCGTAACTTCATTATAAGGATGGAGGAGCTTATCCAAAGATTACGTGGACATGAGACAATTACTGACAAAATATTAATATCTTAGTACTATTATATTTATGTTAATTTTGGATTATAGTAATTATTCTTTTTTAAAGGATAATTTACAGGAACCAATGTACGTGTGACGTGGCAACTAATATGTGGAGCCATGTTTTCTTGAGAGAGGTGTGGAGAATTTTATTTTTTATTTTTTTTTTAAAAAAAATCATTTTTTTATGTTTATTTGATTAAAAGTTTTGATTTCTTTTTAATAAAAGAATTGGACCATTTTAGTTGAAGTAGAGAAAACAAGATCAATAGCTATCATTCAGCTTGATTATGTACTCTTCATCTTCCAGTAAATTTCATCTTTATTCTTTGTTTATATAGTCTCGATCCTTATTCATACCTCGTCTTTCGTAATCTCGATTTAGAATACCTATTAATATTTTAAGACTAGTAATTTTTCTGACATGTGCAAAAAAAAGAACTCATTTGGTAATTGATTAGAGTTGTTATAGATGTTTCGCGTATCACACACAATGTTCTTTAATTTTATATATAAATAATTCATCTCCTAACAGATCATGAAATGTAATATAATTTATACAAAAATTAATACATATATAATCCATCTCCAAACCAACTCTTACACAACTTCTTAGTAAGAAGTTTATATTTTCTTTTTAGAATATTTTCATTATTATCGACTAGATGACCAAACTGCTAGATGCTTATTCCGTGCGAAAAAAAGAAAAAACAGAAAAAAGGTAGGGGAAATGCCTTTACCTAAGTGGAGGTCCAAATTATTGAAAAAGAGCTACAATTAGTGGGTTACCCCAACTTATCTAATCCAAAAGGAAGAAGTGGACCATTCTAGAAAGGGGTGTTGGGTTGTTAGAGGGTGTCAAACATTTATACAAACATGATAATGTAAATTAAAATTATGATATAACTTGTGAAATTTATGATATAACAATACTACTATATACTAAGAATATGAAAAAACAATGGAAAGGTAAATTGGGTTGAATGTGATTTCACTATTTTTGATTTTCTACTATATTAAAAGAAAGTCAAAATAATCCTCAAAAGAGTTGTAATATGCACGAAAAATCAAGCATAACGTGTATTAAAAACTTTTTGAGATTGTTGAGACGTTTTCAACAACAATCAATCACTTCTCACCTAAACAAAATTAGAATTTTGACTTTTCATGTATACAAACTAGCAAATCAATAGGAAAAAAAAAAACAATCTTCCACCCCTATCCATTTAATAATTCATTAGCTACGTGATAGAGTGATAAATACTTCAAAATTGATTCCTCAAATTTATTTCATTATTTGCAAATAGGATGTATGTCCAAAAAAAAATAATGGAGCACGTAATATCAAACAATCCATTCGTCAAATAACAATTTTCATGCATCAATAACTGAAAATTAAACCAGCTTCTGAGAATAGAGAAAATCCTTTTCAAATAATTAGAATCACATGCTACAGAAGTATATGTTTTTTTTCTAAATTTCAACTGCTAATCAAAATAACTCTAAGTTCCCAAAAAAAACAAAAAAAAAAAACAGTAGCTGGTTCCTGAATTTGTCAAACCCGGTTATAGCCAACTGACTTGCTGAACAGACGTCTAATATACACAACCTGAAGTCCGCTAGCCAATATAAGCAGCATATACTCTCCAATTGTGTAAAATATAACACGATTCCGTGTGCTCTCGTTAGCTGCACCCAGATAAACACACATCACATAAGCAGTAGATGGCATGAGGAGTGAACAACTCTATTTTTTTCAAGATTCGGTACCTCACGGGCAATGACTAAAATGTAAACAGAAAGATTGTAACGAGGAAGTGAATATAGCCCCGAAAACATTTGTAAGGATCAGAAGAAAGCAGATACATCGAGTACCCCACCAATGGAAAATTTCGATACGTTTGTATAATAAGATAACCTCACTCGGCTATTTCCAGTAAAATACTTTGGCATTAGATAAAGTACTCCCAGAGAGCAGAACGTTTACCTTACTTGCAGTAGCATTTAAAAGTTACACCTGGCTAATACCACAATTATATCTAAAAGTCTCCACGAATTAACAAATTGCAATATTTTAATGAATCCCAAGGTCCATCTTTTGCAGCAACCATCTTCAAAATTAGCATTTGTTGGTTCAAATGTAAAATAGAGGGTTGCCTACAACTGACAGTAAATCATTTAAAAAGTAAATCCACCAATCCAGGTTTTATAAGCTAGCTGGTCTCAATGCCAGCATTAACCGCATAAATGATGTTCAGCATCGTAGGAGAAAAGGAAAACCATTTCAGTAATATCCATTTCTAAAAAGAGAACGTATGGTTCTTATTAAGGGACAAGAATGGAGTCTTACTATGACGATGACGGGAATCACGTGCTCTTAGGTACTTCTGCTCTGAAGTAACTGATTCCAATGCCTCTCTTAGTTCAGCAATTTTGACATTAATGGGGTCCAAATGTTCTGCACAAAGGTTAGAAGATGTAAAATGAAAAAAGAGAAGGGACGAGCAGGAAACATAATAATCTGCAGCTAATCCTAGCAATACATAAAGAACCTATCAGTCAAGAAACATAATACATAATATCCCACTACCTTACCAATACATATAAGAACATATCAGACAACTAACATAATGCATAACAGCCTCCGCAGCTACAAATATATATAAGGAATATATGTCATCTTACTCATGGAACCAAATTTATGTAAAAAGCAAAAATTTATATTTCTAAAATATTAATTGATAAAACAATAATACAGCAAATAAGACTAACCATCTTTGGCAAGGTCATGCTCATTGGGAATGTGTCCAATATGTATGTAGAAAGAGACGGTTTCTGGTGTTGAATAAGGATTCTTAAAACAGAACTTGTACATCCCACTACGAGGGGCCTTGAACTCAAATTTATTCCCAGATGTTCCCTTCATTGTGTGTACAACATTTTCTCCGGGTGCTGTCACCTGCATGGGAGTAACAAGACTTGATAAGAAAGATTCAACATCTCTTTTTCATTAAGAGGTTGCAGAGACAGAAAGTAAGCAAATGAGAACATACTAACAACAAGGTACATCTTCTTTACTCAATAAATTCCCATTAGTAGTCATGTCAATAGCGGACATAGCAAATAGGTGGGAAGCAGTCCGTTTATTGTACAATAAAAAAGTTTTTGACATTAAGATGTGCTGCATTCCCGTGACTCATCATCATCACCACCAAACAAAGACCAAAATTTCTGGTGATGGAGCATCTCTCTTATACTTTACCCGGGGCGCAAATGAAGCAAAATAAAAAAATTACATATGTCTTTCAAAAATAAAACTTAAAACCCAGAAAGTAATTACATAAAAAATGAAAAAAATCATTAAAAGAATAAACATTTATTGTTTACTGACAAACTCTTCCAGATTTACCCCATCGGGATAAGGCGCACAGTTTATTGGCTTGAAGCTGGCACTGATGCACCACCTAAGTGAGATGAGGCACATAGTTATTTTTCACCTTGCTTCAAGCTTAAGTGTGCCTTAAGCAAGCCTTTGACAATACTGCTTCACTGATAGGGCTGATTGAGTGGAATGGGGGACTAGACGTGAGTTTGCAAAGAGAAGAGCTAATGGTTATTAAAGCATGTTAAAATGGATGAAAGAGAAAAGAGGGGGGAAAAGTCAAGTAGAAGGATGCAAGGGCTGTAAAATTGGAGGATAGTTTCAGAAGTTATGATGGCAGCCTGTGCTTTTTGAAACAGAGATTTTAGGTTTATGAATAAAATTTCTCTTAAGAAATAAAGGTCAGGTAGAAGGAGGATTCAAGGGTTGTATTACTGAATGATAGTTTCAGAAGTTATGAGTGGCGGCCTGTGGTATTTGAAACAGAGATTTGAGGTTTATGAATAAGATTTCTCATTATGAAACAAAGGTCATGTAGAAGGATCCAGGGGTTGTATATTGGAGGATAGATTCAGAAGTTATGAATGTCGGTCTGTGGTATTTGAAACAGAGATTTTATGTTTATGAATGTGATTTTTTATTACGACAATAATCAGGAAGCACCGGAACAAAAGAAGTTTAACTCTTATGATAGAGAATAAGAAGTCTCCAAGTCCAATTTGGTTCAGCCATTGAAGATGACAGAGGAGCATGGTGCTCTGTAGCAAGCTGTTGGTGAAATTAAACAAGGAAACTACATGAACTACTCAAACCCCGAGTTGAGCAAAACCAAGTCCGTGGAGTAAAATGGCTCAATATAGGTTCAGCAATGGTAGCTCCAATATATATATGATGCATGTAAGATGAGAAATACAAAGGGTTATGTCTACACCAGCTAGGGCAGGAGGGTCAATTCTGTTACTCGATAGAGTCAGAAGGCAATGGCTGGTTCATTCAGAAAAGATTATATACAGATTGAAAGAGCTAATCCAAGCACTTGGCTAATTCTCTGAAGCTTAATTTTGTATGACTTTTGGTACCAAACAAGATAGCTCTATGATAAATTTAGGACTCGTAATCAGGCATCCCATGGTCAGCCAAAAGTGCAAGCAAGCTAGTCAGAGTTAAGAACATATAGGACTCGTAATCAGGCATCCCATTGGTCAGCCAAAAGTGCAATCTGTTAGAATATGAATAGGTTTATACAATCCTATTAGAATAGGAATAGTTTATACAATACTATTAGAATAGGAATAGGTTTATATAATCCTATTAGAATAGGAATAGGACTACTAAATAGTATCCTATTTGGTAAAGGATTGTATTCTATGGTCTATAAATAGGGTCTCATGCAATAATGTAGATACAACAACAATTCAATAATATTATTTTGCTATATTTATCACATGGTATCAGAGCCAGATTCAATGATGGAGTCAGGTTCAGTGGTTCGATAATCGATGATTGAACCAGGTTAGAAAGAGGTGTTCATCTTGGCGGGTGTAGTTCTAGTCGCAACTTTTTTGACAGTAATAAAGATTTTGTTGGAGAAATTATTTCAGAGAGGTTCTCTGTGTTCTCTGTGTTGAGACATAAATTTTGAGGAGATTATGGAGAAGAGAAGCAAGTTGTTGAAGATTAAGTGAAGAAGGTGGACAAATTTATTTTGTCAGAAATTTAGGTCAAGGGGGAGATTCAAGCTAGTCAGAGTAAAAACATCTATGAGCTGAGAAATTTGGAAACCATGAAACATTAATGAGGGAAAACAATTTCCTCAGTATTTTTCATTGCCTTAAAGGGAAAATCATTTAGTATTGGAGCGACATCAGCCTCATAAAGTGAAAACATATACAAGATCATATAGCCAATCCTCTGTGGAATTGAAATTGAGGCATGGTTGATTGATTGAATTTTCACTATTTCGTCTAAGTTAAAATCTATGTTGCTTCGATTCTTCAAAAATGTCAATGAGTGCTTGTCGAATTCTCCAAAAGTAGTATATTTTTGGAGTATCCAACATGGTTGCAACATCGAAAATGAAGAGTCCCCGCAACTTAGGTTGAAATAGTTGAAAGACATTTTCTTGTACTGTGGGATGATTAGCGAGTGTAAATAATGAGCAGCAGAAGAGTGGCTAATCTCTACATAAACAAGTGATGGCAGTACGTAGCGAAAGATCCAGTCATTGAAGCACACTATTCAGGGCATCTCAAGGATTTTATAGCATCAAACTAGAGCCTATTTGGATTGGCTTATTTTAAATGCGTTTAAGATAAAAATCTTTTAAGCACTTATGTAGTGTTTAAGTAAACTAAAAAAGTGCTTTTAAGCACCTAAGTTTAAGCCAACATAATGAAATAAGCCAGCCAATCCAAACGTACTCTAAGAAGGCGGGGATACACTATTTTACTTCCTTTAGAGTAAATCCTAATCCCTACTATATACTTTGAGAATTTAAGAAAACTAAACACCTGAATGCTGAAAATAGTTTTCGTTCGGATATTCAATTAATAATTTTTTTACCATAATTTACATAAGGAGGAAACCTTTACACTCTGTCTGAATTTTAAGAGCAATTCATTTGAGACAAACAAATTTCATTTATCAAGAGGTACAGTATAAAATATATACGTTTTCTATCAAGAATTATCCATTCAATAGTTCTTATCATTGTTATCTATCAAATCTATACAAAATTCCACAGAGCAAAATCTCAAAGAGAGGCGAGAAAAAATAACGCACATCTAAAAGCAATTTTTTAAAAAAGTGGATCGACGAAATTGCTCACAGGTTATGCGTAAATCAATACTGAAAAATTGCATAATTAAAATCCAGAAAAAAAGTTACATACAGTGAAATCGATGCCTGGGTGATCGGAGCTCCAGAAGATGTCATGATCGACGACGACAAAGTTTCCAGAAATCGTGTCGTTTTCATAGAGAACGTATTCGTATACGCATTCCTCGTTGTTCACTGTGACCGATAACGCCGATATGTCGTTCACAAAACTGAATAGCAAAATCGCTACCAAAGCGAAGACCTTTGACCGTCTGATTCCGTCTCCGGTTCTCGTTCCCATCTCCGGCGCCGATGATGAGTTTCAGCTTCTTTACTTCAGTGAGAAATTGTGAAAAATCGTTTTCGGAGATTTTGGGGCATATTTTGTAAGAGAGAGCCGGTTCGGTGGGTGGGTGGGTGGGGGATAGGGTAGGTGACGTGTTGTGCCTAGTTTTTCTCTAATCTCTACCATGCAAAGCGACGTCGTTTTTTGCTGGATTTGTTGTTTCCTCCTGTCTCGATTGGTTCGCATGTCTTGTGCAACATTCCTTCCAACAATATTACTCCCTCCGTTTACAAAGAATGGTCTAGTCTGACTTAGCACGAAGTTTAAAAAAATAAAGAATACTTTTGATCATATGGTCCTAAATTAAAGTTATGTCAAATATACAAAATTGTTCTTTAATCTTGTGGTCTTAAACATGTCACATGGAAAGTTGTTACCAAAAAGAGAAAAAGGTCAGCTTTTTTAAAACAGACTAAAAAGAAAAGGAGATCATTCTTTTTAAAACGGAGGGAGTATTGTATTATTACTATTTAGTGGTAATAAATTAAAGGAAAAATTATCCTTATTTGTATTCGAGCAACTTCCGTAAAGCACACTAGTATAAATATGAATTAATCGACGTATTGATAGTTTTAATAATTATATATCTTGTTTGATTGAGTTATTTTTTATATATTAAGCGAATGTATCTCACGTCCTCTCTCGTTTGCTTCTCCATGTCTCCCGTCCCCCAACACCTCTTTTGTTTTTATGTTTCATAATGTTTTTGTATTTCATAATGTATCTATTTCACAATTATATGTATTTGATATTAAAATATACATTGAGGTATACATAAATACATGTATTACCTATACATGTCATCACCATTAAGCAGAAAAAGAGAAAGTGGGAGAGAGGAGAGAAAGAGGGAAGAGAAGGAGAGAGTGAAAGAAAGCGGGGGAGAATGAGCGAAATCTTGTAATTATTTCGAGGTATAATGAGATCTAAAGATATGTTTGTCTAATTAGGTAGTTTTTTTTAATCTCGATTTATTATTATGAACACATCTTGGGCATGAATAATCAGCGGCGACCCAAATTTTTCATAAAGGGGTGTCAATGGTTAGAAAAAAAAAAGAAATTAATATGAGCTCGATAGTGTCAATATATATATATATATATATACATGTATATATATATAGAGATATAAACAAAATTTGACATCTATAGATAATATAATTTTCTGGTGAAAGGGTGTCGCTTGACACCCCTTTGGCCATGGTGGGTTCACCATGGTATGATATGGTATTTGAAATTTCGTTCACGTATAGTGATTTTTCAATCTATAAAAATATTATTCCTCTACCGTATTAAATCAAGGTTCAGTAGTTTTAACTTTAATGGTATTATGCGATGCGATACATTGATAATCATAGTTTGTTCGATTTTGACTTACATATATTCTTATAATAGAGACTTATGATTTTGGCTTTAAAAAAATCGTCTCAATTATATCATACTAATCTCTTATACACATGTAAAAGTTATGCAACAAAGCAAATTTATACTATTTAATTACTCATTATAGCTATAGTTTACTATAATTATCACTCACGACTAACATTATACATTAATTACGTGGGCTGACTTCGAATTTGTATAATTAGTCATGTTTGTATATGTATAATTCGTCATAATATACAATTACATATGTATAATATACAATTATGTAACCTATATACATATACAATTCACCTCTCTCCCACTCTCTTCCCTCTCTCACTCTCCTCTCTCCTCCCTCTCCCAATCTCGCTCGCCTCTCTCCTCCCTCTCCCAATCTCGTTTGCCCTATATACAAATGTATATGTATAATATATAATTATATACATATACAATTCACCTCTTTCCCACTCTCTGCCCTCTCTCGCTCGCCTCTCTCCTCCCTCTCCCAATCTCTCTTGCCATATATACAAATACATATGTATAATATACAATTATCTAACCAATATACATATACAATTTACCTTTCTCTCACTCTTTTCCCCCCCTCTCTCTCCTCTCTCCTCTCTCTCCCAGTCTCGCTCGCCTCTCTCCTCCATATAACATGTAGCTACAAATTGTAATTATCAAACTATAACTATGGAGAGTAATTAATTATTTTTAAGTGGTTATATGTGAAAGTTTACCTTTATTTTATAATTTCGAATTAATGTAATCTAATTTAGCTTTAAAAGTTAGTCAAGTTAACTCTCGAAAAGAGTAACATGACAACTAAAAAAGAACGGAGAATATTAACAATTAAGACATCGTTACGAGCTAGTGTCTTGGTCATGCCAAAGAATAAATATAAGCCAGCTTAATGCACTAAACTGTTTGTAAAGAAAAATTTCGACCACTTCCACTAAAAAAAAGTAAATCGTGATATCTGAATTACATATTATCAAAACAATTTTCATTGTCCTGTGTTCATCAACATGAAGGACATGAATTAGAAAGAAAATTAGACAAATGACTGAAAAATAACGACAACCCAGTGCACTAAGCTCCCGCTATATGCGGGGTTAGAAAAGGGAAAAGGTAAAAATACAGAGTAGCAGTTTTATTCACCACACTAGACTTTCATCTGCCCTCAAAGGGAAAAAAAAAAACAAGTTGCAAAACCAAACAAATTCTGAGTTATTTTCTCACATCTCTTGAAACCAATCTAAGCACTTTCTGCAAATCCAATTTGTAAATTATCAAAATCAAAAACTGAGTGATATGCTCTCAAGAATGCATCTCCAAGAACCCTGCAAAAGTAGAATATTGAAAATATCATACATATTGATGTTATTTATCAAGCGATATGACAATCCACGAGTGAGGTCTGGAGAGAATAGAGTGTACGCAGACCTTACCTCTACCTTGGGAGGTAGAGAAGTTGTTTCCAATAGACCCTCGGCTTAAGGAAAACAGATATAACTTGTGAAAAACTAACAATAATCTTACCAGAGGGGACGTTGCGGATGCACATTTAAAGCTGTAAATCCACTGAGACAATGAACACCTTGGTGATCATCAACTCTGATAACATACTGTTATAGAAATTCACAGAGGAAAATAGTAAGTGAAAGGAAAAAAGTGAGTGTCAAGTTAGTCATCTGCTTGGCTTTATTGTGTTTTAGCATCAACCCCTTGTAGGTGTGTCATGTCTCACTCAAATAACAGAGAAATAATTCCATATTCAAAGTTGCGATTAGATCAATTCATATAAAAGAATCCGTTTAGTGTACCAATTTTATCGAAGCAGACTGTCTTGAACTCATAATAGTCTATGAAGAAGTAATTGATGACCCTCGAAACCACTATATGTTAACATATGGCCTAAAAATCTGATACTATAGACAATTAGTTCAAGTTGTTGAATCAAGTTTTAACGCGAAGAGAAGCACTTGAAACAGTCTGACAAATTTGGACCTTAGAAGCAATTGATAACTATTTTCAGCTTTCTCCAAAATCTCACTCTTGAATCCTTTAAAAGAGACATCATTTATCAACTATTATCCGTCGACAGGAAAATAAAAAGAAGCAGAACGTTAAATTAGAAACTTATTACTGCAGTTGAACTTGGTATTGTTTTTGTTCTTTTAACATCTGCAGAATCGATCTTAGAGCAACGATAAAATTGTCTCCATGTGGCCTATAAGTCACGGGGTTCGAGTCATAGATTCAGCCACTTATGTTTGCGTCAGGCACACTACTTTGGGCTATGGCCCTTCCCCTGATCCTGCATGAACGCGAGATGCTTCATGCACCTCAGACATCTTTTTTTCTCTTTTTGGTGACAAGTAGATTAAGCTAAGTATCATCTTCATATGTCTAGTTGTATACTATCACCTAATAATGCCATCTTCACAACTTCTGATACATCTTAAAACTAACACAACATCATACGTTAAAGTGAAATAGAACATGAGTATGCATTTAACTGCCTTACGTTGCTAAAAAGATCTCGAAGAGGAAGGAACAGATTCAGATAACGAAAAAAACCTGATCGGGAGAAAGGGGGAAAGACTTGTTCCCAATGGTAAATGTTATATGTGGCAGGGTAAAGACATCACAATTGATATATGATCTCCCACCAGGATTTGGTAGCTTCTCACATAGCTTCATCACAAATTAGATGTATTAGTGAAAACATCAGCTAACTAAGAAGAACTCGAAAATAACAGAAACTGTCACACTGCTAAAGAAAAACCTTACCTGATTAACATATTGAAATGCCAAATCTTTTGATCTCTCTTTTCTAATCTCTACTTGTATCCAAAATGCTACCATCTCACAAACATTGCATAAAATATCCTTTTCTAGCCTCTGGGACTTTGAATTTCGAATTCTCATTCGGGGTTCATGACTGAAACAGAATTTGATTTAACGTTTTAGATCAGACATCAGTCGAAATGAAAGAAAAGAATCTGAAAATTTCTAACCTTACACCTAATGTCTCATTATTCGAACAGATACCATGGCAAACTTTATCAGGATGTAACTGCAATAGAGAAGAGGGACGAAATCAGAAGAAGAGACACCTAATATACCATATTGCAAATTGATGAAAGAACTTACCCCTGAAAGCAATCGTTCCCAAATCGTTCTGCCATAATCATGGACAATAGTTTTGCAATGCGAACTAACAACTCCTTCCGCTCCAATAGCATGATTTATTTGAGTTAAAATGGTCTGAAATGAGGTTACATGACGACGGTTGAGCAGAAACAGATTCTTGAAAACAAGAACTAAAATCAAGAATGGTCTAAATACATACCGTTGGACCAGCAATAAAAGCTGTTCCAGTATCCACAATAGCTGAACAGCCATCCTTACAAAAGCCTGCGAGCGAAAAGAAGAAAATTTACACTAGAGATGTATAAGATGCAGTATATGTAAACTGTAAGTGACATTACCTGTTGAATTGTTTCCTATAAAAAGATCCCCTATCTCAATCTGGAACGTTCGAGAAAGGTCAGTTTGTTCAGATACAAAGTAGACGATATCACGATACAAATGAAGTTCCGTAAAACACAAACAGTAATGCTGGACTCAGGTTAATTACCTCCCAATAACCATTTTTAGAAACTGGGACATATGTATGTAGACCCCTGAAATGAGTCCAATCCATGCCTCCAAAGACAATTTCACCAGCCATCTTAGACGTGGGATCTCGATTTAGCCAGAATGAGAAGATTGACTTTGAAACTATTTTCTGAAGCACCATGTTGTTCCTGATATTGTCGTGCTAAGTTACTGTCGGAAAGTATAAGCTACTATGCCCAAAAATTATAATATGAGCAGATATAACTTACCATACTGGTGTGACATTCCTTGAATCTGCGCCCTGGAATCCAAGTCCTAGTACTCCATCGAATCGTGCACTCAAGAATGTGAAATATCCCTCCTTAGTTACCTCAGTGAATACCTGTTTGAAAGATTTTATTCAATGTGTAAGTTGAAAACATATCTAGAACTTCAGCTACAAAGAAACAAGATGGCACCTGCTGCTTTATGACAGCATTTCCAATTTTCGTATCGTCTTGGCTGAAGAATCCATGCACTGATCCAGTGCCAAAAGGGATTTTGCAAGAGTTCCCTGTCACAAAAAGCACACGTAAACGCGTTCAGCATTTCCTTTGAGCTATTAAATCAATGAGGCATTTAACCAAAATGAAAGTTTTGAGGTCCATTGAGTAGCTACCATTCTTTGTATACGTATTTGATAGTCTTGATTTGTACGTGGAACGAAGATAACATGCAATCTGCATAGAAAATTGATCATTCGAAAAGGTGTTTCATGTTATGAAATGTGTAAATCCACAACTACTTCACAAGACTAACCGAGAAGAAGCATCTCGAGGATGGAACCCAAAGATTGGAACTTCCAGTATCAAACACAACAGTGAAGTGTTGAGGTGGTGAACCAATACCAATCTCCGCTAAGTACTGAACATCTCGATAATTTTTTATGTAAACTATCTGCTCATCAGAAGAAACGGAGTTTCTATTGGAACCCCTCAAACCTTTAACATAGATTCTTGCACCCCTTATGTTATTAAGGTCCAAAGATTGCCTTTTTAGCTCAATCCTAACCATATTATCAGCGTATACGTTGAAGCCTAAACCGCGTGTTATTTCCCATATCAGAATTGCTGCAAGAAGAACTTTGATCCCCATTCCGTTCACAACCTAGCTCTCTGGTTTCACATAGCAAAACAATTAGAAAGAAGATAAAAATCTATAATTTACCCTTCAACCAATAAGTCCATCTGGTTCACTTCAATCAAAATGCATGTATAATAAAAACTAACTTCTAATACTATCCATCTACCAAATAGACATCAATCTCGAATTAGTTGGGGTCGACTATATGATTTCTCTCTATTCAGGTCAATTTCTTTCCAGAGTATAACTAAAGTTACGAAAAATACCGGATGCAAGTGTAACACAACAACAATAACATACCCAGTGGAATCCCACGAGTGAGGTCTGAGAAGGGTAAAGTGTAAACACACCTTTACCACTACCTCGTAGAGGTTGAGAGGTTGTTTGTGAAAGACCCTTGGACTCCAGTCAAGTGTAACACAACAACTAAAATTTAATATTATCAACTTTTAACTTCTAAAAACTGCATATACAAAACCAAGTAATCTAACATCACAACAACAAATTTACCAACTATTACCTGACTGAAGGCAAAGAAAGATGCCCATTCCAAAATTCACAAATTTAATATTTATATATGAAGCTCAAGAACTCACAAGTGTAACAGAAGTCATTATAGGCAACAAATGAGTACAAATTTTGAGGAAACCACCTTGCAGTTTCTACTGAACTTCATGATATAAGCACAACAAAAAAGTACAAATTACATTGCACTATTGCATAGTGATTTAGCAAACGTTATTAGATATACTAAGAGCCTGTTTGGATTAGCTTAAAAACTGATTAAACTGACTTAAAAGTTGATTTTTGACTTATTTAAGTGTTTGCAAATTCTCAAAGTGACTTATTTTAAGTTAAAAAAAAACTTATTTTAAGCTAAAAATTAAAAGATGGGAAAGAGGTGTTTTTCTTTTCTTTTTTTTTTAGCTTAAAAGCTCTTTTAAGTTGACCAAATATTTTACCTTTTTGCCCTTTTTCTTTTATTTTTATTTTTATTATTATTATTATTATTTATTTATTATTATAATTAGTATTATTAATATTTTATTATTGTATTATTATTACTCTTTATTATTATTATTATTATATATTATTATTATTATTATTTTATTATTTTTATTATTATTATTCTTTATTTTATTATTCTTTATTATTATTATATATTATATATTATTATACATTATTATTATCATATTATTATTATTATTATTTTCATATTATTTTATTATTATTATTATTATTTGTTATTATTATTATTATATTATTATTATTATTTATTATTATTAATATTTTATATATTATTATTATTATTTATTTTATTATTTATTATTATTATTATTGTTATTATTTTCATATTGTTATATTATTATTATTATTTATATTTAATTATTTTTATTATTTTTATTATTATTATTATTATTATTTTGTTATTTTTTTATTTATTATTATTATATATTATTATTATTATTATTATTATTATTATTATTATTATATATTATTATTAATATTTTTATTATTTTATGATTATTATTACTATTTATTTTATTATTCTTTATTATTATTATATATTATTATTATATATTATATATTATTATTTATTTTATTATTCTTTATTATTATTATATATTATTATTATTAGTATATATTATATATTATTATTTATTTTATTATTCTTTATTATTATTATATATTATTATTATTATGTTATATATTATATATTATATATTATTATTTTTTCATATTATTTTATTATTATTATTATTGTTTCATTATTATATTATATATTATTATTAAATTAATCAACTTTAATCATGTTAACAACTTTTAAGGGTATTTCAGACATTTGATTAAAAAAAGTGTTTACCAGCACTTAGCCAAACATATCAACAACTTCTTTTTTTTAACTTTAGCACTTTTATCCAAATACATGACTACTTATTTTAAAAATAAGTTCCAGCACTTTCAAAAGTACTTTTTAAAAGCTACTTTTTTAAGCTATCCAAACGAGCTCTTATTCTTCCCATACTTTTTCCATTTAATTTTATTGCAATATTGTTCGTTTAAATTCATTATTAGATGATGAAAAGTCTAATTTTGAGTAACGATGGATTTCATGTGATTAGTTATAATAATATTTTGTTCTCATTTTATCTGTATTTATTATTTAATAATCGAGAAATGAACAAGTCCCCTCTTAGACTATGACCGAAATTTCAGAAACACACCTTAACTAGTCTAAGGTACTATTACCTTCTGGACTTTTTTTTTTTGTAATTTTATGCACCTTTTTGTCTTACATGGCACATTATGTCGCTCTACGCAATTGAGGCACGTGAGAGGTATTTGATTTGTCTCTGAAATTTTGATCATACTCTAGGGAATACTTGTGCATTTTCCCTTTAATAATCCTATTTTTATCTCTTATCCTACATTTTCATTGTAGGTCTACCCTATATCTTATTGTTCTCATACGTCTATCACTCAAATTGTTGATTTATGATATTATATAATGATAGAGAACAATATAATCTATTCAAACGTTATTTTTTATTAAAACAACACAGTATAATACGATATATTGTGAAATAATATTTATGGTTACAAAAGATACTTTCTGTGCTTTCTTGTTATACTCAAGTAAAATTAAATGATTTTTTTGTTAGTTCAATGACTTTAGTACAATAAAATGAAAATTTTTCGTTGTTTATTATCCCCTAAAGGAAACAATTATTGGGCCAACATACGTGTTTTCCTAATTTTTGGATTTAGGAGAAGAAATTTCGTAATTCACACTAAGCACATCAGTAATATTTTTATTTGGGGATAATTTCAAAAAAATTTCTTATAGCTTAAATATTACAATTAACTCCCTTATTTAAGTTATTTATTATAATATAAAATAATTATGATGTAACAAATTTACTCTTACTTATATACTTTTTTTTAATTATTTGGTAATTAGTTTGGTTGTGTTGGAACAAACAAATAAATAAGATGAGCAATATAAGAGTAATTATAAATCATATTTTTTTGTTTTTCTTAATTTTAATTTTCCTAATTTACCCTCTTAATAATTTTTAAGAATTAGGAATTTTATAAGAAAATGAAGAGATTGTGGTGCAACAACGACAATATACTCTGTGTAAACTCACAAGTAAAGTTGGAGCCAACTAAGTTAATATGAATCCTCTTTTAAAAATTATATCATTTATACATGGTTACAATTTTTTAAGTATGTATAGAAGATATTGAATCCATTCGACTTCTTCATATGTTTACTTTTGATATTCTAATTTGAACTATCTTAGTGAAAATTTTGGCTTCATCACTGTCCAAAATTAAAGTAGTTAATACGCAACCTTACCCCTACTTTTTGAAGGTAGTAAAGTTGTTTCAGATGGACCCTCAACCCAAGTAATTAATATTTAATGCAAATAAACTACAATAAGAAAAAGAAATACACTAGTGAAGAAACCATGTCATGTTGAGAATAAACGGAGGAACACTAACAATAACAAATAGTATGATATACAAACGAAGCAAAAGGTAACAAAAACAACAAGCAATTAAAAAAACTGAAGAATAAGATAATATATAGGAGAGTACAATTACAACAACAACAGACACAGTGCAATCATATAAGTGTATTTGGTGAGAATGATGTGTACGTGATCTCATTCTTATCTTAATAGGTTGAGATATCACTCGACTATCTACTAATCTTTTACTTTAATTCTCAATCTTTATATCCTCTTATCTGATCGTCATTCTCCGATAAGAGTATTTAACCATAATTAAGGTATAATTAAACTTGTAGACGTGCATGGTTCAAGGACACGTGAATTTGAGGTGACTAATTAATAATATGCTATTTAGATGGTATAACTTGCTTTAATTAATGTAAAAAGGATTAACAATGAGTATGAAATAAAGTAAAATCAAACAGTAAACACTGCACAAGGAATCTCAATTACCAATAAAAATATTCGTTGGTAAATTGATCAAATTGGTTGACAAATTTAGTCATCAACCAAATGTCAACTTATATTAATCCGTTGCTAAAAAAATAAATACCACAGATGTTGTGATAAGAGAAAAATATCATATATATATTAAGTTGTTATTTAATTTTAATACTAATATTTGTAATCTTTCTTTACAGAAAATGTTGCATTATAATAAGAAAATATCAACTAAGTAGATATGTGACAAAAGAAAACAAGTGTCAATTTACAAGAAATTATCCAACACAAATGGAGATATTAAAGAATTATGAAAGAGAGGAACGGAAGATTGAGCAAATATGGAAAATAAAGTTGAAAAATATGGTAGCATGATAGCCACCAAAATGGAAAACAAGCATAAGACAAGTTAAATGAAAAAAACTTTGTCAAATGTTGGTATACATTTGACCTACCATTTTGATTTTGTCAAAATTATCAACTACAAAGTGGAAAAAATGGAAGAAAATGATGATTTTCTTCTTCAGAGAATTGCTATAAATTGCACGAGAAATGAGTTGATACAGCAGGTAGAGAGGGCCAAAAACAAAACAATCGATATATTTCTTTAAGTTCTTCTTGTACTACTTTTTTAAGTACTTGATGTTGAAAATTATTCTAGTTCCTGCTTTTAATTAGATAGTGGAATTATTCTTCTTGAATATTTCTTCTATTTTCTTATTTAATGGAGAAGAATATTTTCATTAGTAATACTATTTCTATTATGGAGTAATTTTCTTTTGTGTTGGGAAATTGATGAATCTTGATATTTCTATATAATAGTAGTTATTATATCTAAATTTTATGTGTGTGAACTTAAGCTATAGATTTCATTTTTATTTATTTTATAGTTAAATGTTATTATATTTATTAACATATATCCATTGATTACTACGTATTAACATATTACTAATTTTGTAATCGAGAGAGGCGGAAGAAGTAATATTGTTAATTGGAGTATTGGTATATTGCTAATATTGTAGTGACATCTATCTATTTTATGTTATAATTAATCTACACTTATTTGTAATCGAGAGAGGCGAATAGTGTAATAGTTAGTTATAACAAGTAAGTTAATCGAAAGAGACTTACTTAGAAAATATGTTTTAGTTCAAGTACACATTTTTCGTTCTTAAATATTACTATTTTGGCAATTAAATTGTATAACCGAGAGGAGTGCATTTAATTGTTTAATTTCAGTAATAATATATAAATATAATCGTGAGAGGTATTTATACTTTATGAGAAATATAAATTTAGGAATAAATAATTTACTTTATATAGTAATATTGAGTGAAGTCAAGATCCCCAACACCTTTTAATATATTGTGAAAACTAAAGTATTTTCTCTACTTTTTGTATAATTAATTAATTGATTCACCCTTCAGCTATTTTTGATTTTCTTAAATAGTATTTAAAACAAGAAACATCTATAGAATAGATAAATCAATCTCTGTGGGTTCGACATTTTTCTATACTATTATTTGACACACTGCAGGTTAAAAATATATAAATTCAGTGACTCGTCATGTTGTTACAAAATTTTGAAATATACCAAAGATGTTATTACAAAATTTTGAAATATGGCCCAGAAATTTCTGAATCGAACCTGAAACCTCTTGGTTAAGGATGCAGGAGTAATTACCACTACACCACAACCCTTGTTTGTAATAAATTTTAAATAAGTTAGTATGATTATTCATTTTTCTAATAAATTTACTAATTGATTGTTAGTTTATTGGTAATATATCATTCAAGTTCAATGTTAGGTTAATAATTATTCAATAGTAAAATATTTATTAATTCATTGCATTTAAAAATTTAAGAAAATGAATATAAATTTTAAAGTATTAATCAATTTTATAAATCATATTTGACTGAAAAAATGTCAAAAACTATGATAACAAGTTAAATGAATCTCAATATGACACATATCATTATATCAAAAAATTTAATTTGAGCACGTTTACCAAAAATATTGACCAAATCTAAATTTTGGCCAAAACTTAAAACTTAAAACGCCTAACAAAACAAACTGAAAATAGAAGCCTCAAAACCTGAAACAACATCTTGTTAGATATAAAAATGACCTTTCAAAGCTAATCGAGCTGACATACTTTTCATCAGAGCTCGTTTGGATGGCTTAAAAGTTAAATCGTCCAATGGTATAAACTGAATATGAAAAAAATCCAAACCAGCCATCCTATAAAGCGAAAAAATGACCTTTCATAGCTAACCGCGCTGACGAAATTCAAATTTGAGAATGTTTCTAAAAAATATCGACCTAATTTAAATTTTAGCCAAGAGTTAAAAGTTAAAACGCTTAATGACACAAACTGAAAATAAGTCCTAAATCCCGAACCAATCATCCTATGAGATCAAAACTGAACTTATATGACTAACTGCCGTGACAAAATTTCAATTCGAGCACGATTACCAAAAATATTGACTAAAGTGAAATTTTGACCAAAACTTAAAAGCTAAAATGCCTAACGACATAAATTAAAAATGGAAGCTTCAAAACCCGAACCCTCTATCTTATTACATCAAAAATGTCTTTTCGCATTTAACTGCACTGACGAAATTCTTCTCTGGGCATGTTATCAAATATATTGACCAAAGTTAAATTTTTGCCAAAATTTATATGTTAAAACACCTAGCGGGGCACAGTAAAAATGAAAGCCTCAAAACCCAAACCAACCATCCTACTAGATAAAAAATGACCTTTGGAGTTAATTACACTAACAAAATTCTCATATGAGCACGTTAACAAAAATATTGACCAAAGTTAATTTTGACCTAAACATAAAATTCAAAACACCTAACGGCACAAACAAAAAAAAGGCTCAAAACATGAACCAACCTTCCCGTTAGATAAAAAACGATCTTTCAAAGCTAATGACACTGACAGAGTTCTAATCTGAGCACGTTTAACAAAAATATTGAACAAAGTCAAGTTTTGATTACAATTTAAAAGTTAAACGCCTAACGACACAAACTAAATATGAAAGCCTCAACACTAGACGCTGATTTACCAAAAAATTTAACTTCAATTGGTAAATTTACCAACTATTAAAATATAAGATAGTAATTAATAATTTACCAATAAATTTTGTCAGAGTTGGTAATATTTACTATTCAACTAAACATTCATATTTAATATTACCAACAAATAATTAATAAATTGATAAATTTTATCAATGGATTAGTGATCGGTTGGTATATTACCAACTATTTTAATGATGTTAGTAATTTCCTAACTACAATCTTTATTCGTTGGCAAAATTTTCAACGAATTTGATATTGGTTGGCAAGTTTACCAACAAATTACATTGCGTTAGTAATTTACTAACTACAATCTTTATTCGTTGGCAAAATTTTCAATGAATTTGATATTGATTGGCAAGTTTACCAACAAATTACATTGCGTTACTAATTTACCAACACATTTATATTTGGTTGGTAAATCTAGCAACACAATCTTGTCGTTGATAAATTTTGATTAGTAATTCATTGAAAATATGTTAATAAATTATATAAATAATTTTGTCATATTTACCAACCGATATATACTTCGTTGGTAATATTATCAACAAAAGGTGTGCGTTAGTAATATTTCTGTTGGTAATCCATTAATAGAAGGTTGTTAAATTTGGCGCCATTTTTTCCCGCCCTATTTACCAAATAAAATACCTAATTAGTAAGATTTATGTTGTAATCTGTTAGAATTTCATTATTAAGTTTTAAAATATAATTCGGTCAGAAATATGTTGGTAATTTGTTAGTAGAATACTAACCAACTGAAGTTATTAATAAAATCTGTTGGCAATTTGAGATTTTTTTGTAGTGAAAAAAATGGAAACAACTTGAGATTTGATGCCCAAAAATTGGTAATATCATCAGACAAAGCTTGATGTTATTGATATATATGAAATGAAACAATAAATAACAAACTTAAGAGCCAAAGAACTTAAAAGTGACAACGTATTGTTTAGTGAGTGAATAACTGAACTTCAAATAATTTTACGATAAATGATGCAAAGGGCTATTTTTAAAATAAATTTTAGAGAGCAATTTTCGTAAAATTCGATGTTTTAATTAAGAACTTTCACAAACTCATTAGGAGTTTTTTGAAAATGGTTGAGCTCTGTCTTTATTTTATCTGGACATGGTTTGGTGTTCGATGCATACTTTAGAAACTAGGTAGGATTTATTGATATGACATCTGCCAAAATTATCCGGACTCTAGATTTTTTATGAATAAAATTAATAATTTCTCTAAGATAATGTTCTCTTTTGGTTTTGAATTGGGTCAGTGAAAAAAATTATCAATTTCGATATAACTTAATATATTTTCAGAAGATTCCTATACAAATATATGGTTCCATCAATATTATAAATTAATAATCCTTTAAAAGTACAAATATAGCTAAAACAAGTGAAATATTGTGTGTGTTTTGTTAAAATTTGAATCTAGTTGAAACTCATCTCTAACTTTTCTTATTGCATCAAAAAGTTCTGGTGTTATCTTTTCGAACTGCACCATAAAATTGTAAAGAGTTCTAGAAGCGGTAAGTGTTTTCTTAATCATAACTAGTTGCAACGGTATTGTATCATCTTCAACTTCAACATCAACATTGTTTTTTCTTATGATATTCATAATTTCTTCTAAGAAATGGACCTCTGAACATGTAACATTTTCATCCGGATAATTCAAAGTGTTATTGACGTCAACTTTTTGTGATAACCGAGATCATTAATCATGACCAAATAATATTTTCACAAAACACTATCTAAATTAATAAATATTAATTTATTAATTAAATAATACCTTTATAAAATAATAATATTTCATAGACCCACCCTTATTAATTTATAGAGATTTTACTACGTCCAAATTACATTGAGAAGATGGCATTAAGTATTATCTTTGAAGAATAAAATTAATTAATTACCCGTACGAATTCACCCAAATCTCAAGTTCAATTTTTACCCCATAGAAAAAATATTGTTGTGCATATTATAAAGATAATAGCTAATAAAATAGAGATAAGTGTCAAAAACACACCTAAACTATTCATTTTTTTTTAGTTTCATACCTAAACTATTGAAAGTGTGAGTTTCATACCTAAACTATCACTTTTTAGTTTGAGAAACACACCTCAATGGTGTGTGTAGTGCACTCTCTCTTTTATATGGAAAAACTTTGACAAATGACATTCCACATACATAAAATATTTTATCTAGATAAAAATTAAATAATAAAAAATTAATATTAATTAAAAATTAAAGATTATTATCCATATGAAAATTAAATTATTTTCTTATCTCACTCCACCACCTCCTCCATGTACCCCCTCCCCCGCGACAAGCCATCCTTTTAAAAACAAATCATTAAAACATATTTGTAAAAAATTCATATTTCATCCTCCCCCTCCCCAGATAGAAATTGATATTATTTTATTTAAAAAATCTACCCTATCCTATTTAATTTTCCGCTCCCAATTTTTATTTTTTTTACGTTTTTCTTATTTTGTGTTAGATATGCGCCTACATATATTTTTAGAAAAAATATTCTACTAGTATACCGAATATAACATAAATAACTAAAAAATATAAAAAGTGTTGTGGCGGCACGTAAAAAGTATTTTCGATATGTATATCTAAACACTGGGAAAAAAAATTAAAAGCAGAGGGTTAAGTTGGATGGGTAGAATTATATTTTTAAGAAAATAAAATAATATCTAAATTAGTAATTCGATGAGTGGGAGGAGATGAAGTAAAAAATGAAATACTTTTATAAAAGAAATTTAAGCAAAATAAAAAATTTAAAAAATGGTGAGGGGTAAGAAAATTATTTTACATTTTATTTTATAAAAAAAAATATTATTTTTTTATAATAGATTTTTAATTTTTAATTTTAGCTAATACTAATAATTTATTTATTTATTGTCAAGATTGGATATTTTGTCCATGTGGAGTATGATGTGGAAATTCTTTAAAATAAAAAAGAGAGAGTGTATTACACATAACATGATGAGAGTGGTATAAAAGAGAGAGGTGTGTTTCTCAAACTAAAAAGTGATAATTTAGGTATGAAACTCAAACTTTCAATAGTTTAGATATGAAACTCAAAAAAAAAGTATAGTTTAGGTGTGTTTTTGACATTTATCTCAATAAAATATAACAAAAACTATAAAAGTGAAAATAATCATGTTTTTCATCTATGCAGTAATTCTCCTTTATTATATTTATGAGTACTAATAAGGAAATGAAAACAAATAAATTAATATGGAAAAAACATTAAATATTGATAGAAAAAATTGGAAGAAAAAGACAAATTGAGGAATTGACCAACTAACTCTAAGCTTCTATGTATATGGCATAAGTAAAATTTCAGAATTTCTAGACTTAATTATTATTTTTTATAATTATTTTAAATATTTGAAGTTATTGACTATTGTAATTTAAAGTACTATTTTTCATATTTTTAAATACATAATGTACTAAAAAGGAAAATAAATGAAGAAATAAATATTGTAATTTATAGTACGTACCATATTTTGTTAATTTTTAAATTCATAATATACAAAAAAAAAAGGAAAATAAATGAAGAAATACTAAAGGTAAAATAGAGAACATTTGACTGATAAATTAAAAAAGGAAATTAATGTAATTAAATGCATTTACTGACTAAATTTGTATTGACACAGTCCAATATGTATTTTTGATAATAAATATTCACTATAAATAGAATTACATCAGTTTATTTCTCACCAAATAAAATAAAAACTATTAACCTTTTTCTTGGGGAGTCTCCAGTATCATCGTTTGACCAGTAAGTATTTTTTTCTCTTCTTTTTTTCTTATCAACAAACATTTATTTATTTGTATACTTGTGATTAGAAATTTCAGTTCATTCATTAAACAGAAGGGATTTTGTTTGTAAAACTTGATTCATTTTGTTGATTTTTTATTCTTAGAATTCTTCATTGATGAATGTATATATAGGGTTTGTAATTTGCGTGAATGAAATTGGTTTCAATGTTATTTAATTGTGAAATTGAATTAAAGTTTTGGGGAAAATATTTTCCTTTTTATTAAATTTATGAAACATGTTCGATGTATCAATTTTCTAGTCAATCTTTCCTAGTGAAGAAATGTGTTATATATAATCTTGACCTAGGTTTTTATATTAGGGTTGAACCAACTTGTAATTTTGATTCAATAATGTTTTTATAGACCTAGATTTTATACAAATAGGAAGCAAGATCCAAAATAGCTTTGAATATTCTTGTATGCGCGATAAATTAGAATCGTCATGAATTTTGAACATGTATTGAAATACAATTATATAAGTATGTTGATATTGTTATATCTAGAAAAAATTGAGTTTATAAATATCATAATTCATACCTAGAGAGATGACTCATTATTCATAAGTTTCCTAAATATATGTTATCTCGTTAAGGATTTCTCGATTATTAAAAAAAAATCGTAGCTCACAATTCCTCTTTAAAGATACTTGTTTTGGTATTAGCTAGGAACATAGATTGGTGACATATAATTTTCGTCTCCTCTTTAATAATGAATTAACAATGATTTTAAAAAAAAAATATATTAGTAACCTATCTAGCGACAAAATTCATAACTAATTCATTTTTTTTTCTAAGAAAAAGGAGGCATGCTATTATATTGTTATTTATATTTTAGCCTTTTTATAATATGTTTGCTTAATATTCCATATTTCTTTTGTTGAAATAATAATTCAAAGTTGGAGAATAAATTTTGTTATTGTTTATATTTATTTAATTATGTCTCGTTAGTATTTATTTGTCTTAGTTCACATAGGGATAGATTTCAAACTTGCATAAGGATTTAGAAGTTTATACAAAAAATATTTTTATTCACCGTTCATACTTTCTGCAGAGATATAATGGATGCCGTTGTGGACACATTGGAGAAGAAATATAATGAGCTTTTAACATCACTAGCCATTGTGCTAGAGACTAATGGTGGAGAAAAATCAGAAGGTGTAGATTCACATCTTGAAAGTTTCCAAAAGAGTTTTTCATCCTTCCAAGCTTCTTGTGAGGAAGCACAAGTGTTTGTTGAGACTTTGAAGCAGAGTGTAGGGTGTGAACACTTTCAAGAACAGGTGTTTGATAATGATTCTCTTCTTACTAATAAGATCGATGATGAGAAAACGTCCAAGACAAAGATATGAGTTCATCAAAATCACCGAAGATCATTGGAATAATATTCCAGACCAGTTGCTATGAAGCGCCATTAGGCTAAGTGCGAAATAGTTTTTAGTTTACTGAACAATTCGTAGTTTTACATTACTTGTTTGTTTTGAGATATTAGAATTAAGTCGATTATGTCATATGATGTTTTTGAATATTTGATTAAAGATGGTTTATTATCTATGATTTTATTTTAGCACAATTTTGTCTATTAACATAATGCTTCTTTTTTTTTTCGTTTTATGATCACATGTTAAATAGAATTAGTAATATATCCATTGCTAGAATATTGTTACTCAACATTTCGTTGCTAAATAGGATTAATGGTGTTTGACATAAGATTCCACCTAGGGTTGAGATTTTTCCAAATTTTGTTTTTGAAAATTTTTAATACAAAAAAGTAATTGTGTATTTTTTTCCCCTCTTTTGAAAGATTTTTGGGTGTTTATAATTTGTGGAAAAAAATGGGAAAATGTTGGTAATATTTACACACATATGTTGTTTATACATTGCATTGCTTGTGGGCATTTACGCAATTTATGTTTACATATTTATACAAAAGTAGCAAAATAGATGGTGATGGTAAAGTGTTAAAGTTTTGAATGTGCAACATATAGTAAGAAGTAGGGTACGGTTGATTCTGACGTAGATGACAATGCTATGCTTACTTTTCTCATTTTTTTTCTCCCTTGGTGACTCGAACTCGTAATCTTCTAATTAGAAGTGAGAGATACTTACCATCTGAGCAACTCCCTCTTATCGACAATACTATGCTTACACTCCATTTCTCCAAACACTTATTCCTATTATGTTACTTCCATACATTACCACTAGACCGTGTGATCAATGAATACTTCGAGAACTTCGTTGCTATACATTTGTTTGAATGTATAACATCTCAATCATTGAAATTTTAAGAGTTAATCAATTTTACTCTTCCATTAACTCTTTCTTTTTATGTGGCACGTGTGAAATTTCAAGAGTTAGATTAAATTTTTTATATAATTATTGTCAATAAATATTTTAAGTTATTAACGATGGTAATTTAAATACTATTTTTCATACTTTTTAAATACATAATAGACTAAAAAGGAAAATAAACAAAGAAATATTAAATATCGTAGTTTATAGTATATTTTTTGTTAATTTTAAACATACTATACAAAAAAAAAAAGGAAAATAAATGAAGAAATACGAAATATAAAATAGAGAACATTTGAGGAAAAAAACAAATCATCAATTGGCAATTAAACATTCGCTCTTGTAATATATGACAAATTAAAAAAGGAAATTACTTTAATTAAATGCATTTACTGATTAGATTTGTATTTACACAGTCCAATATGCATTATTTGATAATAAATATTCACTATAAATAGAATTATATCCGTTTATTTCTTAACAAATAAAATAAAAACTATCAACCTTTTTCTTGTGGAGCCTCCAGTATCATCGTTTGACCCGTAAGTTTTTTTTTTTCTATAAACATTTAATTATTTGTATAATTTTGATTAGAATTTCAGTTCATTCATTATATAGAGGGGATTTTGTTTGTAAATCTTGATTCTTTTTGTTGATTTTTTATTCCTGGAATCGTTCATCGATGAATGTATATTTAGGGTTTGTAATTTGTGTAATATGAAATTGATTTCCAGTGTATATATCATGTTCAAGTTAAATTTGAAACAGAATAAAAGTTTTGGGGAAAATATCTTATTCCCCCTTTTTATTAAATTTATGAAACATGTCCATGTCCATATCCATGAATTCGATATATCAATTTTCTAGTCAATCTTTCCCAATGAGGAAATGTGTTATAGATAATCTTGATCTAGGTTTTAATAATAGGGTTGAAATTTTGAGCCAATCATCTTTTTATATACCTATATTTATTAAAACAATATATAAATAACAATCTATTTAGCGATAAAATTCATAGCTAATTCATTTTTTTCTAAGAAAAAGGAGGCATGAAGTAGGGTTATTTCTCATATCAACCATAATAAATATGAGATTCTTTATATTCTAAACTACCCTTTTTGCTTAATATTCCACACTCTTTCTGTTGAGATAATAATTCAAAGTTAGAGTAGGAATCCTAAATTATTTAGAATTTGTTATTTTTGGTATTTATTTAATTATGTCTAGTTAGAATTTGTTTGTCTTAGTTCATATAGGAATAGGTTTTAATCCTAGTTTTATTTACTTCTTACTATTATATTATAAATAAACAACATCTATAGAGGAAAAGAAAAAAACTCGCATTAAGATTCAGAGTTTTTGAGTTTATAGAGAAAATATTTTCATTGGCCGTTCATACTTTTTGCAGAGAGATAATGAATGCCGTTGTGGACACATTGGACAAGAAATATGATGAACTTTTAACAGCACTAGCCATTGTGTTAGAGACAAGAGAGACTAATGGTGGAGAAAAGCCAGAAGGTGTAGATCCATCTCTTGAAAGTTTCAAAAAGAGTTTGTTATCCTTCCAAGCTTCTTGTGATGAAGCACAAGGTTTTGTTGAGACTTTGAAGCATAATGTAGGATGTGAAAAATTTCCAGAACTGGTGATTGATAGTGATTCTATTCCTATTAAGATCGATGATGAGAAAACGTCAAAGACAGAGATATGAATACGTCAAAATCTTAGAAGATTGTTGGAATATTCCAGACAAGTTGTTATGAAGCGCCATTAGACTAGGTATATCATAATGGACCTTTTAGGGTCACTATGTCAGAACAAAGTAACTTTTTAGTTTATTGAATAATTCACAATTTCACATTACTTGTGTTGTTTTCATTTATTATGTCATTCTTTGGGAAGATTACGTCTGTTTTGTTAGGGTTCTCATCCAAGATTTTCGGGGGAGAACTTGGAGAAGCACAAAGCTCTTTACACAAGATTTGCTAACTGAGATCTGTGGTTAGTCTCAATCCACAGTAGCACATCCACTATGTATATACTGTCACTTGTCAATCTAATTATTGTCTCTAATTCTTATTCTTAAGTTTTCACTTTTTATTAGGGCTGACATAGACACCGGAAAATCGAAACGTCGAATCGGATCGAATTTTTCGGTATTTTGATTTTCGATTCGATATTCGGTATACGTTTTTGTATTTTTTGGTATATCAGTTCGGTTTTCGATATGTAATTTTGTGTTATTCGGTATTTCGGTTTACCGAAATATGTTATATTATAGTATTAATATATATTTATATTATATTAATTATTAATTGTTAAATAATAAATATTAATGTTATAATATAAAATAAAAAGTAAAAAGTAAAAAGACTAATGCACTTCTTTGATGTAAGTCTAGGGCTGTTCATGGTTATGGTTAACAACCAAACTAAATCTCAATTTGAATCAAATCGATTTAAAAAAATTGATATTTGGTTTAGTTTGGTTAGGTTTGGTTTTTAAATTTTGAAAATTGATACTATTTGATTTGGTTTTGATTTTACTAAAAAACAACCGCAAAAATAACCAAATCGAACCGATTAATTAGATATATGGATTTTATAATTATTCATAAATAAATTAAAAATATTGTGTTAAATTTTATTTAATTAAGTTTTAACTTTACCATTTTCTCAAGCCCAACACTTTAACCCAAGTATAACAATCTCAAATTCAAGTCCATCAAAATCCATTTTAGTCTTTACTTACTGTAGTTCAGATAAAATAGTCACACTTTCTCTTAAATGAATCACTTTGTTCGTGTACTGATAACTCTAATATTGCTTAATTGAGCCGACATTAGCTTTTCTGTAGATTGTTCATGTACTTGTTGTGTCTATCGATGTACGAACGTCCTCAAAAAAATTATTACTTTCAAACTGAATAAACCAGAGAAATTGAACCAAACCGAATCAAACCGATGGTTATTTTTTTTGTTTGGTTTGTTTTGGTTTCAGAAATTTAAAAAACCGACTAGATTGATTTGGTTTTGGTTTTAATCAATAACCGATCCAAACCGAACCACGAACACCCCTAGATGTAACTATTTTTAGCCCATTAAGCTGAAAAATCAAACAAAAAAATTGTAAATTTTAAAATTTTAAAAGACTCATTAAGCAGGCGCATTATAAAAAATTAAAATAACAAAAACGAACCAAAATAATAAAAATCGAATCGAACCGAAAACCCATTATTTCGGTTCGGTGTTTGATACACGTTAAACTGGAAAAAAAATTTAAAACCGAACCGAATTATCGAATACCCAACCCTACTTTTTATATTTAATATAAAATATAATAGCAAAGTTTATTAGAACAAAAGATATTGTTATAAAACAAAATTTTTTGTAAATGTCATGCCCATGGAAAGATGGCTACTCATTAATTTCTTAATTGTGTGTTATTTAACCCTCGAGGATTTCTCGATTATTAAAAAGAAATGTAGCTCATTCCTCTTTAAAGATGATGCGTATGGTAATTATTTTGTTGTTAGCTAGGTGTGCTACCAAAGACAGATAAGTTTCATTGTTAAACAATGAATATTTGTCGTCAATCTTTTAAACGATGGATTAACAATGAATGTTCGTAGCTGTTTTTTTAAGAGAAAAAAAAAGAAAAGAGGCATGCCATTAGTCAACATCACACTCCTTAAAGTGCGGTCTTTCTCAAATTCTACGTGAACACGAGATGCTTTATACACTGAACTACCTTTTTGTAATATATCCGCTTAACATTCCACAATCCTTCATACTTTTGCATAGAGATAATGGATGCCATTGTGGATTCATTGGACAAGGCATATGAAGATCTTTTAACAGCAACAACCATTGTACTAAAGACGAGAGAATAATATTTGTGGAAGAAAACTAGAATGTGTGGATCCATATCTTGAAAGTCTCCAAAACGTTTGTTATCCTTCAAAGCTACTTGCGTTGAAGCGCAAGTGTTTGTTGAGTTTTTGAAGCATAGTTTAGGGTGTGAAAAAATTCCAGATAATATGTCTTTTCTCTTGAACTAGTGAACTTCGAAGATAGACATGAGTTCATAAAAATTTCATAAGATCGTGAAAAAATTTCAAAGAAATTGTTACGAATTGCCATTAGCGTAGGTAAATTATAATGGCACTTTTTAGAGTCAATATATTAGAGCAAATGGTTTTTAGTTTATTGAACGAATTAACAATTTCACATCACTAGTTTATTTTTAGTGGTTAATATGATATTTTTATACATTTGACTAAAGATAGTTTATTATCTATATTAATTAGACTATTAACTATTAACTTTTCTTTTCAAATGGAAAAAGTAATATCAATTGGGCTATATTTATCAGTTAGAACTTATTGAATAGATTCTATTACGAGAGGGAAAAAAATAGAATTGCTTATACATTCGTTGCTAGATTGTAACTAAACATTTCATCGCTAAATAATCTTTTTTTAATAATTGATTACTAAATAAGATTTGACAATAATTTTTTTGTGTCACTCCTACAGATTCATTAGAGAATGGGATTCATCGAATGCAACCACCCCATACACTAACTCTACTTTGATGTTTAAAAAAAAAGAAAGAAAGATTATAATTTGTCTCCTTCCAATTCGAAAGATTTGTGAGCGTTTAATTTGTGGGAAGAAATAAATTTTCATTTTGTTGCGGAAGATGATGGAACCATATTGCTTAAAACGATAGTAGAAATCAATTGTAAAAAAACTTATCGAAAAGGAATTTTGCTAATTTTAATATATTAATAATTCACTTTCTAACCAAGTGTGAATGGTAAGAGGAATAGTCAAATAGAATCTATCATCACTTCACTAGTAAGAAAATGACTACTCAACTCTAAATGGAATTTTTGTCCCCACATATATCTCTTAATAAAATAAAGCATATATTCATGTCCAAGTATTGACAAATTAGTAGCTTTTTCAACCTTTTTTTTTCTCCTTCTTTTCTTTTCTTAAGTACCTCTTTTTAAAGCATTTGGTACTGTAATTTAGCAGTCTGCACAAAAAAAAAATGGAGCACAACACAAAAATCCAAATTCCAAGAGTCAAATTGGGTACCCAAGGCCTTGAGGTGAATTACAAATATTTTAACCTTGATTTCAATTTTCATTTAGGTTTTGATTTATTTATTTTTTAACTTGTATTTTGGTAATTTATGGAAAAGAAAAAAGAATTAGTACTACTTGTGACAGTCAATTGATTTGTGTTAAATTTGTTTGCAGCAGTATCAGTTTTTAGGTTTGTTGGATACAACTTAAAAGCTCAATCAATTTAATTGTAGATATATTTTTCATTCTACCTATTTTGAATTTAAAATTGGAGTCTTGAAATTTTAGCATTATTTTTGTGTAATAACAATAGATGTTTAGGACTATTGTTTTAGAGAAGGAAAAGGTTTTAAAAAGGGCAGTAGGGGTGTGATATGTGATAGTAGACAATCTACCTTAATGTGGTTGTACTTGAACCTGTGATTTATAGATCACATAGCTCAAGACAGAGGTGGATCCACTTACAACCCTTCATCAGAAAATTACACTGTATAGCTAGATAACAATATTTTTTGTATGTATATATATGTTACATATTGACACTTTCAAGCTTTGATGCGATTTTATTTCTTTATATTTTGAGACTCCTTAGTCAAAATTCTGGTCCGTCATGGGCTCAAGGTTCCCTTATGAGGACGAAAAGATTATACTACAAATATTTTTGCTAAAATTGATTGTATTGTCAAATACTGAGGTTTATCCTTCACATATTAAGATTTGATGTTTTTACTGAGGCAGTGTTCATTGTGTCCTTCTTCAATTCATTTATGTAATAATGATTAGTCCCTTGAGTACCTACCACCTATGCAGTAGCGGAACCAGGATTTCTGTGAAAGAGATTAAAAAAATCTAAAACGACCTACCTGGGATTTGAACATGTATTTCTCTTATGTTAAGGGATTCAAAATTTTATGTATATGCTCAAAAAGATTTATCTGTAGCCTATTTATGCAGTATAACTTTCTGATAAATTGCATCCCCTTCTTTGCATGTGGCTCCGCCTTTGTGCCTATGATTATAGTTATTTTGTGTATGTCCATTTATCTCACTAACATTTTCGTTACTTATTCGTTATCATCATCCAAAATTTCACTTAGAGGCTCCAACCAATTGATCAGATCATGAATACTTTTTGACACCCTTAGTTCTGCTCTTGAAAAGAAGGGCTTTAGGTTCGCGATGGTTCTGAGATATGGGACATCTGAAAAACATTTATGCTAAAAGAAAAGGCAAAGTTTTACTTCTATGCTAGAAACTTTTAAATCATTCGTTAATCTTCTTGCCAGGTCTCGAAACTTGGCTTTGGTTGTGGAGGACTTTCTGGCTTTTTAAATGATCCTCTGTCACATGAAGCTGGTTGTGCAATCTTAAAGGAAGCATTCAGCAAAGGCATCACCTTCTTTGACACAGCAAATGTATACGGGCATGTCGGTCACAATGAGAAAATGGTGGGAAAGGTATATGCTTAATTGAACAGTATACTGTTCATTTTTTTTGTGTCGCGTGTTTGAAAATTTAGAACCATATATAATCACTCGATGTTGTTGAGACCTGTTCCTTTTCTGAAACTATCATATAAGTAATGATTTTGTTTTCTATATTGTCATTTTGAGATAACCAGGTATTGAAGCAGCTTCCTCGTGAGCAAGTCCAACTGGCAACCAAATTTGGGTGTATATTTTCCGAGGACTTAGATGGCTTCCATTGTCAAGTCAAAGGCACTCCACAATATTTGAGGCAATGCTGTGAAGAAAGTCTCAAGCGTCTAGACGTGGACTACATTGATTTATATTATCAGCACCGGACAGACACATCTGTGCCTATAGAGGAAACTGTAAGTATCCAATTTTATCCGTGTTCTTGCCTACGGTGATAAATATGTTGTACAGAAACTTGATTTTCTTGAATCAATTTCACGATACAAAAGATGGGAGAACTGAAGAAGCTTGTGGATGAGGGAAAAATTAGGTACATTGGCTTATCTGAAGCCAGCGTCGACACAATTAAGAGGGCACATGCTGTTCATCCCATCACTTGTGTACAAATGGAGTATTCTCTTTGGACTCGTGAGATAGAAGAGGATGTTATTCCGCTTTGTAGGTATATGCTCGTATCTGATGAATGTTGTCACTCAAAGATTAAGATCACTTTAATGACCTGGTTACTCGTTAAGCTATCTGTAGATATCAGAATGAACTTCAAGAATTGTCTAATAGATTTTTCTGCCTCCTTAATACAGAGAATTAGGCATCGGGATTGTTGCATACAGCCCCCTTGGCCACGGGTTCTTTGGTGGGAAGGCAATAACAGAAAGCTTGCCTGAGGGAAGTCTGATGGTAAGTAATTATATCGCAGTAGTTCCTAGTATATGATAGGTATCAGACCGGTCCTCTCAGATTTATTTCATATGAATGAAGTAATCATCGTTCTCTTTCCCTTGTTTGGTATAACTATAGTAGTGCGTAATACATCTACAAGAGTTTGAAGAGTTGACGGAAAGAGAGTGCAAGCTTACTACTCTTATGTCACACCTTCTTCGTCCTAGCTAACACAGTCAAACATGATTACTTTCTTCCACATATATCTCAACACCTACATTTTAACGACATCTGTTGCCAACTTAACACTTACCATTCGCGCTCACATAACATTGTTGGTCTCATAACCATTTTATATAACTTGTTTTTGTTCTATTATGCATCTTTTCTACTGCATACTACTTCTTCGTTCTACCATCTGTGTAAATATTCGTCTATCATGTCATTCTTTGGGAAAATTACGTCTAGGTATCTCAATCTCTCTGTTTTGTTAGGGTTCTCATCCAAGATTTTCCGGAGAGAACTTGGAGAAGAACAAAGCTCTTTACACAAGATTTGCAAACTTAGCAGCAAAGCATGGTTGTACACCTCCTCAACTAGCTTTAGCGTGGCTTATGCATCAGGGAGATGACGTGGTTCCGATACCTGGTATGTAATATGCCCTTCTCCATTCACAAATGTTTATGCAAATCAAATTACTATTTCTATTAGTTAATTGAATTCCCCTCCTCGAAATGTTATTGTTATACAACTTGTTAGATTCTTGATCATCGTGGTGTTCGTTTGTTAACTGCAATATATCCTTTTAACCTTGAACCTGTTCTAAAAAAGTCGAGGCATTTCTGATCATACTTCCAACGTGTTGTAGGAACAACAAAGATTAAGAACCTAAATGCCAATATTCAATCTGTAGCAGTGAAGCTTACACCAGAAGACGTGAAGGAAATCACGGATGCCATCCCCGTTAGTGAAGTCTTTGGAGCAAGAGAGCCTGGAGTGATGTCTAAGTACGAGTATCGGTTAGCTGATACACGTTGGTGAGAAATCGTATGGGCAACAAAGGCTGTGTTTGATATGGAGGATTTATGTTTTTTCTCATGTTTGGTTCGGTCAAAATAATTTGAAAAACCGGAAAATAAATTCCTTAAAGTAAATCTATATGGAACTTGCAAATAAGGAACCTGAGGAGGTGAATCTGTGATTATGTTCCATGAAGGAAAACTAGTGTTTGTTTATGTAATAATTCTTGGCGCTGGTACTAGTAACTGGGCAGAAGTAGCTGCCTTAGTTTATGGAATCAATTGGTGCATGGACGATTCAAAATCAAATCGAAATCAATAATTCGAGTCGAAAAAAGTTGTTGTGTTATTGATAATGTGTTATTGGCTTAGCGGTTTTGGTAATGGCTTAATTTTATTTTTTCTTAATATCAGGCTATCGACTCGTACGTGTTTTTGAGTTTTTTTCTTAACGAGTGACCTTATAATCCAAAAGTGAATTAATAAATTATATTTATATCATTTGTATATAAAGCTAAGGTTTAGTTTCATATTTTCATATCTTATTGTATCAAATTCTAAACTATTATACTATGTGTCAGTGTTTACTTTGAACAAAATACGTCAATTAACATACATAGTTTATTTTTGTTATAATTTTGTTTTAAGTGATTTTCAATCAACATTATAGAATATAGTTTGCAATATTATTGTTTTGCTTTTTTTGCCAAACTTTTTTACTCCCTCCGTTTTTTCTACATAGATTATAATTTTTTATCTTTTTTTTTTCTTGTTTTAAAATTGGTGATGTTTTACCTAGTAGGTTAATAAAAAAAAACACTTCATTTTTTAAGAATGGTCAGTTTCTTTAAAAATGTGCCCAAATTAAAATTTTCATTTATTCTAAAATGAAATAAAAAAGTAAAATTAGAGATAGTTGAAAAAATTATTAAAGAAAAAGTTAATTATAAAAACAATAGGTAAAAGAAAAATGGAGAGTGCTATAGCCTATAGAATATTCAAAAGAATCCCAATTTGTAGCTTTTATTTAATTGAAGACTTAAAAGATCTTTTGAACTCATTTGTTCCCCTTTAATTTGGCCACTGCTATAGTAGCTAATCAAGCATTTGGTGTTTGAAAATGGAGCACAACTCCCAAATCCAAATTCCTAAAGTAAAATTGGGTACACAAGGGCTTGAGGTAATACAATTTTTCAGCTATGATTTCAATTTCTGTTTTTTTTTTTTTTTTTAACTTTTTAAGTTTTGCATTCTTGTAACTGGAACTGGGACTGTAGAAAAAATTGTGACAATCAATTAGCCCTCATTTAAGCATAGATTTTGAATTTGAAACTTGAAATTGTGATTTTTGGAAGTTGAAGCTGTGTTAAGAGTTTATTTTAGCTTTCTGGGTTACCATGTAAACAGCTTCACTGTAAACATATTACTCCTTTTCCACCTTTTTCCCAAGTTGAAAGTTATAGTCTTGAATTTTTTTGTATTAACCATTTATTTTTAATTAAAAAAAAGTTAGAGAATTTTTAATGGTTTAAGAGTTTGACTATTTTAATTTGAAAAAAGTAAGAGAAGAAGATTATGATACCAAGGTTGTAGCTAAACTTCAAATGAGCATCAATATGAATGAAAGTAGAAATCTTCGTAGCTTAGTTGATTGGTTATCCGAACTTTAACCTTATTGGTGAGGGATTGATTCTCCAACTTATAATCCCCTTCCCCTATACCCATTTTTTTTCCCAAAAAAAGGGGACATCCATATGAATTTATCTTTATTTTTGTGTTTCTGTGGCCCATTAGAGGTAGGGGTAAGGTCTACGTAACCATACTCACTCCTAACCTCACTTGTGGAACTATACTGGATGTTCCAATTGAACATTGTTCATTTTTTATTATTCTCAAAGGATAAAGGTTATTCTCTTTACCAAACATATGCGGATCCAATCACGATCTTTTAGTATGTTGTTGTTGTTGTTGTTGTTGTTGTTGCTTGTGTTTATACCTATCCCGAAACTTGGTTTTCCTTTTTCTTTTTAGCTTTTTGCCTTCAACAAAACTGAGTCAAAAAGCTTATAGTTAATCCCACTTTTCATTCTCCTTGATTATCTTATTATTCCAGCCATTCACTGAACTGAGATATCAATGCATTTTTATCTAGAAATTATGACATTCTTGCGAGTGATGATAAAATTCTTGCTAAAAGAAAAGCCAACAGAGTACTTAGCTTCTATGATATATAACAGAAATTTAAACAATTAGATCAATCTTTTATTGTTGCTAGGTCTCGAAACTAGGCTTTGGTTGTTTAGGACTTTCTGGAATATTAAATACTCCTCTGTCACATGAAGCTGGATGCTCAATCTTAAAGGAAACATTCAATAAAGGCATCACCTTCTTTGACACATCCGATTTATATGGGCATGAAGGCGACAACGAAATAATGATTGGAAAGGTATGTTCGGTTTGATGATGGAAAGAATGGATAAAATGTTCTGTTTGAAGATTTTTGACCAATAAAATCACTCAAGTGTTTCTGAGACATGTTTTTCTTTCTTTACACTATCACATTTTCTTTTCGTTAATTGTCATTTTGCGATAACCAGGCACTAAAGCAGCTTCCTCGTGAGCAAGTCCAACTGGCAACCAAATTTGGGTTGTTAGTTTCTGAGGGGTTCCAGTTTCATGTCAAAGGCACTCCGGAATATGTACGGAAATGCTGTGAAGAAAGTCTGAAGCGGCTTGATGTAGACTACATCGATCTATATTATCCTCACAGAATAGACACAACTGTGCCAATAGAGGAAACTGTAAGTTTGATCTTTATCCATTGTTCTTGCCTATTGTGATGTATGTAGTACAAGGGGAACTTGATTTACTTGAACCAACTTAATGATTGAAGATGGGGGAACTCAAGAAATTAGTCGAGGAGGGAAAGATTAGGTACATTGGCTTATCGGAAGCCAGTGTGGACACAATTAAGAGAGCACATGCTGTTCATCCCATTACTGCTGTACAATTGGAGTATTCTCTTTGGACCCGTGATATAGAAGAGGATGTAATTCCGCTTTGTAGGTATGTTCGAAATTAATAACTTTCCTTCCTCTCAAAAATTAAGCCATATCTTTAATATTTTCCTTGCCTCCTTTATACAGGGAACTAGGCATTGGGATTGTTGCCTATAGCCCGCTCGGCCACGGTTTCTTTGCTGGGAAGGCAGTCACAGAAAGCTTGCCTACGGGAAGTATAATGGTAAGTAAATGCTAGAAAAGCATATGAAGATCATGGTCAGTACTGTTCTCAGCTATGTTGCTCGGACTCACCAAAAATGCAGCTGCACCTGTGTGGGGTCCTCTAAAGATGCACTACTTTTGGACATGCACCCAAGTGACATTTTTGAAGAGTCCGAGCAACATAGGGTATCAGTGAGGTGTCATATATCATTGTTACTATCATCTAGTGATAAAGTATTCATCATTCAACTTTTATTGTTTGCTACAACCAGGTAAATAGAGGGAGTAAAAACGGTTTGAAAAAACTGACAGTGGAAATGGCACAGCCAGCCACTTTTATGTCGCTTTTGTAATATAGCAACATAGTGTAAAAAAGGGATACATGGTTCTAAAAACAATTGATTACATGTTAGGGAGTTCGATAAAGATGAATGAAAAGACGTGGAATTAGGTTTGTTATTTGAGTCTCTTTTTTTACTTCAGGGCTCGCATCCAAGGTTTAATGAACAGAATTTGGAGAAGAACAAAGTTCTATACTCACAATTCGCTAACTTAGCAGCAAAGCATGGTTGCACACCTCCTCAACTAGCTTTAGCGTGGCTTATGCATCAGGGAGACGATGTGGTTCCAATACCTGGTACGATACCAAATGTTTATACACATATAATTACATTTTCTACTGCAATACTTTCATGTGTCTAAATGTACGCGTATTCAAGACTAGTTGTCCTCCCCTTCCATCCATGTGGCGAAATAATTTAGTGGTGTCTTGTTTAACCTTTTATATGAGTTGAAATACTCTGCTGCTGTATTGCAGGGACAACAAAGATCAAGAACCTCAATGACAATGTCCAATCTCTAGGAGTGAAACTTACACAGGACGATTTGAAGGAAATTACTGACTCACTTCCTATTAGTGAAGTGTGTGGAGAAAGAGATGGTGCAGTGATCTCAAAGTACGATTATCGGTTTGCTAATACACCATTAAAGCAGTAAAAACGCGTCCGCGATTACTAGTGTAAATGAACTAAATCACCAGTATGTGTTTCAATAAGTGAACTCATCCTTTGATTGTGTAACCCTTGTCAATTTAATTGCCAGGATATAAACATTCCTAAGTTAAGCTTCCACAAGCAAATTTTATGCTATAAAGTTGCCATGGACATTTTCCTTTTATCATTTAAAATAGTTTTGTTGTTGTTTTCCAACCAGTTCTATTAATATTATTATTTTACAATTACTTTGTTTCTTACTCTTACATTGGGTATCTTTACTATTTTTGCGGTTAAATATCTTTCTTTTCTTTGATAGTTTCATATCTGCTTCTTTACTCTCTTTTTCTTTCTTCAAACCTGTTGGATAAAACTTGTTTTTGTTGGGTCGAGAGTTTATTAGAAACACTGAAACAGTTTTTCAACAATTTATAAGAGAGGAACCATGGTGGTACCGATACAAAATGGAAACAACAACAAAGCTAATTATAGAGCTCGGATTATCGATCTCTTACGAATACTTTAGAATCGATGTTTATATTATATTATACTTTTCTAGACAATATTTTAACCATAACAATAATGACATCATAATAACAGTATATTCCGTAAAATTACCCTTCTAAAATAGTTATATTGAAATATCGGGTAATAACATTTCTTATGTTACGTATAAATTAAAAAGATTAAATTTTTTTTGATAACTATCACTAAAATCATGTACATAGTAAATTTCAAGTAAAATATTTAAAAGGAAAAAGAAAATTGTATACAATAATTTGAATAATGTCCTTAAGTTATGATCACTACTTCACCAGAAAAGACAATTAATATTTGCTTCATTTATACTCATACGCTCTCTAATTCTACATATTTTTATTTATAACAATTATATATAAATATACGACAACATCTCATTTATAAAGAAGGTCATGAAACTTTTAGACAAACACCATCACTTTAGTGAGGTTCAATTGTAGTAGTAAAAAATTCATGAAAAATAGATGAAAAAAAAGATATTTTTTGTTTCATGTTTGTCTCCATTTTTTTTGACAATTTTTTAATTTTCACTTTCCATATAATTATTCATGACTATAAAAAAAAAATTAAAAAAGAAGTACTTCATTTGAAGTTTTGTGAATATTTTAATAGTAAGACGGAGGGAAATATTAGAGGGTATTCCAAAAATTAAAAAGTACCGCCATTTCCAAGCTGGCAATCCTGGTGCCTTTTTAACAACCAATCAGAACACACCATACATTACTATATATACATAACTCTACTTCCTCTAATTCTCCGTATCACATTTCACCGTCTTCCTTCTCTCTGTCTCTGCCACTCCGAATCTAGGGTTAGGGTTTTTTCGTAAGAGAAATAAAAAATGACTTCAGGTGCTGGAGCAGGTAAAGGCGGCGCCGGAAGAGGCAAGCCGAAAGCATCGAAATCGGTTTCCCGATCTTCAAAAGCCGGTCTTCAGTTTCCCGTCGGTAGGATCGCTCGTTTCCTTAAGGCAGGAAAGTACGCTGAACGTGTCGGTGCTGGTGCTCCTGTCTATCTCTCCGCCGTCCTTGAGTATCTCGCTGCTGAGGTAATTTATTTTGCTAATTTTTTATTTGTTTATGCTCAAAGTATCTGCATGTTAGAGAAATCGTGTTTAGTTTACTTTATTAGAGAAATTTCAACTATTAATTGATAGATTTCATAATTAAACTGTTCAATTTCTCCTGAAATAATTGAATTGTTCCATTTTATTCAACGTTTCTACATAAAATTGCACGTTTTATAATTCTAAGTTTGTGTTAATATAGGTGTTGGAGTTGGCTGGAAATGCTGCTAGAGACAACAAGAAGAATCGAATTGTGCCTAGGCACATTCAGTTGGCTGTGAGGAATGATGAGGAGTTGAGCAAGCTTTTGGGTCATGTTACCATTGCTAATGGAGGTGTTTTACCCAACATTCATCAGAATCTGTTGCCTAAGAAGGCTGGCTCTGGAAAGGGTGATATTGGCTCTGCATCTCAGGAGTTTTAGATGTAAATGGGGTGTTATGTTTTGGGAAGTATTAGGAGAAAGGAGTAGAACTTGTTATGTAATATAAAAAAATACCCTTTTGTTATTCTGTTATTTAATGGTATGAAATGAAGAAAAGGGCAATAGCCACCTGCAGTTTTGGTTATAGATGTCTTCGTTCTTGCTCATCGCAGTTCTATGCGTTTCTACTATATATTTCATTAGGCACCTTGAAAACAAAAGCTAGTCGTTCAGTTAAGTGGAAAAAATTAGCATAAGAAAGCCAAGGCTCATGCTAGGATTTTAGTTACCACAAACAAAACAAAAGGAACCATGGCATCAAGTGTGTCAAAAGGTCAAGATTACAGAAAAATGTATAGAGTGGAACTCTTACAAGTCATTAGCTATAGAATTGTCATTCATCTGAGATTCTGCATCTTGTAGAGTTCTTGTTCTAAGCTTTGTTTGTCCCGAAAAGCGGGGCACAAACAAGGCTTTCAATGTAGATGTTTGCTGCATAACAGTAACCAAAGTTGATAACCTTTGCATATATGATAAGTTCATCCTCTGAAAAAGTCGATGCTGGCCCAAGCAATATCTCACCTCTGTTTGACATGCGAAGTGTAAAAGGAGAAAGCATTTTATGAGAATATTTGATGGCAAATATTTTTGTCCAAGACTCTTTAACTCCATGCTCTTTCATAACCCACACATCTGCATGACTCGTCGTCATATAGTTAGGACTCATAATCGTATAGTTACAAAACACAGACAGATCACTTCCCAACATTTCAAGCTTCAAAGAAAAGTTCTCTTTTCCATAGTCAGGCTGCTCCACCTTTCCCCATTTCTCATCAGCCAAATCAATTGAAACGATGTTCCCGTAGTAACGAGAACCACTATTCATATCATTACCCAATGAAGCTTCCCATTTAAAAACTTACATTGCTTAGTTAATTGCACCACTTCCACAATATCCCCTTTAGTTCTCCTTCCAAGAATTGTTCTTTAGACTATATATTCTGACCTCAAGAGGATAACGTGTGCGCACACCTACAACCTTATAGTCATCACTTAACTCATCATATCCAAAACCATACATGACACTATCAATTCTATCGAGACGGGAACCACCACTTAATCTAAGTCTAGAATCAGGCAATTTCCTGTACATTCTAAGTGATGGATTCCATAAAATCAAATCATTATCCTCAATGTCAAGACAAATCAATCCATTAACCGAACCAACAATGCAAACACTTAGTTCCGGGGTTTTTAAGGGATAATTCAAGTCTAATGGCTCTAAAACAGAATCATTATTTAATTTGCTAAACGAACATTCTTGAAGAAGGTCTTGTTTGATATCACTAGAAGTGAACATATTCATAGTCTCTGTCCATATAAGCCTGTGATGTGTGTAATCTTTGTTTTTAGCAGATACATTAAGATGGGTTTTGACAAATTCAGGGCTACGGATTAAAGTACACCGTGATTTCGAAACACACCTGAATTTCAAAAGGGTCTTAACAGAAAGTCTTGAGAGGACATCAAACATGAGGTCTGTTGGCAATGTAGACATTGTAAGGATTGAATCTTGAATTGAATTTGATGAAAAATTTAGCAAAATAATTTGTGGGGTTTACTCTGTTTTATGAGTTGAAGCTGAAGGGAAACAAAACTTTGGGAGTTTCACAAAGAGAGAAGACTACTAATTTGTGAAAGCCACAAAACAAGAATCCTTCTACTCGAGTATTTCTTTTGGCTCTTCTTTACTCTATTCTTTTTGTATTATTTATTTTCGAGGAAATTTCACATATAGTCACTCAAAAATAGTCTAATTAATCTAAATAGCTATAGTTTGATAATTATAATTCGTAGCTACATGTTATTGGGAGGAGAGAGACAAGCGAGACTGAGAGGAGAGAGGCGAGAGAGAGGACAAAAAGTGGGAGAGAGGTGAATTGTATATGTATATCGGTTAGATAATTGTATATTATACATTTGCATTTGTATATATGGCAAACGAGAATGAAAGAGGGATGAGAGAGGCGAGCGAGATTGGGAGAGGGAGGATAGAGGCGAGCGAGAGAGGGCAGAGAATGGGAAAAGTGTGGGGTCCATCCCCATGTACCAAACTTTGACTTGTTTTCTGCCAATTTCAAAGTTTGGCAGAGTTGGTAAAGAAAAAAAGATTGTTTTTTCTTCAATTTCAAAGTTTGGCAAAGTTGGTAAAGAAAAAATTGTTTTCTGCCAATTTCAAAGTTTGGTAGAGTAGGTAAGCTATGAAGAAGAAAAAATTGTTTTTCTTCTGTAGCACATTTGGAGGGTAGTGTATTTGTTCTCTATAAAAGGGAGGACAATTCTTCATTCTAAAAACACCAAAAGGAAATTACAAAGGAGAGAAAAGAAGAGTGAGGCATCACAGAGGAAAATAATCTGTGAGGAAAAATAGAGAGTGTAAGCGATATTATAGTGAGGTGGAAAAATCAAAAGAGGGTTATTTCTTTTGAGTGTGTAGTGATCTTTGGAGTTTTGCTCGGATCTACAAGTGTAAAATCCTTACTATAGTAATATTCGTTGCTCCTCTCGGGTCGTGGTTTTTTTCCTTATTTAGGAGGGTTTCCACGTAAAATATTGGTGTCATTATTTCTCTTTTATTCTCGTTGATTAACCGTATTGTTGTGTTCCGCATTTATTGCTTTTATTACCGCAAATATTATTTCTGTTACGGTTTTATTCCCAACAATTGGTATCAGAGCACAGGTTCTGCTCATTTACAGAAATATTTTTGCAGCTTATTGTACTATACTCAGTGGAAAAAAAAATGTCTGGAGTAAAGTACGAGGTAGAAAAATTCAACGGTGATAGCGGTTTCTAGATGTGGCAGAGAAGGATGAGAGACTTGCTCATCCAACAGGGTTTGCACAAGGCACTAGGCGGCAAATCCAAAAAGCCTGAATCCGTGAAACTTGAGGATTGGGAAAAAATGGATGAAAAGGCTGCCAGTGCAATCAGATTGCACTTAACAGATGATGTAGTTAATAACATCATCGATGAAGAGAGTGCATGTGGCATTTGGACAAAGTTAGAAAATCTATACATGTCCAAAACGCTGACAAATAAATTGTACCTAAAGAAGCAGTTATATGCGCTACATATGGGTGAAGGTACAAATTTTTTGTCTCATTTAAATGTACTTAATGGACTAATCACGCAGCTAGCAAACCTCGGAGTAAAGATCGAGGATGAAGATAAAGCCATAGTGCTCCTAAACTCGTTGCCATCTTCCTACGATACTTTAGCAACAACCATTTTACATGGTAAGGACTCTATTGAGTTGAAGGATGTCACATCAGCCCTTTTGCTTAATGAAAAGATGAGAAAAAGGCCTCAAAATCACGGACAGGCTCTCATCACGGAAAGTAGAGGCAGAAGTTACCAAAGGAGCTCAAGTAACTATGGTAGATCCGGAGTTCGTGGAAAGTCCAAAGTCCGATCAAAATCAAAGGCCAGAAATTGCTACAATTGCGATCAACCAGGACACTTCAAAAGAGATTGTCCAAATCTAAAAAGGGGCAAAGGGGAAAGCAGCGGCCAGAAGAATGATGACAACACAACTGCCATGGTGCAAAATAATGACAATGTTGTTCTCTTCATAAATGAGGAAGAAGAATGCATGCACTTGGCAGGTGTAGAGTCGGAATGGGTGGTCGACGCAGCAGCATCTTACCATGCCACACCGGTAAGAGATTTTTTTTGCAGATATGTAGCCGGTGATTTTGGCAATGTGAAAATGGGTAACACAAGTTACTCAAAGATTGCGGGGATCGGAGACATTTGCTTAAAAACAAATGTTGGATGCACATTAGTGTTGAAAGATGTGCGCCACGTACCTGATTTGCGGATGAACTTAATCTCGGGAGTTGCTTTGGACCGAGATGGATATGAGAACTACTTTGCAAATCAAAAATGGAGACTCACCAAAGGGGCATTGGTGATTGCAAAAGGAGTTGCTCGTGGTACGTTGTACAGGACAAATGCAGAAATATGCCAAGGTGAATTAAATGCGGCTCAGGAAGAGAATTCTGCAGATTTATGGCATAAAAGAATGGGTCATATGAGCGAGAAAGGATTGCAAATTCTTTCCAAAAAATCACTCATCTCTTTTGCCAAAGGTACAACGATAAAACCTTGTAACTACTGTTTATTTGGTAAACAACATAGAGTTTCATTTCAGACATCATCTGAAAGAAAGTCGAATATACTTGATTTGGTATATTCTGATGTTTGTGGTCCAATGGAGATAGAATCGATAGGAGGTAATAAATACTTTGTTACATTTATTGATGACGCTTCTCGAAAATTGTGGGTTTATATCTTGAGAACCAAAGATCAGGTGTTTCAAGTATTTCAAAAGTTTCATGCTCTGATAGAAAGAGAGACAGGTCGAAAGCTAAAACGTCTCCGAATCGACAATGGAGGTGAGTACACTTCAAGGGAATTTGAAGAGTACTGTTCAAACCATGGAATCAGACATGAAAAGACAGTTCCTGGAACCCCACAACACAATGGTGTAGCTGAAAGAATGAATCGCACCATTGTTGAGAAGGTGAGAAGTATGCTCAGAATGGCTAAATTACCTAAGACATTCTGGGTGAAGCAGTTCGGACAGCGTGTTATCTTATCAATCGTAGTCCATCAGTTCCGTTGGAGTTTGACATTCCGGAGAGAGTTTGGACCAACAAAGAGATGTCTTACTCGCACCTAAAGGTGTTCGGTTGCAAAGCTTTTGCACATGTACCGAAGGAGCAGAGAACCAAGCTAGATGATAAATCAGTTCCCTGCATATTCATCGGATATGGAGATGACGAGTTCGGGTACAGACTATGGGATCTTGTAAAGAAGAAGGTCATCAGAAGCAGAGACGTAATCTTTTGAGAAAGTGAAGTTGGAACTGCTGATGATCTATCCGAGAAGGCTAAGAAAAAGAATGGTATAGTCCCTAATCTTGTTACCATTCCTTCTTCTTCTAACCATCCCATAAGTGCAGAAAGTACGATTGATGAAGTTGCTGAGCATGAAGAGCAACCTGATGAGATTGTTGAGCAGGGGGAGCAACTCGGTGATAATACCGAGCAAATGGAGTACCCAGAAGAAGAAGAACAATCTCAAGCTCTGAGGAGATCAGAAAGACAAAGGGTAGAGTCATCCAAATACCCTACCTCAGAGTATGTCCTCATCAATGATGAAGGGGAGCCAGAAAATCTTAAGGAGGTGTTGTCTCATCCAGAAAAGAGCCAATGGATGAAAGCCATGCACGAAGAGATGGGATCTCTACAGAAAAATGGCACATACCAGCTAGTTGAACTTCCAAAAGGCAAAAGACCGCTTAAGTGCAAGTGGGTCTTTAAACTCAAGAAAGATGGAAATGGCAAGTTGGTCAGGTACAAAGCTCGATTGGTTGTAAAAGGCTTCGAACAAAAGAAAGGTATTGATTTTGATGAAATTTTTTCACCTGTTGTCAAAATGACTTCTATTCGAACTATTTTGAGCATAGCAGCTAGTCTAGATCTTGAAGTGGAGCAATTGGACGTGAAAACTGCATTTCTTCACGGAGATTTAGAAGAAGAGATTTATATGGAGCAACCAGAGGGATTTGAAGTATCTGGAAAGAAATACATGGTGTGCAAATTGAATAAGAGTCTTTATGGGTTGAAACAGGCCCCAAGGCAATGGTACAAAAAGTTTGACTCTTTCATGAAAAGTCAAACGTACACAAAGACCTATTCTGATCCATGTGTATACTTCAAAAGATTTTCTGACAACATTTTTATTATTTTGTTGTTGTATGTGGATGACATGTTAATTGTAGGACAAGACAAAGAGCTGATTGCAAAGTTGAAGAAAGATTTGTCCAAGTCATTTGACATGAAAGACTTGGGCCCAGCACAACAAATTCTAGGGATGAAGATTGTTCGATAACGAACAAAAAGAAAGTTGTGGCTATCTCAAGAGAAGTACATTGAACGTGTACTAGAACGCTTCAACATGAAGAGTGCTAAACCTGTTAGCACGCCTCTTGCGAGTCATCTGAAGTTGAGCAAACAGATGTGTCCTACAACAAAAGAGGAGAAAGAAGGAATGACTAAAGTTCCTTATTCTTCAGCAGTGGGGAGTTTGATGTATGCAATGGTGTGTACAAGACCTGATATTGCTCATGCAGTTGGTGTTGTTAGCAGATTCCTTGAAAATCCTGAAAAAGAACACTGGGAGGCAGTTAAGTGGATACTTAGGTACCTAAGAGGTACCACAAAAGATTGCTTGTGTTTTGAAGGATCTGATCCAATCTTGAAGGGCTATACTGATGCTGATATGGCAGGTGACCTCGATAATAGAAAATCCACTACTGGATATTTGTTTACATTTTCAGGGGGAGCTATATCATGGCAGTCAAAGTTGCAGAAGTGTGTCGCACTCTCTACAACTGAGGCAGAATACATTGCAGCTACTGAAGCTGGCAAAGAGATGGTATGGCTGAAACGATTTCTTCAAGAACTTGGATTGTATCAGAAGGAGTATGTCGTCTATTGTGACAGTCAGAGTGCAATAGACTTGAGCAAGAACACCATGTATCATGCAAGGACGAAGCATATCGACGTGAGATATTACTGGATTCGTGAAAAGATAGAGGACGGATCTATGCAGGTCATGAAGATCCCTACTAGTGAAAACCCTTCAGATATGCTGACCAAGGTGGTATCAAAAGACAAGTTCGAGCTATGCAAAGAACTTGTCGGCATGCACTCAAGCTAGAAACCTAGAGCTACCTCCTTCAGGTGAATGGGTCTGGAGGGGGAGATTGTGGGGTCCATCCCCATGTACCAAACTTTGAATTGTTTTCTGCCAATTTCAAAGTTTGGCAGAGTTGGTAAAGAAAAAAAGATTATTTTTTCTTCAATTTCAAAGTTTGGCAAAGTTGGTAAAGAAAAAATTGTTTTCTGCCAATTTCAAAGTTTGGTAGAGTAGGTAAGCTATGAAGAAGAAAAAATTGTTTTTCTTCTGTAGCACATTTGGAGGGTAGTGTATTTGTTCTCTATAAAAGGGAGGACAATTCTTCATTCTAAAAACACCAAAAGGAAATTACAAAGGAGAGAAAAGAAGAGTGAGGCATCACAGAGGAAAATAATCTGTGAGAAAAAATAGAGAGTGTGAGCGATATTATAGTGAGGTGGAAAAATCAAAAGGGGGTTATTTCTTTTGAGTGTGTAGTGATCTTTGGAGTTTTGCTCGGATCTACAAGTGTAAAATCCTTACTATAGTGATATTCGTTGCTCCTCTCGGGTCGTGGTTTTTTCCCTTATTTAGGAGGGTTTCCATCTAAAAACTTGGTGTCATTATTTCTCTTTTATTCTCGTTGATTAACCGTATTGTTGTGTTCCGCATTTATTGCCTTTATTACCGCAAATATTATTTCTGTTACGGTTTTATTCCCAACAAAAAGGTGAATTATATATGTATATCGATTAAATAATTATATATATGACAAGTCAAAACTGGAACTCTTACATATGCATTTGTATATATGGCAAGTCAAAACTGAAACTCTTACATATGCATTTGTATATATGGCAAGTCAAAACTCAAACTCTTACATATACATTAGTATATATGGTAAGCCAAAACTGGAAGTCTTACATATGCATTTGTATATATGGCAAGTCAAAATTGGAACTCTTACGAGTCATTAGCTACAGTATAGTCATTCATCTGAGTTGTTGCAGCCTTCATTTTTGTTCTGTGCTTTGTTCATTCAGTAAAAGGGGACAAACTAGGGTTTCAATGTAGAAGTTATCCCAACACAGTGACCACATAGGGTAACATTTGGATATTTGATAGGTTCATCCTCTGGGTTTTGTGCCATTAAAGTCGATCCAGACACAAGCAACATTTCATCTTTGTTCTACATGTAAAGTGTTTGAGAAATACCAATTTCGTTTCTAAATTATTAGTGGTTTCTATAATATTTTTCTGCTTGGCTAGCTGAACTTAAACACACCCAAATCTGTCACATGATATAACAACTATAGAAGCGCGAGACTCTTTATTAAAAGCTAAGAGAAATATTGAAAACACTATTAAAATTGACGAGAATGTAAGGGTGTGTTTCACTCGTGTGGCAAGATTAGAAGTTTTTTAAGTTTACTTAGCTAGGGAGAGATTTTAAAATTGTTTGTAGTTGGAGAACAAAACTAATAATTCACGTCAAATTTATGATCATTTTCGATACTTTTGTCATCGGTTAGGGCCGTTAGGCGCATCCGGTGTAGTGGTATCATAGTACCCTCCCACGGTACTGACCAGGCCCCCGGATGCGCATTCAACTATTATGCTTGTTTTGTTATTTGTATTTACTTGCATTTTTGCATTTGAAAAATTAATTTTTATTTTTTCTTCGCATGTCAAGAAAATATAATTATTTTTTTACTCAATTATTTTACAATAATCTTAAATTATAAATAATCAATTAATATAAGTATCGTGAAAGGACAAAAATCATATACTTTTAAGGCAAAATTATCATTTATCCCTTATAAGTTTATAATTACAGAAATACCTCAAGCTGATACAATAATATAAGCATTGATACATTAATCGTTAAGTAAGATACATTACATTTTATATATGATACACTAATCTGATGTAAATTTTAGGAAAAATTACATGAATTGGTACATTTTAATAAATAATTACTGATTTTAGCAATACTATTTATTTATTACCATTTATAGCAATATTATGTTAAATCTGCAATATGTATTAAAAGTGAATTATATATGAATTATAATTGTTTTTAAAGTATATTATGTTTGTTTGGTAAAAATTTTACACATTGAATTATACATGTATTAAAATGTGTGATAAATGAATTATTTATCATTAAATTTGTATTATATGTACTATGAATTAAACTTGTATTATAAATGAATTAAAAGTGATCAAGTGAAAAAAAATATTATTGCTATAAATGCTAAATATTTTTTTATTATAGTATATTTATGTAAGTTTTCCTAAATTTTATACATGATACACTAATTTGATACGCGAGATACATTAATCTGATACGCGAGATACATTAATGTGATACGTTAATACATTAATTTAATGCATTAAAATAAGGGATTTTAGAAATTCGTAAAATTTATAAAAAATAATAATAATATAAAAACTTAAAGGTAAGATTTTTGTCATTTTTTTCAAAAATTAGTCTACCCCTTCATTTAATTACCCGCAAAACACGTGATGTAACTTTTAGGAGGTTCTTGACATATATGGGGTAAACTGGTAAGCCACATGACCTTTTTACTTTTTGCTAAAAGTTCAATGAATCCACGTTACTTAAGTATCCTTTAGAGGCCCAAAATTGAATTACGTGGCTCCTAAAATATCCACCCCTTTTATCTTCTCCCTTTCTTAGCACACTATAAATGCACCAACTTTTGTAGTGTTAAATAATCAAAGTGAATTGTAATAAGTTTGTACACTAGTAATACTTCTTCAACCTTTGAAAAGTAAAGCATAATTCTTTCTTAAGAAAGATATGACAACTTCATTTGCCATGCAATCTATAATTTTGGGCAGTCCAGTTAAGTTGTCACAAAGTAGAAATGGCTTGAATCAGTTTGTTCCTAGCTGTTACAGGACTTCGCGTGTTCGTGTTAAGTGTATGGCTGAGGTCCGTGCATAGTTCTTAAAACTCTTTTTTAAATTTATGTGATATTTTTCATTTATCGAGCCAACACCTGCTAAGGTTGGTATCTTTTATCTTGAAAAGTTGAATACTAACGCCTTAGTCTATAGAGGCATTTTTCAACCATAACATTAATGGCAAGTGCATTTATTCAATTTAGCATAGGTTAAAGACATATTATTAATTTTTTTTACATGTGTTTTTTGTGTAACAGCCAAAACCAAGCACCAATTTCATCGATGTATTCTCATTCAGTGGGCCTGCACCTGAGAGGATCAACGGTAGGCTAGCCATGATTGGATTTGTAGCAGCCGTTGGTGTGGAGTTAGCCAACGGTGCAGATTTATCTGCACAGTTATCAAACGGTGGATTACTGTGGTTCTTAGGGTCAAGTGCATTGCTAACTTTGGCTTCACTAATCCCATTGTTCCAAGGAGTTACTGTTGAATCTAAATCTGATGGGATTATGACTGCTGATGCTGAGATTTGGAATGGAAGATTTGCTATGTTGGGATTAGTTGCTTTAGCTTTTACTGAATATGTTAAAGGAGCTGGCCTTTTCCAAGTTTAAGTAGTATATAAAATGAATATATATAATTTATATTAGTACTTTTAAGTACTTATTTGTTGGTCCCTTATTTGAATTTAATAGATATACTACATCTCTTTGTTACTTATAATTAAAATAAATACAAACAATTTAACAAAATAATTTGTGGGGTTTACCCTGTTTGTGAGTTGTAGCTGAAGGGAAACAAAACTTTGAGAGTTTCACAAAAGAGAGGAGACTACTAATTTGTGAAAGCCACAAAACAAGAATCCTTCTACTCGAGTATTTCTTTTTGGCCAGGAGAGTAGTAAGTTTTTTTTTTCCTATATAAAAACATTGCAAGTTATTACAAATATCATACAAAAGGGGAGGTCATGGACAACTTCTCTTGTCTTAGTGGTTTTTACTTAACACTTTTCTACTTGGCTTGCTAAACTTAAATACACTCGCGATCTGTCACATGATATAATAACTATAGAAGTGCGAGACTCTATATTAAAAGCTAAGAGAAATATTGAAAACACTTCTAAAATTGACGAGAATTTAAGGATGTATTTCGCTCGGGAGCTTTTTAAGTTCACTTAATTAGAAAGTGATTTTAAAGTAATTTGTAGTTCGAGAACGAAACTAATAATTTACGTTAAATTTATGAGTATTTTCGATGTTTTTGTCATGGTTGATTAGGGAAGGTTTCTTTCATCTTCAAGGCTCTTTTTTTCTTCATTTATGGGTATGCCAAACATAAAGCGCATCTGGTGTTGTGGTATCATAGTACCCTCCCACGGTACTGACCGGGGTTCGATTCCCCGGATGCGCATTTTACAATTATGTTTGTTTTTCGATTGACATTTACTTGCACTTTTGCTCCTTCATTATTTCAAAAATAATTTTTTTATATTTCCAATTCTCAATTATTTTAAAATAACCTTAGATTATCAATAACCAATTACGAAATCCCAATATGAGTTGTGATTCATTGATGAGAGTGTTTCACCCTTAACTAAAAGTCTTGGGTTCGAGCTCTTCTGCCTATGGAGAAAACTTTATTGGGAGCACCCCCAAATGGACCCTACAGAGCGTGCTTCAAATTTAACCAAAATTTTAACATAAACTCCACACACCACGTGAAAAAAAAAAAAAAAAACTTCTAGAAAGTTATCCTTTATTAAGTTAGTCGAACCATGCAATAAATAAGTCCTAGTAAATTCTAGGAGGTTCTTGACATATATATGGGGTGAATTGGCAAGCCACATCACCTTGTTACTTTTTAGTAAAAGTTCAATGAGTCCACGTGACTTATGTATCTTTAGAGGCCCAAAATTGAATTACGTGGCTCCTAAAATATCCACCCCTTCTCTCTTCTCTCTTTCTTAGCACACTATAAATGCCCACCAACTCTTCCAGTATTATTATATCAAAGTGAATTAATAAGTTTGTTCACTAGTAATTCTTCACCTTTTTTCAACTCTTGAAAAGTAAAGCATTTTCTCTTTAGTAGAAGAAAAGATATGACAACTTCATTTGCCATGCAATCTATAATTTTGGGCAGTCCAGTTAAGTTGTCACAAAGTAGAAATGGCTTGAATCAGTTTGTTCCTAGCTGTTACGTGCCACGCCTTCACAGGACATCGCATGTTCATGTTAAGTGTATGGCTGAGGTCCGTGCATCTTAAACTCTTTTTTATTATTTTTTATATAAAAAGAAACAGTACTTTTAATTTACGTGTTCGTGTTAAGTGTATGGCTGAGGTCCGTGCATAGATCTTGAACTCTTCTTTATTATTTTTTATATGAAAAGAAACAGTACTTTTAATTTACATGATATTTTTTATTTATCGAGATTCAAACTATGTAAATATGAAAAATTGCAGGAGGGTGAGAAAGAGCAATCATCAACCCCTTCAACTGATTACTCTGCTACAGTTCCCAAGCCAACACCTGCTAAGGTTGGTATCTTTTTTCTTGAAAAGTTCACATAGCTTTTGAATTTCATTTTTGACAAATTAATTAATATGATTTAGGTTATATTTGAAACTGAATTCAAACGCCTCAGTCTATACAGGCATTTTTCAACGATAATATTGATGACAAGTGCATTTATTCAAGACATTTTTTGACACGTGTTTTTTGTGTAACAGCCAAAACCAAGCACCAATTTCATCGATGTATTCTCATTCAGTGGGCCTGCACCTGAGAGGATCAACGGTAGGCTAGCAATGATTGGATTTGTAGCAGCCGTTGGTGTGGAGTTAGCCAACGGTGCAGATTTATCTGCACAGTTATCGAACGGTGGATTACTATGGTTCTTAGGGTCAAGTGCACTGCTAACTTTGGCTTCACTAATCCCATTGTTCCAAGGAGTTACTGTCGAATCTAAATCTGATGGGATTATGACTGCTGATGCTGAGATTTGGAATGGCAGATTTGCTATGTTGGGATTAGTTGCTTTAGCTTTTACTGAATATGTTAAAGGAACTGGCCTTTTCCAAGTCTAAGTATATAAAATGAATATCTATAATTTATATTGTTACTTTTAAGTACTTATTTGTTGGTTTCTGATTTGAGTTTAATAGATAAACTACATCTCTTAGTTCCCTAATTAACATAACTACAAACATACACTGTTCACTAACAAAGTATCAATAACAGTTTCAAATGCTAAATCAACTGATGGAATGATCGTTTGTACCATCCTGTAGCTTATCATCCAAAATGTTCGACAACTGCAAAACTATTGACAACCACCAAGTTGTATTGTCTGGAGTAAGCACTCACTTTACGAATCGCTTCTTGTTGAACATTTTCCCAAAAAGGATAAGCAGATAGCATAGTTGCTTCTTCAAAATTTGATATACTACGAGCTGTTTTACCTTGAAGAACTATATTATATGCCTAACCTTGATCATTACTTTTATTTATTATACTGGTGGTATTTCAATTCACTCAGCTGTAAGAAAACTCTTCTACTCTGAAGTTATGAACAGAAAAGAATGACAAGTATACATATCTATAGATACATGTATGTATATACACAGCGTAGTCTTCTGAGACGACAATCCGTCAAACTGGTACCTCTACCTTTAACTCGTTTCCTTCCATGTCACCTTTCTGAGGCTTTTCAGCGTCCTTGCCAATATTATCCTGTTTCAGATACGGAATGATTCAGTGAATGATTACTCAGAACCATGAGCATCAGAATACTACTAACCAGTAAAAACATTTAAAACACTTCCACCCTTCCAAATCACATACATCATGCTCAACATTAGTGTCAAGAAAATTTGAAATGAAACTGAAGAGGGACCAAACAAATTATTTTGAAATGCAATGCCGAACAAACTCCCAAGATGACATAGAAGGATCCTGAAGAAACATAACTTTTTTTTAAAAAAAAATTGGTGAAGTAAATGAACATAAAATTATAATTTTAGGGATCATATATGTGATATTCCACAAAGACGAGCTTGTGTCATCTTTTGTGGACAGGATTGTAACCATGCTCTCTGACATTTTTTAAGAGCAGGAAAGCATACAAAAGATGGCTTTGGACTACAAAATAATAAACACAAACAGAAAGACAAGAGAGAGAGCGACGCACTTGTAAATACAAAAGAGAAGGCAATAAACAGAGAAAGCCAGTGTACATAAACCCAGGCTGAACAAACCATATTAATTCCGTCAAAAAACAAACCGTACCAAGGAAAACCTTCTAACATGGTCAAGAAAATATCCAGACATCCATCAAAATCCCCCAGCACAACATAGACCATACATAAGATGGGTCAAATCAAGTACAGTAAGCAAGAATACTTACTTGGAGAAGGTCAGCCGGGAAAAGATGTATCCTGCTAGGAGAAAAGTTGAGACCACTGCAGAAAATAAAGAAACAAATGAATTACAAATCGGGAAAATCTACATCCACAACCATAAATAAAATAGGTATAAGAGGATAAATCCACTTGTGCTGTATATGATTCAATCAATAAATTGGGGGAAGAAAATCTAAGAAAAAGTGGTGGAGCAGAGGGGGAAGAAAATCTAAGAAAAAGTGGTGGAGTATAATACCATCATGCATTTGGTGGTGTATTTGGAAAGAAAGAAATAGCAGATGCTATGATAACAAAGCAAATTCAATAGAGAAAGTCAAATGGAACTGCTTGACTACTTTTTATTTTTGGTGTAAAGAGGAATGGATAGAAGAAGCTGCACAAATTTTGGATTTTATAGGCTCTTTGTAATCTATTAGCCTTTTTGTTTTTTTTCTCTTGTTGGAAACCAATTTTTGGAGGTCTCCAGCATATCCTTAATGCTTTAATGCTGATGAATACAACATTATCTTTGTCACAAAAAAATAATAAATGGTAGATTACATGTTTCAAAACAAAACATTGAGAAAAACAAAGATATAAAACTTGGAAAAGAACATGGAATTAAAGGATACTATAACAAAGAGAATGAGTTTTACTATAAAAACCAACCTCCGAGACAACACCAGCTGCCACACATATGGAATGAAGAACTCCTCAGGATGACTCTCTTGTTCATATGTGAAACGCAATTGGGTAAACATCTGGTGTCAACAAATATGATAATCAGATACAATCAAGTCATCATAAGTTGGCATAACTATTAAAAGAATTAGCATTCTACCTTTAGTCCGTCAACCCTCCAAGATCGGCAATTAACAATGATCACTTGCAGTACTTTCTCTACAGACCATTCCCCATCCATCTTTTGGGCATCCATGCGACTGTTGAAGAAGTCCAAAACCTTGAAATAACATCACAAAATCATAATGCCTTCCAGACTACATTACTGAACTGTTTTCAGTTAGTAGAAGTAAGTCCCACTTTCAAGGAACCCCTTTTCAAAAACATAGGAACTGCAAACACACAAAAGAACAAGCATACCATAAATATGTTGTCAAGCAGTTCATTGAACCGTGGATGACTTCTGAATGGCTGAAAAACCTCCTGCCTGTGCATAATTGCATAAACAACCTGCCAGTTTCGGAATGCAATTAATAAAAGCTGCAACAAGCAACTTATCCTCATGAACAAACAACTATTGATGATCAAAAGTACTGATACCTCAGGATTCCGCGGCAGGCAATAGGTCAGAATAGCATTTAGTATCTCAAGAACAATTCTTAAGAAGTCGGTATAAATATGCAGCTCAGCTGCCTGCAAAAATATTTGAAGAACTTTAATGCTATCAAGTACCAATTATGCTAGATGAGAGCAATTAATAAAGAAAGTATAAATGATGCTAAAGGCCAAGTGTGAAGTACCATGTCTTCTTGGAGACTATTTTCTTCCTTTGATTCACCATTGGGCACATGCATCTTATCATTTTTCATCTCTGCCAATTTGTTGTACCTACATTACAGAAAAAGATCATAATAACAATCAATCAACCAATTTTTTTTTTTAAAACTCACTAGTAAACACAAGGAACAAGAAACTTACTTGCGTGCAAGCATGTCAAATAGGCTCACTAAACGTTGTGATGCATAACCACTTAGGCGATGTACATGAGGTGCCATATTAGCTAAAGTTGCAAGGCAATTTGTATGAAGGTAAACATCCTGTTAAATGCATCAGAAAACACATGTTTGAAATCGGCTTTCGTCGTGAAACACACCAACAAATTACCAATAAAAGAGAAACTTTATTGGTAAAGAGGACGGACTTTAATTATGCACCCCATGCTCAAAAAGAAGACAAGGATCCATTCCATGAAGTTGTATTGCTCTACCCAAATTGCTCATTACAGCAATTCAAGTTGATATATCAGTAGATGACTAAAAATACTGCCTCATGACAGTACATTATGATGAGGATATGTGTAACAGTTAAGAGTGTAAAATAAATGTATGGTAGAACTGCCAGAAATATCAAGAAACAATTTACCTTCCCGTCCAAGAAGAGATAAAAGAGGTAACGAGTAGTAGAGAGATAGAATATGAAATAAAGAAAGTGCAAATAATAAACAGACAGACATTTTCATATCATACCCGCAACTTAGATAGGTTGTATTTCACCGTCCTCGTCAAAATTATGACCATAAGAGAACCAAGAGAGGTCTGATGAAGAACACGCTCTTGGTACCATGGAACACTGGGCAGCACCTGCAGAAAGATGAAGAATCAAGATAGTCCAGGCTTACATGTAAAAAAGGTGGAGAGATTCTTTATTTACCAGTTTATGAATGCTGGCATTGAATGAGGAATCTTGGCTAAGTATAAGAAGGATAATCAGCACCATATATATCTGATTGGATGTCCTCCTAGGTGCATTATACAGTGTTTCGAGCAAAGGCATCAACTGTTGATTTATTCAGACAGACAGTAAGATTCTAAATTCCAACTATAGGGGCAGAAAATTATATTTAGCAACGCGAGAACAGTTGGAAAGTGAGGTTCTCAAAAAAGAAGTTGGAAACTGGATAAGAAAAATATGTGGAAAAAATTTCAGTATCTGCTCTTCATCAAAACAAAAAAACAACCAACTATCTGTTAATAGATAACCAAGGATCACAGTCCACATTATTATCAAGGCCTCAATTTCATAAATACAGCAACTTGCTGCGCAAGCAGTTGCAAGATATCAAACTACGCCTAGCTACACTTTTATTGTTGATACTCTCCTTATCCATCATGTACACTCTAGAATCTTGATTTCCTTACACAGTGATTGGTGGGAGTGATATCCACAAGCAACTGTCATTATTAGGTAAGAAATAAAAATATCACATAAGCCATCATATTTTACCAGTGTATCCAGATCAGTCCGCACCAACACATACTCAAGAAAATCTGAATTCCCATGAACAAGTGAATAAAGCAGAAGTGCAGAAGTCTCATCAGCCAAGCACCTGAAAACATAGTTGCAAGCCCACTCACTCAAACCAGAGCCAAATGATGTATATGAACAATTGTATCATCAAATATACAAATAAACATATTTTATGCCATCAGATCATTACATATAAGTAGGCAATGCATGCTTAACACACACAAATTTGCAACGAAGCTGATCATTTCAGTAGATCCTACTTTCTGTGAAGAGAATCCAGAAGACAGAAATCTTCTTTTTGCATTGCAAGATTACTGCACAGCTCTGGGACATAGTTTTTGACATTTTGGGTTTAAAGAAGACCACGCCAAGAGCCATATTGGAGCTTCTACTGCACAGCTCTGGGACATAGTTTTTGACATTTTGGGTTTAAAGAAGACCACGCCAAGAGCCACATTGGAGCTTCTACAAGGCTGGCAAAGAAGAGTCTGAAGGGTATACATTCAAGAGTTTGGAATGCACTACCAGCAAGAATTTGGTGGATCATATGAGAAGAGAGCAACTCACAAATTTTTTAAGACAGAGGACAATGTAGTCTTAAGTTCAATTGTATTTCTTAACTTTAGCTTTTGGACCAGCATGGCAGATTTATAAGATTGTCACAATGTAGAGTCATAATCAACTGATTAGTTCTCTACATAATCTGTGAGAACTATTTTTATGCTACTCAATTGTTCATACCAGCAAACTATTTATGCTGATAAGTTTATAAAATTTCACCTTATCAGGAAAAAAGAAGATTAGAATATGGAAGTAGTATTAAGGGTATTTCACTACGAACAGAGCAAACGGATTGACTAAAAGCCAAATAATAGAACATCTTCTCCGCCACGGGGATATAGGTCACAAATAAACTCCTTGTGCATAGCCATTTTTCATATTGAAATAGGAGCTACTATCGTTAAGTGTAAGCAACTTTTAGTTGTCACCTTAGATGAACAAGTGAGATAGATTAACACTTACATGCCAAGGCTATCAAAAAGAGAAGCAAAGGGTAGTCTCACAACCGGACCACCAGGTGCATTCCCCTCAACATCGACACGATCAACTGCTTGAGAAAACATAAAAGAAGCTTAGAATCATGAACAAAATTCATGAAGTAGCAAAAGGGACACCAGAAAGGAAAAAGAATCGTTCTAACATTCAATATCCCGAGCATTCTCAAGGGCCTTGCAGTAAGGATTCTCAAAGAAGGATTCTTCCTTTGGTAGTGAATCTGGACTACTGTAGTCAATTTTATCTTTGAAATGGTCCATGCCTAGACTCTTGCGGTAATGAACAAGGATGAGTAAAATATTAAGACTGTTGTCTGCCAATGGGCTTCTGGAAGCTTCATTGCTTGAACTTGCAAAGAAATTCAACGGCAGCAGCACGATATTTGCTGCAAGTCAATGGAAAAGGCAAGCTTCAATGAGAATGATAGGACAGCACAGTGACTAAACAAACGGCCTAATAACTGAATGAATTGGGGATGGAAGGATTCAACAATGACAACGTAATGCTGCATACATGAAGAAAAGAACAAGAATAATTTTATAGAATGGGTATTTTGGGAATGTGGCTATAAATAGCCGAATAGGAACCAAACTTGTGCTAAGCAAATAAATATAAAGATCATATAAAATGCAGATAGGAATGGATGTGGTTAAAAGGGAGAAAGGAGATGAGCTACACACTAGAGAAAGGGGGAGGTCAATAAATCACTTCATCCTACCCGCAACAGAGCCAACTCTCTGTAAAACTCCAGGACGATATCCTTCAGAAAATATATAATACGATGAAGCCTTCAGAGGGAAACGCGGCCGCGTGATGTAGTTAACAAGCAGCTTACGTATAGCCAGATTGACCAAAGAAGTTGGCTGAAGAAAAAAATTACATTCAGAAGTGGTTCATGAATTGCCAAGGTATTTGCAGCAAATACTAGAGCAAATAGATAAGATTTCAATAATTTTTACAGATATCTACTGAGAGAAACTATTGATGACCTGAGACATTGCTGCATCAAAGAAAGGATGAATATCATCAGCTCCAAGTGATGGCCCAGAAAGAAGCTGAGTTGATAACGCAACAAGCATGAAATTAAGCAACTCGTAATGTAGAAGATATGTATCAGAGCTGTCACAAAAACCACACAATATTAGGAAAACAACTCGCAAGCTATCAGAGAAGATATTTGTTGCACAAAGCTCAACATACCTTACATCTACCCTGCCAAGAAATTTAAGCACACTATTCACAACAAGATGCTCAATACTCTGTTCTGTAAAAGAAAATGAAAGAGGAATGGTGGTAAGAGTAAGGAAGTACAGGACATGGATACCCGGACAGATCTGAGCATAAAGATAAAAAAAAAATAAGTGATTCTCAAACGTAGGAGACTCAACCAGATCAAAATCAGCAAAGAACAGTTTATGAAAGCTACCCCCGCTGAAATAAGCTCTATAAGAGACACAAGTTGGAATCTGGAAGAATTTGCAGGTCACTACTAAGGTATGGCTCAACCTCAACAACTGAAATCAGTGCTACAAGAGATATGAGTAGAACCTTAAAGAAACATTTGGTCATCACAAAGGTATTGCTCAATTTCATCCATAAAGAAGCAACAGAAAATTTCTTAATTCACCCTAATGTGAGTCCAAAAAAAATTGCACTATAATTGGAGACAATCATTCGAGTTTTTCATAAATTAGACTACACAGTACACACTGTTTTGAACAGTGAATATGATGTTTAAAAGAGACTCTATTATATCTATGCCTTATAAAATAAAAAAGGAATCCACTATTAGATCTTAGAACAATTAGCATACACATTCACTTTGTTTAAGTCATAGAGCTTGAGAAATACTGTAGTGATCACTTAAGTTGCTACATACTCCAATTGCCCTCCCACGCACAAAAGAAAAAGAAGATAATTCCGAAGAGAGAACAATGAAAGAGGAATATAGATAAGAACATCAGAGAAGTCCCACTAACCAAAAATGAATGAATCATGTTGTGAATGGATTACCTTTAGGGACATTACTTGGAATTTCCTCACTTTCATTCAGGGACATGTATAGATCTTCAAAGTTGTCAGTTTTAGCATTCTCAATGAGGTGCTTCAGAAAAACAGATGAGACGTAGACTGCATTGAGAGCTTTCACATAAGCTGACGAAGAAGCATCGGATGTAGAAACACACTCTTGCAAGCACCAGGACAGGTGAATTAAAATTTTGGCAAGATGCCTTGTGTAGCAGTTGTTCTGAGCTGCAAGAAACAGCAGATGGTATTAGAAGATCATACCAGTGAGCTCATCATCCCCCACTCCCCATCCACCCCCACAACAAAAGAAAAAAAAGAGGTGGAATAAACGTCGAAATAAATTATTCCCACTCATGAGCAAGAATTGGTTCTAGAAAAATTAAACAGGGAAGTTATAGAAAGAAAAAAAAACAAGAGGATCAGATAAAGAATTTATATGGTTAGTGCCAATAGCCTGCTGATAAGTCATAAAAGATGAAAGAGCGACATCTTACAATTAATAACCATATATCAGCAAGAAAATACCTACAACCCAATATGCATAGCATGAGGCGTAAAACATGAAAAGTAGAACGAGTACCATGTTTCACACTATGTTTTACCCAATTCTTTCATGCTTACATCTTTTTATCAAAAATAAATAAAAATCTAAGCTTTAAATAATATAATATGGAAATTAATACCAACTACTAAGTTCATTATTCCTGAAAGCAGTCGTCTGCATGTTAAGGGAGCACAAGAATGCAGAGAAGAGAGTACAATTTTTACTTGCACAACATTGGAAGGAAGTTAACACTCTCCATAACTTGAGGCCCAAGTAGAATTACCTAATTTCTGCCCTAGTCTTCAATAAGAAATAGATTTATCAACTTAATTAATTTAGCAATTTGCATGAATCTGTTCAAAATTTCCGGAGTAGAAGTTGTTCTTGTTTCAATAAATAACTTCAGGGAAAAAATTTATGTGCTCCAGGTTAACTTCACCTAGGGTAACTGATCTTCAATTTTGTTTCTACTCTCTATGGGAGAACTTCTCCCACTTTGTACTCCTATCGACCTATCCAATAACAATTCTCATTTTTTACCTCCCTTGTTCTATAGATTATTACACAAAAATTCCAGATATACTTTTTCAAATAGAGAATTCCAGATATCCTATCACTTTCAATGTAACAGAAATCAAATGCATTTCTAGGTAGTCCGTGCTCTAGCTACATCTGAGGCACCCCACAAGCTTGATGCAAGACCTTTTTTTGCTTTATTTTCCTAATAAAGGTGAAATTTTATTAAAAAGATGGGTAATCGAAAACATATAATTAAAAACACGGGGGTAACACCACAACAAGATGCAGAGACAATAGAGACCTTTCAAAAAGACATGGTTCTCTACAAAAAGCACCCAACCTAGGGATGCTACTTCCAAAATCTCCTCCTATTTATCTTTTGTATTAACCCCGTAGCGTCAGGTCTTTTACTCCATACTAGTAGTCATTGTATTCCAAACAGATCCATAACACACACTAAAGTTTGTCCGTCACCAGAGAGTAAACACTTTCTTCGGTCATCTTTGTTACTTTGAAAATAGTTCAGAGTATACATCAAAAGAACGTCAGGTTCATCCAATAAAACATTTGTCTCCTTCAAAATTTTATGTTGATCTACTAGTAGCTTATGGAAAACCTTTATCGTTTCAAGATTTATAAGTACATGTAGATGGATACGTAAGAAGCCATATTATACTCAACATTCAAATTATACGGCACAGTGTTCCTCCAAACTCAAACAATAATTAACTAAACTTAAAATTATTCTCTCTCTCCTAAACTTTCAGTTCGTTTAAATTTTACAAAGGTCGATTTGAAGATTTTGCTCTTTGATTGGAGAGTATGATCCCCTTTTCGAAGGAAATTTAGACATGGAAATTACTATTCAATTTCTTCCATTTCAAACCGACGCCATAATCCATTCAGAGATCTTCAGCAGATTTTTCTTTCTCCGGCTCTTGGGAAGCGCAAATGCACCAAATTTTCAGAATCGAAAGACCATTGCATTTAAAAAGTTCTAAAACATCATCCGAGAGGATCAACGGTATAGAGCATTTATATATTGACATCTGACGTTGTGACCAGTTCCAGTTTTAGGATTTGGGAGACAACTAGGCTACTTTCACATTAAATAGAGTATGCAGGAGCACAAGAATACTCCGAATAGAGCTCCACAAGTGGCAAATTTGATGGCTGGCTTCAGACCTAACTGCCTAACAACTAGTATAGACACTAAGCATTTGACAAATCCTCAAAAATAGCCAACTATAGAGTTCGGCGGATTTAAAAAACAGTGGTAAGAATCACATGCACATTATGATATTTTTTTTCCTTTCCATTTTTATTGGTTTAGGCACTTCCAACCTATGTTGGTCGGACTCTCCAAAAATGTTGTCTCACCCATGTCGGATTATCTAACAATGCACTATTTTTGGAGTATCCAACACCTGATAAATTACCTCAATAACAGTGACGGTCACAATTCACTCACTCAATTTCACCAATTTACATACAACGCGTATTATTTAACTATCAGACTACCACGGAAAGCTGCACAGTAACTAAACCTAAAATGTGAATGTTCTAGCAACTTCCATGGATCAATAGAAGTTTCTACACGACATTACAGATACTCGTTGTATCCAACTAACAGAACCTAATATATTCGAGCTAACTTCACAATTAAACTACATCAGTTTTTCTTTTCTGTTCACCAACAAAACTCAATAATAAATATAATCAAGGAAATAAACAACTTTAAAAATTACAGATAGTTAGGTACCAAAGTGTAGGCAAGCTTGCTGAACACGATCCGAAGACCAATGAAGATTTAGAGGAAGCTCTAGAAGCTTCTGCCAGTAATCAGAAGCAAGAGGAAACGATTTCTCGCCAATAAATGCTCCAATTAGATATTCCGCCGTTTCATGAGGCCTCGAACCACCGTTAAACCTCGGCGTTGACGGTACTCCCCCCATTCACACTACTCCGTCCGTCCGGCCGACACAGAAAACTAAACGGTGCAAATATATATATATATCCCGACTCTTATGGAATGTTGTAGTACCTTCAGAAGTGCGAATTCACGAGATCGTAGAGAGGTTTCACTGGCATTTTGCGATGAAAAAATTGTTGGAGCTGTGGATCTGAGAGAAAGGAGAGTGGCTTATGAACGAAGAGAGAGAGAAACAGAGGACTTTTCATACCAATCAGGATTGTAAATGAGATAAAAGAAAAACTTGAAATTCTAAGTGATTTACAAAATTGCCCCTTGGAGTTTATTTAATTTGGATAATTTTTCATTCAATGAACTGGAAAATATTTTTGTCTATATTAATTGAAATTTGAAACTAGTTAAATGATTCATGTGAAAAGTAATTTATAAATCTTTATATCACGAATTTAAATTATTTTTCATGATGGATTAAAAATAAGTTATAAATTTTCTATTTTTAAAATGTAATTATAATTCATTTTTCAGTCTGAGTTAACATACCTTTTCAAAATTATATGAAATTTAATAATTTTTATACAAAAGTTTAAGATAAAAAAAGGTGATTGACGTTAAATATATGATTGCAAATAAGTCATTTAGAATGAAATTATAAGTTTTAATATTGATATAAATAAAATTTAATCATATTGAGTATTGACTACACGGGTTCTCATCTAGGTTTTATGCCAACTTTCATTAATTAATCATTAATTAATGAAGAAAAAAAACTAAGTTTAGTGTTTAAGATACACTTTTTGAATTATTACTACACCTTAATTTCAAACTCAAATTGAATTATTCTATACAAATTACCTCTCAACATCAGCTCTTGACTAGTTCAAGATAAAATTTTAAAATATAGAATTATTTTTATAACTCTAATCCATGCCATCAAGTTAAAATTTACTTAAAGTAATGAAAAATATGTACACTTATAAGTTATAAATTCTCATTTTATTTAAATATTATTTTTTAAAAAACACAATTTGTTAAGAAATATGTTCCTCCTATAATTACAATATCAATATCATCTCATTCTCACCTTTTTATCTGACTCATCATGTTATTAGGTCATTTAGTTGTCACGTGACATAAAATCATTTATGAGAAAGGCCTATATCAGAAGAAAAATAGTGCTTCGTGAAATATTCTATAGATATACGGAGAATTCCATTGAAACCTTAGAATTTCATGAATTTATGTCAACTTATTTGTAAATATATTAGTGCCTAAGTAAATAGTACTAAATAGAGGATATTTATTTGTAAAAAAACATCAAGTAAAAAGATCAATTAAAGTTCTCTAAATACAATTCTTTCTCGTAATTCTCATGTGTCTAACGAATTGTCAAGTATCGCACATGTATTTAGTGAAGGACTAAGGACGTGACACTTTGGCCTATTGACGATTCAAATAATTTTTAGTATTTAACAATTAATCTAAACTAAATCGAACCTACCAAAACAAAAACATTATATGTTCTTCTTAGTTTTAAAACATGCATATATTTAGAATGTTATAATGAAAATAAAGACTTTTTTCACTTGAACATAGTTATTTACTTATAATTTAAATGGCATCCATCATTTCTAATAAACTATCCTCTTCAAACATTCTAATTTAAGATAAATCTTTTGATCTATTTTTATTTCTCATCTAATTGATTTTATATTTTTCTTAGTTTCTTAAAATCATCAATATTTATTTGCTTAAATCAATAGTAAACACACTTTATATCATTATATTTTTAAAACAAAATAGGAATAATTATAAAATCTCACCTTTTAGTTTACTTATTACTATTATTCCCTATAAGTTTCACAAATCTCCAAAATTCCTCATTTTTCTGTTAAGTCAAAAATGTCATTAAAGTATCCGACCCTCTATTAATGTATCTGACCCTCTTTTTAATGTATCAGCGCATGTATTCGACCCTTCTTTTAATATATCAGCGCTTTGGTTTTTTGCCCACTAATGTATCCGGATCCTCCACTAATGTATCCGATCCTCTTGTTAATGTATCAGCGCATGTATTCGATCCTCTGTTTAATGTATCAGCGCTTTGAAAATTTATCCATTAATGTATTCGGACCCTCCATTAATATATTCGGACCCTCCATTAATGTATACGTTTAGAGGATTTCTGTAATTATAAACTTTTAAGGGATATATTGTAATTTTACCTTAAAAGTATGTGATTTCTGTGATTTGTCTAATAAAATATGTTAAATAATTTAATACTTAATTAACTTGACTAATGACTTTCATATCAAAGACTTGTCTTCAATTTAAAGTCAATAAATGAAAGTACATTTCCAAACCTAATAATGTTGTTTCAACTTTAGCTCTAGATTAGAAGCAATAGTACTATAATGTAATACATAATTTTCTTTGCTTATATATGGTTCTATGAAACGGGATTTGCTTTTGATGGTTTTTGACAATTCAATAAGAGTTTTTTATGTAAGAAAAAAGAAAGGATAGATCGGTCAATACACTTAAATTGGTGGAGTTTCACTATGAGTTCTTATTTGTATTGATTTGTAGCTGGTTTTGAATTTCGTCGGCAAATGAGTACACGTGGCAATATGTGAGCTGATTCATCATATTCATACAAAGACTTTTGATGAGATCAATTGGTGATTATAAAATTAATAAAAATATTTTAAAATTATTTTTGAATTTATTGACCTTGAAATGTGTAAGTGCATCATAATTCAACTTTAAAAATTGTCTATATTTCGATTACTTAATCATACATATCAATTAATTAATAATAATTTTTTAAAAATATATACACAAATCATGTTTTTTTATTAATAAGGGTAAACTTCGTCAAATTTATATTTTTTTAGCTAGTAACAATCTAAACGTTAAATTAATTAAATTTTTATTTCAGATTTCATTTTTAGTAATATTATACTTTTTCTTCACAAATTATAGGCAGACCTTGGAACTACACTTCTTACCTCCATAATATTTTGCTAAATCACATATAAAAATATTTTGCTTATTTACCAAATAAAGTAACTAAAAATTAATATATTTTATTGGAAAAAAAAACAGTTTTACTCCTACCAAACACACCCTTAAATGATACTCAAGCTTTATCTTTTCAACCATCAGCCAAATTGAATTAGTTTCTATGGATTTCTAAACCAGCAGAAAAGGATAAAACAAAAAAAAATTGATTTCGTTTCTATTTTTTTACATTAATATAGTATATAAGGCTCAAGAATAGATGAGTTGGGTTAAAAATCGCATTCATCATCTTATTGCTTTTTCGATAATTTGAAGTCACATAAGATTGAAAGTGCGGTATTCAAAAAGGTATTATGACGACTGAAATTTCTTTTGATCAAACTCATCTAGTACTTAATGTGCATCTAAAGAATAACGATTGCAGATTTTCATAACATATACTGATAGAAAAATATTAGTTCGATATATTAATATTCATTTTTATGCCAAATTTTAAAATATTAATCATTCTTATTAGATATTTTATTTCTCTGTAAAGATTGACTTGTCAACCTAATTAAGTTTTTCGAAAGCTAACATTATAAAAACAAATATTGACGCATCTAATTGATCGTAATGCACTTGGTCTTTGCTACCAATAAAGTTAATTATTTGACAACAAATTAACACAAGTGAAAAATGACTTTTTTTGAAATTTTGAAACCATCTATTAAACAAGTCTCCATCTGAATTAATGGACCATCATGTATTTAAAAATCATTATGGAAGGGAAAATAAAATAAAATTGTTTCATATAATATTGTTAAGTTAATAATTAAAAAAATAATTAATTATATTAAAATACAACTAATGTGATTATTAGTCAATTCAAATGAGACTAGTCTAGTAAAATAAATATTTTTTCTTATTATTCCTTAGCATCCAATTGAAAAAGAGAGCGTTGTCGGTGAGAAAACGATACCCAAACTCTATAGTTATCCATTTATATGCTGTTTTTAATTTTATAATCAAATATTGATTGATCATCATACTAAAAACAATTGTGTCGATATTAAATTAAAAATATATTAATTAAATTCTTCCTACATTATTTTTTAATTAATTTTTTGAAAGTGCTCACATTTGTTTGTATTTAAAATAATAATAATGAAGGAACGAATTAGTAAAATTAATTATTATTTATCATTTCTTAATCTACGTATAAAAAAATATAAAATAAAAATATCCTAGTTAAAATACGAAAAAAACTTTAGGAAACCCTTTATTTTTTTTTTAGTTTGAGCGTTATCAATTTGAACTCTATGAGTAGTTGTTGTGCTTGAACTTTTATGGATATTCGTTTATAGTGTAACTTTTAACAAATTCTTTATTTAAATCGTGAAAAAGTAAAATCATTTTGGAGTTTGTAGTAATAGAGATTTAAGGTTTACGAATTGATCAAGAAATTTTGCTCATTAAGCTTCAAATTTCAACGTCATCTATTGGAATTATTCGGTGTTTTAAGTAGAAATAGTTTGTTCAAACTTAATTTTCTCATTAAATTAGTAATAACTATTTTTAATTTGTACATCCTCAATTCATTTTTTATTTGTCACTATATGATTTGACATATCATTGAAAAATAATTTCGATATTCGTATCTTATCATACTGTCCCTATTATTTAATGTTAATATCGAGTTTTCAAAAATGATATGAATATTTAATGTTATGGCTAAAACATGAAAAAAATAATGTTTTTTTTTGTATGTCAAAAGTGACGACTAAAAATAAAAATTTATTTTAGAAATAAGCGACAAACAAAAGTGAACAAAGTTTTTTAATGGTTAAACTTTGATTGTTAGCTCAAAACAAGTGACAATCCCACCTAATTCTTAAGGAAATTGTAGAAGTATTGGTCCATTAATTATTGATGTGGGCTTGGGTTGTTTGCACCTACATCCATATTTTGCAAAGTGGACTTTAACTTGTGAAATCTTCATGGTCTAAGACTTTGCATTTTGGTGGATCATGGCTTAAATAATGAAAATTTTTACTCATTTATAACTTCATTTGATAAGGTTTTCATGTTAATATAACTTGTATTGATACATATATGATATACAACCTTCGTATGTGTTGATACAACCTATATTGATACCTCCATAGTGATACATATTGATACAACCTATATTTTTCAAATACAACTTGTATCTAGTATTTCTCCTCTCTCTATCCCAAATCACGTCCACCTTTTTCTTCTCTTTCTCTCTATCTTGTTTGCCTCTGTCCTCTCCATAATAGCCTTTACGTATTGAATGCAACATATATATCAAATTGTATTCGTTGTTACAAGCTGTATCTGTCAAATAATGATGTATCTAAAATTTTCCCTCCCTCCCCTCTCCAAACTCTCGCTCGCTTCTCTCCTCTCCTCTCTTAAACTGTTGTGATGAATCATAATTAGATAAACTATAATTACTAATTACATTTATGATCTAAACGTAAAACTTATTTATGATAGTTCCTCTTAAATAATCAACATACTGAAAGAACCGTTTAAAATTAAACTAATATAACTTAATTTAACTTTAAAAATTGATTAAATTAACTTTGAAGAAATGCAACAAAACAATAAAAGTGCGAACAAAGGTATATAATATGTAATGTTGACAGCTCGCACTAGTTAAAAACGCGAAAAATCGACTGCAAAAGCTGAGGAACTAAATTGACGGATAAAATTGAGGGATTTCGTCAGCTTGTAAATATTTTTTCTTAAAAAAATAATTGAAGAATTATTTATTTATTTTATTTTTATTTTTAAAAAAATAATTGAAGAAATTATATCACCCATTATTCGCATAGAATACGCTGAAACTATAAACAATAATTATTTTTTTGAAATAGAAAATCGATGAATATCTGTTGGTTAATTTTGCACCATTATTTTTTTTAAAAAAGTTCTAATTATATTTGTACTTTTTAATTCACTTTTTCGAAAATCAACAACATGGATCATTTTAAAGCACAAGCTGGCGTTGAAAAATATAAATAAAAACACATAAAAGTTGATATTTATACATTTTATACAACTAATTTAATCTGTCAATTTTTACTCGATTTTAGGTCATAACCAACTAACGTCAATCGACATTTCACATTTATTTTTAATTACTTTAATTAATTATACTATTCCTATGTCTTTTTTTTAGTCCGTTAACAAAATCCCACATATTTCTACATCAAATAACAATTTGATTTGGAAATACTTATTTTATTCTTAATAAAATAATTTTTAACCACATAAACATGTATAACAATTTAAATCACAAATTTTAAAAATTTACCTTCCATTTTATATTTCATATTAAATCAAATTATACAAATGCCGAGGAAAGCCGAAAACAAGGATGACCTTTTGTGTCCTAATACGCATTACTTGCTGCCTCATTAAAAACCTTATCAGGAAAACCCAGTGGGATAAAACCTTGATTAAGGAAAAAAGAGTACATCGCGTATTTTACTCCCCCTGATGAAAACCATGATTTAGCTGCCCAAGTTTTCTCATTCCAATCTTGTATACCATCTTCTCGAAAGTTGCGGTTGGCAAAGACTTGGTGAATAAATCAGCCACATTATCACTCGAACGAATTTGATGTACGTTGATATCACCATTCTTCTGGAGATCATGTGTGTAGAAAAACTTTGGTGAAATGTGTTTCGTTCTATCGCCTTTTATGAATCCTCCCCTGAGTTGTGCTATGCATGCTGCATTATCTTCATATAAGGTTGTGGGTACTTTGTCGCATTTCAAACCACATTTTTCTCGAATAAGGTGTATAATGGACCTTAACCACACACATTCTCGGCTTGCCTCATGAATAGCTATTATCTCAGCGTGATTTGATGAAGTGGCCACGATGGACTGTTTCGTAGATCTCCAAGATATAGCAGTACCCCAACATGTGAATACATAACCTGTTTGAGATCTAGCTTTGTGTGGGTCAGATAAATATCCTGCATCGGCATAGCCAACAAGATTTGGACTACAATCGTCAGAGTAGAATAAACCCATATCAATAGTCCCTTTTAAATACCGCAATATGTGTTTGATTCCATTCCAATGTCTCTTAGTAGGAGCAGAACTATATCTTGCCAACAAATTAACCGAAAAGGTTATATCAGGCCTTGTAGTGTTAGCAAGGTACATTAGTGCACCAATTGTACTAAGATATGGTACTTCAGGACCGAGAATTTTCTCATCCTTTTCTTGAGGTCGAAATGGATCTTTATTTACATCAAGTGATCGGACAACCATTGGAGTACTTAATGGATGTGCTTCATCCATATAAAATCTTTTCAACACCTTTTTTGTGTATGCAGATTGATGAACAAAAATACCGTTTGTCAAATGCTCTATTTGCAAACCAAGACACAATTTTGTCTTTCCAAGATCTTTCATCTCAAATTCATTTTTTAAATAATCGATTGCCCTGTGAAGTTCCATTGGAGTTCCAATAAGGTTTATGTCATCGACATAAATAGCAAGTATAACAAACCCTGATATTGTTTTCTTTATAAACACACATGGGCAAATCACATTATTTATATAACCTTCCTTATATAAATACTCACTAAGACGGTTATACCACATGCGTCCAGATTGCTTCAAACCATACAATGATCTTTGCAATCTAATTGAGTACATTTCCCGAGGCTTTGAACTGTATGCTTTGGGCATTTTGAATCCTTCAAGAATTTTCATGTATATCTCATTATCGAGTGATCCATAAAGGTAGGCTGTAACCACATCCATCAAATACATTTCAAGTTTCTCATGGATCGTCAAACTAATGAGATAATGCAGTGTTATTGCATCCATAACCGGTGAGTATGTCTCTTCATAATTGACGCCGGGCCTTTGAGAAAATCCTTGTGCAACAAGACGTACTTTGTACCTTTGTATTTCATTTTTCTCATTTCTTTTCCGAATAAAAACCCATTTATAGCCAACAGGTTTAACACCATTAGGTGTTTGTACTATAGACCCCAAAACTTCGCGCTTGACAAGTGAATCCAATTCTGATTGAATTGCTTCTTGCCATTTTTGCCAGTCATTTCTCTGTCGACATTCTTCAACAGATTGAGGTTCAAGATCCTCACAATTTTGCATAATTTTTGATGCAACATTGTATGCAAAAACATAATCCACCGCTATTTCTGAGTGATTTAGATTTGTTTCACGATCACTTGATTTTATGGATAGTTCATTATTTCCTTGAGTCTCAAGCTCATTGATTCCTCCAAGGTTATCAGAATTACTCACATCTTGACTTTCTATGTGAGGTTTTTTCATAGTGTCATTTTGATCTTTTAATTTTCTTTTTCTAGGATTTTGATCCTTTGATCCTAATGGTCTACCACGCTTCAGGCGTGCTTTTGACTCATTAGCTATGACACTAGTTGATGGTCCTACGGGGACATCAATTCGAATTGGGACATTCTTTGCAGGAACATGTGATTTAGTAATCTTTTTCAAATCTGTAAATGCATCTGGCATTTGATTTGCGATTTTCTGCAAATGAATGATCTTTTGTACTTCTAGCTCACAAATGGAAGTACGAGGATCAAGATGAGACAATGATGGATTTTTCCACAAAATTTCTCCTTTAATTTTAGTATTTTCTCCCCCTAATTTTGAGAAAAGTGTCTCATCAAACCGACAATCAGCGAATCGAGCTGTGAACATATCTCCAGTTAATGGCTCAAGGTAGCGAATAATAGAGGGCGATTCAAACCCAATATATATTCCTAACCTTCTTTGGGAACCCATCTTAGTGCGATGTGGTGGTGCAACCGGCACATAAACAGCGCATCCAAAAATTCTCAGATGAGATATATTGGGTTGTTGACCCAAAGCCAATTGTAATGGAGAAAAATTATGATAATTTGTCGGCCTGAGACGAATAAGTGCTGCAGCATGCAAAATTGCATGACCCCACACAGAAGTGGGCAACATAGTTTTCATAAGTAATGGTCTTGCAATCAACTGCAGTCGTTTAATTAATGACTCAGCCAGACCATTTTGAGTGTGAACATGAGCTACAGGATGTTCAACTCTTATCCCAATCGATAGACAATAATCATTGAATATTTGGGATGAAAACTCTGCAGCGTTATCAAGGCGAATAGACTTAATCTGATTATCAGGGAACTGTGCCCGTAATTGTATTATTTGTGCCAACAATTTCATAAATGCCAAATTGCGAGACGACAATAGGCATACGTGAGACCATTTAGAGGAAGCATCTATCAAGACCATAAAATATCTAAATGGCCCACTCGGTGGGTGAGTTGGCCCACAAATGTCCCCATGTATACGTTCCAAAAACGCAGGGGACTCAATTTTGACCTTTGTTGGTGATGGTCTCACAATTAACTTGCCTTGATAACACGCATCACAAGAAAATTCACCATTTAAAAGAATTTTCAACTTCTTTAATGGATGCCCATTTGAATTTTCTATAATTCGTCTCATCATTATAGATCCTGGATGTCCCAGACGATCAGCCAAAGTACGAAAGTATTGGAATCAGTAAACCCCCGGTTTACTATAGAATGTGCCTCAATTGCACTAATTTTTGTCCAATACGATCCAGAAGATAAGCCCGTGAATTTTTCTACAACATATGTCTGCCCGGAGACATTTTTGGTTATACCAAGATATTCAAGATTCATTTCATCAATTGTCTTGATATGATAACCATTTTCACGGATATCTTTGAAACTCAATAAGTTTCTCCGAGATTGAGGAGAAAACATGACATTATTTATTATGAGTTTAGTTCCCTTGGGCAAAATTATAATGGCTCTTTCGGAGCCCTTAATCAAATTAGTACTACCAGATATTGTAGTAACATTCATATTGCCCATACTCAAATGAGAAAAATATTTCTCATTTTTAAATATCGTGTGTGTTGTACCAGAATCAATCAAGCAAATGTCTTCATAATTTAATAATTTGTTTGGAGAATTATCCATATCTTCAAAAGTAATGAAATAAATTTATATTAAATGATTAATTATCTTTTGTTAATATTTAAGAAATAATGTAAATGTTAAAATGATATTTGAATCATTAATAATGCATAAGATTTTTATCATTCAAATCTTTAACACTAAATTTCATTTAGTTTAGTATATTTAAAATAAGTATTAATATATTTTATTATCTTGAAATGACATTTAAGTGACAAAAAGGAAAAGGTGTTTTCCACTAACCAATTTAGGTAGTGGTCTTACTTATACATTTTTCTTTTATGACCACAAAAGTTAAAGGAAAGTATAATGTTAATATTTTTCAATTCCTTTACAAATCATAACATTCCAACTCACTTTCCATTGGTGTTTCTAAAAGAATGGACTCAATTATGATCAATACAAAACAACAAATATTAATAACATTAGTAAATATCAACCATTATTATTCTTCCATTTTCACAGAACCGTCACAAATTAAGTGATCTATTTTTCCTTCAAGGTGTGTGAAGAAATCCGCCACATCTAAGTGTGTGATGTCAATATGATCAGTGATAAAATTAGTTTTGGGATTTTTATCCTTCCTTTTTAGTGATGCTTGATAAAGCTCAAACAAGTGTTTAGGAGTACGGCAATCACGTGCATAATGACCCTTTCCACCACATCGAAAACAATTTATTTTAATTGTTTCACGTTTCTCATCTTTTCCTTTTCCCCTTTGATGACTATTTTTCTTTGGTGAATGATTAACACCGGGAAAAGGATTTCGCTCTTGGTCGTAATTACGACCACGTCCACGGCCTCTTCCACGCCTAGCGTGGTAGGCGTACACCTCATTCACTTCAGGAAGTGGTGTAGATCCAGTGGGACGATTCTCGTGATTTTTCATTAACAAATCATTATTTTGTTCAGCCACGAGAAGATGAGAAATCAGTTCAGAATACTTCTTGAAACCCTTTTCTCGATATTGTTGCTGTAAAAGCACATTCGAGGCATGAAATGTGGAGAACGTTTTTTCCAGCATATCAACATCATTAACTGTATCTCCACATAGTTTCAATTGAGAAGTAATTCTGAATATGGCAGAATTGTACTCATGAATAGACTTAAAGTTTTGTAGTCTTAAATTCATCCAATCATATCGTGCCTTTGGATGAATGACCATGTTCAAATGGTCATACCTTTCTTTTAGGTTATTCCACAGAACGAGTGGATATTTGACTGTGAGATATTCAATTTTCAAAATTTCGTCAATATGATGACGTAAGAATATCATTGCTTTAGCACAGTCTTGTTTTGATGCTTTATTTTCAATTTTAATGGTGTCTCCAAGACCCATAGCATCCAAATGATTTCAGCATCCAATACCCATGAAAGGTAGTTCTTGCCCGAACTTTGAAGGGCAACGAACTCAAGTTTAGTAAGATTAGCCATAATAAAAATAAGAAAAATAATAATACCTTAGCCTTCAAATTTAGTCTTCAAACTTTGATATGACAGAGTCTCGTGCTGATAACGTGTTATAAAATAAAGATTAAGTGCTAAAATTAAACTTAATAGCAACTAAGGAGAGAAGAATGTATTAGAGAGATAAAATAGGAAACTTGAATCTTCCTTATTTTGGTATATTTTCCATAGAGATTACAATGCCTTTTATAGGCATAAGAGGGGTATAATGGACATTCACAAATTGTTATTTACAACACAATACATCTTATTTTTTTCATTTATTCAAACTTACATACTATTGCATCGTGTAGTTGGTAGAGTATTTAAACTTTTAACTTAATAATCTCAAGTTCAAGTCTTTGTAATATTTAATTTTCCTTTTACTATCATAAATAAAATATATCTTTATCATATTTAAAAATGAATTTTCAATTTTACTATTTTTTTATTGTTATGAATCACTTAGATAAATACAGTAATTCGTAAAAAAAGTGTAGCGAAGTGTAAAATAATAAGGCACATTCTTTAAGACTTACATATATGGTAGGTCGGCGCAGAAGCGCATTTCGGCCTTCAATTTGTACAGACTATACTATTGCTGTACCTAATATTCGATCAATTAAATCATATGTATGCGCCGACTTATATTGTGTTCCATCCTAACATTTTGAAAATACGAATAATTTAGATATGTTTTTGATATTTTAATGTTTACTTAAAACCTTGGTGAAATATTTGATTAAATTATTTCTAGCATTCACAGTTCAAACACTAATTTGAAGAAGCACATTAGTGATTTTGTGGATAAAAAAATTAAGAGTTAGGAATTAGGTTATTTTTATTGATGTGTGGTGTGAAAAAGAAATAAGAAAGGTCGGTCCGCCTCTGTGGACACACCAAAAATAAATTAGTAAAATATGGTATCTGTCAATGAAAATTGAGACATGCTTGCCAACAATCAAACAAAATCTAAGCTTTTATAATCCCTCAATCATTATTATTATTATTCAAAAGAATCAAAGATATTTTTTGAGCTTCATTAGGTACAAAGAAAATCTCCCCTTTCTATCTTTTCATTGATAAATATCTCTCAATTTCTTTAATAAACTCAATTTATTAGAAATCAATATATCATGTAACTTAGAAATTGTGGTGGAATCGTAAGTATCCTATCGTCTTTAATACAAGGTTTTGTGTTCGAGTCTATTTGAGTATAAAGTCGCCTTTAGGACTTTCCGCGTGAATTGATCTGGATTTAGTTGAGCTCCAATGTGGATATCGAACAACGGATGGAAAACCAAATAAAAGAAAATCGATTTAGGCTTGACCACCATGCATGCCATGAGCCATCAAATTAGTCCCTTTTCTTTTTAATTGTGATGTTTAAACTAGCTAGCGTACCATCTCGATTAATTTTAGTACTTGTTACTTTCCACCGATATATATATATATATATATATATATATATATATATATATATATATATATATAAGTGTTTAAATAGGAAAATAAGGGAGCAAAAATAACAAAGGACAAAGTACATTCAATAATGAAGAAAGAAAGTTGACCTTCCAAGAGTTAAAAGGTACATAAAACACCTGAGAATCATAAAATCAAACTAAATTAACTTGTAGAGTGTGTTGCTTTCTTTTGCAAAAGAATTGCCATCCTCCCAAGTAATTAGCATCTAATAACTTGTCTTTCCATATTAGGTAAATCCCAAAAATCCTGGAACGCAAGATGCTTTGTACACTAGACTTTTCTCCTCGTAGAACTAAAATCCAAATCATACAAAGGAAAAGAATGGAAAACTAATAATAAAGTGATCTTTTTTACTTTGGTGTAGAACCCAAAAATCCAAGCTGATGAGCCAAAACATCCATATAAGCTTCCTCATTTTCTCCTTCAAGTAAATTGATCTCATCTTCAATATTTTCATTCAACAAACCCTCCCAAAATCCTTCATGATCAATAGATTTATCTTCAAAATTGATTATGTTCTCACTTGGTCCTCCTTGCATGCTCATACCAAGTGATGTCTCCAATTCAAGATTATCAAATCCATTTATTTCACCATAATAATATTCATGAGGTTCCATCTTTATATTAAAATTTCCATCACTATTATTAATACTATGTCCAACAATATTACTAGGACCTTGTTGATGATCAATTTGTCTCCTTCTCTTATTCCTAATTTCTTCTTCAAGTTCCTTCCTTCTTTCCTTTTGTTGCATCATTTGCTCCAAAAACCTTCGATTTTGCATTGCTTTAGCCAAGAAACTCATCATTTGTTGTTGCTTTGCTTCTGTCCTCTTAAGCTTTTCTTCCATTGATTTGATGTGTGATTTTGTAGTCTGTTGGTGTTGTTTAAGCTCCACCAATTCCATCATCAAATCTTTCTTCTCGCGCCTTAATCGATCAATTTCTCCATCTATCTCAAGCTTTCCCAATTCAATATAAGAGTCTATACCTTGATTTGAACCTTGTCCAGGATGAAAATTACTTGTTTTTCTCCTCCTAATTGTTTTCAAGAGATGCCTTTGCCCCCTCAAGAAACCTTCATGAGCAAACTCCCAATGGTCTGGATTAACCTTCCTAAATCCCTACATGATAATTCACATTGCTAGTGAAGAAAAAGAAGGATCATAGAAAAGCAATTATAATAGGATTTAACTTATATATACTGATCATAGTTGAGGTAATTTTTATATTAATTGACTTGTTACTATTGTTATCTTTTAGATGACATGATAGTATAAAAAGTCTTTTACATAAATTGTCGGTATATATAATAGTTGTACTCATAATAAAATTGTCTTTGTACATTCATACAAGAAATATTGTTAGGAGAAACTACATACACTAATGAAATATTGTTGATGGACAGAAGGTAATTTGGAATTGGCTCATGAGTTGTGGTAATGTCAACTATACATAAGAAAATGTACTTTTTTTTTTTGTTTTACAAGTGAAGATTTCACTTCCTTGATTAGTGATGGAGTTGTAGATACATGTTTATAAGTTCTCTAAACCTCTATATATGTCTTTCCATTATAAAAGTCAAATTTAATTTATTATTTCTCCACAATATATACTTTAAACAAAAGAAACAAATCTAGTGCAACTTGCCAATAAAGGAAAAAATGAATCTAGTGCAAGTTGCAATTTCAAAATTCAAAATATTCACTAGAAGCTTCACAAACATGAGAAAATTCTAGAGCACTATAAATATCAACAATTATATAGTATATAGAACACATCAAGTCTTTATATTTCTTGTTCCCTCTCTCTATATATAAGTATTTTGTGTGCTAGCTCATATATACTATTTTTGAGTTGGTTATAAGAAGATAAAATAATGCTTACATAAGTATTGAGTTGTCTGACAAAGCTTGAGAAATTGCTATGCTTGAAGTACCTTGGAAGAAGATTCATTGCAAAAGTTTGAGGATCCCAAACAATGAAACTATTATTACCTATACTCCAAGAAACAACATTATTGGTGTTTTGATCATCCACAAATTCATAAGTCTTTGTTAGAAATGGTGGAGGTCCATTCTCATGAAGCCCCTCAATTGGTTGAGGAATCCACATACTAGGTTCATTAGATCTAGGGAACTCTTCTTTTATTGGGACACCAAAATTAGGATCCATATAAATCTTGATCTAACAAAGGGTATACTAGAAAGTTAAATCTTGAATAAATGAAAATATGTTTTGAAGTTCAAAGAGAGTGTTGCTAGCTAGCTACAACATCTTTGGGAGTTTTAGGGTTTGGGAGTGAGGAGAATCAAGATTTAGAAAGAAATAATTTTCCAAGAAAATGGAGGATATAGGAGAGGTAAAAAGAGTTTGTAAAATTAGATTTGGATTTAGATTTGGAGGAGAAGGAGATGGAATATTAATATGTTGTATTAATGGAGGTCAAGAGTGAGAGAAGAGAGAGATGTTAGGTCATAGTTTGATGAATATAGGTTTTGAAAATAATAATAATAGTTTATGGTATGGTCCTTAGATATTTTTAGTCCCTTTTAGCTTTTTATTTTATTTTAATATGGAGTAACCCTTTTGGGAAGGTCTTGGTAGGAGGAGAGTTTTATTTGTTCATTGAACCTAAATTGGTAGATAAAACTTTGTACTAATCTAAAATTTCTTTATAATTAGTTTGCATCTTTCTCTTTCTGGTCAAAAGTAGTAATATATTATACTCAAAACATCCAAAAACTTCTTAAAAGTCTAGTATTTAATAATTCTTGACAGGAGGAAATTGTAACTTATTATGATTTCTTCCACTTTGCATATAAAATTACTTTTCCAAATCAACCTTGCTTCTTTACAAAATTGACTATTTACAAAATTAACCATTACACTAAATTTTATGGTTACAATGTATTCGGTACGAACAAAAATATTTTCTTTAAAATAATTTAATAATTTTTAAATTTTGTTAAATTATTAAATTTTGTTTATTATAATTGACAGATAAATAAAATATTATTATCCAAAGATCATCTATATTATAATCTCGAAAATATCATAGATATAGTGTGAGGTGGCATGGGGTGGTCAACACAAAAGTGAATCGCGCATCAATATTAAGCTAAAAATAGAGGTTCTAGCTGGGATAGAACCCTGGTCGCGTGGGTGGATGTCTTAACATGTATCGAGGGTACAAAACATACTGTTACCACTTACCACTGTTAATTATATTTAGTTTATGCAAGTTTGTCAGGATAGACATATATATATATATATATATATATATATATATATATATATATATATATGATTTCCTAAATTAAGTTGTGTACATATACATGGATCCTCCTCTGTCAACGGGTGGTTCAGAGAGAGGAAGGGGGAGTGATCGAGAGGAGACGATGTGAAATTAAACTGTTATTTATAAAATTCGATTTTTCTATTTTTACTAGAAACATTATTTTTCTAATTTTCAATCAACAATGTTATTTTAAAAAATATATTGTGAGCAGTCAAACAGAAACAAAAAAAACGTCAAACTTATTTAAATTGAGGTGTAACTTATTGGTACTCAAGCGTGTTTTTGAGTTTAGGTAACTAACTTCATTTTAATCCAAAATAAATTAATAGGAAAAACTCTGACATTTATATTTTCCATTAATAAAAAGGCAATATTGGACAACATAATAATATAAATTCATTAATGTAACCTTCATAAATGCAACTAATTAAAACATTTCTTTATTCCTTTATCACTATTTTTTTTTCCTTTTTAGCCAAACAGTGATTAAAATTCCAGAGATTTCTGGAGCTAGTTATTCATCTGGACCCCAGAAAAAAAAACATTTAACTGGAAATTTTGTTCTCTTATGATATTATTATATTACATATATCTTTTTCCTTGTCTTTTCACAAAATGGACCACTTGCAGATTTTAAGGTAGTGGATATGGGCAATTTGGCCTTGGAAATCAAAATTTCAGATGCAGTAATATTGTAAAATTAATGTCGGTAATGATTTTTTATTATCAAAAGTTATTGTGTAAGATATTATCGATGATAAAATTACAAAGTATTATGAGCGTAGTTATGTTATAGTCATGGTGTCCTTCGTTAGAAAATAATATTATATATATAAATAAATCAATATACAAAGCGATTAAATATCATATTCTGAATATATTTAACTGAACAAGACGTTGTATAATAGTAATTTTGGATCTTTTGAAAAAGCATGTTCTTAAGGTGCTTACATTTTTAAACCTTACTTTTTTCAAAATAACATTCGTGAAAATTTTGACTCTGCTATTAATGAGTACCTACTCAAAATCGAGAATGTATGGAAATTAGGGACGAAAAAAGATGTTTTTTTGTTTTTGACAGATTTAAATTAATACTATATGTTATGAAAATATATTGTAGTAAAATGTTGGTTGAAAATATCTTGGATATGTCCCAAAAGTAAGGGAAATATCTTGGCCACTGTATATTACAATATTATGTATGTGTTAAATCAAAATAAAGTTTTGAATTGACAGGTGCTACTTTACGTTATTTTATAGTATTAAAGGGTCCACTATCTTGATTGTAATAAACATCTAGAACTTGCATTTAGCAAATGATTATTTTTGCCTACTTTATAATATAAAAAATATAGTATAATACAATAACATAAAATATAATATGGAAGAAAAAGATTACTCAAAATTTTCGTTTTATTTCTATTGACGTGGTTCTTTTCTTTCCATTACAAAATAATAATTCTTATTGGGATTGATTAATAGTTAATTGTGGCAACTAATTTTAAGAAGGGTTTAGATATTATTGTTTGGTGTATTTACATTTTGCTTCTTTTCTTTTTATCCTCTCAAATTTGAATCTTAGTTGGTCTCATTTGTTAATCAAGTGAAGATATTAATTTTAATTATTCAAATTTATGTTACAACCACTTGATGTTTTGAATAGATCTAAATGCTTATGATCTTTAACAAATTTTTTATATTATTAAGATATCTATTTAGAGCTTTTAATAAAGATTATTAGTTTCATCTATTCAATACTATTATCATTGTCACGCCACTATTATTAATTATTATCATATCCACCACGCATCACTCACAGTCGCTATTCTCATTTATAATAATCATTATCATTTCTAATCACTACAATCTACTGTCATTATTACTAGTCATCGTTTACAATCATTACAATCAACTATCTACTCATTATCAATAACTCATAAGAATCATCCATCAATATCGACAATGAAGGCAAGATCTGCGGGTAATAATTCGTTAAATTTCGAGATAGAAATCAAATACGTACTTGATTTAATAATATTTCTTTTGCGAATTTCACATTTTACATGTCAATAGTTTTTCTTCTTCTAAGTGACCTATCACTATCCATTTGTTAAAAATTATCTTCAATCTATTTACTTAAGTAGCGATCAACTAATCTCTTTTTACATAAGCTATCACTATCTACTCAACTAAATATATTTTAATACATACATGTATAAAAAAGACACTCCAAAAAGAGGAAAATTCCATGACGCAACACGAATAATATTAATTGCACAAATTATGAACCTATCCATAATATTTTTCTTTATTCAAACATTATGTTTATTAACAATAAAATAAAATAAATAAAATAAAGTAAAGATGTCTGTCTACTTACAATCCAGAAAGAACAAAAGATGATCAAAAGTGTAATAATAATCATTAGTCAAATTTATGTAGTAAGTGCTAGTACTGCTTCTTGTTATGGGCACGCCCCAAAGCCCATAATTGGTCTTAGGTCCATTTGAATTTTTATCTCGAAAAAATTTGGCAATTTTTATATATAACAAACATAAAATTTATATTTATATGCTATAACAAAATTTACATATTTTTGATCCATAGCAAACTTATATATGTATAATTTGCTATACATATACAATTGAAGCGAATTGTATAAAACAAAATGTATAAAACGAGAAAGAGAGAAATTATATACAATTTGAATTGTATAAAACGAGAAAGCGAGAAAGGCAGAATTGAATTGTATCAAACGAGAAAAAGAGAAATTATATACAATTTATATTTGTATAAAACAAGAAAGAGAGAAAGCCAAAAAGAAACGTATGCAGGGAATATACGAATTTTGACCAAACTAAGTCAAAGCAATTTATCAAAATAATACATTTTTCTAAAATTTTACAAAACTAGTATAAACGTATTTCACAATAACGTTTTAGGGTATATTTCATTTTTTAAAAACTAACAGCGTTAGGTTGATATACGTTACATATATCAATCTAACGCCGTCAACTTTTCAAAAATAAAATATACCCTAAAACGTTACTGTGAAATACGTTTATATTAGTTTTGTAAAATTTTAGAAAAACGTATTATTTTGGTGAATTGCTTTATATAATAGCTTAGTTTGGTCAAAACCTCGGGAATATACAATTAAATCGAATTGTATAAAACGAGAAAGAGAGAAATTATATAATATTTAAATTTGTATAAAACGAGAAAGGCAAAAGAGACTTGAGCAGGGAAATATTTGTATTGTATAATTATAAATGTATAGGACGAATTTATATGTATTTGCACGCGTTTATACAATTTTCTCTCGCTTTATACAATTAGAAACACAACTTATACAATTCTATTGTATAAAGCGAGAGGTGAGCGGCATGAATCGAGCAAGAGAGGGAGAGTGGCAAGCGAGAATATGAGGGAGAGAGGGACTGACAAACAGTTTGCTATGGAACACAAATAAATCAAAGTGTAGCTACTATATTTATTTTATATTATTAGTTTGTCATTCTATACAATAATCTCAAAAAATTTACATAAATATACATTATTTAAAAAAAATTATAAAAAATCTCTCTCGAATATATCACAGTCAAACTTCAAAATGTTTGAGCTAGAATGTAATATCAAAACTTCAAAATGTTTTTCGTATTACATAAATATGAATTATATTCATTTTCTTTTTACTTTTCTCTTTTTTTTTTTAAATATGAAATTCACCTAAAAGTATACTATTCTTTCTATCTTCAAAATTTATTAATATAAAAGATGGCAGGTCCTCCGTCCATTAAATTGTTCTATTCTCGGATCAAAAGTCTCATATTAATTTATATGATGAGGTTGAAAATACAATATCTTTTAATAAAAAATGTTATAAATATCTTGATTAATTAGATCTAATGAAAAGAAAAATGTAACAACCAATGAAGAAGTAGTTATCTTATATGCATGCAAAAATCCTAAAACTTTGACAAATTTTATATGATAATTTAGTAAATTCAATGTTAAAAAACTTTAAATGGTTGAAACTATGTTTTTAACTCTTTAATCAATATACAATCTAAGCCAATAATTTTATTTATTTTTCCCTGATAATTAACTAAGCCAAAAAACCTTGACAGGTATTACAACATTTAACATCCACTAATCCAAAGATTTGATGGAAAGTGACACACCTAATTGACTGCAAAAAATAAATTAATATCAAACTTTATTTAGTAGTAATATTTTATTTGAGGTTTGAGATGAATGTAGATTGTAGAAGTAGGATAGATCCCAAGGCCCACTTCCCATCAAGGTTACTACAAAAGCCAATTAAGAAGCGCTCAATTATCGCCCCATATTAATTGATCACTTTTTATTTATAAAATATTTTTAAAATTACAAATCAAAAGATGATTCTACTTGATCAGTAGTTTTTTCTTTGAGAATTTATAAATAAAATGTCAACACTTTCAAAAAGAAATACTTGCAAGGATAATACAATTTTTTTTAATAATTAATACTATCTTGATTTAGTAAGGTGATTGATTAATACATGACGAAGGAAGTAGTATTATTTTTGCTAAATTAAAATTGAAGTTGGAAGTTAATAAATCGAGTTATCTTGGAACTTAAATTTCACTTTTTAAAGAAAATCGAGTTATTTTTATTATTCAGATAATTTTTTAACATTTTAAGACATTACAAGAGGAATCGAAATACAAACACATGATAATATCGTTCATGCCCCTTTTTTTGGCTGATGAGAGAAATAACAACGACGACGACAACAACAACAACAAAGTTTTGTCTACTAGACAAAACCATTCCCCATTTTTGGTTGATACACGAAATAACAATAAAAATAACTACGCTTCAGTCTCAAACTAATTGAGACGGCGACAAAGGGTAAGTCCATCACCAATTGAAAGTTGAGACATTTCAATTCTAGGATCATTAGCTAAAAAAGTGTTGATCTCCCTAACAACTCCTCTCAATGCCTTTAATCCTGGTGGCATAGGATCATCCTCTGAAAGTGCAACTGTCCCAAACCACAGAGTATTATCATAGCCAATTACTCCTCCAACTTTCAACAATTTTAGTACAATTTCATGGTATTTCAAATAGTTATCTTTATCAGCATCAATGAATATGAAATCAAATGTCCCTTCTTCTTTCTCCTGTTTTCAATGGTAAGACATTCAACATTGATTAGCACACATAACAAAAATGGAAAAATTACCTAGAATAGCAAACATTTAGCGTATATTAGGTACTATAGTTATAGTTTAAGAAAATTATAATTCACGCTTATCGTTTTCTAAATTTTTGTGATTTACTCAATTTGTATAAATCTAGAATTTGTATAATTCAGTTCATAATTGTATAAATCCAGAATTTTGTATACGCTTACTCTAACTATTGTATACGATTTATGAAAAATTCATAATAAATTATCCTATTTGTATGACAAGCGAAATATGCAAACGGAGTTCTGAAAAACTCCTGAATATATATATACAGAATTTGTATATACTTATCCTATTTGTATATTCGCAAGCGAAATATACAAATCGCAGTCTCTATATCAAACAGAACTATAGTTACGTAATCATCGAAACTATAGCTATTGAGTCTTATTATATCTATTATGTTTGTTATTTCTAAAATTCTCCTTTAAAAAATTCAATAGGAAGATATCTAATTAATAGATTATACATCCTCGCTCGCGAACCAACTTTAGGCCTTAAATAATATACATATTTTTAGAAACTACATGAAGAAAATGATAGTCCTATGTATATAATTTATTATTAATTTTTTTTATTTATAAAAAGATATTCAAAAAAGGTATGAAGCCATACGTTGATGAGTTTTTCAAGAACAGGCAAGGCCTGTGATTGAATAAATTGAATCTTATGCTCCACACCAGCCTTCTTAATAAATGGCAATCCAACTTCATATGCATCTTTGTCCGGATCAATAGCTATTACCTGTGTATCAATACAAACAAATTTTAATAATTTACGAGATACTGGTAAAATCATATCTAAATTATCATATTTTTTTTTGCAATCTATCACCATCTGTATATTAAAACACACTTTATCTATCAGTTATTCTCTTGTAGTACATCAACGTCACTAATAGTTCATGAAATAGGGAACAAATGATAGTTGATATGTGTTTTAATACCTAGATGATGCTCGTTTAGATAAGAAAAGGGAAAAACTGACGATAATTGGAATATGAAATTCGCAATTAAAAAAATGATATTTCAAATGTGTTTTTAACAATTAACTGAGATGACGTGATTATGATACTCACTTTCCCATCTTCAGGCAAAGCAAGAGCTGTAACTAGAAGAGAGTAACCAGTGAAAACTCCAATCTCCATTGTCTTCTTGGCATTCATGATCTTTAGAAGCATCGAAAGAAATTGGCCTTCATCTCGAGGCACACCCATCAAGCTCCTGTATGTAAAATAATAGTCGACAAATGTATATATGTTGTATATTAAGAATGAATATACATATTCAGTGTATATATTTAGGGATTTTTCATAACGCCTTATTAATCACTAGACTAAACATTTGACGTGTGTTAAAACTTAAAGTCGTCAATACTTACATATATATAACCAAAAGTTGACTTATATATACAATATATTTTTTGAAAACGCCTGTAATGTACTTTAAATATTTATCATTGGATGAAGATCTAGTTAATATATTCCTGATTACAAAGTATTATCATGATTATGTAAATAAATTTTTACACTATCAGACTATCAAAGTTATCTATAGCCTACAGACGTTAATTAAGAAATGTATGATCAGTCTAATTCAACCTAAAAGCTAGTTTAACAGATTAAAATTACTCGAGCTATATAAAAAAATTAAACCACTTATTCCTTTCATCATCGGTGTGAGACGTCTTCATTAAATTATTAATTATTGTTTGTCCTGAAAATTACCTATAATTACTTTGTAAGTTTATTCTTATAAATTATTTTTATACCCTGTTAATGCACAAAAAATTAAAGTCATAATGCAAATATTCCATGGAGTTAATAAGATCCAAAATATGAGACTTACACTAATTTATACTTATCGAAAGAGGCTTGTGTGAGTTCTTTTAGTAGCTCATGCTCTCTTGGATACACACTGGTTTCCAAAATATACTGCAATCAAATGTAAAAAACTAACATGTTAGAAAATAGGATAACATTGGTTTTGTAGGCTATTTATATTATTTTTTAATTTTGGATTTTTTACGAGATATCTTTATTTTACACATAACGAGATCAGAAAAGATCCTGTTTTGTCTAAATGGTTAAGAGATCTAATTTTCTCGAAATCTAGTTATATTATAGTTATATTTATAGAGGTGATAAACAAACGTAATGAGTCAATTTTTGAAGGTCCAACGGGCTAAGTTAATAAATGGGCTTAAAACCTAATCTGCTCAAAGTTTATTTGGATCAATATGAATCGGGTTTTAAATAAATAAGGGAAATTTTCAAAAATGACTAATGTTTTGAGCAAACTAATTAGAAATCTATATAGTTGGGGTATTTATCATTCATAGAAGAGAGGCGAACAAGATTATTGAGACAGAGCACCGCTAGAGGTGGAGTGGGTGAGAGAGAAGAGATGATATAGATACAAACTATATTCAACGAATACATATTATATCAACGAATACAATCTGATACAAATTGTATCACTTGTATTCATTGAATTTGTATTCATTCGTGATACATAAATAGAGATATACATTTGATATAAGTATTTTCCTTTTTTTCGGCCGTACACAATTGATACAATCGAAAGAATAATCTGTCTATATTTTGTAATATCATACAATATATAGATAGAAGGGCGAGTGAGATTCGAAGAGAGTAGTAAACTTACCTTCTTGAGGGCTTCACTTCGCAGAATAGTGCCATGTCCAATTTTTTCTGCCATTGATTTAATATAAAGTCCTCACAAATTCTAAGAAGAAAAAAAAAGGTCATCATTGTCGATTTATATATATTTTTAACTTTTTTAAATATAATACACTACTAAAATCATTTAAAAGATATCTACAATTATCCTCGTGAAAAATGATATTTTATAATCTTAAATAAGATAAGTTATATGATATAATAAGTAATGTGAACAATGCTGTGATTTTTATTTTAAAATTTTTATAAGAAAAAAATCTTACCAAAAGTGGAGTACAAAATGAGCTTATCTAGAAGGAAAAAAAAAAGATAATTCTTATAGGAAAAAAAAAGTATGGGAGAGAGAAGTTATTTATTTTATTTTATAAGAAAAAGATTGGGGAAGTGAGTGGTGGTTGCTAAGCACGCAGTCTTCGTACTTACCGGTCAACAACCTAACTCATCTAGTTTTTTCACTATAGTGAGTGAAATTATTATTTTCTTAATTAAATATTTGGATTGAGTTTTGAATATGAAAAAATTATTAATAAGAATTATTATCTCAAAATTAACCTATTTAATGTAAATCAAAATTAATTAGTTTTAATGTGAATATCAAAAACTGGCTGGCTTTTTGGTGACCATCTTATTGGTAGGTTTACTTTCCATGCCGAAACAATAAAAGGAGAGGTATAAGAAAAGTCTTTTGACGAAAAATGTTATTCCGAATGAGTCCCTATCTGATGTACCGAGACGTAATGTATTGTGACATGTGTGACTTGTATCAGCATATGTAAAAAGTGTTGAGACATCAAACATGTGTCTTGTCTTGTATCAACATATGTAATGTGTCAGACATTAGACATGTGTCTTGTATATATTATTACAAAAAATGTATCGGACGTTGAATGATGTATCCGAAATCAGAATAAGTGTTTCTCTTTCTTGTTCCCTCTATATATATTGAATACCTCACTAAATTAATACTTGATTAATTAAGATAATATTTTTCTCTGATCCCAACTTAGATCAATAAAAAAAATCATCCATTTCAATAAAATAATAAGATAATATAATTTCAGAAGACCCCTATCTAAATATATGGTACAATGATAATCCTTTAAAAATATAAATATATCTAAGACAGTTTAGTAAAATATGATTCTATTTTGTTCTATTTTTTGTTAAAATTTAAATCTAATTGAAACTTATCTTTAACTTTTTTTATTGCATCTAAAAGTTTCAGTGTTTTCTTTTTGAACTGCACCATAAAATTGTGAAGAGTTCTAGATGCGATAAGTGTTTCCTTACCCGTAACTAGCTCCAAAGATATTGTATCATCTTCAACATTATTTTTTTCAATGGTATCCACAATTTCTTCTAAACTCCGGACCTCTGAACATGTATCATTTTCATCAATTCAAAAGGTTATTAACATCTATTTTACTAACGTAACCTAGATCATTAATCATGATCTCAAGTTCATGAATGATGTTTTCACAATAGAGTTCATTCAAATTCTTTGTGATTTTATCTCCAGCGAATTTTGAGATGTCATTTTGGTTACAATACTAGTTTTAAAGTTGCGAGAGAGAAGTATTGATTAATTGTCTTGAGATTTGTGGAAGATAAATAACAATATGAGAGAAAATTAAGGAATGAAATCTTGTTTAATATCAGAACATGGGTGGTTCTTTTTTAATATACCGATTTTATTTTATTTGGATTTATTTTGTTTTGTAAATAAAAGAGTTTCATATTAATTTCTTTTGTGTTTAGCGTAGGCAAAATATATCTATCTTACAAATATTTGTATATAATCTAAACTAATATTATGAAAAATAGGGATAGTGGGAATGAAATACATGAGGTAGAGTGAAGATAAGGTGTTAGAGATGATTGCGAGGGCACAAACATCATTGTGAAACTTATTTTTCCTACAATTAAGGAACGCGTTTTCCTCAACAACAAAAAAACAAAATCAAAAAAATTGACCAATCGAACAGAGAGAAATTATTTTCCTCCGCACCAAACACATACAACCCAAAAAAAGAGAAGAAATTGCAACTAAATTACAAGCAGAAATGGGAAATATTGGACTACTTGACAAGAACAAAGTACCTAAAATCACATAATAAATTCCACTTGCATATAAACAATCAATCATAATAAATTCCACTTGCATATAAACAATCAATCTCCCATAGGGGGTGATTTATTTAGTGCCAGAATACAACATTCAACATGCTGAGTAAGGCACACATCAAAACAGCAAAAGCCACCATATGGTAATAATATTTATTACAATCTAGTACAATTTCGAGTTCCTCGCCTATAGTTGATTTAAGCAGCAGCATTAACAGCACGACCAGCGCCATCTGCGTTGACAAACGTCTCAACATATTCTTGCCTGCGTGTAAACAGACGTTCATTAGCTTCCACGCTCGAAGATCGTATCTGGTTATTTACTAAAACAAATGACTAGATAGTATAGCGAGGGTCTAGAGATAAACCTTGCGGGGAGATGATCATGTGGACGATTGTATGGAGTCCAAATTGGGTCACCAACAAAGAGACGCATTGCCTACACAAACCATTACTCTAATCAAATATACTGTGCAAGAAGTTCAGTCGAGCACAAGTTGCCAAAAACGTGTCTCCAAAGGAGGCAACGATGAAAATATTACAGCATTAACTACATATTTTCATGTATGCCTTTAGGAAGTACCTTAATGTAGTTGCTTGAATCAAGCGTGAAGCGGTGATAGATTCCAGCAGGAAGAACAATCATTCCACCTTTCTTTACCCAGACGCGAATCCAGCTCTCATTCACATCGCGGACATCAAAATAACCTACACACAGAAGTATTTATTTAGCAACAGTAGTAGGAAGGTGGAATAGCAAAATCCAATCATAAACTGCAATCATACCACTTCCTGCAACAGCGTAACGGATCTCCTCATCAGTGTGCAGGTGTTCTTCAAAAAAGTTCTTGATTTTCTCCTCGTAATTCGGTAGTTTCTCTGGGCAAACCTCACAGAAATCCTGAAGCAAATTATGAACACATAAAACTTCAGTACTCATAAATAATAAAAAAGGGACCAACTTGTATCCATATAACTGATGAAAGGTCTCAATTTGTAACTTTAACATACAATGTATGAATATCCACGATCTTCCCGAATTTTCTTCAACTCCTCATCAGTCTCATAATTGTCAGCATCAAGTCTCCAGCTGAGCACTCCAAGTTCTGAAATTTTGACATAGTAATTAAGAAGGGAATACAAAGGCAGGACACATCCAGCAATCAACTTGTAAGTTGTAATCACACTTGGTTCATTACTTTATTCCTTGTTCATCATATTATTAGGGACACAATTAGAATTTGAAGAAATGATAAAACTATCAACGTGGGATTCTCATCCACCAATGGCTACATAAAAAAGATCTTCACCTATTCAATTTCTAACCCCAAAATATCAAGAGAGTTAACAAATTAGATTATCAGTATCAATTGAAAGTAATTTACCTACTTAACCAGAATTTACAAATATGGAGATCCGTATGCAGAGAATCCCAAAATTTATCGGGAAGTTTTAAAGGGAAGACAAACTGCCCTGAAACTAGCGATTTCTTTTTATGTGGGAGGTGAAGGCGGATTTTCTATTCCTCATAGATAATTTTTATATATAATGCTTAGCCTGATCTTTACCAGCCAGCTTGTCAAGAGACACAAATTCCTTTGGCTCACGGTGATGAGGAAGCCTCTGGTCCTCATCGCTGTCATCCATGTACCATGCCTGTATGACATCCTCTCTTGGATCCTGCAGGAATTGACAAAACAAAAACAGCATGTGAATGATTCTCCATTTCCTTCTCCAACTCACCAATTTTATGGTAATCTAAATTTCTATACTTTGTTTTTATGTGTAAGGATTCATTCAAAAACAGCACTGTAATCATTCTTTTCTTAGCAAATCTGCAAATGTAGGGGGCCAAGTAACTCCAACAAAGTAACAAATCATATACGATTAACATGTCAAACGATAAGCCCAAAAGGTATAACCACATGTATTGATAGTAACATCGTGAAAGTAAAAGTATACAGTTAAGCTTCCCGACCCTAAACCTGAACCAGAAAAAGGAGGCAAGGAAAAATTTGGCGAGCGTAAACCCAACTAGTCTTTGTTCTCCATTTAAATAAGATTGCCTAAGAATGCTTTCATGCATTTTGTTTTTCATTTTTGGTGTCCATTCTAAAAAAGTATTACAAATTCTTCATTGATGAAACTCGAGAGGAGCTAACTCTATTAGAATAAATGCAAAACCACAACCAGTTACTTCTACTGAGCAAAGTAATTATCATGTCCTTCAGATTGTGTGTCGGTGCTCTATTCAAGTTCAGACAGTTTCCATATGAGATAGGCTTTCAGGTTCTCCAAGGTTATACTTCTTGAATGCTTATTGTGAAAATTCGAAAAATCCATAACATCTAGCGGAGAAAAATAGCATCAAACAAAAGCCGAAGTAAAATTAACTATCCGAAAGTTCATTTGAAGTTATTAATCATCATAATGTTTCCACGGTTTGTACTCGGCAAGGCACCTGATTGTAGTTTGAGTCTCTAGTGGTATGAGACCTCATATTAGTGCCTCAAAGAGAGGGAAAGGTAGTGGTGTTCTGGGGCCAATACTTAGGACCAACCCCAGCCCTTGAAACTCGGGGATAATGGGCCTGTCCCTCTACCTGATCCACTTAAATACCAAGCTTAGTTCGCATGCTTAAGGTTCAAACTTGTGACATAAGACACAACTCCCTCATCAACCTTTGCCACATGAACTAAGCCCTGCTGGGGGCTTATTTAGCACTTTCTCCCAAGTTTGAGTTGAATAAATTCACATTCCACTCTATCGTATGGACAGAGAAGATCATCATTTTAAGAAACCATAGCTCCACCCAAGGCAACAACCAAATGATCAAGTAATAGGACAATACAAACATCAATAGAACCACGACAAGCCAATTTTGTTCTGCCAACCCTCCTATAACCATAAATTTACAAACCCCTTTTGTCCAGAACTTGTATCATTTTATTAGTGTCTGTTGCGACATTTTACTTGGACGGCTCAGCTTGAAGCAAGGCAGTTTTCAGTTTTCACTGCAAAAGTTGTCTATATTCTGTAAAGGGGTTTGCAACAAACGCAATAAAAGTCGATCCAAAAATAGATAATATTTTAAAATTTTATAGTCAATATCCCCATGATGCACTAATGTGACTTCGTGGACATTACAGATATTGCTAAAAACCACTATATTTTGAAAAATAACAAATCAGTTTGGGATTTATTTTCTTATCACCCGCATCTTGTAACAAAATCGATCTTGTACATAAATTGATCTAATTCCATTAACTTCTTCATGGAAGTACATCTAATTTTGCTTTGTTTATCTATCTCCTAAAACCAGAACTCCTTTGTTGATCCATAATGACTTCCATCTAGTACAATAAAATAGAAAATAGAATACTTTTCAACTTTCCTATAGTCAAGATTGTTTATTTTTACAATAAAATAGATAATAGAATAGCTTTCAACTTTCCTGTAGTCAACATTGTTTATCTTTACAATAAAATATATAATAAGAGTAGTTCTAAAATTTCCTATAGTCACACTGTTTAATTTTAGCAATTGAACAAAACTCCTTGAGTGCAGAAGTCGAGGAAAGCTGTTACACGTCGGTTTTTTATTCAAAGTTGTGTAATTACTTAATCATATCACTCTTCCTAGAAAGTAGGTGTAGTTTTCAGGTTTTCTTTAGGTGTAATCGTTTGTTGTCTCTGGTTATTTCACATATATTATAAAAAAAACTAAACTCCTTGAGTCGCGTCAACTCCAGATTTGCTCCGTTGAAAACAACTCCTTCCCCAATAGCAACATCGTCTATGTCTATCCATAAGCACAATATATACCTAGCAAACTATAACCTTTTTGTCCACAGAATAAACAATTGCAAGTCAGACAACTTGAATACCATAAAATATCTCATAAAATGGAATAACAAAAGCTTTTCCTTGAGCCAAGGGCCTGTCAAAACCAACCTCTCTACCTTTAAGGTAGGGGTAACGTCTGCGTACACTCTATCCTCCTTAAAACTCACTTTGTCAGACTAAACTAGGTATGTTATCGTAAAATAGAAAACGGGAACTTATAAAATCATTAGCTAAGACTAAGTTGGGTATATCAAACAATACAAAATCCAAATAGAAAACAAAACTGATCAAACCCTTTACAGAATCCAAAAAAATCAAAATTAAGCAAAGAAATTACAACCCAACTTGCAAAATCCTACCTTTATTATAGGTATACACAAACAAAAAAACGAATATATTTATATATGCGTATCAAATAAGCAAAAAATTCAAACAGTACACAATCAAACCCTTTACACAATCAAAAAATCAAGCTACCAATCAATCATATACTTTTATACAAATCTAATTACCCAGTAAAGATCGCAACTTTAATACACATCATAAAAAACTACACAACACCCAAAAACTTAAAACTATCATAAAAAACGAAAACTCATTTCAAAAGCAGATCAAACTACTTCCCAGGAACAGCAAATACCATAAAATTCAACAAAAATCAATTCCCACAAAGAAAACAATTAATGAAAATTACGCAAATTCAGAATATAAAGATTGAAAATCAGTAAAATTACATACCTTTGCAATGGAACCCATTTTTGTTTTTTTTCTTAATTTTCAGAGAGCTAAAAAAATGTTATAAATAAGCAGAGAAAATAATAGAACCCTCCTTAAATCTGGGTCTCACGTTTTTCTTGCGTATAAGTTTGTGAAAAGACTAAATTAACCTTTTGTTTATTCATCGAAAGTCTGTGATTCGTCCAGGTTAAATGAATTCACCGATTTGAGGGTAGATGAAAGTAAGGGTGTTTTCGTCATTTGTGTGTGTGAAATGGTAGGTAGGAAGGGAATACTGGAAATCTCATAAGTATTTTATCCTAATGACAACACCATACATGTTGTTTTTTTTAATTTATTATTTTTTAACACCATACATGTTCAATGCCAAATATCTTTTTTTTATATTATTAGTACTAAGATTTTCATTGAATATTTTTTATAAAAAAAAAATAAAAAAAAAATGCTTAGGCTAATATTTTTAAGTGATTCACTTCTATACATAGTGATGAAAATTTTTGAACATAAATTAAAATTTGAATTGATAGTATCTGATAGGAACATGTGTTCAGATGCTCAATTAAAATAAGTCGTAGTTCAAATGTGTAAAGATTTGAGAGTTGTTGATGTATTATTATGTCATTAACAACTGGTAAAATGTATATTTAAGATCTTGACTAATTTAAGTTTGAAAAATCTTTCATATTCAATTAGTTTATTCATTTTTGGTCCAAGTTCCATAAAATTTTTATTGATTTTGAAAAATTGAATTGCAATTGTATAATCATATTTCAACTGAATGTTTCTCTTTGCAATCTATCAAAATTTACATTGACCTAATTTCATTACCACTTTTATCACATATGAGATTATGTTTTTGTACTAGTAATATTTATTAAAAAAATGAGTTGTTATTCTTCATGCTTGGAACTTAATTATTTTGGCTTTTGATTTCAAATCTTGAACATGATAAGCTTATTCATTACGATACATATGATAACAATCAAAAATATGTCAATCAATTAAACAACACATGCAATTTTTAAATTATTTTCGTTTAACAAACATAAAATTTTGTTCAAACACATTTTTAGAGGCCATAAGCCCAAGAGCTAGCTAACATTGGCCCATTACATTATCATATTATATCGCCCATTCATAAATCAAAGTATCACTAAATAAGAAAAAAGTAACAAAACAAATTAAGTGAATGTATTCTTTCTAGTACCTTTTTTTTTCTTTAAAAAAAAAAGAAGGAAATATACAATTGTTTCATTAAAATAATAATTAAAAAATATATTTTCTTATATATTGATGTATGATATTCATAAAATATATACTTTTGATGAAATATATTTAATTCGACCAACCAAATTAAAGTAGAAAAAAGATTTAATAAGATCGTAAATACTATATTCATACAACCTACTACAAATGAAAATATCAATGAATATTTCACTCAGTAGGTAAACAACTTTAATATTTACCATTACTCAAAATTTTGAGCAATTAGATAGAATTCAAATATTCAGCAAAAAAATGAGGTAAATTAAATACGGCCTAAGAATATTTAAAATTCGTCAACTCTATCAATAACATTATCATTAATTACATGATGAGCAGTGTTTTCCCTTAATCCAAAAATTTCAACATATTGTTTCCTGCAAATAAAAATTAATTCTTAGTGTTAATTAATGCACAAAACCATTTTCAATTATTGCAAAAATAAAAAATAAAAGGTGTGTGTATTAAAAATAGACCTTGCAGGGAGATTATCTGCATATGGACGATAGTACGCAGTCCAAATAGGGTCACCAGCAAACAGCCGTATTGCCTACGAAAATTAATCAGTAGCAGAATCAAAAATTTATTTAAGGATATTAAAAAAAAATGTTATAATTGTAAAACTAGAGTACAATAAGTAAATCCTCGTGGTCCATCCCTCAAACCCATACATAACGAACCTTAGTGTACCGAGTTGTTATTCATTTATACTAGAATTTTTAGATGGACAATAAGCGCAAATATGAGCGAAAGGATTAACATCAAGATTTAAGGATATTTTTTAGCCAAAAAGTTGACGTCAAGGTATTTTAAGTCCGGAAAGTGGATGAATGATAATTTTGTACTAATTCAAATACTTGAAGAGCATTTTAGGCCCCTCTCCGTTGAAAATATGACCTAGACAATTTTTTAAACTCACCTTAATGTAATTGCTTGTATCTAGTGTAAAGCGATGATAAATTCCAGCAGGCACAACAATTAATCCACCTTTCTTCACCCAAATACGAATCCAAACATCTTTATAATCTCGAACATCAAAATAACCTACAACAAAAGAGTACATATTTTAATTGAAAAAGACCGTTAAATACTCTATCTAATAGTATAAATTCGTAATATATATATATATATATATATATATATATATATATATATATATATATATATATATATATATATATATATATTAGGGACATTAATTAATTTGCAAATAATGTCCAATATTCAATGAAATCTAACAGTACCACTTCCTTCAAGACAGTAACGGACTTCCTCGTCAATGTGCAAATGTTCTTCAAAGAATTTTTCAATCATATCCTCGTAATTCGATAATTTTTCGGGGCAAACTTCAATACTATCCTGAAAAAATAAATATATGTGAGCGTTTGATCATATTTTCTTATTAATTTTTTTTTAAAAAAATAAGTTTTTCGTAATTTAACTCTTAAAAAATATATTTTTTTCATAAATCAACAATATTCGAGTTGATTGAGAAAAAAGAGAACTAATTGAAAAATAGAAAAACTTTAAACTTTAATCCATATATATTACTATATATTATATGTAAAAAATCAATATACCATGTAAAGATAACTACGTGTTTCTCGAATTTTATTCAATTCTTCATCATTCTCATATTTATCAGCATCAAGTCTCCAGCTAAGCACTCTAAGCTCTGAAAATGTCATGTATGTAGTAAATTTCAAAATGTTATCATTCTTTTTTACTATAATGAACTAAAAAATAATATTATTATCATATAAATTGAAACAGAGAAAATAATGTATATATTTACCAGCGAGCTTGTCAAGAGACACAAATTTCTTAGGTTCGCGATGATGAGGAAGCCTTTGATTGTCATCACTATCATCCATGTACCATGCTTCTATAACTTCATCTCTAGGATCTTTAGTATGATATTCTTCTTCTTCATAAACATGACCAATTACGCCCATTCCCAAAAAGAAGGCAAGGGAAATAAAAATCTGTGTAGAGAGAAATTATATTATCATTAGCTAGTCCACTTTAAAAATAAAAATGTGAAGAAGTGTCACAAACAATGAGTTAGTCTCTTTATATAGCCTGAATAACTGAGTTAGATTCAGTATCCATAATATAGTATCAGAGTAAGAATCTTCTCAATTCTCGTTTTGGATGTTGAACCTTCATATTAAATTGTTCATGCTCCAGATGTTCAGCCTTGAACATGAGAGGAATGTGAAGAAGTTCCACATCGAAATTCTCATTTTTGATGTTGCCCCTTTGTACTATATATTGTGACTAAAATGATTATATATCCCATCTTATTAAAATTCAATTGCATGAATTTGGATGTTGACTTTGTTTATCTACACACTAGTATAGTTTAATTTACAATAGAAATTATTGATGAGAAATAACATTACATAATAAACATTATAACAAGCATCAACAAACTATACAACTCCCATAATAATTCTAGAAAAGTTGTATATATCCCTTACCTAGAACAACAAATGTACTATTATTATAAATATAACATAAGGATTATTTTTAAAAAATAATGTCAATTACATACCTTTGCAATGGAAACCATATTTCCTTATTTGTTCAAATCTGATAATAATGGATGGTTTCGTGGATTTTTTAAAAACTATAGCTATATATCATAAGTACAATCTAAATATTTATCACGTCACATAATTTCTCACTATTTTATTTTTTCGGTCGACAAAAACTGTTAACCGGGTTATCATAGCCCATTGGAATGCAACTTGTAATATTTGTATTAAGTAATTAAACACTATTTAAGTGGAGGTATGGAATAAAGTACTATTATAAACAATTCATGAAAGGTCTTCAAGGTTTAGAGTCATTTTATAATAATAATTTTGTGCATATATCTTATTGACATAATTAATTGTTCACGTGCAATTTGAACTTTGTTATTGCAAAGTATGTATCAACTTGAGTGTTAATAAAGTATTTTTATTTGAATGTCCGACACTACAAGAAAATTGTGAATTACATGGAGATTTTTCTGGAAATTAATATGAAAACTCGCAGAAAACTTATTTTCCTGCAAATTTTCATACTATTTCCCAGTGCGAACCAGCTTTCGTGCATCTTAACGAAATCTATGAGATACATGCCACCTTCCACAATAGCTATCAGTTAGCTATCAGATAACTTTGTCCACCAAGACTCCGTATAAAAGAAATGCATGTGACCAGCCATTGAAAGATAAAGTGGCAACTAGTCTTAATGACTCTTTGATATCCAGATACAGGAACTTCATTTTACATAGCCATAACTCAAAGATATACTTTAGATATTCTATACAAATATACAACAATTAATATGCAGCAAAATATATTCCCAACTTTCAATAATTTGCCTCACTCAGGTTTGCAAAGCTCAAATATGTCTTAGTGTGCTGCAAGAGGCACTCCTCTTTCAGTAACACTCTTGATGTACTCCTTCCTTGCTGGATGATCTTCTTGTGGTCGATTGTAAGGCGTCCACACCGGCTCTCCCACAAACAACCTCATCAACTGCACAACAAAATCATCAAAATGTAAAGCATAGTTAACATTGCGTAAACAACGATCACATATCACGCCTATTATTTACTCTTCAAATTTGTAAGTTACATAGATAAGTCACCAATGATGTGGATAGAGCTTGAATTATTACGCGAACAGAGTCACTGCAATACTAATTTTAGGTTGTCAATTATGTACCAAGTTTGAAATGCTCTCTAGATATTTGAGATGTAGTTCCGCTACTATTCTATGATCTTTGTTCGAGTCACTGGTAAGTAGGGAAGTTTTTATTCTATGCTTCATAAAAGAGGAACTCAAAGTTCAACACACCTTGACATAGTTATCAGTATCTAGGGTGAACCGGTGGTAAATCCCAGCAGGCAGGACGATCATATCACCGGCCTTCATCCAGATGCGAATCCAGCGATCATCCTTGTCTCTCACATCAAAATATCCACTCCCTTCCAGACAGTAACGTATCTCCTCATCTGCGTGTATGTGCTCCGTATAGAAATTTTTCAACTTCTGCTCATAGTTATCCACCTTCTCAGGGCACAAATCCAGTAAGTCCTTCAAAGAGAAAACATGTAAGGATTAAGAAAATGATGGTGGACCTCATTATGAATAGCTGGTAAAAGAAAGAGAGTTTTAAATCTTTGAACATAACATATACAGAATAATCACACATATCAACGCGCAAACTACATTTTAAGTCGTTAGACTAATAGAATCAAGAAACTAAAGTTGCAATTTTTGATTTTGTGTGGTGTTGTGTGGAGTAAATTGTGAGCTACAAAGAATAAGAGATGACCATGTATGCTGAAAAGCACACACTTCTAAAGAGCTGATGCATAGTTTGCACATGTTTAACGTTCTACGATAATGGCAATTCTATATTCACCATCAGTCTTATCTCGGAAATAATTTCTAAAACTTACCAATCAAGAAATCTAAAGTAGAGAATCGACAGATTGCTGCGAGGTAGTCATAAACATTGTTACAATAGCTTCACATTATGCCTAATCTAACTACAAACTCATTTTTGTGCTTCTTACAATTCGGAAGACAGGTTAACACAAACTTGAAAAGAATCAAAATATTAATTCCAAAAGCAATCTGATTCACAGATTTTAGTTCATATTATAGGAATGCGCAGTTAGGAAAAACCTTAGGTTAATTACTACTCGACATCATAATTTAACAAGCTCTCCGCAATTCACGATAAACAAAAAAGGTAAACTTGACATTCGATCTCATAGAGTTCAATTCCCGTTCCCAATCCCATGACCAATTTGAGCTCGAAGCTTCCTTCGTAATGGCTCCATTTACATGCCTCATCTCAGAGGAACCTCAAAGTGGCTCTTCCATTCTATTGAGTAAATTAAAAGCAATACTCATCTCAAATAATCTACTTCCAAGTAAGTAAGTAAAGTCTCTTTGCTCTTAACCAGATGTCTCGAGTAAATTCAAATTTTTGAAATTTATGAGTTCTGAATCTTGTTGTATGAACAAATTCAAGTTATTTCTCGAGAAATATATACAGAATTTCAACCTAAGTTTTTGTGTTATGAATTGAAATATAGAAGTGGTTCTGTGGGGAATCGATCCGTGAAGAGTCTAGTGAAAAGATCAGATATTGGTATATTGAAGGGCTGGGATTAAATGCAAGTTGATGAGAATCTGTGATCAGGATGATGACACGTGGAGTTGGTTAGGAAGTTGTTATAAAATGGTAGTTAGAGGAGAGATAAGGAATTAACTTTTGGAAATGCAATTTCTTCCCATTTCTGTTTCTGCTTCTCTTCTTCTTCTTCGATCTCCTGTTTCTCTTCTTCTTCGATCTCCTGTTTCTCTTCTTCTCGATCTCACTCTTTCTCCTTTACTGTAATTCAATAATGTCTGCTCAATAGTTTAGCTTTGGTTTGTTGTAATCGAGAACTTCGAGAATCAATAAAGTTGCGATTCAATTTATAGATTTTCATTGAATTGTTGAGACTAAAATTTGTGATCTCAGAGAGATCATAACACTTGGTATCAGAGCCTTCGAACCTGTGCAGTTGGAGGAGCAATGGCTGAAGGAACACGATGGAAGATCACTGAAGATAAGCTAGTTAGACATGATGAAATGCTAGCCGATTTGCTAAATTCTCAGGAAGAGGTACGCCATGCTCAAGCTAGAATTCAAGGAGCATTGGATTCAATTTTGGAAAGGCTGGGAGTATTAGAAAGAGCACCGGCAGTTCCGAATGTGGGAGCAGGTTTGCAGCCCATTCCGAATCCGGACAATCGCAACCGAGCTCAGCCGAATGCTGTTGCGTTACCTAGGTGGGAGTTACCTAGCTTTGCTGGTCAGGAGCCTAAGGTGTGGATCCGAAAGTGTGAGCGCTACTTTACACAGTATAGGGTGGGTAATGAACAGAGGGTGGAATTGGCTGCGTTATACTTGAATGATGTTGCCGAAGTTTGGTATTAGTCAATGGTATTAAGTGGAGGAATTCCGAATTGGATCGAGTTTAAGGAGGAACTGATAAGTCGATTTTGGGAAATTGAAGTAGGTGATGTGGTAGAGGAGTTTAATAAACTACAGCAGAGTGGTACTGTGGATGAGTTTTTAGGAAGATTTGAAGATCTTAAGGCTCAAATGCTTATCCGTAATCCTGCTTTGAACGACGCTCACTTTCTCTCTAGTTTCATCGGAGCCTTAAAGGAGGAGATCAGATTTGAGGTTAAAATGTTCAAGCCGACTACGTTGAAGGAAGCTGTAGAGAAGGCGAGGATGAAGGAAATGGCTATTGAAGCTGCACGCAAGAGAAGTAAAGGAGTTAACCGAAAGGTTACTCCGATTGTGCAGGGGATGGGTAACAAGGGCTCTTCTGCGACGGGTAACAGAACTGGTCCTTACCGTCTTACTGCTGAGGTTTACGAGTTTAGGAAGTCCAATCATTTGTGTTTTCGTTGTGGGGAGAAATATGGTCCAGGGCATCTATGTAAGACGAGACAGTTGAATTGTCTAACGGGAATCATTGAGAATGAAGATGACAATGAACCTGTGTTGGTAATTGAGGAAAATGAAGAGATAACTATCGAAGGAATAGTAGAGCAAGAAGTACAGCAAGCTGTATGTCTAAATGCTCTAACGGGACATAATAAAGGAGAGAACACTATCCTTGTTGGAGGGACTGTGAAGAAGCGAGACTTAGCGATATTAATTGATTCAGGAAGCACTCATAGCTTCATCGATAAGCACACTGTTACTGCATCAGGCTATCAACCTCGTCCTTGCTCGCCAGTACGAGTTACAGTAGCGGATGGCAACTACGTTATGTGTAATTCTAACTATAAAGATTTTTCGTGTAAAGATTTTTCGTGGAAAATGCAGGAAAGAATTTTCACAGAAGATTTGCTCATAATTCCTTTGGGTGGTTGTGCATTGGTGTTAGGAAATAATTGGATGAAGAAACACAATCCAACTAAGTTTGATCACGAACGGAGGTGTGTTACTATAGGCAGAAAGACCAATAAGTTGGTGTTGCCGGGAATTGCAGAGGAGGGAAGTTTAAGCATGTTATCTAGAGAAGCCATGAGGAAAATGTTGAAGAAGGGTCAGGCTATGGTTGCTCATCTTTTTATGATGAATATGGTGACATCAAATGAGGAAGAGGAGGTAGATGAAGGGCTTCAAGAGGTGCTGATTAAGTATTCGGATATTTTTGCAGAACCGAAATCACTACCACCAGTTAGAGCCTTCGACCATGCGATACCTCTCAAACCAGGAGCGATGCCAATTAGTCTTAGACCCTATCGGTACAATTTCCATCAAAAGAACGAGTTGGAAAAGCAGGTAAAGGAGATGTTAAGCAGTGGAATAATACAAGAGAGTCAATCTCCTTATTCCTCACCTGCGTTATTAGTAAAGAAAAAAGATGGGACATGGAGATTTTGTGTTGACTATCGAGGCTTGAACGACATGACCATCAAAGACAAATATCCAATTCCTATAGTGGATGATTTGTTGGATGAATTACATGGTGCTGCAATCTTTTCGAAGGTGGATTTGCGGGCTGGATATCATCAAATTAGAATGAGAGTGGAGGATGTGCATAAGACTGCTTTTCGGACTCACATGGGACATTACGAGTTTCGAGTGATGCCCTTCGGACTCACGAATGCGCCAACAACGTTTCAAGCGTTAATGAATCAGGTTTTTCAATCCTTTCTCCGAAAATTTGTTTGTCTTCTTTGATGATATATTGATATATAGCAGAAGCAGAGATGAGCATTTGAGGCATTTACAGATTGTATTTGAGACTTTGAGAGCTAATGTACTATTTGCTAAAAAGTCTAAGTGTTCTTTTGGTCAAGCTCACGTGGACTATTTAGGCCATATTATTACTGATGAAGGGGTGTCTACAGATCCTAACAAGATTAAAGCTATGGTGGATTGGCCTAGACCTAAGTCATTACGAGCTTTAAGAGGATTTTTGGGATTAACCGGTTACTATCGTAAGTATGTGCAGAATTATGGAACTATCAGCAGGCCACTCACAGATTTGTTAAAGAAAGAGGCTTTTAAATGGAATGTGGATGCCGAGACTGCTTTCGAAAACCTTAAAGTAGCTATGACGACTACGCCTGTATTGGCTCTTCCTGATTATACACAGGAATTTGTGGTTGAAACTGATGCAAGTTATGAGGGTATTGGAGCTGTACTTATGCAGCAAGGAAGGCCGATAGCTTTTTTCAGCAAAGTTTTGGCTACTAAACATCGGGGCAAGTCGATATACGAGAAGGAATATATGGCTTTATGTTGGGTTATCCCACATCAGAAGTGGAAGGGGCTGGTGGTACAAGTAATTGTTAAAAAGGAATAGTGATAAGAGTTGAAAATTAAGACTTGGTAGTTGGCAAATTGGTAAGATTTGCAACCCATTTTTGACTTTGCTATATTTACCTATGTCATTAGTGACATAGGCATGGTTTTATCCTTCTATAAATAGAGCATTCTTGTTCATTTGTAGAACACACCAAGCTAGAGAGAAAAACCATTTTGAGAGCAAAGTGAGGTATTCCATAGACTATACAAGAAAATAGTCTGTGAAGAAAAATAGAGTGTGAGCGATATTTTAGTAAGACGAAAACCAAAAGAGTGTTGTTCCTTTTGAGTGTGTAGTAGTCACTTTGAGTATTGTATTCGTGACTACACAGTGTAAAATTCCTTACTATAGTAATATCAGTTGCTCCTCTTGGCCCGTGGTTTTTTCCCTTATTCAGAAGGGTTTCCACGTAAATTTCTTGGTGTCATTATTTTCCCATTTTATTTCCATTACTTTTACCATATATATTGTCGTGTTTATCCGCGTTTTCCCAACAAATTGGTATCAGAGCCCAGGTTGTCAACAAGTCTCAGCCCCACCGGGATAAACTGGGTTGTCGCTCTCTCCAGCCCAAGGCCCGATGTGTGAAGGGGGAGATTGTTGGGTTATCCCACATCGAAAGTGGAAGGGGCTGGTGGTCAATTTATAAGTGTGAGGGAAAGCCTCAACCTTTGAGCTAGCTTTTGGGTTGAGAAGGCCCAAGACCACCTAACACTTTACTCAATGCAGTCGATAAATGGAGACATTATTTGCAGTTCAAACACTTTGTGGTTAAGACTGATCACCACAGTTTGAAGTACTTGTTGGAACAGCGGGTCAATTCGGCTATTCAACAGAAGGGGTTAACCAAATTACTCGGTCTTGATTATGAGGTGCGATACAAAAAAGGAACGGAGAATCGAGTTGCGGATGCTCTATCTAGACGACAAGAAGGTCTACAGAGCGATGAAAATCAATCCACAGGCCTGCTTATGGCTGTAAGTGTGATCACACCTACGTGGATACAAGAGATTATGCACAGTTATAATGAGAATACGTTCAAGAGTTGATTACACTGTTATCAGTAGATGCGCATGGGCCTAGTTTATGGCATAACGTTAATGGTGTGTTAAGGAAGAAAGGCAAGGTTTATGTGGGATCTACAGGACCTTTACGACAACTCATATCTACTTTTCATGATACTCCTTTAGGTGGACATTCGGGTCAATTGGGCACCTTCAAAAGGTTGGCTCATTATTTCTATTGGCCTAAGATGAGAGCTATGGTGAATGAATATATAGCTCATTGTGAGGTTTGCCATCGTAATAAGGACGATAATGCAGCATATCCGGGTCTACTCCAACCATTGCCGATTCCTAATCAAGCTTGGAGTAATATAAGTATGGACTTTATTGAGGGGTTACCAAAGTCGAAAGCTAAGGATGTGATCTTAGTAGTGGTCGATCGTTTTACGAAGTATGCTCATTTTATAGACTTGGCTCATCCATATACTGCAGTAACCGTGGCTGAATTGTATTGGAGACGAATCCACCGATTACATGGTACTCCTGACTGTATTGTTTCAGATCGAGATAAGGTCTTCTTAAGTCGATTTTGGCAAGAGATGTTCAAACTGTTGGGGACTCAATTGCACTATAGTTTGGCCTATCATCCTCAGAGTGATGGTCAAACTGAAAGGGTCAATAGGTGCCTTGAAAATTATCTTCGATATATGACTGCAAGTCGGCTTACGCAATGGAAACAGTGGTTATCGGCTGCGGAATGGTGGTATAATACGAATTTTCACACAGGTCTGCAGTGTACTCCATTCGAAGCATTGTATGGTTATACTCCCCCTCAACTTTCCATTGGTCCTCTGTTAGAAACAGTGGTACAAGCTGCAGAGGATGTCGTGATGCACAGGCAGCAGTTCCTTCAATTGTTGAAGGACAATTTAACTACTGCCCAAGCTAGAATGAAGTTTTTTGCTGATAGGAACAGAACTGAGCGTGAGTTTTCGGTCGGAGATTGGGTATACTTAAAACTGCAACCATATCGTCAGACGTCCGTTGCATTGAGAAAGAATTTGAAGCTTACGTCTAAGTATTATGGTCCTTACTTGATAACAGAAAGGATTGGGTTAGTGGCTTATAAATTAGGCCTTCCATCGACTTCAAAGATTCATCCGGTATTTCATGTTTCGTTGTTGAAGAAGAAAGTAGGCAATCGTGTGGTAGTTCAATCTGAATTACCTTATACGAACGATGATGGACAATTTTTGGTAAAGCCGGTGACCATTTTGCAGCGCCAGATGGTAAAAAGGAACAATGCAGCTGTGGTGCGAGTTTTGGTTCAGTGGTCTAATCTTCCACCAGAGGATGCTACGTGGGAAGATTACGATTTTTTGCACGCTAAGTTCCCTGGTTTTGATTCTCATCCTTGAGGTCAAGGATGGGAAAGGGAATGTTATGAATTAAAATATAGAAGTGGTTCTGTGGGGAATCGATCCGTGAAGAGTCTAGTGAAAAGATCAGATATTGGTATATTGAAGGGCTGGGATTAAATGCAAGTTGATGAAAATCTGTGATAGGATGATGACACGTGGAGTTGGTTAGGAAGTTGTTATAAAATGGTAGTTAGAAGAGAGATAAGGAATTAACTTTTGGAAATGCAATTTCTTCCCATTTCTGTTTCTGCTTCTCTTCTTCTTCTTCGATCTCCTGTTTCTCTTCTTCTTCGATCTCCTGTTTCTCTTCTTCTCGATCTCACTCTTTCTCCTTTACTGTAATTCAATAATGTCTGCTCAATAGTTACTTAGCTTTGGTTTGTTGTAATCGAGAACTTCGAGAATCAATAAAGTTGCAATTCGATTTATAGATTTTCATTGAATTGTTGAGACTGAAATTTGTGATCTCAGAGAGATCATAACATTTTGAGTTCTGGAGAACCCCCAAATTCAGATTAAGGATAAACCAGTAAAAACCCTAAAAGGTGCAAAGTTTCCATTAATCAAGCAAATTAAAGCAAATTCAATAAATTGAAAGAAAATTAACAGTATAACAGAATTACCATGTAGCTGTAGCCTCTACTCTCACGAATTTTTTTCAATTCTTCATCGTTCTCGTAATCATTAGGTTTCAATTTCCAGTATAAAACTCCGAGTTCTGCTAATTTCTCCACTGAAACAAACTCCGGTGGGTTCTTCCGGTGCGGTAGCCGCTGATCTTCTGAATTTTCATCCATAAACCATGCCTAAACTTATAAACAAATCAATTGATCAATAATTTATCGAATAAATTAAGTGTTTTAATTTAACTGCACACGAAAATTTTGAAAAAATAATTATTGGAAACTCACCTCGATTGCCATTTCTGCTGATAATAATACTAATTCTTTGGTTACATGGACCTTAATATAAACTTTATATTATAAAGTAAAACTAATTTTGATGGAATGCCACGTGTACACAGCGAATTTCATTTAAATTTATGTGGCGAAAATTTGTTTGTCTGTTTCTCATGGTTTAATCAAATATCTACAATTGGATGGAGATTTACATTTTACACCACACATTCATTTTGTGAATCTGAATATTTCACCAAATGATATGCTATAACCAATCAAGTTGCACGGGAGGGATATGTATTCTTTCATTATGAAGTTTCAATCAAATGATTTTCGATTTAAATTGTTTTTGTTAGAAGCGTTTAACTCTTAATGTAGGATTTTCAAGTGTCAATCTGAAGTTAGTCGAACTCTAATATAAATAACGAATATCTGATAGGAGATCAAAAAAAATGATGCTACAAAACTCTCTGGAAATGAACTTGGCATAAACTTACAAAATAGAATTTAAGCTCACCAATATGGGATGTCGTACAGCGGTGAAATTGTTTCACTTTTAGCATGATGGTTTAAGTTTGAGTTACGACTATAAAATAAACAGGTTGAAAGCGCCACACCGATTACATCTTGCAGCGCGCGACTCGAAAATAGTCAGAACATCAACGCAAACTTATAACGTCGGATGAAATTAAAATAAAAAGGTGCACGTGTGAGGTTTCAGTAATTGGGGTAAATAAGATTTGACAGTATTACTACTTTTTATTTCCATTTACAGTGTATTGCAGCAGGCTTTCTCCAGTAGAGACACACGGCCCATCTGTAACTCTGACTCAGCATTAAATGAGGCCTATCTAACTGAGCCCAGCCCAATGGCCCACAAATGACACATGTAGGCCCATACTCTCTCATTGATTGATTTCAACACTCATGCATCATTATGAAATTTGGTAAACATTTTTGATTGAGTTGGGAAAAAAAATATTTTTGTTTGACAAAATTTTAAATATTTAGGCATGTATTAGAATTACGTTGTCTAATTAATATTCACTAGAATTCATATATCAAGAAATAGTACTTTCTTCGTCTCAATTAATTCGACTCGACGTTGATTTTACTAGAAACGGAGACTCAGTATAAGAAAACTAAAATATATGGGTTCACCAAAAGCTTGATTTTTTGTACCTGTTCGTCTTTCCTACCTTTAACATAAAAAAAATTAATGACACTCAGAGTGTCTAGGGACAAAAGTTCATATCATAAAATAATCATAAAAAAATAAAGCATTATATTATAAATGAAAAAAAAAATGTTTAATATAGAAAATAGAGCGAATTGTGAAACTCAATAAAAGTATTAGTGGCAAATTAATCAATATCAATTTATTATGTTCGAAAGTGTTATCATGTTATAATATTTGTTTGATCTGAATATTAAGGTTCCTCGTCAAGAGTAAAACAATAAAATGTAAAGTTAATTGTTTATCAATTTAAAAATCTATTTTATAATATTTTCGTTTTGAATATCTACTTGTTTTGCTTAAAATAATAAATTAGTGTAATCAAATTTACTTTTGAAAATCACAATTTTATAATAAAAGATGGATAGATGGAATGTGAAAAATCTTTTTGGTCAGAAAATTTGACCAGAACGAGATTTTTTTAATGTAATTTTATTCTTTTAAAACATTTTTACCCTTTATCTTAATACCTTTTAGTAAAATGAAAAAAAGATCAATTTATTTTAAATTAAAAAAGATATTATAATTTTTATTTTAAAATAAATTAATTTTTTCCCCATTTTTAATAAGATAAAAGCATAAAATATTTTTAAAAAGTAAAATTACATAAAAAAAAATAATTTCTGATCAAATTTTTTTTTCAACAATTAATTTCAAAATAATTATATCCAATCAAGCGAGTGTTCACTTTGTCTCCAATCTCAAAATAATAAAATTATGTTTCCAATGTCTGTGTTTCGCATGAAAAAGAGAAGAATCAGTGGTACAACTACACAACAAAATAATTCTTTCCACTTTTCCTTTTTTATCTTTTCTCAGTGCTAAAATTAACTTTACAAATTACTCTACAACTAAAAGAAAAAAGAGTCTAATTCAGATAATTATATAATACTTAATTAACTAGTACATAGTTAAAAAATTAAGTACAAAAGTAAAAAAAAAAAAAAAGTAATGTACTAACTATTAAAGTGATATTTTTCAAGGCATGAATAGATTATTTCCACACTTGCACCTCCACGCTTCAGGGTAGTACTCTAAAGTGAAACTAAAACCCGGTTGAATCGAAACCCGAACCGGTTTACATGGTGAACACCTTCCACATTTGGATCTGCAGGTGGGTGGTGATGAACCCGGTCCACTCAGTTTTCTTTGAGTCACTACTCGTTCAATTATATCTGACTCACTACCACCTAGGTTTCACAAAATCACACGTAAGTAACTTTGTGTAAATTCAAATTAATCAAACTTACAAATTTCAAACACGATGTAATAGCACATGCGTACTCCTCTATGAAAAATTACACAATTCAACATAAACATTATAGGTGATTCCCCAACACACACACATTTTTAAGTAAACACAAATCTAAATTAATCGGAAAAGAAGTTTTTAAATAAGGTACAAATTAACCAAGTGTCGTAGACATATTAAATATTTCATTTATTTTTAATTACTTGTTCACTTTGACAAATCAAAAAGAATTTTTTTTCATCTATTATACCTTCAATTAATTACTTTAAAAAATCTAAAAATTCTTAAAAAAAATTAAGTTTTAATTCATTCACGTCATAATCAATAGGGGTAAAATGATAAATTCACTATCTATAATTATTTTCTTATATAAGTGTGTTAATTTAAAATTAAATAAAGTAATTAGGGACAGTATTTGCGTACTCTAAGAAGAAGTTTGTAAATAAGAAAAAAAAATGCACAATTTACAACTAGTCGATTAAAAAGGCTAACTATGTCTGAGCAGTAATACAAAGAATCCAAGCGTTATCCAGAATGATTATGCATAAACATTTTACATAATCGTGCATTCAAGTATTATCATAATTCATCAACATCACACGGTATTAATTAAGCTCCCGTTATTCATAAATTTTGAAGTTAAAATTAAAAAAAAAAAAAACTAAAAGTTGGATTTGCCAACATGCATCTTTAAAAGAATTAAAGTGAAGTATCTCCATAAACTTTTTTATTTTTGAAATATTCAAAGATACAATTTTATTCCGAAAATGTATAGTCAAACGCTAGCTTAAACTTCGATGAAAAGAATGAGGCAAAAGTGAGTTTACTTACCAAGTGTTTTAGTGGGATTTATCCGGAAAGCAGAAACAAGTGGAGTAAGCAAAAGGAAAGTTAAAGTGGCTATTTTTGCAAAAGAGAAATTATGGTGTAATACGCCACCCATTGCACGCCCAAATGAAGGTATATAGTGTGTGAGTGAGTGAGAGTTGGGTAATTAATGTGCAATTAAAGAGAGGAAAGAAGAAAGAAGAAGAAGAATTGAAGAGAATGGTTGTTGAAGGTTGGGTGTGGGGATAGATGGATTCTATTATTATTATTATTGTTGAGATGATATTCAATGAAATGAAAGAGGGAGGTGAAGGTGTCAGTCCAAGTCAAAGACACAACACCCTAATAAGACTATTTCCATTTATTAAAATGAGATATGAGTATCATGATAGAGAGAGACAACTTCACTCTATCTTTCTTTCTCAACATTTTTTACCTTTTCTTATTCTGATGCGGTTAATGAAGTTGTTTCTCTCATGATTAGAGATTTTAGAGTTGAATTCTATGTAGTGTTTCCTTAATTCCTTCATAATGGAGTGCCAATTCAGAATAGTTAACTCCAATACAAATACTAAATATCAGATGAACAACCAAAAAAAATTATTTTTACCTTTCTTATCACTCCTCATTTCATTTTTTATGACCTGTATATCAAAATTTTACCTTTAAAAGAAGGTGATATAGAAATAAGTTATATTTCTCATTTTATTTTATATTTTTATTTTAATTAAATATACCTTTACTATTTTAAAAAGGCTACATAAAGTAAGAGAAATTAAAACAGAGTGAGTACTTATTTTAACTTTAATTTAAATTTCTAAATTAACATTTATTTTGGAACAAGTTAGTAGAAGACATGAGAAGTAAATAAATCATCATATACAAACATATGATTGATGCTATAAGTAGAATAACTAAATTCCAATGGTAGCAAATATTTAGTGGAGTTATTGTGGAGTATATATATTTTTTTCATTTCATATTTTCAAAAAACACAATAACTACAAATAGAAAAGTTACTCAAAGTTTCAATAATGTCACACGAGGTTACAAAATTCAATATGTACGACATATTTATTCATAGGCCATGTTGATCTACTAGAATGCCTATATACGTTTGCTTTGCTTTAGGCTACCATCAATCATATGCTTTTTAGTGAAGAAAAATATGTAAAACCAATTCAATTTTCCTCATTTAGCTAAAAAAAAAAGAAGAATAAAACATTTTGAACTTTTCTTTTTAAGTTTAATATTCTTTGTCTTAATATCCAATTTGATACCGCAAAATTCAGATAATTTCTAACACCTCAAAAATGTAACGAGAATTTTCATCGGAGAAAATCAATATATATATATATAAATAAACATATGAAGAATTCAACATATACTCCCTCTATTTTGTATTATTTGATTATGCTGACTTGACACAATTCTTATGAATTTTTTTTACTTCTTTTATTAAACTAATCTTTTTAAAAATCAAAACATACACTAATTTGTAGTCAAGAAATATTTTAAACAAAATGCTTAAAAATCTCTATTTCTTTTTGAAATTTTGTATTAATTAGGTAAACTATGACACATTAATGAGAACGTAGAAAGTATTTATTATATATATATAGAGAGAGAGTGTGTGTGTTTTGATGTACAAGGAAAATAAGATGACAAGGACTAGTTTTGTTTGGATCCATTTTTCTGTGAAAAAAAGCCTGTTTAATGGGACCTAAACTCAGATTGATTGATTGTATTGTGGGGTGGGGGGTCATGAAGGAGTGTCCTTATTTTGTTCATGCAACCGTAAATTTAGACCTTTGTTTCCCTTTCTTGGACCAAAAAAATTGGAAAAAATGATACGAGGAATGATGGATAGAGTAAAATTAATGGACCATAAGTGTCAAATATAAGAAAGTGTAGGGATGAAAAAGTAAGAAAGTAAAAGAGAGAAACGACCTACATAAAATGTGGTGTAGTGATGATTCGAGTTCGAGCTCTGAATATAAAGAAAAGTATGTTAGAAGCATCATCCTTAAAAGTGCCTAATGGGATCAAAATTTAGTCGAGGACTTCGATACGGAAAAAATACTAAGAAAAGTAAAAATAGGAAAGGAAAGGACAGCACTCGTGTGTTAGCTAAAGATAAGTAGTGTGATGGAAATGGGGTGCCTGTCTTGTACGAGTCCAACATTTGCGTAAGGAAGCAAAGGGTCTTCCTCACTTGGACCACGAGGAACCAATGGGTGTGTAGGGACATGTGACCTAGGGTTTAGTGAAAGGGGTTAACTTCTAGCTTCGTCCAAAACGTGTGATTATATTATCTGAAAACTTCATAATACTATATTAAAACACTAGGTAGAAAATAAATTCCATGAAGCGTGGTCGATAATCGATCTTCTAGATTTTCAAGGGTCATCGAGAGCACACCAAACACCACACAACTTACTATTATCTTATACAACTCTAATAAGAGTTTTTTTTTTTGTTAACAATAATCGTAAGTTACCTTATAGACTCGATACGTTATTAGTCCTCACATAATAATTTATGCATTATAACTCAATTATCCAATTATACATATGTGTGTGAAGCCTATAACTAGGCATAATATATAAACATGACTCTTAACTTGATGTCAGCTGGCAACTATGACCTTTAACTTTGGATGTGCACAAATAGACACTTAAACTTGTATAAAATTGAACAAATAAACTCATCCGTCCTACATGACACCCAACATGAAAATTTTGTTTCCTACGTGGCTTCCTACATGTATTATACCATGTAAGACACGCGTATCTACTTATTCAATTTTATACAAGTTTAAGCGTCTATTTGTGCATATTTAAAGTTGATGGTTATAGTTATCTGCTGAAGCCAAGTTAAGAATCATGTTTATATATTATGTCATATAACTAATTTACGTTCCCAATTTTTTGCTTTATAACAATTTAATAATGTCACATATGAATGTTTATATGTATGTATGCATCTCCAAAAACACAACCCCCATAAAACAACAAAGACATATGCATGCAATTTTCTTATACTATTGCCTCGAGATTTAGAACTTTGGGACAAGGAATTCACAATCATCTTTGAACATGGGCCATGGGGTTAGGAACAGTGAGATGGTTAATATAAAATATTGGCAGGGGCGGAGCCACCTTGGTTATACTATTTATACATGATTAAATTTTATATATATATAGTAGATGTTGAACCCTTTTCGATTACTCCGTGTATCTATTTCTACGAATTTTGAACACCCTTATTGAAAATCATGGATCCGCCACTGAATATTGGTGCTAGTCTGATAAAAATACATATATTCCACGTACCAAACATGATTATATAAAAATATTATACGACTGTTAAACACATAGAAAAGAATATTTCAAATGTTCAAATGCATTAATTTACTCACTTACATCTAGTGCACAAAGCCAATGCTCTTAGTTGGATATAATCTAAACATAATTGTGACAAAAAGTTGCCACACGTTAAGTTAAAATTTATACAATAAAGATCAATGTCTTTTTTTGAACTAACATTTTAGTTTCATTTACTAAGGTTAAAAGATATTTTGATATTTTTAACATATTTTTAATTTAAGATTATAAAATTCAAAATTCTTATTTTTTCCCTTTAATTTCGTGCATATTATAGACTGAAACCCCACGAGTCTTTTCAAGGTGTGAGGAAAGGACTTTTTGAGAATCGAGATCTACTTTCAACATAGAGTGAGTAATAGTCATAATTTTTCACCTAATGTGTTTTGTGTCCACTCATTTTTAAATCTCAAAGGTCAAAATCTACTTACAATGTTACATACTAAAGTCAAATATGGTAAGTTGGACCACAACAACGTAACATTATGAGCAGCAAAAATTGAAATATTGCAACTTATTTTTCAGGTTGATAAACAAAAGCAATAAGACAAGAGGGATGCATTTTTTTTTTCTGGTCAAGTTTTAACCAAATAAGAGAGAGGCAAAATGACTGGTATAAGATGATGCAAGGAATGAGCACATCAAAGTTTATGAGGTTTGACTTTAGTATGATTTGGTGTAAATATCTAATTCAATTAGCATTATTAAAAAATTCTTATTTATCACTGAAAAATGTTCAATATATTTTGATTGAATTGATGATTGAATTCGTTTCCATTTTTTCCGATGAACGATGTGAGGGAGTTGTTCGAATGGTAAGTAGCTCTCACTTGTAATCTGGAGGTTAAAAGTTCGAGTTATCAAAAGGAACAAATAGGGTGTGGAGCTCACTTGAGGGTATAAAAAATTCTTCCCAGTAAGCTGATTCGATGAAAACTGATTCGTGATAGAAAAACTTACGTAGCTAATAGTCTAAGTTTTTACTTTTTTACCCACTTCTAAAAAACTATTTAATAATCTTGATTTATAATAGTATGCGTCTAAACTCCTCTTGATTTTCCCTTTAACATGTAACTAAATTAGTCGTTCATCAACAGAGGCGGAGCTAATTGGGATTCGTGGGTTAGGACGAACGCAATAGCTTTTCTATAGACCATATATTTGTACTAGAAAATTAAGTACAATAACTTGTGAATCCCTAATAAAATTGATTGACACCTCAATGATACAAAGAAAATTTAGAACCCCAAGACTTCTAATACTGAATCCGCCTCTGCTTATCAATATAATATGTTAATATGGAACTACTAGTGATGTTACCTATGTAACAAAAAGTTGGAGGGGTACAATTAGTCTCAAGATTCGTGTTGCCCCTTCTGACTTAAACAAAAATAGATGGGACTTTTGTGTTTTTGAATGATTTCCTCTCAGTCTGCCCATTCCTATTTCACATTCAAACCACAACCCTCTTTGGAAAAAATGGAATTGCATGCATTATTGTGTAAATTATAGGAAGAGAAATAAAACAGGAAAATAATTTGAAGTGATAGTTATTGGACATTAATTGTTGGCATTGCCAATGACTGATCATTCATGGATACCTTTGCCTTTTGCTTTTGTCTATTTCCTCAAGTTTTGATTTATGTAGCATCATTTGAATTGATACAAATTTTAATTCTGTGATTATAAATATATTATAATATTTGTAATGATTGACGAAATTTGATAAATTCTCCCTCGAAAATAAGAAATCTCTAACTCGAGAGGAATTTCATTAACCACTTGACAGGTGATATTTATCCGTTATGATTACGATTTTTGAAATTTATAATCTGATAAAATGTTTGTTTGACTATAAAAAGATTTACATTAATGATTAAAATAAAATTTGGGGTAAATAATTTTTAAAGTCACTAACTTAAACGGAGGGAGTATTTACCAGTATGTGTTCCCAAATCCCTAGATTGGGAAGTTGTAAACCATGTTTTAACAAAGATCTTTCTAATATTCCCAATCTTTTACTTCAAATATTTACCTATATTTGGTCAAAAGTAAAAATGAAAGGTTTAAAATCATGAAAAGTTAAAGAGAGTTGGACAAGATTGATGTATGTTTTTTTCTTTATAAAAGTTCTTGGACCCAATGCAAAAGCTTTAGTATTTCATGTATTCTTTTTTTTCAAAAAATTATCAAACGCAAATATGTGATATGTATTTACAATATATTATTATTATAGTTTCAAAGATTATAATTTGTAGCTATAATTAGGATTTCATTGTTATTTTCTTTCTTGTCCATGCCCTCTCTCTTTTCTCTCGCCTTTTTTTGCTTTTGCTTTTTCTCTTTTAATACAAATACAAATTATAACAATCAATATAGAAATACAAATGTTAACAATTAGTTATATAGATACAAATAACCAATTATATAAATATAAATAATAAGTGTCAATCATACAAATTCTCTTCAGCGATATAAAATACAAATATACTTGTATTCGTTTATATAATATTATTAGAAATGACAACAATCAATTATACAAATACAAATGTTGAATTTGATACAACATTGATACAATTCTATTCATTGATACATATATATATATACTAATTACACATATAAAATTATAAGTAGATATACAAAAACAATCATGACATATACTTACATACTAGTTACATATATATATATATATATATATAAGATTTACAAATATAATCATCTCTCTCCTCTCTCTCTTAGTCTTGCTCGCCTCTCTCTTCTTCTAATATGTAGCTTCAAATCATAATTAAGTAAATTAGTAGCTATTTTACCTCATTACATGCATTTCAAGTCTTTGCTATTTTTTGAAGTTTGTTTTTTACCAACTCTTGACATAAGTAGATAATTGATGTATTAGTTACCATCTAAATTCTAAAATTTAATTTATTTTCAAAAGTGATTCTTAATGTGCATATTCAAAGACAAAATATTATTTGGCAGTTGAAATTAAGTTAGAATATCTAATTATGAATTATATCTTATTAATACACATATAACTCTGACCATCAATTAAGTATTCAATTTTCTTTTTTCTCTTTCCATTTGTATTTTCTTGGAAAAGAATTTTCTTCTTTTTAAGAACCTGTGTTCTGTGTGGTGGTGGCCATGTAGTGATTATAAGTAAGATTCAATCTTTCATTGAACTTACTAAAATGGCAGCCTTTTAAATACATAATTCTACCCACACAACTAATTTTTTTGTTTCATTCTCCTTTAAAAAAGAATTTCTTATGAGATATTATCTTTTTTTTTTAATCATCATTTCCCTGATTCATTAGGTTATACATTTGATTCATTTGCATTATTTGAATTAATTTACGCTCCTGTTCATTTATATTTGTCCACTATTTTAAAATTAGATTTTTATTTTTATTTTTATTTTTAACATATTAAAAAAAGATATTTATTTTATTCTCATATTTATCGTTAATAATAATTATTTATTCCATAAATCATTTTTCAAAAACTAATACTATAAAAATCAATTAACAGGGTTAGTTTAGTAAAATAGTCATGTTAAATACTATTTTATAAATAAGCGTGTCAGGTCAAAATATGACCAGTAAAAACAAACCGAAGAAGTAATTAACAAATCTCAATTGTAGATCTTTCAAATAAAACCTGATTGGAATTAATTAAAATTATTTGTTTTTTTTCCTTATATATAAACAAAATAGTAAGCATTTAAAACTTTTGACCAATTTGATACATATATTTATTATACATGCCCAAAATGAAATCTAATCCCAGATTTTCCAATAATCATAATAAAAGGATGGATCTACATCTTTTTTTTTCATCTAGCACAAATTTCAAAAAAATAAATAAAAATCATGGCCTATACACCATGGGTAACAATTTTTCTTATGTCCTTCATTTTCCTTCGATACGCATCTGCCGATTTAGTATCCAATGTGTGCACTCAGACTCGAAACAATGCCTTATGTTCTCAAACTCTTTATAATTCAAGTCAGTACAGCGATTACATTGATGCCAAAGGTCTAGCGTATATCATGATTGGAGCGGCCCTAGATCGGGCCGCTCACAATCTTGTCTACGTCAAGGAATTGATAGATAATCAAAATTCTACCAATCCAAATGATCCCAACCAATGTCTTCAAAATTGCTATAAAGACTATAGTTTGTTAGTAAAAGCAATTATCCCAAATGCAAATCAAAGTTTGTCTGCAGGCACGACTTTCGTTGCAGCTGTTGCAATTTTGTATTCTGCTGACAAAATTTTGGATTGTCAAGACGAAGATTGTGTAAAAATATCATCGAATTTGAACGATAAATGTAATGAGTATGCTGATTTTGCACAAGTTGTTGTCGATGTATTAAGAGTAACTCCCTAAAAAAAAGTTTACTAGCTTATTCCGATAATTATATGGTAGCTAAACAATAAAATCTAAACAATAAAATCTATCGTTATTTGTTAGTTGCGAGTTATTTGTGTTGTGCATTTGTTGGTCGAGGGATGTTGCTAATTTTATGATATGTTTAATCTTCAATTTGTGCTAAAATATGTTATAGTTATATGCTTTTTCATAGGAGAGCATGTCCTTCTTTTCATGAATATTATTAACTAATAGTTGATATAGATAATTTTTGGGGTTAATGAGATATTGTTATTATATAGAATAGTTACAAAATATTATATAGAATATTATATTATATGAAAAGCATCATCAACATTGAGTTTGTTATATCAAGGGGAAGGAGTTAGCCATTTAATGTTGATTTCTTTCTTGTCAATGCACTGAATGTGTTTCTGAGTGATATATTTAAATTCTAACACTCTTATTATTGATATTTCAAGGGGTATAGTATTTTTGATGTTATTGAAAGTATTGTTATTTCGATTAAGTTAAATATGTCACGTAACACGAGAGAACAAATCAAACTAATTAAAGAGAGTATCGTGAAGATTCTTTTGACTATGCAATCAATTATTCTAATGTTGAACGATAGGTAAGTTGGAAGTTGATACCCAAATCAAACTCAAATTTCATCATTATGCAGTAAATCACAAAAAGGTATTTTTGATAGTTTAATTGGCATTATTATATATGAAATATATGAGTTTTTTTTATTTTAGTGTGATAAATGTTATTTTTATAAGAAGTGTACGTAGAAATCTTGAAAAGAACTTAATTTTATTGACCTCCAAATTGTTAATATATATATATATATATATTATGAAACATATTTGTTTAATTTGTGAATTTACGATATATTGTTTTAATTCACATTATGTTATATATAAAGTTCGAATATATATGAGCTTGATTATATATTTGATATTGTGTTTAATAAGTGGAGATCTTAATTCAAGTACTATGGATGGATATATAATAAAAAATTCAAGAGATATTGGGATAGTCCTGAAAAAATAACTCAATAATTTATATTTATATTGCTTTCCTGTTAAATTCTTCTAATAAATTTGTATAGGTTAACTTAAACTTGAAGAGCTATATAGGGGAAGTAGAAAAGAAATTTAGATAAAAAGTGAATATTTATACGAATGCTTTAATGGTGAAGTTTAACTTATAATACTCATTTATTCAAGTTGAATCATAACAAGTTAATGGTGAATTTTAACTTATAATACTCATTTATTCAAGTTGAATCATAACAAATTGAATTACATATTCTAACTTACTAATGTTATTTTAAAAAAAATACGGAAAAGGGTCAAAATTGCCCCTGAACTATGTGAAATAGATCACTTATACCCTTCGTTACATTTTGGGATCAAAAATACTCCCGCTGTTATCCTAAGAGACCACAAATACCCTCAAGAGTTAACACCCCAATTTTTTAGTGACGTGGCATGCCACATAGGACTAATCCCTCCACCTAAACGTTGCCAACTAGGATTCATTCAAAAGAACTAGACCTTTAGCGGCGACAATAGTTGCCAAAAGCCCAAAATATCGTCACTAAAAGTTTTTAACATTAAATTCTAATTTTGTATTTTTTTCTTCATTATTTTTTAAAAAATAACGCAAATGATATCGATTAAGTAGGAGTTTGAAGACACTGTTTTATTTTTATGTTGTATGAAAATGTATAAAATGTACAATGATGCATTATATAGTAGGAGATGTGAATCGAGAAGTAATTTTCATGATTTTTTGTGATAATATTCGGTGTTTTTAATATTAATATTGCAAGTTATTTATTTTAGAAAATTAGGTTGCGATCGAAAATTAATTATCATATTTTTTTGTTGAAAAAATAGATTTTACTATTAGTCGTCACTAAAAATCACTCATAACCTTTAGTGACGATTTTTTGGGCTTTTGTGGCAACTATTGTCGCCGCTAAAGGTCTAGTTCTTTTGAATGAATCCTAGTTGGCAACGCTTAGGTGGAGGAATTAGTCCTACATGGCATGCCACGTCACTAAAAATTGGGGTGTTAACTCTTGAGGGTATTTGTGGTCTCTTAGGATAACAGCGAGGGTATTTTTGATCCAAAAATATAACGAAGGGTATAAGTGATCTATTTCACATAGTTAATGGGCAATTTTGACCCTTTTCCGAAAAAAATATTAGGATTTCTCACATATCATAACAAATTGAATTATATTCTAACTTATTCATTCATATTTTAATTTATCATTTCTCACATATCATAACAAATTGAATTATATTCTAACTTATTCATTCATATTTTAATTTATCATATTTTTTTAATTTCAGGATCTGTCACGTGAGAAGAACTCTTTGACTATATATACTAACACCCCCTAGAGGACTTGGACAAGCCCTCAGCATTATACTTAGGGCCCGTTTGGCCATAGATTTCCCAAATAATATTTGGGGAAAAACTTGGCAAATAGTGTTTGTTCATACACTTTGTTATTATTTGGCAAATATTTTTGGTGAATATCCCAAATTCTCAAATACTAGTTTTTTCTAGTATGTGGCCCAAATCTCATTATTTGGGATCTTTTATAAATTGAAATTTTACCCCAAACTTTTATCTTTTACAAAAACATCCTCTATAGTTGTTGCTTGCGTTATATTACATAATTTTTTACGTTAACACCAAAGTAGTGATGAAATATTCAGTGAATGTTAAATGATGATATGGTTATTGATGAAAATGATGAAAAATCGACTAAGGATAAAAAAAGTCATATGCTTTGTCTACTTCACGATGTATGGAATGATGTTTGTTGCACTCACTCCAAATTACCACATTGCTCAAGTGTTATGAACACTATTTGTTATTGTTGTAACAAAGATCCAATTGACTTATAATACAAACTTATGATTAGTTTTGATAGTTTTTAAAACTTATGGGTATAAATAATATTTTTGTAAAAAAGTGAAATATATTTGCCAAATACTATGACCAAACACATGGTGAAATTTCACCCAAGTTTTCACCCAAATAATATTTGCCAAGAATATTTGAAAATTTATGGCCAAACGCTAGCTTAGATTTTGGACAAGCCCTGCATTATACTAGCGTTTGGCCATAGATATTCAAATATTTTTGTCAAATATTATTTGGATGAAAATTTGTGTGAAATTTCACCATGTGTTTGGCCATAGAATTTGGGAAACATATTTTAATTTTTTAAGAAATATGATTTACACCCATAAGTTTTTAAAACTATCAAAACTAACCATAAATTTGTATTACATAGCAAAATAGAAATCTCACATAACAAGATTTATGACTTCCGCAACAAATCAACAAGAATCATTACAGTAAATATTCGTAGTGCAAAGGTCTTGGTAAAAATCATGATAATGAAAATACAACTAATATAAATTTGGAAAAACAGAGAGAAGAAAACAGAAGGAAATAAATATTGCAATCACTGAAGAACCTATGCCTTCTCATCTGAAAGAGTTCAAACTATTCTTTAATATAATCTTTCCACATTTTATGAACAATCTCTTCTCGATGAGCTTGCATTTCCGAATCAGATGATCGAGAAGATGAAGCGATGTTGTTACCCAGAGCCAATAGTTCGTCATTTTCATCAATAACCATATCATCATTTTCATATTCATTGAATATTTTATCACTGCTTTGGTGTTCACGTAAAAAATTATGCAATACAGCGCAAGCAACTACTATTTTCACTTGCATGTCACATTCATAGTTGTTCATGCCTTGTCTTAGTATTCTGAATCTACTTTTCCACGCACCAAAAGTTCTTTCAATTACATTGCGCAGAGAAGCATGTCTATAGTTAAATAGCTCTTTTCCATTCTTAGGCTCTCTTTCACTTCCTCGGTAGTCCTGCAAATGATAGCGCATTCCTTTGAATGGAGCTAATAATCCTCTTGTGTTCCGTAGACCATCATCAACAACGTAATATTTATCTACCAAAATAAAATAAATGCATTAAGACTAACCGCTACATGCTCTGACCAAATATCAGATGGACATGTAATTGTGTTAGTTGTAGGGTTCCATCCATATCCAGAGCAAGAACTAAGGAGATCCTTGAAGGTTTTTGTGTCTTTCCTTAATCGTTGAATCTTTGACTTAATTCTCTCATCATCAAACTTATCTCAATTTCCAATTTTCTCAAAAAACTCATTCCTAACTTCTATTAATCGTGGACCACTGATGGCATAACCTTTAAATCCGGACTTCCTCGCATCATCATGCAAGACACTTATAAGGATTGATGTTTCTTCATCAGTCCATTTATCAGCCGCTGAACCACGTGATTTATTCATTTTTTTACATTTCTACAATACAACAGCAACATGACAACACATCATATGCATAACTTAATTTTTTTTAGAGTGCACAAAATCTGAAAGCATGTCTTTACTAAAAATGAAAGACCTACGAACACGATTGAAAGTATATTACCCTGTTAACCGGAAAAGGTGAAGTCATAGAGTTCTCGTCGGAAATCTCAAAACCAGCTTCAGGAATAATGGGCATTACAAAACTTAACAAACAAGTCCGAAAAATTAGTTGAGCCAGTCGAATGAAAAAAATAAAACACAAGAAGAAAAGATTCTTATCATTCGGAACTCTTAAACCTAGACAAGAGAACATATTCATACAAATCAATTCAAGCAAGTTCAATCTAAATAAAATTCACTATAAGAAAAAATATGTAATTTTTTACAAATTACCTTCAATTTGTTTCTCCAGATAGGACTGCCACAAAGCTTTTACTATGGTTGTTCAACTAATTTTTTTGATATTAAAGTCCATGTACGTATATGCTTTATATAATAGAAAAGTTATTAATTGAGTTAGTTGGTAGAAAAGTGTATTAATTGAGTTAGTTGGTAGATGGGGAGTTAATTGAATTGGTTGGTGTAAATAAATAGATTATTGTTGTAAAATATAAAAGTTAGGGTAAAAATTTAATTTCTAAAACTTTCCAAATAATGAAATTTGGCCCAAATACTAGTTTTTTTTAGTATTTGGGAATTTGAAAAATTTGCCAAATAATGAGAAAGTGTATGGACAAACAAAATTTGCCAAATTCTTTTCCAAGTTTTACTTGCAAAATCTATGGCCAAACGGGCCCTTAGATTTCTCACATATACACTATTTTTATCAGTATTTCTATTAGTCTTAACCCATATTTCTCATGAATCATAACAAATTGAATTATTTCTAACTTTATCATTCAAATTGAATCATAACAAATTCAGTTATTTATAACTTCATTTAAATTTAATTTTTTTAATCTAATATTTCTATTAGATAGATTAGATATAACGGTATCTTCTATTACTTTAATCATAATAATGAAGCATTATACTTAGATTTCTCACATATACACTATTTTTACCAGTATTTCTATTAGTCTTAACCCATATTTCTCATGAATCATAACAAATTGAATTATTTCTAACTTTATCATTCAAATTGAATCATAACAACTTCAGTTATTTATAACTTCATTTAAATTTAATTTTTTTGATCTAATATTTCTATTAGATAGATTAGATTTAACCGTATTTTCCATTACTTTAATCATAATAATGAAAAAGTTAGCAAAGTATATGTATTCAATTTTTAAAAAATCTCAAATAATAAAGTATATATATTCAATTTTAAAAAAATTCCAAATAATAAGATTTTATCAGTATTTAAAAATTTGGGATATTTACTAAAATATTTATCAAACCTATGGCCAAAGGGCAAACAGCCCCAGTGACGATTTTTTGCGACTATTGTCGCCAGTCATTAGTCACACAAGTCAATAAAAATGTCTTGGAAACTTGTGATTGTTATTATTTTTTATTTTAAGTTAAATATTAACACATTTGTGAAGTTTTAATTTTTCAATTTAAGTGTTATTATTTTTTAAAATATAAGTTATAAGTAGTGAATTTTTATTAAACTTTATTAAAAAAAAAGAAAAAAGAACAAAATATAAAAAAATAAATTCAAGAATTCATGTTAAATTATTAAAAATTGAATAATTTGAAACAGCAAAATATAAAATTAAATGATGATTGAAAAGTTAGAATATGAAAATTCATCATAAACACAATGAAAATTATAGAAGTGTAGAGGCATCTGAATGCACAGTGCATCTGAGAAATTGAATGATTAGTGCCATAATCTCCGCCCCAAATTTCATTCTCGGCAACGTACAGCGCTGATTACACTATCAACAAAGTGCATCAGAGACTCTAATTTATTGCCTTTTTATCATAATAAAAGAAAAATAACGAAGTTTTCAATACTAAGAAAGAGGCATCAGAAAATTGTATTTGAATCAACAAGTTTAATGTATAAACTTTCAAAGTTTGATGGTATAATTATTCATCATCACAGCCTCAAAGATACTAGATTTAGAAATTCAAAATCACATCAAAAAACACAAAATATAACTAAATTCAGTAACTCAGAGTCTTCTATAAACGGAGGCGACAATGGAGTTTAAAAGAAAAAACAGAGGTAGCAGAATATATATATACAGAGTGTGAGAGCGGCAAGTCGGCTCAGAAAAACCCTAATCTGGATTTAGTGGAAAGTACCAGAATGCCCTCAACAGGTTGAGGGTTAGGAAAAGACGAAAATAGCCTCAGTCAAAGCAACCAACAACAAATTAAATATTTGATGCAACCAATGAGGGGTCTTGCTTCAAGTTACATTGTTTTTTGTATATACAAGTATAATGATAAATAAAGTATTTGTGTGTTCAAATTTCACTAGTAGCAGCAACAACTCTTATTTTCTCTTCTTAAAAAGAGCACCGGAAACCCTTCGTTCTGGCTTCTAAGAAAATAAAGTTGACTGGAAACAATCATTAATATTTGCATTTGAATAGTCTAGCACGTCACATTTCTTAGAAACGACCCTTCCTCTGATGATGCTTTGTACACTGGACTGTCCTTCGTAAATACCTTTTTCAACTAGTATAGAATAGATATCTCATAGGGACAAAAATGATATCAACAGGATCAAATTCTCTATGGCTTATAATATGATCTAACAAGACCATTGATTTGTTGCATGATAAAAATATAATTAGAAATGACTATTCAAGATGATATAACAAGAAACATGTGCTGATGTGAGATAGCAGGTACCCATAGAATTAATCGAGATACATGCAATTTGACCTATATATTATGAGATTTTAGAAAAAGATAGTTGAGCTCTTGGATTTATTTCTTCATAATCAAATTCACACTGTAACTACAGGCGAAAATCAATATCTTGAAGCTCTACAGGCAATGTAACATATCCATCTTTAATAGCCATTAAATCACTTGAATTCCCTTTCAAATAATCCTCCAAGAAAGCAATCACAATTCCACCTACAAATTTTCTCATAGGCTCTCTAGATTTACCATTCTTACACAAACAATAAGTTGCCTTTCCTCTTACCCCTTTCGTTTCATCGTCTAGCATATCAACATGTCCATAACCCTTAGCTACAACGTAACACGCTGGCCTACAACATTCGTTGTAGAAATCACGATGATTTACTCCCTTCGGAGCACAAGCAGGAAACAGAGGATACCTTTTTACCTCTCCTAAACCCGAGCCAATTACCATAACGGCCATATCTAGATTAAAGGACTTAGGAATGTATGTGAGGACGGGTGGCGTGGTCTGAGTTTCTTTATCCAAACCATCAACAGGATCGATGCCTATCAATGCTGAGAATTTTAGATTAGTAGTAACATTAGCAACTTTACCAAGAGCTAGTGCAAATGCAGCTTTTCCACCGCGACTATGGCCAGCTAACGCGAGTTTTTTCAAATTTGGACCAACTTGAGAGGGAAGATAACGATGTAATCCGTCAGGTAACCAGTTTGTGATTTCAGCAGTAGATTTTATATCCGTAGTTGTATCTGTTCCTTCCACCAAATACAACTAGCAATGTATGCAAATGAAAAATCAAAATGAGAGCCGAGAATCAAAATCACATGCATAATACAAATAAGTTTTAACAGCTTCTATACATAAAAAAAATTTTACATTATCAAATCGCCAAATTTATCTGCAATAAGCAAAACTAATCAGCAGGAAAATAAGACTGGCAATCTGTTAGTAACTAGTGTTTCATATTGCATAACTGCATTGAGTATCCATCAACAACTAATATATATATTTCGTCTCTCGATTACATTTGTTTTACGGGGCTAATTGCAAATGTATCACATGATTTGTCAAGAAATGCTATATGAAGAACTTGCATCAAATTATCAGGAAATTAGTGGCAAAGAAAGAGAAATTTATATCCCAAATTATTAAGAAACAGAGTTATCTGATACTTTTTATAAGTAGATACCACTAAAATTGGTTCCACATTTATCCACACAACCAAATTATTAAGAATTCTTTTCGACTGTACAAGCATTGGTGGACAGAGTTATCTGATATCTTTGATAGTAGGTACTAATCATATTAGTCTGACGTGCAAGCTAGCTCAGACTCCACGGATATCCAAAGTAAAAGGAGAATATGTCTAATAATCATAATTCTTGAAGAACATCAATGAAATGACAACAAAACTGTGAGGGAAAATAACAAACCTGAGGAGCAACAACAATGAAGCCATGAGAAGAGATATGTTGAATAAGCTGAGAGTAAAAGTAATTGAAAAGAAGGTAACCATGAAGGAATATAATTACTGGAAAATTTCCACCTTGTGTTGGAGTAGAAATCAAGAGTGGCTTTGGAGGAGGAAGAGGAAAAGAAGAATTAATATTAAACAACTTAGTTGAATAATTTCCAATGTCAAAAATTGTTGTGGATGTAATAGGGGAAGAAGAGAAAGTTATCACCATGGATGAGTTTGTTGTTATGTTTTATTTGTGTGTGTGTGTGTGTGTGTTTTGGGATCTAAAATCTACTACTTATATTATTTTCTTGATAGCTTGTATATAAAGTTGATTATTTTGGCCCTTGTTTTGCTCACACATTATTAGTCATGTGTGTTCCCATAGTTTTTTGGGTTTTTGTTTTGTACTTGGGGGAGTGGAAACAATGGGTACTAGAGTTAACTAAAGATTTGCCATAAAATAAATTTGGTAAAAAATGTTTGACCAAATTGATTGGAAAATATATTGTTTAAAAAAATTATCTAACTACACATCATTTTTATTCTTATTTTCTATTATTTTCTATCATTTTAAAAAATTACAAAAATTCCTCTTTTTTCTCAAATTCTCTCCTTTCGTGATATATAACTTTCAATCTTTCAATTTCACGATTTTCTCCCATTTTTCATGCCTATAATCCCTCCACTATATCACTAGTTACCTCCATTATTTCCTTTTTAAAATTTTAAATATTTTCTCTGCTTAATTAATGATTTAAAGTTAATCAATAGTTTTTTTTTTCCAGTTCTATTGTTTTTTTTTACAGGAGAACACGAACAAAGCTAATCATTTATTGATTATGTATTAGATGTTTGTTCTACATGTGCAGTACTATTTTATAACTAAATTGTGTTTATCATATTCATATTATTATTTTTTGTGTATGACACATAGATACGTCAAATTACATGCGCATGATTCATAAATACTAATTTATACTATATGTATCGATCTCAAAGCAAACAATAATGTATCTGGTGATAATACAATACTTATCAATTTAAACGAGATACATAAATAATAATGTATCATGCATGTACTAATTGTTTTAGACATGATTCGTAAATTCGAATTTATACTAAATGTGTCAATTACGTATCAACAACCACATGGTAATGTATCAATCTCGAATCTAACATCTTATTATCAACAATTACTTATATAATGTATCTAGTATAAATACAATACTTATCAACTTAAACGACATTCAAAATAGTAATGTATCATGCACTAATTGTTTAGATATAATACGTAAATTCGAATTTATACTAAATATATCAAATCTAACATCTTATGAACAACAATTCCATATATAATGTATCTAGTAAAAATACAATACTTATCAATTTAAATGACATTCATAAATAGGAATGTATCATGCATTAATTTTTTAGATATGATACGAAAATTTGAATTTATACTAAATGTATCAATTATATAGCAACTACCACACGATAATGTATCTAGTCTAAATACAATACTTATCAATTTAAACTACATAAATAGTAAAATGCTAAGTAGCAAAAAATTGAAAGGATCCTCAATGAACTAGGATAAGAATTTTGCATCTCAAAAATTTTTCAACAATTTTGAATCAAAATTGAAAGGATCGTCGATGAATTGGAGAAGGATCTTGAATCTCAAAAATTTGTGAAAATCTTGGATCAAAATTGAATAGATCTTCGATGAACTTGAAGATTCAAAAGGAAATCGTTTGTCCAACAACAATTCCATCATAACATGATTTCAAGAAGAAATTAGTCTTTCCACTGCAAAAATGGAAAGTTATTGTGCACTAGGATCTTGGCAGCAATTAAATCGGTCTAACGGAAATCACTAGCAACCTTTTTAATGTCCACCAGGTATATCAAACAAATTCTTTAATGTATCTGAAATCGGGGCCAACACGTCGTCCATCTGCATACAAGTGTCGTCACAGTCATGGTCGAAGAGGATAATAACAAGGCGTTTCTTTACACCGAGAATGGCTTGATTGACGGCACATCCTATCGACAAAGGTTTATCAATTAAATCTGAAAGGTTTTCTTCCCTGAACAATGGGAGAATTTTGAAATTTTGAATTTCTTCAATTGGTTTAGGGTTTGCCTCTTTATGATTGAGAGTGAGAAGAAACGTACGCGTGATTTATGGAATTTAATTGAATTTTCAAATTTTATTTCCTTTTTAGCGCAACAGAAGCATTCTTTCTTGTATTAGAATTAATATATCCGGATGGTGACTTATGTATCTAAAAGGTATAAACTTTAAGGAATTATTGTAATTAGAAAAAAAATAGGGATAGAATGTAATTTACTCTTTACACTATGAGATTTATGTTAATTATATACATTATTAAATATATAGTCCAGATATATATGAGTCATTTGGATACAATGTATTTTAGAAAATTATATTTAATTTTAACCTCATGTATCTAAAACGCATTAAATTCTGATAAGATTCATAATATTAAAAACAAACATATATCAAAATAATTAACTCCTAAACTAGTGAGATTTCTGTAGTTACGCTTATAAATTCTAACACTAATCTTTAACCAATGGGTAAGTTTGATGTTTGCTCAGAACTGCAAAACCATCAAGCGGATGACCCAATTTGTTGGGCTCTTTGCGTATATGTGGGCTCAATGTATTTGGGCCTAATTGACAGTCGAGAAAACTTTTAGAGAAAATTTTAGAAATAACAAACGTAATAAACATAATAAGATTTTATAGCTATAGTTTCGATAATTACACTCAATAGCTATAGTTTCGCTTACTATGAAGGCTGCGGTTTGTATATTTTATTTGCAAATATACAAATAGAGTAAGTATATGTAAATTATGTATTTATACATTAGAATTTTTGCCAGAATTCCATTTGTATATTTTTTCTTGATAATATACAAAAGGGTTATTTATTATGATTTTTTCATAAATCATATACAAATTGCTAAAGTCAATATAAAAAAATTTCCGGATTTATACAATCAGGAACCGAATTATACGAATTCTGAATTTTTACAAATCAAGCGAATTATACAAATCAGGCGAATAGCAAGAATTGAGAAACTGTAGTTGCAAATTACAATTTTCATAAACTATTGCTATACTATCTAATATTGGCTAAATGTTTACTATTCTGCAAATTTTTCCTATTTTATTAGTATTTTCATAATGAGGTGATAAAAATTTGTTTAAAACACCTAAATTTACTAAATTTAAGAAAGGTTGAGATTGATTTCGAGTGAAAAAATTTATAGCTGAAATCAACGTAGCAAAACTCAAAGTATTTATATTGCGAATATGAGTAAATATATGTAACAGAATTTTTATAAATAAATATATATGATATATAAAAGATGCATTAATATACATGGATGATTTATACGGATATAATCCAATCGAAATGTAGCACAGTCGGTTAAGATAATAAATTATAAAACCATTCTACATATTCGTTATTAGAACACAAATTTATGCACACGGTATTTTTTTTTTAGTAAAATGCGAAAAAATAGTTAGCTATGTGTTCACCGTGTGGCTACGTATGCAAATTAATTCCCAACCTCTCATTTCCAATTTCTTTTAATAAATAATAACAATTCCAAAAAGAAAGTAAAAAAGAAGTCCAAGAATAATTTTTGCTCTTATTAAAATCTTTCTTCTTCTTCTTCCATATTTCAATCTTAATCCAATATCTTCTTCACATTGAAAAACAATTGTTATCTGCGTCAAAACAACACCATTAACCTCCCATATCATTTCATCCCCTTTACGGGGTTGATCTGATATCTGATTAAACACATTTTCTCTACCAACCCTAGAGGTAAATTTATAATTTAAAGATGTAAGTTCAACATTTGATATAAAATATAAGGGTAACAATAAATATTCTTAAATTTTGTGAAATTGAATAATTTTAGCCTTCGTTTTGTTATATAAAAATTTGAGTTTTTTAATATTGCCATTTTAGGAATTCAAAGTTATGTTTAGACGTACAATATAATATGATTACTACTAAATCTTCAAAACCTTTATCTTTTTGTTTTCATGAATTATGACCAAATATATATTTAAAAACAAAGTTTATTTATGACCAAATATAAGCTTAATTTTCCTTTTTGGACTATTTTTTTTTAATTTCAAAACTCTTTTCCTCTTATAATAAATTCAAATTTTAGTTTTGATCAGATTTCTCGGGAAGCAAAACTTGACAAGATGTTCAAGCAAGGTGGTGCGGACATTGAGTCCGGTAACAAGGGTGGCGTTAATGGCGGTCAAATATATCCGGGTCAGATGGATGATCCTCAGATGAGATGGGCATTTATAAGAAAAGTTTACTCTATAGTTTGCATACAACTTTTTTTCACCGCCATCATCGCCACCGCCATGTTCTTCACTCCGGCCGTAAAACATTACATGAGAACCATTCTTGGCAAAGTCACCGTAATTATACTTGTTATCATCGCTTTTATACGTAAAACTCTCTTTCTTATCTTATTCCATTCAAATTATCTATCGTATTTATTTTATATTTTTTTTAAAAAAACATTAATTATGAGGAGGGGAGGGTGGGATGGGGGTGGGGGTTTAGTATTCAAAAATAGTTAATATGAAAAATAACAAATATTTTTAGCAAAATTATTTAATATGGAGGGGTCTTAAAGTTGTTGAATTTATTTGGCATTGTATTTTAAATATGTAATGTGAGGTCTTACGGTAAAAAAAAGGACGTATTAAATATAGAAAATAACGTTTTCTTAAAAAACAAATCAAGAAAGAAAGCAATATATATAAATTGAAACTAATGAAGTATAAAACAAAGTTAGACAAATGCAATTCAAAGTTTGTGTAGAACTTATTCTAACTGTTTAATTCCAAATTTAATTAAGATGGTTCAATTCCTCACTCTTTCTCCATCATAGTAATGTTGAATATATATGTTATTTAATGTCATCATTCTCAAATTTTTATGATTTAGTTTAAATGTTATATTAATCATTTTGATTTATTTTATATTTGTCATAAAATTTGCAGTTATCTTCTTGATGGGTCGATATGGGAAAAAACACCCATGGAACTATCTTCTTATGGGAATTTTCACCTTGTGTTTGGCATGTGTTGTTGGAGCAGCCTGCGCTTTAAGAGCCGGTAATATTTTCTAAATCTGTTATAATACGTTAAATTATATTCACAGTATGAAAAATCTTGTTAGGATATATTTTTTGTAAATCTTATGACATTTCGTTAATCATATATCTTGAGTCAAGAGTCTAACGTAAAACAATATTTCTATTTCATAAGGTAAAGTAAAATTGTGTATACCATCATCCTAGAACTGAATATATTATCATTGTATCTCTTTCATCGTGTATATTGAACACCAATATTGTTAATTGACAAAATGAATATTGTATAACGAAAATACATCATAGATCTTCGTTCAATTTTTTTCTTTTAATTTTCATTTGATGTTATATATCTGTTTTGGAGTCTGATTAATCCATTGATCGCTCGAAAGTCTCATTATTACTACCCCAACAAACTTTTGGTGGTTATTTTTTTACATTTACAAGGCGATTAGTCAGTGTTGATGGAAATGCAATTCTATTTATTTTTTTGGTAAATATGCTTGTAGCATAAGTGAAATTAGATATGAATATTAACTTTACACAAAAATAAATGAATAATTAAGATTGACAATTAGATATGAGTAACGATTTTCAGATTTTCGCCTCATACAACCTGTTACATCTTTCGAATTCATTGGATTATTTTTACACCCTAATTTCATCTTTCGAATTCATTGAATCCTTTTACGCATTCGATTATAAAACCCATCATTAAGTAATGTTTTTGTTTATTTATTTACAGGGGAAACTATCTTGATTGCTGCTGGGCTAACAGTTCTTATAACTGTTAGCCTTACCTTATACACATTTTGGGCTGCAAGTAGAGGCAAAGACTTCACTTTTTTAGGCCCATTCTTATTTTGTGCCTCAATAGTCCTATTTATGTTTGTTCTATTGCAGGTACGTTTATGTATATATACACGCGAATACATATATTTACATACTTTTTTTTTTCCTAACTTATTTTTTTTCGCAATGCAACAGTTTCTTCTCGATCTAGGTCATGGAGCACGAGTGGTATATAGTTGTCTTGCAGCATTACTATTCTCAGCATATCTGATATACGATACGAATAACTTAATCAGGAACTTCACGTACGATGAATATGTCATTGCAGCAATTTGCCTTTTCGGAGACATTGTTAATCTCTTCTTAGCTCTTCTTGGAATCTCTGGTGAATAAAAAAATAATACTCCAATTTACTTGGAAATATATGTTTTTGAGAGAGTGTTTGTTTTAAATTTTCTTGTATATAGAGTTTTATGACTTTTTTTCTAATTAGCAAACTGGAAGATATCCTATAGTCTAAGATTTATCCTAAACATATGTGGCTCTTTTTTTTTTTTTTCAATTGGTAACTTGATTGCACTTTTCTTTTTCTTTAATTTAATAATTTAAATGTTGAAGTAGAATCAAAAAGAGAAAAGGCATATATGAATGTGTCATTTGGCCTTATTTAGCATTTATGTTATTTATTAGCTTTGGTTGTGTACTATTATACATTTAATTTTGTTTTATAGAATTAAACAAACAGACACATACATTCTTCTTGGTTTTCTATCAATTCGCATCATTTGCACCGTCATGCATATATTATGTCATGTAGTATGCGTGTGTATACTTACTCAACTTTATATAAGTTTAATGGTCTATTTATGTACATTTAAACTAGCATGACATAAATATCAGTCGAGGCCAACTTAAACATATTTATATATTATGCCAAGAGAAAATATTAAAAAGGTCACATGGTATATAAAAAAGAGAAGCATCTCCTTAATATGGCTTGAGCAATTCTTCCCATTTTAACTATCTTTTACATTATATTAGGCCAAAAATTATTTCTTTGTGTGATATAATAGACTCGTCATAATTATTAGCTAGCATTTAGGTTATATTTAGGCCAATATTTATTTCTTAGTATGGTCAAGAGACTACATCCTATTTCTTGTTTACTAAATGTAGACGTTCAGCCCTAAACATGAGGTGTGATATTGAAGACGAAAAAGTTATATTTCGTCGAATAATATTAGCTTGAATAGTTCTTTTTTCATAAGTTAGTTTAAAGAATTGAGTTAGGACGTAAAATTTATTCTTTATCGAATATAAAATATTATTCCTTACTTAAGATGGGCCTCCAAATGGAAACAAAAGAAATTAGTATAGATCAAGACAAAATCAAAGTGTATCTATCTAAAAAGAAACCTTGATGTGTGCTTCAATAACAAACAAAGGTATAAAAGCTTAAGTCCAAATATTTGATTTAAGTGCCATAAAATCACAGACAAATCTTTATATCCCACTATATTATACTCAAATATTAAATCTTTTTTTCTCTTTTTGACTGTGCCACAGTCCAAGATACCACTTTCCTTTTCCCCACAATATATATATATATATAACAATAAAGGACATGGTTCACATGGTTTTCCATCTTTTCTTTGGTTCACTTTAACAAAAATGAAATACAACAAAGACCATAACATAAGCTCAAAATAATATTCTTCAAAAGTAAAATAAGTAGGACCCCATTTGGATAACATATACTTTTAATTTCATTTTTTTTACAATAGAAATACTTCCACAAGTAAAAAAGACAAACATCCCATCCAATATCATAGCATTTTGTTAGTCTAAAATCCCATCAAAAGAGGCAAAAAAACATAAAACCCCTTACTAAACCAAACTTACTCATTATGCAAGTTTCTACACTAGAACAAAAAAAATAAAACTTCAGAATTTATGTCTACTGTTTTTTTCTGCAGCAATACTTAGCAACCTTGAAACACCTTGAGTCCATAGATCATACTCTCTCTGATCTCTACATTCGAACTCAACGACCCCTCGTAGAACAGTCTTCAACGCGAAGTATTTGAAGTTGTCACTACCCGGAAGCAAGTGGCGCCCTGGCCAAGCCGGAATATCTTTCATCACTTCCAGAACCAAATCTACAAAAAAAATAAAAAAGGAAAAGGCTAAAGAACACTACATTACACTACACATTATTATGATAAAGATGACAACTTTATCAATCTTTTATCATAGATCAAAGTTGTGGAATTTGTTGCTTTCTCAAATCCCCAAAAAATAGAAGGAAAGACCCACAATCCAATTGTGTTCACATCATGAGAAAGAGGAAGAAAGACAAAAAGCAAAGCAAAAACTTACTCTTTTTCTTTTTTGTTATGGTCCCAGCAACATGCCTACTCTTCATTTTTAGCATCACCTGGCAAAGAAAGAAACCTCCAACTTAAAAATCTGTAGTAAGAAAGCAGATTCTTTTGTTTCGATTATACGATTATATGCGATAACTTTAACTTTTTATCATCAATTTTCAGCAAGAAGTTTCTACTGTGATCATAGAATCATTTGTCACAAAGAAATCTAATTGATCTTAAAGACACTATTGATTATACAATTATTGAAAAAAAGAAGCCTTACCTGTCCTGTCCTATTTATATATACAGATACTATCTTCCAATGAAGGTCACCTGCAATAAGCATTTCACAAAGAACTATTAATAACGGACAAACAAAAAAAATGATACCCCATCGCATAAGAATCATTGATTCGTATGTTCAAGAATTGAATTTATACCTTTACGAGTACGTTTGAGGAGCTCACCACCTCGAGCAAGTAATTCCCTGCTGCAAATTCCAAGAAAATTCTCTTCGGGGATTAGCTCGCCACTTGAACTACCATTGCTACCACCACCATTGCCACTTCCCATACCTTTATCAACAGGAATTACAGCAGCTATGTTCCATACTTCCTTCAATGTTCTAGCCTTTAAGGTAGCCGCACCACGTAGAGCTACAATACAGTGATTATAAATTAAAGAACATAAATACATCACAAATTAAATCAAACACCTACCACAAACGTATACGAACAGTGCAATATAATTAACATAATTGCAAAATGTGGATGTGTACCAGTAGCTGCAGCTGCAGTTAATGTCATAATATCCCCTGCTGATCTAACGTTCACAGCAGAACTTACAACCGATGCAAGGTGTTCTCGCTCAGCTCCCATTGCCTCAGCGGCTTCAACACACTGAGCTGCCACCAAGGTAGCAGCAGAGGCCACAGCCATATCAGTTTTCGCCATCTGCTCATCCTTTCCACTACCAGATGAAGCTGCAGTAGCCGCAGCAATAGCAGCAACAGCAGCAGCAACTCCAGCAACCGACACAGCAGCATGTAGTTGTGCATTATGTGCCCTCATTTCCTCTTTCTTCTTCTCCCTCCTTTCCTTCAACCACCTACCCACCGTCCTCCCTCCACCACCACCACCGCCACCAGTAACAGCCGAGCTAGTAGCAGTAGCACTACTCCTATACTGATTATTAACCGGTACGTTGTTTACACGACAGTACTGAAGACAACAAAACTATATGTCAGCATCCATTGAAACAGTCTCACCACACTATTTCAGCAAAAAAAATAATGCCAGTAAAGATTACCTACATTCTGCAAGGTACTTAATTAACAGCAAATATTTATGAACCAAACACCTTCATGACAATATTAAATCTCAAATTTATTAAAATCCCACCAGAAAATTGGACCATTTTTTCTTGGCTCTCAAACAAGTACCCCCTCCCCCACCACCATAACTCCCAACAAGAATGAATCTTTTTTAACAGTAACCCAATATTGACATCCAAAGCAAAGGACAATCTAGTAATTTACTCATTCAGTACTATCACTAAAACTATACAGGTACCAAAATCTTCTCAGTACTAAACAGAGATGATCACAGTGAATACTGAATACAGAATACACTGTCCTTTCTCCCAGAGCCCATCATGTACAGATGCATTTCTCATACTATTGGAATAAAAAGATTACTTCTTTCAGATATCAATTAAACAAATACTACCATAGAAGTCAATACATGATCAATTCTTGAAATTACAAAACCAGATTAAAAAAAGGGGAAATCTGATTCAAAACTATTCTTTTGTTCACAAAGCAAAGAAAAGCATCAATTTGGTACAGAGTTTGTAGGGGTATTGGTTAAAGAGAAAGCTGATATATTGTCTCTACCAAGTCTGAAACTTCAGAAACTTGTGCTTTGTATCAGAAAAAAAACTTACAATGGAGAAAAAAGAAGCAACATCTGAGTCATACGTTAAGAGAAAAACAAAGAATACAAACCTTAGAATCGTCCATTTCAGAAGGAGAAACAGGGGGACTGTCTGTAAGAGAGCCACCATTTAAAGGTCCACTACTGTGAGAGAGCCGTCCAGATGTGCGTGGTGAAACATCCTGCTGTACATCACATAAATAAAAATCAATCAATAAAATAATAGGTGTATTAGTACTAAAGATTAAAAATTACAGAATCCCAGAAACAAAGAGACAAAGAATTAATTTTTTTTCGTTTTAACAGAGGAAATGGAGAGAATGATTGTTGGTGGAATTTAAATTATTAAATTAATCAAAAACAAAACCCAGAGAGAGTAAAACCAGTAGTAGTAGCTCTGAAAAAGCAAAAAAAAATTAAATTCAATACACTTGTTGATATTTTCAAGAAATCATAAAGTAACAGTTGTGTCACCATTAATGTCCTCCAAACTCAGCTCCTACCAAGAAGCTCTTGGCTTTCCCAAAAATCCAAAAAAAAAAAGTAAAACCCACCAAAAAATCCAAAAATAAAATAAAATGGGTTTCACTTGAAAACAGAAATAAACAAACAAAAAAAGTCAAATTCCCAAATTCCTCTGTTTTTTTCGCAGTGAAAAGGGCTACTTACAGAAACAGACATAATACGTTCCATAATAAGCTGAGAAGTTTCCGACGAAGCAAAAGAAAAAGGGTTGCCGGAAACAATGGCGGATTCATCTAATTCGGCGGCAATATCCTCCGGTATAGTACCACTACCACTCCCAATATAAGAAGGGGTACCACTAAACAGTGATTTAGGTAAAACTTGAGGAGGAGCTAAAGCTTTAGAGACTTCAAAAGCAGAGAGACTCCATGAACGAGATAGAAATTCCATAGGTTCTTTTGGTGTCTCCGGCGGCGGTGGCCGGTACATTGGCTGAACTTGGTCCATTTTTTCCGGTGAAAATTTTAAAAGATTGTAAAAAAGTGAGAGAGGAATGGAAGTAGAAGTTGTTAGTAATGGAGAGTTGTTTTTTGATGCTTTATAGATCAAAGGAATGAGAAAGTGAATGTTGTACAGTGACTCTGTGTGTGTGTGTGTGTGTGAGAGAGAGAGAGGAAGAAGAAAAACAAAAAGTGCAGATGAATTGTCAGTGATATATTTTACATTTAAAATTTGGTCAATAAATATAACTAATCCAGATATTAGATATTTTATATCAAAGACTAATTTTAACAAATTACAATAATTAGTAGTGATAGATTTAAGATATAGGCAAATTTGAAAAATAATATATTTAGTATTTAGAATAATATATTAGTATTTAGTGTAAGAACTTTCAATATTGTAAGATATATATAAATTTTATTTCTATATTGATAAAAAGATTTTCTTTTATGGTAATATACCTTTAAAATAGTGTGTACTAAAAGAATAAGTAAAAGAAAATAACGAGCACAAAACAGATAAATAATGTAAATAAAATAATACATAATTGTAAAAAAAATGTAAAATTAAATAAGTAGTTAGCATAATACATAAAAATGTTTTTAACTCGATTTCATTTTATATTTATGCCCTCCAATTTTGAATACTCACAAATAGACACATAGAGTCCATTTAAATTGACTTTAAAAATAGCATTTAAGTCGAAAATAAAAAGTTAAACTAAAATAACTTTTAAGTAAAAAAATAAAAAGTTATCGAAGACCTATTTTGATTTCTGATTTATTTTAAGTCATTTTTACTATTTAAGTCATTTTGACTTATTTTAAAGTTATTTTTCACCTTGTTAAACACTTCATAAATTATTTTAAGTCGTTTTTTGATTTATCTTAGTTTATTTATATATTTATCAAACACTTTGAGAAGTTAAAAACTGACTTAAAAGTATGTTTGATCAACTTTTAACTCAATCCAAACACCTTGTTGAATTTGTATACAGTTGAACAAGTAAAAACATGAGTCATACATGACACAATACACGTATGACAAAAATGACATATAGGAGGTCATGTAGGACATTTGTGTCTATTCGTTCAATCTTATACAAATTTGAATATCTACTTATGTACAGGTAAAGTTAAAGTACATATTTATGTATTATGTCTTCTATGTAGCTACTAAATAGAAATACTAATTTTAAGTAGAGGAGAAGGTAAATCATTGAGAAGTACTTTTTCATTTAATTTAAAGATTTTAAATTAAAATTCTTTTAGGGAATGAAGTTGTTTTTTGTGAGAGAGTGTTTTATTCTTTAAATATAGAACTATTTAACGCTAATTTGAATTTAATCAAATTTATTATGCATAGCGAATGTCAAACAAAAAACAACAAAATAAAGACAGATAGTGAAACTATCACCTGCCTTTTTCTACAATAATTTGTTATCTATGATTCTTCTATCCTAAATTTTAACCTCCATATTCTTATATTTAAACTTTCCTTTTCTTATTCGCCGTGGAGTCTACTTTCACGTTTTTATGTAGTAATTCATTCATAACACTATTTATCATATAAAATATGTTTCCATATTTATTTGATCAATTCATCATCTAAACGTGCACATTTTTTTAGAAAATGATCGATAGACAAATAATACTTAAAAAAAGAAATTCGAACATCTTAATTTATAATTTAAGAAAAATAAAAAGATTGTTGGTAAAATATATTTTACTATATCAAACAAACCCTCAAACGTATACTAAAAAAAATTCAACCTAGCTATATTTATATCTATCTCTTATATTTATTTAAAAATATAACATAATATTCTTCTATTAATAATTAATTGAATATGACGTATAATGAAATTTCATTAGAGATTTGATAATGAAAATACATGAAACTCGTGATTAAGTCATAAGTATATCGTGGATTAAGAATATGGCTAAATAAACACATAAAACTATATAAATTTCTGGAGTTTTATTCATTAATCTTAATGGATAATGTTAGTTTTGGTTTGATTTTTATATTATAGATGGTAAATATCAATTAGACGACGATTGTCATTTGTGATAGTTTTTATTATTTTTTTAAGCTTTTTTTTGTCATATATGATGACCAAGCTAATATAATATTATTTCTTTTTTAAATAAAAGTCAACGACTTCTAATAGTCCTCAGGCAAATCCGATAAAAATAAATAAATATTGCGTTTTAACAAATAAAAATAAATTGTTTTGGCCTCTTCTTATTTAGTTTGACATAACAGAATTATAGCTTATTAAGCGTATGATTTTAAATAAGTGAGTCCATCAAATATTTGATTATATGGTAGAAGATTAATAATTAAATTATTACCTCGCTTATTTTTTTCACACTAGTAGTCTGTAGTTATATTATTATTTTTGTAGTTTTTTTAATATATTTCTGTTATTGATTATTATTTTCTGTATTTTGGTTATCATATTATTTGATTATAGCTATTGTTCCTTTTTTAAAAATGTTTTATCCAGTCTTGTTTCATATTGTACTTTAGTTTTTTCATTTATTTTTATTTTCTTGAATTTAGACTCTATCCAAAATAAATTTTCCTCTCTGTAAAATCTAGTATACATAATTCATTTCAAGCTATGATTCATTATTATTATTATTATTATTATTGTTATTTTTGTACATTAGAAATTTACTTAACCACAATTAAAACGAATATTTAATATGCTACTGGGACCTAGTCTCCTTAAGTAATTCAAAATTTTCAATTTTAAGAATTTAAATTCTTCTCTTTTTTATTTCATTTTTCTCTCTCGTGTTTTAATTCTTTAAATAGGAAGAGTTATGTGACACTTTCGATGGAGAGGAAAAACTCAAGAATATTGATAATGTTGATATATTCGCTAATAAGATGTTTGATGCTAATATAGTTAATTGATTTCTTTTGAACTAAACTACAGTCTTGAATTGCTCTTAGGAAATGCTTATTCAATACTTTCTAACCCGACCCTCTCATCATGTGTCATCATACTATTCGTCCATTTGGATAGGATCAGTTCTACCCTATAAATTTGTATCAATGAAAATTTGTATTTGTATACACATTTTTAAGCTCATGTGGTATTATTTCAAAAGGACAAAATAGTTAAAAATATTATGTCAATTAGTGACGATTTAAGCTAATTAGTAGCCTAAATCAAATATAAATTGGGGCCTAGCTTTTACTTTTTTTCTTTTTGAAATCCAAAGTTTATTATTTTTTTAATGGAAAACTTTAATTTTTTTCCACGGTCATAAATTTTTTAATCTTAGGATCTTAAACATGTCAGGTGGAAGTTACATTTAAAAATTGATAATAAGAAAAGAAATGTTCTTTAATGTTTCAAAATGAACTCAAAGAAAGATAAAGTATCAATTATTTTCTGTTAAAATTAAAAATACTTATAACAATTCTATTATTACTAAAAAAGATGACCCTCAAATTTGAAGGCGTAAGATGAAATCCCTCATTTTTAAAGGCATTGAACCGCCCCTGATGTCAATGCAAATAATATGTTATGTTGTGACAAGTGAGAAAGGTCACTATTGGTTTTAAATTAAGGGATAATCATGCAATATAACAAATATTTAGCCTATATTAGGTTTCATATCTATAGTTTAAGAAAATTTTAATTCGCAGCGAGACTTTTTTCAGTTCTTATTATTAGTTTTATTTGTATAATTCGTCGAATTTTATAAATTTTGAATTTTGTTTATGCTTACCAAAGTTATTTGTATACAATTTATGAATATATCATAATAAATTATCTTTTTCATAAATTGACAAGTGAAATATACAAACAAAGTTTTGAAAAAGTTTATAAATGTATATACATAATATGTATATACTTACCCTATTTGCATATTCACAAACGAAATATACAAACATACAGAAATATACAAACCGAACCCTTCACAACAACAAAACTATAGGTATAAAGCGCAACAATAAAAATTATACCTATACAACGTTATTATATCTAATTATATTTGCTATTTCTAAAATCATTCTCATAAATTAAACCTTAAACCTCTATTATATAAATGAATTAAATACATCCACTAGACTCTAATTAATATTTCGAATAACTCAAATAGTACATATTATCTATATACTCCCTATTTCATCTTGTGACACTTCACCTATTTTTTACTACTTCATCTAGACCTATTAACTTATAATTATATCATACGTACAATAATTTGAGTACACATCATCCAAACCGTCCTAGTTGTTATTATTAAAATTATTAAGTTAATATATAATAAGGTTTTTCCTTGAATTTTCTTACTAAATAAACAAAAAAATTGAATAGTGAAATGATAGAAGCTGTCTATATTGTATTAAAAACCCCACACGGTGATGAACCACAAACCTAATGAACTGTGACACATCTGGAAAATTAAATGAATGGGCCCTAATTTAGCCATACCAAGAGGACACTTCAAGAATTCCTCAAGTATAATCTAATTAACTCTTATATTTTGTCATATACTAATTTCATAAATATGTCAATTGTATGGTATAGTAGTGTGCACCTACACTTAGGAAAGTAGTAGATGTGTAACGCGATTGAATCTTATCGATTATTTCATTTCAGAATTAAGTTTGTAAAACTTAATGATTATGTGAATTAGTTCTTGGTATGGATAGACATAGCATCTGCAATGTTACTTCACCTTTGATGAGTATACACATGCATCGACCAAGACAATAAATGTCTATCCACGTAACTATTACCTTGATTTTGAATTATGTATACCTAATCAGAAGTTGAATCAGAATTTGAAGCTGATAGATTTTGAATTAAATTAATTTATTTTCGATATGAATAGCTGTCTTTAAAAGATCCAATGCCTAACTACTATTAATCACTCCATATTATGGAAAATACTACATTAAATGTAAGGAAAGATTTTAGAATTTTTCAAGAATTAAAATTGAATGAATAAATGTTGTTTTATCCAAAAATTGATAGAGTGGTAGGGGTCAATGATTGGGAAGTGTTAACCTCCAAAGGTATAAATGCAAATGTTATGCCTATATATGTATATATAATCAATTTTGGTTCATTAAGACGTGTATGGTCTCCATCATTTCATATGTCTAACTTGTCAATATGTAATTACTTCTCCTTCCTCTAACATCACTATCATTTTTATTTTGGAAAATAAAACAAACAAAGATAAGATCTCCAATCCAAATGATACTTAGTGCTATCTTATCATGGTTATATAATTTAATAGAAGAGCAGTTTGGTGCACTAAATTTTTACTATGCACAAGTTTCGAAAAATGGTCAGACCACATGTTTAATAAGGGAAATATATGCACTTATATATCTCATATGTTCAAGTTTTGATGAGTCAGGATTTCAAAATTATAAATTTTGGATTCTAACCCCTTTAAATTATTGGGTTCATAGTAATAATTTGTACGCATTCAAATGAATTTTGAAATTTAACTAATAGCAAATTCTTTTTTTTATTTTTAAGAAGAGCAGATTCATTTTAGCACTTCGACACCCTTCGTGAAAATCTTGTTTCCGCCATTGATTATGAGGTCTTAGATATAACTTCAGAAGAAGCAAATATAAGATAATTAAGATGTGTATAAATTGACTCGAATACTATCATAACAGTGTCACACTCTTGACACTCTTGACCCTTGAAGGGATTTATAAAATATAAATGCTATGTAACGTTTAACTAAGCGATAGTTCCTTCCTTTTACTTTTTTTTTTTCTCTTTTGGTTTAGATAATGGTTAATTAAAAAATATTGAAAGAATTTGGTTATGGTTTAATTTAATTCTTTAATTCTTCACTTTATATATAGATTCTTAAAAGTGCACCATTATGGTTTGGTTTGTATTTTACTTAAATTTTGATGGGGGCAGGGCTATAATTAATTAGAAGAGTTCATAATCCAAAAATTAAAGCAAAAGATGGGCCTTTCTTTGAATGATGGTCGTTTTATTTAGCTATGTTTAATTCTTATGATTGGATTATAAATACATACTTTTTTTCACTAAAGCAAACAATTTTGTTGGTGCAAAAATTGGAATAATCATTAGGATCAACAAGATTCTTATCTGCTTTTTCCTTTTCCAGTTTCCCCAAAATTATTACTCAATCCGTTTCAAAAAGGATGATCTAGTTTGACTTAAAACGGAGTTTAAAAAAAGAAAGAAGACTTTTTAATCTTGTGGTTCTAAATTAAAGTTATGTCAAATGTATCAAAATGCCCTTTAATCTTGTGGTCTTAAACATGCCACATGAAAAATTAAAGTTAAAGTGTTGACAAAAAAGGAAAGGGGTCATTAATTTTGAAACAAACTAAAAAGAAAATAGGATCATTCTTTTTGAAATGGAAAAAGTAATAAAAATCAATCCAAAATGGAAAATGTTACCTTGAAGTTCTTATTAGTTTAAGTTGTATTTAAAACAATATGATATAAAAAAGAGTCACAAATTCAAATTTAAGCCGCATATGTATGGTCTATTTTATCACTATAAGATCCCCTAAAACTACAAAGAGAGAGAATTTGTTCATTCGATCTTTTAATAATACTGGTCAAATGTATTGATGAATTCAGAATTTTTTAAAATTATAAATAATTTGGATTTTGTATTCAATTAAACAAACAATTCACTTCTATGACATAATACATACAAAATATAAGGAAAAAATACAAATATATCTCCGAATTATTAAAAACAATATGCAGATACTTTATTATATTTTTGGGACATTAGTGTTTGTGTCATCCAAAAACTAAAGCATACATATCCTTTATACTAACAGACATACACATTTCATAATCTTATCCACCAACTCGACATTTATTAAATATTGAATTAACAGAGAAGATTGAGCCATATGTCTCGATTTAATTTTTCGTTAAAATAAAAATATATATAATCTAATTTTTTAACGATAGAAAAACTAATATCTCATAAATATGATAGATTATTGTATAAGATGTACCACGAAATATATATGAAGTGGCCCTAAGATTGAAACATAGGAGTAGTGAAACACAGGAAAGTCACACGCATGTGTCGGAATTGTTGAGAATCGAAAACTTAGTTTTTTTTGTTTTTTTTTGCCCACCTCACACCCCTACATTTTTTTATTCCCATCCACAATTCCTCCTAATCATACACCCCACTACTCTTCCAAATTTTGTAAATAGAAGTGAAATCATAATTTGAAATTAATATGTGATTCAGAATTATAATTTCAAATTATAAAAATTTAAAATACTAACCTAAAATAAAACGTTTTGATAATCGACTACTAATACATAAGTAAAATTTAACTTAAAATGTTTGTACTAAGAAAATTGATATCTGAATAATTAATCAACTAAGCTATTAAAATTTCGTACGTACTGATATTGAATGTGACTAATAAGGAGATGTGGTAAAAAGGCGTGGGTAACAATGAGTAAAGTCATCATCTTGCTACTATATTCTTGTGTCATCTTCTCTCGAATTCCAAAATATAAAAGATTTACGTAAAAATGTGGACTTACTTTTTCACTTTTTACCTCATCCTTACTTTCATGACTCATGAGTAAAAAATTCCCAAACAATAGCATATAATCATTCAGTTCAAATCAAAAGGGTTTTAATTAAAAGATTTATTTAGGTGTGTTCAATAGGGAGGAAAATATTTTATGAGAAATTAATTTCTTTCAAAGATGTTTTCCTGATAAATAAATACTTTCCTACTTATATTTTTTGTATTTTTAATAAATATTATGTGTAGAAGAGTGAAGAAAAGTTTATATACAATATTTGATTTTATTGTTACTTAAATTTTATTGTATCATATCGTTTAAATCAATTGTTAAGCAATAATAAAAAGACTTATTTTGTGTAAAGACCAATTTGTTGTGATTGTGTCATTACCTCAATATTTTTCTTCTCATTTTGCTTTTTCTTATTATTTAATGATTCTATTTCATCATTTACTCTACTTTTTCACATAGTAGCTCTACTCTATAGTCTGTAATCTGTATACAATAATTTCTTACACATTTATGAATGTGTGACATTATTTTATAACAAAATATGGTACAATCAATTAAATGTTATACTTATCAAAATAATATAAAACAATATAATACATTATAAAAACACCATGACCATCCAAACAAATTGTTAATCTTACATTAAATTAAAAACCTAACAAAAATTAGAATAGTGACTGGTGGGACTTGAGATAAATTCCCAGAAAATAAAATTCAATTTCAAGATGAATCAACTGATTACTTTCAAAGAAAGGAATCTTTGTGATCACAATACTATACTGTATAATTCAGCCGTATGAATCGGACGATTATTTTGTTATTATATATTATATAACTTATACTTTTCAAAATTATTTCTATCATTTTGAATTATTTTTTTTGATAATGATACAATTTAATTTTTTAAAGACTCGAAGTACCTCGTATTTTGAGTCTTTTCAATATGGAATTGTTTTCATCAAAAAGATATTTTACTGTTCAATATCGAACATCAAATAGAAAATTTGCTAAAGAATAACAAAAATCCTGCATTGCATAAGAAATATGCTAAAAAATGATAAAAGTCTCACATTGCAGCAGCAAATCCAGAATTATTATTAAGAATTGTCAATGATTGCAGTAAAAGATATAATTATGACTAGTAGGGCTAGAAACACAGATCTCAAAGAATTTTTACACAACTTAACCACTATACAGAATTTTTCCTTTATATACAATATAATTTTTCAACAAATGGGTATTGCTTGACAGCCCTTACCCAAGGGTGGATACGCCCTTGCCACATTGGTGATTAATAAAATGAGTAAACTTCTTATAAAATTTGAGCAATCTTATTCTCTTTTATTTGAGCTAGTTTTTATGATATGAGTTAAGCTACATACTAATTATCCAAAAAAAAAATATTAAAAAAGCAAGTCCTTGAACATAATTATCAAGGAATTGCTTTCTTCTAGTCATTTTTTTAAAGATAAAAATTATACTTAGCTTCAGTATTATAAGTCGAGTTAAACTTAATTTTAGTGTCAACAAATATATGAATATAGCAATATAATCATTTGGTATGTTAAGACAATTATAGATAATTTTAGGATAAAGTTAAAAATAATATTTTGATCCTTTTCTTTTAATTATTAATACTGGTGATAACTTATTTTGAAATTAGTAATTAATACAGAAATAAGTGATTTGAAATAAAATATTAAAAATATCTCGGTCCCTTAACTATTTTTCTCTGCATTAAACAAATGATTTCTTCATAAAATTTTACAATATATATATATATATATATATATATATATATATATATATATATATATATATTTAATACCATAAATCAAACAATTAATTAGAAATAATACACATTAGTCAAAAAAATGAGGCTGCAATTAAGATTGTACTTGTAAGTATGATTTATGAAGATATAAAGGTGGAATTTGTAACTACAACTTGTATGTACTTTTATTGAGACAAACAATCTTTTCATGCATAAAATTTTGTAAAGCTTAGTATTATATACTTCTTCTTTCCGCATATTTTGAAAACAAAAATCTCTTTGTGTTGGTGAGTTACTAATGTGAATATAGAAAACTACCATAAGTTGCATGTGTTTTCATATTATTTTAATATTTATTTGACCTTCATTATCTATTAAAGTTGAAATTATAGGAGAACCTTGCTAATATAAAGAGTGGTGTATATATATATGTTAATTAAATTTATTGAGTGTTGATATTTTTAGTTATTTTTGAATTTAGTGTCAAATAAAATAACATAGCAACTATAGAGTTCCATCGAAATTTGACGGGCCAGGCTCAATTTGAAAGCTGATATGAATTATCTTAATAGAGTTTATCGGTCAATATTGACAACTCTATATTAATATGATATTGTGAAGGGTCTATTCAAACTAACATAAGACTTGTTGGAGCAATTATAAGTTTTGAAGTTAAGTTAATAAATATAGTTTTGACAGAACAAGAGGAATCTATTCAAATCTATCTATCTATATATATATATATATCAGAATTTTGATTCACTGGTGTGGCGCTCTCCAATGGCCAGCATTTGCCATTATCTATTTTTATCTTTTTCTGATTTTTTTTTTATTGCCCTCCAATGGCCAGCATTTGCCATTATCTATTTTTATCTTTTTCTGATTTATTTTTTATTTTTATCTCAAAACAAATATATAAATGAGTAAAAACATCACACTAAATACTATTAAGTAATTACTTGCTCATTTATAGCCCAAAACATGCAGCCTAAAGCCATTTAAAACTCAGCCCACTAACATCACATTAATTACCTAAATTAAATAGATTATTTGCTGAATTGTTATCTTTATTGCAATATTTATTGTTATTTCAATTTAAAAACACATTATGATTTTGTTAAAAATGTTTATTACTTATTCAATCCATAAAAGTTATAGTTATATATAATATAAAATTATTTCTTTTATCTGCTTTATTCGTTTTTATTTTTATTTTTTTCCTTTTTTATTTGTTTTTACAATTTCATATTTATAACTTATACCTATTAAATTTCTACTTTTAATAATATCATTAACTCTTTTAATATTAAATTTTCATATTCATAATCCCCAATTATTTAATTACAATATTTAAGACACTTTATGATATTTCTCAAATTTTACCTCTATAAATTCATAATATTTTGTACCATGGACCCCGATTCAAGATTATTCATTTTATTTCAATGTTAATCTTTATATTATTATGGGAATGGGGAATCCCTTCTTATTATTATAGGATCATATTCAGCATAAGTTGATGAAAAAGACTATTTGATAAGAGTTTTAAAAATTTGCACTAATTCTGAATTTCTATTTTGATGTATTCTCTTGTGATTAAGGTGTGTTGTCTCCATGTAAATTTTTTTTTTTTTTAAATTTCATTGTTAATCTTTGTATTATTATAGGATCGAATTTATCTTGTGGCATAACTCGATGAAGAAGGTTTTTGAATGTTAATTAGTTTGTCAAAAGGGATGTTGGATAAGAGTAACAAAATTTGTGCATTGATTATGTATTATTATTTTCATGTATTTTCTTACGATTAAGGTCCTAAGGAAGATGTGTGTTGTTTGTTCTCTCCATGTAAATCAAGATTATTTTTTTGTTTCATTGTTAATCTTTATATTATTATAGGATCGAATTTATCTTGTGGCATAACCCAACGAAGAAGGCTCTTGAATGTCAATTAGTTTGTCAAAAGGGATGTCGGATAAGAGTAACAAAAATTCTGCATTGATTGTATATTATTATTTTTATGTATTTTCTTATGGTTAAGGTCCTAAGGAATTAAGGAAGATGTGTTGTTTGTTCTCTCCATGTAATTCAAGATTATTCTTTTTATTTCATTGTTAATCTTTATAAATATTATTATTATTATTATAGGATCACATTCATCTTTTAGCATAACTCTATAAAGAAGACTTTTGAATGAATGTTGATTAATTGTTTGTAAAAAAGGATGTCAGACAAAAGTTCAAAAAGAATATTCATTGATCTATATTTTTATTTTTCATTTATTTTCTTATGATTAATGTTCTAAGGAAGATGTGTTCTATTCATGTAACTTCTTTGGATTGAGTTTTTATTATTTCTATTCACAATTTTTCTTTTCACTTCATATTTAAAGTAGTGTTTTGCTTATATTATTATTATTATTATTATTATTATCAAATTCTTATGCTTAACTTGGTGAAGAGGACTCTTGAATGTTGATTAGTTTGTCGAAAATAGTGTCGATAAGAGTTTTAAGTTTCTGCATTAATTTATATTGTTCTTTTCACTATATTCTTATGATTAAATTCATAAAAAGATATGTGCATTGTGTTTTTTTTTCATGAATTTTATTATGTTTGAAGTTTTATGAATTTTTTATTGTCACAAATATGTACCATTGTTAGATATAAATTAGTTATTGTAATTTTGTTTAGAATATGATAATTACTCATCTATGTTCAAACAATATTTTTGATAATTTTAATAATATATATTAAATGTTGAAATATATCTCTTTTTATGGTGTTTCTTATGGCAATAAGTAGTATCATTTATGTTTTCTTCAAATTTGTTCATTTATTCTACTTTATAAAAATTAACAATAATAAATATAAATTATGCATTAATTTGTATCTTTTTTGTTTCTTCTAATTCTTACCATTAAGATTTTAAGCAAGATGCATATTTTTTACTATAAAAAATTATTGGTAAGTAGAATAAAGAAAAATAATAATAAAGAAATATATATATACATATAACAAGGACAAATAAATAAAGGATAAAATATATTTTAAAAAATCTAACAGAAAAGATTATTTAATAAAAAATTTACCGTTTGATGAAATCAATAAATTATTTCCTAAATACATATATTTAAACTATATTAAAATAAAAAATATATTGTATTAACATCATAATATAAACTTTTAGATACAAATTAGTCTTTTCATTTTAATAAACTTCAAATGATAAAAATATTTTAATTTATTTAAGCTCTATCTACTAAACATCTAAAAATAAATTGTAAAATTCAAATATCAAAAATAAATTAAATTTAACACTCTGTAAAAAATAGCTTTCAATATTTTAAATATATATTTAATAATCGCGTGAAGCGCAATTAAATTCACAGTTAATGAAGAATTGAAATAATCTTAGGGAGAACAAACTCTTTGTCAAAGGTCTCATTTTCAATTGTAAATTGACCAACTTATTCCGATAAACACTTCTAATAACTCATAATTATAAATTGTCTCATTCATTTTAAATGTTGAATACTTCTTAGTTTTTTTCCCTAAGATGAACAGTACTGCACACTAGTTAGTCATAGTATTTTCTAGATTATCGATATATATTCCTTTTTATAAAAAAAAATGTATTGTTTTTCATATGAAAAGGTGACACACCTTGGAAGAAATTGGATTATTTATCACATTATTTATGCCATATTGATAAAATAAAATAATTTATCTCATGACAATTTCTTCAAAAATAGTTGATCGTCGAATAATTTTTTTTTCAATCAAACTAGCTACCCCTAAATTTAGTGTAAATATAGTAATGTTCCATTTTTACATTCTAAAGAATACAAAATGTATTTCTCTCTGTTACATATGTTTATCACAAGCAAGTTTCACTCAACTTAGTTACACACGAAAACTATCGAAATGAGAAGAGGTCATATTGTTTGGCATAAATTTTAAAGTAATAAAAAATAAATTATAATCACAAATAAAATATGAAGAAATATAATTTTATTGATAAATAAATATTGTTGGTACAATTCTGTTCCTTTCTTAATTATTCTCTCATAAGATCTATAAAAGATTCGAGGGTCGTTAGTGGTGTATTTTCCGAATTTAGATCATTTAAATTTGATTTCTATAATTCGAGGCCCGTTGTGGCGCATTTCTCGTACTAGAATGATTTGGACTTGATCTTCACAGCTCGAGGACCATTAGTAGCGTATTAAGATGTTTTAAACTCTTTATGAAGATTATTTCATGAATTTGTAGTGAAATTTTCGAAATGTCTTTTAAGGAAATATAGTATATAGTCATGAACTAGATTTTAGGGTTGAATAATCCTCAAAAATCATAATTAAAATTGAACACACCCTTTAGATCCCAACTCAAACTGAACACATCTCGTAAAATCTTAGAAATTTTCATTTTCTCCATATAGCAAGCTTTATTTTGCTATATTATAGCCACAAAATATGCAACTTGGGGTTTTGAGAGTTGACTTGTGATTGATTGAGATGGAATAGATATAGATATATATAGAGCTTATAATAGTGTGACATCTTTTAATCTATCTATATGAGACTAAAAATTGATACTAAGATGGAGACACATAGCTAGCTTCACTTCCCAAAGGCCATTGGATTTGAAATAATTACAACAGGCTATTGATATTAGCCTAGTGCTGCTAGTTTTTCATTTATTAGTGTGATTGAAGTTACTGACTATTTTGCCTGCCCTAATTCGACAAGATTTGAAAATAGAAGCTACTGCTAAAATCTATCCAAATCAAACGTATACGTAAATATGTATTTTAATTTGAATTTAGTTAATACATATGTCTTTTGATTTTGAATATGTATAAGTAAATAAACACAAATGTCTTACGTAACATTTTAGTATATATAACATATGATATGATACATGTGTCTATCTGTTGATCATCTTTATGCAAGTTTAAATATTTATACATAAATTAATATAAAGTACACATTTAAAGTGCAATTAAGTATTGACATTTTATCATACGTTCAAGTACCTATAGAATTGTTGAGTTATTCAATCTTTTCTTTAAAAGAGGAAACTCTCAAGTTGCAAAATTGAAGAAAGTGAATATGAAAGGTTAACAATAATGGAAAGACACGAAAAAGACGGTGTTTTAACGAAACACAAAATTTAGGTGTAAGGAATCAATAGCTTTCTAAATATATTAGTGTCGATAGGCAAAAATTATTAGTGTCTACGTAAAAAGAGACGAAGAGAGTAATTTTTGATAAATAATACTCTTTGTGTTTTGTTTCCTCGATTTTAAACATTATTTTATCAGTCTATCTAAATCTTAGTCGTTTCTATATTAGGGGCAAACCTTTGTTAAATATCTATAATATACGGATAAAACTTATCCGCCCTAGTTGTTTACAACAATTCAATATATGCATGTCATGTGTTTTAATTTATTATTCATTTCACTTAATTTTAATTAATTAACACGTGTTTTACTTCATTAAATCACATAAAATAGAAATTGAATTAATTTTGTGTAAACACCTGGTGCGGGTAAGTTTTTTCCAGCTAGCTTTAGGATTTTGCTTGGACAAATATTTAAGGGGAATTTTTTCTTATACCACTTAAAAATATATTTTTCATGCTTCATAGTTATAGTTTGTTAATTACGATTGTAGCTACATGTTAGAAGGACGAGAGAGGCGAGAGATTGGGAGATGGAGGAGAGAGGCAAGCGATAGAGGAAAGAGAGAGGAGAGAGACAAATTGTTTTTGTATATATATCATATTTTTTTTTGTGTATATATATATATATATATATATATATATATATATATATATATATACATATATATAATGATTTGTATATGTATATATATATATGTGACGTAATAACAACTAAAATAAAGTTGCGAGTCATAATTAATTCAAACTATACCTATGATAGCTAATTAACTAATATATTTTTATTTATTCGCATAATATTCCTAAATGGGTTTGTGGGCCATATAACATCCCTCGTGGATGGACCCAACCCGATAATATTTGGCATAGTTATCTAACATAATTAACAAGCTTTGGTCCTCTAATTAATTATAGTTGTTAGTGTGACGTATAAATTATAATAATAGAATAAAATGTAGAATTATTTTATTCTAGGTTTGATTGCAGATATTAGGCATTCCTCAGACTGTTCATCCCATCATTAATATCTTAATGAAGGGATAAGTTATCTCGTGTACATGGTTAAATAATTTACCCTACAATAATTTAATTAATCTCCAAATAACTTATTCCCAACCAATCGACTAAACTTGTTTAAATTTTTTTTATCTAACATAGTTATACTTTGAATTTTATAACACATCCAACAGTTTAGAATTTTGATCAAGATTTTAGTTATAGTTAATATGAATAATGGTGTTTTCCTGGAATTTTCTTGCTAAAATATATAAAAGATCTAATAAGCAAAATGATATAAAAGCTGTCAATAAAACCCCACACAAAGTTGAACCACAAACCTATAGCTATATCAAGTGTGACTTGTCTAGTGAATTAAATGAATGGGACCTAATTCACCCATTCAAATAAGATCAACTCTGCAGAGACAAAGGCAAAATCTTCTTTTCTTTATGTGCATATCTAACACTTCCATTAAACATGTGTTACATACCTTTCATCTCACCTATCGTAAATATTTACTCGTATTCGATATTTAAAATAATTCAGATCATTCGTATCGTATCGTTTGGTAGCCTACTATATTTTACACATTATAAATTGAGTCCAATTTACGGAAAGTATTAATATGTTTTGCTTAGAATTATGTTTAGTAGGATTTTCAAAATTTTATGCTTATTCAATTTTTATTTTTATTTTGTCAAGTTAATTTGTGTAGTGTAGTTATTGGACGAATGGTACGATTACATTGAGAATTAATTTTTAAGATTTTTTCTAGAATTATAATTTAAGGAATGTTTTACCTGCATTTCATTCAATATTTTGCCCCACAATAACTAATTATGGTGGCAATCAATGATTGGGAGAAATGAAAATAATTGGCCCTTTATTATGGACCTGTACGTGTTATCCATTATTATTATTATTATTATTATTATTATTATTATTATTATTATTATTATTATTATTATTATTGTTATAAATAATAACAATTTGTGAATGTCCATTATACCCCTCTTATGCCTATAAAAGGCATTGTAATCTCTATGGAAAATACACCAAAATAAGGAAGATTCAAGTTTCCTATTTTATCTCTCTACTACATAATTCTCTCCTTAATTGCTATTAAGTTTAATTTCAGTACTTAATCTTTATTTTATAATACGTTATCAGCACGAGACTCTGTCATATCAAAGTTTGAAGACTAAATTTGAAGGTTAAGGTATTATTATTTTTCTTCTTTTTATTATGGCTAATCTTACTAAACTTGAGTTCATTGCCCTTCAAAGTTCGGGCAAGAACTACCTTTCATGGGTATTGGATGCTGAAATCCATTTGGATGCTATGGGTCTTGGAGACACCATTAAAATTGAAAATAAAGCATCAAAACAAGACTGTGCTAAAGCGATGATATTCTTACGTCATCATATTGACGAAATTTTGAAAATTGAATATCTCACAGTCAAAGATCCACTCGTTCTGTGGAATAACCTAAAAGAAAGGTATGACCATTTGAAGATGGTCATTCATCCAAAGGCACGATATGATTGGATGAATTTAAGACTACAAGACTTTAAGTCTATTCATGAGTACAATTCTGCCATGTTCAGAATTACTTCTCAATTGAAACTATGTGGAGATACAGTTAATGATGTTGATATGCTGGAAAAAATGTTCTCCACATTTCATGCCTCGAATGTGCTTTTATAGCAACAATATCGAGAAAAGTGTTTCAAAAAGTATTCTGAACTGATTTCTCATCTTCTCGTGGCTGAACAAAATAATGATTTGTTAATGAAAAATCACGAGAATCGTCCCACTGGATCTACACCACTTCCTGAAGTGAATGAGGTGTACGCCCACCACGCTAGGCGTGGAAGAGGCCGTGGCCGTGGACGTGGTCGTAATTACGACCAAGAGCGAAATCCTTTTCCCGGTGTTAATCATTCACCAAAGAAAAATAGTCATCAAAGGGGAAAAGGAAAAGATGAGAAACGTTAAACAATTAAAATAAATTGTTTCCGATGTGGTGGAAAGGGTCATTATGCACGTGATTATCGTACTCCTAAACACTTGGTTGAGCTTTATCAATCATCACTAAAAAGGAAGGATAAGAATCTCGAAACTAATTTTATCACTGATCATATTAACATCACACACTTGGATGTGACGGATTTCTTCACACACCCAGAAGGAAAAATAGATCACTTAATTTGTGACGGTTCTGTGAATATGGAAGAATAATAATGGTTGATATTTACTAATGTTATTAATATTTGTTGTTTTGTATTGATCATAATTGAGTCCATTCTTTTAGAAACACCAATGGAAAGTGAGTTGGAATGTTATGATTTGTAAAGGAATTGAAAAATATTAACATTATACTTTCCTTTAACTTTTGTGGTCATAAAAGAAAAATGTATAAGTAAGACCACTACCTAAATTGGTTAGTGGAAAACACCTTTTCCTTTTTTGTCACTCAAATGTCATTTCAAGATAATAAATTATATTAATACTTATTTTAAATATACTAAACTAAATGAAATTTAGTGTTAAAGATTTGAATGATAAAAATCTTATGCATTATTAATGATTCAAATATCATTTTAACATTTACATTATTTCTTAAATATTTAACAAAACATAATTAATCGTTTAATATAAATTTATTTCATTACTTTTGAAGATATGGATAATTCTCCAAGCAAATTATTAAATTATGAAGACATTTGCTTGATTGATTCTGGTACAACACACACGATATTTAAAAATGAGAAATATTTTTCTCATTTGAGTATGGGCAATATGAATGTTACTACAATATCTGGTAGTACTAATTTGATTAAGGACTCCGGAAGAGCCATTATAATTTTGCCCAAGGGAACTAAACTCATAATAAATAATGCCATATTTTCTCCTCAATCTCGGAGAAACTTATTGAGTTTCAAAGATATCCGTGAAAATGGTTATCATATCAAGACAATTGATGAAATGAATCTTGAATATCTTGGTATAACCAAAAATGTCTCCGGGCAGACATATGTTGTAGAAAAATTCACGGCCTTATCTTCTGGATTGTATTGGACAAAAATTAGTGCAATTGAGGCACATTATATAGTAAACCGGGGGTTTACTGATTCCAAACTTTCGTACTTTGGCATGATCGTCTGGGACATCCAGGATCTATAATGATGAGACGAATTATAGAAAATTCAAATGGGCATCCATTAAAGAAGTTGAAAATTCTTTTAAATGGTGAAGTTTCTTGTGATGCGTGTTATCAAGGCAAGTTAATTGTGAGACCATCACCAACAAAGGTCAAAATTGAGTCCCCTGCATTTTTGGAACGTATACATGGGGACCTTTGTGGGCCAATTCACCCACCGAGTGGGCCATTTAGATATTTTATGGTCTTGATAGATGCTCCTCTAAATGGTCTCACGTATGCCTATTGTCATCTCGCAATTTGGCATTTATTAAATTGTTGGCACAAATAATACGATTATGGGCACAGTTCCCTGATAATCAGATTAAGTCTATTCGCCTTGATAACGCTGCAGAGTTTTCATCCCAAATATTCAATGATTATTGTCTATCGATTTGGATAAGAGTTGAACATCCTGTAGCTCATGTTCACACTCAAAATGGTCTGGCTGAGTCATTAATTAAACGACTGCAGTTGATTGGAAGACCATTACTTATGAAAACTAAGTTGCCCACTTCTGTGTGGGGTCATGCAATTTTGCATACTGCAGCACTTATTCGTCTCAGGCCGATAAATTATCATAATTTTTCTCCATTACAATTGGCTTTGGGTCAACAACCCAATATATCTCATCTGAGAATTTTTGGATGCGCTGTTTATGTGCCGGTAGCACCACTACAACGCACTAAGATGGGTCCCCAAAGAAGGTTAGGAATATATATTGGGTTTGAATCGCCCTCTATTATTCGCTACCTTGAGCCATTAACTGGAGATATGTTCACTGCTCGATTCGCAGATTGTCGGTTTGATGAGACACTTTTCCCAAAATTAGGGGGAGAAAATACTAAAATTAAAGGAGAAATTTTGTGGAAAAATCCATCATTGTCTCATCTTGATCCTCGTACTTTCATTTGTGAGCTAGAAGTACAAAAGATCATTCATTTGCAGAAAATCGCAAATCAAATGCCAGATGCATTTATAGATTTGAAAAGGATTACTAAATCACATGTTCCTGCAAAGAATGTCCCAATTCGAATTGATGTCCCCGTAGGACCATCAACTAGTGTCATAGCTAATGAGTCAAAAGCACGCCTGAAGCGTGGTAGACCATTAGGATTAAAGGATCAAAATCCTAGAAAAAGAAAATTAAAAGATCAAAATGACACTATGAAAAAACCTCACATAGAAAGTCAAGATGTGAGTAATTCTGATAACCTTGGAGGAATCAATGAGCTTGAGACTCAAGGAAATAATGAACTATCCATAAAATCAAGTGATCATGAAACAAATCTAAATCGCTCAGAAATAGCGGTGGATTATGTTTTTGCATACAATGTTGCATAAAAAATTATGAAAAATCGTGAGGATCTTGAACCTCAATCTGTTGAAGAATGTCGACAGAGAAATGACTGGCCAAAATGGCAAGAAGCAATTCAATCAGAATTGGATTCACTTGTCAAGCGCGAAGTTTTGGGGTCTATAGTACAAACACCTAATGGTGTTAAACCTGTTGGCTATAAATGGGTTTTTATTCGGAAAAGAAATGAGAAAAATGAAATACAAAGGTACAAAGTACGTCTTGTTGCACAAGGATTTTCTCAAAGGCCCGGCGTCGATTATGAAGAGACATACTCACCCGTTATGGATGCAATAACATTGCGTTATCTCATTAGTTTGACGATCCATGAAAACTTGAAATGTATTTGATGGATGTGGTTACAGCCTACCTTTATGGATCACTCGATAATGAGATATACATGAAAATTCCTGAAGGATTCAAAATGTCCAAAGTATACAGTTCAAAGCCTCGGGAAATGTACTCAATTAGATTGCAAAGATCATTGTATGGTTTGAAGTAATCTGGACGCATGTGGTATAACCGTCTTAGTGAGTATTTATCTAAGGAAGGTTATATAAATGATGCGATTTGCCCATGTGTGTTTATAAAGAAAAGAATATCAGGGTTTGTTATACTTGCTATTTATGTCGATGACATAAACCTTATCGGAACTCCAGTGGAACTTCACAGGGCAATCGATTATTTAAAGAATGAATTTGAGATGAAAGATCTCGGAAAGATAAAATTATGTCTTGGTTTGCAAATAGAGCATTTGACAAACGGTATTTTTGTTCATCAAATCATGTTGAGATAATAGTTATTCATGAGGCAAGCCAAGAATGTGTGTGGTTAAGGTCCATTATACACCTTATTCGAGAAAAATGTGGTTTGAAATGCGACAAAGTACCCACAACCTTATATGAAGATAATGCAGCATGCATAGCACAACTGAGGGGAGGATTCATAAAAGACGATAGAACGAAACACATTTCACCAAAGTTTTTCTACACACATGAGCTCCAGAAGAATGGTGATATCAACGTACATCAAATTCGTTTGAGTGATAATGTGGCTGATTTATTCACCAAGTCTTTGCCAACCGCAACTTTCGAGAAGATGGTATACAAGATTGGAATGAGAAAACTTGGGCAGCTAAATCATGGTTTTCATCAGGGGGAGTAAAATACGCGCTGTACTCTTTTTTCCTTAATCAAGGTTTTATCCCACTGGGTTTTCCTGATAAGGTTTTTAATGAGGCAGCAAGTAATGCGTATTAGGATCAACTATTTACATTTGTTACTTTACTAAGAATTTATTCTAAATGAACATTCAAGGGGGAGTGTTGTAAATAATAACAATTTGTGAATGTCCATTATACCCCTCTTATGCCTATAAAAGGCATTGTAATCTCTATGGAAAATACACCAAAATAAGGAAGATTCAAGTTTCCTATTTTATCTCTCTACTACATAATTCTCTCCTTAATTGCTATTAAGTTTAATTTCAGTACTTAGTCTTTATTTTATAACAATTATTATTATTATTGTTATTATTATTCACTAAATATCTTGTCCTATTAATCATGTTGAGTTTAGACTTTACATCGATAGGGAGTAGGTGCATGAGTTACTTTCTCCTAATACAATTTTGGATAATTTCCGTTTTAAATAAATTTATGGGTTGAGTCACATTTATCTAATTCGTGGTATACTTAATTAATATTAGAGGCAAACTAAGGAAGAGTAGAGTATTCTTTGGTCTAAGTGATTTCATCTTTAGATTTTATTTGTATTGATTTAAAATTTAATAACTTAAAAAACCTGATAAATTATAATTAAAAAAAGTTGTATTTTATATTGTCTAGACTCCAAATATTTAGTTTTAATATGTAAGAGATGTCTCACATAAATAGATATGTGAATTATTTGCCTCATTATATGATCTTAGATCGTTCTCAACTCATAAGCTTAGCTTTTCTCATTGAATATATTTTTGACTTTCTTCCATGAGATTAGATGTATTATAAGTTGGTGTGACATTAACCAATCAAGAATGAATTAACATAAATGCAATATTGGGTGGTGGCCACTTATAATATCAGGAATGACCACTCAATTATGCCTAAATATCAAAAAAGTTCATTGATATATTCCTTACGGGAAAAAATTAATCGAAAATCTTAGTAGCTCAATTGGTTGACGTATTTTATTTTGAGGGTTCAATTTTCGTAGCTATATTAAGGATATAGATCATCCCATAAAAGGTCGATGTTACATTGGGTTCTTCACCCCTTCCGGCCTCCACCACTCAGCCACAACAATCTCACATTTAGGATTGGACATCTGATGCATGAACACAATTTAATATAAGATCAACCGTCAAAACTAAGAATTGAGACGAGCTTTACTTTCATGGCATGTTAAAGAAATTAATCTCGAGCTTAACGCAATTTCAAAAATTAAATAAAAAAGGTAACAATTGCCCGAATAATATTTAAAAATATTATTTATTCCTTAAAGGACCGATCTGGACTTTTCACATATATTTAGACAAAGTAAAGTAATTTTTTGATTTTGAATAATAGTTTATTATATTTTATGAAATATACTTAAATTAAGCTAGGTGATTCTTTAGCTCATAGAAATTGTGATTATTAAAATGTGTTTAGGGGACAATAATCACAAATATAGCCTCCCCTTAAAGTGCAAAAAGGATGGTTCGTCATTAGGATAATGAGCACTAATAAAAAATATATAATAGGTGAGTAATTTGATTATAATTGATCCTAAAGTAGAAAATTATATATCCATTCTTATTTTTTTATTTTTCAGTAATCATCATGTCATTAGTTTGTTCCTTTAATTTCAAAATATTAGCTTACAACAAAAATTGTATTGTCATGTATTTAATCATAGTTACCTTTTTTCTTTTTAATTTTCTTCATAAGTGCGCCATTATTAGGTTTTAATTTTTTTTTAGGTTTTGATGGGCAGTAGGGCTATATTTTGTTAATCCAATAATTACAGCAAATGAAGGGCCTAATTAGTTCTGTTTGCTTAATCCCTAATACCTTATGATTGGATATTAGTGCAACCTTTTTTTTAATCAAAGCAAACAATTTTGTAAATCGAAAAAATTAAATAGACATATATCATTGGCATATTTTTTTTTCTTTCATTAACATCGTACACTTGGAATGTAGAATCTTGATCAAACGTTAATTTCCTACATTAATGTTCAATTTAACTCTCTCGACTGTGTTTTCAAAGCAGAAGTTGAATGCATGTGTATATATATTGCGTAAAAATTAACTATATAAGTGTGTGGCCAACTGAATCTAATACTATATATGCTTGACTATCTCTATTGAAACGTCTAAACAAGACATTAATTTATGCATGATCTAATGCAAATGCCGCTGTAAAGATCAACATCATATGTTCATAGTTTCAATAAATAAAATTAAATAATATTTCTAACATTTTTGGAAGAATTGAAGTTTTATTCAAATTTATGTGAATACACTAGTGAAAAAAACATAATAGTACGGTACTATCTGTCAAAGGTTTCATTTTCATCAATAAATGACAATATTAGTGTACCCAATTGAAAACTCTATTAATTTCTCTAATTAAACACTTCGAAAATTCCAAAAAAGAGAGTCAATTATTCACATAAAAAACTGCTCTCTAATTTGACAAATGAAAGGGACTTCAAATCTCAGAAATCCCATAATAAAAAATGCAAAAAATTTAAACACCAAAATTAAATTATAAAAAAAAATAAATAATAATTGCAATTCAATATTGAGGCACTATTAAATTGAGTGTGTTATATATTTAACAAATACAAAGTGTGAATTCACTTTTAACAAATTTGAAAGATAAAAAATATTTATAAATTATAGACTAATATTTAAAGATAACTTTTTAACTTACTCCCAAACCTAGGAGACTAATTTTGTCATTCCTTCCAACTCATACTATGAAATTCAAATTTTAAAAAATAAAGTCTTCGTGGGTCAATGAGTAGACATATAAAAAGATTGGGATAGTAACCAAAAGTGGAAATAAATTTTAGACAGGAACACGGAGCGATCCCAAAAAATGTGGTACAGTGAATGTAACTATTTTTTTTATAATTAGAAATATCGTATTCAAATTTTGAATATATAAAAATTTCTTGATTAAAAATACTTTCTTCAAAATAGTGTCTTACATAATTCAAAATTAAATTAATCAAATTTCGATATAAATACCAAACACCAAGTAAATAAAGTTCCTTTCACGAGGAGGGTAAGTATATTAAACAAAGAAATAAATCCTCCACCAACTTCCTTCTCCTTGTAAATTTACATAAACCACACAATTTTCTTCTAACACTAAATTTTTTGGAATATCTATTTAGGTGGCCATTTTACTATATCATGCGGTATTAAAATTTTAGGTTTCGATTTTTATTTTATTTTTTATGTTAACTATCATATGAAATTTTAATATGATAGTCGGTAATTATAATTTATATTTATTTTTAAAGTAAAGGAATACAATTTTTAAGCTTGTCAAGAAACATCTAAATCATATCATATTCATACTTACACCTTTACGCATGTAAAAAAAATATTTTAATTATAATTTATATTTATTTTTATAGTAAAGGAATACAACTTTTAAGCTTGTCAAGAAACATCTAAATCATTTCATATTCATACTCACATCTTTACGCATGTAAAAAAAATATTTTTTCTTTGTCAATTACACAAAAAAATAACATTTATGATAAAAGTAGTCAAATTTCAACCCTAACCTTGTAATGAATCGATCCATCTCATTATCTTCTAATATAAGACTTTTATCATTTTTTAACCGTCGATGATTACACATATTATACTGTTATTAAAGATGGCCAGTAGCTGCAATGACCATAGATGTGAATAGTTGTTGATGTAGAGTGGATTGATGATTGATAGAGATGGAGGAGCTAATAATAGGGTCACATTATTATCTATATAATTTTTTACATCACTAAATAAGTCAGAATATATAGCATCAATTTCCTGGCTATTTCATTGCTATTATAATAATTTTTATATTTTATCCTTGGTCACTTATAAATAGAAAAATTGATACTATATTTGATATTTGAGTGTAACTACAATATATATATAGTTTGAGATTATATATTAAGTATCGAATAATTTTAAAAGAATGTTGACATAATTAAGATTGAAATGATTCAATGAACAAAGAGAAAAAAAACAAACAATCAAATATTATTTTCTCTGTCTCAATTTATATGATATTTTTTATTTTTCGAGAGTTAAACCATTTGAGTTAACTAGAAATTTGCCGTGAAATATTTAAAGTTTTTAAAATAAAATTTATATATTTGTAAATTACGTAAAAAGATCCTAAATTCATAATAATTGTCAATTTAAAATTATTAAAAAATATATAAAAATTTAAGACTTATTTGAATCTTGTAAATTAAAAAAGTGCTCATAAATTGGACGGTGGGAGTATATTACTGATGTTAGCTTCTACGTGGATATTTCCCCCACTAGTTTTTTTTTCGAACCTAATCTATATATATAGTTTTTGTGGTAATTTTATTTTAATAAATGAATAAATGAATGTTACCTTTCTAAGCATCAACCAAATTACCCCTAATAAATGATTGGATATACTTTTTAATTAGTTCATTTAAAACCCTAATAGAATAAGAATTTCTTAAAATATGAAAGTACTTCAATTTAACTTCTTAATTTAATTTTAATGATTTTTTTGTTTATACACAAATTTTATAAATGCACACGACAAAAAATAAGAACCACCAAAATAGTCATAATAAAATGAAATGAAAGCAAAATATCTATTTTTCATTTTACATTTTCGATTTTACTCAATTTGGTGAATAGCCCTTAAAATTAGGGATTGAAAATGGGATAATAAAAGAGGAAAGATACAAAAATCAAGAAAGTGAAAATTATTAGAGCTAAGAAAAGTATGCAATAATGCAATACAGGAACTTCAATGACATTAATACATAAAAGTGAAAGTTGGAAAAAATAAAAAAGACACTACTTTTTAAAACAATAGCTGCAAGTCTACACAAAAATATGAATCTAGGGCAAGTAGGAGTAAACGATACAGTGATGAGCTTATTTCACTCGTAATCAGATATTTTAAATTTAAATTGTAATATGTATTAAAAAAATTATTAAAAGAGTTATCACTTAATAAATTTTTTAAAAGATAATTTAAATTTAATTAAAATTCGAATACGTACCTCGAATACCTACCTATTATAGGTAGGTATGTGTAGATAACTTTTTTAAGATTTCATGTGGCAGTATGCCGCCAGTTAAGGAAGAGCGCCGTACAACATTTATAATGGCCTACTGCTCTTTTTAAGGTAATTTGTTGTAATTTTCATAAAAAATATATATTTAAAATTGTTTATTTTATTGAAATTTAAGATAAATTAATTACTCTCCAAGTCTTAAAATAATAAAAATGATCACTAAATAAGTAATTCCTTTGAAATTTATGCTCCATCTTTTTGATAGTGTTTGATTTTTACCCTTAACATTAGTTACTTGTCTGTTAGAAAATTGAGATAATTTTAGTTCAAACTTGAGGAATTTATTTATGAGTTTAAATAAACATTTAAATCCATATGAAAAAATCGTGGAGTTTATTTCCACATTAAAATACAATTAAATATAATGTGACTATTATATATACCATTTGTCACATACCAAATGTGGTTACTTGTGTAATAGGTCACTTGATATAAATCATGTTAATCACAATTGGGAAGCTTAAGATGTTACATAAGTTTGGGCCTAAGACAAAAGGTCCATGTAAAATCATGTACAAATTTATGGAATTTATTGTTGGATTAACTATGAAAATTTGACCTTTTAGTTTATTTATTACCATTATTTTCTAAGTTTTATAATTTTTCAAAATTTCTCATTTTCGCGCATCACATAAATGTATCTCGCACATCAAATTAGCGTATCTCGCGCGTCACATTAGCGTATCTCACGCATCACATTAGTGTATCTCGCGCATCACATTAGTGTATCTCGCGCATCGCATTAGTGTATCATGTATAAAATGTATCTCGCGCATCAAATTAGTGTATCTCGCGCATCAAATTTGTGTATCATGTATAAAATGTAATGTATCTTACATAACGATTAATGCATCTCGCGCATTAGATTAATGTATCGGCGCTTATATTATTGTATCCGTTTTGAGAGATTTTTGTAATTATAAAATTTTAAGGGATAGATTGTAATTTTGCCTTAAAAGTATGTGATTTCTATAATTTGTCCATTATTGTTTGTTTCATAAGTTTCGGCCCAATTTGACACAAACTTCTAAATCATAGTAGTGAATCTGTTCTCTTTATATAAAGTTACTAGCTATTTGACTTTTAACGCTCCTTTTGTATTAAAACACACCTCAATATTGAATTATCCAAATAATCATTCCCAACGACAACAAGCTCATGTAGTAGGCCAACTTAGCATCGAACATGTTTTAATGCAAATGGAGTGATAGTTTAGCCAAGTAAATGAAACAATGATAGTTCAGGTACGAACCTCGCCAAAAGGTTTTTAGTTGTTTAGGTGTGCTTTTGATATCAACTCCAAACAAAACATAAATCATTTTAAAGGCTACAATAACATAAAAAAGTACAAATAATTCAATCTTTCATCAAATTTAGTAGTCCCAAAATTTCAAAACTATCAACTCCAGAATGTTATATACAGGGAATACATATAACTCAATGTCACAAGAAAGTGGAATACAATCTGCCTATGGTATATAACAAACCAATATTTTCTAAATCATTTGTATCATATTAACAAAATATGATATCCCAAAGCCAAACTAGCTGCAAAATAACTTGCTTATTCATCAATGCAAGAGTTACTATATCAACAAAACCGAAACGATAGATGCAACTGTTATGATCAACCAGCCATAGCCACCACCAAAAATCGAAATAGCTGTTTTACACAGAAGAAAGAAGGGGAAATAAACGGAATCAATACAAAATTTGGGGTCGATTAGTTAACTTGTAGTCTTGCATATTGAGATAAAGATTACTCAGATACAAGCACAGGTAGGTACTTTCAATATGCTTTGTAACGTAAACACGAGCATTTGAGAGTATGAAATGAAGGGTAAGTAAATGGCCACAATCACAGAGTTATGCTTACCTATACTTTTGCTGTCATCAGACAAACTCGGAGGCGGAGAAGATGTCTTGTTCGATAGATCAAAACCTAGCTGAGCACAATCCAATCCGAGAGCACCTATTACATATATCAAGACGATGGTCACAAGTCAATGTTTTTCCTAAGCAAAGACAAATAAGTACTCATTCATAACAACTATCTGACTACACTTCTACTCCCTCCGTTTCAATTTATTTGTCTTACTTTCCTTTCCGTCTAATACAAAACTCTTTCCTTATTAGGCAACGCTTCATTGTAAACATGTTTAAGACCACAAGAATAAAAGAACATTTCGTACATTCTACATATCTTAACTTTAAGACATCAAGATGCAAAAATCTTTTTTACTTTATTAAACTACGTTTCAAGTCAAAACCAGACAAACAAATAAAGCGGTGGAAGAATAGCATAGTTCTTACATTCTTTGTAGCAAGGGAAACCAGTTTGATTGAGTATATTGTAGTAACCCTCTTGGCAAATACAAGAATATGTGAAGATAGAGGTCTTATTGCACGAGCCTCCTCCACAATCAGCCCAATGACACGCTGAAAGATCACAACAAAAAAAGAAACAACTTCTTCAATAACTATTCCTGATAACGAAAAGAGTAGCATACCTTAAGAAATATATCAAATTGTTATTACGTTCAAAGAACGATGTATTAGAGCGACTATCAGGGGCTGGGGCAAGAGGAGTCTCTTTTCCACAGGAGAAATTTACAGTACCTGCAGATAGACAACATCATTATCAAGAAAATGACTACAAGCTATAATGAATGAAACGGAAAAGACAATGATCGTTTATTTGGGTAACCATTTCAATCAAGCTAAAAGATATAACTGGATCAAGTCCAAATGAAAATGATAACTTTCATTATAAAACAATTACTTGCTAGAGTTTGTTTCCTTTGTGGAACATGTTGAGTATAGCTTTCGGAATCAATCAATTTTATTAGGCTAAGCAAATTTGTGTGAACAAAATACATCACAAGTCAAAGAGGTTGAAAAATTAATATTTACATTTAATAGATTAGTGTTCTAAGAGTCATTATTGATACAACGCGTATGAACTTTCACTATCACAGAAGTGTAACTCTGCCCTTGGAAATCAAATACTTCAGCGATAACATGAGAAGAAAGAAACGACGGAAATGAAAAAGAGAATTTCATCCAACATATCTAGAACTGTAAATTTCAATCAGAATACATGCCAGGACCAATATAATTATGCAAATAGGTTTTAAAATGATAAGAACAACACTAGTAAATAAACTATAAAAAAAAAGAACAAAATTCACCAACTCATATCCAACTGAGGAAACAAAGAAGTTGATTATACTACGCTAACGTTTGACCATAGATTTTGAAAATTTATTTTCAAATATATGTTTGATCAGTTGAAAATCTGATCTTCAAATATTTTCAACTTCCCAAAAACTAAGACCAGTTGTTAGATTTTTGAGAATTCCACCAACAAAATTTCAAAAAACTCGATTTTATTCAAATTTCAAGTTTCAACTTCAAAATTTACAGCGAAACGGGAGCTAACAAGTAGACCAATATATGAGAGTGTGTATTGTAACATGTTATACTAGGGTCATACCATACTTTTAGGTAACTAAATGACACTTAACACAAATAATTACATCATATAAACATATAGAGAAAACCTACTACATATCTAGAAATATATCGAATCGAATTATTATTGTATATTAACTTGAGATCGTTGTAAGAACAGTACTTACAATTGGGAACTGCACAAGGAAGAAACTTGAAAAAATTATCAGTTTCAGAACTACTTTGCTTCCAGCCAGCATCACATTCACACACGAAACCAAAAGTAGCATTTGAAGCAGCTTTACAACTCCCTTTACCACAATTCACTTCTTTACACACATTATCTGTAAAAACAAAACAAAAAAAAGAGTAAAATCTTCATCAAAATTGAATCTTTAACAAAACCCAATTCGAAAAATCAAACAAAAAGTGGAAATAAGAAAACCCCATTTGATAAAAATCAAAACTTTGACTGAAATACTGAGTTTGGGGTCAAGATTTAGAATTACCAAAAATGGGGGAGAAGATAGGAGGTAGAGCATTGTTTGCAGAGGACAATATTGGTAGAAGAAAAAGAAGATTTAGAGAGAAAATTGTAATGATATGAGTTGAAGCCATAGCTGAAGTGAAATCAAGAATCAGCTGGTTTTTTTTATGGGTTTTTGTGTGAGATTTTTGGGTATTAAATGGATGAAGATGGAGGGTATTTTTTTATTCAAATGGAAGTTTCTGAAGACGTGGGAATTTAGAAAAATATTAATGTGGAAATGCTAGGAGAAAGATGACTAATGATTTTCTTTAGTAATAATCAGAAGTTTCGGATTTGAAATATAAATATCATATTTTTATCCAATATTTATTTTGATTGATTCAAATTATTCGAGTTTCAAAGTAGATTTTAGATTCGAGATTGAAAAAGATTAAACAAAAAAAATGATTGTCTTAAAATGTAGTGTTTTTCTATCTGAATTTATACGACTTACTTTCTTTTTTTATTTCGTCCTAAAAAGAATGATACATTTCTATATTAAGTAATATTTTAATTATAAAATATTTATTTTATCCTTAATAAAATGATTTATAGTCTCACAAATTTTTATCGCTCATTTTTTGAACCACAAATTTTAAATGTTTTCTTTTATTTTTTAAGTCTACCTAGAATAAAATGAGACACAGAGAGTAATTATTTTGGTTATTAGTTTTTAAAAATAAAAGTTTAATTTTTAAATTTTGTTTTTACTAATTGAAATTATGCATTGTGAGAAATAAGTGGAGTATTTTAGAGGTGAAGGCATAATATAGTAGAAAAATATAAATTTATTTTCAGACCAGCACAACCGTTGCATACTCCAATCTCAATAAATACAGACAGGTGCGGCATGTTCATATTAAATTATTTAATATTCTTATTCTAATTTGATATAAATAAATTGTTAATACATTTTTAAAGGCTCAAAATAAATGAATTTAAATTTAAAAATTGTATCTCCTCTGTTCCTATTTACTTATCAAACATTTGTAAATTTAATTTATTCTTTATTTGTTATTTTGACAAAGAGAATAATTTTTTTCTTTCTATTATACTTTTAATTTTATAATTGAGTTAGTGTCTTTGAAAAATATAGAGAGTAATTAATAGGGATACAAGCATAAATTCATGGTACCATCATTATATTTTTTTCTAAAACTACCTTTCAATTTAGTGAAATATATTTTAATTATTTTTAAATCTCAAACTATCTATATTTGATATACAGTAAAATTATCTATACATAACTTATTTTACTATATTTTCAAAAAATTCCCTTCATTTAAAAAAAAATACAAAAATTTATACTCTAGATTTATCACTTTACGCGATTTATCGTGTATGATGTATCAAAACGTTGAGTGATATATATAATATTAAAATGCAATGTATCAAAATATTAATTGCTATATCTAAATTCAAAACGCAATATATTAAGACATTTCATTTCTACAATTTAAAAAACAGTAAAATATAATTAACTTCATAACATTACTAGATTTTTGTAAAATTTTCATAATATTTCGTCCCTTAGCTTACGTGCAATTGTCAAGTTGGCCTTTTTGACTTTGTACTACTTGCCTGTGCTACAGTTCCAAATTCCACTCTTTTTTTTTCTTTTGTTTTGAAGTTTTGATTTAAGTGTTATAATAATTCACCTTATATTTCATCTTATATTTAAATAAATAAATTGTGTATTTATAGCGTAAAAAGAGTTATTATCAAACTATTTAAAAAATAATTAAGGGTAATTCTTCTCTATATAAACGTTAGTTGGTAATCTTAAAGGGTCAAATTACATTGATATATTGAAAAATTATTTGATAAAAAAATGATTTAATTTATTTTTAATTTGTTTAGAATGAATGAGATATTTTTATATTTGAAAATAATTTCATTTTTGAAACCACTAACCACTAACAAATTGATAGTGACAAAAAAAATGGATTTCTTTTTGACAAATTTAGAACTAAAATTGCTCACATAATACATGTTTAACTGAATATTTTAGACCTTACTTTAACTACTAAACATAAAGGTTTATTTTGTCATGTTCTTTTTTTTTGTTTTCCTACTCAATATTCAGAGCTCATATTAGAATTTCGATTAAATTTGGATCGCGCTCTGTAGTGTTTATTTGATGGTAACGCTATCAACATAATTTTTTCCATATTTAAAGCTCAAATTCAAAACCTCTAATTAAGAAAAAAACATTTCCACCAGTACACCATAACTCACATCGATTATTTTATCATGTTCAAGTCTTTGTTCGTGAGATTCGTTATTACTTTTTTGATATAAATTTGAACAAAATTTATACCTATCACATGCCACATACCGACCAATTCGTTGAGCTCACCCAATAAATGTATATTGACTTTTTAACTATGTTGTCAGATTTTCCCCTTTTATATTTGGAGCTAGACATCAGTTCGATGTTTGTTTAAGTACGGGTTTAATATTTTATATTTTTTTATCTTATTTTATGTGATATAGATAGAATTTAGATAGTTAATTATATTTTAATATGATTTTTAAATATTTTAAATTATTATTTATTGTAATCTATAGTATTTTTTATGTAATTTTTAAATTATATATATATATATATATATATTATTTTTTTTGTTTCAATGTATGTAGCACAGTCAATTAAATATTATTAATTATTGTAATTTACAAACTTTATAGGTAGTTTCCAAATTAAATATTATACGTTACTTTTTTTGATTTGTAAGCTATAGTACTTTTTACATAAATGTTTAATATTATATATTACTTCTTTTGTCCAATGTATGTAGCACAAATAAAATTTTAAGATTCAATCAAATATTGTTAATGTTACTTCTTTTTTTATATGATACAGATAGATTAATTTTATGAGTCAATTAAATTTTTTATATATTTTTTACAAATATTTTAAATTGGCAATTAACATGATTTATAATATTTCATAGATTAGGTAGAGGAGCTAGCTGTACATAATTGTTACCATATAGTGGGCACTATTTGACTTTTATTGATTCATATCATATCATAAATATACATATCTCTTCATGCAAACCATTTGGCCAAACTCAAGCTCAAAAATTTAATTATCTAACTTCCTCCTACTTCCACTTTAATACATCACCTTTCATTTCATATACATTATTTCTTCAATATCATAATTATTACTCTCATAAATTAGATGTGCAAATTTTGAAGTTTACTTTTAATCATAAATTTTAAGTTTGATGTTTGAAAACCTTTGAGTTTTAAACTTATGTTTTTTAAAACCTGAAATTATTTTCAAATCTACAAGTATTTCAAAATTTATAACCACTCACATATTTGAATATAAACTCTTAAAATAAAATTCAATATCTAAGGTCAAATGTTAGCTAATTTTCCCCCTAATTATAATTAATAAAAAAAAGATCTCAAACAGAAAAGTATGAGTAATGCTTCAATTACCTCTCTTAATATATAATATTTATATATTTATTTATTTATTTATTTATATTGGCACTAGAAATCTAGATCATGTGTATTTTCTAGTCGTTACTGGTTAGCCGATTTTTGACATATTCTCGTGATCACATTAGTTATTTATTTATAGATATGGTCAAGAGATTATTTAAGCCATTTAATTAGACAAAAAGATTATTTTTCTAATTAAATCACATATTTTAATTACTCCAAATTCTAGAAGTATTTTCTTTTGGAATAATCATATCAGTGCATTTTACATGTACCTTGTTATTAATATTTAAAATAATAATGAGATGCACGTCTATCTACAAAATCTGGATGACTAAGACTCCAAATATTCTGCAAATAAGTCTTCATTGGATGCAGTTGAAAAATGTATAAATAGAAACTTCATTTTTTTCGTCGTGTATATAAATATGTTCCATAACTTGATTTTACTTGACGTTATATGTGTTATATACGCGGCAATTCATGCGACATACACTTGAATTGACTTGCATTCTGTTAATTAAAATATCTAATTGTGCACATTTCAAAATTGGGATATATGTATGGCGTACCAGTTGAAACCAAATTGAAGGATACGCTTATATATTTCGCCAATATTATATATATTTTCCTATAGATCAAACTCCTCCCCCAACCCAACTACACCAAAAAAATAGGAGCTTATATATAACAAAAACAAAACAAATTCTTATTTAGGCCTAACAATTTTCTTGTTAATTTTCTGAGTTTGTTGGGCCTTACGAAAACAATTGATTTGGTCCAGTTATTACGGCCCATAGTGCAGCCCAGGTCCATTATAGTGAGTGTCCATTTTGGTAAATTCATATTTGACTGTCTAATCATAATCGCTACTTAATATATAAAATAACAAACTATTTATTTTAAATTAGATGCTATAATCACAGTTTCATATAATTCTAATACGTAGCAAACACTTGTCATACACCACTTTCCCTCATCTCGCTCGTCATTCTCGCTCACCTCTCTCACTTTTATATAACATATGTATAAATTGCGTTTCGGTTTGTATAAAGCGAGAGAAAATTATATATACAAACACAAATACATATATTTTCGTCCTATATACTTATAATTATACAAAAACAGATCTCCCCTACCAGTTCTCTTTTGTCTTTCTCTCTTTCTCGCTTTATACAGACAAATTATACAAATTACAATGTATAATTTGTGTTGTATAAAGACAGAGAGAGATTTGATATACAAATGTTTTATTTCGATAAATTATATACAAAATTTAAATTTTATGTAGATATACAAACACAATCATTGATACATATACATAGTAGTTACATATATACAATTATGTAATCGATATACATATATAATCGTTGCGCTTTTATACAAATGAGATGTCTGCCTGCGATTTATACCAATCTAATGCTCCATAGCAAATTTTATGTTTGCTATGGAGCGCAATTTGTTGAAGGAAGCTGATGGAACGGGTCAAAGGAACAGGTTCGGTGAACAAGTTCGGTGAACAGGAGAATGCTCACAGATATGTGAAGAATCAAGGATTGTATTGATAATTGAATAATTGAGTTACATATTCCTTATATAGGAGAAGAGTCCTATACTAGCTACACTAGGAATCCTAATACAACACAAATATAATATATACAGCTTATCCTAGTCGTACACAGTATAGACTTATACATAAATTAGGATTGAATAGTCTAGTCCTAGTGTAACTCAAACTCTAACTCGTCAGACCTGTTCACCGAACCTGTTCACCGAACCTGTTCCTTTGACCCGTTCCATCAGCTTCCTTCAACACTTTCCCTCAAGCTAGTGGGTGGAGAAACTGTAACTCCTAGCTTGCGACGAAACTCAGCAAAAACCTGTTTGGTTAATGCTTTTGTATGAATATCTGCTAGCTGATCCTTAGACCTCACAAATTGAGTAACAAGTTGTCCTCTAGCCACCTTCTCACGAACAAAATGATAGTCCATTTCAACATGTTTAGTTCTAGCATGCATAACTGGATTAACTGTCAAGTACAAAGCACTCATGTTGTCACAATATAATGTAGGTACAGATCGAAGAAACACCTCAAGATCATGAAGTAGATACATGATCCATGTCATCTCGGATGCAGTGGACGCAAGTGCTCTATACTCAGCTTCAGCACTTGAACGAGCAACTGTGGACTGTTTCTTGGAGGTCCAAGAAATACAATTTGCACCTAGGTAGATGCTATAGCCCATAGTGGATCTCCTAGTGGTGGTACAACCTCCCCAATCAGCATCAGAGTACCCATACAACCTACATGGTGATTATGAAATAAGTCTAAGTCCAAAGTGCAGAGTGCCTTTGATATACCTGAGAATTCTTTTCACCCCTTGAAGATGAGCACTGTCACAACCCAAAAGCATACCCTAGAAGTTAGGATACAATCTTGGATTGTAACCGGCGTCGTCGACCTCTCGGAGGTCTAAGACACGCCTCTCATATCATTCATTGTATTAGCATAGTAAATTTAGCGGAAAATTTAAAACTTTTCATAGCACATCATATGCTAGAAACATCACATCATATATATATATAAAACATAAGTCGTAATACATATTTAGACTCTAAGTCTCTTTGCCATCTTAGACTCAATAACTTTAGAATACATTAGGGACACGGCCCATACGACACCTTACATAACTATACAATATTTAAAGACTTTACATTAAAGACATTAGTAGGACATCCTTGAACTTAAGGATTCCTTTCCTTGAGCTTGAGAAAACACCTATCAAGCTTCTCGATCATAGATCTCCTTTAAGCATTCCATAACCTACACTTTGTGTAAAAAGTAAAGAAGAATGGGATTGGCACAAGAATGTACTAAGTATGGCAACCATGAAAAATCATGCATTTAAAAGGGACATTTCCTTTGAAATCATACTTCATGCCATTTGAGTAAATCATCATAAAACCTTTGTCAATAGCATTTATATCATCCACATACGTCATAGAAACACAATCAAAGGCCAAACATCATAGAAAAGCACATATAGAATTTAAGTACAAAGAGAGGTCACTTTACAGTGAACTCACTCTCCTTGACATTAACTCTTTCTTTCAATTCATTTGCTTACTAACAAATCCTTTAGAGATACTTGGTGCAATGCATCACCTTAGGAACATAAGAGAATACCATATATAGTATCTACACAAGACAACACATGCCATCATAGAAGTATAGTACAACATAAACATAGTCAAACCAAGACTACAATATCATACATAAAGGACACATACATAATCATATGCATTAGAGAACCTTCCTAAGACTTCCTAAGGAGTCACTTGTGCAATGTCTAGATGGGTTCATTACTTCCATCTATTCTAAGTAACTTACCTTAAGTCCTCCTAGTTAGGATCCTATTCAATTACTTCCATTGCCCATTTTACCTTTAGGGAAACCATAACCTTAACCGACATAGACCATGGGTGCTAATCATGGAATCCGGTGTCATAAAACCTTACACCGATGGAAGGTGGTCTACCGGCCAAAGTAGAACCTAACATAAACATAGCTATCGAGGTATAATCCTCTAGCTAGTATCCTATGGTGGCAACATAGTTTATGGAACTTGGGGAATTCATGGAAATATCAACTCTACACCCTATGTTGGGTCATGAGGCTATCCACCCCGTGAGGACCGTAATGAACCCTACCTTTCTTAAATAAGAAAGTGTCACCCCTCACATGAGGACCGTAGTGAACCCTACCTTTCCTATGTTGGAAAGTGTCACTCCCTCATATTCAAGTTCCTCGGTGCTAGGCTAAGTTCCCTTTATTGAAAAGCCTTTATTACGTTCGTTTATAAAAACATAAACTTAGGATATTCATCATTCATATGCTTATAGCATATTCAAGCACCTATCTAGTTTTGGAGTATTCTTGGGCACCCCTAGCAAGGCCCCTCTCACTAACTAGATCATCCATGTGTGAGTGTATACTTAGATGTGAGCAAACCTTTCACATAACACATAATGTCACACATGTTCATATATCAATGCATAAGTCTATAGGCATAACTATATGAGAAATCCTTTCATATAAACCTACTAAGACACTATGCACATTCATACTTCATCATATCATATACATCATATTCATAACATGTTCATACATTCATCCTTCATGTTCATAGAAACCAAATCTAGTAACTATCCTATCAAGATACACATGTGCAATGTATAGACAAGGTTCCATACCCTTGACCATACTAGTAGACCTATCAAGTCATCCTAGTAAGGGAAATACCAATCATACTTCCATAAACATCACCTTAATATGCATAGTAGTAGACACTAGTGAATATGAGAACTACCTTTCATTTAGACACAATGACTTATACTACTTATAACATGCATGTAAGTGAGAGTGTGTGTACATTGACCAACATGATCACATAATGGCTATCAATAACTTATTTAGTCAGCCACCCTATTAGACCACATTGCACTTCAAGCACATAGCACACAATACATAATAGCATAGGAGACAAGACTATACATACAATGTAACCAAGACTCCTAACTTTAGCCATTTACACTTTCATATAAGGGTACATAGGTAAGGGGTTATTAACCATCTTAACACATCCATGGAAGCACCTATACTTTACCCTAACATAGTTATACACATGCTCATACAATAGCCACACAACCTAATTCACATCTAGAATAGGAAAGTAGGCATAATCTTCTCATAGTATCATTTTAAGCATATGTTCATAAGTTCATCAATTTGAATTAAGCATTCTTACCAATTTCTCACCCTTTGATCATCATTGATCAATACACCTTATTCATCAATAAAACACATATATGGCAGTAGCTATATGTACTTTAAACATATAAGAAACCATGTACAAGTCGCTACAAGATTATGCCATAACATAATGAAACATATCAACATACTAGGAAAGTAGAATAACATAGGTCATTAGTTAACTTCCCTTACATTGATTTTAGATCATAGTTCATACATATGTAAGTCTAAGGCAGTAGCTAAACCTACATTTAACCATATTGAAATCATGATTACATACATTCAAGATTAGGGTTACAACATAGGCATTTAGGCTTATCGATTTGCTAGAGTATAGGAGACTTTATCAATACTATGAACTATCTAAGGGTATGATCATCATTCATATTTCATCAATAATATACTCATTAGGCAGTAGCTAATTAGATAAGAAATCAAGACTAAATCATACTTTATCTAATCACAATTCGAGATACATCACAACTTAGCTTCTTGACTTCATAACCTAAAGGAATCTATACCAATTCATGCAAGCCCTTCTTAATTAAACATTAAGGATTTATACTTACAAAATTCATCCATTACATCACCCTAAAAGAGTAGCTACAGCAGTTCATACAAAATCAAGGGCCTACACAACCGATCTCACAATCGTCTTCAAGACAACATATAGAAACATAGGTTATTCATGCTCAAAACTTCATATATTTATCATCATGGACTTATCATCATCAATTCAACATCATTTAATGTCAATAACAATAACCACAAGCAATTCAACATAAGAGAATCACCAATTCATCAAGAACAAGCCATAATCACAAAGCCCATGCAAGAGCTAAACCTAGTTTTGGAAGGAACATGGGTTCATCATGCAATTAAAGTGAAATCACATTCAAATCATCATATTAATACTAATTCATCATGATTTAATCTTTAGAAACGTTTTGAGAAAGAACCCATGGCTAGATTGGAAGATTGGAAACTTGTTCATAAGATTACTTTGAAAAACATTGAGAAGAACTCTCCAAGTGAAAGGTTACTTAGAGATGAAGGATCACCATACCTTAATCTTCATGAAGACCTATAAAACTTGATGAAGAACCCATGAGAATTCCATCTACAAGCTGTTCTTGAGCTTCAAAAACCATGGAGGTTCTAGAGAGAATATTTTGGAGAGGAAGGGTTCAATTTGAGTGAGGGGATTTAGGGAATGGGTAAATCACGTTTTTGGACCCTTAAATACACCCAAAAATAAACAAATAAACCTATTATAGTCAGGTTAGGACGTGGGGTGAATTTACCATTCACCCCTTTAAGTGGCAGCACGCAGGCAGCCAACTTGCAGGCACCCGCGACGAGGACCATGACGGGGCGTCATGGCCATGACGGGCCGTGGCAGCCTTCCGTCACAGGAGACTTAGCCAAATTCTTGGCTCAATACCTGCCCAAAGCAAGTCTCCTTCGACGAGACCTGCTTGACGGTCCGTTGGTGGCCCAACGGTCCGTCATTGGGTCCGTCAAAGGGACACTGCCCAGGCAGTGTATAGGCAGCCTTGGGGTCCTTCTTTTGGGGCCTCTTGTGGGGCCCTTTAGAAGTCGTACCCGGACGTTTCCAACGCGATTACAAACCTTAACATGTTATAGACCTACCACATAAGTTTCATCCAAAACAAACACCTACAAGACGTCCAAACAGCCTTGACCCCAACATGACATACGATGAACGTCTTAGGGGCTATCTTTCGAACGCCTTGGACGTTCTTGGGCGTTTGACCTCCAAACTTCACGAAACTTCATATAATAACATTAAACATCATTTAAAACCATTTCAAGACTTATTAGACTCAGTTCACACAATTTAGGCATGCATACACATATGAGGCACATAAGCGACTATTCGTCGAACGTCTTGGACGTCCCTTGATGTCCGACTTCCAAATCACTTCAAACTTTGCACACTGCCTATATATAATATAATAAGGCATTTTAGGACCTTATAACATTAAGACGAACACGTTAGGCTCTAGACACCTTATCTTATTTTCGGGGTCTTACAAGCACTGTTCAGATTTTGCATAAATTGGCTTGCTAAATTCACAGCATGAGTAATATCTGGTTTTGTGAGAGTCAAGTATTGAAGACTCCCTACTATCATTCTGTAAAAAGATGCTTCAACCAAACTTCCCACAGCTTCATGTAGACCATGCTTCTGAGCTAAAGGAGTAGCTATAGCCTTTGCAAAAGTCATTCCAGTCTTGTCTAGCAGCTCAGCAGCATACTTACTCTGGCTTAAGTGGATGCCCCCATCAAAATACTTAACCTCAACTCCAAGAAAGAAGTGTAAATAGCCAAGATCTTTCATGGCAAACTCATTCCCAAGTTGTAGAACCAATTCTGAGACCTGAGATGGATTACTTCCTGTGACAATAATATCATCCACATATAACAAGATAAATATTTTGCCTTTGTGAGTTTTCAAAACAAATAAGGAAGGGTCAGCCTTACTACAAGTGAAACCAAGGTGTAAGAGATGCATGCTAAACCTATCAAACCAGGCTCTTGGTGCTTGTTTAAGACCATACAATGCCTTTTTAAGCAGACATACATGCTGAGGATACTGGGGATCAATAAAACCAGGAGGTTGACTCATGTACACCTCCTCTTGTAAGAAGCCATGGAGAAAGGCATTTTTGACATCGAGTTGTCTAATTTCCCACTTCGAACTGACAGCAATGGATAGAACCACACTAATAGTTGTTGCTTTAACCACAGGACTGAATGTTTCTTCAAAATCTATCCCTTCAAGCTACGAGAATCCCCTTGCCACAAGTCTGGCCTTGTATCTATCTACTGTTCTATCAGCTTTAATTTTGTCTTGAACACCCATTTTGATCCAACCAAGTTCATACTAGGAGATTTGGGCACCAAAATCCATGTCTTGTTAGTATGTAAAACATCAATCTCTTCCTGTATTGCTGCAAGCCAATGAGGTGATTTTAGTGCTTCCTTAGTAGTATTTGGTTCTCTGACAATTTCTGCGCTGCTGCGAGCAATATGTGACAAGTGCTGTTCCTTCGCCTTGTTCCTGGTGATCATATGATGCCCTTGTGGTGCAGAAAGTACCTCAACTGGTACATCACCCAAGGTAGTGGACTGTAGTGTAGCATTGTCAAGTTGATGGTCAACTGGTACATCAACTAGAGTGGTTGTGTGATGACGATCATTGGCTGGACCTGTAAGAGCAACCTGTTCCTCACTATTGCTGGCAGATTCAACACCTACAGCTGAACTTTCAATACTGTTGTACGGATCATCAACCTCAACCTGTTTCTCAGCATCTGATCCTGCGCCTGAGAGGTCAAAAATACTGTCATTATCAATGAGTACATGAGGTGTAGCAGCATTATCGCTACCAATCAGTGGACTAGCAGCCTGTACTTCCCCTGAATCACAGTTATCATGTGCCTGCAGTTTAGAAAAATATTCAACAAAAGTAGCAAGGTGAGGTGAGACATCAATGTTAGTCTGAGATTGCTTTGAAGACACATAAGGTAATGTGTTTTCATCAAACACAACATGTCTGGATATGTAGACCCTTCTTGTAGAGGGATGATAGCATCTATATCCTTTGTGTAAGCTGCTGTACCCAATGAACACACAAGGATAGGTCTTTGGACTGAACTTATTATTGCCCTTGATATATGGAAAACATCTACACCCGAACGCTTTTAGACTGATGTAATCAGGTTGTTCCCCATACAACTTAACAAATGGAGTCACCATTTTTAGGACTGATGAAGGCAATCTATTGATGAGAAATACTGCAGCGAGGAAAGCTTCAGCCCACAAAAACAAAGGTAGATTAGCATGAAGTAGTAGAGTTAGACCAGTCTCCACCAATATGCCTATGTTTTCTCTCAGCAACTCCATTTTGTTCAGGTGTGTTAGGACATGAAACATATCTCACAATGCCATGATCTTCCAAATGCTTAATGAAGTCTGTTTGGATAAACTCACCACCTCCATCACACTGAAAAATCTTAATCTCTTTAGAAAATTGTTTTTCCACCATTTTATGAAATTTTAGAAAGACCTCAAAGAATTCAGACTTCTTTTTCAGTGGATAAATCCATGTATATCTTGTGTGATCATCAACAAAAACGACATAATATTTCATATGTTGTGAAGATTCGACAGGAGATGGTCCCCATAAGTCACAATGGATTTTCAATAAAGGGTCTTTCTCAATTTTATTTCTCAAACCAAAAGGAAGTTTACAACTCTTTCCCAACTGACAGCTAGAACAAACAGTAGGCATTTTATTCCAACTACTAACATTGATGCAACTATTATTATTCAAAAACTTTAAAGACTTCAAACTAGGATGTCCTAATCTAGTATGCCACATGTTGTCTGACGTATTCCAATCGTGTGCAGCAGTTAAAGCATAGAGATTGTTATCTTCCAAAGCATAGAGTCCATTCCTTTTAGTTCCCTTGGCCAGCAGTGCCCTTGTCTTCTTGTCCTTTACAACAAGGTTAGTTTCATCAAATTCAAGAGTGCAACAATTATCCTTTGCAAGCTTACTAACTGAGAGTAAATTCTTATTAATCATAGGGACTACAAGAACTTCCTTTAATTTTAGACCTGATCTGGATGTGTTCCCAACATGTGTTATGTTTAACTTTGATCCATTCCCAACAATAATTTTATCTGGTCCATTGTAGTGTTTAAGATCAGTTAGGATACCTGAGTTATGTGTCATATGACTACTTGCTCCTGAGTCCACATACAAAGTGTCATCAGTGTTTTGAAGATTAGTAGCAGCCAATGCTTGTGGTAGCTCATCTGCAGCTTGGTAAGAGTAATCCCACCTGTAAAAACACTTAAGAGCAGTATGGTTATTCCTACCACAAATTTGACAAGCATTAGAATTATTCCTCTCATGACTTTCACTTGAAGGACTGTTCTGAGGACCAGGTCCGTTTCTGCTGTTATAAGAACCTGTTCCCTGTCCAGCAGGCTTAAAGCCTCTTCCTCTAGAATTAAAATTACTTTTTCCTCTTCTTTGAGAGTAATTTCCTCTTCCCCTTGCCTCTTTGGGCAGAGAATGCCATGTTATAATTTTGTTGAAGCACTTCTTCTTCATCCTCCCTCATATCAAAACCCTAAGAGCATTAATAAATTGATTAAAAGTAGGATACGGTGCCTTACCTAACATGACAGTTCTGAAGGTCTTGTACTTAAGACCTAGACCTCTAGCAAAATTAATCACTTTGCTATCCTCATCTACAGGCTTGTGAATGGCTGCAAGGCCATCACATATGCCTTTGAATTCCTTAATGTATTCATCAATTTGTTTGGTTCCTAACTTTACACTTTGCAGTTGTTGCTTGAGCTGGAACTCCTTATCTTTTGTTGCTTGAAGATATGCTTCTTCCAAGCATTCACACATCTCCTTGGCAGTTGAACAGCCTACAATCAAGTACCTGCTTTCTTCTGTCAAGGTGCCTGATATCCAACTCCTTAGTAACACGTCCTTTTCCTCCCAATCATCAACAATGTTGTTGTCTTCTGCACCCTTCTCGCCTGCTACAGTTTTCTCAGCAGTCTGTTCAGTGGAACATGTCTCTTTACGTGGTTCTGTGATGAGATAGGTTAATCTCATCACTTGAATCAACTGAGTCATTTGTGTCCTCCATAGAAGATAGTTCGTCGGCTTAAGTTTAATGGAGCAGGACGAAATAAGGTGATGAAGTGAAGAGGTCGAAAGAGTGTTGGTAGAAGGGGCCATTGTGGTTTGATATCTATATTTTTTTTTGTTAGATCTAATACGTTAAAAGAGCGGAAAAGCTTTATTGCTCTGATACCATGAAGAATTCTCATAGATATGTGAAGAATCAAGGATTGTATTGATAATTGAATAATTGAGTTACATATTCCTTATATAGGAGAAGAGTCCTATACTAGCTACACTAGGAATCCTAATACAACACAAATATAATATATACAGCTTATCCTAGTCGTACACAGTATAGACTTATACATAAATTAGGATTGAATAGTCTAGTCCTAGTGTAACTCAAACTCTAACTCGTCAGACCTGTTCACCGAACCTGTTCCTTTGACCCGTTCCATCAGTTTCCTTCAACATAATTATGCAAAATATAGCTATAACATACAACTATTTTTCATTCACATGTACCGTATTTAAATTCGTCTAAATTCTTGTTAGCATGGATGGATCAAGTGTATCGCTCTGAATTCACACAAATCAATAATTAAAAATATATAAATTTTAAATTCAAAATTTTTGATATTATCAATGTATATCTATTAACACAATACGAATTAATAGAAACAATACTAACATATACGTACGTAAAGGGAACACAATGTCGTGATTTTATTTGATGAGAAATAAATCTGGTATCTCTCGATTTAAACATCTTTGTCATATACACAAATAGAGACAAAAATAAATTTAATGGGGTGGGATTTTTTTTGGATTATAATAGAGCCAATTTAAGATAACGACCAAAAAAAAAAAATACAAAGACAAAAACAAAAGTTACAATCAAAAGAACAAATGCATGTGGTTTTGTGTTCAATAATAATAATTTTGACTATGAATATAGACAAATAATTCGTAAGGCTTAATTATTTATTTATCGTACACGCCCAAAAATTAAAATGGCAACTAGCAAATAAATGTTTTTTTATATTTATACTCTAATACATGTGATTAGTTCATAACCAGACAGTACAAGAATATCAATCTATATATTCCCTATTATTAATTACTCCTGTGTGTTCGATACGAAGAAAAATATTTTAAAATTAGTTTTTAACTTATTTTCTAGTGCTTCCATATATGAATATTTCTATATAATTTTATTAAATATTATACGAAGCTGATAAGATCAACGGAGAATAGGATTGGAGGTGGAATTAGGCGTTTGATGGATAGATAGGAGATAATCACTTGAAATAGTATATTTATATATTTTTCGAAAAATATTTTCCTCTCAGGGGCAAGATACCCTTAATCAATTAGTAGATAATCACAAAAATTATGTAACGACACAAAATGTACAGAATGTTTCTGAAGGGGTATGGACTGGTGCCCACATGATTTGATACGTATTATATACATACACTTCATATTAATATTTTATTTTTGCCATATTGGCCATATTATTGAAGATCTTATACTGATTCATGCTTTGTTGACTGATCAAAAGTTGATATTTAAAAAATAAAAATATATTTGGAGCAAATATTTTCCAAAAGAAAAGATGAAGGAGAACATGAAAGTTGCTTTCACATGATTTTTTTTTTAATAAAAGAATCCATAATTTGCAATTTTCTTAATTTAGGTGGTTGACTCTAGTCAACTCAAATTTTCACTTCAATTTCAAACCTATTGTCTTCAAGAAGTTGAAAATCTTCGTTACGATGTCCCATACAACTGATACTGCTATCTCATATAATTAATATTAATGGTACGATATTTTGAAAATTTTCGTTATGATATCTCATACAACTGATACTGATATCTCATATAACTAATATTAATGGTATGAGATTTTTCTTATTCAAGAAAAAAAATGGATTCATAATTTATAAACCTAATTGTGAAAGTTTTGGGTCGACTTTTAATGAAATAATTAGCACTCGTGTGAGACACAAAGTTAAATATAATTTATAATTGTGATTTTTTCTCCTTTTAGGCCCATCTTATTGCTCAGTTTGTGACTCGTATCTGAGCAACTCACTCTTGTTAACTTGTGATATTCTAAAATTACAACAAGAAAGAAAAAAAAATCCTTGATTAATCAAATCTAAAGGTTAAATACAAAAAGAATTTTTTTACAAAGAAGGCCAAGAAATAGCTATAGTGTTTCATCAAATCAAACACATTAGAGGTTAAGGGGAACATGTTATTAAACAATACATGTGATTGACAACTAATATAATCACTTATCATTAACTAAATTATATTCCATTAATGGAACATCAAATGTTAACCATATGCTATTTTTGTCTTCATGGAGTTCGACGCTTATTAATCAATGTTCATGCACCAACTAATTAATAACTACTTTTAACAAAAAGCCAACTCAACCTCTAATCCATTAATGACCACTCCTAATATCTCTTTTATCCAACTAAACTTATCTTAATTTCTTCATCCCTACTTACTTTTTGGGTTCAAAATAATTGATGTTTTAGATTTGGGCATATGGCTTAGGAGTATTTAAAACGTGAAATTATGTTTGGCCATAAATACAAAATAAAGTTGTTTCAAAATTATTATTATAAGTAATTTGAAGGGAAAAAAATGAAAACAAAATTGAATTGTGAAATTTTCCAACAAAACACGATTTTCGAAATTTAACTCTAGAAAAAAATAAAAACATACTCATTACTGAATTAACGAAAAAAATAAAAAAATATTCATTACTGAATTAACGCCCACTAGTTAAGAGTGTCAAAATATCCAAGTTTTTGAATATAAAGTTATGACCAGTGTTGTCAAAAACGTTTTTGGGACGAGTTTTAGAGCGAATTTTGAGGCGGGCCGTATAAAAAACTCTTCGGGGTGTAAATTAAAGGCGTAGATCCATAAGATTTAAGTTTTAAAATTTGAGGCGTAAGCCTCGAGCATAAAAACGTAAGTCATGGGCGTAAAAACGCAAGCTTGGGCGTTTTTATTTTATTTTTTTGAATTTTTTTTGCTTTAAATCATATTTTTTATTAATGGTAATGAAATTTCTCAAATATTAATTATAATACTTTTTTTCTTCATTTATTGATTATTAATACTTACTCAAATAAAAATCATAATATAATTTCTATATATTATAGGTTATTATAAATATTTATTTGTAAAATCATTAAATGGTTTACTTTTGTTTATTTTATTAGTAATAAAACTATAAAATTGAATATATATAAGACTATGCATCATAAATCTACGAAACTTACGTCGCGTGATCTCGAGACTTACACCTTACCCCGTATCATATAAAACGCCTCGCCTCGCCTCGTCTCGCCTCACACACCATCTTTTAAAACACTGATTATAACATTGAATTCTCATTTATTTTTCTCTGAGTAAGACATAAATATATGGATACCCTTAGTAAGTGAGTACCTAAGAAGTACTACTCATAAATTCCATTTTTATAATTAAATATGATTAGGAACAAGTGATTTATAATCACACTCACTTCGTCCATTTTTAATTGTTATATTACACTTTTTAAAAGTCAATTTGACTAATTTTCAAAGTTAAATTAGATTATATTAATTTAATATTTTAAATAAAAATTTTTAGATATTCAAAACTATACGAAAAGTACTATAATTTATAATATTTTGCATATCAATATGATGAAAAAATGCATCGTAAAATGATAGTCTAAGTTCTTATAGTTTGAGTCTAAAAAAGAAAACCATGACAATTAAAAATGGACGGGAAGTAATTAGTAAAGAAGAAGAAACTTCTTCATCTTTGTTAGAGAATTTTATCCTTGATATGGGATTCTGTTATGCAAATCTCAACTCTAAATTTAATCAGACTTAAATATCAAAGAAACAAATATTTCAGTTCATTTTAATAAATTAACAAAGTATTATTTTTTTTTTCTTATAATATTCTTTATATTAAATATTAAATACATAAAAGTAATAGTGACCAAATATAAAGTTTCTAAATATCAATAATAAAATTAGTTTAGTAAAGCAAACTTCTAACTAAAATTTTCTTATAAAATAGTATCGAATTAACATGAGCCAAATAATATCAAAATATTATCAAATCAATATGAGCTAATAATATAAAATATTATTAAATTAATATGAATTAAATAATATAAAAGGTTCAATATGAGCTCATAATATAAAATATTATCAAATTAATATGAATCAAATAATATAAAAGGTTCTGGAGCAAGAAATTAATAATTGAACACCTAATATATTCATGTCATCCGTCGCTGTGTTGAACAAGTCTATTTCCAAACATTAATGTAAATGTCTGCCCACCGACTGCTATATCCTTATTACCATAATAAATTTTAAACTACTCAATTAAAACTTCCCTCAGACTTTATTAATTTCTTTGTACTATTTTCAATTTATGTGATATTATAGAATACTTTATATATATATATATATATATATATATATATATATATATATATATATATATATATATATATATAACGAGAGTAAAATGCAAAGAGAAAACTTAATTATATCTTAGTTTTGAATTAGTTTTATTTATTTAATAAGCACGATAATTAAAATGAATTGAACGAATAAAATAGGATACTTTGATGGTGTTTTGATATATAAAAGTGACACTTATCAATAAAGGTTGTGGTAGAGTGGTAAGTGTTCCTTTATCTTTAATCAAGAGGTCTCGGGTTTGGTTCCCCGTGAATACAGAGTCACCTCTATTAGGAAGCTTTTATTTCTCAATGTGAAATTTCTCGGCGTGAATTCAAATTTAGTTGAATTTTAATGTGGATATCAGACACCGAATTTAAAAAAAAAAAAAGGTGACACCTACCTTGGATCATGAGGCATGGGGTGAAAATGGTAGTGGTAGTATTCAATCCCAACATCTGGAAAAGGATGACACATGGGGCACCCCTCCCAAGAGGTCCATACCCTAATTATGTAGGTCCCTACGCACCCCCACCCCCTCCCCTTGCCATTTAATAACAAAATTCATGGTTAAAATACAATGTAGTTTTGAGTACGGAAAATTTTTATAAGGAGCGTCATATTGAGTTTGTAGTGTATGATCTGAATTTAATTAATTTTTTAATGTAGATATTGGATATTGAATTAAAAAAAAATTTAAAATAGTTTAGAGTCAACTTATGCATGGTGATAGAAGAAAAATGCTCTTATTTTATATACAATTACTTGTTCTAGGTCACTATAATTTGATAGCATAAAATTTCGATTCTGCCATTGGTTAGAAGGTGGAATGGGATGCGTTAAAAGATAAAAAGAGATAATATCACTTATGATACTTAAAAAAAACAGGTTTATATAAACTCAAATAGAGCCAACTTCACCAATCAACACAACCTAGTGGCACCTAACACTTCCAATCTTGACTAGGAGTACTTTACAAGGATTTTGCATGTTCATTGACTTTTTCTCCACATGGGCTTTTCATAAAATAACTATAGGCATCAGAAAAGGTGAATAAATAAATTTTGAAGTTACCAAATTATCCTGATCTAAACCCCTTATAATGGGTGCAATTTTATAAAAAGTGGTAAAAAGTTGGTGATAGGAAAAAAGAATGATCCACCAATGAGTAAAGAATCCAATTCCATTATCTCCCCACAAGTTTACAACTTGGCTTCAATAGGGTAGTTTCCTTGCTATTTCTTTTCTTCACATGACCTATATTCCTCCAATTTATTTTTTTTAATACAATCAAGAAAATAACTTGATCATGTTAGTTTATTCTTTTTATATAAGTGGTAAAATACAGCAAAGCATAGAGAATAGAATGCAATAGTAGTTAACACCTAGTCATATATACTCGTCGTATTAAAATAAGTGTCGTTTTAATTCATTTCAGTATCGTTTTATCTAAAGCGACACTATATTTTGGGAGAGAGGGGTAGTACATTGAATTCTTGCTTCAATAAAATAAGGCCAAACTGGTATTCAAAGGTGCTAATCATTCATTGAAGTAAGATATAGACATACAACATCTTCCAAAATCCAAAAAAATCATTTGTTTCTATTTATCTATACATCTACTTAGTTACATTTCTTCATTTGATCTTTTTCATAATGCATTTGCTAGTTTAAAAGATTGTCAAAAAAGGATGGGGAAAACAGGTAGATGGATTAAGAACTTGTTGATAGGGAAAAAAGATAAAGAGAAAGACAAATTAGAAGGAGAGAAGAATCAAAACTCTGTTACTAACAATGAACATCAACCAACAACACCAATTTCAATCCCTTCAACAACTCCTAAAGATAAGAAGAGGTGGAGTTTCAGGAGGTCATCAGCCACCCCACCAGGTCAGAGGGATTTGAGTGGCACCGACGTCGTTGCCACCACAGCTAAACAAGAACTTCTTGAGTCAGACAATGACCATAAGAAGCATGTTTTAGCTGTGGCAGCTGCAACGGCCGCAGCTGCTGATGCAGCTGCGGCCGCTGCCAAGGCTGCAGCAGCAGCGATCCAACTCACTGCTGCTGCTAGAGCCTATGCACTTGAAGAGGATGCAGCAGCCAAGATTCAAGCAGTTTTCCGCGGTTATTTGGTAATATATGCAAGTTTCAAGTTGATTACTCAGATGGTCACTCAACTAACTAATAGTCATTATCTCATAAAGTCAAAAGTGACTTTCTTTCGTGACCATCTGAAAAATCAACTCGACTAGTTTTATATTTAATCATCACAATTCATTCCGATCTATGTTTCAACATTACATTTTTATCCAACTGTTGCATTGGTAATCTATGCAGGCAAGAAAAGCCCTGAATGCACTAAAAGGACTAGTGAAGTTGCAGGCCTTAGTAAGAGGACATTTAGTGAGAAAACAAGCTGCTGCAACTCTCAGATGTATGCAAGCATTAGTAACTGTTCAAGCTCGAGCTCGAGCCCAACGAATACGAATGACTGAAGAAGAAAATCCAAACAATCCAAGACAATCTGTTCACAGAAAATCTACTCAGGACAACAAATTTCGACACTCATATCAAGTATTGTCTCACATTTTCATTTTGCTTCCATCAAAATTTCTATAATGTTTCATACACAATATCTTTTGATGCACAATTTCTTGTTATATGACTAAACCAGAGGAATCTTAGTAGCTCAGTTAGTTGTCTATCTAACCCGTAAAAATCCCTTTTGTCTTACCATTAGGATTATGAAGAGGACATCAAGATTGTTGAAATGGATTTAGGAGAATCAAAAGGCAATACAAAGAGTAGAAATTGCTATTCAAACCAAGACCAAACAGAGAGAACAGAACATCGATTTTCAACGCATAACGCGTATACAAATCAAGAACATCATCAACACATAATATCTCCAGTACCATCAGCTATAACAGAACAAAGTCCAAAAGCCTATAGTGGACACTTTGAGGACTACACATCATATCCCACAACACACAGCAGTCCACAATACTATAACAACACAATGTCAAAACCTGATCCATCAAGAATCCTTTACTCATCTTATGCTCGTTCAGAGTATGCAGAACCTGAATCCCTTTACAATGATCCATTTTATCCAAGTTACATGGCGAATACTAAGTCATCGATAGCTAAAGCGCGATCTCACAGTGCACCAAAGCAACGTCCTGATCAAACATCATTTGAGAGACAACCAAGTAGACGAAGACCATCGATAGAAGGACGAAACGTCCCAAGGGCTGTGAGAATGCAGAGATCATCTTCACATGTTGGATCAACAGCTCAAAATTATCAGTATCCTTGGTCAATCAAGCTTGATAAATCAAACATTTCAATCAAAGATAGTGAATGTGGATCAAATTGTAGTGTCTTTACTACTCACACTAATTACTGCAGATCACTTGTTGGTTTCGACGTAAGTACAATACTGTCAATCAGTGTATATAAGTTAAATCCAGAGTATATAATCGCGAAAATGATTTTTTAACATAAAGTCTTTTTTTTTTTTCAATTTCAGGTTCAAGAACATAGGTACTAACAAAGGATTGATCAGCAGAGAAATCTTCAGTTTCATGTCAAGTAATTTTGACAAATTTGTATTTCTAGTACTAAAGTTCTTTGTATGTATAGTTCATTTTGTTTGTTTAATAATCTACTTTTTTATTTTAATTCTAGATATTTTGCTTCTATGTGTTTTTTTATGTTTGTAATGAAAGAAGTTGTTCATACTCAATTTACTTTTTTTTGGTGTGGTGAAGATTGGACTACTAATGATTTTAATTTCTTTGATGATGGGGTTATTTTATTTTTATTCAAATAGTATATAATTTTATTGATTTGATGTAGATGTATGAAGTATTTGATTACTTTCGTACAAGTGTTTTTGCTAAAGTGACAGTTTTTTTTATCTCTTCGAGTGAATAGTATAAATTTTGAGGTTTCGATTAATGTGGATTTGCACAGTATACTTCGCCTTATTAAAGGGAAATTTGTTTCGTATGTTGTTTAAGAGGTCCTTAAATTGACTAAGACGGTAATATACTTAATAGTTGTCTAAAAAGAAATAATTGACGAAAATGAGAATATGATTGTTTTGGGATATTCGTAAAATGAAGCCAGAATCAAATGAACCCCAATCGTAGTATGGGCAAATCTTCAAATCAAAAGTCAAAAGCATTGTCAATGGAGCAAAATTTATCTGTCTATTGGGCAATCGAAATAAAAGATTCCAGACCATTCATTTTCAAGGTCAATATTGTAAATCACCCTAAACTCTTATAGAGTGCGCTTCAGAGCACTTCAAGCTTAATTGTAAGCGAAACAACACAAATGCATTAGTTGAGAGCCTAATTACTTGTTTTCACTTTTGTTTTTGAAATTACCTTCCGTACCACATTTACTTCGCCAGATACATGTATCTGGCACACTCAAATACATGTATTTCGGATACATGCGAGTCAAATTAGGTGTAATTTATTTCAAATACACTATATATGTAGGCGTGATTCACATGTATATGGAATACACTGATTACCTCACTTGCCTCTCTCCTCTCTCCTCACTCTCTCGTCTCTATCCCAATGTATATATATATTTTAGAATGTATCTAATATCAAATGATGCAGATGTGGCCCGCCACTCTCCCAATGTAAATGTATTTTAGAATGTATTGGATATCAAAGATACATGTATTTAGTATATGTCTTGAACTCTGAAGGAGTGGTTATCTGACTTGAAATTGATATGAAATCATTAATTAGTAAGATAGTATGTAACTATTTCAAACAATAGAAAGGAAAATTTATGATAGGAATGTTTGTATTATAAAGATAGTTTTTTGGAAAAATTACAGATATACACATCTTTATTTACCATATTTTCTATTATTTCCTACCATTTTAAAATATTATAAAAATTCCTTCTTTTTCCCATTACTCCAAATCACCAGGATACATTACTTCAATCTTACAAACCAACGTTTCTCTTCTCCTAATTTCACTCCTTTAACCTCTCCTTATTTCACTCCCATAATCTAATCAGTTACATCCTTCATTCCAATTTGAATTTCAAATTATTTCTTTCTCTCTCTGGTCAATCAATATCAAATCACTGAATATGGTTTTCATCTTTTTCATTCTACTGACTCTTCGATTTCATCAATTTTTTGATGATCCTAAATGGACTGAAACCAGATCTAAGGTTTTCATCAGCAATTGGCAATAGTAAATCATTGTTGTTCTTCATATTCTAAAGCGAGAGTGTTTTCATCATCCATTAGCAATGGAAAATCAATATTGTTCTTCATCTTCTAAAGTGCAGGTTGATAAAAATTCAAAAAGAGGGGTCGAAAATTGGCTTATGCAATTTCTTGACCTTCTTTACATAAGGTAAGTTTTTGCATTTTCTTTTATTGATTTTTAAACTTGTTTATGCTAGTCAATAAAAATGATACATTAATGATAAAATCCACGTTTCATATTGTAATTTATCTATATTTAAGTTTATCTAATTGATGCGATAAACTTAATTTTATTCATTATTTGAGTAGCTGTTGTAATTATATGAAATTATCAATATTATAATATGCTTAGTTGGTTATCCGTCACAAGATGTCATGTCAGTAATATAAAAATAATATTCAATGGTGTATCAGTCAAAACTTGTATTATTTCGTGTGTAAACGATATATTAGCATCATGTTAAATGGTATATCAGTCAAAATTTGTATTAGTTTATGCTTAAGAACATTATATATAGTTTTAATAATTATCAGATACAAAAATTTGGCTATTGATAAGCATAAACAAGTGATACAGCCTATAAATATTAGTATGATTTTGGTTTGAATTATAATGGATCTTCTTTACTTTTATAATGTACCTTCTGCATTTTGGAGGGAATGTGGATTCTTTATTCCATCAAATGATTTCTAATCATATTACCTTCGTACACGATATGTAGCCATATTATGAAAGTTTGGTACTGAAAAGATCAAGGCAGAATATGTTAGTGAAAATGAAGATCCACAAAAGCCTAAGAGTCAATTCATAGCACCATATCAAGAGGATACGGTTAATGTTTAATATAGATTATCTATCACTTGTTAGACACCTTTTTAGAGTGTTATGGTTGTTAAGATACATTAACTCTAATTTTAGAGTGTTTGTTTTTACGGTTTTGTAATACTTTTTTATAACTCAAGTTTTAGAGTGTTCCTCTAAAATTTCTTGTTTATTTTGACTTTAACTTTCAATATATTTAGTTGTTATTTACAGTTTGAATTGTCATATATATTTGTCTTATATAATTTGATACAAAAATGTCATAAAATTAAGTACCTGATTCATTCATGCATACACATGCACATTTTTTTTTTCCTGAGTAATTGTAGCTAGTTGCTGATACATTTGACACCTAACAATGCAATGTACTTAATACTGATTGATGATTCATTCATGTAATTTATAACTTAGTTGTAGTTAGTTGTTGATTCATTCATGCTAATACATTGGACGTTACTTAGTTGTAATTAGTTGTTGATTCATTCATGTATCTGATGGATAACTTAATTCTTATTTATTGTAATATATTTATAAACACAATTTGTTTAAGCTTACTTACACTCTTTTCCCACAAACTTATTGTAACAGATACATTATTATCAACTATAAATTAAAATGATACACTATATTAAAAAATATATCTGAAACATATTGAGTGATACCAAATGATGTATGATTATATTCTAAAATAGTAAATATTTCATATAAAGTTCAAATTATATACTGGAATGTAATTAGTAGAACATTGTATCATATTTTAAAATAGTTAAACATAAAACCTACTTATATACCTTAAATGAATATCAAATATATTTTTTATAACTATGTATCAAACAAACAATTCAGATAACTTGTAGTCTAAATTATGTTTCATATACGTAAATTTGATGATTACAACTCGTTCTTAATTTTGTAATTTTTGAATAGTTCTTATGAATGTATCACGTACAAAATATATATTGTTGAATGAGTTGTTATATTCATAATTTTGTATCATATGCAATATAGTTGATCATATACAATTTATTAAGACGATATGTTTTTATACAATTCACATTCAGATACACAATAATGACCATACCATAATCCATAGATACAAAATTACAATACACGTCTGTCGTTTATTATTAATGTCTCATGACTTACATTAGTAGTAACCACTGAATAAACAATCTTATGATTTTATGTATCAAAAAAATAAATTGAATAATGATACATTGAGAATTTGATAACACTCGGAGTGTATAATGCATTTGAATCAACAATTAAATGGAAGCTTGAACAATTGAAAAAACACAAAAATAAATCGAAACTCATTTACCTTGGGTGGATTAGGTCGAAAGATTAGGAGATGATACATCGCATAAAATAAAGGCATTATAGTAGGAATGTATCATATTAGTAATAACACCAACAAAGACTAATTTAAGAATCAAAATAAACGAGCTACATTGTAGATCTGCATCTTTTGACAATGAAGATTGTGTTACGACGGATCCAAATTTTTCTTCTGTTTTGAGCAATATTTTTCAATAGTAGACTTTAAACTCGAGTATGCATCCTTCTTTTGACTTCTTCGATCTCAAATTCTTCTTGATTAACAGATTGTTTTGTTGATTAGATCTATTTTCATAAAACTTTTCGTTATCAAAATCAAATATACAAGGTAACATACTGAGAAAAAGGAGTCGTATGTATAAAAAAAATTAGATGGAAAAAATAAATATTTTTTTAAAAAAAATGACAACTTAAGAACTGGGAAGAAAAAAATTAATGAAGAAATAGTTCTACCTTATCCACAATGGCGGATTTGAGATTCACCAAAAAAATTATTTGTCCAATCAATTTTGCGTGATACATTGAAACCATATTTCTCAACGATTTTTTATACTCGACGATCTCGGATTGACGATTCGAGATCGTTTGTCCAATTATCTACAATGGCGGATTTGACCATATTCAAGATTTTGAACTCATGAAGAAGATGAAAATTATTTTTTGAATATTGTGAAGTTGTTACAGATTTGAAATGGATTGATATCAATCAGTTTTGCATGATTTATGGGGGAAAAAAATCAATTTTGCGTGATTAATGGAAAGAAATCAGTTTTGCGTGATTAATGGAAAGAAATCAATTTTACATTAATATTTCATATTAAGTGCAACAGACAAGTTTATGGTGTATCATATATAATGTATCAGGATAAATTTATGTATCCGAATGACTGAAATTTTAAGAAATTTTTGTAAAATAAAAAAAAGTAGGAATAGAATGTAATTTAAGATCTTACATTATGGGATTTAAGTAAGTTATACTAGTTTTTTCCTTATTGAATTAGTAAGCCAAAGATGGGCTCATAGCCATTTGGGCTTTGTAGAGTAAGTATTGATGTTTCAAATTGTGCACTTTCAGGCCTCACCATCATAGCTCAATAACTTTTTACATCTAAATTAACCATATATCAATTATCAACATGCATGTAACAAGGCAAGTACATTAAAATCCTTATTGCTTAACTTAATGCTAGAATTTGACTATACATGAAATAATCTTATACATTCATGAGACTAAATAAGAGATAGAATTGTGTTATAGAGTACAAATAAGGAAAGAAACTAAAATTTGTGAAGTCAAATCTCATTCAATGTTATTTTTTAAATTCTTCCCAAACTTGTAGTATATATTAATTTGTGAATTAGAATATTTGTACTAGTTGAAACCAGAAAAGAAATTATATTACATGCTTATGAATAGTGAAATTAAGACATTAGAAACTATATTTAACTTTTTGCTATTATTATTAGACTTAGATATATTAAACACAATTATAATTACTGTGGTCTGCATGAAGTGACAACAAAATCACAATAGCTTGTCTGGGTGGTGTAGTCGGTTATCACGCTAGTCTCACACACTAGAGGTCCCCGGTTCGAACCCGGGCTCAGACATATTTTATTCTTATTCATTTTTAGGAAGAATATCATTTTTGGTTGCAATGTTACAGTAAGATAGATGTGTATATTCTACCTTTGTCTTTCGAAAATCATCAATCTATCTTCGCAATGTAATAGTTTGAACCCGAGCTTAAACATACTTATTATTATTTATTGTTAGGAAGAATATCACTTTTGGTTGTGATGTAATGGTAAGATTTGTGTATATTCATCATCTCTATTTTGCGATGTAACGGCTTAATATGTGTATATTCTACCTTTTCTAAACTATCGTCTTTCGAAAACCATCGTCTCTATCTTTGCGATGTAATAGTGAGATAGATGTGTATATTCTACCTTTGTCTTTTGAAAATCATCAATCTATCTTCGCAATGTAATGGTAAAATTTGTGTATATTCTACCTTTTCTAAAACTTATTTGTGAAATTTCAAATTTGTATATATTCTACCATCTCTAAAGCTTATTTGTGAAATTTTGTTGGGCGAATATATTGTTATTATTATATAGAAGCATATTACTCTAAAATAATTAGATTTATAAGAAGGTTTAAGTTTTGAGACCATTGTGGGTTTAAGACTTTATATTTCTCATATATTGTTAATTTTCTTTGTATTTTAGTCAATTTCTATCGCTCACAAACATATATTTTTTTTAAAAAAAAATAAAACTAATAATATGTTATTCACACACATTCATGAGTTATAGACAATCATATATATATATATATATATATATATATATATATATATATATATATATATATATATATATATATATATATATATATATATATTATAAGCCACCTTATTTTTGTCATAGTTGATTTTTCATATAGTTATTTAATTATTAGTTATTATTTCATGAATCAATTTATTTGTTTAAAAATATTGGGAAAAAAAGAAATATGACTTTTTAATATAATAATTATTAGTTAATTGACAAGAGAATCGACCTCTCATGAGAAGAAATAACTTTGTTTTTCTTTTTCATTCTCCTTCCAGCCCTAGTTAAAAACAGACTGAAGCATTTTTCAGGTGTTTAAAATTTTCAAGATATAAATGATGTATGTTGCTCATGCACTAAAATTTTACAAGTTTAATAATTAAAATAATGATTGTCCCTTTCTGATGTATTTGGTGAACTTTAAATGGCGGAGAGTGAATTGAATTTGGGACTTACATTGAATTGAATACCTTTTTGCTTGAACCTGGCATTAAAATTTTAAGTTTATGAGTTAAATATTGGCAAAATGGTTTAGTAAACCCTTATACTTGTATCAGTTTGTATTCTGAATCCTTCTACTTTTCTATTTGTCATCCTTCTGACCGTTGATCACACTTATGTGGCTTTAAGATGACTGAGTTGGCGAAAGTGTGATTTCACACTCCTTAAGGCGAGTCAGTACTATATTTCAATTTTAAAAGTATTAATAATAAAATAAAATAATACAAAAATTAAAAAATAATTAAGAAGACCACATCTTCTTCACCATATTCCACCTTCAACAGCAAGCATCTCCATGCCCAATTCTTTTTTTTTCTTTCTATACTCGTCATCAGATCTTGGCATTGAAACCTTCTTGACTCCATTGATTCGCCTCTAAAGGGAGAGGTCGATAGTAGTGGTGCTCGTCGGAGAAAGTGCGACGGCGATGGCTAGGTTGGAGGAAGTAGTTACAAAATTGAGGAGATCTCGGCCAGATCTGGTGGTATGGCATCGACGACGGTAGTTTTGTGATGGTGTGGCGTCGAGGGCCAGATCTGGCATCGACGGCCAGTTCTGGTGGTGTGGCGGCGGCACCTTCAAAATAATTTTTTTTCCTTAGTTTCTAATATGGTTTCCTTCCTTTAGTTTTTTCTTCTCATTTCTACAAATTTGTGAGGTAATAAATTTGTTAATTTTGATGGGTAAAAAATAATTTTTAAATCAATATTTGGATATATTGAGATATTTTAATGGTGATAAAGTTTGCATTAATGGAGAAAAGAGGTTTATGAAGTTTCAAGTCATGAACAAAGTTTTACAAAAAATTATAACTGAAATTTATGAATGATGAAAACATAAAAAATAATGGTGATTTTTGTGATATAGGAAAGTGGTGATAATGGTGAAGATGATGATTGTGGTGGTGAGATGTAATGTAAAAAATGGAGACATGGTTAAAAAAGAATGAAAGAGGAAAGAAGTGAAAATATTTTTTTTCTTAAAATAAATAATTAATGATGTGTCATTTAAAATCTGACGTAGATGACGATGTGTCACTTTTGTTGAGCGTTTGAAGTTCACACAAAGCCAAGGGGGTTTAAAATATTGCGTTTCGTTGAGTCTAAGGGCTCAATTGACAAATAGTTAAGTAGAAGGGTTCATAATACAAACTGATACAAGTACAAAGATCCACCAGATCATTCCGCTTTAAATATTTAGTAAATATTTTAATAAATATATAAAATTTAAGCAAATACTATTAGATTTTCCGTGATCCCGAGCCTATCGCCCGATAAGCTGGATTTGGGCTTCTGTCATGTAAATTTGTTTATTTTATTTTTTCTTTTTAGTTTGTTTTTAAAAGAATGTGTTTTTTCTTTTCTTCAACAATATCTTCTTTTTTTTTAATCTTATTATATAATTCAAACAGATAGAAGAGATAATATTATTGTTAGAACACCATAATATTCCTTTTGGATTAATGTTTTTAATAGTAAATCGATTATTTGATATCTTTTTCCTAAAAGATTTGAAATCCTATCTTTCGGCATTGTGATCCTATAGTGGGTGGTAGACTACATTGAATTAAGCTTTGACGTCATTCCACTATATGATATTGACATTTGATTCTCTCACTTTTAAGTTTACTTATAATTCTGATCACTCAATCTGATGGAAATAAATTTGAGAATTTAAGCCTAATAAACGTGGATTTTAGCAACCATTCAATTGAAGATTAATTAGCCAAAACACATAATGATTCAACAAACCATGAAAACTTTAGCCTTTGGATCAACAGTTTGAAAAAACACACAAAAAATAAAGTTCCAAAACTAGAAAATACATTATGATTCACAATCACAAAACAAAAATAGATTACATTATCAACATGAGTTGTGGCGGTGTAGTGATAAGACTGTTTCATTCTTAATTAAATGTTTCAAATTTCGATCCTGAATATGAAAGAATTATATTGGAGCGCACACCAGAATGGACAGTCAATGGGCGATTTAAATTTATTTTGAACTCTAATATTGACTCCGAACACCGAATATGAAAAGAAAAATGGAGACTACATTAAGTGCATGGAACTATACCGATACACTCCCACAGTCCCACATGGCTTATATAACCAAACACTATATAAACTTGATTTCTTGTCCACAAAAAAATAACTTTAATCAAAGAGAATATTCTGAATATTCAACAACTCCACAAACAAATATTGATCAATAATTAATGCTAACTCAATAGTCAATAGGTGCAAAAAATAAAATGACGACACACTACTTTTGTAACACTGTATATATACCAATTTTATTATTAATATTTAAAAAAAACACATTTAGACACACACCATATATATATAAAGTACTCACTATGTTTCATTTGAAAACAGTTAATTTACATTTCTTATTTTACCTTTAGTCATAGAAATATCATATCGCAAAGTTATTTAACGATATATTAGCGATAAAATTCGTAATATTTTTTTTTTCGAGTAATGAAATTGCACAGTTAGAACATTTTATTGTGAATTTATTGGATGAGCATCTTCCACATGGTTGGTCTTGTGTGTGATTATTGTGCTCTTGCACCTTATAATATATATCATTGAATATCTCCATTATTGATCATAGTGGATTCCCTACCCATATTTTTACTAGTGCTTTCATGTTTTTATTTTTAATTTCGAAAAAAGTTATTTTATTAAGTCCATCCCATAATTACAATCAATTGATTATATATATAGTGTAACTTCATTCAAAAATAAAACCTGATTTTATGTAGAATTGCTAAAGAGAGATCTAAAAATGATTTCGAATGATATTAATTCCAGTATATATGTAGATAATAATACGATGCAAGAACTTCAATGCATTAAATCGATTATTACATAAAATTGAACTTTAATTCGTTGTCATATAAAGTAGATTTAATAATACATTATAATAAAATTCTAATAATATAATAATATATAAAAGATATTACGTTTAAACTAACAACACAATAAAATACAAGAGAGTGACAGCTAGCCATCCAAACAACATGTGATTCAACCTTCTTTCTTTTTTTAATGAAGTTTCATACTACTTTGCCCCCAACAATGTTTTCTTGTCCTTTTTAATTTCTCCCCCAAAATTAAAGGAACTAGTGAGAAAAAAAGCTATAATTATTGCAAATAATATCTAATTAAAAATGTAGAAGACATGATCTATATATATAAGCACTCACATTAATATATATTATATAGTAGTAATAAATTATGAAGTTTTTGTTTGGATATATTTAGTTAGGACTTATTATGTAGCTACGATCCCAAACAAACATATTGCTCTACAACCTATATTATTATTACATATCCCACTGACATTTTTTTATTCAAATAAAAATTGTAATGAAACTTCTCAACGTGCATGTAATTTTTAATAGTTATTTTGATTCTTGTCTATATTGTTAAATACATTTATCTGAGATGGTTAATACTTGATGGCACATGAAACACACATATTGGTTAGCTAATGCTTTTTCAAGTTGCTGAGTTTGCATTTAGGTTTTTTCTATACATTTCATCAATTATAATATAGTTTTGCTTGGACAAAAATCATAGTAATTTATTTTTGTTACTATAAGGATCAATTGAGAATCTTATAATCAGAAGATCTCTACATCTGATTAAATAACTAAAAGTGAACCCCATTTGTATAACCAAAGTTATAACCATAGAGATTTGAAAGTTACATACAAGTTATAATTAGAAATCATTCTTATTTATATATATGTGCAAACGACCAACTTAGATTGTGGTGCACTGATATTAGTGCTTCATTCTTAACCAGAAGTATCGGTTCGAGTTTTGGATATGGAAAAAATCTTGTTGGAAGCGTCATTCCAAAATGAGCCGTGCAGATATATTAATACTCTTATAAATTAATTCACAAAACAAAAGAGCAAAAACTCAACTTTTACATTAATATTGCACCAAAATCACAGTATCACAGAATTAAACATGCATGTTGAGATACTGGACATAATATTTTTTTATGATACTATAAATAAATTTGAGTGACATTAGGTTAAAAATATTGTACTCAATAATTTGACAAAAAATATCATCATATGTTAGGTTTTAGTTGGTATAAAACCTTATTAAACAAACTATATAATTCACAAGTAAATTAAAAGTGTTTGACCAATTAACACTTTTTTGGCCGGTTAAAAGTTCAAATTATCTTTACTAATAAACTAAGCTCAATTTAATCAGATACGAATATTATTAAAGATTCGACAAAAAGTTGATATAAAATTCCTAATTTCTTGTATCTTCCTAATTCCCAACAGGCCGCCACGTGTCCTATGTGGATCTTTATCAACCAATCACACATGTCCACGTAAGTATTTATTTGAATGTTAGGTAGGCAACAAAACCTTGAGCTCCAAAAATCTATTTGGTGCCTCATGTAATGAGAGACAATGTGACCTTACACTTAGCTGGAATAACAATAAGGTTAGTGATTAGTTAAGCCGTTGACTAGTTAACACGTGTCATTCACTAAAAATGAATTACCAGAAATATCAAATTCGAATCTTTAATACAAAATCATCTTTGTTAGAGAATGTTTTATTCCTGATAGTGTTACAAATTAATTTCATGGATGAGATGTTTCTATGTGTCCCATCAAAAAATTCTCACCTTTGTGTGTTAGCTCAAAGATTAGTCAATGTCAATCCCCTAACTCTTTGAGAGGTTATTAATGAAAGTATGGAACCCAAACACACAAAAAGAATACGTAACAAAAAAATAAAATATTCTTTAGGTATCACTTTTTGTGGCATTGCTTGACTTGGTCTACAAATTTATGTGAATTAAATTATTTCATAAATAGTAAAAGAAAAAGTTTGAAGCTTAGCTATTTCTAATTATATAAAAAAATAACAGTTCTTTTTTTAATATATCGTCTTCTTTTTATATTAGTTGTTCATATTACTATATATTATTTCAAAAAGTAGTACTTGTCAATTTACAAAAATCAAACTACAATTGATTATTTTTTTTACCTTTATAGTTAATTCTTTTTTGATAACGTAATTTTTTATTATAAAGTTCTAAAGACGTTTCTTAAAGGATAAACTAGAAAAGCTACCGTTCGTGTTCATATATATATAAAAAGTGTGTGTAAAGGAGAAAGTGGACAACGAATATTAAACAAAGAGAATATTAAAAAGAAAAAATATGTCAAAGTAAATTGAAATAGGGAAAAAGGCACTCCACTTCACTCCACCTTCTCTTGGCTCTCTATATATAGACATCCTCTATAAGTCCCAATATGCATAAGAAATCAAAAACCAATTTCTCATTTACATTATCATATCTTTTTTTTTCATTGAATCTCACATATTATAAGTAGTCAAGTTCTTGGTGATTTTAATTAATCATCACTTAAATCTTTCATTAATTAGCATAAAATTATGGGTATTAATGCTGATTTTGATGATCAATATTCCCATCATCATTATCAAAGGGTTGAAATTCCACCACCAAAGCCATTTTTGAAAACACTCAAATCTAATGTGAAAGAAACATTATTTCCTGATGACCCTTTTAGAAAATTCAAAAATCAACCACTTTCCAAAAAAATTTCTTTGGGTTTTAAATATTTTGTACCAATATTAGATTGGGCTCCTCGTTATACACTTCAATTATTTAAAGCTGATATTATTTCTGGAATTACAATTGCTAGTCTTGCTGTTCCTCAAGGGATTAGCTATGCTGGCTTGGCTAGCTTGCCTCCTGTTATTGGACTTTGTAAGTTTCTAACTCGTACAGATAGAAAGACTGGTACTGATAGATCATCCATCAAGATATCCCGTCTTTAAAATATGTGTTTTAACTTATATGCTCATAACGTAAAATAATTTTTACACTATCAGATTAGGTATGCAAGTAAATTTAGTTGACATGACATACAGATAGAAAGACTGGTACTGATAGACCATCCATCAAAATATCCCGTCTTTAAAATATGTGTTTTTAACTTATATGGTCATAACGTAAAAGAATTTTTACACTATCAGATTAGGTATGCAAGTAAATTTAGTTGACATGATATACAGATAGAAAGATTGTTACTAATAAACCATCCATCAAGATATCCCGTCTTTAAATTAAATATATGTTTTTAACTTATATGCTCATAAAGTAAAAGAATTTTTACACTATCAGATTAGGTATGCAAGTAAATTTAGTTGACATGACAATGTTACTTAAATTATGGACTTATGGTAATATATATAACTTTACTAGTCATGACTTGATGTCTAAGTTACAACATAATATTACTCTCTACATTTTATTATATGTGTCTTAGTTTGACTTGATTTTTGGCCAAGCTAGGACGAGAAACGTTTGAATTTTATAGTTTTAAATTGAAAATATATATAACGTATTTAAATGTTTTTTTTAATTGTGTGGTCTTAAACCTATGTGATGTGCAGATTCAAGCTTTGTGCCACCGTTGATATATGCTATGTTGGGAAGTTCAAAGCATTTGGCTATAGGGAATGTGGCAGTTCCATCACTTCTCATTTCTGCTATGCTTGGGAAAGTTGTTAATCCTCATGAAAATCCAAAGCTTTATCTTCAATTGGTGTTTACTGCTACTTTCTTTGCTGGAGTTTTTCAAGCTTCCTTAGGCTTCTTAAGGTCAGTTCCTTAATATAATTAACTGATAAAAGTGTGTTTTCTCTAACAGATTAAGATTATACTCCCTCCGTCCCATTTTATATGTCATCTTTCGGATTTCAAGAGTCAAACAAGTCTATCTTTGACCGTAAATTTTTTATAGATCTTTTAAACATTTTGAATTATCAATTATTGTGACTCATAGTACTTTTTATGTAGTTTACAAATATATAAATTTCATTTCAAAAAAATTGAAGATTTCATGCGCAAATTTCCGGTCAAACATAAAAGGTGTCCTATAAATTGGGACAGAGGGAGTAGATGAGATGGTCACTTACTTATACATGGTACCAGAGTAGGTAGATGTCCTTAGATCGAATCTCACCGTCACTCATAGCTAAAAGAATTTCCACTTGGCCATGACAAAAGAATCAGGCCCCCACATGAGAAGCATGTTGAAAATATAATTAACTAATAAAAATGTGTTCTATATATATCTACACATTGGGATAAATAAAAGTTTTTATACTGCATTTTTAAATTGTATTCTAGTCAACTAAAATTTTTGGATCTACCTCTCACAATTGCCATTAGATACATACTCAAAGACCTAATAGTTGCATGAACTCGTGTCTAATTCTCCAAAAATACACTACTATTAGAGAATCTAATACGATTCCATGTATCTCATAACCTAAGTTGCATAGATTCATGTCTGATTCTTCAAAAATACATATATTTTTGTCATGATGATATATACAGGCTAGGGTTTATAGTGGATTTTCTATCTCACGCAACAATATTGGGATTCATGAGTGGAGCAGCCACTGTTGTGTGTTTACAACAATTGAAAGGAATACTTGGCCTCCTTCATTTCACACATCAAACTGATATTGTCAGTGTAATGACTTCTATCTTTACCCAAATCCACCAGGTACATAACATTATTCTCGCTCGATGTCTGATACTTACTTTATTTGTATTTATATCGAGATGTACGACTTTGTTTGAGATCTTAAGTGAAAATGAAGGAGTATATACCACTCTATCTGATCAAACCTCCAATTAAATTTATGGTCTTACATTATTTTAGTTTCTAAAATGTTTTTGTATTATTATTATTATTTACTACAGTGGAGGTGGGAAAGTGGAGTCCTAGGTTGCTGTTTTCTCTTCTTCCTCTTGCTGACCAGATATTTTGTAAGTATAATTTATTTATATAAAAATTATTGATTTATATATAATTGCTACTAATTATTATCATATAATTTATATACTAATTTATTTTTGTGGGCAGAGCAAAATGAAGCCAAAATTCTTCTGGATAAGTGCTATGGCACCTCTAACATCTGTGATTTTGGGAAGTGTGCTTGTTTATTTCACTCATGCTGAAAAAAATGGTGTTCAAGTGGTAAATATAATTCTCCATAGTCCAAATTAATTAATTAAATTATATTGTACTTATCTTTGTATTTCAATTTGTTAAACATCTCTATACATATACATATGTTTTCAGTCGATTTACCTCTAAGGTGTGATAACGTCTGCGTATAATATTTTATCCTCTTCAGATCTTACTTTGTTGGATTATATTGAATTTTTTGTTTCGTTGTTGTCAAAATTTTATATTATATACATGTGCATAATTATAATTAATGACAAGTAATTAGTGACTTTCACATGTTGTACGTTTCTTTTGGATGATTAATTTTTTTTTTTAGTGATGGTATATTTTTATAATATAAGATAGTACATGAGGCTAATTAATGAGTGAATTAAATTTTTGGAATTTTGTTGGATTTTATTTTTGACAGATTGGACACTTGAAAAAGGGGATAAATCCACCATCATATTCTGAACTGGCGTTTAGCTCACAGTATCTTGCAATTGCCATTAAGACTGGAGTTGTCACCAGTATCATCGCCTTGGCTCTAAGTACTTAACTCGAAACGAATTTAGAATTTTAAATTTATAAATTTTGAATTTAAAATAGAACTACATTCGTGACTATTCATATACGTGTATACGTAATATTTAATTAAAAATATTGAATTTAGATCAAAGTTATTGCTCGATCTTTTATTTGTATTAAATTCTCATGACCTCATTCTATCGCGAATTCGAAGACATTTGGGCCAAAGGTCTGTTAAGAAACAAAAACAATGACATAGCCATCTTTGTTATTTTATCGTATACAACTATGGTGCTTCGTTGACTTTTATTTCAAAATTATGTCATCGATATTTATAATCTTAAAAATAAGACAGATATATACAGTAAAGTTGCACACTTGTAGCTCCCATCTTTTCCGCAAAGGTACTTAAAAACAATAGTACAACATTTTATTTGTTCAATACCAATATGCATTATTTGATTATTTATTTTTATTAGGATAAATTACATAAATACACACTTTTTATCTCCTATTACTTTTACAAATCTCCAAAATTTCTTATTTCTTTAATGTATCCGAGCTAGTTTTTAATGTATCCGAGCTACATATTAATGTATCTGAGCTAGTTTTTTAATGTATCTGAGCTACATATTAATGTATCCGAGCCAGTATTTATTGTATCTAAGCTACATATTATGTATCCGAGCTACATATTAATGTATCCGAGCTTCAATTATTGTACCTGGTTTTTTTAATTTTTAAAGAATTAATGTAATTAGAAACTTATTAGGGATAAATTGTAATTTCAAATTAAAACTATGTGATTTATATAATTTAAGCTTATTAATAATTTAATATTATTGTCTAATGAGATTATTATATTAAATTTTACAGGAAGGAATAGCAGTTGGAAGGAGTTTTGCTATAATTGAAAACTATGATATTGATGGAAACAAAGAAATGATTGCTTTTGGGCTTATGAATATTGTTGGTTCTTGCACCTCTTGTTACTTAACCACAGGTAGGCCCAATCCAAACTATTCAAGCCCAATTATTTCCATAATCAGGCCCATTAACAAATTTCCACTATTGCCCTCATTAACTAGGATACGGTATCGTTGGTGTATAATCAGTGTATATATATAACGTAAGTTATACAGTTATTATACATTGATTATATGTTGCATATTAGCTCATTGATTAAAGATGAGTAACAACAATATTTTTTTATTTTTTTTTCAATTGCAATAAGCATACTAAACTTTTTTCATTAATCGAATTACATATTCATATCCATAATAAAAGAATTTTAGTATATAGTCCGATTTTTCGTTTAATTTCCCCCTTTCTTTTTTCAGGACCATTTTCGCGAACCGCGGTAAATTACAATGCAGGATGTAAAACATCAGTGTCCAACATAGTAATGTCAATAGCTGTGATGATAACATTGTTGTTACTCACACCATTATTTCATTACACACCCCTTGTTGTTCTTTCCTCCATTATAATTTCAGCTATGCTTGGTATAATCGACTATAATTCTGCTATTCAATTATGGAAAGTTGATAAATACGATTTCTTCGTATGTATTAGCTCATATATTGGAGTAGTCTTTGGTAGCGTTGAAGTTGGCCTTATAGTCGCGGTAAGTAATTATCTTTTAAGTTATCTAATTATGACGATACATCGAAAAATTGAGTTTCCACTAATGTTAACTATTTTTTTTTAATGTGACTTAGGTGGCAATGTCATTACTTAGGATACTTTTATTTGTAGCAAGGCCTAAAACATTTGTTTTAGGTAAAATACCTAATTCAATGACATATAGAAATATTGAACAATATTCAACAGCAAGCAGTGTTCCAGGAGTTCTCATCATCCATATTGATTCCCCAATTTATTTTGCTAATGCAAGTTATTTAAGGGAAAGGTAACGATAACGGAGAAATAACGTTCACTGATCACTTTTACATCATTTCTTTAAAAAAAATAGTTATTATCGTGGAGTTTTATATTTTTACTGGTTAAACTCTATGACAATGACTATTTTCTCAATTACGAGTTTGAAAAGTGGTTATTTATGAATTTTTATCGTGCTAATTATTAAACTATCGGTTGTTGGAATATTTTAGAATATCAAGATGGATAGATGAAGAAGAAGAAAAGCAAAGGACATCAACAGAAATTGAGCTACAATATGTCATATTGGATATGAGTGGTAATTAATTAATTAATTTTAATTCAAGATTAAAATATATTGTTATTATTAAATGTTAATTTGATTTTTTTAATCAAAATCTTGTTAATATTTTAGTGGTGACATTAATTCTATTAATGTAGCTGTTGGAAACATTGATACAAGTGGAATTAGTATGCTTGAGGAAGTGAAAAGAAATGCAGATAGACGATGCCTTAAGGTACAAACTAGAAATATTTTACTTTCATCGAAAAATTATACCGTATATTTTTTTAATTTTTATAGTAATAATTCTGACTCCGTTACTGGTTTAGGTTTTAATGGCAAATCCTGGAGGGGAAGTGATGAAGAAGTTGGACAAATCCAATTACTTGGACAAAATTGGGAAAGAATGGATTTATTTAACAATTGGTGAAGCAGTAAATGCATGCAATTATATTCTTCATAATTGCAAGTTTCAATCAAAGAGAATTGATTCTTCAGTAACTCCAGATGATAATGTATAAATGATCAATCAGATTAATGATGGTTATTAAAATAATCCAACTGTATTAGTATTAAGTAATTTTATTTTTACAGTTTCACCAAGTGAAACATATAAGGAGCTTGTTTATTTACCCTAAAATGCAATTTTGTAAGATTTCATATGTTTAAGTTATTGGAAGTTGCTTTAATATTCCAGTGCTCTACTATTGTACTTCTCTTTCTCTTGAGAAGATGTTTTCTAGAAAAATATTTTTTTTTTGTGTTCGGTATATAAGTAAAAAAATATTATTCTAAAAGCATTTGTATATAATCTAATGATACAATGAGAGGTGAGATAAAGGATAAGGATGTGATGGCGGCGGCGAGCTCAGAAGTGGAAGTGAAGATGAAGTGTGTTGAAGGGCGAGATGGACACTATTAATATGTAGAAAAAAATATTTTTCAAAAATTTTGATCAATCGAACATGAAAAATATTTTCCACCGAACGAACTATGAAGTAGTATAGTCAAGGGTTGTGCATAGACACTAGAGACAGTCCAGCAGACAAAACATCCGTCATAGAGTTTTGGGAAATGATCACACCACAAAGGGGGTGTAACATAAGCAGCCTCCCCTGACGCAACCATTGGCTGTTGATTCCATGGTTCGAAATCATAACCTAAAGGTTACGAGGAGACAAGTTTATCGTTGCTCCAAGGGTGTAAAGCACTAGAGTAAACTAAAGAAAACTTTTCTACTAGGGAAAAGGAAGTATATACAAAAGTTGAACCAAATATACCAAGATATGAGATGCCAAAAATACATCCAACTAAGGGAAAGTTAAAAAGGGGCTGGATAACAGTGATGAAAATTGCAAAACAAACTCCAATATACTTTCAGGTAGAGAGAAATCAAGTTAAGGTAACAACAGCAACATTGCTTCTAGCCGCGCAAATTTACAAGAGTTACAATCCGAAAACAATTGAAAAAATGACTTCTAAGAAACTCACTGCCAGATCAAACAGCCAACAACAGAGTGAAAGTAAAATGAAAATACACAAGGTTACGCCGACACTTGGAAATTCTAATCTACTATAGGAAAACTTCAAATGATTGACAGCTAACATAACCTACCTCACCAATATAAGAGAACTCCGGAGTTTGACAGCTTCCCACATATTGCGTCAATCCAATAAAAAGATATGATGAACCGTCTGTGCTTTTCCTCGTAGTAACAGGCCCATTTTCTCCCCAACACAATCCCACAAAGAGCTAACCCAAGATATGGAACTGCATCTATCTCAACTATTCTTGCTTGAATACACGCGGGAGGATTTCATGTGCACTAATATCCAAAGGCACTGGATCCCTGAAAATTGAAGATGGAGTTGGTTAATCCAGGGTCATCACCCAGTACAGGAAAAAGGAACCGATGCCTCGAATTGAATTGGCATACTTGTGAATCATTCCTTTAGAAAATTAGGTCTGTGTGCTTAAGTTATATACAATCAGCTCTAATTGTTCGACAAGCACAATTATGCTAAAAGATCTAATTACTCAAAAAGATATTATCTGTTAATTTCTTCATGGAAAGAAGATGCTGCCACTAATACATATTTTCCAACAGTTTTTCTTAAACCTGGATACTATATTTAATAAGTCCTAATTGATAATGTGCTTCTTACACGCGAAGCAAAAGATTAAACGTCTTCAAAAGCATTAACTTCCTCCACTCATGTATAAAGTTGAAATCCTCAGCCACCACGTGGCGAAAGAAATATGGACAAGTTTAGAAGGATGGTTCCCCGAGTTAAACAGAAATGTTTGCAGGCTTCACAGGTGAAAGGAAATCCAGAAATGCACATTCAGTTGAATTGCACATTTATTTGACAGAATTTCTCACGTGTCAAGAGTTTAGCCCATACTTGATGTACATGACCATAAAAATCATAAGCTATATCCTTTGGCATTAGATAAAAGCTGGTATGCTCGAGACGTATATTGAAGTCACACGTTCGAATATGCTATGTATTTTATCCATTAAAGCAAATAATTGCATTTGTAATGCATTTTATTAAAATAGATAAGGTGCACACGTAAATGCATGCCTGTGACATCCAAAAAAATCACTTGTGCTTGTGTTATTGCTAAGACAAAGGGAACAGACCTGCATAATGTTTTGCCTTTCTCAGTGGAGCTAGGGATAAACCACAACTTCCGCACTAGAGGAGATTCAAATTGGACGAAAATTCCATCATTTTGTCCATGCTTCCACTTTCTTGATCCTTGACCTTTCCAAACCTGACAGATCACATCATTGAGGGTCAACAATCGTGAAAGAATAGATCAATTGCAAAAACTGCATATATAAATACAATGTTGTCTTTGATTCACACCAGACACTAACATGATACTAAACCATCAATGGTCAAGATCACCATTACCACTCTACCAAAGATACAAGTCAAGTTCATCCTTGATTTCAACTTCCTTTGGCTTGTCTTTGTCTGAACCAAGCTAAGCGAGCTAAAAGCTAAAGTGAATCATTTTTTGCATCTTTTTTTTTGCTTTGATCGCGACTTACAACGATGCTAAGAACAAAGCACAAATTAAATGCAAACCTACAAGTGTCGATGCTAATAGAATTAAAATGCAAACCTACACAGGTCAGGGCATTTGAATCAGATTAAGTAGTAGAATGGGAGTATAGAACCAACTCCAGAATTCATAGAGCATAGACAAATCAGTTGACACAATCATAGTAAAAGACAGCAGGGTCCACGAAGCATCCCGCGTTGGCAGGATCCAAGAAAGGGCCGCACCCCCAAGGGATGTGATGTATACAGCCTTCCCCGATGCAAGCCTTAATGGCTGCATCCCCGGCTCAAACCCATGACTAGGTCACACGAAGACAACTTCACTGTTGCTCCAAGGTTCCCCTTCAGTTGACACAAATATAGTCACTAACAGATCATTATTTTCACATGATAAGACTTCACGTTCTAACAGCCTATTATGCTTCTTATAGATACACAGAGATCAAATATTGTTTAATTTGGAATAACTTGTACACAGCTAATAAGTTAATTGCCTCACTTTCAGTGCGTGAATCCATATGAAAAACTGTTTAAAGAGGTTATCTGTGTTCTTAGAAACAATATTGACTCTTGATTGCAGAATCTCAGTATCTGTATGCAACTTTTGTGTTTTTATCACAAATTGAAGAAAGTGAGATGAGAGAAAGCAAAAAAACTATAATCTTTTTCTATTTCCCTCATTCCATGTTCACACAAGTCATAACCACCTAATATCCTCAGTTAAATTTTTCTTTTTTAATTTTTTTGTGTGTGTGGGGGGGGGTGGAGGGCTCTTCCGGAAGAGTATTCAGTGATTGAATTTACCTGTGGATAAGATATGATACTTTTTGGTGTCACTAAACACGCAGCTTGAGCGAAAGAATCTTCAGCATACTGTCGAAGAAATGCAAAACAATTGTTGTGCGTATGGGGTGACTCAAAAGCCTAGCACATGAATAAAAGTACACGATTAGATAGTATACATTATATCCAACTGCACTTGACAATGTAACCTATAACTCACAAATTCAATTCAGACATATAGGAAGAAGGCTGAAATCCATGGGAAAGCATGAGAAGAATTTTTGGAAGTAGTTTTAACACCTTATCTATATTAACAGCTGGAGCGTACTTCTCCGTGTCTGTCTTCTCCTTGTTCAGAAGGAAATAAACTCTAGGATCCACTTTTGAAGTTTCATGCCATGACTTAACAGCATTCTCTACTGTTTCAACATGGAATGAGAAAAACTCTTTCCAGCCATCTTCAGCTCCATATTTTTCAGACTGCAAAAGGAGAATCAAGCTTAGTACATCTCATGCGGAAACTTCCTGGAAAGACATTTTCCAGAAATTAGATTGAGGGCTATATCACACAGCTGGTGATGCAACGAGTATCTTACCTACATGAGGATATATGTTATATTTCACAGTTTGCATGAATAAGAAGTACAACTGACCAAAACCATATTAAAAAGTGAACCCACAATCGTAGAGAAATTTTTTTTTAAAGCTCCACGGACAACCAAATACATTAACATTTCAATACAGATATGTCTCTCAAAATATATACAGAAGACACTGACCAGTTCAGATTTCAACGCATCAAAATGTTTTGCCATATCAATATTGGATCTCATGTTCTCCAGTTCTTCAGTGCGCTTCTTATCTTTAGCCAACTGCGTAAGTGTCTTTATCTTCTTGGATACTTCCGAACTTTGAGGATTGTATTTTGATGCAATCCGGAAAGCAGCCAAGGCCTACATCACAATAACAATATTAAAACCAGAACATGAGAAAGTTCTCCAATAAATAAGAGGAAACATTTATACATACATCCTCGTATTGTTCCATGGCCTCTAGTATGCATCCTTTCCTGAAATAACCCTACATGTACAATTGAGTGATTTTACAAGCAGAAAATCTTTGCTCTGATAACAAGAAGTCCACACATTTTCTGGAGCATACCTTTTCCCACTCTGGTTTCAGATTGATCGTCATTTCGGCATCAGCAAGTGCTTTGCTAAGTTTAACCAGATGCAAAAATGCTGCAGCGCGATTGCTGTACATAGTTGAAGAAAGAGAAAAGTATACAAGGAACAAGAGTCAGTTTCACAAACTAGATATGATGATAGAATAAGAAAGCAAATTCCAGACCACAACAGATTTTCACAAAGAAAGATGCATAAAATCAAGGAATCCATCAATGAGGAAGTGGTAGATAGCATTATGATTCTCAGTTAATGGTTATGACAAAGCCTCCACTTGGTAGCACTTAATTATATGTCAATGGAGGAACAAATAGCGAGAGGGGAAAAGATTATGTTTGTATAACTTCCAATTAGTAAGGCAAGAATACCTAGAGGGAAGAGGGAATAGTACCAGAAACACAAGAACAAACAGAAATGTAAGAGTTGCTGGTGAGTAATCTAGCATTCTCTATATAGATTTCTAGCGTAACTGGGATTTAGTCAATAATTCCATTAGAGCTCCTTCTGCGACAATATGATGATTGACGCTAAAAGAGAGAAGTTCCTCAATAGACCTACAATCTGTCCAAGGCAATGAAAACTTAGCTAAGCACATAACAAATAAAAGAAAGGATCAACATTGGTGACATATACTAGTTGAAATTAACGATTTAGAGCCCGTTTAGATTGGCTTACAAAAGTAGCTTTTAAATAGTAACTTTTTAAGACAAACTTAAATGATTTTTAAGTCAAAAATAAAAAGTAGGAGAGTCCTCCTTTTGACTTTTAAGTTATTTTAAAATTTGTCAAACACACCCAAACGCTAAAAACGACTTAAAATTAGGTTTGACTAACTTTTAAGCCAATCCAAACAGGCTCTTAGTTTTACAATTACATTAGATCTGATGTTTACCAGGATTCCATTAAGACTGGTTAGACTTGTCAGAGTAGGAATAAGTGTTAGATTTAGAGTACTACCTCTACCATTTTGGAAATGTGTAAAGAGAACCTCTTCTTTTAGGAGAACCCTGAATTGTCTTACAAGATAATTTAATATTGGAATGAAATAGTAAATAGGATGGAAAAAATCATAGATGATTCAAAAATCCAACCCCAATTAGTAAGACGGAGGCATAGTCAATTGATTGATAGACATTCTATTGGAGTTCCTTTTCCAAATGTTTTTTTCTTTCTATTTTTTGAGTGTAGGGGTGGGGGTCGATATTTTTCTCCAGTTAGTAGTTATATAAGGATTTTCCCATGTTTGGCATAAATTATTTTCCACTTCTCTCCTTTTACACACACACAGCATTAAGCACCCCCTTAAAATTTCCCAAAAATTTTCATTTTGACACTTGAACTAAGAGTTGTCCTATTAGACCTTTCAACACCAATCGAATTGTGTCTATTAAACACTTTAAGTTACGATCTCACTTTAGAATGAAGTGTGTGGTTAACATTCTCGCTGGCATGGAACGGGACCAATAAATGAGTGGTGCGTGTACAATAACAAAAGAAACAAAATTCTTCTATTCCTCAATTAGTGTATTTCAATCCAAAAAGAAAAATTCGCTGTAACCACCTCGTATTGACGGTGAATGTACCCATTGCAGCTAAATTCTTACCACCATAATTTTCCATTACTTCTATCTGATAACCAACACCCTTAATGTCCACAACTTCAATAAATCCTTCATCACTCACATTATCTACACCATTGAAGTCGGCGGAGGAAGTGGTATAACCACCACAGTCAATGAAGGAGATAATTAATTGATGCCAGGCGACGGCATTGACATTTTCGTGACTAATATAATTTTCCCATAGGGTGATCTATTAATTATATATGATAAATTCAAATGTTTTGTCTAAATTAGGAGAAATCGAAACATAAGGAAAACTGAGATTAGAGGGATTGGCAATCGAGATACTCGGAAAAATGCTTACCAAAGTAGAACAAATCAATAGTAATGCAAAAGATAAAACTTTAATTAGCCTCACAGGTTTTACCAAATCTCCTCCATCGCTCATTTTTTTCAATTTATTTGTTCTCTGTCTGCTTCTGGTAAAGGGATTTTGGTTAAGGAATAGCTCTCAGTGCTTAAATAAAATTTTTCGTCAACAGAGTAGTCAGGTTTTTAGCAGCAATTGGAATAAAATTTCCACTAGAACTGTTACAAGTTGGATTTTCCTCTAAATAATATCAGATAATATGGATCTATTATCTAGCTATTCTACATTTCTATTTTCCAGGCAAAACCAAAATGATTTAAAATTCAGTAATGGTTGAGGAATGGCGGTGATCTGGTGGCCACATGGTGTATTTGGAAAAGGAAATGTTTTGCATTTAAAAAAAAAGAACAATTTTCATTGTTTCACGCGCTCAAAAGAAGTGTAACTTACACAATGTGAAATATCATCTTTTGTGTTTAATAGACGCAATTTGACAGGTGTTGAAGTGTCTATTAGGAACAAGTCTTAGTTCAAGTGTCAATATGAAAATTCGGACTACTTTAAGGGGCCGCTTATGTATTTGGATATGTGTGTGTTACTTTTCTGGTTCTTTATAAGCAATTATCAACAGAAGGAGGATCCTAAAATTGTCGTAAAGGAAGCATTAATGAAAAGTATACTACAAACTTTAATATTTATCAAAATAAGAATGTAGCATACAAACAAATAGTTGTACTATTGCCCTGATTGGAGGTCCTAGCCTGGAATCTTGACCACCAAAAATGACGTACAATCAATTATTTTTTTATGAAACAAGAATCAATGAGTAATATCTTCAATGAAAAAAGAAAATAGATACAATCAATTTATATATTGCATATCCATAACAGTATATTTGCGTGAGTATTAAGAATCAATGAGTAATATTTTCTATGAAAAAAAATTAGATAACAATCAATTTATATATTGCACATCTATAACAGTATATTTTCATGAGTATTAAGAATTACTTAGCTGGCAATTTTGAAATAGACCTCAAAACTTTCTAATAGAAGCTAAGTCGCTCGGACTCTCCAAAAATGTTGCCGCACCCGTGTCGGATCCTTCAAAAATATACAATTTTTGGAGGATCCACCACGCACCCGTCAACATTTTTGAAGAGTCCGAGCAACATGGAATAGAAGACTTCAAGGAGGGGAGAATTAATGTTATTAATAGACACTTTTACGCTATGCGAGAAGCTATCCCTTCAAGGACAAAGCAAATGCACTTATGAGAAGAGTGCATGTCAAACAATGACAGAAAGTGATCCCCACAAGAAGCAGTCGGTTCCTTAAATCTCAATTTTTGAGAAATGGATCAATATCTGTATTACTGAATATTGGATACTAATTAGTTAGGTTAATTACATATTGATAATTAAAGTAGTAAATTGATATATAGTTGATACTTATTGTCTTCCATAAATTGTCCGCTTCATTTCTAGAAGTTTGCGCTTTTAGTTATCATTTTTTGCTACAAGGCCCATACATCTTGTCGCTTTTCGCTTTTTGCTTTTAAAGGCACTAGGAAAGTGACGACGGATGCCTCACAATTTAAACATGTTTCTGAAACATCTTAATAGTAAGAAAAATATACTAATATGGTTAACAACTAAGTCATTTCTACGTGTAGTGGTTTCTAGGTTTTCTCTTCCTTTGTTTTTAATAGAAAGGGAAATAGGGGAGGAGATTACAAGGTGGGGCATCGAACCCTCACCAAGAAAGTGAAAGTTCAGGTAGCCTACCAACTGAGCTGCTAAGATTCTCCGGTTTACTAGGTTCTCAATTGAACAAAAGCCAACACATAACTAACCACAAATTCCATACATTTCTTTACACGTAAAAGTGCTTTTCTGCCAAATGTAAGATTTACTTTGACAATAACTCTGTTTATACCACTAATTTTCATTTATTTTTCAAATAATTAGTAGATAGTCCCCTAACTTTCTTGAAGTTAATTAGCTGCATCTTGAACATAACTTAGAAGTCCATTGACAACTCTATTGTAGAAAAACAATCAATCAACATAGACATATTAGTAGATAAAGAACAAATACAGGCAACGGCACCCCAACAATCTCGTCATGGATAGAAAGAAGAAAAGGAGAAGACGAAGTACGCCAAAAAGGGAATGAAATAGGTTGCTTTTAGCGATTGCAATTGCTTATTTGATAAGGATTACCAGCCTGAGATTAAAAAAAAATAGTTCCCGCCTATGGTTACATGCCCATTAAGAGCTATACCCGTAATCGAGCTAATTGCATAGGCAGAGGGGGAACTTTCCTTAAAAAAAACTAAAAGCAATTATCGGCATTGGAAACGACAAATCACACTCTGAAAGGAGAAAAGAATGAGTAGCCAACCACAAAATCTACAAGCAGGCTGAAAACTCTAATCCATAAAATGGGTTAAACCAACAAGTACAGGATAGATACAATTGAAATAAAGCTAACCACAAAGTCACAAGCAATAAGAAAATGCCATACTAAACTGAGAAGTTTATGATAACATCACTTCTGAGTAGCCAACACAATACATACAAGTGATATGACAACTTTTCAGCACAAAATGAACAAACCCCACAAGCCAAGATTACATCTTTGACAGAAAAAATGCATCTAGGAAGTAAATATGAACCTGTAAAGAGTGGCGTTTGATGGGTCTTTCTTGATGGCTTGAGTGTATAAAGCTGCCGCTTTGAGATAATTCCCAGCTTTGAAGAATTCATTACCCTGATCTTTCAGTGATGTCTCTGCTTTTGCCTCTGATTCTCCCATCTTCTTTATCACAGCAATTTGCTTCTTGGCTATGGAGGTTTTTTGGGTTTACTAGGGTTTTCTCAGATCTTTGTTACTCTGTTCTACTTCAACATGTTTGTTCTAAACTTTGCTCCCTTAATTTTGCCACATTTCCAATTTTGGGCCCCACTCAACAATTGCATCACATTTCTATAAATAGTTGATCCATAATATTTATCATTTCATAAAATCAATACATAAATTATCATATTATTCCTTTTAAAACATTTCGAGTTATGAGTCTTGAAAAGGTACATTTAACCAACTTAGAAAAACTAAGTAAATGATTCATGTTCATTGATATAATTAATTACTCAAAATAAATTAATTTATATTCATTGATTGAAAACTTGTGTTTCAAAAATTTAAATAAAAGAAGAATAGTAAACTTACTTAGTTTCTTAATGCACGTGAAATCCAAAATGTTGATACTTCCTACATCCACTTTTATTTGTCATGTTTTGCTTCTAATTTCCAAAGTTAAATTAGATTACATTGATTCAATATTTTAAACAAAAGATTTAGATATTCAAAAATTATATGAAAAGTACTATAAATTGCAATTTTTTGCATATCAATATGATTAAAAAATACATCTTAAAATGTTAGTCTAAATTTTTAAAGTTTGACTCTATAAATAGAAACGATGATAAACAATATCGGACGAATGTCTTACCCTCAACCAATGCCTTAATAAACCAAACGCATTATCAAATTTTTTTATCGAAAATCATAATATAATATGAACTGACTTAATATACAAGAAAAATGAACAAAATTAATTAATTAGAACAACATGTTAGAATCATATAAAAGTCTCAAGTTAAAATAAATTAAACATTTTAATAGTCCCTCTCAACATTGTTATGAAGATTATTATAAGAGATAAGTATCAAAAACACACCTAAATTATTCACTTTTTTTGAGTTTCATACCTAAACTATTGGAAGTGTGAGTTTTATACCTAAACTATCACTTTTTAGTTTTAGAAACATACCTCAATGGTGTGTGTAGTGCACTCTCCCTTTTATATGAAAAAACTTTGACACATGGCATTCCACATAGATAAAATATTTTATCTAGATAAAAATTAAATAATAAAAAATTAATATTAATTAAAAATTAAAGATTATTATCCATATGAAAATTAAATTATTTTTCTTATCTCACTCCACCACCTCCTCCATGTACCCCCGCGACAACGCCATCCTTTTAAAAAAGAATCATTTATAAAATATTTGTAAAAAAATCATATTTCATCCTCCCCCTTCCCCTCCGATAGAAATTGATATTATTTTATTTAAAAAATCTACCCCATCCTATTTAATTTTTCGCTCCTAATTTTTATTTTTTTACGTTGTTCTTATTTTGTGTTAGATATGCACCTGCACATATTTTTAGAAATTTTTTTTACTAGTGTACCGAATATAACATAAACAAGTAAAATATATAAAAAGTCTTGTGGCGGCAAGTAAAAAATATTTTTGATATGTATATCTAAATACTGGAAAAAAAAATTGAAAGCAGAAGGTTAAGTGGGATGGGTAGAATTATATTTTTAAGAAAATGAAATAATATCTAAATTAGTATTTGATGAGGGGGAGGAGATGAAGTAAAAATGAAATACTTTTATAAAAAAAAATTTAAGCAAAATAAAAAACTTTAAAAAAATGGTGTGGGTAAGAAAAATATTTTACATTTTATTTTATAAAGAAAATATTATTTTTTTATAATAGTTTTTTAATTTTTAATTTTAGCTAATACTAATAATTTATTTATTTTTTGTCAAGATTGGATATTTTGTCCATATGGAGTGTGATGTGGAAATTCTTTAAAATAAAAAAGAGAGAGTGTATTACACATACCATGATGAGAATGGTATAAAAGAGAAAGGTGTGTTTCTCAAACTAAAAAGTTATAGTGTAGGTATGAAACTCAAACTTTCAATAGTTTAGGTATGAAACTAAAAAAAAAGGTATAGTTTAGGTGTGTTTTTGACATTTATCTCTTATTATAATTTAGTTAATTTACTAACCATTTTAGAATAACTACAAAATAAACTTTGTTAGTACAAATAATATATATGATATGAAGTATATCATGCAACCAAAACATTACTAGGATAATTCATAAAAATCACCTACCATTGATTCTTGACGGAGAATGAGTAACTCGTGCTGATAACTGTTTTATTCGAAAAATATTATTTTAAGAATTTTCAACTTTTTTAGAGTCGCCACTTAATTTTTAAGAAAAAATCAAGAAAACTTTATCTTTCAAAAGACTAACAGAATAATCGATTGAAAACATTTAAAGGGGTTCAGGAATTCTTATTAACGTCTTAGGAAGGTTTTGAAGGCACCTAAGACGCCCGCTTACTTGCGGTTATCCGACAACTAACTTTGTTTTGGCTAAGAATTCTAGCTTAATTTGAGGTAAAATTTCGTTTGGAGAATTGTTTGAAACCAAGTAATTGATTTGCTATCTAAGTAAAAATTGGTTTGCAAATTTATTCATTCTTTTAGAATCCGTTTGAAAATAATTTTAAGTCGATAAAACATTTACGGCGTTTGCGGGGATTTGAATTCTTTAACTTTAAAACTACCGACAAATAAAAACAGATAAACGAAAAATAAGAGAGGGAGAAAAAGAGAGAGGGAGAGAGAGAGTTAGGTCCAAATCCGGGTTTTCTGTCCGTCTGGACCGGTATTTGGACCCATTTTGGTTTTGAGCTTTTGGCCCACTTCACCTGTACATGTCCTAAACTATAAGAATACAAATAAAATAATTAAATGGGCTTAGGCCCAATGACAACAACAATACAATTTTTTTTTAAAAAGACCTCAATGACCCAATTTCTTTAACTCTTCGAGCTTCTTCGATTCTTTAATCGTCGGGACCTGTACGTCGATTTTTGGCTTGACTCGATGAAAGGGAAAACTTGAGCCTCCAAGGCTCTTCCAAAATGCAAGGGAAGATGATGGGAGTTCGTGGTGAACTTCTTTGTGGCAGCGAAACCGGGACTGAGCGGACGAGCAGAGAGTTTTCACCACTGGAACGTAATTCCGAGGACTTCGATGGAATACTCGCTCAGTTTACTCTTAATATATACGCTGAAATTTTAGCTAAAAATAATCGCTCTTAACTCTCCTAACTCTCTTTTAGCGAAGAAGACTACCAGCGAAAATTTTCAGACCCAAAAGATCCTCTCAATTCTTGTTACTCTTAGAGTTTCTTTTTTTTTTTCGACTGCACCTGATTCTATAACTCTCTCTTTCCTAAAATACTCTCAATATTTTTTGCTTTTAGAAAAATTTAGAATTCCCAGCAAAACAAATCTCCCCTCTCCGATAATGAATAACCAGCATATATAGAAGGGAAGACTAGGCTCTGGAAAAAAAAGGGTAAAAGAGTAAAGTTGGGATTCCGATTTGATCCCCTTCCCCAAAATCATAATTCAAAACTCTTTCCTCAACAGGGGAGACATACTTTTCCCTGAATTTTGACCCATCCGAAAGAGGAAAGGTAGGGCGAATGGCTGAGATCGTTTCGATCGTCCTTGGGATGAGATGTGTCTCAATCTTACGCCACCAAGGACGACTCGCGTGACCTGCTGCTGCCTTTTCTGCTGCGATGGTACGGTCGAGAGGGACGTCGAGGGATAGGACAAAGGGTGCAGCGTACCTTGCTACTTTCCGTCTATTTTGACGTTGATAATCTTGCAAACATTGGGAGACGTCGTTTGATTACTGCCTGCGCAAAACTTGACGCCGCTTCGTCTATTTGATGCTGCTCTGTCGCTGTGATCTGCTGAAAGACGCCTGAATTTCTTTTGAGGAAGTGGTTTGGGTCGGGTTAAGGAATTAAGAAAGGTGGGTTGGGGCTTTAAGAATGGGCTGGGTCAATCAAAAGAAAACAAAGAGGCCCAAATCTTGGTCCTTTTAAAAGTTTAGACCAAGTGACAAGTTGGCTCTAGTTGTAATTAAATAAATAGCCCAAATAAATTAAATTGTAACCAAATCGAGTTTATTTGATAAATTTGGTTAGAATTTAAGCAAGACGAATTAATATTAATTAATTAACAAGTTTCTTGATTTTGACAAGATAAAATAATTAACTTAAACATAACTAAGGACTCAAAACTATGCTCTACTAATGTACCAAAATTTAATTTATTAAAGTAAGTAAAATCACAAACCTATTGAGATGATTTTCGAATATTTATAGAACACACTAATTGTAAAACATATATATTACTTAAACTATAACAAGATAAACTAATAAATTTAACTATACTAAGGATCCGAACTACAAGTCACTAAAACTAATTTAACAAAGCGTTAAGTAGACCTAAAATCTTTTTCGATGATTTTTGAATATTTCATAAAATAAAATAATTGTAAAAAAAACATATAAGAATATTCATCACTTCAAAACTATAAAAGTCGACTAAAGTTACTTTAAAATGACTTGAAAATCATTTGAATCTTATAAAGTCGACTATTCCAACTCGTTAGGAAATTAAGAAACTCGAAAATTAATTATTATCGGGGAGGGTCAAAATTTGGGTGTCAACAACTGTCCCTCATTTTACTCAGATTGATACAAAGTTCGAGGAAAATGAAATTGACCAATCCAATTTTGACCGACCCCATGCTCATCTTAGGAAAGGGATTTGGTACGGACTTTAGGAATTATGGCCGAGCCCCGAAAAGTGAGTTTCCTACATATCTCAGGCTATATGTGAAGTCAGGCCACTTGTAGTTCGATACGCTTGATTTAACGCACGATTCTGAAAGAATTTGAAAGTCATCTCGATACCGGATTATGAAGGGACCGAAATGCTTGAGAATAAGATTTAAGAGCGAATGTTAGGATACAGCCTAGTTTTCGACATCGAGATCGCCTAAATATCCTTATAGGTAGGAATCAGACTATTTGTAGTTCGACTCGATCGGTCGAAAAGGAAATCTATTATGCTAGATAACCTTTGGTTCTGGAAGAGTGACAAATTAAGTCGAGTATAAAAAAGAAGCTTGCAACCTCTTAGCCATGAAGGTGGAGCTCTTCACATCCATATGTAAGAACTTACACGGACATAATTTCCAAAACTCTTGGTGTATCGTCGCTCAGATTGGAAACTTGCCTCCGACAGACGTCGAAATTTTCGGATGCGAAACTAAGATCGAAGAAACTAAAGAAAAACCCACATGCCTTCTGATAGGGGTGTGGTTTGATTGTGGTGGAAGTCGCTCCTCTGATCGCGTCCTATGAGTTTGACACTCCTCTTTGGACTATGCCCCAGTTCGCTGCTAAGAAAAGTTCCACGTTGTGCTGCATCTTTTTTGATGTCGTCCGCACCTGTGGTTTGTTTTTGGAGAATTCATCCTATCGGATGCTCTCGATAAAGACTGAGATAAAACTCGTCAGCTTAAAAATGCGATTCACATGGGAGATAGTGTCTTTTACCGCGTTGACACTTAGTTGCTCTCCTTCAACATTTGACGTCAACTCGATCGGTTTGACGTAAAGCAAATAAAGCTTATGTCTTATGTTTGCAATATAATCTTCAATGTACTCTTCATTTGATGTTAAAAATAAATAAAAGTTGATGCGTTGTTGATATTTTTCTCGATGTCGTCCTTAATGATTCTTTCGGCGTACCAAATAAAAGGTGCAGTTGATGTTGATGGGTAAATATTTCTGCACTATTTCCTTCTCTGGCCGTGCATGATTTGTTCTCCGCAATGCATGAATATTAACTCGCGATGCATGAATTTTAACTCGCAATCCATGATCTTTCGCGATGCATGAATATTAAAAATCGCGATGCATGATCTTCCGTGATGCATGATATTCTGCGGGGCATGAATATCTTCCCGCGATGCGTGATTTCTTGCGGTGAATGAATATCTTCCCGCGATGCGTGAATATTAACTCGCGATGCATGAATATTGACTCGCGATGCATGACTTTCTGCGATGCATAATTTTCTGCGGGGCATGAATATCTTCTCGCGATGCGTGATTTCTTGCGGGGCATGTATATCTTCCCGCGATGCGTGAATATTAACTCGCGATGCATGATCTTCCGCGATGCATGAATATTGATTTGCAATGCATGAATATTAACTCGTGATGCATGATCTTTCGCGATACATGAATATTAACTCGCGATGCATGACTTTCGGTGGGGCATGAATATCTTTCCGCGATGCATGAATATTAACTCTTGATGTCATCCTTGGTGTCAAATGAAGATAATTATTTAATCGAGCAACATAGTTATCTTCTGAGTGCCTTCTGGAAAATCATATCGTCTCAATTGACAATAATGGTAAAATAAACCTTGAGGTAGTGTATCGTCTCAATCGACAATAGAATACACAGATCCTCCAGGTAGCGTATCGTCTCAAACGACAATACTAATAAAATGACCCTTCTAGTAGCGACATTATAGTGTCTGATAATGTGATGCAGATGACGTCCTTGACGAAAAAATTATAAGCTGTCTTCCTCGGGGGTTTTATTTGATTTATCTTTGAACGTAGTTGGACGCTCCTTATAGACTTCATGTTGTTGAGAATTGAATGAAATAAACCATTCACATTTTCAAATCTTCGATATAAGCAATATAAAATAATTCCTGCATCCACAGAAAATTTGTAAATTGGGAAATGTCTTTGCCCCCTTGACTTCTCCATATTCATCGATCGGAGAAATCTGGTGATTTCAGAGCGGGACTATAAACACGCGATCACAGAAAAATTGTTAGTTTTTAAAATGAACTGATATGTGTCGATTCTTCGGTTGTCTCCTCCCTGTCATGCTATCTTTGGTTGATTTTTCTGATCTCCCGACTCTTGATAGATAAGACAAAATATGTTTTAAGCCAAAACAAATGAAACACAGATGTAAATTTTTAAGAAAAAATAAATTTTCGAAAATTGCATTTTGAAAAGGGTTATTGCCAAGTATCATGTCACGTCAGGCTTAGCGAACTTCTTTGAGTCTGATGCTTGGAGGTCTATCTGATTATTCGCTGAGAAGTATTCATAGGCAACTATAGAATGTCGACGAACCCGTATTAAAATTTTGAGGTCATCCTCAAAATTTCTGTCCCAGTTATAAGTTTTGGCTTATTTTTAACTGTTGGCGTATAAATCCTAAAATTTTGAGATTCTCTCAAAAATTTTGTCCCAGTTGCAAATCTTGAAATATCTTCAGTCTTAACTTGCTGAGGAAAAATCTTCTTTTCAAGAATTTTTGAGTACATCTCCAAAATTCTGTCCTAGTTTCTATGTAAAGAGGAATAGAAAACTTACGGGAGATATGACCGAACCCTTGTGGCGCCTACGTATCCCGTTGAGGCAAAAATCAGGTCAAACGTAGTCCCCCCAAAAGGTTAACAACAAATGGAAATTTACAAAGAAAACCGACCGAGCCCGACATAGGCCGCCTACGTATCTCATTCTTGAGAATTCAGGTCATACGTAGTTCATTACAAGGGGATAAAATTTTAATCAAAGCAAGTATAAGCAAATAGAACGATTACAAGTAAATGATAGAAATACAAACTGAAACTTCACACGTAATATCTCTTGACAGTATCTGAGTTGATCGGCTTCGGCCATGCGGTGCCATCCATCTCCGACAGAATTAAAGCACCTCCAGATAATACTTTGTGAACCATGTAGGGTCCTTGCCAATTTGGTGCGAATTTTCATTTGTACTCATCTTGATGAAGAAAAATGCGCTTAAGGACCAATTGAACGATTTCAAAAACTATGGCTCTTACTCTCTTGTGGAAAGCACGAATCATTCTCTGTCGATACAACTGATCATGACAGACAGCGACCATTCTCTTTTCATCAATCAAGGTTAACTGATCAATCCGCTTGCTGATCCATTCAGCATTACTCAATTCAGCTTCTTGGATGATACTTAAAGACGGTATTCAACTTCAGCAGGTATGACTTCTTTTGTTCCATATACTAGCAAGTATGGAGTAGCTCCAATCGATGTTTTGACAGTCGTTCGATAACCCAACAGAGCATATGGCAACATCTCATGCCAACTTTGGTGATTGTCAATCATTTTCCTCAGGATCTTCTTGATATTCTTATTGGCAGCCTCCACAACTCCATTTATTTGAGGACGATAAGCGGTTGAATTTCGGTGAGTAATCTTAAATTGCTCACATATGTCTCTCATCAAGTGACTGTTGAGATTTTCACAATTATTAGTAATGATGGATTCTGGTACTCCAAACCTGCATATCAGATTGTTGCGAACAAAATCAGCTACAACTTTCTTGGTTACCGACTTATAAGAAGATGCTTCCACCCACTTGATGAAGTAATCAATAGCAACCAAAATAAATCTGTGTCCATTAGAAGCGGCTGGATCTATCGGACCGATGATATCCATGCCTAAGCCACAAATAGCCAAGTTGAACTCATACCATTGAGTTCGTGAGGCGGCGCTCGAATCAGATCACCGTGAACTTAATATTTATGACTTTTCTGCACAAACTTGCAACAATCATTCTCCATAGTCATCCAGAAATAACCGGCTCGAAGGATCTTTCTCGCCAAAGTGAGCCCATCATATGCGTGCCACAAACTCCAACATGTATTTGTTCGATAAGCTTCGCAGCTTCAACAACATCGACACATCTGAGGAGACCCAAATATGGAGTCCTCCTATAAAGAGTTTCTCCACTTAGAAAGAAGTTGAGAGCTATACGGAGTATAGACTTCTTTTGGTTGGATGTAGCATCTTCCGGATAGATCCTGGACTCCAAATACTTCTTTATATTAAAATACCATAGCAAACCGTCTGGCTCTGCTTCAACATGTGAACAATGGACTGGATGTTCTTTCAGTTCTATATCTAGGGGATCAATATAATCAGTATCTGGATGTTTAATCATCGATTCGATGGTGGCGAGAGCATCAGCTAACTCATTTTGCATTCTGGGAGTATGTCTAAACTCGATCTTATGAAATCTTTTGCACAACTTCTGCATATACTGCACGTAAGGGATAATCTTCGGATTCTTCACGGCCCACTCTTCTTGAACCTGATGAATCAACAGATCTAAGTCTCCAATAACCAACAACTCATGGACATTCATGTCGATGGCCATTTTCAAACCAAGAATACAAGCTTCATATTCAGCCATGTTGTTCGTGCAGTTAAATCGGAGTTTAGCTGCCTCGGATAAGGTTGACCAGATTCTGACACTAAGACCGCTCCGATACCTTTTCCTTGGTGATTTACCGCTCCATCAAAGAATAACCTCCAACCAGGATATGCTTCAGAAATATCTTTACCCACAAATGATACTTTTTCATCGTGAAAATAAGTCTTGAGCAGTTCATATTCTTCATCAACGGGGTTTTCTGCAAGATGATCAGCCAAGGCCTGTGCCTTTATCGCCTTCTGAGTCACATACACAATGTCAAATTCACTCAACAACATTTGCCATTTGGCCAACTTTCCGGTCGGCATCATTTTCTGGAAAATATACTTTAATGGGTCCATCCTGGAAATAAGGTATGTAGTATACGAAGACAAATAAGACTCAACTTCTGGGCGAGCCAAGTCAAAGCACAACATGTTCTCTCCAACAAAGTGTAACGAGACTCGTATGGAGTAAACTTCTTGCTTATGTAATAGATAGCTCTTTTCTTCTTTCCTGTCTCGTCGTGTTGACCAAGTACGCATCCGAATCACTATCTGAGATGGACAAATACAGCAACAATGGACTTCCTTCTCGCGGAGGAACCAGTACCGGTGGATTGGACAAGTAGTTCTTGATAGCATCAAAAGCAGTCTCACATTCTTCAGTCCACTTTGTCAAAGCATCTTTCTTCAACAACTTGAAGATAGGCTCACACACCATAGTTGATTGGGCGATGAATCGACTGATGTAGTTCAACCTCCCTAAGAAACTCATCACCTCTTTTCTCATCTTCGGTGGACGTAACTCTTGAATTGCTTTAATCTTGGAAGGATCGAGCTCAATACCCCTTTTGCTGACTATAAATCCCAAAAACTTGCCGGCTGGAACTCCAAAAGCGTATTTGGTGGGGTTTAACTTCAAGTTGTAACGACGCAAACGATCAAAGAACTTCTTCAAATGCGTCAAGTGGTCCGAACTCTCGCGGGACTTGATTATGACGTCATCTACGTACACCTCAATCTCCTTATGAATCATATCATGAAATATGGTCGGCATAGCCCTCATATAGGTAGCACCAGCATTCTTGAGGCCGAATGACATCACCCTGTAATGATATACACCCCAAGGTGTAATCAAAGCTGTTTTTTCTGCATCTTCCTCGTCCATTAGAATATGATGATAACCTGCGTAACAATCCACAAACGACTGTATTTCATGCTTAGCACAATTATCAATCAGAATATGAATGTTTGGCAACAGAAAATTATCCTTTGGGCTGGCTTTGTTGAGATCCCTGTAGTCGACACAAATTCTGATCTTCCCATCTTTTTTGGCGACTGGAACAACATTGGCCAACCAAGTCGGGTATAGCGTCACTTCCACCAATCGAGACTCGATCTGCTAGGTAACCTCTTCTTTGATCTTTAAACTCAACTTAGGCTTGAATTTCCGAGTTTGCTTTACCAGACTGGACCCTGAATTAATCGGCAATTTGTGAGACACAACATTGGTACTCAGCCCTAGCATGTCACTGACTTCCCAGACGAACACATCGATGTAATCAGTGAGTAAATGAATCAGGCCCCTTCTTTAAGTTTCACTCAAGTGAATGCTGATTTTAACCTCTCTGACACACTCCTGGTCTCCCAGATTTACAGTTTCAGTTTCCTCTAGATTTGGTTTATGCTGGTTTCCAAACTGTTGAAATTTCTCGGCAACATACTCTGATGCCTCATTTTCCTCTTCGTAATCATCAACCTCGTCATCACCTGCCTCACTTTGTTCGTTCAGCTCGTGACACGACATGACATTGGCAGGTTTAAAACTTATATTACTGAAACCATAAATAGACAAAGTTAGGCAAGTAAAAATATAACAAATAAGTAAATAAACAAATTTCAATAAAAGAGGCTTTCAATTAAATTGGAAATAATGCAAACTTTGGTTATGGCAAAGGGCCATGTTGCCTTTTTCAAATATCACGGGGGAATTTTAAAATTCACGCAATTAAGGAAAATGTAAAATGGTGGGTCTCGGGTCTCTTCTGGACCACCACCGATTTAAATATGCATATAATGATGCCCTTCTACCAAGGAGTTCGGGGAATCAGAATTGGCGTAGAGGTCCAGTTTTTCAGCATCTTCCCAGGATCAGCATCGCGGAATCCTGTCAGCTCAACCTCGTCCTCAATGACAGCGTCAATTTCTTTGAAGAGGCCACAGATTCCTTCCCCACGGTCGTCATGCTTGGCATACTCCCGAACTGGGAATGATTGATACAGATGAGGGATTACCTTAGCCAATGCTTGATCATTCTTCTTCTTCGCCTTCATATCATCATCTGTGGGGACGTACCCCAAACCATATCTTGCTCCTTTGACATGAACTTGAATGAGCTCGACAATTCCTTGGAAATTTCTTCCCAATCCGAAACCTAGTTCAAATCCACTCTGTAACATCACAGTGGCGATCATTTTGTACACTGCAGGCATGGGAGGCTGTGGGGCCAAGTCTTCACCGGTGGCATTTACCAACTCCACCGTGTAAAAATCCGTACCTCGCGATACCTCATCAATAATCAGCGTTTATCTGTCGGAGTGACTACCTTCGCCATGAATGACCAGCTCTTCGTTCTTCCAAACGAGTTTCATCATCTGATGAAGGGTAGAAGGCACAGCTCCAGCCATATGAATGAAAGACCTTCCCAGAAGAAGGTTATAGCTGGTGTCAATATCTAAGACTTGAAACTGTGCACTGAATTTTGCCGGACCCATTTGGACAACCAGATTCACCACTCCCAACGTATGGCTCTGAACCCCATCAAAGGCTCTCACGTTGACTTGATTTTGCTCCAACTTTCCCAAGTCAAACCGTAACTGTCTCAGAGTCGACAACAGGCAAATATTTAGACCGGATCCATCATCCACCAAGATGCGATTCATGACCTTCTCGCGGCATACGACAGTGATGTGCAATGCCTTGTTGTATGACTTTCCTTCAAAAGGCAACTTGTCGTCACAAAAGCTAATCCGATGCTATCGAATGACTTGGTTGATCATAGCGGCCACATTATCGCTGCTTGTGCCCACGGGCACATACGTATCATCGAGAGCCTTCATCAAGTCCTGTCTATGCAATTGAGAGCTCATCAGCAGGGACCACACAGAAATCTGGGCTGGAGTCTTTTCCAAATGCTTAACAATAGAATAATCCTTTGGCTGCATCTTTCTCCAGAATTCCTCCGTTTCGCCTTCGCTTATCGGCCTTTTACCGTGATCCTTCTTCTGTCCTCCAAGGGCCGACTCTTCAGGAGTATAACATCTACCAGATCGGGTCATACCCTGGGCGACAACAGTTTTGATCACAAAATTTGGCCTGACAAAAGTTTCTGATGGCACTAAGGCAACAACCTTTGCGGGTGTCAGGATAACGAACTCTTTTTTCTCTTTGATGTTCAACGAAGCCAAAGCCCTTTCCAACTCATCATGAACAATTGGAGTTATCACTTTTGTCATGCACCAATCATTATCTGTCTCTATCATATTAATATTGCCGCCTCTATGATTCGGCAAAGGGTTGGTGTTGACATTAGGCGTGGCTAGTTGAAGAGAGACCACCTCTTGGTCGATCATGTCTTGAATTTTGTGCTTGAGGTTTATGCAGTCCTCAGTATCATGTCCAATACCGTTGGAATGATAATCACATCTTTGATCAGGCCTATAGATATTAGAACTGGTATCCATCGGTTTGGGCTTCACTGGGTGGATATATCCGGCCGCAGCCAGCCGCTCGTACAACGTTGTTCGGCTTTCAGCGAGCGCAGTAAAGTTCCTCGGAGGCTTCTTCTCGAATCTAGGTCGATGTGGATCATAACTACCTTGTGGAGGAGGCATCTATTGATAACTTCTGTTATTGGGACGGGGAACTTGATTTCTGGGATAGGGATTTATTTGGTAGTATGGCGATGGAGCTTGGTAATTCGGAGGGGGATTTTGGTATAGTGGAGCTTGGACTTGATAAACAGGAGGGGGTGCTCTGTAGCTCGACTGCACGTTAGCACAGTTAGGAGCAACACCTAGGTAGGCAGGGGATGAAATTTGGTAAAATGGAGGAGGATTTTGGTAAATAGGAGATGTACTTTGGTAATTTGGAGGTGGAGCATTTGGGTATTTGGAGGTAGCATTTTGATAGATTGGAGGAGGATTATTTGGATGACTAGCTTGCGTGTAGCAAGCTTGGTAGGAGTTTTGAGAAGGTCGAGGACAACCTTGGGAAGACGATGATCTTCTGGATTTTTTCCTCCCCTCATAAGAGACAGAAGCCACGTCCTCTCTCTTCTACTTCAACAATCCTGAAGATCCGGGCTACGCGGATACACGGGCTATCTTTCCTGTTTTCAAACCATCTTCGATAGTCTCACCAATCTTGACTATCTCGGCAAATTTTTCTCCAACGAGCAATATAATTCTGTCATAATACTCGGGCTCTTGCACCCGCACGAACACTTCGACAATCTCATTTTCATACATAGGCGGTCTTACTCTTGCGGCTTCCTTTCTCCACCTATAGGCAAACTCCCTATAGCTCTCAGTGGATTTCTGCTTCATCTTCTCCAAAGAGTATCGATCAGGAATGATTTCTACGTTGTAAGCAAATCGATCGATGAAATCCTTTGCCAGAGCGTTCCAGCTGGGCCATTGCCTGGTCTCATGGAAGGTAAACCATTCCAGAGCCTCCCGCACAGACTTCGGCTGAAGAGCCGCATCAACAGAGCTTCATCCCTACCAACTCTAACAAGCTGGTCGCAGTAGGATCTCAGATGAGCTATAGGGTTCCCTACTCCTACGAAAGTGTCAAATTTTGGAATCTTGAACCCTTCTGGAAGGTCCAGATTTGGATGAATGCACAAATCCTCAAAGTTAAGACCGGCGACATCAGGGATGTATTGGAACTCTTTCATGGCTTTCCTGATCTCTTTTTTTTATATCCACATTTGCCTCTAGATCTTCTTTAACTCTCCATTCTCTTTCCTGTTCCTCGTAATAGTCCAGCTCAAAACCGTGCACGTCGTGCTCAGTAGGGACGGAAATCTGGAAAGTGGTCCTTTTAGGTAAAGGTGGAGCTACGGAGGGACTCTGGTTATTTTGTGCGGTTTGGTAATTCTGTGGATAAGTCTGAGGATTGTTATTCTGATTTAAGTGGTGGTGGGGTGTTTGGGGGGTAAAAGTGTTCTGATTTGGATTTTGGGTTTGGTTTTGCGGTGGTGGAGCGGTTTGATGTTGGGTATTTTGAGGATGGGGTGGCATTTGGGCGTGGTTGTTTTGAGGAAGAGGTGGAGTTTGGTAGGATGCGGAAGCATATTGGGGATTTTGGGTAGTCAGGTTTATAATGGAAGGATTCTGAGCAGGTGTAGATGGCTGATTCTGAGCTCGACTCAAATTTTTCCCATGTTGATGAGATGTTCCAAGTCGTGGCGGAATGACTACATCTCAGTCATTTCTTTTCTCAAACGTCGTATTAGCCATGGGGAACAAGCTCGACTCGAATTTTGCTCATGTTGATGAGATGTTCCAAGTCGTGGCGAAATGCTGTGCATTTTCCATGCTATGGTCTTCGGTGTTGCAATAGGAGCAACGCTTCTGGACTTCGTACCAAAGAGAATATCGCATGTCCATGCCTTTGTAGAAATGGGCGAGGACCCCATTTTGAACCAACTCTGAATAGATTTCCAGCATCGTTTTCTTAAAAGGCGTGAACGAGCAATGATAGAATATGGTCTTCTCTGTGACTGGTATGTCAAGCCGCGGTTCATCGTGTTGTCCATATCGAGCAAATGGCGGACTGCGTTCTTGAATTCTATGCATTCTTCTATCGTATGCCCTTTTTGGCTGGGATGACACTCACACGTCTTGTGGAGATCCCCCGATCCTTGTTAGGATGACGCTCTTTTGATGGACCTCAGCATACCCCTAGCCCGATAGTGCTCGAAAATGAGGGCGCACGAAATGGCCTCCGTCTTTGTTCGGTGTTCTTGTGCATATGCCTCGAGAGTGATCTTCTGGTCCCCTTTTGCCAGACGTCTCTTGAGAGAAGGTTTGCGAGCAAGCGCTTCCTCATAACTTTCTTCAACGTTCTCCAACTCGGGGGTCTCCGAAGGAAATAGTAAGTCATATAGGCGCTTTCCGCGCTGCTTCCGTATGTCGATCATCTCTTCTTCAGTTGGTTCAGTCTGGATACGCTTTCCTTTGTCCATAGCTATGATTCTGCCTTTCCTAATACGATAGAGTAGTGTTTTAGGATTTGGGGTATGAGAGGTGTCTTTTGAGTGAGACTTAACTCAAAAAATTTTGGTCAGACATTTTGTAATAGTGACTTATATTTTTTTTGAAAATTTCTGGGAAAGAGTGAGTCTCCGATATCCTTATTCACAGCAACATAGCACATAAACAGTTAAAATAAATATATCGCGTCCTAACTATGCATGTGACCCTTTTGTGCCAAGGGTAGGTCTAGCGATCTGAAGGATGTATTGCATCATTTAAACATATTGTTGCACCCCCAAAATAAACTTCACTTATGATCATAGTGTTAGTTACATAATTTCAATCAAAACGGGGGGTACATTTTCAGGGAAGGGGAATACATGGCGAATACAAATAGAAAACAATCCCACGCAGGGGAATTAGGAGGTTGACGGTCCCGCTCCTCCTTTGGCTTTCTCTACCTCTTCGCGGATGATGCACTTGCTTGTTAACACGTATGACTCAATAAACATAGCCTTGGAAGATGGCGACGCGACTCGTAGAGTGTTGATCTGCTCATCCAGGGTTGTATCTAGACGCATCAAACAGGTCCTTGCATCGGTCAGCTCTTGTGACATCACAACTAAAGCCCTTTGTCTTTCTAACTCTCTAGACTGGTACTCTTGCTCCCTTCGTTGGAATGCTGCAGCGCGATTGCTGTACATAGTTGAAGAAAGAGAAAAGTATACAAGGAACAAGAGTCAGTTTCACAAACTAGATATGATGATAGAATAAGAAAGCAAATTCCAGACCACAACAGATTTTCACAAAGAAAGATGCATAAAATCAAGGAATCCATTAATGAGGAAGTGGTAGATAGCATTATGATTCTCAGTTAATGGTTATTACAAAGCCTCCACTTGGTAGCACTTAATTATATGTCAATGGAGGAACAAATAGCGAGAGGGAAAAGATTATGTTTGTATAACTTCCAATTAGTAAGGCAAGAATACCTAGAGGGAAGAGGGAATAGTACCAGAAACACAAGAACAAACAGAAATGTAAGAGTTGCTGGTGAGTAATCTAGCATTCTCTATATAGATTTCTAGCGTAACTGGGATTTAGTTAATAATTCCATTAGAGCTCCTTCTGCGACAATATGACGATTGACGCTAAAAGAGAGAAGTTCCTCAATAGACCTACAATCTGTCCAAGGCAATGAAAACTTAGCTAAGCACATAACAAATAAAAGAAAGGATCAACATTGGTGACATATACTAGTTGAAATTAACGATTTAGAGCCCGTTTAGATTGGCTTACAAAAGTAGCTTTTAAATAGTAACTTTTTAAGACAAACTTAAATGACTTTTAAGTCAAAAATAAAAAGTAGGAGAGTCCTCCTTTTGACTTTTAAGTTATTTTAAAATTTGTCAAACACACCCAAACGCTAAAAACGACTTAAAATTAGGTTTGACTAACTTTTAAGCCAATCCAAACAGGCTCTTAGTTTCTTTACAATTACATTAGATCTTATGTTTACCAGGATTCCATTAAGACTGGTTAGACTTGTTAGTGTAGGAATAAGTGTTAGATTTAGAGTACTACCTCTACCATTTTGGAAATGTGTAAAGAGAACCTCTTCTTTTAGGAGAACCCTGAATTGTCTTGCAAGATAATTTAATATTGGAATGAAATAGTAAATAGGATGGAAAAAATCATAGATGATTCAAAAATCCAACCCCAATTAGTAAGACGGAGGCATAGTCAATTGATTGATAGACATTCTATTGGAGTTCCTTTGCCAAATGTTTTTTTCTTTCTTTTTTTGAGTGTAGGGGTGGGGGTCGATATTTTTCCTATGTTTAGCAGAAATTATTTTCAACCTCTCTCCCTTTACACACACACAGCATGAAGCAGCCCCTTCAAATTGCCCAAAAAAATTCATTTGACACTTGAACTAAGAGTTGTCCTATTAGACCTTTCAACACCAATCAAATTGTGTCTAAACACTTTAAGTTATGATGTCACTTAAGAATGAAGTGTGTGGTTAACATTCTCACTGGCATGGAAGGGGACAATAACAAAAGAAACAAAATTCTTCTATTCCTCAATTAGTGTATTTCAATCCAAAAAGAAAAATTCGCTGTAACCACCTCGTATTGACGGTGAATGTACCCATAGCAGCTAAATTCTTACCACCATAATTTTCCATTACATCTATCTGATAATCAACACCCTTAATGTCCACAACTTCAATAAATCCTTCATCACTCACATTATCTACACCATTGAAGTCCGAGGAGGAAGTGGTATAACCACCACAGTCAATGAAGGAGATAAATTAATTGATGCCAGGCGACGGCATTGACGTTTTCGTGACTAATATAATTTTCCCATAGGGTGATCTATTAATTATATATGATAAATTCAAATGTTTTGTCTAAATTAGGAGAAATCGAAACATAAGGAAAACTGAGATTAGAGGGATTGGCAATTGAGATACTCGGAAAAATGCTTACCTAAGTAGAACAAATCAATAGTAATGCAAAAGATAAAACTTTAATTAGCCTCACAGATTTGACCAAATCTCCTCCATCGCTCATTTTTTTCAATTTATTTGTTCTCTGTCTGCTTCTGGTAAAGGGATTTTGGTTAAGGAATAGCTCTCAGTGCTTAAATGAAAATTTTCGTCAACAGAGTAGTCAGGTTTTTAGCAGCAATTGGAATAAAATTTCCACTAGAACTGTTACAAGTTGGATTTTCCTCTAAATAATATCAGATAATATGGATCTATTATCTAGCTATTCTACATTTCTATTTTCCAGGCATAACCAAAATGATTTAAATTCAGTAATGGTTGAGGAATGGCGGTGATCTAGTGGCTACATGGTGGATTTGGAAAAGGAAATGTTTTGCATTAAGAAAAAAAAAACAATTTTCATTGTTTCACGCGCTCAAAAGAAGTGTAACTTACACAATGTGACATGTCATCTTTTGTGTTTAACCGACGCAATTTGACAAGTGTTGAAGTGTCTATTAGGAACAAGTCTTAGTTCAAGTGTCAATGTGAAAATTCGGACTACTTTAAGGGGGCGCTTATGTATTTGGATATGTGTGTGTATTACTTTACTGGTTCTTTATAAGCAATTATCAACAGAAGGAGGATCCTAAAATTGTCGTTAAAGGAAGCATTAATGAAAAGTATACTACAAACTTTAATATTTATCAAAATAATGAATGTAGCATACAAACAAATAGTTGTACTATTGCCCTGATTGGAGGTCCTAGCCTGGAATCTTGTCCACCAAAAATGACGTACGATCAATTAATTTTTTATGAAACAAGAATCAATGAGTAATATCTTCAATGAAAAAGAAAATAGATACAATCAATTTATATATTGCACATCCATAACAGTATATTTTCGTGAGTATTAAGAATCAATGAGTAATATTTTATATGAAAAAGAAAATAGATACAATCAATTTAAATATTGCACATCTATAACAATATATTTTAGTGAGTATTAAGAATTACTTAGCTGGCAATTTTGAAATACACCTCAAAACTTTCTAATAGAAGCTAAGTCGCTAGGACTCTCCAAAAATGTTGTTGCACCTGTGTCAGAACCTTTTTAAATACACTATTTTTGGAGGATCTGACACGCACCCGTCGACATTTTTGAAGAGTCCGAGCAACATGGAATAGAAGACTTCAAGGAGGGGAGAATCAATGTTATTAATAGCCATTGTTACGCTAAGCGAGAAGCTATCCCTTCAAGGACAACGCAAATGCACTTATTAGAAGAGTACATGTCAAACAATGACACAAAGTGATCCCAACAAGAAGCAGTCGGTTCTTTAAATCTCAATTCTTGAGAAATGGATCAATATTTGTATTACTGAATATTGGATACTAATTAGTTAGGTTAATTACATATTGATAATTAAAGTAGTAAATTGATATATAGTTGATACTTATTGTCTTCCATAAATTGTCCGCTTCATTTCTAGAAGTTTGCGCTTTTAGTTATCATTTTTTGCTACAAGGCCCATACATCTTGTCGCTTTTCGCTTTTCGCTTTTTGCTTTTAAAGGCACTAGGAAAGTGACGACGGATGCCTCACAATTTAAACATGTTTCTGAAACATCTTAATAGTAAGAAAAATATACTAATATGGTTAACAACTAAGTCATTTCTACGTGTAGTGGTTTCTAGGTTTTCTCTTCCTTTGTTTTTAATAGAAAGGGAAATAGGGGAGGAGATTACAAGGTGGGGCATCGAACCCTCACCAAGAAAGTGAAAGTTCAGGTAGCCTACCAACTGAGCTGCTAAGATTCTCCGGTTTACTAGGTTCTCAATTGAACAAAAGCCAACACATAACTAACCACAAATTCCATACATTTCTTTACACGTAAAAGTGCTTTTCTGCCAAATGTAAGATTTACTTTGACAATAACTCTGTTTATACCACTAATTTTCATTTATTTTTCAAATAATTAGTAGATAGTCCCCTAACTTTCTTGAAGTTAATTAGCTGCATCTTGAACATAATTTAGAAGTCCATTGACAACTCTATTGTAGAAAAACAATCAATCAACATAGACATATTAGTAGATAAAGAACAAATACAGGCAACGGCACCACAACAATCTCGTCATGGATAGAAAGAAGAAAAGGAGAAGACGAAGTACGCCAAAAAGGGAATGAAATAGGTTGTTTTTAGCGATTGCAATTGCTTATTTGGTAAGGATTACCAGCCTGAGCTAAAAAGAATAGTTCCCGCCTATGGTTACATGCCCATTAAGAGCTATACCCGTAATCGAGCTAATTGCATAGGCAGAGGGGGAACTTTCCTTAAAAAAAACTAAAAGCAATTATCGGCATTGGAAACGACAAATCACACTCTGAAAGGAGAAAAGAATGAGTAGCCAACCACAAAATCTACAAGCAGGCTGAAAACTCTAATCCATAAAATGGGTTAAACCAACAAGTACAGGATAGATACAATTGAAATAAAGCTAACCACAAAGTCACAAGCAATAAGAAAATGCCATACTAAACTGAGAAGTTTATGATAACATCACTTCTGAGTAGCCAACACAATACATACAAGTGATATGACAACTTTTCAGCACAAAATGAACAAACCCCACAAGCCAAGATTACATCTTTGACAGAAAAAATGCATCTAGGAAGTAAATATGAACCTGTAAAGAGTGGCGTTTGATGGGTCTTTCTTGATGGCTTGAGTGTATAAAGCTGCCGCTTTGAGATAGTTCCCAGCTTTGAAGAATTCATCTCCCTGATCTTTCAGTGATGTCTCTGCTTTTGCCTCTGATTCTCCCATCTTCTCTATCACAAATCTAACAGCAATTTGCTTCTTGGCTATGGAGGTTTTTTGGGTTTACTAGGGTTTTTTCAGATCTTTGTTGCTCTGTTCTACTTCGACATGTTTGTTCTGAACTTTGCTCCCTTAATTTTGCCACATTTCCAATTTTGGGCCCCACTCAACAATTGCATCATTTTTTTGTTATAAATTTTTACAAGTTACTATTTTTAACCTTAGTTTGTTAAAGGAAAAAAAAAAGACTCGGAACTCCTTTTTTTTTCATAGAAAAAATTATATATAATGACAAATTAATAAATTAAATTAAATACTATAATCATACTTTAATTTAATTGTACCATGTAGCAATCTATTTGTCAATCACCTCTCTCCCTCAAACTCTCGCTCGCCACTCTCCCTCTCTCGATCGCTCCCTCTCGCTTTTATACAAACACAAGTGTACAAAATGTGTTTCTGTTTGTATAAAGCGAGAAAAAATTGTATATATACATATATTTTTGTTCCCCTCTCTCCCCTCTCCCAGATCTCGCTCGCCACTCTCCCAAATCTCGTTCGCTACCCTCGCCTCTATCGCTTATACAAACAGAAACGAAATGTATACATTGCGTTTCTGTTTGTGTAAAGTGAGAGAAAATTATATATACACTTGCAAATACATATATCTTCGTCCTATGCACTTATAATTATACAATACAAATATTCCCCTGCCCAATTTTCTTTTGTCTTTCTTTCTTTCTCGTTTTATACATACATGAATTATACAATTGAATTGTGTACAACTGCTTTCTTTTGTATATGTATAGCGAATTATACAATTGATTCTCATTTTATACATACGTGAATTATACAATTGATTTGTGTACAACTGTTTTCTTTTGTATATGTATAGCGAATTATACAATTGATTTCTTTGTATATGTATAACGGTATAAATATTTATGTTTACTATGAGCACAATTATGCAAACTTTCCTATAACATACAAATATGAATTTTGTGTGTGCTATATGTGAAAGTTGCTCCTCTTTTTATATGTCATTCATTTCTATAAATAGTGATTCATAATACTTGTATTCTTGTGAGTCATTAGCCTTTGAAAATATATATTTGACCAACTTAGAAAAGTTAAGCAAATGATTTATGTCCATTGATTAAATTAATTAATTCATATTTATTGATTGAAAACTTGAGTTCCAAAAAATTAAATAAAAATAAAATAGTAAACTTATTTAATTTCTTATTACACGTAAAATCTAAAATGCTGACATATAAAGAGAAACAAAGGGAATATTAAATAGACTTATATGTATTCATACAAAAAAGTTGTGCTAGTAGAAGCACCAGAGTAGATACAACATAGATTTATCCAGAAAGTTCAAAAGATTATACCTTAGTAAAAAAATTCCTATTTTTCCTACTTTAAACAAATAAAAGCAGAACTTATAAATAAATAAAACGATCGAGAATTTGCCTAAAAAATTCCTAATTTTCCTTCTTTCTTCTTATCCGTTGTTGCATCATCATTGTCCTTGTGTTTGGATTTAACATGTATGAGTGAGTAAAGTTGAAATTGTTTGAAAAATAAAAGATTAGAAATGATTTAAACTTTTTTAAAAATAAAAATTATATCTAAAATGCGTCTGACACACAAATATATCATGTTGTATATTTTGTATATCATACAAAAAAAAATCTTGGTAACAATTTAAGATGTGCATATCATATGTATATTGTGTGTATAAGTATATATCACACACAAGTTTTCATGAATTTATATAAATATACATGATATACATGAGATAAAGCAGATATAGAATTAGATCTATAATGATATTTATCGGGATACATGGATTCCACTATCATGTGTGCATATGAGATGGAGTCCTCTTCAAATTCGAGTTTTTAGTCTATAGTGCATGTCGAATCCTCCGTAAATCATCTAGAAATATCTTCAAAATTTATATTCAAAATCCTTTAAGATGTTTTTAACAAAACTGAATACATCCATTGGACAAATTATAACTACAAATAACAAAAATAAATTGAAATCAAGCTTTAATCCTTTATATTAATGTTTTTAGATCTTTATCCTCAAATATTCAATGAGGATTTTAAAAAAAATGGCATTGCAACATGAAATTGATGAAAAACTAAAGAAATCTTAAATGAAAAAAAAAAGTAAGAGAGATTTGGGAGAAAATATTGAAAATTTCTAACATGGATATTTTTATTTAATTTTTTTTATACATTCTCAATTGTTAAATTTAAATGTCAATCCTATTCCCAGCTGATTTTTTATTTCAGGTCCTTGTAATAACAATATCTTTTTAATTATTACCAGTCAAACTTACTTACATGGACTTTCAACATTTTTAGTTGACAATTTTATTGTAAATTTAAATCAGCTAATTATTTCTAATCAGATAATATCATTTACGAATTTAATTAATGAGCGATAGGAAAAAATAATAAGCACATTCCAATGAAAGCAATGTTCGATAAATTATTCAAAAATCGAAGTTAATTTACATAAAAAACTATTATATCTAGATTATATACTTCCTGTTTGAAATTTTTTTAGATTTATAAATTGTCTCCCCTCTTACTTAATGTGGCTCTTAGTTGAATATAATAAAAATTATTTGAATTTTAAAAAAAATCAAGGCAGAATTATTATTAGTTATGTAATTTTTTTTCTAAAAGCCGAAATCTCTTATTATGTGGTCTTTAGGAAAACTAATAGTAGTCCGAAATTGAGTAAGAAAAGAGATATTATAAGTAACAATAGCGCATAAGTAGATGATAGAAATCCTTAAATTTGTCTGGACGCCTCGATGCGTGTTAGAATACGTAGCGTTCTTAGTCATTAAGAAGCGACAAAGAGTCAAAAGACATATTCTAAATATAAGTATTGGATACCAGATAAAAATATAAAAAATAAATAATCATGCAAATTTTTGTTAATTAAATAATTTAGGTTTGTGTGGTTGGCTAAACAATCTAACAAATGTTCCCCCAAAACTATATATTGGAAGTTGGAGTGTTAACATAAATAAAGATTTATTTGATCATGTAGAAACTAAAGCCCAAATCATTGTTTTTTAGTATATAATGCATATTAATTGTTGGTTGAACCACCTTATTCTAAAGCTTCACAACTTGCCCTATATTATTGATAATTATATCAAAGCTTATTCTCCGACATAACAAGAAAAATAATTTTTTAAAAAATGAGTTCTTATTTGATACTATTTTTTTCCCCACTAATATATATATATCACAACTTGATTACTAATAATTAATAAAACAAAGACCAACATGTCATGTAAAATTTCTCCAGTACTGTTGTTGTTTCTTCTTCTAGAAGAGACATTAGTTTTGAAAATTAAGCTTAAAATTGACCTAAAATATTAAGACTCACATTTGAATATAACCTTAGGTTTCAAATTTCAAGAAAATAACATATTCCATTCTGAATCTAGCCTATCGCATAATGCTTACTTAGTGCGGTTTACATCACCTTTGTGTAATTTGTAGGCTATTATATAATGAAAAATTTACTGATAGCAGTTGTGGAAAAGGTTGCAGCGGCGTCAAATTATTATCCTAGGGTTTCTAAAAAGAACTCTTCATTTTTTAGTTTATTACTTTTGATGTATTATATCGATTATATATATTCACTAAATAAAAGTCAGATTAAATATTCTTAGACATATATATGCCAAGCCAAAAGAGACAATGAAAGGATCTTATATATGTAATTTTGGATAGTGGTATGTCAAATATTGATGACGTTTTAATTAAATACTAAAAAAAAATCAAGTTCTCACAGCCATTTTTCTCCTTCTTCAACCACTCCTAAACGTAATCGACTTATACACACAAATCACAATTGTCTTTTTTTTTTTTTCCAATTTAATTTGGTCTTTCAGATTTGGTAGTTGACTTCAAAAGTCTTCAACTTTAAGAAGTGGTCATATTCAAGAAAAAGTTACTATTTTGAAAATTATTAGAACTTTATTTTTTTGTCATTTCATAATTAATCAGCTTACGTTCTAATTCATATAATAACAAGTGAAGATGATGTACGTATTTTCACTTACATAACATCATTTTTTTATTTAAAAAATCCCTTAATATATGATTCACTACAATAAAAATGATCATTAGCGGCAATTAATTCTTAATTGCCGCTAAATATGTATTTATAGCGGCAATTGTCACTCTTCTTTGTATATGTTCCTAAAGCCTTTAGCGACATTGGTTCTAATAGCACTTACCTAATGCCGATAAAAACTTTAGCACTCTTTATTAATGTCAATATTTAATACCGCTAAAAGTTATTTTTGTTGTAGTGAATAATTATTTTTACTAATGACTTTTCCCTCAACTCTAAATTAAAAAGGTTCATTTTCAAGAAAAGACATAATAATTAATTATTATAGTTAAACTTGACCCTTTCATCAATATTTAAACAACCTTAAGCATGCATATTACAAATTTAGGCAAAAATATAGTTTCCTTTTTTGCTAAATTCCAACCAAAATATTATTGACTTTAGAATATATCCAAAAACTATATTTATCACAAGCAAGTTGGATTAATAAATTACACACATTTCACATCAAAGTGCAATTTGAAATTCAGAAAAATAATGATAATAATAAATCAGTGGTTGAATAGTTCATTGTGGTAAACTCTCCTTCTTGCCAGCTAGGTTTCACCTGCTTATGATGACCAAAAACTCAAACCAACCAAAACAATTATTATTTTAAAATAATAAAAATTAGAGGATGAGAGAAGAAAAAGATATAAATTAAATTTTTTTACAGTAAAGTAAATGTGAAAGAGAGAAAAAAAAATTGAAAGTTCACAATGACCTGCTTTTAACTACTGAGTAGTGCTAAATAATGTTTAGATTCAAATATAATGTTTTCTCAACTTTATTGATAAAATATTATATTATTGTCTAACATTTACGACTAACGTATCAAATTTTGATAAGAATATGATCCAATTAAATTCATAAATTGTAAGAGAAATAAACAAAAGAAGATCATTTACTAAATAATTATCTTAAAAAGGGGATCATTGATAAAAGTTTCTTGTGTTCGACCCAGCTCGACTAAAAAAAAATAACACACCATCTTATGAGTGTTTGGATTGGTTTAGCCTATTTTCACACATCTTGTATTCAATAATTAGCCGAAGATCCCTCCAGTTTCAAATTTTAAGGTTACAAGTTTGAGTCATCGACAAAGCGAAAAAAGTGGGAGATGTAGAATACCAAATAACATAAAAATAAGTAGTAGCTAGGGCAACCATGACTTAGTTAATTTTGATAAATAATAAACCTTAAAACTTTCAATTAGCATTTAACTATAGTTTTACCACTTCAACAAGAAAATGAGTAGTTAATTTAATTTCCTTGCTATCACAAAATTTCAAAGATAATCTCCATGTAAGCTCTTGACTTATCCACAACTAATTAAAATATATAAGAAAAAAAAAAGAACAAGGAAAAGTGCAAAACAATTTTTCAATCTATGTTTATACATCCCATATTAATCTTTATAGATAGAAAATCATGATATTAACAATATATAGTATGATTTCTATTCTAATAACCCTATTAATTTAATACAACATAACCAATCATTAATAAAAATAATGTCTGTATAATTAAACTGATATTACTAATACATCATATTTAATATTATTTTTATACATCTTATCAAATAACTTTTACGATATTATGAATATTCGACTATTAATGAACTTTCCCATCATAAGCTACTGAGTCAATGCATGAAAGACATGCAATACCAAATTAAAACATATATATATGATGTGTTTAGATAACAATGTACTAACTAATATAATTAGCATTATTGTTGTGTGTTCATTGTTTCCAAATTTCTAACTAACATATTTCTTAATTCTTACTTAATTATTCTTATGGTTTGGTTTTCCAAGAAATAAACATCCCTCTATCATAATTAGTTTAATATAATTGGACACTGCCAGTCCCTCCTGGCTACTTGTGTTTTAAAAATCATAACTCATACTGATAAAAGTTCTTTTTTTTTTAAATAAATAAATAAAATTATAATAAACCTACATTAATTTCTTCTTTCATTTTTCTGAAAAAATAATGTAGCCGCCTTTTTCCTATTATAGTCAACCTCTTTATTATAATTACTATCATGTATAACAATATTTTATTGTGTTGGTCTAAGTTATTTTCTTTGAATTCGATTTTATTATGTTATATTATATGTTTTTTTAATAATAATATTTCACGATATTTGAAAATAAAAAATCGACTTAATTACATTGACAATCTCTCGAATTATAAACTTGCCCCAAAAAACATTTAGATACTTATATTACTACATGTGTACGATCTGTTTCAATTGAGAATTTGAACAATATATGATAAGTATTTTTATTAAACTCGATTTATATTGTTTTTTTTAACACGTGTTCTTAAATATTCATTATGTAGATAACTCATTTAATATATGTCACTCTTGAAATTATACGAGTTAGTCTCAATAAGTTATAGAACCTCAGACATGTTCTACTTAAGAATATTGAGTATAATTAAAGGAGATGACATATTTTTTATGATTAACTTGTTTATAACTCTCCGTTATGGTAATTGAGAACATGCACAATTTTTTTCTCTTCAAAAATTGAACTTAAATATGCCGTATTGTCAAAGTCTAAATGATTATTATTTTTTGACAAACTTAAATCAACATTTAATATATTAAGCTTTAAAAAATCTAGACAAACAACACCGTTATAAAGATGACATCGTAAATCCAACATTTGCCTTTCCATGACTCTAAAATCTCTAAAAAGCACCTAGGACATTGAAAAACATGATGTGTGTTTATACAAAATAATCCAAAAAGTGTAGCTAATTTAATACTAAGCCCCTAAATTAAATTACTAAAAACCGTGTTTTTGGTGAGATCAATAGCTAATGTCCATTAAACTTTCTAACTATTTGTACTAACATCATCATTTTTTTGTCTATAATGTATAATATATCAATTTCCATATCTTATTTTGCTTAAATTAAGGATATAGACATTAAGGCAAAGAAAACTCTTATTAGTAGTACTTCCCTTAAGAAAACTCCTAGGATTATATTAATTATAATCACCAACTAGCAAATTATTTTCATTAAAACAAATCAGCATTAAGTAAGATATGGTCAATTTTGAATATCCTAATTGTAGTTGTCTAGTTCCTAATCACTATTTAATTTCATTAATTAAATAAAATATACTCTCTCTACCATCCACTTAGCCTCCACCAATAGCCATTTAAATATCAACCCTTTGTGCCATCTATCTAAACATATTCCAACATTAAACTTTATCTTAAACCCTAAACTCCTAAAACTCATCACAAAATCATGAAACTCATCAACTTAGCCCTTTTGGGCTTCTTGTTCATCATTTTCTTCTTCTCAAAACCCTCATTTCAAGCTTCAATCAAATATGAACCAAACCCTAGACTTTTCGATGCTTACATAGCGTTACAAGCTTGGAAACATGTCATGACTTCCGATCCAAGAAACTTCACAAAAGATTGGTATGATTACAATGTTTGTAACTATACCGGGGTTTACTGTGCTCCAGCTCCAGATAACCCTAATATCACCACTGTTGCTGGTATTGACCTAAACCATGCAAATATCTCCGGATACTTACCTGAAAAACTTGGTTTATTGACCGATTTAGCCGTCTTTCATATAAATTCCAATAGATTTCAAGGTTCAATCCCGAAATCTTTTTCTAAACTTCGAATTTTATTCGAACTTGACGTGAGTAACAATCTTTTTTGTGGTGAGTTCCCTTCCGTTGTGTTATCTCTTCCTTCTTTGAAATTTCTTGATATTAGATATAACCAATTCGAAGGAAAAATCCCTACGAATCTTTGGGATCGAACACTCGATGCATTATTCATAAACAACAATAAATTTCAATTCTCATGGCCTAAAAACTTAGGTAAATCACCCGTCTCCGCTTTGGTTATGGCTAATATTAATGTAACGGGGTGTATACCATCAAGTATAGGAAAAATGTCGAATACATTAAATGAGATTATTCTCTCGAATTCGAGTTTAAGTGGTTGTTTGCCTCAAGAATTAGGGTTATTGAAAAATGTTAGGGTTCTTGATGTGAGTTTTAACAAGCTTGTTGGTGAGTTACCGGAATCCATTGGTGAAATGAAGAAATTGGAACATCTTAACGTGGCACATAACAAGTTTTCCGGTGAGATTCCGATGAGTATTTGTTCATTACCAAAGTTGGAGAATTTTACTTATTCTTATAATTATTTTTGTGGTGAACCAAAGATTTGTCTCAAGTTGAAGGATAGAAATGATAAGAAGAATTGTATACCATATCGACCATCACAACGTTCAGAAAATGAATGTAAGACATTTTATTCGCGAGGTCCGGTGAATTGTAGTTCATTTGGTTGTAGATCACCACCACCGCCACCTCCACCACCACCACCACCACCTCCGCCGCCCCCGCCCCCGCCCCCGCCGCCACCAAAAGCACGTTATTATCATTATCCTTGAGTGGTTGAGGAGTTGTGTTTATTTGACTTTTGTTTGGTTTTATGTGATTGGATAGGTTTTGTATTGAAAGGGCAAAAAAGGAATAAAAAAATTGTTCGTTGAATAAACTATAGATGTAAGAAAGTTAGACTTTCATTTTTTTTGGTTATTGTTTTTTTTTTCTTCTCATTTTTCTATCATTGGATTTGGATATATACATTGACTTTGATTATGTTGTACGACTAAGGGATTTAATTAGACTTTGTATTTTATTTAATTTCCCCCTTTTTTAATGCAAATAATAATACGTACCATGTGACATTGTGATGTACTCGTTAATCTTTTATATAAATTATTAAGTATGATTCTTCAGCCTTAAACACCTCATTGGCTAATTCAAGCAGCAAAAAATAATAAAAATTACATAAATTACTGTTAAGAGTTAATTTGTACTATTATTTTATATATCAACATCAGAAATCCCTTAAAAGGATGTCATATACATAACTCACGAATTACAAACGATACATTACTTAACGAGAGATGTATTCGAGAGGGGATATGGATATACACGAGAGAGGATAGGGATGTCCAAGAGAATTTTTGTACTTTTTTAAAATGGTAAGAATTTTAGCAACTGTGATAAAATAAGATTGTGTACCAAGTATTTTCAAAATATAATTAGAAAACACATACGAGTTTTGAAAATATGCATATTGCCCTTCATCTAATAGACGAATGAGAACACACACGACTTTTGAAAAATACATAATTTGAACCGAAAAATGTTTAATTGGACAATTTGTTTAGAGTTGAGTTGTTCAATTGAAAAATGACCTGGTTCAAATATCTAAATAAGATATCTTGACAAGTTCCTGCCTAACTTGCCTTTCCGTTCCATCGAGACATAATGTAGAACTTGTTATCCTCTTGCCTAGACATAGGAGTTCAACTACATTATCATAGTACGTTCATGTTATATTTGAAAGAGGTTAGACCTCCTTGCTTCTCTCATGTTACACTCCACTTTTCGTCAATCCTCTTTTCTCCTCAATCCACAAAGACAAAATATAGAAATAGTGCCAACAATTCTTTCACGAAACAAAAAACTCACTAAATCGAGATTACTAACTAATACTACCCCCCACCCTTCTCAACCACAAACCAAGAAAAGAGCCAATTGACCCACAGGCTAAAACCAATTTTTGTGCAAAAGACTCAGCCCATTAGTTAATAAAAAGCCCAATATCTGAATGGGCCAATAAGATCTCATTAGGGTTAAAATGTTAGGGTTTCGCCATTGAAGCCGTCGTCGAGCTCACTATAGTTCTGTGTTTCTCTCTCTTACCATAGCTCAGAAGCTCGACCATGGCCGTCGGGTAATACTCTCTTTCTCTCTCTACAACTCAAAAGTCAATTTTTTTTTGCAATATTTATGCTTCAATGTACATTTTTTTTGTAATCTCTAACCTTTTTTTGCAATTTTGTCTTATTACAGTAAGAACAAGCGAATTTCCAAAGGCAAAAAGGGAGGGAAGAAGAAGGCGTAAGTTCTTTTTTCCTTAGTTTTATACCAAAGTTTCAATCTTTTTTGTTAATTATGTTTTAATATTACCTATTGTTTTCAATGCTTCAGTTATCGTATTATTTGGTTGTTGTTACTGGTTACATTTCTATATTTCCTTTTTTCTAAGATATGAGCCAAGGGTTTATCGGAAACAGCCACTCTATCTTCTACCCCGTTGTTAATTACACTGTGTATGATGATGTTGTTGTATTTTGTTGATTTGATTCTTTTTGGTGGGTACAGAGCTGATCCATATGCTAAAAAGGATTGGTATGATATCAAGGCTCCATCAGTATTTGGTGTCCGCAATGTAGGGAAGACCCTTGTTACCCGTACACAGGGTACAAAGGTAATTATTTGCTTCAGTCTTAGTTTTAAGAATATCATACATTCACTATATAATATATATTTTGGAATGTTAGAGATACATAGGTATTTTAGTGGTTTGCTTATGTGGTTTTGAATATTGGTGAGTAATTGAAGTTCTCTTTGATAGTTTTTTTCATTGACCAATTGTTATTTATGATCAATTGATGAACGTTTAGTAGCTTAGAAACAGATGAAGTCTGATCTAATGTGTCATTGTGCTAAATATAGTGGAATTAACTTATATCGTGTAGCTGAGAAATTTGCGAGTTTTGTGATTTTTGAATCTTCAGTTAACCTTTTCTTAAACATGGTTAAGAGTATTGACTTTAGTCATTTAATTGGATTGAGAAATGTAAATGAAGCTTGACATATGGGGAAGGTCTCTGCTAGTGAAAATGCTAACTATATTATATGAAAGTGAACTTTATGTAGCAAAAATAGTGCCGTCTCCCTGAATAGAGAAGGAACAATTGAGTTCAACCTCATCTGAGTTTTGAGTCAAATTGGGCTAGATTATGGGCATAGTATTAGTAGCTTCTTGATTCACATATTTAAGGGATTCACCCTTTTTTAGCTATAGTAGTTGATGTGAATTGTGAACTATATAGAAACACAATTCAACGTATCATAATGTTATTCCTTCATTACAGATTGCTTCAGAAGGCCTGAAGCATCGTGTGTTCGAAGTGTCATTGGCTGATCTTCAGAATGACGAAGATCACTCCTTCAGGAAGATTCGTCTGAGAGCTGAAGATGTCCAAGGAAGAAATGTCTTGACAAACTTTCATGTATGACAACGAACTCGACTTTATTTTTTCCACCTATTCTTATCAAAATCCTCCTACCAACATTTTTTGGTTAAAAATGAATAGGGTATGGACTTCACCACAGATAAGTTGAGGTCACTGGTAAAGAAATGGCAATCATTGATTGAGGCTCATGTTGATGTTAAGACAACTGATAGCTACACCTTGAGAATGTTCTGCATTGGCTTTACCAAAAAGCGTCCAAACCAACAAAAAAGAACCTGCTATGCACAGTCAAGCCAGATTCGCCAGGTAAATGCAAATGCTTGTTCAAATGTTAACAAGTTCTGTTCTAATTGTGATATAGCAATATTAGTTGTGAGACAAATGGAAATGCTTCCGTTTAAATTTTCTCAAGTATTCGTTTTGATGGGCACAAGTCAGTAAGCAATTGATCTCTACTCCTTTTCAAAATAATTGTTTTTAGATTCGTCGCAAGATGCGTGAGATCATGGTTAACCAGGCACAATCGTGTGATTTGAAAGACTTGGTCCTGAAGTTCATTCCTGAATCAATCGGTAGAGAGATTGAGAAGGCAACTTCAAGCATCTACCCTTTGCAGAATGTGTTCATTCGCAAGGTCAAGATCTTGAAGGCTCCTAAATTCGACCTTGGGAGGTTGATGGAGGTAATTTTGTCCTTCCCATCTCGAGTAATAATATTAATTTCCGTTTCTTGTCACTTCCATTATTACCAAACTCTTAATTTTTCAGTATTAATGTGGAGATTACTGTTTCTTGGTTGTGGTAGGTTCACGGTGATTACTCAGAAGATGTTGGTGTGAAGGTGGATAGACCCGCAGAGGACGTTGCAACTGAGCCAACTGAAGTAGTTGGTGCTTAAATATGTTAAAAGATTTTCATAATCTGTTTTATGAACTTGCTTGTGGCTTAAATAGTTTTTCACTTAATGAATCAGTAGGTTGGTTACCTTCATGTATTTTACTTATTTAGTTTTTTTGAGAGTTTAGGAACAGATTCAGAAGGAAATTTATACTATATTATATGATGTCTCCCAGTAAAATGGCTCTGCCTCAATTAAGATTTTCTGATAGAAGCCTCTGAACTCACTTTGTGAAGAGAATATATGGGCCATAAGAATTACTCCAGTATTCACTTTATTTGTAATAACTATAATTTGTTTGAAAATTAATGTGTGACCTGAAAATTTCAATTTTAAATTTGCTTATATTAACACTTTCAAGTTTTAAGTATGAACAATGCGTTAAATATTCTTTGCTTAAAAGGTCTACCAAATACAATTTTAATTTTGTTAATTTCAAGTAAAGTGAAAAAATCTATTGCCAGACTTCCACTTTTAAAGAGTTTTTGGTGGGTGGAAATAAGGTATTTTAATCTTGGATAAATTGTAGAAATATATTATTATTAGATAGGTTAAAGAAGTTATCTGATTATTAATTCCAGGGAACTTTTTAGAAAAGATAGGTTAAAATTCTAATTTATCTTTCTTTAAAGTAAATACACATTTTAAAATATATTGTATTTTTTTATTTTAAGTAATTAATGTAGTGAACAGAATACCTAAAAGACTAGATTATGATATTGAAATAACTTGTTCCCAATCTTGAATTACACTTACGATGTGTTCGATATAAAAGAAAGTGTATATACATACCTCTTCCCTGGAGCATTCATGCTCCTCCTCACATGTCAAAATTATCTCAGCCTCGTTTTTTTCATTTTGTCCACCTCAAAGGTCACTATCTACCTCCCTTCCTTCTAGTGGACAATAATATTTTTATCAATTTTACCTATCAGCTTTTGAAGACAAATGTGCACACAAATTTGCAAAAAAGAGAAAGAAAGTAGCTAGTATATGCACAAGCTGAAGCATAGTGGCTCCATGCAACACCTAATATTAGATACCATCAAACTGATAACACTTATAGAAAGATTAAAATTACAAAACACAAAAGCATTGCTAAAATTCTTTAGGCAGTTAAAAGTCTAAATAACTGAAATAATAGCCATGAGAACAAAGATTATTTGGAATTAGATCCAACCTAACTCTTTAAACACTTCACCCTAAAGCTAAACAAGAATCAATTTTTTCAAGAAAAGGTTAGAACCATTAGACGCGATATCTGATGCTGCCATTATTGCTGCTGCTGCTACTGGAAGGTCTAAAGCAACACATAGGACTCTTCTTTTTCTTCTCGCTGTTCCTCCTCCCGATATGGATGAAGTTCTTCAGTATGATCCCCGTGCTGCTCCTGGAAAATTTGCTCCTAACTTTGCTTTTCTTTTCGTCATCCAGTTTCAGCAAAATGTACTGAATTTTCTGAACCTCTAGCTGCAACCGTCCTATCTTCTCAGACCCTTTTCTTGCCTGTTCTGACACTCGCTTTTGACGGGTATTCATCACCTCTTTCGAGTCTGCTGAACCACTGCTTGGAGAATAGGATGTACTTTCCTCTGTATTCTTCATCAATTGGCTATTCAAATTCACAAGATGTACGACTGTTTCCTCGACTTCTTGTAGCTGCTCCTTAACAGTTTCAAAATCAAAATTTTTGGGTTTTTTGGCCTTTTTGTTTGCCTCCAAATTTCTTCTCAGGCTATCAACAGTCAATTGAAGACTCATCAATTTCTCTGCATCGGAAGCAAGTCGCTTGAGAATCTTCTTGTTCATTTCTTGATTTGCCTCAGATGAGTTCATTGATAACTCTAACTTGTCCACACCCAACTCCTTCTCCACTTCTGATTCTGTAGGTGGATGTTTGCCCCTCCACTCCAAGTTCCTAAATTGGTTGTGCATGATAGGGACCCCCATTGTTGGATGATTTGCCCGTTTCTTCAAATCATTCACGCTACGACTGAGGCTGCCGCCTTCTGCAGTTTCCCACAGCTCAAGCATCTGATCATCTACTCTCTCTGCCGCAGAATGAGCTCTTTTAATTCTTTCTGGTGAGCTATCAGAAACATGATCAAGTGGTATATCTTTCATTAGTGTCCCATTTTTGGCTTCAAAGGACTTGGGTTTTGTCTTCCGTCGATTACGGTCATCTTCATGCTCCTTTTGGTGACTCCTCCTTCCTGCAACCTCATGTTTTTCTCGATCCAAACTGGGCCGAGATTTTATCGACTCAATTTCACTTGCAGTACTATCTCGACCAGGCTTTATGTGTAAAGGCTGATGCAAAACAGGCCTGTTAATGCCTTCCACTACTTTCTTAACTGCTTTAACCCTAGTCCTCAGCTCTTGCAAATCAAGAACGCCTTTTGGCATGATAGAATGACCATCTGTCAGGTTGTTGGAGCTAATTTGACCGGACTGAACCTCAATTTCAACACACTGCAAATACAAACAGAAATAACATAATTTCAGCAAAACGTTGGAGATAATTGCGACATTCTAAGCTTTGAAGCTCAAGAACAGAGAAAGTAAATGAGAATAACACTTGGGAATGCTGATGCTTCCCGTCAGATATGTTCTGGAGTACTTCAATTAAGTTTTCAAGTATACACAAGTCAACTCCGAAATGATAATACGAATGTTAAAGTAATGTTTGTTCAACTTGATAACCGTAGGCAATCTATTGCATGTTATGACTCTCAGCAAATATGGAAGAAACTTTTGAGCAATCAAATCACTTATTGATGTTACAAGGCAATGGGCATGTACAGAAAGACCAGAGTCCATTCAAACCTAAACATAGAGAAAAAGAAAAAAAAAACACTGCTTATATATGATAAACGTATGATAAAGTACATTACCTTTGATTCCTGAGATCGAGCTAGATTAAATTTCATGAGGAGCAGAGCATTATGCTCAAGTGAAACAATGTCATCCCTCAGAGAAGCAATTACAGGAGCATATGAGTGTAACTGTGACTTCAGTTCTCCAATTTCACCTTCCATCGAGATCATTTTTCCTTTCATTCGCTGAATCTCCAAACCCTTGGAAGCATTTTTATCCTCGAGTCTTTCACACACCTCATTCAACTCATTCATTTTGTTTTCCAGTAGCACTTCACGAACGGAGGAGATCTGGAGATCAAAATAAAAGGTTGCTGCCTCTGCCTCCCATAGTTCAAACTCACAGTTCTTCTCTTGAAGCTCCGAACTCAGATATTCTTCTCGCATTCGTTGCTCTTCAATTTCTTCATGCAACTTACCCATTTCAGCTACCAAGTTCATATTCACTTCCCGAAGGACTTCAATTTCTTGGTTTTGAGTGGTATTTGTACTTGATATTTCAAGCATCTTCTTTTCTAGAATTTCATTTGTCAGTATGGATTCTTGACGGTCAGTTTTTAGCACAGCCAGAGTCGTACACAATTCCGAGTTCAAATTCTCAGATGCTATAAGCTTCTGCTTGGCTTCCAAGAGTCCTGCTTCCTGCTTATCAATTATTTCTTTTCCAGTGGAAAGTTCCAACTTCAAATGATTGTTTGATTCCCTTACTTCATAGAGCTCCTCTTCCAGCCTTTGAACTGATTCCTTCAGGAGTAAGTTTTCAGTTTCCTTCATTTCCAGCTTCTCCTTCAATATGCCCATTTCCTTGTCAAAGTTACTGATAATACCATGAAGATTGTGCATATCTTCAGATATTGACTTCAGCTCAGCAGATTTCTCGCTACCAAAACTACTCCAAACTGTAGAGAGATTGCTAAGAGCAAGTGTATCGAGTAAGAGTGTATCATTTTCTTGCCTCACCATCAATTTCTCCTCCCTGATCTCTGTGATCTTTTGCAACAAAGTTCTGTTCTCCTCAAGAACTTGGGAGTATTTCTTTTTTAATCCAACATAAGCTGTCTGCAACTCATCATGCTTGACACAGAGACTCCCAACCTCTGCATCAAGTACAGCGGTTAGTTGACTGCCTTTGCTCACTTCCAGTCCCAATTTCTCATTCATCTCCAGAAGTTTATGATTGTCTTTCTGCACTGTGACAAGCTTCTCTGCCATGATATTGAACTCCTTCTCTACAGATTTCTTCACTGACTCAAGTTCAAAGGCCTCTGATTTCAGCTGTGTAAGTAAAGTTACGAGAACAGAGTTTTCAATAAATACCTGCTGCTTATCATCCTCACATTCTCTGAGCGAACATTTTAGATCCTCGATATTCCCCAAAATATGATGAAGAAATGTTTGCTCATTTTCCACCCTATCTTCACATACAAAATCAGATTCATTGTCAAGGGCCTTGAAAACCCGATATATCCCCAGTCTCAACCTTTCGATTTCATCTAGCAAAACTTCTGCTTCTACCTGTTGCTCAAGGCTCTCATTCTCTAACTCTGTAATCAGCCTGTCAGCCAATTTTGATGCCTCAACATGTTTCTGACAGTCCACCAATAAAGTGTAGTTCTTTTCTTCCATGTCTTGGATGAATTTCTGCAGGATGAAAATTTCACACTGGGCTTTCACAGCTCTGTCAAGCTCCTCTTCAAATTCTTTCTTCCGCCACTTACTTTCTTCTTTTAGGAGATGAATATGGTTCTCCATACTCAGTAACCGGGTCTCACTCTGATGAGTAAGTTTTGCCCTTTCTTGTTTCTCCATTCCAACTGCAACTCTCAGTTCTTCAACTTCTAAGCTAGTTGCTTTTTTGTCCTTTTCCAGGCAAGAATATTTTTCTTCCAATCCTGTAAATCTTGATTCCAGATATTCTAGTCTCCGTTCAACATTTTCCAACTGAAGCTCTAGGCTACCTCTTTCAGCAAGAAGATTGGACTTCTCATTCTTCAGCAATTGACAGATCTCTTCTAATCCCTTGGATTTTTCCCTCAGACCTTCAAGTTCAATTTTTGCACCAAAAAGAGAGTTCTCAAGAACAGCATTTTTCTCTAGGAGTTTCTGCATGCTATCAGTTATAATTTGCAACTGAGATAGCAAAGAACCTTTCTCAGCAACAAGGGTCAATTTTTCTCCATTGAGAATTTGGCAGGACTCTTGAAGTGCCCTCACCTTTTCCTGCGATCCCTGCAACTCGCCATTCACGTCTGAGAGGGAACTCTCCAAAACAGCCTTCTTTCTCAGAAGTTCATCCATGTCCTCCAGCTTTTTGTGAAGGACTTCTTTCTCCTTTCTGTCCTTCTCAGAGATTATTCTCAGCTCTGAGCTTTCTTCCTGCAAGTTCTTCATTGAAGACTCGATACACTCAGGGTTTAAACCTGCACTCTTCACTTGCTCCACCAAAGCCTGGTAGCTCCTGTTTAGGTCCTTGATTTCCTCCTTCAAACATGATATGTCTTTCTGAAGTTTGTTATTAAGTTCCACTTGTTCAGCAACCTCCTCTTCGAGTCTAGTTTTCATCTTCCTCAGGCTAAGGATTTCATTTTCCAGATTCTCCTGAGAAAAGGTTGAGGACAATTTCAGTTCACTCAGGCTTTGATTTTCATCCTTCATTCTCCGAAGTTCATCTTCCAAACTATTTTTGCTTGTTTCCATGTCCTTCAGAAGTTGAAGACCATTTTTGAGCTCCAATGCCAGCGCTTTCTGCTCCTCTTGAGATTGAGAGTGCAAGTTTTGCAAAGCCAAAAGTGAGGCTTCAATTTGTGCATGCCTCAAGTGCTCATTTTGCAAATCACTTTGAAGTTTCTCCAGCTCCCTTTGCTTCTGCGAAAGCTCTTGATCTTTCATAGTTATCTTCTTTGCCAAGTTATCTGCCTCAGAGTGCAATGACTGATTGGATGTCTCCAGCAGAAAACACTTCTCTTCAGCATTTCTAAGCTTAGCAGCACCCACTGAAAGTTCACCATTAAGGCGTTTTACATCCTCTTGTGCACGAGATAGTTCATTCTCAAGTTTGGATATTTTCTCCAGACAGCTTTTATACTCAAGGACTGATACTTCTTTCTTCTCAGTTAGCTCCATAACAAGATCTTTCAGCTTCTTTATCTCACTTTCAGCTCTATCGGCTTTCTCACTAAGAAGTCTGGATTCTTCTTGAGACAGCAAAAGTTTTTTCTCCAGTTCAGATATCTGTTCCAGGCATTGTTTGTACTGATGAAAACAACAGTCCTTTTCAGACTCTAATTTACAGATCTCATTCCTCAGGTGCTGAACTTCACTTTCTGCCTTAATTGCTCGCTCATTTACTCCTTTCGTGTCTTCATGTGCTTGAGAAGCCTTATCCTCCAAACTGGATATCCGTTCCAAATACTCCTTGTGTTTGCTCAGAGCAGCATCTCTTTCAGCCACCAGTTTGATAAGTGATTCCTTCAACTTCTGAGCTTCATTTCCCGCTTCACTGGCTCGTTCATTGAACTTAAGGGAGTCCGTGTGTGCAGCACTGAGATCCCTCTCTACAGCAGACAACTTTTCCAGGCATTGCTGATATTGCAGGAATGTAGTTTCTTTTTCCACCTCGACACCAGCTAGGGCTTTTTTCAACATTTGAACTTCGCCTTCTGCTTGACCTGCACGCTCCGACTCAGCAAGAACTTTGGCCTTGAGGTTTTCATTCTCAATTGATAATTCAGAAACTTGAGAATGCAAACTTTGTTCTTTTTCTTCTGTATTGCCGCTCAATCCTTTCTTTAACGTTCCCTCGAGGAACTTCGAGTTCTTTAGCATTTCTTCTCCAGCCCCAAGCATCTCATACAATTGTTTTAGACCCCACTCACTTGCTCCCTTATCATCACCACTCTTCTGTACAGCATGCATTCTTGACAGCAACAACTTCACTGCATGCTGATGTAAGTCACCTGTATCAGGAAAATCATGAGCTCCACGCAATACTTCTGGACTATGTGGCTCTCCTGCATGTGCGGAGGATTTCACTGGTGAATCTTCAAGAAGAAAGGGTACTTGGTCGGGAAATGCCTCTGACATGGTTTTCTGAGCCTGCTTAAGTTCGCCTGATACATGGTCATATCTTTCAGCTAACGCCCGGTATGCCCTGTAGAACTCCTCAACTAATTTCATTAGCTCAGGCCTTTTCTTGTAGTACATTTCAGCCCTTCTTGCAAATGAATCGGCATCTTCTTCAATGAGCTTGATCATTGCCTTCACTTTAGAATCCATTTCTGCAAAAATAATAAATAAAACAGGTTAATTCCTCATTTTGGATGAGACTATCCATTACAAAATTTTCGTACAAACTTTTCCAGTCAAACAAGCAGGAGACATTAAATCAATAAGGCGAAGTCCCTGTTTAGTTTCAAAAGCCTAAGTAGGGCTTGCGGTCCCCTGTGGAAATTTTAAAAACATAAAGATGTAAGTTAAGTTTGTGAAAAGTCTGAGGGAAGCCCAAAACACCCTTCAGAGAAGATCTACCTCAGGAGGGGGCCATAACGTAAAGACTAGTTAGAACTTAGAACATAGACTCAATGTAAAAGCCTTGGAATGGTAGTCTTGCTTCTGGGCAGAAAGATAAGTTATGTAGGCACTCCAACCACTTCGTGCAAATGTAAGCTACAGTAGAGAAGGCCAATAGAACAATGATACACACATTAAATACTCGGCTGAAGAACCTCCCATGTTGAAAAAAAAAGGGCAGCCCAGTGTGAGAAGCATCCCACTTTCATGCAGGTTGGGGGAAGATCCGCACACCAAGGGGCTCAAACCCATACCTATAGGTCACACAGAGATAACTTTACCATCGCTACGATTCAAAAACCTCACAACTTGAAACCCCCCCAAAATTGCAGGAAACCAAATTCCCAGGCACATTATATACATATGCCCCACAATGGCCACATTGTTTAAATACAAAATCTTATGGAAAAAGCAATAAAGAGAGACACGGGGCAAAGCATTTGAAAAAGGAGTATGATCTAATCGAGCATGCAGCAATTTTTTGAGAATAAAAGGGACACTTGAGCGTGTATGAAACCTTTCAACACAATACAACAACAAACACTAGGTGGCAAATGTATTTGTTTCTTTAGATGCTTTCATGAAATGCAAGAAACAGATGGTATCAGGTCCGACAATCATAGATCAATTCGAGTGCAATCATTCTGTATTTAGAAATCCCTATTCATGATTTGGTAAAAAATACACAACATAGAAGACACAATTAAAAACACTAGCGATCTCGTTGTCCTGATAAAAATGTATAAAGAATAAAGCAATGACAAGGAGAACAAAGACAAAGGGAACCAAGTCTCTAGATACTCACCAGTAAGATTCTCTTGAAGCCATTTTGAATTCTTAGGGATATGACTATCCCACCACCACGAGTACTTGCGCCTGGAGTTGGAATGTGGCAAGGTTGCCATGACTCCAGCAAATAACAAAAAAACAACTGGATTTATTCTTGCAAAATACTGGAAATTTTACACTTCAAAGTGCTCAACTACCAATCCCCTGAAGCAAAAGAGAGAAAAGAACAAAATATCAAGAAAAAAAAAAAAAAATTGGGGTACAGGATCAAGGCCTAGAGATCATAACTATGTGAAATGAGGATTGAAGCTAATACATCAATGCGAAGTACCTGCTCTGCCAGACACAAACCACAGCTGCAGCTACATTTACTATTCAACTCAAAAGTTCCAATGCCAGTGTACAGAAGACAACCTGAACAGCAAAAAAACAACTGATTGAGAATCAAGCCTCATACATTTACAAATTGTTAATTATAAACTATCAATATCTCAAAAACATGGGAAAATTATCCATTTGTATTATCTCATAGAGATTCAACTGATATGTACATCATAATTAAACAGAATTTTCCAAGAATTCACCAATTGACAAGATTCATCAAGTCCATACAAGAAAGAGGGGAACTTCTAAGCAACTTCTAATTCTGATCAAGGCTTCATAAATAGACTTGTAAAGTAGCAAAATCAGAATGGAGAATTTTTCATCAACTCTTAATTAATCAAGACTCCCTTTTTCCCCTGATTATCAAGATTTACAAAACTCCAACATGAAAACTAAAGATTCTAAGCAAATGAGCAAAATGAAAACAAAAAAAAACAATCTTTTTTTTTAAGAATCAAACAAAAGCCCCACCAAAACAACAAAATCTACAACCCAAAAACTGATACAACAAGTGACATTGACACACAAAACCTCAAACACAGAAAACAGTTCCACATCAAGAAACAAGCAAAAAAGATTGGATCTTTACAACTAAAAAACAAAATCAGAAAGTTACCCAAGATAACAGAAATCTGAATTAACAGAAGTCTGATTAGCAGCTATGATTTTCAAGAACCAACTAGCTGCTTCATTCCCTCTTACCCCATTTCCTTTCTTGCTCTCCCTTTCTCATTCACTCTCTCTCTCTGTCTCTTTATCCTCTAGTTGGTACAGTGTCAATGTGACAAATCTGTAAAAAAATAGACAAAATATGAAAAAACCCTTCAAGATTGCACCTTTCAATATAGGTTCAACTATACACACACTGTATAATGTATGTATGTATAGGTGGGGTGGGGGGATGGGGAGTAGGGGTGGGGTAAAAAAGTTGACGTTGTAAAATGGAGTAAATGTGCAAACAAAAAAGGAAGTAATGATACTAATCAATTTGATTTCTTGAAAAAAAAAATTGAAAAAAATTATTTGTTGAGATTTTGTCGGCACTTTATAGGGTAATACAACTCTTGTATACTCATGATCAAGAATGGGGTTTGCTTAATAATTTGTTTTTTGGACTAATATATCCCTTGCTTGGGATCTAAAAAAATGTTTTTTCTTGGGTCTAAATTTCAATTTTTAAATATTTTTGTAATTATTAATTTACTTGAAGTTAAATTCTTTATGGGATTATGAGAAGCAAACCAAATCTTCTCTTTATTCTTTGCATTTTTATAAATGATACTCCATATATTTCTTTTTAATTTTAAATTTTAACACAAAGAATAAAAGATTTACTCATATGAAAATTATTCTTTGTTTAGGTGAATCAACTTGGGACAATTTTGACATTTGTTTGAGTCATTGTAAGTACAAAGAATTCGCCAAAATACGAGTCTACACAACCAATTATATTAATCAAATAAGATTAATGATTGAAGTTGTTGCAAGTTTCGATAGAATAATGTTGAGGTAAAAAATTTCAAAAAATATTAATTAGATGTGGACGAAGAAATTCTAATTGCATCAAATTATGTGTACATATTTTATCAAGGTTCGATAGAATACCATTGAAGTAAAAAAATTTAAAATGTTTGTTAGATGTGGACAAAGAAATTCTAGTAGCATCAAATTATGTTGCAGATTTTATCATGTTTTGATAGAATAACGTTGAAGTAAAATTTAAGAAAATATTAAATAGATGTGGACGAAGAAATTTGGTCGCATCAAATTATGTTGCAGATTTTATCAAGTTTCGATAGAATAACATTGAAGTAAAATTTAAGAAAATATTAATTAGATGCGTACGAAGAAATTCTAGTCGCGTCAAATTATGTCCAAGATATTATCAAGTTTAGATAAAATAACGTTAAAGTAGAAATTTTAAAAATATATTAATTTGATGTGGACAAAGAAATTTTAGTCGCATCAAATTATGTTGTAGATTTTATCAAGTTTCAATAAAATATTATTAAAGTAAAATTTTAAAAAATATTAATTAGATTTGGATGAAGAAATTCTAATTGCATCAAATTAAGCTGTAGATTTTATAGATGGACTATATAAAACATATAATTATTCAATTAAGGTAAGTTGCTCTTTTAACGTTTACTTTTGATTTTTACGTAATTATCTTTATATATAAAAATTTCTACTGAAATGCAGTCAAATTATTTAATTCATACAATGTAAACTATGATAAAACAATGCTAAAGTAAAATTTTGATGATTAATTTAAAAATAAAATGATAATTAAATATGGAATAAGAAATTCTAGTTTATAGATTGACTACCTATAACATATAATTTTATCTAATTAAAATCAATTCATCTTCTAACGTTAAACTTTTGATATATGTGCAATTATATATATTATATATATATGTATAGTATAATGTATATCTTTTTAAAAAGCTACAAAACTGAAAAGCATAGTTTTAGCAAACCTGTTAATGTCATTAATTAATTAATTTTTAAATTTGAAAAGCTGCTAAAAAGAGCAAAGTGAAGAATGAAAGCTTTTGCAGGACTAAACCACTCACCCCACACAATTTTTTTTTTTTTAAGGAAAATCTGATTTATGGTCCACAATTTCTTCAATATAATTTCTTGTAACATTCAATTGATTTAATATTTATTTGTACACAATTTTTATATTTATTTTACAATTTTCTCTTTTTTAAAAAAAAATCATATTTAATTTTAATAATATTTTCTTTCTTTTGTTTAGCTTAAAGGCATATACATGCGTGAAAGCTTCGTTGGCTTATCAAATACTTAAAGCAAAAGTAGATATGATGTTAACTTCTCTTCTTTCCACTAATTTCAAACTCAAGTTAAAATAATCATGATTAAGAAAATAAATATCATTAGCATTATCATATTATATTTGCTAATTTATATTTCTTCCAATTTATAATTTCATTTGGTTCACATGTATATTAAAAAAATAGATATCTAACGGAAACACTAGATATATTATTGTGTAGTTAAGACTATGTTTTATATTGTAAAACTTATTTACATTTGATATACTGTATTATTTATACTAAACCACACTTAAAATAGGTGTTTGGACATGAATTGTGTGATTTCTTAAGACAAAATAGTATTTGAAATTAAGTTAAAAAAGAGTGTTTGAAAATTTAAGTTATATTTGAACTTGTATTTCACTATAATCTTTAAAAAGATAGTTTGAATATTGGAGTGAAAAATAAACATAATGTTCAAACCAAACACATTTTTTTGGGAAAAAAATAGAACTTAAAGAAAAGCAACAAAGAATTATGTCCAAACTAATTATCACATATAAATAATAAATTAGACAAAAAATGTGTACTACATTAACTATAAGGGTTAAAAAAGAAGGAAATTGACGATTGAAACATGTCAAAGGAGCAGGTCCAACGCAACTGACTGGTGTGTCTACAACAAGTGTTGATGAAGAAAGAAGCTGGCGATTGAAACATGTCAAAGAAACAGGTCCCACAAATCTGACTGACGAGTTTACAACACTGTTTGTTGTAGTATTAGAGTTATACTAGGATTAGACTACTTATATTAATTAGGATTATATTATGATTAGGATTAGATTACGATTAAAACTTGTAACTCAACATTAATTTCATTAATACAATCTTGATTTCTCTAATCCTAGACGTGAGATTTCTATCATTAATTTTATAATAACAGTATGTGAATACATATATAATATAATTATTGGGTTAATATAAATTTATACTTTATACTTTAAAAATACCATGAGATTTATATTAGAAAAAAAATATTAAGGTTGGAAAAATTGTATAAGAGATCAACTTTTTGTTTTTCCAACATGCTATTATTTCATATTTATTTCCACCTCATCTGTCATAATTCATATAGTTCAATTAATCACTATGGAAAAAATTGTGAGTCAATTAATTTAGATGGAGTGGGTGGTCTTTGACTATTTGGCCTAGCTACATTTTGAATAAAAATAAAATAAAATGGAGTTAATTAACAATTAATTGAATTAAAGTACATATAAATTATTATGGCTAATGCCCTAATCTAGTGACCTTTTTTAAATACTATTTTTCAGTAATTCCTCATGACATATAATACATATATATTCTCATTTGAATAAAATGTGATAATAGCTTAGTAATTGTGGCTTGTTCTTACCAATTATTATCATGAAAATACAAATTTATTCACTATATAGTTCTAAAAAGCATATAACAAAAATCAATTCACAAATAATTTAACTTGTCCTAATACATAACCATTACAAGAAAAATGTGGAAACAAAATAATACAGAAAAACATGGTATTCAACATTTATGTATTTAGAAAAATTTTAATAATACAGTTGATTAACTATCTAAATTTTCACTTTATTAATAAGAGTTCGATTCCTATCATCATAAACTTTTATTTTTACTTTTAAAAAACATTGCATGGACTAAAAAGTTGTAATCAAACTTTGTAGCAAAGTGAAAAAAATATATAAATGGTCAAATAAACAGTATTAGTGCATAATCTTGAAAAAGAATGGGGCATAGACAAATTATTGGAGGTAGGTTCACATTTTGGACTATTAATAATTAATTAAAACATAAATAAAAACTTTCCAAATATTGTGGACCAAGAGATATGGCACTACCTTGGCTTCTATCATCACTCCTTTTTAACACAACTTATAAATATTAACAAAATTAATATATTTGAAAAGAAAGCATAAGCATAAGCATTTTTTGTTCTTTTCATTAAATTTTACAATAAGAATTTAAGATACCATTTCTAGCATGGATCAAAAAAAAAAAAAGATGTATAAAGTTGAATTTGGCTTATCAATTTGGAAGAAGGGTTAAGTAGTGGGGACTCTTTGTGATGTTGATGGAATTGACCTTTCTTCTTATACATTATGTTAAAAGCTTTTTCCTACTTTTCCCAACAATAATAAATAGCTTTTCAACAATGAAATAATTAGTTGGCAAAAGAGGTATACATATATGCATACCAAAGAAATGAAACAAGTATCATATATAAGTTTGTGATACAGTGGTTGAGACTATTTTATTTGAATTAGAGATCTTGCGTTGGGAGTCCAGATCTCCTAGATATGAAAAAAATCTTATAGGAAGCGTTACCTCCGAATAGACCAATTCATATTTAATCAGGGTTACAATACAGACTCATAACACCATATGAATCAAGTAAATAGTATTCTCTCTGTCTCAATTTATATGACTTTTTTTTTTAATCAGTACAAAAAAAGACATATTTTTATATTAAATATCAATTTAACTACAAAATATTTATTTTATCTTTAAATTTCATGCCGAATCAAACTACTTGCCATACTAAAATGGGTACTTATTTTTCCTACCTACCTTTTCCTTCTTAAGAAAGGCATATATATATATATGATGAAGTATATATTTATTGTTCTAGCAATCATTTAAGGCCAAATAAATACATAGACAACCCCACTAATAACTTAGCCCCATTTTCATTTTGCCGCTCCTTTATATCATTTTAATCCTCCAATTTTTTAAATTTTATTTTTGTGTATTATTAAAACACATACATTTAATATTCAGTGTAAACTATTCAATGTATGTTAATAAACATAAAAAAAAAAAAATACGCGTTTTTATCCATGTCGTCCTAGTTATTGGGATTTAACTCAACTTCAATACACGTATAAATAATCCATCCTCAATAATCAATACTAATTAAAAAAAAAATCGAATTCATTACTAATAACATTAGCTATTAAAGAAATACTAAAATGTATGTTTTTTCTGAAAGAAAATCAACGTACTTTTATCGATTGTTTTTTGATAAAAATGCGCATAATTATAAAAGGAAAATCATTTAAAAAATAAATTAATAGACAAATGAATGTTAATTTATCTTATTTTTACAAAAAGCAAAGGACGTGTATCGATTGTTTAAGTACGAAATTGCAGTTAAACGATATAAATACAAATAATGAAAGCATAAAAATTATTATTTCGTATTCAAACATATATAAACAATGGCATTGTGGGGTTAAAATGGAACACGATTGAGATGGAGTGTCAAAAGTAAAATAATAGGGGCAAGTTTATGTATTTAATTTGGCTTCATCAAAATTAGAGTTAATGATCAAAGACACATTTGATTTTTATTTTATTTTTTAAAGTTTCACACCCAACTATCAATATATTTTTTTAAGTTGAGTAGATTGTGATGGTTGAGAAGAAAAAGTAAACAACGGATAGTTGATCTAGTCAGCTTTGAAATGTGTTTTAATATATAAATAATGATAATTTAAATATATAAAAAAAACTGCTATTGCGATGTGAAACACAAAAAAAAATTAATAATTCAAATGTGTTTTAGTCATTATCTCTGTAAATTATGCACTATAGGGTACTTATTACATACACATTTTATTGTTATGAAAGTGTAAGTTATTTTCTCTTTGGTAAAAACATGTAGGGCCGTATACTTTAGATCACATGATTTTGTATATTAGATCGGGACATTATAATTTGTAATGTTATAATAAAAATAAAGACTATAATAAGGTAAATGTATTGAGAACAAATAAACTGAATTGATTTCTTATTTGTAAATAAATGAAATTAAGTTATCGTGTAAATTGTCTGTTTATGCAATATGCTTCGTACAAACTTATTTAATTGCATGTTTATTTGCTTATACGTTTATCCTATTAAAATGAATACCCACGATACAGTGAATTAATTTATAACACTCATGTTTCATTCAATCAAATCTCTAACCAATTAAGTACTAATTAAGAATAAGAAAGAAAGATAATTGCAAACTAATATGATAGAATAAGTATAACAAATAGTGATTAAGAGGCAAAACACCAAGAAAGTTTCTTGGTTATTAGTAAATCTCATTTCTGTTAAGATGCTAATTAGTTAATTAGTATGTGATTAATGACACATGCAGGTAATAATCACCTCCTAACCTTAATCCAATTTTATTTACTAAAAACCATATATTAGTGCATGTGAAATGTGAGCTTTTGTCATAACAAAATATTATAGCCAATTGGGTCCACTTTCACATGCCTCATTGACTACTCTCATTACTGTGCAATTGAATGAGTCAGAGTTTATAATTCTGACAAATTATATTATATAGTTTTGTAATTAAAAAATGAATATACATTCTTCTATAAGAATTTTGTATACATGCGCACTGGTGAAACTTAGAATATACACATATCTTAATTAATAGAAGTATACATTTATTTATAGTGACAAAAAGTGGACCAGTCTATCATAGGCGGATCTATCCTTATAATAAGTTATATTACCCAATAATTTCAAATATTTATTAATGAAAAAATAATAAAAATATTTTATTATATATTTAAACAAATTAAAATAAATTAATGATGTATTAAGCTTAAATATTATAAGTTTGTACAATCCCCACCCCTCAATTCCAACACTACAACCCAGCTAAAAGCTTAGAAAAGAATTATGTGCCACATGAAATTAAACAGTACTATTCTCTTTGTTTTAATTTATATAGTAATTATATATTTTTTCATGTTAAGTTTGTATTATAAAGAAGCCTCATACGTCACAAATATATACGATGTAAATTTTAATAAAAATTCTTTCTAAATTTTATATTCAGTTAAATTGTGTCATTATATTCGAGGGTTTATCGAAAAGTTTTTCTATACCCTGAAGATATTAATAAAACTTATGTATATCGTACTTTCTTCAAACTCCATTTATAAAATTACATCGAATATGTTAATATATGTTCATATATTACAAAACACCCTAGGTTAAATTGGTATGCTAATGTAGCCTAACGTAACTGAGAGAAGTAAATATTATTTACATAATGGATTATTTTCTTTCTCCACCTATATATTTTCTGGATTTAATTAGACAAAACTCATACACTACATGTATAGAAGGGCAATATTTTGACAAATTATAAACCCCAACTTTATACTTACTAACATTTTCTTATTATTAAAAATACATATCAGATTAATTTAGCCTGGATTTTTTAAATGTTAGAATTAAATCAAATCAATGAATTAATTTTTTCATTATTTTTTACGACTTTAATTTAAAAACATGCCAATAATGTACTTCCAAACAGAGACGAATTATAAGCAAAATTAGAATCATACGAACATATGATATCTCTGAAATATTTTATAATTATTATTCTATTTATAATAGGTTATCATTTCAAAGTTACTATGAATAGTGGAATTTGTGATTCATAATACTAATTAATTTTATATAATTTTCCAAATGTATATTTTTTAAATTGTGAAATATAAATTTCGAAAACAAGGAAATATGGGGATGGATAATTTGATGTAAATCATAAATAGTGACTTAACGAAAGTGCTTGTTATATTTTGTCGTGAATTGGGTATCTATTAAATCTATCGACCATTTGTGATAATTGATGAAGATGTTTCCACTTTGTTTCTTGTGCAAACCAATTATTATAGTATTTGTCCAATTGCACTATTCAATTAAGATTTCAAATCTTCAAACTTCACATTTTAATAGTCATCAATCAATTATAGGCTTGATATTATTTTTAATATAGAGAAAAAGGATAAATATATTCTTGAATTATCGTAAATGATATATAGATATTCTTCGTCATACTTTTGGGATATTAGTGTCCTCGTCGTTCATAAACTAAAACATATATGTCCTTCACTTGAACGGAGACTAAATAGGGACACGTGGCACAATTTAATTTGCCAATCTGATATTTAATAAATGTTGAATCGGTGGATAAGATTATGACACGTGTATGTCTGTTAGTTTAAAGGGTATATATATGCTCTAAGTTCTTGACGGAAGGGGCATCAATACTCAAAAGTAAAACAAAGAATATCTGCATACCATTAATAATAGTCCAGGGTTATATTTGTTTTTTTCTCTTTAATTATATAGTTAATCACTGACATGAGTAACAACAATAACTAGCATATTCACTATAATTAACTCCACAAGTAAAATCTGAGAGAGTCAGTGGCGTAGCCACATACTGTCAAGGGTGTCCAATTGGACACCTTTCGTCAGAAAAAATTAACATATATACAAGTAAAATAATATACGAAATGATTAAATAACCTATTTTGGACACCCTTAACATAACAAGTTGCTATATCTGGACACTCTTTATGAAATTTTTAACCCCGCCACCAAAGAGAGTAATGTGCATGTAGATCTTTACTACAATTTCATAAAGTTAAAAAGGTTATTTACTATGGATCTAAAGCATATCCAAAAAACGAGTAAAACAAATACAATAGTACTAATTAGTGAAGAGGTACTCATGTTAAGAACAGTTTAAAAGAAAGAAGAACAAGAAGCAACAAAAAATGTATGATAATTGACGCAAAGAAAACAAACAAAGTAACACTAATATCAAGGAATAAGACATAATAATAATAATAATAACAATAAACGATTATATACTAATTTTCTATTTTAGTAATCTTCGATTTCCATATCTTTCCTATCTAGGACAAAGGCAAATTTAAGGCAAAATTATGGAACGTGTAAACTCGTGATCTCCCTAAAAATTAGGTTTATTTTGTAAAATTGGTATAATATGATCTACTAGCACTCATGCTATAAAAGGATAAATTATGCACTTGATTGAACATTGTTTAATTATCTAGAGCTATAGGGATCAATTTCCGCTTAATAAATCTTTTCCTTCGTTTTTTTATTGGTGCACCATGTTCTACAAATTCTAGATTAGCCACTAATTTAAGATAATATTGTGATTATTCACCTCACGCTAAAACTTCTCGGTCTACCTCTCTTGATACCCCCTGATAGTCAACCTCTCACACCTCTTCACTTGACATCTATGCATCTTCTCTTCACATACTTGAATAATCTCAATCTTGTCTTTTTTATCTTGTCCACCACAAAGGTCATTCACTTTGTCTTAAGTTGTTTCATTTTTTTTTTAACTTTATGTCTGCTAAGATGGTCACATATCTATCTCAACGTCCTTATTTTTTCTAGTACTCTCATATTTTAGATGTGTAAGTTCTTAACCGATCAACACTTCACTTCATATAACATATATAATTAACTTGACCATCACTTTATTATATATACAAGTAACTTTTAAAACTTGATGACATTTTCTTACCACTAACATAAGTATTCATTTAAAATAATTATATGGAGGCTATCAGTGTTATAGAATTTTGAGGGTTAACATTGTTAATTAAAAAATATTGTGCATGATTTGCATAGAAATGTTAAATTTATGAGAATGGTTAGAGTTTTGGATTGTGTAATTAGACATGGGTTGTGCACCTATGAATATGGCATGTGCAAAATATAAAGTGAAAAAACCTATTTAATTTGACTATTCTCTATGTATATTTGACTGATAAATTAAACTAAAAACATAGCTTCATATATTTGACTTTTAATTGAAGTTATATGCTTTTCTTTTATGATTTAACAATAAAGTTATTTTATCTTATCTACAAGTCACAAGTTTTAACTTAATTAATGTACATTGCACGCGCCTATAATAACTATTCTACGAATTCTACTAACACGAAATATTTTATATATTGATTTTTAGTTTTAATTTTTTAAATGTTACATCAACATATTTGAAACAAGTGTCTTAATATTGAAGTTCCTCTTTTCTTCAAAGTAATATCTGATTGTTGCTCCCCACCAGTTTTTCCCCTTTCTTCCAATAAATATTTTAGCTGGACTTTACCGACACTATATACTATATACTATATATTTTATTTATTAAATATAAGTGCCATTCACCCACCCCACCCCCCAAAAAATACCCCATCCTATCACTCTATTACCCAAAATGGATGGTAATCTTTCATTCTGAGGATTCTCTCTTCTTCACTTTTAATTGTTTGGGGTTTTTGGGGGGTGGGGGTGGGGGCAAGAAGTGTATATTATATGATTTATATCATTATATATATGATATGAAAAAATTGTGTATCTCATGTATCTAACTTGAGAAAATAACAAAAAAAAAAGAAAAAATGATGTTTAATATTTAGGATAGGTTTAAAATTTTGTCTAAAAGATACTCTTAATTAAGTAATTTGAAGCTCCATAAATATTTAACAAACATGGACAATTAGGCTTAATGGAATTGGATTTTAAAAGAGAAGGAATAATTAGTTAATGTTCATATTTAGAGGTGTATAATTTTATTCTATTCTTTCTAAAGTATGATGCAATTTTTTTAATGTGAAATTCTTGTAAATTATGGTATGTTGGTGGTGGCTAGTGCAACTTCTTGTTTGTTTTTTTTTTTTTTTCTGAGTTCCTCTCAAATATTCGATGAAAATCAAAAAGTGTTCATTTCAACAAATTTTAAAAAATCAAAATTACTCAAGAATGTATTTTAGAAACTATTTTGAGCCAATCCAAAACATTTTTTTAATTCTTGCTAAGTTAATTAATACAAGAGCATCAATCAATAATACTTAGCATCTTCTTACCAACCTCTTTGAAAGAAATGTGTATAAACACATTAATTTGGACAGTGGGAAAAAAGTAATGGAAATGGGACCTATTTGAATAAGATGAGAATCCAAATTGTGTTTTTGTTGTATAGTGATATAATATTGGCCAGCTATAGCCCCCCCACCCCCCACCCCACCCCCAGCCTTAGCCCTAAAGAGTCTGAAAAGAACTTGTGAATGCAATGGTACAATAATTGTGTTGTGCTTTCTGCACACACAAAGTTGAAAAATGACTATTCTCTTCATCCATCTCTTACAATTTAGACAAGAAACAAAGATAACATTAAAGTGATCATGTGGACACACATTACAACAACATATCCGAGGTCTGAAGAGGGTGGTGTGTACGTAACCCCCTTCTTACCTTGTGAAGATAACAAAGATTGTTTCCAATAAATATATGGCGCGATTCCTTATATTGAAGAGGGTGGTGTGTATGCACATAATATATTGTCAGTGAATAAAAGATAAATCAAGATCCGGATGAGAATTACAGTGAGTCAAAAGATGGGAACTGCAAAAGCAATAATTATGCCCACCACACTTAGATGTGAATAGATTTACACAAGGAAAACAAATGATTGGGGAGATGTGTTAAAGAAAAAGGTGTGTACTTGTTTGTATAAAGAGAGTATAACATGAACAAGCAAGGCATCTATTTGTTGGGCCTTAGTAACATCTTGTTTGAAGGCCCAACTTCTGTAATATGAAACACTCATATTAGATGTTCACACAAAAAAGGAAGGTAGAGTGTACGAAAACCTAAACTCCTGAGAGAGGTTGTTTCCGATAGACAATCAGCTCAAGAAACAAATATTAAACTAAGTAAAGAATATGACACACAAGAAGTACATTAACAATTTTTAATTCATTATTAAGGACAAAACAATGTTATTAAGAAACAACAAGGCTATTATACAAGCATAAGGGGGGAGGGGGAGGGGGCTCAACAGGTCCATGAAGGTGTACTAAACTAAACTAATAACTACAACAATAAAGATATTAAAAAATTTCCTTCCAAAATTCACCTACTGGATTGGATGATGATGATCCTCAAGGATTGGGAGTGAGGGAAGGAAATGAAGGAATGGATTGCAGTATCAACTTGCGGCTGCTTCGACGACTAGGCGAATTCGCGAAGTCACAATGAGGAGGAGAAACTCTCTTCCTGTTGGGAGAAGCTGTCTTAATGCCACTGATTGGAGAGCTAGTCCCTCCTTGTTGGAGTATCTCAGGCATTTCATCTTCTTTAACTGACTCAAATGGTTTCTCGAACTTGGGCTGAGGCTGAGGCTGAGGTTGAAAGAAGTCTGGCCTTACGACACCTTGGCCAGCAAATATACCAGATGAGGATCCGATAGATAGAAATGATGATCGAGGTGGTTTGTTCTTCAACGAGAAAGGGAGCTGCATTGGTGGTCTAAAAAGGCAAAAGCTTTCATCAGTTAACTTACTAGAATGATAACATGACACGAGAAGCATAAAGAAGGAACGTTGCTTGAAAAGTTGAATGATTGACATACCTTCTAAACGCTAAAGGTGTAGCAGGGACGGTGGAATCCGGATTCAGCTCTACATCACTATGTAGTAGGTTTTTGTGAGAAGCTCTATCGACAGTACTCTTTTCATACGCATCTGTTTCCTCCTCCTCAGCATCCCCATCTGTGCCTATGAAAACAGAACCTGAATCATAATAGTAGATTTTCAAACTACATTTATATGTCACAACAACTGAATGAAACTAAAAAGATGATACGAACCAACGCTAAACCCTCATTCTTTTTTCTTAGGCATGAGTATGCGATTTCTTTAATCATTCTTTCGGTTTGGGTAGTAGCAGGGAATGTTTAAATTTAAAATCAAGCCATTATCAGAAGTAGCCAAGTAGACTTACCATCTTTTCTGCCGAACGCATTCTTGCACCCTTCACATCTGCAATTAACGGAGCATCCAACCCCTCCCTTCAAGAACAAAAGAAATTACCTATCAGCTGATGTATAAACAAATGCATAACCAATGCAACTTGTAAATTTTAAAAAAGAAAGACCTGATAGCATTCACAATATTTCTTCAGACAGCCGGATTTCTTGCAGTTGCATCCTCTCTTGTGACGAGCTGAGGCAGGAGTCTTGCTAGAATCATCCTGCAATGCAATTAAATTACTTGTGTTATATGACTTATCTGCGACTTCGAAATAACAAATATCTGACAATGAAAGCCAAGAACTTTTTCCTCACCCCTGTTTCAGAAACAGTGTCGGCGTTCCTTATCACTTTAGGAGCAAAAGCAAGAGGGTTTCTTGATTCGATCTGTTTGCGAGTTGCAAGGACAGTATCTTCATGAATAGGCTTGTTGAAGCAGTCTTGACATGCACATGGCTCCACACAGTAGACTCCAGCGGCAAAACATTCACAGTAACTGCATAGAAGTAAAATAGGAATGTTAAAATTTGTAGATGAAGTAATCACATTCACTACAGCAACATAATAAAGATGTTTGGCTGATATAGAGGGTCAATATCTTCTACTAAGGTCTAAATTACATAGATCACAATTTCCACTTCAACTACGTCAAAACACAGGTTATATCTCAATCCAGAATTATTTTTCTCTTTTGGGTTACAACAGATGGTTGGGGTAGTAACCATGTCCAAGAAGTTTTTCAGCATTTCTCGTCATCTAAAATCCAGAGATGTCCGAAAAACATCCAACAAAAGAGCTACGTCAGATATAATTGGGTCCATCAACACAAAACTGAATAAAGATTGATATGCCCGAGAAGTTTGTAACATGGTAAGAGCCCATTATTACAACTTCAGACCATGCTTTTATAGCATGAAAACTCACAGCAGCCTCTTCTTTATAAGGTTTCTTTGGTTTCTCTTTTACGAAAGGAATGATGTTGACATGGAACTGCAACTAAGCCAACATTGGATTGCCATTTTCATTTCTCGCATAAATAATACGCACATAACTTATGTGAAATGTATGTACTCCTATTTTATGTGGAATGTGTATGCACTCCTAATAATGACTTCGAGCCTATAGAGGAGGTGGCTACGAGTTTGCCATTGTCGGAGAGAATTTGATGCTGGAGATGGCGAGTTTGTGCCTGGAGAGAGTGGATTTAAGCTCATAGGGTTTGAAAGACACTGAAGGCTCGATAGATGAAGTCATGGAGGGACAGGAGGGTGTCAATTATTTTCTGAATGTGAGAAATGGAGTAGGGTTTTTGAGAGGTTTAATTATTTTTGCATAAATAAACGATACTTCTTTGATCTGATAAACAGTGATTTACAGACCTATAATATTATTTGTCACAAGGTTTATCCAATTAAAAATCAAAGAAATGTTTTATGTTTTACTCCTTATATCCAATCTTTGAGGCATTGAATCAAACGTCTCGACAAGATATGCATATGCACTAACTAAATATGGGGATTATTACTCACTGTATTACAACTTATGTACTTATAGATCTCTACAATTTTCACTAACCAAACAACCCATAGTTAACCCCAAAGAAAAAGGCAAATTAAACAACCGCCGGCTCATCTAAATACTCGATAAGCAACCCACGGCATGAAAATTGAGTACAAACTAAAGATAGCACATAAAAGAAGAAGAATAACTTACAGTTTTAAGCATTTTGATTTCTTACAATTACAGCGCTTGCATGCCTCACCTTCTCCAGGTTCCAATCGACGTCTGCAAAAATAATTTGTAATCAGATAATGGTAGCACAAAAGGAGATTACAAGAACAAAACATGATCATAGGGGAGAAGGATGGACATGCCTCTTTTTCTTTGGACTAGTCTGACTAAGCTCTTCATTATTTACATAACCAGGTGCCAGGGTAGCATCCTCCATAAGAGGTACACTATTCTCAAAAGGTACAATTTCTCTAGAGGTTTCAGGCAGTGATTTACTCATTGATTCTTGACCAGCAACTAAAGGATGAAGACTGACAGCTGAGCCAGGCGTAATTAAAAGCTGTTTCCCAGAAGCATTAGTTTCATGCTTGACAACTTTACCATCTTTCGAAGATGCTGCAAGGGCATTTAAATGCAAGCCAATTCCAGGTAAAATGCATCGTGAAGATTCACTGACCGCCTTATAAGGTACTAGTTGCTTCTCGTTGCAGGCAAGGTTTCCATCAGTGTCTTGCACAGCAGAAGAACCAGAACCCTCATCTACATGCTTTCTTCGAGATCCCACCATCTCAAAAACTAGACAACGTCTTCTCATTCCACGGTATAGAGTAGAGACCATCTAAAGAGAAAACCAGTAGCAGGTCAAGATCACAAAAATGAAGAACTGGAGAGTCCATGAAAAATATGCTCACAACTAATATAGCTAGCACTGATAAAAACTAGAACAGCCAAATAAACAACTTTAAGATTAGCTAATAAACCACTAACAAGCGTGCTCTATGTTTGACTACTTTCCCCATATTCTATCAATAATGATTGCAATAACCAAGATTTCCTTGAATTGGTGAAAAGCTAAAATATGTTTATCTCATAGTAATCGGGAACCAGTCAAACGCTTTCAAGCTGTGACAAGGTCAAGAACCCAGACAACTAGAGACTCATAAAATCAGTTCCAAGCTTACAAAATACACAATAGTTCTCCCAAGCAAACTTGTAGTCAATAGAAAGAGATAATTAAGAAAAAGAAAAGCAGAAAATGCTTGGAACTCCAACAGCTGATAAGCCACAAAAAGTAGTGGCTACCTCATATAATAAAAACAATAAAGGCACTGGCATAATACTAGTATGCAGTGCGTTTCTTCACCTCATTATCAGTTCTTTCACTTTGACCCACACCCATGCCGTCATTTGTTTGAGAAGAATCAGGTTTCATGTTTTGGTTCTCAGCATATTCATTGACTTGGGTTTCGTCCGCAGGTTGAGTAGACGGTTTCTCTGTTTCATTTCCATCTCCACCACATTCGCTGGTACTAGCCTGACCAAAAACTTGCATGTTCTGCATTTCATTTGAAGCAAATCCGAAGTGCCTCAAATTAGGACCTGCTGCTTTAGTGAAAGCCTCAGGGTCACCAGGTGAGTCAAAGATCAGTAGATCTGTAGCATCACAAATCAAATTCTCCCAATCACATCCTGGAGCTTCTTTATTTGGATCAAGTTCATTTTTCCCCTCCGTATTAACTTCAGATCTAAGCAAACCTTTTCCAGACATGCCTTGTACCAAAGGAACATATGTCACAGAACTGCCTGCAAATTCTGACAAACTCTTACCTCTAAAGCTCCCAGTAGGTAAAGTACTGGGACTATCATTGCACTCATAATTTAGAGTCCGCTCAACGGCAAGCTTTGAGCATTCATTGGATGCTTCAACCACAGAATTCTGAGAACCTAAACTTTCCTTGGGCTCATTTGAGCTATTTACGGCATCTGGCATACCTTCATCATTATCAACTTTAACACTGTTATCAGAAGCAAATTCTGGTTTTGATGGATCTGAGAGCAGGTGCCTGGAGAAAACAACAAAATTAACAAAAAATAAGCCTGATAGACAATCAACAAAACAAGTGAGAGAGAACGAACATTCGGTACCTTCTTAGAAATCTGGATTCCCTTGCGGAGCTGACATGGGGTGAGGTGAACACAGACGGTATAGATCCAAAACTAAGGGTATTGAGTGTCTGGGGAAAATGTGCGGCCTTAACAGGTTTGATGGGGGAAAGATTGTTAAGGAAATTAGAAAAAGGGGACTCCTGCATAGAGGGAAAAAGCAGACCTTCAGATTGCAAGAGAGAAAACTAAATGATAGTGATAATTTCATGAACATGTGGATTTCAGAATTTCAACCATGCAGCAAGCTAGGCCTTTTCAAAAAAATATGTTATTTACCTTTATCTGATCCTAATGCAAAAGGAACAAAAAAGATCTCAAGTTAATACAGACCAAGTAATGTGCACAAAAGAAATTGAACTTGGTTCGTTCTTGCTCTTTCTTAAATCATATACTAAAGCAGCTTATTTGCTTCATTAGTTAACTAACGGCACATGCAAGCTATCCAACAATACCTGGAAATTAATTAGAGCACCTAATGAGATATAAGTAATTCAAGCAAAATAGTCAATTTCCAGCAAAGACATGAATATGGTGACTGCACATTTCATTTTATTTTTAACCTTCTTGAAGAAATAATCCACCATAGCTCAATAGAAATCATGGAAACCCAATCCAAGCAAGATGAAAATGTGGACAAAATTCAATTGGGGATTAGACAGCAGCCAAATGGTTGATTCCGCATAGAATCGAGACAGAACAACCAAGGTAAAACATCACAATGTTTCCAAATACAAAGCAAGAAGAACTATGACACTATAAGGCACAGATGAAGAATCCCAACAAGAGAAGCGGAAAGGCTAAGTGTGCGATAAAGGATAAAAACAGCTAGAAATTAGAGAATAGATAAGAAAGAAATTCTAGTTTACACATGAACTAACACCTATACAGCAAGCATCCAAATCAAAAAACTAGTGAAACATGCAAACTTAGAAAATGAAAAAAGATACAACATAACCAAGTCTTGAAGCATTCAACACACCAGGAAGATAGCAAATCTAAGAATTCAAGGATAAGGTCAATCATGTAACAATAACACTGAAAATCACCTCCAGAAAACACATCTAAAACACAGAAATAAAGAGGAAAAAGAGACCCAATTCTCCAATGTAATTTCCAATGGATTAACAGAAGCAGAAACCAAATATCATTCAATTTACTTCAATCCCATTTCCATTTTCCAAAAAAGTTATTTTCAGCAAGCTTTGGTGCCTACAAATTTTGATCTAACCTCAAAAATAAAACCTTTACAGAAGCAGTGTCTCTCAACAACTGACAGAAAAGGAGAAGAAAGACAAAAACAAGAACATGAAATCGAACTATTTAGCAAGATTAACACAACCCCATTTCTCAAAAAACCCAAAACAAAACAAATCAGACATCAACAATCAAAACCCACAACACAACTACACCATAAATTCCAAAAAAAAAATCAAGAATAAACCAAATCAGTAACTAACAACCAAAACCCTCAAATGAATTAGCCCAAAATCCCCTTTCCCCCCAAAACAAAATTCAAAAAATCACCAAAAGATTGAAACTTTGACCGCTTTCTGATATCAAATCAGTAAACTTACCTCGAATTTGGAAATGGGTGTTGCGATCTGGCTCTTGTTCCTCTCTGGAGTATCCATCACCACCACAACTCCTCCTCCTCCTCCTCCTCCTCCCCCTTCTTCCCCTTTTACACTCACCTCACTCTTTCTACCTTTTACTTCTACCTCTTCACTCTTTACCTCTACATTTTCACTCTCTAAACTCACTTTCTCATTTTCCCCTTCTTTTTTAGACATCTATCTGACTTTTCTATGGACCCTTTGTTTTTCTCTCTCTATACACACTCACACACGAAAACACACAGAGATACACACAGTTTCCCTCTCAGATAAAGAAACAGACGAAATTCAATAAGGAGCGGGAAGAATGGTGATAAAGAAAGGTGGGATTTTCTCGTGCTGATAAAAGAATGGTGACATCTGCCCCCACCACCCCCCAAGAAAAAACCCCACAAACAGAGAAGATGCCACCACAGCTATGTATTTGGATGAATTGGGTGAAAAACAATAAACAGAGTACAAAAAAACAACAAATATAAAAGAGGAAGAGGGAAAAAAAAAAGGACCAAAAGGTAACGTACAAATACAAATTTATTGACCAAATCTTCCCCTTTACTTTTTTTACTTTGTAAAAATACTTATGACTTCTCCCACTTCTTTTTTTTTTTCCTCTTGTGGTCCTCGTAAGGCTAGGATGGGGGTTAATAGGAGTAAACGATAAGTGAGAATTTATATAGTTAATTTTAAATATATTTAAAATTGAATCGTAATTATTGTTATTTATTTATGATTGTTGTGATATGTACTAGAAAAAGTAAAAAACATGTGAAAATACTAGAGTATATTCTCTAATACCAGTTATTTGCTTATGATACATTAGTGTTGTTCTCGAGGGGTATAGTTGAAATTTGGAGTAAACGACAAATTAGTATTCATACAGTCAATTTTAGTTTTATGTTAAGGATTGAAGCGTGGTAAATATTATTTTTGTTGTTTTTGTATGGAGTAGGAAAAACATGAATTCCATGAAAAATATCTTTCAATGCCAGCTAATTGCTTATGAAACATTAGTGTGGTTCTCGAGGGGTATAGTTGAAATTTGAAGTATACGAAAAATTAGTATTCATAGTCAAATTTAATATAATTAAGGATTGAAGCGTGATTCTTATTATTTTTGTTATTACTGTCTAGATTAAGGAAAACATAAATCTCACAAGAATATCTTTCAATGCCAGCTATTTGCTTATGAAACACTAGTGTGGTTCTCGAGGGGTATAGTTGGAATTTGGCGTATACGACAAATTAGTATTCATAGTCAACTTTAATATAATTAAGAATTAAAGCGTGATTATTATTGTTGTTGTCTGGAGTAGGAAAAAAATAAAATCCCGCAAGAATATCTTTCAATGCTAACTATTTGCTCATGAAACATTATTGTGATTCCGAATATAATTTAATTGGAATTTGGAGTATACGATTAACGAGAATTCATTTAGTCAATATTAATATATAATTAGAGATTAAAGCGTAATTATTATTATTATTATTATTATTATTTGATGTTGTTGGTGATTGGGGTAGAAAAAGCAAGAATCTTATTGTATGTCTTTTAGTGCTAGTTATTCGCTTATAAAACACTAATGTTGTTATCGTGGTGTAGTTAAGTTGGAATTTGGAGTGTATGATAAATGAGAATTTATACGATCAATTTTAATGTTAATTAGAAATTAAAGCGTAATAATTATTATTGTCGTTATTGTTGTTTGGGGTAGAAAAAATAAAAATTGCGTGAGAATTCTATTATACATATTTTAATGTCAGTTTTTCTTACGAAACATATATGTTATCCTCGATGGTACTTTAAATGAAGTATGTGATAATTGGAGATTAATATGTTCAAGTTTAACATATCAGAGATTGAAGTGTTATTATTATTATTATTATCATCATCATCATCATCGTGATCTGATATAAAAAATTAAAGAGTCCACTGTAATGTTAACTATGAAACATCCGTGTTGTTTTCGTGTAGATAGTTTAATTGTCTCGATTTACATTTTTAATAATAAAAATTGTAAATTTAATATCAATTATCTCGAGATTATAATGATTTATTTTTTACCTCATTATTAATTATGTAAAAATATGGGGGGGGGGGGTAACTTGTTGGATATTTAAAAAATATTTTCTTTGATGATAATCTTTTTAAAATATTTTACATTATTAATAATTGCGATTAATAATACAAAGTAGTATGTGATTTTGCATTGATTTAATATCATAAAACACGCATGAACGAGTCAAAGATTGTTAGAAAAATAAATAAATAAATAAATATATAAATAAGTTTCTATTTTAGTGCCTAAAAATTATAGGAAGGGATGGAGTTTTAAATTTCAGTTATGCTCTTTTGTGGGCTATATTTGCTGTTAGTTTTATTATTATTTATACTAATAATTATAGTGAGAGGGCGGCAAAATGTAATTTTTAATATTGCTTTAATTAGTTGATTAAATACATAATTCCCAATTTTTTACGACTCTTTACTGCACTTATTACAATGCCATAAATCGCCTAATGCTACTAAAGAAAAATGACTATTTTGGGTTCATAAAGTCTTTGTCTCAACAATGCAAAGTCCTAAATATTCCACTTAATTATAATATGCAAAATGTCTAGTAAGGTTTATCAAAAATACTCTTATTTTATAGATAACTGTAAAATTAAAATCTACATATACATTATTTTTTAAATTTTACTAAATATATTTCTATTGCATTTTATTTTTTATTAAAATTAAAATACAGTTGAAATTTATCTCTAATTTTTCTATTGTTTTCAAAAAAAAAAATGTTATTATGACCGCAAATCTTTTTAAATGCACGTGAAATGATCTCTTTTATACTTATAGGCCAAATACATAAACAGATCCCTAAACTTATTGAGTTTTTCCGCTCAGGTACCTCAACTATGCTATTTTCTAATTGAATCATTGAAACACCCATAATTTGTCCTTTTAACAAACACTGTTGGCTGATGTGAAATCAGATTTTGTGAGAGATATTAATAGAGGATACATATGTTGTTTCAGAACTCATTAGTCCAATTGATATGAAAATATTCGAGAATAATTGTGTTTTATTTCAAGTCATTTGAACACATTAGAAAACAAATGACATTCACACAGTTTTTCTTCATTACTTCAATCAAAATTATTACAATACGAACACAATTGAAGACATTTACAATAGAAAATTCGATCAAAATCAACCAACAGTGTTTAAAAGGAACAAATTATGGGTTGTTCAATGATTCAATAGGAAAAATGACGTAGTTGAGGAACCTGAGGGGAACAAACCAACAAATTTAGGGATCTGTTTATGAGTTCGGCCATACTTATATAGTGCTTTACATACGTGGTCCGTTATTGTCGATTTTATGACACATTTTGAATGAGATGCCATTTTTTTTTATATGGGTTTCAACAAAATTTTCTATGTTGCTTATATTTTCTCTTATCAACATACATTGATTTTTTTAGTAAAAATATAATAAATAATATTTGATTATTAAGAAAGAATGAACATTATGTATAATGAAAAGGATCTCATTTATACTCACATAATGTTTTACATATCCGATATGTTATTGTTGATTTTGTGACATCTTTTAAATGAGAAATTATTTTTGGATATGCAATTTTATGTTGCTCATATAGTTTTATTTTTCTCACCATCAACATTCAATGCTTATAGTAAAAATACTATGAATAATATTTGATTATTAAGAAATAATGAACACTACGTATAATAGATTTATTTTTACACTAAATCATTGAATTCTTGAACCTAATTTAGAATGAATTATTTAATAAAAAAAATATTACAACGAATCATACACATACATTGTACTTTTTGTATAATGATTATTTTTTATCTAAATTATATAAATATGATACATAATTAGTAAGATACATTGATATTAATGTAATCCGGATTAATCTTTATTAAATCTCAACATATTCTTCAAATTAATAAATATTAATTTATCGATTAAATAAATATCTACAAAATAATAATATTTCATGATCTTACCTATATCAATTTAGTGTAATTTTACTGTATTCCAATTTTAGGGTGTTCCCACTCTCAAAAATAGCTGTTGAAAGTAATTTACGTTTTGAGCAAATTCACATTTTGTGAAAACAATTTTTAACTCTAATTTTATATTTAACTTGTCATAAGTTATTTTTTTGTCCAACTTTGTATAATAACTCTAATTTACATTTGTCCTTGAGACTTTAGAGTCATAATTCACGTATACAACTTTTTAATACTAAATTGTTGATCAAAATAAAGCAATTGCAATAATGATATCAAAATAAAATGGATCATAATTTAATCGTGCCTATAGTTTACATGGATAAAAGTGAATTGACTAACAAAACGCGTAGTTAAAATATCGATTAGTCCATATTTTATGAGTAAATGGTTCTCTATTTTAGAGTTTAATTTCTTGGGCGAACTTCAATAATCTTATAATGATTTACGAGAAATATTTCACATTAGTGTATATCTTCATTATATTTGACGTTAAAGTACAATTCAACAAAAATGACTTAGTTTTCATTTTTTAAAATCATATTTATCCATATTCTCAAAGATCAAATAGGGATTGAATTCCAAATTCTATCTACTTGAGAAATCTTTTCCGACTCATTAAAATAATGTAAATTAAAAAAATATAAGCTCATTTTATCAATTTTAGTATTCCCATGATAAATTTTTTTTATAAAAAAAGAAAATAACTATAGATTGAATTTAATAGTATCTAAAGATACATTTTTTCCTTATATATATGTATTTTGCGTGCCAAGAATCTGATCTTTTTTCTTCTTTTTCCAAACATAACATTATTGTCAATAAAGGTAAATATAATGTTTTATTAATGTATTATTATCATCCTTTTTTTGTTATCAAGTTATTTATATTTGGAATAGAAGTAAGAATTTTTTAATTTTTTTTATTTTACCGTAGTTAGCCAAATTAAGGAAGACAATTTAAAAAGTAACAGAAAATCCTTCCTTATAAATATATATCTACTTAAAATAAGTATAAAAACAAATAATAATAATTATTATGATTCATAACAACCCTTGCATTTAGCTTGACCTTAACCTCCTACCTTATAACTTAAGAAAAATTATATAAGTAAGCAAACATTCTTATTAGTATATAACTACTCAACCACAAAATAGTTTAAATTTACATATCTTCACACCACTTATCGCAAATCGCTTGCTCGTCTTTATCCTCCATCTCTCCTTCTCTATTGCCCGATTAAGATATTTGATATTGGATACATCAGATAAAATTGATATCGAATACACAAATATATTGTGACATATATATATATATATATACAAATATAACGAAATGGAAAGAGATACATTCATCGAGTCCGGAGCCTAAAGGGTAAAAAATATTAACAAATATTCCAAAACGGTATATGAAATTTCTTTTTAACCAAAACGGCAAAATCGCTCACGGAGTAGCGATTTTATCAGCCGGAAAAAGTAAAATCGCTGTTTGTTAAATTTGATTTTATATTTTTTTTTAAAACAAAATCGCTTCCAAAGGAGCGATTTTTCAAAATAAAAACCTTTTTTTATAAAAAAATTTTCATATGTCGCTGCTGAGGCAGCGACTTTGTTTAATTTTTTATTTTTTTTTATTTTTTGCTTCTTTTTTTTTTTAAAAAAAGTTTAAATTTGATTTTTAAAAAAATAATTAAAGAATAAAAACTCTTTTTTATAAAAAAATTCATATGTCGCTGCTGAGGCAGCGACATGTTTAATTTTTCTTAATTTTTTTACTTTTTGCTTCTTTTTTTTAAACAAAAAGTTTAAATAAAAAAATAATTATCTTTTTAAATCAAATCTTTGCCAAGGCAGCGATTTTTAATTAAATTTTTTATTTATTTTTAAAATCAAATTGGAAAAAAAAAATGATTTAAAATCGTTGTCGTGGCAGCGATTTGATTTTTTTTTTTAAAATTAATTAATTAAAGGCAGCGATTTTATTTTTTTTAAAAAAATTGTTTTAAACTTTAAAAAAAAAAAAAGAAGCAAAAAAAAAAATTTAAACAAGTCGCTGCCTCAGCAGCGACATATTAAAAAAATTATAAAAAAAGTTTTTATTTTGAAAATCGCTCCTATTTATTTTTTTTTATCTAAAAATCAAATTTAAACTTTAAAAAAATAAGCAAAAAAAAAAATTATAAAAAAAAGTTTTTATTTTGAAAATCGCTTCCTTGAGAGCGATTTTGTTTAAATTATTTTTTTTTTCAAATTTAACAAATCGCTGCTATAGCAGCGATTTTACTTTTTCCGGCTGACAAAATCGCTACTCCGTGAGCGATTTTGCCGTTTTGGTTAAAAAGAAATTTGATATATCGTTTTGGAATATTTGTTAACATTTTTTACCCTTTAGGCTTCGGACTCTACATTCATCAGCGTTGACTCAAACAAAATATGTAATTATTAAAATTATCGCTACATTAGATAATTAAAACCTATACTTTCTAAAATTCCTCTAATTTCCCTCCTTTGAAAAAATACAAAAGAAAAGAAGTATTGTCCACTTACTTTTTTTTTTTTTTTTAAAAAAAAAGGAATTATTCTTACCTTGAAAGAGAAGTTACCAAATGATAATTAATAAAGTCACGAAAAAATGCATTTTATAAAATAAATACTCTCGTGACTTCATTGAAAACTATATAAATTAATATAATAAAAACAAAACTTTGGCGCGCATTTTATTTTCAAATAAGAAAAGTTCACCTGTTCTAAGATAACAACTTGCTTAATCATTAAACCAAATATAGTCATGTAGGTCCATTATATATATACTTCAAAATGCTTTTTAGGGGGGAAAGTTTTTTTTTTTTAATTATTAAATGAAAAATATATATTTTTTGTAGTGATATAAATAAGCAGTAGTCGATGTTCAGAGGGCTGATATAGAATCTCATGTTTCATTCAAATTCAGTAATTTTAACTTTGACTCTTCGTACAAAAGATTCTTTTGAGCTGATGGTTAGATTTTGTCACTATATAAAAAATAAAGATAAAAATATTTTTGTAACATGCAAGTGATGACAGACGTATATAATTTGTTTAACTAAAAACTTAACAATGTAATGAATTATTACCTGTCAAATGGTACGAATATACCAACTTATATTATATGATCATAAAAATGACCAATCATTGCCTATTCAAGAATTAATCCACACACCAAATGATTTTCTGGTCTTATGGTTAGGAATTTGAATTTCCGTCGAACTTTTGACCTAGTTTTTATTTTATTATTTTCATATTTTTTTAATCGCGATTAGCTTAAATTTGTGTTGCATAAGTATCATTTAATAAAGGTTTATTCTCAAAGCTCGAACATAATTCTATTTTCTAATCATGGAAATTAAATTTTGTAACCACAACTATATACATCATTTTTGAAGCCAATCATATATCATGTAACAATTTCAACCACTAACAAGCAAGTTTTAATTTTTTAATGGGACAAGCATATTATTATTATTATTTTTATAACGGATTATGATAAAATTCGATTCAAGAATCTATGATTAATAATAACTATTGGTAATACAAAACATATAATTTGTTAAATAACCATATTTTATATGGAAATCGATCTTTTTATGTATAATATATATTGTATGTTCTTTATAATAATATTTTGTTATACTAATAAAATAAAAATTAGAATAAATAATATTGTTATATAGAAATATGACCACATATCATCTATGTATTATCACCAGACATGTAAAAATATCTAGTCTTTTCGTTGCAACATTTCAAATTAATAGTTTTTTTTTTTCTTTTCAAAATTTCAAGATAATTCGAAATTGCTATAAGCTTTGTCATTAGGATAACCACTTTGATAGTATATCATTTATGTATTAATATCTAGTATCTTAGTTCCAACAAGACACTAGTTCTTTTTTTCCGTCAAACTCCCAAGATAATTCGCAATTACTATAATCTCTGTCAAAGTCTCTGTCCTTAGGATGAACACTTTGTGCGCATTGAATAAACCTCTCATTGTGTAATAGCCTACAAATCACACAGAAAATTATAAACCGCACCATGCATTGGACAAGCACTGTGATAAATTCAACTTAGAAGACATTGAAGGGAGTCGATCTCGAGTCCTTCAAACCAATCGAGTCCTCCCAAAGTTCATACACTAGTTTTTACCACGTAGTCAAGTAAAAGGTCCCATACTATAGCTTTTACCCTATGCAACATGTTAATCAGTCGTGGTGTAATAATATCACAATGTACCTTATATCAATCATATATTAATTAAGTAGTGTACAATATAAAACTTTCTAGTTTTCTTCGTAATTGTCAGTAAAAAAAACTAAACGTACTTTATTATTTATTGTTACAATTTTTTTCTGAACCATTAGTCATGATGAAAGCATATATATGCTTCATCAAAGTTTGGTTCCACATTTATACATACAATAAAATCAACACAGTACATTTTGTTGGGAACTTCACATAAATTTTATTTTATTTTAAAAATAAATAGTCGAATGTCTTCAAAGGGACATTTCACATCAATGTTTCAACTGCAAATGACTTTGATGATCGTGATGTTTGGATTAATTTTATGTATTTTAATTAATTTTGTCAGATAATTTGATCTCCCATCAATAACAGATATTAGATAACTCTGACTACCAAAAGACTAAAACAAATAAAAAAAAATCACTCTAATATTTTTTATCTCTGTAGAAAAACACAAGAACCATATGTTTTCACCTTTAACTTTTCAGTTTGTCAATATTATCTCCTCCATTTTTACTAATATTAAATGTGGTCCTCTTTTTATAATTTTAAAAAGTCATGTGTTGATCACGTGATTTTTCCAAGTGGCTTTAAAGTCTTGGTAACAAGTAAAAGTCACACTTGTAAGTAAGTCTGTAAAAATTGTTATACCAACTCTATTGACATTTGTACTTTCACACATTCTCTAGTAATTCCAACTTCCTTTGTTATCATTGTGTCCACATCATGCGTAGTCTCCCCATGTGACTCAATTCTCTTTTTATTTAATTATAACGATGTTATTCAGATCAATTTACATGCACGTTAAACTATTCATCGAGATCAATACTAATGTTCAAGCCTTAGATAGATGCAAATAACATTCAAATCTTAATTTTCATCCGCTTCCTTGATTGTAATACCATATGTTCGTTTAAGACCGTATTTCTAAACAATCGTAAACAATGTCTCGTGGTGTGGCAGAATCCGGACACTATAGGGCTTTCAACCCTCAATGGTGCCCCCCTTTTAGGAGAAAAAATATAGATATTCTACGTAAAAACCTATTGAAGTATCATAAAATATTAGAACAGAATTAAAGTTAAGAATCTTACGAACCTGTTAAATTTAAATTTTGATTTCGGATTTTCAAGTGTATGCAACTTTTTTACCAATTAATTATCATTGTATGCATGTATGTAGTAGAATCTTGTAAAGTTGGATGAAATCAGACAAGTAATTGTACTTTCTATTAGTATATATAGTATAGTATATGATATGTTGAGGTCTAATTTTGTATTAATTTATTACTGAGCTGTATGACTTTTTTGGTAAAGTTACAATTAATTAAATCTTATTAATTAATAGTTGACTAATTGAATAATAATCCAAACTTTAGGATTAGATTTGAATATTTGATCCAAGTACAAGTTGCAAATAGACAAATTAAAAGGGTAAAGTTAACTATTAATACAAAATATTAATATTAGTTTAGTGCAAGGTTCTAGGGTGTGGTTTACTCCAAAACAAGCAAGGACAATTTATTTGCAATTTTTTTTTTGGTCCTATTGACAAGGATTGGAAAATGGGTTTTTTTGTCTGGCTTTTGTTCTTCAATGTGAAGTGGGGCTAAGAAACATTTAATTTAGAAAATTTTATAATAATGTCCAAATAGAAGATGATATTATCACCACCTAAATTTGTCTAGCATGTAAACTCTTTCATTTGTCTAATAATAAGATTTTATACTAATACTTTTTTGTTTGGTTTGTTATTGACTATATACATGATTGTAAACGAATCTACTTAATTAATTATAATCGTTTATTCACATTGTACTTTCATTTTTTTAATAACTTGATTTAATTTATTGTTCTTAAATCGAAGATTTGTTAGAAATAATATTTAAGATATACACAAACTCTATGGTTCGATATCTCAGTATGAAACTATATAGATAAGTCAAAGATTTGTCTAGTATTTTGGTTGTCTAGGTTACTCTCGTGGACTTTTGAATTAGTAACTGAAAGAATTTCTTTTACGAGCTAATTACTTAGATATATTCTAGTTTGTAATATTACGTATTTTTATTAAATTTTAGTATGTTCAAATACGTTTCAGATAAATATATATAGGGTGAAAAATAATATGTGGAATTTGTTCTAGATACATAGCGAATCTCGATCGTCTCTTCGCCTCTTTCTCATCTCGCTCGCCACTCTTTCAGGTATGTATCTGGGATATTGAGCGTATCTAGGGGGATTTGCGTGTATCTGAAATACATATTAATCTTGCTCGCCTCTCTTCCCATCTCAATCGTCTCTTTCTCTTCTCGCTCACCACTTTCTCATGTATCTGGGATACATATATCTAAAGCTTATCAAGGGTTGCACATGTATCTGTAATGCATACAAATCTTTCTCACCTCTCACCCATTTTATTCGTCTCTCTCCCTTATTTTTATATATCTGATAACAAACATACATGTATCTAAGTGTATTTTATTTGTGTTAACGTGCCTCCACCGTGACAAATATCATACCAAAGGTGAGAAGCTGGTAGAAGGAGAGGCAAATATGAGACAAAACGGTAGTGGACTTTCATGAATCGAAAGGTAACAAAAATTGAATAACAAATGTAAGACAACTTTGATACTTCAATGGTATTTGTGTGTTATAGTATTAAGGTGGTTGTTTGATTTTTTGTTTTAATATTGAGTTATTGGATGAATCGATAATTCCTTAAGATTGTAATAGTTTATTTTTTTACCTCTACGTAAATATTAAATATTAATATCAGTACATTATCTATTACTGTCTTAGCTCTTTACCCTTCAATTCACAATATTATCCTAGTTTTTTTTTTATTTGTGTTGCAATTGTATAATTTTTTTTCATGTTAGTTACTAATGTTTCTATTTTATAAGCATTATGTAAAGTTATATTATTGTCTTGTTGCGTCAAATTATTAGACAAGTTATGTATTTATTTTATAAGCATTTTCTTATTGGTTAAATAAAAAATCAATTTGTTAAGAACCGGAGATCAATAAATCGAGAACTGATAAAAACAAAATCTTATTAATTTGATTATTAATTTAACAAATTTAAAAAGAAAAACAAAAACTATTAAATTAAATTAATATAATACATAAAATCGAATTGAACAGAACCAATACACCCCCCTAAATCCTATAGTATTAAACCAATCCTATCCTCTTGGATAAGGTTAGCTAGAATTCTTTTTGCCCCTTTTGTCCCTCATTGATCTCACATCTCTGGACCAAACTTCTTTTTCCTTTTACAAAAAGTTTTGGGGGTTTGTCCATTTCTGTCAGATTTGTGCTTAATTATAGTATTAGGTAATATAAAATATACTATTAATTGTTCTTTACATGCAATATTACAATTTATTTAAGTGTAAAGTATAGTATAAAATATTAGTATTTCATAAATGCAGTACAGCACTTTAATTTGTTCACAAGAGATCACATTGCTCCAAATCTCATACTTTCATAAAGGAATCATAAGATATTCTGATAGTATCATAATTTCACCCATTATTTAATTATGTTTGGTTTCTAAAGTAGGAAAGGGACAGAAGAGGGGGAAAAGAAAGAGAAATAAAAAAATTTATTTCATATAGTTGGTAATATTACTTGTTAGTAGTAATATTTGATTGTCTTTTTGTTAGTTGTATTTATGATGTATGAAATGAAAATAAATGTTATTGAATATGACATTTACCTTCAAGGAAAGGGGTGTGATTAGGATGTGGAGGATTCATTTACCTTTAACTATGGTATATCAGTATAGGGTTTGAGTTTTGAATGTATATATAGAGAAATTTTTAATCGAGAGTTGATAAGTAATTTTAACTTAACTCGATTTTGATGCATGCTTAATGCTTTATATGCTTGACAACAAGAACATGTACAAGATAATATAAAACTGTCTTAAAACAAGAATTAAGTTATGTATTTGATATTATCTAAAATCGTAAAAGGAGACAAAATGTCAATCTACCCGTTGGTGTAGGACTACTATATTTTCTTTTTAATAGAACTTATAGAGTGAGAATCTGAATTAATCAGGAAAGTGGATATGATATGGTAGTGATTATAAGAAAAGAATGAAGAAGTAGATGACATTTAAAGTTGTTTATCTAGCTTGAAACTTAAATAGTGTAAGGCCCATTTGTGGTTAAGTTAGGTAAGGAACCACTCTATTGTTGTTTTTAGCTTTGCCAAACAAAATGCTAATTCATAAGCTACACTATATAGTTGTTGAATAGTTAATAGCACATTAGATTAGATAAATAAAATTAGAAAAAATTGTGTGGTGGTGGGGGTGGGTGGGTGGGGTGTAGAAATACATTGACTAAGATTCCATCTAGTCCACCTAAGATTAAGGGACTGTTGAGATAAAGTCAAAATATTTCTAAATAATTAATGACACAAATTTCTTAAAATTAAATTAAAAAAGAAAGACCAAAATAAAAATAATAGTTAAGTGTGGGGAAAAAGTAGGCAACTTACTTCCATGGATTCTACTTTCTTTTATAAAAAAATATAAAGTTAAATATTTATATTGAAGTCTGACTAAATTTGAATTTATGTTGGAAAGTTTCACTTGAAAGGTAAATGTTCTCTCATAAAGGCAGGCGATTTTGTACTCAGGAAAACTCAAACTCGAGACTTCTTAATTGATGAAAGAATACTTTATCACTTCTTACGACCATTTTTGATAAAATTATAGATATATAAATTTGAAACCAGTGATATATATGGTTGATATTACATTTAAAATTTTGGGGTTTGTTTATTTGTTGAGATATTTTCAAATGTGGGGAAGATCAAACTCAATATTCCACCAACAAATACCTACCTTTAGTTTCTTTTGAAGTTTAAGCCACACTCATCCTAGTATATTGTTTTATATAATGTTTAGCATAAAGTATAAAATTCTGCATTCGTATAGTTAATATAATATTAAAAAAAGAGGTGAATTCAAAATATAAATTTAACAAGTTAATCCTTAATTAGTTTTTTATCATCAAAATGATAAGTGCCTAAAAATTTTCTATCCTTCAACATTGTTAAATGGGCTGGATTGAGATGAATTTAGATAACTTAAAATAAGTTAAGTTAATACATAATGAATTATTGATCTGAAACAGACTAAAACGTGACTTATGTTAAAAAGATTCACATTTTACTGCATCATTTGACTAATGATTACTACAAATTAATTAGCAAAATCATCATCATTGTCACATAATCTTGTAAAATAAGCCGTACCAAATTATGCAAATTAACTATTTCATCTTGAAGCCAACAAAAAAAAAGTAACAAAAGTTTCATCATATTAAGTACTTTGCTTTGCAAATCTAATATAGATAAATATAAATTTTCAATTTTAGTAATTTAAATATTTAAATGAAAAACAATTACGTCAATATTTTTGGTAGTGAGATTCTACGGTGCGAATTCGAAATAGTTAAGCTTCAATAGAATATTGATATAGGGTATCAGACAACAAATAAAAATAATAATAATAGTATTTTGTAATTAAATTCTGTCATATCATTAAACATTTTACATACATTTTTCAATAAATAATAAAAACTAGAAGTAGTAACTTGATCGAAAAGAACTCATCATACAATAGAAGTAGTAACTTGAGATAGTCTTTTTTTTTATATATAGATATATATGTAGCTCTAATAAATAGGGAAGGTTTGATCATATTCATAAATACTTTGCATTATAAATCTAATAATAAATAAATAAAATTTTCATCTTCCAATAACTGACATTACCGTAAACAATAGATTCACACTATTCAAATACTTTGACGAAAAAGAAGTCATACAATATAAGTAGCATTTTGAGATTGTAAAAATCTTTGCTTATAGAACGCGAATTTAAATTAGTTTAGATTTCAATATGAATAGCGGACATCAAATAAAAAATCAAAAAATTAAATTATTCTCGACATAAATTCAAATTTAATCAAATTCTAATACACGTAATCAAAAGAAAAGTTAAAAAAAAAAAAAAAAAAACTTGAGATTATTTATTAATTATTATTCTTATTCTTATAATTATACCTATTATGGTTGGTTCATTTGCACTTTATTCCTATTTTATGCATGTTACTTAACTCTCATAACAACTTTTTTTTCTTGAGAGTTATATATGTATTCATTATAACATTTTATTTAACAAATGACTCGTTAAGTATAGATTCGATCACTAACAATAAAAAGTTAAAATTAATCTATTTGAAAGGGTAACTTTCACATATAGCAAACACAAAATTCATATTTATATGCTATAAATTTATATAATTGCGCTCCGTAGCAAACATATATATGTATAATTCGCTATGCATATACAATTGAAGCGAATTGTATAAAATAAAGTGTATAAAACAAGAAAGAGAGAAAATTATATATAATTTAAATTTGTATAATACGAGAAAGAGAAAAAGATAAAAGAGACATGGGTAGGGAAATATTTGTATTATATAATTATAAGTGTATAGGACGATTATATACAATTTGAATTTGTATAAAATGAGAAAGAGAAAAAGGCAAAAGAGACTTTGGGCAGGGAATATACAATTGAATCGAATTGTATATATAACGAGAAAGAGAGAAATTATATACAATTTGAATTTGTATAAAACGAAAAAGAGAGAGAGGCAAAAGAGACTTGGGCAGGAGAGTACTTTTATTGTATAATTATAAGTATATAGGACGAAAATATATGTATTTGCATGTGTATATACAATTTTCTCTCGCTTTATACAACTAGAAACACAATTTATACAATTCTATGTATAAAGCGAGAGAGGCGAGCGAGAGGAGGTGAGCGAGAGAGGAACTGACAAACAATTTGCTATGAAACACAAATAAATCAAACTGTAACCACTATATTTATTTTATATTATTAGTTTGTCATTCTATACAATTATCCCTATTAAACGCACGAGTTTATGTCTATGGCACAGGCCCATCAATTCTCATTTCTGATTCAATCCGACCCGACCCGACCCGACATCTGTACACTCCACCCACCACCCACTAATATCCGGTTTCTTTTACACGTAGTCAAAGCATTTTCCTTTTTTTTTTTTTTGTTTATTGTTTATTTTCCTTTTTAATGTTCTGCCAAAACTGCTAGTGTTTTTATTGCTAGTTTCCATGGTTTAGTGTATACAAAGAAGAAGAAAGAAGACAACTTTATTTTATTACAGTATGATCTGTATTTAACGGCTATTCTTTTTGGTCTTAAAGTATAAAAAGAAAGAGAGATTTCGACCAGTCAAACCATTTTCTGCTGCCCCTTTTGATTTTTTTTTCTCTAGGTTGCAGAAAACATTCAGTATCTGTTCAAACTAACATACCCCTTATCTGAGAAAATGAATTTCAATCCTGAAAGGTGATTCCTTTTTACTTGTTTTCTCATGGGTTGGTTTGTTCTTGAACTGTTTTTGCTGTTTTATGGACTTTTTGATGGTTGATTAGGATTTTTGGATACCCATTTTGGTAGGGTTTGATTTTTTAGGACAGAAATGGTCAAATGAGAGATGGGTTTTGCTTTTCTTGCTCTAACTGAGAGTGATGAATCAGTTTGGGGGAGGGGGAGGGGGGTTGTTTCATTTTGGTTTATATGATTTTTGCAATCTGTTTATTTTTCCTGATTTGTTACTGTATATGGATGGTATAGATACATTTCTCAGTGTTATGAGTGACAGGACATTGATTTTGAGTGCTTAATATTTGTTTTAGAAGTTCTTTCTAGTGAAGAACATCATGTTGATTCTGTGCCTAATTGTTTGTGTGTAGTTTCTATAGGTGTATGTGATGTTGTTGCTTTTACTGTCTTTCTAGAATTGGTTTTACTTGTTTAGATTGTGATACTGATCAGTAGATCTGATGTTGTAGTGCTACTTTTGCTTGATACAATAACACCAATGTAGCTAGTATAATCCCACGAGTGAGGTATGGGAAGGGTAGAATGTACGTAGAGAGGTTGTTTCCTATTAGACCTATGGTTCAAAATACTTTTGCTCTATTTTCTTTGCGAATTATTTACTGGTTCATTTCCAAATTTCGTTAAGGCCATTTCCCGGTGACACTGGTTTGTGCATTTCTGTGAATACCGATAGATGATGGGTTCTACTTTGCTCTCATTAAACCGTTTAGCTAATTAATGAGTACAATGTGGCAAATCCCTCGTGGATTTTCCGACATTTGTGAGGCTACTTTGGTTTCCATATATTTCCTAGATATGAATGCACTGAATAGATTCCGTGTTTGGCTGTATACAGTGACATGTGGAAATGGCGTGACAGTTACTCTCTTGGAGATGATCCTGATGTTGGTAAGGTCCATTTTCCTCGTTCTGATCTGTAAAGAATAATACCATGTCCAACTTATTGATGATGAATGTGTTTGGCCATGTGAACAGATATATCTGATTGCTTGTTGAGCAAAGGTGAAGATATTTCCTTTATGTTTGATGATGAAAGAACTCCAGTTAAGTCTTGTGGAGAGTTGACTTACCATGGTAGCAGCTACGGTAAGACGATACTTGCAGCTTCTCTTTTGCAGTTCTATTCAACATTTTACTTCCGCTTTCATGAACAATGCTTGTTTGATTATGATTTGGCCAAACTTATATTCACTCTAGAATCATATCAATTAATCTGCATTTGCCTATCTAAAAACCAGGTTATATTATATGTTTGTGTTACTTGAATCAATGTTGCTTATGGGATGAACATGCACCTGCGTATAGTTTGTTCCGTATGAGACTTGGTTTTATGTATTTTTGAGAGTGCATAATGTGATGGTTTCTTGGCTAATCTTTATTTGAATTGGTCTGTTAAGTTGTATTTGCTAAAAAGATTACTATCACAGGAGAAAGTGACAAGCTAAGTTGCTTGGATTCTTCACTGTTGGTGCTGCACCCGAGTCCGAGCTACATAGGTGACAAGGCACCTTGTGCCTCAACTCTTAAGCAAACTATTGCCTGTTTATGCCTTAATCAAGAGTTTCTAGTGCACTATTTATGGTGTTGAAAACGGAAATTGAGAGATAACAATGACAAGTAATTTTGATCCGCTTTTCATGAAGGCATTTACATAAAATATTTCTGGCCAGAGGATGCTTTAAGTGCCTATATATCCACTTGAATTTGGGTGCTTTTTGACGTTGTCGCCATATCTTTATTTACAGTTATAATATTTTCCGTATCTCACTTTACTACTTACAGAAAACAATGACAAGGAGACCCAGAGATACAATGAGTCATCCTCACAAGTGAAAAGGCGCAGAATGCTTCAGTTTGATACAGAAGCAGCAGATGCACCACTTAGCAATGAGGAACTATCGTCATCATTTCTAAATTCGCAGGTAGGCTCCCATGTACTGTCACATCTTTGGGTTGCGCCACTTGATATATTCTTATTTGTCTTGGTCTCTCGTGTTATATCGTAGAACTATTCTGGTTATAACCCCTTTTGGGGTTCACTCAGAGCATATTCGAGTCTTTATTTCTCACTGTAGGTTTGTCCTATCAATTCATGTTATGAAACAACAGATTTTAGAACTAGTATCCTCGACTGTTTGTTGATTGTTCAATTTATTACAGTGTCTGATTTGTTACTTAAGATGCCTCCAATTTAAAGTCCTTGTAAAATTTGTAATAAATTTGAACAAGCTGATTGATTTGGGACTTCTGTCATTCCAAATCCTGCACCGTTTAAAAAATTAAATGATCTTTGTATTTGTTCCATGTTTTAGGAGACCGACACTTCTGTTGATGAATTCATCTCTGAAATGTCACAGTGGGTTTCAGTATTTTCAGGTTTGCTCCCTGTTCATTTCTGCTCTTCAACGGATATCTACCAATTGCATCTAATAAGCTCACATAAAATGATTTTATTTTTCAGAGGACATATCTTCATCTGGTAATGAGGGGCTCGATCAGTCATCTGAAGGATGGGTTGCTAGTTGTTTAAACGATTCTCAGATGCATGTGAGCCTTGAGGATATGTATGTTTTAAGCTTTTGCCTAAGAACTTCTATCTTTTTCGGAAAGTATTAAGAAAACCACTTCAATCTGACAATATTTTTTGGAAACAGCGCTGCCTCTGATATTCAGCTTGATGTTTCAGGTTAGTGCCACATCTTTGAATTTAGTAGCTTTTTTTCCTTATCGATTTGTGCCACGAGGTGCTCATTATCATCTCTATCTCTTCCTCAACCTTCTGTTTCTCTATGCAGAGATTTGCAACACCCCACTTGTATGTGAATCTAATGTGGTTCAAGAGCGCCCTGTACAGACTCGTAAAAATGTTGTTTTCAAAGGTATTTTTCTTCCTGTTTTGTCATGGATGATATTTCATTACAGTATATTGCCTCAGTATTAGACACCACCGTAGAGAACTCGCTGAGCCTTGTCTCATATGTGAGCTAAACTTGTTTCACGTCTGCACCCTCACTAGGTAGGAAATCATATATGCGGGCTCCTACAAAAGCTGCCTCCTCTGTTGTCTATCCATTTTCTTTTGTTAAACCGTGTGGTGCCCAAGGAGACGTGACTCTGAAAGACATAAACCAGCGGATACGCACCCCAAAATTGAAGACACCACAGAATATTGAAGATCCCTCGGTTGCATACCCAAAGTCTGCTTTCTCTGGTAAGCCTGTCGTTGGAAAGACCACAATTCCAACAGAAGGAGGAAAAGGCAGCATAACCATAATGAGGACAAAGGGATAATTGTTTGAGCAATTAGTCTCTTTTGTTTCGAGGTTTTGCTCCATTTCTTTTGGAGTCGGATATCCTCAGCTTTTCCAAGGGGCCTTGGAGAGTATACATGCTTTCCGGTTGGCATCATCCTTGTAGCTCATACCGTGATGTCACTTATGCATACTCGAGTGCCCCCTCTTGTTGCCGTATACTATGCTTTAGACATGGTACGGTCAACGTACTAGTTGTAGTATTGTAGTTTATCCGCGGAGATCCTCTTATAATTTGACTGTACAAAGCCTTCATTACTGTTGCTATTTTATTAATTTAAAAAAACCTTTTGTTACTCTGACATCTTATAAACTATTCAATGAAACATTTATCTTGCAAGAGTTCACTTCGTAGTGTGCAAATTGCTAATTGCAACCATTTTGTTCTTTTGAGTGATGAAAATGTACAACTCTTCTGATGATTAGTGGTTAAAAATACACCTAGCCATCATTTTTCGTGAGTTTCATATTCGAACTATCCATTATTTTCCTTTTACATGCTTAAACTATCACTCCTTTTGTATTAAAATACACCTCGATGTAATGTTGGCCAAATGTTTGTTTCTAATTTACAGTAGACATGTGTGGGTCAACTTAGCATTGGTGTGTGTTTTACTACAAAGGGACTGATAGTTTAGATTAGGTAAATGATACAATGGATAAATGAATCGTGAAATTCGCGAAGAGGTAATAATTTAGCGGTGATTGCAATATCAAAGGAAGAGATTAAAAAGAGGGAATTTAGTGAAACTCTTGGAGACACAACAAACACTAGTGGGCTTCTTCCGATTGGTTAAGCTTTTGATGGACAAAGTTATCGCTATTCGTGCCAATAGAAGATAGTGAGTAGACTATAAAATAGTTTGAGATGCGCAGGTGTTTGACCACGCGTACAAATACGAGATGACAAGTTATTTATGAAATAATTAAAGTCCGCAAAAATGAACACAATAATATGTAGATGGATGTCATTTTTCTTATCGTTTGGAAAAGTTACACAAGTATGATTGAGTAAATGAGTAAAATATTTATAATCTAACACTATTTACTAAATTACATGTTATTGACCCTAATATCATGAGAAGGGTGCATGTTTGATTAGAGATCAATAATTACTCTTGATATAATGCTATTTTCTTGGAAAAGTTATTTGGGTGGATTGTAAAATTAAAAGTTTAAAATTAATCTCAAATTTAATAAAATATTATCATTTTTATATCGATTGGATGTTTGATTTTTTAGTTTAATTCAATTTTCAGTTTTCTATGAACACTGCTAGTTACAATACTAATGGTAATATGTTTAAGCTTATTTATCTGACACATGTATTAATAGATAGCGATGCGCATTGGTCGGTTTGGTTTTATGTATTGGTTCGATTTATCGTTTTCAATTTGTAAATATGTCAAATTGATAACCAAATCAATAACATGCTTCTTATTGATTTTTGGTTAATCGATTTATGATACTTAATGGTTCAATTTTCGATTTAACCAATAAAAAAATACTCATATATATTAATATATACGATTAGAAAATTTTCATATAAACCATATGATTTTCCAGCATTTGGCATGAAAGTAATAATCATAAAAGTAACAATTATTTTTCTTGCAAGTTTAGACACTAGACACATTCAAAAGAAAAAGTGTGAAAGTAATAATAGTTTTTAGCAAAGTCTAGGCAATTGACACATTCAAGTTAGAAGTGTGCTTGCAATTACAGAATAAAAAAATAATTAAGGTTTAAGTAATACTGAGATTTAAATAATATAATTTGTAAAATGTTATATAATTAAGGTTTTCTGATCTAAGGATAAAATAATGCTTAACCATTAACAAAAATCATAAAATCACAAACCAAATCGATAACTCAATAAAAAGTTTTGTAAAATCATTTAAAAATCGTTAATCCATTACCCATAAATCAATAGTGTTTTTTTTAATTCGATTTTTTTGATTAAATTGATTTTTACACAACCCTATTTATAGATGAACAATGTTAAAAATTAGTTTGTAAGAAATGTAATTGTTGAGATGCTCAAAACTTCACATTCTTTCAAAGAATGCATAAATAATGTATCTCGTATTCATTTTATAATGAACTACTTTTTTTTTACACTAATAATTGAATCACTTGTTAAACATATTTTATATGAAAAATTCATTGTTCTCCTTCCATGTTTCCTAGAAAGTGCACAACAAAATCAATAGTAACCCTGTAACCATTAGATAAGAGCTCAAATTTCAAGATTAGGAATTAATCAGTTTTATTTGGTTTTGAATTAAGATCCTAGATTGTTGGATTATCATTTTGAGCCTTTAAAAAATCAATTGGGAATTTTATTTTGTTATTGTTTCAAAGCCGTTTATTTTCATCACAAAGTAATATTACAAAAATTAAATTGATTAACCAAATAGGATTAAAACATGATCTAAGAACAAGAATATTATGATTGTTTCAATTTTCAAAAGAAAGGCAGAATTAATTTAATTGAGAAAATGTGGTGATATATTTAGAAAACTTTATTCCACCAAACTTTTATTTTAAAATTTATATAAAGTTAAAAGTTAAATTACAATTTTATCCCTATTATTAATTAAAATGTTATAAAATATTAATTATTTAATTTAAATGCTAAATTGTGTCATTTTAATAAAAATGTTAGTGACTTTTGCACTTTCTTATTAGATGAATTCATAAATAAAACATCTAATTTAATAATAGTTATCATCTATAATCTCTCTCTCTCTCTATATATATATTGGATTACCATTTTACCCTTAAACTAAATTACTCCCTCCGTTCGGTATTGTTTGTCATAGTTTCTATTATTTAATGTTGTTAATGTTGCAGTTGTTGTTGTTGTTGTTATTGTTGTTGCTGTAGTTAGTGTTGTTGTTGTTGTTGTTGTTGTTGATGTTACTGTTGTTGTTGTTGTTGTTGTTGTTGTTATTGTTGTTGCTGGTTATGTTGTTGTTGTTGTTGTTGTTGTTGTTAATGTTGTTGTTGTTGTTATTGTTGTTGTTGTTATTATTTTTTTGTTGTTGAGAATTTCTAATTATATCTTCGATAAAGATTTATCTCAAAAGTTTAAAGTAAAATTTTTAAAAACACATATATTATTACTTTTTTTTTATACTTAACTTGTTATTTATTATACAATATAATTATAAACGTAAAACTTATAGTTTCAGATAATAATATATTATCATTAATTATACTAATAAAAATTAATTTAAACTTATAAAATACTATCCAAGTATCCATGTGTGTATAATACATATCTTTTGATGTTTTTGTATAAAATTTTATTTACTCATATAAAATTAAAGAAATTTGATTTAAAATTTTAAAATATCTATACTATAAAAAAGTAAATAGTTTTTCTTTTTCTCAACTTCTTTTACGTTTTTTCCCAATAAATTTCAATATTGCCATTAAAAAAATCACTATTAATTAAAATAATTTAGGGGCTCAAATTTTGATTAGTTTCCCCATTAAGTCACCCCTAATTGTGTTGTGCGTAAATTGTTATGTGACTGATGGGAATGAAAATCCTTGGATTAACTTTACTTTGAAGTTCGAGCTTTACTTTGAAAATATTTGTTTGAAAAAAAATATTTTTGAGTTGAAAATCATGTAGGTTGTTATTATTAGGGATTTTAAATATGCGGAGAAAGCTAAATTTATGCAGGTTAAAATTAATTGAATTTGGATGTGTTATTTTAGCTACATATTAACTCAATGTTTTAATGGGGCTCCTTACATAAATGTATCGTCAATCGAAATTCTTTTAAGCTAGAATGGTTGTATGTTTGTAATGTATATGTAATATATCAATATAATATAAATATAATACAATTATGTTATCAATAAGGGTTATAGTGAAGTGGTAATTTTTTTTTTAAGAGTCTTTTTAATTTTTTTTTGGAGTGAGGGAGAGGTGGTGGCGGTGGCGGTGGTGGTGGTGGTGGTGGGGTGGGGTGGCGGGGGCGGTGGTTGGGGTACAGTGGTGGGATGGGATGGGATGGTAGGGGACTAGGGGTTGAGGTATTATTAACTTAACTTTGATTTAACATTTTTTGGCTTTGGGAGATTAAAGTGGGTTACAATCATTTTATCTAAACCATATTAGACTAAATTCATATTTATCCATATTTTATATCAGTGAATTATGGTCCGATACATTTTAGCTTAATCTATATTAAAACCATCAAAATCCGATCTAATCCACCCATTTACCATCCCTACCTAGAATGAAGTTATCAAGAAAAGAGGGAAGACAATGCTAGGTTACAAAGGAAAGAAGAAGGAACACATGGTACACTACTCAATTCAAAACGGGAGTTGAGATTTAGAGTTTCGTGCTCTGTCTTCTTTTTCATCTTTGTTCTTAGTAAACTTATTTTCCTCTACGGAGTGGATTCATAGAGGGTATTTGACAAACATGTTGTATTGATGAATGTGTTAGAATTTTGATTTTCTTATGTTTGAACTCGTTATGAGAATTTTAATTAAATTGCAACTTTGTTCATTATCTTATTTGATCAAAAGAGGATTATCTTATAAATATTGTTGCATAATCTTGTGTGAGTTTGAATCAATATATCTTCTCGAAAGTAATTGAAAAGCTTGTTCATAATTGCTTATTGAATCTCAAGGAAAAATAGTCAAATGACATTATTACTTCCTTAAAAATAAGCCATAACATGTTCTTACATATAACGATCAATGAGTTATAATTAAGTTTATTTCTTAATCTTCAGATTTACTCGAAAGAGAACTCTCAATCTTAGTGATACTCTAATCAACTATCGAATTCGAGAGACTGGATAGAATTTTAGATGTGATCAATGAATATGGTCAAATTTAGACTATCATTATGAACTTCTTTGGTCTTTTACCCTTATCTTTGATTATTGATATTAAACTTATTCATAGTTATCAATTGTCTTAAATTAACATTAATCAATAACATGGTTCATAACCACTACTAACTCTCTTCTTTTGATCACCTAAATAATAGTTAGCACAATTTTCATTGAATTATTATGTGTACCAATCCAAATGAAGATAATCTTTATACTATACTATCTTTGACTAGCGAAACACTAAACTTGAACTTTAACTCACCTATATTCAAAACCATAAGACAAATAAGCTCTATAGCTTCCCACATGTGATGCAACCTAGACCGGATTACGTTTCAAATTTGTTCCATCATCAAAATCATCCCATGAACATTCAGAAGCTCTGTCGTTACATATATTTCACGTTTTATTTTTATTTTTTCTGATAGATCTAATTCATATTACTTGGTTGATATAGTTTATACTATAATATATAGTTAAATTATTAAAATTGGTACAAAAATACTCTTCGTTAACCTATTAGCCACAAAAAGCCCTTGGGTTAACCTTTGTGGCCCTTTATACCTTTTTACTAACAACCTAATTAGTTCATTTAATACGTGACACTATTTGATATGTTGGAAGAATAATTAACCAAAACTAAATCATCTCAATCCAAACCCGAATCCAAAAAAAAAAAAACCACCCAACCCAACTAAAACCCAATCATTCTAAAGGAGAAATAACCTAAAGTGTTAGATTCTTATATAAAAAACATAAATTAAAATAGCCAAGTTGCTAGAACCATAATAATCTGTTCTTTATGATCGAAACAAAATTATCTCTCTACTTCTTTTAAGAAGCTCCAAAAATAACGAATGTTTTAGATTTTTTCCTTTAGAATAATGGGGTTTTAGTTGGGTCAGGTGGTTTTTTTTTTAATTCAAATTTGTGTTGGGTAAATTTAGTTTTAGTTAATTAAATTTTAGGAAAAATTAGTTAACTAGTCAAAATCTCAAACATAATTATTAAAAATATCTATACTTTAAAATAATTATTAAAAATGTCAATATATCAATATTTTAACAAATAAAATGTATCCTTATTAGTTACTAATTTATCTCATATTAAGCCCACATTTCAAGTCATCACGTCTTCCTCTCATTATTTTTCAAATTTTTTCTCTCTCATATGTAGTAAATTATATGTTTAAAATTATTTTCCTAAAATATATCATATTTCCACTGCCCTTCAACCCACTTTCGGTCTCTATTCTCTTTCCTTCCAGATTCTTTCTCCTATTTTTTTTTTTTTCAAAATGGAAAAAAAATCATACAAAAGACATGTATCAGATAATCATTTCATGGGATAACTTCTTATTGGGTTTGTATATATTGAGTTAACATCATTATTTTTTAGGCAACTTTCACATATAGCAAACATAAAATTAATATTTGTATGTTATAGCAAAGTTTGCATAATTGCGCTCCATAGCAAATTTATATATGTATAATTCATACATATACAATTGAAGCGAATTGTATAAAACGAGAAAGAGAAAAATTATATACAATTTGAATTGTATAAAACGAGAAAGCGAGAAAGGCAGCATTGAATTGTATAAAACGAGAAAGAGAGAAATTATATACAATTTGAATTTGTATAAAACGAGAAAGGCAAAAGAGACTTGGATAGGGAAATATTTGTATTGTATAATTATAAGGAGCCGTTTGGTTATTGTATAAGAAACATCTTATACATGTATTAAAAGTTACATTAGTTTTACAATGTTTGGTAGAAGTTTTGTGTTAGGTATAAAAGTTAACATAACTTATACCATGTTTGGTTGGTAAGAATTTAAATGTTGTATAAAAGTTATTCATGTATTAATTTATACGGTGTTTGGTTGCATTTTTGTAGTCCTACATAATTAATACCAACATAACTTATGAGGAAATCTATGTATAAAGTTATGCAGGGTAGAAGGTGGAATAAGTTATGTGGGTATTAGTTATACATGTATTAAAATGATAAATTATAGATTTACCCTATAAATTTATTTTATTTTTTTTAATTGGCAACTTTACTTTTTTCCTATATATGTTTTTTTATTTATTTTTTATATATAGACCATTTTCATTTCTTTAAAAAAATTAATTGGAAACTTTACTATTTTCCTATTATATATAGACTATTTCATTTCTTTTTATATACTTACCATTTTTATTTATTTATGTAAATATAAATATTTTTTAATATTAAAAATTTGATTTTATATTTTTTGACGGTACATATGCTAATCAAATATTAGCATTATATATTATTAAATATATTTCACATATTATTAGCATGTATTATTATTTTGTAAATAATATATATTAGTAATTTACAACAAGCTTAATATTCAATAGTTAATAATTTATGTATTATAATCTCTACATAGCAAAATAATACCTAGTTAACTAATACCCGCATAATTAAACTCACATAACTAAACCCTGCATAACTAAACCCTGCATAACTAATACCTACATAACTAATACCTACATAACTAAACCCTGCATAACTAATACTTGCATAACTTAAACCTGCATAACTAATACCTGCATAACTAATACCTGCATAACTCTAACCAGTAACCAAACGACCCCTAAGTGTATAGGACGAAGATATATGTATTTGCATGTGTATATATAATTTTCTCTCGCTTTATACAATAAGAAACACAATTTATATAATTCTATTGTATAAAACGAGAGAGGCGAGCGACAAGAATAAGCGAGAGAGAGAGAGGAAGAGTGGTGAGCGAGAATATGAGGGAGAGAGGGACTGACAAACAATTTGCTATGGAACACAAACAAATCAAAAGATAGCTACTATATTTATTTTATATTATTAGTTTGTCATTCTATACAATTATCCCTTATTTTTTAATTTTGATTTGTATTTTTTGGGGTCTTTTATGTATTTTTGTGTTTCAATTTCAAAATAGTTTATTTAGTAAAATTTGTTTTGGGTTTGTATTATTATTTACCTCACTACTATTTAATTTGTGTTCATATTAGTATTGGTGGTTGTATTTTTTCAGATTTCAATTGTATTTACAGAACATTGTATTTATTTAAATTAAAATATAGGCGAATTAAATGATATATATTCTTACTTAAATTTGTATATAATTGACCGTTCACTCATGCTTTCATGGGAACAATGAACTGGAAGTCTGTATGTTTATTTTTCATATGTTAATTGTATTTTCATTAAGTATTTATTTAAGCATATTGTATCAACGTGCATTCAAATCATTCATTTTGTATGTCATGTTCAAATTCTGTTATCAATTATATTTGTATTCAAAATAAATGTATTTTGTATGTTGTATATCAATTATTTGTATTTCATGTAGTTTTATTTTGAACTTTTGATTAAACAAAATAAAAATTGTATTCTAAACTAGATTTTGTATTTCAAAAGTTGTATTTCAAAAATTGTATTCTAAAAGTCATTTCCTAATATAGTTGTTCATCAAATTCATTATTCACTTTTATTTTTAACTTTTCATTTAAACAAAAGTGTATTTTAAACTGATTTGTATTCCAAATTCTTGTGTATTTCAAAAATTGTATTCTACTAACTGTTGAACAATTTTGTATTCCAATCATTTAACATATAAAATCACAATATTTTAATATAGAATTGAAATCTCATCATCAAAATTGTATTATAATCATTCAATACATAATATCATCAAATTTGTATTCCAAACTAATTTATATTCGAATTATTCAATATACAATATTACATTACATTTGTATCTAAATTCAATTTCAAAAATCTACTCTCAAGCTACGTTATCCCTAATTTCTTACACAATTTATTTTCAGTTTAAGAATGAATAAAAAAAGGTAGCATGCTTGTTGTCCCCAATCACACATCAACCGTCTACCCAAAATAATAAATTAAGCATAAAACAATAGCAATAAATCATTCCAATGTTTGAAAGAATGGATCTTTAATAGTCAATTTCAATATATTCAACTCTGCGTTGAGTTAAAGTTCAATATAATGTAGTTTTTTTTTTTTTTTTGAAATTGTAACTGATGAAAATTCAAGTGAGATATTTCTTTTTAAAAATGTTATTTTCCCTGATTTTATATAATCTGTTATTGAATAATTGTATTCTTTCAAATCAAACAAATTAAAAAAAATACATAATTAGATATATAACAAACTCAAATAAGCGGTTCTATTAAATATTAAAATATTGACATTTAAAAAAAAATTCCCAAATTTTATAACGAATTTTGTAGCATCACGTATTAATTGAGAATGGTAATGAAATGAGTTATAACCAGAATGTTTGTAAAAAAGGTATAAAATGGTTGTGGAAAATATATAATAAAGATGGGAAAATTATAATATCAAAATAATAATAATACAAGAATTAAGATAAATACTACTACAACATTATTCTTAAGTAATATATATGTCTATATATATTTATATAATCCTTGACTTGTGCTAGGCACTGTCCTAAGAAACTATTTTAGAGGTGTGAAATGTTTCTCCAGAATTAAACAAGTCTTCTCTAATTAATTAGAGGATACATGAATCAACAAAATATAAATACTATAAAATAAAGCAAGTCGAAAGGGAATATTTGAAATCGGCTAAGTCTTACTCTTCACTTGGTTGCTTTCCTCAAGACTTCATCAACTTATATATAGGGGAGTTTAGGCCTTCAAACTTGGAGAAGAGGAAAACATTACTTGGAGAGAAAGGGAATTAATACTTGGAGGAGAAGGAAATAAATTTGGGGACAACGTATTATGACATATGCATATTCGTCATCAACTTAATGACGTAAGTGCTTATGTCATAAATTAAAATGTCTCAAATTGATTTAAAATATCCAATAAGGGCCACAAAGGTTAACCCTAAGCGCATTTGGTGGTCAATAGGTTAACGAAGGATATTTTTGAAGTCCTCTATATAAGAGAAGCCCTCTCTTCGAGTGTAAGCAAATGAATCAGAAGGAGCTAAACTTTTCTGAATGGTTCAACCTTTTTTTTATTCTCTTTTTGTTTTCCATGGCCGATGGGAATTTAGGTATAGATTATTTCTACCTTTCTTTTAGTTTCCTACTTACTTTTACTTTTTTTGTTTCCTTACATGTGGGCTTTATAATGTAGGTGTTATACTCAGAAAAGCGAAAATGTACCAAGAGTACATGCAGATGGTTCCTATCCCCGCAAGGAAGGCATCTCTGATTCCTTGTAACTCATGGTTAGGGTTGGCTGCATCAATCAAGGGGTTATATGGACAACCGCTTCACTACCTGACCAACCTCTCTATACAGATGTGGGATAGCTTGAGGATTGGGGCTAGCGATGAAGACGTTCCATTGGATACACTCATCGATCCAGCTAAAGCCGAAGCAAGCATTTGGCTTATAGAAGAAATGCATAGGAAAACTACATCTCCTTATTTCATTGCTAGGCTCTGGCATGGCGATCCTATGTATCATTCTAATATTGATGCAATTTTCCCAGATTTGAATGATCCATCCAAATAGACTCTTATATATGGATTTGGTCTAGAATCTTGAATTTCTAGTTTCTTTCTATATGTAATCCCCATCTACTTAAGCATCATTTTCTCTAATACAAAACTATGTACGTTTTGGAAAAATGATTATATTATGAATGCTTTTGAGTTTATTTCATGTTTATTTATGCTAAAAATCATTATTTATTTTGAATATTGAAATTTAATTAAAAACTTTATTCTACTGAATAAGTAACTGGTGAATACTAAAATATACAAATTTAATTGAAATATTTAAGTTATCAAATTTGGCTCCTCTCCATTCTCTTCTTTTCATTTTCCCTAAGTTTTCCTCTTTTTGATTTTGTTTTAGTTAGTCTTTTTTTAGATGATTTATTTAATTGAGTTTGGCACTTTTGACTTTGAACATTTATGTAAATATTGGGTTGATTTAAAAATCTGACCTTTTGGATTTGTTTGGCTTAAAAAACAATCAGGATTCTAGACAATTAATATTTTGTGTATTAATTTGCTTGAAATTTATTTAGTAATTTCATAATTATAGCAACATATATCTTGTTCATAAATACATTTTAAAAGAATTTTCTTCCCATTTTTTTAACCTACCAAGTATCCATCTTCCAATTCCAAATCAGATAATTGATTTTCTGAATTGAATCAAATTTAGGAAACTGAATTCCCTGCTAAAAAAATAATTTTTTTTCTGCTTTCATGCTGTTGGTTGTCGTCAATTTTTTTAACACAAAGAGGGAGAAAAGAGAGGAAATAAATGGTAATTTTTAAATTGATTAGAACACATCTATTTGTATACATTAATTATGATTATGATACACTTTATTTAATTAAATTATGACCATTAATTTAAGTATAACTTACATAAATTCATAGTGTAAGAAGTAATTACATCTTATTTCTACTCTTTTTTAATTACAATAATTCCTTAATAATTCTGGATACATAAGTCACCATCCAAATACATTATTTCTGATACAAGAAGTATCAATATCTTACACTAAAATAGGGAATAAAAAATAAAAATCTAATTAAATCCCATAAATTATGTTTATATTTCTTCTTACTTTCGATATATAAAGGCGAGTCCTAACAAAAATAAGAAATACAAAATTTCAAGTTGCTTCCCCTGTTCAGCGAAGTAACCTTTCAGATTTGATTAGAAAACTTTTGTCGAAATTTCGGGTAACTGACGTGAGTTATGAAGGATACAAAAGTGATGAAATTGTTGTTGGACAAAAGATTTCTTTTGTGAATTTTCAATTTATCAAAAAGTCTTCCAATTTTTATTCAAGATTGTCAAAAAATTTGAGATTAAAAATTCTCCCTGTTCATCGAAGATCTTTTCAATTTTGATTCAAAATTGTTGAAGATTTTGAGATTCAAAATTCTTCCCCTAATTCATTGAAGATACTTTCAATTTTGATTCAAAATTATCAATTTTTTTAAGAAGATACACTACGAATATCTTCACTAGTTTTGTTATTATTATCATCATCATTAGTGATTTAAAGAAGTTCTTGAGCTTCTCTGAGGGTTCTCAGCCTCTCACTACGCGCCGCCACCGCCACCATCTCTATGACGTTTTTCTCCTCTATCGACATTGACTATATATTTGTATACTAAATGTCAAATTCAAATTCTCATTGCTTCTGCAGAGTAAAAGAAACGGGAAAAGTAGAAGAACAACTGGATGGATTCACATGTATCAACTTTTATGTATTTATGTATCATTTCCATAAAATTGTGCATGATACATTACTATTTATAACTTTAACTTCTGGGTAAAGAGATCTGATAATGAATATATGAAATTACATGTATTGTCTTGTTTAGTCAATTTTGTAATTTATGATCTCGAGATAGATATATTATTCATGATACATTATTATTTCTAATATATTTTAGTAGATTGATAAGTACTATAATCCTACCTTATACATTACACTAATAAAGATTACCCATAAGGTGTTTGATTTTAGATCGTTGATATGTATATGATACATGTAATAAAAAATTTGATAATTATTAAATTTGATACTTTTTATGTATCATGCACATCAATTAATTTGATACACAGTGCTTTAACTATAGAACATTAGGTTTATGTATCGAGTGTATTTATTGGGTAAGTGTACAAACACATAACCTACTAATTGAATAATTTTTGGGTGTATGTATCTGTTTGCAAAAGATTGTCATTGATATGTATAGTATGCTTATTATTGGATCTGATACATAGTGCTCCAGCTATATAACATTATGATTTATGTATCCAGATATAAGATATATTACATGACTTGATATATGTAAATGATACATTAGGTAGGGTTTATGTATCAATTACATTTATATTGAAAATGTAAACACAATCGAAGATTCAACAACATTAGGGTTATGTATCAATACCCTATAGGATAAATTAGCAATTAAGTCATAATACCCAACATATTTAATCAAAATAACAACACCTTAAAATATTTATTTAAAATGTTGAAATGACAATATTTTAACAAATAAAGTGTATCCTAATACAATTCATTTATCTTTCTTTTATTTCTCAAATTAGGCCAACTTTTTGACTAAAAATAATACACTCTATTACCACTTTTCACTCTCTAAATATTTTTACCCAAATTCTATCATTTCTCTTTTTCTCTCTAAAGATTTGTTTCATTATTCCATATCTTCACGTAACTTAAACTTTGTCTTTTTTCTAAATCAAAAATCCTCCATTTTTCTAAGAAATTATAGAAATCATTTAAAAGATTTTCAGCCTCTGTCGAAGTATTGAAATACAAAAGTATTTTATATGTTTTGTACGTTGGATCTGGATCTGGAAGAAGTATTAGGTGAAGAAGCGTCATTTTTGAAGTGTCAATATTAGGATAAATCGCACAAACACATTGAATTTGATATGAAAATGTGTCAGGTGAAGAAGTGACATTTTCAAATGTTATATTTGAAAAATTGTTGAAGATCAGGATGATGAAAAACAACTTTATGGCATGTTGCATTTTGTATCTAAGCTATCAAATTGTATTCTTTACTGTTTTTATTGTTTGTTGCATTTTGTATTCATTACAATTCATCTTGCTAAAATTTAAGTTTTTTAGGTGTAACTTGTATTTATTTTGTAGGTGGGATTCATTTCAAATTATGTATATGTTTAATTTTATATTAGATAAATAGTTTTACAGAATTTTGTATGCTATTCTAAAATTAAGCTTCATAATTTATTTTTTTTGTATATATTCTAACTATATGCCAACAAATTTCATATTTTTTTGTGCACATTTTGTATTTCAATCTCATTTTGTATACCAACAAGTGTTGTATTTCTTTTTTATTTTGTATTAATTCTAAGTGTATGCCAACAAGTTTTAGATTTTTTATACTCAGTTTGTATTTCTATCTCACTTGTATGCCAACAAATTTTGTATTTCTTTTTTATTTTGTATTAATTCTAAATTATACTAACAAGATTTATATTTTTTGTGATCAGTTTGTATTTCAATCTCACTTTGTATGCCAACAAATTTTGTATTTTTTTAAATTCTGTATTCATTTTAAAATGTTCTTCACTTTTAGCAAAAATCTTAAATCAATAGACTTCAATTCGACGTATATTGAATATTTTCATTGAAGAGCTAAAAATTAATATTGAAAATTTGAGGTTAAGAGAGAGAGAAGTCATGTCAATTGTGGAACCAAACACATATAATAGGAAAGAGATTTTGTAAATTTTAATCCCAAAAATAAAAGATGAAAAAAGAATAGGAGTAGTGAAAAAAAAAATCTAGGCCTACTTAAAGTTATACCAAAATTATGATTAGTGATTATGGTAACTTTATTGGTTTAAATTTAAAGATTACCTTATTTGAATATTATTTTTCCTTGATTTTCTCCATCATTAATTGATTGTATTTTTTTCAAATTAAACAAATGACAAAAATACATAAATCAACAATATAACAAACTAAAATATTGACATCTTTAATAAATATTAAAAGTTCTGCTATTTGACCTCATTAAATGTTAAAATATTGTTATTTTGAAAATATTCCCCTACTTTAAATATGAACATGATATATTACATAAAACAAAGGTTAATATAACAGTGATGTATCAAATCAATAATAACACTAACAAAGATTAATTTAAGTATAAAAAAAAAAAACAAGATACATTGAAAATTTGTATCTTTGATAGTGGTGGTCGTGTAAGAGCTAATTTCATTATTTTCCTACCTCTTTTCAAATTACTTTCGGATACATCATTGGACATCCAGATACATAGGTGAGGGGTGTATTCGAGAGGAAAGAGATGTATCATAGAGGGGATATGACATCCGAATACATCACTGGACTTCATCATCAGACATCCGTACATAGATGAGGGATGTATTGAGAGAGGGGAGGGATGTATCCAAAAGGAGAATATGATGTATCGACAAAACGAGAGTGATATATTCGAGAGGAGATTTTTAAAATTTTTTAAACTATAAGAAATTTTAGAAGCTACGGTAAAATAATGTGTATTAGATAATTTTTCCTATAAATAAAGTACATAAAAAATAGTTTAATAATTTTATATACCAAAAAGAAGAAATATATTTGTTAATTAATTTAATAAAAAATTTAGAAAGAATATGGTTATATGAATGTAAATAATGTAAACATCAAACATTTTTTCTCGTGAAGTTATTGATGCACACTATATGCACATGAAAATTACTATATACAATTGTACATAACATTATGATAATTGTCATAAATTTTAATATTTGATTGTTATACGATATTCAAACATAATATTTGAGTAGAGTTTTTATACATAAATAATTTAACAAAGAATGTATTATTATAATGAATATAATTGTCGTTAAAATATTATTATAAAAAACTAAAATATAATATAAAAATTATTTTTTTAAAAAATAAAATCGTTATAATAACAAATGATTGTTATATAAAGATTTGATTATTTTTGATACATCTTATCGTATCACTAGAGAAAATTAATATCTTTTATTTAATGCTCATTAAATATAAAACATTACTTTTTTTAAACAATTCTAATTTATATTCCATTCTAGTGTTTCTTTTCTATTTAAGGAAAAAACTTAGATCTTATCCAACTTTAAAATCTGTTACATTTTCGACGCATTTTGTTAAATTATTCTTATTTTGTCACGCTACGTATAGGGATTGAATCTTTTCTACTATTGGGAAAAAAATATGTAATATATTATTTCGATTCAATAATTTATTAGGAGCACATTTAATTGAAAAAATCCAAAAATGATAAAAATATAAAAAGTATTTTTATTAAATAATTTCGCTACTCCAAAAGTTAAAAGAAAAAAACAAACCTGTCTAGATTACTCTGTAACATAGTCGAGGCAATACATTCGAAAATAGAAAAAGACAATCAAATGTAGACGAAGCAAACAAAAAAACAAAATTGAGAATCACTTATTTTCTCACCCACATAAAAAGAAAAGTAAAAGAATATCACTTTTAAAAAAAATACATAATATTTTAATTTTCAATATTTACTTGAGATGCTTAATACCATCTAGGAATTTAGGGGTGTGCATTCGATTTTTTGGTTCGGTTTTATACTATTCGGTTTGAATTTTTGGTTTTTGGTTTTGAATAAGTGTAACCCAATCCAAACCAAAATAAATTCGGTTTGGTTTGGTTTTTCTCTTTTTGGTTTGAGTTTATTCGGTTTGGTTAATCGGTTATGTCAATAATTAGAAATATAAACAAAATTTTGTAATTTAAAAAATTATATATATATAATATCGAATTTCTTAAATATACTTTTAAATATAAATCACAAGTAAAACGTAAAACACAATACTTCAAAGTATGTCAGTTATAGATGTCCAAACATAAGAAAATAAACTAAATCACAATGAAAATAACTAAAAAGAGAAAAAAAAAGAAGAAAATAAACTAAATCACAATGAAAATAACTAAAAAGAGAAAACAATGGTTAACTCCAACTTAATTAATTATATATATATATATATATATATATATATATATATATATATATATATATATATATATATATATATAATATAATTTGGGTTTTTGGTTTTTCGGTTTTTATTTTTCTAAATCCGAAATCAAACCAAAAAACCGAACAAAGTAAATTAGAAATCCAAAACCAAACCAAGAATCCAAAAACCAATCCAAATTAAAATTCGAGTTTGATTTGATTTGGTTTTTCGGTTTAATCCAAATAGTGCACACCCCTAATACCATCATACTTAAATGATATTTTAGTACATTATATATATGTATATACTTTATTTAAGATTATAAAATTCAAAATTCTTTTATCTTCCATTTAAGATCATATTAAAATTTCATATCGAGTTATATATTTAATTTTTATAATCATATTCAATTCGTCAAAATTTTTGAAAATGTGTTTTATCTTTCGTGAAAAATAAGTTTTTAGAAATGAGAGAAATGAATTTCTTATTAGAATAAACAAAAACAAATTCAACAATTAACATTTCATATTAATGTATACCGACTCAGTGACGGAGCCACATACACTTGACGATACCTCTTCGTCGAAAATTTTACTATGTATTTAGATTTTTTTTTCTCGATATATATATAGATATTACAAGTTGACACTTTTTGGCTTCTATGCGTTTTTTCTTCTTTATATTTTGATATCCATTAAAATTCTGGCTCCGCTACTATATACTGCTACTCCAGCACACCTCATATTCACACTCCACATAGCTCCCATCTCCACCACCCGACCGGATCATATTCCACACCACATTTTTCACTCCATTTATTTAGATTATTTACAAATATCTTTATAATAATATTATTTACTTACCAAAAGTTAAAAAAACTAATTTAACACACCCATAAAGTAAATTAGAGGGAGTAATTTTTATTTTTTTTTTGTAAAATTTCAATTCAATATTTATATTAGAATTTCAATTAAATTTAAATCGTATTACTGAGATAACACTCTTAAAGAAGAGATTTGTAAAAAAAAAAAAACATATTGCACCAAAAGATACATAGGTAGAAACAAGGACAATTTGGTCAATTCACATGTTTGTATATAAATGGATGAATTTATGTTTTACAGGTAATTTAGTTTGAAAGGATTTGCACGGAAATAGTACAATTATTCTCTTTGTTTGTTTGGTAGAGAGTATCTTATGCTTTTATGAAGAAAAAATAAACTTCAATTAATGGTAAATAAAAATAATTAAACCTTTTTTTAAGGCATATTTTTCTCCCCCATTAACAATTTTTTTCCTTTTTTTCTCTGAAATTCTCTGACTTTTCCTCACAAAGAAAAAATCAAAAGCAGAAAAAGAAGATTTGGGTCAAACTTTGCGTCTGTAAATGTTTAATGCCAAAATCTTCTTTTTCTGCATAATGGGTTTTTGATTTCACATTCTGGGTATTCTTCTTTTTTCCCTTCAAAATTTATAAATATTTTTTTATTTTTTTAATTTGTCCGGATAATTTAAGGTCGTTTTCTAAGGGTTTACTTTTATTTTTTCTCTTTTTTTTAATTTGATTGGTTTTCATTTATGTGTAAAATGGATTGGTTGGTGATGAGAAAAAGGTTGCGTAATTGAACAGATCCTAAAAGTCAGTTCTTTTTTATTTTCTTTGAATTTTTCTTGCCCTTTTTTTTAGTAATTTATATTATTTATTTGTCAAATTTGGAATTGAAATTTGGGTTTTGGGGAAGGTGTGAATTTGATACTTTTTTTTTATTGAAATGAAAATGAAAATGAAAGATATTCGTATTTTGTATTGATTTGTTTACTGATATGAACTTTTTTTTTTGGTTTTCAGATCAGAAATCTGCTAAAATTTTGTTGGTATTGTTGAGATGGATTTGAATAGTAAGGAGAAAGTTGAAGAAGTTTCAAAATTGGAAGGGGTAGGTACTGTTAGTAGTAACAATATGGAATCGAAGAATCTTCGAAGCATTAGTAGCAAAGATATGATATTCAGGGCTGATAAAATTGATCTGAAAAGTTTGGATGTTCAATTGGAAAAGCATTTGAGTCGAGTTTGGTCGAATAATTTAGAGAAACAAAATCAACAAAGGCCTAAGGAAGTTTGGGAGATTGATCCTTTAAAGTTGGAAATTAAGTATCTTGTAGCTAAGGGAACCTATGGTACCGTTTATCGCGGTACTTATGACAATCAAGATGTTGCAGGTAACATTAGTCTCTTTTATGATCAATGTTGTTACATGTTGTATTGTGATAATTGGGACTTGTTCTGTCGTCTTCTAGGTAAATAGTGCAAACATTCAACCGAGTTCAACATTTAGCCTTCTTGTAGCATGCGTGCATATTATTATATCAGAAATGCATAGTTTTATAGAAAGATCACGGGTTCACCATGCCTCATATTTTAGTCTATGAATTAGTCCTTGTTTTTTCAGTTTTTATCTAGATAACTAGATATTGATGTTTATATTTTGATGTCGTTCATTACCTTTGATACACCAAACAAGTAAAAGAAACTAGAAACAAGATTCATTGTGATCGTTGATGAAATAAGTTGAGCTGGATATTGATTGTAATTGGACTGTAGTGGTAGCGATTTCTGTGAACTTTGATATGGCTATTGATGATATCCATTTTTAACCTTTACGTAACAAATTTGGATGTCTTGAAAACTAAGTTCAAGTTCACTAAATTTTCTCTGTTTATCAGATAGCGCATTGCTATATTAAATGGCCTGCACAAGTAATACCGTAAAAAGCTGGGTTTTTTTTTTGGTGGATGAACTTGTTTGAAATGAATTTATTGATATTCACTACCAGGATTTGAAGCACTGAACTGTATTTTTGGCATTGCAGTTTGCGATAAATGATTATTGCCGTATCTTATAACTACGTAAAACACTACTTTTCTGATAAGATATATAAGATTGACAATGAAAGTTCCTTTTATTCTCTTCTCAACAATAAAAGAAGAAGTTCTTTTTATTCTCTTTTGAGGGTGCTTGGATAGAATTACTGTGAAAAGTGTCTCAACTTGGTGAGTTTATGTTCCTTGTTCACATCATGCATAAGAATTTAATAGTGGAAAATAAAGACAGAGTTGAGAACCACGAGTCATATTCAAATCCTAGCAGACACAAAAAATACTAGGCGATTTCTTCCCATCTGTTTTGTTGTTGGTGGGTGGTGATAGGTATCCTGTGGAATTAGTCGAGGTGCGTGAAAGCTGACCTTGACCGGTTATCATAAAAATAAAAAAAAGAAACAGAAGTAAAACTCTTAATTCATTCCATAGTGGTCTGCTGAAAGGCCTATACCTCAACGTCAAATTTCTTCACCAAAGTCCGAGCTGAGAATATACGCGTAAATAGTGGTTTAATAGAAGGGCCGGTGTACCTGCTTAAAGTTTTCTAAATGCATCCAGATTTCTAGGATTTTGTCAGGGAACATTTTTTCTAAATTAAGCTATTTAGGCCAGTAATTTTTCGGGTCTAAGGCTTAGTTGTTGCTGTAAGCTATTTAGGCCTGTATTTTCCACTTCCGCAGCGAAGTCTTCAAAGAATCCGGGTTTGCAGTGAAATTTACAGCACTTCTGTAGAGCGGAATTGTTAAAACAATTTACTGACACCACAAAGAGTTCTATCTGAAATATGGATATTTCCAAAGATAAATTATTTCAGTGTTTCAATGAACCAACTCTACTTATTCACGGTTTAAATAAGTCAGCTTTCTTCCTTCCCCCGTCCTCCTTCTACGCCCAAAAGAGTAAAAAATGTCGAGTTTGTGCAATATATTCTGTCTTATAGCTATATGCTCCAAATTTTGAAAGTAAATCAGAATTTAAGCATCCTTGTGGATAACGGAAATATTGATGCTGTAAACGAACTTTGTTCCAAAGATATAGATAGGTAGTTTTTCCACAAATCCAGTGGATACATGAAGAGGACATTTGGGCATGATGTTACGTCATTCACTTCAAAGAGTCATGATTAGACTAACTTGAGCCAATGAACTCCGCATAATTTGTAACAGTATGTTGGATAAAGCATATATGAAAAAGAAATGCTGCCAATTAATGAAAATTATCAAACAGTATTCTCAAAGTTTTTCAGGAATTTTACCAACCACCGGTAGAGTTTCTTATGGAATGTTATTTGTGTAGTGAAACTGTTGGACTGGGGAGAGGATGGCATGGCCACAGCTGCGGAAACTGCTTCTCTGCGGGCATCATTTCGGCAGGAGGTTGCTGTTTGGCACAAACTTGACAATCCAAATGTTACCAGAGTAAATCTTTTTCCTAAATTGGTTCCTCAATTTTCAGCTTTTAATTATGAGTACTTCTACTAAGATGTTTCCATGCAGCTTAAACCAAGCTTTGGTAATTTTAGATTTGGTACGTAGGATCCAATTATTTAACTCAATGTTCTGAATTTCCATTTGATTGCGTTTGCTGCTTTCAGTTCGTTGGTGCTTCTATGGGTACTTCAAATCTTAAGATTCCTTCGAAGAATCCTTCTGATGGTTACACTACCCTTCCTTCTCGAGCTTGTTGTGTTCTTGTGGAATTTCTCCACGGCGGAACATTGAAAAACTACTTGTACAAAAACAGGAAGAAGAAACTTGCCTTTAAGATTGTCCATCAGCTTGCTCTTGATTTGGCCAGAGGGTACGTCTTTTTCTAACATTGGTTTCTTGATAATTATACCCAACGATGCTTAGTTTCTTCTTCCAATTGTGCAGGCTGAGCTATTTGCACTCAAAAAAGATTGTACATCGTGATGTGAAAGCTGAAAACATGTTGTTAGACACTAGTAGAAATTTAAAAATTGCTGATTTTGGAGTTGCTCGTGTTGAAGCACAAAATCCCAAAGACATGACCGGGGAAACTGGAACCCTTGGCTACATGGCCCCAGAGGTATTCCCACTTTTATGAGAGTTGTTGGGTTGACTTTGCCCGTCTGAGATATATTATATCAGCATGATATTGTCACTTGTCTACCCTCTCCCTATATCTTACTTTTACGTTAATGTTATTTCTACGTCACGTCAAATCTACTTTTTCTCTATCATGTAGATTTAATTACATTCATTGTGTAGGTACTTGATGGCAAGCCCTACAACAGAAAATGTGATGTATATAGCTTCGGTATTTGCTTATGGGAAATTTATTGCTGTGATCTCCCATATCTAGATCTAAGCTTCGCTGAAGTCTCTTCTGCCGTTGTTAGACAGGTTTGTCCTCTGATTTACTAATAAAAACATAGTAACACAATATCTTTTCTTATGTTGCTCCGTCTCTCCAACATTGTTGCCTATGTCATGCACACAAAGTAGCTTGGATACTTCATAGTATATACCATTGAGTGCTCATGCACTTCAGTATTAGAGGGCTTGCTAACCATGCTCGACTCGTTGCTCATATGTTGTGTTGCTTGGACTCTCCAAATTGTTGCTGCACCTGTCTCGGATCTTCCAAAATGCACTATTTTTGGAGTATCCGACACGCATCCGTCAACACTTTTGAAGAGTCCGAGCAAAATAGTCATAAGTCATATCTTGAGTTAATATTGGTCTGTTATCTTCCTGTTTTTTCGTAATGTGAGAAAAAGACACTTGCTGCTTAAATTATTCACATGTTATAACCATCTTGCAGAATTTGCGACCAAATATCCCTAAATGTTGTCCAAGCTCTGTATCAAATATCATGAAGAAATGCTGGGACGCAAATCCAGACAAACGACCTGAAATGGATGAGGTAGTGAAAATGTTGGAAGCCATTGACACAAACAAAGGAGGAGGAATGATACCCGAAGACCAAGTTATACAAGGCTGTTTCTGCATTGTTCGTAGTAAGGGTCCATAGTCCTTGTTTACTCTACTTTTTAGCCCTGTTGCTCATGTTGATGATAATGTACTATTAATTCATCCGGTTGCTTGAACTCTTCGAGCATGATATGTTCCTCAATTGTTGTAAACGCGTATAGCTGGTGAAAAGTTCAAGAATTTTACGTTTGATCTTTTCACGAGAACCTTTGGTTCTCCCCTCCCTTGATGTGGATGTAGAGCTCAGACTTCACTATGTTTCACCAGATTGCAATTATTTCTTCTTTTTCTTTTCAGGGAAACTCCGATGTTTCTAATCAACTGGCCCGACTAACCTTGATTGTGCCAGAGAAGGCCAGTATGGGGATTCTAGCGTTCCCTATCGAAGAGAAGATTTCATTTTAAAGCAATTCTTCAAGTATATAGTTTGGCTAATGATTCTGTTATGCCATATGGTAATGGCAATGGCAATGGCAAGACTACAGACTGTTTTTTGGTTTTCTGTTGAAATTGAACATGAGATTTCAGAGTCATTGGTGCTAATAATATGACCATTTTGCCCTCTTGTTTAGTACACAATTCAATTGTTCTTATTGTGGCATATTGGCTATTTGCTCTGATAAAGGTCAAGAATCCAATCTAAGTTCTCTAAGCTTTTGTTTTTTGTGTCTATTTGTGGTCATGATGTTCAAGATTTTTCTTACCATAAGTGGGATTTTCCCAAATTGATCATAAAACATTGAGTATTTGTTTTGACTTAGGAGTATAATAGTTAAGTGGATTCCAACACACAAAACCATTGGGAATTTGTCCAAAAACAATGAGAATTGACTTCTTTTTTTTTTTTTCTTTTTTTTTGCTTGGTCTTGTCCTCTTTCGATTCTTGACATGACACAATTCCTTATGATGTACATGACCACCTCTTCTTTGTATTTTCTATACATACTTGAATCGAGAGCTTATCGAAAATAACTTCTCTATTTTCAATACAAGGTAGGAGTAAAACTGCGTACACCACCTTTAGATTCCATTTGTGGATTACATTTGGGATTGTTATTGATGTACATGACCTCCTCTTTAGGCTTTAGATATCAATAACTATCTCATCAAAGTAAAACCCAAAAAAAGTTATGATGATCGAGTTGTCAATAGAGTGTTATGAAAGTCCTAATAAATCAGGTTTTGAGTCCTACTTGAGAGAAAAAAAAAAGTGATGAACGATTTTTTCTTATCTGTCAGTTAATCTATACATGTATTGTCACGATGGACTCAATTTTGACAAGACACCTTATTTATTATCAAAATAGATGTAAAAAAGAAAAACTATTGTTTTAATCGATGTGAATGCATAATGCAGTGGACTCAATTGACAAAACACTTTATTTATTATCGACTAATCGTAAAAAAAGAAAAAAAATATATTCTTTTAGTCTATGTGAATGTATGATGCTTCGTTCACCATGTTGCTTTTGACTAGACTCCTTATTTATTATCGAATAAAAATAAAAAAGAAAAACTTATTATTATATTTTGCATAAATACATGATACTCAGTTCACCATATTACTTTTAGCCAGACACTTTATTTATCATCGAATGAATATAAAAAATAAAAACCTATTATAATGTCATACAGAAGGATTATTCTATAGGACTCGTGCACGCAATTTGAAATCTTGTTATACCAATTGTTCCTTCTAAATTTCTAACTAAAAAAAAATAGTAATTAAATTGACCTTTATCAGATAATAATAAAAAACCATAATATATATATATATATATATATATATATATATATTATTATTATTATTATTTTATTATTATTTCTTTCAAATAACATAAAGATATCAAAATCCTCTGAAAATATTCAAATAATTTATTTTCCTGTTGGTCAAACAATATTTGTCTTAGATTATACACATAAAGATTTATGATAATATTTTTTAATAGGATAATTATATATAATAGCAAACTAATAACCTAAAATAAATGGAGTAGCTACTGTTTGATTTAATTGTGCTCCATATCAAACGTTTGCCAAAGTTTGCCAGCCGCCTCTCTTCCAAAAATCTCGATCGCCACTTTCCCATTCTCGATCGCCACTCTCCTCTGCTCGCCTCTCTCGCTTTATACCCAGAAGTGTATAAATTGTGTTTCTGTTTTGTATAAAGCGAGAGAAAATTGTATATACACATGCAAAAACATATATCTTCGTGCTTTACACTTAATTATACAATTTACAAATATTTTACTTCGATTCAATTGTAGACAAATGCAAAATTTATACAAATATTGCAGCGAAAAAGCCCAACGAATTATACAATTGCGAATTATACAATTGCAGTGAAATACAATTTTCTCTCGCTTTATACAACAGAAGTGTATAAATTGTGTTTCTGTTTTTTGTATAAAGCGAGAGAAAAACATATATCTTTTTCCTTTACACTTATAATTATACAATATACAAACATTTCACTTCGATTCAATTGTATGCAAAGCAAATTTTATACAGATATTGCAGCGAAACAGGCAGCGAATTATACAATTGCGCATTATACAATTGCAGTGAAATAGGCCAGCGAATTATACAATTACAGCGAAATAGGCCAGCGAATTATAGAATTTAGGCCAGCGAATCATACAATTGTATATGTATAGCGAGGCCAGCGAATTATACAATTGCGCATTATACAATTGCAGTGAAATAGGCCAGCGAATTATACAATTACAGCGAAATAGGCCAGCGAATTATAGAATTTAGGCCAGCGAATCATACAATTGTATATGTATAGCGAGGCCAGCGAATTATACAATTTAGCCAGCGAATTATACAATTGTATATGTATAGCGAATTATACAGTTATATGTTTGCTATGGAGGGTAATTATGCAAACTTTGCTATAGCATACAAATATGAATTTTTTGTTTATTATATATGAAAGTTGCCCTTTTTTAATTTATGTACATAAAATAAGTGAAAAATCGACTTATCCCTTAAGAATATATTCCAAATTTTTTCTTCATAAAAACAATTTTCCCTACATGCAGAACACACCCATAGAATATGCTTATTTTATACAATTTTCAACTCCCAAAAATATTTTTGTGATTAGACATACAACGTGTTACGTATAAAATAATTAAGAATAGCGTGAAGCAATTTCCATGGCAAATTATGATTAAAGCATCTTAATCCAAAATGTGCTTTTATTTATTTAAAATGTTCTTTTTTTCAACTAAAAAGGCCATGATAAGTGGATACGTTTAAGGGATAATTGTATATAATAGCAAGCTAATAACCTAAAATAAATGGAGTAGCTAGGGTTTGATTTAATTGTGCTCCATAGCAAACGTTTGCAAATAATTTCCAGGCGCCTCTCTCCCAAATATCTTGCTCGCCATTCTCCTCCAATCTCTCGCTCGCTTCCTCACTTTTTATACAAACACAAGTGTATAAAAATTGTTTCTAATTGTATAAAGCAGAGGAAATTGTATAAATACATATATTTTTGTTCCCCTCTCTCCCCTCTTCCAGATCTCGCTCGCCACTCTCCCAAATCTCGCTCGCCACCCTCGTCTATCTCACTTATACAAAACAGAAGCGAAATGTATAAATTGTGTTTCTGTTTGTATAAAGCGTGAGAAAATTGTATATACACATGTAAGTACATATATTTTCGTCCTATACACTTATAGTTATACAATAAAAATACTCCCCTGCCCAATTTCTTTTGCCTTTCTCTCTTTTTCGTTTTATACAAATTTCAAATTGTATCTAATTTCTCTCTTTCTCGTTTTATACAATTCAATTCAATTGTATATTCCCTGCCAAGTCTCTTTTGTCTTTCTCTCTTTTTCATTTATACAAATTCAAATTGTATATAATTGTTCTATACACTTATAATCATACAATTCATTTTATACACTTCGTTTTTATACAAGTCTCTGCCCAAGTGTCTTTCTCTTTCTCGTTTTATACACTTCGTTTTATACAATTCGCTTCAACTGTATATGTATAGCAAATTATACATTTTCTATGTTTGCTATGAAGCACAATTATGCAAACTTTGCTATAGCATACAAATATGAATTTTTTATTTACTATATGTAAAAGTTGCCCTATGTTTAATTACACAACATTAGCGTGAAATTTAAGTTAAAATTATTTTATTATTTGAAAAACATTGATTATGTTAATTCTTGTTTAATACGGCGTTGGCAATACTAATTATGTGTTGGCTTACAATTAAGTTTCAAATTCCATTAATTAATATGCTTCTAAAATGGAGTGATTTCGAAATTAGACTAAAATTATATGTAAGGGCACTCCATGTTAATAAAAAAAAAAGAGGAGGAATAATTATCTAATTAATAATTTCATACTAGATTTCAAGTCAAAGACAATACACAGTGGCGTAGCCACATAGTAGTAAGGGTGTCCAATTGGACACCCTTCGTCGAAAAAAAAAAAGATATATACAAGTAAAATGATATTCGAAATGGTTAAATAATATATTTTGGACACCCTTAACATAGCAAGCTGCTATTTGTGGACACCCTTTATGAAATTCCTGGCTCCGCCACTGACAATACATGTTTTTTTCCTGCTACCACTAAAATAAAGAGAGAAGCGAGCGAGAACAAGAGGGAGGTGAGTGAGATATGTCTATCTATTCAGATACACGTGAATCACACTAGATACATACTACATGTATCTGTGACATCAGAAACGCGAGTGAGATATGAGTGACGAGCGAGATAAGAGAAAAATATGTAAGCAAGATTTATCTATATATTCCAATTACGTATAAATTTACTATGATACAATATATCTAAACATTTTAATTACATTAAAATTTAATAAGATTTGTAATATTAAAAAGTATAATGTATTTTTGTAAATTAGAAAGATTTTGGTAAGTTACCAAAGAAAGGAAAAAGGCACATCATGTGAAATGGACTCTAAAAGACAAAATGGGTCGATTTTGCTTCATGTGCTCTATATATATATGTAAATGCTAAACTAAATTTGATTTTGCAAATAATATTTTTTTAACCTACCAAAAAAATTTGTCCAAATTCATACTAAAAAAAATTTGTCTAGATACATTATAAAATTATGGCTAGATACACGCCACTTGAATTTAATCTTCTTCTTGCAACAACAAAATTTCCAAAAACTTGCCTATATAAGGTGATGTTTTTGTGAAATTATCCACCGTCCAAAAATACCTTATTTCTTTTTCCTTCTCATCAAATTTCTAGACACGAGCGCACGTATTTGAAAGAGATTATAGAATTTTGGAAAGAGAACGACTCCAACGATTCACATCTTAATCGGCTGAAGTAACTTTTAAGACAGTAGGTTGTCGTTTTCCTTTTTATACATAAATTTGTTTTTTTTTATGCTATTCCAAATTAATATTGCAATATTTTTATAAGGATATATTTCTTCTTAATATTAATATCCATGAAATTATTAAAGATATATGTCCCGATTAAGATATATCTAAGTGGTAAAAAAAATCAATTACGATAGACCTAATCGGTAAGAAAAACCAATTACGATAATTTAAACCATATCAAACAAATCAACGAAAAGAGTATGTAATAGGAGTAGTAACTAATACTAATATCTTACTAAAAATAACTTTTGGGTATTGGAAGTGATATTTTAAAATATTTAAAGACATTCAAATAATTATAAAAACTTCATGGCTTTTATTCTCTCTATTTTAAGTTATCTATTAAGTTTCTCATTTAAGAAAAAATATCAATTAAGAAAATTGATTATTTAAAACAAGTGATCATCTAAATATTGAAAATAAAAAATATTTAACAAGAATGATAAATTATTATTTGTTCTTATATTAAATTAAATAAATAAAAATAGATAATTAAAAATAAACAAATAGTGTATTAATTAGAATAAAAAAAACAAATAATTTAAGATATTTATAATTTATAAAAATTAAGACAGATAATTTGAGCCGTAGGTAACAGTATACACAATATATATATATATGTTGGAGACACCCCTCATTAAACTCATTTCCCTTTTTCAATTTTCTGCCAACTTCTGCAAAGTTTTCAAAATAAATATATTCACTTTCCTTCTAAAATTTCTACACAATCTCCTCAATTAATTTTTAGTCAATATTTTTGCAGAGATTTATTATAACACAAAAAAGAAAAAAATGGGGTTGAAAAGTGAGTCAACATTTTTGGGTGATTTTCTCCGGCAGTGTGGTGGCTACGCCGTGATAGACGGTGGACTTGCGACGGAGTTGGAGAGGCACGGTGCTGACTTAAATGATCCTCTTTGGAGTGCTAAATGTCTTGTTAGCTCTCCTCATCTTATAAGAAGGGTACGTCTCGTTATTTTTATTATGTTTCAGTTATCACATTAATTTGTTCTTATTTTTTAATATCTATTGTGTTTCGATTATCATATTAATTTGTTTTTGTTATTAGTCTTTTGTTTTTAATATTTGTTATCATTTGTTGTTTATTATGTTTCAGTTATCGTAGTAATTTGTTCTTTGTTATTAGTTTCTTACTTTTAATATATATTATCATTTGTTATTGATTTATCGTGTTTCAGTTATCGTAATTATTGTTATTATTTCTTTTCTTGAAGTTCTACGTTATTTTTAACATCATATTTTTTTTTAGTAAGTAATTCGAATTTTTTTCTGAATAATCCTTTTAATTTTCATAAGATAGGAATAAAGCCTATGTTTTCATTCTTCAAATAAGAAGAAAAGAAATGATAAAGATTAGTTACGTGTACGTACGTTTCAATTTTTTTTTTTATATCATCATGATATGTTCATCCTTAGCTTGAACTTTTTAAAAATATATTATATTAGATCTCATCTTTTTCTTGATTTTCTTAAAAAAGTCATAATTGGAATTTTAAAAACTCCAATTAAAAAACTGATTAAAGAACTAAAATATGTAAAAACTATAATTTTCATCATGTTAGACAGTGACAGATTCATTCTTGTGTCAAAGGTGTGTCAATTAATCATTCTTTATTAGAAAATTATATCATAAATGTATAATTTCTTCGTAATATATTTTTTTATAAAATCTCGTTAGTGAAAAAAAGTTACTCCGTTATTATTTATTTATTTATTTATTTATTTATTTATGTGGAAGATTCGAGCTGTCCTATGCTTGCTGTTTTAATTTTTTTTAATATTAGTTTCTGTGGAACATGTGAGGTGTTACAAATACATTACTTTGACATCAACAACGTGGCTGATCTTATATTTAACACCTCATCATTCTGTTTCAGTTATTGTGCTGACACATCTACTAGTTACGACAAGTTATATACATACGTAAAGCTATTAAATTCTATCAAATTCGTATTATTCACTCAACGTCCACCCTAACATAGAACATGTGTACACAAAAGAATACTGATATTTAAAAGTATAGTGACTGTATTGCTTATTCTATCAAATTTAAATTATATAATTTCGTCTTTACTAAAAAAAAATGCAACAACCTCTAACAGAAACGCAAGATAATTGCTTGACCTATTCGTGCAAGACATCTTTAATTATGTTGCACAAATAGCAAAACATATAGCAAGTGCTATTATATTATACGTTTTTTTTAATAATTCAAACCTTCCTAATTCCTTTGAATGAAAAAATAAGAAATGTTACAAGAAAAAATTAGTTGGTAGAGCTAGGGCTTATATACTCGTTGTTGATTAGCGATTGGCTCGTCATTATCCAATTATGTTTGTAGACTCAGAGACAGAGCTAAGTGGGGATTCATTGGTTCGAACAAATTCACTAGTTTTTTCGTAGATCCGTATTAGAAAATTAAGTAATGTATGTTAATATTTGAACACCGAACAAAATTGATTTAGAATCCCAAAGTCCTAACTTTGGCTCCGTCTCTGTTTGTAGTTCTTGGATCGTATTATACTAGTTTAGGAGACTTATGTCGATCTCTATAGTAGTAGCAAATCTGCAGCAATCGCGACTCGTGTCACTGATCAACAAAAATTCTCACAACATGGATGAATCCCATGTTTCCATAGCCTAGTGCAGAGTATGTTTTTCTCTTGTAAACCGTAGCCATTAAGGAGGACGACAAGCTAACGGACTATAACATGAATGACAAAGATCAAAATAAATATGATTGTTATTCTATTTTGATGTAACAGGTGCATCTAGATTACCTGGAAGCTGGTGCAAACATTATAATCTCTTCATCTTATCAGGTTTTTGCAATGAGCTTATGTAGTTCCTTTTATTGTTCTTTGGCTAATTAGATAGATAACTAGTAATGCTCACATTAGTTGTTTCACTTTGATTTGCGCGAGACAGGCAACCCTTCAGGGATTCGAAGCCAAGGGAATTTCAAGGGAAGAAGGTGAAGCATTGCTCAAAAGAAGCGTGGAGATAGCATGTGAAGCACGAAACATATATAACGACAGAGCTTCCAAAGGTTCTTGGGATGATTTTGATGATGGAACCGGTTTGAAACGTAAACCGGTCTTGGTTGCAGCGTCTGTGGGAAGTTACGGAGCTTATTTGGCTGATGGTTCTGAATATAGGTGAAATGTTCACGTTCAACGTCTTAGTAGAACGGTTGAGGTGTATTTTGATTAACTTAAGATATGTGAAATTGATTACTCTGCCCTTTGTGGTTTTGTAGTGGAATTTATGGTGATGCGATTACTGTGAAAACTCTAAAAGATTTTCACCGAAGGAGAGTACAGGTTCTTGCGGATTCAGGTGCTGATTTGATTGCATTCGAGACAACTCCAAACAAAATTGAAGCTCAGGTATTTACGTTCTTGATCGTATATACTCTTGCTCATTTTCCCCCAAGTCGAAATTATATCGTTTAGTAGTATGCTTAACTTCATTTTTCGTTTCATATAGGCATATGCTGAGCTTCTTGAGGAAGAGGCTATCAACATTCCTGCGTGGTTTTCCTTCAGTTCTAAAGATGGTACCAACGTAGCCAGTGGCGATTCCATTGCAGAATGTGCTTCAATTGTTGATTCGTGTAAGCAAGTTGTTGGAATTGGAATCAATTGTACCTCTCCGAGATACATTCAGGGGCTAATCCAATCAATCCGAAAGGTATAGTTACTTCTTTGGTTGTGAAATTGATATGTAAGAGAAACGTGTCGTCATGTACCAAGATTCATCTTGAAAACTCTGAAATGTTGATTGGTTCCATGGACAAATGATATGCAGGTAACAAGTAAACCAATACTTGTATATCCAAACAACGGTGAGACTTATGATGGTGTAAAGAAGGAATGGGTGGTAAGTCTTTTCAATACTACATATATATATAACCTTTCTTGTTTCTATAACATGTACGTCTATCAAATGATTGAACAATCGAGAGTCAACATTCATAAAAAGGATCTAATGAATTGTTGTAGGCTTCAAGGGGAGTTACAGAGGAAGATTTTGTGTCATACGTGGACAAGTGGTGCGAGGCTGGGGCGTCTCTCGTTGGAGGTTGCTGCAGGACTACTCCAAATACCATTAGAGCTATTTCCAAGGTTCTCTCCAGAAGGTCTCACAGTGTTTAAACCGAGTTTTTAGGGCTAAATATGTTAAAAGAGTTATGGAACTAAAATGACTTGTTTTATATGTTGTTTCTCACAACAATGGTGATAGTGCTATAATTATCTTACATTGTACTTTAGGCATTTCAATTTATGTGACCTTATTTTCTTTTTAGTCTGTTGATTTCAAATTTTTAACTTTTCTATTTTACTCTTAATAAATATGAAATTTATAGCTAGATAAATATATATTCTATAAATTACATAATAAATTAGAATTGTCTTTGAATTTTTGTGAGTAATTTGAAGGGAAAAAAGTGAATAAAACTTTTTCAGTATCTTATGGTCAAATATATGTTTTGCAATTAAACTTCAGAAAAAGAGGGACTCTTCGCACCATCGTCGCTCGGCTTCGAAATTCTCAGGTAGGGTCTCGTTATGTCATGTTGACACTTTTTGTTGATATGTCAAAGTGGTGATACTTTTAACAATAGCGCGTGAAAGGCTTAATTTAGCCAATTTTTTTATTTTATTTTCTCGTCGTCTTCTCCAATTTTCAAGTCACCACCTCCCACCACTTTTTCAAGTTTAAACTCCTTCAGTGGTGGTCAATTTTTTTTTATTCAAATTCGTTTTGAAGTCATTTTTTTTCTTCTTCATTGTATTACTTTTCTAAATTTATCATTGCCTCCCTCTATCTTTTTTGCTGGATAAATAGATATCAACACTCATATTTCATATTTGATCTCTCCATCTTCTCATCCCACACAACAACACTAAAAAGAAAAAAAATAGTAAAAGAAAAAAGCACAAAAGAGATATAGAGTGTATGAAAAAAAGATAATTTTCGATTCCACCTGTTTCGCCGAAAAAAATGGATATGAGTACTCATATTTGATAATTTATCTTTCTTTCTCTCCTTGTCTGATGTCTCCATCCTCCTCCTCTACTTTTCTCTCAAAACAACACTAAAATAAAAAGAATAAAAAAATCTAAAACAATTTTATAAAGCAAATTAAGAAAAGACAACTACCATAAGAGGGGAGGTGTTAAATTGATTTTTTTTAGAATAATATTTTTATTTTATTTGCTAAATAGATTTTAGAATAATTTTTAACTTAAAATAACACTTGTAATCATTTAATGTTTGTCATGTCATCAATGAATGTATCACACTCTCCTTCAGTTTTTTTCTTATTATGAAGAATATAACGGAACCCTAAAAATTTGATCAGATGTCAAACAAGTAAGGGCATTTTTGGACCAAACTACAAACGAGTGGCATTTTTGTTCCTTTCACATAGTTTAAGGGCATTTTTGAACCAAAGTATTAACGGTAAGGGCATTTTTGAGCCAAACTATAAACGAAGGACATTTTTGTTCCTTTCACATAGTTTAAGGGCATTTTTACCCTTTTCCCTTTTTAAAATTAGCAAATGTTTATCTTATTTCAATTCAGAAAAAAATAAAAAATAAAAAATATTCTTATTTTATTATAATTATACTTTATCGTTATATAAGTATAAATTAATGATGGATATACAATGATCTTGTATATATGACATATATTATATGTTGAAAGGGTTTATGAAGTTATTCAATTTTAATCGATAAGATGAGATTAAGGAAAAAATATTTTCAATATTTTTATTTTTTAAAGTGATTTTAAAAGAAAAAAAACAAGAACGTGGTTCTTTTATAATAATTTAATGAAGTAGAAAATGTATTTTAAAAGAAAAAAATAATATAATTATTCGAAAAAGGATATTTTTGACCCATTTAGTAAACATAGGGGCATTTTTGAACTATAATATTGACTGTAAGGGTATTTTTGAACCAAAGTATTGACGAGAAATTTTGAACCAAACTATAAACTGAGGACATTTTTACTCATTTCTTATAGTTTAAGGATATTTTTTACCCTTATCACTTGTTTTTATAATTGTATCATCTTGTTAGATAATAATAAAAAATCTAATTTTATGTAATAACCAATCAGGATTCTAGTATGATTGCAATGTTACCTTAGATATATTCTTCTCAATTTATCATACATTTTCATATTAATTCTATTCGTATTTTATATATCTTTTAAATTTATCATTTAAATTATTAAAGTGTGATATTACGAGAATGATACAATATATCTAAATGTGCCCCTTATGTAATACCGCGCTGGTTAAACATTGAAGTTCTCATCTTTATCAGCAAGAATGGTTGAAAAGCTGAATAAACACCTCAAATAGCAATGGCAGTAACCATAAATCTATCTCTTTCTCCACTTCTCTCTACTACACAAATTCAATCGAATCGAATATCAACAACAACTGACTTAATAAAATCCTGCAAAAATCTGAACGAAATCAAACAACTACACGCCCATTTCACAAAACAGGGGTTCAATCAAGACCCTGGTTTTCTCGGTAAACTCATTGCTAAATGCTCCGAATTGGGTTCCTATAGTAGCATGGAATATGCACAAATAGCTTTTGACAGTTTCTGTAGTAGTAATGAAGAAGGTTATGATAATACATACAAGTTCAATTCTTTGATTAAAGGGTATTCTTTAGCGAGTTTGTTTTATGATGCTGTATTGATCTATGTAAGAATGGTTGTTGAATGTGTGGAGCCTGATGGGTATACTTTTCCTTTGATTTTGAGTGCTTGTGCGAAGGATGGGAGGTTTTCTACAGGAATTCAAGTTATGGGTTTGTCTTTGAAATGGGGTTTTGGTGATGATGTGTTTGTTTTGAATTCAGTGATACATTTGTATGGTGAATGTGGGGAGGTGGATAAAGCAAGGAAAGTGTTTGATAAAATGTCTGAGAGAAATTTAGTGTCTTGGACTTGTTTGATTTGCGGGTATGCGAAGAGTGAGAAGGCTGAAGAGGCAGTTGCTTTGTTTTTCGAGATGATAGAGGAGGGTGTTATGCCGAATTCTGTGACAATGGTGTGTGTGATATCGGCTTGTGCAGAGTTGGGAGATTTGGGATTGGCGGAAAGAGTGTGTGGTTATATTGGGAAGGAGGGATTGAAGGTTAATAGTGTTATGGTAAATGCTCTTGTTGATATGTATATGAAATGTGGATCTATGGATAAGGCAAAAAGGTTTTTTGAGGAATGTGTTGATCGTAATTTGGTACTATACAATACAGTTTTATCAAACTATGTACGGAATGGGATGGTAAGGGAAGCGCTCGAGGTCTTGGGGGAAATGCTATCCTGTGGAGGACCTCGTCCGGATAGAGTAACTTTGTTGTCTTCTATATCAGCTTCTACAGAGATGGTTGATGTTTTCTTAGGAAAACAGTGTCACGCTTATGTTTTGAGGAACGGGTTAGAGAATTGGGATTCCATTGGTAATGCTATCATTGATATGTACATGAAGTGTGGGAATCAAGAATGGGCTTGCAGAGTTTTTGATCAGATGTCAAACAAGACAGTAGTCTCATGGAATTCACTCATTGCTGGCTTTATGAGAAATGGTGATGTGGAGGCTGCTTGCAGAACTTTCAATGAGATGCCTGAGAGTGATCTTGTATCATGGAACACCATGATCGGTGGTTTGGTACAGCAGAGCATGTTTGAGGATGCAATTCATCTATTTCGTGTAATGCAGAATGAGGGGATTAAAGCAGATAGGGTGACAATGGTCAGTGTTGCATCTGCCTGTGGATATTTAGGTGCTAATGATCTTGCTAAGTGGATATACAATTACATTGAGAAGTACGAAATTCGTCTAGATATGCAGCTAAGTACTGCGCTGGTTGACATGTTTGCTAGGTGTGGTGATCCTGCAAGTGCAATGAAAGTGTTCAACAAAATGAAAGAGAGGGATGTCTCTGCCTGGACTGCAGCGATAGGGGCCCTGGCTATGGAAGGAAATGGTAAGCGGGCAGTCGAACTATTCTATGAGATGCTTCGGGAAGGGGTGGAACCTGATCAAGTTGTGTTTGTGGCTGTACTAACAGCATGTAGCCATGGGGGCTTAGTAGGAGAAGGAATGGAAATTTTTACGAGTATGAAAGAGATACATGGCATCTCACCACAGATAGTGCATTATGGGTGCATTGTTGATATGCTTGGTCGTGCTGGCTTATTGAAAGAAGCTGTTGATATAATAAAAAACATGCCAATGAAGCCCAATGATGCAGTTTGGGGGGCTCTTCTTGCTGCTTGTAAAATGCACAAAAACGAGGAGATTGCAACTTCTGCAGTTGGTATGATCTCTGAATCATCCCCAGATAAAGCCGGGATCCATGTGCTTCTTTCAAATATTTATGCTTTGGGAGGGAAGTGGACTGATGTTGCGAAGGTAAGGATGTCCATGAAGGAAAGAGGGATAAAGAAGAACCCTGGTTCAAGCTCAATCGAGGTGAATGGGAACATTCACGAATTTACTTCAGGTGATGAGTTTCACCCAGAACACACACACATTTGCCTAATGCTAGACGAAATGAACAACAGGGTTAGAGAGGCAGGTCATGTCCCTGATCTAACAAATGTTCTGTTGGATGTTGATGAACAAGAGAAAGAATTCTTGCTTAATCGACACAGCGAGAAAATAGCCATGGCATATGGGCTCATCTCTACATCTCAGGGACATCCCATTCGTATAGTGAAAAACCTTCGCATGTGCTCAGATTGCCATTCATTTGCAAAATTTGTTTCAAAAGTATATCATCGACATATTGTTGTCCGAGATAACAACCGTTTCCATTTTTTCCAAGGAGGGTTGTGTTCTTGTGGTGATTATTGGTAGCCTAGCTGCAATATGTATGTACAATATATACATTGTATTGATACTTTACTTATGTAATGACGGATCAATTCCCTTTATCCTATTCCTCAATTGTTAGAAAGGATCTAGAGCAAATGATGCTTATGTAGATGAGGATTACATTTAGAAAGAAACTAGAAATTCAAGATTCTAGACCAAGTCCATATATAAGATGGATTGGTATTTGCAGCAGAATCTAATTGGATGGATCCTTCAAATCTGAGAAAATTGCATCAATATAAACAAGATACATAGGATCACCATGCCAGAGCCTAGCAATGAAAAAAGGAGATGTAGTATGCCTATGCATTTCTTCTATAAGTCAAATGCTTACTTCGGCTTTGGCTGGATCGATGAGTATATCCAATGGAACGTCTTCATTATTGGCCCCAAGCCTCAAACAATCCCACTGCTTCATGGAGAGGCTTGTCAGGTAGTGCAGCCGGTTGCCCATATAACTCCTTGATCGATGTAGCCAACCCCATACAGGACTTACAAGGAATCAGAGAGGCCTTCCTTGCGGGGATAGGAACCATCTGCATGTACGCTTGGTACATTCTCGCTTTTCTGAGTATAAAATCTGAATTATAAAGCCCACATGTATATAAGGAAACGAAAAACTACAAGTAACTAGGAAACTAAAAGGAAGGGAGAAATAATCTATACCTAAATTCTGATCCGCCATGAAAAGCAAAAAGAGAATAAAAAACAGTTGAACCATTCAGAGAAGCTTAGCTCCTTCCAATTTCTTCTATTCTTACACTCGAAGAGAGGACTTCTTATATATAGGGAGAGTAGTCAGGTGATGGAGAATAACGTGACATAAGGATAAAAATAGATCACGTTTTCTATATATCCTCTTTTGGATGATTCTGTGGAAAATAATCAGTGTCATATCACGAGGAAAATAAGAGTTACCGTGTACGAATTTGCAATTTTTATTTTTTCGATCAAATATTGAAAAATGTGTGTTAAAGCATCAAGTATATTCTCATGATCGAAAAAATAAAAATTGCAAATTCGTACAACGTAGCTCTTATTTTCCTCGTGACATGACAATGATTATGTTCCACGGAATCATCCAAAAGAGGACATATAGAAAACGTGATCTAGTTTTATCCTTATGTCACGTGATCTCCATCACCTGACTACTCTCCCTATATATAAGAAGTCCTCTCTTCGAGTGTAAGAACAGAAAGAAATCAGAATGAGCTAAACTTCTCTGAATGGTTCAACTTTTTTTATTTTCTTTTTGTTTTCCATGGCCGATCGAGATATAAGTATAGATTATTTCTACTTTCCTTTTAGTTTCCTACTTGCTTTTACTTTTTTTGTTTCCTTACATGTGGGCTTTATAATGCAGATGTTCAGAAAAGCGAGAATGTACCAAGAGTATATGCAGATGGTTCCTATCCCCGCAAGGAAGGCCTCTCTGATTCCTTGTAAATCCTGGATGGGGTTGGCTGCATCAATCAAGGAGCTATATAGGCAACCGCTGCACTACCTGACCAACCTCTGCATGAAGCAGTGGGATTGTTTGAGGATTGGGGCCAATGATGAAGACGGTCCATTGGATATACTCATCGATCCAGCCAAAGCCGAAGCAAGCATTTGGCTTATAGAAGAAATGCATAGGCATACTACATCTCCTTTTTTTCATTGCTAAGCTCTGGCATGTTGATCCTATGTATCATGTTTATATTGATGCAATTTTCCCAGAATTAAGTTCTATTATTTTAATTTTTTTAGTTTTAGTTTTCATTTAAGACTTATTTATTTAAATATTTTACTCCATAATATATATATACTAGAGAGGCATGGCCTGTGCTGAGCACGGGCCCAACATATAAGTAGGTTTGTTCTCCGTAAATAATAAAGTATGCTGAAAATTATTCAAATGTATAACCCACAAGTTGTAAGGGAGCAATATTATTCAAGTTATGTGATGTTTTAGTAAAAGGGATAATCGAGTAAGCGGAGACATGCAAACTATACACAACCTCACCAAATCATCATATAGTAGGACTTAGAAAATGTTGGCACAACTCAAAACAAATTGCACCCAAACAAAATAATCAAAAAGTAAGAAAAAAAGGGAGAATGCTCAAAGTTGTTAGGAACATTCAGCATTTACAGTTTATCATTCATATTCTATTGGTGTCACAACTTTTGAACAATCCAATGTATCATGGAGAACATTAACTCACTATATGTTGTTCCAGAAAATTATTGAAAAGTGAATACAACAGAAAGAGTCAACAAAAGTTTCTGTTAAAGTCTATCAATTTCACTATTTACCCAAAAAGAAGATTTAGGCAGCAAAAAGTAAGTAATCCTTTTAAGAGTCAATTTCATCTTTATCTGCTTGAACAAGTCATGTTTTTGTGTAAATTACAAACACCTTTTAGAGTACACATTTTCTCAAGGCCTCTCTTGGCAAAATTGGGATAGAAGTGAGCCACAATCTCTATTAAAGATAAATTCATAAGAAGGTGATTTATTGATAGATTTATTTTGGCTACCAAAAAGCCATCTTTCTTTTACAAAGCTCAACAAAGATGCTATTTAAATTATTTCACTTAGACATTGTAGCTTCTATATCTAACAAAACGATAAGAGAACCTTATAAGTTGAAGCAAATTAAAGATAATGATACAAACTTGATTTGACATTAACCTTACCTCTAACATTAGTGCCTGACTTGGATAAAAACATGTTATAGCTACGTTTTTATCCTTTCATTTCAGTTTACTACTTGTAACTTAAGATTTTAATTCAATAAAGGAAAAGTTCAACAACAATTTTTTGAAGCAAAACCTATTCAACATGCATAATCACATAAAATGTGAAAGGCAGATAATACAGATAAATACCTCATTAAAGAAATGAATATTACCTAAATCATTTCCAAACATCATTGGTCTCTTACTGTATGATCATCCTTTCAATTCCAATATTGTAATTATGAATATGATAAACTATGGTGTTTTGCCATCAGAAGTTGCAATTCAAACAATACAAGAATAACAGAAGAAATTCAGATCATACTAAAAGTATTACTTCTATCTAAGAATAACTATTAAATACTAATACAACATCATCCAAAATAGAACACTATGGCTCCCTACAAATCTTAAAAGCTTGAAAAAGGTGTGAAATTGTACCTGAAGGCTTGAAAATTAGAGAATCTGAAATCAATCAATTTCCCTGGGTTGACCAGCTTGTTGTTCTGTTTCTAGAACTTGATTGTTTTTCTCGGTTACTTACCTCACTCAACAATACAATTGTTAAAGCGAGTAAGGATCCAAAAAATTCTAATTGGCAAGTATATCAAATGTTTTTGAATCACAAAGGAGTCAAATAGTACACATAGTATATATTAATACAAAGTCAAGGCAAATTACCAAGGATTTGGTAACTCTTCATCTTCCATGTCTTGGGAACAATTAGAGTAAAATCCTAAAGAAGTAGTTGGACATATAAGTATGTCTACAAATAAAAAGATATCAACATATATAAAATCTTTCCATCCATACCCACATTTTACATATAAAATAAAGATAATCACCAAAAAAGTAAAACTTACTTGATTGAAGTAGCACCGTATACATTCTTAATACCTTGCCCCTTTCTTTCATAATTTGTTAGCAAGGAAGTTAAAAGCATTTCATTAACATCCTAAAAATATATTATTTTCATATTAATCGGACATCGTTTGTTGGTCATAATGTCTTTTATGGATCTGGGGATATGATCGACACGATTATCAAAATGAAGCATCATATGTTGCTAAATTATATATAAATGGACTCCAGAAATATATTCGCAGATAAAATCATAACATCAATTAGTATTAGATAGTTGAAAGTAAGATCTTTCAACTTACAAAATAAATTAAGCTAAGTTTGAAGAAACCGTTAAATTGGACCTCTGATCGAATAGAGAGAACCAACTGAAACGGGATAAGAAACGGATAAAACAATGTATTAAAAGAAGATTTCTTTGTTTGGTATGAAGTAATTTTATACAATACCCATTAAATGCTGCTCTGCTACAAAACAGAAGTATGTGACTTCTTCAGTTGTCGTGTCATGCCCCAATGCTATTTTTCTTCCTTAGAATCAACATCCCTCTTATAGTTTTCGAAATTTCATTATCATATGGCCTTGTAAAGTTGTATGTATACCATTTACCTTTTTGAACCCACACTTCTGTAATTACCCTTTTTAAAATTACCTCTACTTCCACATTATATTTTCATAACCACTTCATGAGTAAATTATTTTTTTCCTTCATCTAGTTATTTCTTAGGCTGCTACTTTCTTGTCCAATGTAACATTGTCCCACTTTATTAGATGTATCGCCTTGTTCTCTCCGTTTCTTTGTCATTTTTTCCCTTCTCATTATGTCTCTTCCATAAAACTTCTATGTCATATTTATAGCATGGGGGAAAACAGACATCAAATAAATACTATTATTAATTAGCATTATATTTCTTTCCATAGTTTAAAATTATTATTTCTCGCTAAGTTAATATAGGATTAGACAACATAATTAAAATGTCAATACCCAGTCTACTTGGCCAAAAAAGATAAATTCCGTTTTAACAACAGTGTCATCATATTGAATCATCACTTGAATCTGAATGTGAATTCAATAGACAAAACTATTAAGAGTTAGAATATGAAATTTATAGCACCACATGCTGCTATCGTTGCATTTCCTATAAATATGAAATGTCCAAAATAATATTGATACATAGTTTATAATTTTATATCTCAAAGAAATGATAGAATTTACTCATACAAATGGAGAAACATAATCTGCGTCTTACCGTCAGTAGAGGGAATCATATCATTCCTGACACAATCCAAATCGAAGGCATATTTTCATGCGGCCTGCCAGAAACAACAAAAAGAACATAGAAAAAGATCAGTTTTACTTGATATATAATGGTGAAAAATAAATATAAATACATAACATTAGAAGTGTTTTGCAATCGTTTGTAACATTAATAATGCCATCTAACATGAGTCATACACTAACTTTCTTTTTCACATCTATCCATTACCTCCTGGAGGAGCAAAAATAAGTAGTTTGGAACACTATATTTCGAAAATTCCTACAGGTTCATGGACACTATCTATTTCATTACTTAGGGAATAACAAAACTCATTCTGCAAGAAATGAGAAACAAAGAGTTGATAGTAAAAAGAACTCCTAAAGTATCCCTATATTTTAGTTTCATTATTGAACTACACTGCCAACTATTTATCAGAACACCCATCAACCATCAAAAGTTCACTTCTCCTATGTGAATTGATGATTGATATTTCAGGTAAGAAACTCACACACACACGATAGTTTAGATAAAGTTTTCAGCCTTCACTGCAGAACAAATAAGTAAAATAGCAAAATCAATGAATTTTTTGTAGCGATAAATATGACTTCCCTGTTCTGAAATACTCAATTCCATTTGTTTCCAATATTCTTGTATAGTTGGTTGTGGAGATCAGCAAATCCACCAATTATCCAAATCGAAAATTCAAGTTCAGGTATTGCTGCTCAATTGAGAAAGAGAGTAGAGAGAGCTTGATGTTCCAGCCTCTCATCTGTTCAATTTCTCTCCTTTCCTTTTTTCTCCAAATACAAGCAACGGGCTACATGAAAAATTAACAAATTGAAAGAACACCCACATCCAAAACAATAACAAAAATTACAAAAAGAAAAACTTGAAATACAAAGTCGTAAATAGGGGATGACGGAGAAGAGGACAAATCGGCAGCAACAACAACATCCAATCAAGTTCCTACCACAACTTTAAAAAATTTGAAACCCATCAAATGAGAAAATTGAAAAAAGTTCAAACTCATCAAATGAAAGAATTGACAAAAGGTGATCAATCAAAGACTAAAATAGAGAGGACAAAAAAAAAAAAGGTAAGAGGCAATGCATACCTAAGATGACTCAAGTTTCACTGAAAATTTCAAATGAAGGCCTTCAATTTTGCAGGAGTATTTGTTCTTAAAGTTCCTAGTGGAAAGGTAGAGGGATATATCACAAAGAAAAAACAGGTGTCACAAGCTCATATATAGTATGCCCCATATTTATTCACTAGTTCTATCTTACACGTTTGACCTTTATTATTATACAAAATTTATATGATTCTAACTTATGTATTAAAATATGTGTAATATCAACTCAAATAATTTTTTTTTAAAAAAAACAAACAATAAAATATACATATCATCATATGCATACAAAATGAAAAATATTAAACAAAGCAATATATTAATCTGAATAAGAAAGAATAATCAATAAATTAAAATTTTCATAAGAAAATCTAGCGGACTAACGTTTTATGTGCAATTTATAAAGAAAGAAACAATGTATGTCAATTATTACCAGCTAAGAATAATCATAATCAAGCATAATAATAATTTAATAGATGATTAAGAGAGCCGACATATGAGAAATATCAATGGAATCCTTACCAGTAAAATTGAAGATTAATTTAGAAGAAGAAAGGGAGGGGGAAAACATCAATGGATCTAGTCTAGCATATTCACTAATTTGGCTATTTATAAAATTTTGAAAACTTCTTATTAGAAGTTGAAAAGAATTTAAAACATTAAATTGGTATGGAAAATCATAAGTCATTCTAGAATATTGAAATAAGTGGCAGTACAAGGAAATTAATCCATCCGTATTATAATATTTAAGTACATATTAATTATATTATTGTAAAAACTTAATATGGTATTCTTAATTATTGATAGAATACTTAATAAGTTTGGTATTTTATAACATTTTAATTTAATATAGTGAAAAAACAACAATTTATTTTTTTTTAAAATTTCTTCTCACTTTTAATAATAATAATAATAATAATAATAATAATATATATATATATATATATATATATATATATATATATATATATATATAAAACAACAATTTAATTTTTTTTTAAATTTCTTCTCACTTTTAATATATATATATATATATATATTATGTTTTTAACGGAAAACTGTCTTTTCAAATTCCTCAGGCATTACTATTTCATTAAAAAAAGTTAATTTCTAGCATCCAATAATATTTTTATTTAATATATAAATTGATTTTTCAAATTCTTTAGATATTTACTATTTCATTAAAATGAAAGTAGACTTGTTGCATCCCATAATATATATGTTTAATATATAATAACTAATAATATATGATTTTTCAAAAAAAAATTAGTATAGGGGTAAAATGGTATTTCAACTTTATACTTTGGAGCTTCTCACTTATAATAATATATGATATATGATACGTGTCACTGTAAAAGGATACTTTGTACTGTACAAAATATATCATCATATTATATTATAAGTGGGAAGCCCCTTAGCTTAAAGTTGAATTACCAATTTGCACTTCACTTGAACATTATTTGAATATATATTTATATATATATATATATATATATATATATATATATATATATATATATATATATATATATATATATATATATATATATATATATATATATATATATATATATATATATATATATAGAGAGAGAGAGAGAGAGAGAGAGAGAGAGATAACATTATATGAAGAAAAAAAGCATACCATTTAATTACCTGAAAAATAAATTCACATTTCAATTACAATAATTAGGATAACTAAAAAGACAAATAGTTTGAATCTTACATTTAAATCACCATGAATAGGGGTAAGCAAAAAGCTAATTGAAAGTAATAAATCTTTTTAAAGTGATATTGTTAAACGTCCAAGTGAATAACAGATTCTTTCGATAAATAAAGAAAATATGTTTCATCTATGAAAAATTCAAAAGGCATGGAAGATAGGAACACCTCTTTAGTTAATAAGAAACTGAAGACTCTAAGACAATTATGAAGAACATAAGTGTGATGCCTGCAACAATTCCTCGACAGCGACAACGTGAAGAATTGATTTTGCGTTCCTAGAGATCTCATAGCCTCATGCCCTTCAATTTTCTTTTGTTTGTGTTCGATTATTTTGAAATCAATCGATGAATTTTACGCAGTAATTCGTTAAATATCACCAGGTAATTTGTGTCTCTTAACGGCAAAAGATTATAAATGTGGTTGATCCTGATATTTCTTTATATGTTTAAAATGTCATTAAGCATCACTATGAGCTATGTGATGACACAGTGTCTCGCCCACACTGTCAGAACTATCTTATATCTTGTCGGAGTATAACACATCCTCAACTAAGTGGATCTAATAAGATATGCTTAAAAAGCAATAATGAATCATCTAAAAAGTATGACCCTTTTCTACCTACATTGACATACATGGTTTATGAGAACTTTGAGTTGTCAGATGTCGTTCCCGTATCGATGTTCAACAATACTCTCAATAATAGAATTCATTCTCATATGTTTAAAAACATTTCCTCATCCTCAAACTTTGATATTATTCTATTAAAAGAGATAGTACTCATAAACTCCTCATGAACTCATTTGGAAATCGATGGTTCGTCTCATTTTAAATGTAAAAACATTTACTCTTCGGAATACTTAGTTTCATATTTAGTTTGAAAATGAAACTCAACAATCATCATCCTCATACTCAAGTGCTCAAGTCTTAAAACAAGTTTTAAAAGTTTATAAAGACTTCTCAAAATAACTCAAAAGACTCTCTCAAACTCGCTCCTAATCTTTTCTTAAATTTGAATTATGATTTCAAGAGTTACAATTCTTGATATGAAGAATCTCATAATGATTAAATGTAGTTTAAATTGTTAGAATTAAGAAATGAATGAAAGCTCAACTCGAGGGGACGGAACAAGTAGATGATCCTTGATGTAAACTCGTTATTAGAAACTCCTTTATATTTTAAAGGGCTTGTTTGGTAGAAAGGATAAGGAATAACTAATTTTAGAATTGATTTATGTTATGTTTGATTATCAAGAGATTGTAGTGTTATTATATTGGGCAACTTTCACATATAGCAACTAAAAATTTCATATTTGTATGCTATAGCAAAGTTTGCATAATTGCGCTCCATAGCAAACATAGAAACTGTATAATTCGCTATACATATACAATTGAAGCGAATTGTATAAAACGAAGTGTATAAAACGAGAAAGAGAAAGACACTTGGACAGAGAATTGTATAAAAACGAATTGTATAAAACGAATTGTATGATTATAAGTGTATAGAACGATTATATACAATTTGAATTTGTATAAAATGAGAAAGAGAGAAAGACAAAAGAGACTTAAGCAGGGAATATACAATTGAATCGAATTGTATAAAACGAGAAAGAGAGAAATTAGATACAATTTGAATTTGTATAAAACGAGAAAGAGAGAAAGGCAAAAGAAACTAGGCAGGGGAGTATTTTTATTGTATAATTATAAGTGTATAGGACGAAAATATATGTACTTGCATGTGTATATACAATTTTCTCACACTTTATACAAACAGAAACGCAATTTATACATTTCGCTTCTGTTTGTATAAGTGAGAGAGGCGAGGGTGGCGAGCGAGATTTGAGAGAGTGGCGAGCGAGATCTGGAAGAGGAGAGAGAGGGAAACAAAAATATATGTATTTATACAATTTCCTCTGCTTTATACAAATAGAAACAATTTTTATACACTTGTGTTTGTATAAAAAGTGAGGAAGCGAGGGAGAGATTGGAGGAGAGTGGCGAGCGAGATATTTGGGAGAGAGGGGACTGGCAAATTTTGGCAAACGTTTGCTATGGAGCACAATTAAATCAAACCCTAGCTACTCCATTTAGATTATTAGTTTGCTATTATATACAATTATCCCTATTATATTTCACATTGTGGGTGAGATAATTAATCCCGAGATAACTTAGTCTTGAATAACTTATTAGTTAATGACTCTCTTAGCTTCTTGATTGGCTTCCCTATCATCATGTGTGCGTATGGCATCTGCTGAGCGCCCAGATATTGACTATGTCATTAGTGGATTGAAAAGGATATATAGTTGAGTCTCAATCCCTCATTAATGTATAAAATGTCAATTTCTACTCTAAATTGATTTATTCTAATGCCCATATTAGACACATCTTCAAGTGTAACAATCAAAAGCTTTTTTTTTCCAGGTATTGCTACTAGATTATTATCCCGAGAAAATTATCTCTCGTAAAATTTCATTGAATATATATATGATTGTTGTTCGCCATTTTTGAATTAAATAAAAAAAAACTGCTTCATCCCATTTGAAATTAGAAATATAATAAGTTGCCATCTTCGATGTACTAAAATAATAATAATAAAGAGATTTTAAATTACTAAAAAAAAAAGACAAATAAATTAAAATTGCATCTAATTTTAAAACACATTACATGTGTGTATTTACTCCCTTTGTCTAATTTTATGGTTTATGTTTCAATTATCCAATAAAATTTGTGTATATCCTATCCTCTTCGGAATCAATTTTATTGGGTATGTTGTTTTATTTTGAGAAGATGGGTTGATTTCAACAAGGAAAACTTTCTTATTTTAGCTAGCACACAAGGTGTTTGAGTAAATTCCAAAGAGAACAATTATATAAGTTTCCTCCCTAATTCTACTCATTTATGGTTAGAATCATTACCCCTTCTTCTGAACTACCATATAGTTACATCAAAGTTTAAAACTTTTTAGGAAAATTGGGGGTAGGTGGGGAATTGAAACCGTAAACTGAAAGTTCAGGCGGCCAACAAACTAAGTTGCTAAGATTTTCCGAAAAGTTTAAAACTTGAATAGTTCATTAATCAGAAATCTTGTATAGCAATATAATGATATTACATAGTATTTTAAAATGTTTCAACATACAAGAATCATAAAAATTAGGACAGTATGATTTTCAGGTTGTGTTAAGAGAGCTTAATAATTATTTTCCTTTTTGGTTGCATTTTATTTTTAATCAAATGAGTAGAGTTTTCTGGATTTTTTTGCCATTATTGTGTCTCTTACACATTATAATTCTTTTTGCAGGGGTAGATTGGCTAAATATCAATCTTTTTAAGCTGTTACAGACTGTTGTTGGTATTGTAAATGTGCCACAATCTTGTTCTTACTCATTGTAGTTTCACCATTTATAGTTTATGCCCTCTCGCTTTAATGCGCAACCCAGAAACCTTCTTCTGTCCCAAATTCAGAAGTTCATACCTAAAAAGTGGACGAGTGTCAGAGAATCAGACACCCGAAAAAACTTTGGCAAAACCTTGCTGTGTAGCTCACATGAATGTATTTCAGGGCCTTGTAAAGAAAATAATGAATTAATGGTGGATTGCCTACTGACAACCTTGAAGGACTTTGCAGGCCAAGGCCACATATGCAAAGCCTTTAGAACTTTTTCTCTAATTCGGACTCATGTCTCCTCTCAAACCCCTTGTGATCTTGTTATACAGTCATTATCATCTCTTTTAGTATGTTGTACTAATAGCACGTTACTCTCTGAAGGGAAACAAATTCATGCATGCATTATTAATTTGGGCATTGCACATAGTTGGAATTTGGTGCCAAGGATAATCACCTTTTATACGACCTTTGGTTTACTTGATGATGCTCATGTAATTGCTGAAACTTCAAATATCTTGCACCCGCTCCCTTGGAATCTCCTTATTTCTTCTTATGTTAAAAAGCGGCGAAATGAGGAGGCATTCTCTGCCTATAGGCAGATGGTGAATAGAGGTATAAGACCCGATGATTTCACTTATCCATCTGTTCTTAAGGCCTGTGGTGAGCAATTAAATCTTGCTTTTGGCCGTGATATTCACAAGTCTATAGATGCTAGTTTACTAGAGGGTAACTTGTTTGTCCAGAATGCTTTAGTTTCTATGTATGCAAAATGTGGGGAAGTGGATGTTGCACATGATATATTTGAAAGGATGCCAGTTAAGGATGCAGTTTCTTGGAATTCAATGATCTCTGGTTATGCTTCCAAGGGTATGTGGATTAAAGCTTTTGAGATTTTTGATAGAATGAGGGCTACTGATGCTGAATTTGATATTATTACTTGGAACACCATAGCTGGAGGTTGCTTGAAGACAGGTAACTTTATTGGGGCTCTTAAATTGTTATCTCAAATGAGAACTTGTGGAATTCAGCTAGAGCCTGTGGCAACACTTATTGGCTTGGGTGCATGTTCCCACACTGGTTTGTTAGAAATTGGAAAACAAATTCATGGTTTAGTGATCCGAAGTCACCTTGATGATTTTGATAATGTAAGAAATGCTTTAATCAATATGTATGCCAGATGCAAGGCACTCAAGCAGGCACATCTTTTGTTTCAGTTTGTTGACTCTAAATCTGTAATTACCTGGAATACAATCATATCTGGCTTTGCACATTGGGACAAGTCTGAGGAAACTTCCTTTCTTTTCCGAGAAATGCTGCTTTCTGGTGTTGAGCCGAATTATATCACTATAGCAGGCATTCTCCCCCTGTGTGCTAGGGTGGCAAATTTACAACATGGTAAAGAATTTCACTGCTATCTTACAAGACGTGAAGGGTTTGAGGAATATTTGCTCTTGTGGAATTCGCTTGTGGATATGTATGCAAGATCTGGAAAGGTATTAGCAGCCAGAAAATTATTTAATTTGATGAGCAAGAAAGATGCAGTTACCTACACTTCACTGATAGCAGGATATGGTATTCAAGGTGAAGGAAGAGTAGCAATTGAACTATTTAATGAGATGATAAGGCTCCATATAAAACCAGACCATGTGACCATGGTTGCTGCTTTGTCAGCCTGTAGTCATTCAGGCCTTGTGATGCAGGGCCAGAAACTATTTGAACAGATGCAAAGTACTTATGGTATAAATCCTCATTTGCAGCACTTCTCTTGCATGGTTGACCTTTTTGGTAGGGCTGGTCTACTTAAAAAGGCAAAGGAAATCATTATAAAGATGCCTTTTGAGCCGACACCTGAAATGTGGGCAACTCTCCTTGGAGCATGTAGGATTCATAGGAATACTGAGATAGGAGAGTGGGCAGCTGAGAAACTGCTGGAGCTGAGGCCTGATAAGCCTGGATACTATGTGTTGATTGCTAATATGTATGCTGATGCTGGGCGTTGGAACAAACTGGCAAAAGTGAGGACCGTCATGCGAGATTTTGGTGTAAGAAAGTCTCCAGGATGTGCTTGGGTTGATACTGGTTCTGGCTTTTCTCCCTTTTTGGTTTCAGATACCTCCAGTGGCCAAACAAATGAAATTTATTGTCTACTGGGAGGACTGAATAGGCTAATGAAAGACACTGGTCATTTGACTACAGAGGATTCGTCTTCCGAAGAAGAACTTTGTGAAGGATTTCTTTTGTAGTAAAGAAAGGCCAGACTATGTCCAGTCCTTTGACTGTTACCATAAGAACTTTGCTCATGTTTCCTGTTGCCAAGTATTTGTCATCGCTCATGCGGAATATGTGCCAGTTTGATCAAACATTCTGTTTTTTCTGCCACGGTTGAGGTAAATGACTCTGGCATTAAATGCCTCGTAGTATGCATATCAGCAGTTCCTTTTAACCATGTCAGAGAAAGGTTAGCAAATACTTAGGCTTGTGATTCTTGCAATGCCATAGTTGTGTTTTCACTCTCCCTTGTCTGAAGCTCGGATGTTTTTCTTGATATTTTTGACTGCTGATGATTTTTTTCTTTTTACAGGTTGCAGAATTAAGTTGTTCAAGTGTTAAAGTCTATTTTCTCATTCGTTTTGTAGGCTTGTGATCTCAGTTGGAATGCCCAGGGTTCTTTCCCTGCAGCATATGCTTCATGTCGCAAGATAAATCCCTTGGTGCAGACTCATTCTGTTCCAAATATTACAACTGTTCATTTTATACTGATGCATTTTTTAAGGTATGTTCATCCTTTCTTGATTTACTCTCTCAAATCCCTTGGTGCAGACTCATTCTATCCAAATATTTTTTTTTTGATGTGCTCCGTGAAGTATTTATATCAATACTGCCTTTAATAGATATTGAGACTAGCCACTTTTGTTTTAAGATGAATATAGAATTAACAAATGATAAGATTCAACATTAAGTTATAAAAGTACTATCACCTTCCGTTCGGTCAAGCCATTTAGTTTTTATTTGAAGTTGGAACATCAAGTTTCGTAACTGTTCTGATAAAAAATGCATATTGTAGACTGTATTTCAATTATATCATAGTGTTCTATAAGTACAAATAAACAATAGCATTTTAGCGAATGCCTAAATGGTACATATATCAACTTGCATGTGCCACAGAAATAAATACTAAACACTGCAGTGCCAATTCATTGTAGAACTGATAACCCTTTCTGTTTTACTTTGTGAATTTCCGCGCCATTGCTGAAACAATTGATGATTTTCATTCTCTTGCCAAAAATGCAGAAGCAAACAATGGACGAAAATCTGTCATTTGAAAGGCTGGAAAACAACTTGAAGTTAATCTGGGATCATTGTTTCTTAGATTGTTCTTCAAGCTGACCATGTTTTGCGGCTATCAATATAATGTAGGCATGTAGCTATGGAGAGATGGTTTGAAGTCCTGCACGAAGAGATAGAAGGTTAGACTTGCATTACTAAACTGAACCTTGAATCCTGGAAACACCAACTTTAGCCTGAAAACCTCTTTCAAGAAAAGAAATACTTGTAAAACGAACATATATTATTATTACTCATGTGTTCCACACTGTTGAAGGTAGAGTCACCAATGTTTTAAAGAGGCAAAGCCAGGTGATTCATTGGTGAATTTGTTCAGTTTGATGTTGGCCTTAAACGTACCAAACAACTGGGCAGAAGCTGTTGCTCTTCTTTATGGACTCACATGGTGCACAAAAAGAGGACATACAAGATTGATAGAAGAGAGTGACCACCAAAATGTTAGTTGATTGTATCAAAGGGACTAATCAAACTCCATGGAGGATGCTTAATGGAGTAAGCAGGATCCAATATTTGCTCAATCAACATCAAATCCACATTCAACAATGCTTTAGAGAAGTTAATCAAGTAGCAGACAGATTACATTGATGTGAATGTCGAGATACTCTTTTTATCAATTTTATCATATCTTGAGTCTTCTTATCGTGTCATTTTAGGTACAAGATATGGATTCGGTTAAATGTATATGAACTAAATAGGTTTATAATTTTTAAAAACGACCTTTAACATGATATACCAATGAGAAATGAGTTTAAATAGAGTAATTTTTTGAGAGAAATAATAATATTTAAATAATTTCACTATCCTAAAATAATTAAAATCAATTTTAATAGTCAATTTTCGAAATTTGAGTAGCTTGGAGAGGAAAGAGGTAAAGAAGAAAACTTAGAGAACCTAAAATTATTTCAAAAATATGACTGTTTTTACACTAAAAACTGGAGTGTGATTACTTAGAGATTGACATGGAATGGTATTAAAAAAATTAAGCTGGTATAATTTTGATATTTAAAAATATTATATATCCTTATTATCAAATTAATTAATACGGTATATTTAAATTCAGTTTCAATGACTTTATCGATTATAACACGATAAAATTGATAATCATAATTTATTAGATTTTAATTTATATTATTTATATAATAGAAGTTATAACTTCAATTTTCAAGAAACATTTCAGTTCAATCATACTAACATTTATTTAGCGGTAAATAAAATTGAATCGAATTAAAACGATTTATTCAAATTAATGTGAATTACACTAAATAAAAAAACGTAATAACCATAAATTTAATCGTCTACAATTTCTAATTTCAATTACCTCAATAATAAAATATCAAAAATATGTGCATCATGATTAGTAAGAGATTACCAACAAACCGTTAAAAGAAAACTTTAGCTAGCGAATACTCCCTCTATCTCTATTTATATGTCATCATTATAAATTTCACGCTCACTAATAAATTAAGTTTATCATTATACGCTTATCTATTTCTATTTATATATCATCATTATAAATTTCACGCTCACTAATAAATTAAGTAAATTTATCATTATTCACTTATTTAGTAGTAGATGATAACGTTCAAATTATCTTCAAAATAAGTTTGGACAATAAGCAATTGCTGTCAATAAAAAATATCCAACTAAAAGTCGGGATCAAATCCTATAAGGAAGTTCTCTTGGGTAAAGTTTTCAATATAGAAACATAAATTAATTTATTTTGGTTGATCGATTAACCAATAAATATGAATTAATTATTTAGTTTTATTATGTTGATCAAATTACAATTGATAAAATAGGAAGAATAGTAATAAGGACGATATATAAATAGAACGGAGTGGGAGTACTAATAATAAATACATGATTTTTTTTTATATATATATATATATTCTTTCTTATTGTTTCTTCAAGTGTTAATACAGTGCTTCTCTTTTAGGTATGTATCTTCTTCATCTTTTTTGTGTTCAGTGCTTATGGTTCTTCGTTTAATCTTTGTCTCTTACTCGAATTTATTTGTTTTGTCTGCGTGTATATATATATATATGTTTTTGTATTTGAGCAAACTGAATTTGGGGTTCTTTGGAGGATTTGTAATTTTAATGGTTTTAGCCTTTTAGGGTTGAGCCGCCCTTGGAAGTGAGTGTTTGAGTGTTGGGCTGTGAAAGTTTAGACATGTTCATAAAGATGAGTTGTTGCTAGGTGACTAAGCTAAAGCTAAGATAAAATGGATATAAGGTCATACAGGATTAGAAATGAACACAGCAACATACAATGAGGATAGAATGAGAGAATGTAAGGCTGGGGCAATGTATTGCATAGACTCTAGATGCACTAGCCTATAGGAAAAGAACAATAATGAGTGTTAAAAGGAGACGAGGTTGATACTTACCATTTCACAAAAGAAGAGGGGACGCGGTAGAATCAATTGAAAGACTTACAGTAGGGCACATTGGAGTGTGGAAGAAAACAATTTATAAAAGTGATACCTATTAGTAGTTGGGAGTCTTGGGACAAAATTCTAGTCGTGTTAGTCCGTTTACTTTAGGTCTTATGTTTGTAGAGTCTTTAATCCTATATGAGATTATATGCTAATAGAAATATAAAAACTTTTAATACCTAAGTATTATTTTATTTTATTTTTGTATAGTATGGTCTATGATGAGATTTAATGGAGCAACACACTCAATGAGGACTCATATAGTAACCCCATCTTATTTGGGATTGAGGTCTATTGGTTGTTGTAAGATATTAAGATCTGTATTTTTGTTAACGAAGACAAGATGTCTTTGTTTAAGGGTATTTTTAGCATTTCAGAGTTCTAAAGGTATTGCTAATTCATGTATTGTTATTTCACATTCGATCTGACATAAATAATTGATGATTTTCATAAAAGTTATAAAATGTATTGTTTATGTGGGACGAAAATGGTGACCAAATGCTATATTAGTGATATCACATTGTATTAAATAGGTAGAGTTATATGTATTGTTATCTTTTCTATTCCAGAAACAAACAGCATGTCATTGTCTATCTTAAAGATGCTTCAGTGCTGGTTATTTCTGACTTTGTCATTCCAGGTTAGTTGAAATGATATCCAGCTTGAAGCGTTTCCCGCATTTCTGGTGTTTGGGAGCTCAAAGGCGTCTGTATGTCTGGAGGAGTTCTGTTCACTATGTTTCTGATGATTTGTTGTGCAATAGATTTTGTACTATGACTGAGACAATTGACATTAATCAGCAGCCAAAGGTGACCGAGTCACCAGAACTTCCAGCTTGGGTTAGAATTGTTAAGGAGGAGGAAGCAGCAGTGAAACTGGAAGATGATGACTTCTTACTTCCCTCATTCTCAGAATGGGTTAAAAATGAGAAGCTTCGTGCAAGAGAAGTTGATGTGAGAAGTTTGGCAAGTGATTTGACGGAAAATGATGTTGATAAGATTAGCAAAGTACTGAGGTTTAATTTCAAATCACCTGATGCTGTTGTGGATGCATTGAATAAAAGCAGCTTTGTTGTTTCAGAGTGTTTGGTTGAGCAAATTTTGAAAAGGTTCAGTTTCGAGTGGATACCTTCTTACGGGTTTTTTAAATGGGCCAAAATGCAAAAGGGTGTCACACTTTCCTCCGACTTGTATAATCTAATGGTTGACAACTTAGGAAAATCGAAGAAGTTTGGTCTTATGATGGAATTGTTGGACGAAATGAGTCACTTACAAGGATATGTTTCATTGAATACAATGAGTAAAATCATGAGAAGGTTTGCCAAGTCTAGTAAATATGAGGATGCTATAGGGGCATTTGAAAGAATGGAAGAATTTGGTTTACAGAAGGATACAAGTGCGATGAATCTGTTAATCGATGCATTGGTGAAGGGAGGAAGTGTCGAGCATGCTCATAAGGTCTACCTTGATTTGAAGAATCATATATCTCCATCAGTTCAAACATATAATATCTTAGTGCATGGTTGGTGCAGAGGAGCTAGAAAAATTGATAAAGCAAATGAAACAGTTAAAGATATGGAAGAACATGGTTTAAGCCCTGATGTGTGTACTTATACTTGCTTCATTGAAGCCTATTGTCGTGAAAAAAACTTCCCTAAAGTTGATGCTATTTTCAAAGAGATGCAAATGAAGGGGCACTCACCAAGTGTGGTGACATATACTATAACTATGAAAGCTTTAGGGCAGGCAAAGGAATTGAACAAAGCCTTGGATGTATATGAGAAGATGAAACAAAATGGTTGTGTTCCTGATAATTCGTTTTATAGCAGCTTGATCCATATAATAGGAACAAGTGGGAGACTGAAGGATTGTTACGATATATTTGAAGATATGCCAAATCGAGGAGTCTCACCTGATACGTTCACATATAACACAATGATTACAATTGCTGCGCACAACTCTAAAGAAGAGGATGCTTTAAAATTTCTCCAGAAAATGGAGGAGAGTCAATGTAAGCCTGATATTTCTACTTACGCGCCATTATTTAAAATGTGCTGCAGAATGAGAAGACTGAAGGTTCTATCCTTCTTATTGAACCACATGTTCAAAAATGACGTGAGCATGGATCTTGGAACATATGCTCTTCTGGTTCGTGGTCTTTGTAGGAACAGGAATCCTGAGCGTGCTTGTGCTGTTTTTGAACTAGCAGTGCTACGAGGGTTCCTCCCTACAGACACCATGTATGATAATCTCGTCAAAGAACTTGAGAAAAGGGGTTTAAAGGAAGAAAAGAAATATGTTGAAGAACTGATGTCACAAGCTAAGCAGCAAGCATCAGACATTTCATCTGAGAGACCTATAAATATTGAAGAATAGATCTTTTCTTGTTTGTAAGGGAAATGTTGTACTTCTTTATCCTTCTTTTTTTGACATTTATGGAGCTAGTCATATTTTAAAGCCCATAAGATACATTCAAGAAGCTTTAGTGAAGTTCAGCAAGATTTGGTTGACAACATGTTGATTTTTGTTCTCTGTATTTTTCTGTTCATGTTACTGAAGTTCTAACTCAAAGGTTCTTTACTTGAAAGAAGATTGAACAAAAAAATTGTCACAAAATGAAAGAGGTATCTTATTGTATTTAAAGGAAAATAAATACAAAAGAATACTGATGTGTAATCTGTTGGAGAACATATAATTGAGCATATAATGTACAGAGAACAACACATTCAATTTCTTCAACCTAAGAAATAAAACTACAAATGCATTCCCTGGAAACCAGCCAAACTTCTGGACTAGAACCAGTGTTGAACATGGGGTGTGTATATCGTGATTCAGAAGCTTCCATCTCGAGCCATCTTGTTACAGACATTTGAATAGTAACACGAAGAGTTAAAACATCTGTCTAATTTCTTGGCTTTCATCGCGAGCCACCTTGTTACAGACATATTTGAATAGCAACACGAAGAGTTAAAACTTGTGTCTTGTTTCTTGGGAGATCAGTGAAATCGATCTACTTTTTTGAGTTAATCTCTTTGTCCTTGGCCTTTGCCATCCTTGTCCTTCTAGGAACTCCTCTATTAACCTGAAAAATGAACGATTAAAGAGCATTAGATATCAGAGTAAGGACACAATTAAAACAGAAAATGGCTACTAATTATACTCACATGCTGCAAATAGCCTTCTGTGAGGAAGCGAGCTCGCGATCTGGAAAGCTCTCTTCCAAGCGATAACTCAACCAAACATACAGATCCAAAACCTTCCAATTATGAAAAAAAAATGGTACATATGAACAAAAAATCTGGTCAAATTCCATGCAATAGAAGATATAAGAAGCTTGTCTGCATGAAGTTCTCAAGGAGTAATGGAAGAAAATAAAATTTTGACATACCCCAATAGAGTTAACTACATACTCTAAGAATAATTAATAATCATAGAGTGAATATCCCCCCACCCCCCACCCACCCCCAAATTTTAAGAATGAGGGCCTCTCATGCTCATGAAAATTCATGGCCTACAATAACTATTTACAAAAACTAGAAGACTTTCATAAAATGGAAGAAGATGCTGAGATGAAGTTCCAAGAGTTTCGACTCTACCCTTGCACAAAACGAGACTCTTCTACAGTTGAGCACAATAAATATGAGTCAATCCATCAACTTAACCTCAATCCCTAGTCCCTAGACTACTAAGGATCGGCTACATGAATCCTCCATATCCATTAGACTTTATCGAGGCCCATTTTATCAATACTTGTAAGCAGTTTGTCTTTTGAAGCAAATTCAGTTTTGACAAGGATCACCATAAGTGCAATTATTGTGATCACTAAGGTAAGCAACAAGAATGCTTTCATAAACATAAAACATCATATGTTACAGGGGATATGAATTCAGAAATCATTCTGAGCATTTGTAAGCAATCACTCTTTAGGGTTTGGAAATTAAGAGATCCAGCTATGGTTTTTATTAAAAGGACTGCTCCCTTGCCTATAGGTTCTTCCCCTTTCCCTGGTGAACTGCTTAACCGGTGTGGACAAAGTGTGATATAGCAAAATACGACATGCTAACCTTGTGAATTGATTCAAGCTCCTTAAGTGCAGTATGAGATGTTGGCACCTTAAGTGTCCCAGGAGTAAATATTTCTCGCAGTCGTACAAGGCCATTGTTAGAATAATTTGTCGCAAACTGATGCATCAAAGCAGTGATCATTAAAGTAGTCATTCAAAACAGCCATCCTTTAAATGCTTAAGGTAAAAATCATCTTACTTGAGTGAGGCCTTGAGATGAAATGTCATCATCCATTTCAACCGGACTGCATATGACAAATAGAAATGAGTCAATGCTAGAAGCCCCTCCCCCCACCCCCACCCCCTAAATTATGGATTTGCACACGTGCCTAGATTATATACCTTGTTACTATTGCCAAACTACAGAAAACTATAATAAATGTCACAAGTTTCACTTATCTTCTCTGTAAGAGCCAAAGATGTTACCTTATACAGAAAAGATATTTATCGTGCAAACTGAGGGGTAGTGTATCAATAATAGCAGCAACTTTCTATTCCCGCAGGTACAGTACAATCAACCCAAAAAAAAAAAGATTAGTAATCCAACATGGAACATTTTGCTACGAGGAAAGAAAAAAAAATTGAACAAGAATACCATACCAACAATTCATCACAATTAGCAATGAAATAATGTTCTGATAACTTGGCATTGTCCATAAAATGCTCCTATAAGGAAAAAAAGTAGAGAAGTTATGAGTACTCTACGTGCTCTCGCAGAAAGCAAAAGAAGAACAAACCACACTGTAACAGTTTCAGTGGCAAAATCCACTGTGTAGAGAAGTTATGAGTACTCTACGTGCAATCTTGCAGAAAGCAAAAGAAGAACAAACCACTGTGTAACAGTTTCAATGGCAAAATCCATTGTATTACATTTATTAATATTTTATTTTTTCCTTCCCAAATTTCTAATAACGACATATAACAAAGACAGAAACAAGCATGATAGAGGTCCTTTGCAAGTTATAAGTAGATGATTATTGTAGAACTAGACTATGAGAATCTGAGCCAGTAACTCACCAGTATCTCATGTATTCCATGCTGTGGATGTAGACGAGAATACATGTATAAAAGGTCAAAGTTTGGAAAGACGCCAGCTCGCTGCATGTAAATTTATTGCTCTTGATTAGAACATCCCAATAAAACTGAAAGCACTCTAAGGAATTGATCTTGTAGGGGAGACTGCCTCTACAATAAAACGACCACAAATGCAACGATGTTATTCCAGAATTTAGGATGGCGCTAATTCAGCCGTAAGTCAATCACCTCAAGTACAGGAGATGGATGATCCAGTGAGGAATGAAGTAATGGCAGATCATCTGCATTTAAGCAAGTTACTTCACCAACAGGAAAATTGGACTTGTACCTGCCTGCTCGTCCTACAAGACAGTTTAATCGCCAAAATAATCATTTCACAGAATATAAATACTTTCTATGCATAAGTGCATAACTTTGGGATGACGTTCACGTAGCTCCTGAAAATACATCAAAGTGTCCAAATTGAGATTTGAAGCTCACTCGGTTCAGAAAATGGGTATTTAGTAAAGCTGCTAAAACGGCTATTCAAAAAGTTCAGAATCAAAGAAACCAAGGAACAATTTTTTGGGAACTCTTTCTGAACACATATTTTCATCAGTAATCGGACATTGGAATGGAGTGAATCTGAAAAAACAAAATTAAGAAAATTTCCATTTGGATGGTATATTTTCTCACGACACAATATTGATCTGTTCCAAAACTGAAGCGTATAGAGAGGAGGGGTTCCCTATTGTTAACCCAGTACAAGAAAGTAAGGGTGGCTGATGGCTTCGGATCCCATGAGAATACTTCTCTGAAGCCTCAGGTATCAGCCACAGCTCACACTCATTCAGTATTTCTACCCCTTCTTCATTCTTAAGCTTTTCAACTGAGTAGCTTTTGAGGAAAGATTTCTACTCAATACTTAAGTGAGTAGTTACTGTTCCTTTTTCAGAATGCTTTGTCCTGCCAATTTTAGTATTTTGCCTTGGTTTCTTCACTACAGTAATTTTCTTGGGCCGAGGATCTAGCGGAAACAGCCTCTCTACCTCCCAAGGTAGGAGTAAGGTATGCGTACTCACTAACCCTTCCCACACCTCACTTGTGGAATTACACTGGATATGTTGTAATTTTGACCAAAGAATATGAAAAACAATTCTGGAAATGGAATTCTTGTGATAGACTTCCATAGAACACTCTACCAGATGTCATAAACCTATACATAATCTTAGGTAAGGAGGAGAGTAAAGAGAAGAAAGAAGAGGTCTTCATACAACAAAATAACTGTACAAGAAAAGAAACACAGATGAAATAAAATTTCTGAATGTCCAGGGCCAGGGGTCTCTATCATGCTTCAATATAAAGCATTTTACTACATTCCAATGATTCAGAATCTTCAGATGGAAATGAGCCTCCCCACCCAACACCCATCCTCTTTGTTTTTCATTTATGTAATTGTTCTTTATTTTATTCAGTAAATGGCCACCCATATAAAATATCTCCTGTAGTATACACATTACAAGGAAGGAGGATAAGATGTGTCTTATTACAACATTAAGTGTTGATTTAAAAATGTATCTCCCATAATTTATACTCCCTCCGTTCCATTTTATATAAGTTCGTTTGACTCGGCTCGGAGTTTAAGAAAAAAATGAAGAACTTTGAAACTAGTGATCGAAAATAAGTGATAGATATTTGTGTGGCTATAAATTATTTCATTAAGGGTAAAATGAATAATTTATTGTTACTTAATATAGAAATTTGTCATTCTTATTGGGACTGACTACAAAGGAAAATAAGGCATATAAACTGGGACAGAGGGAGTATTAAAAGGAGGAGGTTAATTGTGTCTAATCACAATATTAAGCTCCTTACAGTTCACGTATTGTAGAATCGCTGTTTTCGTTTTTTATGAAGAAAGAGCATATCGAATGCTACTAAACCATTTTCAACCACCTACAGTATTGAAAGGAAAGCTATGATGGAGAATTCCTGAAAAGATAAGCACTCAATCAGATCTGACCCTCTGTACCAAGTTGCTCCACAGTAAAATAACATACCTGCTATCTGCTTTATTTCTGGTACAGTTAGGTCCCGTATTTCAACACCATCAAATTTCTGTAATGTTGAAAATATAATTCTAGAGATGTTAAGGTTGAGACCCATCCCAATAGCATCACTCGCAACAAGAACATCGGAGTTGCTGCTTGCATCATTGAACATTGTTGCCTGCAATCTTAAAGAAAGTACTTACTAGCTAATTTGCCAGCATGATAATAGACATTAAAAGTGGATTGTAATTTAGGCGAGTCATCACATAAAATGCCATAAAAGCTGTAATATAAACTAGAACTGATCATAGCACACTGAAAGACAAAAATAAAACATAAAAAAGAGGATGATAGCTCATATTCAAGAAGAATAAGTCAGGGCAGATGACAGGAAGGCCATACGGTCATCATAAATAGTTGATTAAAAAGAGACTCTACTAGGATGATAATGTTTATAAAATGAGTTATCCTCAGCCTAAAAAAAATGGGTTACAACTAACCAAGAAACTTATACAATGAGTTATCCTCAGCCTGAAAAAAAAATGGATTACAACTAACCAAGAAACAAACACAGGAAGCATCAGCAGGTGACTGGACAAGGGCCAATCTTAACTCTGCGATAGACAAAAGGAAGGATCAGAAGTAAACCTGTCTAGTTCGAGTCTCTGGCGGCAATGAACCATAAACAACAGAACAACGATGTATTCCTCCAGCTTCAATTTGCTTCTGTCAATATTAAGAACAATAGTATGAATCAGGATAAGCAGAACTTTAAAATCTAAAATTTCAGTTATCCTTTGAGCATATCAGGACAAGAAGTTCAATGGCTACAACAAAATCTTATGATTATGCAAAGCAGAACTAGATTAACTCATATCAAAACTTCATCAATTGAGTACCAAATGATTTCAATTTGCTATCAGGATACATTTTACACGCCAATTTATTGCATCCCCTACCCAGTTGTGCTGTGATTATGACTTGCCAAGCCAATTACTCCAGTAATTAAACTTCACTTGCTCTAACTTCTCCTATCAGTTTAAACCTGCTATCTAACAAGCTACATTAAAGCAGCATCAGCGTATGACTCATCAATCACTTTACTAATTTAATATTTCACCTGATCACAGCTACTTCTATCAGTATAGGCATGTCATATAACAAGTTACCTCCTACAGGATTTTTCCTATAATATGACAATCTTTCTTCCTTTCTATTCTACTGTGACAGGGGTGGCCATGACATAATGTGTAAGGTTGTTCCTCACCTTCATCTTGTATATTTCCGTACGCGAGAAGGCGACAACGCAATCACCAGTCCGTATTTTGGAGAATGATCCCAAAGGAACCTTTAATGGGACAAGAGGAGAGAGCCTCTCATAGTACTGAACCTGGCAGCAAAGGGAAGCAAGGAAAATCGCATTATTTGTAGCAGGCATTAAAAAAAATTAAAATAAAGTTACTAGCACAAATAAACTAGGAAACAATGCAAAATTAGCTGGGAGTATCAAACTGATATTAAATAAGTCCATCCCCTAAAAATAGAAGATATGCACTCTCCAATCACGAGGGTGACAGTAGAAACATAATCCAATATTTTTTGTTGCATAAAAATGGCAATGGTCACAAAACAACCAAAAGCTCTTATCAGTAGGATTTGATCTCAGCTGTAAGATTTCAAATCATGACTTACAGGACCTTTTGCTGTCTAAAGCCAATTGAAGGAAGCAAGAGAAGGTTAGCGGCATATTACACTAAAAGACCCTGACCCATCCAATCTAGTTATACTCTACCCTAAGTAGTACACCTCGCAATTACGTTTGGTCGGGTAAAAAGCAGAGGAAGTACAAGACAGGAAGTTAAAGAGAAAGGGTAAGGGGCTATGTTAAAAGGTAAAAGCAGGAGGTAGTAAATCAGCAATTCCCTCGCCCCCTTCCTTGCTCGCCTCTGAACGTTCATAGATAAAAGTACAAGATAGGTTATCTGCTATCTATAAATCCTAGGCATAACTACTGTACAACTACTTCAAGTTAGATTTGATGTTTTCAAATCAACTGAACTTCAAGTATCCCACACATGCAGGATGACCTGATGAAACTTTTTCTATTCTTTGGCACTGAACTAAGTTACGCCTCATGCAAACAGGCCCATTAAACTTAAGGCATTAGACGTACACATCAAGTTCAATGAGTATAATACAAGATTTGTCAAATAAAGAGGAAATTTTCCTTCAGCTTCGACTATGTTGAAACGATATTTTTTTATGGGAAATATGTCGTCAAGATAATTCTTTTTTAATGAAGTAATTGGTTCCATTTCTGGCATCAAGGAGATATAAAATACCTTGTGTTGTCCAAGATATTCAGTCACCCTAGTGGCCTATAGATGAGTATCAGGACTCAAGAAATTGACTATGTAAGAACTTAGCCCCAGCTTTCCTTATCGCTGAACAGATTTTGAATAAGGTATCTTCAATTAATTCTAAAAAAAGCTACAAGCATGTCAGATATTTCTAGACAAAATATTGAAATGGTCAGATTGCAATTTGTAAAATTTTCGGATTTATTCAGCCCACCTATTATGGAGGTACTAAGTTTTGGCAAGCAATCTTCTAAAGGGAAGGTCATGTATAGACAACTAAATACAGGCCAATGAAGGAGATGTCAAATCATAAAATTAAATACAACATTCAAAGAGTTCACAACTGTAATAACTTCATTACAACAGAAAGATTCAAAAAACCGAGTTTAGAACTCAAAACGAAATTAACATGTTTGCAAACTCGTTTTGAAAGTTTTAAATGCACACCACTTTTTGTTGAAACACCAGCGAAGAAAAGGTCAGTACCTTGATGGTGTCTCCTGTCACTTTGAGGATTTCCTGAACAAGAGGTACAGCTGCTGCATCTCCACACAGATGCAACTCATTAGCAGCTAGTCCCAATAACGCACGTGTAAATGAAGAACCCCTTGTCCTACACCCTATCATCTGAACAAAGTTGATGGCGTACACAATCAGTTATCCTAGGATACAAGAAACAGTAACAAACAAAACTGGATAACTGGTAATCCTTTAACAGGCATCAGCAAAAAGAACACAATTAGATTAGAATAAGTGACGAGGCTTAAAGAATCTGAAACTAAAATCCCTCTCTCTCTCTTAAAATTTCGAGACTGAAGACCAACATAAAATCAATTTTATTGTTTTCCAGTGCAGCCAAATTTGAACTTTCTGAAAGAACCTAGAAAGGCTTCATAGCATGATGGAAATATAGGAAGGAGGAGAAACAAAGGGGAGTCTCTGCCTGATTGCACTTCATGATTTTCTCATAAACCATCATCAATTTGTGGAATATATATACCCTCAAGACCTCTTTTAGTACCATTGTTCCTATCTACAAAGGGCCTGGAACTGGGCTCTCTTCAAAGCCCTAGAGGCGTTAGGAAGAAATTTACTCAGCCAGCATAATAACTCCTATAGATAGAAAAATCTATCAAGAACCTCCCCTCACATGAGCAAATATCCCGTCACTTTTACTTGTCCACTATACTAAAAATTCCACCTTACCATATCAAGAAAAGGACATATTTTTTCATGTTTTACCCCTTCAAGATTAATTACTTATTCCCCAGATCAATTCCTAAGACTTAAGACTACAACAACAGCATAACTAGTGGAATCCCACAAGTGGGGTCTGGGGAAGGTAGATATTGTATGCAGACCCTTACCCCCCCACCCCCCACCCTTTGTGGGGTAGACAAGTTATTTCCAATAGACCCTAAACTCAAAGGAAATATGACAACAAAATAGCAATATACAAAGCAAATAAAGCAACATATAGTAATGCACATTGAAGATTAAGAGACTGCGCAACCACTAAGTGTTTCTATTCATAAGGAGAAGAGGAGAGGAGGAGGCTAGCCCCCTACCTCTCCGACATGAAGTGCCACAACACTCGGCTACCTTCTAACCTTCTACCCTGATCCGCAACCTCCAAACCTTCATATCTAGGGCCATGTCCTTAGTAAGTTGTTGTTGTGTCATAGCGTGTCTAATCATCTCCCCCAGTTCTTTTTCAGCCAGCCTCTACCTCTTCTAACTCCTACTACAACCAATCTCTCACACCTCCTTAATAGCGCATCCAGGCACCTCCTCAATAGCGCATCCACGCACCTCCTCTTCACATGCTCGAAATATCTCAAGTTGCCCTTTCCTCAGCTTATCTTCCATGGAGTCTATTCTCATCTTGCCCTGTATAACTTCATTGCTAATCATATCTTCCTAGTATGCCTACACATCCATCTGGGCATACTCATCTCCACTACCTTCATCTTCTAAACGTGGCTTTCTTGACTGGCCAACACTCTTTCCTATACAATAATGCCAGTCCAATTACTAGTTCGTTTAAGTTGCCTTGAAACCTTAGTGACACATTCTTATCGCACAATACCCAGAGGCCAGAGTCAAGCCTCAATTTCATCTACCCTACTCCAATACAATATATGACATCATCGTCAATCTCCCCATCTCTTTGGATTATTGACCCAAGATACTTGAAAGTTCCTCTCTTGGATATGACTTGCACATCAATCTTCACTTCCACCCTCGCCTCATGCGTTACGATACTGAATTTGCACACTAAGTACTCTGTGGGATAAATATATAGGTGTTATGGTAAAATATACACTTCATTTATTATTTCTTAAATGGAAAGCAAAATCTATTATGGACAAGTAAAAGTGAACAGGGGAAGTTTATTGATATAACCTTGTCATTATATGTGAAGTAACAGGAAGACACTATTATCTAAAAGGATTAGGAGGTAAGCCTGCTTCACAAAACTCTACTTCTTGGAAGTTTCTGGCCACATGAAAACCACGCAGGGTGCATTCATGTAGTGATTCCAAGGCCCAATTAGCCGCTGTGGTAACAGAAATTTTATTGCCTTAGTAATTGGAGCAGAACATACCAGCTACTTAGGCTAACCGAGTTAATAGGAGTTTAGAGGTTGACATCTCCAAAGACATCCCATCAAAGCGTATGATGAATTAACGACCATAGGTTCTCTGTCAATGGTTCATTTTTTTTTACCAAAAAAGAAAAACCACAAAAGAACCCCACCACCACCACAACCACAACCAAAAAAGGGGAGTTCAACTGAAACAGTCAAGAAAGTCAATTAGCTTCGCTTCAAAATGATTTATACAGAGATAACTGATTCCTAAAGTTACCCAGTTGGGGTGCTACTAGAAAGAAAGTTCCTTCAGAAAACGATCAACTCTAAGGTACAACCTCTACCAAGAAACATTCTATAAAGTAACTCTTTATGTGTCTACCAGGTCCAGAAGTGCTAAGTCAGTGTAGATTAATTGGAAGCGGTAACTGTGAATCCCTAAAAAGCTACACTCTGGTCATACAGGTCAGCCAGGAAATAGCTGCACTAGACCAAAGCAGCTAGATTAAATACTGTAGATTCCTAGAAAAAAGCATATTTGTTTCTCAAACTGAAAGGACACCTATCTGTCTATGAGATGACTTGGCTTTGGGACATGAAAATATAGGGGAGATGGTTCTCTTACTCATACTTTGTGTGTAAAGACACACAAAAAAACATGAAAATGATACATTATAAGTTTAAGGCACACCTGAATTTCATCAATAATTGCACAGTCGCAGTCAGATGTAACATCAGCCATCTCTACTGTAATAGACTTATGTCTTGCACCCTCAACTTCCTCCCTTTCTTGTCCAGTAATGAGATCACAGGGAACATTTGACTTGTTTAACCTTTTTGCGACCTCCCATGCTAACAGCCTCAAAGGGCCACAATAAACACCTGAATTATATATTCTAACTGATTAATTATGTGCTCAAGGCAATTCCAATAATTGAAAGCAGAGAAGTCAACTCAGAAAATTTTATGGTATTGACATTTACGGTTTACCAGAAGAACTTGACTCGAGCTGTTTTAGGGCATAATAAGTTTTGCCGCTGTTTGTTGGGCCCACATGTAAAAAAACACTCCGGCTTTTCTTTCGAGCATGTGGATACCATGTATGCGGACGACTGAAATTTGAAATGGATTATAATGGAAATATCATAGTGCACATTTTTTCTTCTTTGATCAAGTGATATAAATATGTAGGTTCCTACATAAATCAAGGAACCAACAAAAATAGTAGATGATCTTCTTTCATGCAGTAAATAAGAGACAAGATATAATTCTTACGTAAGGTCTGTAAAATCAACTTTTCTAGCAGCAGTAAAACTGCTGAATTTCCTTAAGCAATTACAAATACCAAAAGAAGCTTCTGTTGCCATATTCCCCGGGAGCAAATAAAACTCCCCACCACCTGTCCAACAAGAAAGTGCTTGAATCGTTAATAATCTGTTGGCTGTAAGCTTGCTACAATTTTGCAACTACAACTTCAACGTTTTGGAATTGACCAAACAGCAAAGGACATATTATACTCCGCAAGTAGAATCAGTAGAGCACTGAAACATAAACTTGGAATGATGTCAATCTACGCCTGCACACATAGCTACTGTATAAAAAGGGCAAGAACTATTGAAACACACCATATAAACTGAGCAGAAATCATTCTCACTGTTTTCTCAAAAAAACAAAATTGAATTTTGGCAAGAATCATCATACTAGTTCTCCACAAGACAGCATGAACATGTTAATAACATAACAACAGAGGAGATCTAGGAACTAAGCAGGTCTTGTGGTCTCAATCAACATCGATAATACTCTAATAGACAATACCCCCTCCTGGGTCCTACCATGTTACGATGAAGCTTACATTCCTTGAGATGTGACATCGACATTGCACGTGCTAATTCACTAGTTAAGTCTGGATAGACTACCAGAGATAATATCACCTCGTGCATCAAACTATAAAGGATAAATGTATTACCATCACCAGAGAAGAACTCTTATATTTTTCTGTAGACGACTTGATGGAGAAACTCATGAATCAAAAAGTGCAAATATGATATAAATAACAAGAAGATCTGCACAGAAGGAAACCAACTCTTCCTAGACAGCAGAGCCAATTCGCTTTATGTACAATACAAAGACAGTGGCATAGACTATGTGAATCATTTTTGCTTTATTTTGGCCTGATTCGCATGTTCGTACAATATAAAAGACAGCATCTCTGTGCATAGTTACCAACGAAAATGCCGTCAACTATATGATTTTTTTATGCTTTATTTTGGCCTGATTCTCTAGTGAACAATATAAACAACTCAATCTCAATAATACATAGTAGACAAAAATCTCATCCTACAAGTATCTACACATCAAATTTCTAGACTACATGAAAGTCGGTGCAAAAACCACAGCTTTCTATCCAACATTCCTTCAAAATAGTAAATGAACTTCACAATCCAAAATCTCCCACATTTAGCAATCAATTGAAACTTCACATAACCATTAAATATCTGCATACAGATTAACAATTTCTCCATCTATTTTGACAACTCAAATATGATTTAAAATCAAAGTCCAAAACAATATACTTAGCATTCTCTAAAATGCTGAAACAACAAAAAAAACAGCAAAATTCCAACTTTTCACCTCCAGATTTTTCATCCTCCACTATTCCATACAATAACCATACAATAAAAGAAAACAACTTCAACACAATTTCAAAAAAAAAAAAAAAATTTCTTCAATATTTTATTTTCCGAGAAAACAATGAGAACTACACAATATAAAGAAAAGGGTATAAAGTAAAATTAAAAATTTACCATGTAATAGGCTCTTATACGAAATGCTCGCCGGCGATAGTCTCCGGCGAAAGAGCAAAGACGCCATTTTTTTTTCTTATTTTTTTTTCTTCTTTTTTTTAAATTTTTAAAAATTATTCCTTAATCTATTTCTTGTGAATATTGCTAGAGATGTGAATTTTTCAGTTTTATTATTTCAGAAATTTTGAGAAGAAGAAATCATCGGAGGAGAAAGGTGCTGAGAAAATTGTTGCGTCTACTCCGACCGCCGACTTCGGTTCTCAACTAAAGAAAACTAAAAATTAAAATTAAAATTAAAATTAAAATTAAAATTACATTAATTTAAATTATTTTTATTATTATTTTGATAATTTTCGAAATAAGCTAAAAAGTAAGAAATGAGGAAAATGTTTAATTAATTTTTTATTTATTTTGAGGAAACACCAATAGTTTATTCATTGCTAATTTGCTTTCAACAAACACTTTGTGATTTTCCTTGTTGTTAAGAGATATATTTTAAATCATATTTTTATCTTATTAATATAGAAGAAATACACCCTCCTTGTTAAAGTTGTTTTAGGAACCCAAAAACTAAATTATTCGATAGTTTTCTTATGGTAGGTTATTAATTTTATTAAAAAAATACTCCCACCATTTCATAAAGAATGACTTGGTTTGATTTGACACGAAGTTTAATAATATAAAGAAGACTTTTGAGTCTTGTGGTCCTAAATTAAAGTTGGGCCAAATGTACAAAATTGTCCTTTGATCTTGTGGCCTTAAACATGTCACGTGGAAAGTTGAAATTAAAATGTTACCAAAAAAGAAAAAGGTCATTCTTTTTTAAACAGACTAAAAAGAAATAGCGTCATTCTTTTTTAAATGGAGGGAATATTAGAAAAGAAAGGCAAATATATAAACATATGTATTTGATATACACAATTATAGTTTAAAAGAACAGAAAAGGGTCAAAATTGCCCCTGAACTATACTAAATAGATCACTTGTACCCTTCGTTATATTTTGGATCAAAAATATCCCCGCCGTTATCCTAGGAGACCACTAATACCCTCAAGAGTTAACAACCCCAATTTTTTTAATGACGTGGCAAGCCAGATGGGACTAATCCCTCCACCTAAGCTTGCCAACTAAGATTCATTACAAAAGAACTTAACCTTTAGTGGCGACAAAGTCGCCACAAAATCCCAAAATATTGCTACTAAAGGTTATGAGTGATTTTTAGTGGCGACTAAGGCTCCAACAACCCTTCGCTAATAAAACCTATTTTTTCAACAAAAAAATATGACAATTAATTTTCGATTGCAACCTAATTTTTAAAAAAAATATAAATTGCAATATCAATATTAAAAACATCCAATATTATTACGAAGAATCCGGAAAATTACTTCTCGATTCACATCTCCTACTATATAATGCATCATTATACATTTTGTACATTTACATATGACATAAAAATAAAACATATAGTGTCTTCAAACTCCTACTTAATTGATATCATTTTTGTTTTTTTTAAAATAATGAAGAAAAAAACACAATATTAGAATGTAATGTTAAAAACTTTTAGTGACGATTTCTGGGCTTTTGTGGCCACTATTATCGCCGCTAAAGGTCTAGTTCTTTTGTAGTGAAATCCTAGTTGGCAATGCTTAGGTGGAAGGATTAGTCTCACGTGGCTTGCCAAATCAATAAAAATGTGAGATGTTAACTCTTGAGGATATATGGTCTCTTAAGATAACAGTAGGGGTATTTTTTATCTCAAAATGTGACGAAGGGTATAAGTGATCTATTTCACATAGTTCAGGGGTAATTTTGACCCTTTTCCGTTAAAAGAATTGCACTTAGTGTAATTGTGTTATATAAATTTTTATAATAAAATTATGTCTCCCTTATTCTGTCGCCTCTCTCCCGCACTTTACTTACTTTCGTCTCTTTCCTCTCTGCACTCTCGCTAGCATGTTCTTCTAACTCCGCAACACAAATGCAAATAGTAACACACAATGATACGAATACAAATAAATGTTAACAATCAATAATATAAATAGAATTAAACGATAATAGTCAATGGTAGAAATACAAATGGTTAACACAAACACACATGATAACACATAAATATAATACGCAAGGCAACAGATGGATACAAATACAAATGGTTAACACAAACACACATGAAATATAACATTGATACAACGTATTTGTTGATGTAAATTGTATCTATATACAAATTCTATTCATTAATATACTTGATATAATTGATTTGCATCAAGGGATTGAATAATATAGTCTTTGATACAATTTTATTTATTAATACAAATCAATTGTATTCATGATATGATTATATTAGATATACTAATTAATTGTATCTCTTTCTCTCCTCTCTCCTCTCTCTTTTCTCCTCTCCTCCCATCTCTCAATATTGCTCGTCTCTCTCCTCCATATAGTAACTATTTCTTAATACAAACCAATAATATCAACTATATCAGTGATACAATTATCGATAAGATATTCAGCTCAATTACATCACTTGTCTCTCTCCTGATCTCTTTCATATCTTGCTCGCCTCTCATATCTCTATCTCTATCTTGCACGCATGTCTTTTCTTTTCTAACATGTAGTTATGAATCGTAATTAAACAAAATATGGCTATAGAGCTCTAATTAAACTTAAATAATAGTTTTTAATAAAGTTTCTCATCATTATTGTCTTTTAACTTTAAATGTTTAGCTGAATTACTACTTTTAAAATTGTCAATTTCAATCTCTAAAATTAACTTAGTCCTACTGATCAATGGTAGCTAAACACATGAGATCCAACTCTCATCAAATATCTTATTTTAAATTTCAAAAAGTATACATATTATGTTAATAATGGAAGGTGTAACTTTAATTCAAACTCGTCATATATTCATATTGTGATTCGAATTAGAACCCCTTAACTAATGAGCCAACTAACGAGACATTTCTATGATTGTGTCTAATTTTTTTAAAACATTAAAAAAATTATCGTTCATAGTTTACTTTCGATGATATGATTTTTTTTATCATATTGTATGTAAGATTCTTGTTATCACCCAATTTTTGAATGATAATTCGAGTAATAATTTGCATAAAGTATAGAAATTTCATATATTTGAGGACTAATTACGTGTTGTTCCGGAAGTTTTTTCAATTACAAAAAAAAATTAATTTTTCTTTGCTTTCAGATACATTCCTTGGTTGCCTGATATATTGCAAATGATACATCACTTAATGGGAGTAATGTATCCGAAGAGTAAGTTTCACATATAGCAAACATAAAAATCATATTTGTATGCTATAGCTATAGTATATAATTGCGCTCCATAACAAACATAAATATGTATATTTCGCTATATATATACAAAAAAATAGTTGTATAATTCGCGATACATATACAAAGAAAGCACTTGTATAATTCGCTATACACATACAAAAGAAAGCAGTTGTATATAAAAGATCAATTGTATAATTTGTGTATGTATAAAAATGAGAAAGAGAGAAAGATAAAAGAAAATTGGGTAGGAGAATATTTGTATTGTATAATTATAAGTGTATGGGATGAAGATATATGTAGTAGCATATGTATATACAATTTTCTTTCGCTTTATACAAACAAAAACGCAATTTATACATTTCGTTTCCGTTTGTATAAGCGAGAGAGGCGAGGGTGACAAATGAGATTTTGGATAGTGGCGAGCGACATCTGGGAGAGGGGAACGAAAATATATGTATATATATAATTTTCTCTTGCTTTATACAAACACAAACACATTTTATACATTTGTGTTTGTATAAAAGCGAGAGAGGCGAGCGAGACTGCCACCAAAACGAGAGTGGCGAGCGAGATTCCACCAGGCATAGAGGCGAATATAGAAATAATTTTATATAGGGTATAATTAAATCAAACTATATTTATAGCATTTAATTTGAATTAATAGTTTGTTCTTATTGCTATTATATATAATTTTCCCAAATCTTAATTTGCAGCATTTGAGTATCATTAATGGAGCTGAGTTGGGCCTGTCTACAGAATCTGGGCCTAGTAGAAACCTCTCCTTCACATTGGGCCCATTAATGAACAACGCACATCCATGGGCCTTGGGTCTGGTTATCTTCAAGCCCACCATCCCAGTGGATTATCAACATGAAAATGTGTAGCTATACGACCCCTATTAAATCGGAAAAAGTTACAGATATATATCCTTCGGCCAACTAATTTATCAAAATGATCGTAAGTATACAACATATACATTTTTAAAAGCTGATTACATTGACTGGCATCGTTCATAATTAATGATAAATATCAAAAATTATTTCTTAACTTTTTTCCTTGAGAGTTCTTTATTACTTTTTCTTTTCCATATTTTCTGATCTATTTTTCCCACCACTACATTTATATCCGTAATCATGGGAAAAAGCATAATCATTTTAATGTTTTTTTAATTGTTGTAAAAAATCTCTTTATTAATTAGTTTGACGAAATTAACAAGATCAAAGAAAACCTTCATATATAAATACTAATTTCTATTTCCATGTGTTAAAGCTATAGTTGGCTAGTCTTATACACTTATAAGGGTTTAGGTTTATATATCAACATCATAAAAGTTACACCATCATTAGGTTATCCAAAAGAATATACAGATTTTTCCTATACAGGAATTGAGATTTATAATATTAAAAATAAGATAAGTTACCTGAATCAACTTATAATATTACGCGATATTATAGTAATTAGACTATATATGTATACATAAGTTAAGTTAAACTGTTATCAATAAAGAAGACCTAGAAAGCTAACTATAGAAGAATACTTGCAAGTTTTAGACAATGAAAGGATCGATGTTACATATGGGCTTTGATGGGAAAACACAAACCAAGACAACCACAAGTACAAAGTCTAACATAATAATGATACACAAAAATTAATTTGATCATATATTATATACATATAATTTTTTTCAATATGTCACATTTAACAAGTAGGTTAAAACAATTTAATGTGAAATGCATGTATACTGAACTTTGATTGCAACCTCTATAAGTTGCATCTTAATTTAATGTGAAACCATTATATGCCTTCAAATGATTTCTGATTGCAACCTATCCATGTTATGCCCTTCATATATGGTCAAATAATTGTGTTGATGGGGACTTGGAAAAACCTATATCCCTCATCACTTATGGCCTATATATCGCTCGAACGCTCCTAATATGATATTGCACGTACCCGTTTTGAATCCTCCTAAAACACAATTATGGTCAATATTGTTCGAACTCTTCAAATATGATACTGCACGTACCAGTTCTGAATCCTCCAAAAACGTACTTAATTAATTACATCTATAAATATATTTTCAAGAACTTCACCTATTTCTTATGGTAGACGTTAAATTAATTAATGCACCTTCCAAAAACATATACCAAACACACACACACCTCTTAATAATTTTGTACTAGAAGTGAAGAACATTGAATAGTGTTAGGTGATTGCCTAATTATTACAATCTTTTTTGGGCCAAAATCTTGAAATGGAGTATAATGTGAGACCATAACTTGTGGATTTGGTTTATCCCAAGTTCCAAGTTGTGGCTATATTTACTCAAAATTCACTATTATTTTTAACTTTTAACCCAAAAAAAGTGAAAATTTTAGATAAGCCTACACTACTTTCAAGTTTCAATGATTTGTCTCCATCACCTGCACAACATATATATACATATGCTGGTTTATAGCCTGTAGGGTTAATTCTCACAGTCGACAAGATCAGTTATGTATAGGTAAATTATTGCATATATATCATCGAGAGATCGCAGCGTGTTGAAATGATTGAGATGATAGTCACTATATATTTAAAGTTTCGCGTTCAAGTTTTACAAATGAAGAATATCTCACTAGAGAATAGCAATGAAGTCAAGATCTTCATCAAGGAAAACCAAAATATATAGAAGTAAATACAAAATAATGCAAGTATATAATCGTCAATAAGATTTTTACCTATCTATTCTATATAATATATAATTTTTGACGTATTGGACGAAGATGACTCTGTCGCTGTTATAAGACATTTTTAGTATCTTATTGGACCTAATTATCGACATGCATTTAAATTAATAAGGTCAATATTATTGCACCACGTAGATCGATCGTGTGTACGGTACCATATTTAGATGTACGTTTTAATCACAAAAAACATTTCGATTTTATTTTTTTGGTTTACGTGCATCCATATTTGTCCATGGCCCTAACGTACGAAAATAATAAGAAAAAAAATCAATACTACAAATTACAAAATGATGAGTCATCATGCATATAATATTAAAAAAAAAAAAAAAGGGGAGAGTTAATTGTATTTTTCGATTCTTTAATTATTGAAATTTTTTCACCTCGATCTTTGTGATATTTGGCTAATTTATTAAATTAAAATTTGTGTTTTTGGTCTTTTTTTTTTATAGGAATTGTATGTGATATTTAGACCATTTTTAGAAGAGCAACTTTCACATATAACAAACATAAAATCATATTTGTATGTTATAGCTATAGTTTGCATAATTGCGTTTCATAGAAAATTTTATGTTTGCTATGGAGCTTTTGATTTGTATAATTTGCTACAAACATTCAATTTTATACAATTGTTTAGTTTTGTATAAATTCATTTATACACGGTAATTTGTATAGTAAAATCTAAATTTGCATAATTATAACTGTATAGGACGGAAATATATGTATTTGTATATGTATATACTTTTTTCTCTCGCTTTGTATAAATATGAACGCAATTTATACATTTTATACCGAACTGTATAAAATAACTAATTATATATCGAAAATGGCTAATTGTATACTAAATTAGATGGCAAAAAAAGGAAATGTTTGCTGCGAATTACAATTAAAATAAACTATGGCTATAGCATTTAATTTGAATTAATAGTTTGCTATTTTATAAATTTTCTCTTTTTAGAATTATATTACTCTCAAATGTGAAATAATAGAAAAAAAAGTACTCCTAACCCTTGATGATTCGTTAAAGATTAAATATATTTAAGTATTACTTAGTAAAATATTACATGGATATCAATAAGAAATATTATCAATAATTAAGGGACTAAATAAGGGACTAAAGTGCTAATTTTCCAATTAAAAAAAGAAGAAGAAGATTTCTACTATAGTATGGGGCCGTAAAGCAGAATAAAAGATAAATAAAGCAACAAAAAAGAAGGAATCTAAAGAAAAACAATATCAAAATGCTATACTATTTGCCTCCATTCCTTTTGACTGCCTCGTAAATCTTCATTTCTTTAGACTAAAAAAAAATAAATTTATTTTTATTTTAGGAAAAGGTTTGTTTAAAAAAAGAGTTATGGATGAGCTAAAATTTTCTTGGGTTTACTTTAGTTTTGTGTTTGTTGAATAAGAGATACTTTATCGGTTCTAAAATATTTGTTATATTTCACTTTTTTAGAGTCATATTATATAAATATTGGCAAATAATCTAACATGTACGAAGACTATTGCAATTTATTCTGATACTTCTCGTATAATTTTCATTTTCCAAATATATATATATATATATATATATATATATATAAATTTTAGTTTAAAATATTAAACAGTCTAATCCAAAATAATTTTTAAATTTATCAAATTAATTTTCAAAAAATCAAATAAGGTGAAACAAAAGGAGTCCTAATAATATGTTTATATGTTTAGGTCTGAATCTGAATACAAATCTAAATATTAAGATTTGCATTAAGATTTAGGTGTTTTAATCTGAATGCACATCTGAATATTAAGATGTGATCTCTAAATCTGAACACTAAATAATTAATGCGTTTGTTTTCAATATCTTAATGTGAAAGTGAAATTGAACATTATAATAATAATAAAATATATTTAATAATCATGATTTTTGAATTACTATTTTTTCATTCAAAAATCTTGATAAACAACAATACACCAAAAAAATTATTGCAATCAGTGTTCTTGAGTCTTGACACACATCAATACAAGAAAATTATTAATTTAAAAAAAATCTTGAAATGATTTATGAAAACTTACCAGCTGGGAAAAATGGTATTTGATTGACAAAAGTGATAAAGAAAGTTTTTAGTTATGAGATAAAAAAGCACACGGAGATAATCTATGATTTATTGTTTGATAACTTATCAAATGAGTCTGAATGTTGTTAAGAGTCTCCTACAAATCTGATTCGTTCAGACCTCGATCCATTAACAGATTTTTAAAAAATAAAACAAATAAACATAATGAGCTAAATCTAAATGATTGAGATTCAAACCTTCAAGCGGAAACAAATGAGGCCTTAATTAAAGAGTAGGAAAAATAATCATTTTGAAAGTAGATCTTGGGATTTGTAACGGCGTTTTGAGAAATATTTGGCGTTCATTATTTTAAAATGACTAGTGAACTTATTTCGCGCTTCGCGCGATTATAAAAAATGATAAGCTATGAATAATTTTACTAAGTTTCATATAAATGAAGATGTGTTTGCAATATATAAATTTAATGCATAATTAATCTTTAGAGTTTTTACTGACATCCACTCAATAGGTTGATCATAATCTAATAGTTTGCATCTTACTTTTTTTGAGTGAAACTAAAATATGCAAATAATAAACATAAAAAATATAACAACATCAAAAATAAATAAAATCAATGTGATGATTTCTACATAATCTAACAATATCTCTAAAAAAATAACAATAAAAAAATTAATGTGATAATTTCTACATAATCTAACAATATCTCTCGAAAAAATAACAATAAAAAAAATTAATGTGATAATTTTTATAAAATTTGACTACCTTTATATATACGACTATAATATCTAACATCAATATGATTATTAATTACTTTAAATATTAGAAAAATAAATATCATTAAAACTTATATTAAAGAAATGACTTTTTAGTTTCTTTAACAATTTATTTTGATAGAATTAAAGAATTGAGTTTTAAGTGATGAAAAAAAGAAAAATCCAAAAAAAAAACATCAATTATTAATTAATATTCAGTTATACTTTTCCAAAAATAAGAAATTCAAAAGCTACTGTTTTGCTTACACATAAAAATATATTTCTTAAATATTTCTCATCCTTATATTCCTCTTTTTATCTTTGATTTTTGTAGTTCATTTATATATATATATATATATATATATATATATATATATATATATATATATATATATATATAAAAATTTATTTATTTTCGCAAAAAGAAATTAAACTCCTATCACTCAAAAACAAATGAAGTTTAAAAGTTAAAAAGAATAAGTTATAAATAAATTTCTGACAAAAGTGACAAATTACAAAAATATAAAAATCTTTAAAATGGTTGTGATGGAGATTTATCAAAATTTAAGAAGTATTTTATTTTTTTAATAAATGAAAGAAATTTAGGAGATGGAAAGAAAAGTTTTAGAAAAATTAACTAATACAGTAGTATTTTATTAATGATAAAAAATAAGATATTTTAATTTTCTTCAACATTCTACAACAAATTAAATGAAATTAATTGAGACAATTAATGAAGAGAATATATTTATGGTAATAAAAAGGAGACATAAATAAAACATATATATTTTTAAAAAATAATAGAAATAGAAGGTACAATGTTAAATTATGGTAATAAGGATTGGAGTTAAATACATTTTTTTAAAGAAGATTATAAAAATAAAAGGTAGACAAAAAATTTAAATAAAAATAATAAATTGTAGTAATAATAAGAAAGATGAAAATTAATAAATTGTAGTAATGATGAGAAGTTTGATATTTGTTTTCCCCAGATTTCATAGATTAGAGAACATAAAAATTAAAATATGTAACAAAATAAATGTGTGCAAATTAAACTTAAATTTTAATTATATTGCATGACATTTTTTCTTCCTTTTTTTTTAAAAAAAAAACAAATGTTTCAGGCTTTATTAATCAACAAAATTGAAAAATATTACGACTACTAATCCCAAAAGTGGATCGCATCCAATAATAAAAAAGGAAAATAAACTACAGCACTAATTAAAATCTAAAAAAAGAAAAAGAAATAAACAAATGCAGAAGAATGGCAAGAGCTTCAGAGGTTTTCAAACTCCATATTCAATCGTCTTCTTCGATCAGCCGCACAGAAATTCATGGCTATCTCGGCACCATCATATTCATCTGACCTTCATCTTTTACAAACAATCTCATGTCTAGCATGTAACAATCTAATGGTATATGTTTATATAGTATTCAAAATTAATGTTAAAAAACTTTTCAAATTCTCTAATTAAGTGTAAAGAATAAATTTTCTTAAATTTTATAATTAAGGAAAATGTTTTTAATGTAACAAATTGATAACTGAAGCTTTTATGTGTATGATTTAATGAGGGAGTGATTAAATACTATACTTTAATATTCTACAAAAATATTAAATAATATTTTATGTTTTAGAATGAAAAAAATATTTAAAAAACCTCAAATAAATAAATAAAAATCCAGCCCTTAGAGGCATGCCACATCAGCGATTCTAGATTCACATTTATATATATATATAGATTGGATTAATAACTTAGATATACATGAACGTTAAAGTTGAAACAAGTTTTACTGTTTTGATATGATTATTGTCCACCAAGAAAAATATTAGCAACCAACATTAATCACTTCTTTGATCATTTTCAAATTTTTTTAACTTACTTTTTTCCAAATAAAAAAGATTTTGGAAAATCTATGATTAATTAGAGCATGTTTGGCACTAGGCTAAAAATTGCTTATTTTTAAAAGTAATTTTTAAAAAAATAGTTTTTCAGAAAAGTATTTTTTTGAAGAAACATAAATTGTGTTTGACTGATAATTCATTTGAAAATAGCTTTTGATGAGCAAATTGTATTTAACTAATCATTTTAAAAAGTGTTTTTAAGAGTTAAATTACGAAAAAAATACATGTATCAACGTATGTTCAATTATAATAAACCACTTCAACTCTACATGCATGTTCAATTATCTAATGATTTTACCATCCTAATTGTGCATGTGGATCCGGAAGCTTTTCATATGTATATAATCCGAAATTTTATGTTGCAACTTGCCAGCCAAATATTACTTCCGTAATTTATGTATAAATTTTATAAAATAACAGTATTGTAATTTAGCTATTTATATAGAGGAATGACATATAAAATGGACGGAGAGATTATATCTTTAAGAGGAATGTTGATAATTCAAATTTCATATTGTGTTTATGTTTAGATAAACTCTTAACAATAGAAAAAATTATATACTCTATATAAGTCAATTTTCTCAATCATATTCTATATGAGATAAGAATAAGTTTTTTTTCTTAATGTTGAGCCCAATTTTTAAGAAACATCTACTACTAATAAATAGGGATAAACTCTTTAACATATTTTTTGTTTACTATTTTTGGTAATGAACGTGAAATTATGAGTTAAAGTGATATTTATTTTGAGACGAATAAAATAGTTATATAATTAAACTTCTTTATAACATTCATCGCTTTATAAATACATTGTATTATAACAATATCATGGTTTTTATAGAATTGATCTTTTACGTTTTGTTATATTATATGTGTTGTCTATTATAACAATATTTTGCTAAAATGACATTGTTATAAATATATTTGACCGTATGTAGGAGATATATTTAATCATTAAAAAAATTCCCTTTCAGTTAAAAGTAGAAATTTACAATTTTAAAAAGCTAGCTAGCCTAGTGCAAAATGCCCTCTAAAACATCTAATCGAAGTGTCTAATTATCATTCTTGCTCCCACACTAGATAGAATATAATTATTTTATTTTTATGTCCATAGCACAATTTTCTTTGGAAAACTTACATAAATATATTATAATAAAAAAATATTTATAATTTACAACAATAATATTTCTAGATTATTCATGCCTTTTTTCCTTATAGTTCAACTTGATTTTGAGAAGAAAAAAAAAAGATTCTGACGGAGTGGTAAGTATTATTTTATTGTTAATTAAAAGTTTTAAGTTCGAGCTTTGCTGGTACAAAGTCGTTGTGTAAAGGAACATTTTACCCCCTCATAACCCTAATGTATGGTTTCTAATAAGTTCTAATTTAATCGAATTCACTATAAATATAAATATCAAACATCGAATATGAAACCAAAATACTGACAATATATATGAATTTTTTTTAATGAATATTGACTTTGAAAATTGCTTCAAATTATTGACTTGTTAGTGCGATCATATATTCTAATTTTTGCTCAAACTTTCAAATGAAAGATGCTTCTACTTTTCAATAAGAAAGCCAGCATATCTGATAGTTTAAACTTTAAATAACTCCCATAGTCTTCCACTAGCTCAATATTATTAAAAATACAAAAAATATTTTTAAAAAATAGCTACATTAATTCTACAATATCAAATTGTAATTATTCGTAATCAATAAAAGCCACTTTATCAGCTTGAAAGACTATACTAATCCATAAAACCTTAACTATATATACTCATTTAAGAAAAAAGCAACAAAATTAAAGGAATAGACAGCTTGTGCAATTAATAAATATATAGACTATAGAGATTTATATTTAACTATTTAGTGCTAATCAAGCAACATTATATGCAAATACAATCATTGAATAATTAATAATGGTAAGTGAGGAGACAAGCGATTTAAGGTGAATTTTATCGTAAGTTATTTCATCTAAGCTTTTAAATATTAAATTATTCTAATTCAATTTATCTCTAAAAATTAGTTAAATTAACTCTCGTAAGTGAAACATGCCAGTAAAAGTGAACAGAGGAAGTATTTCATCATCAAGTTCAATTTTTGTAAGATAAGTTGGTTGAAGAAATTACATTTAATTAATAAAAAATTCTTGAAAACTATAAGTTGCAATCTCTCATCTTAATCTATTGAAAAAATATTTTTTTTAAAATGTTGGTCAAAATTGATGACTCTTAAATAAGCGAAATGTGCTAAATAAAAATGAATGGAGAAAGATAAGATAGAGTATAAATTGTGTATCAAAAACGGTTTCAAAGTAAATGTATAGACCCAAAATTGGGAGCACACTTCAATGCAGCCAAACAGAATTCTTTATTATCTTCCTTTCAATGAAACATAGTAAAACTTTTAAATCCAAACAAAAAATCAAAAGAAACCAAAATTAAAGAAACAAACAAAAAATCAAAAGAAACCAAAATTAAAGATATTGGTATTTGGTAGGCCCAAAACAAATATATATATATATATATATATATATATATATAGTTTCACTTTTTAGGTCTTGAAATTATTCCATGACAACACATATAAGCTATAAATAAATAAATAAAATAAAAAGTTGCATCGCAATAAAATTTCTACAAAATCTTGATTTTTTGCTGATTAGATAAGCTTGATTTAAAACTCCACTTAATCAATATGCCAGGGCATGGAAGTCTAATTAATTAGTATAAATATATGTTATCATCTTGTGACGTGTTTTAAAAACATAAAATTGATCATAGGTTAATAATATTTCCAACATAGTTGTAAGTGTTTGAGTTATGACCATACGATTTGAGTTTTGAAATATTTATTTACAAAATTTGTATAAAATTTCAAATCTCAAATCCCTTAATTAGTAGGATTTCTAATTTCAAAGTTAGTGATTTTATTTTTTTAAAATGTAAAACTTGACGCATAAATTTTATATTTTGTAAAAAATAAACAAAAAATTTCATTTTAAATTTTATAAAAGTATATTTGTATCAGTATGTATCTGAGGTACCAGTACATATGAGAGTGGTGAGCGAGATGGGAGGGAGGCAAGAAAGACGAGTGAGATTTGTCCATATAGCCCAGATACATGCGATTTTACTTAGATACAAATTACACCTAATTTTGACTTTCTGTATCTCGGAATACATGTATTTGGATTCTGAATATAACAAAATCTGATAAGATTCGTAATATTACAAACTATAATATATCTAAATAATTAATTTTTAAAATACAAAAATTTAATTTCTCCACAACATGTTAAAGAACTTTTAAATCCTTTCTCTAAAACGCTAGAATTCCAAAATGATTCTCATTATCACCTCAACCTTCTTTAAGTCGAAATTAAGAAAGGATCTAACTATAGTTGAATTTTTAGATAATGGATTTTTGTAATTTATATGATAAAATGATAAGAATATATTTAAAAGAGAATATATGTGATGCATTCATATATGCGTGGGAATATAATTTTTAGATAATCGCATGCGTGTGAATATATTCTAATTTAACCACCTATGTATTATAAATTACTTTTAATTTGGCCTTAGTCATTAATAAATTATGATTTTAATTCTTGTAATATAATTTGACCAAGTACTTTTAATATTCAATCAACAGAAGTGAAGTGTGCATTTCTATTTGTTGCTTGTGAACATTTCATAAATTTACCACACTTGCTAATTATTTTATTTTATATTATTTACATGTTATGTTAAATTTGTATTATTGGTCTATATTCTATAGAATCTATATTAAATGGTTGCTTATACATAGTTCTAAAAAAATACCCAGAAAAATAACATACTTTGTAAGTAAAGAGACCAAAAAACAGGTTCGATTAAAAATTAAATATGCTTAGTTAAAATATCACAAAAATCAAAAAATAAATTTTTTCCATACCTTCTACGTAAAGAGATCAAAAAACACATTTTATTAAAAATTAAATATGCTTAGTCTAATATCATAAAAATAAAAATTAGATTTTCTTAACAACTGAAATACCAAAAGTGCTACTTATCCATACATTATTTTTAGACGCTAGCCGCTAAATATTAAAAGAATGAGAATTAACGACAAACAATTCTACAATTAAATCATACAAATTGTCATTAATTGTTTTTTGGTGACAAATTATTACTTAGTTATATTATTATAACATTTTATTAAGTTATGCATAATTTAATGACAGATTAGTGACAAAATTCGTAGACAATGTTTTTTTTGTTGTTGGCTGTAATGTATAATTTTGGCTTTTGATTAAAAAGAATTGACAACTAAGATATCCACTGAACACAAATTTTGAGAAATGAAAGAACAAAAAAGGACTTTTCTTTTTCCAAGCATTAATGATTCACAAAATTTGAGGACCCAAAGGACTTCATGGTAGTGGAACCTACACTCGGCTAGCTACTCCAATTTTTGTAAGTTTATATTCTTTCAGTCGAATAATACTGATTTATTATTGACTTTATATATTATTTGTAACAGATTTTAAATATATAAAATACAAATCAATCATATAAATAAAATTAAAGAAAATATAAATATTTTATTAATAATAGTGTGAGTATAATTCTGTTCCTCCCTTAATTCTTCTCTCATGAGATTTATTCATAATTCGAGGGCGTTAGTGGTGTATTTATTTAATTATGATGATTTAGATTTGACTTCTATATGAATATTCATAGCTTTTGTAAAATATATCCACATGTCTTTTTCGAGAATTTAGTATGATTAATATCGACATGAACTAGGGTTTAGGATTGAGTAGTCTCCAAGAAATTTGATTGAAATTGAACACACCTTCTAGAGTCTCAATTCGAATTGAAAACGCCTAGTAGAATCGCACAGAATTTCAATGTCTACACATATTCTTGAGAATCTGTAAATAAAAGGATAATTATACAGTGTCACTATTCGAAATATAATATTTTGAAAAATGCAATACGAAATGATTATAATTAGTGATAAGAATAATTTAGAAATTAAATATATAATTATTTATTAATTTCATAAAATAAGTAAATATTATTAGACATGTTAAAATAATATATAAACGGATGGAGTATAATTTATTTTAGTAATAATCTACACATAATATATAGTATCCTTTTCATTTGTCTGTGACAAGACTTATAATATATTTAATATATTTTTGGGTCCTAATAGAACCACTTCCGCCGTCAGTTGAATTTAACTAATTGCTTAAACTTTAGTATATAGTATGATTTTGTGCTTATTATTGATTAATTACTTAGGCCCATTAATCATGAAACACATCAAAGATTAATTAGTCCCTCTTTTTTTCACTATTACAAGTATGATTATACATGAATTATGATTAAGTCAACCAGAATTATTGAAAAGTTTTTTTTTTTTTTTTAATTATTGTAAAGTTTAATTCAATTTTGTTGATTAATTATTTATTAGCTCAAAACGGCTAAGCCGATTCATGTGTACCCGGAAGAGGGAGCGGACTATAACAAATAAAAATTCACAAATTATCACTTTTTCGCCCTTATAATAAAAAAAAATGATAAATTTAATTAAGTTTGAAATTTTTGTTATTGTGGTGATATTTTTCAATTACAAAGTTAGAGAGACGTGGCTAGTTCAAAATATTATTATTATATTGATAAGTAAGTGTATTTTATTGAGATTCGACTGAACATAACTATTACATTTATAAATATATGTATTTCACTGAGTTTCGACTAAACATAACTGTTATGCAATTCAACAAATTTTATATTGTACTTATAGTAAAAGAAACATTCTCTTTTTTTTAATGCAGAGTACGGTTCGCTTCATGATTATGAATTGCACAAACTAACTTCTCATAGCAGCATTTAGAAATTAATGTGGTAGAGGAGATTAGTTTAGGGAAGGAAGCTAGAAATAAAGGCAAGCAACAACAAATACAAAAGAAAAGTCCGCAAGAGAATTTAAATAATGTGAGATATAGTCGAATAACTAAAGCCGAATCAGAATATTCTGCTGATGTTAGGAACTTTACATAGAATATTGATAAGAGTGAGCATTTGGATTCAATTGAACTACAAGTCAGGGGCGGAGCTACACTGGTGTCAGGATGTCCAACCGGACATCCTTCGTCGAAAAATTATACTGTATATATAAGTAAAATGATCTTCTAAATGACTATTTAGTATATTTTGGACACTTTGAACCCATAAAGTATGTACAACCCAGTGATTCTTGGGGCTGGCGAAGTTGCGTGCAGTGGTCCTCGACGACGCGAGTTTGATTCTCACCAATAACAGTTTTGTCTTATGCTATTTTTTATATTTTAGAAAGAATTTTCTTAGTTACTTTTTAAATCTACAAATAGTTAATAAATCTATTATTAGTAATAATTCAAAATTAATATTATTTGATAAAATAATCCTTAATTAGATACAAGTCTACAACTTAAGAATTTAAGAAAAAAAGATTAAAAATCTAGCAGAATTTTAATTGATTTGATTTTTTTTAATTAAAATTTTAAATAAAACTTAACTTGTTATTTAATTTAAGTTAATAAGTAACCCTGAAATTTTATATAAAAGAACAAAGCGCAAAAAAAAGTTTCATATAGAATTCTTTTTAAAAAAATTTGTTTGATTGTACTATTTATTTTATATGTCTCGTTCTACTTTTCTCGTTGCTTAAAGCGTAAAAATAATGTCATTCTAAGTTGAATTTTCTCCTTTTTTCTTTCGTCTAATCAAATTATATTAAACTAAATATTATGTAGTTTAATTTTAATTATTTTTGTACATTTATTATTCATTAAGAAATTTAATTATTAATATTACGTCGTTTGATTTAAAAAATTTCAATACACCTATTCATTATTTTTTTTTAATTAGTGTAATTCTTGGACAGCTTTGCAAATTTTCTGGCTACGCCACTGCTAAAGTACAGTTAAATAGTACAATCAAATATCTCTATCACAACACCATTTATCTCTCTAATTATAAATTTCTACTATAACCAAAATGTCATAAAAACATAACATGAAATATCAATTTTTCTACAATATCGTCTGATATCCACACTTAGAATAAAAAAAATTAAACATAATTTTAAATGTTGTCATTGTTTCTTTCAATAGTATAGGCAGACATATATATTACCACTATGAAACTGGTCCCTTCTTCCTAAATAAAAAGAAAAAAAATAAAGAAACTGGGAATTAAATTAATAAATTTGAAAAAACCCTTTAATATGATCAGTCATATTCCTAAAGAGGAAGCTATAAATCCATAATAATTATTTTTTACCAGTCAAAATTTTTATTAGGGTAGGTACCCTACGAAACTTGGCGGCTTATATGTAATGAAAATAAAATAAAATAGGACCACAACATCCTAAATTAAGGCACCATGCTTATTTTGAGCCTCAAACTTAATTTTTATTTTTAGAAAAAATATTTTCATTAAATATAGATAGATACTCTTATTTTAAATGAAGAAATTTGAATATTTATAATTTCCATTCATCTTTTTCTAAGATTGAATCAAATTAATTAGGATCAAATTTGGTCGAAGAAATCCTAATGTTCACTTCACTTATTAATATGATATGAAAGTAATTGCATGTTTTCCCTTCAAATAAATGGATTTTTAATTTTTTTTCACCTAGAAATTAAACTCATTTCTATTCAAGTATTAGTTCTTTAAGAATTAAGAGTAGGAGGGCATTATTTAAAATATTATAATGTAAAAATAAATTTATATCTCATGAATAAATTATTTGCCTTGAGCGATAGAAATTAAAGATTTACCTAAAATAAGGGCAAAAGTGCAAATGTATCAAGATCACAAGGAAAGTAAGAAAATAATAATTAATTTTCCTCCAAAAATTTATATTAAGAATCAGTCTAATAATTAAATGAAAATTATCTTCTTAAAATTAGTTTTTTTTTAAAAATAAATTAGTTATTGTTTGATCATAATTTTTAAAGTTGAAGCTTGAGTTTTTGAAGTTGTGATTTTTGAAATTCGATTGTGTTTGGACATAAATTTTATTTGAAAAAAATTTAAAATTTTCTGGACGAAAGTCTCAAATATCCAAAAACTTACTTGAGCCTATTTTTGGGGATTTGATAATATTTGATGATCATATTTTTATGATCTGCTCAGATTTTATGGTTAAATAATTATTTAAAAATAAATCTTTAAAATTTGATCAAACACTAGACTTACAAGATATGAAAGTAATAAAAAGAAATTAAAATGGATAATTTTTTTTGTTGCACATGACCATTGACTTGCCATCTGATATTTTGCCTCATCTTTTTTCCCTAGTCACATTTATATGATACACACATAGTATTTGCCTCATCTTTTTTCCCTAGTCACATTTATATGATACACACATAGTATTATTGAGCAAATTGATGATTGATATGCTCTGTGTCTTTTACTTGTTCATTTTTGAATTGACACACCGCACATCTATTAAAAAAATAATTAATAATATAGTAAATTTATCATTTTGTCCCTATTAATTATGAAGTGGATGAAAATTTTTACATTTTTCAAAATAATTAGTTATTTAATTGAGGGTATAATAGGTAAAAAAAATTGATCTTTCTTGATTTGTCAATATGAACAAGTAATTAGAGACAACTATAAAAGAAAAAATGAACAAGTAAAAAAAAACGGAGAAAGTAATAATTTTTTCTTCACTTCCATGCATCCAATCGACTCGTACCTTACTAACTAAAATTATAAATTAGTGCTTTTAACCAAAAAGAGTCATTAGACATTAATGATCTAAAATAAATTCCTTTATTTAGGCTGCAATTTTGACACAAAAAGGTAGATGTATTTGATTCACAAAATATTCTTGCACTCCAAATCCTCTATCCATTTTTTTTGTTATTATTTAGCAAGAATTGATTTGTTGATTTGTTATTTACTATGTACATTGATTCACACACTTCATTATACCCCCTCAAAAAAGTTAACAAAAATGATGTTATCCTAATATAATGTTTTTTATAAACAAAAGAAAGAAAAAGAGAACTAAATCCCAGAAAGCCTGTAAGACGAGCATTCCTTTATTCACAAACAATTGACAACTCCTTCTTCCCTAAAACATTCCTTCCATATAATAAGAACAAAACCCAAGAAAAAGAAGAAAACAAAAAACAAAAAGCAAACACATTTAATGGAAACAAATAAATAAATAGATCTTTTTTTTTAAAAAAAACAACCAGGGTACAAATATTGATCAATGAAGTAGGTTGAGCCCTATGAGGTTTTAGGTTCAATTTCTAGTAAAAATAAAAAACGTTAGGTGATTTCTTCTCATTTGTTCAATTGTTCTGTCAATGTATTTGCAAGCTAGCAAGAGCATGACGATTATTTTATTTAAAAAAAAAACAGAGGAAAACTCGAATAATGCATGTGATATGTTATGTACTTGCTGACTCAAACACTAGTATTTATGTATGTGATAAAAATCAATATGAGTTGTGGTGCAGCGATGAACCTGTTTCATTTTTAATTAGAAGTCTTAGGTTTGAGCCCTGAAATGAACCCTACCATGTGTGATCTAAATTTAATCGAAACTTTAATATAAACTACGAAGGTCGGGGTGGAAAAAAATGTATAGTACTACAATTACTGCAGCAACAACAACATCACATTGTGCCTTTATCTTTAGTTGCCTTTATTTTTATAAAACTTTAATTTTGTAAGTCCAAAGAAATTTTGTTTCTAAAGAAGGGGTAGTTTTAGTCTAACCAAATCTTGCACCCTTCCACCTTTTGCTGACCAATTGGAGCACATCTTTAGTGCAATTGACCAAGTCGTTTTATTCACAAAATCACATCAAAACGACATATAACATTGGGTTTTGAGGTTCAAAAAAAAAACAAGAAAAACAAGAAATTTATAAAGCAAGAAATCAGTCTTCTCTTGTTTGTGTGCACTTTATTCTGTTCAAATTCTTTACTTTGCTGGTTACTATGAAAGAAGAGAAGAACCCCCTTTTGCTTTCTCTCTCTCATTCTTTTTCTTTCTTTAATTTTTCTTATCTATTTTTGGCCTACATTGTCTTGTGCTTAACTTAAAGTAGTGTAGTTGTCTCTTGTTTCAAGTTCCCCCTTTTTCTTTCTTCTATATAGTGTTAAAATCTTTGGGTAAAAAATAATAATACCCATATATCACAAGAGTGATTTTGAACAAGAAAGGAACAATCTTTATGCTTTTTAAGAGATACCCAAGATTGAACTTCTCTTAGTGCCTCATTTGCAATTTGGTCTATTTGGGGTGTTGGAGTTTTGGTTTATATTTCAAAGAAGAAGAAGAAAGTAGAGTGATTCTTGATAAAGTTTTGAGCTTTATTGATTCTTGATTCTTTATTTGTATGATTTTGTGTATTGTAAGTTTGAAACTAAAGAAGGGTGCATGAAGGAATAGTGAAAAAATGAGAGATGAAAATTCCAAAAAGAGCAAGGTGAATACATGAGTTGTCTTAAGCTTCTTTCCTTTTTGTTCTCATTTCTTGGAAATTGTAATTTTTGTTTTTTTTAAAGGAATTTCTATTTTTTGCATTTCTACAAGTGTTTATTTTGCTGACATTTTGTTTTGATTGCTGAAGCTCTCCTGGTCAAAGAAACTTGTCAGAAAATGGTTCAATATTAAGGGAAAAACTGAAGAATTCCAGTCTGATGAAGTTGTTTATGGAGGTAGGAATCTAATTTCCTCAGGTTTTGTGCTTGAAAAAAAATAGAGAAACTTTTTTCTCTGTCTGTTTTGGTGAATTGGGGTTTTTCTTGAAATTATGAGCTCTTGAATTATCTCTCCGAGGTAGTGGTAAGGTTTGCGTACATTTTACCCTCTCCGGACATCACTTATGGGAATTTCACTGGTTATGTTGTTGTTGTATGAGCACTTGAATTATCTCCTTGCTGCTAACTAATTTAGGTGAATCTTTTATTGTTTTCTCTTTTTTCTGTTTGTTGTTTCATTTTGGAGGTGGATGGGTAGATGAGAGATCTCATATTTTGTCTTTGATGTCTCTGGTGACTGGTGAATGTTTTTGCATAAGTCTTGTTTTCTCAATCTATTACTGAATTTGATGGCTACATTCTCTCATTAGTTTCTCAAAATGCCATCAAGCTAAAGTTAAAACTAATCATTTCTATTTCTACTAGTAATATTGATGAAGTTTGGTTGATTTCTACCAACTTTACCTACCCTTCAACTGTGAATTGAAGCATAAATGAATGTCCTCATTTTTTTAGGTGGCGATGAGTGGAGAACGAGCATCTCGGAGAGGGAGCATTGCACGATTAAGAAAACTAAAACAGGTTAGTGACAGGGTACTAGTGAATGTAAATGAATACAATTCCCAGTTTTTAGTATATATATAAGTTTGTTCTTCACTGATTGTTAAGCTAATTCATATCACCTTGCCTTCTCAAATAAGTAGAAAAATCAAATTCTTCAAGGAGTATGGAACGTCCCCGACGAGGAAGAGCTGATCTTGATCACCCTCAGATTATAAATGTACACAACTACAGGTTTGTACTCTTCATAAATCTGTGTCCTTCTAGACTGTTCCTTTTTTGGGGGTAGAAGCATGATTGTGTTTTGTTCTTGCCACAGCGTTTTCGTTGCTACGTGGAATGTGGGTGGAAAATCACCATCAAGTAATTTGAGTCTAGATGATTGGCTTCATTCAGCACCACCTGCAGATATCTATGTACTTGGGTATGATTTTCAAGATTTGTCATTATGTATCCTTACAATTTTTGTCCTTTATAGTAGATGATTGAAACAAAATTTGATTTTTACGATCAGATTTCAAGAAATAGTTCCTCTAAATGCTGGTAACATCCTTGGAGCTGAAGACAATGGACCAGCCAAAAAATGGCTATCTTTGATCCGAAAGACACTTAATAATGGTCCTGGTAGTAGTGGAGGTAGTAGTGGCTGTTATACTCCTTCTCCTGTCCCAGATCCAATTGCTGAATGGAATGCTGATTTCGAGGGGTCAGGTAGACGCAAGGCATCCTTATTTCCTCGTCGGTCATTCCAGACTCCTCAATGTTGGAGAATGGAAAATGATCCATCCATCTCACAACCTCGCCTTGATAGACGATACAGCGTGTGTGATAGAGTAATTTCTGGACACAGACAGAGTGATTTTGATCCTAATATAAGATGGGGGCACAGACCTAGTGACTATGGTCCCAGGCCAAGTGACTATTCTTCTGGTTACCGGCCAAGTGATTATTCGTCTAGTCACAGGCCGAGCGACTATTCGTCTGGTCACAGACCAAGTGACTATTCCTCTGGTCACAGGGCAAGTGATTATTCATCTGCTCATAGGCCAAGTGACTATTCTTGGGGACAGCGGCCAAGTGATTTCTCCAGATGGGGTTCTTCAGATGATGATTATGGTCCTGGAGATTCACCAAGTACTGTTTTGTTTTCACCTGTGACCGGTGCAGAAGACGGTAATAGAATGCCTAGAAACTCAAGATACTGTTTGGTAGCCAGTAAACAGATGGTTGGCATTTTTCTTACTGTATGGGTACGAAGTGAATTGAGGGAACATGTCCGGAATATGAAAGTATCATGTGTTGGCAGAGGGTTGATGGGTTATCTTGGAAATAAGGTAATTTTAAATGGGAAAAATTAGTCATTTTTGGCTGAATTAAGTGTTTCTACTTATTGCTAATGATATCGAAAAGCATACATAACGTGTTATTCCATTACTTGGATTTGCAGGGTTCTATTTCAGTAAGTATGATGTTGCATCAGACAAGCTTTTGCTTTGTCTGCACTCACCTAACCTCTGGTCAGAAAGAGGGTGACGAGTTACGCAGAAATGCAGATTTTATGGAGATCATAAAGAAAACAAGGTTTCCGCGAGTAAATGGTGCGGACGAAGAGAAGTCCCCTGAAAATATCCTTGAACACGAGTAAGACCATTTTTTACTTTGTAGATCCTTCATTGCTAGACTTTCCAAAAATGCTTCTGCACCCGTGTCGGATCCTCTAAAAATGCACTACATTTTAATGATCCAACATGCCTTTTGATATATTTTTGGAGAGTCCAAGCAACATAGCTGATTTTGAACAGAAGCTCATGAAAGTAGGAAAATGGAATGAAGAAAGTTTAATACAATTAGTTCTGTAAAAACTATAACTAACCGATTCTCTTGTTTTACTGTGGCATTGAATGATATGATCAATTTCGACTGTCGGTTTCATTTCATATGACATATGAAAAAATATTTATGTTATCTAACAATTATACTTCTTTTTTTAGCCGAGTCATTTGGCTAGGGGATCTGAATTATCGAATTGCACTCTCGTACCGTTCTGCCAAAGCACTTGTTGAGATGCAAAATTGGAGAGCTTTGTTGGAAAAAGACCAGGTATTTTCACAATCTACATAGAATTTTTATTCATTCTCTTTGTTAAAATCAGTTTGGAACTCATTATAAAACAATGTTGGACTGATTTTGTTTGTGTTTCGTTGACAGCTACGCATAGAACAGAGACAAGGTCGGGTTTTTGTCGGATGGAAAGAAGGAAAGATATATTTCCCACCTACATATAAATATTCAAGGAATTCAGATAGGTATGCAGGGGATGACATGCACCCGAAAGAGAAACGACGAACACCTGCATGGTACATGCTTTTCCTTTAAAATGTCAAACATCATTCTTGAAATCTCAAAATAGCTCATACAAAGAAGTCTTAAAATAAATAAACAAGTGAAATGATAATGCATTCCTTATCGATAAAATGTTTAGTTTAGTTATAGAGACTAGAACTGATCTTTTCCCTTTCATATTTGAAGGTGTGATCGGATATTGTGGCACGGAGGTGGTCTTCAGCAATTATCTTATGTTCGTGGGGAGTCTAGATTTTCAGATCATAGACCCGTTTCCAGTGTGTTTTGGGCTGAAGTGGAGTCGGTCCCAAGTAGATTGAGGAAAAGTATGAGTTGTTCAAGCTCGAGAATCGAGGTGGAGGAGCTGTTGCCATATTCTCATGGCTATACAGAACTCTGCTTCTTTTGAAGGAGAACGGAGGAGATACCAAACCTCAGCTTTCGGTATGCTCCCTATATCTTGAATGCTTATCATCGATTTGGTGAACACAACTTTTTCTCCTTTTGATTACATTTGATGCATGACACGGCTTAGAAGAAACAAAAGCTCAATTCTTTTTCCCGAACTTCTTAGATGAATCTTTTATTACTATGTAAAGAAAGTTGAATTATACACTTATCATCACCAGGCATGAAATGTTTGTTTGTTCTAAAATATGCAGATTCTTCTCTAATAACAGATTCATTTCTTGTTTTTAGCACTCAGTATTACTTCAGTGGCCTTAAAAACATTGTGTCCCTTGGTCTTTCCCTGGAATTGTTTTAACCTCTGATTTTTCGTCTGAAACCTACTACTGAGTGGTCCTTATCTTGTTTCTCTTTTGGTCCCCAGATTCAGGCAGGAACCACGTTGACGAAACTCAAACCTGAAGAACGCTTGGGACCGTTCTTATCCCACTAACTGAAAAAGGTTACTCCTCCTCCTCTTTATCTCTTTTCTTGATTCTGCAGTTTTAACCTTCACTTCTCTAAAAAATCTCCATCCTCTTTCCTTGACCAGGTGTACATTCAAAATTTTGATGACTAACTTTAACTTGAATCGACGTGGACTACATATACATTTCAGTAACACTTAGAAGAGGCATAACTCGACTTGTTAATTACCAAACTCCCCGTGGCAACGTCTATCTTTTGGCATAGTTATCATCCTTTTTCTATAAGGTAATGTTACTTCACCTCAGTTTTACATGTCTAGACAAACCTTACCTATACTTATGTCAAAGTTCCTTTTTCATAACTACTTTGATTTGATACACATGTTCAACCTCTCTACCTCCACGACTCCACGAGGTAGGGGTAATGTTTGTTTACGCTCTACTTTCCTCAGACCTGGGGATTATACTGAATGTGTTGTCGTTGTTGTTAATGTAGTTGCAGGATGAAGTAAAGACCAAATGAGTAATGCCAAGTGGGGAAATGACAATGATTTTTGTTTCCAAGATTCTTTTATTTTAAGTAGTTAGGACTTAGGAATAGGAGAGATTCAATGACAAGAAGAGCATGAGTGAAAAATAATCATGTTTTTTTTGAGTTTTTTTGTTCTTTTTGTTTTTAATGATTCTGATCATCTGATGTATACTCAATTGCAAACATGATACTACTAGTAAGTAAAAAAAAATATTTATTTATTGAAAACCTCTCTTACCTTACTGTTTTTTGCCAATGATTTACCTGAAAAGTACTAGTTATTTTTTTCTTGGTTAACTCATTGTATTGGGCTTTGTCTATTTTTTTTCCTTTCTTTCTGTAAGGTTAAAGATAAAGTAAGTTAGACAAGTTTACAGAGATAACAGGTAAAGTCATATTTAATTCAGAATCACTTTATTCTTGGAAAGATACACTTCACATTCTTCTCTTTATTGTTTCTAGTGCTACAAAATATACCACTAGCTATGACTAACCAAGGACCCCTTAGCTTTAAAGAATCTAAGCTCCCGTTTGATCGAAGATTTTTTAGAGTGAAAGTGAAACTTTTTTTGAAAATTGGTTGAACTTGTTCGTCTTTGCACCTCTGAATGGTCATTTAGGGGCCTTAGCCGATGATTCGGGCTGTTTCGAAAATCTTTTAAAGACAAACTATAGTTAAATACACACACTACTTTTTTTATTTTCAAATTATGGCTTTTATTTAATGAGATTATTAGTTTCAATAAACCATGCAGAAATTGAATAATATTGGGGGGAATAATATAAAGGAAAAAGTAACAGCACCCATTATATGACTTCTTTAATGGTGCTAAAGAGTTGATATGACTTGTTATTGACTGTGAGAACCCTAAAGATGTGACATACCTTTGCTTTAATTTTACTGGATTTAGAATTTACAAAAGTTGAGTCTGAACAAATTTGGTTTGTTATGACTAGGAACAGAACAATTTAGTTAGTTAACCTAGTTTACTGCTCCTATTTGTGACATATACATTATGGCCTGTTAATAGTAAGTCAAAGGAATCGAAGATCTATCAAAAATCTCTCTATCCCAAAAGATATAGGGGCAGAATCTGCTCATATTTTATCTTTTCTAGTTTCAGCTATGAAGTCAATATGCTATTGTTGTTGCAACAATAAGTCCAATGAAAATATCCAATCCGTCTGGAATCAAGTTGGTTCATCGGAAATATTGCAGATGAACTTTCCTGTTACGCCTGTGACATTAGCACGAGAGATGTTGGGTATATAGGTATGCATGCAGTATACATTAGTAACGTTTTTAAAGTTGTGCAGACCTAGACCTAAAAGGAACAATATCACTAATGGACTAGGCCGTTATAAACATCCGTCGGGAATTCACCTTTTTAAAGTAGATTATTATTTATTTATTTATGGAATTTCATATTTTAATTTCCTAAACTTTTATAATGTACATGTTGGTTGATCAGACATTACTCCACCAAGTGTTGGAAAATGGGCAAAAAACAACTCATGTAGCTTTTATAAATAAGGCAGAGAATTGCATTGAACCTCAAAGCACTTAACAAACATCTTGCAGACTCTTTACAGACAAGGGAATATATATAGACAAAAAGGTTTATTTTCTTGATTATGTCTTTGTCTCTATATATTATTATCATTTTTTTTTAATGAGTCTAGAAATTGACATGTTAAAAATGAAAATCTAAGGGGTAACATGAAAAAGTCATTTAAAAAAAAAAAAAAGAGACAAGTTAATGGGATAAGTCATGATTTAGATTTAGACTCTCTTTCTTTTTCAAGACATGTCAATTTCAGTTTTGTAAATTTGCAGCAAAGTGTGCTCGACATAAAACTGAGAAAACTAATACTACTAGTGAGTATATGTTTTAAATAAATTGTTATTAGTATTTAAATCGTAAATACTAATTTAAGAGATTTATGAATTTTTCGTAGCGAAAATTTACTTGTGAATATACATAGAAAATGTAGAGTGTTTTTTTTTTTCTTTCTCTTTTGGATAACTAACCCTAGGCCTAGCCTCATATTATAGTGATAAATAAAACCTCTATTTTCCTATATCATAATGGTGTATTTATAAATCAAATTTTGGTAAGTAGGGTCAACGGTTCTAGTGACACATATAATATATAGGTCATTTTGGGACATAAATACACTAGTTTTGGAGTGATTTTTAATATTTGTCCCTCAAATTTATGTTTTTTTTTTTTAATTTTCTCTTCAAGCGCTTTAAGTAATAAAAATGTGGACGAAGATACCCTTGAAATCGGAAAATAATTACAAGACAAAAGTTTATATTTCCCTTTCATAATATAACACAAATTATGTCGAGGTAAAACAAGTTATGTCACTTAATTTCTACAAAATTTATGTCATTAGAATTATATGTTCAATTCATATCCAATAAGTTATATCTTAGAAGGCGTAACTTAGTAGGCATAACTTAGTTCTTACAAAATTTATGTGTATACGCCTTATAACACATAACTTAGTTCATATGAAACTTATGTTGATAGAGATATAAGTTCAATTTTAGCGAAACTTATGCTGATAGAGATATAAATTCAGTTTTAGCGAAACTACAAAGTTCTGTCAGCTCATAATTTATCTACATAGCTTTTGTCGGATTAGGAAAAAGTTTTCATTTTCATTATTTTAAATAAATAACCACCACTCAAAATAAAAAATCTATGCATGCAAAAAAAAAAACTTGATAGATATATATTTCCAACAATTATAAAGATAACTTTTTTTTTTTCATGAGTTCTGAGAGATCCACTAAGGTTGGTATTCATACTTTTAATTAATGGGACAGTGCTTCAAATTCTAATGGCATTTGTACAGTCAACACTCCCATTTGCTTTGTCTCTGGGACCATAACCTTACCATATATTACAAAAAACAAACTCCATGCCATCCTTCAAATTGTGTTCCCTATATATTCATAGATATATATAAATGATGGACCAGAGATTTTAATGAAAAAATCATAAAGAAAATAATAATGTAGATACCCTTAAATCATTTAGTTTATCAATATGACTAAAAATATATATAATTATATATATTCCGGTTGTATATGTTGTGTATATACCTGATATATAAATATGCCCTTTAACTTGGTTTCATTAGAAATCTATATCTTTCAATTCTGGTATGCACTAGTAGACATTTAACTTGTATATAGTTGACATGTGCGTATTACGTGGCGTCCTATTTTCAATTTGCATCTCATGTGGCAATTGTATTATATCATTTAGGACGCATGTATATACTTGTTTAATTTCATATAAGTTTAAGTGTTTATTTGTACACTCATAATTTAAGGGAATAATACATAAATATGACCTTTAACTTGGCTTTAACGGACAACTATGACCTCCAACTTTGAGTGTCTACAACCAGACACTTAAACTTGTATAAAATTGAACAATTACACACACATGTCCGACATGGCATAATACATGTAGGACGCCACGTAAGAAACAAAATTGTCATGTAGGGTTCCATGTAGGATGAATGTGTCCATGTATTCAATTTTATACAAGTTTAAGTGCCTACTTGTGCACACCCAAAGTTAAGGGTCATTGCTGCCAACTGACGCCAAATTAAGAGTCATGTTTATGTATTATGCCTAAATACTAATTGAGACCAAGTTAATGAATATGTTTATGTATTATATCTATATTACACAACAACATCATACCCAGTAAACTTCCACAAAGTAGGGTCCGAAGAGGATAGAGTGTACTCCTACTATACTTCGTGGAGATAAAAAAACTATTTTCGAAAAATTCCAACACTTTCATATAAAATATATATATATATATATATATATATATATATATATAAAAGTTGATGTGATGGAGATATGTGGTTGCAACTAGCTAGGGGTCTTCTCAATTACTACAAGATTTTTATTGATGTGATGGAAGGGAAAAAAGAAAGAGATATATGGGAGACATTTCTTGTATTTATGTCTATGTGGCACTCTCATTCACTAGCACAAGGCGGTGACATGCATGCTTTGTGCCCATTTGGTGAAATGAATTATTTTAGTTATCGCGAAATGTTTTTATAACGATATCCTTTATTTTGGCTTTGATAAGTCATAACAAACTTAGATAAAAATATCCCATATTTAGCCTTCATCAAAGTCATACTTCAGACAAAAACGTCCGAAGTCAGATAGAAATTTCGACTTCAATCGCCTACATAAAAGTAAATTGCAATCTCAAAATGAATATTTATGCACCTCGCCTGTGAAATTTTGCCAGAGGAGTTACGAGTCGAACCGTTCAATGGGCTTGACCCGTAAAATGCCTTCTTTTGAAAATAATTGGGCCTAGGTTTTTAGGTATTCAGAAGCCCAATTTCTAGCAGCCCAACTTTGGCCCAACTCCTTTCTCTATGAAGCCATGACAGAGTGCCGGCCCATAGTTTAGCTTACATCTCTTTAACTTTTAGCCTTGTTGATGAAAGCAAAATTTATATTTTAGACACAAAAATTTCTTTTTCTCCTTATTACTATTTGTGATTGTAATTATATATATCGGATAATGTTTATTGAGTTTACATTGTATCCTTGAGGATTTGGATTAGTACAAAATTGTATCTCATCAAAAGACGATATATATGACTGAGACGACATATCAAAATATATATTTAGCGGCAATTACTAATTAATTACCGCTAAAATTCATTTTTTTTATGTAGGGGATATTCCCCATAAGAAATTCTATAAGCGCATATTATTGATTTTGTGAATTGTATATAATCAATTTCTAAGATGAATATACATTTTCAAAATTGATTAGCTTAATATATGCAAATAAAAAAAAGTTTGAATTGATGAAGGAGAATGATTTTTCTTGTAATAGACCTTATATAGTATAAATTTAAACTAACCAGATCAATAAGTTTGGATAATTGATGATCCTATAAACAAATAGTACATCATAAACTTTTTTTTTTGTCGAGAAGATATTTTTTATAAAAATAATAATAAAATGTGTATTTTAGAATTGTTTACAACAAAACAACACATACACCTACAGAATTTCTCAGCACACGCATACTATTATTATTTATTACGGTTGACATTGGAATTTTATAGAACTTTACCAGATATGTTTAATTAATTCGAATTGAGATTTTAAATGTCTGTTCAATTTTGATTAAGATTTTTGAAGACTATTCAATTCCAAATTTGAATTTATAAGAGAAGAATTAAGAAAGAAACAAAATTATACTTATATTAGTTGTCAATAAAATCATTTTTTCTTTTATTTATTTTTTATCATTTTAAAATTGGAGCGGTTACAATATTCCATCAGCTTTAATGTCTTTTTCTTTTGCTTGTGGCATAATGGGATGTGGTAAATTGTGTCATTTTGTTCATATACTACGGTATATAGTTAATTAATTAAACAATAACGCAGAGTCAAATCTTCGTCGTTTCTGCATGCATCTTCGTTGCCAAGTGTTTTCTTAATCACGTCTCCACTTTGTATTTAGCAAAGGCATAACGTTTATGTAAATTTTTGTCTCATGGATTTATGAATTATGTATTTATGAAAACAAATTGGTCTTTTGCATTAATTAACTGTCTTCGTCTACTTTTAATCGTCATACTTTTCTTTTAGAGTTAAACTATAAAAACATTTATTAACATTTCATGATAATTTTTTTCATCATATCGACAGAGGCGGATCTAGGATTTGGAGATCGTGGATGCCACATCGCCCAAGCAAGATAAACGGGTCGATTTCTTTAGTTTTGGGTTACAATTCAGATTATTTGTCTTTTTCGATTTTCATAAAACAAATTAATTAAACGTGCATGTTAGTAATATTTTCTTTTAGTTATTCTAAGATTAGAGATAACTAAACATTTCAATTTTATTTTTTTTGAATTTGAGGCCTTGTTCTGTAAAACTTTCAAGAAAAATAAATTTTTCACATTAAAAGTTATATACATACTAGAGAAAGAATCAAAATTTATTTCAACCCAACCGTCTGACTTGTCAAGACCATGAAGAACGGAAGAACCTTAAAATTAAATGACCTTTAACATAATTAATATTCATCACTTTTTAAAACTTATATTTAACAAAAGAAAAACAATTTAAATATATTCGTAATACTTATATTTATGCGACTTTCATAATACTATAGTTATTAATTAATAAAGAATGCACATAATACTTATATCATGAGATCAATAATTAGTGAAAGAGAAAATTAAAAAAATTAAGAGCTAGTTGAGAAGCTAGCTCATACTAGAGCAATCCAAAAATTAATGTTGGCAGTTGGAATCGAACCTGCGCTGCAGGTATTGAAATCTGCTTCTTCTGCCAACGGCACCAATCACAATTTAGTTCACAGGGTGGCAAAACAAATTTATAAAACCTCTTAAACGTATATACAGATATATATACGAAATTTTAATGAGATCACTGGGTGCCGTGGCACCCCCACACATACATATAGATCCGCCCCTGCATATCGATATGTAAAAAATTGCAATTTATACTATTTTTCGTATAGTTTTTAAAAATATCTAAAAGACTAAAACTATTACTAATTTTCGTTTTCCATTTGGATTAGTAAGGCTATTTCATGCCTTAATTATCATAAAAAAAATCTATCTGAATGTCTTTTGAGTCGAGCTTGTCTCATAGGGCCAGGGGCGGACCCACCCTATACCGTGGGGTGCACGTGCCCCCCGTAACTTCCGAAAAAATCATATATATATATATATATATATATTTTAAAAAACTGGTAGAAAGTAAGATATATTCAACAGTGCACCCATAAAAATCATAGAAGTGCTCTTGAGCAATTGGTAGAAGGTAGAGATACCACTCTTTAGACCACATAGGGCTTGTCTATAGCTTAGACCTTATATTTGAGCTATGTTTATATAGGTGCACCCAAAATCTTTAAATCCTGAGTTCGCCTCTCCATAGGGCTTGTCTATATATCTAATGCAGTTTACCTATTCTATGTGATTTGTAAGCTATTATAAAAAAGGAAATTTACCAAATGCGTATAAAATATTCTCAAAGTGCTCACCTATAAAAAATTATAACGACTATGGATTATCTTAGAATTCCATCCATAAACCTCAATTTGCATGCATGCATGTAATGCACATTTTCCATAACTATAAACTTCTCTTCAACTTCTAAACTTCTTATCACTACTACTATTTCACTCACTATGCCAATTTTCACTATACCAAAACCTTTATTTATCTTCTTCTTGATCCTCTCTTTGGTCATCGCATCTCAATGCGATGACCAAAATCCTCAGGGTCAAGACCCTCAGGAAAAAAATCGAGAGTGTCAACAACGTTGTGAGAAACAACAACAACAAGGAGAACAAGAAGAATCGAATAATCCCTACTTATTCGAGTCTCAAAGATTCAAGTCTCCATTCAAAGCTAGTCATGGTGATTTACGCATACTCGAGAAATTCACTCAAAGATCACAACTTCTACGAGGAATAGAAAAAATCCGTGTTGCTGTCCTTGAATTGGAGCCTCAAACTTTCCTAATTCCTCATTACTGTGATGGTGAAATCATATTTGTTGTTGTTAAAGGTAATTTAATTTAACTTAATCATCGTAACTAAAATTACAAAGTAAAATGGTAATTAATTCAAGTAAATTTCAACTTTTCACAGGATAAGGCACAATTAGTATCGCGAAACAAAATGACAAGAACTCGTTTAACTTAGAGAAGGGAGATGTATTCAGGGTGCCCGCTGGTTCGATTATCTACTTGATCAATAGAGATAAAGAAGAAAAGTTCTTTCTTTATGGACTGGCCAAATCCATCAATGCTCCTGGAAAATTACATGTAAATATAGTACTACTATGTTTAATTTTCTAAAAATCAACTTACAAAAGTAGGTAATCATGATAGTAAAAGAAGTTGGTGTGATCGTTCTTTTGTGAGATTTATTCTCTCTACAGTTTCAATGTTTTTCTTTATATTAGTTTTAATATACTAATAATATTTTGATTTTTAGTATAAGTTTTTATCATCTAATTTATCAACCATATAATTTGCAAGTTGTAAGCTTCTGCATGACGTCATAATCACTCCCTTCATAACCCAACAAAAATGTCTATCTTTGAATTCAGGAATACTTTAGTGCCGGAGCTGAAAATCCTGAATCTTTCTACAGAGCATTCAGCAGTGATATCATGGAGAGTGCTTTTAATGTGAGCCCTGCTTAACATTTGGTCTTTTTTATATTTAGTTACAATTCTTAGTGTTTTTTGTTATTTTGATTAGATCCAAAGGGACAGGTTACAGAGACTATTCGAACTACAAAAGCAGGGGATAGTAATCAAAGCTAGTGAGGAGCAAATTAGAGGTATAAGCAAACACGCTTCGCGCTCCACTGAGCAAACTAAAGGTGAAACACTAGGACCTTTCAATTTCCTGAAGGAACGCCCATTGTTCGAAAACAAATTTGGACAGTTCTTTGAAGTATCTCCAGAAAGATTTGAGCAGTTGAGAGACTTGGATGCTGCTGTTGGTTTCATGAACATTAACCAAGTAAGCGTATTTGTTAAGAAATTTATATTGTCCTTGTATATAAGTTAAAGTTAAACTCGATGAAATATTATTCCAGGGTGGAATGGTACTACCATACTACAATTCAAGATCTATAAGGTTAGTTATGGTTGTTGAAGGAAATGCTCGATTTGAAATGGCGTGTCCTCATCTTGGTAGACAAGGTCGAGGCCATGGCCTCGTGGAAAAAGAAGAGAGCAAGAACAAGAACAAGAACAAGAAAGAGATGTACATTACCAAGAAGTCCGCGGTAATCTAAAGGTTGGTGATGTTTTGGTAATCACTGCAAGCCATCCTATTACCTTTATAGCAACCGGAGGCTCGAATTTGAGGCTAGTTGGTTTTGGAATCAATGCTCAGAACAACAAAAAGAACTTCCTTGCAGGTATTCCATCTTAGCTTCTTCAATTTTAAAGTAATTTTCTATAGTACAAGTGAAATCTGTTCTACCGGAAATCTTAGTAGCTCAGTTGGTTGGACGTTATTTGAACTTTCACCTTAGTGAAAATTCTGTTAAAGAATGACAAAAGTCCCACATCGGTGGTTAATGAGATGGATATACTCTTTATAAGGCTTGTGCAATCCTCCTTTCTTTGAGCTAGCTTTTGGGGTGTGAGTTAGGCCTAAGAACAATATTAAGAGTGTTCCAATATTTACTATAACAAGTAACATGTGTGTGACACATTCCATTTCTAGTTAGATATTTTCAATATTTTTAGGTGATGTAATAGTTAGGTTGTTATTTTTTAAGTGACTTGATAGTGTAAAATTTGCGTTTTGAAATACTAGGTAAACAAAACATATGGAGAAACATAGACAAGGAAGCAAAAGAGTTGTCGTTCAACATGGCTGGAAGGGAGGTAGAAGAGATATTCCAGAAGCAAGATGAGTCCTACTTTGTGGCCGGACCGGAGCATCGATCGGCAGAAGCAGAGGGAGAGAGCTTCGTGAGTAAATAAGAAAAGGCTCCTACCTAGAGATAACTTCCCTTCTAAAATAAATGTGGTCTTTAGAGTTGTAAGGGTTTTTAGCTTCTCTTTTAGTGTGCAATGTAAGCTTTTAAATCTCATGTTGAGTCCGGTTTATATGTCGTTAGTTATGTCCCCCTCCCTTGATATATACGGGAAAGGTTTTGTGGCATGTTATGAGCACCGAGCTAAGAGGCGATTGAGCATAACTCATAAAAGTAAAAAATCACGACCTATATCTCTATACATTTTTCTCAAATTCATTAAATCTAGGAGCCTCAACAATATTGAAATTACAGGATCGGTTGGAAATAAACAATTTGTTTTTGGAAAAACTGAAATATAAGAATTTTAGATCAGAGTAAAATGAGCATGAAATAGGCCTTTCTCAGATATGATTTTGCTCTTGTGCACACACATATATATAAGTATTGATATTGATATGCCTATTTTGTTAATTAAAAATCAATTAATATATAAAAACAAGTGTTTTGTCAAGTATGCATTTCGTTTTGTCAAAATAAGCTCATTCAAAATTTAATTACTATACTTAGTCCATTTTTAGGAATGATTATTTTATTTTGTTAAGTCAAGAAGCTCAATTAATTAACTTAGATAAAAAAAAATCATCATAAATTATACTTCAAATCAATATAAAAAAAATACGAGGTGTTAATTGAAACTAATTTGGAATTAATTTGGCTACGTTTTCAATGGATGGCTACAATTGTAATATCCTAATATAGCCAATTCTTACTCTCAAAATCAACCTTTGTTTGGACCTCTTAGCTCAAAACCCGCCCCAAAACTCCATACCCGGCCCAGCCCATGAAACTTCCCCATTTTCCTAATCTAATGCAAAACCTAGTAGCTTATCTCTCTACAAGTGACGTAGTCACATATAGTTCAAGATGGTCCGTTGACATCATTCATAAAAAATTGTGACTTTGCTCTCCATCTTTATGACCTTAGCAATAGCAACGTCCTAACTTACAGCTCAATGTAATCTTACTAGAGAAACTTGGAAAAAATAAGATGCGCACAAATCTTATTTCTATCTTATGATGATAAAAAATTGTTTCTGATACATCGGCTAAAATAACATCATTTCAAAAGCAGTAGGTTCTCCCGAGGTACATATGGCCGGCCCTTCGGATGTCTCGGTGATACAAACAAAGAAAAGACAATGGTTTTTAACATACCCTTGAACAAAAAGCCAATCCTTACGAGCACGAGAAGGACAAGCTACTGACTTTATACTTCCTGTTCTATTGGAAGAGAGATGAGATTCCTTCGGGACAGACTCCATTCCGAATGCCAATAAGACCACTTCCTCAATCCTGAGCATCATTTAACTCAAGAGCCTTGCGGCACTCCCACTTCTACTGGGAGAAAGAAAAATTAGTTAGCAGTATAACATTAATTAATATTGGAACATGATATTTTAAAAAATAAAAGCTTATATAATCAAGTACTAAGTCGTGGCTATAGAGCTGTCAATATGGGCTAGCCCACCCATCCGGGCTAACCCATACAGACTTCGACATTTTACGGATTAGGCCGGGCTAGCCCATTTTTGGTATGGGTCAGAAAACGGTCGGTCCAACCCACAAGTACGTAGGCTACAGGCTTGCCGGGCCAGCTCACTTTTTTAAAAACTATATTATTTTTAAAAGGGAAAATTACGTGGGATGGCAAACATCCCTAAGTAATTAGTTAATAAGGGTATAGTTTAATTTATTGACTGTCAGTAAATATAGTTTCAGTTTTTTTGCCATATAATGGGACTCACTATCTATTTGTATACAGAATAAAAATAGTCAGCTTTTGTATATAATTTTATACAAAATCAAATTTATCTCTCCTATTCTCATTCCATATCTTTCTCCTAAAATCACTCTTCCCTTCTAATTTGAATTTCGAATTGGGAAAAGTTTAAGTTTCCCCCTCCAATTGTACTTTCACTTTTCGCAGGTAAGTATCAAATTCGTGGCTTTCAATATTTTTTTTCTTGATTCCTTCTTCATCAATTGCATATGTAATATGCTTGTTAGTTTTTTTCATATATTTTTTATTACTTATCATATATAAGACTTTCAAAATCAGAATGAATGATTCCTCTCCATCTATGAGAATTACGGGAGGTATGCCATTGCATGTCAATGTTGTTGATAATCCACCTTCGTTTCAATTGGATTAACTCAGAATTGTGGGGTCAATGTAGGGTCTATGGCAAAACATAAACAAGTGCAAGGAATTGAGATCCACGAAAAAAAATATGACCCAACGGCAATTCAGAAAGTCATCAACAATGCGAAATCTAGCGACATTAAGATTATTGAAGGTGAAAGTAAGAGAAACGCCATAAACATGGATTCAGACAAGATTGAATCTGCCTCATCAAAACTGCACAAATCTGAAGAATATCAGGTAGTGCAATTTAAATACAAATTACTAAAGTTATGTATATAGTGGGTTGTATATTAAGATAATATATAAAAAAATTATGAGACAATTGTTATTTATGTATTATAATTAGTTGTATACCAATTACTAAAGTTATGTATATAGTGGGTTGTATATTAAGGTAACATATACAAAGTCTTATGAGACAACACATATTTATATACAAATATTTAGTTTTGTATATAAAAGAATCTTTTAAAATTAATTTATAATATATATATATATATATATATATATATATATATATATATATATATATACAAAATTATAGTACATTATACAAATTCGTCGATATATACAAAAAAACATGAACATACTAAATTGTTGTATATATAAACATTACACACTCAAGTATACAAACAAATTTCAAGCTCAACACATATACAATTGACAAAATGTATATTATACAATCAGTGTAAGCATTAAATTTTTTTAAAAAAATACGAAATAACAGATGCACATATACAAATATAATATATATACCAAAATTATTGTACATTATACAAATTCCTAGATATATACAAAAAATAGAAACATAATAAAATATTATATACAAACCGACTACACAGAAAAAATTAAAAGCAAATACATATTATGATGGTCACATTGACAGTTACTAACACATAATCAATTACACACAAATATTGTATAAAAAATTATATACAATATCTCAAATATATACAATATAATCAATTTATATATATACAAATAGAGTCATTAACGCTTGAGTGTTTCATAGATTTATCTAAAAGAAAAAATTAGAAAAATATTTAAATGCTTTTGTGTGCTTTAGAATTGACAGTCTTTCAATTGCTTTAGAATTCTCTTTTTAGGAAAATATTTGATTTTGAATGTTATTATGTGAATTTATTGTTACCATCTTTTGTGCTACTGTTACCATTTACTGAAAAAGTAATTTTTTGTATAAATTTAAATAAGAAAACGTTTTATTCAAATTAAAGTCACCTTATAACAAATTAAACTATACCCATGGAATGTAATTATGTAAACTATACCTATGAAATTTTATTTCATAAAATATGTTTGCTATATATGAAATTTTCCCATTTTAGAATTATTAAATTAAATTATAAATTATAATTTAAAAATATTATCACAAGTATCGACAAAACAATATTACATGATGTTAATGTTATTACTTTTTAATCAAATCCACAAATAAAATTATCTTGATATTATTTATTAAGTTTTTTTTCAAGTAAAAGTATAAATATCTAAATAGAAATATTAACCTAATTGTTTTGAGTTTGGACTCTCTTTGATTTTAAATTTTAATATTATATTATATTTTAAAAATAATTTTTATTGGCCCACGGATCGGCCCTATCGATATTTCTCAAGCCCCACAAATCACCAGACTTATTTAGGCCTGGCTAAAAAACACTTTTCTCATATGGGCTCCAAAAATCATAGCCCAATCATATTAAATTTCAGGTTAGACCAGGCCGGCCCTACAGGCCTAACTCATATTGATGGCTCTACGTGGCTATATGCTTTTCTAATCTTTATCTGGTTAGAATGCAAATTGTTATGATCCGTATTTTACTAAAGACCAATGTTTGACAATACTTTCAAATACGTGATTTTATAGTTGAAAGTTAGAAAATTACACCGGATAATTACCTAAGATTGACTTAAGAATTTTTTAAATGTATTTTTGATATAGTATTGAAAATGAAAGAAGCTGAGTTTACTACGGTAGAGTTGGAGTCACACTGCTAGGACTAGACTACTAAATCCTAGAGTTACACTAGGACTAGACAACTAATCCTAACTTATGTAAGACTAAGGTGATGTATCTTGTATGAGGCTAAAGTCGACTAGGATAAGGTGTTTTAGACTTTAGTTATAGTAATAATATTACTCATGTAAATGGTATATTTGTATCGTAATAGGACTCCTACTATAACTAGTATCAGACTCTTCTCCTATATATGAGTATTCATCTCAACTATTTAATTGTCAAAATAATTCTTGATTTCTCTAAACTTTAGGTGAAATTTCTACCGTTTACTTCACAAAGACAATATAATATTTAATAGATAAGCTGCATAGCTGATTAAAGAATTGTCACACTATTTCAAATGATTGTTACAACATAGTGGAGTCTAGTGATGCATCTGGGTGATCGAAATTATTTTTAAGTTTATTTTTTTTCATTTATATGCGCGTAATCTTTTTGTTTACCAAAGCTCTTTATAAGTTCATTAAAAAGAACCCCCTAATCAACATAGTTTATGTCACGAAAATTTTATGTGTCCAAATTTTGGTTAGTTGTTATAAACTAGGTACATTTTTTGGTACAAAACAATGTGGTATTGATAACCACTTAAAAATAATTCATTACTCTCCATAGCTATAGTTTGATAATAACAATTTGTAGCTACATGTTTTATGGAGGAGAGAGGCAAGCGAGACTGGGAGAGAGAGGAGAGAGGCGAGAGAGAGGGGGAAAAGAGTGGAAGAAAGGTGAATTGTATATGTATATTGGTTAGATAATTGTATATTATACATATGTAATTGTATATATGGCAAGAGAGATTGGGAGAGCGAGGAGAGAGGCGAGTGAGACTGGAAGAGAGAGGAGAAAGGCGAGCGAGATCGAGAGAGGGAGGAGAGAGGCAAGCGATAGAGGGCAGAGAGTGGGAGAGAGGTGAATTGTATATGTATATAATTGTATATAACCGTATATTATACATATACTTTTGTATAAATGGCAAGCGAGATTGGAAGAGGGAGGAGAGAGGCGAGCGAGAGAGGGCAGAGAGTGGGAGAGAGGTGAATTGTATATGTATATAGGCTAAAAAATTGTATATTATACGTATTTATTTGTATATCCTAACGAATTATACATATATAAACATGACTTATTATACAAACTCGAAATCAGCCCAAGTAATTAATGTATAATGTCAGTCGCGAGTGGTAACTATAGCAAACTATAACTATGATAAGTAATTAAAAAGTATAAATTTGCTTATCCGCATAATTTTTCCTTTTAGTATTCTATAAAGGTGTTAACTTAAATTTTTCAAAAGTGGAACCTATAAAATGTTGCTATGAAATTTTATATTTAGTCACTTAAAATTTATGCCTCATATATTTAGCTATAAAATATGATTTTGTCATAAAAACTGAATAATTGTGACGACTCCTCATGAATTTAGCTACCAGATATGATTTTTTTCATAAAAATTGAAATAATTAATGACGACATTCATGTTTTAATTAGTAATGGAAAAAGTGTCTAATATACCCCTCAACTTTGTTATTCGGAGTTGATATGTTCCTCGTTATAAAAGTGACTCATGTATATCTCTATCGTTATAAAATGAGCTCACATATATCCTTTATTTAACGGAAATAAAAAAATCAATTTTAAATTTATATTTTTGACTATTAATTTTCTTAAAAACTATTTAGAGGTATATCTGATTCTTCTAGCAAAGTTCAACATATATTTTGATCTTTTTCATACATAAATTGTTTTTTAACTTCTTTTATTATAATTATTTGAGTTTTTTGACTTCTTTTATTATAATTATTTGAGTTTTTTATTCTTATTTTATTTTTCTTTCATTTCTTAGTGTAAAGAAAAAAATCTAAAACTATTTTTTGTGGCTATATTATTATTTAAAATTATTTTTTTTGTCTATTATAATTTAATTTTTATATTTGAAGAAATGTTTTTGATCATCTATAACAAATTTTACAAGAATATTAATAATCTTAAATAATCTTGACCATCAAAATAATTAATACATCTAAATTAGTCATTAAGAAAAAAGTCAAAGTATATATATGTTTGAGGAGTATTAAATATACTAATATGATTTATTTTTTTAAAAATAATAATCTTAAATTATTATTTTTTATTTTCATTACAGAAAAGAGTATATATGAGTCATGTATAAAAACAAAAATATGTATGAGTTATTTTTATAACGAAAAAATGAACAAGTTAAAGAATTTAACAACCCCTTTTTCAATTAGTAATTTTGTAGTTAAATATTATTTTTTATTATGGTGGACACCTATAAAGTTTGTCTGTATATAATGCATGCTTTAACTATTACACTTGCATCAGCTAGAATGTCTTTTCTCTTGGGATGAGGCAAATATATATATATATAATAATATATCTACACTATATTTAGTTAATTACAAATGAAGAGGCAAACCTTCGTCGTTTATGCATGCGTCTTCCTTGCCAAGTGTTTTCTTCATCACGTGTACACTTTCTGTATTTTAGCTCAACGCATTTTATTATTTTGTCTCAATTGATTTATTAAAAAAAAAAATTAATATTTTTTGCCTCATTATTATTAATTGATATGTACTTTCACCTGTCACTAGCTCAACAACCATAAATCATAATACTGCTTAACAAAAATAAAAAAATTCCATTAAGCATTAATTAGTTTATGATGTTATTTATATTTAATAGAAACCGTGTACGTAGTGTTATTATTCTTAATACATTCATAGACATTTATAAGGTTAATTAACTCCATTTGAGTCAAGATAGGACGGCATGTTTGTGTTTAGTTTAGATATTAGTAACATTCTGACTCGCATGTTATTTTAATTGCGAGGCAAGCATAATTTAGATATATATATATATTTCTGTGTAAATTTTTAGTTATTTTATTGACTAATTGTGCTATTTGCTCAAGTGCTTTTTAAAAATAAATTCAAAAGATAATAAGCTCACAAATATATAATTAAAATTTGTTTATCACTCATTTAAAAAATAAAAGTTAGTGATGAATAACTTTGATTGTTAATATTAATCATATATTGAATATAATTTATCAATTACCCTATTTTTAAAAAAAATATATATGATGAATATTAGCTACAAATTATTTATGATAGATTAATTAATGTTGAATTTCATAATGATTATTTTTGTCGTGGTATCTTTGTTGAGTCTAGTTTAGATCTGTCTTTAGTGAAATTATAAAAGTTAGTAGTATATAATTATGCAGCTATTTCAATTCTCCACATATTTAATGCAATCATCAAAATAAGATCAATACTTATCAACTCGCCGCATATTTCTACAGCACAGCGCCAGCTAATAATCTTAATATAACATGGTCAATTCTCCCTCCACCCTTATTCACGTGACACATATATTGTTAAAGGTAGAGAGATTATTATCAAAAGAGGATTTTTATGTATAAACAGAAATATATAGTGAGTCATAAGATAACACTGCAAAATCTACCAGAAGAAAGTTGCACTACAATGGGGAGTTACCTTTTATCAAGGGTTGTCAATATGATCGGAGCTAAGTGATAATTAAAGTGTCTAATTAAATATTTTTTATAAAAAAAAATATCGTATACACAAGTAAAATAATATATATAGTGATTAAATAAAAAATTTTAGACACTTTTAACTTAACAAGTTATTATAGTCTAATAGTTTTGAATATTTTTTGTAAAATTTCTGACTTTGTCACTAAACACTAGAAGTCAAGAAAGTAAGAAAATTACTTTGTAATAGAGGGTTAAACACTTGTTTAAAGCCAAAATAACAAAGATAAGCCTAAATTCATAAGTTAGAAATTCTAACTTATGACTTTTGACTTATAAATCATAAGCTAAAAGTCAATCCAAACAGACACTAACCCTATCTCAAAATTATCTTCTTAACTAAACCATTCACACCCTTTAATTAGATACATGTTACCACAATAGCAAACGCGGTTAAGTTAATATTATATTACCTATTAATCTTTTATTCGAACACATATCCTTCACCCCCTCCGATTTAAATTTTACAATAAAATTTTGAAGAAGTTATAATCAAACAAAAGATTATTTAACTCCAATAAAATTAATTACTTACAATTCCTACACTAAAATTTGTAAGTCCACCTCATCAAGCCAGCTAATATAGCTAACACTTATCTTCTCACACTTCCACTTCACTCAATTTACTTCTCCACGTCTACTCTTCACTTCCAACACTTGTCAATTTGCATGCATGCATGCACTATTTCTTCCACTATAAATTCCCCCTCACCAAATCAACATTTCTCATCACTACAAATACAAAATACAACAAGTTTTCACTCACTATGGCAATTTTCACAAAACCAAAGCTGTTATTTATCTTCTTCTTGATCCTCTCTTTGGTCCTTGTTTCTCAATCCTATGATCCAAACCCTAGGGGTTATCAAGACCCTCAGGAGAAACTCAGAGAGTGCCAACAACGTTGTGAGAGACAACAACCAGGACAACAACAGAAACAGTTGTGCAAACAACGTTGTGAACAACAGTATAGGAAAGAGCAACAACAACAACATGGAGGGGAGACTGGTGAAGATGATCTAGGTAATGTTATATAGTTATATAGTACTTTTTCTGTTTTAATTTATCTGTCTTATTTTTTAAATAAAATTTATTTTTATTTGTCTACATTTTTTAATTTTCTCTTTTTTTTTTTTAAAAACGTTTTCTTCGACGAATGATGGAGTTTTTTGTATATCTTTTTATATTGTTTTCTGATTTTTTTTAGTGGTTATGTGTCTTTTTTTTTTTTTTTTTTTTTTTTTTTTTTTTTTTTTTTGTTATGGTGTGTCCTTTGTTCTTTTTTAGTTCTCTTATTGCGTTTTTGACGTTTTGAAAGTTATTAATTTAACTAATTTTTAAAATTGATATTTTAAAATTAAATTTTAGTACGACTTTTTTTTCTATGAAATATAAATATAAAAATACCATCTTAAAAAGCTATTTTAGCTATTAAAAGATTATTATATAAAAAAGTACTATAAAATTATTTTAACTATTAAAAAGTTATATAGAAAGTTATTTGTTAATTATTATTTTTTTGGCTTGTAACTTTTTTCCATTCAACATAATACAATAACATATTTTAAAATATTAGTTAACGTGTACTCCCTCCTTTTTAGTCTTAAAACTTCGTCTTTTTCAAAACGAGGACCCTTTTCTTTTTGGCTTTAACACTTAAATATTTCGACTTACTATGTTACATCTTTCAAGTCCAGGACGATTTTGATACGACATTAAATTTAAATTTAAAATTTAGAAAATTAGTAAGTCTTCAATTTTTAATTTGGTGACAGGCAATCGTGGGCCTGAGAAGAGATACAAAAGATTGCAAGAGTGCCAACGTAGGTGCCAGATTGAACAACAGGGCCAACAACTACAAGAGTGTCAACAACGTTGTCAACGAGAGTACCAAAGAGAGAGAGGACAACAAGAAGGTGAAACTAACCCACAGTGGGAACAACAAGAAAAATCAAACAATCCATACTTATTCGAGTCTCAAAGATTCAGGTCTCGATTCAGAGCTAGTCATGGTGATTTCCGAATCCTCGAGAGATTCAATCAAAGATCTCAACTTCTTAAAGGAATCGAAAAATACCGTGTCGCCATCCTCGAATTGGAACCTCAGTCTTTCGTGTTGCCTCATCACTGTGATGGTGAAGCCATTTATGTGGTTGTTAAAGGTAATTTAGTCATGTATTCATTTTCATTACCTATCCTTTAATATAAGTAATTAAAATGTTGTATCTAAATTTCGAAACTTTTTACAGGACAAGGAGTAATTAGTATAGCGGAACAAGATAACAAAAACTCCTTCAACTTGCAACAGGGAGATGTAATCAGGGTGTTTGCTGGTTCAAATGTCTACATGCTCAACAAAGATAACAACGAAAGGCTCTTCGTTTACGTGCTCGCTAAGTCCGTCAATGCCCCTGGAAATTTGCAGGTAACGATCAAATTACAAAATTTTGATACCAATAAGTCTGCGTACACTTTATTCTACATAAGTTTGTGGTGGTGCATGTTAATGGTTACTAAAATATTTCATCTTTAAATTCAGGAATACTTTAGTGCTGGAGGTCAAAATCCGGAATCCTTCTACAAAGCATTCAGCAGCGATATCCTGGAGTCTGCTTTCAATGTGAGCCTTTCTAACTCTTTTAACTGATTATTACATAATAAATTTAGTTTCCATCCTTAAATATTCTTAATTGTTTTGATTAGAACCCAAGGGACAGGTTAGAGAGGCTATTTGGACAACACAAGGAAGGGATAATAATCAAAGCTAGTGCAGAGCAAATTAGAGCTATAAGCGAACACGCCTCGCGCTCTACTCAGCGAACTAAAGGTAGAACACAAGGACCTTTCAATTTGCTGAAGGAACGCCCGGTATTCGAAAGTAGATTTGGACAGTTCTTCGAAGCATGTCCCGAAAGATACGAGCAATTGAGGGACTTGGATGCTGCTGTTGGTTTCATGAACATTAACCAAGTAAGACTCGCCTCGCCTCGCCTCTTCGTTATCTCAAGCCTTTTAACAAATTTTATACTGTTAGTGTATATAAGTTGAAAAATTCGAATTTGTGATTGTAGGGTGGAATGGTGCTACCATTCTACAACACGAAATCTACAAAATTGGTTATGGTTGTGGAAGGAAACGCTCGATTTGAAATGGCATGTCCTCATCTTGGTAGACAAAGCCAAAGCCCATGGTCTCGTGGACAAGGAAGAGAGCAAGAGCGAGAGCAAGAACAAGAACAAGAAGAAGGAGATGTCCATTACCAGAAAATCCGTGGTAACCTAAACGTTGGTGATGTGTTGGTAATCCCTGCTGGCCATCCGATTACCTTTGTAGCAACCGGAAACTCAAATCTGAGGATCGTTGGTTTCGGAGTTGATGCTGAGAACAACAAAAAGAACTTCCTTGCAGGTATACTCCCTTTGTTTTTCAATTTTGTCATTTAGAGCTGATTTAGAGCTGATATATCTCTGTAACTCACCTTATTCACCTATATCGTACTAGTTCCTCGTGCCCTAGTTTTTCAATTTTGTCATTTAGAGCTGATATATCTCTGTAACTCACCTATATCCTACTAGTTCCTCATGCCTTAGTTTCCCAATTTTGTGATACTAGTTCCTCATGCTTTAGTTTCTCAATTTTGTCATTTAGAGCTGATATATCTCTCCGACTCATATATTCTACTAGTTACTCGTGTTGCAAGACAATTCCTAATGTTGTTCGTTCGCTAGTAAATTTTCTTTTTAGATGACCTGATAATGTGAATTTCCTCGTTAGGTAAACAAAACATATGGAGAAATATAGACAGGGAAGCAAAAGAACTGTCCTTTAGCATGCCGGGAAGGGAGGTAGAAGAGATATTCCAGAGGCAAGACCAGTCCTACTTTGTGGCTGGACCGGAGCATCGCCAGCAGAGGGAGAGGGGTGAAGAAGGAAGAAGGGGACAAGATCAATATTTGTCTTCAATTTTGGACTTTGTTTTCTAAATAAAAGTGTACGTTATGTGCACAATGCAGATATGCATTTGTGCTCTAAGTGAAGAGAGCTTTGTGAGTAAATAAGAAGAGGCTCCTAGCTTGAAGAGAAGTATGTACTACTACTAATGTAACTCCCTAAAAGTAAATGTGTTGTAGGAGTTAATAGAGGGTTTTTGGACTCTCTTGTAGCATGTATGGATGTATGTTTTCGTGTGCAATGTAACTTTTGCATCATAAATAAAACTCCTTGCGCTGTTAACTATTTCGTATTCCTCATCTTTTTGGCTATATATAATCGAATTGTGAATGATGGTTACTATCTGAGCAATATTTGTTTTGCGATATTAGATATTAGTTCAAAGTGAATGATGTTTACTATTTACACAATATTTGTTTCACTCTTGAATCTACCATCTTAAAAGTCTCCTCTTGTCGTCCAAACCATGTTTCTTTCACATGACTTAGTTTTCACAACAACTTTAATTTTCACAACAACTTTAAGTAGTGAAAATAGATACTCCTCCTTTCATTTTATATGTTTGCTAGTAGAGTCTTACATGCCACTTTTTTTTCAGGGTCTCTTACAATTAGATTGATACTTAATATTTGATTCTTATCTTTTAGATTTTGAACTTTTTAATTTGCATCTAATAAACTCTCAATTTGAGAGCAATTTGAACTATCAACTATATATATCATGTTATTTAAAAGGCATAATATAGTGTATATATAATATATTGGACTCCTTCCAATTTTTATAGTGCATAAACAAGCACTTTGACTATTCAATATTTAAATAAATAAAAAATATGCGAGTTTTATCAGGCAAAACGCGTGATGTATACTTATTCTGCGCGAGTTAGGAGTAATTTTTGAGGTAGATTTTTATCCTTTTCATTAGAACAATTTCTGCTCATATTCAGTGCAAATGACTTTTAATTTTTTTTTCATTGTGAAAAATGTCGGGAATAAAACCGTAACTAAAATAATATTTGCGGTGATAAAAGCAATAAAAGCGAAACACAATAATACGGTTAATCAACGAGAATAAAAAGAGAAATAATGACACCAAGATTTTACGTAAAAACCCTCCTAAATAAGAGAAAAACCACGACCCGAGAGGAGCAACGAATATCACTATAGTAGGGATTTTTACACTTGTAGGTCTGAGTAAAACTCCAAAGACCACTACCCACTCAAAAGAAATAACCCTCTTTTGATTTTTCCACCTCACTACAATATCGCTCGCACTCTCTATTTTTTCCTCACAGATTATTTTTTTCTGTGATGTCTCACTCTTCTTTTCTCTCCTTTGTAATTTTTCTTGTACGTTGAGAATGAAGAATTGTCCTCCTTTTTATAGAGAACAAATACACTACCTTCCAAATGTGCTACAGAAGAAAAAATAATTTTTTCTTCTTCATAGCTTACCAACTCTTGCCAAACTTTGAAATTGAAGAAAAAACATTTTTTTCTTTACCAACTCTGCCAAACTTTGAAATTGGCAGAAAACATTTCAACAATTTTTTCTTTTACCAACTCTGTCAAACTTTGAAATTGGCAGAAAATAATTCAAAGTTTGGTACATGGGATGGACCCACAATCTCCCCCTCCAGACTCATTCACCTGAAGGAGGTAGCTCTAGGTTTCTAGCTTGAGTGCATGCCGACAAGTTCTTTGCATAGCTCAAACTTGTCTTGATACCACCTTGGTCAGCATATCTGAAGGGTTTTCACTAGTAGGGATCTTCATGACCTGCATAGATCCGTTCTCTATCTTTTCACGAATCCAGTGATATCTCACGTCGATATGCTTCGTCCTTGCATGATACATGGTGTTCTTACTCAAGTCTATTGCACTTTGACTGTCACAATATACAACATACTCCTTCTGATTCAATTCAAGTTCTTGAAGAAATCGTTTCAGCCATACCATCTCTTTGCCAGCTTCAGTAGCTGCAATATACTCTGCCTCAGTTGTAGAGAGTGCGACACACTTCTGCAACTTTGACTGCCATGATATAGCTCCCCCCGAAAATGTAAACAAATATCCAGTAGTGGATTTTCTATTATCGAGGTCACCTGCCATATCAGCATCTGTATAGCCCTTCAAGATTGGGTCAGATCCTTCAAAACACAAGCAGTCTCTTGTGGTACCTCTTAGGTACCTGAGTATCCACTTAACTGCCTCCCAATGTTTTTCCAGGATTTTCAAGGAATCTGCTAACAACACCAATTGCATGAGCAATATCAGGTCTTGTACACACCATTGCATACATCAAACTCCCCACTGCTGAAGAATAAGGAACTTTGTTCATTCCCTCTTTCTCCTCTTTTGTTGTAGGACACATCTGTTTGCTCAACTTCAGATGACTCGCAAGAGGCGTGCTAATAGATTTAGCACTCTTCATGTTACAGCGTTCTAGTACACGTTCAATGTACTTCTTTTGAGATAGCCATAACTTTCTTTTTGTTCGTTCTCGAACAATCTTCATCCCTAGAATTTGTTGTGCTTGGCCCAAGCCCTTCATGTCAAATGACTTGGATTTCTTCAACCTTGCAATCAACTCTTTGTCTTGTCCTACAATTAACATGCCATCCACATACAACAACAAAATGATAAAATTATTGTCAGAAAATCTTTTGAAGTATACACATGGATTAGAATAAGTCTTTATGTACGTTTGACTTTTCATGAAAGAGTCAAACTTTTTATACCATTGCCTTGGTGCCTGTTTCAACCCATAAAGACTCTTATTCAATTTGCACACCATGTGTTTCTTTCCTGATACTTCAAATCCCTCTGGTTGCTTCATATAAATCTCTTCCTCCAAATCTCCGTGAAGAAATGCAGTTTTCACATCCTATTGCTCCACTTCAAGATCTAGACTAGCTGCTAGGCTCAAAATAGTTCGAATAGAAGTCATTTTGACAACAGGTGAAAAAATTTCATCAAAATCAATACATTTCTTTTGTTCGAAGCCTTTTACAACCAATCGAGCTTTGTACCTGACTAACTTGCCATTTCCATCTTTCTTGAGTTTAAAGACCCACTTGCACTTAAGCAGTCGTTTGCCTTTCGGAAGTTCAACTAGCTGGTATGTGCCATTTTTCTGTAGAGATTCCATCTCTTCGTGCATGACTTTCATCCATTGGCTCTTTTCTGGATGAGACAACACCTCTTTAAGATTTTCTGGCTCCCCTTCATCATTGATAAGGAGATACTCTGAGGAAGGGTATTTGGATGACTCTACCCTTTGTCTTTCTGATCTCCTCAGAGCTTGAGATTGTTCTTCTTCTTCTGGGTACTCCATTTGCTCGGTATTATCACCAAGTTGCTCCCCCTGCTCAACAATCTCATCAGGTTGCTCTTCATGCTCAGCAACTTCATCGATCGTACTTTCTGCACTTATGGGATGGTTAGAAGAAGAAGGAATGGTAACAAGATTAGGGACTATACCATTCTTTTTCTTAGCCTTCTCGGATAAATCATCAGCAGTTCCAACTTCACTTTCTCGAAAGATTACATCTCTGCTTCTGATGACCTTCTTCTTTACAAGATCCCATAGTCTGTACCCGAACTCTTCATCTCCATATCCGATGAATATGCAAGGAACTGATTTATCATCTAACTTGGTTCTCTGCTCCTTCGATACATGTGCAAAAGCTTTGCAACCGAACACCTTTAGGTGCGAGTAACACATCTCCTTGTTGGTCCAAACTCTCTCCGAAATGTCAAACTCCAACGGAACTGATGGACTACGATTGATAAGATAACACGCTGACCGAACTGCTTCACCCCAGAATGTCTTGGGTAATTTAGCCATTATGAGCATGCTTCTCACCTTCTCAACAATGGTGCGATTCATTCTCTCAGCTATACCATTGTGTTGTGGGGTTCCAGGAACTGTCTTTTCATGTCTGATTCCATGGTTTGAATAGTACTCTTCAAATTCTCTTGAAGTGTACTCACCTCCATTGTCAGTTCGGAGACGTTTTAGCTTTCGACCTGTCTCTCTTTCTACCAGAGCATGAAACTTTTGAAATACTTGAAACACCTGATCTTTGATTTTCAAGATATAAACCCACAATTTTCGAGAAGCATCATCAATAAAGGTAACAAAGTATTTATTACCTCCTATCGATTCTATCTCTATTGGACCACAAACATCAGAATATACCAAATCAAGTATATTCGACTTTTTTTTAGATGATGTCTGAAATGAGACTCTATGTTGTTTACCAAATAAGCAGTAGTTACAAGGTTTTATCGTTGTAACCACAAAAAATAGTTATAATGAAGATTTCTTTGGTCTGCCAACAAGTCAGGTCATTGGTTTCTTGGATGTGAAGATGGTCGGGTATGGTTCAATTTGAGGCATACGTGGACTAAATTGAGGAAGATGAACAGAATAGATGAAATTCAGTAGAAATCTTTAGCGATTTTTCTGTTTGATTCACCGAATAAGCTAGGATTTTGACCTTTTGAGATGAACGATTTTGATTCACAATCGAGTGAAATGAAAATGTTTTTTCCCCTTTCTATACCCTCGTATATTAAAATTAATTTTAATTTTTTTTAGTTTTAAACTCGACGTGTAAAATATTTAATTAGTTGACAGTCATTGACTGACTCACTAATACACGTGGAAGCGTTTGTATTTCACGCTCTTTGGATGCAAAAACCACGAGTTCATACATTTAAAGATTGGATAGTGAAAGTGTCAAATTGTGCAGTATAAAAATTGTAGGTCAAAATTAAAATTTGAATCTAAGTTTAAGATTTAATATATGTATTATGCCTATTTAAAAAAATTACTTAGCGCAATACATAAAACTCCAAAAGCCAAATTCCATCTCGAATCATCATATGATGCAAAGAATAAATCGAAAAGGATAGCAATCGGCAAAAGCATCGGTACTTAGCTTACATACTCTCCTCATATTTCCGGGGCCATTTATGTGAAGTTGTTAACAGGTTTAGCCTTGTTCTTTACAAGGATTTCAAATAACAGATAAATTAATATCTTAATGATTTTTTAACTATAAAAATTCATAATCAATAAATACATTTTAAAATCGAACCGAACCGACCAGAGCCGGACTTCACAAATTTGTCCTTTATACTATACTCCATATGACATCCATGTGCCATTGTTATCACTTATTACACTTGCACTTCATTAGTGTTTTCATTAGTGTTCTCAATTCAACACTTGTCAACTTGCATGCAAACTTTCAAACTGACCATCTTCAAATTCCCTCATTTAAATTTCCCACGCAAAATCAAAATAATTCTCTTCAATCCCCATCAAAGATAGAGAAATAAAGTTTTCATCACAAGTTCAATTAGTTATATTTTAACTATGGCAATTTCACTAAATTACCTAAGCTTTTATTTATCTTCTTGTTATTGTTGTTGATCCACATCTCTATGTTTATTGCTTGTCAATGTGAATATGATCAAGAAAAAGAGAACAACAATCCTTACTTATTTGAATCACATATGTTCAAATCTCGATTCGAATCAAAACATGGTGAATTTTGAGTCCTCGATAAATTCACTCAACTCCTTCAACTTGGAGCATGGAGATGTACTCAGCGTTTCTGCAGGTTCAACAATCTACTTCACCAACACAGATAACAAAGAGAAGTTCTTGGTTTACGTGCTAGCCTTAATGTTCCTGGTCAGTTTCAGGTAATCAGAAGCGTATTCAGAATTTAAATTTTATGAATTTTACTTTTACTTTTTTTTTTTTTTAGTATTCAACTCATTATATTTTTAAAGTTACGAGTTCATTTTACTGTTTATTCAGGAATTCTTTAGTGCTGGAAGTGAAAATCCAGAAACCTTCTACAGAGCATTCAGCAGCGATATCCTGGAGACTGCTTTCAATGTGAGCTTCGTTAGAGAGAAGCATTGAAAACACATCTGAACTTGGGTTAATTACTAGTTTCGTTCTTAAACTATTAATAGTTTTAAAAACACATTTGTACTTGACTAACTGAACTTAAATATAATTTTGATCTGCCACATGATATAGCAAGTGTTCTCAAACTCTTATAGGAGCGTGAGACACCTAATAAACTTGAGGAGAACTCAGATATGTATTTCACCTACGTGGCAAGATCATGTGTGTATTTAAGTTCAGTTAGTCAAGTAGAATGATGTTTTTAAGGCTATCAATAATTCAGAAATGAAACTAATAATTTACGTCAAGTTTAAGTATGTTATGAATAAGTTTCTCTCTTTTATATGTTAGTTAAGATTCTCATTTTTTTTCTTTATTATTTTCATTAGACTCCAAGGAACAGGTTAGAGAAGCTATTTGGACAACAAAAACAGGGGATAATAATCAAAGCTAGTGAAGAGAAAATTCGAGCTATTAGCCAACACACCTCGCGCTCCACTAGCGGTGAAACGCGAGGTCCTTTCAATGTATTGAACCAACGCCCATTAATTGGTAACAGATTTGGACAATACTTTGAAGCAGCACCAGAGAGATTCCAACACTTGATGGATTTGGATGTTGCTGTTGGTATCATGAACATCAACCAAGTAAGCCACTTAATTTGTCCTGGTTACCTCTGTTTCAATTTACGTGACATAGTTTGGTCTTGAACAAGTCATATATATAACATTTGTCTGGCTCAGTTATGTGGCTACGATTAACTTTCAAATATAGAAATGTGTTAATACATTTTAAAACGAACTAATAGAAAAATGATATCACATAAACTGAAGCAAATTGAACACTAGGTAAACCAAAATCTTGATATATCTTGATTGTTATGATTTCGACATTTATAATAGAAACTTAAATGGAGCTATGTGCTTTTTACGTGGTGATTTATATAGCTGAACCTAATGGAATGTAAGCGTCCACTAACTACGTTGGACAAACAACCTCGTCCATTCTGACTGGTGTACTACACTGACGACCTCACCAACCTCTGACAAAACAGCTTTCCAGCTGTATAGCACTCTGCAGAGGACCGGCTCCCTGCATTTGTGAGGATCATCAAAACATTGGAAGCATTAAGACTTATCAGAATCTAACGTTCTTGTAATGACGGGGATAATAGTGTACATTCATTTTTCAGGGTGGAATGATATTACCAGTCTATAGTACAAGGACTACATGGTTGGTAATGGTTGCACAAGGGAATGGGCGGTTCTAAATGGTTAGTAGCCAAAGCCAAGAGAGACGAGGCCACCAAAAAGCGGTCCGAGATTGTCTCTCAGTTGGTGATTTTTTTGTAATTCCGGCAGGACATCCTATAACGGTTATAGCCAACGCCGATTCTAATCTCAGTATGGTTGGTTTTGGAATCAATAGTCATAACAGCATGTTAAACTTCCTTGCAGGTATGTTACTAGTTTCCTCGTTTGCTCACCGAAGTCACTAAACTATGTTTTATAACACGCAAAGTCAATCAACTTTGTCCTTAACGATTCTTTGTATGTATTAGTAATTTCACCTTTTAAAGGGGAATTACGAATATTTATGTATATTGTCAGTACGTAGAAATTAAACTGTCAGTTGTTTTATAATGTCAAGAAAGCATATGGAGAAATGTAAACAGAGAAGCAAAAGAGTTGTCATTCAATATGCCAGCAAGGGAGGTTGAAGAAATATTACAGAATCAAAATGAGTCATATTTTGTGGCAGCACCAAAGCAAGAAGGAAAAAAATGGGAACAACTATATGAGTCTTTAATTTTGGACTTAGTTTTCTAAGTCATATCATATGCTATGTGAAGAGCACCACTTGTACCTAAAATAATGTTTGTGTCTTCGTGTGGGTGTGGATGTAATGTAATGTAACTTCTGTAACATAAATAAACTTCACTCTGTTTGGATGGTTGTTACCTATTATTTCTTATTGTATTATATTGTGTTGTGTTGTATTATACCATATTGTATTGTTTTATTAACTATAATATTTGGATAGATTGTGAATCTAAAATTAGTTTCTGTTATGCATTGATCCAAACAGACAAAAAGGTTAAAGAGATACATAGATTTGATAGATCATTCATATCTTTTATAATGTTGTGTAAAACACCCAAAACTCGACCACAAATTGGCCCATTTATGTGAGCCCGGTCTAGGTCCCAGCTCGAAACTAGGTAGTATTAACGAGTCAAACAAAAGATAGTACTCTATTATATATGTGTTTGCAATATTTTAATGTATCGATTCAATAGATATATAATGACTAATTTCATAATGTAATTTTTGTTGAAAATTTTACTAAAAATACCTTTTTTTTACAAATATTTGTATGGAATTCAACAAAGTTAGACACTATTCTTCAAAATATTTTCATCTGGTATAATAAGTTATTATCAGGATTCAAGAAACTCTCCTTATAAAAAAAGAAAATGGATTTGCTCTTCTTTTTTTTTTCACTTGTCCTTTCTCAATATTGGAGCAATGTATATGAATATTCACATGTAATATAGTAAAATCGTCTTTGTTGGAGAGTATTTTATTTCAATCTATGACTTTTCAACATGAATTCAAATTTTAATATGGATATCAAATATCAAATAAAAAATCCGACAAGGTACAAAAAGGAGTCTAAAACCATTCTCCATGTGACGAGGATTAACATTAGAAGAAAGGCTAATCATTGCCATAAATGCAATTCCTCAAGAAGAAAAAAACGATCAACCTTTAAAAATTTGATTAAAATAAATGTTGATTTTAGAGGTAATTATAAATGTGATTCCTTAAGAAGAAAAAAAGGATCAACCGTTAAAATTTTTGACTAAAATAAATGTTGATTTTAGAGATAATATAAATGCAATTCCTCAAGAAGAAAAAAAACGATCAAACTGTTAGAAATTTGACCAAAATAAATATTGATTTTAGAGATAATTAAAAAGATATTAAAACTCATTTAATAAAATGAATATAGATAATAATATGAATACTTTTTATTACATATTTTGGTTAAAAAAAAGAAAGTTCAAACAAGTTGAAGTCGGGAAAAAAGTAATTGAAAGATGATCTAATTTATCTTTTCTTGTAAAAAAAAAATGGGTAATTAAAAGAAATACGAATAATTAGTACTAGCAATAATAAAAGTGGCGGAGTTAAAAACTTCTATAAAAAAAACCCTTTAGTCACTTTCATAGTTCCTCCAGCTTGGCCTTCAACATGACTAAAGACCCTTTAGTCACTGTCATAGTTCCTCCTTCACTCATGAACTTATAGCCTTGTTTATCTAAAGTACCCAGGGAGATCAAATTCTTCTTTAGATCAGGAACATGACGGACTTCTATAATAGTCCTCACGATTCCATCATGGCAGCGAACATGAACTGAACCAATGCCAACTATTTTACAAGTTGCATTATTGCCCGTTAATACAGTTCCTCTGCTTGTTTCATAGCTGCTGAACCAATCTTTTCGTAATGTCATATGCAGAGTACAACCAGAGTCTAAGACTCATTTGTTGTCATAGACGCCACTATTGCATGATGTTGTTAGTACATAATCATCATCATTATCATGTACTTGCTCAACAATGGATGCGCTCGCCTTTTCTTTGGACTTCGACATAGGGCAATCTCGTTCAAAGTGCCCCTTCATGTGACAGCCCCAACATTCCGCATTCTTTTTGTTCACACGAGACTTTGATCTGTACTTCGATTTGCTCCTTCCCTGTTGGCTAGTACGACCTCTTACAAAGAGTCCACTAGCTTCGTCACTTTTGTCTCCTTCAAAATGCATCCGCACATCACAAGAGTTTAGTGCTTGCCGCACTTGCTCAAGTTTAATAGGTTGTTTGCTATACATCATTGAATTCTCAATATCACGATATTTTGAAGTCAATGAAAATAGCAAGGAACATGCAAGCGTCTCTTCGTCCTTTTTAATTCCAGCAGTTTGTAAGTCCATCACAAGTTTATTGAACGCATCTAGATGGTCTTGCAACAAAGTACCTGAATCCATCTTAAATGTATGAAGACGCCGTTGTAACAACATCCTTGTTGTCACTGACTGGTCCTGGTAAAGCCCTTCCAGCTTTTTCCATAACTCTTTGGCCGTCTCTTCGGTACTTGTACTCACTTCACAAAGTACGTTAGGTGCAAGGGACAGTTGGATTGCACTCAATGCATCTCCTTCAATCTTTTCCTTGTCGGAATTCGATATCTTATCGGGGTACTTTCCGTCAATAGCATGGATTGAACCTTCCCTCCGCAGTAATGCTATCATCTGGATTTTCCAGATATTGAAGTTGTTGCGCCCACTAAATCTATCAATTTCAAACTTCATGGAACTCATTTTTTTTTTTACTTGTTCTTCCTTTTCTACTACAATGTATTTGGAACTACAGAAAATCAAAGTAATCCTTTTCTGATGTGGAAGTTCAGATTTTGCTGCAACCACAGAGCATACTCAGACAAAACCTTGGCTCTGATACCAATTGTTAGCGAAAACGTGAAACTAAAGAACAAGGAAGAACAACAAAATTTAATGTGGTTCGGATCAAAATGATCCTACGTCCACCAAAGAACAACTGCACCAATATTTATTTCACTCTACGAAGAATACAAGTGAAATACTACAAGAGAGAGAACACAAATGCCTTAGAAGGTGAGAAGACAAGTGAGAGGATGATTTGAAAATGAATTAAGAGTTACCTATTTATAGGAATAAATTCATCCTATTGATGTCATCCATGACATCACTATGTGTCAAAATTGTCAAGGTTAAGAATATGAAACCATTTTATGGTTTGCCTAAATTTCACCTACCAAGATACAATCTTTGACTTTTATTTTGTACTAATTATCTTCCTACCAAATATTCATGTTAATTCATATTTCATTTAGTTTGATTCCACAAGAACCAAAATCAACTCTTTCAGTGAGTGAAAGAAAAAGATAGTATTTTATAATCACACGAGTTTGAAATATTTGAATGTATCTATTCAATAAATATAAATATATAATGACCAATTAGACAAAATCCAATTGTTTGTAGTTTCTTTAGTAGGTGCATAACATCATACATGATAAACATGATTTGATACATTATATCTTATGATTATATTGAGAGAGAAAAACGACATTAGCAGCTAAAAAATCACTAACAATAAATATGCAAATTTGCTAATTGTTGTATCTTGTTAATAATTATAAAGTTTTTTGGATAAATAAACATGATATTTATCCTTCAAATTTTGAAAAAAGATTTATGTATGAGATATCAGAACACATAGCAAATAAAGAAATCGAAAGAAATACCAATATTTCTCCTACAATGGTAATGAGACACATTTTAGCAAAGACGATAAGTTCCTAATTAAGAGACCGTTGATATTTAAATTCGGGATGAAATTTGTTGTGAAGCTTAACTTAAGTAAATTCCCATTTAAATAAGAGGCAAATTACAATTAGATACATAAATCGTGTGTTCAAAAAATCAAAACGTCATTGAGTTAAAAGCAAAGATGATGAGATTTGTTTGGCCAAAGAGTGTATTATTTGAGCTGACAATATTTACCTTGGCAATTAGGATTGTGACAAGAGTAAATTTATGAAAAGAAATGAAAAATCAAATCATGAATTACGTATGAAATTTTACTAGTTTATAAGTTAATTATTTATATTTATGTTGGTTTTCAATATTACGAATCTCATCATATTTTGAACTGCGAATACACGCATCTGAATGTCTAAATTCATGTAAGTAAGATATATAAGGTCAAAATTAGGTGTAATTTGTTCTAGATATCAAGTGACATGTGGTATGTATTTGACTTTCTAGCTTGCCTCTATCATTTCTCGATCTTCACTCTCCTCTATCGCTCGGTCGCCTCTCTCCTTGTATCTGGTATCCAAGATACATGTATCTAGTATGATTCATTATATTAATTTTATTTTACACTTATTTCTTATCTATTTACCAAATATCATATAAGTTATAAAAAAAATACATAAATAACTTATTTTTTATCCAACTACCAAACGATCCTATCCTAATCTCGTACTCCATACAAACAAAAAAAAGAGGTCAAATCATAGAAATAAATTAGAAGTTGGTGTAGTAGAATTCCAAACTAAAAAACTATAAGGTATAGTCTAGTAATAATGACAAGATACATGGATGAAAGTGCAATTAGCTTAAAATATGAAGAAAAAAAGAAAATGCTCAAACTTGTTCTCCAAGACGCCCTTCGAAGCTCTTATACTAAACCAAAACTTCTAAGTAAAAAAAATCGGAGAAATCTCTGCAAATCTTTGTAGAAGAAGAAGATCTGAAGGATCTATAGAACTTTCTAGAAGAAAATGGAGTGTGTGTTTGGAATGGTCGGTAACGGTTTCTCACTGGTGGTGGCGGACTCCTCCGCCGTGCACAGTATATTGGTTCACAAATCTAATGAAGACAAAATCATGATTCTCGATTCGCATAAACTTATGGGAGCGAGTGGTGAAGCTGGAGACAGGTTTTGTTTGCTAGATTCAATAGTTTATCTTGTTCGATCTCTATGGATTTTTTATTTGTATGTTGAATTTTTGGGTGAATTTGCAGAGCTCAGTTTACGGAGTATGTGCAGAAAAATGTGGCTTTGTATCAGTTTCGTAACGGTATTCCGTTGACTACAGCTGCTACGGCTAATTTTACAAGAGGCGAGCTTGCTACAGCTTTGCGTAAGGTATTGGTTTTGGAATCTAGGGTTTTGATACTGTAGTTACATCATGATTTGAGCTATTTTTTGATTTGGGTGCAATTTTAGGGTTATAAATGTGTAGAAATCCCAAAATGTGAAATTAGGGTTTGGCACTTCAATCAATTAATTATGGATCAACTGTACACTAATCAAGTATGCATGAACTCCATACTTGCTGGGGTTGGCTAAATGAATCCTTTGAAAAACCATTCCTATTATTAAGACCCATTTCATTTCATGGTTTAGTAAAGCTAGAAATTTCAGAGGTTCTCCATTTTGTATATTGATATTCATGTCAGTTACCTGACTAGGAAAGACTCCTGAATCATAGAGTATTAGATGAAGTGTAGATTAGTAACTTGAACAGATATAAAAAGTAACTAAGCCTCTCACAAGAGGTAGGGGTAAGGTCTGCAAACAACCCCACCTGCCCCAGACCTCACCTCCACCTGGGACATGTTGTTGTAAAAGGAATTAAGCATCTTCCTCTAGTTTTCTATTAACATTGCTTGGATTAAGAAAAAGAAAAATTGAGGGAGAAAAGCAACTTTGTGTTGGCAAATTCAGCATATGCTATTTCTCCTAGTAGTCTGCTCTGTCTAAATTCTAAAATGAGTTGCTGTTGTTGTGCCAATCCATGGGATTCTGCATATATATCAGGGCATGAAATACCTCTTGTAGCATTTTCAAGTCTTGCCATATTATCAACCCTGTGTATCAAAGTGTCTGCAGCAGTAACAATTCTGTGTAGCATCATTTAATGTAGTTAAATTTTTTTTTTTTTTTTTTTATACATTACCTTCACTATGAGGATCGTTATCTTTGATTGCACTCCTAGATCTTGTGAAAGTTCTACCTTCTTTTGTTGACAGTGTTGACTGAAATTAACATTTCAGAATCCGGCCAATGATGAGTATTAATGTTCAGGAAGTAGAGAAACTTCCTTGTATAAACTTGGGGCCCGATTGGACATGAACTTTTTTTTTTCTTTAGAATTTAGTTTGGTTTTACATTGGAATGATTCAAATCAGTTTTTCAAGTTTCAAGTAGATTCTTTCTTATTACTTCCAAAATTTCAAGTGAAATGCATGTGCAAACACAACTTCAATTCTAAATACCATATTTCTCTTCAACTTCAGAAACTCTTTTCTTACTTAGTAACCAAATTTATGGCCAAAGACCTACTAAGTATGACCTCTAGATATAATCATCTGTCAGTTTTGAGTATAATTGCATGATAAACAACATTGAAGCACCATTTTGATCCTAACAAAAATCTCCTGCTTAGCTATAGTATTAGTGTGTTTACCAGATAAGATGTATAGGACAAGTTTTAGTGCAGCTTTAGAGTTGCTTCTTTGATGACTTGTAAATCACAGGTCGGAGAAGTAAAAGAAGCCTTGTGCCTACTCTTTCCTACCCGTGTGCTAGTTAGGGAGCATTTCGTGCACGTTTAACCTTTTTTGCGGTGTACATTTAACTAGATTTCGAGGCATGCACTTGTCTGTCTGCAAAATGTATACTTTGCTAATGGATAGTGGTTGAATCAATCAATTAAGCTTCTAATCCAAATAAATTGAATTTGGTTATGAATTCACTAAATTCAATTTGCTCTATGGGCCCATATTATTTCAATACTCAATAAGTTGTCTTTTAAGACAAAATAAGGGTAATCTAAAACTAGACTTCCCCTAGATATCACACTCTGGACATACAAATCTTTTCGCGAACTTGTGCGAGTGTGAGATTTAGTGTAGGTTTAATGAAAATTAAGTCTTAGTCCCGACTTATTGTTATCATCTTGTTTTGAGAGGGAAAAAGATGTTCCCATATTGTTGGAACTAAGATATGTTTGTTAAACCAATTGGGATCATTTAAATAGATCACTTGCTTCCATTAATTCCATAAGGATTTAGAGAGATTGTAGCGAAATTGTAGGTCTTCTAGGACAACATCCCTCTATATGATTTCAGTTTATGTTCTCTTCTTGCACCTTCCGTCATCATTGTCTCACACATGCATACTGGCATTTGTAGGTTCACATAAAGCATGACCAAACTTTACTCAAGTGACCTTTTCCCATTTTACCATCTATATGTCCACTTGAACCCTCTTTCGGATGTGAATTACTTTTTATCTTGTCTAATTTTTCCTAATTTTCCAACCCTCAAAAATTTTGTCTAATCTTGTGAATTTGCTAAGGGCCAAGATTCACTTTCATTTGACATTGCTAATCTTGCAACATTTGATATAATTTGCCTTTTCTCTTTCGTATGTTTGTTCCTATTGCTTATCATTCTTGTAGGACATAGGATATGCTGTAGCACTGCCGAAAGGTGAACTTAGGTATCTAAATTGTTTTCATTTAGGCAGACAGCATAACTCCTGTTTAATTTGACTACAATTTCATTTTTTTTAACTATATATAAGTTGGGAACTAACAAAATTATAAAATGGTGCTAATGGATAGTGAGAAGCTGAACTGCAAAGAGGGGCCTCCCATTTGATTCATCATTTTTTGGCCTCAACACATTCTTGCCAATCTTGTTATGAAGTATGATGAAAAGAATAGTGATGTGCTTTTGTTACACTAATGACATGCTCTCCTTTTATGACTTACAAACAGGCCAATGTTGCAATACTACTTGCGATGGTCCATGCACCGCCACTTTAATCCTAATTACCATAGACCAACCATCTAAATTAAGTTCAGTGAGGGAGGGGTTTTGCTCCAACTGACTACTGTTAATGTGTATATTACAGTTGGGAATGAAGTTGTTAAGAATAGGCCAACATAAAGAGGAAGGATGAATATGAGGAAGATGTGGCGGATAGTCATTCAACCACTTAAAAGTTGTGAATTCTATCTCTTGATTGGAAAGAAGAGATCTTGAATCGTCTATTTAGAAAGAGAAGAATTACTTGTCATTCTTTAGGGCATCTGGGAACACACAATTTCTAGCAAAATACACTACATTATCATATGCATATATGCACTTAAAAAGTACTTTAGCAAAGGAGAACAATGGATTGCTAAATGTTGCAAGAAAATTCATCCTCTACCTATTCCTCTGATACTTTAGAGCTTATAGAGAGCAAACATAGTACTTGCTCTGGCCGATTTCATGGGGCACTTTTCGTTTTTCGAGAGTCAAACAATTTAACTTTGACCGGACATTTGCGTATGGAATCTTCAAATTTTTTGAAATGAAATTAATATATTGCAAACTACGTAAGGAGTACTATAAGTCACAATAATTGATAATTCAAAATGTTAAAAGGATCTATGAAAAACTTACTGTCAAAGATAGACTTGTTTGAATCTCGAAATGCGAAAAGTGCCACATAAAATGGGACGGAGGGAGTAATACTTTTTCCTGCTTATATAACCTTGGGGATATTAAATACAGGTTCATGCACTTCTAAATGCCTCAGCATTATCTAGTGTTCCGTCAATTTAATGAAATAGATGAAAGTTGATACACTTCAAGTGAAGAACTGTTTAAGTGTGCCCTATTTGTTGAACTTCTAGTCTATAATTCTAGAATGCTCAAGCTAAGATACACCTATTGTTTAAAAATCAACAATTATACAGTTACTTAATGGGCAAATGAAAATAATAATGACTTTGAGGTTAGGTTGACTTGAGAAGAGGATAAGTGAAGAGAGCTTTTGGTTGATGATACAGGTCAGTTTTGTGTTTAGGGTGTAAAATGAAAAGGAAAGAAAAAAATAGAAAGGAAACACTGTTGTATTAGGAACACTAATTTGTATTTCTCTTTGTATTCCTTCCACATATGAGACACAGTTTTGATTAAGCATAGAGATCTTAAATAGGTCCATTATCGATCTTTCCACCATCTCTCTTTATATGCATGATGAGTTGACAATGGAACCAAGGTGTCACACTTCTGTTCAACCATGCCATTTGAAGTTCTTTTAAACAAAATGTAGAGTGGAGCTGCCATTTTTGTCCTTATGATTTACTTTGAATTCGTTTGTTTTGATTAGTGATTACTGAGAGGAGGATGTTAAAACTCAAGTCTGTTTTACTCTTGAAAAAACATCCTTCTTTGAGGGTTAGTTTTCAAAATTTTGATGTGCGATTTGGTTTTGTGGTACACATTGGTTAACTGTGATATTTATTTTTTTGTAGAATCCCTACATGGTGAACATTATCCTGGCTGGATATGACAAGGAGACAGGCCCTTCTCTATATTACATTGATTATATTGCTACTCTTCACAAGGTGGATAAGGCAGCATTTGGTTATGGTTCCTATTTCTCTCTTGCCATGATGGATAGGCACTACCGAAAGGACATGACAGTTGAAGAAGCTGTTGATTTGGCAGATAAGTGCATCATGGAGATCCGATCTAGGCTGGTTGTTGCTCCACCAAACTTTGTGATTAAAATTGTCGACAAGGAGGGAGCCAGGGAATATGCTTGGCGCGAGTCTGTCAAAGATGCCCCCGTTTCCAACATCTGAAGCTCTGTTTTTGTGTTATGTTTACTCTTGAAGCCTATGAATCTTATGTTCTGGGAAAAAAACTCTAGTTCATTGTAACTGCCAAAAAATCTGACGCTACCTACAAGTATTTACTGTTTGATCGATAAACCCATTGTGTTAAAGATTTTAGTTTTAATTATTTTCGAGTTTCAGGTCGATAGAAAGATGGTATCGTGAGACTAGTCTTATGTTTTAACTATCCCTTGTGTTATGCTGGCATGTCCCTCTTCATTAATTTGGAAGAATATAGGGGTAATACAGTCGTCGCCAATTTGCTTCACCCTAAAAAAGAGTTTTGCATGTACTGTGAGTAACAAAAAGAACCCCCCCCCCCCCTCTGACATGTAATTTAAGCAAATTCACTAAATGTCCACACCAATTGATCAACTGAAGCTAAGAAGTTCAAGGGAAGAGGAAGAACAAACCTGGGCGTTAATAAACTGAATGGCTGTAGTAAGACAAGTGTTTGCTCATATTGAATCTTGCATTGTTTTCATTCATATGCTAAGAAGATTATGTGTACATCAGATACCGATGAAGCAGTACATGTCAACTACAAGAATTTAACAAAGAGATTTAACAAAGAATTTTGTGCCAGTAGTTTTACATCTATCCACAGAATTCTGATCTGACTTAATATCTTCCAATCATACTGTCAATTTATGACGCCATGAAAGAGACAATATTAACTAAGTTGGTGCTTGCAAGAGAGATACAGGAGAATCGAAATTGCAGATATAATCCATAGACGGTAATTGCACATTAGTTCTATGGCTGATGAACATTCTGTTGTGGCTTGAGCATCGGGGCTAGGATCATCACCAACATCGGAGGATGGAGGTGGTAAACTGACAGATACTGGTGGAGCTTGTGGTGAAGGGTTGTCATGATCACCTGCAATAAAGCGACAATTCATTTTTTTACTAGAAAATCAACTTCCACCTTCAAATTTCATTCCCCTGGTTTTATTCCTCCCTTCCTTTTTTGTCCATTAGAACTAGTATCGGAAGTTTCGAAGAACTGCAGTTATGTGACTGATTATCAATTTTATAAATGTTATATAGAGATATAAATGTTGTGTGGTAGCAAAGTATTCATCAATATGGAAGGGAACAATTGGTATGTCGAAGTTATAAGCTTGAAGAAACAGAAGATAAGTAGCTTGCCTGGATCTGGACTGCTTGGTGGTCTAGGAGAGCTAGGGGGTGTAGGACGACGCACTGGTCTTGGACTTGAACCCCTGTGATCTGCTAGAAATTCTTATACAAAGTGATCAGGAGATTCTTATCATCAGTTAAGTTGTGACAAAAGATCAAAGGAGAATTACCTGTTATTATTGATCTAAAAGGAGGCAGCGTAGTTGAACCTGAGTCACGGAAAAAAAAATTGTTAAGGTCGAGAGTATGCTGAATGAAATGGCTGATCTTTGAATGTACTCAAAAGACCTTCAGTATAGTGAGCTATGTAACTTTTTGTCTTTAACATACTCGTGTCTAACAGGTGTAACATGACGCGTATTACAGAACTCTTAGAAGTATATCAACACTTCATATATGTATATACGCCTAAAGGAGTCCAGATAACGTAAATGGTGACTGAAACTCAAGTATCAAATTAGCAAATCAAATGGGAAAAAGAGAAAAAATTATGGTATTTATGCTTGGGATAGCGCTCAGTACTGTCATGCAATTACTGCAGATGGATTTACACACATATGGCTAAGTTGCAACTGTTTCAAGTTAATGCAACTTTGAGATCATGATCTACTAAGTGGACATATTTACTCACAGCTGATGCATGCATTATAACAATAAATGTAACTATTACATGTAAAAGCTGCCTTCCGAATTAGGAGATTCAGTGAGAATTCGTGAAACTTTTTTCACATCTGTAACAACGTCTACTAGAAATATCTTTCACATCCGTGATAACACGAAGCAAGCAATAGTACTATTTGTGCTAGATAGTACGTATAATGTTAATTTATACATACAGAATAATTCATTGACAGTAACAACATTTGGGCATATACACATAGAAGTTCTTCCTTTGTGTTCACTTGATGACAAACTATCTGTGCAGATTACTCAAAACCACAAATGGATGCATTAGCAATATGAACTCTTCATAACATACAGTGAAATAACAAGCATAAATTTCTACAGTATTAGCAAAATATAAGTAGAAATTCAACTATATTGCAACTCCGTGGTAAGATTACCCCCATTTTGGGTCAGATTCAACAAAATGCTTCTATATGTGTAAAGAGCACATTCGAAAACTCTAACAGGACAAATTATATCACCAGTCCAAACCAAAAAAGAAGAATCTACTCATAACGCCAAAAGCACAAACTTGTCCTTAACCTCTTTGTGATAAAATTCAAATCCTAGCATACTTAACTGAGTTCTCAATTGTTCCAATTTGTTTGGCAATTTTCATCTACTGAGATTTGACTAACTTCCAGAGCTAAATCGAATCATTTTTTATTGAAACTACATGATTATATAAGCTAGAATTCACCTCATATCAAAAGGATTAAACATTAGCTACACATATTTTAAGATATCGATCAAATCACAATTTGCCTGAATAACTGAAACCGAAGCATCAAACACTTTGAAACAGAGCAACTAATTCAAATCATAGACTCGATCAACAGCATCTACTTTCGACTAAAAATGTTACTATCAGTCCATAACGAAAAAATTTCAATTACATTTAGATGATTCAATGCAGTCACAGGATAGTGTGCGTAATCGGAATCCAAACCTGAACAGAGAGACTCGAGAGACAGATTCTCCGCGCCTTCTTTCTCCTCCACGGGACACACAGAAGTTAGAGACAACAGCTTCATAGAACTGATAGGAAATCCGAGGAGCTGAGGGTTGCGAACGAGGTAGCAAAGACAAATCGCAGTATTATCAACAAATGCCGCCGAGAAGTTATCGCAACACTGAAACGGAGGCGAATCAGAGATATTGTTCGGTGGATCGGAAATGTACGGAAGGCATGGAGAAAACGCCACCAGTTCGTCGGCACAGCTAATTGTGGTTGATAATGACTCCGGCGAAGTTGGCGGAAGTTCTGGTGGTTCCGGGAGTGTACCGGCGGCGAGTAGGAGAACTGACAGAAGGATCAGTACGTCTGCCATTGCTCTAGAGAGAGAGAGAAACGGTTATTTTTTTGTTGAATAACAGATTACTGGAAACTAATTTATACTGATTCTGAAAGTTGAGTGGAGTGTGTTATGCATGGAAGAAAGTAGCGAATGGCGGGAAAAAGGAGAATTTTTATTTCCACATATGCCCTTTAAAGTGTGGCGAAATTACAGGAATGGTGTACGGGGCGGCTCAACGTAATTGGAGGCCTAAAGCAAAATTTCAATTTGAAGGCTTAAAATATAAAGAAACTTCAATACATATTTATTAAAAAATTATTTTTCTTACATTATTTAGATAAAAATTATTAGTATTTTAATATTGTTTTTTCAGTTATTAGTTTTAGGTAAGATTTTATCAACTCCACATTGAAAGACATCCTTTCAGTGAGGCAATTATTATCTGAATTGTTAACATAATTCTATAAGTAATAAATTGACAAATATTAAATAAAGATAAGAGTTAGAACCATATAATTTGACGCAAGAAGTTGATGACTTCATATATCCCATTTTAATATACTTGTAGTAATGTTTGAAACAAAAATTTAAAAAAAAATAAAAAAGAAGTTGTAACGCACTTTATTCAACACTTTTCACTATTAATTCTTATTTTTAACAAAGTACAAAAGATGTTAAAGTAAGTAAATAATATATATTTTAAAAAATTATATTTTTTATCATAAATAATCATTTTTTGTATAAAAATTTTAACACATAATTTATTCATTCTTGATAAAAAATTGGGGCCCCCAAATTTTTGGGGCTAAGGCGAAAGCCTTATTCTCAAAGGCATAGAGCCGGCACTGATGGTGTAGTTCGTTTTTTCTGCTTAGCAAACTAATAACCCCTCTAATTATCTGGAATAATGATAAATTTAAAATTTTACGATACATCAAGAGTTTGAGTTTTATTGCAGACACTGCAAATATCTTAACACGGATATCGTATAAGAGCAGATACAATTATTACGTCGTGGATACAATACATTTCACTATTGTTTTGTGGGAGATCAATTCAATGTATTTCACTACGTTTTGAAATCAGAATACAGCTAAAATCTCACTATTTTTCACATGGCAAGAAGAAGATATACGTGCACATTAACATTGTCCTTTTTAGACTCACTTGTGAGATGATACGATAAGAATTAAGGAATATACAATTAAATAGACAAAACAACTTACATTGAAAAAGCCAAAGGCAATAATATAACAAGATGCCTCTAGTATAAACTTAAAGTAAATTGAACTTCAAAAACAAGCCTCAACACCTTAATATGGGTCATGTTCTTGTTGCACACATCTGATAAGTAAACTATAGTTTAGCCACTATATTTAACACAAATGTATTATTCGCACACTATCTTGTTCTTCGATTTTATTATTATGCCCTTGCTTCTTGCTTTCGAGCCGGAGCTTGCTGGGTAGTGAAGTGGTCCGTGAAGGTTAAATAAGAGGAGAAATTTAGGGGAGATAATTTTTTAAATTAGGAACAATTGCTTAAAAGTCTCATCAGGTACAAAAATTTAAAAGTAAACACAAATTTAAAAAACGCGATTTAATCGAATTTATTTCAACATAAATTGAGTATTATCAATGAAAATTTAAAAATCGATACTAGAAATTTGATGAATATTGCTTTCATTTCTTCAATTATTATATTATATATCTTTTTGTTATTACTCTCTTTTACATAATTATATCTCTATTTGTGATTTTATTATGCTTTACTTGAGCTGATCAAGTGTCTATCGAAATCAATCACTCTATCTTCACATGATAGGATAAAACTGCCTATCCACCATCTTTTTCGGACCTCACTTGTGGCATTACATTGGGTAACAACCTTCAATTTGAAAAACAACTGATAAGCAATCAAATTCAAGTGGTAACAGGGCAAGAAAGTCATTCAGGTAAAAGATAAAGAAAATTGAAAAGTTCAAAAATTTATATAGAGATTTGAAGACTCCCAAAAAATTTAATTATACAGATAACACAAATTGATTACAATGAAACAACAAAAAATGTTTGCAAACAATGTTCACATGATACTATAAGAATCAATTCAGTATAACTTCAAAACAATTGCTCCACAGGCAACTAGAACAACAAATGGTGAAAATCTCCGTGAATCCGGGGCAGAAGAAGGCGTTAAATTAGGCCTAAATCCTGATCCTGTATTAGTATTTCCAGATCCGTCATCTGTTAAAGATGGCGGTGAAAATCCATTGTAAGGATTTCCTAATCCGCCGCCTGATGGTGATGGTGGTGTTAATCCTGGTGTTGTATCACCTCCTGGTCCCAAAGGAGGATTGAATGGCTCAGGAACATCGTCACCTGACATTAATTTACATGAACCAGTTTAGCAATTCGATAAAACTTATAAGTCCGATTGGACCTTAGGATTCATCATTTTCAATACAATTCGCGAGAAATTTTGAAAATGAAAAATGAATTACCGTCAGGGCTAGGAGCTTGAGGTGGTCTAGGATTTCGAAATCGTGGAGATCCTGATGGTGATAAGGCAGCTGGACCTGTCAAACCAATATAGCTTTATTAGATCAAAGTATTTGATTTTGATTTAGAAAAAATTGTTCGTATTAGTTTAGATTAGGTACCTTGAGCTGGAAGTGGAGTAGAAGAACCTGCAATACAAGAAATTGAAAACAGAATTAGTTACCAAATCATACTACTCGTATGCCAAATGATGTTAGCGTTTACTCGAGCTACAATTCATGAGCGTTATCAATGACTAAATATTGGGGAAAATGTTTGATTTTACCTTTGCATTCAATGGGAACACTATCTTTGTTACAAGCTTTGGGGAGGGAAATCGCGACGTTTCTGTTTGGTATTTTAAAAGGAACATTTCCAGTAACAATAAGGCAGAGGCAATCTTTGCCACTGGCTGTAAGTTCCTTTAGAGATTGACAACAAGCTGAAGTTGGTGAACCTGAACCATTATTGCTCATGAAGTTAATACAAGGGCTAAAGCTACTTAGCATCGCGCTACTACATGCAGTACTAATTTGCCCCGAAACTTGTATGCCAAAAATCATCAATACTATGGCTAAATATGGTACAAAACATCGAAAATCCTTGAAAAATTTGAACCCTTCCATTTTGGGATTTTTTTTTTTGTTGAGATTTTTAAGAATAGTAATGTGAAGGGAAAATTTGGAAGAAATTGAATTTGGTTATTGGAGAATGATAATAAGAAGGGTATTTTTATAGATGAAAATTGAGGTTTAAGAAGAAAATGGAGGGAAGAAAATATGAAAGTCCAAAAGTGCTATTGAAGTTCAACTACCTTTAACTAACTTTATATCCAACAGAGTATTTAGGTGACCTTGCAAGTTTTATTTTCTTTGTATGACTTTTTTGGAAATCTTTAGAAGCTAAAATGATGTGTTTAAATAAGATAAAATATATTCATTGACTTCTTTAATGGTGTCTTCTTGTGGCCATAGGTCATAAATTTGTGTATGCGTAAACAGTTACTGATATTTGCATTATGATAGATTGTCGTATTACATTTGCTATGGTGTTGCCTTTTTCCAGACCATTTTGTAAATGTGAAATATTTTATGCACCGGCTATCATTTAGCGACTTCCTTACAATTAACTATTTAAATAATATTTATTTTTTTAAGAAAAAATAGAGTGATGGAAAAAAAAAATGTTATGTAATATGTTCTTATTGAACATCATATATTTTCGAGACAAAGGATAAAGATTCTTACAAAGAATTAGACCTTGAAATGCATATATAATTAGTAATCATTCAAGTCATAGTATTCTTAATAAGTATACTTTGTTACAAATATACATATCTAATATCCCTAAATTCAAGATTCTTTCTTAAGAGTAATTAAGTGATCACTCTTACGAATCAATCGAAAAAGCTCATCAATTTTGTCTTAAAAGCTATATACATTGATTAAATAATTATTCTTATATTATGAATAATTTTAATTTTTTAATAATAAGTTAATTTATTATTTTTATCAAATTAACAATAATGCTTTTATATAGCGTTATGAGGGATTTATATGTGATTATCTTATAAGTGATATGATTATGTACACTAAATAATAATAATAATCATTAAAATAATGCTAGGAAATATCATGGTCATACAGGTGGTAACAAAATAGACCAATATTGCATGATGTAGTTAGGTCTCCTTCCCCACAACAGCCTTTAGGTCTCCTTCCCCACAACAGCCAATTATTCTTTACGTAGAAGAAGTTTGATTAATTACTCTACTTGTTGCTTTTTTTTTTTCTTCTCATCTTTATGAACTTATAGTATAAAATAGGTCTCATAATTTTTTTTATATTATTATGGAAAAATGACAAAATATATAATATATCAAATAAAAAAAATCTTTTCGAAAATATTTAAATAATTTTTTTAAAAGTCGATTTAATTAAACTACATGTTAATCCAATTATACACATTGACATTGACTGAAATGGATTAGACTAAAATAGACTAAACGGAAAAGGATCAAAACTACCTTTAACTAATTGAAATAGAGGACATAGACCCTTCAACTATGTTTTGGTTCAAAACTATCCTTCATGTATTACTATGGGATCACTTCTACCCTTCCATTTAACGGAATAAGATGTGGCATTCAATGTGTAAATTATAATGCCACATAGAAGTCCACCTAAGCACACCCACCCTACCCACTAAATGATTCAATCTTTCTCACCCCCACCCCCCCACCCCACCTCCAATTAGAGTCTTGTTCTAAGCAATGATCTGCAAAATCATAAACCTTTGGCATTTCTAGCAAGACCCCTAAATCGGTACTGTCGGAGAACAATATGGTGAGGGTAATCGTAACAAAAAACATCAGGTTGTGAGAATAAAGCTATATCTGAAGGTCACAGAAACGGAAACAGAAGTAAAACTTTACAACTCTGGTTGTTTGATGGTTAACGTAGTAGCAACAATGGTGAAATCGCCGTCTCCTCAATGCTTTGATTGTGTGATCAAGAAGAGATTCGTGGTCCAATACACCATCGATTCCATGAACAGTGAGATCCTGATTTTAACAAACCCAATTGAATTCTTTGTCCAAGAAATCGATACATTTATAGTAGAACTTTTGAAGATGAAAAGACAATTGTTATTGAACAAATTTAGGCCGTAGGCTAAATGATCTTACCAAACAAAGGTTTCTATGGATCATTTTGACTCTGCAAATATTCTTTCAAAATATATGATCATTTTCACATGAAATTGGTAAAAGTTAGCATATGAAATTGATAAATAAAAATCTAATGATACTTGTAAGTTTCATTTTCTTCTTTTTAAAAATTAACGGAAGATTTTTTTATATATTTTTTTATTTAACGGGATAGCATTTCATCTTTCTCTCCTTATAATATATAACCACCAAATTCTTCAAATGTATTTCTTTTTGCAAATATTTAGATGACTTGTAATTCTTGAGTAATAGTTTTATCAACGGATAGCCTTTTGAATTTTTGCCTTTTCCTTTTAATATTTTAGAAAATACAATATCCACGTATACATGAATATTGGGTACCACTCATAATATAATCCCTGTTTCAATTTAGTTGGCTTGATTTAAAAGAACCAAATGAAATTAATTAATGTTAGTGTGAATTTGCACATAATTTATTTAGTAATATAAAATCTATATATTATAAAAATTATTTAAATAGTAAAAACTATAAGTTTGCTTTGTTGATTGTTATTTTGTTGTCATACATTTTTATGCAAAGGATTTGCATACATTCTACTATTTCATCAATAGAATTATATTGAATATGTTATTATTATAATAAAATGTATCATATATCATAATAATTAATAATTAGGTAGAGAAAAAATTAATCAAATACATATATACTTAGATTCTTTAAATCAAATAGAACTATAGACGTACCAAATAATAAGAATTACATACTACATTATATCCCTGCACAACATCAACGTCACTAATAAATAATTCTGCTAATTGTTTTACAAAATCTATATTTTAATTCATACTCATATATCAAATTACTAATACAAACTCAAAGAATTGCTCCAAATGCAACTAACATAATTAATAATGGTGAAACTCCATGACCAAGAAAAGGTGCAGCCGATGGTGTTGCCGGAGTTAGCCTGCCGGAATTTGTTGCCGGAGTTGACGAGTCCGTTGGCGGAGATGGTGGCGTTAGCGTTGGAATATCATCGGCTGGTGGCGATGAATTAGACGGCAACGGCGGAGGAACAGTTGAATCTGATGGAAATTTGTTATTGAGTTAAATCATATTGTACTAATTAAATTTATAATTTAATTAATTGGAAAATAAATAAACTAATTAGGTCTATTGTATGATATAAATATGTAAAAACAATAAAATATTCTTTTATCTTCTCAATTTCGGTGACACATTTCGTTCATCGAGAGCCAAACTTTTTAATCGAGAATTTGCTCATAAAATTCTTCAAATTTTTAAAAATAAAATTTATATATTTGTAAACTACATAAAAGTATTACATAAGTCACAATAATTGACAATTCAAAATAACAATAGACTAGTTTGAATCTCTAAATCTAATGTGTCACATAAATTAAGACTGATGAAATAATAATTAAAATTGTAGGCACCTTTAGGACTACGAGGAGGGATAATTGGAGCAGCTGTTGGTGAAGCACTTGGAGCCCTAGCATCGCTACGAGGACCTAATTATGAAAAAAGGTAATTAATTAACAACATTTTCATTTCAATAATAAAAGCAAACTTTTTTTATAATAGTATTATTTGTTTAGAGAATTTTTAATTACTCTAATGATCGACTGTTACAGATTATAATCACATAAGACATTTAAATAACTTTTGATTGTTATATGTAAAAAACGCATTAAATCATTATGGATGTAGAAACTTTAATGCTAATTTAAAGCATAATCACACTTTGTATAAAGAAGAAAAATCTTCTGATAATGGAATATAATATGTTTTGTCATAAAGCATCAAAATTATATTTGGTCAAATTTTCTAGATTTATTTTTGAAAATTTTAGAATTTTATTTTTATAAAGAAAAGGATTAATTATTATACTATAGATAGTAATTATAAAAGGATTTTTTTTACTGAAAGCATGCTGCTATATGGTTATTATTGTTATAAATTAAAAAAATTGTTACAAAATATAACATAAAAAGTCAATTTCGAAAAATCAAAACTTTTATCATTATGGTAAGATATTGTGAATTCATAGAAATGTCTGCATATAAAAAGTAGCAATTGAAAATAATAATAATAATAATAATAATAATAATAATAATAATAATAATAATAATTAAAAAACACAAATACCTGGCGCAACAACCTCAGGTGGACTGGGAGCTGCAAGTAAGAAAATAAAAGGTATCAATTTCTTTTTTAACTGATAAGAATTCTGATGAAGTGATAAGTATTTCTTCATTCTTAAATAAAAATTTTTGTGTTTATCTCTCTTGATTTGGAATTGCTTTTATTAGAATTGGATATCACGACGCGAATCTAGATTTAGTCCAACTCAAAATTAAAAAAAGTGGTCTTTTATTAAGTGTGACGAAAGAAACCAAATGGATAAACTATGAGCACCGAAAGGGCTAGGGTAGGAAGTAGACCACCTAATTCTTGCCAAGATGTAAATGTTTCTAAATATTTTTTACGCAATTAAATCATAATCAATTTTAAAAAAAAAATCTAAAGTAAATCATCATCCATGTAAATAGCTTTTATATTACCAGATCAATCGTAGACGTAAATATTGGACCTAAGTTTATAAATAAATCTGGTCTTGAGATAATTGACTCAAACTCATCATATTATATTCACTGACTCGACTCAATCTATCAAACAAAAAAAAATATCATATTTATAATCTTGAAAAAACAAAATATGTATTACCACTAATTACCTTTTTTGTTTAGAATTTCTTTCATCGACCATAAAACTATTTACTCATACAACCCTCCCTTGCGACTCTATATCCAGCAAGACTAAAAACCAAAACTTCAGATGAAAGATGAAATAATACTTACTACTCGAGTACTATCGCGGTTACATAAGCTAAATCCTATAAACATTACCTTTGCATTTGAGTGGCACACCAGGCATATTACAAGCACTAGGAAGAGATATAACCATATTGGGATTCATAGGCATTTGAAAGGGAATGCCACCGGTAACAATAAGGCAAAAACAATTCATGGCGTTGGTCATCATATTTTTCAATACATTGCAACAATCTTCGATTGGTAAACCCCCAATGTTGCTGCTACTATTCGTCAAGAAATTCATACATGGCGTAAAACTAGTAATCATCGGTCCTGTACATGGTGTAGTTATTGTTTGGCCATTGATAGTATGTAGAGACAACGCGATCAACAACATCCATGAAAGAACCAAATTCGGAAAAGCTAAGTGCTTATAAGTCATGTCAGGGTTGACGGTTGACTTTCAACTGATGATAGGTTAAAAGTTTGAGTCACGCTGTTGATAGTAATTGAGATTTTTTTTTAGGATACTAGAGATAATGAGTGAATGGGGGAATTTATAAATAGGTGAAAGTTTGAAAAGATTATTATGATGATGAAGATTAATTAGTTGAATTAAGACTAGATTAGCAGGTTTTTGAAGTTCAACAACCTTAACAAATATTTGTACAAGTACTATTATGGTTTTGATGTTTTTGTCTCTTTGGCTTTGCTTGTCGTGGCACATAATTGTTATTAGTACATGTAATTAAGTTTGAGGTTTGAAAGAGACCCAAAGAAAATAAAGCTCTATTCTATCTCAATGGCATTGTAGTGTGAAGCTCCATAGAAGAATAAAGCTACATTATGTGGGGAAAAAAAGAAATACTTCAACCACTTTAAATTTATGTAACACTGTTTGACTTGACACAAAATTTAATCAAGAGCTTCATACATTAATTAAACATAGTTATCTTGTTTAGTTGATAGATCGATATAATACATGTAATTATATAAATCATAATATGCTGCCTCCATTCACTTTTACTTGTCATTATTGAATTCGGCACATCTATTAAGAAAATAATAATCGACATGACTATTTTACCGTATTACCCCTACTAATTGTTGTTTAATACTCCCTTCATCCCACTTTATATGTCACGTTTTTACTTTGCACATGCATTAAGAAATGACATAATTTTACCTTTCTACCCTTATTTAATATTTCTTAAGTAAATTTTATAATAGATGATGAAATTTTCAAGATTAATTAACTACTCCATCAAGGGTATAATAGGCAAAATATGGTAATTTATGTATAAATTTTATAAAATAACAAGTATTTTGGTCCAACTATTTATAGAAAGGAATGACATATAAAATGGGTCAGAGGGAGTATTTGGTTTGTGAAAATAAGTACTGTAATTAATACAAAGGGTAAAACATATAAAAAATCATATTTTTTTCGTACATGAAAAGCGATGAGTAAACGTAAAAATTTATTTTTAAAATAGTATGTAACAAGGGAAAGTGAACCGAATTATTTAGTAATCAATTGTCAATTGCTATTACATGTGAGAAATTTAGCATGTAATTGGTTATAGGGTAATATGATATGATAATATTCAACAATTGATATTTTATTGATAATGGGTTGCGTTAAACTACATAACTTTTGTGAAAGAAAATATTGCATACCAAAAAATAGAAACAATTTGCATTATTGATGGAAAGTTATTTACATTATACATGTTGAATAATAAAATTCCAAATCAGTCAAAAACCTTTTATAACAATGTTGGTTCAAACATTGTTTTATTGTTATAGTGAAATACTATTATAAAGAACATAACATAAAAGATTAATTACAATAAATATGAGTAATGTTATAAAAAATTATTGTAGAGATGGATATATATAGGGCAATTTTCACATATAGCAAATAAAAAATTCATATTTGTATATAGCAAAGTTTGAATAATTGTGTTTCATAGCAAACATATAATTGTATAATTTGCTATACATATACAATTGTATAATTCGCTGGCCTAAATTGTATAACTCGCTTGCCTCGCTATACATATACAATTGTATGATTCGCTGGCCTATTTCGATGCAATATCTGTATAAAATTTGTTTTGCATACAATTGAATCGAATTAAAATGTTTGTATATTGTATAATTATAAGTGTATAGGAAGAAGATATATGTTTTCCTCTCGCTTTATACAAAAACAGAAACACAATTTATACACTTTTGTTGTATAAAGTGAGAGAAAATTGTATTTCACTGCAATTGTATAATTCACAATTGTATAATTCGCTGGCCTTTTTCGCTGCAATATTTATATAAAATTTACATTTGTATACAATTGAATCGAAGTAAAATGTTTGTAAATTGTATAATTAAGTGTATAGCACGAAGATATATATTTTTGCATGTGTATATACAATTTTCTCTCGCTTTATACAAAACAGAAACATAGTTTATACACTTCTGTTGTATAAAGCGAGAGAGGCGAGCAAAGGGAGAGTGGCGAGCGAGTATGGGAGAGTGGCGAGCGAGAGTTTTGGGAGAGAGGCGACTGACAAACTTTGGCAAACGTTTCCTATGGGACACAATTAAGTCAAACAGTAGCTACTCCATTTATTTTAGGTTATTAGTTTCCTATTATATATAATTATCTCATATTATAGAGAAGTATGACGATACATGTCTTAAAATTCACTCTGGGTCAGTTGTAATTCAACTAAATGTAAAACATTATTTTAAAAATTTTAAAAATTCAGTTTTATCACTAACATCACCATCTGCACTCTGTTTGAATTGGACTTGGACTTACCGCTCAACAAGCCCAATTACAGAAGCAGTCTTAAAGCCCAACTGAAGCAGCTGGCCCAATACATACTGCCCAAGGATTTAGTAGTCAGGGCCCATAACGAGCACAAAGTGTACACACTCTCCGTTCATTGATTTGGTGTGAACACTATACATGTATGTGTGTGACAGAGTTATCAAATTTGGAGAGAAGGTCCACGTTTTGAGAGCTAATAAGTCTAGTGGACGTTTGTTATAAATTTTAAATATTTTTTACTTTATTTAAAATTTATGTAAATTTATGATGTTGAAGTTGTGTTTGATCATAAAATTTCAAAATCAATAAATAAAATTTCTATAAAAAAAAAAAGAGAGGACGAACTACAGTTTACGAGGTGCATGTGACGGCTTCAACTTGCCCATGAAATAATAAGTTTCTATGATATATAGTTTTATTAAAATGATAAAATAATCTTTTAATTTTAGCTTATAATAATTTTGATGAATGACGAATTTTCGTTGACCTTGTGTATTTTTTATTCATTTCATTTACTCAATTATACAAACATTAGCCTACGTACAATGTACATATTATTTCTTGGAGTTAGGTCATCAGCTTAGGATGCCTATGTTATACAGGTAATTTTCATTTATATGAACTGTGATGGGATGATTGAGATTCTTTCATTATTAATAAGAAGTTTTGATCGATTCTAATCTCTAGAAATAAATAAAACCTTATTGGGAGTGCCTTTCTCAATAATGATCTCCGCAATATGTATATTCTAATTTAATTAAATTTTAATATAGATAATTACTAACTATATGAAAAGAAACTTCACCCTTTGCTAAAAGTCTTTATAAGGTGATACAAGGTAGCCGACTAGCCGTATAAATCTCACGGCATGCATGCGTACATTAATTAATTTATATTACTATTATTATTATAGAATACTAATTAAATTAACTTGCAACTTGATTAGTCTTAATGACACGTTATTCAAAATATTACGGTGTAATTAAGTTACACTATTTCCAAATCTTACCTCATAAACTCTTTTAATTAGTAGTTTTTCTTTTTTTATTCCATTTGTTGTTTGATGCTTTTTCTGTCTAATTTACGTGACACATATCAGATTTCGTGATTTATAGAAATTTATTTTTATCACAAGTTTTTTATATATCTTATAAATATTTTAAATTGCCAGTTATTGTAACTAGTGACGGATTAAGATTTTTAATAAGAGATTTCAAAATCTAGAGAAGTAAACATACGAACTAACCAAAGGGAGTTCGACATCTACTATATATATTAATATTAACCATGTATAAACAGTAACATTTTTCGCCGAAGCGAGTTCGGATGAACCCCTGAATGTATGTTGGTTCCGTCCCTAATTGCCACTTAGTACTTTTTACGTAGTTTAGTAATATAAAAAATTTATTTTAAAAAAGAAATATATCGCATAAATTGGAACAAAGGAAATATATATTATGGAGTCTTGATTATTGATTTGTCCTACATAAGCACAATTAAAAGAAAGAAGCGCTCTTCTTTAAGCTTTTTTTCTTCCAATTTTTAAGATTCAAATATGAGACCTCAAGAAAAAATCATATATATCTGTCCACAGACGATGATCAACTCTTATTAGTTAACAAAAGTAATCACTTCTATCATTAAGGTTGTGGTGAAGTGGTGAACTATTTCACCCTTAACCAGAGATCTCGAATTCGAATCCTGAATATCAAAAAAGAACTTGTTGAGAGTGCCACTTCCCAATGAGCCTTGCAGTGTATGATCTTAATTTAATCGGTTTTTAATATAAATTTTTACAGTGCATGATCTCAATTTAATCGATTTCTTAATATAAAGTCTAAATGGAAAAAAAAGTTATCATCACTTCTATTATTGACAACTTTCAACCTCAAATCCCCTTTTTTCTTTCTCTAAAAAGAATATCATAATACATTTAATTAGGAACTCCAAAACAAGACACTATAAATACCCCATTGCATGCCCCTAACATCACTCACAAAGCTAAAGCACACACAAGCTAAGACATATTCATCAATTCCTTAGAAGCCACAAAAGATAATATAATTATTTTTCTCCAAGTATGGCTTCAAAAGGAATTGCTATAATTTGCATGGCTTTTGTCCCAATTATCATTACCATGATTTCAGTACAAGTAGCCATGGCTCAATCTGATTGTACAAGTACACTTATTACTATGGCTTCATGCCTTAGCTTTGTCACCGGAAGTGCGAAAATGCCGTCGGCTTCTTGCTGCTCCGCCCTCTCCGGGGTGTTGCAGTCTAAGCCACGGTGCCTTTGTGTCATTGTCAACGGTGGCGGTTCGTCGTTAGGAGTCCAAATCAATCAAACTCAAGCACTTGCATTGCCTAGTGCATGCAATTTACAAACTCCACCCGTTAGTAAATGTTACGGTACGTTACGTTATTATAATATTACTGACCATATAAAGATATTTTATACAATCAGTATAGTAAGACCGGGCAAGTTACATTTTTCTTGTGTAACCCATCAAAATTGTTTATTATCTTACGTATATATATTATAATTAATATTTGATGAATTTTCTTAATTTTTTCGTAGATTTTACTTTTCAATATTTTAAATAATCATCGTAATGAAAATCATTAATTTTTCCGACGTTATATATGTGTAAATATTTTAAGAACTTAAACTATTTTCATATAAGCAAAAATCGTTGTATATCATTTCTAGTTTTTTTTTTCTTGTATGTAAATGTTTAAATATTTTCTAACTTTGATATATATGTTTTAAATAAATTGTGCAATTAATTAATATTTCATAGCTGGTAATGGACCGGTAATGTCTCCAGAGGGTGCACCTACAGAAGGAGCTCCAGATTCTTCGACTGGTATAGCTGTCTCAGGTAATTTAATTATAATTAAACTCTAATTTTATAATTAATTATCCTACTTGATTATCTAGTTAACGATTAGATTAATCGTAAAATTCAAATTAAAATGTACATAACATGTATGCATATATAACAAAACACGTTCAAAATTTGATGCCTATAATAATCCATCCGTCCCAGTTTATTATTTATATGACACACATACAATTTAAATTTCGAGAGTCAAAAGAGTTATTTCTTTAGTATTATGCCTTATAACTATAATTATAATTAATATATCTATGTGAGTCTAAACTTTATATTATGTCTTTTTTTGTCCTATCATTTATTTATTTTCGTCGATTAATTTCTCAGGCTCAAAAGCGTCAGGAAGCAGCATCACGTCTGATGGAAGTTCTCTAAAGGTTCCGGTTCGAGCTGCTGTTGGAATCGTTCTTTTCATGGCTTCTTATGTTTTCATGATTTGAAGTTTATGAATTTTTATGTCGGAGTTTCATAGTACTAAATAAAAGTAGCATTATGATATGTTACATGTTATATTGGGGCTTGACTTATTAGTGTTTGTCTTTAAGTTTGTTGTGTGTGTGTTGCTTTTTAATTATTTGTCTCTCTATATATTGTACCAGTATTTGTGATGCAGTTTTAACTTTATTTCTAAGTGTTTTTTTCAAATTAAATACAGAGAAAATTGTTTCACGTTTTGCCAGTTTATAATTAAGCATGGATTATATTCCTATTATATTTTATATTTAATTGCACAATCGGGAAGAACTTCCTTCATTTTGATAATGAAATGAACAGGTCCGAGTCAAATAGCAATGATTCGAAGCACTTCTTTTTACACCCTCAGTAATCGTATTTGTGGGGTCCATCCCCATGTACCAAACTTTGGATTGTTTTCTACCAATTTCAAAGTTTGGCAGAGTTGGTAAAGAAAAAAAGATTGTTTTTTCTTCAATTTCAAAGTTTGGCAAAGTTGGTAAAGAAAAAATTGTTTTCTGCCAATTTCAAAGTTTGGTAGAGTAGGTAAGCTATGAAGAAGAAAAAATTGTTTTTCTTCTGTAGCACAGTTGGAGGGTAGTGTATTTGTTCTCTATAAAAGGGAGGACAATTCTTCATTCTAAATACACCAAAAGGAAATTACAAAGGAGAGAAAAAAAGAGTGAGGCATCACAGAGGAAAATAATCTGTGAGGAAAAATAGAGAGTGTGAGCGATATTATAGTGAGGTGAAAAAATCAAAAGAGGGTTATTTCTTTTGAGTGTGTAGTGATCTTTGGAGTTTTGCTCGGATCTACAAGTGTAAAATCCTTACTATAGTGATATTCGTTGCTCCTCTCGGGTCGTGGTTTTTTCCCTTATTTAGGAGGGTTTTCACGTAAAATGTTGGTGTCATTATTTCTCTTTTATTCTCGTTGATTAACCGTATTGTTGTGTTCCGCATTTATTGCCTTTATTACCGCAAATATTATTTCTGTTACGGATTTATTCCCAACAATTGGTATCAGAGCACAGGTTCTGCTCATTTACAGAAATATTTTTGCAGCTTATTGTACTATACTCAGTGGAAAAAAAATGTATGGAGTAAAGTACGAGGTAGAAAAATTCAACGGTGATAGCGGTTTCTCAATGTGGCAGAGAAGGATGAGAGACTTGCTCATCCAACAGGGTTTGCACAAGGCACTAGGCGGCAAATCCAAAAAGCCCGAATCCATGAAACTTGCGGATTGGGAAGAAATGGATGAAAAGGCTGCCAGTGCAATCAGATTACACTTAACAGATGATGTAGTTAATAACATCATCGATGAAGAGAGTGCATGTGGCATTTGGACAAAGTTAGAAAATCTATACATGTCCAAAACGCTGACAAATAAATTGTACCTAAAGAAGCAGTTATATGCGCTACATATGGGTGAAGGTACAAATTTTTTGTCTCATTTAAATGTACTTAATGGACTAATCACGCAGCTAGCAAACCTCGGAGTAAAGATCGAGGATGAAGATAAAGCCATAGTGCTCCTAAACTCGTTGCCATCTTCCTACGATACTTTAGCAACAACCATTTTACATGGTAAGGACTCTATTGAGTTGAAGGATGTCACATCAGCCCTTTTGCTTAATGAAAAGATGAGAAAAAAGCCTGAAAATCACGGACAGGCTCTCATCACGGAAAGTAGAGGCAGAAGTTACCAAAGGAGCTCAAGTAACTATGGTAGATCCGGAGTTCGTGGAAAGTCCAAAGTCCGATCAAAATCAAAGGCCAGAAATTGCTACAATTGCGATCAACCAGGACACTTCAAAAGAGATTGTCCAAATCTAAAAAGGGGCAAAGGGGAAAGCAGCGGCCAGAAGAATGATGACAACACAGCTACCATGGTGCAAAATAATGACAATGTTGTTCTCTTCATAAATAAGGAAGAAGAATGCATGCACTTGGCAGGTGTAGAGTCGGAATGGGTGGTCGACACAGCAGCATCTTACCATGCCACACCGGTAAGAGATTTTTTTTGCAGATATGTAGCCGGTGATTTTGGCAATGTGAAAATGGGTAACACAAGTTACTCAAAGATTGCGGGGATCGGAGATATTTGCTTAAAAACAAATGTTGGATGCACATTAGTGTTGAAAGATGTGCGCCACGTACCTGATTTGCGGATGAACTTAATCTCGGGAGTTGCTTTGGACCGAGATGGATATGAGAACTACTTTGCAAATCAAAAATGGAGACTCACCAAAGGGGCATTGGTGATTGCAAAAGGAGTTGCTCGTGGCACGTTGTACAGGACAAATGCAGAAATATGCCAAGGTGAATTAAATGCGGCTCACGAAGAGAATTCTGCAGATTTATGGCATAAAAGAATGGGTCATATGAGCGAGAAAGGATTGCAAATTCTTTCCAAAAAATCACTCATCTCTTTTGCCAAAGGTACAACGATAAAACCTTGTAACTACTGTTTATTTGGTAAACAACATAGAGTTTCATTTCAGACATCATCTGAAAGAAAGTCGAATATACTTGATTTGGTATATTCTGATGTTTGTGGTCCAATGGAGATAGAATCGATAGGAGGTAATAAATACTTTGTTACCTTTATTGATGACGCTTCTCGAAAATTGTGGGTTTATATCTTGAGAACCAAAGATCAGGTGTTTCAAGTATTTCAAAAGTTTCATGCTCTGATAGAAAGAGAGACAGGTCGAAAGCTAAAACGTCTTCGAACCGACAATGGAGGTGAGTACACTTCAAGGGAATTTGAAGAGTACTGTTCAAACCATGGAATCAGACATAAAAAGACAGTTCCTGGAACCCCACAACACAATGGTGTAGCTGAAAGAATGAATCGCACCATTGTTGAGAAGGTGAGAAGTATGCTCAGAATGGCTAAATTACCTAAGACATTTTGGGGTGAAGCAGTTCGGACAGCGTGTTATCTTATCAATCGTAGTCCATCAGTTCCGTTGGAGTTTGACATTCCGGAGAGTGTTTGGACCAACAAAGAGATGTCTTACTCGCACCTAAAGGTGTTCGATTGCAAAGCTTTTGCACATGTACCGAAGGAGCAGAGAACCAAGCTAGATGATAAATCAGTTCCCTGCATATTCATCGGATATGGAGATGACAAGTTCGGGTTCAGACTATGGGATCTTGTAAAGAAGAAGGTCATCAGAAGCAGAGACGTAATCTTTCGAGAAAGTGAAATTGGAACTGCTGATGATCTATCCGAGAAGGCCAAGAAAAAGAATGGTATAGTCCCTAATCTTGTTACCATTCCTTCTTCTTCTAACCATCCCATAAGTGCAGAAAGTACGATTGATGAAGTTGATGAGCATGAAGAGTAACCTGATGAGATTGTTGAGCAGGGGAGCAACTCGGTGATAATACCAAGCAAATGGAGTACCCAGAAGAAGAAGAACAATCTCAAGCTCTGAGGAGATCAGAAAGACAAAGGGTAGAGTCATCCAAATACCCTACCTCAGAGTATGTCCTCATCAATGATGAAGGGGAGCCAGAAAATCTTAAGGAGGTGTTGTCCCATCCAGAAAAGAGCCAATGGATGAAAGCCATGCACGAAGAGATGGAATCTCTACAGAAAAATGGCACATACCAGCTAGTTGAACTTCCAAAAGGCAAAAGACCGCTTAAGTGCAAGTGGGTCTTTAAACTCAAGAAAGATGGAAATGGCAAGTTGGTTAGGTACAAAGCTCGATTGGTTGTAAAAGGCTTCGAACAAAAGAAAGGTATTGATTTTGATGAAATTTTTTCACCTGTTGTCAAAATGACTTCTATTCGAACTGTTTTGAGCATAGCAGCTAGTCTAGATCTTGAAGTGGAGCAATTGGACGTGAAAACTACATTTCTTCACGGAGATTTGGAAGAAGAGATTTATATGGAGCAACCAGAGGGATTTGAAGTATCTGGAAAGAAACACATGGTGTGCAAATTGAATAAGAGTCTTTATGGGTTGAAACAGGCCCCAAGGCAATGGTACAAAAAGTTTGACTCTTTCATGAAAAGTCAAATGTACACAAAGACCTATTCTGATCCATGTGTATACTTCAAAAGATTTTCTGACAACAATTTTATTATTTTGTTGTTGTATGTGGATGACATGTTAATTGTAGGACAAGACAAAGAGCTGATTGCAAAGTTGAAGAAAGATTTGTCCAAGTCATTTTACATGAAAGACTTGGGCCCAGCACAACAAATTCTAGGGATGAAGATTGTTCGAGAACGAACAAAAAGAAAGTTGTGGCTATCTCAAGAGAAGTACATTGAACGTGTACTAGAACGCTTCAACATGAAGAGTGCTAAACCTGTTAGCACGCCTCTTGCGAGTCATCTGAAGTTGAGCAAATAGATGTGTCCTACAACAAAAGAGGAGAAAGAGGAAATGACTAAAATTCCTTATTCTTCATCAGTGGGGAGTTTGATGTATGCAATGGTGTGTACAAGACCTGATATTGCTCATGCAGTTGGTGTTGTTAGCAGATTCCTTGAAAATCCTGGAAAAGAACACTGGGAGGCAGTTAAGTGGATACTCAGGTACCTAAGAGGTACCACAAAAGATTGCTTGTGTTTTGAAGGATCTGATCCAATCTTGAAGGGCTATACTGATGCTGATATGGCAGGTGACCTCGATAATAGAAAATCCACTACTGGATATTTGTTTACAATTTCAGGGGGAGCTATATCATGGCAGTCAAAGTTGCAGAAGTGTGTCGCACTCTCTACAACTGAGGCAGAATACATTGCAGCTACTGAAGCTGGCAAAGAGATGGTATGGCTGAAACGATTTCTTCAAGAACTTGGATTGTATCAGAAGGAGTATGTCGTCTATTGTGACAGTCAGAGTGCAATAGACTTGAGCAAGAACACCATGTGTCATGCAAGGACGAAGCATATCGACGTGAGATATCACTGAATTCGTGAAAAGACAGAGGACGGATCTATGCAGGTCATGAAGATCCCTACTAGTGAAAACCCTTCAGATATGCTGACCAAGGTGGTATCAAAAGACAAGTTCGAGCTATGCAAAGAACTTGTCGGCATGCACTCAAGCTAGAAACCTAGAGCTACCTCCTTCAGGTGAATGGGTCTGGAGGGGGAGATTGTAGGGTCCATCCCCATGTACCAAACTTTGAATTATTTTCTGCCAATTTCAAAGTTTGGCAGAGTTGGTAAAGAAAAAAAAGATTGTTTTTTCTTCAATTTCAAAGTTTGGCAAAGTTGGTAAAGAAAAAATTATTTTCTGCCAATTTCAAAGTTTAGTAGAGTAGGTAAGCTATGAAGAAGAAAAAATTGTTTTTCTTCTGTAGCACATTTGGAGGGTAGTGTATTTGTTCTCTATAAAAGGGAGGACAATTCTTCATTCTAAATACACCAAAAGAAAATTACAAAGGAGAGAAAAGAAGAGTGAGGCATCACAGAGGAAAATAATCTGTGAGGAAAAATAGAGAGTGTGAGCGATATTATAGTGAGGTGAAAAAATCAAAAGAGGGTTATTTCTTTTGAGTGTGTAGTGATCTTTGGAGTTTTGCTCGAATCTACAAGTGTAAAATCCTTACTATAGTGATATTCGTTGCTCCTCTCGGGTCGTGGTTTTTTTCCTTATTTAGGAGGGTTTCCACGTAAAATCTTGGTGTCATTATTTCTCTCTTATTCTCCGTATTGTTGTGTTCCGCATTTATTGCCTTTATTACCGCAAATATTATTTCTGTTACGGATTTATTCCCAACAGTATTGTCCGCTCTTTTCATTGATTGTACAGCTTTCTCTAAACAAGGAATTTCTAAGATAGACTCCTTTCCCGCTGCTAAGGGAGAGCAAGAAAGAAAATCAAATGATTGTTTTTTAACCAGCGCCCTCTTTTAGGCCAACCACTACATAAATCGCCATCCGTCCAGGAGAGAAGCAAGCTTGGGAGTCCCTGATGATTAAATAAACCAAGATTTTACCATGACTGCAATTTTTAGAGAGAGGCGAAAGCGAAAGCCTATGGGGTCGCTTCTGTAACTGGATAACTAGTACTGAAAACCGTCTTTACATTGGATGGTTTGGTGTTTTGATGATCCCTACCTTATTGACGGCAACTTCTGTATTTATTATTGCCTTCCCCTATGTTCATTGATATACCATCATTTGCTCTGTTATACTCAATGGACGAGGTAGTAATAGATCCAGCCATTACTATAAAAGCTATTGGACATCAATAGTATCGGAGTGCGCCTCTTCACGAGGGTGATTAAAGTGCAACGAAATGCCTTAAAGTTGAATGCATTTCCTTTATCTCAATTTATGTGATTGTTTAATGATTGGGTGCAAAAATATAATAAATAACTAAAACTTATTGTCTTTTTTAAAATCACCTTAGAGCTTATTTTTAATTGATTTTTTTTCACTATAAAGTGTTAACTCCAACCCAATAACACTAAAATGGAAATAGTGCATGCCATTAAATAGTTGTTAAATAACTTACAGAAATCCTACTAGTTTAGATGCTAATTACTTAGATACATGTTAATTTGTAATATAACGAATCTTATCAGATTTTAATGTGTCCAGATACATTCAGTACATGTATTCATAGATATGTATCTCAAATTAAATTAGGTGTAATTTGTTCTAGATACACTATATCCAAGTGAGTTTGCATGTATCTCGAAAACATAGACAAATCTCGCTCGTCTCCCTCTCATTCCGCTAGCTACTCTCATATCTCAGTTGGATATCTTGTACCCCATATACATGTGATTCACACCAGATACATGTATTTAATGTATATCTAGGGTGATTCTCATGTATATGTGATGTAATAGATAGACAAATTTCGTTCACCTCTCTTTCTATTTCAGTGTTAGCAAAACAAATATTTCTAGGTGTATCAAATTTAAAATCTGATACGAAATTATTAATTGATAAATAAAATGTGATTACTTAAAATTGTAGAAAGAATTAGTAAATATGATAATAAGTATTTGTGTGATTACATAATTTCTCCTTTTTATAATGACTAAAAACATGTCACATAAATTTGAAACGGGGTGTAATTAGATAATTTCTCCTTCAAAATGATTGATCAAGCTGGGTCGGGCCAGGTTCAGTTGGGCCAGATAATTTTAAACTTTTGTCTTCGCTGTTCTTTCAAAGAATTGAAGAAATAATCATAATGTGAATAAAATCGTTGAACAGAACATGTTTTGTTCATTAGACATTAGTTTTAGTTGTAATGTGCTCATAAGTTATTTCCGCCTATTAGGTAGGAGCGGAACTATCTTATGGTGTTAGCGATGCATTTTCGTCGGAAAATTAGATGATCTATATAGGCAGGATTGATTCAAGTATATTAGTGATCTAAAACGAAAATCAAACGGAGCCTTAAACTGAAATTGTTAAAACTTTTATATAACTGATTTCTTCTAGTTTTCAGTTGATAATATAACTATTTTTATTTTAAATTATTTTTCATGAGATATAATACTCTAAATTTGTCAAATTTCTTATAATAATTCCTTAATTTTTCATGAAAAGTTTACTTTTTCTACAAATAGTATTCAATATTTCTTAAAAAATAATAACTTATAACTTATTATTATTAAAAATGAGGCCCCTTAAATTTGGGGGCCTAAGACACATATTTTTTTTTAAAACGGTCGAGCCACCCCTGTACATAGGTCAAATTTTGATTTAATGAATATATATATTAGTGTTGACACATTTTTGTATAAGTTAAAGATTTAGTATAGTGATTAAGGGATTGTGAAACTTGTTTAAGGTTGTGTGTTCTATTCTTTATAGTTTATAGCAACATTTATTTTCTAACTTTATATTTAGACACTCTTTAATAAATAATAAAAATCTCAAAGGTAGGAGTTCCGATCATTTCAATAAGTCACATAGATATAAAATAGTGTAATTTCGTGTTTATTGGTTATGACTATACTTTTCAATTATATTGACCGAGTTAATTTATTTTTAAATTAATTACGATCAAAGCCATTTTTTACATTAATTCAGCAGTACACATTTTCTATTTAAAAGTATATAATATTATTTTGTGGATTATAAGAATTGACTCTTTATAAATTAAAGGGAACAAGTTGTTAACAATTAAATAACACAAGTAACTTTTTTCAATACATTACAACTTATATCAAGAAAATGCGTATTACCAAGAGTGTGTTTGGTACGAAGAAAAATATTTTCTAGAAAATGTTTTCCAATTTTCTCATTTTTGGTTGGGACAAAAGTTTTGGAAAATATTTTCCAAATCAACTCATTTTCCTCAAAATTAAGGAAAATGACTTCCCTTCAAAAATTAAGGAAAACATTTTCCAAAACTCTCCTCCAATTTCAAATTACATTTTTTTTTGGAAAAACATCAATTTTAAAAAAAAAAAATTCAATTTCAAAAATTTTTTTTTCACCCCCGATCCCTGATCCCACCCACCCCACCACCACTGGCCCCCCCCCCCCCAACAACCCCCCTTCCCAAAAAAATAATTTTGCTTTTTAAAAATATTTTCACTTCAACACTCCTACCCCCCCCCCCCCCGGCCAGCCCCCCACCCAACCCCAACCCCCCAAAAAATTAATTTTGATTTTTAAAATTACTATCAACTTCAATTTTTATTTTTTCGCTCGTACCCCCCACCCCCAGCTACCACCACCACCACCACCACCACCGCCCCAAAAAAATAATAATTTTGTTTTTAAAAAATATTTTAATTTCATAAATTATTTTTTACTCTATTAAAAATAAAAGATGTCTCTCAAAAACATTTTTCATTCATAAATCAAACACTAAAAATCATTTTCGGAAAATATTTTCTTCTCACCAACCAAACATGAGAAAATAAATCCAAAATCTACTTGTTTTCCATGAAAATATTTTCTAGGAAAACATTTTCCATAAAAAACATTTTCCTCCATACCAAACACACCCCAAATCTTACTCATGTCATAATTTGTTAACAATTGAACACATGCAACTTTTACCGATAAGGCAAAGTTAATTTGTGAGCAATTGATCAAATTTACTACCTCAAAAGCTCAAACTTATATGAAAATATCCCAAACTTTTGCCTTGAAAAAACTAATTTTAGAAAAAAAATTAGAAATCGCAAATAGAATAAACATAATAAGACTTTATATCTATAAAATCGATAATATATTGCGCTCTATAACTATAGTTTCGTTTACTATGGAAATTGCAGTGGTATATTTCTGTCCGTTTAGCGAAATACACAAATAATGTAAGTATATACGAATTTTGTATTTGAACATTAGGAATTTTTCAGAACTCCGTTTGTATATTTTCCTTGCCAATATACAAACACGGTAATTTATTCATAAATTGTATTCAAATAGTTACGATAAGCATATACGAAATTCTGAATTTATACAATTAGGAACTGAATTATACAAATTCTAAATTTATACAAATTAGGAAAATTATATAAAATTATACAAATAAAACAAATAGCAAAATTTGGTAAAACTGTAGCTGCCAATTCGAATTTTCCTAAACAATAGTTATAACATTTAATATGATATAAATACTTGCTATTCTGCACAATTTTTCCTTTCAAAAATCTTTTATTAATTGAAGCCAAAAATGTAAAATCACCCTTTTGGTCTATGGAGGCCATTCCCATAAATTACTCAAATTTCATTGAGCAACAATTTTCTCAATAAAAGAAAACTTTTAAATGATTCTAGAAGTTTTTCAGCGCAAGTTTCATTCCATGATTTTTCCACAAGTTTGACCAATATATATTACACAAACTTTATTATTCTAATATATATGAACCTTCTGTGCAAGTTCTAAAAAGTTTTTAAATTTTGAACCGTTGAAGAATTATCAATGAATTATGGTAAGATAGTTGGGATTTCAGCAATTTTAATTAAAAGTTTCGAATTTAAACCTTGAGAATGAAAAACAATTCTTTTTTGAAGCGTCATACCTATAAATAGGCCCAAATATACGTCTAAATTTAATCGAACTTTAATATGAATATAGAATATCAGGTGAAAAATTAAAGAAAGAAAAAACAGCTTGAGCCAGAGGCTTTTTCTGTTTGTGTGACTAGTCATATAATGGCACAATTGGTTAGCATTAGTTGGTCACCTACACAACTAACCACTTTTTCCCAAATCTACCTAATTCCTATGTAAAACTATATAATAATACTAAATAAATGTCAAATTATTACTATTTGTTTATTGGTCACCAATTTTAAAAACATCTTCTTTTGACTCTCCCTACTCAACTTTTTTCCTATATAAACAAACACAACATATCTTATTCCAACAAGATTTGTGTGATCAAACATCAATTTAAAAAAAAAAAAAATCTAATCATATCAAATGGCAAATCAAGGGAGCAAGATGAGTTTTTTCGCGATTATGTTCGCGATGATCTGTTCTGGAGTTGTTGCTCAATCGAGCAACGACTGCACGAACGTGTTGATTAGTATGACACCTTGCTTGAACTATATTACTGGCAATTCCTCTGTTCCAACTTCAGGTTGTTGCACTCAACTTGCCACTGTGGTTAACAACAATCCAAGTTGTTTGTGTCAAGTCCTAAATGGTGGTGCTTCTAATTTGGGGCTAAATATTAACCAAACTCAGGCTTTGGCACTTCCTACTGCTTGTAATGTTCAAACTCCACCTCTTAGCCAATGCAATGGTAAGAAATGAAAAATCAATCTTCTTGTTAATAGCCTTAATGTGTTCGCGTATCAACTCATCAGTACTCTTGATGTGTTTATATATCATGTCTTCAATGCCTAATCGATGATCTGTTTCATGTTGTTGTTGATATTGTTGGAAACTTTGTCGCCCTCTTCATCCTAAAATCACTTTAGAGATGAATCTAGGTTATAGGGTGAGTGGAGTCAAATCGAGTTTGATAAAACATTTGCTCTCTTGGTAACCTGAACCTAGACCTTAGGATTTAGTTTCGTTAATTTTATTCCATGAATGTGTTCTATGAAGTGTATTCAAATAATGTTACTTCCAAAATTTTGCCACAATGATATTTACTTGACTAATACATCAACAAAAGCTTTAATAAGATACATTTATAAAGCTACACCAAGAGGTTACTTTGTTATTAGGTTTTGAACGAATAGTTTTTATATATTTAATTGTTTGTAATATGAATAAAGGATTTATGAAAATCCACACCTGATACCCTAGATCCGCCCCTGGACTTAATATCAATTGATCAATCACCTAAATCTCAATTGTATATTATTAGGATTTTGTATTCATTTTGTCACCAAAATTTAGATCCTTCACTAACATTAGTTATTTTGAAACAGCTGATTCACCAATTGGCTCTCCAACAGGAACACCAACTTCTGATGGTTCAGGTATATTATACAACTCTCTCTCTATCAATTTACGTGTCGTACTTTTCTTTAGTTTAGAATTTTCACCACAAAATGTCTATGATTTGTTTCAGACCACGAAAGATTATAACTTTTTTATTCTTAAATTTCGTGCTTAACACTATACGAATGTGTAACAGGACGTGGATCTAACGGAGTTCCATCACCACAAGATGGTTCAAATGATGCAACTTCAACTAAAATGGCAGCTCCTCTGTTCTTCTTCCTTCTCTTCGTTGCTTCAACATTCACCGCGGCCTGAGATTTTCAGCTACGACTTTCATGAATAACGGAATTACTATGTTGATAGATTCATATTCGTGTGTCTGATTACCAGCTATATTTGTTTTATTTCATATGATCTACAGTCATTTTCTTGATGAAGATTATTGTATTTTCTTATTCTTTAGTTATACATGATATAATAAACTTTTGTATTGTATTTTTGGTATGTATTAGTTGGATATTTCAATTTCGTTAATTGATATATAGATTACCTGTTGAGAATATAATCAAATAATAAAAATGTGCTCTCTCTAACAGTTTAAGCTTTTAGATGAGATGGTCGCACACTTCAACATAATATCAGAGCACGCATAGGTCCATCAGGCAGACACATGAGGGGGCGTGTTGAAAATATAATCTCTCTCTAACAGCTTAATCTTTTAGATGAGATGGTACATACTTCAACATTACCATTAACATAAGTTATAAATAAAACAAATTTACAAACAAACAAAATTTGTATTTTAAATGAAAGAAATTAAAGATACATGTTTTAATTTATCAACTTGCTCCAAATAATCCAAAGACTTGTTCCAAATAATCCCAAGTTTCGTTCGAAGTCCCTTTTAGTATCGCGATAATCTATTCTTCCTGAATGGCTATTTCGCTCCTCACAGCTGCTTTTTCCACACCTCGGGATATCTAAACCCAAATTGTCTAAAGAATCAGTAGATAAAAGACTAAACATTACCATATCTCGTTCACCATCGCGAAGATAATATTTCCTCATAATACCTTCTCTTGTAAAACCAGCCTTCTCCAACACCCTTTGTGATGCAAAATTTTCAACATCTACCACACCCTCAAGCCTGGCCAAATGTGGCCATTCTACGAAGATGGTGGACGCCACCATCTTCACAGCCTTCGTGGCAATCCCTCTGCCCCAATACTTTGATGATATCTCATATCCGATTTCAGCCCTGCAGCTATACCATTCTTGAATCAAAGGGGTCACACAAATAGTACCAATCACCTTGCCATTAAAACAAATTGCTCTATTCCATGGATGTGTTATTTCAAAATCCTCTATGTATTGCATTGCTTCTTCTTTGGATTCAAAAGGGTCACATGAATAGAACATACTAACGTTGTCATCCATGTAACATTCCATAAAATCATCAACATCGGTTAGGTCCAATAGACGAAGACTTATTACGTCTGAAACTGAATAATCATCTGCAACAACAACATCTTCTTTTGATTCAAAAGTGTCACAAGAAATACTATCATTGTCATACGCATAAAATTCCATAAAACCATCAACACCGATAAGGTCCAATACACGAAGACTTATGTCTGAATCTGAATAATCATCTGTAACAACATCTTTGTTGTTACTCAATTTCAAAACCTTCTCGAATTTCATTGACAATTCTTCAGAATTATCCGTAATGCAAAACTTATATTAGCTAGATAACTAGAAAATCTATTCAATATATAAAAAATTTTTTACTGTAAAATAACAAATCCTAAACAATTTTGGTTTTCTATGGCTTTTGAATTAGTGTCCCAACAAGCTGGCTTTTCAAATAACTCAAAAAAAAAAAAGGAATAATAAATAATCTTCGACGAAATTACTTTTGTTATAGGAATCGGAAAATCTAATTTTTTTTTAGTAGAAATTAATATATTATGGACTTATGGTATAACAGTGTATACTTATTACAATTTTTATAATATTGTATAATGAGATATAATAATATAAGGAAAAATTACATGAATTGATACATTTTAATAAATAATTATCAATTTTAGCAATACTTTTTATTTATTACCAGTTATAGCAATACTATGTCAAATCTGTGTATCAGGTATAAAATGTACATCGGATTAGTGTATCATGTATAAAATGTAACGTATCTTACTTAACGATTAATGTATTTCGCGCATCAAATTAATGTATCAGCCTTATATTATTGTATCATTTGAGGAATTTTGGAAATTATAAACTTATAAAGGACAAATAATAATTTTGCCTTAAAAGTATGTGATTTTTGTCATTTGCCCGTAATATAATATATAGAATTATACATACATACTACTATACTAGAGTACTCCACTATGGCCAACTTGAGATTCCGGCAAGGAAGGTATATACGCAACAAGATTCCTACCTTATGACGGTACATAGACGATTTCTAATAAACCCTCGGAGTAATTTGTTGATCAGTAGATAAAAGACTGAATATAACAATATCTATTGGTGTCCCTTTAACAAGATAGTACTTCCTCAAAACACCTTCCTTGATAAAACCAGCCTTTTCCAACACCTTTTGTGATCCTATATTATCAACAGCCACAACACCTTCAAGCCTGGCCAAGTGGGGCCAGTCTACGAAGATGGTGGACGCCACCATCTTCACCGCCTTGGTGGCAATCCCTTTGCTCCAATTCTTTGATGATAACTCGTATCCGATTTCCCCCCTGCATATATCACTTCCATGAAATGATGATACAGAAATTGAACCAATTGGCTTGTCATTTAAGCATATTGCCCTGTACCATGGATGTGGTATAACAACATCAGCAATGTATTGCATCGCGTCTTCTTTGGATATGAAAGTAGTGTCACGAGAACAGAAATTATTAACGTTGTCATCCGTAAACCATTCCATAAAATCATCAACATCGGTTAGATCCAATAGACGGAGACTTATTATGTCATCTTCTTTGTTACTCGATTTCAACTTCTCCTCGATTTTCATTGGCAACTCTTCGTTAAGACGAGTAATACCAATAGAGGATGAATCAGATTCCATAGACAAAAAACACTGAAATTCTCTTGATTTTATTATGTGTTAGAGATTATAGTTTTAGGGAAGTGAAACATGACAAAGCTGGAACTTAATATTAACTTAAACATGAAGGATGAAGAATGTTTCAAGGAAATTGCTAGGTCTTTACTCTTTCATATAACTTAGTCACTAAGGAATGGAACTATCATGCATGGGTCACTTTCTTAGTAATTGACAGATTTTCTTGGAGAATCCATTACAAGTATTAAATTAATCAAGATGTTGTTTTTATGCATTTTTACAAATTTCCACTACCTCTCGTGGAGGTAGATGGGCTGTTTCTGAAAAACACAAGTCAGAACCCCGAAAACTTAAATTTTATAAGATCTCTTGATTACACAACAACAAAAAAGAGGACAATGCATATTATAAGTTAATAAGGATCACAAAACTAGCTTTTGTGAATCATCAAACTCGTCTTAACAGGATCATAGTGACAATAATAGTACATCGAGCGATCAGCACAACAAAAGCCTAACATTTCAGGACTAATCAATATAATCATATTCATTCCATTCTTCGCTAGGACCTCCACATAGTGCAGCAAATGCCCGGAATGAATCGTCATCTGTGATATCAATTAACCTCGTCTGATATGGCACATCTTCAGCCCGGAGAGTGACAATGGGATTGAATGTACCATTATCATCAGTCACTATAAATATCTGTGCGATCTGGCATGACAGAGTGGAGTACATAACAGGAGGAAATATTCCAGCAAAGGCGTATCGATTATTGACATGACTAGCTCTGAAAGTCCACCAAGAAGTACCCGTTGTATCGTGGATATCAATGGACTCGAGAGGAATTCCAGCATTGTTAATGTGAGGGAGGATGTTGTAGTACCGTGCAATAGACAAATTCATTAGGTCCGTACAAGACAACCTCATTGGGACTCAATAAAAGTATTCAGACACCAAATTTGTAAGTTTTTTTAAACGGAAAAGGGCCTAAAATACCCTTGAAGTATTAAAAATGGTACAAAATTACCCTCCATCCACCTATTGGCTCCAAAATGCCCTTTTCATCCACCTATTGGCTCCAAAATACCCTTGTCATCCACCTTTGGGTTCAAAATTGACCACTTTTTTAATTATTTTAAAATTAAACTCTTTAAATATTTTTTAAAATACTTGGCGTTTAACTATTGGTTATAATTTAATTTATTAATATAATTTATAAATCAACCCACTACCCACTCATTACTAACTAAACCCCACCCAATTAATAATCCAATTATAATATCAAAATTGTCATAAACACTACTAAAACACGATGAAATTATAGATTCCTGAAAATGACATTCAAAATTATTTGAGTCCGAATCGAAGCCCCAATGAAATATAGGTTGAGCCGCTTATTTAGGAGGACACTTTCAATATGATTCTCTTTCAAGATTGAATTAAAAATTTATGATTAAAGGTAAAGAAGTAATACATTTCGAATTAATTCATGCACTTTTTTAAAATATAATTTTATAAATATTTATGATTTGTTTTAAAACCTTTAATATATTATTTTGAAAAAAAGTTAACTATGAAGTAACATCACATAATTGAGACGTAAGTCAGACTTTTAAGTTTATCGGTAATTTTTATTTAGACACTTAACATATGATAATTTACTTCTATAGATATTTTCGCCTCAAATTTTTAAAAACACTCAATTGGCAGTAGCTTTTTTCTTGTTGCATTAATAATGTGACGGGTGTATTAATTTGGAGGGGTTTAATTAGTAATGGGTGGGTAGTGGATTGATTTATAAATTATACTAATAAGTTAAATTATAACATATAGTTGCGTGCCACATATTTAAAAAAATATTTAAATAGTTTAAATATAAAACCGTTAAATAAGTGGTCAATTTTGAACCAAAAGGTGGATGACAAGGGTATTTTGGACCCAATAGGTGGGTAAGAAGGGTATTTTGGAGCCAATAGGTGGATAGAGGGTAATTTTATACCATTTCCAATACTTTAAGGGTATTTTAGGCCCTTTTCCGTTTTTTAAAACTTCTTTTCCATAACAGAGTAACTCTGTTTCCCCTGAAAATATGAAGCGACAATTACAGTCCCCAAAACAGAGTAATTACTCAATTTTTATTACTCACTTCACTTTGTCACTCCACCATTATTTCAAGAATAGATTTTTATTTTTTATTTAATTTATTATTAACATATCATAAAGTGTTTATACAGTAAAACTTCTATAAATTAATATAGGTGGGATCATGAAATTTTATTATTTTATAGACATATTATTTAATCGATAAATTAATATATTAATTTAAAGAATAGTTTGAGATTTGATGAAGGTTAATTTTGATTATTTCAAAATCATTGTATCTTACTAATTTATGTATCATATTTGTTGATTTCACATAAAAAAAATATGTCATACATAATATACAACGAATACATCTAAATCATTGTATCATATTAATTTTTACGTTGTGATGTTGTGATAATAAGAGCTTTCAAGATATATTATTGAACATAATTTATCGTAGGATATTAGAAGGTTATGGAGTGGGACAAAATGATCCAACAAAAATTAATGTTTTGGATGCTATCAATTATGCAATTCTTGTTTGAACAACAAATGTTCAGCAAGAGACAATATCAAATTGTTTTCGATACTGTAAAAATCGTTCGGGAGATGCAATGTCAGAGAATCTGAATAAACCTACTTGTGAAAACGTCATTCATGAACTTGAGGTCGTGATTAATGATCTCGGTTACCATAATAAAATAGATATCAATAACCTGTTGGATTATTCGAGTGAAAGTGATACTTGTTCAGAAGAAATTGTGGATATCATCGACAAAAGCAATGTTGATGATGAATTTGAAGATGATATTGTAACTTTGGAACCAGATATGCGTCAAGAAACACTTATCGCATCTAGAATTCTTCACAATTTAATGGTGCAGTTCGAAAAGACAACACCAGAGCTCTCGGATGCAATAAGAAAAGTTAGAGATGAACTTCAACTATGTTTAAATTTTAAGAAAAAAGCAGAACACAATGTAATCATATTTCACTGAATTGTCTTAGATATATTTATACTTTAAAGAATTATTAATTTTGAAAATATTATCTTATTATCTTATCGAAATTGGTGATTTTTTCCATTGGCCCAAGTCGGGATCGGAGGAAAATATTATTTTAAAGAGATTATTAATTTATGAGTATTAATTTATAGAGGTTGTACTGTATTATAGTATTCGTATTAATTATTTATTAACCAAATTTCATTAGCAATTCTTCAGAATCCATTGCCTCAATTACATGAAACTTTAACTGAAACATGAAAAATCGTAAAGGAAAAAGAGATTTTATTCAAATTTTTCCATAATACAATACTTATTTTAACTAGAAACTAGAAAACCTATTCATATACTATAAAATTTTGACTATAAATCCTATTCAGAAGATAAATAAACATTGATACACTCTCGATTCAGGTAAGTTGATCGGTAGGTAAAAGACTAAATATAACAAGATCACTTAGTTTCCCGTTAAAATAATAATACTTCCTCAAAACACATTCCTTTGTAAAACCAGCCTTCTCCAATACCCTTTGTGATCCTATATTTTCAATATCCACCTTACCCTCAAGCCTGTTCATTAGTGGCGAGTCTACGAAGATGGTGGCCACCATCATCTTCACAGCCTTGGTCGCGATTCCTCTGCCCCAATACTTTGATGATAACACGTATTTAATTTCACCCTTCGACTTATCACTTCCATCACGTAAAGGTGATACAGAAATATAACCAATTGGATTGCCATTTAAGCAAATTGCTCTGAACCATCGTCGTGGTACAATATATTTAGCAAGGTGAATCCTCGCGTCTTCTTTGGATTTGAAAGTACGTTCCTGAGAAAACTTATTAATGTTTTCATCCGAACACCATTCCATAAAATCACCAGCATCACTAACCTCTAATAACCGGAGACTTATTACGTCTGATTGATTGTTCATCTTCTATTTATTTTTTTACTACAAACACGAAAAACTTGTGAAGTCCTCTTTTGTGCTATAACTTATATTAGCTAGAAAACTTAGTCAATATATAATTTAGACTATAAATCCTATTTAGACATGAATTATAAAAACTTCTAAATACCAAATCATAAACAATTTTGGTTTCCTATGGCTTTTGAATTAATGTTTCAACAAGATGGCGCTTTTTCATATAACTCAAAAAAAAAAAGGAATATAATAAAGAGTTTCGAAGAAATTAGTTTTGGTATAGGAATTAGAGGAAAACTAATCTTTATATTATTTGTAACTATATTCATACCATAGTAAATGGGGAGACGCAAAATGGCAAACATTTGGTAGTATATTACGCTCAATACAGTTTTGGATATTATGATTCGTGGCTATAGTTTTTTAAATTTTGTTATTCAGTTCTTAATTGTACAAATCTAGAATTTGTATAATTTTGGTTTCTGATTGTATAAATTAAAATTTTGTGTATGCTTACTGTGGGGTCCATACCATTGTAGATAAACATAAGGAAAGTTAAAATGCAAGAACGGTTGAATTAATGTTTGTTGCTTATTGTTAAAGTCAACAAATGTTGCAACAAACCAAAGCTCACCATTCTTTTTCAACTAAAATCTTACCAAGAAATCTGCATAGGTGCAAAGGTTGAAACCTTGTGTTTTTTGTGATGTCACTGGTGACATCATTAGGAGTAGATTTCTCCTATAAATACAGAGTCCTTGCTCATTTCAAATACACACCAAATTAGAGAGAAAATCCATTTTGAGAGCAAAGTGAGGTATTTCATAGACTATACAAGAAAAATAGTCTGTGAAGAAAAATAGAGTGTGAGCGATATTTTAGTAAGGTGGAAATCAAAAGAGTGTTGTTCCTTTTGAGTGTGTACTGTCACTTTGAGTATTGTATTCGTGACTACACAGTGTAAAATTTCCTTACTATAGTAATATCAGTTGCTCCTCTTTGCCCGTGGTTTTTCCCTTATTTAGAAGGGTTTCCACGTAAAATTCTTGGTGTCATTATTTTCTCATTTTATTTCCATTACTTTTACCATATATATTTTTGTGTTTGTCCAGCGTTTTCCCAACACTTACCTTAGATGTTTGTATACAATTCCTTGTTATCTTTGATTTGTATAAGTTATAAAAAAATTCATAATAAATTACCTTATTTGTAATATCGACAAGCAAAATATACACATAGAGTTCTAAAAAAATTCATATGGCAAGGGAAATATACAAACATAGTTCTGAAAAATTATTAAGGGTATAAATACAGAATTTATATATATAAACCTTGTTTGTATATTCAAAACGAAATATAAAAAGAAATATCCATAACAAACAAAACTATAACTTTGCAATATGATTAAGCAAATTGTAGCTACGAAGGTAACTAAATTTAATCTTTTTATTATTTGGGAAATTTTCTCAAAATATACTACTATAACTTATATTGCATATTTATAGCCCAAAACTTAATCTTTAGCCCAAAAGTGTTGCACACCTTTTCTTTTCATTTTTTTTTCTCTTTCTTCTGGCTTTAGTCTCAAAAAGCAGAGGGTTCAGTCCATCTTATGGTATAACAGCGTATACTTATTACAATTTGTATAATATTGTATAATGATATATAATGTTATAGATATATAGAGAAAGAATTATACAATAGTTATACATACTAGAGTAGTAGCTTTACCTTGTGAAGGTAAATAGATTGTTTCCAATAAATTCTCCGCTCAAGTAAAGTATGTAAGTTGTTGATCAAGAGATAAAAGACTAAACATAACAATATCTATTGGTTTCCCCTTAACAAGATAGTACTTCCTCAAAACACCTTCCTTAATAAAACCAGCCTTTTCCAACACCCTTTGTGATCCTATATTATCAAAAGCCACAACACCTTCAAGCCTGGCCAAGTGGGGCCAGTCTACGAATATGGTGGACGCCACCATCTTCACTGCCTTGGTGGCAATCCCTTTGCCCCAATACTTTGATGATAACTCGTATCCTATTTCCCCCCTGCATATATCACTTCCATGAAATGATGATACAGAAATTGAACCAATTGGTTTGTCATTTAAGCATATTGCTCTGTACCATGGATGTGGTATAACAACATCAGCAATGTATTGCATCGCGTCTTCTTTGGATATGAAAGTAGTATCACGAGAACAGAAATTATTAACGTTGTCATCCGTAAACCATTCCATAAAATCATCAACATCGGTTAAATCCAATAGACGGAGACTTATTATGTCATCTTCTTTGTTACTCAATTTCAACATCTCCTCGATTTTCATTGGCAACTCTTCGTTAACACGAGTAATATCAATAGAGGATGAATCAGATTCCATAGCCAAAAAAACACTGAAATTCTCTTGATTTTATTATATGTTAGAGATTATAGTTTTAGGGAAGTGAAACATGACAAAGCTGGAACTTTATATTAATTTAAACATATAACTTAGTCACCAAGGAATGGGAAAAAAAAGAAGGCATATGAACTTTCTTAGTAACCTCACTTGACAACTGTACAGATTTTCTTGGAGAATCGATCATTATGTACTAAATTAATCAGGATGTTGTTTTCACTAAAATATATATTACTCGTTTCGTTTCAATTTGTTTGTCTTACTTTTATTCATAGTCTGTTTATAACAACAAATATCTTACCACTACCTCGTGGAGGTAATAGTCACAACCCTAAAAGTTATATTATATAAAATTTCTTCATTGGCAATTCTTCAGATTCCATTGAAGAATATAATAGATGAAATTTAATTAATTGTGAATGAAAAAAAAAAAGATAATTTATTCATAATTTTCCATAATACAATACTAATTTTACCTAGATACTAGATAACCTAGAGTATACATCAGCTAATAAGTTGATCAGTAGATAAAAAACTAAACATAACAAGATCTCTTAGTTCCCTTTTATACATATGATATTTCCTCAAAACACCTTCCCTTGTAAAACCAGCCTTCTCCAATACCCTTTGTGATCTTATATTATCAATATACACCATACCTTCAAGCCTAACCAAGTATGGCAAGTCTACGAAGATGGTGGACGCCACCATCTTCACAGCCTTGGTCGCGATTCCTCTGCCCCAATACTTTGACGATAACATATATCTTATTTCACCCCTGAATCTTTCAATTCCATAATCAGGTAATACCTCAATATAACCAATTGGCTTTTCATTCAAACAAATTGCTCTGTGCCATCGTTGTCGTGCAATAGATCTATTAATGTATCTCTTTGCGTCTTTTTTAGTTAAAAAAGTTCCAAAACAAAAGAACTCTCTAACGTTTTCATCCAAAGACCATTCCATGAAATCATCAGCATCTCTTTCATCCAATAAACGGAGACTTATTATGTCTGATTCATTCTTCATCTTCTTGAATGTTACTTCGACTTCTCTTTGTATTGTATTGTATTGTATTTCTGTATATAGAAGAATAACGAGCTGCATTCCTATTTATAATATCAGGACATGGAAACTTATTTCTATGTGAACTAGGACAAACAAATCTTAATTATATATTAATTAAATAAATATTGAAAATAATAAATCTTAAATAATTTAAAATTCCTACTCCAACTTTGAATAAAAGGAGGAGTCTTTCATGTCGAGAGGTGTTTTTACACCTTTTGTTGTGAGCATAAAAAAGGGTATATTTTTATTACTGTGTTTATTGTTTTATTGAAACACGTTAGAAAACCTGTTTCACTTAAGATAGTTAACTATCACTTAGCTTGTATAGAATAATAATATTTTCGTTAAGACGAGTAAGATTAGGGAAGTGAAACTGAAAACTTTATATTAAGCTAATAATATGAAGGATAAATAATGTTTCGAGGAAATTGCTAGGTCATTACTGTTCTTATAATGGGTCACTTGCAAACAACAACAAAAAAAAATTATAAACTTGTACAACTTTACAGCTTTTGTTGGAGAATCCATCAAAAGTACTAAATTAATCAAGATATTGTTTTTAGTTCAATATTAATTTATTACTCCTTACGTTTCAATTTAAGTGTCTTTTGATTAGACATAAAGTTTAAGGAATATAGAAAAAAATTAAATACTACTATCACTTACATTGAGGTGTAAAGAATGCTACTATATTCGTTCATTTTACTAGTTCATTATACTAAAATTAGTTGTCCAATAATACTAGTCCAGTTTGAAAAATCAAGAGATAATTTATTATTTTATGTCTATTTTGTTCTTGCTACTAAACACTATTCAATATCTTATACATTTTTTAAAACATTAAATTTTAGATATTTAGAGGATATTACAATAATATTATCATTATTATTTATTGTTTCTTAAAGTGTGTGTCAAGTTAATAATGAAAAAATATTATTGTACAAAGGGAGTATATTCCAATAATTTCATGATGTTAAAAAGTACTATAGAAGTTCTTCACATAGTTCATGTTTGAAAACCGTAAATCTGAGTTAGAACTATATTGTGTCACGCCGCATAAATTGAGACAAAGAGATAAAAGAGAACACACACAACTACATAAATGATTTGAAGTATTAAAACTATCCTTGAAATACACAAATCTTGTCTACAGAATCACTAGCCTTCTGATAACAGAGTCAATAAGATGAAATCATAGCTAAAAACTAAAAATGATCTCCTCAACATTCAAGAAATATTTAATTTCTCAACACACTCAAAAACATTATTAAGCTTCATAAGAAATTAATTAATTAATTAATTAAAGATTTTACAAACTTACTTACATAAAATAGCTAATAGGTTTCTATGATCGATCCGTGACCCCTGGATGTCAAAGACATTCTTAGGCTAATCTCGTAATACCTATGGGGTAGAGATGATAGGGCCCGTCCATGAATTTTCCTTCTATAACTTATTAACCACTAGATAAAATACTAAACATAACAATATCTTTTGTTTTCCCTTTAAGTAAATAATACTTCCTCAAAACACCTTCTTTTTTAAAACCAACTTTTTCCAACACCCTTTGTGATCCTGGATTATCAACAACCACAGCTTCAAGTCTCTCTAAATGAGGCCAATCTACGAAGATGGCGGACACCGCCATCTTCACTGCTTTAGTAGCAATCCCTTTGCCCCAATACTTTGATGCTATCACATAACCAAGTTCACCTCTACATTTATTAGTACCATAAAAAGGTGAAACTGAAATTGTACCAATTGGTTTGCCATTTAAACAAATTGCTTTGAACCATGGATGTGGAATTGCAACATCAATTACGTATGATATTGCATCTTCTTTCGATTTAAATGTATCCCATGAACAAAATTTACTAACATTGTCATCACCAAACCATTCCATAAAATCATCAACATCTGTTAGGTCTAGTAACCTGAGGGTAATTATGTCATCTTCTTTGTTACTCAATTTCAAATTCTCAAGATTAGAAGATGAATTAGATTTCATTGCCTCAAAATGAGAAAAAAATGAAAATATTTGAAGCTAATGAGATTATTTTTTTATTTGTATGGTTTCTAGATCATGGAGATGTAGCCTTTTTATAGTATTAATAATCTTTGAATGAATTTGACCATGGAAAATGGAGGAGTCAGATAAGAAACTTTCTGGAACTTTCTTTGACCTAGAAACCGTGTAAAGCATGTTCCAATCCCCGTTACTCATATGTGATTTGAATTTAATCGAGATTCTAATACAGATTTCAAATATCAAGTGGGATAAAAAAAGCATCATCAAAAGTTATGACGAAATGAATGAGATTTTTTCACTTTTAATCGAATATTAATTACTCCCTCCATTTCACAAAGAATGACCTAGTTTGACTTGACACGGAGTTTAAGAGTATAAAGAAGACTTTTCAATCTTGTGATCCTAAATTAAAGTTAGGTCAAATGTATAAAATTGCCCTTTGATCTTGTGGCCTTAAACATGCCACGTGAAAAATTATTACCAAAGAAAGAAAAAGATCATTCTTTTTAAAACATATTAAAAAAGAAAGGAGGTCATTCTTTTTTAAACGAAGAAAATATATGAATAATGCGAATAAAGAAATTCTGATAAGAGCAGTTTTCTTTTTAATGAATGAAGACATAGTTTATAAACATACATATTAGTTTGACTTATATTTGATTAATTCATTTGTATTGTTCGATTAAACATTTTAACTTATATCTGAAAATCTTTTTAACTTTTTATGTCACGTTAAACATTAAATATTCATGAGCAGGGGCGGAGCTATCCTTAATGAAGGGGGTTCATTCGAACCTCTTTCGACGAAAAACTATATTATTTATACATGGTTAAAATAAATTTGTATGTATATATAGTAGATGTCGAACCCCCTTCGGCTATCTAATTCTACAGATTTTGAACCCTTTATTGAAAATCCTGGCTCCGCTTCTATCTATGAGACACCATAAAACATGAATTAAAATATATCTAAATGTATTTTCCTCAAAATTAAAATATTTTATATATATTTTATGCCTTGAATGAATTCTACAACATAATATAAATTTAAAAATGAAGTCAACTAGATATTTGGTGTTTTTATGACTTGATCACCAAGAAATGGAACTATGACGAACCATCTGCAGCCAATAAATTAAAAGAGAGCAATAATTTTGATAGCCGCCTCACTTGACTACTTTCCAACTTTTTCTTGAAAAATCCATCACAAGTGCTTACCAAGTTGGGATATTATTTTCAGTTCAACATTAGAATAAATTATTCTCATATAATTAGAAAATTATATATTTAAACTGTACAAATAATTTTTAGAAACAATACAAAATATTTAAAGAAATTCCTAAATTATTATCTTTTTACTTACTAAACATTAAAAAAAAGAATTTACTTCTTTTTTTGTTAAGATTTTAGTATTATACATAAAATATAAGAATCTGAAAATAAATTGTATAAAACGGAATTAGACAAAATAATAAGTTGTACTTGTAGTTTATTTGTTATGTTTAAAATAATTTTTCTTAATATAATATCATAATATTAATTATTTACATCATCACATGCCTTATATAGTTGCATATTATTGTACAAAACTCACTCAACTAAGATTTTTTGTATATACAAATCCAAAAACAAACAGAGTAAAAGAGGGAAGATCATAACCAGAACAAGTTCAATTAAATGGACAACACAAGAATCTCTCTCAGGCCATTCAACATTTCTGATGCTAACAATCTCTTTACATGGGCTAACGACGAAAACGGTACATATTACCTAAGATGAAACACAATCACATCAATTGAAGCAGCAAAAAAATTGTAAATTTTGTATATAGCATTTTATACAGTAATATTATCAAGTTATGACATTAGAATTTCAATTTCATTGTGTAGCATTTAATATCTCACTCTATAGCATTTTATTAATGATTATATTGTTAATTATAATTTATTAAAAAGAGTTGTTATTAACAATTAATTAAAAATTAGGGGGATAAAGTAATAATGGATAATTAATATTAATAATTAACACACTGACAACACAAATTATGAAACTTTTGTTTCTTTATTAATTGTTACATTTAATGCAGGTAGCACGTTTTTTAAAATGAATAGTTCCACTTTTTAGGGAGTTTAATTAAAATTAAATATATGATTAGCACGTTTTTAGGAATATTAAACATTTTCAAATTATCATCATTGCCTTAAATATCTATAGTTAGTTAAAATAATATTATTTTTTTGAATTAATTCCTTAAAAAACTCAACCAGATAATAACAAATATTTTTGGATTTTCAGAATACTTTCAGATTGTCATTTTCAAATATATTTGGATCAACGTTACAAGTAGTCTTCTTTCCAAAATTTTACGATTATTTTCAGATTGCTTTCAACGTATAAGTCATTTTTTCTAAAAAATCAAGAATATTTTCATAGCTGCATATTTATAAAGTTTAGTTTTGTAAAAAATTGTCATATATATATCATTTGTTTCTGTTACATATGTCAAAGTTCAATATGACATGCATAATTCATACAATGTTTATACATTATAAATATACATTGAACTATATTGTCATTCATAAAATGTTCATATAGTATTCATACAATGTTCATACAGTATTCATACAATGTTCATATATGTACCATTTGTTTCTGTTACATATATCCAAGTTCAATATGGGATTCATAATTCATACAATGTTTTTACATTATATATATACATTGAACTTTACTGCCATTCATAAAATGTTCATATAGTATTCATATGACATTTGATTTCGTAATGTTACATTTGTTATTGTGTTGTTTTGAATGTTAGAAACACGTTTTGTTTTATTGAGTGCAGTTGTTATCATTGACATTTATAAAGTTTGGTTTCGTAAAAAATTGTCATATATATATCATTTGTTTCTGTTACATATGTCAAAGTTCAATATGACATTCATAATTCATACAATGTTTATACATTATAAATATATATTGAACTGTACTACCATTCATACAATGTTCATACAGTATGCATACAATGTTCATACAGTATTCATACAATGTTCATATATGTACCATTTGTTTCGTTACATATATCCAAGTTCATAATGGGATTCATAATTCCTACAATGTTTATACATTATATATATACATTGAACTTTACTGTCATTCATAAAATGTTCATATAATATTCATACAATGTTTATACATTATATATATATACATTGAACTTTACTGCCATTCTCAAGTCACATGTCAAGTCACATGTCTGCACTAATAACTTTGCATAGTTTTCTGAGTTCAAAAGATCTTCTGCAGTATCAATTCTGTGATGTCTAACTTTGCATAGTTGCATTTAGATTCTATTATGGGCTATTTGTTAGCTGGCACAATTGTTTCTTCTGAAATGAAGCCTTTGTTATAAGTTCCTGAAGTTGACTTGGTAAATCTATAGATTGAAGCCAATTCGGAGTACATAAATAAGAAGCGCATGACAGTTTCATTTCTGCCTAATGACCCAGCGACAACATCTTTTCTTGAGGTTTGAACATCCTGATGTTTATCTTTCCCATTACCAGTAAAATTCCATTCAATTATAGCCTGAGATTTGTGATTGAATTTGAGTTATACATAGATCAAAAGATGGTATTTCAACCATGAAGTTACCGGTATAGTTTGTACCTCTTGTGAATCTCCTTACGGTATTTGGTTTAGACATTGTATTCAACAACCCAGATCCTAAAAATTCATAGACAAATAAATATTAAAGAATTTGACATAAACAAATATAAAACTTGAAGATACCTGCATTATCTATACAACATAAATTTCTCCTAAAATCAAGCAACAACATAGAAAAATTAAATAATTTGACAAAAGAATCAGAGAAAAAATAAAAACTATAAGAAATAAACCTGTTTGATGATCTATACAACACGATTTTTTTCGAAAATCATGCAATATTGCGAATTTGATGGTCGAAAAATAAAAAACCTAATTTTGTGGAAGATTGATAGAGATGTAATTGAATAAGGATTTTAAGCTTAATCTGATTTTGGAAAATAAGTTTAAAGCTTGAAAGGGTTTCTACTTGAAGATGACATTAAGCGTGTGAATATGTATGCTCAGATTTAATATGACAGAGAAATTAGGCGTGCTGTCTTTAATTAATTAATAGAGAGAGAAATGTGTGCTGCCTTTAATTGATTAATAGAGAGAGAAACGTGAAAAAAGACGTGCAAAATTAATATGGTAGAAAGAAAAGCGTGTAAGTAGGGGAGAGGTTGAGTGTATTGGGGGAAGATAAAAGAGTATTGGTTGATATGGAGGTGGGTAGTTATTGGGTAACCATATAATATGAAATTAATTAAAATCAAATCCCTAATTTTTAGATTTTGTTTTTTAAAAGGTAACTATATAGTATGAAGTTTAATTAATATTTAATAAATAATAATTTATTATTTATATTAAAAACATTAAAAGGTAATTGATTAATATTTAATAATTTATTATTTATATTAAAAATTTTAAAAGATAATTGATTAATCAGTAATAATTTAAAAGGTTTTGTTGATAAAAGGTAAGTGAATAAATGAAACTAATTATTTAAACATAATAATTATTAGTTAAATAATAAAATAATTTTTTTTATTAATATATTATTAGTTAATATGCTATAACTTGATAATAATATGCTATAAATAGTTTATTTTTAAATATAGTTTTTAATTAATATATTATTAATTGATGTGCTATAAGATGATAATAATATGCTATAAGTAGTTTATTTTTAAAGAGCATGATTACAACTTGATATTTATCCTCTTAAATGTGTGTGGATGTTAATTTTACTATTTTTAATACAAATATCGAGTTTGGGTCAAAACGCCTGGATTTTGTTGAATTCGTAAGCAGAATTGTAGCTCCGTCCTAATAGACATAGAACATAATTTCCCCTTTTTTCTCACAAAATTTGATCAGTTGATAAGAAGCTATAGATAAACATATCTCTAATTTCACCTTTATTAAAACAATACTTCCTTAAAAACCCCTCTTTTTTGAAACCAACTTTTTCTAACACCTTTTGTGACCCTATATTTGTAGGTTCCACCAATGCTTCTAACCTCACCAAATTAGGAAAATCATTGAACACAATTGGTATAGCCATTTTTAATGCCTTAGTAACAATTCCTTGTCCCCAATAATCAGAACCAATTGCATATCCAATGTGAGCTCTATGATTTTGATTTCTGGCCTTACTGATACGTATCCGATTGAACGATTATTTAAACAAATGGATCGACGCCATGGATGTGGAATAACAACTTGTTTGATGTACACTTTTAAAAATATACTTCAGTAAGTTGTTTTTTTGAAAATTCAGAAGGGATCAATTGAAAACTCATAAACTCAAAATTCTAATTTGTCTCTGCTTTGACTATATCTAATCAACAAAGTTAAGGTGAAGAGATGAACAATTTTTGTATGAGTTTAATTTCTATGAACTGACATCGTATAGATATTTATAAATGTCAGTCCAAATTGACCTTCAACAATAGATAATCTTTCACTAGCAAGTATGATACAAAATATAAATTGGAGACATAGAACAAAATTTCGTTTATTTGCATCAAGCTTTTGAGGAGCCCATTCAGGCTTATTCAACAGAATATAAGAGCTTTAATTTCAAGTTTTCAACCCATCGGGATTAGAAGAAGAAGACGGATTTCTATCGTTTGTGGATCACCTAGGATAAACATAGCCATTCGTTAAAAAGGAGTATTCTAGAGTTATAGACTTATAGTAGATTAATACACTATCGGTAAATACTTGCACAAATAGCTATATCAAATAGAAATTGTCCTTATATAATTTCAAACGCACTCACAAACAAAGTTGATTCGAAAAATTCAGAAAAATAGAGTAATAATATATTACATCCAATTCATACAAACGTCCAAAACCTATAATCACTATCTGTGCATATAACTTAAACGCTTTTAATAGTAACCTAAAGTAACTAAGATAGAAGAACATTTGTATTTAAAAGGCTAAACATCACAAAATCTCTTGCTAGCCCATCCCTTATGCTATACTTTCTGAGAACTCCTTCTTTCATAAATCCAACTTTTTCCAACACCCTTTGTGACCCTTTATTTTCAATTTCAACCATAGCTTCAAGTCTTTGCAATAATGGCCACTCTAAGAAAATCATAGAAACAACTATTTTAATTGCTAATGTAACAATACCTTTGCCCCAATATTTGTAATCCAAGGCATATGCAAGATCTGCTCTGCAATCATCTAGACCAGAATTTGGATTCACATTAATAAATCCAATAGCCTTTTCATTCATACTAATTACTCTAAACCATGGTTTGGGAGTGGTCATATATTGGCTACATTCGAAATAGTCGTTATATTTGCCAATGTAAGCTGCCGGTGAGCAAAAACGGTTGACTTCTTTTTCTCTTGACCATTCATCGAAATCTTCCATATCTGCATTTTTCATTGGCCTTAAGGTGATTTCAATAGATTCTCCATCTATTTCTATTGGTATTTTCCAAGATTCCTCTGCTGAAAAAAATTTGTGTCGAGTCAAATAACGTCATGTAAATGAAAAAAAAAATATTTGATCATAGTCTACATGATACGTGATGAATTATATAGTTAGTTAGTTATTCATTAAAGTTAGTTAGTTATAGAAACTAAAGTTAGTTATAGAAATTAGTTAGAAAAGTTAGTTAGAAAGAATCTTCTAGTTGTAGCTTATTCATTCTTTTCTATCTTGTATAAATACACAACTTGGTTGTAAAGTCACACATGATGAATGAAGACTCATTTTTCATTCTCTCTAAATTCTCTCTTGATCTCATATCTCCATTAATAGAGATTCTTATCATGGTATTAGAGCACAGTGAAGTATCCTGTGTTTAATTCTTAGATATTGTTGTTCATCAGCTCTTCGATTTGCTGATACAATAATCTCGGTTTGTGTTTGTTGAATCTCTGTTGGATCTCTGTTAGTGATCTGATTATCATCTCTGATTGGAGTTCTGTTTGTTTACTGGAAATTTGGTGGTGAATCAATCATGGTGCTTCCTGATGAAGGTGCTGTAAGTGATGAAGTGCAATTACAGAGGATGTCTTCTACTGAATCTGAACGAGTGGATCACAATCATCCCTTGTTCATTCATCCATCGGATACTCAAGGTTCAGTTCTTATCTCAATTCAACTTCTAGGATCTGAAAATTATTCTCTATGGAGTAAATCCTTGAAACTAGTACTTCTAGGTAAAAACAAGTTGGGATTTCTGTTAGGAACTTGTAAAAAGGATATGTATCCTTCTTCCATGCATGATCTGTGGGATAGGTGTAATGCTATTGTCTTGGGATGGATAATGAATTTTGTTTCTAAAGGTTTACTAAGTACTGTTATCTATGGATCTGATGCACACACAGTTTGGGAAGATCTTCGTGAAAGGTTTGATAAAGTCAATGCATCCAGAGCTTTTTTTCTACATAAGGAAATTGTTACACTATCTCAAGGTACTTCATCTGTATCAAGTTACTTTTCTAGGCTTAGAGAGTTGTGGGATGAATTTGAAACTCTAATTCCTCCTCCCTCATGTGCTTGTAATGAAGCAAAATTGTATTCTGAACACTTCCAATATCATAAGCTATGGCAATTTCTAATGGGACTAAATGACACCTATGCTCATGCTAAGAGTCAAATATTGATGATAGTTCCTGTTCCTAATGTCAATCAAGCTTATGCTATGATCATTAATGTTGAAAGTCAGAGGTTAAATGGTGTAAGTACTGGTTCTTCTCTAGCTGATCCACATTCAGAAGTTGCTCTTATGAGTAATAAAGTATCTCAAGGTCAATACTCTGGTTCCAGTAATCATAATGGGAACAATGACAGTTTTAATTCAGTGGCTAGAGGAATAAATACTTTTGGAGCTGGTAATGGATCTAATGGTGGTTATAGGCAGAGAAACTATGGTGATGGTAGACCTAATGGGAAATCTCACTTGTTTTGTGACTTTTGTCATTTTAAAGGTCATACCAGGGAGGCTTGTTATAAGCTTCATGGATATCCCAAAAGGAAAGCAACAGCCTTTAATTCTCATGCCAACATTGCTGCTACTGAAGGCAATCAATTTAGTGAGGTAAGAGCATCTGATCATCATGCTTCCTCTACTAATACTGCTCCAACAGGTACACATGGTGGTGTGTCCTTCTTCACTCAAGAGCAGTACAAACAGATTCTTCAGCTGTTAAGTAAAGGAAAAAATGTGGATCCTATTGCTAATGTGGCTACTACTAGCACTGCAGGTACGATAACAGCTCTTATGTCTGATGTGATTAACAAAAATTGGATAATAGATACTGGAGCTTCTAATCACATGGTTCATAATGCTAGTCTACTGACTCAATACAGAAATCTTGGTGATAAGAGTAATATGCATGTTAATCTTCCTACAGGAAGTCAAGCATCTATTAGTCATATTGGTGAATCCTTAGTCTTTACAGATAAGATTGTAAAAGATGTATTGTTCATACCAGAGTTCAAATACAATCTTCTATCTGTATCTCAGTTAACTAAGCAACTACAGTGTGCTGTGCTATTTTTCCCTGACTTCTGTGTCTTTCAGGATCTCTCAAATGGGAAGGTCCTGGGGATTGGTAGAGAAGATCAAGGTCTATATCTGCTTCAGACTGGATTCTGTACTTCAGCTGATACTAGTAGCTTTGATGCTCATAATTCTACTACTGTAGGTCATAATGTAGACAAGTCTAGTATTGCTACTACTACTTGTAATTCTCTGAGTAATCTCTGGCATAAGAGGCTTGGTCATGCTCCTCTTAAAGTGCTCAGTAGAATAGAATGTTTACTTCCTGTATCTTTGAAGGATCATCATTGTACTGTGTGTCCTATTGCAAAACAATCCAGACTTCCATTTCCTATTAGTGTTACTACTTCTGCTGATGTATTTGATATTGTACATGGGGATGTTTGGGGACCCTACAGAGTTTCTAATCATGATGGCAAAAGATATTTTCTTACATTGGTGGATGATAAATCTAGATATACTTGGATTTTCTTGTTACATACTAAGTCTAATTCTCTTATAGTGCTAAAAGATTTCTTATGTATGGTGAAGACACAATTTGGTGTTACTGTTAAGTGTGTTCGAACAGATAATGGAACTGAGTTTGTTAACTCTCAAGTTTCTAGTCTATTCAAGAAGTTTGGAGTTATACATCAGAGTTCTTGTGTCTATTCTCCTCAACAAAATGGTGTGGTTGAGAGAAAGCATAGAACTATTCTTGATATGGCCAGGGCATTAAGATTTCAAGCATGTATTCCTTTGAAGTACTGGGGTTGTTGTGTTTCTACAGCAGTCTATATTCTTAACAGATTACCTTCTGTAGTATTGCATAATAAGTCTCCTTTTGAAGTGTTGTTTGGCAAAGTTCCTTCTCTTCAACATCTTAGAGTCTTTGGTTAATTATGTTATGCTACCACTCCTAAACATCCAGATAAATTTTCTCCCAGAGCTCTTCCTGCTGTACATTTAGGCTATTCTTCTTCTAAAAAGGGCTATATATTATATGATTTGAGCTCTCATTCTTTTTTTGTTAATAGAGACACAATGTTCAAAGAAGATATCTTTCCTTTTCAAACTTTGCAATCTTCTCCATCTCCTTTATTTCCTGTTCTGCATTTTTCTGATGATTCTTCTATTTTTTCTGAGTCTGTTCTTCCCTCAGATACTTCACCTTCTATTCCTGTTTCTTTATCATCTCCACTTGAGTCTCATTCAATTTCTACTCCTTCTGAGGTAGTTGTATCTACTGAGAATCAACTTCCTCTTAGAAGATCTACCAGACCCTCCAAACCTCCTGTTTGGTTGGATAACTATGTTACTCGTAGTGCTAAAAATGTTTGTCTATATCCTCTTTCCCATTATGTTTCTTATTCTAGACTATCTCCTTCATATAGAGCTTCTCTTGCTGCTTATTCTACCATTACTGAACCTAAGTCATATAATGAAGCATGTTTAGATCCTCACTGGGTCAAAGCCATGCAAACAGAAATTGCTGCTCTAGAAGAGAAGTGTACTTGGTCTATTGTTCCTCTTCCACATGATAAGACTCCTATTGGTTGCAAATGGGTGTTTAAAGTCAAATATCATGCCTCAGGAGCTGTTGAAAGATATAAGGCAAGGTTAGTGGCCAAAGGGTATAGTCAGCAAGAAGGTCTGGATTACACTGAAACCTTCTCCCGAGTTGCCAAGATGGTAACTGTGAGGTCAGTTGTAGCATTAGCTGCTTCTCATGGCTGGTTTGTATTTCAGATGGATGTTCATAATGCCTTCCTTCAGGGTGATCTTGTTGAAGAAGTGTATATGCAGATTCCAGATGGATTTGCAACCCAGGGGGAGAAGTCTATGGTTTGCAAGTTACATAAGTCCTTGTATGGCTTGAAGCAAGCACCAAGGCAATGGAATCTAAAACTAACTGAAGCTTTGATTAATATGGAGTTTACACAGTCTCATTATGATTATTCTTTGTTTACAAAGAAGGTAGGAAAAGAGCTGCTTGTTATTCTGGTATATGTGGATGATCTCTTAATAACTGGTAGTAATTTGCAGCTCATACAACAGGTTAGGAAAGATCTGCAACACAGGTTCAAGATGAAAGATCTTGGTGAGCTAAGATACTTTCTTGGAATTGAATTTTCTAGAACTAATGATGGTATTCTCATGAATCAGAGGAAATATGCTTTAGGACTTGTATCTGAATTGGGATTAGCAGGATGCAGACCTGCTTCTACTCCTCTAGAATTCAATCACAAGTTAACTTCTACTGAATTTGATGAATGCACAGGCAAAATCAGTAATACAGAAGATAAACTGTTAGATGACTTTGGGAAATATCAAAGGCTTATAGGTAGGTTGTTGTATTTGACAATGACTAGGCCAGACATAGCCTTTGTAGTTCAAGTATTGAGTCAATATATGCACTCACCAAAATTATCTCACATGGAAGCTGCTATTCGAGTAGTGAGGTATATCAAAGGAACAGCAGGACTTGGTATATTTATGCCAAGCATTAAAGGATCAGCATTAACAGCATACTGTGACTCAGATTGGGCTGCCTGTGTGGAGTCTAGAAGATCTGTGACTGGATATGTTGTGAAACTTGGGAATGCAGTTATATCATGGAAGGCTAAGAAACAAAGTACTGTATCAAGAAGCTCTGCAGAAGCAGAATTTAGAAGTATGGCCACCACAGTTGCAGAGTTAGTTTGGCTGAAAGGTTTATTCAAGGAGTTGGGAACAGAAATCAGTCTGCCAATAAGGTTGTTTTGTGATAGCAAAGCTGCAATTCAGATAGCAACTCATCCTATTTTTCATGAGAGAACTAAACATTTTGATATAGATTGTCACTTTGTTAGAGAAAAAATTTTGGAAGGGCTCATACAAACACATTATATAAACACTAAAGATCAGCCAGCAGACTTACTCACAAAAGGGCTATCTAAGCCTCAGCATGAAGCTTTTATTCACAAGCTTGGAATGAAAAATGTATTTTCTTATTCTAAGCTTGAGGGGGAGTGATGAATTATATAGTTAGTTATTCATTAAAGTTAGTTAGTTATAGAAATTAGTTAGAAAAGTTAGTTAGAAAGAATCTTCTAGTTGTAGCTTATTCATTCTTTTCTATCTTGTATAAATACAACTTGGTTGTAAAGTCACACATGATGAATGAAGACTCATTTTTCATTCTCTCTAAATTCTCTCTTGATCTCATATCTCCATTAATGGAGATTCTTATCAATACGTTATAGTCAAGTTTAACCATAAATTAACTTACGCGATTAATGTGAATTCAAATTCATAAACCCCCAAGAAAATACACCAATTCATGATCTGTACATTATGATTCAAGTTTGTAATTCTACTACGGGACATTAGATTTAGAAGGTTCACGCAAAATCTATAGTTTGTACATGTTTAATGAGTTTTTAATACAAAATTTTCAAAATTTCCAATTTTTATAGATAGGCCAAAGGAGAATAGAGAGGCGTTATGCCTGATCTATGTAATACAAAACTAGGAATGAAGGACTCATCTTTACACTCTAGCTTATCAAAGAAATAAAAAGGGAAAGAGGAGAGTTACGAAGTTCTAAAACAAAGAACTTCTTGCTATAAAAGTTGCAGGAGTTCACAGGTTCAAACTATAAAAACAAGATCTTTCGCAAAAATATAAAGTAAAGATTTATGGAAGTTAGTAGTATCTTTCTTTGAAGGAAATTCATTACCGAAATCCATTACTTATACTACTGTGTGTTATTACCTAAGAACAACGATATTTAGTCCTTTTCCGATCTAAGAGCTATCAGGCTAAGTAATTTTGTCAACAAGGTGATCTCTAGAGTTGTGCATGATAAATTAAAGATGATGTTATCAAGGGTGATTTCTTCTAATCAATCAGGGTTTGTGAAGGGGAGGAACATCATTGAGAATGTATTATTCACTCAGGAGATCGTTACAGATATTGCTAAGAGGGGGAAACCAACAAATACAATTATTAAAAAAGAATTTCCCACTTTGGTAAATTGGGAAGGGTGTTCACAAGTGTGGAAGAAAATGTTGGAGAATCTGGATATCTTAGAGAAGAATCTATGGTGGGAACCAAGATTTACTAACATTTGGTATGAAAATTGGACCAAGCTTGATCCTTTACATCAAGACCCCGACCCTGAGTGTTGGATTAGACATGAAATGGAGGACCAGTCAGAGGTTATGAATGAAGAAGGTTGGGACTTTGAAAAGCTACAACAATTATTGCCTGGGAGGATTGTTATTCACATTCAGGAACACTTGGGAAATTTTGTTCCCGATAACCTACGTGACAGACCTTGATGGTTACTCAATAGCAAATGTAAGTTCAAAGTCAGCATTGTTTGGGATTTGCTGAGAGAAAAAAAGGAAGATCTTCAGTTTAAACTTATTCGGGTAAAAAATTTGCTATTTAAAATGAGTTTTTTAACTTGGAGAATTTGGGGGAACAAACTACGGTGGCATCAATTGTGGAAAAATGGGAAAACACTGTAAATACCGATTGTTTATGTTATACAGTTCCTTTTGTTGAAACTATACAACACTTATTTTAAATATATGCAATGGCTAAAATGGTTTGGAATTATTTCTAAAATGTTGCAAGTCTACAGGGTCCATAGGTTCAATTAAAACCAATAGTGCAGGAGTGGAGAAATGCAGCTGGAAATGAAAAGAGTAAATCTGTTATGGCGGTTGTTTCTATATTTATTTTTTGGTTTTTATGGAAAAGAATAAATATCATTCTTCATTGTGGTCGATGTCCCTATGAAAAAGTCATTTCTAATATAAATGACACTATTCATAAGTTCATCTCGACTACTTTTCCTTTTTTTCAAAAATTTCCCAAGGAATTGGCCTCAAAATGGCAGAAGTACTGGAAAATTGAAGGTCAAGCTATAGTCATAGATTCGTGAAATGCAGTCTCCCCCCCCCCCCCCCCCCCCTCCTTCTGGTTGATATAAATGCAATACTGATGGTGCATCAAAGGGTAACCCTGGCCTTAGTTCGTGCTTTCTATGTGAGAAATAGTTAAATAGTTAAGCTATTGTAATTAAAAAAGGCATCCTATATTGTATTGATAAAAATCTGATTCCTCTAATAGTAGAACTGATTCGCTCACTATGCAAAACATCGTGGAGGAAAATTAGAGGTACCTTGGAGTGTTTTTATGGAGGTTGAGGCAATAAAAAGAATAAGAGAAGAAGTCCCTATTCAAATAAAGGACACTCTAATGAAAGGCAATTTTCAGGCTGAATTTTTTGCTAATTTAACTGTTAATTTTGTTAATTTTGCAGGGACTTTTATGGTAAATTTTCAATATATGCCTATTGCAACAAAGAAATGAGGCTCTTAAATTTGGGGCATAAGGCACACGTGTCTTTTTTCTTTAACATTGTCAAGCCATCCCTGTTTTTGAGTTTCCTTTCTGATAAGTGGTATTAGCCGCTTTGATACTCAGCCAATCGGAGATGATCAACAGGAAAAGATTTAAAAGTCTACTATCTACTAAGTTTCTAAAATAAGCTATGATTCTAAAAACGCCACAAAGTTGTTCAATCTACTACCATTTCACGTTGGTACTACTTTGGCGATCTAGAGAGCAAGGAGGCACAAATCATAAATGGTGAAAGAAAATGTAAATGGTGAAGAGAATGAACTTTTGAATAACTCAGCCCAAAGATGAAGATAATGAAAACTTACCTCCGGGTTTCTCCGGAGAAGACGACATGGAGCATTGCCGGAGCAGAGCTGAGCAGATTGCTTTTCAAATGCCGTGAGAATGCTTTGTCTACTCCGCCTTCTCTTTTATTCTCTGTATATAATATTATTTTATAATAAATGGGCTCCAAGCCCACATTTAATTATGTAGTCTAGCCCATCTTTACATATTATGTATAACAGGATCTTTGGTGATGGAGTGATAAGAAATGATTTTGGGATCTCAAAAGCTAGATCATTAAGTGAGACTTATTTAAGACTATATAAATAGACCAAATCACCTATTGAATTCAATGTGAAAAATCTGAAACTCCTCGCATAACTAGGCCTGCTAAATAGAGCATGAACAATATAACATAAACACTCAGTGGCCACTAAGAGTTTCACTTTAGAATTTGAAACTCTACAATAATAGTTGTTTTCAAAATATTTGTGAATTTTAAGTGGAAATATGTCTAGTTCAATCCCAAAAAATTAGGCTATAAAATAAAGATAGTACAAAATAATATAAGCTAGTGTTTGGCCTCAACTTTTCAAATATTCTTGGAAAATAATATTTAGTAACTTTCATATAGCAAACATAAAAATCATATTTGTATGTTATAGCGAAAGTTTCCAACTTTGCATAATTTTGCTTCATAGCAAACATAAATATGTATATTTCGTTATACATATAAAAGAAAAACAGATGTATAATTCCTATACAGATACAAAGAAAACAGTTGTATAATTTGCTATACATATACAAAAGAAAACAGTTATATATAAAAGATCAATTGCATAATCTGTGTATGTATAAAACGAGAAAGAGAGAAAGGCAAAAGAAAACTGAGTAGGGAAATATTTATATTGTATATATGAGTGTATATGACGAAGATATATGTATTTGAATGTGTATATACAATTTTCTTTCGCTTTATACAAACGGAAACACAATTTATACATTTCGTTTTTGTTTGTATAAGCGAGAGATGTCAGGGTGGTGAGAGAGATTTGGGAGAGTGGTGAGTGAGATCTGGGAGAGGGAGAGAGAGGAACAAAATATATGTATATATACAATTTCCTCTCGCTTTATACAAACACAAACACATTTTATACATTTGTATTTGTATAAAAAGCGAGTGAGGCGAGCGAGTCTGCGACCAATCGAGAGTGGCGAGCGAGATTTCACAAGGAGTAGAGGCGAAAATAGCAATAATTTGCTATAGGGTACAATTAAATCAAAGTATATTTATAGTATTTAATTTGAATTAATAGTTTGCTACTATATATAATTTTTTCAATAATATTTGGGCCAAGTTTTTTGGTGAAATTACAACATGTGTTTAGCCGCAAGTTTTTCCAAGAATATATGACTATTGCAAAAAATATGATTAACACTCATACGTTCTAAAAGCTATTAAAATATCCATAAATTTGTGAAGATTTCCCAAATAATATTTGGGGGAAAATTAAGCAAATAGTATTTATCCATACAATCGATCATTATTTGGCAAATATCCCAAATTCCCAAATACTAGTTTTTTCTAATATTTGGCCAAATCTCATTATTTGAGATCTTTTGAAAATTGAAATTTTATACGAAACTTTTATCTTTTACAAAAACACCCTCTATAGCAGTTGTTTGTGTTGTATTACATAATTTTTGTTTGAATACCAAAGTAGCGATGAAATATTCAGTGAATATTAAATGATGATATGGTTGTTGATGAAAATGATGAACAATCGACTCAGGTAACAAAGTCATGTGCTTTGTCAACCTCACGATGTATGGAATGATGCTTTTTGCACTCACTCCAAACTACCACATTCCGCTAGTGTCATGGACACTATTAATTAGTTATTGTTACTACGAAGATCCAATGACTTGTAATACAAACTTATGGTTAGTTTTGATAGTTTTTAAACTTATGGGTATAAATCATATATTTCTAAAAAGGTGATATATTTTTCAAATACTATGACCAAACGCATTGTATAACTTTATCCAAATAATATATGTCAAGAATATTTAAATATATATGATCAAACGCTAACTAAGTTTCCAAGTTTTTCAAAACATTGTTGGGGCCAAAAGGGTCCATGCGGACCAAATCATATGTTGGGGACCAATGTGAAAAATTCTGACATATTTTTTCTCAAGTTTTTTTTTTTTGAAAAGAAAAAGGTACTTATAATTTTTTTTTTAGATGTGGGTCAAAAAAATCTGGTCAACATCACACTGGGCCAATAAATTGAGTGGGCATCACATTAATTTCTTTTATAATGATAAATATAAAATAACACAAAAATGATGCAACATAAGAAAAGTTTGTGAGAGGAAAAATAGGCGAATAATAATTGGCCATTCGAAAAAAAAAACAATTAACGTGGATGAGACCTAACTTTTGCCCTTTTTACTGTGTATTGATGCTTCTTCAATTTGCATATTGTTAATATTATTGTCTATGAGAATATATTTTTGCCAAGTAAAATTAATTTTGGTCATAATTCATAGGACTCTGAAAAAAATAGTAGTAACACCTTTAAAACCTCAATGTCAAATAGTCTAAATTCTTTTTTTTATATTATATATTTCATATTTATATGAAAATCCGACAAAATTTGAATATGCGTTAAAAGTGTCACGTTAGGGTTAAAGCTTTCTAAGGCGACTTCGTACCCAAAAGGGTTCGAAGTAGATAATATCTCCCCATAAATAACATTGTCGGGGCGGTGTTGTTATGGATTCAGTATAAATCAATAGACTAAAGTTATATTTTCAATTTATAATAGAAAAATATTAATATAAATATATAATTTATTTTTAAGAAATGAAAATTATAATTCAGAACCGCATTGATTATCATTATGTTTGCTAATCAAAATTTCGGAGAATTATTCCAAACGGAATGTGGATATACCGAACTCCTCTCCTTTTCTAATCTAATAACAACAAGTAATTATAAGGGGTTAATTATAATAAGATACTAATTTTAATTAATTAAGAGTTGTTGAGAAGTGACAAAGAACCTAACTTATATAATTCAGAGTTATGACCCAATGGCCTCTACAATTAAGTCTCTTAATTTACTTTAATTCGAAGTGATTTTCCAAGTCAAATAAGAATACAAGCAATTTTTTCTATAACATCCTTATAAAATAACATTTCTAAGATTATTAATAATAGGTTTAAATACATTGATTTAGATTATCTAAGATTGTCAATAATAGGTCTAGATACATTGATCTAGATTATCTAAATTATTCCCAAACAATATTATTACAAACAAGTTTTTTCAAAATATTATCTTTAAAAAAAAAGGTTTGAGGTTACAATATTATTCATTTATTTGTCTTTTTATATTTTTTCACTCGGTTTTCGAAGTTCACATTAGACCCTGATTAAGTCCATAGCAAGTACTACAAAGCCCATTAAAAAATTACGCTCTCAACATAATTTTATTCATATCCAACTACTTTAATATCTAGTTTTTCTTTTACGCCATTTCTTACTCTACATCGTAGTTATTCATCTAAATTATATGGCTCTCATGTATATTCCAGAAAAATCTTTTCCAAGATTCTTATTTTTATTTTTATTTTTATTTCCCATTTGTTGATTCATACTCCATCATAAATTTTTAATTGTGATTTCTAAAAATATTTACTCTACATATTTCTTATTTTAAAATGTAAAACAATATCAGTTGTTTTTCTTTTTAATAATAATTGTACTTAAAGTAGAGTAAATACTTAATGAGTATAAAATAATTAAAAAAATCTTCATTTCAGATATAAAAAGAATTATGAAAGATAATTTGAGACGAAAAATAGAGAGAAAGCCTTTGTCATTGTCTAACTAATAATTGTACTTTGAAGAAAATAATTGTGAATATAACTTTGTCTGCTAAATAGACAATTCTTTTCCATTCTTTTACGCTTACTCTTCTCTATCTCTCATTATTTTTTCATTATTTGTATTGTCCTTGAATACAATTAATGGAAAATAATCAAAATACTGTTTCATTTTTTATTTATATTAACTATAAGACTTTTTTGAATTTTGGGTTTAGTTTGTTGTTTTTTGTAAATGGAGATAATAAATAAAAGAAAATGCCTTGAAATTTGATTTAAAAAAAAAAAAGAACTCTCTTCCCCAAGTCTCATAAGTTGGTAAGGCAACAAGACCAAAAGAATATTTATTTTTTTAGTTTAAAATAATTATTTGGTTAAATTTTTAACTTATGTTAACTTAAAGGGTTAAAATAGCACGTTTACATTAATTAAAAGTTAATTATGCTCAGCTAAATTACATAGGCTTAAATCAGGAAATTAACCGGAGGGATAAATCAAAGTAAACAAGTTAAAAAGACTGAGTTTATTTGGATTAGAGTTTGCTTTTACATTTTTCAAAATTGACAATATTTATTTAGTTTTAGTTTCGTTCAAAAAATAATCGAACAAATAACTAAACTGACAAATAATATATATATATATATATATATATATAATATATTGTTTTTTTATAAACAATTTCAAACATTTTATATATGTTTTCATCAAAATTTAATTATAATTTCTTCATGAAAGCAATAACGTCTAAGACGCTCATTGGTTTCATGTATATGAGTATCTACACCAATTCTCGGTTGAATTAGGAATGACACTATCTCTTCTTTATCTAGAAAGTGATAAACTTTAAACCTTCATTTACATACAGTAATTGTGTTCAATGTTCGAAGATTTTATAATGTCAGCTGTTTCAATTATATTTCTTTCTAGATGAATCATTTTTATTATTATTGTGTATGATTAATAACTAAAATGAAATCGATAACAATCAAATTAATAAATATATGTTATATTTAATGTAGTTTTAATAATTTAAAAACAAAACAATATGAGAACACCCCTAATTATGGACAAGATAAATTGGAGCCACTTATCTTTGAGTTGAAACATATCTTTTCACAAAGCTAGGCCTAACAATTATGTTAAGTGGACCAATTGATAGGACATTAAGAAATGCCTTGTCTCACCAATTTAATTCATTAAATTAATTAGGGTTTCTTCTGAATTCCATTATTCAACCAAAAAAGTGGTCCCTTTACATAATATATTCTGCTAAAATATAAATATAACCTATGAACGAGGAGGTGGATATAATACCTCCATATTTACCGACAGTTTTTAAATTTAAATTTATTTTAATATTTTTCGAGAGCGCACAGGGTAAAATTTATATTTCTATGCAATAACTTGCAAACTACATAGAAGAGGTAATCCATACTAGGCAAGTCTGGTGCGACGAGCTCGATCTAAAAAGCAAACCCCTTACTTCGCTGGCAAAGAATTTCAAACTTGAGAGACCTCCAAAAGTTTAAATCACTGGTCACCCCGAAGGGTAAATTGGACCTTTACTAAGGAGAGAATTCATAACTAAAATGTAAAACACGTGAATCTGTGATCTTTTAAAAAATTTAAATATTTTAGGTATATATTTTAAAATTATTATAATATTATCTGCCGACACATATACTTCAAGATGACCAAATGGTTCACTTAGACCATAATTGAATGTTAAGTTATTTTCTGGAGGACCGGAGAGTTTTTTCCACTTAAACACATTTTATTTTATTTTTTAATAATACAATCATATTTTTAAAAGATTGTAGATTCACTTCTCCCCTAATATGAACAAATGAAAAAAAAAAAAATTAATTCCAATAATATTATTTTCAAGTTTCAACCCACCAAAGTGATTTATTTGAAATTGGGCACAAAACGTTTATTGATACTTGGGACAGTTTTGGAAATAAAAGTACATTCCAAATTAATTGCACATTTGGACAACAAATAATGCATCTAATTTGGTACTAATTTTAATATTAATATAGCATGATTTCTTTTTAAAATAAAATATATGTAACTCAAATTTACATAAAAACAATTTTTTTATCTCATTTTATATAACATATCTTTCATTTTTGTTGACATATTTTTCTTTAAAAAAAAACAATTTTAGTGGACTAATATCTTTTTATTAAAAAAAGAAAACTAATGAATGATAATTAACGTAACCAAATTGGAATACAATACTAAAGTAAATATATGGAAAAACTAAAAGGAAGTTAGCATATGGGTGAATTTTTATGTTTATTTTTTGATATAAATATATATTTGATTTATATATCAAAAGTCTTCTTTAATCTTTAAAATTTTACGACTGCTCAAATAATTTCATATTAAATAAAAATGAATGAAGTATCATAAATCATAATTTTCACATAAAATATTTTTTTAAAAGAATCTGGAAAATTTATTTAATACTCTTTTTTATACCAAAATAAGTGATATTTTTATCCTTTTATTTTATTTCAAAAATAAGTAATGTTTCACAAAATAAGAGGACATCAACGACTTTTTCTTCTATTTTACACTTTTTGAAATAATTTTTTTATATATAATGAAAAATCATTAAAAAGTTTCTCTCTTTTTGAAGCATTTGATTAAGGGTTATTCATAAAAACACTTCTTACTTTTTAAAAGTAAATTTGGAACAAATTCAAAATAAAAATATCACTTATTTAAAAAAAAAAAAATACTTCAAATCATAAATAACTCTTGTAGGGACCAATGTGCACTTTGCATAAATGATTTTTGGAAAATGACCAGAATTTAATTACATATCTTAATTACTTTGACCAATTTTCTTATTTTTGCCATTAAATGCATATATCAATTATCACGACAATGAAACCTACTTTTTCTTATATATATATATATAAAAAATTGTTCTAATCTAATCAAAGGGGTCAAATTAAAATGTCTCCAATCTAATTATATTGGAGTAATTGACAATAGAGTTGGAAAAAATCTAATCACACTGTTGTAGAACATGTTCACAAATTTTATTTTATTTTTTTAAAAAAAAGGAATAATGAAGTAATACTTTTCTCTGGAAATAATTTAAACTATATTCATTGTCATGACTTACATAAATTGTTTTGCGAATAAAATTATCTGTAATTATAGTCGTAAGACTAATTTATCCACTTCCTAGGTAGAATAACACAATTTGTGAGGTATAAATTATTCTGAAAATAGTTATATCTCAAATAAAAATAAATGAATTTAATTTTAAATTTAATCCTAGAATATTTTATTTGATGAACCAAACGATTATATGAGAAGACGTTAATACTCTTTTAGTTAATTATTGCAGATAAATATCCGGTCAGGTAATATTTAATGTCTTATAGATTCATGCCATGTGTATTATATGATTATTTATGGTTGAAATTCATTTAAATTATATATTCATCTTAATAATAAAAACAACAAAGTTGTCAACTATTTTTATTTTTTAAAACTATCGAAAAAAATAATTAAGTGTATATCTAATATTTTCAAAAAAATAAATAAATAAAGATTGAAAAAGAAAATTTAATATACTTGATTGAAAGTATTTGCATTATCAAATTGAGTCTTATCAGCAACTCTCGATCCGCATACCCGTCAATCTTAATTTTTTTTTCTTGAAAATATTAGCTTGGGCACACTTAATTACTTTATTTGATAGTTTTAAAATAATAAAAATAGTTGACAAGTTTGTTGTTTGTATTATGGGAAAAGGTCAAAAATACCACTCAACTTTAATTTATTAGTTGACTATATCCATGCCGTTAAATAAAGTTATATATACCCTCACCGTTACTAATTTCACCATTTATACCCCTCAATTGGATGGAAAATCCAAATCAATTAAAATGATCAATTTTACTTAAAGTTTTTAATTTTAACCCAATCCAACCCGACCCGCCTAATAATATAACCCATTTTTGTTCATCTTTTAAGCCTAACTTCTTACCCATTTTTGTTCATCTCTTTTGTAAGCTTACTGCATTGGGGTGGAAAAGAAAAATCTTGGGCTCGACTGACGACTTGATGCTAACATGTCATGTCTGTTAGATGCTCTTTGTGCTCCTTATGATCTGTTAAAACATCCATTTTCGTTCGATTCTTGAAGATGGTAATTCGAAAAGTTTTGAGTTCAGAACGAAGAAGGACAAGTCAACAATGGTGTAAAAAATGAAATGAAATTAAATTGCTGCAACTGTAATTCAACAAATGGGTTAGAAAAAAATAGATGATGAAAAATTTTAAAATCCAATGAATCAAAATTAATGGAGAGGATTAAAAAATTCATTTTACTCCTTCTAATGAAATTACAATATTTCTTGTTTCAATTTTTTCTTCATATTAATGGAGATTTTTTGTTTCCCGAATGATGTATGTTTTCCTGAGCTTTATTTTGTATCAGAGGAGTTAAAGTTTTTGGCTTCGGATAAGGACGTTAAAAGATGAATAAAAATGGATTATATTATTAGGTGGGTGGGGTCGGGTCGGATTAAAATTAAGTAATTTAACTAAAATTGGTCATTTTTATTAATTTGTGATTTTTTATCCAATTGAGGGATATAAACGGTGAAATTAGTAATGGCGAGAGTATATATAACTTTGTTTTAACGACAGGTGTATAGTCAACTAATAAATTAAAGTTGAGGGGTATTTTTGACCCTTTTCTCTTATATTATTAAAATGAGCATATAATTAATTTAAATTTATTATTAAGATGAGTACATAATTTAAATGAATCTCAACCATAATAATTATATAATACACATGGCATAAATCTATAAGGCCATTAAATATTATTTGACCTAATTATACTTGATCGAATCTTTATTTAATTATTGTTCCTATTTGTTAGAATAATTCATCAATCAATTAACAGATTACCTTTAATCCTAAAAAGTCTGATGATTTGTCTAAAGATTTTCAAATATAGTTAAATAATAAAAAAAATTATATTAATGTGTTGACCCTCGAATTTCAAACAGCGTTATATTGTTCTTATTTATTTTGGGCTAATATTTAACATAACTAAGAAGATTAAGCTCTTATATTCTTAATAATAAATCTCGAGTTTAAAGTTATAATATAAAATCACATTTTATCCCCTATGTAAACTTTACTTTGAAGAGAGTACCATATTTTTACAATTAATTTGACACGTAGTATTGACAACCTTATTATATACTTTTTCAATATCAAATTATTCGCCGTGAATTTTGAAAATTAGTATCTTTAATTATTTGTTATTTAAAAGTTAAAACAATTTTTTAGTTTTTAATAGTAATTACTTTTAAAAATTACAAACATCTCCATAGAGTAAATATTTAATTTTAAAAAGTATAAAAACGAAGGACGATCGTATCATGAATTGGAAGAAGTGAATTAAATGAGACTGGAAATATATGAAATTAGGTATTTTTAATAAAGTTTGAAAGAGACTTCTCTAATCTCCTTTACTTTTCTTTTATTTTCTTGGAATCTCTTACATAATAAATATTTTCAATTAAAAAAGGGTGATCTTATAGTTTTTTGTTTTTTTTAATAAAAAAAGTAAGTTATAAAGTTCTAAAAAAAATTATTCATATGATGTATGTATGACTCAATACATTAAATCTTTAATTAATTGTACTATGAACTTTTGATTCTTCTGTGAAATTTTTATTTGTTACTCTATTTTTGGTATTATATAATTTCATAAATAACGCAATATACATATAAGTATGAAGGGCCTTCTTGATTATCCAGCTGGCCAGCTTGTATTTTTTTTTTATATCTTATTTGATAGATATTTCCTCTGTCCCTATTTAGTTATCCACTTTAGAAGTGACACACATATTAAGGCACCAATTATTATCATATGTTAGTTATAATTTTACCCTTAATTTAAAAGATTATGCAACTCCCAAGTATAATAAATATATTTTCTGGTTCCAAAAAGCATGCATTACAACTTAGTAGTACTATAAATTTTCTAGAATTAAATAAGGGCATATTAGGAAAAAAATTGTTGTCCTTTTTTGATTTGTTAAAATGGACAAGTAAATAGGGACAGATATAAAAGAAAATATGAACAAGTAAATAGGGACAAAGGAAGTATTATTTAAGTCGATCGTCTTTAAAATTAATTTTTTTATTTTTACATGATAAAAATAAAGTTGAATATATTATATCATCCCTAAATTCATCGTTTTTACTAAATATATTATTATTGATGTTTGTTTGTGTGATACAAGAAGCATACATTTTTCTTAATTAGAAAAAGTTAATAGACAACACTTAATATTCAATCTTATCTTGTAAAACTACACATAGACATAAAGTAAGAAGGAATTGATTAAAGCTCTCCCAAAATTGAACTTTTTTTAGCTTATTGGAAATGGAGTAATTAATGTCATGTATTTGAAAGTACTATTAAAAAAATTTAATGAGAAAAAAAAATAAAGGTGAATGTGACAATTACAGGAAGCTAGGTAATATAATACTTCACTTTAAAATACAGATGTTTATAAAATGACAAAAATACTCCTTCTAACTTTAATTGAAGATCTTATATTTAAGTTTTCTTTCAAGTATAAAATTATTTTGTTACTTAAAATACAGATATTTATAAAATAAAAAGTACTCTTATAATTTTAATTGAAAATCTTATATTTGAATTTTCTTTTAAGTAAAAACTTACTTCGTTAAGAAATATTTTAGCTGACTTTTCGATACAAATTTGAAAAGCTCTTATACAAAATACAAACATGGGGTGGGGTGGGGACCAAAAATAAATAAATATCAAAATGTAATCCTACCATTAGAAGTAAGACTTATTTAATTTAATCCAATAACAAATTTTTTTTCCCTTTTCCTAACAAAACCAATAACATTAACTTCAACCGTGGCCTTTAATTTTAACGTAATTTTCCCACACTTGGTTATTATTTATATAAAACTATATTCAATTTCATAATTAAATCAATTCATTAATGAAAAAATGTCCTACACAACTAGAGCATAGTCTGCTTGTACTCAAACTTTTTTTAAAACGATTTCTATAGACAATTAATTAAATTTAATTTATTAATAAAATGACCCCAAAATATGTGTTGTGTATATATTGAACTGATAAAAATATCATACTAATAGGTAAAAAAAATTGTTAAATTACTTTCAAGAAAAAAAAAATGGAAATATATTTTCAAGTAGTGTCTTATCTCTATACTGTATCTAATTCCTTATCAAGGATGATGTGACTATACAAAAGAGTGATTAATCTTTGTGGGTCACAAAAGTTGAAGCAGGTAACCCATTCAAATGATTATGCCATATGTGCAATGTTTAACTAATAATCTCAAAACTGACATAGATATAAAATATAATAATTTCAGAATAAAAAGGTAAAGATTATTTTATTTCATATTTTGTTAAAGATAATATGTTGTTTTTGTCTTATTTATTCCACTATTTTAGTTATAGTATTGAAATAAGTTACTATTTTATATACATGATGGAAAAATTTATCTGAAAGTAACTTATTTCGAAATAATTAATTCTAGAATAACTTATTTCCAATCAAATATCCCTTAACAAGAAATGTGGTATAGAGTAATGAGTATTTTTTTATTCTTAATCTGAAATATTAAATTCAAATAATCTAAATATAAACGAATTTCAATACAAAAATGAAACACTATTTAAAAATGCAAAACAAAAAGGATTAGTTTAATAGACTTAAGAAATGTAAATTCGATTGTCTTTCAACTTTAGACGAATAATTAATATTATTATATTTTTGAAAAAATATTAGTATTTTTTTTAATGTATAAAATCAATCTTTGTCATGACTCACTAAAATTAACTTTATATTGCATTTTAAGATGGAAAAGAGTTGAATATTGTCTTTAAAGTAAGTTGAATCGAATAGATTGTCCTACGTTAATGATTTAGTTGAATCTTGATTTGATGAGAAGTAATAATTGACCCACTATACTTAAACTTTTAAAGCAAGCTCTACTCTTTTTTTTTTTTACTTATAATAACTTTTTATATCTCGTCCTTAATTTAGGACACAAATATAATGTATGAGAATACATAAATCAATTATGAAAAAAACAAAAACAAAAATATATGTATAAATTACAATTTTCATCACAGAAAATATGAATATACATTGCATGATTATAATAATAATAATAACATAATCAATGAAATTTATTAATGATATATTACATCAATAAGCATCATTGTACATATTTTTATAATTTGTATCTAACATCAATTTCATCTTGTATAAATATAAATATATTTGATATCAAAAAATATATACTATCTCCGTTATATTTTATATGCCATCTTTCGAATTTCAAGAGTCAAATAAGTCTATCTTTGACTGTAAATTTTTCATAGATCTTATAAATATTTTGAATTATTAATTATTGTTATTCATAATACTTTTACACAATTACAAATATATAAATTTCATTTAAAAAAATATAAAAATTTCATGCGTAAATTTTTTAGTCAAACTTAAACTATTTGACTCTCAAAATATAAAAAAATGTAATATAAATTGAGACAAAAAAAGTATTAATTCGTGTATTCACTTGTTAAAAAGAATTATTCATTTCCAAGTGAGAAATTAGTGATTGGATGAAGAAAGAGAGCTTAAAACGGTAAAAGGTAGACCCACAAAAAGTAAAAGACATGAAAATTATCCGAAATTCGAGGTTATTTTTTGAGTTTTGAGAAGGATGATAGTGGGCCCAGTTGACAGTCCGTGAACCATTCACCCACTCATCCCTTTACCCCACTCCTTTCACTAACTCCCTTGGGATAATAATTGGATTACCTCATCTTTTCTTCTCTTTTCCCTACCATTTTTTGGATCTTTCTTATTTCAATTATTAATATATATATATTCACTAAAAAGTTCAAAAAAATAGTAAAAAGTTGTGGTTTGGTTAAAAGTTAAAACTTACTCTATAACCATAAATACTTGAGATAAAATTGTACATTTATTTTGTCTATTTTATTTGTTCGGAGTAGAATTGTTCAAAATCGAGTCAAAAAATTTATTGATTTATCAGTATTGAATTATTAGTTTAGCGGTTTTGATAATAATTTTGATTTTTTTTTGTTATTGGGTTATTAGTTCTTAACAGTTTGAGTTTTTTCTTAACGGATTAATCAATAATCTGATATTAAATTAAATAATTATATTTATATCATTTTGAATATAAAGTCCCTGACTTATAGTTTGATTTCATATTGTTATTTCTGTTTGTCTCAAATACTTGATTATTCTACAATGTAAAAGTGTTTGCTTTTGAGCAATATGTAACTTGTAAAGTCATGCGCATGGTTTATTTGGTTTGTCACCTTATTTCCAAGTAATTATTGTAATATTTTTTTTTATATCAAATCTTAACGGTTAAATTGATAACGATCAAATAGCGGTAAACCAATAACTGATAAGACAATATCTTAATGGTTTTATAACAGTATAACATCTCTATAAACCGACAACCAATAAGCCAAACTGATAAACTTTTAAATCGAATCGAATCGAACGATACACAACCCTAATCCGGAGTACATACAAAACATTATTTCTATCTTGTGAAAGTAGAAAGACTATATTTTATAATCCTAGACAAAAGTAGTCATTCAAAAATAATGGAGGAAAGAACACTGATAATATATCGTAGACAATGCTCAGTTACCTACTAACCTTCTCCATAATCTTCGAGCTTTATATTCTCCTATCTATGATCATATCATTGATAAATTGTGAGAATCATATCTTCTTTAATCACCTCTATCCCATATTTAATTGAATATATCTTTGTTTCTCATTAGGTCCACCAAAGCCAACCTCCCGCACACCTTTTCTAGTCATATTCTCTTCATATGTCCGAATCATTTCAATCTTGTCTTCTTCTCTTGTCCATTGTGGGCCCCATTGTCGCCATGTCAATAATATCCTCATCCTTAATTGCAGGCGTCATGTGAAAATCAATAATTACAAAATTTGGAAATGACGAATCAAATGACAGAGAAAAATTATACTAAAAAAATATACTGCCTAATATGATTCGGTCAACTTACCGACATATCAAAAAACTAATAGCATAAAACTTATTGTGAGGATAATCTCACTCTAAACTAAATTCTTAACGACTACATTATGAAAGAGTATTGTGTTGTGTAATATATGAAAAATCTTCTATTTATAGAATTCAAAACCTCTCCTCCAATGATGGATATGGTAGGAAATTGTTTAAACAAGTATAGCGCAACTTCTAAGTGAGTTTTTGATTGATCAATAATTTGTTTCATTCAACATAATTGATCTAATTAATTAAGTGTACATGTCACGTTCCTATCATATAAGACATTGAATGCAAGCCTACTTTCACCCATTGTAATATGACGTGTAACATCTCGTCAATCTTACCATTATTCTGGATAACTGTTTGAAATTTTCTCTCTTTGAGATAACTTGATTACCAATTCTCACTTTCACATCTCTCTAATGAGTTGCAGTGTGAGCATTCTATCTTAGTCCTACGCGCTCAACTTGAATCATTTAGAATTTAGAGCCTTGTTTCCAAACGTCCAACTTAAAATTAACTCCATCACACATTTTGTTAATCAATATTATATCGTCTTCAAATAAATACAACATTATACTTATTATTGGATATTTGTGTCGGCTCATTTATCACCTATACAAATAAAAATAAGCCGAAAGATAATCGTGCATGATGCAATCCTATCATAACTACAAAGTGCTCTAAGTCTCTTCCCACCTTCTCCACTCGTTTAATAGCTTCGTTGTATATGTATTTATTGCCCTCAATAGGAAACCTTCTCCCTCCCACCTTAAGCACTAGTCATATGCTTGTTTTAGGTTAATAAACACCATATGTAAATTGCTCTTTCTCTCGCTATACTGCATTACTAATCTTCCTATGATATGAATGACTTTTGTACTTGAACGCACTAATATAAATCAAATTGGCCGTCGATAATAGACATATCACTTGTCACTTTTATTTCCATCTTCCTTTCCCCAATTTACATAATATTTATTGGTGCTATACTCACGAATCAATAAAAACAATAATAATATATTCGGTGAAATGTCTTTGCATATCCTGGAAAAGATATTTTACCATCAAATTGTTTCTAATTTCTCACAAAAGTAGTGGAGGAGATTAGAGAATTATAAAGATTGTACAAAATACTCAAATTGTACAAAATAATCTTCCCAAAGGCCAAATGTACAAAATTTGTACAACCCCACACCCTTAAAATTGGCATTTACCACTGACAACACTATTCATTGCTCATCTCTTCAAGAAAATTAACTCAATGGCCAACTCCATATATAGATATATTGCTGATTTCTAGAGGTATTAGAGAAGAACAGTTTCCTCAGGTTAGCTGACTCTCTTTCAGTGACTGGTTTTCAATCACCAAAAAAAAAAGAAAAAAAAACTGCCACAACATTTCAGATTAAAGCCCAATGTTTTCATCTAAACCACTGATTTTCATGCTCCCTTTTTTATTTTTTTTAATTTTTTTTCACTTAGTTATAAATAAAAGCTGTTTCAAGAAACTGAAACAAGAGTAAGGTGGGGAGGAAAAAAGGGGAAAAGGGACTAAAAGTGTAGTGGGTTGGGAAAGAGGACAAAAACCCACCAAAAAAAAAAAAAAAAGGTTGCAGTTAGGAGCACTAGAAGAGTGAATCAGACTTTTTTTTTAAAAATAAAAATAAAAATAAATTATGGGGTATTTTTTAATTTTTCATTAACTTTTGATTTTTGTGGGTCTTTGTCTGCATGTAAGGGCTTTGTGTCTTTATGATGCAATTTTGGTGAAATAATATAGTGTTGTAAGTATTCACAAGAAACAAAAGAGGGGAAAAAAAAGTAAGGGGAAGAGAAAGAAAAAGATGACTAATTTTTTTGTTGCTTTTGTTAATGTTTAGTGTTGATGATGACTATTGAGGTCTCATGTCGGTTCTTAGATATGATGGATTCTTCTTGTTGAAAGAAAGTTGCTTTATTCGTCCCTTGTTTGGATCTTTGCTTTTTGGTACAAATCAGTTTCTGGGGTTGCTTAAAAATTGAATCTTGATGGTGTTTTCAAGCTGAAATAATCAAGGTATGTAGTAATCTTTGTTGAAAGTAAGTTTTTTTTCTTTTGTTTTTGTTTCTTGAAGTGGAAAGTTTGAAACTTTGTAACACTTTTGGTTTGATTTTGTTGTATAGGAATAAGAAGTTCAAGATCAGAATCTTTTAATCAAAGTTTATAATGGCAGATTATAATTCTTTAACCTCTCCAATGGAGAATTCAAGAAAAACCTCTTCTTTTTTTGGTTCACCAAGGTTGTTTACTTGTTTTGCTGCTAAGGGGTTCCCTGATACTGAGTCTATTATGAGTCCAACTTCAATTCTTGATAGTAAACCTTTCACTGTTTTGAGAAACCCCTTTTGGTCTGATCCAAAATCTCCAAAACCAGAAAGTAGAGTTCATTTTCAGAAACTTGACTCAAAAGGGGTTGGTCTTGGTGGTCTTGTTGATGCTCTTATTGATGAAAAATCTGATTCTAAAGAAATGAATTCTGTAAGTAGAATGGTTGTTCTTGGTTCACAATTGAAGATTCAGATCCCTACATTACCTCCTCCTTTTAATTACCCTACTGATTCACCACCTTCACCTGGTGATTTTGGTGTCAAGACTAGAAATTCTCAGTTAGGTTCTTTATCTCCTGTGAAGAAATCTCCATTTGGTTCCTCAAATTCTAACATAGATATCCCAAATTCACCTGGGGCTTTTAGTAGTCTATCTGCTGCTGAAATGGAGCTTTCTGAGGAATATACTTGTGTAATTTCATATGGTCCAAATCCAAGAACAACTCATATATTTGATGATTGTATTCTTGAAAGCTGTTGTGGTGTTGTTAAGTACTCTGCATCAAGAAAAGAAAATCAAACTTTTCCTAGTCCTCCAATGAGCCATCCATCTGAAAGTTTTCTCAGCTTCTGTCACAATTGCAAGAAGAATCTTGGAATAGGGAAAGACATTTACATGTACAGGTAGTCCAAATTTTCTGTTTTTTTCACAAAATTTCAAAAAAACTTGCATAGTAGCTACTAGTTATGATCTGTTTAGCTCTCGTTTGAACGTAGATTTTGAACTTGAGTCTTGAAGTATGACTTTGTATATAGATTCTGTTTGTAAAAGGTTGAAGTTTTGTGAGTCGAAGTCCTAAAAACCAAAAAACTAGTCTGGATCAGTTTTTGGTTTGATTCAAAATCTATAGCCGAACGCTAGCTTAATCTTAGTCATGAGGGTAGACTTTTCCTATTTGCATGATTTAACTGTTAATTTATATGCCCTTAAAGTTGTTTGATACAATTTTCTCTTGAATGTACCCTTTGGCAGATTTGTAGTAAAATTCAGTGTTACTACAAAGGTTTTATTTTGTTCTGTAAAATAACCTTTAAAAAATGTTTATGACATTATGAGACTAAGTCCAAAAGTAGGTTAGATGTTAAAGTTTCAAAGGCCTATTCTTAAAGTATTTTGATGATTTCATATGATCTGTTTGTTTTATTAATGTGGTCATGAGGGTCAGATTTTTATTTCTCTTTTCTCATGATTTAATTGTTGTCTGACATGCCTTTTTTTAGAATAGTTTGCTCTTCTACTCTTTGCAAACTTCTATAAGGTTCTGTATTTTGTGAAAGATTCTTTAAAATGACACTAACATTTGAAGAGTCGTAGATTAAGTTAGAAGGTTAGTAGGTAGTATCGCGCTTTTCAGTGAGATTAGGCTTGGTGATAGTCCCGAGCATCATGTATGTCGTAGTATTAGCCTTGTTCATCTAGTTTCTTTGCTTTTGATATTTTGTTACCATATGACTTTTTGTTCCTTTTTCTATATGCTTTGTATTGCTTTCCATATTAATTATCATGTTTTCTTCATTGGCATATTTCCCCCGTTCATAAGATGCACTTGAATTGATGATCTTTCACAAACAACCTCTCTACCTCCATAGAGATAGGGGTTAGGTCTGCATACGTAAAATTTCGTTTTGTAATTGTATATTGTGTTTTGTGTTTTCTTTGTAGAGGTGAGAAGGCATTTTGCAGCAGTGATTGCAGATACAAAGAAATGATGTTGGAAGAAGGAATGGATAAATCAGAGACTGATGATAATGTATTTGGTATTATTCCCTAATAATAATAATAATAATAATAATAATAATAATTGATGAGTGATAGCAAGTTTTGTCCACTTGCAAGGTGTTAAAAGACTATTAGCAGATTCAAAAACTGTTTTTTGTAAATTGGATAATTGAATCTGTTTAGACATATTTGTCATTTTATTTTATTTTTGGTTTAGGTGGGTAAAAGAAAATGTCTTTGTTGAGAAACAAGAAGGTTAATGAGATAATATTTGAAGTGATTGATGAATTTTTTATTTTATTGAAAAAAATATTGTAGTAGGTGATTATGGTGGTCTGACAACTACTTTGGATGCTTTATTGAAAATTTTATTATTAATATAAATGATGTTGATTGATGATGTTAGAGTAAAGTTAATGTCATTAATCTTTAATTATATTATTTATAATATATACTAATCAATCCCATAATAATGCAAACATCATCATAACCAATGACCTCAATTGAGTAGATTCTTTTTATCTTATTTGGGATGTCCTTTTCTTTATTTGTTTATTGGTAAAGTAATAGTTATTTTGACTAGGCTTTCAGATTAAATTATTCACCTAGAGACTATCATGGTGTTTAGTATTATTATATTATTAGTATTGTATAGTATATACAACAAATTATTCTACCTATGCTATTGTTTAATATTTGTGTGACAACCTAGATGAAATAAAATAAAGAGACAAATTCTAGAATATTAATTTAGTGTCCTCGTGTAGCAACTTACAGATGATGGGTTTGCGTAGTCGGATAAGATTGAGGGATTTATTAGTGAAAACTTATATTGATATATATAATAGATATTGACTTTTTTTTTGATTTCTTTGTATGTTTATTTATGCTTATTTTGAACATTTTTAGTGAAAAATTCGATCTTCATCATCGAGTTGACCAATACCTTACATTTGTTCATGGAACTTTTCAACTTCATTGTTTTTTATTTTCTACAACAAATCAAAATATTTTATACGATTAAGTAATAAATAAGGTTATTCTGATAAACTAAATAAAATATGGAGTTCAGAATTTAAATAAGCCACAAAAAAATAAAAGTTATCAAAATAAGCCTCTATTTTAGAAAGTAACTAAAATAGGCTTAGTGAAAGAAAAAGTTTTACTTTATTCAATATTTCAAACGTTTTCCGTTAGTTCATAACGGATATATTTTAATATATATATATAATGGAACTATTTCTTACACTATATAAAATGTAAGTTTTTCTTGCATTTTGTAAAGTGAAACTTTTTCTTACACTTTATAAAGTAAAAGTTTTTCTTACACCGTAAAGTGAGACTTTTTCTTACACTTTACAAAAATGAATATTTTTCATGTTTTGTTCTCTTTATGAAGTTTTTGCTGTGTATGTCATATAATTGAGATACTTTCCCTATATATGTAAAAAAATATAAATATTTATCACATGTAATTACTTATTTAAATAAAAAATCACGTGTTGGACATACTGATAAGCATTTGCATAAAAAATAGGCAAGACATGAAAATTTGAGAATGTCCCAACATTTTCCGTAATTACAAACTATGAGGACTAACCAAAATAATTATCTAGTCCATAACTTGGAGCAATATTCCTATCTTATTGAATTAACTTCTACAAAATATATAATAATAATAATAAGAAGAAGAATAAATCATATAAATTAATAAACAATTGACAAAATGAACAAATAATAATCGAACTATAATTATTGAGCATTACCAGTCACATTCATTGATAGTTTCGTTCAAATCAAAATCATATCGATTGGTAAGAATATTTTGATAATGATTCATGTTAGAAAAATCAGTAGATTGAGTTATCGGAAATCCATCAATGCTATTATAATTTTCTAATTGGGGATGAACATCGACAGATAAAGGAGAACATTGTTGTCTAGTCTTAGGCTCCTTTCTAACATATATTTTAAGTATTGTTAACTTGATGTGATCTATGTAATCATTTGGAACCCTCAAAAAGTTGATCAACGATTTGTTATTATCGATAATCTACTCTCCAAAATTTACTTGTTCTTGTGATAAAAATGAAGCAGGTATTTTTCGACTATAATCATTATAATACTATTTATACCTCATTCTTTTATAAATTGATGAAAGAAATATATGATATCGGATATTAATTGAATATTTAGCATTGTGTTTGGGATGACAATTAAAATAAACGGTATTTTCATCATGTATAATTTCGGCATTCCAATAAATCAAAACTCTAACTTTTGGTTTAGAAGACATTATTTTGTGATTGAAATGAAGAATAATAGACGACTAAAGATGTCGAATGTGTCATGTTTGAATGTTCTTAAATGTCCTTAAATAAAGCTTGAATAAGCTTTCAGATTAAAACAAATAAACATACATAATGTACTATTTTTATTTTTTATGATATGTCAAATCAATATAATTCTATGACAAACAGTACAAAAATATCATAAGGAGAGCAAAACATGAAAAATATTCCACTTTGTAGTTTGTTTTTCTTCCACTTTATAAAGTGTAAGAAAAAGTTCCAGTTTACAAAGTGTAAGAAAAACTTACATTTTATATAATGTAAGAAATAGTTCATTACATATTAAAATATACGCGTTATGGACTAACGGAAAACGTTTGAAATATTGGATAAAGTGGAACTTTTTCTTCCACTAAGCTTATTTTAGTTACTTCCTAAAATAATGGCTTATTTTGGTAACTTTTTTTTTTTTTTTTGCTTATTTCAGCTCCGAACTCTAAAATATGCCAATATCATGTTATTATAGTTTGGTATAACTATATGTGCAAGGAAATTTTTTACCATTATATTTCAAAGTGTTAGTAAAACTAGTAATTGTATGGACTTTATTATCTTTTTAACTAACTTGAAATACAATTACATTTTTTTTTACTACAACAATGTATTCACACACTTTTAAGGCGTCCTTTTTTTAATTCGCTATGTACTGATTGGATGGATACTTGCATAATTAATTGATGAACGAGGAAATAATGTGAATGATGAAACCAATTTAATCTAAAGTTAAGGCTCTTCCCTCGCTCTCGATGGTAAATCTTGATTAACAAAAATAAATTATTTTCGATAGATACTCGAACGAAAAAGCAAAAGAAAAATTGGTCCTGGGAGTAATAAAACCTGAAAGGAGCAGAGGAAGGTATGGTTGGATAAGAGGAGACAGGCATGGGAAGCTTAGAGCTCAGACTGTAGAGATAAATTATGAATGCAAGTTGGGAATTGGGACCATAAATGTAACTCATTACCAATGTCTACCTCTCTACAGTACTCTTTTAACTTTCTTCTTGGCTTCTTTCCTATCGGTATGAAGAAAAATATTTTCTTAAAAAATACGTGAGTAATTGATAAGTCAACGAGAAATATCATTCTAAAAATATTTATATGTTATTTATCAATATAATAAGAAAGCACGATGAAATGAGACGGGGAGTGAGAATACAAGGGTGGGATGACCAAGGGTTGGGGATGATCCACTGCAATTAAAATACTTTTTAGCAACAACAAACATATACATTAACAAAAATTGACAAAACTTTTATCGGTATTAGTTAATTTCAATTGAATCCAATATTGTAATAAGTTTTAGAAACATTTACAACTAATGTTAATTGTGTCTATAAATATATATATTTAATGATAATTAATGTTATTTTTCTTCATTTTTGTTTTTACTAAAGAAGATATTTTGACGAATTAAACATGAAAATATTTGAAAAATATTTTCTTCCCCGTTAAACACACCCTTAGGATATGTTTGGTGTGAACAAAAATGTTTTCCACAATAATATGCTCCTAGAAAATTATTTTTTTAAAAATTCAGTGATTTTCTTTTTCAATATTTTGATAAATAAGTAAGAAAATTAATATCCAAAAAATATTAAGAAATTCAAGTTTCGACAAAATTCTATTTTTTGAACTAATTAATTGGGTTGGACTTCTTTGTAAGCTTATTATATGAGAATTAGATTAGAAAAAAATAGTAAATTAGTCAAATAACTTAACTTAATTAGTAAAAACCTCCATACTTTATAAATATTATTAAAAATGTCAATAATGTCATTATTTTAGAAAGGATTGTGTATTCTAATTTACTTTCTAGTTTATCTCATTTTAATTACAAATTTTCCAATTAATCCTCTCTCATATGATTTTTTAAAAAATGAAATATTTTCTCTCTCTCATATTTTCATCTTTCAATTCTTCTCCATTTCAAAATCTGCCTCTCTTCTTCTTTTTTTTTTTTCCAGAAAAATATATTTATAAAGATATTCACACAATCCGTTTTATTAAAATATGAGTCTTTATCCGTTTTTCAATATTTGTTTTATGATTTTATTTTTGTATAAATCGTTTAAAATTGTTGTTTGTAGTTGAAATCACTTTTTGGGTTTGATAAACTCACTATCCAATGCAGAATCTAAGAGAATTACTAGAGGTATTCAACTTAATCAACAATGTTTTATTTTTCAAATATCACAATTGAAACCTAGAACACAAATGACGATAATTTTGTATTTTAATTTATTTATTTTGTATTTCAATATCACTTTGTATACAAATAAGTTCTATTTTTTTTAATTTTGTATTCATCATAATGGTATACCAACAACGTCACATTTGTATTTCAACTGAAGTGAGTATTTAGTGTGCTCATTTTGTATTTCAATCTTAATTTTTAATGATAACAAGTTTGTATTTCTTTTTAATTATGTTTTCATCATAATTGTATACCAACAACTTTTATATTTTATGTGTTCACTTTACAATTCAAATTAAAATTGAATATCAATTGTGATGAGTATTTTACTGTGATTATTTTGTATTTAACTCTCACATTGTATTCAAAAAAGATTGTATGTTTTTGTGTTCATTATAATGATATACCAACAAAGTCAATTTTGTATTTCAACTGATGTGCGTATTTATTGTGCTAATTTCGTATTTTAGTCTCAATTTCAATGACAACAAGTTTGTATTTCTTTTTATTATGTTTTCATCATAATTGTATATCAACAAATTTTGTATTTTATGTGCTCACTTTACCATTTAAATTAAAATTGATATTTTACTTGCATAGTGAAACTAAAATTGTATTCTAGTGATCAAAATTGTATTACATAACTGTTAAATATATTTTTCTTTTATTTATATTACAAAAAAATTACGAATTGTATTCCAGTATAATCTAGTCATAACATATGAATACGATTAAAGAAAGATACTTGATTCTAGAAAAAGAATAGCATACATAATATAAATACTACAATCTGTTGAGGTTGATACAATATTCTAAAATATACAAATTTAAAAAACGCGATTTAATCGAATTCATTTCAACATAAATTGAGTATTATCAATGAAAATTTAAAAATCGATACTAGAAATTTGATGAACAAGTGGGATGAGTTCTTTGTGTTTATTTTTTTGAATTTGTGTTTACTTTTGAATTTTTGTAACTGATGAGACTTTTAAGCAATTGTTCCTATTTTAAAAAATTCTCTTCCCTAAATTTCTCCTTTTGTTAGTTAACAATTATATTCTTTAAATAAAATTTAAACAAGATACATAATAAACTAAAAATTTAACATTTTTATTAAATATTAAAAATATTAACAATGAATTCTATTAAATATTAAAATATTGATATTTTAAAAAATTTCCTCTATTAGATTATGGACCACAAAACCAGCCCAAAGAAATGGACAAGTGCAGAGAAAATGGAAAGAAGTTGCATAGACAGGTGACAACCTATTTTTATGAAGTCCAACCCAATTTTCTTGATGATTCGAATTCTGAAGTTTATGAATTCGAGTCATCAAGAAAATAAAAAATAGGGCAAATTATCGAAATCATATATTTTTTAGATAAAATTATAATTTATCCATTAAAAGTTTATAATTACAAAAAAATTTCAAAACAGATACAATAATATAAGCGTTGGTACACTAATCTGATGCGCGAGACATGTTTTATACATGATACACTAATATGATGCACGAGATACATTAATTTGATGCGCGAGATACACTAATTTAATGCGCGAGATATATTAATATGATGCGCGAGATACATTAATGTGATGTGTGAGATATATTAATGTGATACACGAGATACATTAATGTGATGTGCGAAAATGAGGGATTTTGAAAATTTATAAAACTTATAGGAGATAATAGTAATAAGTAAACTAAAATGTGAGATTTTCGTAATTAATTTGAAATTTAAATTTTTTCTAGTTTATGCGAATTTGCTCCAAGCTGAATTTTTATTTAATCAAGGGCAATTTCGGGTTTTGTATAAGATATAGGATCATGTTATTCTTGAGAGACGTTCATGAACACAAAAACTAATCTTTTAACTCATTTTATAATCGAATTTCTCATTTAAAAAATCACAAGTAGATTGTACGAATCGAAGCAGTTTCATAACTAAAAAATTAAAAATAATGGCTACAATAACTCCCAATTCAATCTCATTCTCAATCTTACCCTCAGTTAATCCTCTTTTCTCCTTCCTCTCCCTCTCTCCAATCCTCTCTCGTTTTCGCCGCCGGAAGTCGCTATCCTTCACCATCTCCGCTGGCTCCTCCCGCCGGAGACCGCCTTTTGAGCCACCGGACTCCAAAATGTCAGTCTCAGTACAGATGCCAGCTGGTTCCGTTCGTCGAGATGGTGAGACTGAACCGCTGATAGATTCTAGAAATCGTGAGTTTGCTACTTAGCTCAATCAATTCTAATTGTGTGGACCTGATTAATTTCGTTTTTTTTTTAATTATTAATTTATTTTTACTTTAGCTCAATCAATCAACTATACCTTAATCCTAACTTATCCGTTATTTATATTTTTTGATCGGTATCTTATCCATTATATTTGTTCTATATTTTGCTAGAACTAGGAGAATTCATCATAAGTAAACAAATTTTACCTTGATTGTCACCTTGCCGCGACATTCTTCTTTGGTTTTGCTTAGTTGAATTATTAAAAATGAAATTTGAAGTTACTAGCTTTTTCTTTCAAGGCTTTGTTTTAAAATAAAGGAAAGCTAATTGAGCGATTTAGCAGCTCCCGAATCTGGTTCGAGTGTGTGGTGGTTGATAGATATAGTTTTGAGCTGGATAGCTGGCAATTGAAGATCTACTTCTTAATATCCTGTCCTGGGTCAATATAGCATTGAGGCAGTGTTACCAAAAGCAAAATGCAAATGAAGTGTGGACTTTAACAAAAAAAAAAAGACGCAAAGGGAGAAAAAATACAAATATATATGATTAGTTCAAGACTGATAATTATAAGTATGAATGTTAAATACATGAACAAATCAATTGAAAAGATATTATGATAAGTAAAATATCAATTGTTTAGCTTCACGTCTTCAGAAGAGGCTCATTGGCAACATAAAGTATGCCTTAGAACCTTGATGACGATACTGAAGTGCACATTCTTCGAGGCAAAACACTCAACAGATTATAAGCTTCACTTCAGGGGTGAAGCGTGCCTTTGATAACAATACCTTGAGGTAAATCCATGTTGTCAATGATATGTATTTCCAAAGTTAATGACTTGATGTTCAGCGTTTAGTGCGCTAGTAGGAGCACATTGTTCATTCAAATTGAATTGCCCAGATGCCATTCTTATGCATGTGATATGCAAATGAGTTGGTCAGAGGAAGGAAAACCTGTCATGGACAAGGGAATCATGTCTAACAACTGAACCAACTGTTTCTCATTTAAATCACTTGCACATCCTTGTCTGAAGCACACACTTCTCTGAGGCGCGTGGCTTCACCCATGAAGCGATAAACTCTCTTTGCGCCACTTCATCACTTTCAGCGGCAAAGATAGCTTTTAATATATTTTTCTTGTTGCTTTGAACACATAAAATGTAGAAGACGTTTAGAAAAAATTATGAAGTAGAGGAAAGCTCATAGTAGAGGTACAGAGATAGCAGTAACATTGGTGCTCTCGCTGTTTCAATTTATGTGCCTTACTAACCTTTTTAATCTATTTTAATAAGAATATTACTTTCTATAGTTGGTAACTATTTAATTCCAACATCTCACACGACATGCTTAGGTCCACAAGATTCAAAAGGCATTTTTGGACATTTGATGAAATTCAAACAATAGAGAGAAAAAAATGAAATGAAAGCAAAACCAAATATAATAACAAACAATAACTATATGGATCAAAGAACTAAAAATGTATATTGAATTAGTATACCCATGTCAATCAACTTCAAAATCATTTTAAATTGTGATTAGAAGAAAATCTCTTATTCAGGTTAGCAACTACTTATTTTACTACATTTTTAATTTCATATTCCTAATCACTAATTTATTCTCTAACGATTAGTATATTGCTTCATCATCTACTCTTATGGTTTAATATTGTACTTCTTAAGAGAATGCCTGGGGCATTGAAGCAGTGTGCTATCTGTAATAAAGAGCAGGTTAAGTGACGCGAAGCGCCTAGACTGAGCTTCACCTAGCTTTAAGAGTTTAGCATGTCAAGTGGGCTGTTAACAACTCTGCAACAAATGCAAACAGATCTTCAAGTCTTTTTGTGATTGCATCCTAAGTTCCATTTAAAATAAATTTTAATAATTTGGAACTGATAACGATAGATTAGAATATGGTTCATTTCTACAGTGTTGTACAAATTGGGGAAGAGTGAGTTGGCATGCAGTCCTATGTTGCTCGGACTCTTCAAAAGTGCCAACGGGTGCGTGTCGGATTCGCCAAAAGTAGTGTATTTTTGAAGAATCCGAGACGGGTGTGGCATCAAAAGTGAAGAGTCCGCGTAACTAAGGCATGCACCATAAGGAGGTAGGTTAACACAGGAGACTAGAAAGAATTATAGGATGGATTAGAACTTTTTGCGTCTTCTTGATGCTTATCATTGAATTCTCCTTATTTCATTAAAATTATAGGATGAATTTAAATGAACTGGTTGATTAAAAGTCAATCTAGAGGAGCATATGATTGTCAATGTCATATTGGATATGCAAATAACTTTTTTCGGAGAAGGGTTTTTCAGAGGGTAATTTTATAGTTTAGAGTGGAAGCAAAAACTTTGCATAATGGAATTTGAATGCTCTAATATGCTTTCTTTTTGTACCTCATAGCTCATGATGTTCAATTATCCGTGAGAGCCACATCTGATCGTAGCTGAGAGTTAGACAAAACCTATCATCCTCATACATGGTGGCTTATGTTACAATATGAGCTCCTTTTCTACTATTCTGTTTGTGTGGTTGGTTCTTTTTTGGCTGTCTCAATCTTATTTACGTTCTCCAATATGATCATGTGCAGGAAAGGGGGATCAGCCAACAACCACTGTTAAAGAAGATTCTGTCTTGTCCAATAAAAATGTGCCTCACAAGAACAAATATTCTTTAAGTTCAATCAGTTGCTTTGGAGTGGATCTAACTCCAGATAACATAGCTGTTGCTATGGTATATTTTGTTCAAGGCGTCCTGGGCCTTGCTAGACTTGCTGTAAGCTTTTACTTGAAAGATGACCTACACCTAGATCCTGCAGAGGTATGTCATCCTGATAGAGTAATTTATTTCCTGTTGTTTGTCAATCTTCCGAGTAGAACAAAATTATTTTCATCAAATTCAAACTCCAGATTCTAGCCAAAGATGCTTTTAGTATATTTTCCTGGATTTAGGAATCTAATTGTCATACTGAAAACTGAATGTAAGAGTTGTTTTGGAATTTAAACTACAGTTACATTCAGTAATTTGAAATACAATTCTCTCTCGAATATAGACTGCCACAGCCGTCAGTTATTCTTTTTGTTTTACTTTAACTTTCTTTCTATTTTGTTACTATCCCAAAATTTTCTTCCTTCTTCAATGGACACCTATTTGCACATTTCTTCTCTCTTATCCCCTCACCATTTTGGTTGAGTCCACAGACTGACACATTTATATGTGCATGACTAGACAGCTCTCATATCTGGTTTCTCATCATTGCCATGGCTCGTGAAACCATTGTATGGTTTCATCAGGTTGGACTCAAACTTTTTGTTATCCTTATTCATCTAGCTAGTTAAAGAAAGATTTCATGACATGAGCTTTTCCTGTAAAGTGATTCCTTCCCACTCTTTGGATACCGGAGGAGATCATACTTGGTACTCTCAGGGCTTCTTGGAGCATTCTCATGGTTTTTGATGGCCACCTTCGTTGATAGCAAGTATAGTGCTGCCTTCTCCATACTTATTGGTTCTCTTTCTGTCGCTTTCTCAGATGTTGTAAGTTCCTTTTGTTCCTAGTTAGTTTCACTAATTTGAGACTGTTCATTGCCTATTTATATTTTTTAACTGGTCTGAACTCCGAAGGTTAATGACAATCTGTTTGGCTTTTGACCTTTAGTATTAGTTGAGTACTTGTTATGCTCTCATTTTTGTTCAGGTATTCCATTGCATAATACATAACTCTTGCCCATTATACATGAGATTCTTGCATAAATGTGTTTTGCCTTTTGAAAGGAAGTCCTTAGTTGCAACCTTGGCAACAGGGACATAGGTGAGGCCTGAGACTTAGTCGCACCATAATATGTTCCAAGTTTTCAAGAACTCATTTGAGAGAAGAACTTATCAAACTAGTATGAAAAAGGGTATCTCAAAATTTCAGAAAGGTTGTCTAGAGTCCAGTGGTGCGTCGAATATGTATCACGGTTGAGGGCTTTTTCCAAGAAATGTCAGGTTGTACACAACTATCTAACTTAAGTTTTTATGCCTCATCCTTGCTGTGTCCCTTACCATTTCGGAGGTTTCATTGCTTGTTCTCAGCAGACATGAGAAGAGAACAAAAGATCACCTGCATTTGTCCTTTGTGGTTGTGGGAAATTCAAAATGAGAGGAGTCTAACGACCTGCTTATCACTTTGGAAGCACTCTCACTGAATCTTCACCTAGTTGAGACATGCTGTTTAGCCGTGCCAAATGACTTTTACAACACTCCTAGTATCCGTTCTACTTCTATTCTGAGCATTAGCAGCACCTCTTAAAACTTCTCGAGTTTGCAAAGTCATGTGTTTTCTCTCCACAAATGTTGCTGGCGTCTACTTTTATAGTTACTACTTCTCATGAGAGCTACCGTACATTTAGTGAGTGATGATCTTTTAAGCCCGAGTGATGAATGGAGCAGAAGTTATGATGCTGCTACTCCTTTTTTGAGGATAAAAAGGGCATAAGATCCATGAAGGATCATGTTCAAATCTTAGTGGAGGCAAACAACACTCAACAATTTCTTCCCATCTGCCTAAGCCTAGTGTACAAATTACCCGGTACTGGTGCAATAGTCGCATTGTGCACAAGCTGACCCGAACACCACCGTCTTCTCAAAAGAAGGGTTTGGGGTGGGGGCATTAGAACTTATTTTAGACTGAGCCTTTTGTAGTTTGAAATTGGATATTCTATGCAAATTCAAGAGTTGTATAGTGTAGTGTGGATGAACTGTATATTCTTGCTTGGACAATGTTAATGATATTATCAGGTCACATGCTATAGCTCCAACCATGGCCATAAACCCACTGCTGCATCATCCACTGATGCTTGTGTTGATATCTTGACAATATTAATGTCACTTGGAATTATTAGACTTGATGTTTGGTTGTTACACATGTACAAACAATGGAGTTACCGGCCTAATGAATTTGAGTTAATCTTTTCTTTCTTTGTTTGTAATGTTCCTATTTGTCCAGCTGCTATCTTAATTTTGCACCACATTCAGCGGGCATATATAATTGAGTAATCATGTAGGTTGTAGATTCCATGGTTGTTGAGAGGGCACGCGGTGAGTCTCAAAGCATGTCAGGATCTCTTCAGTCATTGTGCTGGGGTTCTTCGGCATTTGGGGGAATTGTGAGTGCCTACTTTAGTGGCTCCCTTGTGGAGACTTATGGTGTGAGGTATGTTACTTCGTCATATTTCTAAGTATCATATGATTGTGGCCGTGTGAGTAATACTAATGGTCCTGGTGGGTTAATCTAATTGTTTTTGTACCACCAGGTTTGTTTTTGGTGCAACATCATTACTTCCACTCATAACATCTGCGGTATCTGTACTTGTTAAAGAACAGCCTGTACGAGGCCCAGCAAGGGGAGTTTCTTTAGGCAATGGCTTCATAGAGAGCTCAAAAAACAATTTTACTCAGTTATGGGGAGCTGTTAAGCAGCCTAGCGTTCTACTTCCCACCCTATTTATTTTCTTATGGCAGGCTACGCCACAGTCAGATTCTGCTATGTTTTTCTTCACGTATGTGCAGTTTCAGGTTTAAATTTTTAAATAATATAAACATACATGCACGTTACTAAATCTAATAGAAGTTTGTCCTGATTGTAGGACAAACAAACTTGGTTTCACTCCGGAATTCCTTGGTCGTGTTAAGCTTGTCACTTCAGTTGCATCACTTATTGGTGTGGGGCTTTATAATGGGTTTTTAAAGAAAGTTCCTCTACGGAAGATATTCCTCGTAATGACTCTCATTGGTACAGCTCTTGGTATGACACAGGTATGTGTTCCAAGTCCAACATATATTTTCTACTTCAGCTTTATGATTTTTCTTATGTTTTGGGTCATGATTTACTTCCGAGTATGATTTGTTTGTATTAGGTTCTTCTTGTGACTGGATTGAACCGACAGTTTGGCATTAGTGATGAGTGGTTTGCTATTGGAGATTCCTTGATTATAACTGTTCTGGGTCAGGTAATTTTTTTTCTTATATTTGAGCGCAGTCTGGCTTAGTTGAAAATCTGCAAAGCATAAATTCAGCGAACCAATCAAATAATAATGCAGTGAAGGCACACAAAACTATTAAAGGATATAATGGCCAACTTGCAACATGCAAGCTGAAACTCACTGAACCTACCTACAAAGATGTATTTGGCCTGTGAGAAACAACTTGAGAGTTTTTGTTTTTGAGGAAGAGAACTTGAGAGTTTTTTTCTTTCGGAAACAATTGAACTGGGACATAATGAAAATGATTCAGGGGCAATTACGACTTTCGATAGCGGGTTCATTTGAACCTAGTCTTCCCATGTGGAGTACAAATTTACATGTAAAAATATATTAAAACTGCAAAAAAATATGAACCCATAACTTTAAAATATAATGGATTTAATGTTAAGAACTTTAAGGGTTGAATCCATAGATCTAAAATCTTGGATATGCCTCTGAAGTGATTATGTAATTTTTCATGTATTTAGAGTCTCTGATGAATTCCAATTTGGTCTGTATTCCAATTAGAACTATAAAAGCCATAGAACCAAATAAAATTTGTAAAAATGTACTTGCACATTAACTTTATAATTCTTTGGAATGCTAATTTCAGGTAACTGCTATGAATGTACATGTGTATCTATGACTGCTATGTGATGTATAACTAGATTTTCTTTGGCCAGCATGAGTTTTGATTAGTAGAAAGATAGTCTTCATTAGGTTCCATCTTATAGAAACTCAATCTCTATTCTTGAACTATATGGTCTCGACTATAAAAGGGCATCTAAAGGGATTTATCAAGGTCTTGACCGCTCTGTCATTACCTTAAGGTTTTGGTTAGATATTCTATGTCTTTTACATCGTATTAGAACGAACCTTTTGCAAGAATAGGCGAATGGTCAAAGTGATGATTTTTAGATTTCTCAAAACGAAAGTTGAAGTACAAAGGAGGAAGCTTTCACCACATTGATGGAACCCCACTACGTGCTGATAAATGTGAAACAAATAAAAATGGTGTACCGCTTTTTATAGAATACAAAAACTATTTAAGAACAGATCTTTTGGTGTCTTTTAGGAGAATGGTTATCTGATTAGAGAACTGAGGGAAACATAAGCGTTGAGTTTAAATTTTGGTGATATAACCTTCTTTAGGCAGATCATATACAAATTGTTCGAAGATAGCAGTGGGTGAACTTGGAAAATGAGTGAAAGTTTACATCCAAACTGCCATTTGATGAGATCGCTTATTAGATAGACGAGGGGAAGAAACATGGGTGTTCTCTTTTGAGTTTTGGCAAGCTAGCTTTTTACAGCAATTCACATAATCTGCTAGAGGATACTGGATAGCAAAGGGTAAACTTGGCAAATGTTATGGAAGTCCGTTTCCTTAAGTTCCATTTAGAGTCTAAGGTGCTCCTGCATTATTTTTTAATATATGTATGTAAAACTGAAATTGAATCATGATTGTTTTTCTAACATAGAGTTAAAAGAGTATTCTGGCAACCTCTTTATCAGCATTGTCTGACTTGTTACCTTTTCAGGCATCTTTCATGCCTGTTTTAGTACTAGCTGCAAGAATTTGTCCACAAGGAATGGAAGCAACTCTCTTTGCGACCCTTATGTCCATATCCAATGGAGGGAGTGTTCTTGGAGGTCTAATTGGCGCAGGTCTAACCCAGGTATTTGGTGTCACCAAGGACAGGTTTGACAACTTGGCTTTTCTGATAATTCTCTGCAATCTCAGCTCTCTATTGCCTTTGCCCCTACTTGGTCTTCTTCCTGGCGACGAACCAGATACAAAAGACAATAGTGATATTGAGATGAAGTCTAATTGAATTCTGCTGTGCAAATCCCGAATCTGCCCAAGTATCTCTGAAGCTTTTCAAGAAAACAATAGGAGAGAATACAATTGTAAATACAAAACTAATATTAAATGACTAAAGATACGAGTCATGATGTCAATTCACACCACAGAAAAAGTTAAGTGGGTTAGGAACTTGTTTAAGCATGAGATAGATCTTGTTCCGTGATCCAGGACTTCGGTATTGTTGTAAGGGCATTATGCATGATGTGTGGGTTAGGCACATGTCATGAGTTCGGACCCTCCTGTAGACAAAAAAACTGGTATTTAAGTGGAGTAGGATAGAGAGGCGAGCTTATCATCTATCAAGTTTCGAACTTGAGCCACGTTGATCTTAACATATGTATTTCTAGATGACCCTCTTTAAGTCTTGAATGCCCCTTCAGAAATTGTTGTTCGGCCTTGCTGTTTATCGACCAGCTTTGGTATTTTGTAATCAAAACTTAGCTAAAAGGTATTGAACATTGATCATCCTGTATCAATAATGATATTTTCAATTTTCTCCTATCAAACGAAGCCAACTTAATACTTATTAAGAATAACATTATATAATATAAGTTCAATGGAACATTTAACTACAAAGTACAAACACAAATAAGCAATAAATTTGAATTTGTTATGACCACTGAGTCCATGCCACATTGTTTTCTTTGGGTTTAAGTCTTGCACAAATTTATCTTTTGAGCTATGTTTCATCATGCGTGCACTATGTGAATTTGAAATGTTTTATGAAATCTTTCATTTTCTTTTCCACTCAGACGTATTATGCTCTTAAGTATCATGGTACACCTCATCGGTAGAAGCTTGTCAATCGAGAGTATATTGTTGTTTGACCTGCCCCTTGTTAACATGGACGTCATATTGGTAAATTATTGGCGGTTGCTATGTGTAATAAGTTAGCTTTGTTTTGACACATGTTACGCTGACCAAGCATGCATAGATGACATGTGTCGTATATTACGTGTCATGTCCAGAGACACACATGCATGACATATGGCACATGTCATGTCTCTAGACACCTTTCCAAATTGTCAGCCATCTTATCATTTACCTCTCCATGCAGTATCGTAATCAGAATTTTTTACCAAAAGAATTCAAGTAACATATGATCACCTGATTTTTCTATAATGAGGAGTTATTGTCTTACAAGATTATCTACCCATAAATTTCTCCAATACATTTTAATTAGCCCTTTTATCTATTAAACTCAACTTAACAAAAAACAATATTTAATACACAAATATATTATCATTGAGATTGGGAAATTTTCTACTACAAGAAAACCTGTCACGTGACAAATTGATGGAAGTTCACATGGGGATGGCCTCAAAAGGTTCCTACAAAAACAAAACAAATTACAATAGTGTAGTCACATCTCAAAAGGCCCAATAATTTCAACCAAATTCAATTCAAAACCATTGGCCATTGATATCCACGTTAGAGTCCGATAAAATTTAAATTCACACAGAAAAATTTTCACATTAGAAGGTAAAAGTGCTCCGTGACACAAGCAATTTTATATTCAAGGGGTACTCGAACACGAGATCTTTGATTAAGATTCAATGAATACTTACCACTCTACCACAATTCTGTCGGTACAACTAATTGATTCATTACTATGTTACTTTCATTCTTTAAATTAAATAAACATAATTTCCACAAAAGTCTATTTCCTCATTTTTCTATTTCAGCCACTTGCCCCCACAAATCCTTTTCCAATTTCTAATTGGGCTGTTCTCACCTCTTCTATGATTTCTCATCATCATGGTATGGAGTTTCTATGCTAGTTGGTACAATATGTTGATGTCTTTATACAATCCTCACATATCATTATGCATGATGACTTTAGCATGAAGCACAAATTTAGTGGCAATAGATTTAACGACAATATTTATTGTAATTTAATAGTTATTAAGTTCATGTCGTTGCATTCAGAGTCGCTAAAGTCTTTAATGATATTTTTATGATGTGCTAATCATAAATACTAATATTATCTTATTATCGGTAAATATAACATAAAGATAGTTATATTGTTATCGTTACATATAATATAACAACAATCATATTACAATCGTTAATTATTACTCAAAATCTTTATTTATTGTAATGATTAAAAGGATAGAAAATATTAAAGATATAAAATCTTTAATTAACTCTCAAATTACATGGAGACACATAATTTATTTGTGATTTAAGTTCACTTTGTGATAAAAAGAATAATTACACATGAAGTTAAATGAAGATTTTTTAATGGTCCTCCATGTGGTTGATGCACAAACAATAAGGACATTGAAGAAAAATTGATCAATTTTTGAGAGGTTTGGGGCAAGAAATATTTTTTTTCGATTAATGATTGAAATGTTATAACATGTTTAATATCTAAATTACATAATTTTTGTCTCTTCAAACTCTATGCTGATTTAAATTATGTCACACAAATTACTATAATGGGGTAAGAATATAAACAATATCATTAAAAAATTCTACCTGTTTCCACATATGAATGTAATATTGTCTCTCTGATTGATAATTTTTGGATAAGTAAAATTTAAAATTATCTGAATCTACCAATATGGCAAGAGTCTTCAATATTTGTTTTGTCCACACCCAACATCCCAAAAGTAGTCACATGGGGAGATGGGGAAGTTGGAAGTTGGAATAGTTGTTAGACCCTCTACTCCAATCATTGGACTACTTTATTAATTAATAACATAAAGTTCTTGACTAGAACTATTAATAATTTTTTGGAATTTTTTATAATATAAGATGTAAATATACAAGTATAATACTAAGTTTCTAGCCAATCACTTTAACCCTTACCTAACAATAATAAGATTCTGATCATTATACAATATATATACTTAGCAATCACAAGTGACTAGTCTAATATATCAACTTAAGATAATCAAAACACTAATATAAAGTATTTAAGTTATATACTCTTAAATGATTATCAATGTGATTTAACATATAATAAAAATATACTTAATCACCATTTTTTTTATTATTATAAACATGTAGTCGCTATCCTTTGGGTACAAATAAGTAAAATTCCATTCCTATGTAATATCTCGCAAACCACATATAACAACGAGCTCGATCAAAAAAGCAATCCCCTTGCTTTTGCTGGCAAGGAATTTTAAACTTGAAATCTCCAACATGAAAGTCCCGAGCCTAAATCGTTGGCCACATCGGAAGGGTAATTACCATTTATTTTAGGTTACAAACAATGCTATTAAATAAAGTAATCTTTAATTACTTTTTATACAATATGATTATATAACTATTTTCTTACATTAACTTAGATGAGAACATAAATACTCCATTTTTCATTTATATTTGTTCTGACTAGCCACTATCGGTTGGTGCAATGATTAGTGATATTATAAGGAGACCTTATAAGAAATGATTATGATAATTGATAAGGGAATAAAACACTTGATAAAGAAGAATTATTTGATGAATAATGTTGTTGAAGTTTCATAATGCACCATCTATATAAGTATATAATATATTTAGTTACTTGTATTTTACTGCAAAATGATTATGGTGTATTCTTTATTCTATAAACTCTCTAAGAATCAAGGCTAATTAAAGAGTGAGTTCAAGAATTCAATTGCCGAGGCATCTTTTAATAAATTAATCAGTCAAAAGTAGGAAACCCAAAAGTAATAAGGATATAATAGACAATATATTAGAAAATATTAAATTTATCGATAATTTCTCACTACTTCATCGTTAATAACCTACTTTCATCTTTAAAGCCCTTATGCACGGTCACCATCGCCTCCCCACCTCTTGGCAATCGACCAGCCAACTAGGTTAAGTAGCGATATTGAGGATAGGGATGGAGAAAGGTGCATATAAGGGCAGATTCAAAATTTAAATTTTATAAATTATAAGTAATTCTAAAATAACATTTGCAAATACTAATGAATTTATAAATTTAATATTTACTATTTTTTAAAATATATCTCTTAACATATATAAAAAGAATCCGAATCAAAATTATTAAATTCAGTTGAACCATATATTACCCTCTACATGTGCCCTTTGATGTTAAGAGGGAGATATGCATGGTAGGGGATGGATATGACATTAAATCATCTAGATTATGACAATTGAGTGCGATCGAGCATAAATGTATGATAGTATTTTTTTGTACTCTGATAGTTATGAATTCACGTGAACTCAATAATTTTATGCAATAATTATATTTTTAAAATAAGAATATTCAAGAAATATACAAGAATATTTAGCTTGAAAACCAGTTGGTCCAGTTATTATTGAATATTAAGTTGATTTGTTATAGAAACTCATAAAATTAAAATTCTGAGTCTATTTTGATAATTAATAAATTCAGTTTCTTTCTTATTCTGTCTTAGTTTATTGGTTCATTTTCATACCAGATAATGATAATAGGTGTGTGGTGAGAGACATGACCTAAAATTGAAGTGGGAATGAGGGTAGTTGGTTAGTAGAATTCTTGGTTGGGAGGGAATTGTTAAAAAAAAATAGATAATTATATCCAAAAAACATGTGGGAAGCCATGTGAAATGCACTAAATACATAATCATCCATCAATGAAAGTTTAATTAAATTAACAAAGGTTATTCTAGGTGAGAAATGATTAATATTCTGAACAATGGATCTAGAGCTAAATTCCATCTAATAGGGATATTGTTTAAGATAGAACCAATTAACTCCATTATGCATGTCTTCTATGAGAAAAAAAGAAGAGTCCAAAAGCCAATATAAAAGACAATTTTGAATGACCAAAATGGAAAAATAAAAGTAGTTATTACTTTTACATCTGGCTCAATAATCAATGAAGTGGATGAATATTAATGACTTTGGGTTCAAATTTCATAGAGGCAAAAACATAAGATAATTTCTCTCTATCGGTTCTGGACCTTAACGAACAAAGTTATCTAGTATCTATGTTGGTAGGAAGTGGCAGAGAAGGGACGGAGTTCTATATTTAAAAAAGTAAACACATGAAGATTGCCGATCAGAGGTTCTACATCTACTATATATAAATTAAAAAGAATGTTAACATTATAAACAATGTAATTTCTATTAAAAGAGGTTCATCCGAACTCCATTGATCCTGCCTAACTCCAACCCTATTGATAGAAGTTAACAAATAATTCATGGATCGCGTTAGCTTATCTTTTTTTATATATATGTTTTTTTTATTAAAAAAAATGGGTATAGGAGAAGGGAAAATGTAGAGGGGATTACAATGTGGAAAACTGAACCCTCAATAATAAAATGAGAGTTCTGATAACCATTCAAATAAGCTATTTATCAATTTATTTAGAAATGTTTCAGATATATATCCTTCGTCCAATTAATTTACTAAAATGGCCATAGTATACCTAACATATAAAAATCAATGTTACATGTTATGTATAGCTATGTATATTATATATGAAATACACATTACTTATACCCTTTATACACATTTTATTATTAGATAATCGAATGATTCAGATCCGTAATTATCTAAATATATTCACATCCTTTATATACAAGTTGACTAGACCATAGTGTTGAAAGTGCTATATCTAGAGTCCTAGACCTAGGAATATATATACATATATAATATGTAGAAAAACTTATAGACCCCCTCATAAACATTGATGGAGGAAACTGTGTTGGCCACTGAGTAATGCTGGTTGCCTACTAGACAAGAATTCACATGTTTACAATCCTAGACAATAACTACACTGTTTTATGTGGCTATAATGTTTTTTTTTTTTTTTTTTTTTTTTTTTTTCAAAGAGAAAAATTATATATATACTATAGTCTAGTAATATGTGATGTCTCTCAAACCTGAGTAACCCCACATGTATATAAGTTTGGCAATTCTTTGTCTGTGGACCAAAATGTCATACTTCAATCTAATATAATTTCTGAATTCTGAATGAGGACCTTTTATTTCTTTACTATAGGATAACAAACTTTAGCCATGACTTAGGTTCATTAAAAAATAAATTAAAAGAAAGTATCCAAATATATTGATTAAAAAAAGAGCATATTATATGCATGCATTTATGCTTGAAAGATTCTCCATTTTTTGTTTTGGTAGGATACATACTTTCAATTTTATGGAGTTAATTTTTTAGATAGTCATTTCACTAATAAAAAGCTGAAATAAAAAAAAAGACATTTTTTTCTCAGATCTTATTTAGTTACAATTACTAGTTAAGCGATTATAACAAATTTTACATGATTTGATATTGAGTATCATATCAAATGTAGTTCTCTCTAACAATAGTGTCGTTATGGTAGATATACAAATTACCTTAATTACAAGAAGTCAAGTTGGGGTATGGACTATTTTTTTATTAAATTTATTTTTTTCTCAAGACGATAAAATATTCAGATTTTGAAGTTTTTGATATTATTGTATTTTAACGGCACATAAAAATAAAATACATGTACACTCTCTCTCCAATTTGTTGCGATGTAGTTTTAGTGACTAAAATATGAGAAAATTATGCAATGTTCTAAAACTAAACTTAAAATAATGATCTTATTAAAATATGAGTCACATAAGTTGAAATAAAAGAAATATTAGTTATACATATATTAAAAACACCATCAAACAAAATATTAAATAATAAAAATATTACTACATATTATTATATTTTTATACATCCTACCAAACAATTCTCCTGATTTTCTTTTATGCTTAGGAAATTATAGTCATGATTCAATTACCATGTATTTAGCCATTAAACCTCAAAATTATGTTTTTATGTAATTACATCATAAAAGAAAAATGAATTTTCAACTAAGCCCACTCAAAATATCTCAAAAAGTATTTGATTTTAAGTGCATTTCCTTCTAAAATATTATAGTGTCAACTGCATGTGGTTATAGATATGCTCATCACACAAAAAAAGGTAGTAAAAGAAACAATTATTTATATAATATTTGATGACTGTACATTGCTTATTTATGGGGTTATAGGTAATTAGAGTCGTCTAATCTAAGTTGTCATTGAAAGTCCAACTAAATTAGACATAATGATGGATTAACGACATTAAGTCCATTAATTAGCAACATTATCACCCTTCTTAATCTTGATGAAAGCTTGTTTTGGCAGTCATTTTCATTTAATTATTCTATTATACTTTCTTTTGATAAAGGTATATATATGCCATTATTTGGACCTTAATTAATCATCACTTATTATCTCCACTACTACTTCACATTACTTAATTTATTTTAACACAAGATTAATTATTATAATAATTCACGAGTGCATATATATAAATTTTTTAACTTTGGAATGAGGGATTTGTCCCCCTTATTTTATGGTATATATATAGGGATTGCAACATTAATAGAGGCTTGATATCTATAATGCTTGTTGACATGACTCCAAACTAGCTAGAATTATTTTCCTGATTTTTATTGAATATTCAAAACAGGATGAAGTAATAGTTGGCTTAGTAATTTTTTTTCCAACTTAGGTATCTGGTATTGGTATTAGAGTTCGACTAAATCTAAATTAGTTATCTGTTGATTCGATATTGATTGACTATTGAGTTATTTACCCTGTTAAATATTAGATTCAAATATATTTGTATATACATACACTTTTTTCATATATATATATATATATATATATATAGCAGAACATATTGAGAAATGCTTAATTTGTCAATATGGCTCATTTAGACGTTTGAACTATGATATATTTGGATTGAACGGTTGAGCATATGATAAACTGTTCATATATATAGACACTTCCAACTAAAATTTTTTTAAAAGTTTTTGTGTGTTTTCAAGTGTTCATTATTTTGTAAATAAGTTAACTACTTAAAATATGTCATCTCCTTTAATTATCTAACTTCACTAAGTAATAAATCTCATACATGTTCGGAATTTCAATTGATGTTATATGTATAATTAAAGAAAAGTGCTTATTTATGTGATTAATTTATCTATTCTATGGGCTCTTGTGAAACCCCGCTTAAACTTTTTCTAAAATATGAACAAGAAGTGTTTAGTATGACCCTTTATCATATGTTCAGATGCTCAATTAAACATACTATATATAACTTGAGTGTTAAGATTAAATATACCGACAAATTCAAGGAATCGTTACATAATTTTCCTTTCTTTTATGAGATAAGCGTGTAATTGAATCTTGGTATAGAATTGCTTAGAAGGGCCAATAATTGCCCTCTAGAAGAAACCATTATGGCTAATCAAGTCAAGATGATGGAAAAATGAGCATTTGAATAAAATAAATCTTAGATAGAAAATGGTGAAAAGAGGCTACCAAAAACTATACCACAAAAAGAAAAAAGAAAAACAGGAAAAAAAGTCATAATATAGAAAATCTAGGAGTATCGTACTTTATGATAATATTTTCTCAATATCAATAATGATGCTAAATCTAATCCATATTACACATAAGAAAAGGGAAAAAAGTGAAAGAATATTCAAGCAAAGGGAAAAAATGTTGTTGTTTTTTATATATAAAAAATTCATGGGCAGTTCAATATTGGGATGGTGATGTGCACAATTACTTCAACTTGAAATTGTTTTGCAATATTATAATCCAATTACTCAATAATAATGTACATCTTTTCTTTCCACCATGTTAATGGTATTCGTACTAGGGTCCAATTCTAAATTCAAATCTCGAATTGAGGACTTATTTATATAGGCGACACTCCCAGAAGAAATATTTTTTATTTTTAAATACTCGAATCCGAAACCTCTAATTTAAAGGTGAAAGGGATGATCATCCCTACCACAACTCATGTTTGATGATTAATTATGACACTTGTTAGGGTTCTAAACGTAGATTATACTTTTTAGGGAGTGTAATCAAATCAAATTAATAAAATTATGGAAACTAACTGAAATGAGAGGTCCATAATTACAGCCTTAAGTCTAAAGTATGAATTATGAGGGTAGAATTTGTTAAATGGCTATATAAAAGCACCACTAAGATATTTAATAAAAAAATAAAATATAATATATAGTACTAATACAACTAGGTCAACATTTCTATACAATATATACAATATGCTTAAAGTAATAATTTACTATTGGTAATATTTGTCCTCATGCACTTAATATTTAGCTCATTGCTAACATTTTTCAACGGATTAATCAGAATTAATTTGATATTATTTTCGATCAAAAATATTTTCAACAAGCCAAATTCAGATGAATTGCATAGAGAATTAGTGATTTTCTTGTATCTATAATAGATATTGGAAATACTCCCTCCGTCCAGAATTATTTGTCATGTTGCGCTTTTCAATTTGACTAATTTTTAAAGTTAAATTAGATCACATTAATTCGATATTTTAAACAAAAAAATTAGATATTTTAAAACTATATGAAAAGTAATTGTAATTTTTTTGCATATTAATATGATGAAAAAATACATCTTAAAATGTTAGTCAAATTTTTTATAATTTAACTATAAAAATAGAAATTATGACAAATAATACCGGACGGAGGGAGTACAAGTTTAGAGTAAAAAATCATAAAAGTTTTTACACTTATTCAAATAAAACAATAATTACCTAGCAACTAACAAATTATTACAATTTGCCTAACTTTGGCATTACCTTTTTTTAAAAAAAAATATATATATATATATATAAAAATTGTAGGAGTAATTTTTGGATCATGTTTTATAATAAGAGCATTATTGATCCCTGAGTAACACAGAGCATGAAATAGTGGTTAAAGTATGATTTTGAATTTGTGATGTAGACCTAATATAAATTTAATTTAATCAAATCTATGAAAATGAAAGTCTCAAGTGAAAATAGTCAATACATACATAAAATAACGATATCCAAAATAAATTAAGGGTATAAAAAGCAATAGATTCTAACCCCTACGCAATTTAGTGTGGTCCCTTTTCGTCTTTTCAAACAAAGAAAAAAAATATGTTAATCGTTTCTAATGTAACGTGTCAATAGTAAAAGAATCGCAAATTTTATTTAACAGTGTTACAAGTTCAAATTCAAAATAGTCACCATTATCTACTACCACTTGATTTGATTTTCTTCTAATTTTTTAATTATTTAATTTTTGATTTTGAAATTAATTGGACTTTTGAAAGAATTTAATTATATTATTGCATACAATAAGTAATTTATTTAAATATAGAATTCAAACCTAATCGTCACCCAAAATTTTTTTTACTATAAACTTTTTGGAAATCGATGAATAGTCCTAACCGAAAGTAACCGTCATTCAAGGCAAAGGCAAAAGCAAAAACTACCACCACCTAAAGTAACAATTAATAAATAACCATAACATAAAAATAACAAATAAGTGACAAGCTAATAAAACAAAAGAATATGACACCATATAGTATACTTCGTTCATATTTATCTTATTTTATTTGAGTTAGTTTGATTTAGCATAAAATTTAAGAGAAAATTTCTTATTTATTTAAATTTATAGTTTAATATAAGTGATTGATGTTGTATGGATATAAATTATTTCAATAAGAACAAATTAAACACTTTGAAGTTAAATTATTACTAAATATAAAAATATGTCATTTCATTTTTTTTAAATGGACTAAAAAGGAAAGCGACTCATATAAAGTGGGACATAAAGAGTAGTAAGATTTCAATTATTCACTAATTGTGATACTATACAGAAATGACCTTTAACGATAATTAATTAACGATAATAACTTAACAGTCATTAGATATATATTTTTTAGAGGCAATTAATATTTTTTTCAAATGTCGCCAAAACCTATAGCGACATTGATTTCAATGACAATTAACTAATATTCGTAAAAAAAAATAACACTCTTTATTAATGTGTATATTTATTATCGCTAAAAATTATTTTTATCGTATTCCTTCATTTTTTATGAGATGTTTTATTCAACCTCTTGGAATGAAAAAAACATTATGATACGAGTGTCAGTTCTAAAAATAAACCTTATAATACATAAATTTAAATTTAATGAGACTCGTGGACCCTCTACAAGACCAAGTTGTCCAATTTTGCATTTGCCAATGGTCCCTCATAACATGGAGCAATTTATGTCACTTTTCCCCACTATAAATTTCTCACTTTCTCCCCTCTCAATTTCCCACTCTTTTTTCCTCTCTTTTCCCCTCAAAATACCTATAAAAAAACCAAAACCAAAAGGGGAAATTCTTGCCTCAAAAAAAAAGAAAAAAAACTTTTTTTGTGTGATTTTTTTGCAATGGACATAGAGTTAGCAAAGTGTGAATGTTGTGGACTTAAAGAAGATTGTACACAAGACTACATTAGTCAAGTTAAAGAAAATTTTGATGGAAAATGGCTATGTGGACTTTGTTCAGAAGCAGTTAGAGATGAAGTTAATAGAGGAAAAAAACAATTTCTTTGTATGGAAGATGCTCTTAAAGCACATATGTCATTTTGTAGAAAATATAAATCAAATCCAGCAATTAAAGTAGCTGATGGAATGAGACAAATGTTAAGAAGAAGGTCTGATTTAACATCTTCATCATCATCATCATCAAATTCATCTAATTCCAAGAAGTATTCAAGATCAGCAAGTTCTATCTCCTATTATTAACTGGTTACGTATGCGTCTCAGTCTCAAACAAGTTGGAATCGACTATATGAATCACCACTAGAAAAAAAAAAAAAAGGGTAACTTCAACTTTTGGTGGAAAATAAAAAGGTCTAACAACAAGAAGTTTTTTTTTTTTCTCATGGAGAAATCTTTTCTTGATTTCCAATTTTTCATCTTGTCTTGTATAGAGGATGTTTTTTTGTTTTTTTTCAATCTACTAGTGAAGATAATTTTTTTTGTTTTGTTATATGGTTATGTTTTATTTATTATTTTTCCTCAACTATTACTATGAGATTTTCAACTAACAATAATAATTACGTCTCAGACACGAATAAATTAAAATCTTTTACTTTTATATTTAAGCTTATTTCATATCGTCAGAATTAATATCCAATGGAAAGAAAGGAGTCGTTTTTTTCTCCATTCTTTCCCTACAATTAATAATGGAGTTTTTTTAAATCAAGGTTGACAAAATTTTCTCCTTTTTTTTTTTTGACAAAAGTTGGAAAGGGAGTTGATTTTATTTTCTTCATTGAGTTGATTAAACAATGATTTTTTTTCTTGTATTAGGACTAATCTCAAACTTTTTTTACCTTTTAAGTTTTTGTGGTGCATTAAAAAATATTAAATAGAATATTATATCAAACTCATTTATAAGCCACATTAATATCTGTCATGACAAAAAAACTTCATATCTTTGATAGACTAGTGCTATATTAGATAATCCCTCCGTTTTTTAATTACTTATCTACAATTGAATTAATATATTTATCAAGAAAATAATTGTTAACGTAGTGAGTTTACCATTTTATCCCTATTAATTATGAAATGGATGAAAAGTTCTATATTTTTCAAAGTAATTAGTCATTTAATTGAGGGTATAATAGATTAAAAAAAATTGTTCTTTCTTAATTTGTCAAAATAAATAAGTAATTAGGAATAACTATAAAAAAAAAAAACAAGTAATTAAAGACGGATGAAGTAATAATGATGATTCTGAAAGGTCAAAAAAATTATAAATTTCATTTTTAAAGCCAGAAGCTTATTTTTTGAACTCCTAACTTTTAATTTTTACCTTTTTCATTTTTAATTAATTGATTTTGAAAAGCACTCAAATAACTAGGAAGATCCCAATGCAGATATGTTCATAATTTAATATTTAAGGTCAACTTCCCACTAAACATAAAGATTATTATAGGAATCATATCATATGCTTCAATAATTTTATGTTTAAGATGCTTTCATTAAAAAGGTTCAAAACCTTTTTAACACAAATATTTATGTTTCATATTTAGAGAAGTTCAAATTATTTTAATTGAACACTTGTATTTTTTTAAATGAATTATGATTGAACACTTATCTGATCCAGCAGATTATATTAAGCTAAACTTTGTTGACCTATTATTAATTCAAGTTTTTAATTTATATTAAGGATGATTCATCACAATGCCCTGTGCATGTAAATAAAGTAGAATTAGTTCACCAACTATTTTAACAATTAAAGGAAATGGTTTATACAACTCAACTAACACATGACTTTGATTTCATTAACATTTTTTAACACTTTTTTATTATTGGGGATCGTTGAAATTAAAGAGAATAGTGAGAATTGAACACATAATTTACCTATTATGCGAAAGATTTCACAGATACAACTGAACTCACTACTAAACTTATGTGAATTTTTTATGAATATTTATATCGAGTCGTCATGTTTTATATAATCCATTATTTGAGGGATTCAATCGAAAATTCACGTTATTTTGAATTTTTTTATGGATATTTATATCGAGTCGTCATGTTTTCTATAATCCATTATTCGAGGGATTCAATCGAAAATTCACGTTATTTTAGTAGTGAAGGTAAGATCATTTGGGGGTCAACTAATATACATGATTTGATTTTTGATGATTTTAGGAAAATATAATTAAGTTGATATCTTATATGATGTTTGTTGTTTTTAATAATGGCATGCACATTTTAAATTTCCCCATGATCATGGAGCTAATTCTTATGGTGAAAGTATTGAAAGCAAAAATATGACAAAAAAAGAAGAAAAAAAATCAGCCATTTTTTTATCATCTATTTCAATAGATTTATGAGGTGTCAAAATAATACACCTTAGAGTGTGGACTATTGACATCTTAGATTCCAAGTAGTCTCACTCCAGTCAAGCCAAGATTAATGGAATTGGATAATTTCCATTCTACTTAATATTTTGTACATATATTCAGGCAGAGCATGCATAATTTAGTAAGGGGTGTCAATCACCGTAGATCAACTTATCGAGGATATGATCTTAAATAAGAGGTGATTAAGAATATAGATTAGAATAGAAAGCTAGTAGGTAGCAGTGGATCCAGTCCTTACTAATAGTTGTAGTATTACTCATATGTACGTCATTTGATGCTTGTTATGTTATTATTTATTGTTTTTTTTACTTTGACTATCATATTATTTTGTTATAGTTACTGTCTTATTGCTATGTTTTGTTCTTGTTACTATGTGTTATTTGTGGTATATATTGTTACTATTTTTTCTTAGTTGCTTTAGACTATTTTTTTCCTTGAGCTGAAGGTCTACTGAAAATAGTATCTTTACATCTGAGGAATAGATTAAAATAATCAATAGTCTACCTCCTCCAAATTTTACTTTGTGAGATTAAACTCGATATATATGTTGTTGTTATCGTCGTCATTCAACGTCGCTTTGTAAATTATAAATAATATTTTTCCTTGTGAAAATCAATATATGTTGATACAACGTGCCAACAATTCTTTAAAACTATATATAAATTTAAAATAGTAACCAAAACCTGAAATTACCCTACTAAACCTAAACTCACTTATAAGACTGGACTAATTCTTTGGGTATTCTTTAAATAGGTTTAGACTAAAGTCATTGCACTCTTATCACCCTTTGACAAAGTAGGCTGATGGAAAATCCTCCAATTATGACCTTGCCTAATGGTGTGGGTCATCAAAAGTTGTTACAAATTAAATTTTATTCCATGCGTGACTAATTCGATATAGTTCGATAGTGTTTCAGAAAAATCTTGTGTACGTCGTTGTATAAACTATATATGTAGCATTATGGTACATTACATATGGAGCATAAAATCACCACAAAATTTGCAAAATTTAAACTAAGATTGGGCATCCATTATTGTCGTGATGATATAGTAATCGAGTGTTCATTCGATTCAATACCTGATCAATTGTGAGGCCTCTAATAACCAAGTCCAAGTTTAAAGGGCTTATTATTGTGCCATGAATCATAAAATAAAATAAAAAACAATCTCATCTTATGGTCATGCACTTCTTAAAATTAGAAAACAAAATATAATATAAAAAAAAAAAAAAATTCACTCTGAAAAATTATTAGACAAGTAGAATCTATGACAACTTAATATTTAGATTTCGTGGCCCCTAATAATAAGCTCTTTTTTGTGGAGGATTTGATGTATGGTCCCAATTGTTAATTTTTTTGTTCCTTAAGTACAAAGCAAGATAAATTGATACACCTAAATGTTAAAAGTCAATCAAAAAAATGAAGCATGGGGACTGAACATATCTTTTGAAAATTTATCATATGACATCATTTGTGTTTAATTAATAATACTATAGGCTTTCACTTCAACACGTCTTATCGATCTCATAGACGTTCATTATAGTCCATCTCTCATTAATAAGTGCGTACCCTCAAGACATCGACCATACGCTAATGCATAGATTTTCATACACGAAAATCTATAATAAATTTCATTATTGATTAATATTGACACAATGTATAGAAAAATAAGTACCAATTGATGAATCATAGTGAAGAGTGGTGTACAATTAATTTTGAACTTATAACTAGTCTATCATTGAGGTGTTTTTGTATTGTCCACTAATTTAAATTAGGTATATAAATATATGCTTTTGGGTTCCTAAATATAGGAAAGGCAAAATGTAGGTGGGGACCTAATATGCCAAATGGTAGTTGTTTGGTATGTTGTTAATTATAGGCTTTAATTAGATGCAAAGATTGATTGATTATCTTATAGATAGATAGATATGTCCGAATATGTGACATTGTTATGCATGAAGCATGGTTTACACTATTTTGAATTTTGTAGGCATGAACGTTCGCATGTTGTCGACTAAGCGACTTTGTATTGGTACATGGGTGTGTAGGCATTGAGTTGTGGTGTAATTTTTCGTTTTTACTTTTACATAATAAGGAGGTGACCGATTTGAACTGTAAAGAAGTCTTTTTACAGTAATGCGGAATAAGATTGCACATAATAAGCTTTATTATTCGATCCAATTTTCTCATTTTTGGTTGGGACAAAAGTTTTGGAAAATGTTTTCAAATCAACTCATTTTCCTCAAAATTAAGGAAAATGACTTCCCTTCAAAAATTAAGGAAAACATTTTCCAAAACTCTTCTCCAATTTCAAATTACATTTTTTTTTTGTTTTTTTAAAATGCTATCAACTTTAATTTTTTATTTTTTCACTCCTACCCCCGCCCCAACCCCACCCCGAAAAAATAATAATTTTTTTGATTTTAAAAAATATTTTCAATTTCATAAATTATTTTTTACTCTAGTAAAAATAAAAGATGTCTCTCAAAAACATTTTTCATTCATAAATCAAACACTAAAAACCATTTTCGAGAAATATTTTCTACCACCAACCAAACATGAGAAAATAAGTCCAAAATCTACTTGTTTTCCAGGAAAACATTTTCTAGGAAAACATTTTCCTCCATACCAAACACACCCCTAATCTTTGTGCATAGGGAAGCTTAGTGACATAATAGACCCTTATGATCTGATACTTTTAGATGAATCATTTCTTCAGAGAAGAAGAACTCAGGGGGCAACAATTTTCATTAGTCATTTGGATTCATACATGTAAATTCAGTGAATCTCCTAGTTATTCAACGAGTTAGAGGTTACAATATTAGAAAATGGATAAAAATATGGACTTGATCTAGAGGACTTGTTTGGTAGAATACTCCTATTTATTTATTATGCCTCATTCCCATAATTGTTACAAACTATATTATGTACTCTCCATAAATACTATTCCAAAATGTCACTTTAGATTTCAAGATTAAAATTAACTATCATTCTATAATGTGAGAAAAAAGTTAAAACTATATGTCTAACTCAACAAAAACTAACTCATGAAGGAAGAATCGTGCAAGATTATATCATGAGTTTATGTTTCCATTCAACAAAAGATATGTGACTCAACACCCCTCATACGCTCTAGATTGGATATTTAGAGTGTAAAGAATATAGATAGGGGATCAACAATAGATATGACTCCGATATCATGATTAAAAAAATGAATTTTGCACTTATATAAAATCACTTGAAATTCTTAGACGAAAGTTAGAGGCCATAGGGAGCCTTGAACCGAAAATCTTAAGTGAAAAGTTTTTTATTATAAGAAAGTTCTTATATAATTGTTTATGACTTGATTTGGGATGATCATATCTCTCAATATATAAGGAGTTACAGACATATTATATATCAAAAACAAGTCTAAAAGTCTAGCTTCCAACACACTAAACTGTTCATCAATTCTACATCAGAATAAAGAGTAGAGATTATTTTATCACAAACTGTCCTAACAAATTGGGTCATGAATCCAAGTTGAGTTTGACCAACTTTAGAAATAATTTTTGGACTTCAAGAAGGATAAGTTTCATATTTTCTCAAAGCAAAGACATCTAAGCCGTCATTGAAGCTTGTAAACAAAGTGAGACTCCCAACAAACAGGGACGGATATTGTTTATATATCGTTAATTATTACTATTATTTTTCGACTATTTTAATGAACAGATAATATGTTGCTAATTAAGTGAAATGGGAGGAGCCGGATCCAAAAATCTTAAATCTTTTACAATCAATATATATAATTTTTAAATCTTTACCAAATAAATGACATGATATGTAAGGGGTAAATATGTCATTACCACACACCCCAAATATTCTACATGGGATATGACCGTTGTATTCAAATTTCAAACCCCATTTATCTTCTTCCCTTGAACAACAAAGAAACCCCAGATTTTGGGTATTTTCATAGCTCAAAATACCATGAAATCAACACCAGTTTCAACGCCGAATTCCTCCGTGAAATCGTCGTCGACCACCACCGTCATGGATTCCGAGATGAAAGACAGCTACTATTTCCCAGGATGTCGAAAAGATACCAATTGCAATTGCGAAATCTGCATAGCCAGTTTCAATGCAACTCTCGATCTAATGACTAACAGCATGCACAAGAGTTCGATCACAAAACTTTCAGCGGCTAGAGCTCTTCAATTTCCAAGAAGCCCCATTTCTTACACCCCATCGAGGACTTTTTCGACCCCCAAATCGAGTAGCAACAGTTCTGCTTCTTCGTCCATGTCCCCTCCGCTCAATTCCACTGCTAGAGGGAGCTTTCATGAGAAGGTGAAGAAGAGAAAGAGGGGATTCGGATTTGGGGTTTTGTTGATGCGGTTGATTTTTGGATTGGGTGTTGTTCTAGGGTTGGAATTTGGGTTTTCTTCAGTGGTTTCTGGGTTCTTGCAGCCTCAATTGTCGCAACAAATTGTTAAGAATTTGAGTGATAAATCATGGGGTTTGAAGGATTTTGATGAAAGATTGATGTTCTTTAAGAAGGAGCTTGAAGGTCTAATTGATGACGAAGAAATATGGAGTTGCAGCCCTCTTAATTCTACTTGGAAAATCAACCAGGTATAGATTTCATAAATGCGATGCATATTTTTGCTTCATGCTGGGGATACCAATATTAAGTAGATTTTTCGACTAATTTATAGGATGGTTTGCTTCTGAATTCGCGATGTACATTATATAAGTCCAGTTCAGAAGAGTTGAGTATATGGGGATGGCCTTTACAAACAGCTGGTTTGCTCACAGCTGGATTTTCTGCTCGTTCGTATACCATATTATCAGGAAGACTCACTGAGGTAACATAATTTCGACTGTGTTCTGTTTCTGTCCTATCTTTTCTTTCGAGTTTACTTCATCAAGTTAAGGTTTTGTTGCTGTTTTCATCTTCATTTTGAACAGTGGTCTAATGGGGAGATTGGTTACTTGATTAGAAAGTCGAATAGTTCATGGACTCAACAAAAATGGAGTGGTTCAGCTGTGCAAATGGACCCAAATACATGGATTTTGGAGTACAGTCAAAGTTCTTTAGCTGAAAATGGAAAATTGGTTTCAGCTGTGTTGGAGTTTTTGAAGTTCAGGCTGGGAAGAGAAGTTCAAAAGTTGAAACTAGAGTTCTGGCTGTCGTCTTCTTTCACGAGCCAGCAGAGTGATTTCACAATAGAGAGGCATCAGATTCCAACCTAAATAGAACTTATGAGATAAAGCATTCTCATCCCTCATGAGAGCTCGCGGTTTAAGCTCTATATGTTTGTTCTTATGTGAACGTTGAGAATTCAATATTAGCATCTTTTGGTACTACGTTGTTCTATGTTTCAACTGTAAATACTATATCCCCTGTAGCCAGATATGTTCTGCCTGCACTTGTTCGATGAAATTGAATGTCAAAGAGAAACGAGGACAAAATGATACAATGTATTCTATTTCATAAATTGCTGTCACCAATAGTCTTTACAAGAACAAGAACCGTCTGTGTAATGGTGAAATCTAGTTCTATCTCTTACAACAATTTCTCTCTCAAACACCTTAGATGCCAACTTCATAAAGTTATGGCAATCCTCACAGATCCTTAAGTTCTTAATTATATGGATAGGTGATCCCCTATTACTTTTCAGTAATCCGTAACAAAGAGCCAGCTTCTCGCTGTGCAAAAGAACTACATCCTTCTTCTCGTCTTCATCAACATCAATTAAAACAACACTAGTGTTTGGAGCATAACCAACCTGCATCAACTTGCAAACTACCTCATCTAGCTTTGCGTAGATGTCATCAGCATGTTTATGACTCTTATCAGCTGTTAAAAATTCGTGTATTTCATTGCCCATTTCAATCTTACTGTGTCCCCGTTCCTTCAATATGCCTTTGTGTTTCATTAGTTGTCTCACCTCCCCAACATTTTCCCATCGTTTTCCTTTAGCATAAAAGTTTGATAAGAAGACATAAGCTCCATCATGTTCAGGATCTAACTCGAGGAGCCTTTTAGCAGCAAATTCTCCTAGTTCATACTCACCATGGATCCGACAAGCAGCCATTAGTGAACCCCAAATGACAACATTTGGTGCCATAGGCATAGTCTCTACCAGCTCCAGGGCTTCTCTGAGACGATTTGCTCGGCCATAAAGGTCCACCATGCAACCATAGTGTTCAAGTTTAGGTGTGATATTGTACTCATTCACCATTGATGAGAAGATCTGTTGTCCCTCATTAACTAGTCCAGCATGACTACAAGCATATAGAACAGCCACAAACGTAATCCAATTGGGCTCTTTCATTTGACGAAAAAGCATCAAGGCCTGATCAGCCTCTCCATGAATGGCATGTGCGCTAATCATACTAGTCCACGAAATAACATTTTTCCTTCGCATTCGACCAAAAACTCCTTTTGCTCCGTCTAGATACCCACATTTGGCATACATATCAATTAAGGCATTATTTACAGGCAAAGCTTCTCGAAATCTATACTTATCAACAATCATGTGGATTCTTTTTGCTTGATCCAATGCGCCGAGATTAGCACAGGCTGAGATAACACTTAACATAGTTACTTGGTCAGGCTTCACTCCGGATGCCTGCATTTCGTCAAGTAACTTCAGAGCTTCTTGTGGTTGGTCACTCTCTGCATAGCCAGATATCATTGCACTCCAACAAACTAAGTCCTTATTTGTTATTTGATCAAAAATAGAGCGTGCAGCTTCGACTTGTCCAGCCTTTGAGTACCCTGAAATCATGGCAGTTGATACCACCAAATTCTTTTGTGACAGTTCGTCATACAAATTCTGAGCCAAATCCATGCAGCCACAACCTGCATACATGCTGATAAGAGAACTTTGCAGACGAGAATCAGCAATGATATTATTCTCTGATATCAACTCATGAATCACTTTCCCAATGGCTAAGTTTCCAGTTTGACCACAAGCAGATAGAATGGTTGTGAAAACTCTCGAGTCGGGTTCCACATTAGAGCTCCTCATCTCTTCCAACAGCACCAATACATCATCAAAAAGACCATTCTGACAGTAACTGTGAAACACACAGCAAAAAGGTCAGCAAGCTATAAATAAGAAACTTTATAAACATCTTTGAAAATTCATCAACTAAAATGATTCAACAACAGCAACAAAATTAGTCAACTTTTGTAGTAACTAAATGGATATAACAGCATACCCATCAATCATTATATCCCAAGTGACAATATCTCTTTCAGACATTTTATCAAACATCAACCGCGCATCTTGAATTTGCCCACAATTGGCATACATTCCAAGCAGAGCAGTTTGAATAAACGGGTCAGAATCAAACCCAAGCTTACAACCCAACCCATGAATCTCCATCCCTTCACGCAACGCCAAAGCCCTCGACGCAGCTTTCAGTAATGGCGGGAAGCTAAACCTGTCAACTTCCAACCCATTTCTTCTACCATTCTCTAAAAACAATAACGCATTATGGGGTTCCTTAGAACGTGAAAGTTCACGAAATAGCTTGTTGATGAGATGGGTTCGTGGGTTTTGCAAAGTGGAGAAGATGGACAGCGAATATTGAAGGCTTGAAGGTAAAGGAATTGAAGAAAGAATGAGGTCGAAAAGGAGGGAATCAGAATCGGAATTGGACAAGTTTTGACGGAGGATTTGGGTGTGGACTTGTTTGAGCTGAGGGAGAGAAGTAGCTTTGGAGATGGAGGTGGATAGGTGGAGGTGGGTGGTGGGTGGGATGGTGAAGGGGGTGATGGGGTGGGTCATTATAGCCATGGCATGTGAAGAGAAGAAGAGTAGTGGAGCTTGGGAAGCTCTACAATGGAGGCTTTGGAGTGTTTGATATACTGATATTCATTGGAGGGAATGTGTCAAATATATTGTATTCATAAACATACAAATAATTTTGGCTTTAATAATACAAAATAAAATTTTATAGAGTTAAATATCTTTTCGATTTAAGAAATACTAAAATTGTTTATAGTTGAATGGGGAACTTTGAATAAACAGAAAGTCGAAAGCACTAAAATCACTAAAAGACCGTGACTTTAAAAATAGATTTAAAAAAAATAATTAAAAAATAATAATCACCTAGATATGATTTTTCCAACCGTGATCATTTTGTAAATCACTGAACAAATATTTTTTAGAATAAATTGATTAAATAAATATATAAGTGTTCTCTACGAGACAATTGACAATTGAGTCAAGCAGAGTACATATATTTAAGGGTGTGCAAAAATAGAATAAACCAATAAACTGAATCAAAAAAACTCTATTGATTTATTGATATTGGTTTATTAGACTAACAGTTTTAAAACGGTTTTGCAAAAATTTTTTAATTGGATTATTGGTTTGATATACATTTTATGATTTTTATTAATGGTTAAACTGATAATCAAATAAGACTATATTAAATTTATTATTTTATCTCAAGACAGTAAATCATAATTATATAACATTTTATAAATCCTATTACTTTAATCTCAGTAAACCTTAATTATATAACTTGAATGTGCCAATTTGCCTAGACTTGATGAAAAACGATTGTTACTTTCACACTTTTTCTTTTGAATATGTCCAGTGTCTAAACTTGCAAGAAAAATAATTGTTACTTTTATGATTATTACTTTCATGCCAAATGCTGGGAAATCATATGATTTATATGAAAATTTTCTTATTGTGTATTAATATATATGAGTATTTATTTTATTGACTAAATCAAAAATCGAACCGTTAAGTATCATAAATCAATTAATTAAAAATCAATAAAAAATATGTTATTGATTTGGTTATCGATTTGACGTATATACAAACCAAAAATCGATAAATCGAACCAACACAAAACATAATCAAATTGATCGTGCGCACCCCTACATATATTAATAAATCCAATTTTATAATTTTAAGATCTGCACATTCAAAATTGAAGTCGAAACTAAAAAAATACAAAAATAATATAGGCATGTATTATGTCATTTGTCATTTTAAAATGATTTTTTATGGTACCAAAGAGTTGCACTTGTTGACCCGATTTGTATCCGGATCTCTGATTACGCTCCGGATATCATAAGAACCATTATACCCACCTTTGATCGGATCAGACCCTGAAATTAGGCGCAACAATGGCAGACTCGCTCATGGAATTGAATGAACTTCTCATCTCCAGAAAGGTTTGATTTTTTCTGACCCCAAATGTTTCATAGTGAAATGGCTACCCAATTTTCTCTCTTTTTTTCCTAATCAATTTGGTGATTTCATTTGTTCTGTGTTATCTTTGTATTCAAAAATCTGGATGAAGGATACAAAAAATTGATTTTTTCGAGCTTTATACTGAACTATAGGTGTGTAAGTTTCATATATGAACAATTGATAATTGAGGTGTGGTAGTTCAACTAGAAAACTCGCACACCTGGTAGTTTAAGTATGAAACATGAAAAAGGGGATATATATGTGTGTTTCTATCATTAACTCAAATTTTTGTTGTTGTAAATTTCAGTATCCTTTTGAAGATATAATATGCTTATTAAAATTCATAGGTTAATTTGACAACTGAAGAAAGTAAACTACTAAATTCATGGAAGCAATCTGCTGTAAGAGATTTTGGCATTGGTGCAATTGGTGCATCCCTTGCCACTTGGTTAGGTACAATTCCTACGTATACTTGTCAAATTTGTTTGTATCATTGGATATTTCTTCCTTAATATTGGTTGATTTTTATATTTTTAGACATATATGCTGTTCTTTTTTCACTTCAGAAGAGAGTGAAGTAATTAAACTGGCCAAAATCTTTAGTTTTATCGAAATCCATTCAAGAACGGGAACACAATGATGATGGTTATGAAAGTATGAAACTACCTGTTAAGATTTTGGACTTTTTTTCCGTCTTCTCTTGTTTATAAATTTGACGTGGCTATCTCAGCAATGATGATTAGTCCAGGAAGATTCCAAACAAGAAAAAGGTCAAACCTTGACATTGTAATGAGATTGTAGAGCCTTTATTTGGGTTGTGTACGTTAAGGTTGAAAATGAATTCGTTCATGTTTTCTAGAGTAAGGTCTTTCTGCCTGAAAATGGAGGAAGAGGGAAGACAAGTTTGAGACAGTGACTGGAGTAGTTGTTGTGGCAACATAAAGGCAGATGATGCTGGCAGAACTGGTCTACCGAAAAATGGAGGAAGAGGGAAGATGAATTTGAGAGAGGTGGCTGGTTGCTGGAGTAGTTGTAGTGGCGACAGAAAGCTAGAGGATGGTTGCAGTACTGGTTGCTAGGAGGAAATGAGTTCATTTTGATGATATTCAATTTATACAAAATGGGGGTTTACCACATTTTATAGGATTTCATATTAAATATAAATGTCGTAAAGGAAATGAATGAAGAAGATGTCACTAGCGTGAAAATAGTATTAGGTGATACAAAGGAGTTTCCCTTAACAATAGGCTTAGACCAGGGATCTTCATTGAGCTCTCCTACTTGTTTACCCTAGTTATGGACGAGCTAAACACAATTCAAGATGAGTTCCTATGATGTATGTTATTTGTTGATGATACTGTGTTAATGGTTGAAATTAGCAAGGGTATCAATCAAAAGTTTGAATTGTAGAAAGGCACTTTAGAAAGCAAGGGTTTTAGGATATGTAGTAGTAAGATCGAAAACATGCATTGCAAGTTTAGTCAGCATGAGAAGAAAGAAGTTAAGGTGAGATTAGACGAGATTGCGGTGCCAAAATGCAAACAATCTAGATATCTAGGTCGATGTTATCAAGAGAATGAATTGATAGATGAAGATGTTACTCATAGGATTAAAACTAGATGTTTGAAATGGAGAAGTGCTACCGTGATTTAATGTGATAGAAGGGTGCCTATTAAAGTGAAAGTTAAGTTCTATAGGACAACTATAAGACCAACTACATTATATGATAGTGAATATTGGGCTGCTAAGGTCCAAGATGAGTGTTGTAGAGATGCAAATGTAAAGATAGATATGCAGTCATGCAGTCATGCCATCATGCAATATTAGTTAGATTAAAAATGACCACTTCTGTCAGAAGGTGCAAGTACCACACATCGAGGATAAAATGCGAGAAGGTTTCTTGAGATGGTTTGAACATGTCTTGTGTTTTCGACATATAGATGCATTGGTCCGTAGGTGTGAGACGATAGTAAGTGAAGGTGTTAAAAAGCGACGGGGAAGACCTAAAATCACATGGAGGTAAGTTGTCTCGAAAGATCTACAAATCCTTGGTATCAATGAAGACTTAGCTAAAGATATGACACAATGAAAGAAAAGATTCATATAGGTGGTACTACTAGTTGAGAATAGGTATTAGACTTGTTACAGAAGTTCTATTATTGTTATATTATTATTACCTATCATATATCTTCAACTTATTTTTGATGAAATGGAATGAGCTTAAATGAAGAAGTGGGGATTCAATTCATATAGTCGACCCCAACTTATTTGGGAATTGGGACTGAGGCATAGTTGTTGTCTCCATGTCAGCTGACTAATATTAAAATGGGTGAATAGATTGCTAATTTCGCAAAGTTAGGGTCAAATATGGACTTTCCCGTTTTCTTATTTTCCATATGTCTCACTTACGTGGAAATTTAAAATGGACAACTAGATGATATGTCAGTTGCAGCTTTGATAGAAATGAAGGGCATATATGGTACATTTGTATATCTATGAAGTTATTTTAATATCAAACTTTTAACAGAGAACATGGATGACTAATTTCACAAATCTTAGGGGCTATTTCTAAATTATCTGTGATGAATATTTGCTGCTCAGGAAAGCAACTTCTTTTCCTTTTTAATGTTGTCACTTCTTTTATGTATTGCTTAGCTATGTGATTGTCTTCCCTCCCCATATATATTGTTCATTAAAGCCCCTAATATTATTATCTCAATTTGTTTTTGTTGAAGTTACTCGAAGGCTGCATAACCTATTCCGCATCAACCTTGCAGTTGGTAAGTCAAAATTCACCCTCATCCTCAACCTTATTCTTTCTTGTTTTCCGAACAGGTAAGTACTGATGCCAGGAAAAACAGGACTACAAAAGTGCTGTGATTATAACCAAAAACAAAAACAGAAGTGAGGACAACCCTGACTAAGTGACTATCTATACAATAGTTTCTATGAACTGTAAGTCTGTAAGGGTGATTCTGAATCTTCAATGCTTCCACTTCATACCAAAATGAAATCATAAGAACACAGTCAGATATGATCGTCTAGATTGAGCTTCCCTGGTCTTCAAAGTGTCTTTTGTCCTTTTCATCCATATATATGACCAAATAGCCGCTTGTATGGTGTTCCAAGTGCTTAAAATGTTTCGCAGCCCTTTGCTTTCCCAGCAAAGAAGGAATTCTATTGTTGATCTTGGCATACCTGTGAAGTGTGAAGTAATAAATAATATGGCAATGTATAAAAAAGGTGGTTGATGCCTTCAGAACTATTTCCTCAGAGATACCATCTATTAATAAGTTTTGTGCCTCTCTTTTGTACATTTTCCCGAGTTAGACAAGCCTTCTTGGCAACTAACCATACAAAGCACATAAATTCAACAGGAGCTTTAGAATTCCAGATCTGCTTCCAAGAGTTCTGTGCTGACCGGTTCATCTCATTCATAAACAGATGTAGCATCCCTTAACAGTAATCAGTTTGCCCTTTCCAAAAAGTCTGATCCTCACTGTTGTTTAAACCTTTAAAATCAGTGAGCATACCCAACCTTACCCTAGAGGACAGGGAGTTGTCTTTCTCATGTTCTTGTCTTTTACTCTCACCTATTGGCCACTAACAATATCTATCTGTCTGGTGTCTGTTTTTTGTAAATTCTAAAATGCGAGTAAGCAGTTGACGGATACCTGTCAAGTGCTCAATTTATTCACATATTAAGCTTTTTAAAATGGAAAATTTCCGAAGTATTGCAAGAAGTAAAAGCTAAACGAAGAATCTAATGGTTGACTAGCCAAATTTATTTTCATTTCGGAAAAGGGCCTAAAATACCCTCAAAGTATTGAAAATGGTACAAAATTACCCTCCATCCACCTATTGGCTCCAAAATACCCTTCTCACCCACCTATTGGGTCCAAAATACCCTTGTCATCCACCTTTTGGTTCAAAATTGACCACTTATTTAACGGTTTTATATTTAAACTATTTAAATATTTTTTTAAATACGTGGCACGCAACTATATGTTATAATTTAACTTATTAGTATAATTTATAAATCAATCCACTACCCACCCATTACTAATTAAACCTCTCCAAATTAATACACCCGTCACATTATTAATGCAACAACAAAAAAGCTACTGCCAATTGAGTGTTTTTAAAAATTTAAGGCGAAAATATCTATAGAAGTAAATTATCATACGTTAAGTGTCTAAATAAAAATTATCGATAAACTTAAAAGTCTGACTATGTTCATCTTAATTATTCTTACGTCTCAATTATGTAATGTTACTTCATAGTTAACTTTTTTTCAAAATAATATATTATAGGTTTTAAAACAAATCATAAATATTTATAAAATTATATTTTAAAAAAGTGCATGAATTAATTCGGGATGTATTACTTCTTTACCTTTAATCATAAACTTTTAATTCAATCTTGAAAGAGAATCCTATTGAAAGTGTCCTCCTAAATAAGCGGCTCAACCTATATTTAATTGGGGCTTCGATTCGGACTCAAATAATTTTGAATGTCATTTTCAGGAATCTATAATTTCATCGTGTTTTAGTAGTGTTTATGACAATTTTGATATTATAATTGAATTATTAATTGGGTGGGTTTAGTTAGTAATGAGTGGGTAGTGGGTTGATTTATAAATTATATTAATAAATTAAATTATAACCAATAGTTGAACGCCAAGTATTTTAAAAAATATTTAAAGAGTTTAATTTTAAAACAATCAAAGAAGTGGTCAATTTTGAACCCAAAGGTGGATGACAAGGGTATTTTGGAGCCAATAGGTGGATGAAAAGGGCATTTTGGAGCCAATAGGTGGATGGAGGGTAATTTTGTACCATTTTCAATACTTTAAGGGTATTTTAGGCCCTTTTCCGTTTTTATTTTTCTCTTGCCTCTTTTTTACTAGTTGTTAGTTATTAGCTTTCTGATTAATGGTTTGACATTTCCAGAAGCAACCTAATAGGCTTTAGCCTTTACATGTATAAAGAAAAACAGATGGACATTCTTATTTCAAGGGCTTTTGCAACTCTTATATGTCCAGTTTATGATAGGCCTACCAATATTTGTATTTAGGATGCTTAGTTCTAGAAACTCATTAGGCCTCAAGTTAGTAGGAGAGCTATTGATTTCTGCTTCAAAACAGAGAACATTTTCGGTTGCTTTTCCCTAGTGTATTGCTTAGTTTTTCAAACTCTTCTATCTCCAGGTGCTGGTTGGTTCTATGGCAAGTGGAGATTTGCCAAGTCTTTGGATTCAGGTGTTGAACTTATTCTCTCTCAGCATGGAACTCGTCTGCAAAAGGAGTTGGGGGAAATGTAGGTCCTCAAACACACTTCTCAATTTTTTTTAATTTTTGGGCTAAATAAATGAGGTGATGTTTACCCCTAAAGATGAAGTGCTGTACAGTCTGAATGCATGCATGACTTAGTACAATTAAACTTAACTTTGAGCACTCCCAAATAATCTTACTTGCTCTACTTAACATTGAAGTTCTATTTTCTTTTTGTTTTTCCCAAAATGCATCCTCTTTCATTGATAAACTTTTCGTGACTAAGTTCGTTGTCCAACAAATTGAATTAAGAAGAGATCAGGAATACTTCAATTAATTTATGCAATGCGCTCGGAAGGGGATCTTAAATACTTTTCAACATCTTATTATCGAAAAGCAACAAAGGCCTTGGGGGTGGGGTGGTGTTAGTAAGATTTGCAAGATTAACACTTTCCTGAATTTAACGGGTAAAATCATTTCCCCCTCCAACTTTACTTTGAAAATCAAACACCTAAACAAACTTTGAACAATGACATCCTTCTAAGTTTGATCAGCTGGCCTGATTGTTCTAACAGGTTATTACTCGTCACCATTAGTGTTAAGAGTGAGGTACCATGTGAAAATGGGGAACTATAATTAATATAAACGATAATCCTTTATGACACCTACCTCTATAACCCAAGGAGCAACTTCAAGAATTTCAAATTGCTCTGTAGTTCTAGATATTTGAATGAGAAAGATGCTAAACCTTTGACAAGGAGTGAATATGTCATACTGTTCCCATTTGATAAATAATTGAATTCTCAAGACCTTAATCCTTGAGTAGCTTTGTACATGATAACTTGGGCCGTAGGAGTTCAAACGAGTTAAGTACTACATCTTTATCTCCCTGAGCTATTTTTGCTGGATTCAACTTGCAGTAGGAACATGTTGACTGGTAAGTTATGCTATGTTTATGTTCTCTGATTTTTCTTCTTCTTTTGCTACTTTCCTTGTCTTCAGTAGAATAAGAATGACTGAGAAATGTGAAAAGTTGTGCTTGATGTACCTTAAATAGCAAGAAATTGTCATCGCAAGAGTATTAAACTTTAAAATATGCCATAGTCTAGAGTACTCTAGATAGCAAGAAATTGACCTCACTGGAGAGCGTTTAACATTAAAGTATGCTATTGTCTAGAGAATGATCTGAGCTTCTTACTTCACTTCAAAATACATTTCATATATTTCCACTAAGTATAGAAGTCTGTGCACACTCGTCATGGACTTATACTAAGCATCACTATATCTCATTCATATTTTAATTGGTGGGAATATAAAAATGAGTGCTATATTATCACTTCAGGTTTGAAGCCTAATCTTCTGCATATGCTTGGTCTACATGCTTAAATCTGTTCACTTTGTTGGAAAGAAAAAACAACTACAATAGATTAATTGATGGCAAAAGAATATATACACACACAGAATAACATGGAAAAATGGAAGTAGTAGGCATCCAGTCGAAAGCGAGAAAGAGTAGATTGTTCATTTGTATGCCTGGTCCAAAGCTTGATTATTTATTTCATAGTATTGCCTCATGGTGGGCTTGACCACATACCTAGGCTCTCTTCAAATATATGAATCTGGTCTGCGTGAATTTTATTCATCTTTAAACTAAACTAACTACTAAATTCATGGGAAACTCGTTGCACAAAATAGGTATCCTGGTGTGGGCATACTATTATACTGGTGAAGGTTGTGGGAGAAACCTGGCGAATCCAAGGAAACTATATTATCTTCCGAGTCTTCAACTACTGATAACAGGAGCACTTCATAGTTGTGTAGTTCAGAAAATGAAACAAAAGAAAATAATTCAGGACATATATTCCTTGAAAGGGAAAGGTTTCGCTAACCTTTAAAATAAAAGCTTTGATACTCGTTGCAGTTATTTCTTTCTTTTCATTATGTATGAACTACTGATGTACTGTTCTATGACGATTGAAATTGAAGTATCAGCATGATTCATTTTAACTATGTACTGATGTAGAATTTTCTCATGATAGAATGTTGAAGAAGTACCAGCATAATCCGCCTGTATTGCAGTTTGTCTCCAAATACTTTTACTCTGAAAATGTTTATGATGATGATTCAACAGACGAGCCAAAACCAAGGTGGCGTTTTCGAAGTACCTATGGGGAAATTTTTTCTTCTCACGAGGTAGAAGGTGATGACTCTTCCAGTAAAAAATCCCATTCAGAGAATACTGATCTAAGGAAGACTAATCTTGTGAGAAAGCAAATTAATGTGAGTACTCTGCTTCTTTTTTATATAACATTGAAGATGTTCAATGGATACTGGGTCCTGGGGATCTTTCCGTTGTGCAACGTCGTCGTAGGAATTATATAAGATCACCAAATTTATGCACTGCTCTCTGTGGCATGGCAGTAGAGTAAATTGGGTGCTCTCTTCTGTGTATATAAGAGCGTAAAAAGTCGTTGCTATCATCTTTTATAAGAAACAAATCCATTTTAGTCTTTCATATTGCATTATAGCAGAATCAGTATAAGTTGCTTTTACAAGGCTGTGTATTGAAAATTGTAGATGAATGGTGTTGGTGCTGCTGTTGCTCTAGAGTCAACCGAAGACCCATTTGATTGCATACTCGGACATCAGAACACCGAAGAGATTCACCACCCTGATGCCTCTAGCCCGCTGCCTAGAAGGCGGAGTCATAGCACCAGACGGTCTCATAGCAGGCGTCGGATGCATCGCCACGAGAACATGGAAGGTTGAACTTTTAATTGGCGGACCTTGATCAATGCAAGATTGACTGATCTGTCTTTGGGGACCAGTCTTGCATGCCCTGTTAAATGTAATCTGCAGCAAAATGTATGCTTTGAAAGTGACATTACCTAAGAGCTGGTTATATATAGTTATGGCTCAGTGGCTTTTGTGATCATTAACTTATTTAGTAGAAATTATTTATGGATTAATTTAAAGGGTAAGCCAGTATAAATTATAAAATAGGAATGCAACGCAATATTCACATAATTGATTCAATTTGAAGCATTTTATATCCAGTGTTATACAAATATTTTCATTGTTTCTCATGCTTTACACTTCCTATAGTATCTACCTTTTGATCTCCTGCAATATACGAAACACAAAAGCATTTTCAGTGTAATTTCACAAAGGAGAATTTGGAGAGGATAGTTTATACGCATATTTACCCTACTTTAGGAGGTAGGGAAGTTGATTCCCCGCTCGTTAGCAAGTGCCTTGGGCCTTGCGTCTCTTTTCCAACAATCTCAATTATTGCTTCATTCCTCTTCTTTTGGGCAAATTGCTTTTTTCACCCTTTCTCTTTCTATTTTTGAACACTTTAAACTTGAACTTTACTCGTTTGAGTTCGCAACCCTTCTCAACCTATCTTTTCAGGCTCACACCCTTTCTCTTTTGAAACAATCTTAGTTCAAGCACCGATCGACAAACTCGTTTTCAACTATATTTCTGAAATAATGCACTCTTAGGCAGCGAAGCGCAAGTTCACGTCCAGTTCATGAAAATGCCTTTGTTATTAAAGGAGAATGAGTTTTCTCTATCTCCACAACTCGAGTTGTGACATGATCTGGGAAAGCTATTCAGTAAGGAAAGATTAATTATCCTTCCGCTCAAGAAAAAGTATAACAAAGCAATTTCAAAAAAGAAATAGTAATATAAATGAAGAAGTCATAACACGATATTATGCTAAAGATGCAATATTTAGGAAAATTTTTATAATCCTAATCGAAACTATTATGTTTTTTTTAAAAATCTTTTTCTCATTTTAGAAAATACACAGAACTTTTAAAATTCGTACTATATATCTATATTTATCCTGAATATTAAGAGTGATAAACGGCTGAATATTAGGAGTGACAAACGGACGAGTCAAATTAGTTAACTCATATTGTATCTAATTCATTTACTTTTTTATATTTTTTTTTTCTTCTTTCTTCTTTCTTCTCCTCCTCCTTTCTGGCCTCCAAGAAATCCAAATCCATATTTGCAGAGGCAATATGTAATTGAATATATATTACTATATATATACATAGGTATACATACCCTCTTTATATATTCAATTACACCTGCATTTTTATTTCTCATTTCTTCTTCTTTTTTTATTTTTTTCATTTTCAACAATTTTTCATCAATAATTTGTATTATTTGGGATTTTTTGAACCCAACAAATTCAGAGCATGAGGGTTCATCCTATGTCCCTGAAACGAAATATTGCTATTCGTGAAGGAATCGGGTCGGGTTCAGATTCGGAGCAGCGGGAACAAATTTTAGCAGCAATGGAAGGGAATCCAATGAAGAAGCTACGAAAATTACCTCATGTATTCGGGAAGGTTCTAGAACTTCCGTTTCGTTCCGATGCTGACGTGGCGGTGGAAGAAGGTCCGGAATTCTTCCGTTTCGTGGCGGTGATGGAATTTGACGACGGCGGAAGCGGCGGAGCGGGAGGTGTTAGGGTGCAGGCGGTTGAGATTCATACTGGTATTACGAAGATTGTGGTGAGAAATGGCGCCGTAGATGGCGGAATAGAGGAGCTGTTGTTGGAAGAGCTGAAGGTGGATACGTGGAGGTTCAGATTGCCGGCTACGACAATGCCGGAGCTGGCTACGGCTGTTTTTGTGGACGGTGAGTTAATTGTGACTGTGCCAAAGGCTGGCCGTGGCGGCGGAGAGTTCGCCGACGGTAGAGATGTTTGGGGTGGCGGTGGCCGGCTTGTACTTGTACAGTAAATAACCAGAAAATTAAAAAAAAGAATCCTTAATATTCTAAAATCAGAATTTCTTTAATTCTCTATAAATAATAATAATTGTTGTACATTATATGGTTGACTCGGGGAACTTTATTCTCCATGTAAATTATAATAATACTACTAATATTCTTATAGTTTTCTCATTTATAAATTGTTTTTTCTCTTGATTCTAGTTTAATTATCTATTCCAAACTTAACATATTATTACTAAGAAAGCAGTGAAAACTATGAATAATTCAATGCAAAATTGCCCTTTTCTTTTGCTTTTGTATTATAGAAGAATGATTTTTGTAATGAAAAAATTGTGAAGGTCGTAAAAACATTTTATAATATTTGAACACATTAGCTTTTTAATTGTTTCACTGTACGCACCTTTCGTAGGAAGAAGTTTCGGTTGAGATTCTAGAAATTAAGAAATACACCTTTCGTAGGAAGAAGTTTCGATTGAGATTCTAGAAATTAAGAAACAAAAAGACTGCTTTAATGAAAGTGTTATGGAGTAACTATCTTGTTGAGGGTGCTACTTGGGAGACCGAGGCCAATATGAAGTCACTTGTGATGAACATGCTAGCTAAAAAGTGTGAAGTCTTATTTGAGATTATATTTAACATTGTGCTTGATGAGACCAAGAACTTGGAAAAATTTTATGCTGGGTGAGGCGCACATAGTGTCAGTTGTGTGAGGCGTTTTTGGGCTGCCATTTGTATATTGTGGGGCCATATTGTACTTATATCATTTTCTTAGTTTTTCTCTTTTCTTTTTCTTTTTTACTTGCATTTTCTTTGTTTGCTTTTCAGCTCTTTGTGTAATTTTATTTTAATAGAAAGAAATTTTAGAAACCCCCCAACACACACATATATATATATGATAGAAAATTTAAGTATTATGTCAATTAAATAATTCAATTCGTATTATTTATTACATTTAAGTTTAATTATTTAAATTTTAGTCATGAATTTATTTTTTGAAATTTTTAATTTTAACATATGTTTTATTTTTGTTTATCCTATAACTACTTAACGTATTTGAATATTTTATATAAAATAATAATGTATTAATGATATCAAACACTCAATTATCTTTTTCTTTTTCATATTTATTAAAATTCTCTATTTCTATAGCATGTATCCAATATTATTGCTAATATTAATTTTGTGTTTCTTGTTCAATATTTTCTTTTTAAATTTTTTTTATGTTAAGCGTTTAAAAATGTTAAACAAAACTTTTATAGATTTATTTTTTTCTTATGTGTTACAAGAATTAATAGGAAAAAAAATAAACCAAATGAATTTGTGAAATCATAAAATAATAGTAGTATGAATATATGTTTTTACACTAAGAGGTAGGACTTTGAAAAAAAACTATAGAAATATTGATAAAAAAGGGTGCAAAGATAAAATAGAAAATGAAAACGAAAAAGAAAATACTAAATTTTGTAAAAATGGAAGTGAGAGAGAGAGAGTGTGAACAAGGAAAAGGGCCCACAAAAAACACTTGTCAAAAGGGAAGAGTGCCCTCACCCAACTATTGTTGGTTGTGCCTCAACCACAATAAAATTTTTCAAGAACTTGCGCTTACTCCCTACAAAATTGTGAAGGTTGTAAAAACATTTTATAGTATTTGACACATTAGCTTTTCATTTGTCTCAGTATACTCAGACCTTATCCCTATCTCGTGAAGGTAAATAAGTTGTTTTCAAAAGATCCTGGCTTAAATAATGCGGGAAAGCACACCATAGCATTCAAAAAACAAGAAGCAATAGCAAAATAATGCAACAATGGAAGCACATGAGAAATTGGGTGGGAAAGAACCTAATTTTTCAAAAGAAAAAAGCTCATTTTGCACTCCAACTTCTGAAAAATCTAGTCAAGTCTGATTTCATGAAAATGTTCACATACAGAAGACTTAATTCAACAGTTACAACTTACAACGACATACTCCGCTCGGAACAAAACTTTGGCATAAGACCTGCCAGACATGTATTTGTTGTAAGATACAAGGTGGGGAGCTTTAGCATAAGACTGCCAAACAAGTATTTGTAAGATATAATGTGCAAAGTTTTGGCGTAAGACTGCCAAACATGTTCTGTAAGATACAGTGCAGAGCTTTGCTTTAAGAAGATTCTGCTTCTAGACCAAAGTAGTCCTTGAGTATTGTCTTAGAAGTACTTCCAAATCCATTTTGTACCTGTTTCATGTCCTTGAGTTTCAATACTTCTCGCTTTATTTGGTCTACTCTTCGTATAACAGCATCAACAAAAGTATCTGTTTCAACCATCGTTGTATGGCTTGATAGATCAGATCTTTCCTTGTCGAGCTGTTCATATAGATTCATGATGTAGTTCTTTTGAACAAGGAGCCTTTCCTCAGCAAGTCTGTACTCAAAGTTTTGAGACTTCCTCAATGCCTGCAGAGTTTGATCAATTTCATCCTCAAGCTTAAGGGATTCAACTCGATAGTCAAAATTTGAAGTCATCTTTGGTGGTGAAGATCTTTCGTGAAGAATTGACTCTTCATGATGAGGTGTTCCTCCTATCATCAAAAGAAAGTCGCATACGTTCAGGCTTTAAAGATTACATGGAATGAAGCTTTACAAGGAAGAGAGATATTCGAACAGAAAGCTCTTGAACATAGTTACTGTGTTGACTAAATATGCTCTTATAATGATCAGATAAATCTCAGTATATACACAAACATACAAGAGATACAGAAAAGAAAAGGAAATTTAAGATGAAAATATACTTCACATATTTCAAAACTCCTTCCTGTACATTGTGACAGAAGAATAAGGCTTCGAAGGTACTCATGACTCCTAAACGGCGAGTCATGCACATCGTTCTTACTACAAAATGAGTAAAATCAAGATGGACTAGAATGTAGAGAAGAACCTAAGAGTAACTAATATACAGATGAACCTGCAGTAGGTGTGGTGTAGTTGGACGCATTGTCACTTCCATTAGGCGACATTTTGGTGAGGGTACCACACTACCATTACATGGTAAATATAACTGGAAACAGGATTTATTTATTAACAAGATGATGTTATGAATTAATATGTTAGTTATAAATTCACGAATACATTTATCTAGTATAAGATAATAATCACTGAATCTGATTGATAAAAATTCACTAGTTCAAATAAGAAACTAAAACTAGTAATCAGATCCATGAGAAGCTCCAATCTTTTAAGATCTAAAACATCCTAAATGACGTAAGAAACCAAGCATGTAATGAACTGAAAGGAATGTAGCCGTGTTAACTGACCTAGGATTCTGAAATACAAAATAGAGAATCCAGTAAATTCAACCTACCGCCAACATGATTAAGATATGGTTGTACTTCAAGCTCAACAAAAAAATCTCAGGCACAAAAGAAATAGTCTTTTTGATTGGTCCCTAACAGATTGATGCCTTTCTGTTTGGGGTGGTTATACTAAATTTTATGGACATATTCTATCTCCTTCATCTGGTTAGAAGCAGCGGGATAGACTTGACAAACGGTTTCTACCCCAATATAATTGCTCTTCAGCCTGATTCAGAGGCTCTCCTAAATCGATTTCATGCAGAAGACTCTTGGTCGATAATTTTCTGTTCATACTATGCTTAAGTTGCAGGATAGGTCTTTGGAATTTGTGAACAATTGTAGAGTACAGAAATAGCTAACACAGAGAGTGCATGCATGTCCATATAGATATATATTTGTGCATTCATACAAATTCAAATTGAAGACCCGAGAAGGTTTTACACACATAGACAAATTTCTCGGTCAAGTATAGATACATGAGCCAAAGGGAAACAGTGACATAAATAAGAATTGGAAGGACAGAGGAGGTACCATTGGCATCCATGAATTCTACTTCTTTGAACACATCTCCAATGCAGGCACCCTTCTGAAGCTGATACAAGATACTATAGAGGTTATTCCAGTAAATTGGAAACCACATAAAAGCACTACTAGATACCTTTAGGAAACAAAGTACCATTCATCTACCTCTAAGTCAGTTATACCTTTGCCATGGCCGATTTAATGTGACGCAGCAACTGTTTTGTATTTGTTCTCCGCGAGCCACGTAGAATGCAAAAGCCAACATTCAAAATCTTCTCGATGTCATCTCGAGAATCAATTGATCCACAAATTTTTAGAAGCTTCATGACATGTGAGACCAATTCAGTTCTTGAATCACAGCGCCGACAACAATACTCCGCATCCAAGCCGATGCTTCCTCCAACTGTCCCAGCCATATAAGCTCGTAGAGCACAGTCTATATGGGCTATGTGTCCGCAAATGTAACCATCATCAGCTGTTGCTTCGCACCTAATGTAACTATACCCACCATAAGCAGAACTAATAGTTTTACAACAAAGAATACAACAGCAATCTCGGCAAAAACCAGGCTCACTGCAACATATGTCACAAATCATGGTCTCTGGACTAGGATTCCCTGCTTCTATTAAACTCGCACTCGCACACAAGCTATTACCAGCCTTACACCTAATGGTTCCTAAATGAGAATCAGATTTCAAGCCTGAAGATGTGAGCTCAGCATACCAGTCACCTACAATTTTCAGACAAGACAAATGTGAAATCAGGTAACAAGTAACTCGCTTAAGCACAACAAGAAACACTAAAAGATTTGCAAGCAACTGACAGCAAGCAAATTTACAATCATAGAGACAACTCACTCAAAATGAGAATTTTACAAACCTCTTCTTTCTTTCTTGAACTCCGTACCCAAACAAACACCGTTTCGTAAATTGAAACAAATGGAGTATTGATAGTTATTTCATTGATATATACATTTTCACACATAGCCTCTAAAAAAAATCAGGTATTCTTAAATTGGTGATATGGCGTTAAAGTTAAAAATAAAATATAAATAGGTTCCCCAATATGGTGAAAGAGAGCTCAGCAAAGAGCATGCATGGAACAAAGTCAGTTACATATGCAGAGCACAGAGCCTAAAATCAGTAATATCGGAAAGGTGCTCCTAGTTGCACACGTTTTCCATGAAAGTGATGCATCCGAGTGAGCCATCTCTAAAAGTTTCTCACTAATACCAAAAATAGAAGTAAATTCAATGTACTAAATGACAAAAGTTGTATCCAATCTGACGTTTTAATAGTTTTGATAGTTATCTCATTGATAAATACATTTTCACACATAGCCTCTAAAAAAAAATCAGGTATTCTTAAATTGGTGTTATGGCGTTAAAGTTAAAAATAAAATATAAATAGGTTCCCCAATTTGGTGAAAGAGAGCTCAGCAAAGAGCATGCATGGAACAAAGTCAGTTACATATGCAGAGCAGAGCCTAAGATCAGTAATTTCGGAAAGGTGCTCCTAGTTGCACATGTTTTCCATGAAAGTGATGCATCCGAGTGAGCCATGTCTAAAAGTTTCGCACTAATACCAAAAATAGAAGAAAACTCAATGTACTAAATGACAAAAGTTGTATCCAATCTGACCTTTTAATAGTTTTGAGGGAATCTTCCAACTAAATGAGGCAAAGAATTCATTGATATCTGTGCTTGGAAACTCAGACCTGACATATTGTTCAACCGAAAGCCTACTTGCGAAAACACTTCGCTTTCCACGAAGACGATTTGGAAGATACAGATATCTATCAAGAAAGTAGCCAGCAGATGCAATTCTTTTCCCCACCTTCCAGGCCCATTTATCACCTGGGTTAGGCCAATCTGCAGGAGCATATGGTAAACCTTCGCCTGAATCATTGGCAGAAACAGGATAAAGGTGAAGTTCATTTTTATTGGTACTAGGTGTATCTCCATTACATTCAGCAGAACTGTCAACCTCCACAGGATCCTCGTAGGATGACATGTAGCTAGATGTTTTAACTGTGTAGATAGCCAAAGAAAAGAATACATATCAACTTACAATCCAAAAAAATGAGAGGTTTGTGAAATTACTATCTTACAGAAATGCATATTACTATGTAGATTGTAGCCTTATAATAGACGAATGAAGAAGACACACCACAAGTCCAAATCAGAAAACAGGCATATATTCTTTTGATTTTTTTTTTTTTTTGATGATAAGGGAAACCCGCAGCCGCTACCTTTTGGGTGCGCATAGAGTAAAAACCCCGCTCCTATATTCTATTGATTAAAATTATAGAAAACAGCATAAGATTAAAAAGTCATAGCACACTTGCCCCTCTGTACGAAAAAGAGTTGGCTAATAGTTGAACTTAATAAAGAATACAATAGCAAAGAGCATAGATAAAAGAATAGTCCCAGCCAAGCAGTGTTGTCAAAGGCACAGTTAAGCGCTGAAGTGAGGCTCAACACGTCATGAGCGCTTCGCCTCGCTTAATGTGCGCTTCAGTGGCATCACCAAGGTTCTAAGGCGTACTTTTCCTTGCCAATGAACTTCTTATGAAGGGGAGACACCAAACAAATGATATTTCACTTTTTTGAAGAAAAAAAAAACAATTTCTCTGTTCATATATTTGACATTCATGCTTATAATTATTAGTATTGGACTGAACATGTATATGTACTTTTTCTCCCTTTGCACCTTTTTTCATTAAAGCTCTCGCTTTTTTGGCACTTTGTGCTTAAAGCCCCCAACAACCTTAGAGCTTTTTTGCATTTTTTCCTTTGATAACACTGAAGCCAAGGGATCTCCACAAAATTGGCATCTCTAACTTGTCCACAAGAATAGAGATGCACACTCCATAAAGCCAGAAGATTTACAGATTTACAGAGAAAGATTTAAGTGGATCGACTAATATTGGAAGAGGTGTCATTATGAAGTCTTATGCCGCCGGATCAAGCGCTAACGAAACTTCTCAAAACAGATGATTTCGAGATGAACCACCGGTTATCCAAGCCTTGTATAAAGAAATCTTAGAGTTGAAAAGAACACTTGCCGCCTTTCATGCTTTGATAGAAACTTAAATTCTTTCAAGCAGATGAAGCAGGGTATTGGGCCTACCAGAAAATGAAAAGTTGTATTGAGATTTTTTTATTCAGTATATCCAAAAACTGATGGCCTTCCAAAATATTTACCACAAACATTGGATTGTGCAGGGCCATATTATTGTCGAAACAACACAAGTGCTAAGTTTGATGATAGTCGAGAAATTCCAAATATGTGTGAAAACTTGGGACTAAAATATGATTCATTCGGTCCTCAATGAGGACTGATCCAGATAGAAGTCTCAACGAGGATGAGGCCGAAAAAGGTGAAGTTGAAGGTGGTATGGTTACCAGAAAGTGAGAAAGATCAAGTCTTTAAAAAGTTTATCCTTATCTTTAACTATTTGGACTATTACTATCTATGTAAGTTTTTTTTTTTTTTCGTAAGCAATGTCCCTAATCCTAGTTCATGATATTTTTTATTATATCATTATTAAGTTTCTCCATTCACTTCAAATGTAATTTGATATTGGATTATTAGATTATTTTTCTAGATCTATTCAAACTTTAACCAACACATAAATTCCTCTAACAAAATCGGATAAAAACAAGTTCACAACTTCAACAACATTTCAACAAAAATGAAGTATGTTCACAACTCAATTTATTTAATTAGTCACTTGTAAACAATTTTCATCCAAATTTTAGAGATAAATGAGTGCAAATGATCACAGCATCACAAGTCCATACTTAAAAAGTAACTGCATTTAAGAATTTCAGAAATGTTGTTCTACAATTGAGAAAAACAATGGGAGACAAATCGTGTATGTGCACAATTATTCAAAAGAAAAAAGAAGGGGAACTCCAAGTATAGACAGTAGTATATCAAACACCATGGTAATACAAAAATCTCAGAAATGCACACCGGTTACACAGAAAAAGGTTCCTTTTGATTGTTTGTAAAAAAATCCCTAATCGCACAAAGAAGAAATGTATAGGTTTTATAAATTTCAAGAAATGAAACTGTACTTGCGTTTTCCGGCGAATGCTTGTGATATCTCAGCCACTTTTTCTCCTTTTTCCGGCGACTACTTGTGATATCTCAACCACTTCTGCGTTTTCCGGCGATGCTTGCTATGTCTTAGTCAGCCCACTGCTTCTCCGCCGACAGGATTTGGGAATTTTCCTGAATATAAGGGTAAAAAGTTAAAACTTTAAACCTAAGGGGTGGTTTGATGAGTTGTATAAGAACAGTGTTTATTAACGAGTATAAATAATGTCAGTTTAGTTTAATTTTGAAATTTATCGGTTTTAATTTTGTACAAGTTAAGGAATTAAATGAATCATGCTATGACTAGATAGATTTCATTTTGCTCAAAAGTAAATATTAGCTCATTGTGAATAATCGAGTTTTCAAGACAACAAAAAATAAAAGTATGAAAATAAACTCTTAGTCAAGAACTCATATACCGAATGGTATGAATATAATTTATTTAGGTTATTAGTTAACCCATTAAAAAAAATTCAAGCCGCTTAGAATCGATAACCTCATAATAAAAAAAGATAAAAATAGTTGTCAAAACTGCTAAATCAATAAATCTATTATAACATGTGTAGTTGTTCCTAGGAGTGTCAAATTGGCGAGTTGGGTTGAAACTGAAAATATTTAAATGGGTTGAATATAAATCGGATTGGGTCTTCACCCGCTCAAGTTTACTTTGGGCACAAATGGGCTAAAAAACAGGTTGGGTCTTGACCCGTCCAATTTGACCCGATTAATATCAATAATTTAACATATTGATATTTAACTTTTATAATCACAATTTGAATTTTCGCTCAACAATTTTTTGTTAAAAAAGTAACAAATGGTATATAAATTCTAAAAGATGTTGAATAGATAATAATTCATACCTTCAATATAGGAATATATCTTAATAAAAAAATTTAAAACGGATCAAAATTGGAGATTGAATTGGGCTCAATTGAAAATTCTCTTCAAATGGGTTAAGCTTGAATAGGTTGAGATTGAACCCAATTCAAATTATCTTGAGCCCAACCCTAAAATTCTGGGTGGGTTATCTATGTTTGGATTCATTTTTGACCCCCCCTAGTTGTTCCAATTTCATTTTCTTCTTCAAAGCTCTTCTTAGAAAGCACTCACTGAGTTACTTACGGAATATCAAATCTCTCTCGACGCCGAGAGTTCTTTATGTGTACAGGTCCATTAGAGGTTCGACTTCCTTTTCCACCACCTTTTGGTAGGGGTGGGCATGAATACCGAACATCGAAAAATTGAACCGAACGAATTATTTGGGTTCTCGGTGTCAGTTCTTCGATACGGTGTCAAATCTTTATTTTCAAAACTTCGATTCGGAGTTCGATGCAAGGGTTTCGAAATTACGGTGCACCGAAGAACCGATTTTTTATTAAATAAATATAAAAATATTTAATTATATTGTTTAATTAATTATACTTATACATTTTTTACTCAAAATATTTACATGGCCCATTTAAATTTTTTACTTCAGCTAGCCCTTTAGGACAAAAAATTGTTTTACTGATATAACATTATAATGACAATTAAGTCTGGAACTATTGTTGTAGCAAGCGCTTGTTAGCTTCTGTTCATTGTAGCAACTAGCAAACGCTTGTTAGCTTTTGTTTATGTACCTTCTCATACATTGTGAGTCCTTATATTTGCTCTCTTTTTTATTTATTCAGGTATGGGAGAAACCAAAAATAATATCGCATATTTACCTTCTCTTTATTTTTATTAAGCACATGAAACACTTAACACTTTATCATATTTCCACTTTATTTTTATTCACACCGAAAAATCGATTAAAAAACACCAAACCAAAGTAAAAAACCCGAACGATCTTAGTTTGTAATAAATATGGTACACATTTTTTTAAAATCGAATACCGAAGAACCGAACGTCCACCCCTATCTTTTGGCCTTCTACCCCCCTTGAAAAAAAAAGAAGCTGAAATCAAAAAAAAAAAAGAAGAGAACCACCCAATAATATTTTTTGATTCGATTAAGAACAACCTTAAGTAATACTATGTTATAATTATTTTTTATTGAGTATTTGATTTGAATATTGAAAATAACATGTAATTATTTTGCAAAAATACTCTTCATAATATGATGAAAAAGGTTATAAGAGTTAATTGTATGCTAGTGTATCACATTATTAATATATCATAAATTTTCACGATAGTTATACATATTTTAATACCAAATAAATATATAGAGATTAAAAACATAACAAATCAGATATTTAATAATATATGATTATTTTTCTATTACATTTTATCAAACGATCCTACACTTAGTATCAAGCGAGAGTATATATTTATGACATGGAAATTATAATCACTATTCTTTGAGTGTGCACATGATAAAATCTCTACCTTATGCAATAGCTCGCAAATCACACAAAAAAAATAACTCGTACTAAGCAAATCCAATATATCGAGCTCAACCCGAAGGCAAACATGAAAATTAAAAAGATATTTATGTTTAACGGCTAACACGTTAGGCCTTTGCCTGCTACATATAATACCTACCAGTTAAATATAAGTTTAATTTTGGTGGGGAAAACAAAAAGACAACCACCTTAGAGGTGGTAAACATTTTGATTTATTACGTAACAATACTAACGTTCTCGATTTAACTCGTGTGCACTTTAATTAATTCTATATCATACTTTCTTTGTTCGGTATTGTTTGTCATGTTGTGCTTTTGAAAGTCAATTTGATTAATTTTCAAAGTTAAATTAGATCACATTAATTCGATATTTTAAACAAAAAAATAGATATTCTAAAACTATATGAAAAGTACTATAAATTGCAAATTTTTTCATATTAATATGATGAAAAATACATCTTAAAATGTTAGTCAAAGTTTTTATAGTTTGACTCTAAAAATAAAAATCATGACAAACAATACAGGACGGAGGGAGTACTTGTTACTTTCCACCAATTTAGGTATTAGATGATTCTATCGACCTAAATTTGGACAAATAGAAAAAAATCACTAAGTAATTTTGCTTTCCAAGAAGTTCAACCTAAAACCTCGTAACTCTCAACTCATTTCGTTGACCACTAGACCTCACTCTGGGAGGCACAATAATGATGTTTTTGTTGTGGTATCAACTCATTTCGTTGACCACTAGATCTCATTCCTGAAGGCACAATTATGATGTTTTTGTTGTGGCATTTTGATTGCAAGTCAGTTGCCTTTCACTTCTGGCTAGTTGACTCCTCCTAAACATATCTTATTACAACAGCAGAAACATCACACTGAAAGAGTTGTACATAGGATGAAAAGCAAAAGAGTTCTAAATAAATAAAGGATCAAAGATCCCCCCCCCCCCCTCTCCTCTGGATCAGAGATTCATGAGAACTAGATAACCTACAAGAAAATCCCTAATGGCAAAGAAGGGTAGATCAAACTCCTGAGGCTTGAAAACATAAATATTGCAACAGATACTGAAACAACATGAAAACATGTACAACAGAAAGTTCAGTTAGATGGAGAACCCCTTGAGTGGAGCAAATTTGGTCAATATCTCGACTTCCTTCTCTGCCGATTTCTGTTTCTTGAGTTTCCATTCTGAGCTTTCGGAGTTAGCCACCTGGATTTCATCTACCATCTTTGGAAGGTGGCCCATCACCATTCTTTGTTTTGATTTCGCTTCACCGATCTTCTTGTTGGTTCTGTTGGCAACCTTAGCTAATGCAGCTCGGCGTGATTGCAAGATGGCAATCTTATCATCAATTTCTTGTATAGCTGAGGAAGTAGACATATCTTCAACCTCAAGTAGAGCTATTTCTTTCTTTGAGGCATTGTAATCATCCCTTAGCGTAGAAACATGAGTCACTTTAGCCTCGAGGTCAGCAAAGAATTTGTCAGCTTGTTTAGTTACTCGCTTAGCTTCTAGGAAATCTTTGCTGGCTAGTGGTATTTCTTGGATTAGCTTCAGCATTGAAAGCTCTCTATCACTGAGGTTAGGTTCATTCTGCAGCTCCAAAGACAAGGCTGCAACTTCGGTAAGTCTGTCAGAGGTAAATAAAGCAGGAAAACCAATACGTAGGAGGTTAACAAGTTTCTTTCGAGCTCCAGTCATTTCTTTTTCTCCACAAGAGCCAGAGACAATGCTTGGACTTCCGTGAATAGGCAAATGTAGAATGTCATCAAGCGAACTAATGTAGTTATCAAAATCCTCTGGAGTTACTGCTAGAGGAGAATCTTTGAGAGGAGTTGCTAGTTCCTGGTGGCAGTTTAGAGGAGAAATGGTTGCATTGTCATCAGACACAGGACTGTCAAACAAAGAACTTTGCACTTTATTTGGTGCTTCATTGTTTTCTACGCTCTCTTCCTTAACTAGGAGTGCATTAGAAACCTCGGTATTGGTGATGTTAGAATTAACTTTCTTCCATAAATACCTTCCTTCCTGCTTCATATTGGGCTTCCTTTTCCGTGAAGATGTTCCTTCTCCTTCACCAGTTTTACGAACCTTTCCAGAATTAGCTGATTTGCCAGTTTTACGGGCCTTTTCAGAGTTGGGTGATTGGCCAGTTTTATGGGCATTTCCAGGATTAGGTGATTGAGAAATAGGCAAAGGTTCCGCTGTAAAAGAATGTGTAAAAATAGAAATGTCAAGAAATAATAGATAAGTGAAAAATGTGCCTCAACATGTTCCACAAAAAGGGCTTAAAACTAAACATCAAGCAAATACAGAGGCAACAATCAACATGGATATCGGAAAGCAATTAATTTTTGTTCTGCTAATTATCGACTAGAAAATTTGAACTGGATTTTTGTGGTTAGTATCATGACAAAGTGAAGACCAAGTCTGTAAACTTCTCAAAGGCTATTCAGTTGGTTTCTTATGTACTAATATGATCCAAACATTTCTAAATGGACTGAAGGTTTTCAAAATCAACATCTTTAACAGCTACAAAACAACCAACCAGGTTAATTTTTTTTTTTGTTTAAGAGCAATGATAAAAACATGTAGCTACTTGGAATTGAACACATGTATTTGCTGTGAAATTGAACAATTCTACTACTAGACCACACATGCACTTTTATGAAATACTTCCACTGTTCATAATTTATATTCCTCAACTGCAGTTTTGCACTTAAAACCCGAAGGAGCCCCTCGATTTTCGTTAAAATAATAATTGAAAACCGTGGGACTTAGTCAGTTTTCTTTTTTCTTAAAAAAAAGTTTTTTATAGTTTTCGCTCATTTTTGGGTCGGTTTTTCTAAAAGACCGCCAATTTTCCTTTAAAAAATGCATTGAAAAAGTGACGGAGTGGGTCACTTTTTATGTTTTTTTAGTATTGACACTGAAAGTGCTATTAATTCCAAATCAACCAAATAACATAAGTTGATCACTCCTCACTTATGATTTTATAACTTATAAGCACTTTTGGTTTGTCCAAACCCATTTGGAAACCCCAACAAGTCATCAAGACCGGAATGTTCCATTCTCTTGTCTAAGCATGGTGTAATTACTCAAATGTCTAGAGCTGCCTCAAATAGCATTATTATTGTTGCTCTTGGTTATAACTGTTTACGTGCAGCACCCTCAAATAGAATGGAACAGATGTAAAAATCATTATGCTAGTATGGTTGCAAATTTTCAAGTCTAAAGATCCTGTACAGAGAACAAAACAGAAAGACAGAGAGCCAAGTGACAGCACTGTGTAATCATAGAATGGGAGGTTATTTATCTCTTAACAGTAAATTATATCTCAGGAAAACCTAATAATACGTGATAGTGTCCAAATATCTCATCAAGAAGTGTCAGAAATTTGATAATTCTCCTACTAACCTTTGCCCTCAGGCGACGTGAAAAAAGCATTGAAATCAGCTGGAACTTCCCAAACAAATGACGAGAAAAATGCATTGGTATCAGTTTCCGGGTAGTTTGTTTTGAGATAAGTTTTAAGAGATAGCTTACTCAAAAACCACATTTTCTTTCTTGGGTTTTCTTGAAGTCTTGGTGGAGCAATCAAGTACCTATCTTGAAAGTATCCTGAAGCTTTCACTCTTCTCCCAACTTTCCAAGTCCAAATATCACCTGGATTTGGCCAATTTTCAGGAGCGTAAGGTAAGCCTTCTCCTGACTCCAACAATGCAACAGGCCTGAGTTGAAAACCATCCGTTATGCAGGTATCGTTTGCCTCTGAAGTGCTAATCTTCTCACCACCTTCCACTATAAACATGAAAAGATACTAAATTAGTTTTGTTTTTATATTAGTATGATGCACAAATATCTATGCAAAAGTGCTTTGAATTATTTGCTGTATCACAATCTTTCACATTCTTATTAATGCATAATGAAGTGTTAAATTATCAAATCCGTTCACTTTCATTTGTAACTTGAAATGGATGCACAACACAGATTATGTTCAAGAATCCTGATATAGAAGCTGGAGAACTTTCTATGCTGAGGAAAATGTAATAAAGCGAAACATCAGACTCACTCCCATTATTCTAATACACTGTGTTGCCAACTATAAAAATAAAACCACCTGGCAATCAAGAAGCCATCCAAGAGAGAAGAATCATGATTATAAAAACTAATGTTAATTTTATTCTTATAATTGATACAAAAAAAACAAAGTACAGTGTAGTACACTGCTCTATAGTTATGAAGAACCAAACGAAGTTCGTCCATTGCTTGAAATAGATCGACAAGAATCAAGAGGAACTGCACAGCTTGAATGTTGTACACAAGTGACTAGTGAGATACTAGAGACTTGAAACAGAAAATATAAAACCAAATATCACATATTTTCTGCTAATTAACACTTTAAATATGATTTGTGATAGCAAGGTAGCCATCCAGATTGCAGCTAACCCAATCTTTCATAAGAGAACAAAACACTTTGACATTGATTGTCACTTTGTTAGAGAAAGAATTTGCCAAGGCATGCTGAAAACTCAAAACATAAACACTAAGGATCAACTGGCTGATCTACTAACTAAAAGTCTGGGAAAGATACAATACACTAGCTTGATGAGCAAATTTGGAATGAAGAATGTGTTTCAACCATAAAGCTTGAGGGGGAGTGAGCTTAGGTGATTGAACAAGCTGTATGGTGTGAGTTAGTTAAAGTTGTTAAGGAAGTTCTAGAAGCTTCTATAGTTAGTTAAGAAAGTAGTTACAATGTGATGGTATATAAATAGATATTGAGCTACAATGTAAAGGTTAATTTTTTGCTCTCAATGTCTCTCTTCTCTTCCTTCCTGTTCTGATTTCTCTCTGTAATTCAGTACACTTCAAACCTCCATTAATGGAGTCTTCAGTATCCGACACACAATCCATCAACACTTTCTAAGAGTCCGAGCAACATAGCTTGGGGGTTTCCATCTCTGTCAAAGACCTCAACGGCTAGATCAAGAAACTATAAAAGGAGAAAACAAGACATGAAGAAGATATACACTTGTCTAAACCTTCTCAAATACCATTGCTCTACTCTTAATCAACATTATATTTCTTGTTTAAAATAACTGTCTATTCAAAAAGAGGAGAGGGAAAGTATTGTTGGTGAGACATTGTATCAATCAAGAGTGAGAAAGATTGAGTGAAGACATGGGAATCGCACTTCATAGGACTTGTACAAGACAAACTTCAAGAGTTACAGAGCACCCTTGCAACCCGAGGGGACTGGACTAAGATCCACATTAAATCCCAACCAGTATAAAACATCTAGTGTCATTCTACTTTCTGCCTTTACCTTTGTAGTTATTTTAATATTTAGTATCTCCTTCAGTGTAAGTCGACTCATCTCTAAGATAGTTGACGAAGACAATAAAAAGAAGTCAATTCACCACCCATCCCCTTCTTGCACTTACCCCTCTGTCTTGCACTTTCAGCAACATGACCAGAAATGAAAGATCCCTTTTTTGGACAATGTTGTCCAGTCCAGCTTACGCACGCCTTGATTATTCAACCGTGAGCTGTTACCTCCCACTAATACACATACCTAACTAGTCTGGCCCACCTGAGATTCGAACCTAAGACCTCTTGGTTCTCTTCCCACTTCATGACCAGAAATGGAACAATCATGGGTTTGAGCATGATTAATACTAACATTTCTAAAATGGAGTTCTACTCAAAAGCAATAAATCATTTATACAATGCTTCAGCACCTTACCAAGGCTTACTACCTTCCATTCCTAAATTTTGACCCTAACAACCTAACCCCATCTCTTTTTTCTTTCATCTTATGGGGGTAAAGATGAAAAAAGATAACATTTTTCTTAACTAAAATCTCTGATCTTTGTTAAAATGTGCCCAAAAACAAAAGTGAATCTTGAATTTACTTCGAAATAAACATACACTTAACCAGCAGAGGTATCACAAAGGCTAAAATCAAATCAAAACAGAGAACAAACAAAAACTTACTGTTGAAAGTTAGAACTTTAGGCCAAATCGAAGAAAACCCACAATGGATTTTTGCTGCAGCAGCAGAGAAATGAAGAGAAGAGGGGTTTTAAAGTTGAAACTGGATGATCAAGATTAAAGAAGTTTAAGTGTGTAGAACTGATGAAATCTGTCAAACTGTCAGTAATTAGTGATAAAGAGATGTTTAATGGTCCATTGATTCCATTGGGTTAAGAGAATTTGAGAAATTCAAAGAAATGAAAAATACTCATAGGGCAAGAGTAATGGGAAGTCTAATAGGCTCTTGGTAGTAAAGTGTGTATCTTTTATTGAGGAGATCCAGATATTATTTTCTAAAACGATATAAATTAGGTAATATTTTAACGAGATAGAAATGTTATTTCAAATAACTGTTCTGTTCAAGTAACTCATAAATAATTTAGGAAAAAGGCTTAAATATGTAATCGAACTTTCAGAAAAGGTTCATTTATGTCATCAGTTAAAAGTTTGGCTCATTTATGTCATTACCGTTAAAGAAAAGACTCATTTATGCCATTATTTTTTAACGATGGTTTTGCAAAATCATTTTTGACACGTGGCCAATTATAATTTGGCCACGCCATCAATTTTTTTAATAAAAAAAGTCATAATTCTGGAAAAAAAAATTGAATTGATTTTTTTTGATTTTTTTTATTAAATAAATTGATGACGTGACCGAATTATAATTGATCACGTCATCATTTTTTTTAATAAAAAAAAATCAAAATTCAGAATAAAAATTGAATTTTTTTTTATTCTTTTTTATCAAAAAATTGATGACATGGCCGAATTATAATTGGTCACGTGATAAAAATGGTTTTGCAAAACCACATTTAAAAAATAATAGCATAAATGAGCCTTTTCTTTAACAGTAATAGCATAAATGAGACAAACTTTTAACTGATAACATAAATGAGTCTTTTCTGAAAGTTCGTCAATAACTTAAAAAGATAAAAACGTTATTTTTAAATAACTCTTCATTTAAGTAACTCATAAGTTATACTAATAATTTATTTAAGTTATGTGGACGATATTTTCTTTTAGTTCGTTTAATAATATTATAATTTTATAAACTTAATGAACACACTTTTATTATCATATAACATTTTGATACGATTTGACATGATTATACATTCATAATAATTATTCTTTATATTAATATGTAATTACAATATTAATATTTAGGGAAACTTTCACATATAGTCACTTAAAAATAATTAATTACTCTCCATAGCTATAGTTTGAGAATTACAATTTGTAGCTACATGTTATATGGAGGAGAGAGGCGAGCGAGATCGAGAGAGGATGAGAGAGGCGAGCGAGAGAGGGCAGAGAGTGAGAGAGAGGTGAATTGTATATGTATATAATTGTATATAAATATATATTATACATATACATTTGTACAAAATGGCAAGCGAGATTGGGAGAGGGAGGAGAGAGACGAGCGATATTGAGAGAAGGAGGAGAGAGGCGAGCGAGAGAGGACAGAGAGTGGGAGAGAGGTGAATTGTATATGTATATAGGCTAAAAAATTATATATTATACATATTTATTTGTATATCCTAACGAATTATACATATACAAACATGACTATTATACAAACTTGAAGTCAGCCCATGTAATTAATGTATAATTTTAGTCGCGAGTGGTAATTATATCAAACTATCTCTATGATGAGTAATTAAATAGTATAAGTTTGCTTATCCGCGTAATTTTTTCTAATATTTATTACAACAATTAATTAATTTGAGAACTAATTTTGCTTTTTGGTCTGTTAAAACATAATACTAGCTCTCTAAATTTATAACTACAATATAAATTTTAGTGATATTATGTCAATAAATAAAAATAAGATGAGTCCATTAGTTAGTATACTTTTTTAAAAAAAGGAAATATGATCAAAAAGTCTGGCAAGTAATGAAATTTGTTTACTTTTCATTTCAGAAAGTTGGAGGAGAAGTATTCTTTTTCCAAAGCAAACAATGTTCTATTTATCTACAAAGGAACAAAAGTACCCAAAAATTTCTAATTGGTACATACAAAAGTATTTATATGACAATAGTCAATAAAACAGCAGACCTAATTCGGAATATGTTTACAAGATGCGACATTTAATAGAAAAATAGTATTTCCTGTCTAAATGCATATGGTATCCAAATACATGTGAATACGACTAGATATTTATAAGTATATATATAGTGTGTGATTTATATGTATTTGAGATACATTACTATCTCACTCGCATCTCTCCTTATTTTAGTGTATTCTAATAACAAAAATATCACTATTTAGATATAAGAAGAAGAACTTTCACATATAGCCACTTAAAAATAGTTTAATTACTCTTCATAATATAGTTTGATAATTACAATTTGTGGCTACATGTTATAGGGATGAGAGAGACGAGTGAGATTGGAAGAGAGAAGAGAGAGGCGAGACAGAGGGAAAAGAGTGGGAGAAAGGTGAATTGTATATGTATATCGGTTAAATAATAATATATTATACATATGTATTTGTTTATATGACAAGCGAAATTGTAGAGGGAAGAGAGAGTCAAGCGAGAGAGGACAGAGGGTGAGAGAGAGGTGAATTGTATATATATATCGATTAGATAATTGTATATAATACATATGCATTTGTATATATGGCAAACAACAATGGGAGAGAAATGAGATAGGCGAGCGAAATTGGGAGAGAGAGGAGAGAGGAGAGAGAGAGGGCAGAAAGTGGTATATATATCGGTTAGATAATTATATATTATACTTATGTATTTATATATTTTGGCGAATTATACTATACAAACGTGACTAATTATATAAACTCAAAATCAATTCACGTAATTAATATATAATGTTAGTCGCGAATGATAATTATAATAAAGTATAACTATGATGAGTAATTAAGTAGTATAAATTTGTTAAACCAGATAATTTTCTCATATAAATATCCTCTATATACGATTAAAAAAAACACTTAATTAATGATAAAATAGGTAATTATCTAAAAATATGTTCAAGGTAGTTTTCCCAAATATATATCCATTTAAATGGGTAGCGAAACTCTACTTGAATTTTCTTAAACACAAACAAGAACAAAAATGGCAGCTCAAGGAACTTGCCTTAATCACGTCTCCCGAGAATCCTCTGATATCAAACGCCTAGCCCAATTTTACGTTGAGGTTTTGATAATGCATTAACTTTCGTTACTTAAGTTTCATAAATCACATCAGGGTTATGATTTTTCTGTTTAAACTTTAAATTAGTGTAAAATTGATTGTTTGATGGAAATCGGTTTGCAGATATTTGGGTTTGAGAAAGTTGAAGCTCCAAGATTTGAATTTGATGTGATATGGTTGAAGCTGTCACCATCTTTCTATCTTCACCTTATCGAGAGAGACCCGACTACGAAGCTTCCAGAAGGTCCATGGAGTGCCACGTCAGTCATCGCCGACCCGAAGAATCTGCCCAGAGGTCACCATGTCTGCTTCACCATCTCCAATTTCGATTCTTTTGTTCAGAAACTCAAGGTTGATATCTATTCTATCCTCTTTAAATTTCGTTAGGAAGTTTTATGTGTTCAATTTTTTTTTTTGTTTTTGCAGTTTGATTTAAGTATTATGGAAGATCTGTTGCTGTTCAATTTCAATTTCTGTTTAAGATTACCTAAATTAATTGTTTAGTATGATTAAAAGAAAATGTTAGTTTCAAGAATTGGATTATTGAGTACTAGATTTTGTGCTCAGATGAGAGAATAGATGGTGCAGCTAGAATATTTGATAATGACCTTGGCGCGATAGAGTGTGTAGGAGAATGTGAACGCGCTAGATGTTGAGAAGCTTGATCGAGTAAAGAAAAAGATGAGTAGCTAGAATGCGATGAGGGAGACAAGGATTTTGTGATCAGCAACATTGAGGAATAAGGGAAAGCATTTTCATCAAATATTATGTCAAAAGTGATGTCGAATCTGTGACGTGGAGGTTAATCGTTCAAGTTGTGAAAACAACCTCATGTAGATATACAAGATAAGACTACGTAGAATAGACCTTTGTGGTCCGGCCCTTCCCCTAATACCAAGCGGGAGCTTAGTTCATAGGGTTCGTCTTTTGCCCTGATGTCAAAGTGTTGGTATCATTATGATTTTTGGTATCTTTTTATCCGTTACTTTCCCTTTTACCTTTCTAGATGATGTTAATTCTTGTATTGCCAATATGAAAATATGGTTGTGTAAACGAGGTTGCTTTGAATGAGTATGTGAAGGTATAGGAAGAAATGTTGGTTAATTGTTGCATCTTTGAGGTTTCTCAAGGAGGCTGGAGCTGTTCTGCCTACGAGTACTGCAGTATCGCAGCGTTTTTTCTTGTTTTATTTGTATTGACTATTGAGTATTTGAAAGAAAAGCATTAGCTTCTTCTTAATATGAGGTGAAGTGAAGCAATTGAAAATTAGTCCTTTAGCGTTGGAAGTTTATTCTCTTTTCTTTCTCAATTCTGGGTTATCCATGACTAATACATCTGCTGACCACTGCTTTTTCTCAAAACTTTGTTATGTAGGATAAAGGAATTGAAGTTCACGAGAGGACTCAACCAGATGGCAAGACCAAACAAGCCTTTTTCTTTGATCCAGATGGTGAGATTTCCGTTTTATGTTTATATATCATATTGATTCCGAAGTGATAGTGTTTTGAAGTTTTGAAAACCGATGTTCTTTATACCCTTAAATTTGAATCTTTTAACCTGATGAGTGATGTCTATTGCTAGTGTGTCAATTTTTTGCAGTTCTGCACTTGATTAGGCAAAGTTTTCAATTCAATAACATATGATTCTCAATCTGCAGGAAATGGTTTGGAGGTAAGCAGTGGGGCTCCTGCCTCCTAAACAGTGACCAAACTCTTGGTGTTCCGCGTACCTATTAGTCATAAGTTTTAGAGTATAATAAACCCACAGGACTCGAAAAACATTAGCTCAGATGATGACCTTGTGTAAATTTTCGTATTGGTATGAAATTATTGTGTCGTTTAGTTATGCTTTCTCCTTGCAATTGCCTCCAAGAAGCTTGTACTCTGATTGTTGCCAAATTGATAGCATAAGAACTATATGTTGGTAGATTGTGGGTTTTGTTTATCGCGATCAATTAAGGCTAAAGTTTCACATTTCATTTAGTTATCTTGACTATTCAAGAACATTTCAAAGTTGCCAATCTGAGTCACCGTTCCTGCTTCCAAGTAGTCTGCCACGTTTGCACGTGTCGCCACGTGTCATCCCAACAAAAAAACAACGAAATACATGTCACCCTTTAGCATGATGAAATGAATTGTAAATAAAGCATACACACTTACATATCAACAAGAAAAAAAAATGAGCCAACAACAACCTCAAAGGCCTGAAACAGAGCAGCCCCTAAAATACGGAGACTGTTTCAATGTAAAAGGTGAGTTAGCTGATCAACTAATTGCACCACAAGATGCAGCCATGATGCAAAGTGCTGAAGCCATGGTATTTGGGAAAAACCAAAAGGGTGGTCCTGCCTCTGTAATGCAGGCTGCTGCTGCCAAAAACGAAAGAAGTGGACATGTTAGTCATGAAGCTGCCACTCAACTTGCTGGTGATGAAGGCATTACTGTTGCTGAAACCAAACTCCCCGGTAGACGTATAATTACCGAATCAGTTGCCGGACAGGTGACTTTAAGATGTTTGTCAATTTTATACAAATTTAAGCGTCTATATGTGCAGCGTAGATGTCAGCTGAGACAATTAAATGATGATTGTAGGTATTGGGGCAATATGTTGAGCCTCTTCCAGTAACAGCAACAGCAGCAACAGGAGGAGATGTGGAGGAAGCGCCTATAACAATAGGAGAAGCTTTAGCAGCAACAGCCCTTACAGCAGGGGAGAAACCGGTGGAACAGAGCGATGCAGCCGCTATACAAGCGGCTGAAGCTAGAGCCACCGGTTCTAGTGTTGTGACCCCTGGTGGATTAGCTGCCACAGCTCAATCAGCAGCATCAGCTAATGAAGGATTGGCTCAAGATGTTGATAAAATCAAATTAAACGATGTCTTAACTGTACGACTCTTTAAGACACTAGCAATTTCGTTATGGTTAAATTTCGTTTAAATTTTGTGATTTTAAACATGTCAAACATTTTATAGGGCGCGGCTGCAAAATTACCGGCTGATAAGGTAGCGACAAGGCAAGATGCAGAAGGGGTTATGGAGGCGGAGTTGCGGAATAATCTGACAACAGCTTATCCTGGTGGAGTAGCTGCATCTGTGACTGCAGCTGCAAGACTAAATGAAAAAAGTTCATAATTAAGCTTGGCTTACAATGTGTATAATATTACTAATATCTTCCTCGTTAATTAGCTTGTACCTTTACTTTGTAATTAGTTGTTAATCAGGCTGCGTCAGAGTCTCCCCTACTTTGTAAATTAAATTAGGTTAGCTGCTGCATTATGTAAATAAATAATATAATGCTCAATCCGAAAATAATATTTTACTAAATAAGAAAATGTGTTATTTTAACCAAGGGCAACCCAATGCAAGAACAAAATCAATTACAACTACAAATAATCTCATATATGTCATTACCTTTGATGGAGCAACTACAACAAGAACAATTTACTGTAACACAAAAAATATGTATAGCATAAATTGAGAGAACTTCTTAATTATTTACTAAAAACGAATTATAAAAAAACTTAATTACAAAATGTTTCCTTCCTTCCAAATACACCCTGGGGTCACGTTATTCTAGTTGTATGGTGGAAATTAGGGTTCGAATTAACAATATTCAAGAAGAATGTCACGTTATTCTAGTTGTATGGTGGAAATTAGGGTTCAAATTAACAATATTCAAGAAGAAAGTTTCGAATATTAGCTTCCAACAAAACGGAGACATAATCAGATCATTGTCAATATAACACTAGCTATATGAACTTAAGGCGAATAGTAGAAGAAAATAAACAAGCGCAGTGGATAACGAGCTATACTAATAAAATTACTTAATTTTATGAGTATGGAATTCTATAATATTAATAATTATTTAATTTGATTTTCAATTTAATATTTATATATATTTCATAAATTTATTATATAAAAACATGGAAATATTACATAAATTGGTACATTTTAATAAATAATTACTGATTTTAGTAATATTTTTTATTTATCACCATTTATAGCAATACTAATTTTAATAAATAATTACTGATTTTAGTAATATTTTTTATTTATCACCATTTATAGCAATACTATGTTAAATCTGCAAAATGTATTAAAAGTGAATTATGTATGCAATATATATGAGTTATATATGAATTATAATTGATTTTTAATGTATATTATGTTTGTTTGGTAAAAATTTGACACATTATATTATAAGTGTATTAAAATGTGTGATAAATGAATTATCTATCATTAAAATTTATATTATATGTAAATAAAAAATTGTTCTTTGTAATATGAATTAAACTTGTATTATAAATGAATTATCTATCATTAAAATTTGTATTATATGTAAATAAAAAATTGTTCTTTGTAATATGAATTAAACTTGTATTATAAATGAATTAAAGGTGATCAAGAGAAAAAAAATGTTATTGCTATAAATGATAAATATTTTTTTATTATAGTATATTGAGAAAATGATCAAAAGCCCCCCCCAACCTATACCCGAAATCTCAACTACACACTCCAACTTCACGGGTGTTTCATTACCACCTAAGCTATATTTTTATCTATTTTCTATCCACCTAAGTGCTGACCTGTCATGGGAGGTGTTGTCACCGCCTCTAGGCGCGTTTGAAGCAAAATTTGACGAAAAATTTTCCCCTTCTCCAACAGTCATCTTTCCCACTTTTAAATACCCATTACTTCTTCTTCCCCCACCATTAATCCTTGTTTCTTTAGTAAAAAATTCACGAATTCCTCTCAAAATCAAGTAGGGTTAGTTGTTAATGTTCATTTGTACTTCAAATCTTGAATTTAGGGTTTGTAATCTGATCTAATTTCCTATTTAGGTTTCTAATTAGAAGTTTGAATTTTCTCAAATTCATCAAAAATGGCAAATGAAAACTTGAATACGCTTTGAATGGATGAATCAGACCCAATGCTCAACGTTGTAGTGAGATGTAAACACGAAATTTTGCTGAATCGTTTGATGATAACCAAAAGTGGAGTAGGAGATTAAAAGAGGTTTTTTGAAATTTTCTCGCTTCCTTTGTTCTTCTTTCAGTTTAGGGAGAAATGGGGGGAAAAAGCAAGAAAAGGGAGAAAAAAAAGAAACGGAAGATTTTAGGTGTGGGTCCCAGCGCGTGAAATCACGCAGCTTGACTTATTTGGTTTATGTGTTGAGGTCAGCACTTAGGTGGGTAGAAAATAGATAAAAATATAGTTTAGGTGGTAATGAGACACCCATGAAGTTGGAGTGTGTAGTTGGAATTTCAGGTATAGGTTGGTGGGGCTTTTAATCATTTTCTCTAATATATTTATGTAAGTTTCCTAAAAAATATAGTACTATTTAAACAAAATCTACTAAATTCTTTCGAAATCACCCATATAGGTCTATGCCTAAAAATAACACACACTCCAGCTGCGTCAACCCGATTTCCATTTCCAATACAAGGATTGTTATATATATTTATTGTTGAATATATAAATTTATTTTTTAAATCAAAGTTCCATTTGCTTAGTTTCGTTGAATACAAGTTACAACTTAAAATACATATAATAAAGTAATAACATAGTAACTAAGGAGAACATACAAATAATATAAAAGGTAATTAAAAGAGGATGAAATACTAAAATAATAAAAATGGGATGAAAGATAATTAATAATGATCAAAATTTCGACATAATTTACATACCTTTTTCTAATTTTATATCTTTTTAACTGTTAAAAATTGAATATAAATTTTAAATAAATAAAACTTTTCAATATTTTATTCGACCTAATAGTATCAAATTAGATTCCTTATTTATCACGTCTAACCCATATATACATTTCGAGAGTTATCTTGGTTCACAATATCGCTATATTGATAGTAGTAGTTGTTTGACATGTGGCCTGCCATATCTGTAGTTTAACGCCACCACACTACTTCAAATAGCCACTTGTCCCAAAATCCCTCATCTCCATCCAAACAATCCCTCAATCTTCTTTACATACAGATTTATATAAATCATTTTTTCCTCTAGCTCGAACTAGCTAGCCATATCCCACATCTAGCTAAGTGTTTAATTTTTTTTTTTTAAAAAAATGAGTCAACAACAACCAAGAAGGGAACAAGGTGATCAAGCAGCCGATCCGATTAAATACGGCGACGTTTTTGCCGTCTCTGGTGAGCTAGGAGAAAAAGCTGTTAAGCCAGAAGATGCAGCCATGATGCAGAGCGCTGAGACCGCCGTGCTGGGGAAAACACAAAAGAGCGGTCCAGCAGCTGCCATGCAATCAGCTGCTAATGTTAACGTGAGCGCTGGTTTGGTTCAACCAGGTGATGTTACTGATGTTGCTGCTAGAGAGGGTGTTACGGTTACTGGGACGGCGATTCCCGGTGCTAATATTATTACTGAATCAGTTGCTGGACAGGTAAAGTTGTTTCATTATTAATTACTAGTTATGTGTTAGGCGCAACTTGAATATGTAAAATATCACTTATTTTCCATCAAAAGTTAAATGATAAAAACACGAAATGATTTGATTAGGTTGCCAAATTACGACAAGCGTAGTTCCAAAGGAGGTCGATTTAATTAGTGGTATAGGGAAATCAAAACTCATCTCTAAATTTCCAGTTCAAATTTCATGCACACTGTTTTATTTTTTGAATCCTGCAGTCAAAATTCTGAATTCGCCACTATGAATGCATTGAAACCTCGGTTCGATCCAATATTTGTTGATGACATACAGGTAGTTGCACAATACATACAGCCAACAGGAGGTGTCGGAGGACAGCCACAAGGAGCAGCAACCACCGGAGGAGGAGGTGGTAGTCGAGGCAGTACGAGAGAAATCACTATAGGAGAAGCTCTCGAAGCGGCTGGACAAACAATACCGGGCAAACCAGTGGATCAATGCGACGCAGCAGCAATCCAAGCAGCTGAAGTACGCGCAACAGGCAGCAATGTTATCACTCCTGGAGGCGTAGCAGCCACTGCTCAGTCGGCTGCTGCGTATAATGAATCTATGATAAAAGACGAGGACAAAGTTAAGCTTGGAGATGTCTTATCGGTTAGTAACAAATTAAATATATCCCAAGAAGTTTAGGAGTATGTGTTTCGGTATTCCAGTGTTGTGCCATTGATATATTCAAATTGAAGCTAATTTTAACTTACTTAGGGTGCTACTAAGGTATTGCCTGCGGATAAGGCAGCGACAAGGCAGGATGCAGAAGGAGTGGTAGGGGCGGAGCTACGGAACAAACAAGACATGTCCACCACTCCTGGTGGAGTAGCTGCTTCTGTGACCGTAGCTGCCCGGATGAATGAAAGGAGTCAACAACAATCCTAATCTCTATGTTGTGCTATAGTAGTAGTCGAAGAAGTATTGTATGTATATAGGTTAATTACTTAGTTACCATGTGGTTAATGAATTACTGTTGTTTGTGTAAAATATGGGTTTGTATTTGGGTTTATAATGTACAATTAATGAAGCAATTAGGTTTTGGTTAAAACATTTTTGTACGTCTTCGCAACAATTTAAAATTCTTCACATGACCATTACTATTATTCTATAAAATCTATCTAGTCTCTAGGTTATTTATCTACTATTTACTATCCTAGTAGAAGCTTCACATGACCATTACTATTATTCTTTATAATCTAATTTAATCTCTAGGTCATCTATTTTTACTATTTTATTATCTTTCTATTTATTGCTATTTTTCAACTATAGTGATAAATTTTTATTTGATTAAGAGATAACAAGAAAAATATAAAGAGGAAAAATTCTCTATCAAGAGATGCAAAGAAAAATATAAAGAGGAAAAAGTTGATAGAGAGTTTTTATCAATTGATTGAAGGAAAGTGTTCTTTTTGTGAAGCTTTGAATTTAACTCTTGTTCATTCGTAAAAATATTTGTTGTAGTGAACTTAAATCTCCTTAAAGATTGTAATTTTTCACTAAACATTATTGGATATACTATAAGAGTAATTTTTTAACAGAAAATTTAATGATATTTATATTAATATACTGATTTAATATCAGTTAAATAAAATAATCAGTCTTAATAATATCAATATAATAAATGATATTGATTTAATATCAATTAAGCAAAAATTATTCGTCTTAAGAGATAACAAGAAAAATATAAAGAGGAAAAAGTTAGTCTCTATCAAGAGATACAAAAAAAAATATAAAGAGGAAAAAGTTATTAAAAAAGAGAGTTTTTATTAATTGGATAAAAATGTTCTTTTTATGGAGCTTTGAGTTCAACTCTTATCTGAAGTTGTTGAGTTATACTCTGTTTTAAGGTTGTTATATTCAGGAAAGGAAGTCAAGAAGTCGGATTCGTAAAAACATTTGTTGTAGTGAGCTTAAATCTCCTTAAAGATTGTAACTGTTCACTAACATTATTGGATATACTATACGAGTAATTTTTTAATAGAAAACTTAATGATATCTATATAGTATACTGATTTAGTATCAGTTAAGTAAAATTATCAGTCTTAATGATATCAATATAATATATGATACTGATTTAGTATCAATTAAACAAAAACTATTCGTTTTAATGATATTAATGCATATATGTTGATTTAATATCAGTTAAGCGACAATTATAAGCCTTAATGAATGTGTATGAGCTGTAATTGTTTATGAGAGAATAAGTATTTTCGGAATTACTTTAAATTGAGTATAAACTTATAATATTTTGAATTTTATGATAAATTTATATAGTTTCTCCATTTTTTTACCCTTTATTAAAAGAATCTACCATAGATAAAATTGTATTTACTATGTTCCTTATATTTAATAATTTTAAAAATCAACTAAAATCTGAAATCTAATTTATCAATTGTATTATTCTTATGTCCAATAATAATTGTTTATTGTTGATTTGACACACATTTTAAGAAACAATAAATAATAAAAATAATATTATAATATTATCCTTTGAATATATTAAATTTAAGCTTTGAAAAATGTAGTCAATATTAAATAGTGTTTAATAAAAAGGATAACATAAGAGAAATTATCTATCGAGTAATAGTTCACCTTGTACAAGTATTTCCTTATAAAATTTGATTTTGGAGCAAACGGGACTCACCGAAAGTTGTACAACAAATACAATCCATTATTATATGAAGAAATGTCGCGATTAAAAAAACTTATATTAGTTAATTAGTCATCATAGCTATAGTTTATTTTAATTATCACTCGCGACCAAATCTTGATTACAATTACTTTGTTGACTTTTTCTATTTGTATAAGCGCATACGCCATCCCTTTTCATATATAAAAATGATTCCTTCTCTTTTTTTCGTAATCCTTTACTTTATTCTCTCCTTAAATTCTTCAACATAAATTGATTTTAAAATTTTAAAATTTCAATTTTTTCTATCTAAAGTCGTGCTTCTTGATTTTCACGGCAACAAACTATTTGTAGCTTTTGTACACACAATAAAGTAAAAAAGGTAGACACATGAAAATTTTCTTCTCTTACAAATAAAATTGTCGATCAATTGAGTTTGTGTATGGTCTCGTTATTGCATTTTTGAGTTTGCTAAAATTATCGAAGTTTGAGGTACCACTACTTTTTTGATACTTAATCAGTTTTATGCTGAGAGAAATTAATCTACAATATCAGGGTACTTGAGGAAATTAAATTTCTTAAGAACACATAATTGATACTTATCTAAACTTGGATAGTTTTATTTTATGTTTTTCTATTTCTTCTTTACTGTCCTATTTATTTACCTGAATATAGGAGATAACACAAATAAGTTCACAACGATGTTTGGGATTTGAATTGTTTGTTCGGAAGGAACATATATGTCCCTTTTGAGCGACTTTCAAATTGTACTGTTACACGAATTAAACTCGTTAATTAATTAATTAACATTCTGAATTAATATAGGTAAACTTTTCTTAGTATATGTTCCGCTTTTATCAACCTACAACTTTAGCATGAGTTTATTATACATTTTAGTAGGCGTTTGTGTAAATCCTCGATATCCACCTTTTCTAGCTGGGGCGTGGTCAATTGCAGACACTTGAATACAAAATCAATTATCAGACGGACTGGCTGACCGACTTGTACGTAATAGAATCGAAATCAAGATAAATTTTTGGACCAACCCAACCGGCGATTTCCCACAAATCTTTCTAAATTGGAAGAGCAAGAAGAGAAACTAGAAGAAAACTTTCTTTCTCTTTATAGATAACCAATTCATTTTCAAATATAGTTGGGAGACTTTAATGGGTCAAAAATGTAAAGATCGGAACATAGTTCTTAGCAGCTATGGTTATTCATTTTAGTATTCAGGTAATGAATAGTCAATGAGCGAAGGGCGCAGTTAGCAAAAAACATCTCTTATATTTATACAAATACATATATCAATTCCCGCTACAGGTGACAGTTCCAACCGGAACCAGGGGGTTCATTAGCAGACCAACTCTGTTCAAGCGCAAATTGACCTTTTTCGTTTTCGGCATTTCTATATTCTGAAATAGTTCGCTGTTCTGGCAAAGGTCACCTTACACTTTGGGTATCTGTTCGCGGATGACCTAACGCATGCTGTGAATCAGTTTTACTCTTCTCCGTCGGGTGAAGAGTGGTTCAGTCAAGTGCCAACCCCGACTCCTCCACCAGAGAATTTCGATCTGGAGCTCATTCTCGGTGCACGCTAGAAGCTAAAGTGAATCTTTTTTTGGCATTTTTTTCTTTGCTTTGACTGCGACTTTGTTTGGTCTTCTTCTTTTCTTCGGCCCATGTTTCAAAATAGCAAAAAGTTCAAGCCTTCAGGATCTCTCTTAAACGGCGTTCAGTCAGTTCTTTTTTTTCTGTTGATGTTGAGACTGATGCTTTGACTGTCTCTCATATCATTCGAATAATTTTTCTATCAAACTACAACTTTAGCAAAAGTTAATTATATATTTCAGTAGGCGCTTGTATAAATCTTCGATATCCACCTTTTTTGATTGGAGGTGTGGTCAATGATGAACATAAAATTTTCATTAATAGAGTTCAGAATATAAAAAATAAAGTACATAAAATAGGACGGAAAATAAAGTGAGATGTCCAATAAGGTTAGCTAACTAAAAAAATGGAAAAAACTATAAAATATAAAATTGAACTCGTGAACTGAGTGATACGTTGAAACTTGAACCCATGGACCATTGTGTTATGCCTATCAGTTGTAGTGGGGCTTCATTTATATACACAAAATATTCAAATCTGATTTTACATATAAAATATTTTTTTTTTTTTATCGAGGATGTTCAAGTGAACCCTTGACTCTTAAGAGAAATTCGCCCTTAGACGTGATAAAAGATATATAAGAGCTAATTTTATAATTAATGACTATATATATCAAATTCAAATCGCATTGAGGCATATATTAAACTTTTTTATTTTAATATGTTCTTATTTATCTCACATATTTAAGTCGATCCTATCCCCAAAAAATTGAAAGAAGATTACTAATTTTTTCTTGTTTTAAGTAACGGTTAGAAAGAAGTAGTATTTCTTTTTTAGCTACTATTTGGATATATTTGAATTAAAAATATTTTAAAATAGAAAACATAGTATAGTTTAAATATTTTTTTGTCGGAGCTAGAGAATGTATTTAATGGGGACAAACAAGACCTTTTTTCTTTCACAAGAAACATACAAAAAGCTCACACAAAGCAAACTTCATCTTTAGGGTTTGAGGTACACTAGTATGTCGTTGCCGTGTGGATCTTGTGGAAGCGGAAGGGATGAAAAGGAGTCGCCACCGGAAAAGAAATTGAAACATGAAGATGAAACCGGATCTGATTTGAAGGCTGCAGAGGCTGATGAAGAGCCTGAGTATGATTCCGATGATTGGCAAACTTGGCCAAATAGGGATGTTTTTATCAAGTACTACCAACAGCTAGAGGAGAGCGATGTAGGTTTATTCATTTTCCTTATTCCATAATTTTTTTTCTAATTTATCACAATTGCATCAGAATAGCATGAAATATTGTATGATTGTATGTTCCGGGTCTGGGGATGGGGAGGTGGAGCATACACAAATCTTACCCTGTTAGAATATTTGTTTACGATTAACCCAGAGAAAACATTTCAAAGCAGGTCCGGAAAAGGAAATAGAATTTACAGAACGAAAACAAATTTGCTGTATATTAATCCACCACGCCTTAATTTGTAAATGTACTGCGGCTTAAATGGGTACTTCCTGTAACTAACTTGTTTCTTTTTTGAAATTGGACTATTACTACTCGAATATGATTAAGATCATGTGTTTCTAGCTGGGAGGTAGTATTCAATATTGCAATTGGACTTTCTTATTCCATTGTATTTTGTTTTTCATTAGTCACTTACCACAATGGTCATTCGAATAGTATGGAAACTTATATGTAATAACTTGTTACAATCCAGTTCGAAGCTAATGTGCCCATTAATGAATTAGTCATGTATATGTGGTTGGTTCTACACGGGGATATCAGGTGATGTGAACATAGGTTTCTTTTCGAACTTTATGTTGAATGTGCTTTTATTTTATGGGTTTGGAGAGACATTGTAGGATGGATTATAGATCCTTTTTTCATATGTCACATTATGTACACCTGATAATGTGTATACTCTGTCAAATGCAAGATATCTATCAGTGTGTACACCAGTGTTCAGGAAAGCGAACGCTTCATTGCTTTAAGCGGTGAAGCGAAGCGAAGACAGGGTTCAACGCTTCAGCTGGCTAAAGCGAGGCATGTGAAAAGAAGCGTTGGCTTCTAGGTTTGAAGCAGCGAAGCGAGAGCAACACTTTTATTCTTTTTAATTAAGAAGTGATCGATTAATGTTACCTTTCTCAAATAAAACTAATAAGTGGTCGATTTCAAAGAATAAAAAGAGGCGTGACTTACCTTGTCCTCAAGAGATCAGAATAGTAAAGTTTCAGTATACTCTTTTCCTTCCAGTACTTTTTCTCTTCTCTTTCTTTCTTTCTTCTTCTTTATGGTGCAGTGGCACTACTACCCTAGGATTTTTCTTCCTTTTTGCTACTCTGTTTGGTACTCTTTTTTTCCTTTGCCCTGTTTAGCTTTGATTATTTAAATTATGTGTTGCTGAATTTTTTTTCCTCAGTGATTAAAATATTGCAGAATTGTTTTGTTCCTTAACAAGGACTAAAATATTGTTTCTTAACAGTGATAAAAATATAATGTTGAGTATTTTTATTAAATCTTATCCCCAATTAAAAATGGTTGATGCGGCATGAAAATACGGGATAAAAACTTAGTGAGACCAGTAGGACAACAATTGTATATCTGTTTTGTGACAAGACAACTAAAGGGGAACCTTTCAATATGAATATTGCTTATATATTTTGTTTCTATTTGTTTTGGTCTTTTTTCTTTTAATTGTGATTTACTCCAATGAAGCAAGCGCTTTGCTTCAAGCGTGAAGCTGGACCTTGTCGCTTTTTACCACTTCGTGCTCCCCTAAACACTGGGTCATTCTCACTACCTAGTCATCAGATTTGAACTGGATCTCTTTTCACAGTGTTTGCAAGAGGTCTGTTTAAAAAGGCATTAGACAATGTCGCGTGGCGTAATTTCATTTTGACCTTCTGTCAAATGCAAGACATCTTGCTTGGTTGTATGTATTTTGGTTTTATGTGTTCCTTTAGTTCTTTAGACATTAAATTGACTGCATTTTCTTGAGATAAGCTTTAGAAGAGAAAGGGGAGGTACTATTTTGAAGCTTGTGAGTGTATGTCTGACCTCCTTTCTTTTGAGTTGACTACTTGACTGGAAAGAAACTTCTAGGCCTAATTAAGTGAATTTGATTATTGAAGGATTTTCCTGCAGAATCTAGTGATCTCTTTTCGTTCTCTTTGTCGTTGATTTATCATGACCACTTTTTTTCCTTCCTCCCTTCTTTTGCTGTTCTCACATCAGTGTGACTGGATGAACTTGACACACATTGACAGTTTTTCTTGATTTTTACATGTAGGATGGGCATGCAATTGAAGTTATAATACTCTTCTTATTCTATGTTGGAAGTTTCCTGTGCTTGCTTTTCATATAATGTTTTGCTTTTTTGCCTTATTAAAACTCTAAACCTAACGACTTCTCTTTCACCCGCTTCTCTGCACACACACATGAATGTGCATGCATTCTTTCTGTTTATGATAGAGTCTACTCTATCACATTCTATTGTGGTACAAGTTTTCAATTGTTGAATTTGTCATTATATTTTACCCTTCTTGTTAGATCAGTCATAAGTCAAATGCTGAATTATGCTCTAAAATATAAACCTTCTGGCTCTGTTGCATTTCTCATCTCTTTATTTGTTTTTAACAGGGTTTTGATTTTGATGAATATCCTGGGTCGTGCATGCTTACTCCCATTTACCCCATTCTGGAATTTGAACTATTTCCTAATTTTGTGGATAGGATCAAGGGTTATGCTTCACTGGCAATTAAGCAATACTTTGGCAATGATGTAAGATTTTTTATACCGTGGTATTTGCCCATTTTCTGTTGCGCAGTGTATTGATTTTTACTTCTTATTAATTACAGGGAAAGGAACGCACTGTTACGGAGATTGTGAAGTTAAATGCAGGTGGTCCTCGTGACTTTGCCTACTATATCACCTTTAAAATTAATAATGAGGGGAAGGAAGAAACTTTTCAAGCTAAGGTGGAACGCACGATTGAAAGGACATTAGAAGTTCCAATGTGCAGGCGCAAGGTTTAATTTGTTACTGCAATACCTTCGTCTTTTTGCAAACATTTTGCGGCTTGTAATGGCTCTATCTGGATGTAATGGCTCCTAGTTATGATTATTGATGCATTGCTATTTCTTTTCCGTTTCTATCTAAAAAAAATGTAATGACTCCATATTTATGACTATGATGCAATGCTCTTTCTTTTTCGTTTCACTAAGACAAGTTTATTAGTAATACTACTGCAGACATTGATACCGATAACCAAACCGAGTGGGTATGGGGACATTTTTACTGGACAAATATCTTGAACCAATTATTGCTAAGTTTTGTTGCCAGCAAATGATCCCACATTAGTGGTAAATTACTATTTTTTTGGTAAATATTACCATAATTAACAAAAAGAAGGAATAGAAATGAAGGGCACCTTTCTCTGATAACAAAGAGCAGGCCTCCTACCAAAACATAAGAAACTAATACTGTAACATATTAAATGCTGAATAAAATTCCTTCACTTGTTTGTTTTGGTGGAATTACTAAGTAATTGTAACCTTTCAATGATTTCCTTTGCCTCTTCCGTCTGTACATATTTGCCTTTGAACCTCCTCCAATTCCTGGCACGCCAAGTGTGGTAAATGATTGCTCCACATATATATAGCAGCCATGATCTCTTTTTGAAATCGCTTCCAGTGTTTCCCTTGTATATATTCCAGAATTTTTCATGATACCAATGTTTTGTACAGTGATGCATTGCTTGCCACACAGTTGATATCCATTTACACTTGTCGAATAGGTGAACATTGGTCTCTATTACTTTCTCATCACATACATATACAACATTCAGTGTCATCAACCTGAATATGGAACCTCAACTTTCTCTCATGTGTAAGTAGTCTTTCTTGAACAGCCAACGAATCTATGCTTTGGTAGTGCCAATGGCGTCCATACTAGTGCAACAAGCTGTAAGTGCTAAGTTGCTCTTACTAATGGAATAATTACCAGTTAGTGTCAGCATATATGTTCCAGACCTGCATTAATGTTCCAAACTCCATCTGCACAGTGACTCCTTGATAAACTAGCATATATGTTCCAGACCTGCATTAATGTTCCAAACTCCATCTGCACAGTGACTCCTTGATAAACTATCTATCCCTGCATATATATACTGTTGACAAAACTTTGGTCTAGTAGCTAATGCTCCATTTACTTTGACTCTTAACTCAAAGATAAAGACAAATTTGATCCTTTTCTCCTAATACACATTAAAACATTTCGAGCCTTCTCATCAAATACTCACACTTTTAGCTAACTGAATTGCATAACTATTTTGAACGTATGGATCATCTTTTCATAAAATATTCATGTCCTATTTGGCTTCCGTTGTCTCATCAACTCTGTCTCTCATTTTATCTAGGCAGAAAAAGATTCTCGAAGAATTTATTGTTCTGGACTTGAGAGGAATAGTTGTGATTCTAAGGGTGTTGAGCACTGTGGAGGCGAATCTAGTATTTCCAGATCGATCAAAATGGGTGTAGTACTACTAAAAAAATGCATCAAGTGGGAATTGATCCTTGTACCTCGAGATAGTTAACTTAGCTTTGTTGCTAGCACTATGAGTGCCAAAAGATGATATTAGATCAATTCTAGAAAATATCTAGTTTTGGGAAAAGACTACGGAAACTCTGATGTTCTTACCATGTCAAATGTTCAAAGTTGGTAGCAGAAAGGAAAGACATATATATAAAGCTACTCCCACACTTGTTATTAAGAATTAAAAACAAATTGCTCCTCAACCTCAAGCCACGACAAAAGATAAAAATTAAACAGACAAGTTTATCTATAGTGCTTTAAGAGCTCGAATTCCATTTTGTGGTTTCAAAGGCCTAAAGGTTACCAACTTCCATTAAGTTATGTCAGGATGATTGATATTGCATATTGGAGTTGGGATGACAATGGGGAAGAGCTGGGCGGAACGAGTTAGTTCTTGCCTATTGAAGAGCATAAAATAAAATGGCTTCCGACAAAAATCCCTAACTCAACAAGAACTGAGACAAGGTCAACCAGTTTGTTTATCTCTATAGATGAGGCATTGGATGCTCTTGTTCTGTTTGTCATCTTTCTCTTCCTATTGAAATTATGAAAGTGATAAGCACTTATTATTACCTATCCTTCTATACTTCAATATGTATATAACGCTGTTAATGATCAAATTACTGAACATTCTACTTTGGGCGAAATCTTGAATGCCTATTGGCCTATCTGATCTTTAGAATCCTTTACTTTCAAGTACTTGTAATTTTATTTAAGATTTTACGACTTCTCTATATCATGTAGGATCTTATTATTGTGTTGATCGTGTATGTAATGTCTTGACATTATTTCCTTCTGAATAGGCTTTACATATTCTTGATAACAAAGGAAAGAATGAGTATTACAATTGATGTATCAACACAGAACTACATGGTCATAATTTTCAACAAAGAACTGCAGCAGTAGCACAAAAAGCAGTAAATACACTAAAACTGAACTTCAAAGCCTCTATACAAATAACTACTGTTGTAGCACAAAACAATAATAGAAAACTATTTAACTCAGCCTAACCAGGAATCAAAAGATTATCTAGTCATCAAGAACCGGATAAGATAAACTTGAAACAACGCTCCTCTCAACCCGAGCGTAACCCCAGTAACCCCAATTTACTCCCCAACTATTTTTAATCAAATAATAATCTACCCCGTTTTCAACACCAAAGCCTACTATAAGCACGGCATGACGTGCAACAGACGATTGATTTTCACTTCCAAGCAACTTTTCAAAGTAAATTTCCTCTTCCGTTTACCCCATGTAGATATCCTATCAGCATATATAAAATTAAATTAAAGAAAACATAAACACAAAAAGTCAATCAATCGAATTATTTTTACCTTTCCAAAATGTCCCTGAAAGCTGTCCACCAATTTTACACATCCACTGATGGGTTGCTTCCGAATTAGCTCTTCAATTTCTTTTTTGTCCAAGTGAAGATTGTCAACCTTTTTAAACCCCTTAATTTTTGTTTTCTCCTGCACAATTTAGAAGATGTAACACAAATCAAAATATTCAACCCAACAACAAATTCAATAGTACGTGCTTACCTCATTCGGTAGGCAACGACAATTTTCCTTTTTGTCAACATATGGATATGAAGCATCGGAATAAACTCCTTCAGTCATTGCAAATCGATAGTATTTGTTGTAGTGACTGGTGTAGGACCCTGTTTCTTTGTGGAATCGAATGTTTTTTGGCTTTGGAAATACATTTAACAGACAGTCAACAACATGTTGTTTTGATAATAATTTCATCTTTTTTGACTTAATTTGGTATAGCGCAGTAATAGCTTCAGCCGCGACAAATGCCCAACACGACCCTTTAATAAACAAAAGAATCGTAAACGTGTAAGATAGTAATAGACAAAATGTATAAAATGAAAATACAAGTGTTAAATTTAACTTATCAACTCACAGCATTTTCCCTGATCCTCTACAGCGCATAGACATTCTTTTCCTATCCAGGACCAATTAATCTGCATGTACACAACTATACGTTATCAGATTAAATTTCCTTACAAAAATTCTAAGGAAGTCATCCTCTTTGAACAAATGTTGACAGAACAGACTGATGAAAATTTTGGACTTAGTCCTAGTGAGAAGTATATCAGAAACGAGTAGAGATTTGTGCAAATAAAGCCTTGAAATCCTTAGTTGGAGTTCCAGTTCCCTCAGGTTTTTAGGCCAGATCAAATGCCTTAAATTTTGCTTCCTCTTACTGCAGTGCCTGAATAGAGACTTGTGTAACATCAGCTCTAGCAACACAGTTTTAGAGTCTGTCTCGAGAAGTTCATCGTCCTTTCCAACAACTAGTTCCCTTATACTATCTTCTTTATCTTGTATATGGAATTCCAGAGTCAGCCAAACATTGCTCAGCCTTTCTCTTCCAAATCAATATATCCCCGTTCCCCAAACTGTTCGAGGGGTGGTTAGGATTAGTCCCTCCCATTGACCCAACTAGCATGATCTGCTTTAGCAGCATCTATTTGGTTCTTTTGGCAATCCAATCTACCAGTTCAGGATTTGCCCCATCCTCAAAATAGAATTCAGGTCTTCCACCTTTTATTGGATCTAACCCGGGTTTCATTTTTGGAACAACACTTGTAAGAATAGCAAGAGCATAGATACCTTGTATAGCAGGAACAAGACTCTCGGTATTCCTGATATCTATCAGACTATCACCAATATTAACATCATCTGCACCACCAATGTTTTGTTTGATTTACTCTGTCTGTTCTAACCAATCCTCTAGCTGTATAATTATTTCTCTGACCTCTCCTTCAACTTCACCAGCACCAGTAACAAGAACAGTGCTAGTGTTCAAATCAGCACTGAGAATCTACTTAATTTCTTGTTTTTCTTTGGATTGGTAATAAGAGAATAAACCAAACTCAGAATTAATGACTACAACTAATTAAGCACTTGTCAACTATTTCCTCTTTTGTATCCAAAGAATATTCACAGAAATTGAATCAAGAGAGATATACTCTTACACCACAAAGCAAGAGAAAAGGAGAAATGTAATCCTAATTAACTAGTCAACTTAGTAACTAACAAAATTTTCTCATCTCCATTACTCAACTTCTATTATTACTGCAATTTGAGATTTTTTAACTAGGTATGTTATAAGTACATGACTAGCTAACTAACATACACGACTAGCTAACATGGACAATATAAATTCCTTGTAATACAAAGTAAAGCAATACAACAGTAAATGTAAGGAGAATTACATCGGTGTCCTTGAAGAATTCAGCTTCACAAAGGCGCGGATCTTCAGGCGAGGATAAACTTGGCCGTGAAATAGTAACCTTCTCCACTGGTAACTTGCTATAATCCGGTATGCTTGACATTCTGGGATAGTGCAACTATACAAAAAAAAAAAAAATAGATCCATATTAATGAGTTTTAAACTCACATCAAAAATAATATTTTTAAGCTAGTCATGGAATACATTCACTCTTTTAGTTCTCATACACAACAATAACTGACCCTAAACTTACAGCCTTTTTCAACATCACTGCTGTACCATTTGTTCAACAGATCTAGAGGAAAAATAAAACTCTAACAATCTTCAAAGTTCAAAGTTCAAATCTTTCTACTCTGTTTTACGTAAAGAAAATCTTAAATGAGAAAAGGCATATATTTACGGGTCTTAAACTCACGTAAAGAAATCATTTTTTTTGGTCAGTTCTGTAAAATCTTCACTTTTTTCTCATACACACAAAGTGTGCCATTAACATTTTAAAATCTTCACTTTCCAACAATAACAGGTTCAAAAGTTCAAATCTTTCACCACCATTACATTATCTGGAACAATATTTAACAGAAACATACAAGGAAGAAACTCACGTTGAAAGTTGGAATCTTTCAAAGTTCAAACCTTTCTGCTCTGTTTTACATAAAGAAAATCTTAAATGACAATAGGTATATATTTCTGGGTCTTAAACTCACGTAAAGAAAACATTTTTTTACAGTCAGTTCGGTAAAATCTTCTCTTTTTTCTCATACACGGGTTCAAAAGTTCAAATCTTTCACATCCATTACATTATCTCGACCAATATTTAACAGAAACTTATAAGGAAGAAAAAAAAAAAACTAAAACAGTAAATATAGGTTCAAAGTTCAAACCTTTAGAGAGAACGTTCAGTAAATGGAAAGAGATGGAAAACGCAATGTTTCTATTTTTTAGTTTCACTATTTGCAAATAGATCAGTGGAAGTAAGTTTGCAAAATAGCCACTGTCAAAAAGTTTTTGGGGTCGTTTGGTAGACTACATAAAAATAATGCTAAATAAAAATGTTTGTACTATTAATTATGCTTGCATCAGTTATTTTTTATGCATTGTTTGGTTCGGTATATAAAAAAAGTATGCATTCTATAAAATAATGTTAAATAGAAAAGCTTTCAAATTCTACTCAATATCTCATTAATAGATAGTTTATAAGCACTACAAATACATTTCTTCATTCCAGAGCTAGCAGAGCTTCGATTACATCCGATCCGATTTCATTTATTGACTTTTTTGCTTGGAGGTTTTCATATCAGTCGTCGCCTAGTTATAGACCGACAATGTGGTCAATGGCGGAGCCACCTTACCAGTAGGGTTCATTCGAACCTCCTTCGGCGAAAAATTATATGACTTATACATGGTTAAAATAACTTTTTAGTTATATACAGTAAATGTTGAACCTCCTTTGGCTACTTTGTGTGTCTATATTTTCAGATTATGAACCCTCTTATTGAAAGCCTGGCTCCGACACTGAATGTGGTCTATAACGACATCAAGTAAATAATTATTGCCGATGGTGATCATATGGGTGTGTGTGGAGGAGACTCCCAAATGTTGGAATTTGTAGTAAGGCAACAGTGGTCATCCCGTTTCGTCGCAATGGGTCATACATGACATGGTTCGAAGAGTAACTAAGAGTGGGAAATTAGCTTGCCAGCCAAGCGACGGTGTGATTAGCTATCTAATGAGTGGAAGAGAAAAAAATACATCCCACATTCATAATAAAAAATGATAGACAGGTATCCTTATACATGTTGAATGTCACTACCGATAGAACTAGGCCTATATTGAGAATAAATACCATTACGAGGTCTTTGGTAGCTCCGTCACCACACCTACAATTGATGACGTCGATTCAATTGAAGATGAAAGCTTTGGTGATCAGATGATCATCCCAATGGAATCGAAAGATCCTAATTGTTTCAAGAAGAGCAACGAGAGTGTGGACAGGAATCAAAACCCAACCACAGCTTCTCCGATGGAACTAATGTTCAAATAGAACAAACATTTAGCAACAAGAATGAGTTGAAAATATTATTGAACCAAATGTCTCTGAGAAATTCTTTTGATTATGCTACATTAAAGAATCCTAGTAAATGATTCAAGGTGAAATGTGTATTTCATTTGCATTATTATCTTAATTAATATTTTAATTATTGTTAATTTTCTTATAATCTTATGTTTTAATTAATTACACTTCTTTAAAATCGAGCTATCTATAAAAAAAACTTCTCCCATCACATTTTATGTTTTGCATTGTGAAAAAGCTGAGAATACAGAGAGTAATATTATAGACTGGATGTGAACAACCTCTGTCTTCTGACTTCTGCTCCAATTTCCTTTTTTTTTTGACTATCCAAAAAGACCAAACAAAAACAGAAAGAAATAATGCATGTTTTTAGGCTTTCATTAAAATGTGGACTACTTTCTCTATGCTGTAATGTATGTATTAGCATCTATATGGTAGTTATTTCACTATTTTTAATTAAATTACATGTTAACATATTATTTTTTTGTTGTTAAAATTTACTTCTTTCTTTATTTCTAGTATGACTTCTTTATCACTGTATATTTATTTTACATGATTTTTAATATGTTTTTATTTTATATGAATCAAAGGTCTATCGTAAAGAGTCTCGATACATTTGTTCTCAAGATAGGATAAGACTAAGTGCACATCACCCTAGAGTTGTTCAAGATCAAATCGAACTCGATAATTCAAAACGAAAAAAATATTACTTCCTCCGTCTCATTTTATGCGACACTTTTCGCATTTCAAGATTCAAACAAGTCTATCTTTGACCGTAAGTTTTTCATAGATCCTTTTAACAATTTGAATTATCAATTATTGTGACTTATAGTACTCTTTACGTAGTTTGCAAATATGTAAATTTCATTTAAAAAAATTTGTAGATTCCATACGCAAATGTCGGGTCAAAGTTAAACTGTTTGACTCTCGAAAAATGAAAAGTGTCACATAAAATGAAACAAAGGGAGTATTACTTTATCGAAAGTGAATTATTGATTTAACGATTCAATAATAATTTAGATTTTATTTTTATCAAATTGTCGGTTTTATAAAAAAAAGAATCTTAATGGGTTACCTGATAATCCGATAATAGTTGAGGATGGACCTTTAGGTTATATACTTTACTATTCAGGCTATGAAAATAATGCAAAATCGGCTGGTTGCTTTTATCAAACAGTGTGCTTGCTATTTTCTACTTACAATATCTTCCTAACTTCTTGTGCTACAAATACTTATTTTAAACTGATAGATTATTTTCTTCTTCTTCTTTTTTTTTTTTTTTTTTTTTGGTTAAAGATAGATTATTTTCAATTTAATGGTTTCAGGCACAAATACTTGATAATGTTTGGATCAATACCATATTAGATTCTATTGTCACATTATATGTAAGTGATTTTTAATGAAGGATTTTTTATGTGTAATCTTAATAGTTAATTCGATAATTAAATTGATAATTGATAACTGATTAATTGATATATTGAAATCTTTAATGATTTAGCATATTTATAAACTGTTAATATATAAATCGAACAACTAACGAGACCCTACCAAATAGTCAAAACCTACTATTATGATATTTCATTTATTGTAATGTCGTAAATGAGTCTAGCGGAGGGCATCAACAATATAATACTCCCTCCACCCATTCACTTTTAATTGTAATAGTTTCATTTTTAGAGTCAAAATATAAGAACTTTGATTAACATTATTGATATGCAAAAAAATTACAAGTTATAGTACTTTTCGTATAGTTTTTGAATATCTAAATTTTTTGTTCAAAATATCGAATAATGTAATCTTATTTAACTTTAAAAATTAATCAAATTAGTAATTGTTTTGGCCTTTTGAGTTGTTTCATTTTTTTTTTTTAAAAAAGTTGTCACTTACCGAATGAAAACACATTTGATAAGCCCATTTACATTTTTATTAACAAATACTATTTGAAAACACATTTAAAAATTTATTAACAAGTACTATTTGAAAGGGTAATGTTAAATTGCCAGAAATTTGATCAAAAATTTAAAAAAATTATGATTTTTTATTTTAAAAATAAAAAATATAATTTTTTTAAATTTTTGGCCAAAAAAAAAGATTTTTCCTAGATGAAGAACTCTAAAATTAATAAGCCCATTTAATCAACAAAATAGTTTTCCTTTTTAGAAACTTTTCAGTCACTGAAATGAACACTGATTCTCAAAATTGAGTTTTTTTGTTGTCTACAAAATTGTCTTTTTGTCTCTGCCTAGTTGAACTGGTTGTAAAAGGGTTTTCTATTTCTTTATGCATACTTTATTTTAAGCATGAAAAAAGAAACCTTTTTAATTTTATTTTTAAGCTTAATGTACTACTATGTATTTCTTTATAAAGAAATTTTCTCTTCGTCCTTTTACTTTTTGGGTTGAAGATGTTAGAAACCTTTCAAACATTTTCTAATTTTAATTAATACTAGTGAAACTATTTGCGCTTTGCGTGATTATATAAAATATTTATAAGATGATAATATGAAATACGTAACATTTAAGTTAAAATCGAATATATATATCATATTAATATTTCTCCTCGTCTGCAATATTATAATTTTTTTTTAAATATATAAAATATATTTATTTATTTTGTATTTGTATATATTAGAATAAAATATTGACCGTGGTGAAGTAAATAGAATAAGAGATAATATAGTTGAAATTATAATACACAGTATTAGGTTGAAAATATTTTATATGTTTTAATTTTCTCTATCTTTTGTAGGAGTACTAATATTCTATTCAAACTCTGATTTTGTCAAAACAAAATTGATTTTTTTTTATTTCCTTATTATTACATTTCCTTATTATATTTTTTAAACATTAATTAAATATTTATAAGACTTACGAAAAATAAAACATATAAAAGTTATGCATAATATTTAATATTAAACGTTACAAGTAAGATGAAGAGACGTGAGTTATTAATAATTCAAATGTGTAAGTATTAGACATTAAATGTATTACTAATTATGTATTGATTTTATTTGTAAAATAAATAAATAAAAATAAGGGGTGAAAATACAAAAAATGAAAAGAAACTATAATAATTGGTGATTACATAAAAATAGTATAAATACATTTCAAAGCAAAAAGAACAGTGACAGATTGTTACATACGCTAAAAATGACATCATGAAAATAATATTTTATTTTTCAATTACTTTTTTATGATTATAATAAAAATAAAACTCCTAATCATCATAAAAATTTTTGTTGTTAAAATGAAATAATTATATTAATTTTTCTTTATAACAAAGAAAAAGTAGAATACTAAAGGATCAAATGATTAACATTGACAATATAATACATTTAGCTAAATCATTTATATAAATCAAATCTAAACAACTCTAGCAAAAGTAGCTAAGTTGCTAATTGTTGCGTTCGAATCGCACACACAAATGCACGTGATCGTAAAAGCAATATAATGACTCTTGTTACAGAGCTGGATATCGTACCCACAGGGACCACAAACTAGAATTTATTAAATTTGCCAATTCTTAACTCATACAAGTGCAATGTTTAAAATTTTATGAATAACTATACTAAAAGTTATGGCTAACTAAACTAACTATGATGATTCAATTTCTTGACTTGAAACGATTATTAATGGAGAAATCCAGGGTTGCAGCTTCTATTAGGACTCACGAAGTTGCCATCGTCGAATAAAGGTTTTTCTAACTTTATCTCATCGATGAACCACAAGGTTGAATATATGATTATGGTCTCTCAACCTCAAATCGTCTACAACTATTATAACATTAACTACATCGTTGAGCGGGGATAAGATGAATAAGAGTTGAGCATTAAGTTATATTCATGTATGGTAGTCCAAGTAAGGTTTTCAGGCGTATCTCTATCCTGAAAACGAATTAACCCTAACTATTTAGAGTTAACCAAACTTCTTACTTCCCATGTTCTATCCTCCTATTCCTCTCTCGAGTTCAATTTGGACAATGAATTTATTTCAATGGCGGCCACTCATGAAATACATAAAACAAAAAAGTAAAAACGAATCATAGATAACTTTTTGATAAACCCTTAACAACTCAAGCAAACTCCATTCGTCCTGTAGCCACATACCTAGATCTAGGGTATTTAGCTACAAATAATTCTCATAATATCATTCGACATAATTAGTATCATTCTCTAATAATTACCAGAGAAGAAATAATGCACTCCAAACCTAGAATTCCCAAAATCGTTCTTGACGTCTCCAATTTTGGGTCCTGCAGCGCGCGATGCGAGACTGACACGAACTGTTCTGTTTAGCATTTTATTTCACGTTCAAGATTTGATTTTCTTCTGCGCGTTGCGAGGCTGTCACTAACATGTCTTTACATCATTTCTCCACTTGCTTTGATTTCTTTTATTTCACAAATTTCTTCTTTGTCTTCCTGCATAGCTAATCATGTTGGTTAGTTTGGAAATCCAGAATTGACTTAAATATGACTCTTAATTTACACTTATCGACTCCAAAACAAGCTCTCATGTAGGCATAAACAGTATTATAGGCATGTAAATTTGCCCAAGATCACTAATACAATTCAAAGTGAAAAAATAATCTCTAATTATGCTTCTTTTTTTTTTCCTTCTACCATCTTCCTTTGCAAAGAGATTTGCCATCATGTTTTGATCCATATGTCAAACTCTTCATTATATGCAATCAAATAAAAAAAATCATATACAAATTAAAAATAACTATGTCAAAAGAAAGAACGAAATATGAACTATATGTAATATAGTTGTATATTATCTTTTCAATAAAACTAACAATACTAAATAATAATTATTTCTTGAAATCTAACAAATATTATAACCAAACTATATTATATCTGGAAAACTAACTATTAGAAAGAGCAATTGCATACGGACAACACATTGTTAAGAATTACAGAGATTTTTTTAATCATACTTACTTGATAAATGATAATACAAACATAAAAAAAAAATATTAAGAAAGCATGCCTAAGTACATAAAAATAAAAAGAAAGACTTTAGAATGAAATATATATTACCTTCATATACTTTTTTTGTTACATTAATTCACAAATAAGTATGATGAAGAAGAGAAATTATAATTTTGTATGTGAATCTTCATGAAAATAAATATGAAGTTATATAGATAAAATAAAGGAAATGAAAAAATAAGGATTTGAGAATGATATATTTATTAACTCCATATATGTTTTTTTTTGTTACATGTTAGTTTCACTTACAAATCAAATATGAATTTATAGAGACAAAAATAGAGAAAATAAAAAGTAAAAATTTGCAATGAAATATTTCTTACCTTCATGAAATTCTTTTTTGTTACAAACCAAACCAATATGATGAAAAGAGAAAAGATAATTGTGAATGTGAATCTTCATGAAACTAATATTAATTTATAGGCAAAATAAAGGAATACAATAAGACATCATTTTTTCAGTGACCTTTAAGGCCACAACGATGACAGTGATCGCCCTTTCCTTTAGAAGGATTATTTTGAGAACCTATATTGTTCTCCCTTTTGTTGTGACCACCACCTCGACGATTACTATATCGTCTTTTGCCTTTGTCACGCCTGCGCACATTGTCTTCACCTCGATTATTTGTTTTATTTCAGACTGGCCATGTATTTCAACCGTGTGTGCCTCCGGTAATGGAGCACTTCCAGCGGGACGGGCTTTGTGATTTTTCATTAGAAGGTCATTATGCTGCTCAGCCACCATAAGGCATGAGATCAATTCAGAGTATTTCTGAAAATCTTTTTCACGATATTGCTGATATAATATCATATTAGAGGCATGAAAAGTAGTTAGTGTATTTTCCAACATGTCCTCATCTTTTATTGTTTCCTCACATAATTTCAATTGGTAAGTCATTCTAAATACAACATAACTATACTCAATTACGGTTTTATAATCTTGAAATCGTAAGTGCATCCACTCATAACGAGCCCTTGACAATACCGTTGTCTTGAGGTGGTCATTACCTCCCTTTCAAACCTATCCACAATTCAAGTGGATCTTTCACCGTTAGATATTCAACCTTCAGGCTTTCATCAAGATGATGACGGAGAAAAATCATAGCTTTCGCTTTATCCTGACTTGATGTCGTATTTCCTTCGATTATACTATCACCAAGGCCCTTAGCGGTAAGGTGAATTTCAGCATCAAGTACCCATGACAAATAATTCTTTTCAGAAATATCAAGTGCCACAAATTCAAGTTTTGACAAATTTGACATGATGAAAACTATCATAAAACAATTTTGAGTTAATATTATGATGTCGATTTGTTTATTATAAATGACAAATTAATATTTGAAATAATAAAGTAAATGGTGAGTATAAAATACATTATATGCATGAACATTAATGTTAGATTAAAAATATAAACTCATGAAACATTGAAACGGTAAGAGTTAAATGTATTTTCTACTTGTTTTAAGTATTTATTACTAGTTTCAATTAATATCAAAGCTTAGTAATGTTTACATCCCTACTCTGTTCAAATAGGGCGAAACGTCGCGGTGACTCAAAAAGTAATGTATTGATTCAATTTTGAAAGAGTTTTAAATATAAACGAGTTTTAAAAAGAGTCGCCACCTAATTTTAGGAAAAAACTAGGAAACCATTAAATGATCTACGAAACCAATTTGATTCTAGGTAAGGGGTTCAAATTATTCCGAAGGGAAGGGGTTAGGCACCCTTCGAAATCCACAAGTGTGGGTCTCGGCTGAATTCATTTTTTTCAAATTGAGGAGAAAAATAAAATAATGTACAAAAATAATAAACATGTAATATACACAAATAATAAAATAAAAAAATATAAGAAACGACCTAAAGTTTGCGTAACGTAACATATACAAAATATTGAATAAAGAGTATAATTCGAACTTAATTCGAATAACTTCAAGGAAGCAAGTCTTGGGTACCTGTAAACACACTTAGTAAAAGTGTTAGTAATAAATAAATATGAATAAAATTAAATATATGAAATAATAACTTAAAAATAAAAATCCGTCTTATTAACATTGGAGGCCTTGGAAATCGACGGTAATTTCTTCATCGGCCATTTTTAACAAGCAAAATATATAAACATAAACTAAATTTCCGTCTTTAATATTAGGGAGGCCTCCAAAACCGACGGAGAGATTTTCTCATTGGCCACTTCAACATGTAAAATATATAAACTTAAACTAAAATTCCGTCTTTTTAAATGGTGATGCCTCCAAAACCGACGGAGAGTTTTTTTCATTGGCCAATTTCAATTTTAACAAATAATTTATATGAACTTAAACTAAAAATTTCCGTCTTTTAATATTGAGTAGGCCCAAAACCGACGGAGAGATTTTTTCATTGGCCAAATTTAACACACAATATATATATATCAATTTAAGAAAGATAATAAGGTTAACAAACACGATTAAAACAACAATAAAGTTTCTCAATTGGACAGTGAATAAAGAGAATACAAAAACTTGCTAAAATAATATTCAAAATTAATTCACTAATGAACACTAATTAAAAGGAATAATAATAATATAAACAAATAGAGAAATCAACAGAATAACTATAAATCCATGGCAACATCAACAATAATTAAAAATAAAATAAATTAACATCACATGTCATCAATAAAATAAAAGTAATGCTACTGGATTTTTTTTAAACCTTCAGAAAAATTAAATTTACTAGAAGGTAATTTAATAAAAGGAAGTAGAAATGGAAACTTAAAAAGAAAATATTTCGTACACCAAATAACTAGGAACAAAAATAATTTAAAATTGCAGAAAATAAAGGTAAACAACCCATCAATTATATCATAATGGTAAACAAATCTAAACACTAACGAAATATATCAAAAACAAAAATAAAAGAAAAATAAAGTAATATCACTACAATTAAAAAGGTAAAACCAATCACTTATCAAAATAAATATAACATGCTTAAGAAAAATACAAATAATGCAAAAAAAAAAAGGGTCACCGGAGGAAAATAATTTCCGAGCAGATCTGAAGATTTATTGAGGTTGTCGGAGCATGTATTCGCCAGAGCTTGAGGTTGGAGCTGATACACCTGCAAAATAGAAAAAGGAAAGCGTAAAGGGTGAAGATGAGAGTCGATTGGTGTTGTTTAGCTCCGAGGTTTCAGGCGGGTTTTTGGAGTGGTTGTGGGGGTCGTTTTCGGTGACTTTTTTCACCAAAAAGGGTAGAAAAATGGAAGGCTTTTGGAGGTGCTTGTTGGCTGTTGTTGTTCATTGAGAATGGGATGATTTTTGGAGGTTTTTAGTGGTTTTGATGGGTGTTTAGAGTTGAATCTTTGGAGAAGAAGAGTGTGGTGGCTGCTCTATTTTGCGGTGGATGTTCCGAGCTAGTTTCACCCAAAAAAGAGGAGGAGAAATGGATGAGCTTTTGGCTTGGGGCTGTTGGTCGGAAATGGGAGGTGTGGTGGCTGTTTGGTTGCTGGAAATGGTTGGAGAGAGGAGAAGAGGCGAGGGGAGGAGAGAACGGAGAAGAGGAAGGCAGAGAGGGGAAGAGAGGAGAGAAGAGGGAGGCGGAGAGATGGAAAAAGGGAGAGGGAAGGGGGAAGAGATTAGGGTTATTTTCCCCCTCTTCCTCAAATTAATTCCCAAATTTTCTTTATTCACCATCCTAAATAAATAAAATATAATAGACCCAAATGTGTGGCTTGAAATTGTAGGCTCAAAATTATTAATAGAATTTCTAATTTTTTTTATTTTTTTTTTTTATATTTGACTAAATTTTAGATTGTGTTGAATTCAACATAAATATTAACAAATGTAACAAATAAAATTAATTTTAAAATAATATAATGAATGTAACTAATGACATGTGCAATGCAATTTTAAAAAATTAACTAACAAAAAATCCTAAATTTTTGATAAATAAAGATAGTTATCGACAAATTTATTAAAAATTATATATATAAAAAAAATAAATATATTTTTGAACTATTAAATAAATAAACTTAAAAACCACGAATTTTAAAAATGTTAGGCCAAAATTGGGTGTCAACAAGTAATAATTTTAAATTGTATTTAATACAATATTATATTCTTTATGACACATAAAATGTATAATAAGAAATTACTTACGCGTATTCTAACTATCATGCTATCATATTGCTTAGTATTAAATTTAGAGTTATAAATTAGTAGCATAAATAACATAACAATATAAACTTGAAACGTATTGATTATTATTCCTAGTAAAGTATTATAATAATACCTAAAACAAGTAATATATGCAGTAACAAAAATATGGATTAAAGATTTATGCAAGTCCTGTTAGATATGTTATACACATATAAATGTATATCTGACTCGGAAAGAAAAATGATTAACATTTAGAAAAAAAAATAATTTCAAATTAAGTAGGCCTTAATTGATTAGAGACTCATGTTGATAACGTGTTGTAAACCAAGAGAAAAATACTATAATACTTAGACAAATAGTGATGATAAGTATAAAGATTGAGAGTTTATTATTCTCCTCTGTTTCCAAGGGTGAAAGACTACCTTTTATAGGATTTAGAAAACACATATTACAACCTTTAACCAAATATGTTAGAACAAATAAAATAAATATAATAAATATATACATTACGTTAAAGATGAATTAAGAGAAAAATCCACACAATTAAGTGGATTCGTAACAATATAGTAATATAGAGAGAGAAATATACAACCTCAATTCCCTAAAATATCCCCACTGTCCCAAAACATAACCACAATTCCCCAAAATACCTCCCTTACTCTAAGCACAAATTCAGCTGATTTAGGGTTTCAAGTACAACTATGTCGATGACGTGTGATTGTGGAAGGAGTGAAAAGGAATCTCCACCGGAGAAGAAATTGAAACTGAAGGCGGAGGCTGATGGACCTGATTTGAAGGTTGAGGATGGAGATCAAAACAGGAATGAAGAATCTTCCGGCGATGTTTCCGATTCCGGCTATGATTCCGATGATTGGACTAAATGGCCAAATAAGGACGCCTTTATCAAGTACTTTCAACAAGTAAACGAGAGCGATGTATGTTCATTCTTACCATTCCTTTTCCTTATTACACTTGTCACAATTGCCATGAAAAATGTTACCTTTCTCAAAAAAAAATTAAAAAAAATTGTATGTAGTAATAAGGATACGAGAGAGGAAATATAACTTATGATGCTGTTGCTGATAGACGAGAGAGGAAATATAACTTATGTGAAAAGTCGGCTGTATTTTGTCCAAGCCAATAATTTAATCCAGTAGGCTTTAATTTGTGCATATGGTGAGCTATATGTTGACTCGTAAATGTTCTACTTCTTAAAATTTTGTGATATTTGTTGTAACTAACTTGTTTGTTCCTCTAAATTTCATAGTGTAAAATCATGCAATTGAGTTCCCTGTCACATAGATGCTTACCAAACAAATACCCAAAGAAGAAAATGGAGAGAGAAGAGGTTAAAAGTTCATAGAACTACGAATTGAAACGGGTAAAGGGCGGGTTTAGCCTATGCGGGTGCATGGCAGGGAACATGATTTTGCAGGTGGGGGGCAGGTTGAAACAGATTTTGTTCAATTCTTGTGAGGTGGGTGCTGGTTGAAACGGAAGTTTTTGTTTTTCTTGGTCCGATGAAATGGATTTATTTGATACTAAATATGACACTGAAGTTGTATGGTCTTTCTTTTCTATTTACATGGGATTCAGGTGACCTAAACATAGGTTTCCTGATTTTTATCCATCTCTTTGTTCTTTTTAAACATTATGTTGAATATGTTTTTATTATTGTATCATTTTGTGTAGTTCAGTATGTTCGTGTGTTATACATGAATCCCTTTTTCAATATGCACTTCTTCTTTTTTCTGTATATGGCTCAAGACGCTACGGAATTTTATGTACTAACATTCCAATAACACATTCCTCCTTTCTGCATCACTTTAACATCTATGTGTGGTAAATCTGGTTAAACTCAACTAGTTTTTTTATGGGTTGGGAGTGGATAGTGTAGGATTTTAATATATGTGGATTTTAGATCCTTTATTCCAATTATCACATTCGTATAAACCTGATACTGTGTATACTCTATCCAATAAAAATGCAAGTTAGGTGTGCTTAGCTGAGACACTATACTCTATGAAATAAGATGGTGAATCATTCTCACCACTTAGTCATCAGATTTGAACTCGATCTCTTTTAAAAGTGTTTGGAAGAGCGCTGTTTAAAGATACATTAGGTAGGTTCACATGGCCTATTTACATTTTAACCTTCTGTTAAATGCAAGTCACCTTGCATAGCTGTATGCAATGTGGTTTCATGTGTTCCCTTAGTTCTATAGGCGTAAGTTGACTGTATTTTCTTTAGTTAAGCGCTTTAAGAAGGGGAGGTATTATTTTGAAGCTTGTGGGAAGCTCAAAGTTGTGTATGTTTGACATACATTCTCCTGAGTTGAATGATATCCTCCGTTTGAGTTTGGGTTCAAAATTACACTCACCATTACACAATTAGAGTAATACTACCCCTGATTAATGGAACAGTAAAAAAAGGATTCAGAAAACTTTAGAAGGCTGACCTTTTCTGTTCTCTTCCCCTCCCTATTCTCTCTCCATGCTTTTTATTTTGCTTGCTGCCCGTTTTTCTTTTCTCCCCTTGAGTCAAATCAATACAAGAAAAAACCTGCAAAATTCCATCTTTCTTCACACAAAAATCTTACCCATTTTGCTTTATATGTGCACACAAGTTCCATTGACCAGCACCGCCTGCTGTATTCAACAAAAAAAAATGAGGTGGTTCTTTTTCTCAAAGCAAATATATCAAGAACTTGCATGATCTTTCCATGGGCGGGCTAAACTACTAAACTCAAATTATGTCATCTCATTGACAAGAGAAAAGGATACTAATCTTGAGTACTCTTTTCAAAAAGTCTAAACCAATTACTCATTAATTCGACAGCTACGGTACAAAATCGAGTTAGTATTTCAGTTGGTGCAAGCTCAGGCTGATAAATACACAACACTAATTGTTCTAGTGGAAAATTGTTTGCTCTACAAGAACAACTTTAAATGGTTTCAGTTTATCTTGATGGCTATGTTGCTACTTGCTGAAGAATAATACTTGTAGGACATTAAAACTAGACACCAAAACCAAAATCTGCTCAGACAGTTCATTTTGCAATATTGATAGGAAATGACTTGTATACAAATTCATTTACTTGATCGACAACCCAGTGTTGTGAAAGGCGATCGCCTCGTCGCCAATGGCAAGAGGCGAGGCGAGGCGACCCTTCATCGCCTTTTAGCTTTGTGGCGAGGCAATCTTCAAAAGGCGACGCCATGCCGACAAAAGGCTAGAGGCAAGAGGCGAGAAAGGCTAGAAAGGTGTTGCCTTTTGTATTTTTTAAAAAAAAGGCGACCAATTTAGGGTTTTAAAAATTAAAAGGTAATTTTAGGATTTTCGACTAGACTCCTCCGGCAACTAGCCAGGCTTTTCCGGCGACTCCAAAGTCTAACCAAGACATATTTCTTCTTTTCTTCTTCAGACTTAAGTCACTTTTACCTTTGTTTTGACTTTTGTTCTTTTTTTTCTCTTTCAAGTTCTAGGCTTTTAGTATGTACTATCTATTTTTAGTTTTTAAATTGAAAAAATTGCTAATATGTTATTGTTTGATTATTTACATATGCAATTAAAATTTTAAATTTTTTGGTATTAAAAGGTGCCGCACTTCAAAAAGGCGAGCGCCTCGCCGTTCGCCTCGCCTTGTGGCGAGGCAGACCCTTGTCGCCTTTTATTGCCTTTTGCCGTCCAAAACACTGCGACAACCTAATATGTCATCAATGCACTCCGCACTTGTACACTAAGTACCAAAAATTGATTATAGGGACAGGATTAAAGTTAATATTCTTCTTTCTGTGTAAGTAAAGTTCTAAGTAAAGTTCCCTGTGCTTGCTTTTCATGTTTGTACTTCATTTTCGCCTTGTTTAAACTCTAAACCTGATAGGTAGTGCTAATTTCCGAATCACTCACTCAGTTTTCCTAAACAAATGAGAAAAGAATTCAATACTTGCTGGAATTGAAGTTGCAATGACTAAATTACAGCTTGTCTATACAATTTTTTTTATTTTTTTTTGGTTTTAGGTGTTCTCGATGATATGGTTTGTAATTGAATGGAAAGATGATTGTATGTTTTTATAGATTTTTGCCACTGATTTTAAATACATTTTCATGTCACCACTCACCAGCCAACTATCCACTACAACTGGAAGTGTTCTTTCTTTGTGTGATAACATATGTGCATGCATAACTTTTGTATATAACAAAATCTGCTCCATGAACAACACACGTTTGGTTGTTGTACAAGTAACCATCGAATTATATTTTACTCTTTGTTCAGATCACTCATAACTATGTTGAATTATACCCCAAAAATATAAATCTCTTTACTCTGTATGCAGTTTTCATCTCCGTGTTTGTATGTATTTTAACAGGGTTTTGATTTTGATGAATACCCTGGGTCGACCTTGTATACTCCCATCGCCCCCCTCCTAAAATTTGAAGGATTACCTAAGTTTGTCGATGAAATCAAAGGTTACGCTTCAATGGCAATCAAGCAACACTTTGGCGATGATGTATGATCTATATTTTGTTATTTGTCTATATTCTGTTGTGCAATGTATTGACTTTTACCTATTATTAATTGCAGGGGAAGGAACGCAAAGTTGTGGAGATTGTGAAGATAAATGCAGGTGGTGCTCGCGACGCTACCTACTATATTACTTTTAAAATTGATAATGATGGGAAGGAAGAAACTTTTCAAGCTATGGTGGAACTCCCAATTGGGGGAAGAATAGAATTTCCAATTATTAGGCGCAAGGATTAACTTGTAGCCTTGTAGCTGAAATATTTGCTGTGACATGTGCGGGTTGTGCCATTTGCCCCACTAATGCACAAAACTTTGCTCTCTATTACTTATTAAGTAGAACTCTAGTATTATTTGTTATCTTCTCTGCCATTTGGCAGTGTACACAATATTTATTTTGATTAGTGACTTGTAATGGCTATAGTACGGTCTTACTTCAACGCTTGAATGAATGTAAGTTGGTTGATATTTAAAAAAGGTCTCTAGTACGATTTGTATGTGTCATGTGTTTGCATCTTACCTTAAATTGTGAAACAGCCAGTGAAGGGCAACAAAATTTGCTCGATCAATTGATCATGCCAATCTGGCTCTTATTTAATGTTAGATTTGGTAAAGTGTTGAGCAATTATGTTCCGCCATTTGTAAATGGACACTGTTTGAGTTCATAAGTTCCTTCGGATTCTTTGCGACTGTGCACCAAACATTTTTCACATAATGTATACCTTTCAGCACTTCAACTGATCAGTAACTCCCTTAATACTGTTTAGGGCATGATAAAAAGGTTTGATAAAGGTTAAAAAAAAGTGACCAGACTAGACTGGCTGTAGTTTTCCTCTTCATAGAACATGCTGTAGTTTTCCTCTTCTTATTTAGCTATAAAATGTATAGAATTTGCATCAGATGGAAATTGTTCTTTAAAACCAAAAAAAGAAGAAGTTGTAATACTTTCACTTCTGTAGGGAATAAACTAGACATTACAGGTGCCCTTAACGAAACTGTGTGCCAACTACACAAACAATAGGGATCGGAGTTCCACTTTTAATGGTCAATTCTCTCATGTTTGGTTAAACAAAATATGCATTTGGTAATTAGTGGAAAATGACTTCCCTCCATGTCCAAAACATAAGAAATTCCTTTCTTGATTTCAAATACTTGACCCATTCCTACCTTACTTCAGATATAAATTTTGCATGCAGGCCGGCAAAGTGATGCAAACTGAAAATATATACAACAAAGTGGGAAAGGAACTCATGCTTCATCAATGTAAGTTATTTATGTAGCAGTTGGACCACCTATCTTAAATTCAAGTCATATGTAAATGCTTTTATATTAAGGCCTATGCAACATATTTAACTCCAAAAGAAATATAACAATCTAGAAGCACCAATTTTGAGCAGGAAGGCACCAAAGTTGAAGGTTCAAAATATGAGATGGAGCACACAACCAGAAAGGCTTCCCTATCCAATATGGGGATGCATGCAGTAAAATGGTTCAAGTGCATGGCTATAAAGCAATAGGTATAACATTATTGCTAATTGTCTCCATCAACCACCGACTGACTTGTTGCTTTAGGTGGTTGGTGAGGTAGTCAGATGACTAAAAACCTGTGATACTGATGGAGGAGAAAAATTTAGCTTAATCAAATCTTTTAAAAAATTTACACGTACTAATCGAGAAGAATCAAAATTATATCAGAATTGCACTAAAACAACACTAAAATTGCAGCACCATAAATGTGCCATAACAGCAACAAAGAGTCATCAAGAGTCAAGACAACACCACAATAGCACCAAAACACTAGACCAGATTCACACTGCTACAACGCTAAATTGCTCCAAAACTGCATTAAATTACACCAGAGATATATCAAAACAGAGCATCAACAGAATCACCTCTAAAACAGCACTAGACTTGCACCAACAACAACACCAGAAAAGCATCGAAACTCCACCAAAAAGAGACCCCGAAATTGCACCAAAACAGCAGCGAAGAGTATCAGAAGTGCCGAGTGAGACGTAAATACCCTTCTATTATCAGAAATAATATAAATATACCCCTCGTTATATTTTCCTTTCAAATATTTTCTTGCTAAATTCCGTTGGATCCACAAATACTCTTATTATCATACTTTGACTCAAATTTATTCTTAATTTTAACGGGGTGACACGTGACAAACTTAAAATCAAATGACTAACTTTCAATTTTACATATGAAAAAACGTCGTATTTGCCCACGCACTTTCAGAACAGGATTATATTTGTCATTGTCATCCAACTTGACACACATTTGCCATTAGACTATTAAGTCTCACATCCTCATTTTTATTAGAAAAAATTACAATTACTTAAATACACAATTTGTTTAACCATATTCTTTAAAATTCCTTACCACTTGAAAAAATTATGAAGATTCATATTCTCTCCTATTCCACTCTTATTTGATGTACCGGGATAAGTATATCTTATATCAACAAAGGTAATATATAAAACAGTTTAAGAAAAATAGTTAGAAAAAGATTCGCCTTGACCAACTTTGAAAAATATTTAAAAAGTAAATAAAGACATTTTTTTTAAAAAAAATATCACTTGAAAAGAAATTAACTTAAAAGTGATTGAAATACATTTTAGAAAGAAAAGTTTGTCAAAATGACTTAGTGAAGAAAGCTAATTAAATAAAGGAATAATTACTAAACTACACAAATTTATTTTACCTATTTTCAATATTTTCCTACTCTTTTAATAAAATTTAAAAATCTTTTTTTACACCAAATATACTTAACTTACTTTTTACCTTGAAAATCAAAAGTGAAACTTTTCCATCCCAAAAATTTCGTCAAAATTTTTTCCCCAAAAAATTTTCAGATAAAATTTTAAACTAAATTTGAAATTCAAAAAAACCTAATCTCTATTCATCCGCTTTAGAGTTGAGATTTGGTTTATCATATTCTCCAGTAAGTTTTCTTCCATTTTTTTTTCTTTTTTGTATCTAATGTTCTTCCTTTTCTAAAAAATTTATAGTTTTTTTTCCACAATCGATTGTTTCGAAGATTAGAGTTCATAATTGGTTTATCATCTTCTCCAGTAAGTTTTCTTCCACTTTTTTTTTTACTTTTTTGTATATATAATGTTCTTCCTTTTCTAAAAAAATTATAGTTCTTTTTTTCAGAATCAAAATTTTTGAAGTTTTGAGTTCAAAATCGTCGCATGACCCTATAGTCATGACAAATTCAAGTTCTAGCAAGAGATCTTCTTCAAAGAAAAGACATGCATCAACTTCAAAAGATCCAAAAATCCCAAAAAAAAGGGGTAGAAAGGATGCACCTCCGATTATTCGACCAACACTACCAACGGTAGCTACATTTGTATCCCTATCCATCCTGATTTTTGTATCATTTTCATTAGTTTGATGATTGTTTTTTTTTTCATTTAAGTATCGTTTATTTTAAATTTTCATTGCACTCATGGAACACAGAATTTTTTTGATACTTTTATGTCTTACACATAAATATTAATGTTTCGTAGATAATATTTTAAGTATCAGTTTGATATTTTTTGATACGTGATTTTTTTGTCTATATAACGACAAATGAAATATTTAGGTATTTGTGTATCTTTTATGTGTTGCACAAGAACATTAACGTATCTAATCCGTTAAGTTGGATGTTTTGTTGATATCTAGTATAAAAGTGTATGAACATTAATGTATCTACATGATAGTGGTTTCTTTGATAAAACGAAGAGAATTAATTGGTTGTTATTGGAGGCGTACAAAGACAAGGAAACGGGTGAACTGATGGGTCCACAACATTCCTTTGCAGTGGAATATACTCAAAATATTATGCAACAACAAAGCGATAGCCTGTTAGTATTGTAAATCAATTTATTTACTTAGATATTCAATTCTTTTTTTTAATGTATCTTCATTTTTTTGCAGGGATTGTGGAATGTATGTAGTTGCTTATGCAGAATACTTGAGTGACGAAATTAAAATTCCATCTGTTAGTTTTCAGAGTGAATATCTTCGCAACAGATACGGAACATTGTTATGGAAGTATGGTATGTACAAAGTCAAGGTTGGATATGTTAGTGATACCGATGATCCTACAAGGCCAAGGAGTAGTTACACTACACATGAAGAAGGTGGATTGGTTAATTTAGAGTTGTTAGGTTTCTATTATGCTAAAGTTAAGTTAATTAGTATTTTGTTTTATAACTTTTCCTTCCAGCACAATATTAATAAGTAGTTATTAATTTGAAGAATTATTTTTGTGAAGAAATGTATTTCAATTTCAATTTTTATCTCCAAATATATAATTTAATTAACAGTAACTCGCTATAAATTAATTTTGTAAAAGTAATATGTATACAATTAACGTTGATACACTATAAACTTTGTTAACAATATATATGATACTATATTTACACAATTATTACACAATATTATACAAAATAATTAACTTAAATGTTTAGTATTTCAATAAATCACAACGTCTGATACAATATTATCTTCAGAGACATAATATCCATAGAGTTATTAAGTATATGATACACATTTTATTATCAAAAATAAATTTGTGTATCTTTAACAATTAATACAAAATAATGTAATTAATATATTTAGTATCGTTCAACAGGCTGCAACATATACAATTCTATATATATTTAGTATCGGTTACGAGTATGCGTCTGATAACAAAAAATTGTTATCATATCCATTATATTTTTACCGTTTTATGTGAATAAGACTATACAAATTATCAATATAATTACACTTGATATAATACAATCAAAATCGATATATTTAGTATCACTACAAATTTTGTATCTTGTAACATTCATATAAATTTATAATCACATCAAATGAAAAAGTGCAAATCTTATTAGCAATTAGCAAATCATATTCCAGAATGTCTTAACAAGATCGAAATATTCATTTTTTGAATCTTCACAAATTGCGTTCCAGAATTTTCTTAAACCAAGCTTTGTGTGTTTTTTTCCGAAGAACAATGTTAAGGTTTGACAATTTGAAATTCACAAATGCCATCAATCAGTTAGAGGTTTATGCAGATTTTACTCTAATTTTGTTAAACGTCCGCTTGAATCATGGGATAAATTTTATCCCTTTTTTTACGCTGTAACTGATAACAAAAAAATTAAATATTAAAGTATTCGTACGCTCTAATTTAAGTATCGTTCACAATATTAAGTATCCGGATTCATATAAAAAAGGGAATTTTTGATAAATTATTAAAGAATAAGGATAGAAAGTAATTTATCCCTCACACTATGTGATTTGCCTAATTTTTACTTAAATAAAATCACTCAAAATGGAATGAATCATCATAACAGAAAGGGTTAGTCTTCAAAGGATTTTATCAAGTTACTCTAAAGTTGAAATCAATTAATTAGAACAAACAAAGATACATGACAAAATTTAATTAAAGGAGAAACACGCTATTAGGCCTTGCCCAAATTCATTTCTAGAGCCCAAATATAGTTACTGTTCATCTGGAGTGAAATTCGGCCCAAGCTGTTGATGCAATTTTGGAGTTTTTGCCCATTTTCACCCCTGTATCATCTGTATACAGCTTCTGTATAACAATGTATATTGGCTGCTTTTCCTGTATATCTGATGTATGCTGATGTATACAGCCTATATCTGCTCCATTTCTCGTTTACTTGCTTCCCATCCCTATATAATTACTTTCGAAACCTAATTTTGACATCAAAGAAGCTGACTCGGAAAGGAACCAACTCCAAAGAAATGCAAGGATGGAGTCCAAAGTATGCATTGGAAGGAACATTGAAGCAAAAAATAAATTACAGCAATGCCCAAACACTAACCACATAAGAATAAGAATGCTAACAATATGACATATATATTAGAGTGAACGCAAATGTATGCATCAGTACGTTAGCTAGACAGGTAAATGCCTTCTCATAACTCAAATCGAATGCAAGGACAGATATGGAATTTTTTAGAAATGCATCATAATGGTGAAAAGGAAAAAAGTAATACAAAAAATGAAATGCATTATATGTCATCTTTCAAACACACACACACACACAAAAGGTGAATGAGCATTGTTTTACTTTTCTGGGGCAGACGACGAGCTTGAAGGCGATTAACTCACACCATCAACGGTGACGGAACTTAGCCGGAGACTTGTAAACTTTTACTCCTAAATTCCGGATGAAATCGTGTGTTGTTGGAGATGGGAGGGTTCAAATCCAAAAAGAATTCAGTACAAAATGAAACAGATTTCTCAACGGGAAATTGAAGGGAGACGTCTGATTCTGAGAGGAGGATAATTGAGGTATATGATGGTGACACCTGGCTTCGTTCGAGTACGAAAATATAGTTTATTAGTAAATAAAATTGAAGGGAAAACCTCTGATTCTAGTTTATGAGTTATGAAGTATACACTATGTTCTTATTGAATTTTAAATTAATTACCTATAAATATTAAATAAAGTATAGCAATCCAAGATTTGAGCCTAAGCCAATGCGTCTGCATGCGGAACTTGTAGGTTGTAACAACAATACTGGCTAGTGGCTACCTTATTGTAGAGATCCCATGAAATAGTTAAAATGTGTGAAAATTAATTCGAAAATAATAACAAAAAAATATATTTTAAATACTATTGGTGTGCATAATTTTCTATATTGATTCCACCACTGCAAATATTCGTAAAATAGTTAAAATACAAGTAAAATTACCCAAAATACCATAGTAAGAAAAACGTTGATGATATAAAAATTATTTTACACTAATAACTTGTTTTCAAACGTGTAATAACGACATAAGCTCCACCTCTGCAAACGTAAAATAATTAAAATGCACCTACGTTAATATATAGTAGTTAAAAAAAAACTCACAATACATGAATTTTGAATTACTTCTTCATCAATACCTTTTAGCTTTCCTTTAGCTGCTACTTTTTCCGAGTCCACGCCCAATTAGAGTAGTCAATGTGCCTGCTCCATCCCTCTTTGATGAAATGGATGTTGTAAGAGAGATTGAAAAGGAGGGACTTCGCTAAAGATGATCTGTCTATGCGCGAGGAAGGTCTTTTTCCTTTCTCCGCTTGACTAGATTCGCTTACGCAACCCATATATAACTTAATGTCAAAATTATTGGCTCAAACATTTTATGAGGAAATATTACATTATTTTTAAGAATACTTTTGCATTAATTGCGTAAAAACATATCTTGGAGGTTTTTATATCAACACCTTTCGTAAGTTTGAATTAAATATTAAGTAATTCTTATTTTTAGTTAAAAACTTTTTGCAGTTTTTTTTTTTTTTTCTTTCCTAAACGATGAAATATACTTAACGCATAAAAAGAGGGCATAGCAGCATTAGCAACACACCTTCATTTTCTACGTGCAAATTGGAAAGGTTCACTTTCTTTCCTTTTCTTATTTTTCTTTACTAACTTACACTCTATTTGCAAATAGTGAACCTAAAAAAGACAAAAAATTGATCTTTTTGCGTTTTCCTTTTACTGTACTCACTAAAGGTTTGAACTTTGAACCTATATGTACTGTTTTATTTGTCTTCTTTGTATGTTTCTGTTAAATATCGGTCGAAATAATGTAATGGTGGTGAAAGATTTGAACTTTTGAGCCAGTTATTGTTGGAAAGTGAAGATTTTTAAATGTTAATGGCATACCTGTGTGTAAGAGAAAAAAGTGAAGATTTTACCGAAACAGACTAAAAAAAATGTTTGCGAGTTTAAGACCCGTAAATATTACCTTTTGTCATTTAAGATTTTCTTTATGCAAAACAGAGTAGAAAGATTTGAACTTTCTACGTGAGTTTTTTTTTTTTTTCTTCCTTGTATGTTTCTGCTAAATATTGGTCGAGATAATGTAACAGTGGTGAAAGATTTGAACTTTTGAATCAGTTATTGCTGGAAAGTGAAGATTTTAGAATGTTAATGACTGTGTGTAGGAGAAATAAGTGAAGATTTCTGGTGAAAGAATGTGTTAATGTTTGTATAAGACCCGTAAATGTATGGCTTTTGTCAGTTAAGATTTCCTTTAAGTAAAACAGAGTAGAAAAATTTGAACTCTGAACTTTGAAGATTGTTGGAGTTTTTTTTTCCCCTGCTAGATCTGTTGAATAAATGGTACAGCAGTGATGTTGAAAAAGGCCGTAAGTTTAGGGTCAATTATGGTTGTGTATGAGAACTAAATGTATTCAATGGCTAGCTTCAAAATAATTTTTTTGATGTGAGTTTAAAGCTCATTAATATCAATCTATTTTTTTCGTATAGTTCCACTATCCCAGAATGTCAATCATACCGGATTACAGCAAGTTACCAGTGGAGGAGGTTACTGTTTCACGACCAAGTTTATCATCGCCTGAAGATCCACGCCTGTGTTTAGCTGAATTCTTCAAGGACACAGATGTAAGTCTCGTTACATTCTTTTAACTAGCTAGTCATGTACTTATAATAATATATCTTGTTAAAAAATCTCAAATTGTAGTAAGGAAAAGGCTCCTTGCTATAATAGAAGTTGAATAATGGAGTTGGGAAAATTCTGTTAGTTACTAAGTTGACTAGTTAATTAGGAAAACATTTCTCCTTTTCTCTTGCTGAAAGAGTTGGTTTTGGTTCTTATGGAATCAAACTAAATGGAAGATGAATTAACATGAATATTTGGTAGGAAGATAATTAGTACAAAAATACAAGTCAAAGATTGCATCTTGGTAGGTGAAATTTAGGCAAACCATAAAATGGTTTCATATTCTTAACCTTGACAATTTTGACACATATTGATGTCATGGATGACATCAATAGGATGAATTTATTCCTATAAATAGGTAGCTCTTAATTCATTTTCAAATCATCCTCTCACTTGCCTTTTCACCTTCTAAGGCATTTGTGTTCTCTCTCTTGTAGTATTTCACTTGTATCTTTGTAGAGTGAAATAAATATTGGTGCAGTTGTTCTTTGGTGGACGTAGGATCATTTTGATCCGAACCATGTTAAATATTGTTGTTCTTCCTTGTTCTTTAGTTTCACGTTTCCGCTAACAATTGGTATCAGAGCCAAGGTTCTGTCTGAGTATGCTCTGTGGTTGCAGCACAGTCTGAACTTCCACATCAGAAAAGGATTACTTTGGTTTTCTGTAGTTCCAAATACATTGTAGTAGAAAAGGAAGAACAAGTAAAAAAAAAATGAGTTCCATGAAGTTTGAAATTGATAGATTTAGTGGACGCAACAACTTCAATATCTGGAAAATCCAGATGATAGCGTTACTGCGGAGGGAAGGTTCAATCCATGCTATTGACGGAAAGTACCCCGATAAGATATCGGATTCCGACAAGGAAAAGATTGAAGGAGATGCATTGAGTGCAATCCAACTGTCCCTTGCACCTAACGTACTTTGTGAAGTGAGTACAAGTACCGAAGAGACGGCCAAAGAGTTATGGGAAAAGCTGGAAGGACTTTACCAGGACCAGTCAGTGACAACAAGGATGTTGTTACAACGGCGCCTTCATACATTTAAGATGGATTCAGGTACTTTGTTGCAAGACCATCTAAATGCGTTCAATAAACTTGTGATGGACTTACAAACTGCTGGAATTAAAAAGGACGAGGAGACGCTTGCATGTTCTTTGCTATTTTCATTGACTTCAAAATATCGTGATATTGAGAATTCAATGATGTATAGCAAACAACCTATTAAACTTGAGAAAGTGCGGCAAGCACTAAACTCTTGTGATGTGCGGATGCATTTTGAAGGAGACAAAAGTGACGAAGCTAGTGGACTCTTTGTAAGAGGTTGTACTAGCCAACAGGGAAGGAGCAAATCGAAGTACAGATCAAAGTCTCGTGTGAACAAAAAGAATGCGGAATGTTGGGGCTGTCACAAGAATGGGCACTTTGAACGAGATTGCCCTATGTCGAAGTCCAAAGAAAAGGCGAGCGCACCCATTGTTGAGCAAGTACATGATAATGATGATGATTATGTACTAACAACATCATGCAATAGTGGAGTCTATGACAACAAATGGGTCTTAGACTCTGGTTGTACTCTGCATATGACATTCCGAAAAGATTGGTTCAGCAGCTATGAAACAAGCAGAGGAACTGTATTAATGGGCAATAATGCAACTTGTAAAATAGTTGGCATTGGTTCAGTTTATTTTCGCTGCCATGATGGAATCGTGAGGACTATTACAGAAGTCCGTCATGTTCCTGATCTAAAGAAGAATTTGATCTCCCTGGGTACTTTAGATAAACAAGGCTATAAGTACATGAGTGAAGGAGGAACTATGAAAGTGACTAAAGGGTCTTTAGTCATGTTGAAGGCCAAGCTGGAGGATGGCCTCTACACACTTGCAGGAAGCACCATTATTGGCTCTGTAAATGCATCTACAGTGCAGTTATCTAATGATGACAAGGCAAAATTATGGCACATGAGACTAGGCCATATGAGCGCACGAGGATTGGAGATGTTGAGCAACCGCAACCTTTTGAATGGTGAGAAGATCAGCACACTTGAATTTTGTGAACACTGCGTCTTAGGGAAGCAGAAAAAGGTCAGCTTCAGCACTGGCAAGCACAAGACGGGAGGGGTGCTAGACTACATCCATTCAGATTTATGGGGTCCCTCTAAGCTTCCATCGAAGGGAGGAAAGAGGTATCTTCTCACATTCATTGATGATTTTTCACGAAAGGTTTGGGTGCGTTTCCTGAAGACAAAAGGTGATGCTTTTGAAGCATTTAAAGAGTGGAAGATTTTGGTTGAAAATCAAATGGAGAGGAAAATCAAGTATCTTCGCACGGACAATGGCTTGGAGTTTTGCAGTGAAGAGTTCAATGATTTCTGCAAGGTTCATGGGATCGCAAGACATAAGACGGTCAGGCACACACCACAGCAGAATGGAGTTGCCGAGAGAATGAACAGAACTCTTCTTGAGAAGGCTCGTTGTATGCTCTTACAAGCTAAGATGTCCAAAGTCTTTTGGGCTGAAGCAGTTCATACTGCTTCTCATATTGTCAATCGGTCTCCAGCATCAGCGATTGACTTTAAGACTCCGAATGAGGTCTGGTCAGGTGAACCCTCTAACTATTCATACTTGCGAATATTTGGGTGTCCAGCTTATTATCATGTTAATGAAGGTAAGCTTGAACCAAGGGCTAAAAAGGCCATATTCGTAGGGTATGTAGATGGAGTAAAAGGGTACAAACTATGGTGCTTGTCTTTGCTCAAATTTGTAGTTAGTAGAGATGTTACCTTTGATGAATCCTCTATACTTGATCCTCGTAAAGTTTCTGTGGAGTTATCTAGAAACGAGAACAACGAGCAGGTGGAGCTACCGGTGGAGCTTACCAAGGAACGGGATCAAGAGACTTAAATTGATAAGTCAAAAGATGCAGATCTTAAAGAACTTGCTTCCAATGAACCATACACAATTGCGAAGGGAAGGGACAAAAGGCAGATACGGAAACCGGAACGTTTTATAGAGCAAGAAAATTTGATTGCACATGCGTTCGTAGCTGCAGAAGAAGAGATTAAGAATCTCGAGCCCTCTTCGTATGTTGAAGCAACTTCTTGCAAAGATGCTGCACAATGGCAGTTAGCCATGATGGAAGAGATGGAGTCTCTTCACAAAAATGAGACATGGGTCTTAGTTAAAAGGCCAAAGGGGATGAGGACAGTTGGATGCAAATGGGTTTACAGAAAGAAAGAAGGTATTCCAGAAGTGGAAGCTGCTAGATTCAAGGCGAGATTGGTTGCAAAGGGTTTCAGTCAGAAGGAGGGAATTGACTACAGTGAGATCTTTTCTCCAGTTGTGAAACATAGCTCAATTCGCGTGCTACTAGCATTGGTTGCACAATTTGATTTAGAGCTTCAACAGCTTGATGTCAAAACTGCTTTCTTACATGGTGATCTAGAAGAGACAATCTATATGGATCAGCCTGAAGGTTTCCTAGCTGAAGGAAAAGAAGACCATGTATGCCAACTGAAGAAGTCTTTGTATGGTTTGAAGCAATCCCCTAGACAGTGGTACAAGAGGTTTGATGCATTCATGACTACACATGGATTTTCGAGGAGTGCATTTGATAGTTGTGTGTATCACAAGAAGATGTCTGGTAACTCTATGATTTATCTATTGTTGTATGTTGATGATATGCTTATTGCGGCTAACAACATCACAGAGATAAATATTTTAAAGAAATTGTTGAGCAAGGAATTTGACATGAAGGATCTAGGAGTTGCAAAGAAAATCCTTGGAATGGAAATTTCAAGAGAAAATGGTGTTGTACATCTTTCTCAGAAGAGGTACATCCAAAAAGTTCTTGAAAGATTCAATATGCATATGAGCAAGCCTGTAAGTACACCTTTAGCTTCTCATTTCAAGCTTTCAGAGTTACAAATGCCTCAATCTATGGATGAGGTGGAGCATATGTCAAAGGTTCCTTATGCGAGTGCAGTTGGTAGCATTATGTATGCTATGGTATGCACACGTCCAGATATTGCCCAATCTGTAAGTGTGGTAAGCAAGTACATGGCAAATCCAGGAAAAAGGCACTGGGAAGCTGTCAAATGGATATTGAGATATCTCAAAGGAGCTCCTGATGTTGGCCTAACCTTCCGGAAAAGTGAAGGTATTTCAATTCTCGGTTATGTTGATTCTGACTATGCAGGGGATCTTGATCGAAGGAGGTCCACAACTGGATACATCTTTACTCTCGTTGGCAGTGCCGTTAGTTGGAAATCGACTTTACAGTCGATTGTCGCTTTGTCTACAACAGAGGCAGAATATATGGCAGCAACGGAGGCAGTGAAAGAAGCTATCTGGTTGAAAGGTTTGGTGGCAGAATTGAGTTCAGTTCAGCTTGAATCAATTCTAAAATGTGATAGTCAAAGTGCTATTCATTTGATTAAAAATCAAAGATTTCATGAGCGCACCAAACACATTGATGTCAGATTTCATTTTATTCGAGATGTCGTAGAAAAGGGAGCTATCAAGGTTGAGAAGGTTATCACAGACGATAACGCTGCAGACATGTTGACCAAAATAGTCCCGCTTGCCAAGTTTGCACACTGCAAGGACTTGGCGGGAGTATGCATCAATTGATGCAACTCTAAGAGAACAACTGCTAGGTGGAGCTGGTATGTTCAACAAAGGTTTGATTCTTCTTGTTTCTTACAATGGGATTGCCCAGTAAGCTTAGAAGTTTTGGCCGGAGTTGTTTATACGCATGCTTGGAACACAAACCAAGGTGGAGATTGAAAGAGTTGGTTTTGGTTCTTGTGGAATCAAACTAAATGGAAGATGAATTAACATGAATATTTGGTAGGAAGATAATTAGTACAAAAATACAAGTCAAAGATTGCATCTTGGTAGGTGAAATTTAGGCAAACCATAAAATGGTTTCATATTCTTAACCTTGACAATTTTGACACATATTGATGTCATGGATGACATCAATAGGATGAATTTATTCCTATAAATAGGTAGCTCTTAATTCATTTTCAAATCATCCTCTCACTTGCCTTTTCACCTTCTAAGGCATTTGTGTTCTCTCTCTTGTAGTATTTCACTTGTATCTTTGTAGAGTGAAATAAATATTGGTGCAGTTGTTCTTTGGTGGACGTAGGATCATTTTGATCCGAACCACGTTAAATATTGTTGTTCTTCCTTGTTCTTTAGTTTCACGTTTCCGCTAACACTTGCTTTGTGGTGTGAGAGTATATGGTCTCTCTTGATTCAATTTCTGTGTATATTCTTTGGCTAGAAAAGAGGAAATAGTTGACAAGTGCTTAATTAGTTGTAGTCACTAATACTGAGTTTGGTTTATTCTCTTATTACCAATCCAAATAAAAACAAGAAATTCAGTAGATTATCAGTGTTGGCGCCATGGCTGATTTGAACACAAGCACTGTTCTTTTTACTGGTGCTGGTGGATCAGTTGTCTATAAGAAGTTGAAGGAGAGGTCAGAGAATTAATTATACAGCTAGAGGATTGGTTAGAACAAAAAATTGGTGGTGCAGATGACGTTTATAGTGGTGATATGAGGAATACGGAGAGTGTCGTTCCTGCTATAAAATGTATTGATGCTCTTGTTATTCTTACAAGCGTTGTTCCAAAAATGAACTACGGGTTTGATCCAACAAAAGGTGGAAGACCTGAATTCTATTTTGAGGATCCTGAACAGGTAGATTGGATTGGCCAAAAGAGCCAAATAGATGCTGCTAAAGCAGATCATGCTAGTTGGGTCAATGGGAGGGACTAATCCTAACCACCCCTCGAACAGTTTGGGGAATGGGAATATATTGATTTGGAGGAGAAAGGCTGAGAAATATTTGGCTGACTCTGGAATTCCATATACAATGTACAAGGGCTGGAGGGCTACAAGATAAAGGGAGCTACTTGTTGGGAAGGACGATGAACTTGTCGAGACAGAAACTAAAACTGTTGCTAGGGCTGATGTTGCACAAATCTGTAATCAGGAACTGCAGTATGAGGAAGCAAAATTTAAGGCATTTGATCTGGCCTTAAAACCTGAGGGAACTGGCACTCCACAACTAAGTTCATTTACTAGTTAGGAATACATTTCTCCTTTTCTCTTGATTTGTGGTGTGAGTATATGGTCTTTCTGTTATATTCTTTGGCTACAAAGGAGGAAATAGTTGACAAGTGCTTAATTAATGAGTTGTTATTGTTGTAGTCATTAATTCAGAGATTGGTTTATTCTGTTATTACCCATACCTAGATTACTTATTACACAGTTTTAGTATAATTGTATCATATGTGATAATCAAAGTGATAGATATAAGGCAAAATGATTCTCTACATTCATGAATATATTTTACAAAATCCCATGATGTGCATTTTTCTACTATTTCCAGTATGAGATTTTTGTGAAGACAAGGAAACAGTGTTTGTGTGCTGTGGGGAACGACTAGTAGTAATTTTATCTACTAATGTAAAACTATTATTGCAGTTTAATTGGTCTTGGGTGGGGAAAGAGTGGTTGTGTGCTGTGGAGGACCAGGGGAGATGCCGTAAGTTGATAACTCAACACTTTCATTTTCTTTTTATATATTTTCTCTATTATATAACAATTGTTTTGTGTTTGTGTCATTCTTTTGTTCATTAAAGAGGCATGCTGGCCTTTTGTCGCGGCGGAAGCCATCACAGCTATATGCTACATCAAGATGAACAAAATGAAGCCTTTCTCAAAACAACAGGTGATTGATTGCCTATATACGGTAATCCAAGAGCCAAACGATGTTCAATACCATAGAGGAACAGGATGCTATGCTAGTCATTACAATAAATATTTTCAATATGCAATCGAGGAAGGTATTTATTCGGATAGCTCATATCCTTATCTTGCCAAGAGGACAACCTATCGAAGGCTACCTAATGAGGTAACCAATACTAGATTTATTGTTTTTTTGTGTTCAGTTTATTTTGCAATTTATATACCATAGGGTGGTAAATAGAAGAATATATCTTAATCAATACATGTCTACAATTACGAGCTTAGTTACGAGCTTGTCTTTTCCCTTGCTTAATGAGTAGATAGTTCTGATTCATATTTGGGATAGACTTTGAAGTCAAACTAACAAGATTAACTTGTATTTATTTAATGTTGTTTTTGCCTAGCTGAGATAGACTTTGAAGTCAGGATTAACTTGTATTTCTTTAATGTTGTTTTTGCTATAGTGGCTATTTTTTCTTGAAAACTATGACTCAGGAATGTTGAATTTGTTATCTTTATATATGTGTTGTATGTTTGCATCTCACTTAAAACCACACCATAATTGTACCAAACATTCTGTATGAACTCTTTGTATGGAGCTTGGACATAACTAGATAATTTTTCAAACAGGTAAGTAATAGAAATCTAGTGAACCTGAGAGAAACATATAAATGCTATAAATCTGAAACCTGCAATAATATGAGATTAGATATATCCAGAGAGTAAAGAATTAGAACTCACATAAACTTTATGCAGATCTCTTCCCCTCTTCCAAATAACACAAATAGAAGACTCTAAATTAACAGTACCAAATGTCGTTGTGTTTCTAATTGTACATTTCACATTTAAGGCATCCTCTTTTGATTTTGTCAATTGTTATAACCTGCCAATTATGTAATAATATAAAGATTGTATGATAAACTTAGCGCCATATATTAACTAAGGCCCTTGACTAAGCTATGTCAGACTAACACACCTTTTAATAATTCAAAATAGAATCTTCTCCTAAGTACAATTTCTCCATTACAAATCTAGCCATTTTCTTGATCTAACGGGATCAATTACATAAAATGTAAAGAAGATGGCTACCATTTAAATATAGGATACTTTACTTAAAATTTGTATACTCTACTATACAAGATGAAGATACAAAAAGAAACATTTGAATTAATGCATGTTCCTGAGGATGAGTTAACAAAGTAAGACAACCATTCGAAGGCGATTTTTTGTGGTCTTAACCTACGATGATTGCAGAAGAGAGAAATAGAGGATGAACAATCTTTTTTTAATAAATTTTTTTGAATAAGTACTTAACAACAACATTATAAACAAATGGTATTTCTGTTTGGTTAGATAATATTTGTGTCTAATCAACAAATCACTTCTTTTAACAAACTGAAGTAGAGTTCAATCCTTTCCGTTCCCACTTTTTCATATGTACAATGCAATATGCTATATATTCAAACACATTATAAAACAATACAATCACTATAATATAATTCAAACACATTATAAAACGACACCTAACAATCATCCAAATTTTTAAATTTATATTTGTTAAATACAATGAAAACAGTATGATTTTTTCTTCAACCAACACTCAACATAAAGCACCTTTTTCGTCTTTTTTCCTAAAGTTTTACGGTTTATTTTTGAAATGACAAAGCTAACCTCATATATTTGGACTAGACTCGAAATGATTTTCTTAATATATTTTGAATAACTTCGTTCCTTTATGTTTACGGAAATTGACCAATTTTGATCTGTTAATAATTTAACAAGTTTTGTTAAGGAAAAAAGATATAAACTTATTTTTAGAGAGGTAATTTTTTTTCATTTTCGTGTCTGGTGCAGTTTTAAAGGTATTGTTTATGCTACTTTTTATCCATTTTTATTATATCTAGTGTAAATTTGTTGCAATTTTTAAGATTTTTGACAAAATTTCATGATTATTCTGGTGAGTCTTATAAATGGCACAAGTCAACAGATCATAATATTTTACACAAATTTTATAGTGTTAAGAGATAATTATATTTTAATTCTATTTTTATTTTTATTTTTCAAATTACAAATATTTCTTAAATTTCATTAAATCTGGATACATCCCATAACGTCCTGATTCATAACGTCTCAATTTCAGGTACATCACTCAACGTCCTGATACATCGTGTCTTGAATTTAGATACATCACTCAGCATCTCGCTACATCATATATGATATGTATCCGACGGATACATCAGGTAAAGTGATGAATTAAGTCCCGATACATCGCGTATAGTGATATATCTAATCGATATATTACGTAAAGTGATGTATCTGATAATAGGTTGGGTGAGAGTAGAAATTTTTGTATTTTTTCAAATGTTAGAAAATTTTAACAAATATGACAAAATAAATTATATATTTAAATAATTTTTCATAAATATGATTTATTGGTTGAAGACACCAGCTAGTTCTAGAAATTCGAAGTCTTATTTATTTATGACTATTATATTTGCTAAGAAATGAAAGCTACTTACACAATCATTATGACCCCACTACTTTATAATCTGATTAGACATGAAACTATAAAATGATAAAAAGATTTCCAAAACCATTCAAAAAGAGAATGGATATTTTTATAGAAGAGTAACTTTTTTGCCAAATAAGTATGACTCAACACAGTGCCAAGTTTTTGTCAATTAAAAATGTGTCAAGTACAAAAATAGATTTTATCTAGTTTATGTGATTTATTATCCTTTCAGATAATTCATCCTCATCATTGGCAAATAGAATTAAAAAATTGAAAGAAGCATTATAATTCTATTAGAGAGAAGAAAGGTAATCAAGTATGTCATGATAAGTTAATCAAGAAGAAGAAGATGAAATGTAGCATCTTGAATTGGAAGCTTATCATATTATTTGTTGTAGTGTTTAGTCTGATTTTAAGAATTAATAAGAATGTGAATGCTTGCAAATTTAGTTGTATGCCATAGGAATTGCCTTAGTTGTTGTTTGTTGTTTTCGTTTATGTTTGGTTGTGTAATACATTGGGAGTTTGTTGTAGTTGCTTTTTTTTTTCCTGATTTAAGGCAAGTTTATTTGATTGTGTAATACATTGTTATTTTCATTGATGTTTGGTTGTGTAGTTCATCTATTTTGTCCGATACCTATGATCATTTAACAAAATATAGAACACTGTAATTTATTTTGACAACATCCTTTCATACTTGATCAAAGGAGACTAATCAGAATGATAATTATTGTGACAAAATGAGAATTTCATTTCATTCTTACTGAAAGTTTGAAGTTGATATAACTTAATTAAATGTCACAAAGAAGAAAGTTGTATAAATAAACTTGGCAAACACAATTGATACCCAACAACGCACCAAAATATAGTTTGGTATCAAGAAGTGTAAATAACACACAATAATAACCAAACACAAAAAAACAACCCCAAAATCAATTATTTCTTAATAGTTGAATTGATTTGGCTTTCATTAATAGCAGCAGTCCAGACAATCTTTGAATTATTTTTTCACCCCTCATTTATTGAAGTCTATTACTCGTAATGGCTGATTTTTCCTTCCATTTCACTCCAAAAAGTGGTTGATAGCCAATATCTCCAGTAACTTCATCAGACCTCATTGAAACTCTTATACCAATGTCAACAACCCTACTACTTTGCATTCCAGGTGTATAAATAAACCACAAAGAATAGTAAAAGTATATGAAAAACCATCATCACCAATCAATAATAGTTGTACTTACATTAACAGTGTAAAACCATCATCACCAACAAATACTCCAAATCCTATCATCATTGGCCTTTTAAAAGGTCTTGAAGATTGTCCACCACTAGTGCCTGCATTCTCATGATTTTTTGAGGCATACCTATTCCTCTGCATCTTCCTCTATTTGTGTCTTCATTCACCTGGTTTTGGTGAGTCATCTCTCTTTCATTGCTTGTGTTATTTTCTTGTCTTCCTTGGCATTTCCCTTCCTATGCATTTCTTGATGCATTGTCTGTTTGTTCTCTTGACTTCCTTGAGACATCTCCCTTCCCTTGGCCTTTTCTCGTTCTTTACCATTTTCATTATTTGATCTGGCTTGATTATTATAATACTATATATTAGAATATATTCGACTAAATATTTATGACATTTGATACAACTGACATCCTCTTTTATTGTGGCCCTTTGTACGACAATTGCTACAAGTCATAACTCCACATTTGCTAAGCTTACCAGTTCTCTTTGTTTCATTTGCTTCTTTCCTTCAAGCTTTATTTGGCCTTTTAGGCAACTCTTTAACTTCTGATGGCTGAACTGTTGGATTAATAGATGGTGGCCACATATTCATATTGTTCATTGGCTAGATAACATATCCATATGTCTTTAGGTAGATTTCCTTGTTATAATAGTTGGCCACATATGAATTGATTATTGCTTGTAGTGTAGGGCAATAACACATGAGGACAATGTATGTCCTTAAGCTGCCAAGCTCTGCAATTACAAATGCGCCTAACAATATCTACACAATGTGTAAAGCCTGTGTCTACAACTTCAAAAACTCCTTTCTTCATTCCATGATATGTTACACTGTATTTACTTATTAATGTTTTGTTGTAAAATCCTGAAAGTCATGGGAGAAATTATAGTGATCCGTGTACTTGAGACTCTCTTAATTCATCATTTTTTTAATCATCTTTACCCCAATCTCTTCCAGCATTGTAATGATTGTCTTGTATCTTGCAGACAAAATCCATGAATTGAAGCTCTCTGCTATATTGTTATCAACAGTCACATTTGCTATGTTTTTTGAAGTATTTGTTACACCACCTTTCTACATTGTAGTACATGAGACCATCCAAGCAACCACTTCTCAGTTTCTTCATAGCCTCTATGTAGTCCCTCAATTCAACTTCAAATGTTGATTTTACAATCTTCGAGAAAAGATTTCTTTTCTCTATTCTTTTCCAAGTTTTGCACCAATTTGCAAGGATCCTGTTAAATCTATCACTGCAATTTCCAGTCCTTATTAAAAAAGAAAATATACATATAAAAGAGTTAATGTGAATCAAAAAGTATATAGAATAAAAGATGAATATGTATTAATAACGAAATACATACCTTTTGCATATCAGTATTCAGGATAAGTTCATATTCTTCTCCAAGATCAAGATCATTGTTCACTAGAGCCAAAAATCATGCCCACGTAAATTTATTCCCAACCTTAATTATTGCCTAGGAAAATGGGCAACATCTGATTATTTCCATCTTTGTAAACTGCTACCAATAACTAACCTCTGCACACTCCTTTGAGAGAGCATCTATCTAGGCCAATGCATCTCCTTGGACCACCAAAGAAAGATTTATTTAAAGTATGAAAGCACACATTAAATCCTTCAAAGATTTTTTGTCAGTTTCAACAGTTTCTCCAACTTTAACAATACAAATCCTACTTGGATTTGTTCTTAAAATCTCATCTCTGTAATAAAAAGTCTATAATACTCAACAGTATGATCACCCATAATCTCTTTTAACACTCAAGCTCTAGCTCTTCTCGCTCTTCTCATTGTTGTCTACCAACTTGAATATTCAATACTTTTCTAATAAGCTCTTACAACTTGATAATTTTAATGTTGGGATGTTCAGTTATTCCATCATTGTATCTAACAGCTAGATACCTTGAATTGCACAAATAGATATGAGTTGAAGACATACAAATATGGATAGGGTTGTAGTTTTTAACCACAAAAATTTTATTTCGGCTATCTAAACTTGCAACCAATAATCAAGGATAACTTTTTTTGCAACACCTAACTCTGAATCTTCAAGGCTCATTCACATATTTTCTCAATTTGAATTTTTTCTTGAACTGCATGTTTGGTTACAGCTTCCTTAAATTATCTTACATTTGTAAACACCCAAACCTAATTCCCACACAATCTTCTCAGAAGGTGAGTAAAAAACAACTTTTTTTTCTTACTTCTTTCTAACAAATTGTTCAACCTCTTCACCATTTTCCCGACCTGTTTGTTCTTCTAATTCAAAGCTAGGAGCTTCATCACTCGGATAGTAAGGTTCATCACCTTTTAACTTACCTAATAATCTATCCTTACTGTCAACATTTGTTTCATCATATTCTATATTTAGGCCTTTTTTTCAGTAGTATGAATATGTTCTGTAGTTGTGCCTAGTTCTCTTATTTGACCTGTTGAAATGCCTTTTTGAAGCTCTGAAACCCTATACTCTTCTTTAACATTACAATTTAAACATTTTTCGCTGCTATACACTTCAGATTTCTCATTTGATTCATTATGTGATTCACAATCTGATAATTCATATAATTCATCATCTGAACTTTTTACACTTAGATTACAAGGTTCAGCAGCAGGATTAGAGGCTAATAAAAAATGTTTGAAGGTTCACCAAGAGGATTAGAAAGATGAGATGAAGTGTTGGAAGGTTCACCAATAGGATTAGAAGGTTGAGATGAAGGATTGAAATGTTCGGAAGGATGACTAAAAGGTTTAGCAGGATGATTTGAAGATCCAAAATTAGGGTTAGGAGACTCAACTTCATTAAAAGAGGTAAAAGATTCCCCACCTACACCACTGTCCATCACATGGATGACATAATCCAAAGCTAATTTCTGGCTCATTGACCTCATGACAGGCATAAACATCCATTATATCCCCATTTTAAACATAGAGGAAATGTTACAAATAACCTTATCTGTTTTAACTTCAACCAAAAAGCCATCAATTGGAGATTTAATAAAAAGAAATAATTTGTTGTACATCCTAAGTCATTTATGTAGCCTTTCAATTCAAAATAAGACGTTCGATCAGTACTTTCTACTTCCAGGAATTCAGTCACAAACCCACAAAAATGATTAGATAGGGGACCAAACACATTTCCCCCATGATACCATCTCAAAGTTGTAAGAACAAACACCGAATCAATGAAAGTTACAAAAGCAACCCACCACCACCAACAATATTCGACAACAACAACCCAACAAAGAAATACACAGCAACAGGCCAACTTCCCAATGATACAAATGAGTAATATACACAACAACAACATGACGACAAATGAAATATGCATCAAAAAATCTAAAATAAACTAACAAACACTACAAACTCACTTACAATGTAAAATAAGCTTTTTTTCAAAGATTTTTCAAATAACTAACCTATGAACCTTCACTTCTTCGTTCTGACACCACTATTTAACAAATTTCAACCAATAATGTTACCAACTAGCTTCGCCTCATGAAGATCCTTAGGGATTTGATCGGTCAAAGAGAGAGAGACGGGGTAGGTGAAAGTGAAAAGGGTTGGAAGTTTCTGAGGGTTTGGTTTAAAAAATGAATGGGTTAGGATAAAACCGACCTTTGTTAAATGGGTTGGAGGTATGGCACACACGAGCATTGATGTTGAAAAAATGATGTATTTATTTTGCTTTTGGATGATTTAGTGGGGTCATCGGGCCCACGCAAACTTAAGGTGTCTACTTAAAAGAAAGTATAAGTTCTATTGATAATAAACTCGTCTTATGAAACGAAAAAGAAAGAGCATTGCATCATAGTCATTACATTTAGATAGAAAAGGAAAAGATATAGCAATGCATCATAGTCATGACATGGAGCCATTACATTCAGATAGATCCATTACAAGGGTTATTGCAGGTATATCAACAACAAATTAAACCTTGCGCCTGCAAATTGGAACTTGTAATGTTCTTTCAATCGTGCGTTCCACCTTAGCTTGAAAAATTTCTTCCTTACCGTCAGTATTATCAATTTAAAGGTAATATAGTAGGCAAAGTCACGAGAATAACCTGCATTTGGCTTCAAAATCTCCGTAACAGTGCGTTCCTTTCCCTGTAATTAATAATAAGTAAAAATAAAAATCAATACAGTGCAGTTTGCACAACAGAAAATGGGCAAATACCACGGTGTAAAAAATGTTACATCATTGCCAAAATATTGCTTGATTGTCAGTGAAGCATAACCCTTAATTCTATCCACAAACTTAGGAAATAGTTCAAATTCCATAATGGGAGCAAAAATGCACGATCCAGGATATTCATCAAAATCAAAACCCTGTTAAGAACAATTTTTGATGCTATTATGATGGAATTGTGATAAATTGGAAAAAATGATGGAATAAGGAAAAGAAATGAACATACATCGCTCTCCTCTAGCTGTTGATAGTACTTGATAAAAACATCCCTATTTGGCCAAGTTTGCCAATCATCGGAATCATACTCAGGCTCTTCATCAGCCTCTGCAGCCTTCAAATCAGATCTGGTTTCATCTTCATGTTTCAATTTCTTTTCATCCCTTCCGCATCCACGCGGTCCACACGGCAACGACATACTTGTGTATATACGTGAAACCCTAAACCATATGGATTTGGTTAATATCAGCCAAAAAGAATTACGCAAATATACTACGGCGTATGTAGTAACTTATGGGAAAACAAAATTTGTATGGTCGATAGTTTTGCCTTTAATGGAAAAATTAGCAAACTAGTCACAATCCATAACTTAATTAGTAAAAACATCTACAGTACTTTAAAATAATTATTGAAAATGTCAAAATGTCAATACATTAGAAAGTAATTTATATCCAAATTAATTTCTCAAAACAGTCCAACATTAAATCAAATTCTACATCTATTACCCATTTACACTTCTTCATATGCTTTAATACCATTAAATTTATTTTTCATCTTACACTTTTCAATGTTTTTTCTCTTCCATCAACTTTTCAGTTTTCACCATCCCCATCATTCACTTTTCTTTTCTTCTTTTTTCTTTCATCAAAATTTCACCATTATCCTTTCTCATTGTTGAAGAAGAACTAATTATTCAAGTTCATAACAATTTGTTCAGATCTATCAATTAATCAAGAAATATCTCAATTGATAAAAGTATTTTTGAAGTCATCATTTATTTTCCGGGATTTGTTTTCAAAATCACACATTATGTTGATTTTCAAATTGTATGTATTGAGGATTTTTCGTAATTTGTTTTTAATGTTTATGTGAGTTTGCTAACATACTCATCAAATATTTATGTATTTCAGATTTTTAGTATTTTAAATAAAAAATTTTGATTTTTTTTTATGATTTGTTTTTATATTTCAGATTTAGTAAAATCTACATTAGCATTTAGATATTGAGTTGTTTCGCAAAAGTATTTGAAAGTATTTTGAATGTTCTATAGGTTGTAGTCAAATTTGTTTTTACAAAGTGATAATCCAAATACAAATCTGTAGTTTGATTATTTAAAATTGTGAATGAATACGAAATCAAAGATAAATTAAACTAGTTGGTATAAACATATAATGAGCAAAATGAAATACAACACTATTTGACTGATGCAATTAGGATGAATACACATATAATGAATACATAAATAAATTGTATTTTGGCTATTTATAGTTGAGAATGAATACAAAATCAAAATATAAATATAAAACTTTATGGTATACATTAGGACGAATACGAAATCAAATCTAAATACAAACTTTATGGTATACGTTAGGATGAATACAAAATCAAATCTACATACAAATTATTTGGTATACAAAGTGATATTGGAAATAAGCAAAATAAAATACATATGTTAAGATGGATGAATACCTATACCATGAATATACATGAGTATTGTATTCTGAATACCAAAAAATTTCTTAAAGGAGATACATAAACTTCATAACCTTAACATGATAGCCAAATAACTTCATAAAATTTAGACATTTTTAAAGATAAATTATATTTCATAACGTCAAAATGATGCCTTAGTAGAATAAACTGCTTCAAATATGATAATGTATGGTAAATAAACGTGTTTACAAACAAACAAAAAAATTAAGAAAATTGAATATTGAATTTTTAGAACAATGGTGATAGACGTGTTTTTTAGAACATGGTGAAAGAATAAGAAAGAGATGAAAGTTGGTGTATTTTGATAAATTTTAAATTAGTTCTTTGGTTTTGAATTTTTGTAACTGATAAGACTTTTAAGCAATTGTCTCTTTTTAATATTTTTCTCTCCCCTTAATTTCTCCTTTCTGTTTTTTAACAATTGTTTCTTTTTTGACATTTTTACTAAATATTGAAAGTATTGACAATGAATCCTATTAAATGTCAAAATATTGACATTTTGAAAATTTTCCCTAATTTAATTACTAGGCCTTTATTTTACGATAAGAAACCCGTAACACTTAACATTAGGTGGGCTTAGGGTAAACCCGTCTCTTGGGTAGACTGTAATAGCTTACAAATAAGGAGAAATTGTATATAATAGCAAACTATTAATTCAAATTAAATGCTATAAATATATTTTGATTAATTGTACCCTATAGCAAACTATTGCTATTTCGCCATTCCCTGGTGGAATCTCGCTCGCCACTCTCGTTTGGTGACAGTCTCGCTCGCCTCTCTCTCTTTCATAGAAAAATAATTGTATAAAATGTGTTTGTGTTTGTATAAAGCGAGAGAAAATTGTATATATACATATATTTCGTTCCCCTCTCTCCCCTCTACCAGATCGCTCGCCACCCTCACATCTCTCGTTTATACAAATAGGAACGATATGTATAAATTGTGTTCCTGTTTGTGTAAAGAGAGAGAAATTGTATATATACATGCAAATACATATATCTTCGTCTTACACACTTAAAATTATGCAATACAAATATTCCCTTGCCCAATTTTCTTTTGTCTTTCTCTCTTTCTCGTTTCATACATACACAGATTATATAATTGATTTTTTGTATATAACTACTTTCTTTTGTATATGTATATCAAATTATACAATAATTTTCTTTATATACGTATAGCGAATTATACAACTATTTTTTTTGTATATGTATAGCGAAATATATATATTTATGTTTGCTATGAAGCGCAATTATGCAAACTATAGTTATAGCATACAAATATATTTTTTATGTTTGTTATATGTGAAAATTACTCTACGAATAATATAGAAGAGGTAATTAAATCACACTAAGCACCAAATGCACCTTGTTGACCCTCACCAGACTTATTGCACTTGGTTTATAAATCCGAGTATGTTTTGATAGACTTATTTTAAGTTTTTTTTTTTTGAAAAAAATAGCCTATATTCAGATGAACTTGTATACACCTTGAAGATTTCTCGTTTTTCTTTTTTTTTCTTTTTCATGTACATTTTTGCTATTTTATAACTCTAAACCCAATACAACAATTAACAATAATAAATAAAACTATTATTAAAATGCTGAATATAATCTTAATATTAATATACAGAAAAAACTAACTTGGAATTTTCTTAAACGAAATGGAAAGGAATTCATGTAAATGATGGACACCTTGTTATTTTTCCATTGCATGCTATATATCCTGAGCTTCCTTCATATTTCGATTCTACGTTAATTAGATACTCCATTTTTTTATATTGGTTGTTCACTTTTTTCTTTACACGTCTATTAGGAAATTATTATAAATAAGCATAAATTTACTACTTTACCCTTTAAATTTATTTATTTGTTGGATTTTAACAAATTCGTTTACCTTTGTAATTAATTGCAGAGATAAAATGAGTAAAACTTAACTAATTTCATCTTGATTTTGTAAACTGACAAGTATGTTGAGACAACTATTTATAATAATGTGGACAATTAATTCAGAACGATTCTTTTTTTTTTAAAAAAAAAAAGATATGTATAATCTTTTAATTTGGATGTCTGTCGCATCCTGTTGCCATCCCTAAAGACAATGCATGTGAATAACAAAGTAAGCTAAAGCTAGTTAGTTTATTTATTGAACTTGAGGATGATATACATGTATACAAGTTATTAGTTAAACCTCAAATCAATAACAATATGGGCTAAAAGCTATACCTAGGTAGGTGCAAGATAACTAGTAACTACAACAACTAAAGCACTAGCACTTAAATGGAATAATGGGCTAAAAGTTAAAAGTTGTCCTTGCCCCAGCTGATCATATGGGCCAATCTAGTGGGCTAGCCCGTACATCAAATCCACTTTCAGATACTATGCTTCACTTTATCCTAATGTATTTTTATGAGTACTACATAGGTCATTAGGTGTAATTGGTTTTAAATACATTGTATTTGAGTGTGATTCGTATGTATTTGGGATATACGAACTCTCTCGCTCGTCTCTCTTTCTCTCACTCGTCTCTCTCGATGAATGTATCTGGTATCAAAGATGTGTATACCTATTATCATAGATAGATGCATGTTACTCTTTTGCTCCCCTCTCTTCCTATTTGGGGTGTCAAAAATGAATCCAAACATAGGTAACCCGTCCAGAATTTTAAGGGTTGGGCTCAAGATAATTTGAATTGGGTTCAATCTCAACCCATTCAAACTTAACCATTTGAAGTGAATTCTCAATTGAGCCCAACTCATTCTCTAATTTCAACCCGTTTTAAAACTTTTTATTAAGATATGTTCCTATATTGAAGGTATGAATTATTATCTATTTAACATCTTTCAGGATTTATGTATCTATTTGTTACTTTTTTAACAAAAAATTCTTGAACGGAAATTCAAATTGTGATTATAAAAGTTAAATATCAATATGTAAATTATTGAGATTAATCGGGTCAAATTGGGCGGGTCAAGACCCAACCTGTTCTTTAACCCAAAGTAAACTTGGGTGGGTCAAGACCCAACCCGATTTCTATTCAAACCGTTATAATATTTTCAATTTCAACCCAACCCGCTCATTTGATACCCATAATTCCTATGTATATGTATTTCATAATGTATATGGTATTAAGGATACATATATCTACTATCAAAAAATAATAACTAAAGGAGTGGTATATCTGACTGAAATCTAGTGCAAAGTTATTAATTAGTGATATGCATGTTTGTGTAATTAGATAGTTTCTCCTTTTTATTATCATTTTTTCTATTTTTGCTTTAGGGGTTCTATTAAAGGCGGGTCATTCATTTCACACATTCTTTTTTAGTATTCATTTCCATCTAAGATGTACACGCAACGATTCATTATTTTGATAAAATTATGAGCCAAAACAACAAGTATTAGTATATTCCAATCCAAAACAAGTTAGGTCGACTATAGTTTTTTCATTTAAGTTCAATTCATCATCATCGTACGTAAACTTTTGAGAAGAACATGTTTCACAAACAGATTCACTACTATATACCAAAATCCACAATGTTCGAAATATTATGGCCACAAACAATTTCTAGCATAATGTTGCTTTTGAAGGAATGACATGAAATATATCTAGTGGACCTATTGATTGAAACATATCTATACAATCATGGTGATGAAGTTGGCGTTTAGTAAGTTTGATGCACATTGGAACAAAGTTAAAATGGACAAATACAATAGCTAGGCTTAGAATAGGATTCCCATTTCAATTTATGGCTTTTTAAGTTGGCTTTGTTATACCTTTGATGGGGGTGGAATCTATACAATTCTCTTAGATGTTTTGAGGTTAATGCGTTTGGATAAAGTTGATATATTGCGAGTGGAAATTAAAGGTGAATTCAGATTTTTAGAGTTTATAGATCTCTACAATGATTTCACGATAATATAAGCATTACATACATTTCTTTTGAGCAAAAGTTATCAAATATAAGCATTACATACATATCTTTTGAGCAAAAGTTATTAAATATAAGTATTAGATACATATTTTTTGAGCAAAAATTATTAGGTTCACGTGAACTCATAAAACATACGCTAGGTTTACTTCCAATGAAAATCAATACTTAATTAGTTAACTTGATATAATTTTTCAACTTCAAATTTTCTATCTCAAAGTTCTGTAATCGAAATGATAGACAACGTAGAGAAGAAATTGATTTGCAAATAACATCTAAACATTAATGAAATGATAATCTCAAAGGGGTGTACTATGGATAAATGAAAAAGTATAGAATAATAATGTATACAATAATGAAATGATGAATAGTTACCTTTTCTTGACCCCTTTCTAAGAGTTTCCATTTTGTTTGATCTTTTATGCAAATCTAGAATTTTAGAATACGCCTGCAGGTAAGGGTGCAGGTAAGGTACTTTACTTGTGAGGGCTAATTTGGTTGAAAATAAGTTATTTTGAAATTAATTATTTTATTTTTAAAATAATAAAAATAGTATTATTATTCAGAATAATTAATTCCAAAATAAGTTATTGTTCCAATAATAAATAAGATAAATTGATCCTAAAAATATTTTCTCAATTAATCATTCCTTTTATCTCTTTTATCAAACGAGTCTAACGAGTTTCATTTCTTTTTATGTTTCCTGCTTTTTTATTTGTTTAAACTTGTAATTTTAGAATGAAAGAAATATTAAAATAAAAACACTTATAAATTCATTGTGAATTATTAGTTTCATCCCTAAATTTTTAATTATTTTAAAAATATTCTTTTACTTTACTAACTCAACTTAAACATATCCCAATTTCACAACATGACAAAAATACACCCCTAAAAGAAGTATTTTTAATACTTATCTCAATTTTTTATGCTTTTACAGGAGTTTGTGATCACTTATTATGTCACATGACAGATCAGATATATCCTAGTTTAATTAATCAAATAAATAAATATTTTTAAAACTATCAATAATTCAAACACATACTAATAATTTGCGTCAAATTCTTATTTTCACTACTAGAATAAAAGGTGGAAGATATTTGGCAAGCACATGAGCAAACCCCTCTTATGGTGAGTAGCAATTAACACACATATATAAGCACTTATATGCATGCGCTCTTCAATCACAATCTATCTTCTTTCTCTGTCATCACCTACCCCCTACTCTCTCTCCTCCACCATCCCACGGCGTCGCCACCACAAACCACCACCATCGCCGCCACGGCCGCCGTCGTCATCCACAAAGTAGCTAAACAAAAAAAAATGCCAAAAATTCTTCAAAAAACATTCTACCATTGCCTTCCAAGTTTCAAATGCCTTCCCACAATTCTCTCACTCCGTTTTGAAGAAACAGAGGAAGAAAAAACAGAGCACAAGAAAATCAAAAATTTCAACTCTGTTTTCGACATTCCCAGCTCTGATTCCGCTACCACTTCTAAATCACTCACTAATTCCTCCATCGCAACTACAGAAGAAGAAGATAACAACACTAATTATACTTTCACTTCTTTTGAAGATTCCGATTACACTAATATTCCAGATTTCTCAAATATCTTCGATTCTCAACGTTTCTTCTTCTCTTCACCCGGTAACTCCAATTCCATAATCGATTTTCCACCGGAAAAGCCCAAAGTTGTCACCGGCGGCGTTGCTGTACAAACGTATTCACCCGACCCGTATTCGGATTTTCGGAGATCAATGCAAGAAATGGTGGAAGCTCATGAGTTAACGAATGTGAAAGCAAATTGGGAATTTTTGCATGAACTTTTGTTGTGTTATTTGAATCTTAACCCGAAACATACTCATAAGTATATTATTGGTGCGTATTCGGATCTAGTTGTTTCTCTTATGTCTATCGACGATTCCGAAAAAATAAAAAAGACGGAAGGTACAGCTAGGCCCCGTGAACAAACAACTATCGTACTGTAAAAAAGTTTGATGGATATGATATGTATGTATTTATTAGGACATGATGATTCTATCGACTAAATCCATCGAGTTGTTCAGAATGATCAAAAATCGTGGATTTGTATTTTTAAGAGAAGAAGAAGAAGAAACGATGGTTTCTGAAGAATAAGCATCAACTAACAACTTTAATGCATGAGAATCGCGCCAACAATGATATGATATCAAGATTTAGAGTTTTGAGTTTATAGATTCTCAATTTCAATAGATGTGGAGCTTATTGAATTCTCGATAAATTATATATACATATTAAGTGGATTTCTTAATAGAAGAGTACTCTAGATATTGTCTTAAGCTAATAGTTATACAGGATTCTGTTGAAGTTGTAGCTGTAATTGAAATTCTTAACTCTGTCACTGTCCCAAGCTACTATAGGGTTATGTTGAAGTTGTAACTGGAATTCTAACTCCGTCCCTGTATTAAATCATCGTTAGCTTAACTTTTGTTTTTTTTAAAAAAAAAAATTCTTTTAACTTTTTAAATATGATTTTGAAAGTTAGATTTAGTTTTGTGTATTTTTCTTGAAAAGTTTTGTCTTTGGTGTGACAAAGTTGGACATGTTTTCTTCTAAGAAGACAAAGTTGGAAAAATCAAAAATCAAAATTTATAAGAAACCAAGTAAAGCGTGGTAAGTTTATATTATTAGTGCCTCGATGCATGTAATATATTTAACGTCTTATATTGTAAAAAATAAAAATATTCTAGTAAAAGAATGTTTTTTTCCTCGTTTCAGTGAATGTTTTTTTTAAATCTTATTGGGAAATGTTATACGGATACATGATTATTATTTTTAATTGGCTGTTTGATTAAATTATGTAGAAAAAATATTTATTGTGTTTGGAGAAAGTGAATGGACAAAAAAAAAACAGCTTCTTATGTAAATGTTGTCTTAAAAAACTTACTTTGTGGTCCATATAACTTTTTGGAATTTATTAAGCTTTTTAGTACACAAAGTCACAAGCAATTTCTGGCTTTCATTTGTCATTTAGACACAGCTAACAAGTACTGCTAGCTACTGGACTTCTAGTTTACCAGAAAAAACAATATTTTCAATCAGTGTTATATTATCGTTTTGAGAAATCTTAATAACTTAGTCGGTTAGCTATCTGAACTCGCATCTTATTGGTGATGGTTCGATTTTCTACATTGTAATCTCCTTCTTATTTCCCTGTCCCCTGCCCTTATTTATTTTTTTATCATTTTGGGGATTTTTCATTTTCTCTAATTAAGAATATAACTTAAAGTATAAATATTTCGAAATTATTGAGATGCAGAAGAAGATGTCCTACTTAACTGGTCAAAGGTCTCATTCATAACTATGAGTAAAAACTGGTTAATAATGCAAGTTGTTATCACAAAAATATATTAATAATGTGAAACAAAGGTATATGGTCAGTATATATAACTTAAATCTTCTATAAAGGAGAAAATTAATGATTATGTAGTTGTTTTCTTTAACATTTTATCTTTTTTTTGGTTCCTCAATTATCGTTTCCTGGTTCATCTTATGAGAAAATGACAAAATGTTTGATAGTAAGTTTAAAACGATCTCTTAAGTATCAATTGAATAGTTTTGATTCTTTAAATTTATTTAAAATGAGTACTTTTGATTTCCGGTGTCTACTAAACTCTGGTTATTAAACTAAATCGAAAAATTGAGAAATTATTTTCAACCACAAACACTTGAAATTTTCATCAAATTTAAAAAAATTGCAACATAAGAAACTAACCATACTCAAAAATAAATAGACCAAAATAACAGAAGTAGCACTAAACTCTTGAAATAGACCAAAAAATAGGCTAAACTATGAAACTTGTACTTCTTAATGTAAATTCCTTTCACAAATTTTTTCTAATCTAACAACCAGAGTTTGATAAATATCTGAATGTGTTATCAAAATGCTCATTTTCAATAAATATAAAGAACTAAAAATGTGCAAGTGATATTTAAGTGATCATTTTAAATCTATTATATATACCCAAGATAAGGGACCATATATTATATTTTTTTGTGTGTGTTTTCTATCATCTTCAAAGCCTATTATTTTATTCAAAATGTGTTCATTTTCTAAAAAAAAAAAAAGAAAAATGTTTTTTTTTCAATTATAAAGAAAAATAAATAAAAGAGAATTAAGGAGGTGGAGAGGAAGGATAGATTTATTTTTAAGAAGTATGTTGATAAATTAGCCAAATAAGTCAACAAGAAGCAGACAAACTCTAACAAACAATTTTATTACTGTTATCATATAGTATCGGTTTAAATAATTATAAGGTGCCAAAAGATAAAATAAATAAGGGGCTAATAAATAAAAAATATATATATAAAAAAAAAAAAAAGGTGCGTGATTTTGGGCATGAAATGAGTATTGCAGCATTAGAGAATGTACTACCAACTTTTTCTATAAATAATATGTATGGTATCCTAATTAAGGCTAGCTAGTAGCTAATTAATTAATTAATCAAGTCTTATCATCTTGAAAAATATTCTTAATTAATTATTCCTTTTAGCTAAACTAAAGGGTGACAATCCAGAATAATTAGTTTAGTTCTGCAAGTTATTAAATACACAATTATTTTGCTGAAATAATTAAGTAAATAGTTGATGTGTTGAGCCAATAAGAAGAATAAAGTAACCATAAATAGAAGGCTTACAATGTAGGCCAATAATTGTGGTTTAATAAATAGGTATTTTCCTTGTTTATTAATAGGGCAACTTTCACATATAGCAAATAAAAAATTCATATTTCTATGCTATAGCAAAGTTTGCATAATTGCGCTCCATAGCAAACATAGAAATTGTATAATTCGCTATACATATACAGTTGAAGCGAATTGTATAAAACGAAGTGTATAAAACGAGAAAGAGAAAAACACTTGGGCAGAGACTTGTATAAAAACGAAGTGTATAAAACGAATTGTATGATTATAAGTGTATAGAACGATTATATACAATTTGAATTTGTATAAAATGAGAAAGAGAGAAAGACAAAAGAGACTTGGCGAATATACAATTGAATCGAATTGTATAAAACGAGAAAGAGAGAAATTAGATACAATTTGAAATTTGTATAAAACGAGAAAGAGAGAAAGGCAAAAGAAATTGGGCAGGGGAGTATTTTTATTGTATAATTATAAGTGTATAGGACAAAAATATATGTATTTGCATGTGTATATACAATTTTCTCACGTTTTATACAAACAGAAACGCAATTTATACATTTCGCTTCTGTTTGTATAAGTGAGAAAGGCGAGGGTGGCGAGCGAGATATGGGAGAGTGGCGGAGCGAGATTTGGAAGAGGGGAGAGAGGGGAACAAAAATATATGTATTTATACAATTTTCTCTGCTTTATACAATTAGAAACAATTTTTATACACTTGTGTTTGTATAAAAAGTGAGGAAGCGAGCGAGAGATAAGAGGAGAGTCGCGAGCGAGAGATAAGAGGAGAGTCGCGAGCGAGATATTTGGGAGAGAGGCGCCTGGCAATTTTTTGCAAACGTTTGCTATGGAGCACAATTAAATCAAACCCTAGCTACTCCATTTATTTTAGGTTATTAGTTTGCTATTATATATAATTATCCCTTATTAATAGGAGAGAGAGTGATGGATGTAAGTAAGACTATAATTTATAGAAAGATCCAATAGAATACTAACTCGTAACCATTTAGACACATTAACTCGTTTTTATTGTAACAATTGAATACTTCAATTTACAGAATAATTCTCTAGACTTGTCTTAAAAATTTATGTGTCATGTTAGCATCGAGTGTCTACGAGACACAATGAGAACGAGTTAGAGTGTTTAAATGTGCGATACTCTCAAAATTGAAGAGTTTACTTGCCAACTGAAGCTAAATTTGATTGTCTGTTTATATATATTTATGTCAAAATTTAAGTATATGACATTAAACATATCGTAATTATAATTAAAAAAAATTCGGAATGTATTTAGAAAAAGGTGCATCACATTAACATTTTCAGCTCCTCTCAAATCCCATTTTTTCATCGATTTGATACAAATTAAGGTTCTCTCACTCTTCTCTAGCTATATCTGTGTACTATTCACATCAAATTAAATATCGCACCGTGATATATATTCACATGCGTGCCACACTAAACATAAATAGCTCGTGGATAACGAATAATTAATTTAATGATTTAAAATTTTACAATAGCATATTTTTAAAATATAATATACATTAATGTAGTTCTGTTTGCCCCTTAAACCTTAGTTATCATTTTTTGCCAGATCCATCTCTATTACGTAATATTATCATAGAGGTTTCTATATTACCTATTAATTATTTAAATCTTTTTTACACCATTAATGCAAGAACTTAAACTCGTAATTAAGAAGTTAAACTAGTTAGATTACGATTTATGAGTTTGGCTATGTCAGAAAAGAAGGTATCCAAGGAGGATTAGTAACTATCCCTATCAGTAATGAAATTAATTAATATAAATGAGTTTTAGGTAAGTGACACCATATAACTACTTTTGAACAACTTTATTAAATTATGCATATTAAACTTGCATTATTTAAAATATTTTGTGGAATTTAAAATGACACAAAGTGATTAGTTTTCTAAACTTTTTTTTTTTTATCTGTTTTGAACGGTGAGCTTAAACAACATATATATTCAGTGAAATGTCACTTTGTGAGATATGGGAGGGATGGAGTGTTTGTACACCTATCAGTTATCACTATCTCGTGGAGACAGAGAGTCTGTTTTCGAAAGACCCTCGATTCAAATACATTAAAACAAGAAGAAAACAGTGAAGAAAGCATAGCAGTAAATAAGGAAAATAATGTATAGTCTACCAAAAAGTAATAGTAACAATAACAAAATAAAGTGATAAACGAAACATAATAAACAAGCTATAACAAAAACTATAAGAGTACGACTAGTTCTACGCTAACAACTTTGGCAAGGCATGAGCGATGAGCTTAAAAGTGGACAAATTTTACTAGGAGCTTTTTGCTAAACTGTTGAAAAATAAGCAAATTAAATAATTAGAGCCTTACAAACCAAATTTATAAATAGACAAAACTGTCAAAATTGGATTAAGATTAAGACAAAATGTATAGATTGGGAACATAACAATATTGACATTGGCCCAATTATGTAGACAGTATCAAGGAATCTTGATTTTGTCATTGACCCAATTATTTTTAACCTATCATAATATAAAATAATCCTTTAAAGTTAACAATAAATTTTATTTTCTTAGGAAGAGAAACCCCCAAAAAGATATGATAATCACTAAAAATGCTGAGGAGAATTCATTTCTATTGTAAAATATAGGTTGAGAATTGAGAATATAATTAAGAGTGTAAATTGTTAGATAGATATAGTCACATGTTTTAATAAGGTAAATTTTTTATCAGTAATAAATCAAAAATAATCTTTAGCGACAATTAATTAACGATAATAATTTAATTATCGCTAAATATAATTTTTTAGTGACAATTGACATTCTTTATAAATGTTCATTAAGCCTGTAGCGACATTGAATTTAATGATAATTAACTAATAACGATAAATACTTTATCAATAGTACGCTTTATTAGTATGTATATTTATTATCGCTAAAAAATATTTTTATTAAATTGAAGCTTTATTAGTTATAATAATTAATTAGATGCAATGTACCAAAATCTCAAGGAAAATGACACTTGATTTTGAGTGTTTTTATTTCTCTGACTACTGGAAGTTTCAGGGGAAATAAAGTGTTTAATTAATCAATATATACCATCCTTTTCAATCACCTAATTACACGTGAAAATTACATATTACAACATCAAGTCTCCAACGTAAGTATTAAGGAAGAGCTACTGCAGTTTGACAAATAAAAATCAAATTAAATATGTCTTTATTGCTCGATGTGTGTTGAATCTTTTAAAAATAGCATATTTTGAGGAGAGTTTAAATGAATGCGATAATAATTTTAAAGAATTCAAATAATATAGCTTTAATATCTTTTCTATTATCAGAGGATAAATATAATGAATACATTATAAGAATATCTAAGCTTAGTAACTTGAGCTAGATTTTATATATAAGTTAAGAATTAACTTAATAAGTAATAAATAATATATTTTAGATTAATAAATCAAATATAGACTTTCGAACTCAAACTCATAATATTAAAATCATGAAATCATCTATCCATTATATAGATATTTATGTATATTAAGTATTGAGTAAACTATTAAAATATATACATCAAATGAGATGCATATCTCCACATAAAAATTTAAAATCTTTTGGTGATTTATATACAATGTTTTATTAGGGAGACAGATAAGACATTCCTGGAAAACGAAATTTAAATATTTATTACAAGTAGAACTTTTTTTTTTTTTTGAAAAATTGCATTTTTCTATATTTATTGTCAATTCTTTTATTTGTTTCTATTGTGTACGTATCAATCGAGATTCATGTCGGGTCATTTACACTTTTTGTCTATGTAATATGTTTGATCTTTTAACTTTGTATTTTGAAATAAATATTTTTTTACATATAAATTTATTTAACTGTATCAAAATATTTTACAAGTTATGTGTCTCGTTCTTAAAGTACTTATACTCCATTAAATATAAGTTCGATCTCTTTAAAAGGACATTTGCACAAATATATGCGCTTTTTCTAAAAAAAAATTACACATAAATTTATGTTGTTAATTATATCAAAATATTTCACAAAGTTATGTGTCTCGTTCTTAAAGTACTTATGCTTCGCTAGACAAAAGTTCGATTTCTTTAAAGGACATTTGCAATAATGATATGCGCTTTTTTAAGAATAAAAATATGTTTTGTACACATAAATTTGTGTTGTTAATTGTATCAAAATATTTCACAAAGTTCTATGTTTCACTCTTAAAGTATTTATGCTTCGCGAGACATAAGTTCGATTTCTCTAAAGGACATTTGCACAAATGATATGCACTTTTTTTTGGAGCGGTCTTTGATATTTACCCCTCAAAATCATGATCATGACTGAAAATATCCTTGATATTGGAAATAAAAAACAATTACGAGGCGAATAAAATTCGAAGACACTTTTACAAACTTATATTGATAGAGGCTAAGTTCTCTAAACTTTTGTCTTGCGAATGAGGTAAAAGTTAAAGACTTTTGTCTTGCGGATGAGGTAAAAACATTAAACACATGCTTATGTCGAATAAGGTAAAAGTTAAAGACCATCAATTTTGTTATAGTTAAAAATACATTAATCACAATTTTCATCAAATGAGAAACATAGATAAAGAGTAAAAACCACTAATTCAAAAGACGAAAATAAATTACCATTTTAAAGAAAAATTCATACAAAACTTTGTTTTTTAAATATAAAAATTAAATATCAAACTATTTAAAGCGGTAAAACTAAATGATTCAAAGTCAATCAGAAACACTATTTAGGTACTCCATTTCTCCCAATAATACTGAGTTTCAGATTTGACATCAAATAATTGGATTGGAAAGTGGCCATGCCATGCAAATTATAGAAGATTATTTGTTTGCATATTGAGGAGTCATTTCAATCAATTCAAGCTCTATTTTTATCTTTCTTTCACATATACCTTTCGAATATTTTTACAGTGAATATACACATTTATATACTACAAGTTTAAAGTAAAAAAAAAAAAAAAAGAGTTCTAAATTTGAATATTTATAACAGAAAGGTGGATGTGATATATTATTCAAACTTGTTTGTAGCCTGCAGGCAGCAGAAGTACTGTATCCCTCCATTATTATTATTTTGGAAAAATTATGTCACACATTTAAGGCTTTATATTTACTCAAAATAGTGGTAATTTAAAAAATTAGCTCATAAAATCATAATCAACTCAATACGTTCAAATTTGAGTTGATTATGAATCCGTTCATTTATTAGCTTAGCTTATTTTAATCCATCAAAGTTGTTTCGATTATTTTGGGACCGTAGGTTAATCTTATGAGATGATCGCTTTCACATGGATTGATATTTATGTTAGACAAAATACATATACATAAATATGGTGTTAGAAAATATTTATTTTTTTCGTTAGATATCTTGAAAGGAAATTTTAGATTAAAAGGAGCTCTCCTTTACATTTAATAAGGAAGTACTATACTTGAAAAGATCTTAGCACAATAAGCACTACAATAAAAACAGTTTTTAGCGATAATAAACATATACATTAATAAAGAGTGAAGATCATTTTTTATGTAGTAAGAGTGACTCGCACACATGAGAAGAAAACTTGAAAGTGAAAGAGGTGGGTTTTCCCTGAGCGAGAGAAATATGTGTATATATATTGATAATCATGTTGTTTGAGTTAATTTATTCGCACCTCAATTAATTTTAATGAATATATGTTACCTCTCATCAGCAACAACTATTAGGTAACTTTACTTACCAAAATTAGGAAAAATGTAAAGAAATCATCTCGTATTTTGTCTCGATTGGAATTTGAATTTAAGACTAGCTCATTTTCACCCACTTTATTGATAACTAGATCACACTCTTTTTAACCGTGAGTGAGAGTTATATATTGAGACTTAATCCAATTTTGATGTAATATTGTGAATATCTCACCACTACTCCAATATAATATATATATTTTCTTGACTATAATAATTACCATTGAAAGAACCAATCACTCGTGACAAAATAAACTTGGATTTTAATACTGTAGGCCAAGTCAATCTATGATCTATTGTCGTCTAGTCACAAGAAATTTTTCTCACAAATTTAAATGATATCCTTGAAGACTTCACCTGTGATTGGATTACACAAAAGTGATGTTAAAAATGGTATTTGATTCTCTAATATATATTTTTAGATTACTGAGCAAATAAAAGAAGTGTTTGAAAAAGGAAAATAAAATTACAGGCAAATATCATTTGGATATCTAGTTTACAAAATATGTATACAATGTGTATACATAGTGTAAATTATACTAAATATACATATTATATACATAAATATATAGCTAAAGTGTATTTATAAGGTATACTTCGACCATACTGATAAACTAGATGACCGAAGAGTACAGTTACGTAAGTTCCCCTACAATTTGTTGATATTATTAGTTTTCAACTCAACCCAACGCAATTTGTAAAGACCCATATAGCTATAATCATTTTGGAGAAGATTTGTGTACAAGCCCAAGTCTAGATATATCCTTCAAAATGTTGGTTGACAAGGGAAAAAAGGAGCAACTAAAATATTTTGATTGGATGAATATGATTTTTTAATTTTTAATCAGATGTCTAAAGTTTAAACTTTGAAATGAAAAAAATTCTTACAAAATAATGCTTTCATCATTTAATGTCAACACATTTTTCTTTTCACTTGGCTAGTTAATGCACATTTCACCTAATTTATTACATGTAAACTCAAGAAACTTTAACCTCTCAAGCTAGAGAATAAGTCAGTCAATAAATAACATAAAATCAATCAATTTATAATAAATCTTTTTAACAATACTTACTATTGGATGTAATTTGTCAATATTAGAAATTAGAATAGAACTCTCAATCAAGAAAGATAAAAATTACTCCAACCAACTGATATATTAAGATTTTCCTTCCCATTTTCCCTTCCCGGCCCTAATTTGTTTTTTTGTTTTAAATATAAAAAATGGGTGTAATAAAATTCACAAGAAAATAAAGTGGGACCCAACATCCTACTTGTCCACATTTAAAGAAGTGTCACACAATTGTGTAAGTTGTATAACACACAAAATAAAACATTTTCATTACTCATCCTTTACAATTTTTTTCTCAAACATTCACTAATTAGCAAAGCTCAAATCTCTGCAACAATGGCGCATCCACTTTCCTTCTCACAATCCCCACTTCCACTTCCTTCTTCCTCTTCGAAATTCCTCCGCCACAGCACCACCACTTTCTCAATCAAACCCACACCCATTTTTCCCCATCTCAAAACACCCAAAATTTTCACTTCAATTTCCAAAAAACCCAATCCCTTCACTATCCGAAGAGCCGCTCAAGAATCGAACTCAAACAACTCCTCATCGGAAACCGAGCAAAACCCACTACCGGAAACTGAAAAAGAAGCCGGAGATCAAGGCGCCGGCGGGGATGAGGTGTTGTCGGATGTGGGGTCGGAGATAAAGAAGCTGATGAAGGATAGAGAACAGAAAGAGCCGGATTTTTGGAGTGGTGTGGCGGAGGAGATAAGGGAAATTGAATGGCCAGCTTTTGGTAAAGTGTTGAGTACTACTGGGGTTGTAATTGGGGTCATTGCTGGGTCCAGTGTCGTTTTGCTAACTGTTAATGCCGTTTTGGCTGAACTTTCCGATCGAGTTTTCGCCGGAAAAGGTGTACAAGATTTCTTTGGTTAATTATGAAGATAAGGGTTCTTTCAATTTAATTATTTTTGTGTGTTTTACTTCTTTTTTTCCCTTTTTTAAATAATTTTAACAATTTTTCCCTTTCGTTGTTACAATTTTGGATTGAGAATACTGGAATATATGAAAAGATGAAAAGTGGAGTTTTTAGGCCTCCTCCGATGAGGGATAATTATTTTAAAATTATTTTAGAATGCGCTTATTTTATATTTAGTTGGGACAAAATTCGGTGATTAGTTATTCTGAAATTGTAGTATTTTTTTATCCACATTAAGGGTGGAATAGAATTGCATGATAATTAATTCCAAGATCGATTAATTACGGTATAACTTATTCTCCAACCATGATAATTTTGTTAACGAAGCCATAATATAATGCTAACTCCATTTCCCAACTTAAATAAGTAATAACGTGCCTCTTTAAAGTAGAATATCGATAGTTAATTAAGCGTTGGCTTATTTTTACGGGGGGATAAATTTGATGGTAATTTGGTGCACAATACCTATTTGACTATTTCCATTCATACCAATATAGTAGCGTTATTCTCATAGTTTCTTGTCCTACAATTTATATTACTATATATTATTCTTCGCCTATTAAATTAATAACCTTTAGTATAGTTTTTCTTGGTTATTCCTATTATATTACTTACTATGCAGACCTTACTTCTAGCTTGAGGAGCCAAGACGTTCCTGATAGAGCCTCTGCTTGTTGTTGATGCAAAACCAAGTAGAAACTAAGTTGTTCGAACTCTCCGAAAATGATACTGAACCCTGTGTCGGATCCTTCAAAGTTACACTATTTTTGGAGAATTCAACAAGCACCAGTCGACATTTTGGAAGAGTCCGAGCAACATAGTTTAAAAATATGCAACAAGAAGCAAAAACCTTCATGAACGAGAAGCAACAGCTCTATAAATTTCAAATGTTGTAGACACAGTAGAATTACAAAAGCACTAAAAGATACTTAAATGGTTTTTTTACTTTAAAGAACATGGCCAATAAAGGAAAGAAAAGGCCTTATTTTCTAGCAGTTTTCAGCAAAATAGAAAGGGGAAGGTTCAAACAAGAACATTCTGGTTTCATCAGAAACCCTATTCGCGACTATGATGTAGTAATCGAAGGACAAAAAGTTCAAGGCTCCACAGTCATGTTCTCTGCTTCTCGTCTGACAGTTTCGAAGAGCACAGAGGAAAGATATCGCTCCCCAAAGCTTGGGAAAACAACCTGCATACCAGTTTAAGTTAGCTACAAGGTAGAAGCAAAACAAAGCTCACTGAGGTTGAGAATGTTATTCCATCATGCAAATGACTAAGATTGGTGAAATCATTCTCCGTGATGAGACAATACATCAACTCGATACATGTATAGTTAAAGCAAGGAATGATTATTATGTGACCGAAACTTTCAAACTAAACATGCAACTAAAACAATAAAACACTAATGGCAGGAAGCACAAGATGGATTGATACATTGAACAAGTTCCAAATTAGGGTGTCTTGCTGAACAAGATGAAAATCGATGTCACACAATAAAAATGACGAGTGAGGTAATGGTAGTCTTAGGTACATAAATATAACTACTCATTTTTTGTACGCTCATTTTAGAAGTAGGCGGACAACAATAGAGGAGTTATTCAGCAGTAGCAGTAGGCACAAAAAACTTGAGTTTTTTAGCACAATGACAATCGAATTATTGCATCTTTCAGGTCCCAAGCGCAGCCAATGAAGTAACTTACCCAACTACTGTCAAATTTCAGACCTTCCATACTTACATATCAAGCGTTAAAAACCCCACAACCCCCCAAAAAAAATGTAGCTGAGGAACAGAAGAAACACAGAAAACTGAATAGAGGTGAATTTTTTCACCATATTGGCTCATCTAATGTTAATGCAGAAAACAAGAGCTTCTTTTCGACAAATATGCAGAAAACAAGATATTTTGGGAAGACAACTTTTAAATGAAGCACTTCCTATCTATACAAGATGAACAGGATCAAAAACATTTTCCTATATCAATCACTTAGATGCCTACAAATAACTGAATTCCACGAGTATATTAAAATACTGATGCATCTTTTATTTTTTGTTTTGGTCCCATATGATATTTCAATTTTTCAGATAACATAGTTTATCAGCTTTGTCTGATCATGATTTATCTAGCATCTCATAAAAAGTGATAAGATACTTACAACAATGAGCTTTGTCTGATCATGATTTATCTAGCATCTCATAAAAAGTGATAAGATACTTACAACAATGAGCTTCCCAGCATTTTCAGGACGCTTAGCAACTTTAATTGCCGCAGCAGCAGCAGCACCAGATGATATTCCCACCTGTTAAATGCATATTTTCATGATCCAAACATGTAGGACACTAGGAGCGTGCAAAACTCGAGCATTACTAATACGATGTTAATAGTTCTTGCAGACGGATTTTCTCTTTATTTTTCTAGTGGGAGTCTTTTTTTTCCTTTCTTTTGGGAGCCACAGGGGGGAAGGGGGTTCACAGTTAGAACAGTCAAACTTACTAGCAATCCTTCCTTCAATGCCAGAAGCTTAGCCATTTCTATGGATTCTTCACTTGAAACCTGATTTTATCATAACGAATAAATACTGTCACATGCCTACGCTGAAGATCAATAAAGATAGAACAAAAACTGAGATTCACTTTTTTACATAGTTCAAAAACTTTGTTGAAAGGATTTTCTGGAAAGTAAATATCTTACCTGAACTACATCATCAATAAGGTTAACTTCCAAAACACCAGGAACGAAACCAGCACCAATCCCCTGAATCTTATGTGGACCTAATGCATCAAAGGCAAATTGTAAGACAAACTGAATAATATAACAATGACGTCTTTAAATTGTTTACAGAGCAGAACTTTCAACATGGTCATAATGACTTCTTTGTTACAGTTCGTATATTGCTCATGCTCTAAAACTGTTGGGTAAATGTTTAAACAACAGATTAACATTTCTTTGTAGATAGGCTTTTACTGTTTTGCATGCTAAAATATTACTCCAGTAAAACAACAGAGAGACTCGAATATTGTTAAAATAGATTGTTTAAAAAACAAGCAAAGCAATTGTTGCCAGTAATCTTTATTTCAACTTACGTTTAACGGTTTAGTTAAAGGGTGAAAACGAAGTCCTCAAACATTTACCATATAGGTCTTTTTTCTTTTGGTTTTGCAATAGGCATAGTAAGGGTTAATAAGCTTCCTAGGACTGGGAAAAAGGTTATGGTTCAAACCAGTAGATGGACTGTGGACGAGACTTGATTTTTGACCTCCATCACACATAATGCTGTCGCAGCTTCCAGAAAAGTATTAACAAATAAAAGCTAATTCCGTGCCAATATACAATGTAAGCAAAGTGACTACTAGGACACCAAGATCAACCAATACATGCATGAAATTCCTACACATTACTTAGATAGATCACGGGAATTCCGCCTTCCAGATGCTGCCTACTCCACTGAATTAATTTTACAATTCCCACCTACTCATTTACTTTGAGATATCATTTGAAAGTCGAAATTTCAGCTATACCAGCCTTTAGGTTTTGCGTGAAATGTAGCATTAGTTACACAAATAGATACTGTTATAATACTAAATGACCTTAGGTTCTACAAGAAGAACAATGATAATACTGGAGCCCGTTAGTAGCACATGTGCTGCTGCTCATTCAGCGCAATTAGGTACACCACCATAACTTCCGGTGGCTTTATGCCACTTCACAACAATGTTAGCTAGATATGGCTCAAGGTGTTGAAAAACAGAAATAATAGTAAAGTCAGACTCAATAACTTATAAAGAAAGACGGAGATCCGTTAGTTATAAGATTTTCCCTCCCACAGACTTAGTTCTCTACAATATGCACAAAGTAGAAAAAGGGAAAAACCATAACGGTTGAGAAAGAAGAAAAAACTCACCAGGCTTTCCACCAGAAAGGATAGCACTTTCAACTGGTTCCACGCCATACAGCTATAGTCCAATGGGAAAAAAGAAAAAACTTAGCACATAGACAGAAGTCAATTACTGATCAAAACCAAATCAAATGTTTTGTACTACAAGTCATTAGCCCGATTCTTAAAGAAATTTACCTTGATGTTGGGGTTCTGCTCTCTCAAATACTTGCCTGAACCTGTTATTGTGCCTCCTGTTCCAATTCCAGAGACTAGAGCATCCACTTTCCCGTTTGAGCCTTTCCAGATCTCAGGACCAGTGGTTTCATAGTGTATCTATATTATGGTTGTATTTTAGGTTAGCTATTTCTGCATCAGAGGAAGTAAACTTGACTTGGGAAGAAGAGTACCTTTGGGTTAGCAGGGTTTTCAAATTGCTGAAGAATATAGGAGTTAGGTGTTTTGGCCTTTATCTCTTCGGCCTTCGAAATAGCACCTTTCATCCCTTTGGCTGGGTCAGTAAGCACCAACTCAGCACCGAAAGCACGCAGAATAATTCTTCTCTCAAGACTCATAGAAGAAGGCATCGTAATGATGAGTTTGTAGCCTTTAGCAGCAGCCATGAATGCCAATCCTACACCGGTGTTTCCACTTGTAGGTTCGATGAGGACACTCTTCACAAAGAATGAAAATACTATGTCAGATTCGATTTGCTAAACAAGTTAGTGATCAAATCTCCGATATAAATGGCTTCATTCCTCCTTAGAGACAATCATCACATCCCCCAAATTGTAGAACCACTTCAACCCACAAACCAAGAAACAAGCATTGCAAAGTTATTTCAGGAAGTAAGAGTAACTAACCTCGCCAGGTTTGATTAAGCCCTTCTCCTCAGCATCTGTAATCATACTATAACCAATCCTGAGAGTAGTAATAACAAAAGATAAGCAAAACACAGTCATCCTTGATAAATACATAGCTCCAAATCATTCAAGGAGACAAGTGCTTCTTGTAAAACATGAAATGTAACACATAATTCTTGTGAAGGAATATCCACAAGAAAAATGAAGTTTTACCTATCCTTAACACTAGAGCATGGCTCCATGCTTTCCAGCTTGGCAGCAACACGTGCAACACACCCATCCACAACATTGTTCAGGTATACCAAAGGAGTGTTACCAATCAACTGTGGGTCAAAACCGCAAATTAATACAATCTACGCAGTATACAAAATTCCGAAGAAAAGCAATACCTCTAAAGGAACCAGATACAACAGGTAGTCAACTTACTTCAGTTACATCCTTGGCAATTCCAATCTTTTCCCCCGCCATATTATCAGGTTAATTCTGCAATGATTTATAGCAAAACTTAGTGAAACCTTATACAATCAAAAAAAAATCATCAAATCAGCTACTCATTTAACCATTCCAGTCCACACCAGTAATTTCGCTCCTTACAAAATATAACCAGCTTTCAGTATTCAGGAAGGGGGGGAAAACACTGAAATGAACATCAGTAAACCATTTGCCAGCTAAATAAGGGGGAAAACACCAAAAAGCTCAAAATTTTGCATACAAACAAATTCAAAGAAGAACATGAGCATCTTTAATCTTATCCCTAATAATTAAAGATTCCATTTTTATTCAATCAACACCAAGAATCCATCATCCCCAGTTCATACAATCTCAAAAAACAAAACCCCATTTCTCAGAATCACTTTTTATCCCATAATTTTTATTTAAAAAAAATCGAAATTTTCCATCTCACTCCCTAATACCTTTACAAGTAAAACCCACAAATCTAGAGCAAAAATCTAATCATATTGAAGAGAAAAAAAACAGTAATCTTGGCAAATTAACAAAGAAACCAATTATCCATAAAAGGGCAATCAAGAGCAAAAAAAATATTAAGGGGCAGAGAAAAATTACCTAGGATTTGACAAAGACAAGAAATGAAATCTACTGTGACTGTGTTGAGGAGAGTACTACTGAATAGCCTTATATAAAGAGAGAGAGCCACTTTGATTTGTTCATTTTTTTACAATCAATAATTTACTAAATTTTGTCATTGTTTGACTTACCTTATCGTGCAGATTTGGGCATTTGTTATTGTTTCAAACTTTGTTGTTGCCTTTTTGTTATTTTTAAACTTTTTAGGGGTCTGTTTTGAAAGTCAAATAAAAATTCGAAGTTAAAGAATATTTCATAAATCAGTATCTTAATAAATACTAATATTTTAAGAGATACATTATTTTTGAGGATATGTCAATACATAAAAAATATATATGTGTAATCGTGGCACAACGAGTTCATATTTATAGTGTGTTTGGCTAAGGTGTTGATTAAATTGATTTATAGGCAATTTTTAGTTTATTTACGTATTTGATAAAATATTGAAGTGTTGAAAAGTAAAGTATTTATAAGTTAAAATCAAGATTTCTTTAGCCTACTATAGTAAACATTTTGTTTGATCAAATATTATATAATTTTATTTTTAATATTTTTCTAATTCACATCATGTTTTTTCCAAAATAAAATTTATTGTATGTTTGTTATTCCTTATATGTTTGTTATTCCTCGTTTTATTACTACAAATACTTTGAATTTATCCTTTTTAATTAAAATAATTACAATGTTAGAGTTATTCTACCAAAATAACAACTTAATAACACTTTTTATATGATATACATTAATTATTTATTAGTAACAATTTCAACACATTCACTCATATGTTTACATTAAAAATAATTTCAACATTTAGTTTTAAAAACAAATATTAATTCATTAGTGCCAACATTTATTCACGTAAGCATTGGATATAAATAAAGATATTTATAGATAAAGTTAAAAAATCATATTTAGAATGTGACGTGTCCTTTCTGATTTTTCTCAATCTAAAGTGACCACTTTTAAAAAGATTTTCCTTTAGAAATAAATCGGATTTTATCTTAAAACTCAAATATTACATCAAGAGAATAATTAGATAATAATATATTTTTCCGGAATTGTATATGCTTAATTATAATAATGTACATTCAACGAGACAACTTCAGTAGTTAAAATATCATAATTCAAATTCAAATCATAGTAACATTAATTTTCTTTTTATTTCATGTTTAATATTCGTATTGAAATTCAATTAAATATGTATTTACGTATTTTATTTTTTAGGATTTCATTTCACATAATCAGCTCGAATCCTAAACCTCTTATGAAGAATGAAGGGATCTCAACTATTCTATCACAACTCATATCAATATCGATAGTAACATTAGTTTTGACTCAACAAGTTCTATTATAAAACTTTGTAAAAGAAAAAACATAAATTATTGAATGAATTTTTTAATAAAAGGCATGAAATTATTGGATAACTTCTATATTCTAGAATAAATATAATCGGCCTGTTCTGAATTATGATTGCAAAATATATATATATATATATATATATATATATATATAACAAATTATTCATCATTTCTTGGTAATAATTACTTTATTACTACTATTCATTATTATTTTTATAATATAAAGTCTAATTGGCCCTTGAAGGTTTTGAAGGGTCAAATTACCACTATTTACTTTAATTGTTGGTCTATATATGGTGAACGAGCAAGACCGGCAGAGAACAAGTCAACTAATAAAACATCAAAAATATCAAATTTGTTTGAAAATCCTAGTCCTTCGAATTCTCATCCAAATATATTCTATTTCATCAGTTTTAATTTATATGATATATCTTTTAAATTTATTTTTTAAAAGTTTTCATATTTTTTTTTATTTAGTAAGAACTTAAATATACATATTTTTTTCTTATAACATTTAAAACTCTTTATTTTTTTATAAAAATTTATATATTATGTCATATAAATTAAGCCGAATGCAATAATTTCAAAGGTGTTTTTGTGTTGATGACTTGAATGTCTCCAAAAAGGCAAAGAAAATAGAAACAAAAGAAAGAACAAGTCCATTAACTAGCAATCATTCGAAAAGAAAAAAAAATCACTAGTCTTATTCTTTTTATATTGCAATATGAGTAAATACATTGAATTCATTTGACATCATAAAATAGGTTTTTGCGTAGATTGAACTTTCATCCTAAGTTTTTCTTTTTACTCTCAAAAAGTTATGTATTACTTTTGAGATTTTATGAAACAAACTCGATTCCAATACAAACACTATTATATATATAATTATTGTTGAATACAAGTTACTATTAAAATACACAACAAAGTAACAATTTATTAACTAAAGGAGAGAATAACATATATAGAAGAAGGTAACCAGAAAGGAATGAGATACAAAAATAGAGAAAGAGGATTAGAAACCAAAGCTTCGACATAATAATTTGCATAACCGCTCTTCTAACTCGTAGTCCTTTTTCACAAAAAGTAAATGGACCTGCATCCCAAATAAAACTCTCTAATAGCCCATAGGTCCTTACGGGGTCAGTTTGGTTCATGACACTTTCTAACACCAACCTTTAAATATATACATTTGTTTTTTTTTATTTATGACGAAAGTATTCATAGTATCTCATTTGCACTCATATTATTCATTGAGTAGATACATATCTGTACATGTGGTTTTATCGAAGTTATATTGTTGAAGAATGACAAAATTTTTATATTGGTGCTTAATGAGATGGGTGGACTCCTTATAAGGTTTGAGCAATCCTCCACCCTTTGAGCTAGTTTTTTGGGTGTGAGTTCGGCTTAAGACCTAATTTCACAAGGTATCATAGCAGAATCCGTCTCACCTAATGTTGGGCCTCCGAAATAAAAAATTATCCACACACCAGATGTTAAACACTAGGAGTAAGATGGGTGTTGAAGAATGATAAAAGTTCACATTGATGGTTAATAAGATGGATGAACTCTTTGTAACCCTCTCTTCCTTTAAACTAACTTTTGGGGTTGAGTTAGACCAACTAATATATCTTTACCGTTCGATAGATGAAAAGAATCACTAAAAAATTTATTTTTATTGAAATTTGATTCCTAGTTTTCCATTAACTTCTTTTAGGTCCATTGTTCATCAAACCACATTCTAGATTCAAAAAAAAAGAAATTCATTAATTGTTTAAATTGCAGACAATCTCGCTAATTCCTTATCTACATCTCTTACTTGCTCTATCATAACTATTATTACAAAAAATCGTTTTTATTTTCTAAGAAAGCTTATATAGTACATGTATTGAAATTCAACTAATAAATTGTCTTAACATTCCATCCCACAAGTATATCTCATAATATGATAAAGCTAACTAACCAATAACGTGGTAGAGTTGTAAGTACTTCATCGTCCTTATCTAGAGATTTTGGAATTCGAGTCTTCTAGGTAGTGAGTCGTCTTTGCCTTTGTTAGAGAGCACTTTATCCCCCCCCCCCCTAATATGAAACTTTTTGGTGCAAATCCAAATTTAATAAGGTTGAAATATAAATATCGAACCTTCAGTAAGGAACAAACAAAGCCCATATCTTAGATTAGAAACTTACATAAATACCGTAGTAATTACATAAATTCCATATTTTTTAGACATTTCAGATACATAATTAAGGATCCGGATACATTATTGTTGATACATTATTTATCAATCTATTGCACTTATTAAGGAAAAAAAAGCTGTAAAATCAATTTAAAATCTCAAAGTATCCATTTGTTGCACTAATTAAGGGGGGAAAAGCTGAAATTTAAATTAAGATCCCAAAATTATGTTATTCCATTCAAAATTATTATCAAGAATACAAAATCCTATAGTGTAACAAACCAAAAAAATTAAAAATTAAATTTCTTCTTCTTGTTCATTGTTCTCTCTATTTCATAAAAAAAAATTGTCGAAATTTTGGAAAGCAAGGTGATTTATGAAAGGATTGTATGGAATTGTTGTGGGACAAACGATTTCTTTTGTGAATTTCAAGTTCATCAAATATCTTTTTGATTTTAATGCAAGATTGTCAAAAATTTTAAGATTCAAAATTCTTCTCCAATTCATTGAAGATCATTTCCGTTTAGATTCAAAATTTCAACAATTTTGAATTTTAAAATTATTCTCCTAGTTCATATAAGATTCTTTCCATTTTGATTAACAATTATCAAAAATTTTGAGAAGATACATCATGAAGATCCTTTCAATTTAAATTGATAAGTGTTGTATTTCTAGTAGGTACGCTAAATAAGAAAGTGTTGCCATAAGATTTTCGATTTGACATTATTATTTGGTAATTGTTATATATCAGATACATTTAGTATAAATTCAAATTTACGTATCATAACTAAAAAAATTAGTGCTTGATACATTATTATTTATGTATCTTATTTTGTTTGAGATCAGAAGATCCTTTCGACTTAAATTGATAAATATTGTATTTTTACTAGATACATTAAATAAGTAAGTGTTGCCCATAATATTTTAAGTTTGAGATCGATATATTATTGTTTGGTAATTATTATGTATTAGACACATTTAGCATAAATTTGAATTTACGAATCATAACTAAAAAAATAGTGTATGATACATTATTATTTATGTCTCTTATTTTGTTTGAGAAATACTATATTTTAAAAAAAAAAAAAAAATACATTATAGTAATTGTTTGAGACAGATACTTTATTATTTGGTAATTATTAAGTATCAGATACATTTAGTATAAATTTGAATTTACGTATCATAACTAAAAAATAGTGTATGATGCATTATATTTATGTATCTTATTTTGTTTGAGAAATACTATATTTTAAAATTTTAAAGAATACAATATACATGTAATTGTTCCAAATAAGCCTCTTTTGGGTGTGTGCGATAAATAGTACAAAATTTATGTATCTAATATACTTATATTGAACGTGATAAACACTAATAAAAGATTCAACAATATTAGAGTCATATATCAATACCTTAAATATGAACATAAACGAGATACATTAAAAATTTGTATCTTTGATAGTAATGGTCATGCTATGGCAGATCCAACTTTTTTCTTTTTCTTTTTTTTAATGTTTTCAATAGTAGAGACATTAAAAAAATTATTGTAATATATATTTACATGAAAAATATATATCAACGACAATATAATTAACTAACTATGAAAAAATTACAATATTATATTAATTATTACTAAATAAAATCTGCTACAATTACTTTTTTCTAATTTACATTCTAGAAGTTTATCATCATCACATAATTATTTATTCCACGTATGTATGTTTCTAATCTTAGATATGTATTAGTGAGTTATTACATATTTTTTTGGTAACATATATATTTTGTTGTTATATCTTTTAAAAAAATATTGATAATTCATCTTTTTGAGGTTAAATTAAATTTCATCAAATACTAGATTTTCATTTTTTATTCGATAATTCAATAGTATATATCAAATAGCAAAATATCATATTCTAAATTTGAATGAGAAAATAACTTTTAAGATTGTGTAACTTAAAATAGAGAGAGATTTGTGGAGTGAAATAAGGAAGAAATAAACAAGGGTTTTGAGAGATATGATTTATGTATCCTTGGGGGTTAGAAAGTAAAATATGGAATTTTAGAAAGTTTTAAAACTAGTAGAAAATAATGAAAATAATGAAAATTATAGAAAGAAAAAATGTGTATATATATAATTTATCCAATTGTGTATATATGCAAACCGAAAAATCCGACCAACCAACCTACCTTAACTTTAAGCCCAATAATAATATTTGTTCAGAACTAGGAGTCCAATCCATCACTGTTGGGTTCCTGCTTACGAGTCCACACGAGAATAATTTTGGGAAATATGTATTTACTATACATAATTATAGTTTTAAAAGAATTACGATTTGTAATTATAAATTTGGATTTATAGCACTCAGTGATACAAATACAAAATGGTAGCACAAACATACATAGTAACACATAAATACAATATACAAAGCAATAGATGAATACAACTAATACAATTTGTTATGAATTACAATAACAATACAATTATCAATCAGATATACAAATTGATTGTATCTCTCTCAGATCTCACTCGCATCTCTCCCCCTCTCATATTTTCGCTTATCCCTCTCCTCCTAGTAGTAGCTACGAATTGTAATTAGAAAAACATTAGATAAGGAGTCTGATTATGTCTTTTAGTGTTAATTATTTTTGAAATTTCCTCAATAACTTTTCATTTTTTCATGAAGTTGAGTTCATAAAACACTTTTGATCATAAAATTTTGAAAATTCAACTTAAAGTTGAGTAAGCTATTGTATAGGAGCAGAGATTTTACCCTGTGTGCACTTAAAGGATAGCGACCACAAATTCCTTGTCATAAAAAAAAAATTAAAGTTGAATTGAAAAATTTGAAAAAAATAAAATATATTTTTCACTTCAAATTTCTCACAAAAAAAATCAAAAGCAATTTCTATTTTTATTTATGGTTAAAACACAACTAACAGAAATTTAGCCATATTTCATTATTTGAAAAAAAAAATTATCTTCAAAGTAAAAATAGTACTTATAACTTGGTCAAATAAAATAAAAAAGAAAATCTGAAGAATGGTAAAAAAATTCTCATGATTATATGGATCCTATTAATCCATGGTCTCAGACATTACTCGCTCAGTTTTTATTTTCTTATCCATTTTCGACTTGACATATCTAATAAAAAAAATTGCCATAATAAATTTATCATTTTATTTTACTAATTAAAAGAATTTTAAAATCAATTTACTCATTAAAAAGATTCTACCTTTTTCGAAAAATAAATTTTCTAAATAAATTAAGAATATAACAGGTAAAAGTATATTGTCTTTTTGTAAAAAATCAAAATTAGACAAATAAAAAGATACCAAAAAAGTATATTAAACATGCTTGTACAAACATTAATACATAAAGTATGACACACACATGCTTGCACTAACTTTTATTTTCAATAAAAACTTTTCACTTTTTATTTTTCAAAGTCTGTGTTCCTACAACTCACTTGGACGACAAAGTATACATTGTCAGTTAGGAATGTCCTTTTCATTTATTATCTCACATTCCAACTCTATGTAATGTAATAACTCACTTTCATGCCTCAACCACCAACCCTCCTCCCACTCATACCAAGTACAAATGCTAAATGATAAAAAAAGAAATTTTTTATCTGAAATTAGAAATTTAAAAAGTGTATAATATTTTTTTGTTTTAGAATAAATTAATATTTTTTTATTTTTAATTAAAAATATTAAAAATATAAATATAAATATTTTCAAAAAGCAAAATAACATAGATAAAATATTATTTTGACCAAAAGAATTTTTTCCAAAAAAGTCAAATTTATTATTTACAAGGTCATATAAATTGAAGTATGAGAGAATATTCATATTTAATTGTTTATGGTTTAAGTGTGTTGATTATTAATTTTTATCCTTAGCAATGGACTTTATGTATAGTACTTTCTACATCTAGTTTTATTTGTTATATTGTGTTTTTTAAAAGTTAAATTGATTAATTTTCAAAGTTAAATTATATTATATTAATTTGATATTTTAAATAAAAAATTTAAATATTTAAAAAATATACAAAAAATATTAAACATTGCAATTTTTACATATTAATATGCTGAAAATAATATATCATAATTAAAGTTTTTATAATTAGACTTTAAAAATGAAAAATGTGACAATTAGTAGTAGACTAACATAGTAAGAGATAAATATTTTAGCTCCTAAAAAAATATCATATTTTTATTGTTTGGAATCAATTTAATTTTTAACTTTTTTGTTTTTGTCACTAGTAGGTAGGTACACAAATCAATGGATATTTTAGACCACTGTTTTAAAAGTTTCCTTTTAAATATTTTATGCCAAGTTAAATACTCAATAATGATACATAAATTAAAATAAAACAATTAAGATCCTATATTATAAAAATATTTAAAAAATCATTTATGATGGACAAAAGTGCAAATAAAAAGTATTTTTTGTTTTTTCTAATTTTTCTCCTATAATTTATACTTTTTGCTAAGCCCTAAAATGCCCTATAGAGTATTTTTCACCCCAAATGTAAATTTTCATTTCTGTCTTTTTTGACTTTCTAAATCTCACACTTCTCTCAGGTATTTCTCAATTTCTTATGCATCTATATGTTTTCCAGTGAACTTCAATTTTTATTTTTTTAGCTGAAATATATATAAATTTGAATCTTAGACTTCATTTCTAAGGATCAGCTGCTTTAATTATGTGTTTTTGCATGTGAAATTCATGTGTTTATGCTGATTTTTTGATTTGTTTTACTGGATTTTGAGTTTTAACTTTGAAATTGTTGATTGTGTTGGTAGGTCAATGATTGAAAAGGGGATTTCATAAGCAATTTGAAGTTGATTGATTTTGTTAGGTTGTTGAATTTGATTAATAATGGAACAAGGTTTTGGTTCTGATCCAAGTGGGTCTACCATTGATAAAACTAGGGTTTTAGATGTGAAGCCTTTGAGATGTCTTTCCCCTGTATTTCCATCTGCAAGTGAAATGTCATCTATTACAACTCCACAACCCTCACCTTTTGTGTGTATTACTCCCACTGGTCCGTTTCCGGCTGGGGTTACTCCAATTTTTCCTTTTTTGTCTCCGGATGAGCCGGTAAGGATGGGTGAAAGTAGTCAACAAACTCCAAATCAGGTGCCGAATCAGGGGACTTTTGGTTTTGGGCAACCTATATCTCCAATTCCTGTTAATTCATTTGGAAATCAAACTGCAAATGGAAATAGTGGACATGTTAATAATGTAGGAGACTCCGGTAGTGGAAAGACAAAGACAGGACCGAAAAAGCCTCGAAAAGTTCCCCCGGAGAATGTTGTGGAAGTGGATGTTGAACCTTTGTTAAATCAATTGCTAATGTCTTTTAAACTTGTTGAGTTGGATCAGGCTAAGAAAGCTGATGGTGACAAGGAGGTAGTGAGGAGGATACTACTAGTTTTTGACTTGTTTAGAAGAAGGATGACTCAAATTGATGAACCGAGGTATGGTGCAGGTTCTGGTAGAAGGCCAGACTTAAAAGCTTCTAAGATGATGATGTTAAAGGGAATGCGTACAAACCAAACAAAGAGGATTGGAAATGTACCTGGGATTGAAGTTGGTGACATTTTCTTCTTCAGGATGGAACTATGCGTAGTGGGCTTGCATGCACCAACAATGTCTGGGATTGATTATATGAGTGTCAAACTAACAAAGGATGAAGAACCTCTTGCAGTCAGCATAGTGTCGTCTGGAGGATATGACGATGATGGAGGCGACGGAGACCTGTTAATTTACACTGGCCAAGGTGGAGTCCAGAGGAAGGACGGGCAAATGTTTGATCAGAAACTTGAGAAGGGAAATCTTGCTTTGGAAAAGAGTGTGCATCGTGCCAATGATGTAAGAGTGATTAGGGGTGTTAAGGATGTTGCAAATCCAACTGGGAAGATCTATATTTTTGACGGACTTTATAAGATTCAGGGATCATGGGAAGAGAAAAACAAGACGGGCTGCAATGTTTTCAAGTACAAACTTCTGAGAGTACCTGGGCAGCCTGAAGCATTTAAAGTGTGGAAATCAATTCAACAATGGAGGGATGGTGTGGTATCACGTGTTGGAGTCATCTTACCAGACCTGACATCTGGTGCTGAGAGTCAGGCAGTTTGTCTTGTAAATGATGTCGATGATGAGAAAGGACCTGCCTATTTCACATATATTCCTAGTCTGAAGTACTCAAAACCTTTCTTAACGCCTAGACCCTCTCTGGGTTGTCAGTGCATCGGTGGCTGCCAACCAGATGATACCAATTGCCCTTGTATTCAGAGGAATCAAGGCCTTTTGCCTTATAGTTCACTTGGGGTTCTCATGACTTACAAAAACTTGATACATGAGTGTGGTTCAGCTTGTTCGTGCCCTCCTAATTGCCGAAATCGTATGTCTCAAGGAGGTCCTAAAGTTCGTATGGAGGTCTTTAAAACAAAAAATAAAGGTTGGGGACTTAGGTCTTGGGATCCTATACGAGGAGGCTGTTTTATTTGTGAATATGCTGGAGAGGTCAGGGACATTGGTTATGACAGGGATGACAATTATATTTTTGATGCAACCCGTATATATGAGCCACTAGAAGCCGTGCATGATTATAATGATGAGTCTCGGAAAGTCCCTTTTCCCCTTGTAATAAGTGCCAAAAATGGTGGAAATATTGCTCGATTTATGAATCATAGTTGTTCACCTAATGTATACTGGCAGCTTGTTGTTCGAGAAAGCAACAATGAAGCATATTATCATATTGCTTTTTTTGCTATTAGACATATTCCTCCCCTACAAGAGTTGACCTTTGATTATGGTATGGACAAAGCAGATCATAGGAGAAAGAAGTGTTTATGTGGCTCATTCAAATGTAGAGGTTACTTTTACTAGTGTTCAAGTTGCCATGACGCAAAGGGAGTTAGTTGCTTAGGCACAAATCTACTGGATCAGGTTATGTTTCCTTTGTTCAAAAGTCAAAATTCTCATTGTAACAAATCATTTTTCTTTTTCAAGGCATGGTTAGTTATTATCAAGTGAACTTTGTTATTTAAAGTAATGTTAATGTACTTTATGTAAGTTGGTGAATATTTGAAGTTATGTGAACATTTAAAATAATTTAAAGAATATTTTGCAGTAGTTACCATAATGATTTAGGTTGTCGAAGTATCTTGCCATGTTTTATAGTGTTTGACCTCAAAATCAAGCTCGTCGCACAAAATTGTTCAAATGTCATTTATATTCTTGGATACATAAGTGGATAGCCTTATAACAGTTGTTAAAGTGTGATTTTAATTGGATTTCTGGCTTAAATTTGAATTGTTAGATGAATTTGAGTTTTGAAACTTGGATGAAATATGCGTGGATATTAATTTGTCATGTGCAAGTTTCCCTGCATGTGGAAGACAGGAAAGACGAGACATGATTTTTGTCTTGATGAAGTGTAGAGT